>OY482672.1:142484185-145227898 GCA_960531455.1 Urophora cardui
TTTATTTTATTTTATTTTATTTTATTTTTCTTTATTTTATTTTATTTTATTTTATTTCATTTTATTTTATTTTATTCTATTTTATTTTATTTTGTTTTCTTTTATTTTATTCTATTTTATTTTTTATTGTATTTTATTTTATTCTATTTTACTTTTATTGAATATATTTTCTAACTCCTACTCTTTATTCGTTCATATGTAAACTCAGATTTTTAGGAGGAAGTTAAAGCAATAGCGCCATCTTCTCGGCTTGAAATGGAATTATGGTAGGCCGGGAAAAACTTGTCTTTCCCAAGCACTCAAGCATATTTGCCCATTGTACTTAAGGCCTTTAGAAAGCATCGAGATGTAGGGAAAAGTTGGGATAGCGTAATCAGAGTTGCTCTTCAAACTTTCCAGATTCTTTAATAAATCTGAGAAGTTTGTCAAGTGGTAGAAAAAAAAGCATGCGCCATTCTCAATACATCTGACCCGAGAATGCGCAATCCTCTCCCGCCAGACAAGATAGACATAATGAGCTCTCGATGATGGTCATGTGCTGTTCATATGGATTATTATAGATTGTGTTCTGTAATCAACCCGAAGGGAGCTTCTTTAATTGAGCATGAAGTTTGCTATCAGAGATATCTTCAGTTTTTAGAGATCACATTTGACGAGATCTCTTGTGATCTAACTGAAAAACCAAAAAATAAAAAAATAAAAATCCCTATTCTTAAGCAACCTCCAGCATTCTCTTCATTTTCAACATGCACAGCCAACGGTCCTTTGCGCCGCCCATTCATATTAAAACATTCCTGTAGAATGGCGATTATATTTGCACAGAAATATTTGCAATTGAAGGAGGACAGACCAACACAGACACAGCCACAGACACGTTGACTTTACACGACTAACTGCAAGAATTAAAATACTAAAATACCTTTATTTTAGAAACTATTGCCATATGTAATTCAATAAATTCCATAATAAAAACTTTCATAGTCGTAAAACCAAAAGTGCAAATATTTTACAATCAAATACGACTAAAGGACTGACTAAAAACATCTAATTGCCTTTGCGACTGTGGCGGTCCAGCCGCCCAACCGACCAGCCACCCAACTGTCCAGTCAACTCATACCAACCAAACCAACCAAATCTACTCAACCGCACAAGTAGAAGAGCCGTAGTGACTGTTGTTGTCAAACCAACGAAGGAACGTAGTACATACATGAGTACGCTTGTCCATCCTTTTAGTTGTCTTTCGTGCCTTCCGTCTTTGCGCTAAACTTTATTCCTCTTGCTTGTGTATGAAAGACCGATTGACCGTCCTTCCGTCCACCCGCCGCTCCTTTCCCTTCAGCTTCTGCTTCATATTCCGCTGCCCGTTTTCCAAAGCCAGAACTTGAATTCAATTATAAATAAAAGTTCCGGACAAGCGCAAATTAAATCCTTTTCGTAAGAATAGAAACAAATAAAAGCGATCACAGACGCTGAAGGGTTGAGTTGTAGTTTTATTTATTTTTTGGTGTTTTTTGTTTTCTCACATTCCTTGCCGTTGAATGTGTCGTTGTGCTCTGGCTGCTTCAGTGCTTTGGTTCATAGTTATATTACCATTTCCATGTATGCAATAGTAAGGAAGAGACTATACATATTTGCTTGCCTTTAATATATGCAGTACAAATATTGTCTCACACCGCAAGCAGCAAAGACGCCGGTGACGAGTTGTTATCCTTCGGGAAGAAGTTATTTCTTGTTTGTCTGCAGTCAACTATTTGTGTATGTGTGTAAACCGTCCGAAAGGGTGTGTGTATCCCTGTATGTATGTAAATTCTGGCTGCGGGCATGGGAAGTTCGGTGAAGTAGGATGAAAGTCACAAAATCCGCTTGCTTGCTGTTTGCATGTAATCGCCCTTCGTTCGCCCTTCCTTTGCTTGTGGATATTCAAAAGCTAGTTTAAGATAATATTGAATTTCTGTCTCATCTTTGTTAAAGGAAAATTTCACATTTTCGTTGCCCAAAGAGAAGAAAAAGCAAGTATGTTTAATACATTTGCATGTGTGAATTTGTATATACTTACTATGTGTGTATGTATCTCACCTATCACCCAATAATCGACCCGTTTGGGAATATGTATTATAGGCGCCCGCCTGACACGCGACTATTTGCCTTGGAAATGCTGTTGTGCGGGGAAGTGTCATAAATTAATGTCTTTTTAATTGTTCAGTTGAAGCATATAATGGGATAGAGCCTACGTAGGTACGTATGTATGTAGTTGCAATAAAAAAGGTATTCGACGGGTTTTACGTTTTGGATAAAATGTGGAGATTTGAATTGAGCTAATTGAACCTTACTTATTTACATTACATCTACTAGAACTGAGACATTACCATAGCATTTACTTATTAGACTACAAATAAGGCCAATCACAGCTCGACAAGAAATTATCGTCTTGTTGTGGATATCTGTCCCACTAGAGTCGAAGTGGTGTTTTAAATTCTTACGATAATCGAATCGCCTTTCGAAGCGGCCACCATGTTCCCATTACCTAAAACTATTAAGTGCACGAAAATCAACGGAATTTAAGATTTCATTAATTTATAC
The DNA here is from genome assembly GCA_960531455.1 of Urophora cardui. NCBI lineage: Eukaryota > Metazoa > Arthropoda > Insecta > Diptera > Tephritidae > Urophora > Urophora cardui. Next base: position 142,486,766 of record OY482672.1, read on the forward strand.
CTGTATAGATTTTTAAGCTAATGATGTATAATTAACATTGGAATTGAAATCATTGCAGTGGGAATAGAAAGATCAGCGTAGTGGAGTTAAATGTTGAACTTAGGTGTGGCTCAAAGTCTGACGGAAGCCATAAAAAGTGATATTTTTAAACGGTACCTATCAGATATTTCTATCTTCTTATTTTTTTTCTTTTTATTGTTCTTCTTTTTCTTGATCTTCTTCTTCTTCTTCGTCTTCGTCGTCTTCTTCCTGTTCATCTCTTTCCTCTTATACTTCTTCTTTCTGCTCTCCTTCTTCTTCTTATCCTTCTTATCCTCCTTCTTCTTTTTATACTCAGCTGTACTAGTACACAGAATATTATAGTTTTAATCACATAACGGTGGATTGTAACAGAATGAAATATATTATTATTATTTATATCAAAATGATCAGGGTGAAAAGAGGAATCGATTGAGCCATGTCCGTCCGTCCGTCCGTCTGTCCGTCCGTCCGTCCGTCTGTCCGTCCGTCCGTCCGCCCGTCCGTCCGTCTGTCCGTCCGTCTGTAAACACTCTAACTCGCGCAAAAATTGAGATATTTTGATGAAATTTGAAATGCAAATTGGTATCGAGACTGGGACGGTTGGTATTGAAAATGGGCGAAATCGGACCATGACCACGCCCACTTTTCCTATATAGAAAAAATCGGAAATCTGGTATCTCAGCCACTAATATAGCTAGAGTGATGAAATTTTACCCACGTGTTGAGCTCAGGCCCCTAAGAAGAAATTTGATGGAATTTTGGAAAATGGGCGGTGCCACGCCCACTTATTAAGGAGCAAACATTGAAAGCTTTATGAGTCATAACTCAGAAACCATTGAAGATATATCGACAAAATTTGGTACGCGTGATTTACTTACTTAGGCAAACGTTTGGACGGAAAATAGTTAAAATCGGTTGACGGCCACGCCCACTTTTATATATTTGTATTATAAAGTGACCTAATAAAAACATTTTAAGCCATATCTCTGTCAAATATAAAGATCTATCATTGAAATTTTGTCGCATGAGTCCAACTATGGACATAAAGCAAAAAACACAAAAATTTTGGAAAATGGGCGGTGCCACGCCCACTTATTAAGGGGCAAACATTGAAAGTTTTATGAGTCATAAATCAGAAACCGTTGAAGATATATCGATGAAATTTGGTACGCGTGATATACTTACTTAGTCAAATATTTGGACGAAAAATTTCTGAAATCGGTTGAGGGACACGCCCACTTTTATATATGGGTCTTATAAGGTGACCTAATAAAAACATTTTAAGCGATATCTCTGTCAAATATAAAGATATATCACTGAAATTTTATAGCAGGAGTCCAACTGCGGACATAAAACGAAAAACACAAAAATTTTGGCAAATGGGCGTGGCACCGCCTCTTTTTATAAACAGGAATATACGAGATTTCTGAGCCCATAACTCGACAAATGATTTATATATAATGACTAACCTTGGTGTGTACACTTTTATTACTTGTGGTAATACATGTTGAAAATTTTTGCGAAATCGGTTGACGATCACGCCCACTTATATATATGGGTCTTATAAGGTGACCTAATAAAAACATTTTAAGCGATATCTTTGTCAAATATAGAGATAATTCATAGAAATTTTGTGGCATGAGTTCCATAATAGACCGGAAACAAAAAATATAAAAATTTTGTAAAATGGGCGTGGCACCGCCTCTTTTTAGACAAGGGAATATACGAGATTTCTTAGCCTATAACTCGACAAATAATTGAGATATTATGACGGAACTTGGTTTATACACTTCTATAACTTGTGTTAATAGCCACGCAAAAATTTATTGAAATCGGTTTATGACCACGCCTACTTTTTAACAAAGATATTTCTGGAACACCCTTTGGGAACTTGTAACGTGACATCTTTGTAACTAGAAGTCAAAAAGGAATGAAATTTTGCACAAAGAATAATATTGATATGCTTAGTTGGATGACTGATAAAAATATTGAAAATGGGCGTGGCGACGCCCACTTTATGCGGCACTCGCTTTATATAAAGTACGCCGTGTTTCCATCGAACGCAAACAAACAATTAAAGCATACAGCTGAGTATCAAATGTTCGATTCCACTCGAACTTAGGCTTCCTTGCTTGTTATTTTTCTTTTTCCTTTTCTTTTTCTTGTTTTTTTCTTTTCCTTTTTCTTCTCCTTTTCCTTTTACATTTCCTTTTTCTTTCTTTCTTCTTCTTCTTCTTCATAGCCATATAAACGATGTTGGCCGAGCCCGACAATGCACGTCGGTCTGTTCTCCTTTTTGATAACTGGCGCCAATTGGAATTACAAAGGAAGGCCAGGTCATTATAGACTTGTTCTTTTCTATGCAGAGAAAATCTCCCTCTTCCTCTGCTGCTACCGTTGAGTATGGATAGAAATAATTTCTGAGCACGAGCATTCTCAATCATTCTTATAAAATGGCCTAGCCGGCGCAGTCGGCTGATTTTTTATTCGCTAAACCGTGTCAATTCTGCATAAAACTTGTACCTTTAGCTCATCATTAAATCTTTCGTCGCCTTTGGTAAATCTTCCGAAGAACTTTTATCTCTGGAATACTCGAAGTGCCATCTCATTTGATGTTGATATCGTCCATGCTTCTGCGTCGTACATCAGAACGGAACATCGTCAAGAGGTCACGTTACTTTTCAATTTCCTAATTAATCCAAATTGTTATCAAAGCGATTCTTCTTTGAATTTCCAGACTGACATTTTTTCGCATCTTGTTCCCAAGTAGACGAAGGCCTTAACACTCAATAGTGACGTGGCTGCCAAGATGCGCTGACTGTGTGATAACAGAAGAAGAATTTTCCAGAGCAATTTAATCTCTAACAACCACAGAAACTCTATTTTATTTGAAATCCCCAAAAAGGATCCACAATGACCCCTTTGTGAGAGGGTTGAAATATTTTTCAATGCTTGTATTTCGGTCGGATCTGAATTTTAATCCTTTTTTCCATTTAATATCGCTGTAAGTTTTTTTTTGTACAAATATTTTGTCTCAGGAGACCCCTAGTGAAATATTATGGCGAAAAATATTGTTGAACATATTAACCCTCTAACGACCTTCAAAATACTATTTTTTTCGATCTTTCTAAAAAAGGGTTTAAAACACCTTTTAGTGAAGATTAGAAGATTAAAGTATTCTACGAAATTAAAGCTCGTGCAATTTTACTAAATGTTTCCTAACAACATATTTCTATCTATTATTAAAAATGAATGTGTGTGTGTGTGTGTGTGTGTGTCCTTTATGGACTCCCAAAGTAATCAACCGATCTTTTTGAAATTTTCACAGTAGATTCACGTGGTACTAGCGCACATAATAGGGTATATAGAATTTCGAAAAAGTGGGAACTTCCCGGAATATAGGCCCAAATGTGGACCCAGAGTGACCCAGTAAGTGTTTGAGCAATATGGGTATCAAACGAAAGGTGCTGAGCAGGCCATCAACATAGAGTTATTTTCATTGCGATGCCTAGGCCGGGTCCCCAAATATCGGTCAAAACGTGGACCCGGATGACCCTCGAATGCTTCTAGGCGATATTGGTATCAAATGAAAGGTGTCGAGCAGGGCTGCAACATACAGATATTTTCATTGTTATATTTGAGTCGGTTTCCCAGAGATGGCCCGGATGGTGACGGATGGTCCCGGTAAAGGTAACGGTAAATGTAAAGGTAAAGGTAAAGGTAAAGGTAAAGGTAAAGGTAAAGGTAAAGGTAAAGGTAAAGGTAAAGGTAAAGGTAAAGGTAAAGGTAAAGGTAAAGGTAAAGGTAAAGGTAAAGGTAAAGGTAAAGGTAAAGGTAAAGGTAAAGGTAAAGGTAAAGGTAAAAGTAAAGGTAAAGGTAAAGGTAAAGGTAAAGGTAAAGTTAAAGGTAAAGGTAAAGGTAAAGGTAAAGGTAAAGGTAAAGGTAAAGGTAAAGGTAAAGGTAAAGGTAAAGGTAAAGGCAAAGGTAAAGGTAAAGGTAAAGGTAAAGGTAAAGGTAAAGGTAAAGGTAAAGGTAAAAGTAAAGGTAAAGGTAAAGGTAAAGGTAAAGGTAAAGGTAAAGGTAAAGGTAAAGGTAAAGGTAAAGGTAAAGGCAAAGGTAAAGGTAAAGGTAAAAGTAAAGGTAAAGGTAAAGGTAAAGGTAAAGGTAAAGGTAAAGGTAAAGGTAAAGGTAAAGGTAAAGGTAAAGGTAAAGGTAAAGGTAAAGGTAAAGGTAAAAGTAAAGGTAAAGGTAAAGGTAAAGGTAAAGGTAAAGGTAAAGGTAAAGGTAAAGGTAAAGGTAAAGGTAAAGGTAAAGGCAAAGGTAAAGGTAAAGGTAAAAGTAAAGGTAAAGGTAAAGGTAAAGGTAAAGGTAAAGGTAAAGGTAAAGGTAAAGGTAAAGGTAAAGGTAAAGGTAAAGGTAAAGGTAAAGGTAAAGGTAAAGGTAAAGGTAAAGGTAAAGGTAAAGGTAAAGGTAAAGGTAAAGGTAAAGGTAAAGGTAAAGGTAAAGGTAAAGGTAAAGGTAAAGGTAAAGGTAAAGGTAAAGGTAAAGGTAAAGGTAAAGGTAAAGGTAAAGGTAAAGGTAAAGGTAAAGGTAAAGGTAAAGGTAAAGGTAAAGGTAAAGGTAAAGGTAAAGGTAAAGGTAAAGGTAAAGGTAAAGGTAAAGGTAAAGGTAAAGGTAAAGGTAAAGGTAAAGGTAACGGTAAAGGTAAAGGTAAAGGTAAAGGTAAAGGTAAAGGTAAAGGTAAAGGTAAAGGTAAAGGGAGAGACCCATTATAACATAAAAGCTTTTGTTTGTCGCTGCGAAGCGGGGCGGGTATTTGCTAGTACCATATATATTTTAAACCTTTTTTTCTTTATTTAATAATTACTCAGCCAAAATTTCGCAAATTTAAAATGGCAATAAAAAACAAAATTTACCGCAGCAAACAGGATTGTTTGGGGGGTTTTACTATATAGTGGTCTTTCGTTCTGTGTTGGAATTATTCCGCCCCCAAACAATAACCCTCAATTTGTGGCACAGTCTATTAAATAAAAATATTGTTAATTTTGAAGAAAGACAATATAATAAAATCTTGCCATGAACATGCAAACTGATTTGGAGGTACATACATATTACTCTATGGTTGCAAGTCTTTAACCATGAGCTGGAGTAATTCAGCCCTCAGTCCTTCTGCTTAGATATTTCCATTATTCACACTTCATAAACTCTCTGAGCTTAGCTCAGCTCAGAAAAAGCAACATAATATCGTTAATAATTTACAAGAAACAAAACAAAAAAGCAGAATGATTAATTGCTTAGTACAAATTTCCTGCTGTCCATCAAATCAATTGTTTGTGCTGACTGCAGTCATGCAACCAAACCGCCACCAACTAACGCCATTGAATACATTACAGACACATACATATGTACATAGATGTGTATATGCTCTGCTGGGCACCCATACTGCTTTTTACTAAAATATTCAAATAATTGCATTTTCATAATTTTCCATAGAACGCATGCGCCAACTAAAGCTTACATGCATACATACCGATATTTATTTGCACTAACTTTACGTTGCGGCCATAATTTGATTCCATTTGCACTTGGGCGTCCATTGTGTTTAGAAGTCTCGCTCGGCTGTGGAGAGCTTCGGCAGTGCAATCCATATCCATATACTATGTATGTATATGCACAGTCAAAGCTGTTTGGTATATAGAATAAATTTCATGTTGGCAACATTGTTATAGGTATGCATAGCTGGGCGGTGGTGGTGGCTGTTTGCTCAACTTCCGGTGGCAGCAGTAGATGAAGCAACAACCCTCAGCCACTGCTAAATTATGCAAGCGTGCTGATTACGAGTAGATAACTTTTTGCTACTCCTTTCCGTTATCCTAAAACTTCCTTATCGACGGCAGGGGAAATTATCCTCTGCTAATCGCTAATAGATGTCGCACGTTACATTAGTTATGAGTTTTTGTAGAGTTCACCAAAAGGATGTTTTTGGAGACGATTTACTTTTGCCTTTGAAATCAGAAAATTGATATTTCTACAAATTGGATGCTTCGGACTGCCCTTCAAATTAGAATGGATAACTATTCTTTGTGAAAATAAGGTCCTGATACTAAACAGGTCAAGGCGAACTCTTGTCTATTTGCAAGCTCGCTACTGTTGGCCAAATATGTATGTACATTAGGCTGGGTCAATTTTCTAAGCCATAGTGTTCCTAGCAAATTCGGATTCTGCATTAAATTCTATGAAAAAAAGTCTTCTAGAGCATGCCTCTAAAATCAGTTTTGAGCTTGCCCATTTTCGATTGAAGTTTATGTAGAATTGTTTTAAGTATAGCAACCCATACTCTTTTAAATTCAACCAGTAATTTTAACGTTATCGCTTTACTTTCTTTTTCATTTCATTTTTCTCTTTAAACACGTTTAATAATGTATAAAAAGTTGGATTTCGCTGTTGCGGTTTTGTTGAAAAAAAAGCATGTTTCTAAACAACTTCCATTCGTTTAAACGCAAAATGAAAATATCCAAATACCACAATTTTTGACTAAGAACAATAAAGTAACACTTTTCTAAAGTAGAATCTTCTTCTGATTCCGAATATCACATATACTTGCTTGTGGTAGATCTAGTTTCCGAGATATCCTGGCCTAAAGATGATTAAGATGCAAAAATTGCTGTTTCTGCGCTAATTTTGACGTAGTGTAGGATCAACATTTTTCCATCAATCAAAAAGCTAAGAACAGCTGCTTAAAGTATATATTTCAGTCTTTCAACTGCCATTGAGTTTGCTCAAATATATTATTCCTGCACCGAGATATCGCACTTTTAAACTGTGCACGTTTATCCATACATTGCCCCTTGAATAAACGAGCATATTCAAACACGTATAACTCTTCAAAATGAGATAGGAGAAAATCCTTTCCAATACGTATACCTAGTAATTATAGTAGGAACTTAGCCAAATTTGAGCGAAATCCGTGACATAAAATTTTTTACCTCCTACACTTGGCGCATTTTGCCCCAGGATGGATAAACATGCATAGTTTGAAAGTGCAATATCTCAGTGAAGAAACAATATATTTGGGCAAACTAAGTGGAAATTGAAAGACTGAAATACATACTTTAAGCAGCTGTTCTTAGCTTTTTGATTGATGGAAAAATGTTGATCCTACACTACGTCAAAATTAGCGCAGAAACAGCAATTTTTGCATCTTAATCATCTTTAGGCCAGGATATCTCGGAAACTAGATCTACCACAAGCAAGTATATGTGATATTCGGAATAAGAAGAAGATTCTACTTTAGAAAAGTGTTACTTTATTGTTCTTAGTCAAAAATTGTGGTATTTGGATATTTTCATTTTGCGTTTAAACGAATGGAAGTTGTTTAGAAACATGCTTTTTTTTCAACAAAACCGCAACAGCGAAATCCAACTTTTTATACATTATTAAACGTGTTTAAAGAGAAAAATGAAATGAAAAAGAAAGTAAAGCGATAACGTTAAAATTACTGGTTGAATTTAAAGAGTATGGGTTGCTATACTTAAAACAATTCTACATAAACTTCAATCGAAAATGGGCAAGCTCAAAATTGATTTTAGAGGCATGCTCTAGAAGACTTTTTTTCATAGAATTTAATGCAGAATCCGAATTTGCTAGGAACACTATGGCTTAGGTTCCGCCCATACAAATTGACCCACCCTAATGTACATACATATGTATATTCAGGGCCGTGCGCAGGAATTAGCCTTGGGGGGGTTTTTTAATTTTGGTTTGCATTCGCATACATTTTTCGCTAAGATAAACATATTTGCTGAAACAGATATCCAGACCCATACACCATAAATTTAAATGTTCTCTAACTTTTCTGAAACTCATTATGATTCATCAAAACCTAGTTAACCAGGTCCTGAATAGTACACGGAAAGAATTTTTTACTAGAATCAATGCCGAGACAAGAAAAATTAGACTTGATTTTGAACTTAGAAAATAATTTCTTAATATCAAGAAAATCCAAGAAAATTGGATTTTAAATAAATAAGTAAAAATTTTCTTGCTTCAAGTGAAATTGGATTTTAAATAAATAAGAAAACATTTTCTTGCTTCAAGTAAAATTGGATTTTAATAAATAAGAAATAATTTACTTAGGGTAAGTGTTTTTTTCTTGTTTTTTGAAATAAATTAAGAAATTATTTTTTTGTTGCAAGTAAAACTTTTCTTATACGAGCTTAAGTAAGTAATGCGGGATAAACACATCGTAGTATAGTAATAATATTTCGATCTATACCACATATGTGTCACCCTCATATTGTAGTTTAATTGAAAATTTTCATAGCATAGCCAAATCATAATATTGATATTCTAATATTCATACCACATGTGTGTCTGAGGCATAAGAAAATATTATATATTAAATTAAGCAAATATTTTCTAAAAATATTAAAAACGTAAAAAATAAGGAAAATGAAAACTAATCATGAGGGATTAGAAAACCATAATTAGTCAATTAGTATTTTCCTAGGACTTGTTTATTGAAATGACAACATTTTATTTAATATAAATGAAGATGCAAATAGTGAACTCCTTATACCAAATGCTTCACTAACAATCTGAGAATTGCAAAAATATTCAGAAATATGCAAAGCGGATGGCAAATGAAAAAAAATACATGTAACTTTGGAAATGCAAATTCAGCAAGAAAAATTTTACTTCGCTCAAGAAAACGTTTTCTTATTCATTTTACATTTTTTTTTTCGCTGTATTTTGTTGTTCCAATTCGTCGAAACACAATTTTCTTAAATTCTTCTTGATATTAGCAAAAAGATTTTCTTCATTTAAGTAAATTTAAGAAAAGATGTTCTTATTTATTTAAACATTTTTTTTCAACATTTTTTTTTCTATAGATTTTGTTAGTGTTCTTGAATAAGAAAATAATTGTCTCATTTTTGGAAAACTCAATTTCTTATTTCCAGTAATAATTAAGTCAATTTTTCTTATTTTCCTAAAAATTTTATAAATTGAGTTCAAGAAAGCATTTTTCTTGATTCAATTATACAAATTTCTTTCCGTGTACTGTTTACAGTACTTGTTAATTGAAACTGCTCACTGTTTTCACAAAATGAACATTTTTGGTTATCAGTACAATTTTTATAAAAACGCCAAACAAACATATGCTACACAACTTTGTAATTTCGGAAAGCTCCAAGTGCAATTCAAAGTGCCGAACTTATGTATTGGCCAACCTTAATTTTTGCAACTTTTACCAATTCTTCTTCCGTAAAATTATTGTAACTAATATTGTCAAAAATTATGAGTCAAAATTCAATGCAAAATTTATAAACTGTATTTTGAAAATTTCTGCAAAATCATTGCAACTTAGATTTGGTCATGGGGGGGGTTTTAACCCCCAAACCCCCCCCCCCCCCGTGCGCACGGCCCTGTGTATATTGTATTGTATTGTATTGTATTTATTATTCACATTTAATATAAAATTACAAAGGGTTTAACATTAACATTTACATTTAACTCGCGAAGCTTTTGGGCTTGTCTGCGAGTTAGTATTTTTACATCAGTTTTACATTTACCTTTCTAAACACATGTTACAAACTAATAATAATTTAAACTAAAGCTAAACTACGCTCTTTTTATTTTTTTGAATTACTTAATACTATAAACTTTGTTCAAAACAAAGTTTAAGATTAGCGATTCATGAATATAACTTTCACCACCTAATACAATGAAATTTGCCTGTAGCAAAGTTTTGATTGGTAGTGTTTTATGCAAATTAACAGTTATTAATTAAAAATAGTTGGATTGAAAATTAAAAATTAAATTAAACAAATAAATAAATAGATAAACAATAGATAAACATTTAACATTCATAATAAGTATGCAATAGTTTTACAATAAGCTTTTTATATAATTGTAGATCAATTTTTTCCTGTTTGGTCCTTTTGGCAGGTTGAGCAAATTAGTAGGTAGTTCATTTAAGAAGGTGGGAACGAGAACCGATAGCGTATTTTTTGAATAATTGTTCAGGAACTTCGGTATTCGAAGTCTATTTTGCTTTTGGATTCTCGTTCCGAGTGTGTGGTTTATTATAAATTGGAACCTCTTATCATCGTAGAACTCATTCAACACCGTACTCTTGAAAATTGATTTGACGTCCAAAATCCCTAACTCTTTATTTAGTGGCGCGTTTACTGTGCTTATGTTTCGTTTTTTAGCTAAGATCTTTAGGTTGTAATTTTGGCTCGACTGAATTTTTCTAATACTTGTAGCAGTTCCCCATGCCGTGATACCGTATCGAATGTATGATTCTGTTAGTGCCCTGCATAAGAACCGCATAGTTGCTGCAATAACTTAGATGCTTAAGAAAGAACGAGGATTTTCGTATTTTATTACGTAAGTATGTAATATGCTCGTTCCATCTGAAGTTATCATCAAGAATGATACCTAAGTATTTATACGTTCGCACTACTTCAATACTGGCATCACAGGAACAAGCTATTTGCGGCTCGTGTAAACAATCGTTGGTGTGAAATTTCAAATGTATACTTGAAGTTTTTAAGTGCGGCGGTCTAATATGCATTGATTTTGTTTTTAGGGAGTTTATTAATAGTCCGTTGTCATGTGACCATTTCGCGACAATGTCAAGTTTTCGTTGCATTATACTAGTAGCGTCTTTTAGATTTTTGTGCGACACTACGATAGTGGTATCATCCGCATATGCAAAAACTTCACAGTTTTTCAACTGTTTTATCATGCTATTTGCATATATTAAATAAAGAATTGGCCCCAGCTTCGAACCTTGTGGAACTCCACACGAAGTGTACACTTCGCCGCTAAATTGGTTACACAATTTTGTCCTATACGTCCTATGTTCTAGATAGCTTTTAAACCAGTTTAAACAAATTCCGCGTATTCCTGAGTTTTCTAAGGCCTCTAACAACTTAACGTGCGACAATGTGTCAAAAGCTTTAGTAAAATCTATAAACAGCGCAAGGCTGTGAATACTTTTCCCAAGATTTTCATTTATTTTGTTAGCAAAATTACCAAGAAGTTGATTTATATTTCTACCTTTTTGAAATCCATACTGGTTACTATCAATTATTTTATATCTATCAATAAATGCTGTTAGTCTTGTGACTACAACTTCTTCTAATATCTTTTCTAGGACAGAAAGGATTGATATGGGACGATAGTTTTTCGGATCTGATTTATTCCCTGACTTGTGTATAGGTCTTATAATTGATATCTTTAAAACTTCAGGTACATAGGTTTGTTTTAAACTAAGGTTAACAAGTTTAGCTATCACGGGTGTTATCACAGATACATTTTGCTTTAAGTCTTTAGGTCTAATTTCGTCAAATCCAGGGCTCTTATGGTCATCAAGCCTCGCAATAATATTAAATATTTCTTCTTCGCTTACTTCGTCTATATAAATGGAGTTTGGTATTTTAAAGTCAACTGTACTTATAGTTCTAATACACTCAAAATAATATTTCGTAAATATTACGAAATCTTTCGTACATATTACGAAATTCTTTCGTAAAATTGAGCAACGAATGGTTTCGTAAATAGTACGAAAGCTATTTCGTACTATTTACGAAATACTTTCGTAGTATTTACGAAATACTTTCGTATATTTACGAAATACTTTCGTATATTTACGAAGGCTTTCGTACTATTTACGAAATACTTTCGTAGTATTTACGAAAGGTTTCGTACTATTTACGAAATAGTTTCGTAGTATTTACGAAATACTTTCGTATATTTACGAACGCTTTTGTACTATTTACGAAATACTTTCGTAGTATTTACAAAGGCTTTCGTACTATTTACGAAATACGTTCGTACTTTTGAGCAACGAAAGATTTCGTAAATATTACGAAACCGCTTTCGTACATTTACGAAGGCTGTTAGAGCTGTCAAATTGTTGTACAATTGACCAAATTATTTTTTAGCTTAACGTTAAAAAAACCATAATTATTACATAATTATATATATGTACATATGATGTGTATTTCAACGAAATTTGAAAACTTTTTAGAAATATGTATATCAATAAAATAATGCGAAGAGAAAGATGTTTTATACTATATGCATAAGAAATAAGTTTAGATAATTTCATTTTAGTTTTAAATATCTACTAAAATTAATTTATTCAATTAATTTAAAAGTTTTATATTTATTTTAATATTTTACATTTATATTAATATTAATTTTAGTAACTAATAAAATAAGAGATATTTATTGCTTATACGTGTTCTGCCAAACATAGGAAACTTTGGAAATCGCAACTTGCAAATGTGGACGTCGTTCCGATCCACTTAAATAGATAACCCTGTGAAAAAGAAAGAAAAAAAGAAAAAGAAAAATAAAAAGAAAAAGAAAAATAAAAAGAAAAAGAAAAAAAAGAAAAAGAAAAAGAAAAAAAATAAAAAATTAAGACTAACATAAAAAAAAAAGTTCGATAGTATTTATAGTAACTAACTTCCGTCGTTTTGTTCAGGTACTTCGTGTTCATGTGATGTGTTCGTGCATTCGTGCGTTCGGGTGACGTGTGTGTGTGTGTGAGTCTGTGTTGTGTGTTTAGGTATGCAAATCTATTTTTTGTCATATTTTCATTATTGTACCCTCATTAACCAAGTAGGTAAAAGTCCGTTATTGTCCGTTTGTGTGTTGTTTTGCTTATGTCGATTTTAGGTCTTTTGTCCTCTTTCGGGTATAGTAGCTTAAGCGGTTCAAATAATGTATCCGATGCGGTGTTTATTTGTTCATTTATTATTTTACCTACGAATGTTTTTTGTTTATATATCTCCATATTTTCTAATATGTTAAGCCGTCTTCCTTTATGCTGTATGTGGAGAATTTTAGCTGTTTTTCCTATTTTTATGGGTGTACACTTTTTTTCTGCCATGTGGTTGGCGAAATTTGATTCCACTGTCGTTGATGATTTTCTTATTTTCTTATTGTAATCCCTTATGTGTTCTCGATATCTCGTCTTGATTTGGCGTCCTGTTTGTCCTATATAACTGTTTTGGCATTCGCGAGTCAATTTGTATACGCCTTGTTTGTCAAAGAGGTCTTCCTTGTTAATGTTGTTTCGTAGAAGTTTTCCCATATTGTTCCTCGTTTTAAATGCTGCATTAATGTTATATTTTTGGAAAACTTTAGCCAACTTGTAAGATGTTGCTTCGGTATATGATAGGACTGCCCATTTCTTCTCTTCTTTTTCTTTGGTTTCTGACTTTCTTGAATTTATGTTTTTTTGTATTTTCTTCACTAAACTTTTTTGATATCCGTTGTTCTCTGCGATTGTGTATATTGTGCTCAGTTCCTTGTTGTAAGCTTCTTTTTCTAACGGGGTTCGTTCAAGTCGTGTTAATAAATGTCTGAAAGCGGCGTTCTTGTGCTGTTGAGGATGGTTAGATTTATTGTGTATTATTGTATCTGTTGCTGTGGGTTTTCTGTATATTTCGTAAGTAAATTTGTTTGTCTCTTTGTTTATTTTAATTGTTAGGTCCAGGTAGTTGATTTTTCCATTTTTCTCTGTATCCGTAGTGAATTTTATATTTTTGTGTTGGCTGTTGAGGTGCTCCAAAATTTGTTGTTCTTTATTTCCCGATATTAGGCAGATGATGTCATCTACATACCTGGCATAAAAATTGACTCCCAAATTTGCCGTCAGTTCTTCCATATAAATTTCTTCCAAATGTTGCATAAATACTTCCATAAGGATAGCTGATGTGGGGCTACCCATGCCTAATCCGTGAGTTTGTCTGTATATTTTATTGTCAAATTTAAAATAATTCTGGTCCAGGGTTACTCTCAGCGTATTTACTATCTCTGTAGCAATGTCTTTGTTCGTTTTCTCTGTCAGTATTTTAGTGTTTCTGTCGTTAGTATCGAAGGGTATAGATCCTTCACGTCAAATGATACCAGTTTTGAGTCCTTGGGTACGTTCAGGTTGTTCAGTTTGTTGACTAGTTCCGTCGTGTTTTTGATTGTGTATTTATTGGATAGGTCTAGTTTCTCGGTTAGTAGCTTGTTTAGATGTTTTGATAGTCTATATCCTGGTGCCGACTTATGGTTTACTATTGGTCGCATAGGTGTTCCTGCTTTGTGGATTTTAGGTAGTGCGATCAGTGACGGGGCCGATGGATTCATTGCCATGAGAGTGTAGGTCATCTTGTTGTCTATTATATTCTTTGCTTGTTTTATTGCACGCTTTATTGCCATTTGGTATTCTTCCGTTGGGTCTTTCCTTATCACTCGACAGCCCATTTCTTTGATGAGTTGACCCGTTTTCGCGGTGTATTCCTCTTCGTCCATTAGCACCGTTGTATTTCCTTTGTCTGCTTTTGTTGCTATCACGCAAGGCATCTATGCAGGCATCTATGCAGACGCATAATCGAAAAGAGTATAAAAGCTGCTGGAAATGAAATGTCAACGGACGACAATAAAACGGCAAAAGTATTAACACGTTGGCTGCCAGTGTATCACCGGTGATCACATCAGAAAACCACCCCCAGGTGCCAGTGTATCACCGGTGATACACGCCTAGGCGCTTAAAATTTAAACAACATTTTAAAATAAAAAATCAGATGTTCGCGGGGTCATCACAGCTTAGAAGCATGTTCAGATGCGTCGCCAGCATGGCTTTTACTCTAGGTAAAAAATCCCGTTATAATACAAAAAAGCAAAAGTAATTTTGTTCCTGGCACCTGTGAGTGGTTTTTTGTTGTGATCACCGGTGATACACTGGCAGCCAACGTGTTAAGGAAGAAACTAATCGATAATAAGGTGATAGCAACAAAAGCAGACAAAGGAAATACAACGGTGCTAATGGACGAAGAGGAATACACCACGAAAACGGGTCAACTCATCAAAGAAATGGGCTGTCGAGTGATAAGGAAAGACCCAACGGAAGAATACCAAATGGCAATAAAGCGTGCAATAAAACAAGCAAAGAATATAATAGACAACAAGATGACCTACACTCTCACGGCAATGAATCCATCGGCCCCGTCACTGATCGCACTACCTAAAATCCACAAAGCAGGAACACCTATGCGACCAATAGTAAACCATAAGTCGGCACCAGGATATAGACTATCAAAACATCTAAACAAGCTACTAACCGAGAAACTAGACCTATCCAATAAATACACAATCAAAAACACGACGGAACTAGTCAACAAACTGAACAACCTGAACGTACCCAAGGACTCAAAACTGGTATCATTTGACGTGAAGGATCTATACCCTTCGATACCAACGACAGAAACACTAAAAACTTTAACTAAAATACTGACAGAGAAAACGGACAAAGACATTGCTACAGAGATAGTAAATACGCTGAGAGTAACCCTGGACCAGAATTATTTTAAATTTGACAATAAAATATACAGACAAACTCACGGACTAGGCATGGGTAGCCCCACATCAGCTATCCTTATGGAAGTATTTATGCAACATTTGGAAGAAATTTATATGGAAGAACTGACGGCAAATTTGGGAGTCAATTTTTATGCCAGGTATGTAGATGACATCATCTGCCTAATATCGGGAAATAAAGAAGAACAAATTTTGGAGCACCTCAACAGCCAACACAAAAATATAAAATTCACTATGGATACAGAGAAAAATGGAAAAATCAACTACCTGGACCTAACAATTAGAATAAACAAAGAGACTAACAAATTTACTTACGAAATATACAGAAAACCCACAGCAACAGATACAATAATACACAATAAATCTAACCATCCTCAACAGCACAAGAACGCCGCTTTCAGACATTTATTAACACGACTTGAACGAACCCCGTTAGGAAAAGAAGCTTACAACAAGGAACTGAGCACAATATACACAATCGCAGAGAACAACGGATATCAAAAAAGTTTAGTGAAGAAAATACAAAAAAACATAAATTCAAGAAAGTCAGAAACCAAAGAAAAAGAAGAGAAGAAATGGGCAGTCCTATCATATACCGAAGCAACATCTTACAAGTTGGCTAAAGTTTTCCAAAAATATAACATTAATGCAGCATTTAAAACGAGGAACAATATGGGAAAACTTCTACGAAACAACATTAACAAGGAAGACCTCTTTGACAAACAAGGCGTATACAAATTGACTTGCGAATGCCAAAACAGTTATATAGGACAAACAGGACGCCAAATCAAGACGAGATATCGAGAACACATAAGGGATTACAATAAGAAAATAAGAAAATCATCAACGACAGTGGAATCAAATTTCGCCAACCACATGGCAGAAAACAAGTGTACACCCATGAAAATAGGAAAAACAGCTAAAATTCTCCACATACAGCATAAAGGAAGACGACTTAACATATTAGAAAATATGGAGATATACAAACAAAAAACATTCGTAGGTAAAATAATAAATGAACAAATAAACACCGCATCGGATACATTATTTGAACCGCTTAAGCTACTATACCCGAAAGAGGACAAAAGACCTAAAACCGACATAAACAAAACAACACACAAACGGACAATAACGGACTTTTACCTACTTGGTTAATGAGGGTACAATAATGAAAATATGACAAAAAATAGATTTGCATACCTAAACACACAACACAGACTCACACACACACACACGTCACCCGAACGCACGAATGCACGAACACATCACATGAACACGAAGTACCTGAACAAAACGACGGAAGTTAGTTACTATAAATACTATCGAACTTACACAAAATAACTCAGAACGAAAGAAGACACTGAAGATGGCGCATATTAGCCGAAACCGGTTTGTCTCCAAACCAAACTTGACAAGGGATGACGGAAAATCGTTCCACAATACATCATATTCCTACCCTGTCGGAAAAACAAGCAACCAAAAAGTTAGTTATAAAAAAAAAATTTGAATAAGATAAAAATAGAGAAAGATAAAAATAAAGATAAAGGAAAACTACTTAAAACCTTAAAATTCAAGCAGCTACACTCGGAGAAAAAAATAAAAAAAAAATTATTTTTGTAATGCACGTATTAGTTAAACCAGATCATTTTTATTTTAAAAATGAAAATTTGTAAATTTAAAATGAAACTTTTGAAATAAAAATGTATTTTGGATTAAATAGAATCATTTTTAAATTAAAAATTAAAATGAAGGGAATAAAAGCGCAAGTTTTAGGTTAAAAATCTCATAGGGCTTGAATAAACATTTTTAAATTTAAATGTTTTTCCTTAATTTTACAAACAATTTTACAATGAACCTTTTTAAAATAAAAATGGTCGTCTCTACATCGCTTTTAAATACGTTTTTGCCCATTTTATGTACGTTTTCATATGTTTTTAAAATGTTTTTCTCTGAGTGTAGAAATATCTCTTTATATTATTTTATTAAGTATTTATTTAGGAAAATAGATAAGACCGAAAAAAGTAAAGTAAATGCAACTAATGTACTCACCTTTAAGTTTAATCAAGTTGGAAAATATCACAGTTTATTTTATATATCAATATCGTCTTTTTATATACAATGCATTATTCTTTTCCATTACGCACTTACTACTTAAAATAATTTTTTATATTATTGCACCGACTCAACACTTTACAATGAAAGAAGACTTGTACGGTAAAATATTGTTGTACGAAAGTATTTCGTATATATTACGAAAGTATTTCGTAAATCTTTTAATCCTTTGATAATGTTACGAAAACTTTCGTACAATATACGAAATTATTCGTAAAGATAATTTTAAGAAAATTTACGAAAGTGTTTCGTAATATTTACGAAATATTTCGTAATATATACGAAAAAAATATTAGAAAATGGTTTACGAAAGCCCTTTCGTAATATTTACGAAAGATTCGTAAAATTAGATTTTGTTGAGAAAAATGCTTTCGTAATATATACGAAACTTTCGTATCTACATTTTACGAAACTCTAGACTACGAAAGTCTTTCGTAGTTTTTTTACGAAATTTTATTTTTAGTGTATCACAGGTGTGTAATGCATTTTTCACTCCTTCCTCGAATGTTATTGCTAAAGTATCACAGATATGTTTCACATTACTACCTTTAAGGTTTTTTATTACGGTTTCATCTAAGCTTTTAGCTTTTTTACCAATAATTTCATTAATAATTTCCCAAGTTTTTCTAATATTATGCCTATGTTCAGTAAATTTGTTTTGATAATAAAGATTTCTGGTTTTTTGAATTTGTTTGTTGACATAATTTCTACAACGTTTATATTCAGCAGCTAAGATAACGTCATTAGGTTTATTTTTCCATCTACGATATAGCTTATCTCTTTTTTCACATAGTAGCATTAAGTTTTTAGTCATCCAGCTATTGGTTTTCCTTTTTTTCTTACTTTTGACTTTAATAGTGGAAATTTCATAAACACTTTTAAACTTGGATCGAATAGTTTGATACAGGTCATCGACGTCTGTCAGTAGTAGTGCATCGGTCCAGTTAATTTTATGTATCCCGTCTCTTACTTTTCCGCTACCTAAAACATCCGAGAAAGGTGCAGTGGAGTTCACCACCCGTTTTTTTTGTATTTTATGAGAGAGGCCAAGTACCAGCGCATAATGATCTGTAATATTGCATTCAACTACGCCTGAGTCTATGTCAGCGCCTTTGCTTTTAATAAATATGTGATCAATGCTGGTGCTTGTCCCTCTGCTTACATCTACTCTTGTGATATCCGTTAATACATTCTCCATGCCAAGTGAAGATAACATATCTAAATAAAGAGCGACATTCTCATTGTTTTCAGTATTGAGTAGGTTTATGTTAATGTCTCCTATTAAGATTTCGCATTCTTCTTTATTTGTAAGTCGTAGAACTCCATCGAGCTCATTTACAAAAGCACGTATATTGCTGTTCGGGGGGCGGTAAATGGCATGTAAAATACAATTGAGTTTGCTGCTTGTTTGGTCAGCTATATATATCCATGAGAGGCTAATAGGCATCCATTTGGAGATAATGCTACAAATTGCCGATGACAACACTTTGGCTGTGGACCGGGAAAGTTTTCCGCGATATTGGTATGAAATGAAAGGTGTTAATTAGGGTTTTAATATAATGATATTTTTATAGTGAAATCTGAGCCGGTTCCCAATATATGTATAGACCAAAATATCTACCTTTATAACCACTCAATTTTTTAAAGTAATATTGGTATGAAAGGGAAGGCCGTAATGAGGGCTATAATATAGAGTTATTTTCATTGTTAAGTCTAAGTCGGCTCGCTAGATATATGTATGTCAAGAAGTGAACATGGTTGGCACCGGAAATAGAGAGGGATATGGATAAGGATAGGGATAGGGATAATGATAGGGATGGGAATGGGGTTGGGGTTGGGGATGGGGATGGTGATAGGGATAGGGATAGGGATAGGGATAGGGATAGGGATAGGGATAGGGATAGTGTTAGGGATAAGGATAGGGATAGGGATTGGGATTGGGATTGGGATTGGGATTGGGATAGGGATAGGGATAGGGATAGGGATAGGGATAGGGATAGGGATATGGATAGATATAGGAATAGAGATAGGGATAGGGATAGGCATAGGAATAAGGATAGGGGGATATGGAGAGGTAAGTTTGTTGCGGCGAATATACATACATACCTATTAAGAGAATTGAAATTTTGTTAATATTCGAGTCAACAGGGTGGATTCAAAAATAATGCTGAGCAATACGCTAATAAAGGACTTTTTCTTTAGGCTTTTAAGGACCTAAATTATAAGTAGAACAACGTGTCCCGTGTTAGCTAGTACATATAAGAATGGGCAATCAAATATTCATACAACTTCAATGATACCTACTTTAGCTGTCAAAACGATTGTTGCATATTCCTTTTCAACAAGCGTTATTTTTTCTTTGATTCTCATATTTTTTTGGCAATCATCCCCTAATTTATAGAACTCAACCGCGAGCTCGATACTCACACCGGGCTCTGCTTTTGCTACTACGCCCGTCTGCTTTTTTGCTTGTGTTGATTTCTTGTTTGCCCTGCACATCTCGAAATATTCTTCTCAGCTGACTTTATTGTCTACTTTGCTACAAAATATAAAAAAATAAATTTTTATTTTTATTATTATTAAATTGTAAATTAGACGATTTTTGGCGTTAAATAGTCAAAGAGAAATGATGTATTTACCTCTATGTAGTAGTGTCCTTCCCGTTGTACTGCACAGCATTTGCGCTGTCCATAAAGTTGGCGGTCAACTTTTTTATTGGCACATCTCAGCACTCATAAAATGTTTGTCTTTGTTACAATGAGAAAATCAAAGTAATTTTCAAGTAAATTGCTTATTTGCAATTAAACTTTTGTTGTGCGGTTGTAAAATGCATACATACATACATATTCTTGCGGGAGGGATATCGATTTTTTTCGCTAATAATTTTGTGTCCATGTGTATTAAGTACAAATCTGTTGTGCATATGTACATATAAATATTATATCTCCGATTACAACAAATAACGCAAAATTGCATTTGTAGATATGTAAGCAATTTCTCCAACACTCAAAGTCGCGTTACAATAAAAAATACAGCTCTAAATGTCATTTTATTAAGAAAAAATCTTATGCTTTGGTATTTCCAGATTTAATCACCGCTACAGCTGATAACTTTTATGTCATGAACAACAAAATTACGCTCATCATAATGATTTATGTTTGCGTTTTATTGACGAATCGTCAATTGTTGGCGAAGTGTTTGTCTCCCTTGTTTTAGATTACATTGCTCAATGAAAAGTGATAATAAGAAAATTGCATATGATAATAATAACAAGTAAAAGCGCGGCTGTCTTCGGCCGTACCGAAGACTTCATACCATTCATGAGTGGGGAAATGAAAAGTTACCTATGTATGTACATAGCGGGATTAAGTTTAATTTATAATTTTAATTCTGTGGGTTATTTATGGAAAGATTTATTGGAAAAAATGGTGTCTTGGCTATTTAAATGGAGGAGTTATACACCAAAATGTCCATATCTGAACAATCGGTTGTAGGGGAGCTATAGGTCATAGTGGTCCGATCTTAACAATTTTCGGCATCCCCGTTTGGGCCGCTAGCTGTTAAAATGGAGGAGTTATACACCAAAATGTGTATATCTGAATAATCGGATGTTGTGGAACTATATGTTATAGTGGTCCGATCTTGACAATTTTCGGTAACCTTATTTGGGGCAAAATGGGCACGTCTACTTCAAAGTTTCATGTCCTTAGCTGTTTAAATGGGGAAGTTATGCACAAATTACATCCAAAAATTTCATGTATATCTGAATAATCGGTTGTTTTCTATATGTTATAGTGGTCCGATTCGGCCGGTTCCGACAAATGATCAGCTGCATATAACAACATACCTGTATTCCGAATTTCATTCAGATATCTCAAAAACTGAGGGACTAGTTTGCGTTCACACAGACGGACGGACGGACAGACGGACAGCCGGACAGACGGACATGGCTTAATCGACTCATCTCGTGATTCTGATCATATCGGTATATATTTTGGTGGGTCCCCCACGCTTCCTTCTGGTACTTTCGACAAAAATTTTTTGGCACTAAGTTATAATACCATTTCATTCTCATGAAAGGTATAATAATAGTGATAGACAAGTCCATAATGTTTTATACGATTGTATCCATTGTTCAAACATCTCGAATGATTTTCATTCGTATTCGAAACCTCTTGTTTCCAAAGCAACCCTAATATGTACATCTCAGAATCGCCAACGATTCCTTTCGCTTTTTAAACAACGCCAAAACATCTCGGATGCGCTCATCACTAATCAAACAAATCGAATACTCGGAGCAATGGCAAAAACATCTCGATTGTGCTGTCGACAAGTGGACCAATTTCTGGCTCGGCTGTGATTTTGCAACGATGGCGATTCTCTCGATTGTCTAAACATCTCGGACTCACCAATTACAAAATAGTAATAAATATGTATGTCATGAACAATGTATAAGATTATGGGTTTTTATTAGTACAACTTCATTGATGCGAACCAATTTGTAAATGTTTATTTGTTCGCTAAATTTATAGAAATCATAAAAAGACATTATAAGCGACGAGCACTCAGAATCGATCATTACAAAATGAATCCATAAAAACTGGGACAGTCTTTTGGATCTCTGTTACACTGTAGGGAGGTCAAAATATCACAGCGAAACACCGAGACACCCCAACTTAATTTTTGGCTGTAGAATACGATGGCATTTACAGAAAGTCAAAGTTAGCTCGCGTTTTCGAGATATTTAGGAAAAAAGTTTCAGGGCTCTGAAGGTAATTTTTTTTCCGTCTAAAAACTTTACTCATGCTTGGAACCCTTTTCCCGCATAAAAATTCTGACAGTTGTTCTTACTTAATTGGGACATTCTAAATTCGATGCCACCTTCAGTTTTCCCAAATTGGCCCCAGTTTTCGAGATAACGGTATTTAAAAATTACCATCAATTTGGACTTTTTTGTTAATAACTCAGTCAGTTTAGGAGATAAATTGTCACAACTTTGCACGTGACAATATTTTAGTATTACCTTAACTATTTCTGAAAATAATTGAAATCGGGTGACTATAACATATAGCTGCCATACAACCGATTTTTCAGATGTGGACATTTTGGGGTATAGCTTCGCTATTCAAACAGCTAAGGACATGAAACTGTGGAGAATTTCTACCTGTATTGACTTTAATCTATTCCCTGAAAATTGTCAAGATCGGGTCACTATAACATATAGCTCCCATACAACTGATGGTTCAGATATATGGTTTTGCACTTTTATTTCTTTATAACTCCGAAAATAGTCATTCTGCATGAAAAAGCAACATTAACACTTTCATTCAAAATGAATAGGTGAAAAAATTTCTCATATACGATTTGCACGTATCTGCATCAGTTATTGCACTTTTGTGCAACCTAAGTTGAAATTTCACCATAGGAATTTTTTTCAAGCCGAATAACTCATATATCGTATTAAAGGAATTAGATGATCTTTATATCGTCTTACAGAGAATTAAAAGAACTATTACGCAGTTTTTAAATGAAGAAAATATATGCATGTTTAAGGATTTTATGTACATTTATAATAAAATTTTCCTACAAAACTTTGTTTGAAAAAATTGAAGCATACTTTTAGGCATTATTTGAAAAAAAAAATTTATGAAAAATTAACAAAAAAAATGATTCAAATGCGTATAAAATCCTCAAATATGCATATATTTCCTTCATTTAAAAATTGTGTAACGGTTCTTTTAATTCTCTGTAAGACGATATAAAGATCATCTAATTCATTTAATACGATATATGAGTTATTCGGCTTGAAAAAAATTCCTATGGTGAAATTTCAACTTAGGTTGCACAAAAGTGCAATAACTGATGCAGATACGTGCAAATCGTATATGAGAAATTTTTTCAACTATTCATTTTGAATGAAAGTGTTTATGTTGCTTTTTCACGCAGAATGACTATTTTCGGAGTTATAAAGATATAAAAGTGCAAAACCATATATCTGAACCATCAGTTGTATGGGAGCTATATGTTATAGTGACCCGATCTTGACAATTTTCAGGGAATAGATTAAAGTCAATACAGGTAGAAATTCTCCACAGTTTCATGTCCTTAGCTGTTTGAATAGCGAAGCTATACCCCAAAATGTCCACATCTGAAAAATCGGTTGTATGGCAGCTATATGTTATAGTCACCCGATTTCAATTATTTTCAGAAATAGTTAAGGTAATACTAAAATATTGTCACGTGCAAAGTTTTGACAATTTATCTCCTAAACTGACTGAGTTATTAACAAAAAAGTCCAAATTGATGGTAATTTTTAAATACCGTTATCTCGAAAACTGGAGCCAATTTGGGAAAACTGAAGGTGGCATCGAATTTAGAATATCCCAATTAAGTAAGAACAACTGTCAGAAGTTGTATGCGGGAAAAGGGTTCCAAGCCTGAGTAAAGTTTTTAGACGGAAAAAAAATTACCTTCAGAGCTCTGAAACTTTTTTCCCAAATATCTCGAAAACGCGAGCTAACTTTGACTTTCTGTAAATGCCATCGTATTCTACAGCCAAAAATTAAGTTGACGTGTTTCGGCGTTTCTCTGTGATATTTCAAAAGTTAAAAATTTACCTACAGTGTTATTGGTCTTTAGATTTATCAGACTTTTAGATTTATGTCTTTGGGATTTCTGTTTTTTTTTTTTTTTTAATTTTTCGGTATTTTGAACTTATTGGTCTTACGTCTTTGGTCTTCCGTCTTTTGGATTTCTGTCCTCTAACTACACTGATTTTTGGCTTTTTGTTATCGCCAGTTCTGTTGTTTTCTTCCAGTTCGGTTGGTTTGAGTGGCGAGTTTCATATACCTCAATTAGCGCCGAAGCGCCGTTTTGATACCACGACTCGCAACTAAAGAACCAGAAGCAAAAGAATAGAGTAAAAGGAATACCAATTCCTAAAACAGGGCAGGTCCTACGCCTTATATACATCTTGATGAGTTTAGTTATCTAAGAAGCCCTTCAGGCCTAACGTCCCTGAATTCCGTGAGGTTGTCGGAGAAAGGCCTGCAAAAGGAATTTTGTTCTGCTTAGGCAGTGCGAGTGACATACATACGTATAGCAGGTGCTCCTCCGTCACCTCCGTTACTGGAAGATTACAGCTGCGACACAGAGTGTTATGATCCGATCGCAATTGGGTAGCATTGGTACCAATAGCCCAATGTCCCGTGAATATCACAGTTAATTCAATTCAATTCAATTCAATTCAATTCAATTCAATTCAATTCAATTCAATTCAATTTATTAAGTCTATGATTAAAAAAAATCTTACAGACTAGATCAGTGCAGTTACAAAAATTTGCATTTGATACAAATTAATACTTATAAGTATATGTGAAACAATAAAAAAATTTAATTACACATAATAAATTTTACTCAGTAGCGGGTACTAATAAAAATATGCAAATTATAATTATATACATATACCCAGTAAGGGGTATTTGGGCCGGAAAGGACCCAGTCCAAGGAGGAACTTTGCGATACTTAACGAAAAATATACTAATTTGATATATAGTATGACTCAATGCATGACTTAAACTGAGACCTCGTCATTGAGAAGTCTAGATCAATATTTCTAGACAGACGATTCAACTCTTGTAGTCCTCTCACGTGGGGCAAGACTGAAATAGTTCGATCGTAGAACCTGAATATGGGAAGTGTTATGGATCCGCAGGAATCTATTAGGGATATCGAAATTAATCTGCCAAAGCAACACAGGACAGTCAATGGAACCAGACACAATGTCATAGAAGCGGGAAGTGTCCCTCCTGTCCATCTGTAGCATAGTTGAGCAACGCATCTCATTGTATGAAGGCCACAGAATTTTGCAGATCCTGCTGATAAAGCCCAGGGGCGCAAGAACCTTTCGCGCCTCCGTTATACCAAAAGCCGAGCCTTGCCTGGCCAGCTCATCAGTCATTTCGTTTCCTTAGAGGTCGCGGTGCCCCGGCACTCAGATCAGAGAGACTCTATGTCGACTTGTTAAACACATAATCCACTCCCTACATTGCCCAATCGGGCTTGATGAAACCGTTGCAGATCCCAGAGCCTTCAGAGCCGCCTGACTATCCGAGAAAATTTCTATCCTTTTCCGACACCGGCACTTTCCTTTGCAAGTAAAACCTTACAGGCCTCCTGTATGGCGAAAACTTATGATTGAAAAACGCTCGCCGTGTGCGGGAGCCCGGTTGATATGAAAGTGTCCGGCTAGTTCAGATATAGACTTTTTCCAAATAAATATATGTACACAAATCCTTGATTTAGTATCTAGTCAAGAGCTTGCGTGTATTGCCTATGCATTTCTTCCAAAAAAAAAAAAAAAAACGCATTCAGGGGATGAAAATTAGTACCACAACTAAATAAAAATACCCAAAAAAAAAAAAAAAAATAAAGTTAACTTGGAATGAGAGCGGATGTCTGGTGTTCTTTCTATTCGCTCTTTCCACCACCCCATTGGCAGGCATAGAGAACAGAGTTTTCATTGCAAACAAAACAAAAGTATTACAAAGCGATTTCTGGACTGCAACACCATTTCGCTGAAAATAGAAAAAATAGATATAAATACATATATATAAACAAACACACCTGCATAGGTGCGATGCAAATGCAACTGCATCCACGGTTTGGTTGCACTTCACGCACGCACGCATACACGCACACAAGATGTTCTTGTAAAACTGCATTCGCGGAAGTACATATGAATGTACTTATGTATGTATGATATGTGTGTAGTAAATTTGTATGTATTTGTGCATGTCGTTTCGCAGGAAAAGCGAGAAGCATAGCTAAAATGGACGTCCGAGGCCTGCCGTGCCAGGCCACGCCACATCCATGCATATTCATAGACATTCGTGAAGTTAGGCGCTGTGAATTTTTAATCAAAAGCAAAAAGGATGAAAACAAAAACGGTCAAACTCTGGCTAAAAAAAGCAAATATCCGCAGCCGCGGTCAAAGCGGGAATAGTGTAGCGGTAGTAGAAAAACAACGACAACAACAACAACAACAATTGTTGGAGGATTGACATTAAGAGTAATACGAATGCTACGACATACAACTGAACCGAGGAAGGTATTTTTTTTGTCGGAGATGTTTGTACACATATTAGGGTGGCACTTGATTTTTGAAGCAGTCGTGAGTTGGACAATTGAGGAGTAGGGGCATGGCCGTATTCTGCTCAGCGTTACCGACCCCGACATCAATAAGAAAACAGAGTACATCTGTCTTTCAACTAACTTCGATACAAACTATGAGATCGTCTTTCCATCCAGGAAGAACTAGGGAGATGGTAAAATAGCTCAGGTATTCGATGTTTCAGTTTTCACGGACGGGTTAAAAAATGGCATGCGGAGTGGGAGCTGGTAGCTCACCCGGACACTTTCATATCATCCGAAGTTTTCGCCATACAGGAGGCCTACAAGTTTCTACTTGCAAGGAAAAGTGCCGGAGTCAGAAAAGGGATAGGAATTTTCTCGGATAGGCGGCTCTGCAGGCTCTGCGATCATTCATCAGGTCTGGTCAGGCAGTGTAGGGAGTGGGTCATAGGCCTAGCTAGGCGATACAGCGTCCCTATGATCTGAGTGCAGGGTCACAGTGACATCAAGGGAAACGAAATGACTGATGAGCTGGCCAGGCAAAGCTCGGCTCTTGATATCGAGGAGGCGCGGAAAGTTCTTGCGCCCTTGGGATTCATCAAGAGCCGAATCACTCGGCACAGGTTCGAGGAGGCTAATGCCATCTGGAAGCGGTTGTGGACCTGCAGGGTGTGCATAAGGCTGTGATTTTCATACAATGAGATGCGTTGCTCAGCTGTGCTACATATGGACAGGAGGAATATTTCCCGCTTAACTGCGTTATTCACGGGGCATTGGGCTATTGCTAGCCACACGGCCCGTTTGGCATTAGATCATAACACTCTGTGTCGCAGCTGTAATTCAGGAGTGGAGGAGATAGTGGAGCACCTGAAATGTGTATGTCGCTCAGACTGTCTAGGTAGAATGAAATTTCTTGCAAGCCTTTCTTCGACAACCTCTCGGAACTCAAGGACAACAGGCCTGAAGGGCTTCTTAGATACCTTAACTCCACAAGATGGATATATGGCGTAGGACTTGTCATGGTTACCGAATTGGTATTCTATTATACTCTAACTTTTCTTCTGGTTCTTGTTTTTGGTCACGATATCAAAAGGCGCTTCGGCGCTAATTGTAGTCTGTGGGACTCTCCAGCGCAAACAACCAACCCCATTCATGCTTGGTCTTCGAGAACGATTCAAAAGCGATTGAAAATCAAAGCAGTCTTTCAAGTTTCATTTTCAAAAATGAATGTGAAAAATCTTGTTATTCGATCCAAGAACTAAATATGTACCTATGTAGATGATTCTCCAACAAAACTAAAACCTTCGTTAACAATTCGAAATCCATAACATTCTTAAAGGGGGAATTTTAATGAAAGCAAATGACTTAAAATACGAAATAAGTAAATTTCAGTGGTCCATAAGATGCCTTTACTGATAACCTAAGATAGGCTTTTTTGACTTCTAAGTCGCTCCTCTGGGGAGACCGCACTTATATAATGTTTTCTGGTTAGCTGAGAAAGCATCTTCGGAGTCTTTTTCTTTTATTATAAACAAATTGAGGAGGCCTAGCCTTCTGAGAGCGCAACATCTGGACTTAAAAAAATGGTAGTTAAGAAATCTCATTTAATATATTTCAAAAAAAAAAAAAACACCCTTCTTCGGGTTGTTGTGGCTATTGTTGTAGCCACCAAGGCGCTACCTGAAGGATTTGAAGAGTGTAGGTGAGGTAGCGATCCTTTTCCGGATAGATCCGGTACGCTCGGGTACAAGTCCCTTCTACCACTAGCCTGACTGTCGTGAGAACGATTTTTTTGGCCATTATCAATCTTCTAGGCCGGTGGATGTTAGTCGCCTCTTACGACAGGCATTCCTTACCACGGGTATATTCTAAGCCCTCTTACCCGCTGGGAGGCACCCTTCTTCGTCGGATATGCTCTTGTGGGTGCCTTTGCTGAGCCTCCGTAGGTGTGGAAGCCTGCGGACTCCTCTACTTGGTTGAGTAGGAGGGGTTATAAGTTTTTTCGATATTCATATTTTCGCGCGCTTTTTTGTTAGATACCATTTTTTGGTCAATAAAAAGTCTAACCACTCTAATGTTGCTGCATTTTTATATTTTTTTTTGGAGTTTTTTTTTTAACTTTTTGCTTCTGGTTTTATTATTTTATGTGTATTTTTTTGTTTTCTTTTTGTTTTTTTTTGTTTTTTTTTGTTTTTTTTTTTGTTTTTTTTACTTAGCGGCTGTTTGTTAGTGCTGCTGCCAATCAGCCAAAGCACGAATGCATTTCTGTGCAGTTTCTACTACTTCTTTGTTCAATGCTTGTTTTATACTTGTACGTGTGTGTATGTATGTGTGATTTTTTGTTTGGTGTTTCTTGTTGTTGTTTTTGTTTCCTCTCACGCTTCTTGCAAAGTGTGCTGCTGCAAATGCGAATGCAATTTCAGTAAGTTTGCAATGACCGACACTTGCGTTGCATGCAGAAAATGTATGCACACACATGCACGTTGATTGTGCTGCAAGCAAGCGAACGACTCTAGAGAAGTCGTCGCCTGAGAAAACGAATGTCGTATGTGAAAATCGACGATTTCTAGTTTTTGATGCAGATTAACTAAATCGGACCTAATCTTTTAATTTTTCCAATCCATTTTTTTCTATCTCTTTTAGTTTTTGAGTTATTTAGTATGCATTTGTCGTATGTTACAAAATTACTACCATTTGGGTAAGCTTTTGTCGTATGTAACATACATACGACAAATTTCCATTTTGTTTATTTTAAACATATGTCGTATGTGCCGCTGAACTACCTAGAATAAACCAAAATATTGTATCGGAGCTATAGGTTATAGTGATCCGATCTGAATGATTTTCACTGACATATTTTATTGTAGTATAATACCAATTACTGCAAAGTTTAGTATAATTTGATCCTTAAATATGGAAGTTATACCCGAAGACAGCTATATCTGAAGAATCGGTTGTATGGGAGCTATATTCTATAGTGGTCCGATCTTGACAAATTTCGGTGACATTTATTAGGTCCATATGGGTACAAATACCTCAATGTTTCATGCCCTTATCTGTTTACATGGAGAAGTTATATCCTGAAATGTCCATATCTGAACAATCAGTTGTATGGGAGCTATATGTTATAGTGGTCCGATCTTGCCAATTTCGGTGACTATTATTAGGTCCATGTGGGTACAAATACTTCAAAGTTTCATGCCCTTATCTCTTTACATGGAGAAGTTATATCCCGAAATGTCCATATCTGAACAATCAGTTGTATGGGAGCTATATGCTATAGTGGTCCGATCTTTACAAATTTCAGTGACATTTATTAGGTCCATATGGGTACAACTACTTCAAAGTTTCATATCCTTATCTCCTCAAATAAAGAAGTTATACCCGAAAACAGCTATATCTGAACAATGAGTTGTATGCGAGCTATATATTATATTAGTCCGATGTGGTGGATTCCGACAAATGATCAAAGTATCATCAAAATATATGCAACTGCCAAATTTCAAGTCGATATCTCAAAAAATGTGGGCCTCATGACCATTCCGGTTTGAAAAAAGAGAAGAAATTTTGTCGTATGTGCTATCATAAACAGGTATTGGTGCTCAGACGTCACATACGTCAAATGCATACTGAATGAAAAGTCGTTTATCTCCCATAATTTTAAAGATATCCAACTTTTGCAAATTGCAAGTCAAAATATATAATACTCTCTACAGCTCGTCCAAATAACAGAAAAATCTGTTGTACAGTTTTTGAGAATTTCCAATTTAAACTTCAAAGTCGATTTTCTCGAAACTATGTTTTGCTACATACGACATTCGTTTTCTCAGGCGACGGAGTGTGCAACATAATGCAAGTGCAGATGTGTAAGAGTGTGTGTGTATTAGCATGCATATTTGTCAGATTGCCTATGAGCAAAGTGGAGTGTATGTATGTGATTTGCTGTCTACCTTCTTCACCTCCTTGACTGTGCACTTCGGACAAATGCCGCAGACATTTGTGCTCACATGATAGCCATGCATCATCCTTTGGCCATCCTTTGGCCATCCTTCCCTTCTTGCGCTTCTTGCGCCGTTTTTGTCTTCCGGCGCTGCATTTTCGCGCATATTGCACTTTAAGTGCAGCCATTCACTGCCATCAACTCAACTCAACGCAACTTAAATCAGCTCAAACGTTCGGTGGTCGGTTGCCCAATCTCCGCGTTTATGGTGCACTTTTCATTTTCATTTTCATCTACAATGTTAGAATTGGCTACCAAATTGAAAATAGTATATTAAAAAAAAGCGCCCATGCAAAGCAAATAAAAAAAGAAATGCTAAAACAAAGAGACAAAAAATATTTGATTTTTGTTTTTTTTTTTTTTTATTTTTCCCTTTTTTGTAGGTAAATTCCTTTTTTTTAATTTCTATAAATTGAAGTTGTTGATTTTTGTTTGGTCCTTTGGTCCTCACAACATTTGCATCTGCATCTGCTTCGACTCTTTGACTCTGCTGCGTTTACAATTGGATCTGCATTTGCATTGCGTAAAAATCAGAATCGCAATAAGAGGAAATCAACTCTCAAGTGTTTGTGTGTGTGTGTGTGTGGAATTCGTTCTTTTTTTATCTGCTTTGTTTTTAATTAAAATAAATTGCAATATTAGCCATTGACTGAGAATTGTCAAGTGCATTCAACGCAGCGTATTTGAATATAGTCAATGTACTCATTTGTATGTGTGTACCCACCAAAAAATCTAAGTCTTATTTAAGAATTAAAACAGCAGATTTAAAGGCTTACGAAATAAGGCCTGAAAATTATAAGGGTAGCAAATTTGTATGGCGTAAGGCTTAAAATAAGGCTGACTTTCCTGTGTTGATGTCATCAGCCCATAAGGAGTACTCGCTCTCTCTCTGAGAGCACACCTTATTCCAGAGGCTTATCCGCCATGCGAAATAAGGCCTAGATAAGTATTAGAGAGTTAGGAGCAGACAGAGTGAGTGCATAACAGCAGCAGCGCTGCCAGCGTACTCCTTTTTTAGACTTGATTTGTCAACAATAAGCAAAACTTTTTTGCTGGGTATGTATGTAGTGCACACGAATACGAAGTTGTATATACAATATACAGACGAGGGTGGAAAATTTGCAGCCAATTTGCATATTCAGCAAAATCAAATTTCAAATTCATCATTCCGTTTTTTTCTTCTTGTTTTCGTGTATAGTTTTCGTATGATAACAGAGCTGTTAATAATTGCAATGAAATTGCTTTGCAATCAGTTGAAGTGCATAATATTGCAATCAGCTTCGATTTCTAAATCATATTAATTGTAAATTTTTTTATTGTAAAATTATATTTGCAAAAATGCAATTTTTAGTGGCTAGCACGAAATTTATTTTTTTTATAAATTTTAATTTGATTTGCATTATTTTCAGAAAATTTATTGCAATCAACTT
The DNA here is from genome assembly GCA_960531455.1 of Urophora cardui. Lineage (NCBI taxonomy): Eukaryota > Metazoa > Arthropoda > Insecta > Diptera > Tephritidae > Urophora > Urophora cardui. Next base: position 142,518,851 of record OY482672.1, read on the forward strand.
TAATTGCAAGTCATATTGATTAGATTAGCATATGCGATATGTTGAACTGCCTCCGATCGGGACTAAAATTTATAATCTTTGATTATAGCATAGTCGAAATTGCGTATTAAATTAAAAAATTGTAAAAAAAATGCAAAAAAATTGCAAAAAATTTTATAGCAATCACCTTGATTGCAATATATGAAATCCGAATTATTGTTGATTGTAAATTTTTAAAATACAAATTTCAGAAAATTTTTTCACAATCAATTTGATTGCAATTATTGCAGCTCTAATTAGTTTTGATTGTAAATTTTTAAAATAGAATTTGAATTAAATTTATTTGATTGCAATATATGGAACTCGAACTGTTTGTAAAATTTAAAATCAAAAATTGCAATAAATTATGTTATAATAAATTTGATTGCAACATATGCAGCTATAGTTATTGTTGATTTTAAATGTTTAAAATAAAAAGAAATGAATTAATTTTATGTGATTGCAATATATATAACTTAAATTAATTGATTGCAAATTTTTGAAATCGAAAAAGTAAATGTTTTTAGAATCAATTTTATAGCAAAATATGTAACCCTAATAATGTTGATTCTAAATTTTAAAAACAAATATTGCAATAAGTTTTATTAGAAATAATTTGATTGCAATATATTCCACACTAATTACACTGGTCGACAAAATTTCATCAAATTTTTGTTACAGAAATAAAATTCTACTTTTCTAAAGGATTTCGGTGCGCTGAATCCAAGTTTGAAGTCAGATTTTCTGTAATACGTACAGTTTTTTAGATATTCATGCCCAAAGAGGCGAAAAACGCGATTTTTGGCTATATTCACTCTTCAATATCTTTTAAATTACTTACTTATTTTAAAAATTGATTAAAGCTATTGAAAGCTCGGTCATTTCTCTTGAAGACAAAGTTTTAATTTTTCGGATATCTAATTTAGGTATATAGTAATATATGTTTTTGCACAATAAGGTATTTTTCGTCGAAAACAACGGCAGCTTTTGTAGTATGTTATAGGCGCAATCAAATTTTGTAGTTGCTTAGAAGAATAATTTTTTTTACGAAGCCACTTACATACGTCCATGATATAATAAACTGCCTAAAAGCGTGCTTCAAAATTTTTAATTATATTTGTATGGAGAAAATATTGCAAAACTAATGAAGCTTAATATGCAATATTGCAAGTTACAAGAAAGATATCTGAAATATTAAAACGGTTTCTTCAAGAGAAATGTCAGCGTTTTCAATAGCTTTAAGCAATTTTTAAAATAAGTAAGTAATTTAAAAGATATTGAGCAGTGAATATAGCCAAAAAACGTGTTTTTCGCCTCTTTGGGCATGAATATCTAAAAAGCTGCACGTATTACAGAAAATCTGACTTCAGATTCGGATTCAGCGCACCGAAATCCTTTAGAAAAGTAGAATTTTATTTCCGTAACAAAAACTTGTCGACCAGTGTTATAGTTGATTGTAAATTTGCAAAATAAAAACTTAATTAATATTATTTGATTGCAATATATGACATTCGAATTACCATTGACTGTAAATCTTTAGAATCAATAATTGCAATAAATTTTATTACATTCATTTTGATTACAATATTTGGCACGCGAATTATTGTTGATTGTATATTTTTAAAATCAAAAATTTTAATAATTTTTTTTACAATCACTTTGATTACAATAATTGGCACTCGAATTATTTTTTTTTGTAAATTTTTAAAATCAAAAATTTCAATAAATTTTATTACAATCATTTTGATTGCAATATTTGAAACTTGAATTATTGTTGATTGTAAATTTTTAAAATCAAAAATTTCAATAAATTTTATTACAATCATTTTGATTGCAATATTTGAAACTCGAATTTTTGTTGATTATAAATTTTTAAAACCAAAAATCTCAATAAATTTTATTACAATCATTTTGTTGCTTATAAATTTTTAAAACCAAAAATTTCAATAAATTTTATTACAATCATTTTGATTGCAATATTGGAAACTTGAATTATTGTTGATTGTAAATTTTTAAAATCAAAAATTTCAATAAATTTTATTACAATCATTTTGATTGCAATATTTGAAACTCGAATTTTTGTTGATTATAAATTTCTAAAACCAAAAATTTCAATAAATTTTATTACAATCATTTTGATTGCAATATTTGAAACTTGAATTATTGTTGATTGTAAATTTTTAAAATCAAAAATTTCAATAAATTTTATTACAATCATTTTGATTGCAATATTTGAAACTCGAATTTTTGTTGATTATAAATTTTTAAAACCAAAAATCTCAATAAATTTTATTACAATCATTTTGTTGATTATAAATTTTTAAAACCAAAAATTTCAATAAATTTTATTACAATCATTTTGAAACTTGAATTATTGTTGATTGTAAATTTTTAAAGTCAAAAATTATAATTTTGTTGTCTCAGCTTCAAACTTCTTCAAAACTTCCAAAAGTAATGAACAATTGTAATAACAAAATCCCGCTTTATCTTAACACTGACTGAGCATTGTTCTCAAGACTGTCTCTGTGGATTAAGCAGCCTAAAATATTAAGCTCCGCTGATGAAGTTAAGGGATTTGAAATCAGAACCCTTCATATATCAATATATTTTCTCACCACTGTACAAATGTATGAATGTATGTACATTTTGATATTGATGTGCTTGCTTAGTTTGCAGTTTTAGCTATCAAATATAGACTTTCATAACTAAAAAGCGGCGATATGAGAAAGAAATTCAATTGACCAAATGCTATTCGAATGAAAAAAGTGTAAACGTATGTTTGAAAAGTAAAAAAAATGGTTTAAAAAATAAAATAAAATAAAATAAAATAAAATAAAGGGGAAAATAGAAAACCACTCAATCTTTGGCAAATTCACTTAATTCTTTAACTAAAATTTACTAAAAATATCAAAGCAATTGCTTCGAATTTTTATTGAATTCTCTATTGAGTTCGGTTAACTAGATTTTTATTTGATGTTTTTTTTAGTTAATAAAAAAAATATGTGTATGTATATTAGGGATGGAACTATTCGAATAAAAATTATTATTACTATTCGAATTTTTTCCCTCGAATATTATTATTCGTTTATTCGAATAATATTTATTCGAATATTATTCGAGCAAAGTCCCACTACTAATGTATATAGAGAAAAATATATGCAAAAATGCAATATCCATACATACAAAAAATAAACAATTGTTTCGCCGAGAATTAGGCAACAAATTTTGTACAAATGCTTACTCTTCCAACAATGTAAGAAAGTTAGGAAAAAGGTTTTTAAAGTCTCTGGAAAAGAAATTCCAATATAAAATATGTTATTAAGGAACTATCATTAAAATAATGTTTTCACTTTAAAGAGTCCTTACTGTATTTTAAAAATTTGTATGTTAAACGTAACGCGTATGAGGCACAAACTCGCACACACATACATACATACCGATACACCATCCAATCGACCGCCACGCACTTCAAAGCGCTTCACTTCTGGCCAGTTTTCCCAACACACACACACACACACACTTCACTAATCATCAAGTAAAGTTGGCGTCATATTTTTTAAGATGAGTAATTATTGATTTTTTATTAATAAAATCCTTACATGTACAGATGAAGCATGACAATGCACACACTTATCTACATACGTATGGTTTTATCTGTCTAGCCCATAGATAGGCCTGCATACGTGCTATGTGTGGCTCTGAGTGGGGGGTTGGGTTGCTTCCTTGTTCGCTTCTCTTAATTGCGATTATTAATATTTTGCATGCGTGAACGCCTTTACAATATTTATTTATGCTCGATTGCTTTTGTTAAAGACAAATTTGTAATTATCGGCTTTTAAACGCTTCTAAATGCCTCCTGCTTAATCCGCGCACATTAATGAGCATTAGAGGTGATGTAAACACGCAAGTAGATAGCTCTATATACATACATACATATATGTACATATGTAATGTATTTTTAGCTTTATTCTACTTTAATTAAACTAAAATATCTGCACTACAAGGTAGCTTCAAAGCTTCGAATGAACTATGCCATTTTAGGCTGCTACGAAGTACAAACATCGAATTAAATTTTGTCGTGGGATTGTCAATAGTTTACATTAAGATGTTTTGATGAGATTTGGTACACAGCTTGAATCGAATAAATGAAATTCGTTCGCCAGATTTCGACCCAAGTGATCACGAAGAAAATGTACTATGATTAATACGTTTCATTTGACATGCATATACATAGCAGAACTGTAAAAAATGCAAATGTGTTCCAATCAAATAAAGTGCATATTACAATCAGCTTTAATTGTAAATCATATTGGTTGTAAATGTTTTGATTGTAAATCATATTGATTGTAGCATTTTTTATTGTAGCAGTTTTGATTGTAAATCATATTGATTGTAAAGTTTTTGATTTTTTGATTATAAATCATATTGATTGTAAATTTTTTGATTTTAAGTCATATTGATTGTAACATTTTTGATTGTAAATCATATTGATTGTAAATTTTTTGATTGTAAATCAAATTGGTTGTAACTTTTTTGATTGTGAATCATACTGATTCATTTTTTGGTTGTAAATCATATTTATTGGAAAAATTTTGATTGCAAATTATATTGATTGTAGCTCTTTTGATTGTAAATCATATTGAATGCAAATTTTTTGATTGCAAACCATGTTGATTGCAAATCATAATGTTTGTAATTTTTTTGATTGTAGATCATATCGATTGTGCCATTTCTGATTATAAATCATACCTATTGTAACTTTTTGATTGTAGGTCATATTTACTGTAAATTTTAGGATTGTAAATAATGCTGATTGTAAATTTTTTTATTGTAAATATTATTTATTGTAGATTTTTTGATTTCAGGTCATATTGATTGTAACTTTTTTGATTGTAGATCATATCGATTGTACCATTTTTGATCGTAAATCGTATTGATTGTAACTTTTTTCATTATAAATCATATTGATTGTAACTGTTTTGACTAGAAGTCATATTGATTGTACATCGTTTGGTTGTAAATCATATTGATTGTAAATCATATTGATTGTAAAGTTTTTGATTGTAAATCATATTGATTACAACTTGTTTGATTGTAAATCATATTGATTGTAATTTTTTTGATTGTAAATCATATTGACTGTGAAAACAAAAGAAAAATTAATCCAAGCAAAATGCAAGGCGGCCACTAGGCATAGTGTTCATGCCATTAGCTTACCAACCGAAAAATCCGAGGTCCGAATCTCGGGAGACGCCAAAAATAGATATACTAAACATTGCCGAAACCGGTTTCTTAGACATTTTCTGTATTGGCAATTTCTTTAAATATAATTAACATGACTGTTGCTTGTAACGGGGCAGTACAAAGTCAAGTATTATTTTAGCCAATTAAGTTTCTGGATTAAAATATCACTCTATGTGATTCTTATTGTACTTAACTCTTTGTCCTCTTGTCTTTTTATGTGCATATTTAGAATATGCTAATTACTTTCCTTTTTGGCAATTAATTATTCAATTTAAACTACCACATGCGTTGAGGAATTATTCAATATAAAGCGATAACTGACATGCAATCACAGCACGCATGGTGTTAAGTGATTTAATGGGACTCAAACATGTTGATGTACGTTTTTGTGAATCTTTGCTTTTAATTGACATGTTTATATGTACATATGAATTACTAAGAGTTTTATTAGGAGTTTAACTTCCCCAAAAGTCAAGTCTGATTAATTAGATACTAATTAGGCACTTTCTTAAAAGGGCCATGCAAATATGTTTCTATCAAACAGAAGTCAATGCTATAAGCCATATAACGACGCAAGACAGTCGAGTTAAATGCCTTCTATACTAAAGCCAACAAAAAATAATAATGAATTTCAGCTTTATTTTTACGCAATAAAAAAAACAAACTTTCTGCTTCAACATTTCAGTTTTGCACTTATTGACAGGTACTAACAACATTAAAGCAAGGCGCTGATCCTTAGCGGCATAAGCTAAGTTTATATTTACGAGCAGACCACCAAAAGAAGGGTTGCTAATTTACCCCTTTTCATATTCCGTTTCCGTTTACTTATTTTTTCAATATCTTCTAATTTTATTTTTTTTTTTTAATTTTTTTCGACTTTGTTGCATTCAACAAAAAAAAAAAACAAAAGTTTGAAGTTCAGTTGGTCATTGAACAACATAAGTCCGCCAGGGTGGTGTTGCTTTGTCCATAACCGGCACAAATTGGAATCGCCATTGCCGCGAGTTTTTAAAGAACAAAATGTTTAGTCTTGCTACGTTTATATGCTTAAGTATGCTTATAAGTACAACAGCATACACACTACGCCCGCTCGCAATAAGTGCTCACTCCTACAGCCATACTCACTTGTCTTACATCGCCCACAATCAGCAAGGCAGTCGAAAAAAGACATCAACGTTCAGCAAGCAGCTGCTAGGTATTGTGATTTGTTTTGTAAGATTTTTCTTTTCGTTTTTGTTTTCATTTTCGTTTTGCGTGCTTTCTTTTAACGCAGCAAATTTTTAGAGTTAATAAATTTTGTATAAAAAAAAAATAAAAAATTCAAATGAGCCTCTACCACAAAAAACACAACGCAAATACAATGGAAAGGGCGTTAATTACTGCAAAATATATGAGCGGCGCTCGATCAACAATCAGCAGCGGAAGAAGAAGAAGAAGATTTAAAAAAGAAGAAAATTTTAAAAACCACCACCGCCAGCGTTACCATTGACCACTCACCACCCGTTGATTGACCAACAATGACGCCGCCGCCGCCGCCGCTGGACATTCTTAATACTACGTTCGTTGCATGAGAATTGATATTAAACAAAAAGTGTATTTATCGAATATGCTTGGCGTTGCTTTTGCTTTGGTTTACTTTGTTTCATTTCCGCTGCTTTTTCTCCTTCTTCTTCTGCTCCTTTTTCTACTCATTTTTCTTTTGCCAAACAACGCACACTTTCAGTGCAGTCATAGGGTTATGAAGTCAATAGCCAAAGCTTTTAATTTGTTGTGAATTTACGAGCATTACAACAACTGACCAAGTATTAATGAATAGCTATTCAGACGAATTCGGTAGGCTGAGTTTATGTGGCATGTGTTTATGTCGCTTTGAACGCAGCATGAGTTGTAAATTATTTTCGATTTTGGCATTATTTAATCAAAGACGTTGATGTTTTCGACTGGGAACGTGCAGAGTGCAGGTCAAAAATTCCAAGGGGATTGGGTGATAGGATCAGCAGTTGGGTAATATGTGGATTCATATTTAGAAGATAACAAAAAAATTATAAAATTTATTGCATATTTCAATCAGCATAAACAATTTTATTTTATATTTCAAGGCGTCCTAATTGCTTTTTTTATTTCCTTGGGTCTAAAGAGGAGCCAAAAAAGATATTTAAAAAAATATATACAATTTGTTGCATACTTTAAGGAGCATTCAAAATATGTTGCATGTGATCCAAAGAGCAAAAAAAAATATATTTAAAAAAATATAAAATTTGTTGCATACCCCAAGGAGCATACACAATTTGTTGTATATTTCAGTATTATTTGTTAAAAACATTTAAAAAATTATAAAATGTGTTGCATACTTTAAGGAGCATTTACAATATGTTGCATATTTCAAGGCGTCTTATATATTCAAGAAGAATATACAAATCTCAAGGTGTCTTATCTTTTATTACTGTCAGCACACAGAGGAGCTAAAAAATATATTTTAAAATATTATACAATTTGTTGTATACTTTAAGGAGCATTACAATATGTTGCATATTTCAAGCCGTCTTATTTGCTTTTTTAATTTGATGTAGTCTTAAGAGAAGCCAAAAAATATTAAAAAAAAGATTATAAAATTTGTTTTATATTTTAAGGAGCATTTACAATATGTTGCATATTTCAAGGCGTTATATTTGTTTACTTTTTAATTTCCTGCAGTCTAAAGAGGAGCTGAAAAATATATTTAAAAAATAATAAAATTTGTTGCATGCCTCAAGCAGCTTTTACAATTTGTTGCATATTTCAAGGCGTCTTATTTGTTTTTTCTGCCTGCGGTCTTTTGCATTATTTATTTATTTTTTTAATAAAATTTGGTTGTAAAATTTTCCGACAAACAGTTTTCTATAATATTTTAATCCTTTAGCGACACACTACATATTACGCCAAATTTTTTAAACGCCACTGTATGTGTATGTAACAAGATAAGACACTCTCTTTGTTTAAACTAACTACAAACTTTCACAAAATGACTTTCTAAAGATTTCTATCTTAACGATGACAGTTTCATTTCGGCATACAGTACTAACTACATACATACATATATACATACATACATACTTGCTATGGAAATTTAACGAAATAACTTCGCGAACGTGTTATGCCTTAAGAAAAATGTACATATACCTACACATGTAGCATAAAGTTTCAAAAAAAATTATACACTTTATACCAAAAACTTACACAAAATCCAAAAATTTATTACATTCAAAAACTAAAATCGCCTACAAACTTCCTGCAAGCAAGTATGGACTATTAGCTTCCTTTTGTTATCCTTTTTCACTTGCCTGTAAGTTCGTCTCGTACAAACACTTAATACTTGCCCGGCAACTTATCAAGGCTGTGCGATCTTTATTAACTCAGCAGGCAACACAATGTATCCAACTAACTTCGGTTTAGGCTTTTGTTTGGTTTTGCTGTTTGTGTAAGGTGATATAGTAACTAACTGCCGAAGATAAGACTAATATGCAGTTTCCTTTCTTTCACATTTTCTATCTGTAATATCACTATCGGTGATTAAGCTTGTCTCTAAGTTTTACTTGGGCCACAAAAGGCTTATAAGCCTAAAAATGTGCATGCATGTATGCTAGGTATGTATGTATGTATATACGTGTGTGCGTAAAAGTTGGTCACATGACGACAATTATGCCACATTAAATTTATAAACGCTTTCAATAGTTTCAGCAGAAAGTGGCTTTTTGTTAGTTTTCGCTTTTGTCGCCTTTTGTCTATGCATATGTACATACAAATAAATTTTACATCAACCAGTTTAGCTGGTTTTTATGTAAATAAACTCACATATGCACAAAAATATGTGTATATTTTTGTATATTAATAAGAATATATATCTTATAGAAGTAGTAGATTTATCCTTCATATGTCCTTGTGGCCCACATATGCACAAACACACACACATATGCCCTATGCATTCAGCAACAACCCTGCAAAAAATGCGATTAATCCGGGACGTGTCCGGGAGCAATCGCAAGGGAGCATGCGACTAATACAATTTTACATCCCCTTATATGGAGTGAATTGATCGCATTTGTTCGAGCATGTCCTATGAAGAGACTAATTGTTCAACTTGTATACCCGAACGGGTACCAATGTAGATCAATCGCTTTCATCCCGAACGGGTACAAATGTAGATCAATCGCTTTCATCCCGAACGGGTACAAATGTAGATAAATCGCTTTCAGCACGAACGGGTACAAATGTAGATTTTTCCTTAAAAAATTGTAAATGTTCATGCATATTTAAATAAAGATTATATAATGTTTTACTTTTGTAAAAAAATCTCAATAAATAAATTTAAAAAATTGTAAGTTTTGAGTATGCATTATATGAGCGTAATGTAAAGGATTTTTTCATAGGATATTTTAGGCAACATTTTGTTAAAATTGTTATTAAAAAAGGGTGTTCAATTCGTTTTACCGGTTGTTCTACAATTTTTTAAATACATTGCATATTTTTGTAAAATGTCTACATTTAAGGAATCTAGATTTGTACCCGTTCGGAATGAAAGCGATTAAACTACATTTATACCCGTTAGGGAACAATTGGTCTACAATTAGTCTACATTTATACCCGTTCGGGAACAATTGGTCTACAATTAGTCTACATTTATACACGTACGGGAACAATCGGGGACTAATTGTGGACCGATTGTTCTCGAAAGAGATCAATCGAGGACAAATTTCTTTCGGGATTGATCGCACATTTTTTTGCAGGGAATGTCGACGACCATGACAACGAGGGGTGCGTGCATATTTTCGACTTTTGTAACAAACAAAAGGTGAAACTTGTCCTTTGGCTGCTCTCCTTCTTCGACAATGACGACGAAAAGTCACCCTTGCCTTTTGTGTTTACTTGTACCTTTCTTTGTTGTGCTTGGCCACAGTAATCGCCACGTTCACGTTTATGAATCGAACTGCAGGCCAACGTCTTTGTCGCTCGGCATTCATCTTGTTGACTATTGCTAAGGGCTATTTACGATACGATGCTATAAACATACATGTGAATGCAGAATCATGCATAAAGTTAATGCAGTGGCGTAGTCTTTTTGGCAAATGATTTAAAAATCCCCATATAAGCAGACTCGGTTAACAATACGAATACAAAAGGAAAAGGAATCTGCTTTTTGGTTGCTTGTTTTTCCGACAGGGTAGGAATCTCTTCTTCATGTCTCACCTTTGATAATGTGATATAATAAAGCTATTCGCGAGGAAAACTTGGTATTTCTACAGCGAAAGGGAAACTTAGTTGTCCGTTGTGTTTTCTCTTCATTATGAGTTCGAACTCCAGTTCATTCCTCAAGGAAAATTTTTATGAAGAATAGAAATTTTAACCGTAGCCATTAATTTCTCACCCCCATCTCTACGACTTCAGAGCTCAAAAGGAGCTTAGAAGGAAAGACTAAAATTTTGCTTATGTATCGATGGGCGTCAGAAATTCAAATCTCCTTTTGGAACAAGTGTCGGTTAGGTGGTTATGAATGTCTCACTTAAGCTATTATCTAATACCTTTAAACCAGCAATTCTTGTAACTATATATATATTCTGGATCTCGGAAATGGCTCCAACGATTTTTATGAAAGTTGGTAGGCGTAGGGCTTCGGGCGAACCTTTGAAAATTCTAGTTTTCACAATTTTTTTTTTTTTTTGGGTTCCCAAATATTGGTCAAAATGTAGACTTGGATAGCCAGGAAATGTTTCAGGTGTTGAGCAGGGCTTTCATTATGATTCCTAGACCGGGTTTCAAGGTATGGATGAAAACATGGACCCGGAATGATGACCCCGGAATGTTTCTAAGCTATATTGGTATTACATAAAAAGTGAACACAGAGCTTCAGTAAAGAGTTCTCTTCGATGTTATGCTCAACACGGTTCACTAGGGAATGGGTAACAAAAGGAAAGCTAAAGATAAAGGGAAGGGTAATGGGGATGGGAAAGTAAAAGAAAAGGGAAAATCAGTCGAAAATGGAATGGGAGAAGGAAGAAAGAGATACAGAGATTGGAGAGGAAAAAGGTGAAATAATAGGAGAAGAGAAAACAGAGCAAGAGAAAATTATAGCTAAGGAAGAGCAATAGAGAAAGGGAAAGCGAAAGCGAAAGAGAAGGGGAAAAGAAAAATGAAACGAAAGAGAAATATAAAGATAAACAGAAAGAGAAAGAGAAAGGGAAAAAGAAGGGGAAATAAAAAATAAAATGAAAGGGAAAGATAAAGATAAAGGTAGAGCTAGCAGAAGTGGGAGAGTAAGACGTAGAAGAAAGGGGTACGGACATGAAGAGGGCGAATTTTTAAAAAATTAAATTTTTTAACATTTTGTCGCATTTTCAGGTCACATGAAATCTTTTTCAAGTCAAGTGAAACTTTTCTCAAGTCAAGTGAAACTTTTTTAAAGTCAAGTGAAACCCTTTTGAATTGAATTGAAACCTTTTACAATTGAAATAAAACCTTTTCAATAGGAATGAAAACGAAAAAAAATTCAATTTCAATAAAAATGAAAACGAAATCGAAAAAAAAATTTAATTTGAATTGAAAAAGGTTTCACATGACTTGAAAAAAGTTTCAATTCACTTGAAAAAGGATTCATTTAATCTGAAAATGCTATATTTAACATTTGCGAAAAATTTTAGCCCGGGAAAAGCTCGATCATGCACGTACTAAAATTTAAACTAACATATTTTCTCAAATTTTTTCGAATACGTTTCGAGTTTATTTACAATCAATATTATTAATGCTTTTTAGGCGAAGAATTCCATCAAAAGAAGCAATGGACCTAATGCATAATAATAGCTTAAAAAACTAAAAAACACGCTTTAATCTTAAAAATCGTACTAAAAATTGAGAAATAATTTAATTAGAAACAAAATGATGAACGAAAATATAAGTATTTAAGGAAAAGCGTGGGGTGCTCAGTATGTCAAAAAATATTTAAAATCGGTGTTTTTTTACTAATAATTTTATTTTGACTTTTTTGAGATTTCATATATCGCACTCTTTAATTTCGCAACTAGGTATATTTTTGTACTAGTTGTACGAATCGAATATTTTCATGTTCAAATATTATTGAGCACCCCACGCTTTTCCTTAAATACTTATATTTTCGTTCATCATTTTGTTTCTAATTAAATTATTTCTCAATTTTTAGTACGATTTTTAAGATTAAAGCGTGTTTTTTAGTTTTTTAAGCTATTATTTATTTTTGAATTTTTAGTGAAATTTTTCATTAAAGGACGTTTTATGTGGACGCAAGAATAAAAGTAAAAAGAAGTCTGATGGGATGTGGTGTTCTCCGAAATAGATCTACATACATATGTATTTATAACTTCTACCAAAAATCCCAATATGCAGTGAAGTAAACTAGCTTATTATGCAATATTTTTCAAACCCTTTTATTCAAGGTTTTCCAAACTAGTTTGGAAATACAAAATTTCCCAAACGTTTTGTTATATTTTACAATCAGAAAGTGAAGAGAAGTTGAGGTGAAGCATTTGAAAAGAACAAAAAAAAAAAGAAACTTGATTGAATAAATTCGAATTTAGACAACAAAGTTCCGAATACGATTGTAGCGTAATGGTGAGGTATGCTGCCTACGGACCAAGGAGCTCAGGTTCGAGTCCCGAGTGGCGCATTTTTTTTTTTTTATTTTTTGTTTTTATTTTTTTTTTTTATTTTTAGAGAAATTTTTTTCACCTCACGTTTACAAACCATTGTAATGCAATTATAGAATTAGGGTTCCTTTTCGTTGATTCAGCACTTACTATTAAATGAATTACAAACAAAACCAGTTCTTGCTTTGCATACGTATGTATGTACATGCGGCTGATTTCATTGCAAATACAACAAACCCAAAACAGAAAGCTACAAGCTTCATTTTTTTTTGAGTGAATTTATGCATTGAGTTTATCGCCATCGCTATGAACGATCGCTGGCTGTTGTGCGTTAGTTCGCTCGCTATTTGAGTGGTTATACGTTTTTCTTTGAACATTTGTTTGTGATTTGAGCAGAATGTATTTTTGAGCGTTCGTGAGTGGGTTTTTCCCTACCCTGAAAGCTTGTTACTTATTGGCTTGTATACGGGAGTGAATTGAAATTCATAGAGGCTATTTTGAAGAAAGGTAACATAAAAGCCGCAATGAAGCATAAAGTATAATGTTGAATGTCCTACTATATGATGCCGTTGGGCTGTTGATGTCATGTTTCGAATCCGGAGGAGAAGAGAAATAATAGAGAGAACACAAAAAAGTGAATGGTTGAAAGATATAATAATAATTTAGTTAAATGTTGCAACTTTTAGGATGGGATGAAGTTACATACATACATACATACATACATACATACATACATACATACAGGTGAAGCTAATAAAAGCGTGTTAAAAATCGAGCTATAGCTCGTACTCAGTTTAATCGTAAAATGTGGATTTTGTATGCATGAAAATTATTAAAATTGCTTGATTTTACCAAATAAATTATAGGTTTATCTCATAAGAAAATTAAAAGATAATAAAACCTCATTCAATAAATTGAAATTATTTGGTTATTTCTCGCGATTAAGTTTGACTTGAGTCTCTTGTGAAAGAGCTCAGTTTTTATGCACAAGGGCCAATGTGTCAATTTTCATTAAGATATAGAAATACTTATATCAAGAAAAATAACAACAAACGCTAAGAAAAAAACCTAGAAAGACTAACGAGTTTGGACAGTAGTACTCTATTAACGTTGGAAAGCTTAAGTTAGTTATAACTTATAAATTTGTTACCTCTTCCACATAGCGGACGACGAAGTTCGATGTCAAGCGTACGCCAACATGTTTATTGGGTAGTTTAACACGTTTAACCCCTTTCAACGCATAGTTTTTACTAACTACGCCACTGCTTGCTTGTAATAATGTTTACCTACATGTGACTCATATATAAATACATATTTACCAAAGTACGCCGCAATGTTTTCATTACACATTTTAATTTTGTTATTTTATTATCTTTTGCATATAGTTTTGAGCACATTATTCTTAAGGAAACTATTTGGCTTTTCATTGTGCTTTAGTAAAATTTTTAAATATGTACGAATAGGTTTTAAGAAAAGATAAAGCAAACCGAAATTTCTCCCAAGTGACTACTATAGAAAACGCATTACTTTGCTATCAATAACAATGGAAATTTACATAGTGTGTTTTTTTTTTGGCTTTATACATAAATTTGTAAATTAAAGTGTTTCCTTCATTATTTTTATTATTATCGTCATTAAGCTTATGTTTGAATTCCATATTTCTGTTGAGTGAGATGATGAGTGGCTCATTCACTGTTGTTATTAAGAAAGCGATAATATTGTAATGCCCTTGTTGTGAGCCGTAGTTGGTCGCGTAATTTTATTTATTTGGCTTCGAGATTTTGTTATTTTTTTAGTGCATTAAAGAACTATGCACTATTTTTGTTAAGCCAAAGTTATCATACCTCTACTTCTGTACCCTTTTTGTTCAATAGCTGACTTTATCAAACATCTTTCGCTGCACAAGTTGCTTCATCTACATATGTAAGTTCAACATTAAGGCAAATTTCTTTGTAATATTTGTCATGCTGTAGGTAATTTAGTTTTAAATTATTGGCAGTTCCGCAACTAATTCATTCATTCACACACAAATGACCAACCGGAAACTAATCAAAGCAAATGTTCGAAATGGAAAGCCTTGAAGACCTTGAAATCGCTTACCCTTCTTGCACATTGACACTTGACTACACTCATACATACACACATTCACACATGTGGACAAATGAAAGTAAATTTAAATAACTACTTTGCATTTAAGCAAATCACCCCTTAGGAATAGCAGTGATTTGAGTACTTTTAGTGTTTCATATTCTTAAAGCAAATTAGTCATGGATTTATATATGTATAATAGTGCAATTAGAAAACGCACACAAACATAAATTAAGCATTTAAGATTTGTAAGATATTTATGGAGATATACTTACATACAATTGTTTGCCAAGTAGTCACAATTTTAAGCCTCAGGTGATTTAGGTTAAATTTATGATTCAACAGATTATTGTTGGTCAAACCCAAACACTTTTACTAAAGCTTACTTATAGGCATATTCTTATATACATATATACAAATCTTGAAATAATATAGATATATGTACATTAGGGTGCTTTTAATTTGTATGAAAAATTTAAAAGTTCATAAAAAGACTGTATCGCCCCCTCAATCTGTAGTAACATGGTCAAAGATATCACACATAAATTTTGGTCCCGATTGGCGGCGGTTAAGGCGTGGCGCATTGAGGTCAAAGTTCAGAAAACTCTATGAAGGGTCAAAAAATCAAAATATTTTTTTTAATTATCTAATACCCAAAATTAATACTTCTATACCCAAGGATAACAAATATAAATTTTGGTCCCGATTGATGACTGTTTACTGGTGTTTCAAGGGGGTCAAAATTCAGATTACCATATGCGACACTAAAAATGTAAGTCTTCTATGGCAATGTGAACATTGACCCCCTTAAAACACCACTAAACCGTCATCAATCGGAACCAAAATTTATATTTGTTATCCTTGGGTATAGAAGTATTAATTTTGGGTATAATATAATTAAAAAAAATATTTTTATTTTTTGACCCTTCATAGAGTTTTCTGAACTTTGACCTCAATGCGCCACGCCTTAACCGCCACCAATCGGGACCAAAATTTATGTGTGATATCTTTGACCATGTTACTACAGATTGAGGGGCGATACAGTAAAATATCGTTAATTTGAATTTTAAACGCACTCTAATGTACATACATATGTGGGTATAAAGTTATTTTAAATACGTTTGTAAGTAAATACGCATTTTATTCTTAATTGTTTTCCGGAGATCTCGTAACAATTGTCCTCATTTAATCTGGGACAGTCGACAATTGTGGATAACAGCAACAAAAGAAGGACAACAGCAAAAAAATAAGGACGACAGCAACAAGAGAAGGGCACCTGAGGCACTTAAGCTATTAATTTGCGTCTTGGCAATAAGGTCAACCAACGTTTGGCATATTAATTGCCTAAAGAAGTAGAAGAATAAAAAGTGATTTCAAGTGATACATGCAGGGCCGTGCGCACGGGGGGTTTTGGGGGTTAAAACCCCCCATGACCAAATCTAAGTTGCAATGATTTTGCAAAAATTTTCAAAATACAGTTTATAAATTTTGCATTGAATTTTGACTCATAATTCTTGACAATATTAGTTACAATAATTTTACGGAAGAAGAATTGGTAAAAGTTGCAAAAAATAAGGTTGGCCAATACATAAGTTCGGCACTTTGAATTGCACTTGGAGCTTTCCGAAATTACAAAGTTGTGTAGCATATGTTCGTTTGGCATTTTTAAAAAAATTGCACTGATAACAAAAAATGTTCATTTTGTGAAAACAGTGAGCAGTTTCAATTAACAAATACTGTGAACAGTACACGGAAAGAAATTTGTATACTTGAATCAAGAAAAATGCTTTCTTGAACTCAATTTAGAAATTTTTTAGGGAAATAAGAAAAATTGACTTAATTATTACTGGAAATAAGAAATTGAGTTTTCCAAAAAGGAGACAATTATTTTCTTATTCAAGAACACTAACAAAATCTATAGAAAAAAAATGTTGAAAAAAAAATGTTTAAATAAATAAGAACATCTTTTCTTAAATTTACTTAAATGAAGAAAATCTTTTTGCTAATATCAAGAAGAATTTAAGAAAATTGTGTTTCGACGAAATGGGACAACAAAATACAGCGAAAAAAAATGTAAAATGAATAAGAAAACGTTTTCTTGAGCGAAGTAAAATTTTTCTTGCTGAATTTGCATTTCCAAAGTTACATGTATTTTTTTTCATTTGCCATCCGCTTTGCATATTTCTGAATATTTTTGCAATTCTCAGATTGTTAGTGAAGCA
Organism: Urophora cardui; assembly: GCA_960531455.1. Classification (NCBI taxonomy): domain Eukaryota; kingdom Metazoa; phylum Arthropoda; class Insecta; order Diptera; family Tephritidae; genus Urophora; species Urophora cardui. The sequence continues at coordinate 142,536,072 of OY482672.1, forward strand.
TTTGGTATAAGGAGTTCACTATTTGCATCTTCATTTATATTAAATAAAATGTTGTCATTTCAATAAACAAGTCCTAGGAAAATACTAGTTGACTAATTATGGTTTTCTAATCCCTCATGATTAGTTTTCATTTTCCTTATTTTTTACGTTTTTAATATTTTTAGAAAATATTTGCTTAATTTAATATTTAATATTTTCTTATGCCTCAGACACACATGTGGTATGAATATTAGAATATCAATATTATGATTTGGCTATGCTATGAAAATTTTCAATTAAACTACAATATGAGGGTGACACATATGTGGTATAGATCGCAATATTATTACTATACTACGATGTGTGTCTCTCGCATTACTTACTTAAGCTCGTATAAGAAAAGTTTTACTTGCAACAAAAAAATAATTTCTTAATTTATTTCAAAAAAGAAGAAAAAAACACTTACCCTAAGTAAATTATTTCTTATTTATTTAAAATCCAATTTCACTTGAAGCAAGAAAATTTTTACTTATTTATTTAAAATCCAATTTTCTTGGATTTTCTTGATATTAAGAAATTATTTTCTAAGATCAAAATCAAGTCTAATTTTTCTTGTCTCGGCATTGATTCTAGTAAAAAATTGTTTCCGTGTACTATTCAGGACCTGGTTAACTAGGTTTTGATGAATCATATTGAGTTTCAGAAAAGTTAGAGAACATTTAAATTTATGCTCTGAAAAAAAGAAAAACGTTGTAAATACAAAGACTTTTGCAGTTAAATTAACAACTTTCCGCAAGTTGAAATGTGCCCAACAACGCTCCGTTGTTGTTTTAAAGATGCGAGCGTTTTTGATTCAAATACTATTCGTATTTAAGTTAACAAGGGAAACTGTTGAATGAAATACTTTTACATTTAAGTTAACAGTGTTTGCTTTTGAATTAACAGCAAAATTTTTTAGTCCAAAAGCGAGCACCGTTGATTTAAATACTTTTCGTATTTAAGCCAACAATTTTTGCTTTTGAACTAACAGCAAAAGTTTTTGGTCCAAAAACGGGCACCATTGAAGCAAATACTTACGCTTTTAAGTCATCAAAAAAATTGCAAACAATAGTAATTTTTTTTAATAGATATTATTTTATTTTATTTTTTTTATATAATATATGTTTACATAATAATATTAATACTAAGGCCCGGTTTCACCAAACAAGTGATGGTCATTTGATACATCATTTGAACAACGCGATTGATGAAAAGAGACACGGACACAAAGGTTTTCATCACATTTTTCACACCGTCCATATAAAAATTATGGAAACTTGTAGGCAGTGTGTGACAGAATTATTCATCAATCGTGCGCCTCAAATGATATATCAAATGTCTATCACTGTCTGCAGGGCTTTTTACACAAACACAAACACAAACACATAATCTCAACTTATTTTTTTTATTATTTCATAACACATTCTTTATTGTTTGCCGACCGCCACATTTGTAGGTTTGTGGAATTTTATCCTGTCGGTGATGAGTTCTTTTTTATTTAATATTTCGTCGATGTCGGTGGAGTGAATCATTGCAAGCAGTTCAATATTTTTGATACCGCATTCATTGAACTGCATCAATGCACCTGTACATAACTCCAATGACAAGAATAACTTGATTATTTTCTCATCGCCGACAAGTTTTACCTGCAGATTTGGCTCGTTCGATTGCTCGCTATCGGAAAAACGGGATAATCAAACATATTTAACCTGAAAATACAAAATAAATTTTTCAACGTATATATCGTCGTACCATACGAAAACTAACATCAGATTTTTTGTGGCTGACGAAAAGTAAAAAGTTCAAGTTTTGGCCGACGAAAAGTAATAAAATCGAGTTTTGGCTGACGAAAAGTAATAAAATCCACTTTTGGCTGACGAAAACTATCAATTTCGTTTAAACAACAACAATTTTAATATAAAAACAGTATATAATTACTGATACTTTTCGTCAGCCAAAACTCGATTTTATTACTTTTCGTCAGCCAAAACTCGATTTTATTACTTTTCGTCGGCCAAAAGTCAAATGTTCTACTTTTCGTACAGAATTTTTTTATTGATAGCTTTCGCCAGAAATTTTAAATATGTTAGTTTTCGTATGGTACGACGATATGTATGTACATATAATTTTAATATATTATAATAATATAAAAATAATATCATTATTGTGACTTACCTTTATTTGTAATTATATATTGCATATATGTACATATATGTATATATTTTTCCCGAAAATTTAAATTAATTGAACGAGTTTGAAAAAAAAAACAATTTTCTATTTTTTATTTACTTCAAAATTTTTCAACAGCAAGGGAGTTTTTTAATCAAAAACGCCCGTCTTTGAATTAACTATGGAAAGTTGTTGAATCAAAAACTTTGCCGTTAAAACAAATACTTTTGCTGTTGAATCAAAGACGGAGATTCAACAGCGGAAAGTTGTTGAGTTAACTACGGGTATTTTTTTCAGAGTGGTGTATGGGTCTGGATATCTGTTTCAGCAAATATGTTTATCTTAGCGAAAAATGTATGCGAATGCAAACCAAAATTAAAAACCCCCCAAGGCTAATTCCTGCGCACGGCCCTGGATACATGGCAATAATTATTTTGAATAATTTTAGTAGAAACCTTTGATTGAATTTAATGTTGATTTAAGTGAAAGATGGATTGACCATTTGGCCCAGTGTGCGCTGGTACCACAGCTCCTACCTCAATGGCAAATAATGATATAATGATAATATTTGCCACACCACCTATATATGTATGTAAAAAACCCTAGCACCATCTACATATCTGTGACAAGGATATCGTTCATACCACGATCAATAGTTGTCACCAATATAAACGACCTGGCGCTAACACATCTCTCTGATATCTCCTATTTCTTCACATTCCAATACCTAGAATTACAATCTGCGAAGTCCTCCGCGACCATATTTACGACAAGGACGAAGAAGGTAGGACTGGCGCTATGCATACGGATAGGGAATATACTCATTTGGCATATAACAAATTTTGACGAAAAATTTGGCATACCACCACGTGGTGGCAAATATTGTACAAGTAATGAATATCACTTTTTTATGTGATTTCGGTTCAAAAACGTTCCGCGCAAAAATGGATTTCTAAAAAAAGTCAGATTTTTTTTAAATTTTTTTTTTAATATGTTTATTTTTACATTTTTGTCAATTGTTATATGAAATAAGTTTTAAGTTTAAAGTATGTGATGATTTCCACATTTCTTTTAATAGACCTTAAGGTAAATATCTATTATTATGAAGAAAAACGTGTACACTGCAGAGGCGGTCGCTTCATACAAGCCGAGAAGCCCGGCTTGCGTACACATTTTCGTTCATTTCATACGAAATTCTTTAAAATCTGGTTATTTTACGTTTTAAATGTGCTTACTATTTAAGTTCTCAATAATATAGCCCCCACTGTAACATGTCCCTAAAAGCCTGCTAAGAAAGTAGCGCAAATACACCACCAATCCACCTCACAATGTGTATTTTGTTTGTACAGCCAATCACAGCACAGTGAGCATGCTTCAACGTTTTCACACATTAGCTTTTACCTGGCTTTCAAAACAGAATAACATAGCTTGTTTTCTCGCTTTCGCTAAGGAGAAAGCAATTGCTTATTTTCAGACTTAAATTGAAAAAAAAAACTAGCAAAGCACTTTTTTTATTTTTCACATCAAATTTGTATGCGAATATGAAGCTGGCTTCGGCATTCAAAAGTTCAGTATTCACAGCCATATGCATATTTGATTTGATTTTCGTTTGCATGTAGGTACATATCGTCGTACCATACGAAAACTAACATCAGATTTTTTGTGGCTGACGAAAAGTAAAAAGTTCAAGTTTTGGCCGACGAAAAGTAATAAAATCGAGTTTTGGCTGACGAAAAGTAATAAAATCCACTTTTGGCTGACGAAAACTATCAATTTCGTTTAAACAACAAAAATTTTAATGTAAAAACAGTATATAATTACTGATGCTTTTCGTCAGCCAAAAGTCGATTTTATTACTTTTCGTCAGCCAAAACTCAAATGTTCTACTTTTCGTACAGAATTTTTTTATTGATAGCTTTCGCCAGAAATTTTAAATATGTTAGTTTTCGTATGGTACGACGATATGTACTTATGCACATAATTTCTTACATCTGCATGTGCATGCAAACATAAATATCAAATACCAGAATATAAAAGGGTTGATTGTGATTTTTGACGACTATTGGCACAATATCAAGATAATTTTAAAAAGCGGTGGAAATCAAATTGGACCTCAGTTTTTCAAACACTAAAGCACCCATTTTTTAGGCAATAAGCAAATACACTTGCTACTGCTGAAATTTCCGTCGGTATAAGGAAACTAAAAATACCTCTGCGCTTTCGTGTAAGATTTCCCTAGCGCACGTTTTTATATTTAAGAATTATGTAAATACGAATTTTTTATTTTAAAAATGTTCAGAGTAAAATTGCAAAATCAAGAAAAAACAATTTTAATTTAAAAATGTTAATTTTTATTTTAAGCACTATGAGATTTTGAAGGAAAAACTTTCGTTTCTTTTTAAATCCTAAATACATTTTAATTTAAAAAATTTAATTTTTAATTTAAAAATTTTCATTTATAAAATAAAAATGACTTGGTTTAAAACGTGCATTATAAAAATAAAAATTTTATTTTTGATTCCTTTTCTCTGAGTATACAAACAAAAAAAAAAAAAAACGAGAAAAAACGATCTTCAACTACCCGATTTGTTCAAATGCCCGTACAAACATACGCGTAATAAACAAACAAACGAGCGTTCGAGCATTGAAAAGTATTTATTCGGGCCACTCGAAAATGCTAAAAAGAAATCGAGAACTCTAAATCAAAGTCAATGACGGAACACAATCAGACTTTTAAATAATACAGCAAAGGAAATTACATAAATGGCTAATGGTTATGCTTCACACATAGGCTTGCCCAGGGAATTTATGCTAGGTCCGCCACTGGTACACTGTACAAAACTTTTTTTGTTTTTTTCAGCAGTTCTGATAAAAAGTAATTTCGTTTTGCGCGGAAACTTTTTTACAATTTCGCAAAAAAAAAAAAAATAATGGGGTTCATACTTTTTTATGCTCTATTCGACTATGGTATGCCGTTTTTCGTATCTGTAAAAATTATAAAAAGTTATATGCCTAATACTCATCCCTACCATATACAAGCCAAATATTTTGTGTGCTAGCTTCGACAGTCTTGGCTCCATCTCCGCACATACGACCACGATTACTAACAAGACCCAAAGCCGTAACAGAATTCTCAAGTCGCTAGCTGGCAGCACTTGGGGAAATGACAAAGAAACTATAATTGCAACATGCAAAGACATCGGTAAGCCGGTCCTTAATTATGGATCGTCAGTATGGTCGCCGCGGACTTCCAGAACTAACTCAAATGGTACAAACTTCAGGCCTGCCAAAACGCAGCCATCAGGACAGCTACGGCTAGTCTTCTGGTGGCGCCGGAACACACCATGAGACAAAGGCACTCCCAGTCGGGGAACATAATATCATATTAAAAGCACGCAGTTCCTGCTGGGATACCACCCTGCTGGGGCCATTCCAATAGCCACCTGTTACAAGAGGAACCAATCCCCACCCACCCCTGGGACGTCAGTAGCCATATATTCGACCTCTTCCCAGAGGTTAAAAAATATATAAAACAACTGTTAGACCCAATGGCTTACAGGAAGGCCCTAAAGCAGATAGACACCGACACCGTCACCACCTTCATTTCAGTCCGTCCGTCATATATAATATTGCAAGACCAACAACCCCCCATATAAGAAAAGGAATTGTAGCTGCCGAGTGAAATCCGCGTCACACTTGCACAACTACGGTCAGGCTACTGCCGTCATATAGAGCCAAAATAGACCCCAAAATACCTAATGTATGCCCGGCGTGTGAAGAGACGCTGCATGATACACAGCATCTCTCTACATGACCAACCAAACCAATTCACTTAACCCCCCTGTTCCTCTGGACTAGCCTAAAAAGTGCTAGCTCATTCCAGGGCCTCTCGTTAAGTGAGCCCGACGACGATCTGTGAGAACGTGCTAGCTAAGCAGAGCTCTTAGTACTGCTATAACATCAACAACAGCAACATCAATAGTTGGCTACACCGCAAATGTCATTCTCCGTTTTTTAGATTTCTCATCCTTTTTCACTTTTCTTATCGCGAGGAAAGCCGGTTCTTCCGAATATTTTTATATTTCATGGAAAGTAAGTTATTAACTGCCATAACCCAAAAACTAAATCGGGAAATTTTTCCATTATTCCAGCACACCCCTAGAAAAATGACTTATACGGGGGTGTAGAGGAGCTCTCACAGATCCCAAATCTGAAAACCAAACTTGCTGGAGGCTTATGTTTTCCGAGATAGGTAAAATTTTAGACGAGTCCCCCACGAGTAGAAAAAAACGGTTTTTTTTAGAAGGGTAGGGGGGAGCCCCCAGATCACAAAACTGAAGACCCCACCTACCGGAGGCCTATAGTTCACGAGATATTTGCTATCAAAGTTCCCGATTTTCCAATACAAATTTCACCACACATGCAGTTTAGCGAAAATTTCGCAAAAGAATAAACTTTTCTGCGTTGGCGGCCTTCGGCCGCGCTTATAAAAAATAACCCTGTGCTACGCCATCCGTCCGGACGTGTGCCCCAACCGTGGCTACCGCAACCGTGATGTCCTTCTGCGTAGTATTTTCACAACTTTAAGAAGGAATATCTGGGGAACTATAAGTCTCCGGCAAGTTTGCTTTTCAGTTTTGAAATCTGTGAGAGCCCCTCTACCGCCCTGCACAAGTAATTTTTCTCAGGGTGTGCTGGAATAATGGAAAGCTGACCCACTAAATCTTCAATACCAGAAAAAGGCCTTGTTCACCAGTAAATTTGTGGACATTTCAGCGAATAAAGATCCAGCGGCTGCGTTGCGCAAGTCATGTCGTGAGAATGGATGAAGCTGCTCTGGCCAAGAAAGTATTTCTATCGAAACGCGCTGAACGAAGAAGAAAAGGGAGAGCTCCACTGCGTGGGGGAGATCAGGCGAAGACTGACTCGTCCTCTCTTGGTATTTCCAAGTGGTTCACTTCACGCATTCCAATAGGAGAAATGCACCAATTAATTATGAAATCATTAACAGCTTTTTGTGTAATTCATCAATTGGCCAATTGGGCGAGAAAGTACAAATTTTAAATACCAGCAAACACAATTGAAGCGCTAAAAGCTGAGTGTTGTTGTTGTTGTGTGTGTTGTTGTTGTTATTGTTGCTTTTGCTATTAAGTACGTGGACGTCAGTATGATGGCGCTGGCTGTCGGTGGCAGTGAAAGTGCCACAACAACACACTTGCTGGCCGGAGCAGTAGCTCATCCGCAATCTCTGGTCGCCACAAGCATAATTGCTATCAAAACGAGAGGGGGAGAGAGAGGAAGTATTGGCTTCATGTTTTGTCCTTCATTTCACGTTCCCTCGCGCACGCTATAGCACAACTGCTCCTCTGACACATTGACGCGATGGCGCCATCGATGTATTTAATGCGCTGAAACGATTTGTACGCCTCTCGCCAAACACACTATCAACAGCATATGAGCATATAATCGTTCTTTTGTTACCTCTTTTTTTTTGTTATTTTTTACCTTTTTTAATTTTTTTTTTTTTTAATATTTTTATACCTTTTTTTCGGCAGGATTTCGGTTGTCCTGTAAGCGCTTTGTGGCCTCCTTATTGCTGAAGTATGTATGCACATATAGTGTGAATGCAGCGCGAGTATTTAACTGGCGCCATACCATGCAAGCTCTGCACTTTACGCCCCCGCTGTTGGAACTTAATGAGCTCTAGTGATTGTATATACATATACACGCAAACACACAACAGATTTCATGCCGTAAACCCAAAAGTTACTGAAATCTACATTATTTCCATACCAATATATGTGTGTGTAGCACACACTGTTGCATGCCACCACGCCGAACGCTTAGTGTTGGTTGGTTCAGTTCAGGTGGTCGGCCGGTCGAAGGACAAGCAGAAGCAGGCAGGCAGGTAGGCAGCCAGTCAGGACTCTGTTGGTACTGAGCGCGAATGCCAAAATAAAAACAAGAAGAAAGCAAAAAAAAAAACAGTCGAAAAAATCGCGAAAAATTACAGAAGAAAGCAAAGAATTTGCTAGGCAAGGCACAGAAGGACACAGCAGCAAGGACAGCGGCCAACGAATTAAGCAGAAGCAACACATGATTTTGGCTGACCGTGCGAAAATACACGTACATACATACTTATATGTATCTGTATATTTTGCCATTTGCACTCAGGCCAGTGGCAGCGCTCAACCACACAGCGGACTACCGAACCGAACCAACGACCACCGCAACCAACCAACTCCAATTCTCTTCTCGCTTTGCATAATTGGCCCTCAGCGCATCAGCACAAGCCGATAAGCGAATGGTGAGTGTTTGTGTGTGAAACGCTGGAAAAAAAGTATTTATTCTTGCACTGGATGAGCTACATACAAACAAACATACAGACATCGCTAGGACACATGCAAAAGCAGCACAACAAACGTAAAAGCGGCAAGTATTTAATTTTTTATTGCAATAAATTACCGAAAATTTATTCTGACGCCAGACCGTACACCCGACCATCTCCCAATACGGATGAGACGAGGCGTGTAAACTATAATCATATGTGGGTTAATGCTGTCCAGAACTGAGGCAGTTGGCAGTACAGTGGGGCAAGAAAGCATGGGTAAAAAAGCATGAGTAAAAAAACGTGCTTCCTGTTTAATCAGCGGTCCTTAATTGTTGCCTTTACACCCGTAAGAGGGTATTTGATTTATTGTGGAATATAAGCAGGTCATAATTGAAAAAAGAGGTAAATAGGGTTGCCACTTAAAAAAGAGTATTTTTTTTCTTTTAACACCTTCATTAAAACCACATTCTGAAATATTTCCCAAAATTTTTCGATTCGAAATAAATTTCTTTGAAACATCTGGCAACATACTTTGATGAAAATCAGTCATAAATACTCATTTGGTTTTAAAACTTTGCTTAGGCAAACAATTTTAAATAATTAATTTAAAAAAAAATTAAATAATAGTAAGAAAATTTTATTTCATTGAAATTTTTTGATTATCTGGCAACCCTTTTTTTAATATAATAAACTTTCTTAAAACTCCCATATTTGTTACTCTTATTGCAATATTTAATTAATAATTTTGTGATATTATAAAACAAAAATTAAATTTCATTGAAATTTTTTGATTATCTGGCAACCCTTTTTTAATATAATAAACTTTCTTAAAACTCTAATATTTGTTACTCTTATTGCAATATTTAATTAATAATATTGTGATTTTAGAAATAAAAAGTTTAATTTCAGTGATTTTTTTTTTTGATTAGGTGGCAACCCTTTTTAATATAATAAACTTTCTTAAAACTCCAACATTTGTTACTCTTACTGCAATATTTAATTAATAATTTTGTGATTTTAGAAATAAAGTTTAATTTCAGTGAATTTTTTTTGTAAGGTGGCAACCATTTTTTAATATAATAAACTTTCATAAAACTCTAATCTTTGTTACTCTTATTGCAATATTTAATTAATAATTTTGTGATTCTAAAAATAAAAACATTAAACGGGTGGCAACCCTAATATATAATATAGTATATACAGCTTTAATAAGTCTTTTTAAGTAAATACCTAATATATTATGTATATATTTATGTATATTTGTTATTTCTGAATTCTTTTAAGGAGATTTCTAGAAAAGCTAGTGGCAACACTAGAAAAATTTAAAGCTTCATGTATATATTTTTCATCTCATTACTTTAATGACCGTATTGTAATAAAAAATATTTTATGCATGTTTTAATTCATAAAAAAGTAGAAAAGGTGGCAACACTATTATTACTTTTTTTTTGCTTGCTTAGCCCACTGTACGCTACGGCCAACGGTGCGTCTCATGCACTATGCCGATTTTTACCAGACTTAAATTTAAGCGCCAATGATGATGATTGTTGCCACACAGTGTATGTACGTTGCAAAATCAGCGCAATCGAAGTCGCTTTACCGCAATGTCATTGATGTTGGTAGCTTTTGCCGCATAATTTGGTGTGATGTTCATATTTTGGTGATACTTTTCGTTTTTGATTGTTTTTGCATTTTTATTTCGTCTTAGTTTTATGTTTTTCCTGTTGCGTTTTCAGTGACTCATGTGTTACCTATGTATGTATGTATGTGTGTGTATGCAAATGTATCTGTATTTTTGGGATTTTTAAGCAGCTGGCAACTCTTGTTTTTTACAAAGCGCCAAACATTTATTAAATTCTATTAAAACACTTTTCCTTAATATCTACATATGTTGTAATATTAAATTCATTTTATATTTTCAAAGAAATTTTCCAAATAGGCGGCAACACTGTTTCAATAATAATTATAAATATTTTGCCTTATTGTAACTCTTTCCTTTGACAACGATATTGTTATATCAATTTATTTTATGTTTCAAAAAACAAACAAAATAATTGAAAACAGTTGGCAACCCCCTTTCTCTAAAGTGCAAGGTATTAAGCAGACACTTCTATTTGACACACACAGTTATTGTATTGCAATATTTTTTTAATGAAAATCATAAAAAAATTTAACAGGTGGCAACCCATTGCTTATAAAACGCAAAATATCTATTGTGCTATTTAATAATATTTAATTTATTAATTTAATTTTTTAAATAGGGGGAAACACTTTTTTCGCATAATTCTAAATTTGTGCCTTATTGACACACCTTCCTATGACAACGATATTGTGATATCGGTGTATTGCTGATTAAAAAAAAAAAAAAAACAAACAAAAGATTTTAAACGGACGACAACCCCTTTTGAAGTGCAAAATTATCAAGCTTTATTAAAACACTCATATTTGGCACACATATTGTATTGCAATTTTTTGAAAATCATAAAAACATTCAACAGGTGGCAACTCTCTGTTTATGAAAGGCAAAACATCTATTGAGCTCTGGTTAAACACCTTCCCTTTACATCTGTATTGTAACAATTAATTAATTTTAATATGCTTTTAATAATTTTTTTAACAGGTGGCAACCCTTTTTTAACATAGTTCCAAAAATTGTGCCTCATTGAAACAGTTTCCTTTGACATGAATTGATATCAATCAATATCAATGACATTACTCTATTTTATGATTAAAAAGAAAAAGTTTTAAATAGGTGGCAACCATTTTTTTTGTTTCAAAATACAAAATATTATTATTAAAAGTCATCTTTTTGAAAAACAGATCGTGTTGTTTAATTTATTTTATGATTTTTAGTAAAAAAAAAAATGCACGAAGTGGCAACATCTTTTCTGAGTCCAATTTTTAAATAATTTTAAATATTGGAGCTTATTGACACACTTTCCTTTAGCCACTATATTGTGATATACATTCATTCTATGATTAAAAAAAAAACAAAAAAATTTAAACAGGTGGCAACTCTTTCTTTCAAAGTGAAAAATATTAAGCTTGAATAAAACTTTTCGCTTTGGCAAACATATCGTGTTGTTTAATTTAGTTGAAGATTTTTTTTTAATGCAACAAGTGGCAACACCTTTTTTGAGTCCAATTTTTAAATAATTTTAAATATGGGAGCTTATTGACACTCTTTCCTTTGACCACGATATTGTGATACCTTTATTTTATGATTAAAAAAAAAAAAAACAAAAAAAATTTAAACAGTTGGCAACTCTTTTTTTCAAAGTGAAAAATATTAAGCTTAAATAAAACTCTTCGCTTTGTCAAACATATCGTGTTTTTAATTTATTTTATGATTTTCGCTAAAAAAATGTAAAAGGTGGCAACCCTTTTCAACAATTTTGTTCCAAGTGCGTGTATTACCTCTGTAACTTAAATTAAAAAAAAATGTTTTTTTTTTATTTTTTCTGTTTTATTTTGCTCCTATTTTTATATGACCGCCATCGCTGCTGCTCCTTTTGCCTTTTCTGCTGCTCCTGGCTGCTTGTCGCTTTATTCATTTTATCTTTAATTTCATTGTCACCTATTTTTGTTGTTCACTTTGTTTACATTCATATTTACATTTACTTTTATTTCAGTTGTTCATACATACATATGTACATACACACACTATTTGTAACACATTCGATAGAACCGCCTGCCAACCCTATCCAACACAGACGACACCAAGTAGGTAGAGCAAGCGGTAGATATCAAGCAGCAGTGGACAAGCCTGTCTGGCCGGCAGCAGCAGCAGTAGCAGTCATCGTCTACTCACATTCGCTTTGTTACATATAAATGTACATATGTATGTATGTATGTATGTTTATGTGCATATTACGGTGGATTGAAAATTTTTTTTTGGAAATTCAATTTGTTCCAAAGCCAGAACGGCACCTTTGTAGCCTAGAAATAAGCCTTTAAAATTTTATTGACCTACTCGCATGGTTAGAGGTGCCCTCAGCCCCATAAAGTTGAAAAAAATAGCACGATCTGGTACAAATGTAAAATTTCTGAAATTATAAAATCAGAAAACGAAGTATGAGGATTGATAAAGATGGCTAAGCTGAGTATTAAGGTGAATTTATCTTTTTTGGAAACAACAACAACAAAAGTTATTAAAGGTCAAAATTTATAATATGAATTTTTTAAATTGCAATTACTTTAAAACCAGGGACCGTAACGATTATCATTTTTATAAAAAAAATCATTTTTAATCGTTATAACTTGATTTTTATTTTTTCGATGAAATTTGATCGATATTTTATGATTTTTATTTTTTCGATCAAAAATAATTGTTATTATGGATTTAAATTTTTCCTATGAAAATTGATCGATATTTTATGATTTTTATTTTTTCGATCAAAAATAATTTTTATTATTGGATTTAAATTTTTCCGATTATAATAAACTCTAAAAACTTGTTTTTTTTTTGCAAATTTTGTTCTCAAATAGAACTGCGCCAATGTTGGCACAATCGTCAACTTCAAACCATCAAATATAGGATTCACTAACGTTTGAAAAATTTTACTATGATCGGAGAAAAAATGAAAAAATATTGATTAAAGTTGATTGGAAAAATGTAAATCCAATTATAACAATTATTTTTGATCGAAAAAATAAAAATCATAAAATATCGATCAAGTTTTATCGGAAAAATTTAAATTAAAACTACTGAACCGATTTCGAATATTTTTATGCCATTCGAAAGGTATTTTGATTCCCTTTAATTTGATATACATTTTATATGGGTTCCATAACACCCCCCCCCCTGCGGGGGTCAACCCCCTTTTACCTTCCCTCCTTTTCATATCGTCCTATCGCCATAAAGTTTTGTGGGGTTCATTAACTCGTATAAAGGCAACTTTTCATTGCTGGTACTTTCAAAAAAAGAACAAAAAAAAATCTCAATTATTTTTCACTCCACCTTAGTGCATATCCTGCTGCTGCTTGCTCTTGACTGCTGAGTGACTGACGCACATTAATATCGACATACGAAAATGGGGTTTAAGTTTTTAAATGTGTGTCATTGATTTTTAATTATGTTGCATATTTTCAGGCATTATCAGTGGTGTGATTGTTGCATCCGCAAATACATATACATACATATCTCGCATGTATGTGCATGTGCATGTTTGCGCCTGTGAATAATCACGGCCACCGTTTACTTTGTCTTTTTTTTTGATTATTATACATTTTTTCGTTGATTTTTTTTTGGTTATTTATCGCACTTGTTGTTGTTGTTGACTTATTTATTTCATCATTCATTTAACTACTTTTTTGTTGCTTTTTAAAATTTTATTTTTTTATTTTTATTTTTTAATTTTTATTTTTTAATTTTTTTTTTCGGACAGCTGGCACATCATTATTATTACGAGTATTATTGCACCGGCCGGCCACAACAGCTGTGTGATATAATTGACACTGTTGTTGTTGTAAATATTTTCATTCGTTCGTTGTTGCTCTGCAGCTACTCTAGCTTGTTGTTGTTGCTGCTGCCACCACTTTTTTATTGTTTCATTTTGGCAATAATAAACATTATCGCGATTGCCGGAGTAAACAGAAAAAAAAGAGAAAACAACGAAAAAAAAAACGCAGCCCAAAACGAAATAACCGAAAAAACGAACAAACAAAAAATGGTGGCGGCGCGATGGCACAAATTCACAAACCGGACGATATGCGGACCGGCGGAAAATGTTGCAAAAAAAAAATAAAAAAAAAAAAATGTTGAAAATAAAAGCACACAAAAAATATGGAAAAGTGAAAATAAAGCGCGTAAATACTTTGCATATGCATGTGTGTATGTGTGTGTGTTTGTTAAAAAAAAAATGCCAAAAAAAAAAAATTATGAAAAAGCGCAAAGAGACTTCGTACATATATGGAAAAAGTGGAAAATAATTTTCATTATCAGCGATTATGGTTTGACCTTGAGAAATGGCATTGGCCTGCGCCGCATTTTAACGCTTATTTTTATGTATATGTATGTGTGTATAACTGTTGTTATTTATTTATTTATTTATTTCATTCAAGTCATATGCATCAAGTCGATACTTACAGACTAACAGCAAAGAAATATTGTATTTAATTAAATAAGAAAAACAAGCTTAAACTTAAAACTAGAATATTGAATTCAGATAGTTGGTAAACATAATTTTCGAGGAAGAAAAGTCAAGAGAGATAGAACCCGAGATTTCATTGAATTCAGCTGTTATATGTAGGCTGACCATAAATAGGAATCGAAAATGAGGGACAAAATTTCAAATTATATAAGTACGAACATATATTTATGAAACTTGAAATCGTAAAACATATTTATTCATCAAATAATAGGCATATGTAATTCAGATTCTCTTCAGACTCTTTTTAACAAAAATAAACAAATTTGTAAGTTTAATTATAGGTATCTACAATAAAGCAAGCATAATGCTACGATAAAAAAGAATTTGGTAACTTAGTTTAATGTCCACAAATCAATTTTAATACGATTTACCAATTTCTTTCAAATTAATTTGCCACACAGCAGCCACAAAAATTACATTCCAACAAACATATAGTCAATGAGGATGGTAGTTATTATCGATAACTACTTAAATTCTGATGAGAAAAAGGGCTGCCACCTCAACCTTTTTAATATAAACCAGATTTTAAACAAAAAGGGGAATATTCATAGTCAAAATAAAATATTGATTTTAACTAACTTAAAATCAGCTTTTATCAAGACTATGAATATGCCCCAAAATAAATAAATGAGGGACAAATGAGGGACACTAGGAAAAAAACAGAACATTTTGAGGTTTTCCGAAAAAAAAAAAATACGAGGGACAGATGTCTGAAAAACAGAACGGTCCCTCAAAAAACAGAACGGATGGTCAGCCTAGTTATATGTATGTATATCCATGCATTTAAATATACATAATAATGTGTGTATGCCGCTTTTATTAATGAGTGACACAATGGTATGACGACGGAGTAGGCGTGTGAGGTAGTTGGGCTGAGTGCAGTGGCAGCTTGAAGCCGCCACTACCAGCACCGCCACCGGCTTTTTAACCCGTCTAAAGGAATGGGGTTATGGTATGCTTTTATACTCAGCTGTACTAGTACACAGAGTATTATAACGGTGGATTGTAACAGAATGAAATAATCGAGATAGATATAGACTTATATATATCAAAATTATCAGGGTGAAAAGAGAAATCGATTGAGCCATGTCCGTCCGTCTGTCCGTCCGTCCGTCCGTCTGTCCGTCTGTCCGTCCGTCTGTAAACACTCTAACTCGTGCAAAAATTGAGATATTTCGATGAAATTTGAAATGCAAGGTGGTATCGAGACTGTTGGCCGGTTGGTATTGAAAATGGGCGAAATCGGACTATGACCACGCCCACTTTTCCTATATAGAAAAAATCTGAAATTTGGTATCTCAGTCACTAAAATATCTGGAGCGATGAAATTTTACCCACGTGTTGAGCTCAGGCCCCTAGGAAGAAATTTTATGAAATTTTGGAAAATGGGCGGTGCCACGCCCACTTATTAAGGGTCAAACCTTGAAAGTTTTATATGTCATAACTCAGAAACCGTTGAAGATATATCGATGAAATTTGGTATGCGTGATTTACTTACTTAGAGAAATGTTTTGACGGAAAATTGTCAAAATCGGTTGACGGCCACGCCCACTTTTATATATGGGAACTATAAAGAGGCCTAATAAAAACATTTTAAGCGATATCTCTGTCAAATATAAAGATATATCATTGAAATTTTATGGCAGGAGTCCATCTGCGGATATAAAACGAAAAGCATAAAAATGTTGGAAAATGGGCGGTGCCTATTAAGGGGCAAATATTGAAAGTTTTATGAGTCATAACTCAGAAACCATTGAAGATATATCAATGAAATTTAGTACGCGTTATATACCTACTTAGGCAAATGTTTGGACAAAAAATTTCCAAAATCGGTTGACGACCACGCCCACTTTTATATATGGGTCTTATAAAATGACCTAATAAAAACATTTTAAGCGATATCTTTGTCAAATATAAAGATATATCATTAAAATTTTATGGTAGGAGTCTAACTACGAACATAAGACAAAAGCCGTAAAAATTTTGGAAAATGGGCGTGGCACCGTGTTACGTAACCGTGTGTTTGCCTGTAGGAATGAGTGGCTGGTAGGCATGCTAGCTGGCCCTGGCTTAGCTCGTCGGTGGGGTGGGTCAGCAGCACTCTCCTACTAACAGTCTCTTTTTAGAAGCAGGAATATACGAGATTTCTTAGCCCATAACTCGACAAATAATTTATATATAATGACGAAACTTGGTGTGTACACTTTTATTACTTGTGGTAATACATGTTCAAAATTCTAGAGAAACCGGTTGACGGCCACGCCCACTTTTATATATGGGTATTACAAAGTGACCTAATAAAAACATTTTAAGCGATATCTTTGTCAAATGTAAAGATAATTCATTGAAATTTTGTGGTATGATTTCTACAATAGACCGGAAACAAAAAATAGACAAAGGAATCTACGAGATAACTCGACAAATAATTGAGATATTTGCCACTATCACCAACACCGTCGACGGTAACGAAATGACGTTTTCGGCAAATCGGCATTATGACAACCTACGGCCCGCCGAATCTTTCGAAGTTCGGTAAATCGGCATTATGAACACCGAATGAACGAACATTTTGACAGTTTTTCGTGCCGAAATTTGCCGCAAGTATTTGGTTGCGGCGATATTAACAAAATATCAAAAAATTACAATAAAAGTTTAAGTAAATTGTGTAAATGCATGTATGAAGTTGGAATAAGTGTTAATAAGTGTGAATATATGTAAATATATTAATCAACCGGTCGCGAGAAGCCACAAACATGGCGTGGGTCCATTGCATTTTCCAAAGAGATTGAATTGCTGTTAAGTATATGCAAAGAAAAACTTCAGAGAAAAATTGTGAAATAATAATAATAACAGTGATTTAAATACGTGTGTATGTAGGTTTTGGAAATTAAAATATATTTTCACCAAAGAATAATAATGCATTTTCTGAAGTTGATAATTATTGTTTGACTACTATAAAAAAGCAACTAACGAATTATAAATGTGTATTACCAACAATTTACCATTTCAGTAAAAACTTTCGTCTCAATAAAGACGCATTCAAATAAATATTGCAGGTGGTGGAAGGTCGGCTTCAGTATAATGCGCCAGCCATATTTATTTTCAAACCACTAAGAATGTTTCAATGAATCCTTCAGGAAAAGTTCTGCGAATGATAATTTTACTAATTTTAAAACTCCCGACTACGCAAAATTAATGTAAATCTCTCCAGATCTAACTCCAGAAAGGGAGTTCTGTCGGCTGAGGGTTACTTTTCAAAGCGCGGCGCAGTGCATAAAGGTGATCTACGCAAAAATACTGTGTTATTAATGAATTATAAGTTACCGCAAGATTTCGTTTGCATTTTAGTGATCTATCGCCAAAAAAAAAAAGAAACGTAAAATTCCGGTGCCGGGTACATTGTTATTGAAATTTTCCCCTGTTTTTGTATACAATTTGCTTTTATGTAGTTCAAAATAATTGTATGAAAAACAGAAAAAAGGACAAGGTAAAGGTTTCTTTCACGCAAAATTAAGACTATTATTTTTATTTTCAGCCTCTAATTAAATTTACGCTTGTTTACTTAAAGTAAAAGGATTGCTATGATCCCTTAAAAACTTTCTCTCGTTTATTAGATTCCTTTGCTCTTCTTCCTCCACTAATATAGCTGCTATCGCAATAGAATCCATTATTTTATTATTTGAATAAATAGTTTTTAGTAAAATAAACTAACGATGTATTTGCTTTTATCAAAAAGATAAGAAACGTCAGAAAATCCCGCTCAATTCCGCCAGCCAGATTTAGAAAGGTAGGCGCATACGTGAATTCAGAACCTAATATTGTAATTGGAATAGTTTAATGTCAAAATAATGTTTGGCCTTTGTTAAAATCTGTATTCGCTTGGGACTCGCCCATTCCTGTTGGCCATAGTGTGAATTTGCTTTGTTTTTGACATTACACTGTACCTTTCTAAATAAAAAAAGTAGTTTCTGAATTCGCCGCTGCGCCTACCTGTCTTGAATTTCGCATCAGTACTTGGCAACACTGATTCGAACACAGTTCACATATTTGGCCACACTGAACTTTGAACCGTCGGGGTTGCTGATGCCATTTTCGATGAGTTCGGCGCCGTGGCTTTCGGCATTTCCGTAGCGCCGACGGCGTTGGTGATACACACAATTATAACGAAACTTGGTTTATACACTTTTATAACTTGTATTAATAGACACGCAAAAATTTATTGAAATCGGCACTTAGTTGGATGACTGATAAAAATTTTGAAAATGGGCGTGGCTACGCCCACTTTATGCAGCACTCGCTTTATATAAAATCCATCAAACGTAAACAAACAATGAAAACATACAGCTGAGTATCTAATGTTCGATTCCACTCGAACTTAGGCTTCCTTACTTGTTTTTTCTTTCTTTTTTATGCTTATTTGTTTGTTTGCTTGTTCGCACTTGTTGCTGTCACTTTGTTGCTATTGTTGCTGTTGTTGTTGTTGTATCTTTACCCATTATTATTGTGCCGCTTACGCGTGAAGGTCGTGGCAACATTGGGCTGGGTTGGGTTGGGTTGCAATTATGAGGACACAGCATGTTGAGAACAACGGCGCGCAGCGCTTGCCAGGCGAAAGAGGCATTGACATTCAATTGTGCACATACGAACACATAAACATATGTACATTAATATATATGTATGTATATTCAACACCAACCATTTACAAAGCGCACCCATTGCAAATATTTGCGACAACAAAAGCGTTACGTTACCTTTTTAATTCATTTAAAATTTGGTTTTTACGTTTCATTTAATTTGTAAGCTTTTTAACCCACTTAAAACTCCATCTCTCCCTATCTCTCCCTTCTTTATTTGTTCGCTTTTTACTGCTGCTTTTTTTTCTGTCGTTTATTGATAGCCGAAATTAATACGGTGTTTTCAACTGATGTAATGACAAGTTACTTTTTTTTGGGTTTTTTGTTTTTTTTTTTTGTATTCTTTTGTATTTTTTTTTTTGTGTTTTTTTTTTCTGTGTGACGAAAGTCGTAAATCAAAATGCATTAATTGGGCAATGTAATACATATGTTTGTATGTGCATAAATATTTATTTGTAAATCAATTTTGCGGTAAAAAAAAATTTTAATATGACAAAAAAAAATTGGCACATTTTTATGTCGTTAGCTGCATGCATTTAACTGACCACTTTTTGTTATAAAAATAGGCTTCATTGATAAATTAATATTAACTAGCGTTTTTTGCTTTAATTTCATAGACAACTTTTTTAGCCATTGCAGTAAATTAATAAAAAAAAATAATGCATACATTTAATGCACAGACATGTTTTTATAATTAATAGAAAAAAACTTGAAATACTAAAAAACAACTGACCTTGACAGAAATTAAATTTAAAATTTAATAAAAATTAATACTTTGAAATGATAAAATGAGTTGCATGAAATTAAGTATGACATTCAAATAATAATAGTAAAATTATAGCGAGTTTATTTTGAAGAAAACTTTAAGCGCTTTTGACTTCTTTTTGGGTAGAGTTTGGGTAAAATAACATTTAACTGGACTTTATATGGCTAAAATATTTTACAAAATTGCCAAAAAATTTCACTAGGTGTATGACTATATTTTATTATTAAGAACACAAAAGAGCTTTAGGAAACAGTAAAAACAGATATGAGTAGTAGTTCACTTTCAAACAGGGCTATGTGAAATTTGATCGATTTTGATTTTTTGATGGATTGTGTTTCAGCATAAAAAGGTGTGTAATATTGATTAAGAATTTATTGAATTTATTGCAAAATCCTTCCGTATTCTAAAAAAAATAGCATTAAACACGAATATACTTTCAAAAGTACTTATCTATGATTTTATTTATACACTTTCAAAAGTCTCTATCTGAAAAAAGTCACTCATACGCCTAGTCACACGTTAGCGTAATTACAATGCGTTTCGATTTCAAAACTAGAAAATAATGCTTCAAAACAAGCTACATATATGGAAAATTACTGTCTCAAAACTAGCTCTGTGAAATATTTAACATTAAGTTTACAAAAATCTGTCTCATTGCAGTTTTATTTTATTGTATCGTTAAATTTCTTATGAGCTAAGTTTTCAGGTAATAATAAGAAATATTAAAATAAAATAGAGCTTGATGCCGTAGTGCTTTTTTTCCCTAATTTATGGTTTAATATGGTGTTTTGCTCGGACCGTGGTTTTACCCCGAGACCTCTGGCACAGCAGGCGAGCACTCTACCCACTGCACCACAGCGTCCACAGCCATGAAAAAGCTTCTCACAAAAAATGCATTCGCCGTTCGGAGCCGGCATAAAACTGTAGGTCCACCCAATTAGTAGGAAAAACAAAAAGGAGCACACCTCGAGTTGGGAGAGAAGCTCGGCCATAAAACTCGTCAGAGTAATAAAAGGCGCCATTGTATTATTATAATGCATGATCAGTCTGAGAATTGCAGAAATGTGTTAAGCTACGAACAAACTAATGAAGAAACAACAAATCTACATACATACTTAGCATATTTAAACCAAATCTAACTCAGATTGCAGCGCTTTTAGTAGAAATATGCATTCCAAAAGCCCCGTTGTGCATCCCATTAGCACCAGTTCAGAGTCAGTCAGAAGTCTTTAGCGTGGAACTATCGTTTTGCGTGACTGTCGCCAATATTTGGGGCAGGGTAGTTTTAATATCAAGTGATAAAAATACATTTTCAGATCGACTATCTATGTCTATATAAAATATTTTTTACCCTGAAGTGGGTGAGTTTAAGTAAGCTTGTTTAAGCTAAAATTGCGAGCGCTGGTTTTAAAGCAATTTCAGCTGAGGCCGATATGAAAATTAAACATTAATAAATACTATATGAATTAAAATAGGCATAAATTCGTTTATGACCAACTAAACACATAAAATGTATTTTTATGTACATAGGTATGTGTATGTATAAAAAAATAACCCCAAATGCCCTAAAAATTTCCATTTTGTAAACAAGAAAAGACTAAAAAAATAACAAACAAGTGCGACATGTGCAATAAGACAAGTTTAGTCTGGCGCCACCGAAATATCCATTTTTTTCCTTAGACAAGTAATTGCACATTAAAAGTGCATTCGAAGTGCAAAATCACCTGCATTTAATTTCAAATTGCGAATGCACAAATGAATGTTTCTGTGTAAATGCTTGCACTTTTACCCCACCCCTCGCTACAGAAAGCAAAGCATACGAAAACTAAAAGGAGTAAGTTTTTAACTATCTTTGCCAAACTGTTTTTCAAATTAAACGTTTTCTTTTCCTTAATGATAAAGAAGCCAAACAACGTAGCGTTTCAAAGTGGGAGAAAGCGCGTTACTTCTTGCCGCCCACCAAAGCGTAAATGCAGTTTGGGTTTCAAAAAACAAGAAAAAAAAACCAAAAAAAAAGGTATGGGTGCTGAAAACACACAAAAACAAATTATCTTTTTGATGTAATTTTACAGCTGTTCAAAGTGTTAGCCTCAAACCTTTTTTGGCTCCGCTTTGCACATACTATGTAAAAACATATGTGTGTGTGTGTGTGTGTGTATAAATAGGCCTATTTAGCCAACAATTTCTTCTTGAACATGCTCACCTTAGTTACGACTTTGTTTATGTAATTTGGGCCTCCTTTTGTTTTAGTTCTTTTGTTCTATTTGATTTGAATGCATTTTCGACTGCAACGAAATTGCATTTTGCTCATACAGTGTGTTTCAGATTTATCGCTCAAGTTAAGTTTAACTGCGGAATTTCAAAAAACAATTCCGAAAACTAAAAAAAGCCGAATCAAAGAAGTTGGAAGCAGTTAACTATAACTGTCGAAGGATTTAGTTAATAGGTACTTGGCTCATATACAAGATATTGTGAGGGGTTGGAGTCATTGCTGGTAATGTACTGAAGCTGTGGCGCGTACTGTCAACTCATGTTTATATGTGTGCATGTATTTACATCCAAATAAACTTATCTACATACTTTGTGTGCACAAAGGCTCGAACTTCGAACATTCGTATGCCTCCCTTTGCTGATAAATTGTAAAAGTAGGTTGGGAGAGTTTTTGGAGTTTTCAAAAACAAAGTTAAATTTAAATTTACTTACTAAAAGTGTAATTTCTTTAATTTTAGCTGAAAACATTGATTACATGCGGCGACTGGTGTACAGTGGGCTAAGTAAATTCTTGCCTTAAAAATAACTTCAAAGAAATATTATTTCAATAGATTTCTATAAAAGTGATTGATGAAAATTGATATTGATAGATTGAAATTTCTGATGATTAATGATAATTGATTATGATTGATTGTTATTGCTGATGATTGATGATTAGTTGATAATGATAATGATTGTTACTTGATTATTATGAGATTTGATTATGATTAATGACGACGATTAATGATGATGATTGATGATTAGTTGGTAATGATAATTAATAATTGATTACTAATGGTGATTACTGATGATTGTTGCTTGATTATGATGAGATTTGATTATCATAATGATGGCGGTTAGTGATGATGATTGATGGCGGATATATTATGATGTTCAACAAGCGATGATTGACCGTAATTTATGTTTGGTGATGATTTGTGATTGACAAAGAATGTTACTAATGATGATTTATGACGACGATTGATGCCGTTTTACTGCTGTAGTTGGTTATGAGTGAAGATAATTTATGATTGTTGTTGATTTTAATAATGATGATTGACAGCGATGACTTATAATATTTGACGACGATGTTTAGTGATTATGGTGATGATACTGGATGATGTTTGATGATTAGTTGATGATGATTAGTGATGATGAGGATTAGTGATGGTCATCATAATCGTGTTGATTACCATAATAATGATGACCAATTATGATGACTTAAGGCGGTAATTGATGATGTTTATAAAGGAAGACTGATTATAATTTACAATTGATGATTATTGACAATGGTTATTGATCTTAATTTATGATTGATGATTATTGACAATGATTATTGATCTTAATTTATGATTGAGGATGGTTGTTAATGATGATGATTAACAGCGATTTTAATGATAGTTGACCGCGTTGGTAATTACGATGATGATAATTTATGATTGATGATAATTGATGATGTTTTATGATGAATGATATTTGATTATGGTGATTGCTGATTACCATAATGACGATTGCTAATGATGATGATTCCTGATGTTGATTAATGATATTTAACAGCGACGACTTATGGTGGTTTCTAATGATAATGATTAATGGCAGTGATTGATAATATTTGACGGCGAAGAATAGTGACGATTGATTATAAATTATGATTGATGATTGTTAGTAATGCTGTTTGATGGAGGCAATTCTTAATGTTTGACGGCGATGATTAGTGATTTTTGACGGCGATGACTGATTACTGGCGATAAATTATGATTGATGATTGTTAAACAAAATTTTCTAAATCGGCATAACTACATCCTATTTCATGTCCTGTGTGGTGCAGTGGGTAGAGTGCTCGCCTGCTATGCCAGAGGTCTCGGGTTTAAACCACGGTCCGAGCAAAACACCAAAAAATTTTTCTTATTAGTAAAAATCTAATTATTGGGTTTTTTAAGAGCAGTGGTCACCTCTCGACAGTGGACGGCATACCCTCCGAGAGTATTTCTGCCACGAAAAAGCTTCTCACAAAAAATGCATTCGCCGTTCGGAGCCGGCATAAAACTGTAGGTCCACCCAATTAGTAGGAAAAACAAAAAGGAGCGCACCTAGAATTGGGAGAGAAGCTCGGCCATAAAACTCGTCAGAGTTATAAAAGCGCCATTGTATTATTATTATTATTTTATTATTTCATGTCGTTTACGAGTCAAAACACTAAAAACATTCGGCCCACCCAACTCTGTGTTATGCGACTTTTTACTTAGCGTTATCGGTTGATTATAGCTTTCGCATAAGCAATAAATTATATGACATTTGAGAAAAATGCATTTTTAAACTAAACGAACTCTTTTTTTTACACATGCTTATTAAAGGAGCGGTCGACGAGTCGTGGCGAGTCAAGCTGGTGCCGTGTGCGGCATTGAAATATCTCAGGAGACATCATAAACGAGGCGAGCGTAAATAACACGAACAACAATAATAGTAACAACAGTGTGAATAGCGTAAAAGTATGTGTATGTGTGCTTGTGGTCATAAGGATAACTAATAAGGACAATGAAATTGTTATACTCAGCTGTACTAGTACACAGAGTATTATAGTTTTGATTTTCTAACGGTGGATTGTAACAGAATGAAATAATCGAGATAGATATAGACTTATATATACCAAAATGATCAGGGTGAAAAGAGAAATCGATTGAGCCATGTCCGTCCGTCTGTCCGTCTGTGAGCACGATAACTCGCGCAAAAATTGAGATATTTTGATGAAATTTGAAATATAAGTTGGTATCAAGACAGGAACGGATGGTATTGAAAATGGGCGAAATCGGACCATGACCACGCCCACCTCCCCTATATGGTAAAAATCGGAAATTTTGTATCTCAGTCACTAATAGAGCTAGAGTGATAAAATTTTACACACGTATTGAGCTCAGGCCCTTATGAAGAAATATGGTGAAATTTTGGAAAATGGGCGGAGCCACGCCCACTTATTAAGGGGCAAACATTGAAAGTTTTATGAGTCATAACTCAGAAACCGTTGAAGATATATCGATGAAATTTGGTAGGCGTGATATACTTACTTAGGCAAATGTTTGGACGAAAAATTGCCAAAATCGGTTGACGACCACGCCCACTTTTATATATGGGTATTATAAAGTGACCTAATAAAAGCATTTTAAGCGATATCTCTGTCAAATATAAAGATATATCATTGAAATTTTATGGAAGGTGTCCAACTATGGACGTAAAACAAAAAATACCAAAATTTTGGAAAATGGGCGTGGCACCGCCTCCTTTTAGAAGCAGGAATATACGAGATTTCTGAGCCCATAACTCGACAAATAATCGATATATTATGACGAAACTTGGTCTATACACTTTCACTACTTGTAGTATTACATGTTCAAAATTTTAGCGAAATCGGTTGACGACCACGCCCACTTTTATATATGGGTATCATAAAGTGGCCTAATAAAAACATTTTAAGCGATATCTTTGTCAAATATAAAGATAATTCATTGAAATTTTGTGGCATGAGTTCTACAATAGATCGGCGCCAAAAAATAGAAAAATTTCGGAAAATGGGCGTGGCACCGCCTCTTTTCAGACAAAGGAATCAACGAGATTTCGGAGCCCATAACTGGACAAATAATTGAGATATTATGACGAAACTTGGTTTATACACTTTTATAACTTGTGTTAATAGACACGCAAAAATTTATTGAAATCGGTTTATGACCACGCCTACTTTTTAACAAAGATATTTCTGGAACACCCTTTGGGAATTTGTAACAAGACTTCTTTGTAACTAGAAGTCATAAAGGAATGAAATTTTGCACAAAGAATAATATTCATATGCTTAGTTGGATGACTGATAAAAATGTTGAAAATGGGCGTGGCTACGCCTACTTTATGCAGCACTCGCTTTATATAAAATACACCCTATATCGAACAAGCGCAAACAAACAATGAAAGCATACAGCTGAGTATCTAATGTTCGATTCCACTCGAACTTAGGCTTCCTTACTTGTTTTAATTAAAGTAGTTTAACTTGAAGTGTGTATAACTAGCACATGTGTGTGAAATGTTGTTTGTCAAAGCGCCAAAGTGACGACGCCAAGGTGACGATGCCGCCTAATGTACTGTGTAAGTGCACAAACGACGCAACGACAAGTTTGAGGAAGCCCAAGAGTAGGTGGTAGTGAACTTTATACATATAACCAAGTGCGAGTTGTAAAATAAAAATAATATATATACAACAATGTTGGCGTATTTAGATTGCCAATAATTCTTTTGAAGAACGTTTGAATGCAACTTTCGGTATTCAATTTGAATATCGAACTGAAAACGAATCTATAGCGTTCTGGAAAAAAATGTTGCCCTTCTATTTGCTAATTATCGAATTACGTAAACTAACTTTCTATAAAATAGCTTATATAAAATAGTAAAAATCCTCGGCTGAAACCTCCAAGAGGTTGCTGTCTGGGCACGACAGCCTCCACGATGCCTGTTCCTCGTACTTGCGCCAGGGCAGACTGCGGGGGAGGAGACCGCGCAGAGCTAGCTAAGGCTCCAGTCAAGTAGGCCTCCTCTCAAGGCGCGAGTTAAAGGGTAAGATGCGAGACGGCCTCAGTCATGATTCGAGGTGACTGCCGGAAGGCATCATTGATCTTTTCATGAGGAGGAGGATAACCAAGACACAGAATCACAACGTTTTATAATATATCGAAAAGGCCCTTCACTACAGGGAGTGCGATAGGTGTCTTTTTTGATATTTCGGCTGCCTTTAACAACGTTTCTGCTAAGGCGCTGTTGGAGGGGCTCGGATGGGTCGGAATTCGCCGAATCATTCAGCGCTGGATCGAAAACCCTTTTTTAATTGTTGAACGGTGACGTGTGGTTGGGGCCTGTCGACGATGTCAAGGAGGGCATATAGGGGCACCCTACAAAAGGGAGTACATACTTTTACCCCTCTTGTGGAAGCTAGTGGTCAGAAATACACAAAATACTCTTCAGGAGTACACAAAATACAAATTTCAAGTCTTGCATTCCAAGTTTAGTACTTATAACGCTTCCAATACGATGTTGGCAACACTAAGGTCCATATGTTGTCTATGTGAGGGATCGGTGACAGGTAACAAGGTCAACGGAAATTATGTCAATTGACCTTATTTCCCACCCGGTTGGGAAATAAGGTCAATTGACATTATTGCGTTTTTGGAAAACGCAATAAGGTCAACGAAAATTTGGAAATAAAATAATTGACCTTATTTCCCAATCCAAATGGAAATAATGTGAACTATGCTTAAAATTTGTTCATTCATGAAAATATTTGCTGAGTTCTTCTGCAAACCCGTTATGAGTACCGTTTGTTAATGAATGAAAATACAATTTTACTCGCTCTTATGTTACTACAAATTAGTTGATAAGTGAATTTAGTGAAGTGTGGTCGTCGAAAAAGAGTTGCCAACACAGCAAAAATATTTCAATAAATTATATAATAATATAAAGTATGTTAAATATCTCGTTATACTAAAATTTAAATAAAAATGTATATAAAAACTATGTCTACTTGCCTTATCCTGCGGCATGGCAAAAAAGTAGGAAAATGAAAATTTGGAATTAAAAATCGCGCGATTTTTTATTCCAAATTTTCGCCTGCGGCGCATTTCTTTTCTCATAAAAAGTAGTTTAGGAAAATGAAAATTTGGAATTAAAAATCGCGCGATTTTTCATTCCAAATTTTCGCCTGCGGCGCATTTCTTTTCTCATAAAAAGCAGTTTAGGAAAATGAAAATTTGGAATTAAAAATTGCGCGATTTTTTATTGCAAATTTTCGCCTGCGGCGCTTAACTTTTCTAATAACAGCAGCGACGCGAACCGACACGGACCGATGCGAAGCTAAATGCTCGAAAACGCAATAATGTCAATTGACCTTATTTCCCAACCGAGTGGGAAATAAGGTCAATTGACCTTATTTCCATTGACCTTATTACCTGTCACCGAGGGATCACATGTCGACCAACCTAACCTATAGAGACAATAGAAAAAGATGCGTATTTTAAGACAATCATTCTCTCTCTCATCGAAATTTCTCTACGAGAACGGGCTCGTTTACGAACTCATAACGAAGTGAAAATACATACACTCAGAGAAAAAAAATTATAAAAACATATCAAAACGTGCTTAAAATGGGCAAAAACGTATTTAAAAGTAATGTAAATGCTAACATTTTTATTTTAAAAGTGTTCATTGTAAAATTCTTAAATCAAGAAAAAACATTTTGAATTTAAAAATGTTTTTTTTTTTATTTTAAGCACTATGAGAAAAAAAAACGCTGCAGTGTTCTCTATATCATTTTCTCTTTCGGGTTCGAAATTGTATCCAACGGCATTCTCTTCATCTTCTCTCAGTCTGAGTCCCAACTACAAAAATATAGCCTCCGCTTGTTTCTCCTCTTCTTTTCTACTTCGTCTTAACTGTTTGCTATCTTTATTTCTTATTCTCCTTATTCTCCTTTTTCTTCTTTATTTTATATTCTCCTCCGGATTCGAACCATGACATCAACCTGAAATTCAATCCAACGCCATCACATAGTGAAACATAAAACATTATATTGAATTGTAGTAACCTATTTATACTTCCCTTTTCCTAAAAAAGAATCCATGATTATATGAATCATTGTAAAAACATGAATTATATGAATCACAAAAAAATATTTTCTCACAAAAAAACAAAGTTTTTGAACAACATTAATTTTCATTTTTAATTTAAAAATTTTCATTGTTAAAATAAAAATGGTTTGGTTTAAAATGTGCATTATGGAAACAAAAATTTTATTTTTGATTTTAAAATGCTGTTTTCCCCTGAGTGTACATCGAATAATGAAGACTCCTTTTTTTTGGGTGAATGAACTAGTTCTCGAGGGGAATGAAAAAAGATT
Source organism: Urophora cardui (assembly GCA_960531455.1). NCBI lineage: Eukaryota > Metazoa > Arthropoda > Insecta > Diptera > Tephritidae > Urophora > Urophora cardui. The sequence goes on from OY482672.1 coordinate 142,565,317, forward strand.
GTCACACTTATTGTCGTAGGTGAGACTTGAAGAAGCGCTTGCTTTTCCAATCGCGTTTGAATAGTTGACCAAGACTAATGTTTATAGGATTTTTATTCTATATTGAGCAAGAAAAATTATAACCAAATCTATGGTATAAGAAAGTAAGCACAACATTTCTTTATAGCTAAAACATATATGAACTTGTTTTATAGGTTTTTAGGTTTTCCAAACAACAACTTTGTCCTCTGTCCTCCCTCCCTTCGCACGTGCTGTCTTCCGTTTGTCAACTGCAACGGCCACCAAACAAGTGGCTCGCGTAAAACTTGCGCTAGTCGACTTTACTTGCGCTAGTCGACTTTACTTTACTTTACTTTACACACTTTATTTTCCACTTCAACGCCCAGCCACAGTAGAGCACGATAAGAAGAGTTAATAAAATTCTTAAGAGTATTGGCATGATATGAGTTTGACTTGAAATACATATTTGCGTATCGCTTGCATAATGTCGCCATATACTCGTACATAAAAAATGTTGACACAATAAAAGGGCATTCGCACACATGTGTGTGAATGTGAGTGTCCTTATTGAATGTAGATTTGACTTTATTTAGTAGAAGATACAATTTATTTAGTTTAATGTAAGCAAACTTAGGTGTGGTTAATTGTACTATAAAAAGGACGACATCGACGACGCCGCTTAGATATAAACATACATATCTACGTAAAGAACACGCTATTCCAAGACCATATGTGTAGTACTCTGAAAAAAATACCCGTAGTTAACTCAACAACTTTCCGCTGTTGAATCTCCTGATCTTTGATTCAACAGCAAAAGTATTTGTTTTAATGGCAAAGTTTTTGATTCAACAACTTTCCATAGTTAATTCAAAGACGGGCGTTTTTGATTCAAAAACTCCCTTGCTGTTGAAAAATTTTGAAGTAAATAAAAAATAGAAAATTGTTTTTTTCAAACTCGTTCAATTAATTTAAATTTCGGGAAAAATATTTATATGTACATATATGCAATATATAATTACAAATAAAGGTAAGTCACAATAATGATATTATTTATATATTATTATAATATATTAAAATTATATGTACATACATACATATATACCTTGAAAAATTTATTTTGTATTTTCAGATTAAATATGTTTGATTATCCCGTTTTTCCGATAGCGAGCAATCGAACGAGCCAAATCTGCAGGTAAAACTTGTCGGCGATGGAAAATAATCAAGTTATTCTTGTCGTGGGAGTTATGTACAGGTGCATTGATGCAGTTCAATGAATGCGGTATCAAAAATATTGAACTGCTTGCAATGATGCACTCCCATGACATCGACGAAATATTAAATAAAAAAGAACTCATCGCCGACAGGATAAAATTCCGCAAACCTACAAATGTGGCGGTCGGAAAACAATAAACAATGTGTTATGAAATAATAAAAAAAATAAGTTGAGTTTATGTGTTTGCGTTTGTGTAAAAAGCCCTGCAGACATTTGATATATCATTTGAGGCGCACGATTGATGGATAATTCTGCCACACACTGCCTACAAGTTTCCATAATTTTTATATGGACGGTGTGAAAAATGTGATGAAAACCTTTGTGTCCGTGTCTCTTTTCATCAATCGCGTTGTTCAAATGATGTATCAAATGACCATCACTTGTTTGGTGAAACCGGGCCTTAGTATTAATATTACTATGTAAACATATATATTATATAAAAAAAATAAAATAAAATAAAATAAAATAAAATAAAATAATATCTATTATATTAAAAAAAATTACTATTGTTTACAATTTTTTTGATGTTAACTTAAAAGCGTAAGTATTTGCTTCAATGGTGCCCGTTTTTGGACCGAAAAATTTTGCTGTTAGTTCGAAAGCAAAAATTGTTAGCTTAAATACGAAAAGTATTTAAATCAACGTTGCTCGCTTTTGGACTAAAAAATTTTGCTGTTAATTCAAAAGCAAACACTCTTAACTTAAATGTAAAAGTATTTCATTCAACAGTTTCCGTTGTTAACTTAAATACGAAAAGTATTTGAATCAAAAAAGCTCGCATCTTTGAAACAACAACGGAGCGTTGTTGGGCACATATCAACTGCGGAAAGTTGTTAATTTAACTGCAAAAGTCTTTGTATTTACAACGTTTTTTTTTCAGAGTACTTACATAAATATTTGCTAAGAACATTTTCAAGTACATTGCGCGTAAGCAATTGACGGTGCGAAAAATTCTCTTGAGACGTACATACGTATATTTTTTTCTTTTTCCTTTTTAATTAAAGCTCATTGTTGTGGCTTGTTGTCGCGTGTCTATCTATGCACTTTGTATGCTTTCTTACTTACGGAGTTGGCGAGTTCTTTTACATATTTGCGTTTTGTAATTTGGCTTTGAAGTGGAAAATTTTAAGGTCTCCAGTTGGGGTGTGGCTCTTGCTTACACAAATATGTGGTATGATGAATTGATTAAGTGAAATTTAGGTTAGGATGAAGGACAGGTGAGAAAGGTCATAATTTTCATATGACTGTCTAAATTACTTAAGTTTTATGTATGTAGTAGAAAGCCAAAAGAAAGCAGTATATAACCGATTATTTAGTGACTGGTGAAATTTGAAAGAATGTAATACTTACGTATTCTCCCAAATCTTCACTGCTCAACGTCTCCATTTTTACCCATACATGCATATTTAGCGACTAAAATTTGACTTTAAAGGTTAAAAAACAACAACAACAAAAATCACAAAAATTTAAAGAAAAATTAATTGAAAAAAAAAAGAATTAATAAACTGACCATAGTTATAGTAGGCTTTTAAATATATAGTTATTAAATTACTTATTGCTTGTTGTATAACATTACGTCCACTCTCCACTCTCCTTTCGCTTGTGCAACTAATTGACGTGACACTTAATTTAATGTCGAAAAAAAGCTATGGATGACTGAATCTTTGGGTGCTGTTTTGTGTTTTTGTAGTAGCACGTCAAAGGATATCATATACTTGACAACAAAAATAAAATGAAACAAGTAAGGAAGCCTAAGTTCGAGTGCAATCGAACATTAGATACTCAGCTGTATGCTTTCATTGTTTGTTTGCGTTTGTTCGATATAGGGTGTATTTTATATGAAACGAGTGCTGCATAAACAGGGCGCAGCCACGCCCATTTTCAAAATTTATATCAATCATCCAAATAAGCATACAAATATTATTGTTAGTGCAAAATTTCATCCCTCTATGACTTTTAGTTACAAAGACTTCACGTTACAAATTCCAAAAGGGTGTTCCAGAAATATCTTTGTTAAAAAGTAGGCGTGGTCATAAACCGATTTCAATACATTTTTGCGTGTCTATTAACACATGTTATAAAAGTGTATAAACCAAGTTTCGTCATAATATCTCAATTATTTGTCGAGTTAAAGGCTAAGAAATCTCATATATCCCTTTGTCTAAAAAGAGGCGGTGCCACGCCCATTTTCCAAACTTTTTTATTTTTTGTTTCCGGTCTATTGTAAAACTCATGTCACAAAATTTCAATGAATTATCTTTATATTTCACATAGATATCGCTTAAAATGGTTTTATTAGGTCACTTTATAATACACATATATAAAAGTGGGCGCGGTCGTCAACCGATTTTGGTAATTTTTCGTCCACACATTTGGCTAAGTAAATATATCACGCGTACCAGATTTCATCGATATATCTTTAACGGTTTCTGAGTTATGGCTTATTAAACTTTCAATATTCGCTCCTTAATAAGTGGGCGTGGCACCGCCCATTTTCCAAAATTTTTGTAGTTTTTGTTTTATGTCCATAGTTGGACTCCTGCCACAAAATCTCAGTGATTGATCTTTATATTTGACAGAGATATCGCTTAAAATGTTTTTATTAGGCCCCCTTATATTTCCTATATATAAAAGTGGGCGTGGCCGTCAACCGATTTTGATAATTTTTCGCCAAAACATTTGACTAAGTAATTATATTACGCGTACCGAATTTCATCGATATATCTTCAACGGTTTCTGAGTTATGACTCATAAAACTTTCAATGTCTGCCCCTTAATAAGTGGGCGTGGCACCGCCCATATTCCAAAATTTTTGTGTTTTTTGTTTTATGTCCATAGTTGGACTCATGCGACAAAATTTCAATGATAGATCTTTATATTTGACAGAGATATCGCTTAAAATGGTTTTATTAGGTCACTTTATAATACACATATATAAAAGTGGGCGTGGCCGTAAACCGATTTTGATAATTTTTCGTCAAAACATTTGTCTATGTAAGCAAATTACGCGTACCAAATTTCATCGATATATCTTCAACGGTTTCTGAGTTATGACATATAAAACTTTCAATGTTTGACCCTTAATAAGTGGGCGTGGCACCGCCCATTTTCCAAAACTTCATCAAATTTCTTCATAAGGGCCCGAGCTCAATACGTGGGTAAAATTTTAAAACTCTAGCTATATTAGTGGCTGAGATACCAAATTTCCGATTTTTTCTATATAGGAAAAGTGGGCGTGGTCATGGTCCGATTTCGCCCATTTTCAATACCAACCGTCCCAGTCTCGATACCAACTTGCGTTCCAAATTTCATCAAAATATCTCAATTTTTGCGCGAGTTAGAGTGTTTACAGACGGACGGACGGACGGACGGACGGACAGACGGACGGACGGACGGACGGACGGACGGACGGACGGACGGACGGACATGGCTCAATCGATTTCTCTTTTCACCCTGATCATTTTGATATATATAAGTCTATATCTATCTCGATTATTTCATTCTGTTACAATCCACCGTTATGTGATTAAAACTATAATACTCTGTGTACTAGTACAGCTGAGTATAAAAAAAAAACCAGCGGCATACATACATATATACATACATGGCTTACTGCATCAAATAGTATTATCGCTAACGTCAACGCATGGTCAATCACTCTTATGTATAAGTATACATATGTATGTACTTACTTCAATTAAAAAAGTGCGGATTTATTTTTAACTATAAACGCAAAATTGTTGTTGTGAAAGTGCGTATAGAAAATTGGTGATTGCACTGGACAAAACGCATACTTACACATCAACCAGACAGGGACCGCAATGCTTGTAAGCTGAATTAAAAAAAATTGTATCTATGCTAATTGGTAATTTTAGGTTAGATTAAGAGTTAGGATGGGTTAAGTTAGGTTAAGTTAGAAGGGTTAAGTTAGGTTAGGTTATGTTTTATTTTTTTTAGGTTAAGTTAGGTTAGGTTAGATTAAGATAGGTTAGGTTAAGGCTAGGTTAGGTTTGGTTAGGTTAGGTTAAGTTCGGTTGGGTTAAGTTAGGTTAGGTTAAGTAAGGTTAAGTTAGGTTAAGTTAGGTAAGGTTAGGTAAGGTAAGTTTAGGTTAGGTTAGGTTAGGTTAGGTCAAGTTCGGTTGGGTTAAGTTAGGTTAGGTTAAGGGAGGTTAGGTTAGGTTAAGTTAGGTAAGATAAGGTTAGGTTAAGTAAGGTTAGGTTAGGTTAGGTTAAGAGTTAGGTTGGGTTAAGTTAGGTTAAGTTAGAAGGGTTAAGTTAGGTTAGGTTATGTCTTTTTTGAGGTTAAGTTAGGTTAGGTTAGATTAAGTTAGGTTAGGTTAAGTTAGGTTAGGTAAGGTAAGGTAAGGTTAGGTTAGCTAATGTAAGGTTAGGTTAAGTTAGGTTAAGTTAGGTTAAGTTAGGTTAGGTTGGGTTTGGTTAGGTTGAACTGGCTGGCCATTAACGTCAGGCCATCGACTAGTTAAGTTCGTAGTGTTAACAGAAAAGTTATTCAATATGAACACCTCTACATTAAACGCCTGGACTCAAGCTCAAAGAGCAACCGCGTCTCTTTAGCAAATACCCAGATTTTGTTTTATCACTTTTTTGTATACATATTCGAGATCCTTGAACATAAATTCACCTAGTAGCCGAAACCGTGGCTTGGAAAACGTTCTACCATCTACATCTTCTACCATCTCTTCATGCATTCCGCATTCCCTGCATTCACTTTCACCAACTAGTCCCATTTTAAACGCATGTGATTCTAGCAGTGTTCTGTAAGGACACCGATTATAATTCTACTTTCATCCCTTCTCAGGGATAACAACCATTTAGTTAACTTTGTATCCTACTATTTACACATAATTTTGGACACCTTATAGCCTTGCGATTGTTTCCACGCCTTATCCGCGTGGTCCATGATTAATTTGATTGAGTGTCATCGAAACATCCATGGAGTGTTCTACTCCGACACCTGCACCCTTCTTTCGCCAGTTCATCAGCTTTCTCATTCCCGTCTATTTGCTTGTGGCCTGGTATCCAGCATAGCTGAACAGTACTAGTTCTGCATATTGCTCTTAAGGCTTCCTTGCAGTCCGCTACGCACTTGAATGAGTTGCTGTACGATAGAATCTACTTTATAGCCGTCTGACTGTCTACATATGTATGTAAAAATTAATACGTCCTCTGAGGGATGAGGCATTACAGTCTATCAGCTCTGCTGGCCTGTTCCACCATATGCCCCCATATAATGTCTTTTTGGAAACAATCTATTCTTCTCTTATGTACAATAATCATGCTTAGAACCAAAGTAATGATGAAAGTTATAAGATCTGACGTCCTCATTTTATCACTTAAATTAAATTTTTTAATTTCTCAATTCAAATCTGTAAGAACTATAACAATTGCTTACGATCCCTGCGAAATAATAGTACATAGATAAAACAAGTGCATACAAATTAAATGCAGATAGATACTTGCCCTCTCTACCACCACCACCACCTTGCATTCTCACACCTTACATTCTCACACACTCATATTGTCATCATCACACCAAAGACAAGTGTTCGTGTTGCTGTAGAGTGCAGAAGTGGTGGCGAAAGTGTAGTAAATTCGGGGTGAAGTTAGTTGTGGAATAACTGTAGCGCAAGCATAGGTGAACAACGAGCACTACTGCGTTATCAAACAATACTCAGTGTGTTGTTGCTGCTGCATCATTTGAAAATGTAAAGAAAGTTCGCGATTTGAATGATATGCGCCGCGCGGCATTGGCAGCGTGTGGTGATGCTGCTGATGCTGCTGATTGCGCCGATGATGGTCAGTGTGATAGATAAAATGGTTGAATGCGCGCGCGAGTTGCATATGTATATGTACAAATGCATCCTTGGATTTCTATCAGCGACTGCAATGCAGACTAACTAACTGCGTAGCGAAATAGACATACTGTATACACACCAACAACTTATGTATCTAGGGAGGACTTGCCAAAGTTTGTTGTGCAATAATTTTCAATGCATTCACACCAAATATTCGCCTAAGTTCACATGTGCGTATGCGTTTATTGCCATTGCATTCAATGCCTTATACCAAGTAGCGCAAGGGGAGTTTCAGTAGTAGTAGTAGTGTTCATGTGTGCAAACGACATTATTCGATATAAAAATCGATAACAGCGATAGCGATAAAAATGCGATAGCGCTTGACATAAAATTGGTATCAATTCATTTAAGAGCTTATAAAATCCTCATTTCTTGCAGCATTACTAACAGAAATTAGCTCTCTTTGGAGCCCTAATCATTCGGAGCAATAATTTTCCACTCTAAAAGTGCTAATTTGTGGCGGTCTCTCAAAACGATGACCCACAAAGCATGCGTGCGCTCGACTCGGCGGCATCTGAAAGCGAGAGCAATAAGCTCGGTGATGTTATGTGCCGCATCAATTTGGGCAGACGCACACTGGGGATTTTGCGGAAAAAAGTCAAATTGTCAACATACTCTTCATGCAATATGCAGTGATATTTTGGAATTTAGACTAAATGGTACAACCAAATCAAAAAGAATTACTCCGATCTGACTGCTAGTTTTTTTTTATAGCCTTCTCAAACTCAGTACTTGTATGTTTTACCGAACCAACTTAATTTAAACCTAAGAATTTCAAAACGAATAATCTTTTATTATGTGAGCTAACGTTTTTCTTTTTATTTTTTATTTAAAATAGGATATTTCAGTCTACTAAAATTGAAAAAATAAACTCTGCAGAGACTTAAGTTTTTTTTTTTTTTGTTTATTTTTATGAACATATAACAAAAATCCCTTTTTTCTCCAAACATTTGGACCTGTAATTTTAGCTCCACTTGCCTCCAGTTGGAAATCACTACTAATACATTGTTTCATATCTGTTTTTACATTTTTAATCAATTTCAAGTGCCCCCAGGTGCCCCTTTTCAATTTATTGTATTATACAGTACAACAGTTTTCAGCTAATTGATTCGAGCCTTATCAGAACTCTTTTGTTTAACATAACTCAAGAACCAATAGTGGGATTTTGTTTAAACAAATTTATAAAAATCAAGAATTACAAGTACTTTCATCTGTTTATATAACGTTTCGCAATATAGGCAACAGTTTCGCAGTTATAAATAAATGTATGGAGAAAAAAAAAATATTTTTGGCCTAAAAATACATTTTTTTTTAATTCATAAAAAATCGAAAACGGTAAAAAAGTTCACAGTCCTATTATTTTCACGTAAAGTCGCATAACCTATGAACAAAATGATACATAAATCATGAAAATCGATGATCGCGTTTCGCTTTTATTCAAAATTAAGTACAGGTATGAATTTAAAATTATTTTTATTTTTTACTATAGGTCCAAGGGAGGTACCCCTAGGGAGTGGCCGATTTCAATTATTTTTTGTACCGTCAATACCCTTTATGAGGGTAACTGATATGCAAAGTTTCGTAAAGATATCTTACTTTTTTGAGCTGAAATTAAAATTTGTATTTAAATTTTTTTTTTAATTTTTTATTATAGGTCCAAGGGAGGTACCCCTAGGAGTTGACCGATTTCAACCATTTTTGGAAATTTTATTAACTAGCTCATATATAACCTGTCTGCAAAATTTCAAAGCCCTACGACAACTCCTTCTATTTTTTTCCGCTGAATGTATGGAAGCTTCCCCACTGTGAGACGCCTTGAAATGTAAGGCTTACGCAAAGCAGCTTGAGTGCGTATGTACATCACGTCACCGCGCTTAGAGCACCGTCTTCAGCGATGCAGCAGAGGTGCGGGCAAACATGGCATCGGTCCGAGAAACCACGAGCATTTATCAAGTCTTGAGGCCAGTAACAAGTGAGTAAAGGTCCAAAGAAAATATGTTAAGTCACCAAATGTGTGCGGGAAAGTTTGGAAGCCTCACTGAAAATACTTATAAGCTTATTCCGAACGTAAGCAGTTGGGCAGATGGAAAGTATGGGGAACTCAACTTCCACCTGACCTAGATCCGTGCATAGTTCTTTTATTTATTTATTTATTTAAATATAAACTTGATAATAAGATGCATCTGCGTCAATAATAGTCCAACTGAGGTGTTCAGAGGAAGGTAGGCGTTACCTTGTCTGTTTTTTTGAAGACGTGAGGTCTTAGCCGCCCTTAATGCCTCTCCGGTGGTTCCGTAGCAGTGACTTCGAGGGGTGATGAATTAAGTAATAAACAAATCGCTACTGGTTATAAATTCTATCTATTCGCGACCCATTGGATCACTCTCCCTCTCTCTCTGAGAAGGTAGGGCTGTGCTTGTATTGTATTTGTTCAATGATTTTTTTTTTTGCATTGTTTTGGACAGCGAATTTTGAACTGCACTGCACCACGGCCGCCAAATGCAACGCCGAACGTTTAAACATTGCATGTGCCATCGTGCATTTGCTTGCAACTCACGACAATTGCAACAACACACAAAAAGTGCATTTGCATAGCATTTCCGGGTCGATGTTTGGTTTGAAGATTAATGGCTGCTGCATTTGACGTGGATGGGAGGTTTACAGCGCGATAGAGTTGGAGCTTTCCAATGGTATATAAAGATGTGAATGTATGTATGGAATGAAAGTGTGTGCTCAAACTACGCGGTAGGCGGAGCCGTTTTTGTACTTTTTTTGCCACGTTTTTCAAACGCAAGCGCACATTTTGAATGCAACACAACAGAAGCACAAACAACAAAACGACTTCAGTTTTCAGTTTATATATTTTTTGTTGCATGCGATGTTGTTCGCGTTGTTCGGGCTTTGTGTGTGTGTGTGTTTGTTTGTGTAATGAAAGTGCAACGAATAGCGAAAAAGCGAAAACTGCGGATGCATTTTTTTAGCCACTGCCGCAGCCACTGCATCAGGGTGTGCAGTGCTGCAGCAGCTGAAAAGCATCCACGAAGGGTTATATGAACGAGTGGACAGGCGAATGGACGGAGAAGCCCCACACAACACACAAATAGCGGAATTTGCCTGCTGCCAAATGCGAGTTTAGTATTTTTGCCATAGTGGAGAAAGTTTTTATTTAGACTGCAGTATCTCCTACTACCACCAATAAACAAATGCATACATATGTAAATACCCTGCAGCAAATCGCGCTTGTTCAAAGCTAGCATAGGACTTACATACCCTGCAGGGAACTCAATAACTAGTGAGCAAAATTTCTAGTTCTGAACTAGCGAAAAGGTGTCAAAGGGGAACTAGATCAATTGTAGTTAGACCCTCACCAGTTCAGAAGGAGTGAATTGAGTGACCATTATAAGACACACTTTGATTTGTATGCAATTTCGAAGTGACAAAAATTCTATGAAACTTTTTCATTCGTTTAATTGCCGTCGGCTTTGTATATTTCTGCAATTCTCAGATGTTTGGTGAAGTATTTTATATAAAGAGTTTTCTATTTGCATCTTGTATGAAATGAAATGTTTCCCTAATTATGCTTTTCCGATCCCTCAGGCTTATTTTTAATTTTTTTTTTTTATTTTATTACTTTTTAAATATTATTGTAAATTTTTATTAAATAAATAAATAAAAAAATATTAGTTAAAAAAAAATTAAAAAAAAAATTATCATCCACCTAGACACCGACAGGATTCGAACCCGCGCACCTCAGATTGGAAGGCACATGCGTTTGCCAGTCGGCCATCGCGCCGCTTGCATGAAGTGTGTCAAAAGCTGCACTTAAGCGGCAGATGTAAAACTGTAGAATTTATAGGTACTTGTAGCTAGTTCTGAACTATCGAAATTGTGCCAATAAACGAACTAGTGTAAACTGTAGAATTTAGTACTAGTTCGGAACTATCGAAAATGTAGTGCAGAGAGGGACAATTGACACCGCCTAGGACATCGCCGTGTTAAATTCGCCAGTTGATAATATGCAAAAGAGATTTAGCACGCACTAGTAGTGTCGAAAAATGCACTAGAAGCGACCTAGTTCGGAACTAGAGATTTTCCCTACAGGGTATATATATACATACATATGTAGCTCATAAAGAAGCGGTGCTGGTCTCCATAAATCCTATTTTTATGAAATTTAAAACTTATTTTTGAAAGATTTACTGTAAAAGCCAAAATTTAGGGAAAAAAACCATTTTAGGGAAATTTTATAACAATATAAAATGGAAGCTATAACCAATTTAAATGACTTTTAAACAATTTACCTCAAAATAAGGTGTATTACAAAAAATCGCAAAAAGGGAATTTTTTAAGCAACTATCCGTGTAAAGGAGTTTTTAGAATTAATTAAAATGTAGGCTCTGACCAATTTAGAGATGATTTATGGCCATTTTATTTGAAATTAATTCGTATTACAAAAAATTCCAAAAAGGGAAATTTTTAAACTAAATACCCGTTTAAGGGAAATTTTTACAATTAATCAAAATGGAAGCTTTGACCAGTTTAGAAACGACTTCTGGCCTTTTTACTTGGAAATTATGCGTATTACAAAAAATCCGATAAAGGGAAATTCTTAAAACAAATATCTTTAAAGGAAATTTTTAGAATTAATTAAAATTGAAGATATGAAGATGTAAAGACAAATATTCACTGCTTTAATTAGAAATAATAAAATAATAATAAAAAATCCCATAAAGGGAAATTTTTAAAACAAATATCCGTTTAAAGGAGATTCTTGGAACTAATTAAAATCGAAGATACGACCAATTCAAAGATGATTTTGATCAAATTTTCCCGAAAATAATTCGTACTACAAAAAGTCCCAAAAAGGGAAATTTTTAAAATAAATATCCGTTTAAAGAATTAATTAAAATGGAAGTTATGAGCAATTTAAAGTTGATTTTTGAACAATTTACTTCAATATAATGCGTATTACAAAAAAATTCCAACAAGAGAAACTTTTAAAACAAACATTCGTTTGAAGGAAATATTTAAAATTAATTAGAATGGGATGTATGACCAATTTAAGAACAACTTTTCAACAATTTACTTTAAAATAATGCGTATACCAAAAAATCCCAAAAAGGGAAATTTTTTAAACAAATATGCGTGTAACGAAAATGTTTAGAGTTGATTAAAATGTAAGCTCTGACTAAGTTGGCGACGATTTCTCACATTATTTACTTGGAAATAATGCGTAATACAAAAAGTCTGAAAAAAGGGAATTTTTAAACAAATCTCCATACAAAGAAAATTTTTGTAATTCGTTTGAATTGAAGATACGACCGATATAAAGACGATTCTTATCTAGTTTATTTGAAAATAATGCGTATACAAAAAATCCCAAAAAGGGAAATTTTAAAATATTTCCACACATTTACATTTTTTGGATCTAACTTCTCTATTTAAACAGCTAATAGCATTGACAGACGGCAGCGATAATCCCGATTACCGCAATACTTAATTCGATTAAAATTTTACCCTGACAGACGGCAAGTATTGCGGATTAACAAAACAGCTGAAGAAAGGTAGGCGCAGCGGCGAATTCAAAAACTTCTTGTTTTATTTCCAAAGTTAGGGTAATGTCAAAATCAAAACGAAATCAAATCATGGACAATAGGAATGGGCGATTCCCAAAGGAATTCAGATTTCAACCAAGGCGAAATATCATTTTGACATTAAACTCTACCAATTACAATAACAAATTACATTCGAAATTTCTGAATTCATTTATGCGCCTACCTTCCTAGATCTGCCTTGGGTTCTTCTTTTTCTTCCCTTTCATTCACAATAGACATTTTTCACCAGGGATGTCATTACAAAATGCTCTAATCCGCTAAAATTTTGAGGACTAACTCAAGAGATATTCCGGATTACCTCCAGTTAATTCTCAAGTTAAGTCCGAATTTGCTAGATATTCCGGATTATCGCTGCCGTCTGTCAATGCTATAAGGCATTAAACTTGTTTATCTAACCTGGTAAAAGGTTCATTAATATTACTTGTTTTCCTTTTGAGGGAGTTGTTTGGTCTCGGTCTACTTTGTTATCTGTCTTTTGGATTTATTGATGTTTTGGCTTTATTGGCCTTTGGATTTCTAACTTTTGGGTTTATAGACCTCTTGGAGTTCTGTCTCTTGGAATTTTGTCTCTTGTATTTCTATCTTAAGCAGCGCTTGTGGTACATGCATTCCAACTGCTCTGCTGTGCATCACATTACCATCAGTTCAGAGACAGTTACGAAGACTATAGTGTAGGACTAAGGCTTTACGTGATACTACCCTGCGTATATATGTATACGTAAATGCATATGTGTTACGTTCAAGCTTTGGACTTTGTTTTTGCTGCTTGCTGCATCCGAAATCCTGCTGCATCCGAAATCCTGCTGCACACATGAAAGAAGGAATGCAATGGGATGGCAGCCGTGCTCGTCGCAATGCGTTTTAGTTGCATGTGAGCAGAAAAAATACGCGACTCCCAAAAGCGCAGAGGAGAATGCACAAATCCAGGGATACATATGTACATATCCGGATAAATGAAATATCCAAAAGAGTGATGTAGTAAATAACAAAGCGAAAATTCGCCGCGTTAGGCGCGCTTTCATTTTGTTTTGCTTTGTTCTGTTTTGTTTTGTTTTCTTTTTGTGTTTTGTAGTTTGGGGCTTAGGTTTTTTGGTAGCAAAATAGGATTTTGTACATAGAGACTACATAGAACGTAGAGAAATGGTAGGTGCCAGTATTTGTTTAAAAGAATCTACAAAAAGGCAGAAATGTGTATGTGCATAAGGGAATGTACATTAGTATGTCCCTACCTACAAAAGTTCACTTTTTTCTAGCATTTTATCACTACCCCTTCCGCAAGAGCGAGATGCAGTTGCATGTGGCGGATTTAGATGCGTTTTGGAAAGGCAATACATACCTATGGACGTAGACATACGCAGTTATGGCATGGATGGCGTGCAAGCCTCGAGAAGAAGTAGGGGGCGCTCATTAAATTCCAAAATTTCATTTTTAATTTCAATGAATTTCGTAACCATTTTTCATTCCAAACAAAAAATAATATTTTTTTTTTCGCACGCCAGAATTTTGTCAGAAATCATGGTATAAATAATACAGGTATGTGCATTGTCATTTTGACGCTGTCTTTTTGATTAAAAAGCAGATTTTTGAAGTTTGATCTTATGTCAGTTTTGGAGTATAGCGATGCCAGACTTTTATTTTTTGAATGTGTAGATTTTTGTTTGAAAGTTTGGGTATTTCAGGAATCAAAGGACAGAAAGAGAAAATACTTAGAAAGGACACTAGTGAGCTGATTTATGGAACTTCCGGTAGCTCCTCTTCGCTCACTCCACAAATCTTCATCCACTCTCCGCGAATAAAGGGTATCGTCGGAAATTGGAAAAATTTTATATCACCGTCTTTGCAGCCATATTTGGTATTATTGAATTAAAACAGTTTTTACTGCCTCCTTTAAAATTTTGGTGGTAGCGGATACACGGTATTGCACTTTATGCGACGATATGGAGTTATAATAGATCAATCTCCAAAACCTCCCCAAACTATATACCAGAGTGATCACAAAGCCTAAATTAAAAGTGATCGTAACTACTAAACTAAATTAAAAACTCACCGAGAATACCGGAAAGGGGCTACTTTGTAGTACGGCCAAATTGATACTCCGCGAAGTAAAAATCCGAAATGAATCTTTTATGAATCACTGATGAAATTCATCTATGACTGAGGAGGCATCAGTGACTACTTTCAAATAAAGACTGCTGAATTTTTCATATAAATGGTTTTCTTTTTTCAAAAAAAAAAAAATAATAATAATAATAATAAAAATTGTACTCAGAAGAATCATCAATGATCATTCAGCAGTGAAACAAATTTACTGCAGGATGTGTAATTTTTTCAAATTGAAAAAATGTCTTTCAATTCAAATTGAAAAAATTCGTTACTATGAATACCATGGTTACAATTTATTTTTAAAACAAAGCAGTGAAAAATGCCATTAATGGAGGATTTTTATAATTGAGTATGGCAGCACGAAATGTCATAATCTGCTTAATTGTCAGGTGGTTAATATGGCGACGAAAACTTGACGTTTGTTTTACCTGGTATACTTATACCATGGTCAGAAATAGTGGTCCCAAGTCGTTCATGTAGACAAATTTACAACTTCAGTACCTACGGACTATCCTTCGCACTTCTTCTTCTCTTCTTAATTGGGCTAGAGGCAGATATTGAGTGCTGCTGCGCTCTAGTGGCTACACTGCTCGCCTCTACTATGCTACTAAGTTCCCATATCAAGCAACAGAATTTAAATTAATTAATTTTCCAATTAATTACAGCGGTAATTTCTCGACAGTGGTCACAGCATAACCCGTGAGTAAGGGAAGGAAATTTTAAATTCTCCCATACATTCTGATGAGAATCCATGGCTTAGGCAACGATTTTCAAAAATAAGCAAACAAAAGACACAAATTCACTAAACAGGGAAGGTGGATAAAGAAAAATGCGAAGAAGACAAAGAGAAAAAAAATAAATATAAAAAACGGTGACCACTCATTTTCCCAAATGGGTTAGGGGAAATGCAATGGACTTGTTTTGATTTATTTGCAAATCAGTAAAAAATCAACAAGCAACAAAATGTGAGTAAGACGTACAAGATAGGAGTTACAATGTTTGGTGTTGTTGTTGGGCTAGTACTCGTATGCGTGTGGTGAAATGCAAGCAAGTGCAGTGCTGTGCATAAGAATAGAGTCGAAGCAAATCGCGATAATTCAAAGCTAGCTTATAAAGAGACAGGGTTGCTTCTGCATCTATCCCAAGGCAACGCTTTCAACTGTTTCTTCTTTTTTTAACACAGCGATGCCCTACTAAGTCGCAATTGCTCCCCTTCATAGAATTCTAGAACCCGTTCAGAACTGTCTTTAATATGTGGAGTTCCATGATTGCTTAAAAATTAAAAGTTCGGTGATAGTTTAAACCTTAAAGCCTTGTTTCGTATTTTTATTAAGTTTTATTAAATCTCGCTTATTGGGAAATTTAGTAAATAGCAAAATTGCGTGAAATTAACCATTATGACTGACAGAAGTATAAGGCTTACCATTTTATTACATTTTTTAAAAATTTCCCTTTTTGGGAAATTTTGCAAGTTAGTATAATTGTGTTAAACTTACAATTTTTACTCAGTAAAGTTTAAGAGAAACGATTTTCTCTAATGTTGAAAAATTTCCCTTTTGTGGGAAATTTAGGTAATTAGTAAAATTTCATTAAATTAATCATTATGACTGACTGAAGTATAAAGCAAACCATTTTATTATATTTGAAAGAAAATTCCCTCTTTGGGAAATTTTGTAAATAAGTATAATTGTGTGAAACTTACCATTTTCACTTGTTAAAGTTTAAGAGAAATGTTTTTATATAATTTTTAAAAATTTCCCTTTAAGGGAAATTTTAATTTGTGTAAATTTTTTTTTAATTTCGACACTGTCAGTCGTTTAGGAGTTAAGGCAAACAATTTTAGTTGATTTTATATTCCCCGAACGAATCTATTTTTGAAAAACGTATCATTATCGCTAATGAATGTGGAAAAATTTGTTATTCGATTAGGGAGCTAAGTCATTCATTCTGCTTTTTGAATTTGTCTCAGCAAAGCGGAACGGATATTTGCTAGTACTCATATATGTACATACATAAGTTAATTTTTAGTTCCATATTCATATTAGATACCTACAGAAAAATATTTTCGAACGCTTTTTCTTCAATATACATACATACATACATATTTATATGGAGGTACCAATTTAAGTCTCCATTATTGAGCGCAGCACTGTATTTACATACATATATGTAATAAAATAAGGAAACCTGAACTGCATACAAGGGAGTACATTTCGCCCGACCACTGAACTGTGTTCACGTGCCCAAACAATAGCAAAAGTGAATTAGAAAAAAATTATACAAAATTGTTGAAAAAAAACAAATAAAGAAATTGAATGCAGCCGCGGAAGCATATGCAAATGTATTTTCTACATACATATGTATTTTTTTCTATGCATGTATCGCGGGGAAAAATTCAAACTGAAGTGGACAAAACAAAATAATAAAAGTGGCAAAAAAAAAAAAACCAAGACGAGTACAAAAACAACAACGCACAAAGTTTAGAGGCCTTCCAGTAGTGATGAGCGACCACCAGCGGCTGCTTCCTTTTATTATTGGCAAGGGAACGCGAATAAAGCTTGTGTGCCACATTCGGTTATCAACAGCCCACGACCACTCCACTAACTCACTCGAATCGGCAGTCAAATGGAGCAAATGGCAGGCCACGGTGATAGATAGATAGATAAATCGAGAGGGCCAAGAGGAGGTGAAGTAGGAGAATCAGTCGAAGAAAGAGGAGCAGGAGGAAAAGCAGGAGAAGGATGAGACGAATTAGGAGAATGGCGACAAGGAGAGTGGGCTATGGCGTAATAATGCGTGTGCTAGTGGACCGCTAAAGCCACTGCACCGCCGTGTGTCATAGAGTCGGAAAATGTTTAGTAGAGAGTTGACGAAGGTTTTTTTTTCTTCAGATTGATGTCGAATGGTCTAGACAACATAACACCAACATCTCCACTTGATGAGCATACCTTAGGAGGGCAGCGAGATGTCAGTGCAAAATTTCGCATAATCCTTGTGTCCAAGCGCAGCAGACTGTCAAAATCAATATTTCCGCAGCAGCGCAGAAACATTCGAAACTATGAGTCTATCCGCGTCCACCGTGTTCGCGTTCACGTTCGTGGTGTGTAGGCGCGTATTAGGAGTTGTTTTTGTTGCATCAACACAATGCAAAATTGCACCCAACCAGGCAGAGCTGCGTACGCGAACAGCAGCGATGAATGCGTTAGCAAATCACGCTAGTGCATGAACAAATGTGCGCAAAACAAACATACATACATATATATATGTATGCAAAACACCCACTTATGCATTTGTGTAAGTGTGGGGTATTTGTGTATGTGTGTGGTGTGGCAATGGCGTGGTGAATTGGCGCACATGTGGTTTGGCCGGCCACGTAGTGAATGTTGAATGATTGAGCAATTGCAGCATTTTAGGCGCAAGCGACATACAAATACACATACACATGCATGTACTAAGGCGTAGGCCAAGCGAGATTCGCGAAGCAGCTACGCAGCAGCGGAATAATATATAGCATAGGTGGTTGACTGAGGTGGGCTGCGGTGGGTAGGCGGATGGGCAAATGCATTTTACGTATGTAAATATATATTTTTTCAGCCTTATTCCGATGCAGCAACCATAGATTGCCATTAGGGGCAGATTTTGCTTTTGTTTGTTTGCTTTTGGTTTGTGTTTTTCGTTTTGTTTTCAATTTTGTATGGGTGCGTGTGTTGAGCAGGCCTAGAAAACCTGTGTGAGAATTTGTAAATGCATGTACAATGTACATGTGTGCAAGTAAATGTGGATACGTCAACTAGAATACGCATTTGGTAAGGGCAGACAAATTATTTAGCATGGAGAATCGCGGTTAGGCTGCCGCGAATTCGATATAAACACTTGGCTCCGCACAGTGGTCGGATTGAGAATTCTAGGTGGACAAAAGTGTCAAACTTGAACTTAGAAAAGCGGCCTAATTCTGTCGCCCAACTATTATAGAATGTTCAGTGACAATACTGTCCAATCGCACAGTGGTCGGATTGAGAATTCTAGGTGGACAAAAGTGTCAAACTCGAACTTAGAAAAGCGGCCTAATTCTGTCGCCCAACTATTATAGAATGTTCAGTGACAATACTGTCCAATCCGTAACTCATTCTATGACTCTACCTGGTAATTACGCGTCTTCAAAAGTTGCCTACCTTACAGATATAATTTTTTCTTAACCTTTAACTTGCGACGTGGTGGTAATTTTTACACCGACTTACAGTTTCTTTAAATATCTCTTTTAACTTACCGTCCAGCAAGTTTACTCTCTTAGTATCTTCACATCTCGTTGTAATTATTGACCCGTTTTGTTTTTATGGAGGAAGGTGTAACATTTGACGAGAAATGATGATGGTGGTGTAAAAATTACAACACGTCTAGGGTAACGTTAGTTTTTCTTCGAATGCAATTTTTTGAAATTTACCACTTCTCGCTTCTCTGCAGCATTTTGATGCTTTTAGAATCTACTCATATCATCATAATTATCGATCAGTATAGTTTCTATGGTGGAAGGTCTCAAATAACGGATAAATTATGATATCGGTGTAAAAATTACCACACATCGACGTTAACGTAACTTTTTCTTCAAAAATAATTTATTTCCATTTAAAACTTCTCTGACTGGCAATTTGACTAACATGGATTATTAATTTTACCACTTCTTCAAATGATTATTGGAAGAAAAATTAAAAAATTCGTTTCGTGGTTCATTTTATACGCTCACGTTATTATGAAAAAAACTTCAAAAAGTCTGGCCAGCATTTTCTACAAAAAAATTTTTTTAAATAAAATTCCTATTATATTTAAATAAAAATATATATTTTTCTATGAAAAACCGTCTCTGAAGTTTAAAGAAAGTTTTTGTTTTACCTTTTATCTATAATGTTCTCATGCGATGTTTTCGCTATTTTGAAAGAACAAGGACTTGTGAATTATAGTAAAAACTTTGTTGATTTAAAAAATTTAATTAACTTTTTTTCATCATTTTCATTTGAAAAAGGACTGGCCTCTTTCCAATGCAAAACTTATTATAAAAAAATTTATTTTTTATTGAGAGTTTTAACTAAAACGCGTAGAAAAAATTTACTACCACGTCGTAAACTATGTCACAAAATTTCACCTCGTCACTTAAAGGTTAAAGGTCCCCACAAATAGAAGCGATACGATACAGCCCACACAGCAAAATCGTATCGCGTCATGCACGATTTTGCTATGTGGGCTGTATCCTATCGTTTCTGTTTGTGGGGACCTTAAAGCAAAGAGTTTGAATAATCTTTGCGTAGCAGGCCAGAGTTTTAGTGTAACTACTTTTTTTCTTTTTCGAACTATTGTGAGAATGAAGATTTTGTATTAAGGTCATTAGAAGCTTATAAATTGTTCAATTAGGCCAGTCAAAATACCAAATTAAGTAAGTATAAAAAAAATTTTATTTTTAGCATTTAACAGTGTGCCAAAATTTAGTGCCACACTCGTCCAAAAAGAAAATTATTTGTCACAATCAAGAAATATATGTACTAAACGTGTACTAAATCTTAAGCATTACTTTTTCTTACTTTGCCAGATATTTTAGTTTATATAATGGATCTATGGTATGATTTTTTATTTTTCCCCTTGTTTTATATGGTTTGTTTTAGAACAATGAACTCAGCAAATTATAATAAAATGTGTTACTTACTATTCATTAATTTAGTATTCTGTCAATTGATTTCATAGTTTTATGACTTCGTTAAATCTTCTTACAAACATATCAGAGATCAGCAGCGGTGCACCGCATTTTCTAAAGCACCGCAAAAATACTTACTTTTTGAGTGGCTCAAAAAATAAGTACCCAGAAAAAAAATTCACCGTCACCGCATTGATTGAAAACCTAAATGATATTGCGGTATTTAGTGTTCTTTACACCGCATACCGCAAACACCGCATAACGCAAACACCGTATACCGCAAACACCGCAATCACCGCAAACACCGCATTTGTTTATTTGTATGCTATTCAGTGTTGCCGGAAATTTTTCACACACTGCAAAGGTATAGGCAATTGAAAATTCATTTTTGTTTGTACATAAGTACATAGATACATATGTGTTACTGATTATAAGATATATAGCAAATTTATTCTCAAGTATTTTTTTTTTATTTTTGTGTGCCTTTGTTTTTTGTGGCATTTTTTTGAATAATAAAATATTTTTCAATAATGAAATAATCAAAAAATTTCATTTTTGGAATCCAATACGACTAATAGGGCCGTCAGAATGAATACTTTTCTGTCAAACTAGCAATCCGTTTAATTGACAACATAGTTGAATTAAATATAATTAAATGACGATCGACACATTCAGTACTTCGCTTTGCCGTAAAAAAAAACAATCTAATTCAGCTATGTTTCTCAGTTAAACGAATTGCTAAATTGACTGAAAAGTATTCATTCCGACGTGCGCATAATAAAATATATAAAAATAAACATGTGTATTGTTGTTGCTCCACAAACAAAACATGTGTATTACTAAGAAGCCATGAATGTAAACAAACTTTAAATTTTAAGTGGCCCTTTCAGTGAAAAAATTAAAAAAAAAACCAATCCTGAGAGTTTTCCTGTATAGATATTCTTTGGTTAAAATCAATTTGTAATCAGTAGTATTTTTCATCAGAAATCCATAAGACGGTAAAAATTACAAACAAAAAATCGCACTGGCAACATTGTAAATATCTCTATTTGGAAAATGCGGTGTTTGCGGTATGCGGTGTTTGCGATATGCGGTGTTTGCGATATGCGGTGTTTGCGAAATACGGTGTTTACGATATACGGTGTTGTGATATCCATACTACCGCATACTGGAATTGATCAAGAAAATGCGGTACGGTGTTTATTATGATCGCATATTTTGCAGTTGCGGTCATACTCCCACCTCATTTTTTATGAGTATACTCTAAATCACAAAAAATGTATCCCATGCTGATCTCTGATACATATGTATTTCTAACTTAGATAAAAATACTTGAAATAATTTTCTGCATTTCATGACACAAAAACCTGAAATTTTTTGAACCTAGCAACCAATTCGATATCAGCAACCGAAAAATAGTTGGAAAGCACATTTATGACCATTTGGACGTAAGAAATAATTTTGTCCACCTAGAATTTTCATTCCGACCACTATGCGCCGCGACTTTGAGTCAAACGCATGTGAGATGGGTCATAGCCTGGTGGTTTCGAATATACGACGACAACGCAACTTATATAATAGCCCATCAAAAAATCTATGCCTTATTTATGGTTTATTCCAGAAGGCTTACGAAATAATGCCTGAAAATTCTAAGCAAACAAAAACTTTATTGGCAAAGGCTCATAATAAGGCTGATTTTCCTGTGTTGGTGCCATCGGGCTGTAAAACCTACCTACTCTCTCTCTCTCTCTCTCTCTCTCTCTCTCTCTCTCTGAGAGTAAACCTTAATCCCAAGGCTTATCTGCCATGGGCAGTAGCATTTGATAATTCCTTATAATAAGGCCTTATGTGGTGTCTATGTAGCTTAGGCTTATGAATCTGCTTGCAGGGACCCTGCAAAAATCATTGGATTATATGGTCCATTTGTGGTAGGTTGGAGTACTTTCAAAGTGATCATAAACATAGCCCCAAAGGACCGACTCATGCATTTGTATCGGCTCATAGTTAGCCGAAAATTGCCACGATAGCCAAATATTTATCGCGATGAGGACGAAGCAAGTTCGTACATATGTACATAAGCATGCGTGTTTGAACGTGCATGATTTAGTAATAAAGAGACATTGAAACGCAACGCAACAGATATCAAAAACTAAAAATTAAATATTTATGAAAAAAAGTATACTAATAATTTAAATGAATTGGCGGCCTTGGGTACAAATCTTTTTCAGAAATTATTAAATTTCTTTAAATTAAGTACTCCATAAATTAATCCAATGTAGGTACTCCATGGATTACTCTGGTGTCATGCGGAAATCGGAGTACGTGATCCGTGCCCAGGACATCGCCATGTTAAATCGACCATATTTTTTATACGAAATGTGGCAAATTCTGGAGTACTCGAATGATCCACAGCGAGTACTCTATTCACGCGTACATGGAGTAGGTACCCGGCTTTTTTGCAGAGGAGGCTCCTACACACATTTGAATAAATGCAGGGCTTTACAGCGAATATTAGTTTAGCCTCGAATGAATGACATGTAAAGGAGAAAGGAGGCAAAGCAAAAACGCATTGACAAAGCCGCGTTTTTGGGCAACGTCCTTTTTAGCAACACGTTAAATGAAATAGAATGTTGTTGCATGCAATAACAACAACATGCGCTGTGCAATGTTATGTTACTGTTGTTGTTGTTGTTGTTGTTGTATGTGAATAGGCCCAGCCATTCATTCGCCTAACCGCCCAACCGCCCTGTCAACTCTAACAGCGACAGTCTACCCCGCGACTAATGTCGCTGTCGCTGTTGTTGCCGCTGCTTTGTGTATGTTTGTTTTTGTTTTTGCTTTTGTTTTTGCTTCTTTCTCATTTTCATTTTCGTTTTATTTTATTTCTCGTTTTACTTTTTTTGATTTTTTGTTCTCCGTTTGTTTGTTTGTTATTTGACGTTGGTGCATTGGACGCACGGCCGGCATTTGTGATTTGTGTTGTTGTGCGCTAGAATTGTTGTTATTACATATTGTTGATGTTTTTTTTGTTATAACAATTTTTTTTCGCGCTGTTGCTGCCGTTGTCGTTGTCGACGCTGTCGTCGTCGTCGTCGTCGTCGTCCTGCACATTTTGCATTGGCCGTCGTCGTGCAACACAGAAAACTGCTAAACGCGAAACAGGCGCGGCGTTTTTCAGCGAACACGGCTCTGTGGCAGTCTTCTTAAAAAAATTCTTTTTCCAAAATAGCACAAATTCAAAAGTTCAACTTTTCTTAGATCAAAAAAACAAAAAACAACAACAAAAACAAAAACATAAAAAACAATAAAGAATCCAGCCAAAGAAAATCATCCGGTAGCAAATAGAAATTTTACTTTCAGTTTTTTCACAGCGCCAAAAGAAGAAGAACAGAAAAAAAGAAAAAGAACAAATGCAATTGTAACAACAATAACAACAATTTTATCAAACAATTGCAGCAACAACTACAACAATTTAAGTTACAATTGCAATAACAATAACAACAGCAACAACAACATAGCCGTGCAACAGCAAATATCAGAAGCAACTGCCCACTTTAGCGCTTCATCCGTGAGAATTTATAGAAGAAAGTAGCATGAGCAAGAAAATATACATAGAAAAAACTTGAGAAAAATATAAGGAAAAGTGAGTGCAAAACATAGAAACGTGCAAAACATAGAAACATGCAAACAATACATGCCTACGGGTATATGAAGAAAAACTGCTAATGCCATTGAAAGTGTAAAATTCCTGGAAAGAAACAAAAAAGTAGTCAATTGAAGAAAAAAAACTTGTGAAAAAGACTAGTGAAAAACTGTGAAAAAAAAACTATAAAGAAAAAAAAACTATAAAGAAAAAACTATAAAAAAACTGTAAGGCAGAAAAAGAAATAAAACTGAGGTAAACTGTGTAGAAGTGCCAAAAACCATGTGAAAAAATTTGTGAGACACTAACGCATATTGATTTGGTGAAGAAGAAGGAGGCGATAAGGTCGCACGCTGCAAGAGCTAACCACAAGTAAGATAGAGAAAGGAAAATATTCGACGACTGATATAACGCCAACGCCGACGTCTGCCAAATGAGACATGTGCATAAAAAAATATATGCATACATGCCAACTTCTCTTTTTTTAGAAGAAAGTGAGTTGAAGAAGACAAGTTTTCAGTAAAGCTGTAGACGGCGAGCCATTGAAAGCAGCAAAAAGGCCTGTTAAACGAGAAGAGATTACGGAAAAATAAGAAGAAAGAAAACAACAAAGACAAAAAAGGGGCACTATAAGCTTAAAAATAAGGCGGAGAGGAAGGGTAAGAAGAAAGCGAACAACAAACACAACAATTTTACGATAAAGTTGAAAAGAAGTCTAAGAAGAAAGATAAGAAGGAGCGACAAGTTTGAAAAATTCCTGAGCGGGCTGAAGTGTTTTTTCGTAAAATTGAAAAAGGAGAGAACGAGAAAAAAGAACACAACAATTTATAAAGACTTAGCCAAGCAGCAAAACCGGCCGCTGGCTGTTACAACGACTTTTTTTTGGGCTTTTCGTTTAAATTGTCTGCTGCATTATATTTAGAAATAAAATTTGGAAAAATTAAAACAAAATAAACATTAATTGCGCTTCAATTCGCGCAACATTGCCTGGCAAACTACCCGCTTATTTACCCTATGGTTATTTTAGTTCTTTCTTGAGACATTATTTATCACAACTGTGTGTATAATTTTCTTTGCTTCTTTTGACACAACTTCTTGCACATCATTCCCAAAAATGAGTTATCAAAGTTGTAACGTTTTATTAAAGCCGCCACAGCCAGCAAAGTTGACATATTCAACGTCTTCATCACCAACTGCGTTATCAACTGCGACAGTCGGCAGTTCCAATGTAATAGTAAAGGCCACAGCGCTCATGAGACAACTAAATTTGGCTACGCCCTCTTGAATGCTAGAAGATGCAAGAAAGCTATGAAGGAAAAAAGAATGTAAAAGAAAAGATGTAACCATAACTAAGGTATTGACGGGAAGGAAATGCAATAGTATTTTGTTATGTTATTATGAAATAGCAAAGAGAAACCAACAACAAACAAAAAACAGCAAACAACAGTCACAAATAAAACCATAGCAAGTCACCAATGAAGAAATAGTTTTGCACCAAGCGACAACAATGTAAGAAACCATAACAAAATATACAACAAAACCAGCAGAAGAAACAGCGAACCAAACTACAGTCTTGTAAGGAATGATCTTAAGCACCAACAATAAAATAAACAACCCAAAACATAAAGCACCAGAATCAAAAGAAACCAAAGAAGCCGAGCAAGCAATCAATTCATACAGTCATTTAGCTAATAGCAGAAGAAGCTTAGCAGCAAAACTAATAGACCAGCAAATCAGCGAAGAACACAAAAAAAAACAACTCAATTAAAAAACAGCATAGAAGAACAGACGTCGTTGGCAGACGAAAGTGTAGCTTGAGCCCCATTTTATCCACAAATGTCCTGAGCGCTGTTTTCAATTTCAGAGCCGCCACTTCACGTTTCCACAAACAAACAGAAAAAGCAACAAACACATTTCGAACATATAATTTAACGGCAATTTTGTATTATTTTTTAAACACTTTGAGCGATAACAACAACAATAATAAAACAGCACTTTTCGACACAAAAAAATTTTCGTTGTAAAATCCTTTCGATCGCTTTTGGAATGGTATTGAGAATTTAAATACTAGAAAATATCTACCTATGCCTAGAGAATTTTTGGCCACGGTTTACGCAAAAGCAAAATTTCAAAAACGGAGGAAAAAAGAAAGAAATTCAGACACATTTTTGCCGTCAATTTTTGTATACTACGAAATTACCTGAAAGAAAAAAGAAAGTAACAAACAAGAAAACAAAATTACATAAAAAAAGTGAAACAAAATTAAAAAGAAAACAAAATTCAAACAAAATTAAAAAAGAAAACAAAATTCAAACAAAATTAAAAAAGAAAACAAAATTAAAAAAGAAAACAAAATTCAAACAAAAGTAAAAAAGAAAGCAAAATTAAAACAAAATTACATAAAAATTAAAACAGAATTTAAAAAAATTTAAACAAAATTAAAAAAAAATTAAAACAAGATTAAAACAAAATTAAAGCAAAATTAAAACAAAACTAAACAAACTAAAACATATTAAAAAAATTAAAACAAAATTAAAAAAAAAATCTAAATAAAAACAAAATTAAACGAAGCACAAGTTTTTTACACAAAAAACGTAATTTTTAGCAAAATTTGCAAAATTTGTTGCGCGAACTAGTCATAATTTTTAGAATAAAAATTAAAATTTAAATAAATTAGCTGAAATCCCAACATTAGAACCAAGTTCAAAACGCCGGGCCTAAGCATGCAAGTATCTACAAGCAAAAACAAAAATTATACCACGAAACATGTTTTGTCCGCAAAAACAGAAACCGCTGAATATGACAAATGGTGAGCTTCACTGAGATTTGATGCATACTCACTAAGTCTAGGGTAAGTTTGATAAGTTTAAATTGAAATTACAAATTTTCCATTTTAAAAGTGTTAGCTTATTATTTCATGTTTAGTTATTATGTTATTTGTATGGGATTTCAGTATATTTACATATGTATGTAAGTCAGCTGGATTAATAATACTTACTGACTTAGAATTAAAAGGTTAAAAGCTATTAGCCTTCAGATTGCTTGCTCCAGAAATTTAAAGTCAGGTCCAAATTAAGTAGGAACACTACTAAATTCAGAGGGAAAGAAAAAAAGTTGATGTTTTATAAAAAAATTATATTATTTGACTTATAGCAATACATAGGGAGACTCCGTCTACACCAAAACAATCTTCCTTCGGTATTACAATGTCACTCTTCTTTGATGATAAAACTGCTAGATTGATGTAATTTACCGCTAACTTATTTGCCTTATATTTTCAATCAAACTTTGTTACAGATCCTGACTCCAAAGGTTCCTTGAACTCGGAAATCTAAGGTGATCTCCCGAGAATGTTTCATTGGCATAACCCGCAGGAAAACCTCAATTCAGACTGATATCGGTAGCCTGTCTTGTATTTAGTTTATGCTGTGTAATTACGGAATTTTCTTTAATACCTGGAAACAGGCTTTTAACACCCCTATCTACAAATTTGGCAATATATAAAACTATAGACCCATCTCAAAGCTATCTGCAATGCCAACTCTCTTTAAATGCATAATAAATTCTAAACTTACATCCGCTGTCAAGAAGTCAGTATACTTTGAGCAACAAGGTTTTATTTCTCATCGCTCTGCAGCTACTAAATTAGCAATATTTTCCGAAGATTGTTCACCGTATAAACAGGTTCCTCAAAGGCCTCTGATGGGGTCACAAATTCTAATTTATCTTTATACCTTTCATGAGAATGAAATGGTATTATAACTTAGTGCCAAAAAATTTTTGTCGAAAGTACCAGAAGGAAGCGTGGGGGACCCACCAAAATATATACCGATATGGTCAGAATCACGAGCTGAGTCGATTAAGCCATGTCCGTCTGTCCGTCTGTCCGTCTGTCCTTCTGTCCGTCTGTCCGTCCGTCCGTCTGTGTGAACGCAAACTAGTCCCTCAGTTTTTGAGATATCTGAATGAAATTCGGAATACTGGTATATTGTTATATGCAGCTGATCATTTGTCGCAACCGGCCGAATCGGACCACTATAACATATAGAAAACAACCGATTATTCAGATATACATGAATTTTTTGGATGTAATTTGTGCATAACTTCCCAATTTAAACAGCTAAGGACATGAAACTTTGAAGTAGACGTACCCATTTTGGCCCAAACAAGGTTACCGAAAATTGTCAAGATCGGACCACTATAACATATAGTTCCACAGCATCCGATTATTCAGATATACACATTTTGGTGCATAACTCCTCCATTTTAACAGCTAACGGCGTGAAATTTTGAAGTATTTGTACCCATATGTGCCCAAACGGGATTACCGAAAATTGTTAAGATCGGACCACTATAACATATAGCTCCCCTACAACCGATTGTTCAGATATGCACATTTTGGTGTATAACTCCTCCATTTTAACAGCTAACGGCGTGAAATTTTGAAGTATTTGTACCCATATGGGCCCAAACGGGATTACCGAAAATTGTCAAGATCGGACCACTATAACATATAGCTCCCATACAGCCGATTGTTCAGATATGGACATTTTGGTGTGTAGCTCCTCCATTTAAATAGCCAAGGCACCATTTTTTCTAATAAATCTTTCCATAAATAACCCACAGAATTAAAATTATAAATTACACTTAATCCCGCTATGTACATACATAGGTAACTTTTCATTTCCCCACTCATGAAAGGTATGAAGTCTTCGGTACGGCCGAAAACAGCCGCGCTTTTACTTGTTTTAATTTCAGATTATAAGTATTAACTTAATTCATAAGACCTGCTATTTAATTAAAGCATTTTTTAGTGATTATATTTTGTTTTTATCAGGGATCAAAACATTTATAACTTTTAAAATGAAAGTCCCTGAAAAGCTGTTATTTTTGTACTTTTAATATATTTGAAATAAAAAAGTATATCCGGACGTTTATTATTTCAGGCAAAAATAAAAGACCTTCCTAACAAAAAGCAAATGGCTCATGCGATTTAGATAAATCTGTTACTTTTATTTTGGCAGAAAAAAATAAAAGTCCGGTTCTACCATTATTCTCGGACTTAAAGATAAGAGTTCCGGCTTAAAAGTTATAAGAGGACCCTTTTCCAAAAAGTTAGAAAAATAAAAAGGCTGCATATTTGATTCTGTAGAGTTAAAGTGGGCCATTTTGATGCCAAGGTTTTTCTCTTAGTATCATTTTCTGGTCCGAACTTTATTGATCTCCAAAAAAAAAAAACTGTTAAAATAGGTTCCTGGTTTTTATAACTCTATAATGATTAAATAAGATTACCTTTACCCTATTAATGATTAATAGTGAATTAAATTAAAAATGCTCATTAATTAATCAATTAAATTATTTTAATTGCATGATGATTTTAATTTTTTCAAATTGTTTTTCGATTTCTTTAATTGCGTGATTAATTAATTAATCGATTAATTATTTTTCGTTTTTTTTTTAATTTTTGTTTTATTTCAGCTTGTGAATAATAATACCTACTTTCTAAAAAGTTGTACATTTTACCACTGGTCATACAAAGGGAAATAATCGCATAATGGAAAATAATCAAGAAATTGATAGCAATCAAAGAATTAAGAATAATTAAGCAATAAAAATAAGCATACAATTAAAAACATTTTTTTTATTATATGATAAATTGTTAATTTTAATTCATGAGTATTTGAATTCTTTTAAATTTTTTCTGAGTTTTTAATTGCACGATTAATTAATTGATTGTTTTTATTCTTAGCTGAAAATATTACTCATACGCCATGGCGTACATTTGATTTGTACGAAAAAAATAATTTAAAATACTCATATGTAAGAAATAATTGCATAATTGAAAAGAAACAAGCAATTAAGAACACACGATTAAAATTATTATATAATTAAAAATAATTAAGCAACTAAAAATAATCATAAAATTAAATTTTTTTTTATTATTCATATTGGCATGTGGCCGCTGTGGTGCAGTGGGTAGAGTGCTCGCCTGCTATGCCAGAGGTCTCGGGTTCAAACCACGGTCCGAGCAAAACACCAAAACAATTTTTCTAATTAGTAAAAATCCAATAATTGGGTTTTTTAAGAGCAGCGGTCACCTCTCGGCAGTGGCCGGCATACCCTCCGAGAGTATTTCTGCCATGAAAAAAAGCTTCTCACAAAAAAAAAAATCCATTCGCCGTTCGGAGCCGGCATAAAACTGTAGGTCCACCCAATTAGTAGGAAAAACAAAAAGGAGCACACCTCGAATTGGGAGAGAAGCTCGGCCATAAAACTCGTCAGAGTTATAATAGCGCCATTGTATTATATTATTATTATTATATATATTGGCATGTTTACTTCTGATTATTTCTTTGTATGACTATTAATCATTATTTTTTACAATTCTTTAATTTAATTGATTACTAATTCTTATGTTATAATCAGACAATAATCATTAAAAATCATTAACTTCTAGATTTAATGGGAATTTAACATGTCTTGACTAAAGTGCCAACAAAAGAATAAATCAGTACTAATTTTAGAATAGCCGAAAATTTCGAACAAATGAAATGTTCGATTAATCGCTGCTTTAATCATTATTGCAATTAATTTCTACTTTAGTCTCGTAATTAATCAGATGACTAATTAATCAAGGTACGATTCAATACTCGATTGAATCAAAATCATGACCAAAATTAAAAATAAAAAACTAAAAAATTCACATGCGTAGAAAATATAATTTTTTTTTGGGTGATAACTGCAAATTGCATTACCGTTGGCTTTTGAATGCTAATGAAATGTTTGAGTTAAACGGCGCATACAACACATCAATGGCGGGAAAATTCACACAAATGAGACACACATTGGTATGCACAAATAAAAAACACGACAAGGTTTATTTTTGTTGTTAGTGGCATGACCGTTTTCTTTTTCATTTTTCTATGCATGGCAGCTATGCACAATGCGTTGTGTTGTGCCGTGTACACCTACTCAGAGCGCCCATTGAGCATGCGCAGAGTTGCGAGTAAGAAATAGATTTCCCCTACGAGTTCATACATAAGCATGTATGTATATATTTTGGATGTAGATGCCATTTAGTAGGAGATTTTTGGCCATACAAAGCCGAAGCCTTCGTTTGACAAACAATAACAAGCTGGGGATGAGAAAAAATGCGTTTTGCATGCCGGTAGTTGCGTGAACTTAGAAACTATATATGTACATATGTATACTTACACATTTGGAAATACATAGAACAGAATAGTTGGGATGTAGGGAGCAGGAAAGAGAGGAGATAATATTTGGAAGGCTAAAAATTCGTCTTCTTTTTTGGACTACAAAGGGGGCAGAATGCCTTTGGGCAACACTAGTCGCACATACTAAATGTAAAACTGCATTCGACGCACAAAAGTATGCAACAAAAAAGCATTTCATAGGCATATAGGCGCACAAATATATACATGCATTTCAAAATGCAACTAGAATGCAGCAATGGCTGCCAAACAAACTTGCATGTGCACGTGCATGTGAAAGCAGCATTGTGTTGTAGTAGTGTTAGGATTTGCTAGTGTTAGTTCCCTGTAAAAAAGTGTGCGACGAGTCTCTAAAAAGATTTGTCCGGGAGCGCTCTCTTTCGGGTACAATTAGTCTACAATTGTTCCCAATTGTACCCGAACGGGTACATATGTATACTAATTGTAGACGAATTGTACCCGAAAGGGTATCAAACGGGTACAATTAGTCGCACAAATGGATGTGTCGCATTTGCTACCTGTTCGGGTACAAAACGGGTACAATTGTGCGCTTTTGCTACCCGTTCGGGTACAAACTGGGTACAATTAGTCTCTTCATAGGACATGCTCAAACAAAAGAGAACACTTCAACCCATATAAAGAGATACAAATGGGTAGTAATCGCATGCTCCCTTGCGAGTTGTCCCGGATGTATCCCGGAGTGATCGCATTTTTTGCAGGGTTATTCGAGGGATGTGTGAGTGTATGTGTGCAATGAGCTGCTCACTATCTCTATGCACTATGCACATGCACTTGGCTATGCCAACGGGAATGCAGCAAACGACGTGCAATGCAGTTGTCTCTTTTCGACAAAAGACTTAGAAGAATTTACATTTTCGTATCCATGTATGCATGTTTGTGTGTATAAGAATGTATGTTGTGTATAGTTAGAGCAACGACGAATGCAACGGCCATATGATGCACTAGCGCTGGCTGCGTATGCGGATGCAAAGCCAAAGTAGATGCAGTTGCAGTTGCAATCGCTCATCACTTTTGCTTGTGATTCCTTTTTATTTTATTTTACTTTTTTCTATGTATTTATTGTTGTATTTGCATTTGTCGCTATGCGTGCTGCTTATGTTTTTGCTATGTATGTAGTTGGCTGCAATTTGGATGCTAAAGCGCCTAAATATATACTATGTTATGTGTGTGCGTGCTTTATATAGAAAAAAGTGCAGCTACTAAACGCTAGAGGGCCGGCAGAGTAACTGAGTTACTGCAAATGCATATTAGTAGCAGCAAGAGCAATGGCGCCAGCACAGTCTCGGGGTACGTGCGTATAAGCAGTGGAGGGAGACACACAAAAAATCTTGTTAAACAAAAAGGAGGTGCCCACATGCATGCAAACAAGCATACATAGCTTGAGCCTAAAGATTTTTTGTTGTTGTTCTGGTTTTTGTTTTATTTTTGGAATGGAATAAAAGTGGGTTGTTGTATGTGCAAAATTTTCGTTATGCACTTCGTGTATAGCTAGGATATGTGTAGGTATGTATGTATATACTACATATGTACATTAGGGTGATCAAAAAAAAATTAAAACCCAACAAATCATTGCGGAACAAGGCTATTTTTATTCTATTACTCCTAAAACAATATATCTGTGGTCACAAGCAATAACCGCTTAAGTCGACTTAGGAAGATTTCGCGTTATATATACCAAGTTATTCTCCTTTTAAAACTCTATATTTCTGTAAAACCCCCATGCTTCTAACTTAATTCAATAAAAAGATATAAATAAAAACATTTAGGCTTAGCTTACAATAGAGGTATATTAAACTTGCTATAACAGCCAAAGTAGATGTATATACTTAATCAAATTTCTTCATGACATTTGGTTTTATTTACAAAATTTGATCGTATCATTATGGATGGCTCACTGATTTTGCTTTCATAGTTTTTAATCGACTTTTTTGATTTGTTAAGAAAGGTTTTCGAATATAA
Organism: Urophora cardui; assembly: GCA_960531455.1. Classification (NCBI taxonomy): domain Eukaryota; kingdom Metazoa; phylum Arthropoda; class Insecta; order Diptera; family Tephritidae; genus Urophora; species Urophora cardui. The sequence continues at coordinate 142,598,719 of OY482672.1, forward strand.
AAATCAATTTATCTCGAAATCATATTTTTCGACTTAAGCGATTATTGCAAATTGCCACAGAATATGTTCCCTTTTTTAGTGATAAAAAACATTTTTCTTGTTCATTAATGATTTTCCAAAAAATTATGTATCACTGTTGTAAAAGCAGAAGGAAATTTGGAGGCATTTTTGCGACCAATAAACTTTATTATATTAAGCGAAACGTTACAGTATATATTTCCATAGTACAGTCGCCTAAAATGCAGGTTGTTGCGCGGATTTCGGGAGAACTTTATTTTCTTCATACAATTTTGGACCACTCTAATGTATGTACATGTTTGAATGCAATGTGAAGGTTGTATATACATAAGTCTTAATTCTTATACATATGAGTATGTTCAAAATATACATGCAAATATACATACATATTTACATTCATAGATGCGTACGAGGATGTGTAGATCCTTATGAAAAAGTTAGTATGTAAGACACACTTGCATAGATAAGGATAAAATTATGTATGTATATACAGTAACGTGCCTAAAAATAGCATCACAAAAGCAAATATGTGCAGTTCACAGCTGCTGGGTATAAAATTATTCTTGGCGCTACATAATTTCAACTCTCGGAACGAAAGACCTTTACCCTATATTATATTTTCCAAATTTTTTTATGCCAAAGAAGACCTTTCTTTATTGTCACTTTAAAGTGGGCAAATTTTTTTTTTTTAAATTAATTTTCGTGAAAAATTTTAAAGAGGTTCAAATATAATATATATGTAGAATATTCAGGCGATAATAGTAATTTTAACCTTTTTTTGCTACCCTTTTGTAGCAAATTTTCATACATTTGCTTCCTCACAAAGTTTTTCTTCTAACTGCTTTTTCAAGAAGTACGAATTAAGTACCGTTGGAGCGGTCGTTGGAGGGTTAAAGTGTTTGAGCAAATTGTTTGATCGAAAATTTCATTTGAAGTGCATATACGCAAATTTTTATAAAATGCACGTACAAGACCAAAAGAAACAAAAATACCAATAAAACGCCTTGAAGTATGCAATAAATTATAAATTACGCTTGAAGCATGCAAGAAATTGTAAATTATCCCTGAAATATGCAACATGCAACAAATTGTAAATGAACCTTGAAATATGCTTCAAATTTTTAATCTAGCTTTTTTATTAGCATTTGGGTAATCATTGGGGAATTGTTTTAGAAAATTTCATTTGAGGTACATATATTCAGCCCAATTTTTCACAAAATACCGGTAAGAGACCAAAGGAAACAAAAGTAGCAATAAGACGCATTGAAATATGCAAATAATTTCAAATGCTCCTTGAAATATGCAACGAGTTATAAATGCCCCTTGAAATATGCAACAAATTTTTAAGCTAATTTTTTCATACATATGTAAGTATGCACATTAGACCGTCTAGTAAAATAAAAATTCGCCGAAATCCCCACTCTTTTTAATATATTTTTTGACGACATTCCGAGAAAGAAAGATTTTTTTTGAGAACCGCCTAGATGTCGCAAAATCACATTTTTCTTTTTATCTTCGGATTTTTTCAGTCGGATCTTAAGGTTTAATAAATCAATATTTTTGTCTGACGAAGTGATTTTTTCTCACGTATACTCATTAACATTAAGTTCACCATGGGGGTACATACAACCAGACCTGTTAAATTCCGATTAAAATTAATAATGATTAATTTTTTTGGATTTTTTAATTTTAATGATTATTATTTAATTGTCTTACATTAACCGGACAATTAATAATCGATTAAATTAAAAAAAATTGTAAAAAAATCATGATTACTAACCATTAAAAAAATAATCGGAAATAATCATATAATCACATAATTTTTTTTAATCGCATGATTATTTTTAATTGCCCAATTATTTTTAATTGTATGATTATTTTTAATTGTCAAAATTTTTTTAATTATATAATTATTTTTAATTGCTCGATTATTTTCAATTGTGCGATTATTTTCTTTAATATGATTATTTTAAATTATTTTTGAAAATAGGTATGTGTAGGTATGTACATATGTATATATACATGTATGTGTGCATGAATGTATGTATGTATGTATGCATGTGCACATGTATATATATGTGTGTAGGTGTATGTTTTTTTTTGTTTTTTTTTAACGAGGAGTAAGCATCGAAAGCCTTTATCCTTTCAGTATTTTTTACAAAAGTGGTCACTGTTACGTGGTCTGCGGAGGCCAAAGCTCCGTACCACGCACAATGGCGGATGCAGGAGGCCGAGCTCCTGTACTTACGTATCGGTTCCACTTGAGGTGCCTATGATTAGAGGGATACAATTAGTACTAGTGCGACCTCATCCGATACGGGTTTAAACGCACAGCATACTCTCAGCACATGTATGTATGCACGGGCATATGTATGTATGAATATATGTATGTATGTTTTTTTCACAAACAAATTTGAAAAAAACCAAAAAATTAAAAATAATTAATCGATTAATTAATTAATCATAGATAATTTGAAATAATCAAATAATTGTATTAATCATGTAATTAAAAAAAATCTAAAATAATTGAAAACAAGTAAGGAAGCCTAAGTTCGAGTGGAATCGAACATTAGATACTCAGCTGTATGCTTTCATTGTTTGTTTGCGTTTGTTCGATATAGGGTGTATTTTATATGAAACGAGTGCTGCATATACAGGGCGCAGCCACGCCCATTTTCAAAATTTGTATCAATCATCCAAATAAGCATATAAATATTATTGTTAGTGCAAAATTGCATCCCTCTATGACTTTTAGTTACAAAGACTTCACGTTACAAATTCCAAAAGGGTGTTCCAGAAATATCTTTGTTAAAAAGTAGGCGTGGTCATAAACCGATTTCAATACATTTTTGCGTGTCTATTAACACAAGTTATAAAAGTGAATAAACCAAGTTTCGTCATAATATCTCAGTTATTTGTCGAGTAATAGGCTCGTAGATTTCTTTGCATAAAAAGAGGCGGTGCCACGCCCATTTTATAAACTTTTTTTATTTTTTGTTTCCGGTCTATTGTAGAACTCATATCACAAAATTTCAATGAATTATCTTTATATTTCACAGAGATATCGCTAAAAATGATTTCATTAGGTCACTTTATAATACCCATATATAAAAGTGGGCGTGGTCGTCAACAGATTTTGGTAATTTTTCGTCCACACATTTGGCTAAGTAAATATATTACGCGTACCAAATTTCATCGATATATCTTTAACGGTTTCTGAGTTATGACATATAAAACTTTCAATGTTTGACCCTTAATAAGTGGGCGTGGCACCGCCCATTTTCAAAAATTTTTGTATTTTTTGTTTTATGTCCGTAGTTGGACTCCTGCCACAAAATTTCAGTGATAGATCTTTATATTTGACAGAGATATCGCTTAAAATGTTTTTATTAGGCCCCTTTATAGTTCCCATATATAAAAGTGGGCGTGGCCGTCAACCGATTTTGATAATTTTTCGTCAAAACATTTGCCTAAGTAAGCATATTACGCATACCAAATTTCATCGATATATCTTCAACGGTTTCTGAGTTATGACATATAAAACTTTCAATGTTTGACCCTTAATAAGTGGGCGTGGCACCGCCCATTTTCCAGAACTTCATCAAATTTCTTCATAAGGGCCTGAGCTCAATACGTGGGTAAAATTTTATCACTCTAGCTATATTAGTGGCTGAGATACCAAATATCCGATTTTTTCTATATAGGAAAAGTGGGCGTGGTCATGGTCCGATTTCGCCCATTTTCAATACCAACCGTCCCAGTCTCGATACCAACTTGCATTTCAAATTTCATCAAAATATCTCAATTTTTACGCGAGTTATCGTGCGTACGGACGGACGGACGGACGGACGGACGGACGGACGGACGGACGGACGGACGGACGGACGGACGGACGGACGGACGGACGGACATGGCTCAATCGATTTCTCTTTTCACCCTGATCATTTTGATATATATAAGTCCATATCTATCTCGATTATTTCATTATGTTACAATCCACCGTTATGAAATCAAAATTATAATACTCTGTGTACTAGTACAGCTGAGTATAATAATCAAGTAATTGTGTTAATAATGCAATTAAAAATAATTGAAAATAATCTAAATAATCATGCAATTAAAAATAATTAATCGATTAATTAATTTTTTTATATAATTTAATTAACTTTTAATCATTAAAAAGATGAAAATAATCGTAATTAATCATTAAAGAGTTACAAAGACAACACATGCTTTAATTAATAATCATTAAAATTTTTAATCATTAAATAACAGGTCTGCATACAACCCAGACCTAAGTTGCTACCACCTTAATGCAATTTTTAAATGTCAGCAACTCAGCTGACTCAGCATATTACAGACCATCTAGAGCAATGATGCCCAAACACATCTTACGGGCGAGCAATGTCATAATTTAAAGAAAAAAAATTTTTTTTCTATATGTTTGTTTTTTTAGTTTTTTACAACTTCATTGACATCTCGATAACCCAGTAGAAAAATTAGGACACAAACCAGACTGATGATCGAAATTAACTAAAAATCCAACTTTGTATTTATGTTATGCAAACAAAGCTATCGAATATGCATTGGAATATATATATACATTTTTAATTAATAAAATTAATATTAATATTTATAAATAAATAATTAATTAATATTGAAAAGTGGATTGGTTTTAGAAAGCTTAAAAAACATCTTTAATACGAGATTTATGGACTTTGGCTACAATTACTGAATTTATTAATTAATTTTCAATGCCCTCTAAATTTTTCAAAATATATAAATAAATAATTAATTAATTATTAGTGTGACAAAATTATTATATATATTTTCGTCAATGTTTTTAGTACATATAATTGCGAAAGTGTATTTTCAAAATTAAAAATTGTAAAATCAAAACACAGAAACCGGATGTCAGACAAACACCTGGAGTCGCTTTTGCAACTATCAACCACAAATGTTGAAATAGACATGGATAACATTATCGAAAATATGAACGAATCAAATTAGTATATATATGTCGTCCCCTGAATATAACAATAGCGTATAATTTTTTTTGGGTTTTGAGAAAATCGAGTTTAAAGTTTTTGTCAAATCAAATATCTATTAAATTTTTGAACAAGAAATTATACACCATTTTTTCCAATGACATTTTGACCCACTTTGTGGAAGTAGAATTTGACGAAATTTTGACCAGACATAGAATCAATGATGGAGATTCTAAATATGCAATAAAAAAATATTGGCGTATGAGCACATACGCTATTGTTATATTGAGGGGACGATGTATATATCGACGGCTGAGAATAAGATCGCCCTGTTTCAAAATTTGTTTCAAAAACGCCCTATTCCAAAAATTGTTTGAATAACGTCCTATTACAAATTTTGCTTCAAAAACGCCCTATTTCAGACAATTATTCAAAAACGCCCTATTTCAGAGAAACATATATGGAATTTTCTCTGAAATAGGGCGTTTTTGAAGCAAAATCTGAAATAGGACGTTATTCAAACAATTTTTGGAATAGGGCGTTTTTGAAACAATTTTTGAAATAGGGCGATCTTATTCTCAGCCGTCTATATGTACATACATGCATATATGTATGTCCCACATTTCATTCTTTTCATTGCTGGGTTGTATCTGTTCGAATCAAAATAAAAAATTGTTTTTTTATTTCCATAGAAACGTTTCGGGAGTATACAAATTTTTTTCCTATGCTCGCCTATGCTCGCCATATACACAAATTTCTTATGGAAGTGTATAGGCGAGTAAAATCCTATACTTACGAGCATTACAAAAACAAAATGTGTATGCGAGCATAGGGCTTGGGCATCTATGATCTAGAGTCATTAATGTTTTGTAAAAGAAGCATTTCAATTAATTTAGTGGAACCCGAAAAAGGCTTTTGATTTCAAGAATGAGAAATCGGGAAATCCTCTACAATATGTAGCAGTTTAGTGCGCCACTGTACATGCAGCCATATACATATGTAGATGTATGTAATTACTAAAAATAAACAGCTTGGTGGATTTTTCTTTCTTCAAAACCAGGCAGAAGGCGGGTATGATTCCGAGTTGTAGGCATGTAAATAAGTACATAGGCCAAGTAATTGGAAAACTTATATAAAGCCTCTGAACTTAGCACACACGGGTCTACCTACACTTATGTACATTTTTATTACACACACATTTTAACTTACATGCGTACATGCACATAAGCACATAAGTTTGTACAAGCCAAAACAAAAAAAATGTTGAAATTCTCTCGCTGCTTTTAGACCTATTGCCTAACCGAATGCAATATTTTTGTTTTTGTTGCTATGCATAACGCTATATACAGGGGAGTGCAAGGCAAAGAAGGCGTAGGGAAGTGAGGGGGGGAGGGGGGGAGGGGGTCTGAGGGTAAGCCTCATATACACACATGTGCATCCAGTTACTTTCGCGCGCGTAATGTCCACTCAAAAAGGCAACAAAAACAAAAAAAGGAAATGAAAAACGAAAAAGCAAAAAAGTACATGATGCGCGGCAACCAAAGCCAAAATGAATGTATGTAAGTAAGTATGTATGGAGGAAAGTAAGTAAGTACATCACTGCAAGGGCAAAAAGCAACTAGACGAAAGCATTGCAGCAGCAACAACAACAACAACGCGCAAAACAAAAAATGCTGCGAATATAACGAGCGCACATTGCTTGTATGCCACGATGGCGTTGACGGCGTTGGCGATGGCAATGGCGATGGCAATGACGATATAGCGATATTGCTGATTGTTGTTGTAACTAGATACATGCATTCATACATATGTACATACACATGTACATATGTGCATATACCTCCAATATAGAATGCTGTCAATGGTGCATAGACAGACATAGAGTTGGAGTTGGAGTTGGGGGCTATGAACAACAAGAACAACATAGCCGCGCTGCTAAAAACTTGCACGATGGTTTTTTTTTTTTTTGTATCTACTACCGATGAATAGATGGATTTGAGTGGACTGGCTGGCGATGGCGATGGCGCGCGGCGCACAGTACACACCGAACGCATCCAACGCCCGAATTTGGTTTGGCATACGGCTTTTGGACGTCTTTTGAGTACAACATTGCTTTTTTATATTCCAACAACGCTCCAAAAGACACAGAAAAATAGGAATAATAAAATAGAAAACGCGTCGGCTTTGGCACAGTAGGTATCTGCAATTGCAACACTGACTTGCAATACGGCACAAACGGTCGTCGGCAGTCAACTAAACAAGTGTGCAGCAAGAAAATAACGAACGAACAAACGCTAGCGAAGGAATGAATTGGATAGGAGTGGAAAAGCCAACATTATATTGTAATTTGCGCGCAATTATATATGAATATATATATATAATGAAATATAAAAAATATATAAAAAAAAAAAAAATAGAAAAGAAAATGTGCGCGTGAGTCTGTGTGATTAGGCGAAGAGAGCGACGCAACAACGCCGCACAGCCGCTCCAAGGCGCAAAGTGCCAAATGAATTTCAATGTGCGCTGCTTATATATATATGCATTTATTATATATATATATATATAAATATATATATAATATATAACATGTATTATATCCAAACAAGCATACATTTATATAGATATGCATACAACAACAGCACAAGCCTGCCCCGACTTGCCGCTTCATGCGCGTGTGTGTGTTCAGCGCTCCTGCTCTTATGAGACGTGCATTAATTTGAGGCAGTGCAGTGCAGTGTTGTTGGTAGTTACGTGTGGTGGAATACAATAAAAATAATATTTAATATTTAATTACCTGTAATGAAATAAATGCATACATACATAGCTGAGTGCATGTGTACTTGTGTATTACAATTTGTATGCAGAAGAGTGTGAGCTAATTATTAAATGCTTGTGCTGCGCTGCTTTGCAAGGGGAGTGCATTGCACGGTGGAAATGCATTTAGAAAAAAAGCAAGGATTAATATATAATAATAATGAAAAAAAAAAACACACAAATATAAAAACAAGAAAAAACAAAAACAAAAAATATTTACAAATTTGTGCGTTAAGCATCAAGCTATTAGCTACAATTACAACAAAAAAAAATATTTATGTGGGTTTAAATCAGACTTGGGCATTATTCGCATACATTTTTATTTAGATAATATTCGAATAAAAATTATTTTTTAAGTCTATTTTTTAGAGCCAGTTTTTTAAGCAAATTTTAAAGTAAATTTTTTGGTAGAGGTGTTTTTTTTATTTAATTTAATTTATTTTTTTATTTTATTATATTTTATTTTTTTTATTTATTTTATTTCATTTAATTTTATTTTGTTTTATTTGATTTTATTTTATTTCATTTTATTTTATTTTATTTTATTTTATTTTATTTTATTTTATTTTATTTAGATAAATTCCATACGAATAAATTATTCGGAATTTTATTTGTTATTTAGAAAAAAAAAACAAACAGCAATATTAAAAAAAAATTTAATTTAAATGATCCATTATTCGAATTTTTTTTATTTATATGTTTTTGGTAGTTTCATTTTATTTTATTTTATTTTATTTTATTTTATTTAGATAAATTCCTTACGAATAAATACGGAACTTTATTTGTTATTTCAAAAAAAAAAAAAAAAAAAAAAACAGCAATATTAAAAAAATTTAATTTAAATGATCCATTATTCGAAATTTTTTTTATTTATATGTTTTTGGTAGTTTTATTTTATTTGATTTTATTTAGATAAATTCCTTACGAATAAATACGGAACTTTATTTGTTATTTCAAAAAAAAAACAGAAATATTAAAAAAAGATTTAAATGATCCATTATTCGTAATTTTTTTTTTATTTATATGTTTTTGGTAGTTTTATTTTATTTTATTTTATATTATTTTATTTTATATTATTTTATTTTATTTTATAATATATATATTTTTTTTAGATAAATTCCATACGAATAAATTATTCGGATTTTTCTTTGTTATTTCCAAAAAAAAAAAATGAGAAAACAGAAATACTCAAAAAAATATCTATTACTCGAATAATTAAATTATTTTTTTTTTATTGAAGAAACGAAATTATTCATTTAAATGTGTATTTTTTATAGAGCTATTAGCCTGTTTTATTTAAGAAAAATTGAAAATGAATTTTGCGGTAGTGTTATTTTATTTTATTTTATTTTATTTTATTTTATTTTATTTTATTTTATTTTATTTTATTTTATTTGCTTAATTTATTTTGTTTATTTTATTTTCTTTATTTTATTTATTTTATTTTAGTTTAGTTTTCGTTTTTTTAGATATATTCTATACGAATAAATTATCCGGAACATTATTTACTTCAAAAAAAAATTTAAATTAAATTAAAAATAAAAATTATTTATTAAAAATGATTTATTGAAATGTGTATTTTCTATAGACCTATCGGCCAGTTTTATTTAAGAAAAAATTAAAATGTAATACCAAAAAAATTTTTTTTTAATTTTTCCTTATAAAACTGGCCATTACACTATAAAAAAAATACACATTTAAGTAATTATTAGAATTAAACGGCGATGTAAAAACCAACGAAATTATTTATTATTCAAATAAAAATACAAAATTTATTCATCTGTTATTCGTTATACGAATAAATTTTGCCCAACTCTGGTTTAAATACATAAAAAAACTCGACGCTATTTCAATTACATTTTACATATATGCTTAAGGCGCCATCACTGCCAAGATAAAAGTGTACATGAATGCCAGAGGACCCATCACTGCCAAAAAGAAGTGTACATGTATGCTAGAGGCCCCATCACTGACAAAAAAATGTACATGTATACTAAAGGTCCCACCACTGACAATTGCGAAATTACAAATGTCTACAACTCCATTTTTTTGTGTGTTTGTGCTTAATGTGTGTGCTTTTTTATATTTTTACACATTCACACAAATTAATGTGTTTTTTTTTTTGTATGTATGTATATATTCAATTTTATATAGGAAAAGCAAGCATGCAGCAACGTATGTAAATGTGACAATACTAAAAAAAAAAGAAACAACAAAAAAAAGCGCTGCAAATTAAATAAAAAAAAATTAACACATGCCGCCTACTTGATGTAATACGAAGCAAGAAAATTATAAAGTGCTTCAATTTTTTTTTTTTTTTCAAAAACTGCATTCATTTCAAACAACATACTTCAACAACAGTTTAAGTACAACAACAGTTAGTAAACGTACACTTAACGCATTGCGTCGCTGCCGTTTAATACAAAAATTTGTTTGGTTTACGTCGTCGTCGTCGCCGTTATTATTGTTGGTTGGTTGTTAACATAATCTACTTTGTGTGTGTTTGTGCAGCTTGTGTTTTAAAAAAGAAAAGCAAATTAAAAAAAATTAAAAAAATTAAATTCGGAAAAAATTCAAATAAATAAATAAAAATCCAAAATAACAAAAAAAAAAAACAAAAAATAAAAAAAAAAACAGTGTTGTGTTTTTTTCTGCTCTGCATTTCACTTCGCAGCAATTTTAACAGTTAATAAATTTTAAGTTAAATTAAACTAAAGTTAATAAAAAAGAGAAACAAAAATTATTTATAAAACTTGAAAAGTTCATTCATTCATTCGTTTATACTAAAAATAAAGCATTTACTGCATTTATTATCAATTCAGTCTCTAAACGCAAGTCCAAAAAAAGGCGGCGGCGACGACCAACTGACACAAACATAAACACACACGGTTCGAAAATTGCTCAACATTTGACAAATGTGCAACAATAACAACAAGCGCCAAATTATTAATAATAATCATCATTATCATCAAAGAACAACAGCAACACTGCCTTTCTTGAAGGAGGCGGTACTAAACGGTCACAATCATCACTGTCGCTTGTCGTCGTCGACGTTAGCAACGACGTTAGATCACATGCCTTCGTCTTTACTAAGACTCTATCCAAGAAAACTACAACAAATTATGGATAAATAACATCTGTAAACTGTCCTGTAGGTAGAAAAAAATAAATTTTGTTTCTTTATATTAAAATTTAGATGTATTAGTGTTAAATGTAAATTAAATAGTCTAAAAAACATGGAAACTTAATATTTATTCCTTTAGTGTTTGTTTCATGATCTTTTCAACTCACACATCACATCTATATAAATTGACAATGCGAGAATCCTGTCTAATTAATAAACTATGTATATATGCCTTATCCATATAATGAGTGTCATATCCAAATTTTAATATATATATATAAAAAATATGGATATAACATCCATTATATCGATAAGACATCCATAGCTTATTGATCAGACAGGATTATAAATTTTTATGGCTGTCGCGTCAATATAGTTTTCTCCGTGTAGTTTCTGTCTGTCTTTTTTCTTTTCTTTGAATTCATTTCTAATTGTCTTCAGATATTCTTTGTCTAGCTGAAAGAGAAAAAGTTAAAATTAATATCAAATCATAAAATTTTATGAAGAAAGGGAGTGTTTTTTCGAATAAAATTAAAGCAATAAAGAAGAACTCACATGCGGGGTCATAAGTTTGTTCAGCAAAATGAACAAAAAGAATGCTCTGTTGCGAAGAAAAAGATGTCTGATTTATTGGACTGTGTTATTGGGCCATATTAATAAAAACCAAGCAAATGCTTTTACTCCAGATTTTATAAATTTGACATTAATTTGTATGAACCAAATTTGAAAATTTGAGTATAAGGTCAGAAATTTTAAGCAAAAGGAAATGCTCGGCTTTTATTAATATCACCCATTATTTATTAAATTTTAAAAGAACAGCTTTTGTGTAAACCGAAAATTTGTGCTTATTCGTTAGCATATATTGCAATTGGAGGTGTTTGTTTGCGATTGCGACTAAAATGTTTACAAAACAGAAAATGAATGAAAAAAATACTAAACAATTCCGAAGTGGCCTTTTTTAAACGGTTTTATTTAGCTCACCCCGTTTGTTTTATTATTTATTATTTATTCTTTATTCTTGGGTCAAATTTAGTAATTCAAATTTCACCCTCTTCCTGTCAACCGATTAATCTGAAATTTTGCACGCATGTATAACCCCGATGACAATGCAATATTATGAAAAAAAAATTCCGATAGGTGGCGCGTGGGTCGCTATATTTACAAAAATCGCATTTATGGTCCTATTTGGCTGAAATTCGGAACATGTATTACTACCTTGAAAAGAAATATTTTCTTAAAAAAAAAAATTCCGCTAGGTGGCGCGTGGGTCGCTATATTTACAAAAATCGCATTTATGGTCCGATTTGGCTGAAATTCGGAACATGTATTACTACCTTGAAAAGAAATATTTTCTTAAAAAAAAAATTCCGCTAGGTGGCGCGTGGGTCGCTATATTTACAAAAATCGCATTTATGGTCCGATTTGGCTGAAATTCGGAACATGTATTACCACCTTGAAAAGAAATATTTTCTTAAAAAAAAAATTCCGCTAGGTGGCGCGTGGGTCGCTATATTTACAAAAATCGCATTTATGGTCCGATTTGGCTGAAATTCGGAACATGTATTACTACCTTGAAAAGAAATATTTTCTTTAAACAAAATTCCGCTAGGTGGCGCGTGGGTCGCTATATTTACAAAAATCGCATTTATGGTCCGATTTGGCTGAAATTCGGAACATGTATTACTACCTTGAAAGGAAATATTTTCCTAAAAAAAACTTCCGATAGGTGGCGCGTGGGTCGCTATAGAGGCGTTGGACTGCAATAAACTAACGGGCAGAAACCTTGCAATAATGAAGCACTAAATGAATTAAACAGAATTCGAAATAAAAACTAAAAACTAGAAAATAAAAATAGGTAAAAAAACTTTTTAAGTTAAACGGTTTTATGTTATACATACATTGCAATGTTTAAGATAAATGTACTAAAAACCAAAAAATAATAAAATAGATACAGTCGTGGGAATTATAAACATTTGCATAGACTAGACTAAAATAAAACCGGGGGGCACGTCAACTGTCTACAAATTATCGACTTAATGTGCGATAGAAGAATCGTTTAATTCGTCGTTAGGCAGTTGGCCCGCAGACGGTGAGGAAATTACTTACTATTTTCTTGCTCATGGAAATTCCAATAGTTATACACTCCATGTTAATAAAAGAGATGTTTCAACTAGTTTATCGTTGGACATTCACACGAGGAATCGTTTCACTGCTCGTAGTTTGTCTTTAATCGACAAAACATATGATAAAAGTACTACTCGCTCACCACTATGAAACCCTAAAACTCGCTTATAATCGAGCTTGCTAGCTTTTTTCCACATTCTAGCCCTACTTATCACACGTCCATCGTTGTCGGTTGAACAACTGCCTAATTGTAGTGTAACATTACAAAACAAACATTTTAATCAACGATTGTAGACAATTGACGTGCCCCACGGTTTTATTTTAGTCTAGTCTATGCAAATGTTTATAATTCCCACGACCCCGTATCTATTTTATTATTTTTTGGTTTTTAGTACATTTATCTTAAACATTACAATGTATGTATAACATAAAACCGTTTAACTTAAAAAGTTTTTTTACCTATTTTTATTTTCTAGTTTTTAGTTTTTATTTCGCATTCTGTTTAATTCATTTAGTGCTGCATTATTGCAAGGTTTCTTGCCCGTTAGTTTATTGCAGTCCAACGCCTCTATACGTAGTCCCTGCAAAGTTCTTACTCTACTAAGAGCCACGTAGGCTTGACCTTCTTCAAACAGTTTCGCACCTAAGATTTTCAGTTTTAATTACCCCGATCTCAGCTCCACCTAGCGGAATTTTTTTTTAAGAAAATATTTCTTTTCAAGGTAGTAATACATGTTCCGAATTTCAGCCAAATCGGACCATAAATGCGATTTTTGTAAATATAGCGACCCACGCGCCACCTATCGGAAGTTTTTTTTAGGAAAATATTTCCTTTCAAGGTAGTAATACATGTTCCGAATTTCAGCCAAATCGGACCATAAATGCGATTTTTGTAAATATAGCGACCCACGCGCCACCTATCGGAAGTTTTTTTTAGGAAAATATTTCCTTTCAAGGTAGTAATACATGTTCCGAATTTCAGCCAAATCGGACCATAAAAGCGATTTTTGTAAATATAGCGACCCACGCGCCACCTATCGGAATTTTTTTTCATAATATTGCATTGTCATCGGGGTTATACATGCGTACAAAATTTCAGATTAATCGGTTGACAGGAAGAGGGTGAAATTTGAATTACTAAATTTGACCCAAGAATAAATAATAAATGAAACAAACGGGGTGAGCTAAATAAAACCGTTTAATAAATACACCAATGTGTGCCTAGGCGTATGAGTAACTTTTTTCAGTTAGAGACTTTTGAAAGTTTATTCGTATTTAATGCATTTATTTCTGAATACAGAAGGATTTTGCAATCATCAATTTTTAATTGACTTTATATACTGGAACACAATCCATCAAAAACTCAAAATCGATAAATTTTCACGTATGTATGTATGTAGTTGATTTGATTACTTTGCCGAAATTTCTTACATTTTAAATTCTTATTTTCCTTCTAAGCACTCAATAGAGATATTATGGTGTGTGAATGTCTGCTAACGACCTTCTGCTCAGAATTGTACGTTTTATAGTTTCTTAAAGAGTTTTTGCCACTTGGTTAGACGGGTGGGCTGGTTGTTTTTCCTTCCAAATTGTGCACCTCAAAAGCGTGCTTCATATGTATTTGAAACGCCAATTTTTGTGTATTTTATATGTAAGGAACGATCCCCTTGTATCAAATATTAACGAAACTTACTTTTACAAGTCAAAAAATGCTTAACACCTGATTATACTAAAATTAATTGAGTTAAAAAATTATATGAAATATCTAAAAATTGTGTATACATTTTGTTGAGATATTTTTACGAATTTTGAAAATTTGTTGACTTTTGAGCAAAATAATTTTTAAAGCAACCTGAAGTATGTGTTTTAATTTACTTAACGTTAAAATGGCTGGGAGTTATTTTCTGGAACTATTCTGGTTTGTTGTTCTATTTCACCACGAGCTAAAACGCGCAAAAGTTTATTCCGTCGCAGTAACGATTTTCTGTGATAAATTGTGTTATACCGTCGCTAAAGCAAAATTGCTGAAAATCGATTAAATATTTAGATGCATCAAATTTGCCTATTCAGCATTTTAAATTTGATGGATTTTTTGATGTTTGATTTAGTTTTCAATCTTCAAATTTTGTTAAGGAAAAATTAAAAAAAATATATATTCTTTTCGATGCGCAGTCTTTATAAAATCTGTGGCCACAAGCAATAACTGCGTAAGTCTTCAAAAATTATTTCGAAATAAATTGCTTTTTATATTCGAAGGCGTTTCTTAAAAAATCATAAAATTCGATTAAAAACTATGAATGCAAACTCGACGAGCCATCCACAATGTTACGATTTAATGTAGAAAAACCCAAATTTTATGGAAAAATTTTATTAAATATATATATACATACATATATTTTGGCTGTTATTGCAAGTTTAAAATACCCCTACTTTGAGTTAATCCTAAATATTTTTATTAATATCGTGGTATAAATATGTAACTCAATTCCTTCTTAAGTCGACTTAGGCGGTTATTTCTTGTGACCGCAGAAACAATTTCTGTAATTCAAAGATTCCACTTTGATATGATATACCATCTGCATTTATTTTCAAACCAGTTGAAAATTTTCAATGAAATTTTCAAGAAATATTCTAGTTGCTAAATCTACTAATTTTAATACTCCTCACTACACAAAATTTCTGTGTTTTGGTCAGTAGATAATACTACAGCCCAGCAGGGTTTTTCCCTATTTTGGTAATGGCTTGAAATTGTATTCAATGAAATAACGCATTACAAATAGCCAAGAAACACTCCTTCGCTTACTTTGCTTATTACTTGTAATGCGACAGTTTTAAAATTATTATTTTTTCGCTTACTGGTAATGCAGAAAATAATCGAAAAGGTTTGGAGTACTGCCGTTATTTTTTTGCAAACACTTTGCTTTGATTTTAATTTTTCTAAATAGCAGTTTTGTAAAGCAATTTACCCTCATTCTCGATTATTTTGCCAGTTTTCATTATAAAATTGTCGTGGTTAGTCGCGTTATTCCATCGTTGAAAATTTTTTAAATAAGAAAATAGCTGTGCAAACACATAGTGTAATAATTATTATTCAAATAGTGTGTTATTTTAAAAAAACATTTTGCAAAGAATGTTTTGATACTTTATTCATTCTGCTTGCTATTTGTTTTCGGCATAAATTGCTCACTCATAGTTTTAAAATTATTTTTTCGCTTACCGGTATTGCATAAAATAAGCGAAAAGATTTGGAACACTGCCGATATATTTTGCAAAGCCTACATTGATTTAAATTTTTGTAAATAGCAATTTTGTAAAGAAATTTACCCTCATTCTCGTTTATTTTTCCAGTTTTCATTATAATGAATTATAGATTATTATACTGGATTGTGTGATATATGCAATTACTTATACCAGTGAAAGAACTTATTACTTGTAACAGCTTACTTTTCCCAATAGTAGTAGCGACTTTATAATGAATTACTGTCTACCATATTGTAAGACAATACCGCCAATGACATGCCTATGTTAAAGTAATGCAATCCGTATTCGAAAGTGTAAGCGATGAATCAAGATTTCTCGATGATTTTACCCATTACATGTAAGAGAAAGCCCTGCTGGGAGAAAGAGAATTCTAGCGGTTGAGGGTTTTTGCTTTTTCTGTAAAGCGCAACCGAAGACATACGGCGGATTTTGATTTAAATTTTGAGATCTGGGAGACACACTCTCTTTCTCCCCCTGAAAAGCCACATTTTTCGAGGTCTCACTTTTATAAAATTTTCGCATTTCAGTTGATAAATTTTTGCTTGCTGAGCGGCCAAGAAAGTACCATCGTACTAAAATACATACATACATACATACATACATACATACATACATACATACATACATACATACATACATACATACATATATAAATAAATATAAATCACTGCTAGCGCTCATTGCTGCCTTTTCTTCTTCCAACTATGTACCTCTAATCACGTGTCCAACGAAATTGTGTCACAGCAAAATTTTTTACTCTCAAGCAGCAAAATAAGAAGCTGCAAAGCAACAAACACAAAATAAAAAAGAAAATACTCTAAAACTTCTCTCTGCTTAAAATCAAAATTAATCTAAGCTAAAGATAGAGATAAATGAGGGGTAAGAGAATTCTTCTCCAGTTATCTGCGTGTGCTTTTTACATTAAGAAAGATTAAAAGTTGAATTCGATTGCTTGGTGTGTTACCCCGAAAAAATTATTGTTTAGCTAAAAAAAAGCTCATTTTCTAAATAGATATGTCTATGCATGTGTGTATGTATGTATTTATGTACATATGTGTGTATGTATGTATGTATGTATGTATGTGTGCATGTATGGATGTATGTATGTATGTATGCATGCAGTTACTAAAGTGAAACAAAAAGCATGATTGCGTTTGTTTCTAACAATTTCTCCTTGCAATAGAGCGTAATGTAAGTATGTTAGTATATCTAAATCTGTATATGTAGTTATATGTATGTGTATAATAAAAGGGTTAGTGGTTTTTTCGAGTATGTTCGTTCATTCACTCACTCGCTGCTCCAGCTGCAGCTAAACCGGAGCTGAACTCAACTCAAATTCAAAGCAACTAAATCAAACAGCCAACGGCCCACAATGAAATACAAATACATTTACATATATGTATGTATGAGCATTTTCAGCCAAATTTTCCGTTCATTACTCTCTCTCTCTGTCTCTCTCTCTCTCTCTATCTATCTTATACGTTAGCACAATGCAGCGCGGCAGGACGGTAGTGCGAGAGGTTGTTAGCCTCAAAGGGTGGCAGGTGTTTTGTAGTTAAAGGGTGTAAAAGAGTTTTGTTGAGTTCTAAACGCTTATATATGAAAGCATAAGTACATATACTCAACTGAGCAAGTGGTGCATATACACTATGCGCTCTCTCATCACGCGCTCTGAACCCTTCATACGCTTATGCGCGCGCATGTAATGTCAATGTTGCATATTTAACCACCGCTTTTAGGCGCTTTTAGGCCGTATGGCTGGATGGAAAGGTGTCTGGGTGGTTGGGTGGTTGAGTATTTGAGTGGGTGGTTGCGAGTTTGAGCGGGTGTTTGGCTGTTTGAGTGCTTGGCAAATGTGTTTAGAGAGAATAAGAGAGAAGTACAGACGCTGGTGGGTGTTGGAGTTTTGCTGGGCTATGCAGCCAGCATCACTATTCACAATTCGGCCAAATTCATATTGACGCTAAACTACACAACAACACCCCCTCTATGCTAACAACTCCCCTCTACATATGTATATCAACTCCAACTCCATGACTGCCCACTACATTTCCACTATAAGCTCATATGTTTGTTTGTAGGTATGTATGTATGTGCACTTGCGTGCTGCTTCGCGCGTTGGGCAGCACACACGGGCAAATTACACACACGCGAGGCGTCGAATGCGCGACCTTTTCCTTTTCCATCGACACTTTCGACTGACACTTTTTCGTGCTTTTTCGCTGAATTTTTATATGCCACAACCGGCCTGCTGTCATGCCTACGCTGCCGCTTTTTGCAACCAGCCACCCACCTACTTGCCAAGCTTTTGTACGTCCTTCTTCCACCTCGCTCGCTTAGAGCCTAAATGCATTTGCATACAAACAAAAAAGCAAAGCAAAAAAGGGCCGCCAATATGCGTGCGTATGCATGCCACATATGCATGTGAGAGCATGTACAAGCATGTATGAACATGTACATATGTAAGTATGCTTTTCCTGCAACGAAAAACCATCGAATTTTTTTTCGCATTCGCGCGCGCGACGTTTTTTTATGCGCGTCGCCGCCGTCGACGCTTCGCGGCCTATAAGCGCGCCACAATGACGATTGCGATTGCGATTGCCAGCCAAACAGCCACCAAACAGCCGGGATAAATGATTTTTTCGATTTAGTACAAAGCTTCACATCAACGTCGTCGTACAAATTTTTTTAATTTTTCGCATTTTTCAATTTCGTTTTTCTGTTGTTGTTGTCCTCTTTAACACACATTAACCGGCTAAAAAAAAATATAAATAAATAAGTAAACAATTAATTAATTAAACAATAAATGATCAAGCAAATCAAGCAAAAGCAAGAAAACAGGCAATTGGCAAAAGGGAAAATAAATGAACTAGAAAGACAAAGAAAAAGCAAAAGGATTTAGTAGAACAACAACAACAACGACAACAACAAACACAAACTTGTTACTGCACTGCAGCGGTTTTGCAAAAGAAAGTTGTTTTTTTGTGCGTGGAAAGCAAATATTATTAGGCAAGGCAGTTAATAAAAAACAATAGAGTGTGTCCAGAAATTGAAAAAGAAAGATTTTTGAAAAATAAATTTTCGGAAAAAAAAATTTTCGGAAAAAAAAATTTTTGAAAAAAAATTTTTTGAAAAAAAGATTAACATCAAGGTTGTACAGTTACAAAAAAAAATTTTTATAAAAAAAGGTACATACAAACAAACAACTTTTAAAATAGTGCAATATTTGCCAGGCTGCATAGACAAAAAAAAATTTACTGCGTGCTTGAGCAAAAAATATAGTGGAAATTACTGATTTCTTTGCAGCAAAATAAAGACTAGTGCATTTTAACCACTACATGCATACATAAATTGTTGGCTAAGTTATGGTAAGGCTTAAAAAAAATATTAAAAAAGCGTGCGAAAATTGAACAATTAAGAAAGCAAGCACCGAAAAAAATTATATTTTCAGGGCGCTAGAGAGAATTTAGAACTTTTGCAAATTTCGTAAACTATAAAGCTCCTCTCGTAAACTATAAGCCCGCGGCAAGTTTTGATTTCAGTTTTGACATCTGTGAGAGCCGCTCTACACAACTGAAAAAGTGATTTTTCTCGGCGCGTGCTACCTTAATCTAAAGTCGGCCCAAAAAGCGATGTTGGTTTTTTTTTTTCTAACGCATATCAAATATTTTTTTTTTGTTTTTTTTTTTTTTTGTTTTTTTTAAGAAATTTAAGTTTTTTTATGCGCAAATTTTTATTAAAAACTGCTTTTCTACACTTTTTAAATATGCCGCTGCACTGCAAAAATAAACAGCAACAAACTGGCAATAGATAAAGTTAGAGAGATCGGCGGCGCCTTCAACGACTCTATATGAGTCCAAGTAACACTTTCACATGCACACACATCCACACATGCAGAAAAACATGCATATACTTATACATATATGTGCATGCTCAAAATTACTTAAGTTACACAACAAAACAAATCTCAAACTCAAAAGCAACTTAAACTCAGCTCCAACTCAAACGCCACTCAAATTTTGTTAGTAGAAGCAAAGTGCACCAAAACCACCACCCACCAACATTAAACAACAACTAAAAACACTTCACCTCACAACAACAACTTACGTATACTTTTACACTGAGCAACCAACAGCAACAACAACACTTCACCTGTTCTTTTACACTTTGCAGCGCCACTCCGCCTTTGATTTGGCCTGACAGCTCTCCAGCGCTCATTGCTGCTTTTAGAGTTTGGTGCGAGATTGCTTGCTTGCTTGGGCTGTTAACGCTTTGCCAACTTACGCAAATACTCAAAGTACTCAAAATACACACACAAACACGCACATATGCAGTACAAACGACAACGTCACACTTGAGCTGTGCTGTCTAACGACTTTGGCTTGCTTGCCTTGAATGTATTTGTGTCGTCGTCGTCGTCCTCGTTGCTTGTCTCGAGCAACTAAATCTACCGAAGTCATAGCAAGCAAACAAGCACAAGCAAACACAAACATGCTCAAACTCAACATAGCAACAACAACCCTTACACTCATATGCATGCATGCAGCAACACTGCTTTACTTTGCTTTGCTGTGTGGTTACGTATACGCCATGGCGTCCAGCATCAACAGCTTCTTCTAGTTTATGTTATCGTGTTGTGCGCACAAAGTGGTTTGCTAAGAAGATATTTATCTACGTGATATGCTCTTTTATATGTATGCATGTGTGTATGTATGTATGTATGTATGTTTTTGCTTTTACTTTACTACCCCTTCAAACCTTTATACGTACACTCATAATTGAGTTGTTTGACGACGCAGCTTCCTCAACTTCTTTATCTTCTTTGCTTTTGTGTTGGCAAGTGATACGGCAAAGTGGTCAAATATCTAATATTAAAATAGATAAAACAACAATAACAAGAAAGAGTGTAATTTTTGTTGTTGTTTTTACATTAATGCGTCGGCGGTGGTGGTTGCAGCCGGTGCTGAATTTTTTCGCTCTCTTTCGAAGCATTTCTTTATTTTTGTATCTGTTGGCATATAAATAAAATATAATATAATTTATATATATACAAGCATATGTAATAGACTATAAGATGCTGCGTAAATGTATGCAAGTAACTGGCTGTATGTATGCATGTGTTTGTGAGTGTTAAGCATATCTATGCTGCTACTTTCTTCTTTCTTCGCTTGCGTTTGTGTGTGTTTTCAATGTGAAGAAACCCTGCAAAAAATGCGACTAATCCGGGATACATCCGGGATCACTCGCAAAGGAGCATGCGACTACTCCCTTTTTGTATCTCTTTATATGGAATGAAGTGTTCCTTTTTGTTTGAGCATGTCCTATGGAGAGACTAATTGTACCCTTTTATACCTGAACGTGTACGAAAGTAGAGAACTCCACGTTGATGCCAATTGGATACCAAATGGAAGTTGTACCCTTTTATACTTGAACGTGTACGAATGTAGAGAACTCCACTTTGATGCCAATAGGATATCTGAATTGCAAAAAAAAAATGCAGTGGCCGCTGTGGTGCAGTGGGTAGAGTGCTCGCCTGCTATGCCAGAGGTCTCGGGTTCAAACCACGGTCCGAGCAAAACACCAAAACAATTTTTCTAATTAGTAAAAATCCAATTATTGGGTTTTTTAAGAGCAGCGGTCACCTTTCGGCAGTGGGCGGCATACCCTCCGAGAGTATTTCTGCCATGAAAAAGCTTCTCACAAAAAATGCATTCGCCGTTCGGAGCCGGCATAAAACTGTAGGTCCACCCAATTAGTAGGAAAAACAAAAAGGAGCACACCTCGAATTGGGAGAGAAGCTCGGCCATAAAACTCGTCAGAGTTATAATAGCGCCATTGTATTATTATTATTATATTATTAAAAAAAAAATGCAATTACAAAAGCATATTGCAAAATTCGTTTATAACGTTTTGAGTAAAATTGTCAACAATTACTCTACATTTTTACCGTTCCGAGTAGAATTGGGAGTAATTGTAGCCAAGTGTACCCGAAAGAGAGTTGTCCGGGACAAATCTCTTTCGAGACTAATCGCACAATTTTTTGCAGGGAAATGTCACAGATAATGTGTTTTGTTGTTGTTGCCACGCTGCCTTATCATTTCACACACAAGCTGCCCTTATTTATTATTTTATTTTATTTTATTTTACTTTACTCTTTTTTTGGACTAGCATGTAAAATCTTCTTAATGCGCGTGCGGTAAAATTTTAAGCATATCACAAGCGCTTAAGCAGCTGCTCACATATGCAAATTTACGCATACATGCATGTAAAACTGTAAATATAGATATTTGTGTGTGTGCATATGTTTAATAGCTTTTCCCTACTGTGTGTTTTAACTTAAGCTGCCACTTACAGT
Organism: Urophora cardui; assembly: GCA_960531455.1. NCBI lineage: Eukaryota > Metazoa > Arthropoda > Insecta > Diptera > Tephritidae > Urophora > Urophora cardui. Next base: position 142,621,403 of record OY482672.1, read on the forward strand.
GTCCTCTTAAGATTTCCCTTGCGTGCCTCTGTGTGTGTTTGTACATATTTGTGTCTTTTGTGCGCTTTTGTTGCGCCACTTACGTACGTACGTAGTCTTGGCACTGTGACAGCAATTTCTTTAATTCAGTTCGTTTTTAGTCTCGCATGCTGTAATATGCGTGTTGTATGCTCAAAGCGTGTATTTTTATATATTTTCGAACGAAATATAATAAAAGCGCTAAAAATTCGATCTAAGCTTGAGTAAATGTAAATCTTGAGTAGATAATGAGTTGATAGAAAGTTTTTAAGCGAAAAAATGTCTTAGAAAAAAACAAAACACAAATTTTGCAACAAAAAAAATTAAAAAAGCATAAAAAATTACTAAAAAAATAAAAAAGAATTACCAAAAAAAATGGGTGTGAAAATTTTGAAAACACAAAGTACGTTAATAAGATTTTCACTAAATATTTTTTACAAAAAAAAATTAAAAAAAAAATCGAAAAAAATCAAATAAAATTAAAATTAAACCAAAAAATTAATATAAAAAATAAAAAAATTACTAATTTTTTTTTTTTTTAATTTGGAACATATAAGGTTAATTCAGGGTTTCAATCTTTTTCCAAAAAAAAACCAAACGAAAAAGTTAACAAAAAAATTTAAAAAATAAAAAAAAAACAAATAAAATTAAAATTAAAATCAAAATTAAAATTAAACCAAAAAATTAATATAAAAAATAAAAAATTACTAAATTTTTTTTTAATTTGTAACATAAAAGGTTAATTTAGGGTTTCAATCTTTTTCAAAAAAAAAAAAAAAAAACCAAAAAGCTAACAAACAAATTTTCAATAATACCTAATTCCTAGCAACAACATTAACAACAAAAAATGTTTCAAAAAAATTTGAACAAAACAATATGCCCTATTAAAATTTTCAGTCACATATTGTTCAAAGGAAAAAAGAGAAGAAAATGTTAAGAAAAAATCTTCAATAATTTTTAGCAAAAAAAAACATGCTAGCAACAAAAACCAAAAAAAAAATTATTTAGCAAAAAATTTTAATTGAAAAAATTTAAAAAAAAAAATTTGCTAAAAAAAATTTGTTAATAAAATTGTTGGCAACAAAAACCAAAAAAAAATTCGTTAGCAAAAATTTTGAACTAAAAAAATTTGTTAGAAAAAAAATTTTTTTAATAAAATATTTTTTTCAAGCAGAAAAGAAAAGAAAATACTCATATTAGGAAAAAAAATCTTCAATAATTTTTATCAAAAAAAAATTTAATACAAAAAATTTCAATTAAAAAAAATTGCTAAAAGAATTGTTAGCTAAAAAAAATTTGCTAAACAAAATTTTTTTAAAAGAAAAAAAGCAAAACAAATATTTAGAAAAAAAATCTATAATTTTTGCAAAAAAAATATTGTTAACAAAAACTTTGAACTTGTAAACACTTTGAAAAAGATATATAAAACTTGTTTAATTGTAACTATTTAGTACTTTTTCTTTACTTCAGTAAAAGAGATACGAATTTTCATTATTAAATAAATATTCATTGAAATAGGTTGTTTCCTATCATAAAATATTATTTCAAACTAAACATTATTGTTAACAAAAACTTTGAACTAAAACATTAACACTTAAAATAAAAAAAAATAAAAAAGCGAAAAAATATGTGTTTTTCCAAAAAAACTTACATATATGAATATGCAACTGCAAAAAAAAAAACTAAAAACGGGCAAAAAAAACCAATTTTCTTCTAAACTGTTCCCATACAAAAAAATTCACTTGCAGCACGTCACTCATACGCCATGTCGTACGCGCTAAAAGCGCACACACAGGCACTGCCATTTGTAAACAAAGAAAGAGGAAGAAGAAGAAATAGGCACGAGAAAATTTGTTTTTTTTTCTGTAGTGATGCTATTTTTTCTTATTTGCCATTTTTTTTGTTTGCTTTGTTTTTGCAATTAGCTTTAGAGCTTAGATATCTATTGACTGCGGCGGCAAATACATCTAAATATTCTCATATGTACTAAAAAAAGTATTTTCCAAGCAGTTGAAAATTCCACTGATTTGAAATTTAAGATGTTCAAGCGTAATTAATTGCACATGCAATGTGATAAGCACTGCAAGTGTGTCATATACATATGTATGTATGCCCATATATATCTATGTAAGTATGTAAGTTGCCCATAGGCATATCATTAAGGCTTGTGGCATACACGCTTAAGCAGAACCTCAGCAGTTTGCTTGCGGCAACGTTTAGCGCAAACAAAATGAGTGCAAAGCACAAAGAAAACACGGCAAAAAGCTTGCAGCAAAATCAAAAAGCTTCACTCATATTTATTTTATCAAAAAAAGCGTAAATAATTTGCTGCTTACTCCTTATTTTCTTAATACTCCTTTTGCTCTAATAAAATGTATGTATTTAGTGCTTCCCCTGCAAGCGACAGCGCTCTATATATTTTCTATACATACTTACTTACTAATTTATAATGAATTATTATATATACAAATATATATAATTATATGTATATAGCAGCAAGAAGCCGAAACTGCGCAACGTCGTCTCTAAGTATGCGTGCCTACTCTCTTGAGTAGGCGTTTTTGTTGCTTAGTATCTACTTAGTAACTAGAAGCAAGCCAAAAGAGATAACTCGAAGTAACAGAGAGACCAGCCAAAAAACAGCCACCGCATATAGCAGATAAATATATATATATATACTTATATAAATATGTATATACTTATACACAAATATATACTTAATATATACATACATATTCATTAACATATACGTCGTTCGTCTCGTCGTCCTCGTCGTCGTGGTTGTCGGCTTCTGCTTGTGAACTCCTTCGTGCTACGGCGCATTCGTTTGCAGCTGCTGAAATACAATTATGGAAGGACGGTGGGTTGCTTGGTCGGTCGGTTGGCAGGACATACTGCTTGGACGACCATTTCATTACCTCCGCTCGTCACTTAGCCACTTGGCTGCTTAGCTTTTGCAGTTGTACCCCTTCTTGTGCGGCACCGATGCTTACGACGATCTCCTTTATCCTTTTCGTGCATTTTTACTTAATTCATTTTCGTATGCCAGCTGCTGCTCTTCTTCTTTTTATTTGACACCCACACAATTCAACACACACACACACACCCACATACATTTTCACTGCTTGGACTTTACCTTTACCTAACTGACTTATTTTTATACATTTTCTGCTTCTTCTTCTTTTTCTGCTTTCTTGCTTCTACATGACCATCAAAGCTGCTGCTGCTGCTGTTGCTGGAGAAAGCCAAACGTCGCCGCCGCCGCAGCGAAATTTTCTACATTATAGAAAATGTAGAATTTGTTATGAGTGAATTAAAGGAAATAAATGTATGTAAATGCGATTGTGGCGCTGAAGCGTTAGAGCAGGTGGAGTTTGGGGGTTGTTCATTCCGGTTGGCCGGCTAAGCAGCCGTGGATATACATACATGCATGCATACACATCATCAACTCTACGCTGAGCTTAGTTACTCACTCATTACTTACTTGCTTACATACATATATATATGCTGATCTTTTAAGCAACAGCGAGTAGTGGGTACAGGTCATTGAAGAGTGCCTTATGCATGTATAAACATGTATGTATGTATGCATATGTATAAATGAGTGCGCGTACACATATGTATATATACATATAATTTGGCCATCTTCAAAGCCATTCTGAGCAAATTTTTTGGCTCTTAGCTCTTGGCTCTTGGCTATGCAGCTTCTATTGCTGGCACTTGGGCTTACATACATACATACATACATACTTTACGACGTGTGAGTACTAGATAGATAATGTGTTCACAGTTCAGCTGTTAGTGTGACTCTTTCTTCTGCTTCTTCTTCTGCTTCTTCGCTGGCGTTGGCTGTGTTCGTCTTTTTTTTATATAAATATATATAAAATAAATGTTTTTGTGCAAATTATAATATAAAAGCAGTTGGCATACACTTCTTGTGAGACATTCGTCTTGGGCGTTTGGCGAACACGAATTGCTGCTTTTAAATTTTAGGTTTTTGTGAGCGTACACTTACTTGTACGTTGTACGTCGTGGACGACACACTTGCGTTGTCGCGTTGGACGCGTTGTTGAGCAAAAGGGCAAAAACTAAGAGGAAAATTTAGGAGATGAATTGAAAAAAAAATATTAAATTGAAAAAATTTTAAATAAAAAAATATTTATTAAAATTAAATATTTATAAATAAAAAAATAATAATTTTTAATTAATTAATTTTTTTGTGCATGTGCAGCTGAAAAAAATTGCAGTGATTTTAATATAATTAATTAATTGAGATTTTGTGTCATAGCTGAGCGTGTAGCAACACGTTGGGAAAAAAATTAAATTATAATATACTCGCTTAAAATTAAAAAAATAAAATACATGCATAAATTTGTTAAATAATCAATCGAGAAAAAAGCAATGTGAAAACTTTTGACGACAAATTTCTGCTGCGCGGCGCATGGTAAAGTGTGTTGTGGAAAATTAGTTTAGAAAAAAATATTGTACAAGCATGTGAATGTGATTTTATGGCCATGCTTAAAAATAATTTAAAAAAAAATTCATAAATTTGAAATGATGCAAGTAAACTTACAGGAGTATACATATGTATGCCGCAATGTGTTGCTTACGGCTTTTTATTTTAAGAAACTTTACTTCAGTTAAAAAATAATACATAAAAAATACCAGAAATATAAATAAATATAAAAATATTAAAAAGGGTTTTTCAAAAATAACGTTTTTTTTTGTTGGTTTTTGCTTACCTACTGCGTTTTGTTTTAAGAAAATTTAAATCAGATTAAAAATAATACATAGTACAGAAAAAATAATAAAAAAATGTTTTCCAAAAAAATTTATTTTTTTGCTTACTGCATTTTGCTATAAAAAATTTACTTCAGTTAAAAGATAATACATAATACAAAAAAAAAATTAAAATAAAAATGCAATTTTTAGTGGCTAGCACGAAATCAAATTAAAATAAAAATGTTTTCCAAAAACAAATTTTTTTTACTGCATTTTGCTATAAAAAATTTACTTCAGTTAAAAAATAATACATAATACAAAAAAAATTTAAAAAAATGTTTTTCAAAAAATGTTTTCCAAAAATTGTTTCTTCTTTTGCTTACTGCATTTTGCTTTAAGAAAATTTATATCATTAATACATAATACAAAAAACAAATTTTAAAAAATGTGTATAAAAAAATTTTTCCATAAAAAAATTATATTTTTTCTTACAGCATTGTGCTTTAGGAAAATTCAATCCAGTTAAAACGCGGGGTTTGCATTTTTAATTACTTATACATATAATTAGAAAATGAATTAGTTTTTACTTTTGCTGTTTGACTACGACAGATTTTTAGCCGCTTGCCGACCTCTTCCATAGCAAGCTATCACTCATAGCACACTTATTCTTAGCGGCAACTTTTAAAGTTTACTTGCAGCAAAATTAAATGCGTGGTGCTAAAATAAAATAAAAAATAAGCGGAGTTTTATAGTTTTAAGATTTTTTTTAATTTCCTTTTTAAATTTTTTTTAATTCTTTTGAATTTTAAAATTTTTTTTAATTTTTTGTCAATTTGGTTTTCAATTTCTTTTTTTGAAGATTCTTCAATTTCATTTTTTTTATTTTTTTTATTTTTATTAAATTTGTTACTTTTTTTTAAATATCCATTCAATTTCAATTTTAAATTTTTTTTTCATTTTTTTTTCCAAGATTCGCAATTTTTTTCAATTTAAAAAAATTTTTAATTTTTTTCAATTTTTATTATTTTTTTTTTATTTTTTTGAAATATTTTTTTCAATTTCTTTCAATTTCTTTCAGTTTTTTTAATTTTTAATTTTTATTTTTTTATATTTTTTTTATTTTTTTAATTAAAAAATATTGTTTAAATTAAATTCACAGAAGTAGCCATAAAATCACACTCAGTAATTTCAAATACAGATGAGGATGAACTTCGTTAATGTAAGTATGAAAGCATGAATTAAGAGAAGAAAATAAAGCAAAAAAGATCAAAAAATGCAAAAGATTAAAAAGTAAATAAAGAGAATATATGTGTAAAAAGATCTATAAAAAAATCTATAAAAAAATATAATTCTTAAACACAAAAAAAAGCAAAAATCAGTGAAAACTTCACCAGCACAGCAAACAACAAAAAAATGTGTGTACGTGCAACGATTTGCTAAAATAAATAAATTTTCGTGCTAAACTTAATTTTTATAAAAAGTCTACAAATTTAAAAATGTGCAAACAACGCTTGAAACATAAATTTATTACACAAACGACATAACCAAGCGCTACGCCAGGCCAAACGCGCATATCAACCACTACACAAAATGTAGTCAACGCTGCATTACCGACGCTAAACGTCACAACATTTTTACACACACACACATACTACATACATACATGCACGGCTAGTATATTTGCCGTTACTATGATTTCGCGTTAACAAAAAGAAAAATTCAACATTGCCTACTTTTGTGCGCAAATTAACAGTTATGTTGCTGTAGCGGCGATCGTCATCGGTGTGTTGCTGTGCCTGCTGGATAAATGAATGAATGTTTTGTTGCATACATTTTGGCGCATACGAATTAGCAGCAACGGCGTGGAGTGTGGTGTGGATTGCAGTGCAATGCAGTGCTTGCTGATCAGCTGCTGATTTCCGTTCCGTTTGTTATTTTTTTGGTTTGTTTGTTTGCTTTTATGCTACGCACCCTGTTAATAATAATAACAACAACAACAACGATAAAAGAAGAAGCATGTGCTGCCTGCGTCAATTAACCTTTTATGCTTTTCACCACAATTTACATATGGACGTATGCATTATCTCAATCCACCACCTTTTCCAACAACGCTTATTAAACCAACAACATTCAACAAAATTGGCGCCAAACAATCTTTTTTTGGTTGTTGTTTTCTTGTATAATCGTCGAGAAAAAATTAGATTAAATTAAATTTCTAAATAAATTCGAAGACAACAACAAATTCATGCGACTATTGATCGATGGAGAAGAAATGTGGCCATGCGAAAATACGGAAATGCAAGTGAAGTGAAGAAGTAGCGCTCTAAAGAGCACTGGATTAATTCTACAACAGGTGTGGATATGTGTGTGTGCCGAATGCTCTGCCAGCAGGAAACGGTACAAAAAGCTCAAGCAACCCAGCAGATGAACGTTGCAGCTGATTCCAAAGAAGCAGAAAAATTCTGATTAATTAGGCCTTTTCGCGCAGCAAATAAATGCGCTACCACTGCCACTACCACTTCGGCTGCTATTGCTGCCGCTCCTTACTGCATGCACTCTACATACATACATATTAAATAGCTGTTGAGCAGCGCGGATGAGTGCACATGAGCGAGCGCTCAAGAGCAGCGTTCGAAAATGTACATACAAGCATGCATACCTACCTACAATAGGATGAAAGCTCTGCGTAAGAACGCCGTCGAACACGCAACTCTATCGACGTTTTGTAAAACTTTTAAGGGTAAAATATCGAAAGAAGTATTGGTGAAAACACAAACAAAAAATCAAAACAAAACAAAAAACAAACAAATAAAGTTTAAAAAAATAAAAAAAAAAATTTATAAATTGTATGTAAAAAACAAACACAAGGAAAGTAATATAAAATTTTCAGTAGCAATGCTTCTTATTTAGCAGCAGATATTTATTTGCACACTTTTCTAGCTAATGAATGGGATGGGAAGTGAGAGAGATCAGGAAGGAGTACCTACATATTTAGAAAAAAAAAATTAATAAAATTGGAGTTGCTTTAGCTCGCAATTGGCATGACTTTATTTATTGTTTTTTATTTTATTTTTTTTTTTGTTTTGCTTTATTTTATTTTATTTTATTTTATTTATTTTATTTATTTTTTATTCTATTTTATTTTATTTTATTTTATTTTATTTTATTTTATTTTATTGTATTTTATTTTATTTTATTTTATTTTATTTTATTTTATTTTATTTTATTTTAATTTATTTTATTTTATTACTGTTTTATTTTTATTCTTATTTTGTATGGAAAATAAATATTCCGGTTAACCAAAGTCGGTGCGCTTAGAAAAAAGGAGGAAAAAATGTGGCAAAAGCAGTCTCTAAGATGAGATTTTTTGGAATATCTGTGCTTCGTAAGCCTCAAAAACGGGATTAAAATTTGGAGTAATTTGGATATTTTTTTTTAATTTTTTTGTTGTCCGCGGGGAATAATTTTTTTGCTTAGCTTTTTTTGTTAAAGCTTCGAGAAATGTGCCTTTGAAAGCTCCTAAAAGAGTATTACTTAGTATAGTATAATGAACAATTATTTTATTTAAGCATTGCGATTTTCTCGGCATGAAAGCAAAGTCTCTGCTTCTGCAAGAAATGTCCCTAAAGCATTTGCTTAACTCATTAGCAAGCCTTTTTTCATTTTTCCAAGTGTTATTGACTCTCTACCCCGCATGACCTTTAGCGAAATTATTTATAAGTTAACAAGGGAATGAAATGGACGAAGACAGGTCCTATGATATCAAAATATGAAGAGGCTGGGAGAAAGACTCCCAATCTATCTGCTTCCCAGAGATGACATGACTAAGTACAACCAATTTCAGAAACGGTTTAAATCTAGCTAGGGGAAAAATCAACCCAGAAGGACTCCAAACTGTAGGACATCTTAAGGAACAACCCGGTAGTATGGTACATTGATGGCTCGAAAACACCAAAAAGTAGGGGTGATATGGTCCGAGAGTAAGGGTATCCTTGCCTATGGAGCATTTTCCGAGCATATTTCAGGCAGGGGTATTCGCCATTAGTCAGTGAGAGCAGAGTTAATCTTGAAGAGAAGATACTTTGGTGAGAATATCACTATATTGAGCGATATCCAACCGGCACCAAGAGCGCTAAATCCAATGAGATTAGCTTCTCGCTTAGTCCGAGAGTGCATCTTAAGATAATCTTAACAAACTTGGCACCAGGAACTAAATACTTTTGGCCTAAATTCTTGCGCACAAAGGAGTACCAGGAAATGAGATATCTGACGGTCTTTCCAGCGAGGCAGCATCAGCAAAACCAATAGGTCCTAAGCCATTTATAGATATAAGATCATATACGATAAAAGAAGAGCTCAGTATTGAGAAAAATATAGCTAGGGAGCAGCACTGGCAGCAATTAGAATTGGCATCCATTAGGCAAATCTATTCTTGGGGATACAATAGGCCACTATTCAAAGTAATAATGGAACTGCCCAAAAGCAGATAGAGAATCGTGGCCGGACTTCTAACAGATCACTGCGGACTCAAAAGCCATATGCACAGACTTGGTATTTACTCAAGTAGTTTGTGTCGAAAATGAGACCGCTGAGCACATTCTCTTTGAATGCGCTGCCATCTATAGAATGAGACAGAGGACACTCGGGCAATATTCCAGCCCTAAGTCCAAACGTCAAATTCTCAATTTTGTGCATGAGGCTGGCCTGGGGGAGGTATTTATATAAGGTGGAGGCCACGATAGATCCATAGATCGCGTATCAACCTGCGTGTTTATATTTATCTATCTATCTATCTATCTATCTATCTATCTATCTATCTATCTATCTATCTATCTATCTATCTATCTATCTATCTATCTATCTATCTATCTATCTATCTATCTATCTATCTATCTATCTATCTATCTATCTATCTATCTATCAATCTATCTATCTATCTATCTATCTATCTATCTATCTATCTATCTATCCATCTATCTATCTATCTATCTATCTATCTATCTATCTATCTATCTATCTATCTATCTATCTATCTATCCATCTATCTATCTATCTATCTATTTATCTATCTATCTATCTAACTAACTACCTATCTTTATAAGATAAAGCGGAAATTTCTGTTAGACAGTAGGTACTGAAGTCATTATAAATGTGCGCACAGAAACGATTTCGGACTATTTCTGACTAAATTATCGATTAAGACAACAGACTAAAATTTTTTTTTCTGTTTTGGGAATTGTTAATTGATAATTTTGAAAATACACTGTGTGAGGCTGAGGAAAAGCCGCAAATGTTGATATATTATTAGATTAATGGTATCATTTATGTATATTAATATATTTATTATTAAAATGTATTTTATTATTATATATTATGTTTTTGTAATGATTTACTTTATTTCAATTATAATTGCGTTTTCCTTATTTTTTGTGTTATCTTATTCAGCTTATCATTCTAAAGAATTTGTAGGCGTTAACTCTATTAAAATTTTTTTTTTCACTCGCGCTGCATCTTCAGTCTGTTATTTATACATCTTTTGTTAATTTCTTATCAGCAAAGTACGATAAACACTTCAAAGTATCTGGCACATTTCAATGTTAAATATTACTTTAATAGTGTGCATATATTGTAGAAATCATGTAGCTTACAATTAAGGGGCGTTCTTTTGTGTCAGAATTGAGAAAAGACAAGTCTAAATTACTTTACCCTAGAGATTACTTCGAGTAAATGCTTAACTGCGTTGCAAAAGAAAACCAACTGTTGTTTTATTAGTGTAATATTTAAAAATATATTTATTCAACTGTATCTTAAAAAAAAAACAATTTTTTCTTTTTATTTAAATAATATTTCTTAAACAAAATCTCTAATCACAAACTCTCTCGCATTCTTGCAAATTAATTTCAGGTTACACCATAACGAGAAGTTATCCAATGAGAATGCCGCTGAATTGTGGTAAGTAAAAGACTAATGAGAATATGCTAGAAGTATATATTATATGTATGTATATATGTATAATATGCATATTTTTATGTAATAATTTTTTTTTTTATATATGTAAATACTTTTGTGTAAATAAATGTGCTTATTTTTTATGAGTCAAGAAAGGCCATCTGCCTAAGCCCATACATGCTTTAAGAATAATTAAGAAAAACTTATTAAAATGCCTTTTTGCGGATTAGAACTTTTTAAGGAAAACAAAAATTAATTAACTCCAACTCATAGTGCACCCTTTTCGCTTTCTCAATATAAAATTAGAGTTTTAATGAAACTTTTAACAAAACGAAATTCCTTCTCAGTACATATCTACTGCAGTCAGCGCTTCTATAGTAAATTAAACATACACTAGAATATATACTAGTACTACTTCGGCATTATGAAAAAAAACAAGTAAGGAAGCCTAAGTTCGAGTGGAATCGAACATTAGATACTCAGCTGTATGCTTTCATTGTTTGTTTGCGTTTGATGGAAACACGGTGCACTTAATATAAAGCGAGTGCTGCATAAAGTGGGCGTAGTCACGCCCATTTTCTAAATTTTTATCAGTCATCCAACTAAGCATAGGAATATTATTCTTTGTGCAAAATTTCATTCCTTTATGACTTCTAGTTACAAAGATGTCATGTTACAAATTCCCAAAGGGTGTTCCAGAAATATCTTTCTTAAAAAGTAGGCGTGGTCATAAACCGATTTCAATAAATTTTTGCGTGTCTATTAACACAAGTTATAAAAGTGTATAAACCAAGTTTCGTCATAATATCTCAATTATTTGTCGAGTTATAGGCTAAGAAATCTCGTATATCCCTTTGTGTAAAAAGAGGCGGTGCCACGCCCATTTTCCACAATTTTTCTATTTGTTGTTTCCGGTCTATTGTGGAAGTCATGCCACAAAATTTCAATGACAGATCTTTATATTTGACAGAGATATCGCTTAAAATGTTTTTATTAGGCCCCTTTATAGTTCTCATATATAAAAGTGGGCGTGGTCGTCAACCGATTTCGCTAAAATTTTGAGCGTGTATTACCACAAGTAATGAAAGTGTACACACCAAGTTTCGTCATTATATATAAATTATTTGTCGAGTTATGGGCTCAGAAATCTCGTATATTCCTGTTTATAAAAAGAGGCGGTGCCACGCCCATTTTCCAAAATTTTTGTGTTTTTCGTTTTATATCCGCAGTTGGACTACTGCTATAAAATTTCAATGATATATCTTTATATTTGACAGAGATATCGCTTAAAATGCTTTTATTAGGTCACTTTATAAGACCCATATATAAAAGTGGGCGTGGCCCTAAACCGATTTCGGAAATTTTTCGTCCAAATATTTGACTAAGTAAGTATATCACGCGTACCAAATTTCATCGATATATCTTCAACGGTTTCTGATTTATGACTCATAAAACTTTCAATGTTTGCCCCTTAATAAGTGGGCGTGGCACCGCCCATTTTCCAAAATTTTTGTGTTTTTCGTTTTATGTCCGCAGTTGGACTTACGCGACAAAATTTCAATGATAGATCTTTATATTTGACAGAGATATCGCTTAAAATGTTTTTATTAGGTCACTTTGTAATATACATATATAAAAGTGGGCGTGGCCGTCAACCGATTTTAACTATTTTCCGTCCAAACGTATGCCTAAGTAAGTAAATCACGCGTACCAAATTTTGTCGATATATCTTCAATGGTTTCTGAGTTATGACATATAAAACTTTCAAGGTTTGACCCTTAATAAGTGGGCGTGGCACCGCCCATTTTCCAAAATTTCATCAAATTTCTTCCTAGGGGCCTGAGCTCAACACGTGGGTAAAATTTCATTGCTCCAGCTATATTAGTGACTGAGATACCAAATTTCCGATTATTTCTATATAGGAAAAGTGGGCGTGGTCATGGTCCGATTTCGCCCATTTTCAATACCAACCGTCCCAGTCTCGATACCAACTTGCATTTCAAATTTCATCAAAATATCTCAATTTTTGCGCGAGTTAGAGTGTTTACAGACGGACGGACAGACGGACAGACGGACGGACGGACAAACGGACGGACGGACGGACGGACATGGCTAAATCGATTTCTCTTTTCACCCTGATCATTTTGATATATATAAGTCTATATCTATCTCGATTATTTCACTCTGTTACAATCCACCGTTATGTGATTAAAACTATAATACTCTGTGTACTAGTACAGCTGAGTATAAAAAACAAAAAACAAAAAAACTTGACGATTTGCAATTCATATACTATCGCACGTATCTACATATATACAGAGATATTCTTGTTCATATACATATAGGTATGTAGGTGCATTTTTAATATGTAGTATTTTCTTTTTTAAATTACTTGCAAGTACATACTTTAGTTAATCAGCAAATACTTTAGCGCACTCCTTTCAACAACTCAACTCAGCTCACAACATGCAAGGCAAGGAAAGACAGGCTAGGCAGGCACTTATCCAAAGGAAGCATGATTTTATATGTTCATTTACATATGAGCAAGCAAGCAAGTAAACTTTCATTAGGATATTTTAAGCAAGTAGCCTTAGGTGCACTTATTTATGTGTACAAACATAAAAAAAATGCAAACAAACAAGAGTCAAGAAAATGAAAATAGGAAATATGTAGGAGGCACTTTGCGTACAACCTTAAGTAGGCGGAAAATATGAATGTGAAGAAGGCCGTATGAATGAAATGTAGAATAGGAAGCATATGTTGCTGTGCTGATGTTGTTGGCTTCGAAGAATAAAGGACGAACGGAGAAAATGTTGAAGAAACAATGCAAAGATTTGCTTTTATTCTTTCTTTATTTTTACTTCTTTTCTTTTATGTGTTTTTTCTTTTAATTTAGGATTTCCTGCAATTGCAAGTGCAATTTAATATTTATAGGTATCTGTATGCGGTAAATGTTTTTTTCTTAACTTTTTGTATATAGAAGTAAGTGAGGTATCATATCAATACTCCAACTAAGTAATTTGAATGATGTTATTAGCAATAACATTACTTGCTTAGACAAAAATTAGTCAAATATTTATCACTACTTGAATAAAACGAAGCAAAAAGCATTACGGATATATCGATTAAATTTTAGTGAAATAGTAATACCCCTAGTATATATGTATTTATATGTATCTACTCATATGTATAAATGTGGCATGATAAAATATTGGCACTATTTAACCCTTTTGTGATGTATTGGCGCGTATTTAATTAATGCAAGAAATAATCTTAGAAATAACCGCATATTTTTGCTTATATGAGCAGTCGACTTTCAAATAGGGCTATGTGGATATTTCTAATTAAGCCACAAATTAGAAAAAACACTACGGCATCAAGCTCTATTTTATTTGAATATTTTTTGCTACTTATTACCTAAAAGTTTAGCCCATAAGATATTTAATTTAAATGTATTGCATAGCTATTTTTGAAACGAATAATTACATCCAAATTTCAAAATCGAAGGAATTTCACATAGCCCTGTTTGAAAGTCGACTACTTAACTTAAAACCGACTGGAGTAAAATATAAATTTTTGCTTCCGAGCTATTGCTCTTAATTTCTTGCCGCCGATGGTTTAATAAGAAAGAGATAGCGAAAAATACCAAAAAGCGCGCGCTAAATTCTTTTCATAAGCTTTGTATAAGCTCTCTGACGCATTTATCTGAACCCGGTACAAGCTTCTGATCTTTGACGACCACCAAAGAATGCCCTGCTTGAAATTTTCGTAGAACATTTTAACCCTCTGAATCAGTGATTATCGCAGCCTATGCATATGCGTGCATAAGCTTTTTATAGCTTTCACACCAACAGCCTCACATCGAGACCACAAAGCTCTTCGTGCACACGAAAAAATTTTGTGTGTTTGCAAATTTTTATTCAACGATTTCCAGTCAGCGTTCTGCGATTGAGCTAGCAGGATTTGCTACTCTCTGAGCGATTGTAAATGATTGTGCGTTGTGGGTGGTTTTTTTTATTTAAATTTTTTACGTAATATTTTTTACTAGGAATCGTGCTTTTATATTTTTTGCGTTTTATATTTTTGATTTGTGGTTTTTGAGAAGTTGATAATAACATAACATCCATTCCCAATTTCAAAATTTTAGTTTTCGAACATGATGGGTTTCTTTTGGGTGTAGCCAAGAGCTTTTTATGCTTTTAACACATGCACAAGTCAGGTCAAGTCAAGTCAACTCAAGTGATAAACTGTGTTCCAAATGCATTCTTTTTAATGACCGTTTGAGAAAGTGTTAAAAATACACATTTACGTGGGCATTAGAGGGTTAAAATCTACTATGAAAAAAATGCTCATTAAATTATTCATAAAATTGTGCTGAAAAAGTTCGACCTGAAAATTTTCATTTGAAGTTTTTATACGAGTAATTTCTATGAAGTAATTGCACCAACGGCCAAAATTTTTTAAACTATAACTCCCAGAAAATACACAGAATTTGGGGACTAGAGTATGTACTCTCTGGAAGAAAGTTGTTTCGGAAGGCTTCCATTTTCATAATTACCAGTGTTTGATCGTAAATATAAAGCTTAATTTTTTTTTAAATGAACTCAATGCTTATTTTACAAATTTTGACACTTTATGTTGTTTACAAATTTCTGAAATTATGGGGTTTACAATGCTTTGTTAATTCAATTGAGTACTTCTAATATAATTTTTTACACTTACTTTGTAAATATATTTGCTTTTTTGCATTGCTCTCGAATATTTTTTTTGTGCTTTGCTTCGCAAACTTTGTGAATCAAGCACTTTGTCCAAAAAGATACAAAATAAACAGTTATGCACGCAAGGGTTAAGCTAAAATTAGTTAAGAATACAAGTTAGCTTAGAAAAGCGAAAAGCTCATATGAGAAATTTATGCATAAAGTAGGTAGTAAGCGAAATGTAGCACAAAAAAATGAAACATTTGTAATAAAAAGACTTAACTTGAAATGCATACATATTTCGTAGTAATCATGCTGTAACAGCGACAACAGTAGCTACAAAAACAAACACAAACACACAAACTTCAAGAGGAAGTTGAAAAAACGGCGCTACAGACAAGGACTTACTTAGCAGCAAAACGACTTGTGACGTTGATTTCCTTGTATTTTGTCATTTAAGCTGAAAATAATTGCGTAGGGGCTTGTAAAATGCTTGTTGTTTCACTTCTTGGCTTGAAGCTGCTAATGTTCATACATATCGTCGGCCTCCTGCCAGATACACGAATGTGAAATTTAAGAGCTATGTCTGCTCTTTATCGGGTATATATTGATATAATAACAATTGATAATTTTATATATGCTTATGTACATACAAATGCATATTATGTATGTGTGTTTACACAAGAATTTATACAAATATTAATTGTTATTACATCAATATATACCCGAGAAAGATCAGACATCATACTTAAAAAGAATTTCACATTCGTGTTTCTGGCAGTAGACCGACAATATATACTATGAATGAATGTATCTACATGTGCTCCAGTGGCTGTAGCAAGTGCAACAAAATCTCAGCTGCAACCCAAGCCATTGCCATCCGCCACCCAGCCAACCAACCCTTCTCTCCGCTACGAAATGTGCAACAACCAAGCGCAAGTTTCGTATTTTTTTTCCCAGTTTCCAACTATTGCATTGGCAGTTATAGTTGCCGTTGTTGTTGTTGTTGTAGTTGCTCTAAGTTTTGTTTACATCCGCACAATAACACATCTGAACTTATGCACTTATTACATACATACCCTGCAGCGAAATCAACTAGTTGTAAACTAATTGACAACTAGTTGGCCATAGAGCTCAACTAGTCAGCCATCTATCTTTTTTCCATATTAGCAACTGGTATTTTTAACACGGTGATGACCTAGGAAATGGCAATTGTCAGTATCCACACCAGAGTCATACCACTTGACTGACTAGTCAGTATCCACACCAGCATCATACCACTTGACTGACTAGTCAGTATACACACCAGCATCATACCAATTTGCTGACTAGTCAGTGTAGATATCAGAACTATACCAGTTGACTGACTAGTTTTACATGATACTCCAATGAAAATAAAAATTGCAAAATAAAGTTTCTAATACATTTATTTAGTTATTAGAATATGATATTTAAATTAAAGAATTCAGGCGCATTAGATTGTGATCTTGCATATTAAATATTTAGGAAAATTAACATTAACATTGTGAATAAGTAACACGTTGACCATTCTAAGCTTGACTTTTATATTGATGATTTTCTGACTGTATACAAACATATCATGTACTTTTGTCTATGGCTGAAGTAGTATCTAATATAAATTAACATCTCAAACTATGTTATATTTGTGGCATTCGCCTGATTTAATGATCTAACAATTTGCAACCAACTAAATCTACAAGGGGTCTACTACGCAGGGTTCGAATACTACAACAACAATAAAGAAGTTGCTTTACTTTTACTGCATACGTGTTCATTGCAACCTCCAGAAAACCCGGATACATTCGTTTTTAATTTAAACCCTTTTTTTTGGCAAAACTTCTTGTTTCATAACTAATCTCAATTTGTCCCCTATGAATCTAGTTGACCAACTCCCATAATTTATCTAGTCAGTTAACTGGTAGGTTGGCTGACTAGTTTGGACTTTCGCTGCAGGGTACAAACATACATACATACAAACATACATGCACACATATTCATTTACGCTCGACTGCAAGTTCACATCTAACCACTTACGCGTTTGCCGTGGCGGTGAAGGACGAAAAGGACACGTTGTTTTATTTTTTACTTTTCTCATTGCATGTTGCCGTTTTTTATGCTTTCTCCTCATGCTTTTCCCTCCCTCTATGCTTGCTTGTATTACCTTAGAATTATTATTAAAAAGAAAAGTCAGCAAGGCGGAAAACAAGAAATTCAAAGTAAAACAAAGCAGAAATTGGCAAGCAAAAAAAAGCAAAAAAAGCAAGCGAAGGTAGAGAAAACATGTTTAATGGTGAGCAGCATGCACGTGCTGGACGGAGTGAGGGGAAGGGTGAGCGAGAGGGAAGGGTTTTATTTGGTACAAAAAAGCATGTCCTTAATATTTTGCAAAGTTGGCTACTTTTCTTGGGAGGAAAAAGTTCGCACATAAGCGCATGCAGGCAGGCATACATATGAACATACATATGTACGTATAGATGCTTTCTATGTACATTGTATGCTGCAAATATTGCATTGCTTGTTGGCAGATTTAGCTTGGCTATGAAACTGCGAAAAGTCTCTTGAATCATGTGAGTGGTACGACAGTTGCTTGAAGTACCCGAAAATATGCAGAAACATTTGTATATAGATATATGTGTATGTGTGTTTATAAAAGCACATGTGAATAAACTCTACTAATTTACATACATACATACATAAGTTTTAATTAAAAAGATGTTGCATAAGAATGGAAGGGAAACTGGTCAAGACAACTGCATGTGAACATACATAAGAGACGTTGGTTGAAGCGCTTTGACCGTCTGTTTCACTGGTGTTTAAAAAGAAGAAAAAAATAGAAGTTTTGCTGAAAAGAATATTGCTTGTTATATGCACATAGTATACTATGTATGTACAGGTTCCTCAGCTGCTTAATACTTTAAGATTTTTAAAGCTAAAGAAACAACTTTGGAAAATTTAATAACAATGTTTAGCTGTTAGGGTTAAGTTAAAGTAAACTTTATGTATTGTGGAATGAATTTCGTTTTCGAAAAACAAACAAACAGAAAAGAAAGTAAAGTATCTTCATAAAATGTTTTGTAATAATAAGTTTAGGTAAATAAAAATTCTCCTATAAAGAGTTAGAATCGAATAATAATACAAAACAAGGGAACATTTTACAAAAGTGTACCCGATCCGGAAAAATTTTGTTTCTTTAGGAGGGTGGAGAAGGTTTCCCAGATTACAAAACTGTAGTACAAATTTGCCGGACACTTTCTGTGTTGACAACCTTAGGTCGCGCTTTACAAAACAAGTCCAACCCTTAGAATACTAATTATACAGGAATATCTACGGAGCGATACATACCTATATGTACATAGAATTTTTGTGTAATAGAGAGTAAAAGAAATATAAAAATAATAATAAAAAAATAATTAATAATTAAAAAATAATAACAAAAATAAAAAAATTATAAAAAAAAATAAAAAATAAATAAAAAAATATAAAAAATATATAAAATATATTAAAGCAAAAAAAAATATAATAATAAATATAAAAAAATAAAAAATTAATAAAAAAATAAATAAAATTTATAAAATATATAAAAACAATTAAAAAATTATAATAATAAATATAAAAAAATAATAAAAAAATAAAAAACTAAAAAAAAAATAAAAAATATTATAAAAAAAATAAAAGTAAATAATAAAAAAATAAAATAAAATAAAAAGTTAAAAAAATTTAAAAATTAATAAAATATATAAAAACAATTAAAAAAATTATAGATATTAATGATTATAAAAAATAATAAAAAAAACAAAAAAAAAAACAAAAAATGGCAAAAAATATAATAAAAAAATAAAAGCAAATAATAAAAAAATAAAATAAAGCAAAATAAAAATGTTAAAAAAGAAATTAAAAATAAATAAATAAACTAAAAACATAATTAAAAAAATATTAAAATAAGAAAAAAATAAAATAAAAAAATAATAATAAAACCCAATAAAACTAAATAATAAAAAAGTAAAATAAAAAAATTAAAACTAATTAATTAATCAAAAAGAATAAAACAAATAATAAAAATAAAAAAAATTAAAAAGTAAAAAATAAGTTAAAAAATTAAAAAACAAATAATATAACAAGTAAGGAAGCCTAAGTTCGAGTGGAATCGAACATTGGATACTCAGCTGTATGTTTTCATTGTTTGTTTGCGTTTGATAGATTTTATATAAAGCGAGTTTTGCATAAAGTGGGCGTAGCCACGCCCATTTTCAAAATTTTTATCAGTCATCCAACTAAGCATATGAATATTATTCTTTGTGCAAAATTTCATTCCTTTATGACTTCTAGTTACAAAGATGTCACGTTACAAATTCCCAAAGGGTGTTCCAGAAATATCTTTGTTAAAAAGTAGGCGTGGTCATAAACCGATTTCAATAAATTTTTGCGTGTCTATTAACACAAGTTATAAAAGTGTATAAACCAAGTTTCGTCATAATATCTCAATTATTTGTCGAGTTATAGGCTAAGAAATCTCGTATATTCCTTTGTCTAAAAAGAGGCGGTGCCACGCCCATTTTCCAAAATTTGTATATTTTTTGTTTCCGGTCTATTGTGGAACTCTTGCCACAAAATTTCAATGAATTATCTTTATATTTGACAAAGATATCGCTTAAAATGTTTTTATTAGGCCACTTTATAATACCCATATATAAAAGTGGGCGTGGTCGTCAACCGATTTCGCTAAAATTTTCAACATGTATTACCACAAGTAATAAAAGTGTACACACCAAGTTTCGTCATTATATATCAATTATTTGTCGAGCTATGGGCTCAGAAATCTCGTATATTCCAGCTTCTAAAAAGAGGCGGTGCCACGCCCATTTTCCAAAATTTTTGTGTTTTTCGTTGTATGTCCGCAGGTGGCCTCCTGGCATAAAATTGCAATGATATATCTTTATATTTGACAGAGATATCGCTTAAAATGTTTTTATTAGGTCACTTTATAATACCCATATATAAAAGTGGGCGTGGCCGTCAACCGATTTTAACAATTTTTCGTCCAAACATTTGCCTAAGTAAGTATATGACGCGTACCAAATTTCATCGATATATCTTCAACAGTTTCTGAGTTATGACTCATAAAGCTTTCAATATTTGCTCCTTAATAAGTGGGCGTGGCACCGCCCAATTTCCAAAATTCCATCAAATTTCTTCTTAGGGGCCTGAGCTCAACACGTGGGTAAAATTTCATCACTCTAGCTATATTAGTGGCTGAGATACCAAATTTCCGATTTTTTCTATATAGGAAAAGTGGGCGTGGTCATGGTCCGATTTCGCCCATTTTCAATACCAACCGTCCCAGTGTCGATACCAACTTGCATTTCAAATTTCATCAAAATATCTCAATTTTTGCGCGAGTTAGAGTGTTTACAGACGGACGGACGGACAGACGGACAGACGGACAGACGGACGGACGGACGGACATGGCTCAATCGATTTCTCTTTTCACACTGATCATTTTGATATATATAAGTCTATATCTATCTCGATTATTTCATTCTGTTACAATCCACCGTTATGTGATTAAAACTATAATACTCTGTGTACTAGTACAGCTGAGTATAAAAAGGGCGGGAGGAAGGTCCATATAATTATTCCTAAAAGTTTCACTAAAAAATTCTTAGTGGTTTGTAAATAAATGCAGATGGTGCATTATACCAAAGTGGCGCCCAAAATACTAGGTTCAGACATTCTATTTGTTTTTTTTTTTTTGTGAGATTATTTATGCCCAAATTTTATATTTCCAATTTCGCGA
This sequence comes from Urophora cardui, assembly GCA_960531455.1. NCBI lineage: Eukaryota > Metazoa > Arthropoda > Insecta > Diptera > Tephritidae > Urophora > Urophora cardui. Next base: position 142,642,604 of record OY482672.1, read on the forward strand.
GGATCGTACCAAGTATACAGTGTCATCTAATAGGTAAACTAATTACTTTTCATAACAGCAGTATGACTCTCTAATATCTTAAAATTTTGAGGTTTCCGGTTTCACATTTTGAAGCCTACAGCGCTACCTTTTGAGACTTTTAACCATTTTTTCATCCTCAAGTCTACGGGACGCGTTTATGAAGCAACCCCCAGGCGCAAGTATCGACTCTGATTCAATCATTTTAAAGTTAAAACTACATATCGTCGTTTAAACTTCATAACCGCCTATGTCAAAATTGATAATTGTCATACTTTAACCATCAATTCGGTCTTTGGGAAGCTCGTTAAGCTCTATATGTACTTCCTTCTAATGTTAATTTCAGCTCTGAAGTCGTAGAGTTGATCGTCTGGAGTTCAATTAATTCAGTTAATTTTTGGCATGCCGATTAGGCGTTATGAAAGTCTCACTTAGACGTTTACGAAGTTTAAACGGCGTTATGTACAATGTACATACTTACACCTATATAATTTCAAAATGGTCGGCATTATTATAGCGAATCGACGTTTGAGGTGATGACGACACCGGCCGCGGCACTGCGTTCCATCTACACGTATGTATGTATGCATATCAATTGGCATTTTTTATTACAAAAAGCTACTGCTGAGAATTTATACTTCTGTGTTGCATAGAAAACAAAAACAAAACTTAAGCCGAAGCAACAAAAAAAAATAAAAAAACTATTTCCGTTTCGCAAGGCGAGCATTGGCTGGTTTTGGTGCGGCCCACTTACGACTAACTTTGCTGATTCGTCCGTCAATGGTCAGCTCAGTTTAGAGCTTAAGTTCAATTTAGCAATAATAAAATATAATACATACATACATACATGTACATATGTACACAAATAAACAGAATAAGCACTTTTTGTGTCGCTATTTTAAATTTTATTGTATTAGTGCATCTGGAACTTGGGTTTTATTACAAATTTTCGTGCGAGCAAACGTAGCCGGCACAGCAGAACAGTACATAGGCACTATATACATACGACTATATACAACTGGACATACACATATGGCTGATCTCAATTTGAAATAAATTACACTTGATTATCTCTGAATGTTGTTGACATCAATTCTTTTTTTTTTTGTTTTCTGTTTTATTTCTAATGCCTTTATTGCTATTGTTTTCACGTGGCATTAAGTGGGTTGCGTTTTTAGTAGCTACAAGCATTTAGGTACATATGCTCGTACATATATATATATATATATATATGTATGTATGCAGATATTCATCTATCAAATTTTTCTACAAGTCATTTGGCGACTTAATTTTGATATACATGTAAATTGCGAGGCGGAATAAAACGCGATACGTTCCCAAAAGCAAAGCTTACAATAATACAGGGTTTGTATGTATGTATGTATGTATGTAGATATCACAGGTTGCTGCTTAATGCGCTCGTTAAATTTATAAAACCAAAAAATATTCGAACGGATGTTGTTGTGATAAAACCGAGTGAAAAAGCAGAGAGTTGTAATCTAAATGCGCAGCCAAGCGTAAATTCGAGATCGTCAAAAAGTGGCGATTTCACCGTTTGCGTTTATTGATTGCTTAGCAAATTTAAGTGAGTTAGCAGTGTCATTCAAGTAAAGGGTGTTTTTTGAGGTATACAATTTTGACATTAACACGTACATACAAACATACTTACACTTAAAAAATCGACGCCTTATTTAAGGCTTATTCCAGGCTTATAACATAAAGCCTGATATATCTAAGCGACGTAAGTGGTATGAAGAAAAGCTTTTAGTAAGGCTTCTTTTCATGTGTTGATGTCATAAGGCTATAAGGACTAGGTACTCTCTCTTTCTCTCTTTCTGAGAGGAAAGCTTATTACCATGGTTTATTTGCCATGGGCCGCTGTGGTGCAGTGGGTAGAGTGCTCGCCTGCTATGCCAGAGGTCTCGGGTTCAAACCCCAGTCCGAGCCAACACCAAAATAATTTTTCTAATTAGTAAAAATCCAATTATTGGGTTTTTTAAGACCAGCGGTCACCTCTCGGCAGTGGGCGGCATACCCTCCGAGTGTATTTCTGCCATGAAAAAAGCTTCTCACAAAAAAATGCATTCGCCGTTCGGAGCCGGCATTAAACTGTAGCTCCACCCAATTAGTAGGAAAAACAGAAAGGAGCACACCTCGAATTGGGAGAGCAGCTCGGCCATAAAACTCGTCAGAGTTATAATAGCGCCATGGTATTATTATATTATTTATCGACGGAGTAGAAATTTGGTGTGTTTTTGAACGATTTTCCGTCATTTCTTGACAAGTTTGCTATGTTTATACCGGTTTCGGTGATGTGCCTTCTTATGTAGATTTTTTTCATTTTGATTCGAAGGTCATTTTCGAACATTATAAACAATAGTGGCACTTCCTTGCTATCTAGAGATTTCCCTCTGCTAACTATCTGCCTTTTAGCGAAATTAAGAGAATTTAGGAGAGTATGGCTACTACTCATAATTTGCTCCAATATTTTTGTTCGATCTGCCCTAGCTTGTTCGCTGCGAAAATTTGACCACTCATGTTTGTAGGGTGAAAATTTTCGGCTATACTCTAAAGTTTATGAAACTCCTATGAAAAGGTCCCGTTTTCAAATAAACACCTTCTCTAAATCACCACCCTTCAATATGACTTCAGATCTAAGAGTTACCAAAAAACTGAGTGCTAACAAAAACTTCGCCTAAAATTTTGTATTACATTAAAAGTCAATTACAATATCCTAAGTAAAAAAGGAAAAAAGCAAACAAACAAACAAACAAACAAACGGTGCAACGCTTTCAAGAGTAGTTCCGCTCTTTTGTTTGATGCCCCATTATAGAATACTTCCGGCCAAGCTAGCAACGCACATCTGCAACTGCAAGTGGAGGAAACAATGGCGGGTTTTCATAATTTCCATACAGAACCGATTTTTTTTGATATTAAACAAATATAAAATCTTTGGTCTAAACAACTAGCCAACTAACTAACAAAAAAAAAACAAATAAAAGCAATAAGCCAAATACAACAACAACACACACCCGCAACCGGCACAAATCTTTGTCATGTGCCATGCCACCAAAACGCAAAAGCTGCGCCGTAAAGCAGCAAGTGAGAGGTGTGTTAAGCAATCAAACTTACATAAAAGTCATGTTCGCATTTGGGCCAACAAGCGAGGGCTACATACATACATACATGCATGTACATATGTATTTATATCTACGATTAATAATGACAATGGCCATATGAACAGTGTTGCCAGGTCATGAAGAAAAACGAGGGTAGATTGGCAAAAAAAAAAGTTAGAAAAGGCTGAAACTAAAAAAAAGAAGCTAAAAAGAAGTCAGCATTTTTTTTAAGAAATTCATTCAAACTTTATTTATTTAAGTTTTGTTCATTTGCATATAAAAACTATAAACATTACTTAAAGGAACTATTCATGTTTGAACACATATCAGGCACATTTTCTTGACTAGTACATGACTTTGTTTTTTAAATAAATACTTATACATAGAACAAAAAATCACTCCAAACTAGTTAATTAAATAATATCATCTTCGTCTGATGAACCAGAAGAGCTTGAGGTTTCGTATAAATTTCGCGCATTTACCATAGAGGTGAGATCATCAGAAATTTCAAAATCATCACAGCATTTGGACACGCGTTTTAATGAACATCTAATATTAAGCAGCGAATGAAGCATTTTGGTTTTTAATCTGTTCCTTAGCTTAGTTTTTAAAATGTTCATGGCACTAAAAATTCGTTCAACCTCTGCATTACTGAGTGGTAATACCAAAAAACTAAATACAAATTCGACAACTCCCAAAAAATCGTGTCATTACTCACTCCTACAACTCGAAATAAAAGAACATATGTATGCATGTATATATTTCGGGGAAAACCAGGCCTACTATATTTTGACAACAATGTAACAAGGTTGCTATAAAAACCTTACGGTCAGAACACATTCATGGCGTCGCATACGTACAACGGCGTTCACATGAATTACTGCAAGTTCTTGTTATACAAATTAGTACAAGTAACATTTTGAGTAAAAAAGGCTAGAAAAAAGCCACGAAGCTAAACCGAAAATTATGAGGCTAAAGGACAAAAAAAAAGGCTAAATCTAGCCTCGAAAAGGCTAACCTGGCAACACTGCATATGAAGAGGGGTGTACCTACTTACATACGAAACCACGCTGCTGACTAGGCTTTGGTTAGGTAAAGTCATGCCACGCACATGCGAGTATGAACCTTTAGCTTACTGTGCTATACCAGCTTATGGTGGCTGGTAATGCGTTGTTGTTGTTGTTGTGATTATTAACTAACTTCATTAAGTCGTGTTATTCTCAAAGCTGTGCTACGCGATTTACTCGGCATATGAATGAATGAATGATGTTTATCGCCACTTCGCCATTCAATTGACGGCACATTCCAATAAAAAGTTGCAGGTGGACCGAAATCGTTTTGTGTTTGATGTCCGGTTTTGGTTTTAGCTTGTTGCTGGTAACGTGTAGGTATATAATTATGTATTATGTATTGCGCGACGCTTATTAATGTGAAAAAGGGCATTAGGGTGCAGTGTTGTGCAAAATAAAAGCAATAGTGTTGCTGGCTTGGTTTTTAATTGTGCTCTTCTGCAAATTTTGGGTTTAAACACGTGAAGCTAGGAAAAAAAAACTACATGAATTAGATATACTGAGTATGAAAATAAATTTTATTTCTTTTTTTAAGCTGGTTTTAAAGCTTCTAGAAAACCGGTTTATTAATCTGAGTTCTTAGAAATAAATCTTTTTCGAACAGTATGTCGAACTTTCGCGCATACGCCATTTTTTTTAGTAGATATTGATTGAAAACTTTTGGAGGTACCAAAATTCCGGTTTTTTAATTAATATTTTTGTAAAAAAAAACAGCATTTTTCATTAGTTGAATTCTCATGCTCAACGTACTTTTTTTGGAAAATGTTAAAGGGAAACCCGTTGTAGGTACCATAAACCCGGTTTTTCACTTAATATTTTTGTAAAAAAATTAGTCACTGCTTTTTTTAATTTTAAGTCTCATGCTCAACCAATAATTTTTAGAAGATGTTAATGAAAAAACCTTTGTACTTAGTTACCAAAAACCCGGTTTCTTGCTTAATATTTTTGTAACAAAGTTAATAATAATATAATAATATAATAATAATACAATGGCGCTATTATAACTCTGACGAGTTTTATGGCCGAGCTTCTCTCCCAATTCGAGGTGTGCTCCTTTTTTGTTTTTCCTACTAATTGGGTGGACCTACTGTTTTATGCCGGCTCCGAACGGCGAATGCAATTTTTGTGAGAAGCTTTTTCATGGCAGAAATACTCTCGTAGGGTATGCCGTCCACTGCCGAGAGGTGACCGCTGCTCTTAAAAAACCCAATAATTGGATTTTTACTAATTAGAAAAATTGTTTTGGTGTTTGGCTCGGACCGTGGTTTGAACCCGATAACTCTGGCATGGCAGGCGAGCACTCTACCCACTGCACCACAGCGGCCACGCAAAAAAGTTAATACTTTTCAAAAAGTCGAAATCTCAAGTTCAACGAAAATTTTCTAGAATATTTTAATGGAAAATCCGTTGTTGGTATCAAAAACCCGAGTTTTTCTTTCAATTTAAAAAAATAAAACAGTCAATACTTTCAAACCGTCAAAGTTTCATGCTCAATGCCAATTTTTTTTAAAAGATGTTAATGGAAAACCCGTTTTAGGGTACTAATTAACCGGTTTTATCTTTATATTTTTGCTAAAATGTTACATATAGATTTCGAACAGTAGAAGTCTGATGTTTATGAATAATTTTTTTTTGTGAGATATATTGATTAAAATACGGTGGTATTGTTTCAAAAAACCGGTTTTTTCTTATTCTTTAAAAAAAAAACATGCTTTCAGAAAATTCCAGTCACATGCAAGCGGACCTTTTTTAGAAGCTGTTAGCGGCAAAAGCCATTGCAAGGTAATAAAAAACCGATTTTTAATTTATAAATATATTTGTTAAAAGACTTTATACATTGCGAGCAGTAGAACTATCGCGCTTGTGAAATATACATATACATACATACGTATTAAAAAATTTTTTTGTGAGAGATATTGATTAAAAAAACGTGGTAGCGGTATCAAAAAACCGAATTTATATTTAGATTTATGTAAAACACAAATGAATAGTTATCAATCAGTAGAACGTGCGTGTTTATTTGACTACTTTTTGCTAGACGTTAATTAAAAAAACCGTTAAAATTAGCAAAAACCGGTTTTTTTTATTTTTGTGAAATATATGTAAACGAATGTTTTTCGTTCAGTTAATTTCGTATATTTCATGTAGATTTTAGTGAAAACTGGAAGGTAGTATTAAAAACAGTTTTTTTTTCCAAAAAAAAATCTCAAAACTCCCTCTGTTGCTTTAATTCTGCACACTACTGCACACGCCTTCAGCTTCATCTTTTTGGCCAGAGCGGCCAACTTCATGCGGTGCTTACACATATATGTATTTGTATAGGCGTATCCGTTCGTAGGTTTGTCTCATTAATTAAATTCTTTTTATTAGGACACTTGTTCTCTGTTACAAAAAAGCATAAATAGTTGGTGCTTATAAAGATTTTACACATGTACGTACTTCTATGCATGTAATTGTGCCCACATGGCACATGCTATTGAGTCATCATGTTAAGCACTTTTCGGTTGGTAGATTGAGCATCCAGGCCAACCAAAATAGGTACCTTTGCTTGCAGCGCGTATTCATTCAACTCTTTGGTTGTGGCGCACTGAAAGCGAGAGAAATCGCCGGAAGTCGTGGACATTTTTTTGATTTCAACTTTTTGTATTTAGATTTTTAAACTTTTGACGATAATTTTATTGCTTTGCTGTTTAGTTTTGAGCAATAAAAAAAGTCACAAAAAAAGAGTTTGTATGAGCGGGTCCCCACCACTCACTCGCTTGCTCTTTTAGCCGCATGCCAAGCTTTCATGTTCTTCTACATTTTCCGGTCTTTATGGCAAATCAAACAAAAAAAAGGAGCGATCTTTTTTAGCATGGCCTAAACTGGTATATGTGGCTATGATGGGCTACGACCAATGAGTGTAAGCGTACGCGAACCGGTTCTGCATGAAGAGTTCGCTTGCTTTGCTTTGAAGAAATCACTACTTGGCTTTGCTTTGTGACTTGCGGCTGGGGGCGTTGCTGTGTTGGACTATGAAGCGCGCAACCTTGTGTGTATGTGGGTACTTATATCTCGATATATGTATGTATGGGTCTTTATAAGCTTATATGACGTCTTTGGGCCTTTGTTTGTTATGTAGTTGTATATGTGAAGAGGTAAACAGGTATGAGAACGCTAAAGCTTTGATCAACTTGTTGGTCATTCTCGCTTTTTCATTCATGTAAAGGTTTGGGCACCTATCGCCATCCCATTCCAACTTTACAAAGTAGGTGCGGTAATGTGCACATGCAGCAGCGAAAGCACATGTAGGAATATCAATATTTTTTTTCTTGTACTCGTACGTGTGCGGCTGCTTTCAATGGCCCACCATGATTTATTTACAAAAATGGAGATCTAGCAGATATAAACTTTCTCTTCTAGTACAACCAATTTTGTTTAGAATTACCTATGTTTTTTCAAAAGGCATAATTTGATAATTATTTTTATGGATGGATGAATGGACATAATTCTAGTGATTTCTTTTTTTATTAATGATCATTGTGATATACATACATAGCGTCGTTTAAACTTCATAGCCGCCTCAGTGACTCTATCATAATCGTCAAACCGATAACTATGCGGCTATGCCATAAATTATATTTCCCAACCCTGAATTTATGCCGCCTAGCTCTATGACTTTCGAGCTCAAAATGTCATTAGAAAGAAATATAAAGCTTTCCATGACAAAATCTATCGGTTGGATAGATAGAGTTGGGTTATAAGTTCGTTTTCAGCCCGGTGTATAAAGACATTGGCCTTAGAAATCGCGCTGTATATTCTACCTTCTTCGAGCTGAACAAAGAGGCTAAGAAAATGGGCTTGGCGCTCAACGAGGATAAGACGAACTACCTTCCGTCATCACACAAAGAGTCAGTGCGTTCTGGCAGCCACGTCACTGCTGAGAGTTACAAATTCAAAACCGTTAAGGACTTCGTCTATTTGAGAACCAGCATCAACACCGAAAATAATGTCAGCAAAGAAATCTAATGAAAAATTACTCTTGCTAACAAGTGCTACTTTGGACTAAGTAGACAATAGAAAAATAAAGTTTGCCCTCTCGACAAACATAAATTACGCTCTACAAGACGCACATCGTTCCCGTCCTGATGTACGGCATGGAAGCATGTACGCTGTCAAAATCAGATGAGATGACACCTAGAGTATTCGAGCGAAAAGTTCTTCGGAAGAGTTATGGACCTTTGCTCGCTAGCGACAGCTCGAGTATCGACGGGGATTTAATGACGAAATGTGCGAGATTTTAGCAGACATCAACATAGTTAGCGTATAAAAATCCAGCGGTTGCATTAGGCAGGTCATGTCGTGAGATGGATGAAGGTGCTCCGATCCAGAAGGTACTTCTATCGAAATTCGCTAAAGGCAACCGAAAATAGAGACCTCTACTACATTGGGAAGATCAGATGAATAGTTTCCCGGCTTCTCTCGGTGTTTCCAATTAGCACCAGACAGCAGCAAATAGAAACAAGATGCGCTCTTTATTCGCGACTCGGTCAAAATCGTCTAGAGTCTAGACGTTTACGCGCCAATTAAGAAGAATAAGAATAAGAAGAAGAGGAAAAGGAGAAGAAGAAGAAAGAAAAAGAAGAGGAAGAAGAAGAAGAGAAAGAAGAAGAAGAAGAAGAAGAAGAAGAAGAAGAAGAAGAAAGAAAAAGACATGTAGAAGAAGAAGAAGTAAAAACATATTGAATATCGAAGGTAATTTTCGAGCATCTGTCACAAATATTTATTTGGCAGTTTCTGACCGATACACCAAAAGATTCAGCCAACGTCTTAAAATGCTCACAAATGTTGCTTCGTGGTTAAACTCTTATACAAAAGGCAGAAATAAGATGGAAGCGGTTGCATACCTGCAGTTTCTGCAGAAGTCAGTGGCCTTCATGTAATGAAATGCGATCCTCAGCCGTTCTAAACATGGACAGAAGGGACATTTCCCGCTAAACTGAGATATTTACAGGACATTGGACCATTGGTACACACGCGGCGGCCCGATTGGGTTAGGAACACAACACCTTTTGTCGTGGCTGCAGTTTTCCTGGGACAGAGAAGACGGTGTAGCGCCTGCTATACGCTACGGCGGAATGAAGTTCCTTGGCTAACCTGTCTTCGACACTCTCTCGGAACTGAAGGGCGTCAGGTCTGACGGGCCGCTCAAATACTTAAATTCAACAGGATGGATATAGGGTGCGGGACCTGCCCTGGTTTCCAAACTGCTCATTATTTTCTCCTTGTACTTTTCACTGATTTAGTCACGAGTTGTGGTAAAAAAAACGGCGCATTGGTGCTAATCGGAGTCGGGACTAGCCACTCAAATCAAGCAATCAACCAAACTCTTATACATATATGTATAGCGTATCCTGATCGATCCAACAACTTTTTGACGTTTCAATGATATTTAAAAAGTGATTATTCGCTTACTAAATACTAAGTAAAAACAATTACATCCGTTCAACACTATTCACCAATTAATGTAACCCAAAATCATAAACAACTCTAAATAATGCATTCAACACAACAAAACTCTAATTGAAGGAAGCACATTTCACATTACGCCTTAATTACAACTTTAACACAATCATTTACCATTTAGCACTTGAGCAAACCGAGAAATCTTAAAATAAGAAAGAAAAGCTTTAACAAAAACAAAACAAAAAATGATTTATACAAAATATGCTTTGATATGCCAATTATAGTCAGTCTGGCATTCAAAGATGCCCATGAAACAAGCGTGAATATTTTCAAAGGCGGAAACAATTCAAGAAAACTTTCTCAACTTCAACTTGCAACTCAAGCAAGTACATACTTAGACACAAACAAAAAAAGCTACTTATGACCCAAAATTCAACCACCGAAACAGCCAACAAATTGCTGATGCTTAAAGGAAGGACACTAAGAAGAAAGCCAAGAAAAGCGCAAATGTAAATACCGTAAAATGTGGAATTGTTTGTCTTGGTATGAGATGTAAAAAAAGGAAATAAAAAAAGGAAATAAAAAAGGAAATAAAAAATAAAAAAGTAAAATTAACAACGTCTTAAAAATCATATCCGTACCAAAAGGAAAATGAGCCCAATAACAGTCAGTGAGCAAACGAATTGAGGGATGATGATATTTCTTAGCAAGTAATGAAGACTATTGTCTCTTGTTTATTTAGCTTTCCCTTCGTGCCTTTTTTTGTGGCAACATTTCTTTGAATACATTCGAAAGTGTCCATTTGATGACGGACGCCAACTTCTATAATATTTCTATGGGGAATAAAGAGTTTCAAGACGAAAACACGCCAAATTTTGTAAGCAGCGCCACTTCACAAAAGGTGAGAAGACAAGACGCCTGCAAAGTGGCAGCAGCAGAAATGTCAAATAATAAACCAACACCAACTACGCACAACAAAACAAAATCAACAAGGGCAAGTATAAGTAGAAGCACAACGACAAGAACTTTGGGTTAAACGTTAATGTGCGCCGCTTTGTTTGGCTCATTTCAAATTATGTGTGTGCTTTTTTTTGCTTTTCTTTAGATTTGTTTACTTTTGTCGACCAAATATTGCCAAAATTTATGAGCAATTCAAGGAAAAATATTTATGTAAGTGCGGTACTTTCTTGTAATATTAAAATTAAAATGTCAAACTTTCATTCGCACCGCAACTTGTGGCTGCTGGCAGGCAGTTGATCATTAAGGTCACACAAATGCATACATAAATACTCGAAAAAGGATTTTGATTAAGTGCATTAAGGAATTTTGAGACATTTTTGTTGGTGAGGTGAAGAGCAAGTGGCGTAAAGAGAATATTGTTTTTGTGCTTTTTTCCTCAATGGTGGCAATTCCTCATTGAAGTGGTGAAGCTTAGGAGGCAAATTGGGTGTTTTTTCAGATATTGGTAATTAGATATTAAACTGGATTATTATCTAATGATTGAAAGCAGTAATCAGCTGAGAAATAATGCTTCCTCGAGATAACTGACTTCAGCTCCACCAAAAAAGCTAATACATGAAGCTTTGGTCACATATTTTAAAGCTTAACCAAAAATCGGATCCAAATAATAATGCTATGAAACAAATTGAGGGTTTTTGTCTGGTGGCGGAGTAATTTCCACAAAGAACAAAAGATCACTATCTATATATCGACGGCCGAGAATAAGATCGCCGTATTTCAAAAATTGTTCCAAAAACGCCCTATTTCAGAATTTGTTTCAAAAACGTCCTATTTCAGATTTTGCTTCAAAACGCCAATATATATTTCTCTGAAATAGGGCGTTTTTGAATAATTGTCTGAAATAGGACGTTATTGAAACAAATTCTGAAATAGGACGTTATTCAAACAATGATTGGAATAGGGCGTTTTTGAAACAATTTTTGAAAGAGGGCGATCTTATTCTCAGCCGTCGATATATAGTAAAATCCTAAACCGTTTTGCTACCTGAGTTCAAATTTTTTTTATTGGCATTTTAAATTTGCGTAATTTCGTCTGAGTGACTTTTAAATAAATGAAAAAAGGGTTAAAATGCATATCCTGTAGAAATATGTTGTTAGAACGCGTATAGTAAAATTGAACGAGCTTTAATTACGTGGAATACTTTAACCGCCTAACACCAACTTAAAGAGGTCATTTTGACCCATTTTCATAAAGTCCGAAAAGGTTCGAAGGTCGTTAGGGGGTTAAAATGTTCTAGAAAATTATTCGCCCTAAAATTTTACTAGGGGTCTTTTCAGAAAAATTCATTTTAACCCTCTAGCGACCTTCAAAATACAATTTTTTTTTTTTCATAATTTATAAAAAAGGTGTCAAAACGAACTCTTCATGGTGTGTTAACGGGTTAAATTTTTATACTAAGTTAAAGCTCGTGTGCATTTTAAACCACCAAAGCGTTGATAGTAAATACTTTTCAAACTTTGGATACTAGAAAATCATCAAAAATTCTTTATTTTAAATTTATAATTAAATTGTATTGTAGTTTAACTCCACTCTGTAAAAAATTGTGCGATTAGTCTCGAAAGAAACTTGTCTCGGATTACTCTCTTTTGGTGCAATTGGTCTACATTTACTCCTCAATTGCACCCGGAAGGGTACTAATGTAGACTAATTGTTGACAATTGTACTCAAAAGGTTATAAACGAACTTCGAAATGTGATTTTGTTCAGGTATAAATGGGTACAATTTCCATTTGATATCCGGTTGACATCAAAGTGGAGTAGTCTACCTTCGTGCTCGTTCAGGCATAAAAGGGTACAATTAGATCCGCATAGGACATGCTCAAAAAAAAGGGATTACTTTATTCCATATAAAGAGACTACAAGTTCTATTAATCGCATGCTCCCTTGCGAGTGATCCCGGACACATTCCGGATTAGTAGCATTTTTTCCAGGACAAGCAATGTCAGCGTAAAGTTAATGTGCCTCATATATACATACACATACATACAAACAACTCCTTCGCCTCCATTCCTTTCTTCCTTCACATTCTTACTACTTGCATTTCATTAATTAGTTGATATTTTCGCCAAACATTTATAAACTATTTCAGTTCATTTAATGCTTGATTTAATAGCTTAATAGTTTTATCATTTTTTCACATTGTTTTCACACTTTTTTTCTATTTGTTTTTATCTTTGTTGTATTTTTTTTTTGTTTTTATCTCTGTTTTTTGCTATGGTCGACTTGTGGTATTACTCGTAAGTTTCTTATGATTGCATTCTTACTACGACGCTATCCTTTTATGTAGAATCCTTTTTTGCGTCATCTACTCCTACTACTTCCGTTTGGCATGCTGGCAATGATGTGACAATATGTGCGTGTATGTATGTATGTAGGTGTGTCTGTGCCTATCACACATGTGTAAACTTTAATAAGCCCAGTGAAATAAAGTGTGCGTGTTTTTTTCTTTCTTTTTTTAAGGAAACTATGCTGGCAGTCTTTACTCTGGCGTACTTAATTGATTTTAATTAATGCCTTACTAAAACTTATATGCATACATACACACTTCCGTTTACCCTTTATCAGTTAAATAAAAAAAAAATAAAACTTGAAGCCGAACACATATCCTTTATCCTTTCTTCAATCATCTACCCGGCAAAAAATGTTTGCTTATTGTTGACAAATCAGGTCTAAAAAAGAAGTACGCTGGCAGCTCTGCTTCTGTTATGCACTCACTCCGTCTGCTTCTAATTCTCTCATACTTATCTGGGCCTTATTTCGTAAGGCGGATAAGCCTTTGGAATAAGGTGTGTTCTCAGAGAGAGAGAGAGAGAGAGAGAGAGAGAGAGAGAGTACTCCTTATGGCCTGATGACATCAAAACAGGAAAATCAGCTTTATTTTAAGCCTTACGCCATACAAATTTGCTACCCTTATAATTTTCAGGCTTTATTTCGTAAGCCTTCAAATCTGCGGTTTTAATTCTTAAATAAGGCTTAGATTTTTTGGTGGGTGGGTATAGACACATACAAACATATGTACATGTGTGCAATCTCCTTTATATGTTCCTACATATGTTGTGCATAAGCGTTAGTTTGTATTTTTTTATTGTTGTGTAAATTAAGGCTTTTTTGCTTTTTCATTCCTTCTGCTCTTCTTCGTTTTCTTGTTCTTGTGCTTTTAGTACAAAAGTTTTAATTAAGAAAGCCTTCAAGTGATTTATTGATTATGCTACTACTATCGGGATGTAGGTAGTTACATATATACAAAAAATGCATTAAAGCATGCCATCAAAGGCAATGTGTGTACGTTTATAGCAATTTTAAATTTGTTGTACTTCAATGGACTTTAAATTAAGAGTTTTGGTAAAGGATTATTTAAGTAAAGCCTATATCCAATATAAATAAAAATAATAATGAAAGATTAATATGTATGTGCATATAATGTTCAGATGATAGCAATAAAATTGCATAAGCATTAAGTTTCTTGGAAATTTTAAGCCATTAGCTACGTAACTCACGAGGAAGGTTTCTTTGACTCTTTTCTTTTGACAGACTGCATAAAATAGTACTAATAAGGTCGCTAAAAGGTTAAAATTTTCTAGAAATTTGTTTTACTACGATCATGTATGCTCAGATAAGTTTTTCATATAGGTAAAGCAGAAAAAAGAGCACAGGAAATACACAAAAAATGTATGTATATAACGCGTCATGACGCCTTGAAATAGGCAACAAAAACACGCGAAGTCATAAGCAAATAAATAAAGTTTATTTTTATGTCGAAAAAAAAAGAAAAATTGCCGCCATATTGGCACTCAAAAGCACTTATCTTTCATTATCTATCCGCCCATCATTTACGTTTTCGTTTATTGTCGCAAGTTAAAGTGTTGCTTTGCGATTGGTGGAATGTTTTCTAATACAATCAAAACAACAATAACAACAACTAATGCATTTCTTTTATTGTGGGATACATATGTATTTACAATAGGCTGGGTTGGTCCCCATACGAAATAAAAAATGTTGTAAAAGTCCGCCTCTAAATTTGAAGCTTATATTGAGAGGATTAAGGGACAAAAAAATTTTTTTTCTGATCCCGCGAAATTGCGCCGAAATATTTTTTTGTAACTTGTAACTTTGTTATTTAACATCCGATTTTTAAAATTGATACGTCATTATTTTGGTATTTCGAAGCTCTATATTTTCTTCTAATGTCCTTTTGAACTCTGAAATCAAATAACAAAGTTACAATAAAAAAAAACTATTTCGGCGGTATTTCGCGGGATCAGAAAAAAAAATAAAAATTTTGCCTTTAATCCTCTCAATATAAGCTTCTAATTTAGGGTCGGACTTTTAGAACTTTACATATACTGAATTGCTTAAAAAAATTAGTTAAATAATAGCTACGTTAAATATTCGTCGTGACGTAACTTCTTTGTTTATTAATTTAGTAAATCCGTTTAAAGGCAACATTGTCATGAATTTTGAAGCACTTTCATTTGGCAAAACAAATTGGATAATTCATGGACATACAAATAAGTTAGCTGACCCAACTATGTGAAAACGACTTCAGAGCTCAAAAGGACATTAGAAGGAAGTGTAGAGCTTCAAAATATTAAACTAATGACGTATCAATTTTAAAAATCGGATGATAAAGAACAAAGTTACGAGAAAAAAACAATATCGGCGGTATTTCGCGGGATCAAAAAAAAATTTTTTTTGTGTCCCTTAACCCTCTCAACATAAGCTTCAAATTTAGGGGCGGACTTTTACAACTTTTTTTTCCGACCCAATCTAATGTATGTACATACACGCATATATTCTAACATTTAGATATTTTTCGAATCAGAGTTTGAGACAATTGTTCGTGCATAGAAACTATTCTTACATACATATGAACGTGATTACATTGTAATTTACTGTTTATATAGAGGTTCACCCTGTAAGGAAAATCTCTAGTTCCGAACTAGTTTGCTTCTAGTGGATTTTTCGCAACAAATACATAGTGCGAGCTAAATCTCTTTTGCACGTTATCAACAGGCGAATTTAACACGGTGATGTCCTAGGCGTTGTCAGTTGTCACCCTCTGCACTAGACATTTTCGTTAGTTCCGAACTAGTACTAAATTCTATATTTTGCACTAGTTCGTTTTTAAGCACAATTTTGATAGTTCTGAGCTAGCTGCAAGTTCCTAAAAATTCTACAGTTTTACATCTGCCACTTAAGTGCAGCACTTGTTACCCTTCGTGCAAGTGGCTCGATAGCATAGCGGCTAACGCGTTTGACTTTGAATCGGGCGAACCGGTTCGATTCCTATCGCGGTCAAAACTTTTTGTCACTTCGAAATTACATGCGACTCAAAGTGTGTCTTATAATGGGCACTCAATCCTCCAAAACTCCTTTTGAACTGATGGGGGTTTAGCTACAATTGATCTATGTAGTTCCTTTTGACAGCTTTTCGCTAGTTCGGAAATAGAAATTTTGCTCACTAGTTATTGAGTTTCCTGCAGGGTAGTAAGTACCTATATGTATATGTAGTTGAATAGAGAATGAGTTGATTTTGGTTACTTGCGTTCGTCCAATCAGAATTTCTTCATATATCTACACAAGGTTAGGAATTTGTAGAATGCCATAAAAAATGACTAATATATAGATAAGCAAAAAACAATAAAGTAAAGGAGAAATATATTTATGTAAGTAATCTTATTCCTAAAATGCACTGGTTTTCGTATTTCAAATTAAAGGAAAAATACATGGAATAATGAAGATTCCGACTCAAAGGAAAATAATCTGCATAGTTCTTGAATCGAATAACAACATATTTCCACATTCATTATCCCAAGTAAGACTTGAAAAAGCTTGACGTGAAAGTGATTCGTTATACGCTTTCAAAGCAAATGAACCCTCAGCAACATTTCATATAGAATAGTGCTAATTTACATACTACATACATATATAAATATGTAAATAAAAAAAATAAATTCACCCAAAAGTCATTTTATCTAATCATATTGAACTAAGTTCCCATTAAACACAATAGTAATATCTTTTTATAAATGAAAAATATCTTATCTTTAACTCATATCCGTTACTAAACAAAAAAACAATAGATATATAATACAAATTATTACACACAACCCCTTTCACAGCAATAGTCAATAACTAATTTTTGGAAGAGCTGGAAAATACGCAAATACTGATTAGTTTTTGATATTTAACTGCTTTATAGAATTTTGTTTGACTAAATAGATTTGTGTATAAGGAAGAGAATTTAACTATCGCTTTTTTAGAACCCGCCCAAGGCATGTAAAAGTTTTGGGAAGGTCATTATATCTATTACAGAGTATACATATATACATATATTTTTTTTTTCTTCTTTGTATTATTTATTTATTTCTCCACCTGTAGAATATACTTACTTTACTGTGCTTTACCAGCATTTCGGAACCCTCTTTTGCGCGCTTAATTTACGTGTAACCGGAAATAGTTCGGTTAGCGCAGGCAACACCACTTCCTTCCTTCCTTCCTTCCTTTGCTTGCATTGATGGAAAATTGAGTGGGAACTAAATGCAAATTTTACTAAATAAAGTGCACGCAATAAAAAAATAAATACAAGAAAAATAAAAATCAATTGAGGTACGCCCGCCAGTGCGCCCAACTAACGCCATTACGTCAGCATAAGCCTTGTCTACGACGGAAATTTAGACCTTTTTAGAACGGTAGACGGGAAGATTTCATTGAAAATGTATAATTTTTTTGATATTTTTATTTTGATGTCCTGAGGGTAAACAAAAATATACAGGAACAACAATACATTGGAATAAGACGAACAGTAAGACGTAAATATATACACATTCATATCACTGCAGCTCTCCTTTGTTGTTGTTGCTTAAGCTTAGTTGAGAAACCAGTTTTGATGGGGATGCGCTCGAAACAAACAAACATGCATTGTTATAATTGTTGTTGTCTAATGACCAAATTTCTATATACATGAGCGCAATTGTCAGTGTCGGACTTAAAGTTCATTCTCTTTGTACTAGGGGTGTTCAAAATGTGTAGCATTTCAAGGGTGTATCGTTTATGATAGTGTTTTTCATTGTCTAAAATTGCTACATTGTCAAAATCTGGATAATGTCCCGTACTGCCGCAATGGTATGACAAGGCTGTCTTGTTGTCCGAAGAATTATTCCTTAGTTTTATATTGGACTTATGAGCGGAAATCCTTGTCTTCAATTTGGATTTTGTTGTCCCCACATATACCTTTTCGCATACGTGGGACCCGTCACCACTGCATGGAATTTCATACACAACGTTGGATTTCTCATATTTTGGGATTTTGTCCTTAGTATTGCTGTATAAGAGTTTTAAGGAATTGTTGTATGTAAATGCGATATTATAGTTTTCTTTGTCATATATACTGGACCTTTTTATTCTTTTCGATATCCCCGGGACATATGTCATTGCTTTATATATTTTTGTTTCTTTATTTGTTCTCTCTAATTTATTTCCAACGTAGAAGAGGTTTATCATTTTATTTGTCAAGTAGGAAGGAAAATCGTTGTTTGTCAGAATTTTCTTAATTAAAGGGATATTTTTCTTGTGGTATATTTTGTCACTTATGGAGAGTACTCTAGTTATAAAATTTTTGGCAGTATTTATAATAATCTACTTTTCATGCTTCGAATGATAATTTATTAGCCTCCCTGATGCAGTGGGCTTTTCGTGCCAGTCAAATGTTATTTTGTTGTTTCTTCTAATTATAATAATTATTAGTGTGTCCAAATAAGGAAGTTTACCATTGTTTTCTTTTTCCATTGTAAATTTTATTGATCTATTATAATTGTTGAGCATATGTAGTATATTATCTGCATCTTCTGCTTTGATGATGGCAAATAGATCATCGACGTACTTTGTAAGTAGTCTCGGTTTCTGCGCAGATTGTCTTTCAAATTTGCTAAGTAGGTCTTCCATAAATATGTCAGCTATTATAGGCGACGCCGGCGAACCCATTGGCATTCCTGCTCTCTGTTCATATATTTTGTTGTTGAATTTAAAATACGAGTTTTCTTTGATGCAGAATTTTAGAATTGTCAGGAATAATTCCTTTGTCATGGATGTATGTTTTTGGATTTCTTCCCATCTTGAGGATATGATCTCAATGGACAAATCAACTGGGACACTAGGGAACAACGAGACAACATCTAATGACACTAAAATTTCATCATCATATATATACGAGCCTCCAATCTTATTTTTGAAATCCAATGCATCTCTGACGTTATATTTGGAGGACTTGGTCAAATTTTTGAGTATATTTGTCAAGTATTTACATATATTATAGGACGGCGAATTAACGGACGAACATATAGGCCTAAGAGGGGTGGCTTCCTTGTGGATTTTTGGTAAACCATAAATTCTGGGTGGGTTGGCTGTTTTACATGTAAGGCGGTTTTTTTCATTTAGATCAATCAATTTACTTTTGAACATTCTTTCTACTAAATCGTTGTTTTTATCCTGTAGCTTATTGGTAGGGTCTCGTTTTAACACTCTATATGTAGTTATATCGTTTACTAATCTTTCCATTTTTGCCTCATACTCAGATTTGTCCATTAATACTGTTACATTCCGTTTGTCAGCATTTAAAACCAATAGCTGTTTATTATTCTTTAAGAATTTTTGTGTAGAATGAAGTGTCTGGATTATAAATTTATCTCTAGCGGAAGCCGTTATTCTATTCAATTGATCACGCATTATTGTAGTCAAGTTGTTTCTTTCTATTTCTTGTTTTTCTTTATCCTTAATTGTTTGTATACAGTTTTCACCGTCCGCTATAAATTTAAATAGTGGAAAGTTCTTGTTCTCAGTTGGTAAAGCATGTTTTGGTCCAAGAGATAAGAGCCACTGAATGTCTGTTGGTATGTCAATATTTGTTTTGTTACAAAACCATTTCGATTTTATTTAAATTTTGACTGCCATTTCAATTTTGAACTGGTTTTCGATTCTGATTCGATGTGGAATTCGATTTTTTTTTCTATTTTTATTTCAATTTCGGCTTCGATTTAGATTTAGATTTCGATATTGACCAGGTTTTTCATTCCAATTGGAATCGGGACTCGATTTCGTTTTCGATTTCGATTTTGACTTAAATTTTGATTTTAATCTTGACTGCGATTTCGATTTTCAACTCGTTTTAGATTCAAATTCGATTTAACATTCGATTTCGAATTCGATTTCATTTCAATATTAATTTTAATTTCGTCTTCGATTTAGATCTTGATTTTGACCTGGTTTTCGAATTCAATTCGATTTGACGTTCGATTTCGAATTAAATTTTTTTTCACTTTTGACAGCGATCTTGGATTTGACCTCGTTTTCTATTCCAATTCGATTTTGGATTAGTTTTCGAACTCGATTTTGCTTTCAATTTCGAATTCGATTTAAATCTTGATTTTGACCTGATTTCCGATTTCAACTCGATTTCGCATTTGATTTCGATTCCAGTTCGATTTCGCATTCGTTATTGATTTTAATTTCAATTTCGAATTCGATTTAGCTCTCGATTTCGGCCTGGTTTTCAATTCCAATTCGATTTCGCATTCGATTTCGCATTCGATTTCGAATTGGATTTAATTTTCCTTATTGATTTCAATTTCAATTTCGAATTCGATTTAGATCTCGATTTTAACTTGATTCCAATTCGATTTGATGTTCGATTTCGAATTCGATTTCGTTTTGGATTTTGATTTCAATTTTGACTTCGATTTAGACCCGGCTTTCGATTTCCATTCGATTTCGAATTCGATTTTGATGTCAATTTCAACTTCGATTTAGACCTTGTTTTCGATTCGAATTCGAATTCACTTTCGATTTCGAATTCCATTTTGATTTCAATTTCGACTTCGATTCTCGATTTTGATTCGACTTCGAATTTGGTTCCGCTTTCGACATCGATGTTGACCTGTTTTTCGATTCCAATTGAATTTCACATTCGACTTCCAATTCGATTTCAATTTCAATTTTAATTTCAACTTTGCGAGTTCATTCTTAGCCCAAAAATTTTGCTTTAGAGTTATGCCATACTTGTTGTAAATGATCGATTTGTACTTCAAAATATTTTACATATTTAAAAACTTCAATTCTCTACTTACATTTGACAGCTCCGCAGGCATTTCAAAGTACTTATTATTTTGACGCAAGCCACGCACGCGCAGCCGTATCACCCTCAGCTTAAATCCTAGCAAATGTACATACACACACAGACTTTGTAAATAAGAGTAAGCACTAAATAAATGAAAGACATCTGCCTCTTTTACGATATTCAACGAAGCTTTCCACATGTCCTTTTTACAAATTCATAGTTACTTTTTTATTTAATCTTAACTGTGAACATGTACATTCATGTACATGTAAGTTTGTGTGTATGCCAAGTGGCATACATATTTCGAGAGGGGTGCAACAGTCGTTTTCTGCAAGAAGATAAGAACTTAATGAAAGCAACAACAAGAGCAAATATGTGCTGCAAGTCACCCCTTGACGATCTGTTGCAATGCGATTTCATGTGTGTGTGGCAGGAGGGCAAGCAGAGCAGGATCGTCAGCAACTCGAGAACGTAAAGGCAAAATTGGCAGACAGGCAGGCAGGCGCAGTCATACATACCAGAAAGGCAGGCTGGCAGACAATTTCGTGTTCGCTTTTCAACTTTTAAACCATACTTTGCGTTTGTGTGTGCCTGTGTATGTTTGCTTCCTTTTTTCTTTTTCCTGTTTTTTTTTTTTTTTTGTAAATTTACTGCAAGGATATGCCACAATTTTCTTTGATAATTCGACACAGCATGATGAGCAGCATTAAACTACCCTCATATAGCACACACATTGCAACAGCCCAAAAATTGCTTAGAAGTACACTTACATTTGCCTATGGCTTTGGGTACATTAATTTTGTGAGCGTTATTATTCTGTTGGTTTGGGTTATCAAAAAACATTTTTTTTCATTATTTGTCTTTTGTTTAATCACAAAAATAATGCCTGGCAATTTGGTTTGTGGCACGAGTCGTGCTCTACTGATCGTTGTTGGATCGTTCCCGCTTGTAAATGTTGTTGTTGTTCTTGCTATTCTTGTTGTTGTAGTTGTTGTCCTCTGTCGTAATCTATTCAATTTCTTTTGCCTGTGTTGGCACTCTCCTTTTTCTAATTGTATTGTACCTAAGTAAATTGTTGTTGCTTCTGCTTCTGCGCTGTTCCTGATCCTGCTCTACTCGCTTTTATCGTCGTCGCTTGCAATACATTATTTAGAATTGACTCGAAAATGCAGCTGCTCTCTCAACTGAAGCTTGTTCAAGGGTATTGCACGGGGGTATGTACAAGAAGCCTGCTGTGCAAGCGTCTCTTATTGAAGGGGTACAGTTAGCGCTGGGTTTTTGGGTGAAATCAGAAACTTAGGCAAGAGTGGAAGAATGAGTCTAGTAAGTAATTTATTTTAAATATTGCAAGTTATAATTATAACAATTTTAATTGCTGTTCTGTAATTCTATTTTAGTTTAATGAAATCGGTAATTTTTGGGGAAATTCCCGTAGCTCAGCTATTTAAGGATCTTTCAGGGCAATCAAAGCAAGAGTTTCTTTCCAACCAAATGGCTGTTAGCGATACATTCAATAATATGTTTATACGTTAGGCAGTTTCGTTAAATAATTTAAAATCCATTAACCCATTTATGAAACGAAAAATTTATTTAACCCTTTCACGCCAAATTTTTTTACTCATCTACATAACAAATATTTTATTGCATTCCCAGGTCAAAATTTTTTGTATTGGTCTTCTAAATTTGCAAATTTTTAATAGAGCGCTTTTTGAAAAAAAAAAAAAAAACAAAAAAATAAAATAAAACAAGGATTAAAATTCAAGTCGCATGTAAAATTATAATAAAACTTCAAAACTTCAATATTCAATTATTTAAGTTTCTAGAAAATTTTAACCCATTAACTGCCTTATAAATGGCCCTTTTGAGACCTTTTCTGGTAAGTTCGTATAAAATAGAATTTATATGGCCGCTAAAGGGTTAAATAATCTGAAAATAATTTTATCGGTAAATTTTATTAGAAGTCCTCTAAGACTAAAAAATTTTAAGAAAGCCATAACCCATTAACTCCCTTACAAATTGTCCTTTTGACACCTCTCTTGGTAAATTCGACCGAAACAGCATTTCGGTAGCCGCTAAAGGGTTAATAAATCTGAAAATTTGTTCCTTAGAAAATCTCACTAGGGGTATACTAAGACTAAAAAATTGTTAACCCATTACTCCATTACACTCCATAAAATAACATTTAGGTGGATGCTAAAGGGTTAAATAATCTAAAAAAATTTTATCTGAAAATTCACGAAGGAAATCTTAAAACTAAAAATTTTGTGTGAAAATTTTAACCCATTAACATATTTAAAAATGGCCGTTTGACACTTTTTCTGTTAAGTTCAAATAAAATAGCATTTTGGTAGCCGCTAACGGGTTAAATAATCTGAAAAAATTTTCTTCGAAAAATTTCACAAGGGAAATCTTAAAAAAAAATTTTTTTAATTTTAACCCATTAATTCCTTGAAAATGGCCCTTTTGACACCTCTTTGGGAAGTTCGAGTAAAATAGCATTTTCGTGGCCGCCAAAAGATTAAATAATCTCAAAAATTTTTCTTCGGAAAATTTCACTAGGGGTATACCTACTGAGACTAAAAAATTTTTAGAAAATTTTAACCCATTGACTGCCTTACAAATGGTCATTAAAAGATTAAAAAATCTGAAAAATTTTTTACTAGGAAAATTTCACTAGAAGTAACCTAAGACTAAAAAAAATTTAAGAAAATTATAACCCATTACTGTCATAAAATTTTAACCCATTAACTCCCTTACAAATGGTCCTTAAAGGGTTAAAAAATCTGAAAAGTTTCTTGCTAGGAAAATTTCACTAGAAGTAACCTAAGACTAAAAAATTAAGAAAATTGTAGCCCATCACTGTCATACTAATGGTCCCTTTGATACTTTTTTTTTGAAAGTTCGATTAAAATAGCATTTAGGTAGTCTCAAAAAATATTCATCGGAAAATTTCTCTAGGGGTGTCCTAGGACTACAAAAATTAAAAATAAAATTTAACCCGTAAACACCGTTATGACACCTTTTTTTGGTAATTTCGAAAAAATTGTCGTTAAAGAGTTAAAAATCTGAAAAGTTTGAGACAAAATTTTTTTTTTATTTTAGTCCATTAACTCCCTTAGAATTTGCCCTTTTGACGACTGTTTTGCTAAGATCGAATAAATGGCATTAAGTTAGACGCTAAAGGGTTAAGAAAATCTGAACAGATTTTCGTCGGAAAATTTCACCAGGGCAACGATTAAAACAACAAAATTTTCGCAAAATTGTGCATGTGTTAAAAGCTCAAAAAGCTCTTGGCTACACCCAGAAAAAAAAACTCAATCATGGCCGAAAATTTAAATTTTGAAATTGGATATTATTAATAACTTCATAAAAAGCACAAACAAACAAAATTTAAATTAAAAAATAAATGCGAAAATACAAAATCATTTTTCTTAATAAAAAATATTACGTAAAAAAATTTGAATAAAAAAAACACCACACATACGCAATCATTTCCAACTGTTCAGAGATTGCTCGAGTAGCATAAACTTCTAGCTCAAAAGCTGAACATTGAACGAATATCGTTGAACAAAATTTCTTCGTGTGCGCGAAAAGCTTTTTGGTGTCGCTGTGAGGCGGTCGGTGTAAAAGCTATAAAAAGCTTATGCGTACTTGCATAGGCTGTGCTAATCACTGCTCTAGGGGTATCCTAATGCATGCAATATAAAACATCATGTTATCCTAAGTTAAAAAAAACGCAAAAGTTTACAGAAAATACATAAAAACCAATATGACGCCTAGAAATATGCAACAAATTTTGCGCCTTGAAATATACTTCAAATTTTAAAATTTCTTTCTTAAATACATAGCTTTTTTTAATGATTGACTCATTTCGAGGTTATTGATGCAGGGAATGTATTACAGATATATTAGATAACAGTCATTAAAATTTTCCGCAACAAATTTTTTTCTGTTGAACCAAGAAAAGTGCATCTGCTCTCTCCTTACTCATTTATAATTTCGCAAATGTTGTTTGCAGCACACATGCGCCATTAGTGGGTTAAGCGAAAATTCGTCCACACTCTGTCCGCAATTGCTGCTTGTTTTTCTTAGAATTTCGCTATGCTGTGCTTAGTTTGCCAAAAATTTCGCTCAAAAATGTGCATCATCCCCCTTTTCTCTGTGCTGTATTTGCTTCTGTAACAAAACACAAAAAAACCATTAGGTTATTGTTGTACTTAAAATATTATGTTTTTGAAAAATTTTATTTGCCCGTCTTTCTTCATCTTCATTTTCTCCCTTTGCACAACACATCAGTAAAACACATACACACGTGCATATACTTACATAGTGATCTCGGTTGTATAATGCATTCCCTCCGCATGCCCTTACCCAACAAAAAACAACTTATTTTTGCCTTCTCGTACGCGCTATATGTACTCATATGTACAGCTCCGGTCAACTAATTAGCAACGCTACGGCACTGATATTTATTCCTTCAATAATACCGAAATTCTCTCCAATTTTTTTGTCCTTTTTCAGCATAGATCTCATTTTAAATGTAATTTAATGGATTCCACTTGCTTTTCTAGCATACCTCAAATATATCGCATTTTATTAAATGCACTTTTTTAGTCGGTCACATAATTAGCAACGCTCTTATTTTATGGTCAAAAATCTAATTTTTATTAATATTATTTAATATTTTGTGGTCAAACCATTATTTCTAATCACAGCTTCCCACTTACGAGGCACTGACTCAAAAAAATTTGCGCAGACATCCTTCGGAATACTTTCCCAGTCCCACTGCGCTTTTGTCAACAAATCAGCGAAATTTCTTATTTTATGCTAGCGGACTTTCTTTTTCAAGTGCTCCCCCACATTCTTGATAAGTTTTAGGTCCGGACTGTATGAAGTCCAGTCGAGAAATCTAACAATTTTTCCCTCCATCCACCGTTTTTTTGATCTTGCGGTAGGTGTCGGATCGTTATCTAGCTGAAAGATCCATGTCACCGGCATGTTGTCATCTTAAATAGGGTGCATTGTGTCACTTGATATAGAAATATACTAATGCAGGTCCATGCTACTCTCAATTTTTGTAATTGGCGAAATCCCACGCCAGGACATTGCGTCCCACACCATAATATTACTGCTTAGGTGTAGATCGGGTCGAATTCTTCTGACTGGGGACGACGAAGGTAAAACAAACAACAAAAAAGAAAGAAATAGACTTTCCCCTGATGGGAAATATTACGTACGCCATCCCCAATCCCAAACATTCGACCCTAAGTATACTCGATCTACATCTAAGCACGGTGGCAATAATATTATGGTCTGGAGCGCTATGTCATGGAGTGGGATTTTGCCAATTACAAAAACTGAGGATCGCATGGACCTGCATTAGTACATTTCGATATTAAATGACACCATGCTCCCTATTTGAGACGAGAACATGCCGGTTACATGGATCTTTCAGCAAGATAACGGTCCGACACATACCGCAAGATCAACAAAACGGTGGATGGAGGGAAAAATTGCTAGATTTATCGACTTGATTTCATGCAGTCGGGATCTAAATCGTATCGAGAATCTGGGGGAGCACTTGAAAGGGAAAGTCCGCTTGCAAAAACTAAGAAATTTCGCTGATTTGTTGACAAAAGCGCAGTGGGAGTGGGAAAGTATTCCGAAGGATGTCTGGGCAAATTTTTTTGAGTCAGTGCCTCGTAGGTGGGAAGCTGTGATTGGAAATAATGGCTTGACAACAAAATATTAAATATTATTCATAAAAAAATTAGACTTTTGACCATAAAATAAGAGCGTTGCTAATTATGTGACCGACTAAAACAATGCATTTTTGGCTTAAGCCTCAATAAAATGCGATATATTTGAGGTATGCTAGAGAAGCAAGTGGAATCCATTAAATTACATTTAAAATGATATCTGTACTCAAAGAGAGCAAAAAATTCGATGGAATTTCGGTACTATTGAAGGAATAAATATCAGTGCCGTAGCGTTGCTAATTAGTTGACCGGAGCTGTATGTGTGTAATCTCCTCAATTTACTCTTTGCACAATATCCTCCCTACCCAGTGGTGGCAAGGCACATGTACATAGATAAGTATATCCTCGGTGCAATATGTGGTGCTGAGGGATCTCGCCTGTTACACGCAGCGACGCTGACGACTTTGGCTGGCATTTCTGTGCACACAGCCAGGTAAGACGACTATCCACTTATGTTGGTTGGTATTTATTTACCTACAAGTTTGTATGTAGGTCTGCCTGAATGTACGCATTTGTTCCTGCAGGATTCGTATAAGCCCCTGCCAGATCAACCAAGTGATGAATAGAATAGAAAAATACA
Organism: Urophora cardui; assembly: GCA_960531455.1. Taxonomy (NCBI): domain Eukaryota; kingdom Metazoa; phylum Arthropoda; class Insecta; order Diptera; family Tephritidae; genus Urophora; species Urophora cardui. The sequence continues at coordinate 142,669,725 of OY482672.1, forward strand.
GCTGCCGTTTTCGCCTTATTGGACATACATATCTACGTATTTATATACATATGGATGTGTTCCTTTGTTGTTACGAATTTTGCTTATTTATGCATTTATGTATGCTCCTCTGTAAATATGCGTTAGCGTGCGTTTGACTGTTCCCAGCAAACACAGTCTCTAACGTTAGAAATTTTGTCGACAATATTACCGTAGTACAATGTTTTCCATTAAAAAGTACAAGAAGTACCTTAAATTTAAATAATAAGACTGAGTTTTGTTTAAATTTCAGTTCTTATAAATGTGGTAAACATATACATGTCAATATATATAATCATATGCAATTTAGGCACATATTGCGTTAATAAAATCTAAACAATGAAAAAATCATGTAAAAGGAGACAAAGCTTTGTTTTTCATTTCATTGGAAGTATTTGCAAATTCTGATTAGAATCTCATTAGAGAACTACATTAGAATTCGATTCGAGAATTATAATTTTCTCGATTTGAGAATTAGGTACCCTTTTGTTTGAGAACGCTATGATTCTCGATAGATTTTCGAGTCGTCCTCTAACGTTAGAGGTTTGAGAATGAGGCTAGTTCTCGAGTCATTCTCAAATCGATAACTAACCTCAGTGTTTGTTGGGTTGATGCTGTGCAGCTTCTGCTGTTGCAACTGAGTTTATACATAAATTTCTTTGCGAGCAAGAACCAATATGTATGTACATACATACATACATACATACATACATACATACATACATACATACATACTTACATACATAAAAATCTAGAATTTAAAAATTTGTTAAAAATTGCGTATTTGCGTAATTCCAACAAATTCTTCATGCTTTTATTGTCAGTAACTGGTATTTTAAATATCAACAGGATGACCATTGTTGCATGGAAATTGTGGCCATTGGTGAGGTTAGCCAACACACTGTGCTACAAAAAATGTAGCTACATATAATTTTCTAAAAAAAATGTAAAAATTTCATAAATAAACGATTTGGGAATGAAGGGCGTAACCGAAATCAAGCCATAAAACCTTACTCTAGTGGTTTTTCCTTGCAGTCGACCTTAAAAAAAACGCTTCAACTTGCTTGCTTATTTGCAACCCTTGTGTCAGCTATCAAAATTAATCGCTTGTGAACGATAAAAATAAATAAATATGTAAATTAATAGATTTTGCATAAAATAAGTAAATCAAGGTGTATCTAACTTGATGTTGCCTTAGTAGCTCAGCTGATTTGAATTGTGTATGTATATTAAAATTGTACGAATGTCAAATACACTGAGAAAAGAATCAACCAAAAATTGGTTAATAGTACTATTTTTATATTAAAAATGAAATCAACCAGAGTTTTGGTTAAAACAAAATTTCTGATTTTATGCAATACAGTGAAACCTCCCTTGGGCGGACACTCACCGTCGGGCAAATTTTGTCCGCCCAAGAGAGGTGTCCGCTTAAGGGAGTGGGTTGCTATTTTAGAAATTTTTTGGATTTTAAAGGATTTATTTATTCATATTTCACTGAAAAAAAAACAAGGATTCTTATGTCTTCAAAATTTCACTTAAATACATAAATATGTACATAAAGTATTAACATACATATTAAACTACAATTATTAAGTTACTGAGAACTAGAAATGTTGGGATATCTTTTAAATTATTTAAAAAATTGTGAAATTGTCGGTTGAGGAGGGGTTTTTTGCTTATTTAAAATAAAATTGTTTTGCAGGTGGCTTTCAAATTTCTGCAACAATTCAAATGCAATAAGGTCTTCCGTGCAAAATCTTTTCAAATTTGAAACTACAGTCAAAGCCATTTCGTTCGAGGAGTTTGCATTACCTACTTTCAGCGGTAGTTAGTATTGGTACAATCATCTTCAATGGTTTCGAAGTTTTCGTCAGTAGAACATCTAACTGGAAATCCGTGAATGTTGTTATATCTATTCCAATAAAGTCATGCGGACATTTATTTTAGTTGGTGATTTCCCTTTCATCGTAGCGCTTTTTACCTAACGAACATTGAGCAAACTTATATTTTGTCCGCATAAGAGGAGTTCGTGTCCGCCTAACATAGGTTTTTATGTGATTTGTTATGAAAAAAAAAAATCAAAGTGTCCGTTGAGGAGAGGTTCGTGTCCGCTTAATAGAAGTTTTTAGTTCAATTCAATAGTAAATGACTGTCCGCGGCCGGCCAAGAGAGTGTCCGCCTAAGAGAGGGCAATTTGTTCTAAACATTGAACCTAAACCTTGGTGCTCAAGGGAGGTGTCCGCCTATGAGAGGTGCCCGTTAGGGGAGGTTTGTCTGTATTTCGTTTTAGAAACAAAAAAATAACCCAAAATTGGTTCATATGGAATAAGTTTGAGTTCGGTAAAATATTTCATAGCTCATTTTTTCATATATTTTTTAATATAAAAAAAATCACCATTGTAATATTTACCAAAAATCTGGTTGATTGTTTTTACATGTGAAAATAGTACTTTTTTCTCAGTGTAAGACAAATTGGAAGAATGTTTTGTTGCAACTCAATGTGATTTTAAGTTTTCTTCTCTTTCACATAGACTTTTTTTTTAAGAAAACAGAAATAGCAACGAATCAAGAAAACACTATTAAGACAAACTCAATTCAGATAAACCTTGACATAACTATAAACATATGTAGATATATTTTCATTAAGCAACCAAAAAGCAATAAGGTTTTTCTCTCTGTGTGATTTTGGCCTGGCAAATTTGCCGAAATGACGTTAATGTGATGTATTTGCCGAGCACAACAACAAAATACACGTGTTGTCAAATTTGAAGCTTCGGCAAATTTCTCACACCTCAACCCGTGATATTTGATATCAAGGGAAAAATATTACGGGAAATGCAACCATGTTATTACATTCACAATAGTCTTCTATGAAGAGTGAGTTTGAATTTATGTTTCTAGTTCTTTTTTTTAAGTATTTTATTTTATTCAGATAAAAAATTAATTAATTCGAAATTGAAACAAGCAAAGCAAAGCGACAACAGTCGTATAAAGAGTGGAAAGAATATGACTAACATGTTAGTTCACAATGAAGTCAGTTCGAATTTTATTTTCTTAAAGATGCTGAGAGAGCGCATGCGTGTGGCTAATTTCTCAAGATATCATGATCTCTTGGAAAAAAATATTAGACAGAGAGGACAATCTTAATGTTAAACGAAACATACTGAGTATTTAAATATAAATTTTCAAGTGCCATTCACAATAGCTTCGTTATTTTACTTTGCAGCACTGCTCTCGGCAGGTGGATAGAGTGCTAAGCGCTTTCAACTCAACACAACTAGGGATGGCAACAATAACCGGAAAAACGATTATAATCGGTTAATTTCTTTCGCTTAACGATTAAAATGTATCGGTTTTTCCTTTTGATTATTTTTTCGATTAATCTTTTTCCTCTCAAGTCGAAAATAATCGAAATAAAATAATCGAAGTTGAGAATTTCCGACCTTTTCATCCGAGTCCGAATTCTGTTACCTACGGTTTTGTGAGTATATCCAAAAAAAAAACCGCAATAAATGTTCCCTCCAGTTCCCGAATAGACGATTTTATCGTAATTTTGACGATTTTTCCTAATAAATGATGATTTTTTTCGTTTATTATATATATTTTTTTAAAGAATAATTGTAATCGAAAAACGGTTATAATCGGTTAGTTCCAGACAATTATTCGCGATTAATAATCGAACGCTTTCGATTAACCTAAAAAGCGGTTAATCGGTTATTTAATTTTTTTTTGCCATCCCTAAACACAACTCGCTTAGCCAATTCCACTCGCTTAGTTTTTGTTGTTGCTTTCCATGTTATTCGCTAAGCTAGCTAGTGTTTTTTTTTTTTTTTTTTTTTTCAAATTGCTTGCAAGAAAAAGCGGCTCCTATTGTTAAACTATCATTGAAGCTATTCTATTGTTATAGTTACTATAAGAAATATACCACTGCCAGAGATATTCGCTTGCTGTTTTTAAATAGTTTTCACTTGAAAGTTACATTTCTTGTTTGTTACTTGTTTTTATTTACTCCTTTCTTTAACTCCTTTTCCTCCATTAAAAGTCCTCTTTTCTTCAACTATTTCTACTTGCTTCGCAATCTATAGAACCATAACAAAATTATGAAGGGGATGTCTATAGATCATGACCAGAACTTTTTACACTTTTTATGTAAAATGTTCCACCCATAAATTAACCGTAAAAATGCGAGCTTTATTAAACAGCTTGTTTCGTAATTTTTTTCCGTGTATTTTTAAGTTGTTGATTTTTTTTATTTTACTGCTTTTAGTAGAGCTAGCTAACTGTCTTTAGCTAACAAGTTTTCTTGTTCTATCACTCTGTGTTATAGTTAGGCAGTTAAATAGCTTTCAGTAATCCGATCTCATTTCTTTGTCAGTTTTACCTGTTTTTTTTTTTTTTTCAAATTATAAATTCAGTAAAGTATAGTTCAAGAACCTATAGCCTTGAACAAATGGTCGATATCTCCTAACAAACATCGTTATTACATTCAATGCGCGCGATACAAAAAGTTAGGTTAGTATCGAGTAATATCTGACCTGCCCTATAATTCTTTATTAATATCAATTTCAAAAGTAAAATCTCAACAATTGACATCTTAGAAATAAAAGAGATAAGATAACAACAACTATAGCGCACGTGCCACTTAACACGAAGACAAACCGAGGTAAACGCCCCCCAAAAAGGAAAAAAAAGGAACGAAGTAAAAAAAAAAAATAAAAACTTAAATATGCAGCTTCTTCTTCTCGCTTATATAAACACTAGGGTATATTTCTTTCTCCTCTTCTTTTCTCTTTGTGTTGTGTTACAAATCACTTTAAAAAATCCACACCAACTTGCGCACATTGCCAAGACAGACTACCAAACCTTAAGAAATGCCAACACAAACTAAACTATGAAACTGAGCATTTCTTAACGAAAAAGTCGTCGTCTGTTGCTTGAGAACGTGCAACGACACGCTCAGCTCATGATCCTCATTTTTACCTTTACGTTGCCTTTTGGCAAGAAAACATGTTTTTTGTATTGGTATGGGTAAAATCAAACAACAGAAGGATTCGCCTTGGCCCCAAAAACAGTGAAATTCCGATAGTTGGTTGGCTTGTGAGTTTGACGAGTTCCGATTTCCAGCGGCAGAAAGAAAGAGTCAACAATATAAGACATAAAGTCAAAGACGAGGAGTGTATGGCTGTCACTTTAAGGTGTTTATGTGTGTGTGTGTGCTTGTAAAGGAAATTTACAAAGAAACAAACTGAATTCGCCGTCATTTCCGCTCTAAGAAATTCCATTTTATTCGCACACATGCACATGCAACATATTCACTATCTCTGCTTAATTTTCTCACAAGAAATGCCACTTCGGCAACACACACACACCATACGCTGCTGTCGGCGTCGACCTCGACGTCAACACTATATGCTTTTCTCTCGCAGTTGCTGTCGACGCTCTGCTATGCCAGTTCCACAAACCGAGCCGCGTTGGTATGAGTTGTCTTGGGCCGTTGTTGCCACAGCAGTAAACGACGCTAGCCGAGGCATTTTGGTGGTAGAATCGTTTTTATTTGCTTTCGTACTACTTTGAGTTTGTGTGTTTTTGTATCACTTCCTTATATACTTTCTTATGCGGCATGTAATTATTTTCTTATTCGTTAGTTTGTAGCCACACAATTATTTCTACAACAAAAGAAAACAAGACAACAACAACAATAGCAATAAGCTGCCACAGCGACCATTCCAATTGGACTCATTGCAAACGACCAATAGGAAGGGATTACATAAAACAAAGCTTTTCAATGACGATCTGATGTGGGGGATTTAGTTGGAATTTTCTTCGGAGCGTAACTGACTGAATTTAGGCGCTTGATGGAGGTCTTTTAAATAGTGAATTTATCAAAGATGAATTCTGGATCTCGGAAATGACTCCAACGATTTTCATGAAATTTGGTATGCCGAGGGCTTCGTGGGAGAACTTTTTGAAAAATTCCATTTTTTCAGTCACTTTTTCCGGGTCTTGGTATGGGGTCAAAATGTGGATCCGAATGACCCAGGAATATTTCTGAACGTTATTGATGTCAAATGAAAAGAGGTTGGACAGAGCTTCAACATTGCGCTCTTTTCATGATTCCTAGGTCGGGTTCCCATATATGAGTCAAAATGTGGAACCGGATGGCCCCGGAAGGTTTCTGAGCGATATTGATATCAAATGAAAGAGGCTGGGCAAGGCTTTAACAAAAGGCTCTTCTTATTATAATTCCTAGGCCAGGTCTCAAGGTATGGTCAAAGCGTGGACCCGTATTCCCCGGACTATTTTTAAGCAATATTGGTATCACATCAAAAGTGGAAATCAGGGCTTCAGTATAGAGCACTCTTCGATGTTATGCTCAACACGGTTCTCTAGGGAAAGGGAAAGTGTAAGGGAAACCGAAATGGAAATGGAAAGAGATTGGGAAGGGGAGGGGAGTGTTAATGGGGATGTCAAAGGGAAAGGGGAAGAGAAAAGGAAACATAAAGGGAAAGAGAGGGTTAGGGGTAATAGAGATGGGAAAGGGAAATGACGGAAAAGGAGAGGGAAAATGAAACGAAAATGGAATGGGAGAGGGAAGGAGAGAGAGGTAGTAGGAGAGAGAAAGGGAAAAGGAGTAGGATTATGAGGGAAAGGGAAAAGGAAAGGGAAAATTAAAGGGAATGGGGGAAAGAAAGGGAATGGGCAGAAAGGAGAGGAAGACAAAAGGAGAGGAAAGGGATAGCGACAGAGAAAAGGAAGGGGAAAGGAAATGAAAGAGAAAGGTAAAGATAATGCGAAAGGGAAAAATAAAGAGAAAGGTAGAGGGAAAAGGAATAGGAGGTAGAGAGAAAAGGGAAGGGGAAAAGAACAGGAGGTGGAGAAAAAAGAGAAAGAGAAAAGTTGAGGTAAGAGAGAGCGATAGAAAACAAGAAGTGGAAAAGGAAATGAAAGGGAAAGGTAAGGAGAAAGGGAAAGGTAAAGAGAATGGGGAAAGGAAAGGAAAAATTAAAGGGAAAAGAGGAAAGAATAGGAATGGGGAAAAAGAGAGGAAGGGAAAAAGAGAGGTAAGAGAGAGCGAAAAAAAAAAGGAAGTGGAAAAGGAAATGAAAGGGAAAGGGAAAAGTAAGGGGAAAGGGAAAGATAAATTTAAAGGGAAATGGAAATGGAAATGGAAAGATAAACAGAAAGCGAGAGCGAAAAGGAGTGGGAGATCAAGACGAAGAAGAAAGGAAAGATTATGGGGAAAGGGAAAGGTAAGGGGAAAGGGAGAGATAAATTTAAAGGGAAATGGAAAGATAAACAGAAAGCCAGGGCGAAAAGGATTGGGAGATCAAGACGAAGAAAAAAGGGAGGAGGACATGAAGAGGGCGAACTTGACTTTAGTGGAGGCCTGTGAAAAGTTTGAGCTCGATGAAAGCTCGCTCATCCAGGTACTGTATATCAATTCACTAGATGGCGCGTTATTCAGAAAATAAGTACATATTGTGTGTATGTATGTTTTTGTGTATAAAATATCTTGCTAAAAATTAATTTAATTCAAAAGGTAGACTATGTGAGTATACGGGCTTATACATATATTTTCATGAATATATATCAGTGGCGGATCCACGGGGGGGGGGGGGGGTTTAGGGGTTCAACCCCCCCCCCCTTGTGGTTTATCATAGATCCCAAATTAATGCCTTTATAGATTCTGCGTCCAAATTTCCCAAAACTGATCAAGGAAAACTCTATCATTCCAAAAGCAATGGTTGGACCACATAACATCCAAAATATGTACCTACATGCGAAAAAAGTTCATGTAGGTACCTTTGGACGCACGTGCATAAAATCAAATTTGTCAAATGCTATTCGCAAATTGCCAAATCGCAAATTTATTTTCTTTTCTTTCTTATCCCTATTTTTATCGGGATTGTACTGAATTAATTTGGTCAGAAATGTCTGAATCGTTGGAGAAATTGCCTTTTTCAGAGACATTTCGCAATTCTTGTTTAAATTAATCTTTTAAAAATTTGAGTATATAAACACAAGAACTTCAATAAAGTAAAAATTCTATTAAAAATATAAATATAACCAAAAAGTACTACATCAGGGCTGCTCACCTCATAGGCACTCAAAGCACAATTGTTTTTGTTTTGTTCCGAATCATAGGCACATATACATATTTTCACTTCAAATATGAAAATAAAATTTTCTTTGCACTCCCATAAGCACTCAGATATAAAAAACTTTTATATGTATGTGCCTATGATTCATATTGAATGTGCAGAGCAAAGGCACTTCGTATAGGAGCTCGAGCACTGCCGTAAGAAATCGAAATTTACAATTACAAATGTGTAATGAAAAAAAAAAATTCAAAAAATGAAAGCACTGTAAAAAATTTGTATTCAAAAAATTTTCATATAAAAAATACAAAAAATTTGTATGTATGTGATACTACCATTTGAAAATAAATTCTAAAATAATATTTTATTGGAATTCATAAAAAAATTTAAATGAGCGAAAATATTTTTCAGTGCATATACAAAATTTGTAGATGTATTGAGTTTTGTACTTTCAATACGAGAGCGTTGAGCAGCCCTGGTCTACATCTATTCCAAATTACTTGTTTAATGCAAAATTTTAATATTTTGAGTTAAAAGTCGATTTTATTGAAAAATATATATAGTGACTCAAAAAAAAATCATACGCTAAAGTTTTTAAATTTATTTCAGAGTTCTGTCGAAAATTTTACTTTCTTATTTTAGTTTAAAAATATAGAAAATTTTTCAATAAAAATCGTTTTAAGCAGGATTTCTGAGCTTATGGAAAAAATCTGAAAAATCGTAGAAATTTCTGAAAGTGGATTAAAAATTTCAAAGCAAGGCCATAATTTATAGAAGATTTTGAGGAGATTTCTAAGTATAATGTTATGTAGCCAACCAATTTTAGTGTAAAAAGTAAAATTCTCAATGCTGTGAAAAATTCCGTCAATTTCAGAAGTTTTTTTCTGTAGGGTGTAGGGTGAGACCGTTCCAATTAAAATTTCCGAAAAGCCAATGAAAATTTTCAAAAAGTTGAATGTTGCATAATTTTATATTAAAATTGAATGAGCTGCAAAATTGCATACTCAAAACTCTTCTAAAAAATGTAGCTTTAGGATTCTTAGCCCCTTTTTATGATAAGTATTTCCTTGACATTGAAAAATCGGAAATACTAAAAATACGAAAGCAGGTAATTTTCCAAATAGGCCAATTTTTAATCCATTGTTGATAATTTCTGGCTTTGCATTTTTCCGTATAGAAATTGACGGGTATTCGATCGGAGGCGATAATATAACTAAAATGCTTTTGAATTAAAAATTTAACAATATTTTTTCATGAAAGGCCAATATGCTTAAAAGCTTCAAAATGGTGGGTCTTTTATTATGCTAGGTTGACGATTTCTTCAATAAATAATGATATTTACCTGAAGCACCCGAATCCATGATATTTACTTTGATAACTGTCTTAAAACTGAAAATATTGACGTTTAAAAATGGGTTACTTAAAATACGTAAAAAATAAAAAATCGAAAAGTGGGAGAATAATAAGTTTCGACTAGCGGCAGGGACACCCCCGTTGTCTATAAAAGCCGAGAAAACCGGTTTATTATCGCCCGGTCTATTATAAACGTAGAGCGATTTTGGATTTTGTATTTGCACCAATTTTAAAATTTTCAATTTTGGCCGCATAAATTCGTAAAATCTACCTATGTGCAGCGTCTGCCCTTAAAAAACATCTTCCAAAAAAACAAATTTTCAAAACCCCCCCTTGCCGAAATCCTGGATCCGCGCCTGATACATATGTATGTACATATATACATACATGAATATGTAAATAATTTCTATTTAAATTAAGTTTATTTTAAATTTAAATTTGAGTATACGTACATATGTATTGACATACCAAGGCTCTTAATCTTAAGCACTTCCATGCTTTGAACATGCCGCTCAAAGCTTTAAGCATATACGAATGCACTTGTAGAGAAATAAATATTTTAACTCAAAGCAATTTCTTTTCATTTGCTTATGAATTTACCAAAGGAAAGTACATACCTACCGAAGTTCGAGTATGTAGTATCTCTATATGAATATATGAATATATGAAGTACATATGTATGTATGTATACATGTAACACTCCAAAAGGATACAACATGAGTGCCACGGAAATTACAACGTTGTCCAAAGAAGCAATGACCATAACAAGTTTTCTGCTGAACCTTAACTAGGATCTTAGTTGAGGGAGCTCTTAAAACTTACCAGCATCATCTACATACATTCATACATACATACATATATAGGCAGAAGCACATATCCATACATATTTGCGTGTATATACCTTTGGCTAGATACGAAAAAAAAAAATAAACGTCCTCAATCTACTTTCCTAAGTACATACAAGTTTTATCGTAGCAAGAAGAAGCACCTTTGCAAAGGCAATGGAAAAGGCGATCATTTACCGTTAGAAGAACCTACAAGTATGTACTTATCAGATGGTGATTGAAGGTAAATTTAAGTTTCAGTTACTTTTGCAAAGAAAGCGCACACACGCACGTTAGTTAAAGTTCAAGGGATATGTCTCTCGCATTCCCACATCTCACAGTATACTCAGACTTGACAGATGATTAAACGAAAGTTAGAAATGTGACGTTAACTCGTAAGTAGAATTAAGTTGATTTGGTAGTGGATCGCTCTGTTGGAGAAAAGGAATGTAGGTTCATCGTTATGCTACACATGCATCATAGTTCTCAGAGTACCTACCTACAGATATGTAGGATGTGATTTTAATCACTGGCATTTACAATTTATTTTCAAATTTAAAAGGAATTATACATATTTATACGTATAAGTACAACAATCTCTTCTGCTAAATTCAAAGAAAATATTTTCTTATAAAATTAAATAAAAACCAGTAATACTGGGGTAGTCTTACGTCGCGTAACGATACCGGCACTACATAGTATAAGGCCGCCTGATCACTATAGTATTTTTTAGTTGAAAGTATTAGCAGTAAGGAGGGCAGCAGATCTGTTAGTTTGTAGTCCCTTGCGAACAGGACGGATACATTTTTATATAGATAGTTAGGCGGCTATAAAGTCGTTACTGTCGCATAGTAGCTCAACCAAGTGTGTAGCGGAATGCAGGGAAGTCTTAAGGTTAATTGCAAGGACAGTAATGTCCATTTATATTGGATCCCAGGTCACAAGGGATAGACAGGAAAGCCGATGCGCCGGGAAAGAAGGCTGCAGGTCGCGTACCAGAAAACTCCATGGACGTTCCGATGCCATTCGGTGAAATTAACAACCTCCCTGTCCCCATACAATGCATTTTATCATTGCCCGACACAACAAAAAAAAATCTGTCTGAAGATTTTTACCAAAATGAGTCACATGTGACTGAAAAAGCTCGCTTGAGACGCCGGTACTGAATATATATGATGGGCCAGCCCTATAAGCTCTGGAAACAATCGCAGGGCTATGGGGTGTCCAAAATGATGTGTTAATAGTACGATCCGAACCTACCTGAATGGAATGGACCTAGCTAAATGGACTAGAAGGACTAGGGAGATGGTAAAATAGCTCAGAGTTTCGATGTTTCATTTTTCACGGACGAGGCAAAAATGACATGCGGAATAGTAGCGGGTATTTCTTCGCAACTTCCATATCATTAAGCCTCCCGCACCTGGTGAGCATATTTCAATCAGAAGATTTCGCCATACAGTAGGCCTGCAAGGTTCGGTATTGGAAAAAGGATAGGCATTTTTTCGGATAATCAGGCTGCTCTGAAGGCTCTGGGATCAACAACGGAGCAAGAAAGTAATTCCTTAGAAAGCCTTTCTTCGACAACCTCTCGGAACTCAAGAACGTCAGGCCTGAGGGGCTTCTTAGAAACCTAACTCAACATGATAGCAGGTAGGACCTGCCCTGGTTTCCGAATTGATATTCTCGTTTACTCTATTCTTCTGGTTCTGCTTCTTTAGACACAAGTCGTGGGTAAAGTAACAACTCTTGGTATTTACCAAAGTGACGTATTTGTTATTCAGTCTAAGTCAAGGATTTTTATCTTTAGAGGTCCTCATTTTCGAGATCTTTTCTAGTAACACTACGTACTTACTGATTATATGTAAAGCGCTTAACGACTGCAGTCAGTCTAAACTAAACTAACCTTCGATTGTGTCAAAGACTGCATGATCTTTCGTGAATGGGGGTAAATATAATGCCACATGGTTTGATTTTTTATATCGAATGAGAAGGTGCTTTGATTCTATGTACCGAAATCGGTCTTCTCCTTTATATGGTAACTTAAAATTTCTACCGAAAAAAATCAACATAAATCTGTCATGACATTAAAACTAAAAGAAAAGCATTTTATTGTCAGGAAAATATCGAATATTGCTAATAGACGCATTGCTAACGAGCCGCATGCGAGCATATGCATTTTATTTCACATTTTGTTTTCTTCATTATGCATAAGAAAGTACATATTTTATATTTATTTAAGCTGCCACAATTTATTTGGCACACGTTCCAATCTGGCATTGTGTGCGCGCACGCTAAAGGTGCAAAATGCAATCGACCTTCTTGCAACCAAACCGATCGCATAATCAAAGAAAATATGCTCTCAATGAATCAAAGAAACAAAAAAAAAAGAAGAAGAAAGAATCAAAAAATCAAACCAGCCAGCAGCTCATATGGATGTCTGTAATCGATACCAATGTGTGTTGGACCCGCATATGATGATGATGATGATGCATAACCATATGTTTTCTGCGCTTATCCCCTTACATACTTAATGCGCTCCAGTCCCAAGTCCTTTTTTGGCTGCTGCAGTTTTTTTTCTCCTCTTTCCTTTAATTTGATTTGGTTTTACTTGATTTGCTTAGTATTGTGTTTGAGTGTAGTACGTGTACTTTGCAGTAATATGCAACTTGAAGAAAAGCTGCATGTATGATGCCACATGCCACATGCCACATTTCGACTTTGCATGCCACCACGAAAAGGGCACCGCTTGCGGTACATCCATCCATAATACAACACAAAACCACTTTCTGCCCAATTGTTGTCTATTTATTCTGTTGATTTGTGCGCAATGTGCAAAAGTAGGCATATCACATATCCTGCGTTGGCAAAGCATCCTTCCCCAACCAAGATACCTACTTTGGCTTGCGAGCGAGACGTGTCAGTCAATGCCTACTGCGTTTTGCTGACGACTGACGTTGCTGCACAAAGCCACACACATAAACAGCCACACATGCAAACAGCTCGTTTTTGTTTCTCAAATCATTTCGCTTAAAAGTGATTTTTACTTTTAACATCTGATCTGATCTGATCTCCGCATTGACGGAAGTAAAAATGCATCTTTAACCTTTTGCTAAGCAAAGCAGCGCTTTGTTTGTATGACCTTTCGTATTTGGCTTCATTTCATTTAAGTGCATATAAATACAACAAAAAAAGTAAAAAAAAAAAACAACAGAAAACATTTATAATTTTATCGCCGTCATCTGCCTACTGTATTGTTGCAATAACCAATGTGCCACATTGAATGCACCGCTACATGCCACAAGCTGTTCTCTTGTTATCTAATTTACTATGGCAGCACTGCTAAAAATGCAGCAGACGGCGGCAGTATTGCGCTATGTAGTAGCGCTGTCAGGTGTGAATTCTAGCTGCGGCCCCTATAACTCAATGGGCTGCCTTTTGTTTAGCGCTGTTTGGTTTGCTGGTAATTAGGAGTGCGAATTTTTGACTGCTGTGATTTGCTGGCTGCGCCTTATGGCCACTTGAAGCTGAAGAAACGAAATTTTTGAATGGAAATAAGTCTTTTCCTTTCGCTAATTGAGTTTTAACTATTGAACATATGTTCAATTGCAATTTTGTTTTACTATGTGCATTTATGTATATAAGTATGAACATATCAGTGGCGGACGCTTCATACAAGCTGAAAAGCCCAACTTGCCTAAATATTTTCTTTCGTTTCATTTTACACGTTTCTTTAAGATCTGCTTATTTTGCGCTTGAAATAAGCAAAGACAGTTAGGATTCGGGAAAGTATTCGGGAAATTATTCAAAAGATCACTTCGAAAAAAAACTATTAATTTGTGTGACTAGCAAGAATAATTGAATAACGCGAATTAAAATGTATTCTTTATACAAGATTATCAAAATGAAGAATAGAAATTTATTCATTGTTCAAAATTTTCTGAATTAAGAATAAGAATTTATTCTTATTTTTTCGTTATTGAAATATTCGCTTTTTGAATAATGCCCATCCCTGATTCAGCATATTATCAAAATCAGGCAAAAGCGTAATTTTAAAAAGCGAGGAAAATCAAAATCAAATAAAATCAAAAATCTCACGATTTTTGCTAATTCGACTTCAGTTTTTCAAACACTGCTTTAAAGTCAAGCTTAAGTATCCAGTTTTTAAATATTTTCATTTACACTGCTATTCCGAGCGTTACCGGAAAATTACTTTACTGGTATTTTATGTTGCTGAAAATTGTTACCATCTTTTCAATTGGTGTTCTCGCACAAATGGTAACGCTGTCAAAGAATTTCCATACGAATGGAATGGAATCGGGATGAAAATGGTAACAAAATGTTACCACGTATTGAGGTGGTAACTTAATTTTCTGCTGCCAGAATACGAAAAGAGTGTTTAAAGTACCAGATTCTTTATTTCACCAGTAAAGTAAATTATGTTACCACACCGGAATAAGGCCGTTAGTGCTATAATAAGCAACTTGCTACCGCTGAAATTGCCGTCGGTAAGTATGTTAAAACTTAATTGTTCTTCACCATCGTCATTTTCTCGATTTATGGTTCATACGATACGAATATAAACAACAAACCAAATATGCAAAACGAATTTAATCAACGTCTCTTTTTGTTGTTTGCTTTTCCGACAGGGTAGGGTCCTCTTTCCTTTAATTTGATTTGGTTTTACTTGATTTGCTTAGTATTGTGTTTGAGTGTAGTACGTGTACTTTGCAGTAATATGCAACTTGAAGAAAAGCTGCATGTATGATGCCACATGCCACATGCCACATTTCGACTTTGCATGCCACCACGAAAAGGGCACCGCTTGCGGTACATCCATCCATAATACAACACAAAACCACTTTCTGCCCAATTGTTGTCTATTTATTCTGTTGATTTGTGCGCAATGTGCAAAAGTAGGCATATCACATATCCTGCGTTGGCAAAGCATCCTTCCCCAACCAAGATACCTACTTTGGCTTGCGAGCGAGACGTGTCAGTCAATGCCTACTGCGTTTTGCTGACGACTGACGTTGCTGCACAAAGCCACACACATAAACAGCCACACATGCAAACAGCTCGTTTTTGTTTCTCAAATCATTTCGCTTAAAAGTGATTTTTACTTTTAACATCTGATCTGATCTGATCTCCGCATTGACGGAAGTAAAAATGCATCTTTAACCTTTTGCTAAGCAAAGCAGCGCTTTGTTTGTATGACCTTTCGTATTTGGCTTCATTTCATTTAAGTGCATATAAATACAACAAAAAAAGTAAAAAAAAAAAACAACAGAAAACATTTATAATTTTATCGCCGTCATCTGCCTACTGTATTGTTGCAATAACCAATGTGCCACATTGAATGCACCGCTACATGCCACAAGCTGTTCTCTTGTTATCTAATTTACTATGGCAGCACTGCTAAAAATGCAGCAGACGGCGGCAGTATTGCGCTATGTAGTAGCGCTGTCAGGTGTGAATTCTAGCTGCGGCCCCTATAACTCAATGGGCTGCCTTTTGTTTAGCGCTGTTTGGTTTGCTGGTAATTAGGAGTGCGAATTTTTGACTGCTGTGATTTGCTGGCTGCGCCTTATGGCCACTTGAAGCTGAAGAAACGAAATTTTTGAATGGAAATAAGTCTTTTCCTTTCGCTAATTGAGTTTTAACTATTGAACATATGTTCAATTGCAATTTTGTTTTACTATGTGCATTTATGTATATAAGTATGAACATATCAGTGGCGGACGCTTCATACAAGCTGAAAAGCCCAACTTGCCTAAATATTTTCTTTCGTTTCATTTTACACGTTTCTTTAAGATCTGCTTATTTTGCGCTTGAAATAAGCAAAGACAGTTAGGATTCGGGAAAGTATTCGGGAAATTATTCAAAAGATCACTTCGAAAAAAAACTATTAATTTGTGTGACTAGCAAGAATAATTGAATAACGCGAATTAAAATGTATTCTTTATACAAGATTATCAAAATGAAGAATAGAAATTTATTCATTGTTCAAAATTTTCTGAATTAAGAATAAGAATTTATTCTTATTTTTTCGTTATTGAAATATTCGCTTTTTGAATAATGCCCATCCCTGATTCAGCATATTATCAAAATCAGGCAAAAGCGTAATTTTAAAAAGCGAGGAAAATCAAAATCAAATAAAATCAAAAATCTCACGATTTTTGCTAATTCGACTTCAGTTTTTCAAACACTGCTTTAAAGTCAAGCTTAAGTATCCAGTTTTTAAATATTTTCATTTACACTGCTATTCCGAGCGTTACCGGAAAATTACTTTACTGGTATTTTATGTTGCTGAAAATTGTTACCATCTTTTCAATTGGTGTTCTCGCACAAATGGTAACGCTGTCAAAGAATTTCCATACGAATGGAATGGAATCGGGATGAAAATGGTAACAAAATGTTACCACGTATTGAGGTGGTAACTTAATTTTCTGCTGCCAGAATACGAAAAGAGTGTTTAAAGTACCAGATTCTTTATTTCACCAGTAAAGTAAATTATGTTACCACACCGGAATAAGGCCGTTAGTGCTATAATAAGCAACTTGCTACCGCTGAAATTGCCGTCGGTAAGTATGTTAAAACTTAATTGTTCTTCACCATCGTCATTTTCTCGATTTATGGTTCATACGATACGAATATAAACAACAAACCAAATATGCAAAACGAATTTAATCAACGTCTCTTTTTGTTGTTTGCTTTTCCGACAGGGTAGGGTTACGATGTATTGTGGAACGAATTTCCGTCAAAGTCAATAACGGAAACGCAACCCGACTATCAGATAATACAGCAAAGAAAATTGCATAAATGGCTAATGGTAATGCTTCATACATAGGCTTGCCCAGCCAATTCGTGCTAGGGCCGCCACTGTTTCTGACTACTTCTGATTACATCAAGAATCTTGAGTACGGCAATACACTTCATTTTAACGGAAAATTTATTGTAATATGCATATATAATGAAATTTCGGAACGCAGAATTGGGACAGCCGTTCGACCCCTCCATATCCTAATCAGAAATAGTGTTGAAGTCATTTCTATACGCTTTATCCATGTAGAAGAAAACTCTTCAATCGATTTTCTTTTCAAACAAAAAGTCATCAGATTGCAGTCATACCACAATAAAGTGACTTAAAACTAGATGAAGGATGCGGTTACAATTATAAATATTCATTTTTACTCTTCAGTTTTCTATCAGAACAATTGCTTCCACTTGGTTTTTTTTTCTATTTTGTTAAATTAAGAAACGCTTTCAGAAATTTTAATCTTCATTTGACGCCTTTAAAACACTTTGACTGCGTGGGTGTGAGATAACTCTTTTGAATTATTACAAAAGCAACATAAACCAACAATTTTTAATAATAATCAACGGGCAAAATAAAATCAAATATGAACTAAATACAAGCAAATTCACAAAAGCATACAAACAAATAGTAAAGAAATAGGGACAATGACAGCAAAGTAGGAAGAGACTTGGCAAGAAAATGATTGCGACAAATAAAGATTAAAATTAGAATGAAATAAAATAACGTAAAATAAAGTGAAATGAGATAAAGTCAAAAAGAAAAAATAAAAAAAGAGAATAAATAAAAATAAAAGAACTATAATAAATATAAAATATCTATAGCATTTTAATCAATTTTCTTGCTGCCATAATGCTTTTGCAAATTGTCTCTTTTTTACCAACAAGAATTCGTTTCTTTTGCTGATTAATAGTGTTGGTGCGAACAATAACAGAGACAAATTTTTATTATTTCCATATATTTTTTTATTCTTTCTTGTTTGATAAATATTAACTTTTTTAATAGCACAGAGACTTGGCTTTTGAATATACATACAGTTGCGGTCAAAATCTTAGTAGTGCACCCACCGTAGATAAAAAATCTAAAAAAAGTTGGATTTTTTATACTAAATGTTTATTTTGGATTTTATTACAATAAACTACTACTAATAACAGATACATCATGCAGAAGAACTTAGTAAGTTAATTATTTGTACGGTTTTAAAATAACATTTTATACCTTGCCCTCAAAATATCAACGGTCAAAATCTTAGTAGTGCGATTTTCTTTAATAAAAATATAGTTGAACTAACTATTTATTCAAAAGATTTTAATTGTGGATTAATAATAAAACTATAATAAAGTGTTTAGTACATCGTAGCGTATCCTTTATTAGATATAACAGGAGCGCAACGCCGATGCATCGAGTTTACGAGTGTTTCCCATTGTTCGCTAGGAATTGCTTTCCATGCCCGCTCTTCCGTTTCCCAAAGTTGATTGTTATTTGCGGGATTGCACTGGGCTACTCTCTGCTTTACGTCGCACCATAATTTTTAAATTGAATTGAGGTCTGGAGACTGTGCAGGCCCTTCCATGACATCAACCCTATTTCTTTCAAACCATTGTTTCACTGATTTGCTCGTGTGCTTTGGATAATTATCTTGCTGGAAGATCCAAAGCAGCGCCATTTCATCCCGGGCATATGATAGCATAACCCCCTCCATGATTCCAACATACACTGTGCGATTCATGATCTTCTTAATACAATATATTGGCCCAACTCCATAGAACGAAAAGCAATGCAAATCATAATACTTAATCTTCCATGTAAACTATGGACGGATGAATCTAAAATCATGTTGTGTGGGACCAGATGAGCGAGCCAATATGTAAGACGGCCTATTAACTCGGTATAACCCAAAACACACTAATAAGACAATTAAACAAGTTGATTGCAAATTTTTAATATCAGACAAATTTTAATAAATTTTATATTATTTTTAAAACTGCAATCAATTGTATTACAAAAACCCCAAATTTGTTGTAATGATTGCAATGATTGTAATAATTTAAATCAATTCAACGTTTATAATAATTGGAATCAATTTGATTTCTATAGATAGAACGTAAGTTATTGTTCGTTGTAACTTTTTAGAATACAAATTTTTAATAAGTTTATTTTGTTGTTAAAATTGCAAACAATTTGATTACATAAAATTTTTGTTGTTGTAATTATTGTAATAATTGCAATCAATTCAGTAATTGTAATAATTGCAATAAATTTGATTGCAATGGATGGAATACAAGTTATTGTTTATTGTAAATTTTACAATAAAAAATTACAATAAATTTTTGTTGCAATAAAATTGAAAAAAAAAAGAATTATTGATTGCTAAAAAGAATGATTGTAAATTTGTACAGCACTCTGCCTTTACAGGATCCCCTTAAATCATCCTCAAGACATCCATGACTTCATTTTTATTTCAAATTTTTATCAAGCCGAATTTCTTCATGAAATCGTATTTAAGTACAGTAACCAGTTGATAATAGTAAAATTATCTGGGGATTAATTACATATATAAACAAAATTTTAGTCCATTTACTCCTTCATGAAGGGCTCTTTTTGACTCCTTTTGGCTCGAAAAAAGTGGCATTTAGGAGGCCGTTAGGGGGTTAAGATAAGAATTCTGGAAAATTGTTCGTCGAAAAAATTCACTGTAGGAATCCTTAGACTAAATTATTATATAAAGCACCCAAAAGACTGTAGGAAATGAAAAAAACAAATATGGCGCCTTGAAATATGCAACAAATGAAACTTCACTGCAACAAGTTAACTATTCAAAGGATACATACACAGAACTGCAAGTCACAAAAATAAGTAAAAAGTAGAAAAAAAAAAACAAAAATAAAAACTATTTCACTTGTGTTGCAAACGCTTGAGAAGGATTAATTTCAATGTGCGACAAAATACGCAAATCGGTAAAGATTGAATAAAATTACTCTGTGCACGTGTGAAGCGTGTAAAGTAATGTTATTTGGATGCAAAAAAGAAAACGAAAATAAAAAACAAAATAAACTAAACAATGAAACAGATTAGGCTTAGCAGAAACAGAAATAGTTTAAATACGTAAAAGATGTACCTGTAAGGATGAAGCAAAAGAAAAACAAAGAGATATACATGCGAAAATGTGGAATGAATGAGCATAACTAAGCAGGCTCATGCAAATTTAACTTTGCTACATACAGAGGATACTCGTACCATGGTACATGGTAAATGTGTACAGTAAGCGTCAAAGAGTAAATTATGCAAAGCAGTGCACAAGCGTCTCGCACCAAAATCCTTTTTCTGTAGCCTCATACGCAAAACCAGTTCAATGCATTGCCAAAAAAAGAAAGAAAATAACTCCAGACAAAAGAAGGATTTAACGCATTTTTGTCACACATATAGAAGGGATTACTTGTCTATAGCTACACACGTATGTACGTACATATATGAAAAATTGTATCTAAATGCTATAAGAACAAATTTTCGTTGCATGTTTAGCATGACTAGCAATTTTGAAGGCACTTTCATTCCATTACAAATTTTGCAATTAATCAAATTTTGAAAAAAAAAAAAACAGCAAACTCAAGTGTTTATTCTACATAGTAAGTATGTATGCTGCAAGCTGTTATTTATTTACTTAATAAAGGCAGAAAATACTTTGTGAACATATTCATAGAAAGTGACCTTCGAGACATCTAATATGCCTGTATATCGAAATGAGAATGCAGTCCTAGCCATCCTTAGTTTCCCAACGTTCATCGTACATTTGAAATACTCCCGCAATGGGTTTGAGGAATGAAAAGAGAAGCATATGTTACTATAAAAACAAGAGCATAAGTGACATATTTCAAGAAAAACGCTATATTTCTCTCTCCCATTAAAATTTCCCTTTGAGAATGATCTGATTTTCGTATTCATAACGAAGAGCAAGCGCTACGGAGCACCAAAGTTCCGTCTTGCTAAAGAATGATCTATGAAGTCCTCAAATCGAATACCTTTACCACATTCAATATGGAAGGTCAGACTTGAAGATGTAACATCGCCGAAACCAGTTTATAACCAAATCAAACTTGACAAGAGATGACGGAAATTTTTTCCACAATACAGCACTTGAAGAAGAGCAGTTTCTTTGAATTTTTAACCAAGTGTATCTAATACCGTTGTGGTGCAGTGGGTAGAGTGCTCGCCTGCTATGCCAGAGGTCTCGGGTTCAAACCACGGTCCGAGCCAAACACCAAAACAATTTTTCTAATTAGTAAAAATCCAATTATTGGGGTTTTTAAGAGCAGCGGTCACCTCTCGGCAGTGGGCGGCATACCCTCCGAGAGTATTTCTGCCATGAAAAAGCTTCTCACAAAAAATGCATTCGCCATTCGGAGCCGGCATAAACCTGTAGGTCCACCCAATTTGTAGGAAAAACAAAAAAGGAGCACACTCGGCCATAAAACTCGTCAGAGTTATAATAGCGCCATTGTATTATATTATATTATCTAATATCACTTGGGTAGAATCTGTTCTAATTCCGGTTTGTCGATAAGTGTATGGCTTTCTTTAGGAAAGGTCTTCATGTGTTTTTATGTCTCCTGCTGGGATATCAACAACTAATGAGCAAAATTTCTAGGTCAGAACTAGCGAAAAGCTGCCAAAAAGCAAAAAGTAACTAGTTCAGTAGTAGTTAGATCCTCACTAGTGGAAAAGGAGGCAATTGAATGGCCATTGCAATACATTCTTTAATTTGTATGAGGTTTTGAAATGAGAAAAATTCTGTGTTTTTTTAGTTAACTATTTTCAGTCGTCTTTTCACAGTTCTGCAATTCTCAGAGTGTTAATCAAGCGTTTGATATAGTAGATAATACGAGTGTATAAATACCCAGCCGAAAAGTATAATCAGATTAAGGCCTAAAAAATGTGAATTTCAAATAGAGAGAGAGAGAGAGGAAATTTTAGTTTTATGAGCAGACATAGGCAATGAAAATGTGAATTATGCAATTAAAGAAAAAACACCGTGTTATTATTCCTCATAGAAGCCTTATTATAACGTATTTAAACTACACATAATCCCTTATTTTAAGTAATGATTATTATAAGGTATTAAAACTTCTCATAAGCCCTTATTATAAGGAATTATATAAGCCTAAGGTGAATCTCAAATAGAGAGAGAGAAAATTTTTATTTTTTATAAGGTATTTAAACTTCTCATAAGCCCTTATTATAAGTAATTATCTAAGCCTCAAATAGAGAGATAGGAAATTTGAGTTTTATGAGCAAAAATGGGCAAAGATTTCCATTGAATTATGCAGTTAAACAAAAACACCTTTTTATTATCCCTTATAGAAGGATTATTATAAGGTAATTAAATTACATATTATTATAAGAAATGATTCAGGCCTTATTCACTATGGCGAAAAAGGGCCATTATAAGTTATTTAAACATCACATGAGCGCTTATTATAAGGAATTATCTTAACCTTATTCTCTCAGAGAGAGAGAGAGAGAGGGAGAGAGAGTAGTCCTTATGGCCATCAACAAAGAAAAATTAGCCTTATTATAAACCTTTATCTATACAACTTATGTCACTTAGAATTTTCAGGCATTATTTCCTAAGCCTTATCACCTTCTTGAATAAACCTTAAATAAGGTGTAAGAATATTAGTTAACACGACTTACATATAAAAATTGGTTTGATAAAAAAAAATATCATAATAAGAGAAGCGGAGGTTGACAATAGACAACGCCTAGGGCATTGCCATGTTAAATTCGCCAGTGTGTTATGTGGAAAACAGAATGAACGCGGACTAATAGATTCGAAAAGTGCACTAGAAGCGAACTAGTACTGCACTAGAGATGTTTTCCACAGGGTATTTATAACAAACACTGCCAACATTCGAAGAAAACAAATCAATTTTCACACGCAAATTGCTTTTGATGGCTAATGCCCGCTTGGCTTTGTTACTTTACTTTTACTTTTACATATGACTATCCCCCAGCAGCTATTGTTTGGCCAAACGTCAGTCAGTCTCGTTAAGCAAAGAAATAACACTTGCATTATTCCATAAAAGGGTTTATGTTTCCTCTTTTCATGTGAGTAAGCAACTAAAGGCATTGCAAATTTTTCCCTTTTATTATGGCTTTGGCATTTTGTTTTATAAGAAAAATGCATCTGCTCTGCATAGCTGCAATTGCTTGAGTGGGGCATTCGTACCCTCTACATTTGTATACAAAATGCATCATTCATCTCCATATGTCTTCTTAAAATTTCAAAGATGCATCTTATCTGACGCGAATTTGCCATATTTTCAACCAAAAAAATCGTTTTTATTTCTTTCATTTCTTCAATTGATTGAATTGGATGGCTTGGCTGACTGGTTGACGGAGTGATTTGCTTCGTGTTGCTGATTTGTTGTTGTTGCTTCTACGGCATCCCATATCCTCCGACTTGCCTTGCTGTGTTGTTGTTCTAAATTACTTTGATTGTGATTTTTGTTGTTTTGTGGATTTTTGTGACAAACAATTGCTCAGCTTGCAGCTTCCGAGAGTTAATTATTTTGTGTGTGTGTATGACTTTCTCGAAATGCAGCTGAAAAATATTTCCTACTCCCGCTGTCACATTGTACTCGTCGTATGTATGTTATGCAGCAGCAGCAGTAGTAGTAATAGTGTATCCTTTGAAAAGTGTTATAAAATATAATTCGGTAGATGTATTTTCTCAACGGGTAGACGAGCATTTTCTTTGTTTTCCTTATTTCTCACCTTTCAACGCTGGCAAAACACAAACAAATCTCTATGAATTTGGTTTTATGTTCTAATTTAAACTCAAAAAATATTATAAAATGAAGAAGAAAAAAAAATATTGTATTGAGATTTTAAAGGTGTTGAAGAAAAGACATAGGCCCGGTTTCACCAACCATACTAAGCTTAGTTTAGTCGCAATTTTGAAGTTTTCGGTTTCACCACTCGTTCTCAGTCAGCTTTTGTCTTTACTAAAACTCAACTAAGAATTTTAGTCGATTTAGCAAATTCAACAACCAAAAGAGCAAATACAGCAACCAAAACAACTAAACAAAAAAGTATTTGGCAGAAAAGCTGGCAAGGTTGCTGGGTGCAAAACTATTTTCTTATACCATGTCTCCACATAACGTGTTTCGCTCTTTTTTCTGCACTCGCTCTCTCAATCTTGTTTCGACCTCAAAACGAGTGCCGAATCTCGCCATTTCCATACAAATTTCTGAGAGCGAGTGAAGATTGAAACACTTGTTTCGTTCTCAATCCTCTTGCCAAACGCGATGATATCGATGCCTTCTCTAATTTTGTATCGAAAATCTATCGAAATCTCACACAGACCAAAACAAAAACGCAAAAATAAGCAAACATACAAACATTTAAGAAGAACAAGAAAGATAAATGTTAAACTGAATAACGATCAGCCACGTGGAGACGAATCAAGTTATGTGGAGACGGGCTTTTAGACTATTTGGTGAAACCGAAAAGTAAGTTTAGCACGGAATCTCGACTAACTTAAGTCGTGACTAAAGCTAAACTTAAGTATGGTTGGTGAAACCGGGCCATAGGTTTCATTTAAGCGACTAATTCGCTGTTTCCCCAGAAAGCCTTTCTCGAACAAACTCCTGGAATAACAGCTTAAGACTAGCCGCATAATCACTCTGAGACCGAATAAGGTTCTTTATGATTCCACGAGAACTACATAGTTCTCTTGCAATATGGAATCGTTATCCGATTAATGAATTCCCTTTGTTATCAATTTGAAAGCTCGCTCATTAGAAAAATTTCGAACGAAACAAGATACTAAAGATGGCACAAAGCCGAAACCGGTTTATAACCAAATAAAACTTGACAAGGAATGACGGAAATTCGTTCCACAATACATCACAATGCTACCCGGTCGGAAAAACAAACAACAACAATTTTTTTTTATTTGTATCAATATTTCGTAGAAAAAAATCATGTTGCACAGCAAAAAGTAGCCTCGAAGTTGCCTCCTTTGGAACTGCATCGAATGGCTTGTTGGTGTATTGAGTGAATTATGTGGTTAGGGGACTTTGAATTAAATTAATTTTCTGTCTAATGACCAGTCGATGAATGCATGATTTTCATAATATTTTTTTTTTTCGAACTTCAATGCAAGTCACAAAAGGTAAGCAGGACATATAATAATACATATATGTATGAATGTAGATGCACTTACATACTCGGTGGAAGGAGCCGATTCTACACTTATGAAATAACTTAGTAAATATTCCAGACACATGTGCATTGAAAGTGAACATGCATAAGCCCCAACTACCACTCTAAATATCCATATATGTATGTATGTAAATATGTACATATGTGCTTTAAAATATGCTGCTCCAGCATTATTTGCTAAAATTAATTTATTTCGCCAGTGCGTAGTTACATAGACTGCCGTAGATTGAAGCTGAAGAATCAGCGGTGCATAAACAATTCCGAAAATATATTTTAGAGGTGCATTGGAACTCGGATGAGTGACTGTACTCGTATTACATACCAACTGTAATATGTATATATTTACATTAGGTTGGTCCCCAAATGTGGAGAGATAAAATTTTATAGCATATCTCCTCAACTTCACTACGTAGCTCGATGCTAATATAGACGAAGATACCACATATAAATTTATTTTCCGATTGGTGAAGGTTAAGGGGTGTCGCTGAGGGGTCAAAGTGCAGAAAATTTTATGGAGACTCAAAAAATTAAGTTAAATTTTCTTATATCTACACTGTTATAAATATAGGAATATTTTTTAAACTTTGATTCGGTTTGAAAGGAATTTAAAACTTTTTTGGGTTAAATTTTGAACCTTCGAAAGTTTAAAAGTTTCCTATTCCTTTTTGGTTTAAAATTCAAACTTACAAAAGTTCAAATATTTCAAAGTATTTTTTGGAATAAATTTCATACTTTTTTGGTTTAAATCTTACACTTTTTCTCATTTAAACTTTTAAGGTTTAAATTTTAAACTTTCATAGGTCGTAAAATTTGGTTTCAACAAAAAAAATTTTAATTTTTGATTTGAAATCAACATGCTTTTTCGAGGAATGAACAATATAAAAAGCTCATTTATAGTTATTAGACAATTTGAATGGAGAAACAAACAAACACAAAATAATTATGGAAACAGATAAAATGAAGAAGGAAGAAAAGGAGAAGAAGAGGATAGCAAAAAGGCACAATATGGAAAAGGATTAAGGGGATGTTGGGGGTAGAACAATATGGAAGAAAGGGAGAAAAAAAAGGATAGGAAAGAAGATGCAATAGGGAAAAGCATGAAGAGGATTTGGGAGCAGACATTTTTTTAAATTTAATCCAAAAAAAGGTTTAAATTTTAAACTTTTGAAAGTCTTAAAATAAATTTTAATTTGGAATAAAATCTAAACCTTAAAAGTTTAAAAATCGTTTAAAAGTTTAAAAATCTTTTAAACTTTTCAAAGTTTAAATTTTAATAATTTTTCGGTCGTGTCCTATATATCGACCAAAAAAGTTTAAAATTTACACCAAAATTTATTTGAGTGTATGTAGTGCGCAAAATCGATAGTCCTGTACAAAAAACTAACAAATGAAAAATTTTTGCCCGGATAAGTTACTATTAAAGACTGTAGCAGAAAAGTCAAATTTACCACATAACGAACAAAACATTAAATTAATTTTTTTATTATCTAGTAACCAAAATGGACTCAAAGATGCTAAATCTTAATTTTTGGCCCTATAGGGGGTGGTTAAAGGGTGTCACACAGCGGTCACCCATATGGTAATCTGAACTACATATGTCCGCTGTGCGATACCCTTTATCCATCCGCGATCGGCACCAAAATTTATATGTGGTATCTTTGGCAGTACTTTAAACGATTTAGTGGGTGAGACTGAAAAAAACCAATATTTATTTGATTTTAAGAGCCACCCTAATGTACATATGCATGTATGTAATAGATTTTTTTTATCATGCACTAACAAATTGCTTTTGTCCTCTTTGCTTCTAGGACGTCTGTGGCTGAAAAAGTCCAAGAAAGCTTAAAAAAAAAACCAAATTGAATGGCCGCATCAGGACTTTTTGCTGCTGGTTTTTTGTCTTTTTTTCTTGCCTGGACTGCAGTTGCTATTAAATAAGCAACCGTGTGTGTATATATGCATGCAATTGGAGTGTGAATGCCTGCCAAGTGCATATTGCAATTTTGGTGAATCTCAAAAAACACACAGAAATATATGTATGTATTTGCATTTTGTGAGCGACACGCGACTGCTTCTGCAATAACTACAGTGCAAAACAAGACTTGCCCCACATGCATCGTTAAATACATATGTAGATATGCAAGTAAATGCATACATATGTACATTAGGCCGTCTCACATTATAGCGACCAAAAAAGCCCACCGTACGACCTCCATATCGTCGCTCCGGAAGAAGAAAGACCCATGTCAGTAATTTGTCGACGAAAAAAGGCGCATTAAAAATATGTCGGGGAAGAAAGACGCTTTACAAAACATGTCGACGAACAGAGACGCATTATTTATTCATATTTCATATTTATTCATATTTATTCAAAATTCAGTCAAATGAAACGTGTAATTCTTACTGACTAAGGAACATAAACACTTAGAAGCTAGATAGTTAATATACTAATCGTAGTATATACATAACTTAAGCGTTATAACAGCCTACTTTGGTTAAAGGAAGTCACTAATATTGCTACGAAGTACGGGAATGGTGCGAGAGAGATCTAAATTAGGGACATTGTTTAATTCAGACAGGGCTCTAGATACGGGGTAAATTTAGTGTAATTAACTCTTTGGAAATCAATGTAAAAGAGGGGGACAGAACGAAGAAAACGCGGGGGAACGAAAAAATTTATTGATTGTAGAAGAAAGACGCATTAGCATTATTAACTGCGAAGAAAGACGCATTAGCATTAATATTGACAAGGAAAAATAAAAAGCCGAATACGTCTTTCTTTCCTAAAAAATATTTAAATGCGTCTTTCTTTATAGTAAAAAAAAATAAAGCGTCTTTCTTCGTTATAAAAAAAAAAATAAAGCGTCTTTCTTATCGAAAAATATTTTTAATGCGTCTTTCTTTGAAAGAAAAAAAGTTTGCGTCTTGCTTCCTCAACAAAACTGTTTGCGTCTTTTTTCTTCTATAGCGACGATATAATGTCTCTTTGGAAAACATTTCAAGAATTTTTTTTATTGTTTTCTTGGACGCCGCTAGATGTCGCGCAACCTCTTTTTGTCATATCTTCAATATTTATAGTCCGATCTCTAAGTTTAATATACCAATTTCATTGGCTTGAAAGTGCGATTTCTACCATATTATCTTATTAACCCTCTATAACACCCTAATCTACCCCTTTTATGCCTGCATGTTAAACGTCGTCCAACACCATCAATATTTCGCAAAATAAGTATTTCGATCGCTCCGAAAGAACCCGAAATAAAACACATTTAACATTCCGAGATATATATGATTTTCGATTCCTGTGGCCTTTTAGGTTCATTTTACAAAGATTTTTTCTGAGGTGACCCCAATTGAAATTTTATGGCGAATAATTTTCTAAAACAACTTAACCCTCTAGCACCGCAAATAAAGGGTTATTTTGACCTCTATCTTAGAAATTGTATTTTAAAGTTATTTTTAAGGTTAAGACATCTTATGGGGGGCATGCGGCGGATTTTATTTTTGCGATACGCTCTAATATACATACATACATATGTATATACTTTTTTTGGTAGAAGGAATGTGGCGTTTGCGGGGTTAGAGCTTGTTGTTTGAATGGGTAGACGGACAACAAAATCCATCGAATCAGCAGTGCAACAACGGCAAGTGCAATATTAGCAGTGCCAGCACTACCACAATATCAACAACAACAACAACAACAGAAACAACAAATAGGTTTGTCCACAACAACAACTCCTTTCTCATAGCCACGCACACCTCTTCACTCACTCCCTCTTGCGCCCACACAATCAATCCGCCTCAAAACCCGTCTCATCGCTCAGACAAACTGTCTGAAACTGCCCATTTGTGGTAACTTGGCCACTTCCCTTTTCTTTCTGGTTTTATTTTTTGTTGTTGTGTTCTATGTTACTTAGCCATTGCTTGCAGATTGCAGCAACTTCCTGCCTCACTTTGCTGCCACACACATGCATAAATCAGCGTCGTATGAAGCACTAGACGATACGAGACGAGACCAGCAATATGCCAACCAAACGGACGTCCAAACAGCAGAATTGCTTACCAGAATTGCAAATAATGAACTTTTCTCGTTTGCCGATTTGTTGTTTGCATTGCAATGCAATGTTGTATGCAATTCAGGATTTTTCATTTTCATTTTCTCGCTTGCATCAATGCAGCAGCAGTTCACTTTGCCTTTTTAGCTTCAACGTGACGGGGCCAAGTTAACTCTCAAACCCAGCCAAAAAAAAATGTAAGCAAGCAATATGCATACGCTTAAGTCAATCGTCAAAAAGTCGTGGTTGAGCCAATGCAAGCGCCATCATCGAAATATGCAACAACAAAAACACACGCTAACGCGTTACAACAACACAATCTAAAAACACATACGAGGAGTATAAGCCTCAAAGTAGATATTTATTAGCCTTGTAAATGCGCGCCTGATGTGTGGAATGGCGATGGGTGATGGGACTGGGTGGTGGGAGTTGTGGAGGTGGTAGCGAGAGTGAGAAATTGCATCAGAAATCGAGGCTAGAAAAAAATGTTAAAATAAAATTTCAAATGCACAAAAAAGCGCAGGCACTATAGTCAAGTTGCAGCGACGAATACGACGACGACTTTGGTGGGTTTCAATTGAAATTGGCCACAGCCGCATAAACAAAATAAAACGAAATAAAATAGAATGACGTGGATTTTCAATTCCTACTGCAATTGGTTGCACATATGCATCTGTTCATGCATCTATACATATGTACATTAGGGTGGTCGCCGAATGTATGTAGAAACATTTTATATCATATTTCTTCAACCTCACCCCCTACGTCGACGCTAATATAGTCGAAGATACCGCATAAAAAATTTGGCCCAGATCAAAGTTCATATTATCATATGTGACCTATGCGCGACAACCCTTAACCGTCTCTGATCGCGATATGTCATATCTTTGACTGTACTGTTACCGATGTAGGGGAAGACCGAAGAAAATCTCTAATTTGATTTTTTAAGGACCACCCTAATGTTTGGAAACATTTCCGGAAAATTGTTTTATCTTTGTACGCCGCTAGATGTCGCCCAAATATATATTTTATTCATATCTTCTGTATTTATATATGTTCCGATCCCTAAGTTTAATACAGCAATATCGTTGGCTTGAAAGGTCGGTTTGTACCATATAATCTTATTTATCTTAAGTGCGCCATTGGGATCATTACCACCCAGTACCTATATGATTTATACCACCCTAATGTATCCTCTTTATGAACGCATGTTAAACGTAGTCAAAAATGATTAATCTTTTGCAAAGAAAGTATTTCGATAGCTTCAGTAGAACCCGAAATAAGACACGTTAAACATTTCGAGGAATGCATGTTTTTCGTTTCCTGTAGCCTGTTAGGTTCGTTTTACAAAGGTTTTTTCTGAGAAGACTCCTACCGAATTTCTCCCGTTTCTTATTAACAACATTCCATTGGTCATCCGGGTCCACATATCGGTCTATATCATTTAAATCGGTTTAGGTGTTGAAATAAAATTAGTTGTAGATGTATTGGAACCCTGATTACTAGCATATTTTGACACAAATATTGTTCAAAAATATTTCGGAGCTTTTGAGGTTCATGTTTCGGCCTCAATCTCGGAAATCGATTGAGATATCCTTATAGCGTGAAATATATAGGGAAACCCAGAGAAGCACCTTTAATTCGATACCAATATTGCACAAAAATATTTGGGGGGGGGGCCATCCGGGTCCACGTTTTGGTCCCTATCTGGAGAAGCGATTGAAGCTCTGTTTGTTATCAATATTGCCCAAAAATATTTGGGGGTCATCTGGGTGCATATATTGGTCTCTACCTCAGGAAGAGTTTGAGATACCAAAATTAAATGTAGTTTTAATTCTAATCTAATAACAGCTGACCATAGTCTAAAAAGTTTAATGTGATGGGCCTGGTAGTTTCGGTGTGCATAAGGGACAAACAAAAAATTTTTTATCCTTATATATGGATAGGTTAATGTAAAAAGGATTTGAATTGCAATTTTCGTTGCAGAAAACGAGGAGGTTGCTTGCGCCTCATTCAACCCACATCTGCGTACGCCTCTGACCAACCACAATTGCATATTTAAGTATGAGCATATGTATGTATGTGGCCGCTGTAGTGCAGTGGGTAGAGTGCTCGCCTGCTATGCCAGAGGTCTCGGGTTCAAACCACGGTCCGAGCCAAACACCAAAACAATTTTTCTAATTAGTAAAAATCCAATTATTGGGTTTTTTAAGAGCAGCGGTCACCTCTCGGCAGTGGGCGGCATACCCTCCGAGAGTATTTCTGCCATGAAAAAGCTTCTCACAAAAAATGCATTCGCCGTTCGGAGCCGGCATAAAACTGTAGGTCCACCCAATTAGTAGGAAAAACAAAAAGGAGCACACCTCGAATTGGGAGAGAAGCTCGGCCATAAAACTCGTCAGAGTTATAATAGCGCCATTGTATTATATATTATTATTATATTATATGTATGTATGTATGTACAAACAAGATGAATTTGTACATATGGTGTGTGTGGAATGCACTTATCGCAGATTTTTCATTTGTTGCTAGAGATGCAATTTGATTGTTGTTGTTGCTGCTGCTGCTGCCAAATAGCTTTTCAATTAGAATGATTTACTGCACTTTTTATGCATTCAGTAAAATTATTTCATTCTTTTTTCTCTCACTCAAACCTCCTCTTCCACTTGTATTTCCTCCTTTCATTAGGATTAAGGACTCTGAGTGTGTGTGTGTGTGTGTGTGTGTCTGTGTGAGGAGAACAATTTCGCTTATTTGGCATTTTGCTCATAATTTTTAGTGACTTTGTTGCTGTTTTTTGTAACTTTTGTTGTTCTTTTATTTCACAAAATTCTTTCTAATCTTTGCTAATAAGAGCGCATTATGTGGCATGTTCATATGCACTTTGTGAGCTGTGAAAAGTTTGGCAAGCCGCAATAACTAAGAGCACACATACGAGTACATATTTATACGATGCATGCAGCCATATTCATATTACTTACTTATGACTTAGCTAATGATATGACGCTGCCACCGCCGCTGCAGTCGTTGGATATACGCATAGATATCTCATAGTTACAATGAAAGCACGATATTTGTTAGAAGATTTTTTAAGCACCAAATCTCCATGCAATAATAAGCAGCACATGCCACATATGACATTTACGCCTTGCCCCACATCACTATGTTTGCTAACTTCTGCAAGAGGGATTTTAATTTTAATTTTTTTTGTGAACATTTTCATCTACTGACGCTCCAATATCGCTAGTGCATTGGCAGCTCGCAATTGTAATTATTGCAAGTGCTGCATTGTAATTTGAAAAAGATTAGTGCAGGCAGAGCTTCAATTCAGTTTTCGATAAAACAACGAGCTTAAAGCATAAATGCATATTAAAAAAGTTCAAATTGTGTTAGAAAATCGTACCTATACGTGTATTGCGGAAAGGGATTTCATACAATATATGCTGTGTAGATGGCGATGGGCACGCACCCGACCAACGCCCCCGAGAATGTGTAAGTTTTCGAAATCTTAGCAATAGTTTTGCGAACAAATTTTAGTATGTTGTGTATTTCTGAAGCGAATTTTGTGTATTTCTGAAGAGTATTTTGTTGACCACTAGATTCCACAGCAGTGATGAGAGTACTCCCAATTGTGGGGTGCCCCTATGTGTCCTCCTTGACATCGTTGAAAGGCCCCACCCACCCGTCACCGTCCGACAACTCAAAAGGTCCTGGATCCAGCGCTGAATGATTGGGTTTATTCCGATCCATTTGAGCCTCTTCAAACAGCGCCTCAGCAGAGACGTTGCTAAAGGCACCTGAAATATCAAGAAAGACACCTATCGCCCTCTCTGTAGTAAAGGGCCTTTTCGATATGTTGTACAAGATTCTGATTCTGTATCCTGTTTATCCTCCATCACGACAATATAGAGTTGTTTTATGCCTTCCGCTAGGCACCTCGAACCATGACTTAGGCCGTCTCGCACCTCCCCCTGGTTCACGCCTTGAGGGACTGACTCGAGCGGACAACAGCCTATGTTAGCACTCCGCGGTCTCCCCTCCACCGCAGTCTGTGCTGGCACCAGAAACAGGCATCGGGGAGAAAAGATGTTAGTCCATTGCCTTGGCAGCAACCTTTTCTAAGTTTCAGTCGAGGATTTTTGCCGCCTTTGTATTATGGTAAATTCTAAGGTTTCTTTTCTTAGTCAATCGCTAGATGCTTTCAGAAAGATATTCCACAGATTGAACCTGCAGTTTGCAAGCGGCATGACAAAACCTTTCAAAACAGCGAAAGCTGAGCATATGAGCCTATCTTTCAAGTTGTTGTATTCTTACCTTTCTCCAAAAAAAGAATTCATTACCCGAATGCAATACTCGCAAGAGCAGCTCGGAGAACTGAACAACAAAATAATATTTACACACTTTCTTTTTGATTGCAAAAACAAATAAATTACTAAGAAATTAAAATCAAGGTAAATAAATGCACACACATTTGAAAGCATTTTGGATGAAATTAGGTGGTAAAGAGAGCAGGGGAGCAAACCAAAATTGCATTAGCCGCAGCACAGCATTCGTCACAAGCCGCTCGCCACTCGTTACTCGCCACTCGCCACTCCACCCTCAATACTCGCCGTGATACACCGTCACAGCGCAAACACAAGCTGCGTAGATGTTTTTGTCATCATCCGTGCATTGCTTTAATGCCCATTTGGGGACCCAACACATTATACGCGTACATAGTCGAAAAGTGAAAGGCAGAAAACCGCCAAAATAAATATTGACGATACGCAAAATGCAAAAACGCCAAACGGATTTGGGGTGAAGACCATAATTACATACATATATGCGTATAAATGCAGTTATAGAGATGTAGGCGATATGCACAAAAAAAAGAAGAAGCAGCAGAAGAAGGTAACCAAATAAAAGACCACCGGCAGCCGTAGGAAATTTACGGCAATGCACTGCAGCAGTTCCTGTCCATTCCATCAACGTCGTGGTCGTCGTCGTCGTCGAACGGTTGAACTTACTTCAATGTGTTGGACTAGCTGCTGGTTCTTCATTTCCTCCAGTTTCCTTTATATATTGTAATTTTTGTTTTAATTTTCTTTTTATTCATTTGTTCATTTTGTTGTTTTTCTGCCTATTTTATTATATTCAATGCGTTGCACAAGCCCCCACAGCAATACAATCTTCGCACGACTCTGAGAACGAATCGTCCCTTCGTTCGTTCGGTCGTTCGTTCGTCTGTCGTACTGCCCACCACACAAATCACCCAAAAGTTCAGCTGCAAAAAAATGATTGAAAGAACTTGCACACACACACACTCACACAAATTCCTTGCTGCTGCACTCTACTTTCTTCTTCTGCATTGCAGCCTGTTTTTAACGGTAAATTTATGCAATCCTGATGCAATTCCATGCTGCCGTATTGGGCTCAGTTAGGCGTTGTATGCGTTCATTGCATTTGCTAACACTCAGCCCCCATCTTTTTGGCTCTTCGTCTGGTGTGAGTTCCCTACACACAAACACAAATATATGCTTTGATTTTTACCCAACAAATATTGTGGCGAGGGTTCGAAACTGATATACGGTATTCAGTATCAATCTTGGAAGCGATTACAAACCGATATTCACATCATTAACGAAGTTGAGTTGGAGGTCTTCCTTTCCTTCTGCCTTTAGCGGGTTTCGATAGAAATACTTTTTGGGCCGGTGCTCATCTTCATCCATTCTCATGACATGACCTCTTGGATCTTTATTCGCTCAACTATGTACGCCGATGTCTGCGTAAAGCTCATACAACAGATCATTAAATCCCCGTCGATACTCAGCCACGCTCTAACGTGCAAAGGTCCATAAATCTTCCAAAGAACTTTTCTCTCGAATACTCCAAGTGCCATCTCATTTGATTTGACAGCGTTCATGCTTCTGCGCCGTACATGAGGACGCGAACGATGAGCCTCCAGCAAGGGAGCATGGTCGGTATGTAGAAGTCCACGTAGGTAAGTGGGGAAAGTTTCTGACTGCCATCCACCTGGGGATGGTCGGAGCGATTATTTTGCATGTGGAGCAAGCATCTCACGACTTCATCGCAGTCTCCTCTGGATGGCTAACGAACATCCGTTTGGTGGTGAACTAAAGTGGGAAGGCGACAATTCGGCAAAGCCACTCCGACATATTCGGTTCAAGGCCTTGTTGAGTGGAATAACTGCGGCGTTGGTTCACCAGAATATGAGGCTGCGAGCGGGCATCTGTCTTGGACCAAGCGGCTCGCTATATAAATCTGTGACAATCCGAAAGTCCCACAGTGTGAATTATAAGTCAGGCTTGGCACCCACCACGTAACAAACCTATCCAATGAAAAGGTCACCAAAGTAGAAATGGTCTCGCATGAGAATCTCTCTCTGTCCCTCTTTAAAATTTTCCTTCAAAAGTTCGCTGGATTTTGAATTAATATATCGTATAGCAAAAGTTCCGTTTTGCTGGCGAATGACCGCGTTCTCGAGTCAACTACCATCCGATATTCACTTTACTTAACGAAGTTGCGTCTTTTAAAAGAGTTTCCTTTCCGATTTTTTTTTTTTTTCAAATACTTAGCCAAGCTTAATGTCTATTGGGTTGCTTTAGCTTCTTACTCCATCCACTACTTTACCTCCGAACTACAGTTTTTTCTTGTACCCCTTTTTCTTTCATTTTGGTCTCCTTTTTGGTGGGTGTATGTATGTCAATACACTGTGAAATGTCTTCGCACCAAAGTCGTTTCATTGCCTTCGGTGGCCGGTCAGCCAACCAACAGCAGCTTCAGCATCGAGCTAAGCAAATCTCATACTGCCTCTACCTACTCACCATTATCCTTTGACCATACGAAACAAAAACAAAAAACATTTTCAACTACTTGGAAACTTTTCATACTCCACTCATTCCTTTTTTGCTTTGCTTTGCTTTTTATTATTCCGTTTCTCTTTCCTTTTTTTATTGTTGCTCCATTATAAAGCCTGCCCTCCATTTTTTTACTGCCACCCTAGGCCCTTTTCTTGAATGTATGTGTATCTGTGTATGTGTATGTTTTTTGCGCTTGCAATTTCTCTATTTTTAATTAATTAATCTGCAAAGTAGAAATTCTACAAGTTGACTTATGCGAAACTCGAAAAAAATTTTTGCTTGCAGTAGGCAGGGAGTCCTCGTGGTCGTTCGTTGGTCACCTAGAGCTCGTACATAGTATATGTATGTAGGTATGTAAATACGAGCACGGGTTGTTGTTATAAAAGGGGCCAAGCGCCATTTAGTTTGAGTTCCACCTGCGTGAAGTAACTGACCCACGTTGCGCCGCCTGCTACAAACACACAAACATAGAAATATACATAAAATATCAATACATACAAGTATTAACTTTGCTTTGCTCGTAGCCAACTTCAGCAGCCTTCAGCAGGGCGCCTTCGTCTTCGCCTTCACATCTTTGCATCCTTTAGCAGAGTACCTATAGCCTCGGTGGCAAACTGCGGCAAATTTCTTGCATTTACACTTGCAAAATATATAATGTATATGTATGTATATTTTTTGTATACAGGATAAAAAATATATAAATGCGTCTACTGTGTAACTGACTTTTCGTTTGGCTACAAATTTACTTATATCTATACAAAAAAAAAAAAAACGAATCAGGAAATGCGCTTATAAAATATTTTTGCAATCCTTTTACTCCTTGTTGGCTTGGGTGTAAAGGAGAGCTAAGAAATTCAGTTAATACAATGAAGAAAGCAGCACCGCCAACCACAACCTCCGGCATGCTTAGTCGGTACAAACATCGAAAAGAAAACAGTATTTTCATAGTAGGTCTATAGTACCTAGTAGGAAAATTTCTTAGTTTAGTTATTGAACGGATGAGCTTTTACAATATACATATATACATGTATATCAGGACGGGAACAACAATATAGAGGATTATACCAATTTAAATCCCGTCTCCACATAACTTAATTCGCACTAGCACCATCTCGCCAAGTTGTTCGCGAACTAAATCGTCTCCACGTAGCTATCGTCGTTCACAGCGTTGCCGCTGGGGCCACTAAAGTGGCAATTTGAACCTTTTTAAGAGCAAGGCCACCGGAACCCAACTTTTTGAAAATATGCAATATTTGAACCTTTTTAAAAATTCGGGCCACTTTTGGTCCTTTTTTACTTTCAAAACTATAATGTAATAAATATTTTTTGTTTTCTTTTCTGAAATATAAAAAAGCCCATTTGTTATCTTTTCACTTTTCATTGGCAACTCACCGCTGCGAGGGAAAATCCGGAAAGAGTTATTTAAGAGTACGAGTATAAATTTTTAGAATCAAGAAAATTGTTTGAAAAAACCGAAATGAAAGAGTTTTGGCACAGCTTGGGGAATATGAAAAACAATTTAAATGAGAACTTGTTGTGAATTTGTTGCAAATATATTAACGCTGCCACATAGCAGTGCATCAGCAGAAACATTATTTTCAAAACTTTCAATATTTAAGACCAAGGTTACAAACCGCTTGCAAAATTGATACGTGCAATTCAATCATCTCAGCGTTCAATTTAACTAATGGAAATGATTTAGATTCTTGGATACCGGAAGAAAACTTGGTTATCAAATATCTGAGAACTAAATTTTAAATCCACTAAAATAATAACTTATACATACACTTGAACTAAATATATGTTTGCTCTAGTTTACAATGTTCCTTAACCTGTGAGTTGCTTTAGTCATTAAATAAACCACAAAAATATATAAAACTGTGTTTCCAGCTAAAAAAAAAAAATTGGGGACACTTTTTTCCATTTTTGGGCCACTTTTTGAACATTTTTAGCGGCAACACTGGTCGTTTAGTTTGAAATTTCTCATTCTTGCTCTTTTTCAATATAGTTGAATTTGTTTGCTGTAAACATTAAAACTGAAAATCTACGATGTAGAAAGTGTGTTAGTTTAATAAAGATATAATTTTATATACAACCGAACCTATTAATTAATTCAATATGTATTTTTGCTTATTTTTGCCTTTTTTGTTTTGGTTTATTTGTCAGATTTCGATAGATTTTCGATACGAAATTAGAGAAGGCGTTGATTTTACCGAGGTTGGCGAGATTGTTTAAATTAACAACCTTGTTCAATCGTTGTTCGCTCTCCGCATTTTTTATGGATATTATCGACGTGCGACACTGGATTCGAGGCCGAACGACGTATGAGAGAGCGAACAATGATAAAAAGAGCGAACAATGATAAAAAAGAGCGAACGATGTTATAGGCGAGTTCCCGTGGCAGTGATCCAGATCAGGATAAGAAGTTTGCATGCAAAGGCAACAAGAATTCTGTGATCCTGGCGTTTATCTGTATAAATTTCGGATCCGTATAGATTGTAATAGATTGTTTTGATCCAGATAAATACCAGGATCACAAAATTGTTGTTGCATTTGCTTGCAAAATTTGTATCCAGATCTGGATCACTGCCACGGGAACTCAGCTTATGTGGAGACCAGTGTTGCCGCAGCCTCAAAAAATTTGGTATCAAAAATTGATACTTCATGGTTTTTTTCGTATCACCGAAAATTTTTTGGAAAAAGTACTTCAATTAATCAAGAAAGCTGTTTTCGAGCTTTTAACCCGTATAACAATTTGATACGTCCATTTTTTTTTTCGTATCACCAAAAATTTTTTTTACAAAAACCCTCGATTTCCTTGTATTTCGGGCAATGTGCATACATGAAGACGCGCGTTTTCTGCCGTCATGTGTGGCTAGCTTTAGTGAGCCGTGCTCATTCCTTCCATGGGCAGTGATGCGTACTATAAAGTTTGATAAAATATTGCCCTTTTTTGTATTTTCAAAGACCTTCACAATACATATTTTTCGTGGCATTCACAGGTTGTTAAAATTTTTAAGAAAATCTTAAAAAATGAAAAAGAATCGGTTAATATTCTTTGATTTTGATTAAATTGTATCAAAATTATTTGATACGGATTAAAAATGTATCAAATTTGTTCTACGACAAAATAAAAAGTATCTACGTATCTTCGGCTTAAAAAAGTATCACATTTGATACGATTGTATCAAAACGGCATCACTGGTGGAGACATGATATTAACTTGGCCAAAGTAGCACTTGTTGGCAAGAGTAATTTTCCATTGATTTCCATGTTGACATTATTTTTGGCTGGTTCCCAAATAGATGAAGTATTTAACGGTTGCAATTTTACAACTGTCAAAAGTGAAATGGCTTCCAAAACGCAGTTGAGCGGACTATTTGTGTGATGACAGGGGGTACTTCGTCTTGTCCTCTTTGACTGCCAAAACCTCATTTTCTTTGCTTATTTGTCCAGCTTGGAGAAGCCAGAACATACAGTGCAATTGCTAAGGCCAACGATGTCAATACCATCTATTAGTTTTCCTGCAGGGCATTGAGAGTATGAATACATATATGGGTGTAGTATTTGTGCTTCAGGTTTCGCAGGTGAATTTGCACAATATTCAGCAACTTCTTTTGTTTCTTAGCAAAGTCTTTTATTTATTTATTGTATGGAGTAATAACTAAGTTGATTACGGGCACTTCTTTTTTGCTGTTCTTCACGTCTGCTCAAAAGCGATTAGTGATTGCAATTGCTGCAGTGGAGATGGAGAGATTTGACTTGATCTGAAAAGAGTTCATATTGAAGACCACAGACATCCCAAAACCAATAATTTCAGCATAAAATCTTTATTAAATGTGGATATAGGAAGAGAGTAGATATTTGAAAGTTTCGCTTCGTATTTTCTTCGCAGTGCATTGCAAGAAGCTGCAACGTTTGCAATTTAAATATTGATTTTCTTAGAGCAAGAGCCTTAAAGGCACATAAATATGCGTGCATAAAAAGTACAAATATTTTTTTTTTTATTGAAACAGTAAAAAAGAGAAGGACAAGAAAAAATACAGAAATGCAATGGAAGAACAACGCGCAAATTTCCTGCTTACAAAAACTTGCTACAAATCACAAAATGTGTCAACGTGCTGCAGTTGCCTTTTAACTTGGCAAACTCCTTTCCAGGTGGACTCATTAATGCATGAATATATATATTTAGTAGGCGCAAATTTATGTATGTAATACGTACATACATATATCCCTGCAATCTAACAACTAAATGTTTCTCCAAGGAAAATTTTATCTTCCTCTTTCAAATTGTGCATTTAAATGCACAAATCAACTTCAAATGCTACTTGAAACAAGTAAGGAAGCCTAAGTTCGAGTGCAATCGAACATTAGATACTCAGCTGTATGCTTTCATTGTTTGTTTGCGTTTGTTCGATATAGGGTGTATTTTATATGAAACGAGTGCTGCATAAACAGGGCGCAGCCACGCCCATTTTCAAAATTTATATCAATCATCCAAATAAGCATACAAATATTATTGTTAGTGCAAAATTTCATCCCTCTATGACTTTTAGTTACAAAGACTTCACGTTACAAATTCCAAAAGGGTGTTCCAGAAATATCTTTGTTAAAAAGTAGGCGTGGTCATAAACCGATTTCAATACATTTTTGCGTGTCTATTAACACATGTTATAAAAGTGTATAAACCAAGTTTCGTCATAATATCTCAATTATTTGTCGAGTTAAAGGCTAAGAAATCTCATATATCCCTTTGTCTAAAAAGAGGCGGTGCCACGCCCATTTTCCAAACTTTTTTATTTTTTGTTTCCGGTCTATTGTAAAACTCATGTCACAAAATTTCAATGAATTATCTTTATATTTCACATAGATATCGCTTAAAATGGTTTTATTAGGTCACTTTATAATACACATATATAAAAGTGGGCGCGGTCGTCAACCGATTTTGGTAATTTTTCGTCCACACATTTGGCTAAGTAAATATATCACGCGTACCAGATTTCATCGATATATCTTTAACGGTTTCTGAGTTATGGCTTATTAAACTTTCAATATTCGCTCCTTAATAAGTGGGCGTGGCACCGCCCATTTTCCAAAATTTTTGTAGTTTTTGTTTTATGTCCATAGTTGGACTCCTGCCACAAAATCTCAGTGATTGATCTTTATATTTGACAGAGATATCGCTTAAAATGTTTTTATTAGGCCCCCTTATATTTCCTATATATAAAAGTGGGCGTGGCCGTCAACCGATTTTGATAATTTTTCGCCAAAACATTTGACTAAGTAATTATATTACGCGTACCGAATTTCATCGATATATCTTCAACGGTTTCTGAGTTATGACTCATAAAACTTTCAATGTCTGCCCCTTAATAAGTGGGCGTGGCACCGCCCATATTCCAAAATTTTTGTGTTTTTTGTTTTATGTCCATAGTTGGACTCATGCGCAAAATTTCAATGATAGATCTTTATATTTGACAGAGATATCGCTTAAAATGGTTTTATTAGGTCACTTTATAATACACATATATAAAAGTGGGCGTGGCCGTAAACCGATTTTGATAATTTTTCGTCAAAACATTTGTCTATGTAAGCAAATTACGCGTACCAAATTTCATCGATATATCTTCAACGGTTTCTGAGTTATGACATATAAAACTTTCAATGTTTGACCCTTAATAAGTGGGCGTGGCACCGCCCATTTTCCAAAACTTCATCAAATTTCTTCATAAGGGCCCGAGCTCAATACGTGGGTAAAATTTTAAAACTCTAGCTATATTAGTGGCTGAGATACCAAATTTCCGATTTTTTCTATATAGGAAAAGTGGGCGTGGTCATGGTCCGATTTCGCCCATTTTCAATACCAACCGTCCCAGTCTCGATACCAACTTGCGTTCCAAATTTCATCAAAATATCTCAATTTTTGCGCGAGTTAGAGTGTTTACAGACGGACGGACGGACGGACGGACGGACAGACGGACGGACGGACGGACGGACGGACGGACGGACGGACGGACGGACATGGCTCAATCGATTTCTCTTTTCACCCTGATCATTTTGATATATATAAGTCTATATCTATCTCGATTATTTCATTCTGTTACAATCCACCGTTATGTGATTAAAACTATAATACTCTGTGTACTAGTACAGCTGAGTATAAAAAGTGCAATAACAAGTAGAACGAAAACAACAACATTCACATATGTTTTTAAAACGTACGAAGCTCAACATGATTTCTAAAAAAATAAATAAACAACAAGAAAAAGCAAATATCAAACCGAGATAAAAAAATTAAAAAAAAAAAAAACAAGTAAGGAAGCCTAAGTTCGAGTGGAATCGAACATTAGATACTCAGCTGTATGCTTTTATTGTTTGTTTGCGTTTAATGGAAACACGTTGTACTTTATATAAAGTGAGTGCTGCATAAAGTGGGCGTAGCCACGCCCATTTTCCAAAATTTGTATCAGTTATCCAACTAAGTATATGAATATTATTATTTGTGCAAAATTTCATTCCTTTACGAGTTCTAGTTACAAAGATTTCACGTTAAAAATTCCCAAAGGGTGTTTCAGAAATATCTTTGTTAAAAAGTCATAAATCGATTTCAATAAATTTTTGCATGTCTATTACCACAAGTGATAAAAGTGTACACACCAAGTTTCGTCATAATATCTCAATTATTTGTCGAGTTATGGGCTAAGAAATCTCGTATATTCCTGCTTCTAAAAGGAGGCGGTGCCACGCCCATTTTCCAAAATTTTTACGGTTTTTGTCTTATGTTCGTAGTTAGACTCCTGCCATAAAATTTCAATGATATATCTTTATATTTGACAGAGATACCGCTTAAAATGTTTTTATTAGGCCACTTTATAATACCCATATATAAAAGTGGGCGTGGTCGTCAAACGATTTTGGCAATTTTTCGTCCAAACATTTGCCTAAGTAAGTATATCACGCCTACCAAATTTCATCGATATGTCTTCAACGGTTTCTGAGTTATGACTCATAAAACTTTCAATGTTTGCCCCTTAATAAGTGGGCGTGGCACCGCCC
Organism: Urophora cardui; assembly: GCA_960531455.1. Lineage (NCBI taxonomy): Eukaryota > Metazoa > Arthropoda > Insecta > Diptera > Tephritidae > Urophora > Urophora cardui. The sequence continues at coordinate 142,713,027 of OY482672.1, forward strand.
ATTTTCCAAAATTTCACCATATTTCTTCATAATGGCCTGAGCTCAATACGTGGGTAAAATTTCATCACTCCAGCTCTATTAGTTACTGAGATACAAAATTTCGGATTTTTACTATATAGGGGAGGTGGGCGTGGTCATGGTCCGATTTCGCCCATTTTCAATACCATCCGTTCTCGTCTTGATACCAACTTGCATTCCAAATTTCATCAAAATATTTCAATTTTTGCGCGAGTTATCGTGCTCACAGACGGACGGACGGACAGACGGACAGACGGACGGACATGGCTCAATCGATTTCTCTTTTCACCCTGATCATTTTTATATATATAAGTCTATATCTATCTCGATTATTTCATTCTGTTACAATCCACCGTTAGGAAATCAAAACTATAATACTCTGTGTACTAGTACAGCTGAGTATAACAAGTGCACGGCGAATGCATTTGCAGCAAATTACGAAAGTATCTATGTATGCTGAGAATTTTAATGATGCATGTTACTCATAATTTGCTACAAATTATAAAGAAAGCGGTTTAACCAAATGAAAAATTGTCGAGCATGCATGCATGTGTGTCACTGTGCATAAGATTGTTTGCTTACTTGCGGCAACATTTCTTTTTATGCCAAGTAACTTGCTGACAGCACGCAGATGAGAAGAAGAAGAAGTGAAGCAGAGCAGCCGTATTTGTGTGCATTCTTGCCACAAAACGTCAGTCAGTTAGTAGCTTGTCAACTTTTACATATTTACATTTCTTTATATTCTTTATTGCTTCTATTTTCTTTTCAAATGCAAAAATTTCTTCATTTCCTCTAAGAGCTCATCGGGTTCATGTAAATCCCTGCATACGAAGGCGGCTGACTTTAAGTTGTTTTTTACACATGAGAGGGTGTATGCATATTAAAATAACAAAAAGTCTTTTCCATTTCCACTGCAAATACCATTCCATTCGTCTTATAAATCGCTTCAATTGTACTGCGCTTCAAATTTCAATTGTGCGCTTAACTGCATTCACCGGATTTAGGATTCACCTGCATTGCTGCTGCATGTTGAAGGTTGCTTTGTTTTCGTGCGACTTTTCTTTCTGCAGTTTAAACTTTCTTATGTGCATGCTCTGCTTTGATTGCTTTGCAAATGAGCAGATACATATGTGGATAATAGTTGAAGAAACCCAGTAGATAAAGCGAATGAATATTTATGTCTCCTTTGCATGACGGTAAAGATCGTTTTTTTGCATATGATTTCTTCTTTACCCTATTTACGACAACACTCGAAATGTTTTCGAAAAATTAAATCAGAGCCATACGTTTCTATGGTAACCAGAGAAAAGGTGGCGTACTTTGTGTCGAGCTTTGTCTCTTATTAGAACTTTTCCCATGGAGAATGGCTTGGATTGCAAATTTATAACGAAGTTCCCACGAATCGCAACGGTCATGACTTTTATCAAAAAAGTAAAAAAATAACTTAGGGTACAGCTAGGTGACGGCTGAAAGTACTTTCAGAAAGTGAAAAATTAAAATTTTTGTATTTATTTTTTTTTTAAACAACAACGGCCACGCAGTTTGCCAGTATTGCTAAATTCATCGTCTCATCGTATTGCTAAAGGCACGTCCACCAGCCCCACTAATTCACATCCAATTTATCTACTTTGTCGAACTGCGGCTCCACCAATATACAGACCATCCAACAACCGCACTATGTCATCGCATTCAACGGGTGTGTCGTGCTCACCGACTCCACCGTTTTATAATACAGTCACCAGTTGCGCTAATTCAATGGTTTCATTTTTTTTTTGCAGTCACCGGTTCCACATGTTGCAATATTTCGCCGATTTTGTTGCATTCACCAGTTCCACCATTTACGAGCACTTCCACCGATTGTGATAGTTCACCGGTTTCATCGTTTTTGTTGCATTCATCGGTTCCACTATTTATGAGCACTTCCACTGATTGAGATAGTTCGCCGGTTTCATCGTTTTTATTGCATTCACCGGTTTCACCAATTGCGATAATTCACCGGTTTTATTGATTTTATTGTTGTTGTTTTTGTTGTAGTTAATCAATTAGCGTTTGTAGTCGGTATATTCGATATTCGGTTTTAAATTTTGTTATCCGTTATTCGGTTCGAATATTCGATATTCGGGTTTCGGGTTTTAAATTTAGATATTCGTTATTCCGTATTAATATTCGATATTCGGTATTAATATTCGGGTTTCGGTTTTAAATATTGATATTAGTTATTCGGTATTAACAGTCAGTATTAATTTTCGGTATTAATTTTCGGGTTTCGGATTTCGATATCCGTATTAATATTCTGTATTCATATACGGTATTAGTATAATATATTCGTGTTTGGTATTCGGTATTCGTATTCGTATCGGTATTCGATTTCACCCATTTTTAATATTCATATGCTGTCTTCTGTATTAGGTATTCACATTCGTATTGGCATTTATTCATAATGACACATAAACCAAATATAACTCATATACCAATAATCACTGGTGTAGGCAATTTTGGCTTTTATTTTTGACCATCAAGCATCATATTGGTGTATGTAAATGTTAAAAATAGCAACTGTTTCTTATCACCTTTTTGAGTTGAAAATTCTCTTACTTTCCTTCCCTGAAGAATACCTCGTGTAATAAAAATTCAATTTTGCTGAACATTAAGCTAGTTATCGAATCGAACAGCAAACATTGCCGAATTCATTATTAAAGTTGAAACTTGAAAAGATTATTCGTATGTTACAACCATTTTCGAATTGTTAAAAAATACCAATATTTATTGGGTAGTCTTTACAGAGAAGTATTTTTATAAAGAAACATTTTTTATTAAAATTATTACAGTTTACCTAAGGCTCCCTTTCTTGGAAATAACATTTTATCAACTAATGCGGAGTGACTACCTAGGACTTAAATGCTAAGCTTACTCAGCATGCTGGGTTAATACGTACCTAAGTATGTCGTCTTCATTAGCACAATCTTTGCTCTATATCTTCTGGGCCATTCATATGAGACAGAATATCTACAAATATGGCTGCATAACCAACATTTTTATTTTTTCTAAGCATCCATACTCAGTGCATCAGTGCCTTCGAAAGAAAAGAAATGAAAAGAAAAATGAAATCCTTTGCCTTTGTCTCTGCATCTATGCATCTCTTATAGGAATAGTGGCGACTTCCGGCAAGACTGCGCTTCTGCATCTTCCTGCACGTTTCTGCATCTTCCTGCGCGACTTTCTGTGTCCTCAAAGACGAACGACGACTATTGACATTTCATTCAAATGATTTGAAAAAAGTCTTCTTATTTGCTTGTTTGCATTTGCATTCTTTCGTTCTTTGCATTTCTAGCTTTTCTTCTACTGCAGCTGACAGTTAGTTAGTAGAGCGCGTAAAATCGTCAGCAAGAAGACATCAGTCAAATCAGTCAAAGGCAAGCGTATGTATGTATGTATGTGTTGTTTCATTGGGCCATCCCACACAACCACCCAGCCACTGGCACACCAGCTTTTGGGCAGAAAATCTTTTCACATAAATTCTTGCCTTCAATTAAGCTTTGACAAGTGCAGTGTACACAATTTAATAAAAAGTCGTCGCTAAAGAAGACACCGGCCGCGTTTAACTCGCAGTTGTCAAATATAGAATGGTGTACAGTGATTGAAGCCGTAATGAACCAGGAAAAATATTGAAACCGAGATGATAAACTTTTTTCGAACTGCCAGGAGTAGAGTTAAAGTTTGTAAAAATTTTAATTTGCATTAAAATTGAAATACGCCTTATATTATGTATGGTACTATGCTCGTGCCCACAACTGTACCTACATATATACACAAAACTATACCCTGCAAACATATTCATAAGCCTAAGCTATTAAAACTGGAATACGCTGGCAACGCCGCCTGCTGTCATTCGCTCTGCTCGAAACGTTTTAATACTTAATTTTCTGTTATGCGCTCATATCTCAAATACATAGTGAGCGAAGGAATTGAGGTTTATACGCAAACATGAGCAAAGAGAGCATATTGCGTGGCGAGCGTAAAATATTGTGTATTGTCGTAAGAAATTTGCGCAAAAAATGTGAATTATGCAGCTGAACAAAAAACCACTTTTTTATTATCATGTATTGTGGAACGATTTTCCGTCATCCCTTGTCAAGTTTGGTTCGAACGAAAGAAGACACTGAAGATGGCGCATAGTAGCCGAAACCGGTTTGTCTCCAAACCAAACTTGACAAGGGATGACGGAAAATCGTTCCACAATACATCATATTCCTACCCTGTCGGAAAAACAAGCAACCAAAAAGTTTTTTATTATCCCTTATTATAAAGCATTTAAGTTCCACAGAAGGCCATATTATCAGAAATTATCTTAGCCTTAATTCCGACGGCGAATATGCCTTATTATAAGGTATATAGACACCACAAAAGGTCTTATATTAAGGAATTACCCGAGCGTTATTCCCATGGCAATAATATTTCCTCTAACAGAGAGAGAGAGAGAGAGAGAGAGTAGTCCTTACAGCCTGATGACATCAACACAGAAAAATGAGAATTATTGTAAGCCTTTGCCCATACAAATTTGGGTCGCTTAAGATTTTGAGGCATTATGTCTCTAGCCTTTATATCTTCTGGAATAAACTTTAAATAAGGCGTAGATTTTTTGTAGGGCATAAATACATACATACACACAAATGAATAAATTTTTTTTTTTCAAATGCTTCCTTAGACTGTTGCACTCTTTAGTTGCTATTCAAATGAACTCAAATTCAAACGCAATCCCCCAACTCAACATCAATTCACACCCCCCTTCCCTGCCTCATAATCATCATAAGTAAGAAAGCGCGCATTCGTTGGCAGATTTTACAGGCGAAAGGTTCGTAAAAGAACTACAACAACAACACTTGCAAAGTTTTTATTCCTTCACATTAAGTCTTGGTAGATTTGCAACTGCAAGAATTTGCCGAATGAAACAACAAAAACAAAAACCATCAACACCACCGCCACCTCCACCGCCTCCAACGCCTACGCTTGTGCCTTAAGCTTGAAGCTTGAAATGGAGACAAAAGTCGTTGGCGGATGATGATGATGATGATGATGGTGTGGTGATGAGTTCAAGTCGCACAAGGCGCATTTGCTTTGCATTGGCTGTGGAGAGGTGAGTTGGCGTTTGCCACAATTTCACAAATAAAAATGCAGTACTTTTTTTTGTTGCTTTCTTTTGGCTGGTGAAGACAAATTTTCTTCATTTTTCTTTTTTCTAGATTTTTTTTTATGAATAGTCTATTTGTAGATGCGCTGCGCAAGTAAAATATGAAATGAATATAACTTTTGGTAGATATTCAAATGTATATCCAGTTGTTCGTGTGTAGGTATGTATATTTGTATGTATATACGCATAGGCATCCTTGGCAAAGTTTGCTGCAAACGAGGTAAGAGACATAATTGCAAAGGTAAAATAAATTAAAAGGAAAAATATGCAGAAAAGAAATGAAAAAGTTATAAAGTCAAGCAGTGATACATATACATAAGTATGTACCAGTGGCGGCTCTAGCATTAATTGGCTGGGCAAGCCTATGTATGAAGCATAGCCATTAGACATTTATATAATTTTCTTTGCTGTATTATTTGAAAGTGTGATTGCCTTCCGTCATTGACTTTGATTAAATTCGGTTTGCATAATATGATGGAAATAATGTACATACAAACATAAATATCAGACTATGAAAAGCACTTTTGAATATCAAATCACGATTGCCAAAGCCAGTTTCTCATTCGCATAAAAATTTAATGGAAAAGCTAAAAAAAAGTGGTTTGCTAATTTTTTTCAATTGAACTCTGAAAATAAGCAATTGAGTTCTGCTTAGAGAAAGCGAGAAAACAAGTTATGTTATTCTGTTTTGAAAGCCTCATAAAAGCCCATGTGTGGAAATGTTAAAGCATGCTCACTAACTAATTAAGTACACGTGTTGGTGGGCTAACACACCATGACAACTTAAGTGGTAAACACATTGTGGTGCAGTGGCTAGAGTGCTCGGCTGCTATGCCAGAGGTCTCGGGTTCAAACCACAGTCCGAGAAAACACCAAAAAAAATATTTTTTTCTAATTAGTAAAAATCCAATTATTGGGTTTTTAAGAGCAGCGGTCACCTCTCGGCAGTGGGCGGCATACCCTCCGAGTGTATTTCTGCCATGAAAAAGCTTCGCATAAAAAATGCATTCGCCTTTCGGAGCCGGCATAAAACTGTAGGTCCACCCAAATTAGTAAGAAAAACAAAAAGGACCACACCTCGAATTGGGAGAGAAGCTCGGCCATAAAACTCGTCAGAGTTATAATAGCGCCATTGTATTATTATTATTATTAATTGATAAACACATTTCAAGCGTAAAATAACCAGATTTCGGAAAAATGAAATGAACGATAATATTTAGGCAAGCCAGGCTTTTCGGATTGTATGTAGCATACGCCACTGGTATGTACCTACATATATTTATGCGCTTATATGGCAGAAGATTTTTAATTACACGAAAATATATATCTCGTTGCATATCTTTAGAAATTTTTCAATAGCAAAAAAAACAGTTATCATTGCATAAATTTAGGCAAGCAAGACTGGCGCGCTGTCGCAAAAAAAAAACACACACACATTGCACAAGAAGCTAAGCCTTTCTATTGAGTTCAAAATTCAATGATGAGAATTTCTAAAGATACTAAAATGTATTATGCATATTTATACGACAAGAACAACAACAAGTCTAAAGCTCCTTTTTGACCTCAAGCTCTCACACAGCTATCTTTCATCTCCATCTCACATCTCTCGTCTTTTACCGGCAGTGCAGTGCAGTGCAACGCGCTGGGTAGTCAATGGTTAGCGCTAACCACTTAAATAACTACTGGTTGCAAATTAAGGGTGCAAATCTAAGCGAAGTCATCAACAAATCATTGAATGTGCGGCAGCAACTCCACCTTCTTACACATTTTATTTGTCGCATCGTCATCTTCATTATCTTTTACTTTGCGAGTTAGTGAAATAGTTAGATAGTAGAGCTGCAAAACTATCGATGGCACTATCGATAGTATCGATAGTTTTATTTTCGTGTCACTATCGATAGTTTTTTTCCACTATCGATGGTTATCCCTATTCATTCTTGTAGTTTTGTCCCAAGAGAAGAATACTGAATGTTAGGGAGAAGTTGGATTTCGATATCAAATTGGTAAAATTAATACCCCAGCGGGTTAGGGGGCTTAGAATATACGCGTGGTAAGGAATGTCTGTCGTAAGAGGCGACTAAAGTCCACGCTTCTAACGATATACAACTTGTAGTAATTGAACCACACCTCGCTAAATGACATCTGGTCAATGTCAAAATTTTTAATTTTTTCCGATTTTTGAGAGTTTAGATTTTCAAATTAAGTTTTTTTATAAAAATCAGAAAAAATATATTTTTTTTAAATTAGCCCGTTTAATTGTTAACGTAATATCAAAGATATCTGATAAAAACATTATTTTTAGCATTTCTTTCATGTGAAACAAAAAGGATGTTTTATGGACTAAAAACTAGGTTATATGACTCATCCGTGTATAGGGCGTCGTTTTACAACTTTTTGTTTGCAAAACACTATAGACTTCTTGCGCGGCCTTAAACTTCTCATGTTCAATAGTACTGGCTTTAAAATAAGAAACAATTTGCTCGCACAGCTAAATGCAAAACACGGTAACTCGCATGGAACATGGTGCAAGGTTTCCAATATATTAGCTGCGGAATGATTTGTATCTGACAGCAGCTTTTGTGTCTACAGTACAGCTACTCGCAATTTGAAATCTTCTGATATAAAATAACAAGCAATAGTTAAGTAATTTTCATTATTCTTTTTTATACTCAGCTGTACTAGTACACAGAGTATTATAGTTTTAATCACATAGCGGTGGATTGTAACAGAATGAAATAATCGAGATAGATATAGACTTATATATATCAAATGATCCGTCCGTCCGTCCGTCCGTCTGTAAACACTCTAACTCGCGCAAAAATTGAGATATTTTGATGAAATTTGAAATGCAAGTTGGTATCGACACTGGGACGGTTGGTATTGAAAATGGGCGAAATCGGACCATGACCACGCCCACTTTTCCTATATAGAAAAAATCGGAAATTTGGTATCTCAGTCACTAATATAGCTGGAGCGATGAAATTTTACCCACGTATTGAGCTCAGGCCCCTATGAAGAAATTTGATGAAATTTTGGAAAATGGGCGGTGCCACGCCCACTTATTAAGGGTCAAACATTGAAAGTTTTATATGTCATAACTCAGAAACCATTGAAGATATATCGATGAAATTTGGTATGCGTGATTTACTTGCTTAGGCAAACATTTGAACGGAAAATAGTTAAAATCGGTTGACGACCACGCCCACTTTTATATATGGGTATTATAAAGTGGCCCAATAAAAACATTTTAAGCGATATCTCTGTCAAATATAAAGATATGTCATTGAAATTTTATGGCAGGAGTCCACCCGCGGACATAAAACGAAAAACACAAAATTTTTGAAAAATGGTCGTGGCACCGCCTCTTTTTAGAGGCAGGAATATACGAGATTTCTGAGCCCATAACTCGACAAATAATTGAGATATTATGACGAAACTTGGTGTATACACTTTCATTACTTGTAGTAATACACGCTCAAAATTTTAGCGAAATCGGTTGACGACCACGCCCACTTTTATAGGTACCCCGAAATAAGTCCCAAATGAAATAAGTCCCAATGAAATAACTCCCAATGAAATAAGTCCCAATAAAAATGAAATAACTCCCAACTTTTAGAAATGAAATAACTCCCAAAGAAGGAAATGAAATAAGTCCCAATATTTGGGGCTTATTTCATAATGAGGCCCCAAATCCCAAAAAATATGAAATAACTCCCAAATGAAATAAGTCCCAGAAATATGAAATAACTCCCAAAAAGTACTACGCAGAAGGACATCTATCGCACGATTTTTATTTCCAATTTTTGGTTTTTTTAAATATGGTGTTTGTTTTATTGGAAAAGGCGCCGCAGGCGAAAAATTGAAATAAAAAATCGCGCGATTTTTAATTCCAATTTTTGGTTTTTCTAAATATGGTGTTTGTTTTATTGGAAAAGGCGCCGCAGGCGAAAAATGAAATAAAAAATCGCGTGATTTTTAATTCCAATTTTTCTTTTTTTTAAATATGGTGTTTGTTTTATTGGAAAAAGCGCCGCAGGCGAAAAATTGGAATAAAAAATCGCGTGATTTTTAATTCCAATTTTTGGTTTTTTTAACTATGGTGTTTGTTTTATTGGAAAAAGCGCCGCAGGCGAAAAATTGGAATAAAAAATCGCGCGATTTTTAATTCCAATTTTTCGTTTTTTTTTTAAATATGGTGTTTGTTTTATTGGAAAAAACGCCGCAGGCGAAAAATTGGAATAAAAAATCGCGCGATTTTTAATTCCAATTTTTCGTTTTTTTTTTAATATGGGGTTTGGCCCGCGGGCGTTATTTCCACGGGCGTTATTTCACTGCACCGTACACTTTTCTGCGTGATGTGACGGTGATGTCCTTCTGCGTGGTACACCCTTCAGCGGCGGCGATAAAAATGTAAGTATACAAATTTCGGCCTTTTTCGGTCATTTTCCTCATTTCGACAGTTTTTAATTCGGTCAAAAATGTATAATAAGGCTTTTTTCAATTCGGTCTTTTAAGATTCGACATTTTTTTAGATTTATCGTACGGATGAAATAACTCCCAAGAAATATGAAATAACTCCCAATGCATTTTTAAGAGAAATGAAATAAGTCCCAACAAATATGAAATAACTCCCAAAGCTGGAAAATAATGAAATAACTCCCAACGGAATTTCGTTGGGAGTTATTTCATTTGGGAGTTATTTCATTATGAAATAAGTCCCAACAAAATATTATGAAATAAGTCCCAATGCATTGGGAGTTATTTCATTATGAAATAAGTCCCAATTTGTATGGAAAATATTTGGGAGTTATTTCATTTTTTTTTTGGGACTTATTTCATTTGGGACTTATTTCGGGGTACCACTTTTATATATGGGTATTATAAAGTGGCCTAATAAAAACATTTTAAGCGATATCTTTGTCAAATATAAAGGTAATTCATTGAAATTTTGTGGCATAAGTTCCACAATAGACCGGAAACAAAAAGTAGAAAAATTTTGGAAAATGGGCGTGGCGCCGCCTCTTTTTAGACAAAGGAATATAGGAGATTTCTTAGCCTATAACTCGACAAATAATTGAGATATTATGATGAAACTTGGTTTTTACACCTTTATAACTTTTATTAATAGACACGCAGAAATTTATTGAAATTGGTTTATGACCACGCCTACTTTTTAACAAAGATATTTCTGGAACACCCTTTGGGAATTGTAACGTGACATCTTTGTAACTAGAAGTCATAAAGGAATTAAATTTTGCACAAAGAATAATATTCATATGCTTAGTTGGATGACTGATAAAAATTTTGAAAATGGGCGTGGCTATACATCGTGTTTCCATCAAACGAAAACAGACAATGAAAGCATACAGCTGAGTATCTAATGTTCGATTCCACTCGAACTTAGTCTTCCTTATTTGTTTTTGCTTGGTTTTCCGACGGGGTAGGAATATGATGTATTGTGGAACGATTTTTTCACAAGGGATGACGAAAGATCGTTCCACAATATATAAATATCTATATCTTTAGCTTAAGGGCCGTTTACTCAACCTCTGATTAACGCTAACCCTATGAGAGGGTGAAGTCACAAACAAATTTTATCTTTTGTCTATACACGGATGAGTCATCTAACCGAGTTTTTCGTCCATAAAAAATATTAAACAAAATTCACATTGATTCCATTTCAAGTGTGAAATTAGTACTATTAACCAACTTTTGGTTGATTTTTCTCTCAGTGTAAGTGAAGTATCTAATTCTTATTTTTTATTTAATTATTGTTTTGCGTAAAAAATTTAAGGCTTTTTGGAAAGAAAACTGTAAACAAAACCATCCCTCTTTTTATTTTAGTGAAATATTCATAAAAAACTATCGATAGTATCGATAGTTTTTTTTTCGACTATCGAAACTATCGAGTGGTCCGACTATCGATGGTTTTGCAGCTCTATTAGATAGTACATCCATACATACACAGTAAAAACTCTTAACTTACACACCGCGCTTACTGATCTACTTTTGCGCGCATTTAATGGCAATTTAATTTCTATTTTTCCGCAATTTTAATCCGCAATGAAGCGTTTGTTTCTATGGAAAATGTCAACCCGTCAGCTACAGAGTTTGTTTTTAGAGAGGGAGAAGTACTTTTTCTTTTTAGTAAAGTCAAGCCGCTGAAATTATCATAATGACCGCTTTTGGCCAGTTTATCGGTTGGACAGTCGTTAATGCGAACGTTTTTCTAGTTTTAAATAAACGCTATATTAAGTGCACTTCTTACAAAAACTTATAAAACTTGAATATGATGGCATGTGCTGTTGTTGGTGAGGAGTACGATCAACTAAATAGTAAGGACCTAAGTTGCAACTTACAATAATCTGTCTACTTCTACTTTCATAGTACTTCATTTAGATTGACGGACTTGAGTAACTGACTGCAAAGCAATTGTATGCAATTTTGTTGTTTTATGTTTTAGTGTCTTTTTAGTTTTAGTCAATTTGCTTCTTAGGGTAATATTTGGCTTTTTAAATACTGTAGTATTTTATATGTGTAAGTATATGTATTAGTTTTGTCGGATTTTTTAAATTTAATGATTATTTTAATTGTCTTACATTGACCTGGAAAATAATAATCAATTAATTTAAAAAAATTGTAAAAAATAATCATAATTAATCGCCTTTAAAAAATATTCCAAAATAATCATAAAATCAAAACTTGCTTTTTATTTTTAATGTATGATTATTTTTTATGGCTTAATTATTTTTAATGATTTGATTAGTTTTAATTTTACAATGGTGTTTAGTTGTTTGATTGTTTCTAATTACTTGATTATTTTCAATTATATGATTATTTCTTTTTAAATGATTATTTTTAATTACTTATTCCGTACAAAAAAACTGTACACCATAGAGTATGAGCCACATTTTTCATGTAAGAATAGACATAATTAATCGATTAATTAAATAAAATTGTAATTAAATATATCAAAACTAAATAAAAATAATCAAATAATTTTATTAGTCACGCAATTAAAAAAAATCAAAAATAATGAAAAATAATCAAAGAATTATATTAGTCATGCAATTAAAAAAAATTTAAATAATGGAAATTAATCAAATAATTGTATTAATCAAGCATTAAAAACATCAAAAAATTATTTAAGATAATCCAAATTATACTGCAATTAAAGTTAATTAATCGATTAATTAATCTACTTTCCTACTTTCATCAACTTTTAATCATTAAATAGTGGTAGTAATCGTATTTAATCACTAAAGAGTTGGAAAAAGAAAAAATGCTTTATTTCATAATTATTAAATAACAGGTGTGATATGTATGTATGTAAAAAAATATTTATTAGAAGTAGAGCTGTACAACCTTTAATTCATTCATTCAAGTTATCAACTATTGTTTCACCAACTTTATTGCAATTAAAATTTGTTCAAATGTTTTGATTGTAAAATTTCAAAATGATTAACAATGAAAGTTGATTGTAAGGAAACTTTTTTTTTGATTAATGAAATTGTAGTTTTTACGGACAAAAGTTTATTGCAATTAATTTACAGTGTATTATTGCAATTGTAATATTTGCAATCAAAATGACTTATGAATAACATTGATTGCCATAAATTTCCAATAAATTACTGTAATTGTAATTTCTACAATCAAAATGATTTACGCTAAAACTTGATTGCCATAAAATTTTTGTAAATTTTTGCAATTTTTATCAAAATGATTTACGATATATGATGAATGCAATAAATTTTCTGAAAATTATTGCTATTGTAATATTATAAACATAATTATTTACGACAAAAGGTGATTGCATTAAAATTTTTGTAAATTGTTGCAATCATAATAATAACAATCAAAATGATTTATGAATAAAATTGATCGCAATAAATTTTCTGTAAATTATTACAATTCTAATTTCTACATTCAAAATAATTTACGATAAAAGTTGAATGCAACAAATTTCCTGTAAATTATTGTAAATTCTACAATCAAAATGATTTATGATTTAAATTGATTGCAACAAAATTTTTGTAAATAATTGCAATTATAATGTTGACAATCAAAATGATTTATGAATAAAATTGATTGAAATAATTTTCCCGTAATTAAATTTCGATAAATTACTGCTATTGTAATTTTTACAATCAAAATGATTTATGTGAATAAAATTTATTGCAATAAATTTCTTATAAATTTTTACAATCAAAATAATTTACTATTTAAGTTGATTGTTATTAAATTTTTATAAATTATTGTTATTGTAATTTAACAATCAACATGATTTATGATTAAAATTGATTACAATAAAATTTTTGTAAATTATTCACATTGCCGTATTAACAATGAAAAAAAATGCACAATAAAGTTGATTTACAATCAAAGCTGATTGTAATATTAGATACGCACTTTATTTGTTTGCAACGCAATTTTATGCCAATCAATTACAACACTGATATCTACATGGAACAATACTTAGATCTGATATGGGCGTGTTCCAAGCTATCTTAGAATCAACGGTCTTTCGAACCGAATTAAAAATGTTCAAAATGTATGCCCAGAAAACTATGCATGCGCGCTTTGGAAAATTTTTTAATTTCCAACTGCATCGCAAGCAAAAAAAAAAAAGCGAAGAAACTTCCCCAAACAAGCTTTTAAGTGATAAACCTCGGCAGCTAAGATTTTTCAGAAACTCCACAAAAAACTGCTTGCGGCGTATTTCATTAGTGTGATGCGCGAAATGTCTGTATGTGCGATTGCATAAAAAAAAATTAAACAAAAATCCAAACACAAAGCAACCAAAAACCAAAAAGTCATTGCTAACAAGAAGTACAAATAACATAAGGATGCATTCGCATTACGCAAACAAATTTTTACATACAAACAAAGATAAATATGAATAAATGTGAATGCGAATGCGAATGCGTTCGTTCGATTCTCGGACGCATGGCAAATGTCCTTGTGCTCTTCCTTTGCTTTACTTCCTTTTTGTTGCTTTCCTTTAACCATTTTTTCCATTGCATCTTAGCAAACCGCTGGCCGCTGTGGTGCAGTGGGTAGAGTGCTCGCCTACTATGCCAGAGGTCTCGGGTTCAAACCCCAGTCCGAGCAAACACCAAAAAAAATTTTTCTAATTAGTAAAAATCCAATTATTGGGTTTTTTAAGAGCAGCGGTCACCTCTCGGCAGTGGGCGGCATACCCTCCGAGAGTATTTCTGCCATGAAAAAAAGCTGCTCACAAAAAATGCATTCGCCGTTCGGAGCCGGCATAAAACTGTAGGTCCACCCAATTAGTAGGAAAAACAAAAAGGAGCGCACCTAGAATTGGGAGAGAAGCTCGGCCATAAAACTCGTCAGAGTTATAATAGCGCCATTGTATTATATTATATTATATTATCTTAGCAAACGAACGAGTAAAGAATATGTGTATGTATGTATGTATGTATTATGTAAAGGAGCGCTTCATAAGTCATGGCATGGCATTTAATTGCAGCAACAACATCTTGGCTGCAGCGCGCCCACGCCCATACCCACAGCCCACCCAACCCACGCTAGGCTAACGCCCTCATCCTTTTCCAGCATCATTTCATTATAATCCAAAGCATTTGCTCTACATCTGAGTTTTGTTTCTCGTGCCCGTTCTCGTTGATAGGGTTGAAACTCTCAAGGATTGCGCTTCCACTTATTTTTTTTTTTCGTTTTTCTCGTGTTTTGTTAATGCACCAATGCTATTATAAGAAGTATTAATGTATGTATGTATATTCGGAGCAAAGGGTTAGGCGCACTTGATTTTGCATATACTTGCGAATTTTTAATTTCGGAATACTTATGAAAAAAAAAAAAAACAAATAAATTTTCTTAAAAATCCTTCAAATGAAAGAAATTAAAAGTGCATAATAGATTTCGGGCGGTTGCAGCAGACGGCGTATAAACGAAAACTGTGCAAAGAATAAAGAACTGGTGTTGGTGGTGGTAGTAAAAAGAGGCATTTGTAAGGCGCTTAGCTGTTGGCTGGCATGGCTGCCTAGTGCTGGCTGGTGGTGGTGGCCGCTGAAAGCTCTTAAGGTTGTTGATTATAGCGACTCGACTTGGTGGGCTCTTAAGCTGCTGCCACCACCAAACTCACACACACCCATTTTTGTTTGGCTCAACCGCTGCCGATTGAAGAAGTATGTATGTATGTACGTAGAAGAAGCATCAAATGCCGAAAAAGCAAAAAAGCAAAAAATACTACGGAAAGGAGTAAATATGTATAACATTGAAAAGAAATTAAAAATCTGCAAGATTTGCATTTCACTTTTATTTGTCGACAAAACGAACTGCACTCAAGTGCGCCTCATACCGCCGCAGAGCACTTCTTACACCCGTTGCGGTGTCTCGCATTTTAGATGGACTCTTTGCTCGCGTTGCTAAAACAAAAGAAGATAAGCAAGCTGCAGCATAAGACTTAACTGGAACTGATTTATTGACTAACTGACGTTCGTTATGGGCACATAATCGTACATACTTACATACATACATAAAGCTTTATTACGAAGCTGCATAAGTCACTGTGAAAATGGTATGTTGAATCTGGAGTGTTGACTGTTTAGGAGTTAAATATTTCTTTCGTGCAGAATCGTTGACATGAGGGTTGGTTACAGTGGCGGCACTAGCATAAATTGGCTGCGCAAGCTACACCTAGGCTTATAACCATTTATATAAGTTGCTATATTCAGCACTCTCACGAATTCCAAAGTCTGCTTCTCATTCCCATACAAAATTAATGTAAAAAAAAAGTTGTGTTTCCTACTTTTTTTCAATTTAACTCTGAAATTAAGCAATTGACTTCTCCTTAGAGAAAGCGAGAAAACTAGCTATGTTATTCTATTTCGAAAGCCTCATAAAAGCCCATGTGTGCACTGTATTAGCAAGTTCAGCGCTCACTGGGCCAGGTTGTGTAAGAGACTATGTAGCTGATTTGTTGCTTTCTTCGCTATGACTGGCTGCACAAACAAAATACACACACGTGAATGTTGTTGGTGGGCCAAAGGTATCACTTTAATAGTGGTAATCAGTGTTGCCACTGAAAAAAAATTTTACCGACCAAATTACCGCAAGATTCCGCCAAAAAACGCCCAAAAATCATAAGTCAACTTAAAATGGAATTGCATATTTATTTTTAAATACATACATACATAAATAATATGTACATACTAAGTAATCTTGGCTCCCACTCATTCAATTCAGAACTAACACCAGACTGTCGCCGATCTCTAAAGTAGATGGCCAAACATACCTGTTTGCACCTCGTGTAGGTCCCGGGACATAGGGATATCAATGGCAATTGTAGGGCGGATGAACTTGCGAGGCAGGGCACTACCGAGCAAGTTCTTCCTGACAAAGAACGCATTGGTATGCCGTTAGCCACAAACAAGCTTATTCTTAAACTGCATAGGTATCTATAAACTAGCAAGCGATAGATGGCAACAGAAGCCAGTATGTCGAACATCAAGGCAACCCTGGCAGAAATGGGTTCACAAATGATCTGATCAGTACTCTAAGGAGAGATGACATCTTGAACCTTGTGGGGGTACTCACAGGACAACCTCATCGGGAAACACGCAGAGGCTAGGTACACCCTACCGCAGATGCTGCATAAGCTTGAGGAGAAGAGACAATCGAACACCTCATCTGCCACTGCCCGGCTCTTAACAGCGGCAGACGACGCTTTCTTGGGACTTCCTTCCTGGATAGCCTATGCAAAGTCGCGGATGTCGATATAAAGGACCTGGGCCCTTCTGTAGTTTAATTTGAAAGAAAATTTGTTCGATTTCGAGTTCTATTCCATATATTCTATGCAATAAGAATGTGCTTTCGAATCGAATTTCGCTTTCAAATAGAACTACATAGTGAGGGCCCTGGTGAACTGCATTAGGTTCTCAAATTGGTTCAAAAAGGAGGAGTAATCCGTTTTCTTCTTGTGGTATCACAACGCGCCTCTGCACTGCCCTAAGTGCGACTCTATGGCAGCCACTCCAACCTAACCTATTCGTGGAATAGCCCGTATGTTCGCTGGTGCTTTTCAAGTAAACATAATTTGTTTCAAATTTCAGCATTTTATTTGCACCAATTGAGCGCTCAACAAAGTTAACTAAATTTCCCAACTCTAATAGATATGCGAATAGTGTGTTTCACTAACAATAAAAGAGCTTTACACGGGAAAGATAAAATGTTTAGCGTCAGAGAAATTGCCCCCACTAAAAATATTCATATTACAATTCGGGCCAAAATTGATTTTAGCCGCCCAACAGCCCAAAGTAAATTTATCGGACCAGATTTAATCCGAAAGGCCCAATTACGGCATCACTGGTTGTAATCACGAATGTAATCATAATGAAGAAATTGAATAGTAAACACATTTCAAGCGTAAAACAGCTAGAAGAATTCCTAATATTTATGAAATTTTCGGGCTTTTCGGCTTCTATAAAGCTGACGCCATTGATTGTTTGGTGTATATTGTTTTGTTTTTTGTGTGTTCTGTCTATCGAAAACCATGCAAAATGCGGCCGCTTTCCGTTTTGTGTATATGTGTGTTTGTGTGCTGAAAAACTTGTGCATACACTTATTAAAATCAAAAAAATGAAGAAAAGTTTCGTTAGTCGCAAATTTCATTTGTGGTTATTAATTTTACGTTCTCAGGTTTCATTTTTTTAATTTATGTCTTATTGCTTGGACATAACATTCTTCAAGTTCCTAAATACATAGTTGTATTGCATTGTATTCGCCTTACCTCCATATTAGTTAGAGATATTTACTTATACTAGTGAGGCCTTTTATTTAAAAATCTCTTAAATATTCTAGGACTTCACTTGAGCCCTAGCTAAAGTAAACACATGTGGAATGGAGTGAAATCGAGAATTGTGGTAGGCCGGAAAAATTATGTCTTTCTCAAGGACACGGGCTTGTTTGCCAAGTGTACCTAAAGCCTTTAGAAAGGATCAGCATATAGGTGAAAAGGTGGTATCGTATGGTGATATCATAATTCCTCTGCAAACTTCCAAGACTCTTTTATAAAACTGAGAAGTTTTTCGAGTGATAGAGAATGTACTTCCGTCATTCTCAGTACATCTGATCCGAGAAAGAACTTTGTAGTTTTATGATAATCTGTAGATTTTCGGCGCGTCCCGTGAGTTCGCCTCATGGAGTGCCTGATTTACTTTACAGTGCCCGTTATACTTGGTACTATGATTGGCTGCGATACAGTTGGTTGTTCCGCCGATCCGCAATTTGTCATTGCATCGGTCTGTTCGTTACTTTGAACACCGCAGTATGGGTACCTACTCACTTGAGTTGAAGTTTATTCCATCATTCTAAGGGGCTAAGCTTCAACTTAACAATTTTTGAGGAGGTTCACGCAGTCTCCAGTGCCTTCAGTGCAGCCCGGTTGTAACTGCAGATACAAATTTGGTGTCCATGCCAGCTCTCAACAATGATCCATTCTTCTGCTTTTAGTATGATATAAATCTGCGATGGAAAAGCCGTCGCCATTGCACCTAAAGCATAATGGAACCTGTAAGTGGTCTCTAGGTGCTAACCGGATCCAGTGCCATGTTCTCTTTTTAATTCGTCTGCAACTATCATCATCTATTCTTCGGTCTTCACAGTAGAGTTTCTGTAGCTCTCCATTGATCACAGTAAGTAGTGTTTTGCATAGTATACTCACGGCTTCTTCTTTACTGGTTGCAGTACTTCTTCATACGGAAACTAAAACACTAAACTCTAGAACACATGAATCAACTCTAATAGAACATTGACCAAGAGTTGCAACTTGTTAAGCAAAACATTAAAATTATTTCATATAACAAAATGCATGCCAAATTTAGTGGGTATAAAACTTTAATTAAGAAACTTTTGTTCACTTTTAAAGCAAAAATGCCTCATAAGAACAAAAAATAAATACGTACTGAGTAGTGAAGGTACTTACAAACTTATATTAAAACTTTTAGCTTGAATAAAAGTCAAACGCAAAGAATTAAAATTGAAATAAAAATTAAAATTAAACGAAAAAAAAAGCCAAAAACAACACTAAACCAGCGCTGATGAAAGGAAAGGTTTCGAATTTCTTAATGAACCACAACGGACAACGGACACCAAAATAACAGAACAACAACAACAAAATAGCTAACTAACCAAGAGGACAAGAACCCGAGGTCAAGTTGCAAAGGAATTAAACAAAAGACACTAATGCCTACAACATAATAATAATAAAAATAACAACAACAACAACAACAACAACAATAACAACAATAACAATATAAGTAAAGTACGAAAACAACAACAATGAAAGGAAAGTACGAAAAAAGTACACGCAAAAGTAAGAATATTAGCTTGAGAGTGGCGTGGAGAAGCAGTCTCAGTGTCATTAAATAGGGATTGAAGAAGAAAAGGAGAATAAAACAAGTAAGGAAGCCTAAGTTCGAGTGGAATCGAACATTAGATACTCAGCTGTATGCTTTCATTGTTTGTTTGCATTTGATCGAATCACGGTGTACTTTATATAAAGCGAGTGTTGCATAAAGTGGGCGTAGCCACGCCCATTTTCAACATTTTTATCAGTCATCCAACTAAGTATATGAATATTATTCTTTGTGCAAAATTTCATTCCTTTATGACTTCTAGTTACAAAGATGTCACGTTACAAAATTCCTAAAGGGTGTTCCAGAAATATCTGTTAAAAAGTAGGCGTGGTCATAAACCGATTTCAATAAATTTTTTCGTGTCCATTAACACAAGTTATAAAAGTGTATAAACAAAGTTTCGTCATAATATCTAAATTATTTGTCGAGTTATGGGCTCCGAAATCTCGTTGATTCCTTTGTCTGAAAAGAGGCAGTGCCACGCCCATTTTCCGAAATTTTTCTATTTTTTGTTTCCGATCTATTGTAGAACTCATGCCACAGAATTTCAATGAATTATCTTTATATTTGACAAAGATATCGCTTAAAATGTTTTTATTAGGCCCCTTTATAGTTCCCATATATAAAAGTGGGCGTGGTCGTCAACCGATTTCGCTAAAATTTTCAACATGTATTACCACAAGTAGTGAAAGTGTATACACCTGGTTTCGTCATAATATATCGATTATTTGTCGAGTTATGGGCTCAGAAATCTCGTATATTCCTGCTTCTAAAAGGAGGCGGTGCCACGCCCATTTTCCAAAATTTTTACGGTTTTTGTCTTATGTTCGTAGTTAGACTCCTGCCATAAGATTTTAATGATATATCTTTATATTTGACAGAGATATCGCTTAAAATGTTTTTATTAGGTCACTTTATAATACCCATATATAAAAGTGGGCGTGGTCGTCAACCGATTTTGGAATTTTTTCGTCCACACATTTGTAAGTATATCACGCCTACCAAATTTCATCGATATATCTTCAACGGTTTCTGAGTTATGACTCATAAAACTTTCAATGTTTGCCCCTTAATAAGTGGGCGTGGCACCGCCCATTTTCCAAAATTTCACCATATTTCTTCATAAGGGCCTGAGCTCAATACGTGTGTGAAATTTTATCACTCTAGCTCTATTAGTGACTGAGATACAAAATTTGCGATTTTTACTATATAGGGGAGGTGGGCGTGGTCATGGTCCGATTTCGCCCATTTTCAATACCATCCGTTCCTGTCTTGATACCAACTTACATTTCAAATTTCATCAAAATATCTCAATTTTTGCGCGAGTTATCGTGCTCACAGACGGACAGACGGACAGACAGTTAGGAAATCAAAACTATAATACTCTGTGTACTAGTACAGCTGAGTATAAAAATATACAAAGGAGCCGTTGAAGGGTACAAAAGAAATTAAAAAAAGTAATACCTGCACTGTATAAAAAAAAATGGGAATAAATGTACACAAAACAAAGGCTAATTTAATGTCGATGATGATGAATGAATGATACAACAACAACCCCAGAAACAACAACAACAGCAGCAGCAGCAATAACAACAAAAACCACTGTTAATGTAATATGCCTCCTTCGTTGGACAAACGAAGACACCAAACCAAAGTCAAAGACACGGACAAATAATAATGAAGGCGCAGAAGAAGTCTTAGGGCTATCAAGCTGAGTGGCAAACGTAATAAAAGGTTTCACTATGCAACGAAAAAAAAAAAACAAAAAAAAGAGGCAAAAAACCACGAGAAATCAGCGGAAGCAAAACAATGCCTTCAGAAGAGGCTTGTCACAGTCTGTAGGAGGGGACAACTGTCTAAGGGTCAACTGTGCAGTTGTGCTTGCAGCTGACCCCTTGCTTCTGCAAAAGCGTAGCGAGCAATTTGACACCTGAAAGCAAACATTTTTGACAAGTGTGATATAAAACAAATTTGTCATTAATTGTTGAAATAACATAAATATTAAGAAGTATCAGTTCTTTTTAATTGTTTTGTTTTTTCTTTTGATACGCCAGTCAATAAAAATTGACTTAAGATGTTTGGGTTTTTTTTTTTTTTAGTGCAACGGAAAATTGTTTTTATTGACACCTGTAGCTAATGAGCATGAGTTTATTGCATTAGAAAATTTTTTTTAATTGTAGAAATGTCCATAGTTTTTCACTAAGAAAAAAAAACAACTTTTTATTATTTTCATTATTGCAGTCATTGAGCAGCCCTTACATTTTTTTTACACTTTACCCCGCCAAGTGCAAAACTTGCTTTCTTCTTTCTTCGACATTTACGCAATTATTTCGAAAACATTAACTTTCTCAGAAAGAGTCACAAATTACCCACATTGACATCGTAACCATCATAAGAAACAAACAACCGTTGAATTCATCACTTTGGCACTCGATACACCAAACATTCAAAGAGAGCAATACAAGTGTATAAAGTGGATGAACTAAATATTAAAAAGGGCATTTGACGCACTTGCTTTGAATTACCAGCAAGTTGTTGTTGTGCCTTTAAGCAGAATTGTTGTTGTTGTTGCTGGGTTTATGTATTACCGGATGCGCTCATTAAGCCTTTGTCTGCTGGTCAAATGTGTACGATTAATAGCTCATGTATGTACACAAGTCCATGTAGTTACACACTACTCATTCTTTATTTATCAATATTATGAATATTAATCGTCATCAAAGACATTTTGATTGCTGGTAAGTTTGAAAGATTTGCGTAAGCGAACTGCCACGTATTCAGCTTATAATTACATGACGCTCCTGCGCTGCTTGCTGAGCACTTTCCTCCAATAAAGCTATGGAACTGAAGACTAAAGCATAGCAAGCACTTTGTTTTGCGCTGTAAAATCACTGAAGATGCTATAGAACTCTAGTAGGCCTGGAGGAAAAACTGAGGGAAATGTCTGTAGCCGAAAAATTTACTCAATTAAGAACAAAATTGAACAAAAGGAAGAAAAGATATATAAGAAGATATAATATAAAATACAATGGCGCTATTATAACTCTGACGAGTTTTATGGCCGAGCTTCTCTCCCAATTCGAGGTGTGCTCCTTTTGCTTTACCTACTAATTGGGTGGACCTATAGTTTTAAGCCGGCTCCGAACGGCGAATGCATTTTTCGTGAGAAGCTTTTTCATGGCAGAAATACACTCGGAGGTTATGCCGTCCACTGCCGAGAGGTGACCGCTGCTATTAAAAGATCCAATAATTGCATTTTTATTAATTAGAGCAATTTTTTTTTGGTGTTTTCTCGGACTGGGGTTTGAACCCGAGACAA
Source organism: Urophora cardui (assembly GCA_960531455.1). NCBI lineage: Eukaryota > Metazoa > Arthropoda > Insecta > Diptera > Tephritidae > Urophora > Urophora cardui. The sequence goes on from OY482672.1 coordinate 142,735,951, forward strand.
CTGGCATAGCAGGCAAGCACTCTACCCACTGCACCACAGCGGACAGCGGAAAAAAGCTAATAATTTGCATAGCAGGAAAAGCTAATTACACGTTTGAAAATTACTTTCCATATCCACACATTTGGAGTCATAAAAGAGTGGGAAAGGATTATTAAACCGTAGCGTTAACGCTCATTATGAGCTGATTTTGGAGTCCAAAATGTATTAATTTATGTTCCGAAGCTGGTTGCCCGATATGAGCCTGATTTCATACATCATATGAGCCTGAATAAGAGTCACAAAAGACTCCTATTGGACTCATATTTATGACTCTTTTTCCTTTTTTTATGACTAGTAGAATCAGAAATATTTACTTTTTTTTGTTTTTTCCTTCCCCTGACCCACTTCTCTTCATCTTCTCTCCATTCGGTTTCCAAGTGCAACGATACAGCTTCGCCTCCGCTTATTCTCCTCTTCTCTCATTGTGGAAACTTCTTCGCCTTCACTGTTTTTGCTTTATAGTGTTGTCTATTTTTTATTCTTCTCCGTATTCGAACCATGACATCAACCTGAAATTCAATCCAACGCCATCATATAGTGGGACACTAAACATTATATTGACTTTTAGAGAAATTTTTTTATACTTCCCATTTTTCGAAACAGCATCTATGAATTACAATTATCATTTTGAAAAACAAAAAAAAATATATATAAAAAACAATTCTTAGCTCATACCGGATTCATATCTGATTCCAAATTGCTGACGCTCCTGTTTCATATATATTTATACGCTTGGTATCTAGTAACGAATTTCTCTATTTATTGCTAGTTTTTCCCCTCTCTCTATATGGACACATATATGTAAGAACTTGAAGCGCAGAATTTCAGAAAACCATTATCGCAGCAATTATTGCCTTGCAACTTTGATTTCAAAAATGTTTAAAGCAATATTTGACTATATTTAAGTTAAGTGTGAACTGCACGCTCATAAATGCTCCAAAGTGCACTAAAACAGCAATTGTAATTCATCAATTAAGAAAAAATGCACTGATTGTCACTTAAGTGTTTAACGGCTGCTAAAATGTCTTTTAATTTCCCTGGGATGATGCTCTTTTTCATATTTTTTTCATTTTTTCTATTCGTTTCAATGTAGATATAATAATAGCTAGGAACTACCTACAGAATAATTCTGCTGCATTGGCGTTGCCATACCAATTAAGTGTTATATTTTTGCTTAATTCTTCTAGACCACATAAATTCCCTTTCCTTCCGCCTAACAAAACTGCTCAAATTGGACAGTTCCAGACTGCAACAAGCAACAGACACCCTTCAAAAATTTGAGGACCAGGTAGTCCAATGGGACGGGGCTATAAAGTAGGTCTGAAGGGACGTGGTTACGGACTTGGTTACATGTTATGCTGCATAGTACCACGCGTGAAGCGGCCTAGTTACAGACTTGGTTACATGTTATGCTGCATCGGACCACATCGAATGTAAATTGTCGTTCGCCGCCAACTAATTCGTGGTTGGTCGGCAATTTGGCTCGGTCTAGGGTATTGGGATCAGTGATGCCGTTTTGATACAATCGTATCAAATGTGATACTTTTTTAAGCCCAAGATACGTATATACTTTTTATTTTGACGTAAAACAAATTTGATACCTTTTTAATTAGCATCAAATAATTTTGAGACTGTTTAATCAAAATCAAAGAATTATAACCTATTCTTTTACATTTTTAAGATTTTCTAAAAATTGTAACAACCTGTGTTGGCCGCGAAAAATATGTATTGTGAAAGTCTTGAAAATACCAAAAATTGGCAACATTTTATCAAACTGTATAGTAGGCATCATGGCTCACTAACACAGGTTAACTAACCAAACAGCTGATTTTTAATTTCCACAATATCCACAGAATACACAAACAATTTACATTAAATGATCTTGATCAGTTGTTACGTGTTTTGTATATGGAGTTTTGAATTTTTTATGTTAACCATTATTTTAATAGCTTTTATGATTTTCTTGAATTAAATTGAAAAATCTAAAATGATATTTTTATATTGGTAAATGTAATAAAAAACGATGTCCCGTTAAAAACTCGAAAGCAGCTTATTTTATTAATTTTAATTTTTTTCAAAAATTTTTCAGTGATACGAAAAAAAAAAATTTCCGTATCAATTTGTTATACGGATTAAAAGCCCGAAAACAGCTTTTTTGATTAATTTAAGTTTTTTTTTCCAAAAAATTTTCGGTGATACGAAAAAAACCATGAAGGTATAAATTTTTGATACCAAATTTTTTGAGGCTGCGGCAACACTGATTGGGATGTAGCTTAAAACGTGGTTCACTGTAAGCACACTAGTCTATGGCCCAAATGGGGTAGTTTTTTATATAGTCCTTTGTTATGCAGCGGTGAAGCAGGGGTGGTCATGTCCAATGACATCGCAATGTTAATGTAACCATATTTTTTTCATATATTTGGACCACCTCTGTAACTAGGAACTGTCACAACGTAACCTGGTCCTGTACTAGCATATTACGTGGTCCCACTTTTTGCAGGGCAATGCCTGGCAACTGTGTATGTATGTGTTCATTAATATGTGAGTAGATAACACTTTCTGTGCAGCACCAGTGTTTTTGTTAATCTTCGAGAGAATTGACTTTAGAGAATTAGTTGATTTATGAATTATGACAAACCACAAACAATCAACTGACATCACCGCCATCGACGCCTGACAGTCGCTTGGTTTGCTTTCTATTGCTAAATACCCTCCGTCTACAATCTGCTCAGCAGTTTTAGTCATTTCAGATCAACAACAACAATACGAGTACAACAAATAACTAGTAGAATCTACTGCAATACAAAAAAAAATATTTAGCTTAGAGGGCTATTGCTTTGTAGAAATAAACTATGCACATAAATGCCGGATATGCTAATAGAGGCACACAACAACAATAACAAGTAGATAACTACAAGAGTATATAATGTATATGGTGTTCCTGAAAGGGGAAATAAAAGACACAAAAGCGCAAAGAATGGACTCTGATGGCTTGTAAAGCCGCACATTCGACATTCGAAATTGGAGAAACAATAAACAAATACGCAGATTTAACACTTCTTGTCAGATGTTGAATTGTAGCGTTGCGTGGCGTGGCGTGGCGTGGCGTGTTGTAGAAGGAGGAAAAACCCCTTTGGCACATTTTGCTGCTATTTTATTCTATCTATGAATATGTATGTACTTAAGTGCTTTATTGGTTATATGTGTGTCACATGCAAAAGCATCAGCTCAACAGACAAGCTGGCGCAGTCAAGTCAAGTCAAGCCAAGCCATTGAGTATATGAAATGTCCAACGGGCAGCTGAGTGTGTCCACCAGCAGAGTCGAAGGAAATGTTAAACCATTGGTGCAATCTAAGCATTCACACTTGTAGAAAAATAGCAGCAGCTAGCGAAAGGGGAGAACAATACAGTGCAGCAGCAGCTTGATGTGACAATTTAACGAGAAAAGGAACCAATTTTCAAATGCGGAACTAGCATACTTACATACTCGTATTTACATATGAATTTATTATAATAAATGTGCATGCACAACAAGGTCTTTTTATTCAGTTTAAATTATTATTTTATTCTACTTTTTTGTTGTTTTTGTTTTATTGCACTTGTAACATAAACCGACAGTTTTGTGCATGAGAATAGAGCACAAAATGAAACTAAAAAGTTTTGTAATATAATGAAAACAAAGTTGATGAGAACTGCGCTGAGAGAAAAAAATATATGGAAGGGTCAAAGAAATTGCTTCCCTATATTGAACACTATTTTCTTTGTTTTGAGTAAATTTTCCCCAAAACATGTTAAAGCGATTATAAAATAGAGTTGTTTACGTGCGTTACTATGGTATCATATAATATAATATAATACAATGGCGCTTTTATAACTCTGACGAGTTTTATGGCCTTGCTTCTCTCCCAATTCAAGGTGTGCTTCTTTTGTTTTTCCTACTAATTGGGTGGAGCTACAGTTTTTGCCGGCTCCGAACGGCGAATGCATTTTTTGTGAGAAGCTTTTTCATGGCAGAAATACACTCGGAGGGTATGCCGCCCACTGCCGAGAGGTGACCGCTGCTCTTGAAAACCCCAATAATTGGATTTTTACTAATTAGAAAAATTGTTTTTGTTGTTTGCTCGGACTGGGGTTTGAACCCGAGACCTCTGGCATAACAGGCGAGCACTCTACCCACTGCACCACAGCGGCCACCATGGTATCATATACTTGTTTGAAAGAAATGCATACCTAAAAATAAGGAAAAATTTCTCAAGCGCCATTCCATTCCTAACTTGTCCTTGTTTTGAAGATTTGTTTGGAACGCATGTTCAAAATAAGGAAAAATATGTGTTTGATCGAGAGAATTTTTTTTTTTTTTTTGAGTGTATGAATTCCCAATGTCCAAGGGAATTTTAAAGGTGCAGTGAAATAACGCCCGTGGAATTAACGCCCGCGGGTGTTATTTCCTTTTTTTTGGGGAAATAACGCCCGCTGGCGTTATTTCACTGCATCAATTTTAAAGTTTGTCATAAAATATGTCACTTCTTCTTTAGTTACCATGGTAAACAATATAATTAAATTAGGGTGCTCTAAAATTGCATGAAGAAAATAAAATTCTGTCGAAATCCGCGGAACAACCCGCAATTCATGCGACTATGCTGCGGAAGTCTATAACGAAAATTTTGCCTTAATATATCAAAGTTTATAGGTCGCGCAAATCCCGCCAAATTTCCCTTTACTTTTATATCAGTGATCATAGATAATTTTTTGGCAATTCCTTATGAACAAGTTTTAGGTATAATACCACAAAAATAGCCTTCTTCCGCAATGATTTTTTCTCTTTTAATTTTTTGGACTACCTAATGTACATACATATATTGGAAAATTAAGTTGTTATAAGCTCGTTCTCATTTCGTTATTCATATTGTTTTCCGACATTCGTCCAAAGGTTTATTGGTTTCGTACCTATTTAAATTTTGGCTCCATTCTTTTGTACACCACCTTATCTACTCATATTATCAAATATGTAATAGTTAGTTATTATACCCAGTTGATGTGGACATTTTAGATAATGTTATAAATATGATTTAAAAAAGGAAAATAAATCTATTTACTTGTTTACACATCGATCAGTCGATCCAACCGAGATTTCGTCCATCGCAATCTGGAGCATGTCGATTGTAAGTTCAATTTATTAAGGCATCAAAATAATTCCCATATATGTACATATTTATTTTAAGAATAGTTAGCATTAAATGCATTTAAGAGTCGAAGTTTTCATCAGTCAAGGTTTGTTGTGGGCCAAACGGAGTACCACTGTTAACTTCTGTCCTCAACCTAGAACCTCGTAAAGCCTTTCAAAACTTTGCTTGCTTTTCCGACAGGCTAGAAATAAGATGTATTCTCAAGTTTGGTTTGAGGACAAACCGGTTTCGGCCAATATGCATGACGGAAAATCGGTACGCAATACACCTTTCCAAACTCTTCTTTGAACATAAAATATAACTAGACAATTATGGGCACCGAAAGTAGTTGACCTTAAAATTATTTTTAAAACACTCCACTGGGTATATAGTGGGCATTTTAAAGCAAACTTGCACACTCTACACGTTTTTTGTGTTCCCGTTTTTTTTTTATGCCTATTACTTAACCAATGTCTTTAGTTTCAATTTCGGTTTGATAACAGTGGGAAAATTGCAATTTGGCTTCTTAGTTGCTTTGATGATGGATCATAATGCATTCACATGCATATGTAAAATCGTACGTACATATGTATGTAAGTCTGCAAGTAACAAGCAGCTGGAAAAAAACATGGACCAACTCTTACACACAATTCTCAATTTCTCATAGTCAAATTAGTTCAATCATCTTGTTGTTATTGGGCTTGTTTTTCGCTTGCATGATATTTTGTAGCTGTTATCTTTGGTCCATATCTTATAACTATTATTTGTTTCACACGATTGCTACTCTAAAAAAAAAAGAAAAGTAAAGTGTGGGAAACGCCGACGCAGTGCAGCAACACAGCAACACATAGAACAAGGGCAGCAACTATGTTTAGATACAAATGCTGCTGGGCCGGCTGGGCTACTCTTTGCTTTTCGCATGCATGCATAGGTGCGCTTAAGGAAAATGCACATTATCTATCTGTTAAATGCTGCGGAAGGAGTAGGGTGTCTAAAAAGGAAATTCAAATTCGACAGAAAGAGGAAATTAATAAAAAGTTACATTTACATACATACATACATAAACTAAAAAAAAAAAGTGTTGCACAAGTGATTGTCTGAGAATTTATTTTTTTGTGTAGAAACCGCGGCCAGTAAGGCACACACAAATGCATTGTGCATAAGCGGGAAGTATTTTAGTTATACACATATATATATGTATATGTTTATTGTGTAGCTTAAATTTAAATAAATGTAAGAATTATGAGTTAGGCAAAAGAGGGTGAGAAAATTGCATTTTCCCTTCATTCTTCCGCATCATTTTTAGCGTACATACATACATATTAATACAAATGTGTTACGAGTAAGTAAGGGGTGCTGTATGAGAATGCACTTGCACCCGTAGCCACCACCACCATCGGCAATTTTCGATAAAAAAAAATACCGGTGCACTACTTATGACCTTTTTTGTTCTTTCACGCAATGACTTTTGCTGTGGTGATAGCAATGAACTTTACTTTGCGCATAACTTCAGTTTAAGGAGTGACTACTGCACAATTTGATATGAATTGTAAGCATAAATTCCTTGACATCAATTTCGAAGGGATGCAAGCGATTCAATTAGGTTGTTATAAGGTATATTTAGTCTTAAACAAGTAAGGAAGCCTTGGTCTTTTTTTAAATTTCCGAAAAAAATAGTAATGAATGTACATATAAATGTTATTGCATATTTCAAGGCGTGATGTTTGATAGTATTTATAGTATAACGAGCATACTATACTATACTATACTATACTATACTATACTATACTATACTATACTATACTATACTATACTATACTATACTATACTATACTATACTATACTATACTATACTATACTATACTATACTATACTATACTATACTATACTATACTATACTATACTATACTATACTATACTATACTATACTATACTATACTATACTATACTATACTATACTATACTATACTATACTATACTATACTATACTATACTATACTATACTATACTATACTATACTATACTATACTATACTATACTATACTATACTATACTATACTATACTATACTATACTATACTATACTATACTATACTATACTATACTATACTATACTATACTATACTATACTATACTATACTATACTATACTATACTATACTATACTATACTATACTATACTATACTATACTATACTATACTATACTATACTATACTATACTATACTATACTATACTATACTATACTATACTATACTATACTATACTATACTATACTATACTATACTATACTATACTATACTATACTATACTATACTATACTATACTATACTATACTATACTATACTATACTATACTATACTATACTATACTGTACTATACTATACTATACTATACTATACTATACTATACTATACTATACTATACTATACTATACTATACTGTACTATACTATACTATACTATACTATACTATACTATACTATACTATACTATACTATACTATACTATACTATACTATACTATACTATACTATACTATACTATACTATACTATACTATACTATACTATACTATACTATACTATACTATACTATACTATACTATACTATACTATACTATACTATACTATACTATACTATACTATACTATACTATACTATACTATACTATACTATACTATACTATACTATACTATACTATACTATACTATACTATACTATACTATACTATACTATACTATACTATACTATACTATACTATACTATACTATACTATACTATACTATACTATACTGTACTATACTATACTATACTATACTATACTATACTATACTATACTATAAATATAGACTTCAAAATCTCTTTTAGCCTTAGCTCTTTTTCTGTAACTTAACTCTATTATCCATCTCATTTCTCTAAATAAATAACCAATTAAATAATAAAACAAGAAGACAAAAACGACAATATAGTAAATAAATTAATTGAATCAGTCGAATGCAATTTCTTTGGATGCAATTTAAATTGTTCAGCAACACTTCTTTCTCAACAAACCCAAACAAATTAGTAATATCCAAATCGAAATAATATGTAGACATGTATGTATGTATGAAAAGGAAACTATTCAAAACTTCTGCTTGTCCTCTATTTCTCTAATACTTCTTGCATTACTATTTTGCATTGATAACTAACACTTTCAATTATATTTCTATTCTTCTTCTACTGCTCGAACAACAGACAGACTTTTTGCAATATAGCAAGCATTTGTAAGCTTTTAAAAAAAGAGCAAAAAAGGCAGAAAGCTCTAGAGGAAGACGCGGCAAGGCACTGAATTAACATCCGACAATTGCACTGGTGCACAAGTCACAGTCTCCACACAATCATTCAGTCACATTCACAGAGTGATAGTCTGTTGGTTTTATTCCCTTGTAGTTTTACCCATTAGTACTTAGTGTTGTGTTTCTTTATTAGTTGGCGAGCAGTGAAATCAATTTAATTCAATTTTCAAGTCAATTTGTTTTGTACACTTTGGTGTTGAAGCTGCGCGCACAGTGAAGTCTGGGGCTTTTGGACTGTCTGTATGTCGCTCTGCCCGTCTGCAAGTCTCTATCATATGTCCATATTCAACAGTATTTGTTGAAAAAAAGCGGGTTTTCATTGGCTTTTTCATTTTCTCCACACAACGAAAGCTACCGTTCACATTTCTCATACATGTAGCTACATATGTAGGTATGAATCTTGAATTGATTTTAAACTTAGAGTATTTTTTGTTGGAGCACAGCAAGTGCCAAAATATGTATGTATGCTGTGGGTTAATTTAGTTACTTATTTTATTGCGTTATACAAAAAATTTTGCATCACCTACATACTACATACGAGGAAAGCAATTTTTATACCACAATTAGCGTACGAAATACCCACCTAACCAAAAAGAGAAAAAACTTATCTTTTAGGAGCTAAAACACACATTTATCTAGGAGTATTACCCTCAGAAATGTGCTCTTTATTGAAGTCCGAAATGAAGCAAAAATCATTATACATCAGCACCCCAAAAGAAGTAATATAAAAAGATTCAAAATACCAGCGAATCCTAATCATTAAAAAGTGAGATTTTTTGAGGTATACGAAGCTCATTTTATTTTATAGACTGATTTCAGCTCGCTCCCTTTTTCTGACTACTCCGAATTTAGTTAACTGAATATATCTGCATCATTTCAGCTGCACATCAAAACCAGTCACTGGGTATACTCACAGGCAAATACTTTTTGTGTGGTTTATTTTTATTTTTATTATTTTTTGTTTTGTGTTGCGGTAGCTTTGTCATGCTCAATTCAAAATGACTTAACATAAGTTGAATATCACTTTCATGAATTTATTTAAATTTGTTTATAAACGCACTTTTATTCATACAATAAACACTCAAGTAAACTACAAAAAAAAAATGTATATATACAAATGATATGTCCACCAATGCATTACTTACAAAGCTTTGAACTTAATTTATTAGAGGATATTAATATATGAAAAGATAAAAAAGAAACTAAACGCTTTCGAAATAAAAATTATTTCGCGAAATGAGTCATTAAAATGAACTCACTTTAAAAGTTTATTTTACATGCATATATATATTTGTACATATGTAAGTAAATACATATTTTGTATATGAATTTGCGACATGAAATTATCCTTCAAAACCATTAATGGCCGCAAAGGCAATTGACGTACGTCTTTTTTACTTTAACCTTAGAAATGTAATTGATATAAGGGAGATTACTCAGTTAATATTCGTATACCTAATAAGTAGATATTGTCCGTGCAGTAAATCGTTGACATGCGATATAATATTTTGCTTGCCATAACTGCACGTATTTGCATACGTTTGTACTTGTACAGCATTAGGGTATGCCTTTTTGTGTCCCAAGAAATTGCTAACTATATGAGAAAAAGTAAAGTATCGTAAGACCATCACCTTTTCTTTCTTTATCTCTCTTTTTAACATGTTCACCACCACTCTTTCTTTCTCTTTCCTTTTAATATGTTCAATCCGAAAATGGTGTGAATCAGGGCTGCACATTAACGTTATTTTTTATTAATAACCGAAAGAGAATTTTGTTTTCAATTCAACTTTGAAAAATTTTTACGTTAAATGTTTAACAAAAAAATACTGTTTTGATAATTATCAAAAAAAAAAAAATCAAAAAGAATTTCGTTTTGTTGATTATCAAAAAACAAATATTGAAAAAATTTCGTTTCGGTAGTCAACAAAAAAATAACGTTAATAACGATTCAAAGTAAAATGAAGCCGTAAACCCGAAACAATTTTTTATTATTATTTTGTTTTTGATGATCAACGAAACGAAATAATTTTGATAATTTTTTTTGATAATCAACGAAACGAAATAATTTCAATAATTTTTATTTGATATTCAACAAAAAATTTTTTTGTTAATTTTTATTTGATATTCAACAAAACAAAATTTTTTTGTTGGTATCGTTGTGCGGCCTTGGTTTGAATTTCGAAATCATAAGTAATGGAATTCGTAAGTCGGATTCCGTTCGGTTTAATGAACTTCTCGAACTTTCTTGTACGTGGGAACAGATATTATTTTAGTAATAAAAGCATATAAATAGCCTTATTCCGCAATAATTTGTTGGGTTGTAACTTTTTGGACCACCTTAATGCACATACTCTCAACTATTATAAAACATTCTTAGTGTCTAAAACGAAAAACCCATGCCAATCGCCATTGTCCCAAAACGGAAATGCGCATGCAAAAGCTTTGTAAAAAATTGTTTTAATATCGAGAAATTGCAAGTATATAGTATGACTATTATCTACTATTTAGAGATCTGTGCTAGTAGATAAAGTGTCACTAATAATATTCCCATGTGTTCATATAATGTAATAAATATCTAAGTACATACGTTTCGTAGAAAATATGTGCATATAAGATACTGTTTCATGTATTTTATTGTTCGGCGAGGTCACACAAATCTGACGCTAAAGCTTAAGCGCTACATTTAAGCACGTAAGGATAGATACCATAGATAGTTCTATATGTATATAGTTGATGGCTATGCAAGCTAACCGATAATTACAAGAAAAGCATGACATAAAACAATTTTCCGTTTTTTTTTTTTTGTGGGTTGACGAGTAGTCAAATGAATAGCCACTAATGCAACAGCGCTACCGAATCCTTGTCCTTAAAACACTAAGAGTGTTCACCCCATTTATATTTACCTATAAATATATGAGGCCTAAATATGTTAGAAAATATTATTTTATTAATCTAAGACATCCTGTGGGCGTGCACATATTATTTAATTTCTTGGGCGGTTACCTCATCGCTATCAACCATCGTTAGGCAATATGTTATGTTTTAATTGTTGAAACGAATGCGGTGAGACTTTGGTAAGTTAGTGGAAATGTGGCAGAAATAGTGTTGCATATTTTCTGACGCCTGTCTCTAACTGAAAAATTGTTTATATCAAAAAGTGTTTCAAATGCATATTGGATTGTAATGTGGTGTAACGTAGAGCGATTGGAAAAGTCTGTACCATGAAAAAATATAGTATTTAACTTAGTTAATAATTCGAAAATAGTTGCAAACGTATAACTTTTTCGAATCTCAAATTCGATAGTGAATGTGGAAATAGATTGTGATTCCTTTCGAGAACTAGATTATACGCCAGAAAAACGGAATCTCCATTATACGATGTATTTTCTCTGTCTTATGAGCTCTAAATCCAGCTTATCCTCTAGCAGACAGTTTTAATAAGTTAGAGGGAGTGATTGTGTTAATACATATACACATCACTTTTTCTCTTATTGTTATAATAACATTTTTTAAACACATTATACTATGTGTCTCCAATTAATGCTGCAAAACTAAATTTGGTTATTTACACTGTGACAAAAATTAAGGGTTGTCGTCTGGGGGCGAAATAGTTCCCATACAGAACGAAAGACCACTTTCCATGTAGTAAAACCCCCAAACCCTTTTTCAGCCTGAGTATTGCAAGGAATATTTGTTTTTTTTTTTTTGCTTTCTGTGGTCTTTTGCGAAGATTTTGTCTGAGAAGACCCTTGGTAAAATTTTATGGCGAATAATTTTCTGAAACACTTTTAACCCCCTAACGACCTTGGAAATACTATTTTTTTCGAACCTTATAAAAAAGTGTCAAAACGACCGCTTCGTGAAGGTGTTAGAGGGTTAAGATATTCTTCGAAATTAAAGCTCGTGCAATTTTACTATAGGTCTCCTAACAATATTAGGATATGCCTTTTATTCCTTTTTTCCTTTATTTAAGAATCACTCAGATAAAATTTCGCAAACTTAAAAAGGCAGTAAAAAAATTTTGACTTCAGGAAGCAAAACGGCTTTACGGATTTTATTATATGAGTAATGCTTTTCATTCTGTGGGGGCATTATTCCGTGACCAAAAAATACTGTTCCCAGTGTTATAAGTTCGTTCTCAGTTCGATATTAATTTTGGATAACCGATGTGACCCTCGAATGTTTGCCATAATGAGGTAATTGGAGTGTGTTTTCGACAATTTTTTTCAACCCCACTTGCTATGTATTAACCAATTAAAGCAAATTGATTTGTCAAAAAAGAAGTCAAGTTATTGCGTGTCATTTGTGTAGTTCTGACACTTCTAGACATATTGAATTTAGTTTGTAATATTTTTTTTTTTTTTTTCGAAAATTGTTTCTTCAACTTTTATTTTTTCAGAAATACATGAAAACTTTTTAAATGCTCCAATGTGAACTTTGTTGACCTTTAATAGCTTTCGTAAGCGATACTGGTAAATAACTGTTATAAAGTAGATAAGTGCTTTAAAGGCCTGAGCTCGAAAATTATAGAATCTTTCTTTATTAGTTATTTCCACTGCTCCAGTGTATAATATATGTACATATGTATGTCAATATGTATGTATGTAAATCCTTTTTGTCCATAAATATGTTTAAATTTTTTTTTCTATTTTTTGTTTTTTTTTTCTTTGCTGAACATGTCAATATCCAATACCTATGGACATTTTTTTTTGTTGCAACTTTGTGGCAAAGCAATGCATGTGCGCCATCTTTTTTTTATTCGCCTTCTTTTGTCTAAAAAAATTTACGATATACTAAAAGCACAATCACAATGCTCAGAAGGCTTATAGATTTCTGTGTATAGATAAGATATGGCGTACAATAAAATATACTTTGGCCGTCAACATTTTTCCACTACTTTTATAAACTTACCTCCGATTTTTTGTTTTTTTTTTTTTTTGTTTAGAACAATTAAGTATGACTAGCATTAAGGCGCACACGATATCTGTAAGTGGAACATATGGACAATACACGATTTTTTTTTATAATATAATGCACAAATAATAGATTGGTGGGGTAGGGGGTGCTATACTCATATCACTTCACTTACTACTTTTTCGCACTAACCGCCGCCACCACCCTTTCTACAGACACATATTGATGTGTGTATTAGATAGATAATGGATATCGTTTGAATATGTGATACCTCATAATGAAGAAGCGAAGTGGGTAGGGGGAAGGAGCAGGAGGCTCCTACGACTGAATATTTAGTCAGTGTCGCCATCAAAGCATGCACTGCTCTTAGTCTAATTTCTTTTTGTAATCTTTTTGTTTTTGTTTTGTTTTTTTTTTTTGATTATTTTGTGCCTTCTATTTAGATAATAATTATGCGCGTTTTTTATTGTCGTTGTATATATGTACATATGTATATAGATATTTCGTTTGATGAATATGAAGTTTCGTAAAAGCTGAAGTGGGCACATGTGTCTGTTGTTGTTTACTTTTGATTAGATAGTGGCCGTTGTCGCCACGAAACAACCAGGCTAATATAACTCATATATGCCACGATATCTATTAGAAGCATACATTTAGGCTTGCAAGCTTTTTCTTAATAAACCAATGGCACTTGCGTGTATATGTACGTACATTAGACCGTATCGCAAAAAAAAGTGCCATTTGATGTCTTTTTGGAAAATGTTTCCGGAAACAAATTTTATTTATACTAGCTGGACCCGTGCGCATCTTGCGCAAAAAATAATAAAACAAACGGCGCCAGTCGATATAGTTTCTTGGCCCATTTTAAAAAACTTATATTTATTTGGTTTTATGTCTACAGTGGAACTTATGGAATTTTAATGAATTACTTATGTATATGTTTGACAAACATATCGCATAAAATGTTCTATTATACCTACATATATATATGTATGTGTATTATATTTTTATATATTTTACATATATTTTTATATATACATATGTACATACGTGGTCCCTCCCAACTTGGGTAATTTTTTTTCCACACGTTTGCCTTGGCAAGCAAATCAGTGGTCCAAGCTTACTCGATTTATCTGCACTCAAAAAAAAAATTTCTCTCGCTCAAAGACATAATTTTCCTTATTTTGAACACGCGTCCCAATACAAAATTTTCTTTGTTTTGTGTAAATTTTCTCAAAAATGTGGAAAAAACATAAAAAAAACTCTCAAACAAATTCGTTGCCATGGGGATTTGTATGGGAATTTAATTTCTCAAAATTAAAGAAATCAAGTCTTCAAAACAAGGAAAGTTGGGAATGGAATGGCGCTTAAAGAATTTTTCATTATTTTAATGCATGAATTTTTTCAAAACAAGTATATGAAACCATGGTAACGCATGTAACAACAATATTTTATAAACATTTTAACATGTTTTAAGGAAAATTTACTCAAAACAAAGAAAGTAGTGTTCAAAATAGGTAAACAATTTCTTTGACCCCTCTATATATTTTTTTTCTCTCAGTGTGTTACAGTTCTTGAGTTTTTACTTATAAATCTTTGAAAATTTGCTCCTCTTGGCCCATTTTTCAAAATTTCAGCACGTTTCCTCATAACGGCATACCGTCATTTCATCGCTCGGGCTTTATTAGTGACTGAATTATCATGTTTTAAGTGTTTTTCGAAATACATACATATGCCTTATTTTGAACCCCAACTTTCTCTGTTCCCATTAGAATCTGTGTATGAAATTTCATTAAAATATTTCTATTTTTGCGCAAGTTAGAGTGTCTACGGCCGGACGGACGGACATGGTTCAATCATTTTTTTCATCCTGATCGTTTTGATATAGGTACTCGTATATATTAAAGTGGAGTGAAAATTTTTTTTTGGAAATTCTATTTGTTCCAAAGCCAGAACGGCACCTTTCTAGCCCAGAAATAAGCCTGTAAAATTTTATTGAACTATAATGTACCATTTTTTTGCCTGAGTGTTAAACGTCGTCAAAAATCATTAACATTTTGCAAAGGAAGTTTTTGGATCGCTTTAGTAGAACCCGAAATAAAACACTCCAAGAAATATATTTCTCGGTGGTCTTTTAGGTTAATTTTAGAAAGATTTTTTCTGAGGATACCGAAATTGAGGATAGTGAAATTTTATAGCAAATAATTTTCTAGAATATTTTAAACTTCTAGCGACCTTAAAAATTCCATTTTTTTTCCTGACTTTCTAAAAAAAGTGGTCCAAATAACCCTTTGGTGGAGCTTCGCGAGCCTTTTTTTGCGATACGGTCTAATGTGCATATGTATTCATGTATGTATGTATGTATGTATGTATGTATGTATGTATGTAGGGGTACTAATATAAAGTTAAAAAAAATATTGCTTATGTCTGTCACCATGCACCAAAAAATTTCCATACCCATTTCCATTTCCCTTGCTAAAACAAAGTCGAATCGAGTCCTGTTGCTTGTTGTTGTTGCTTATTTTACATTTCGTGCGAGCGTGTGCTCCAAACAGCTCTTAGAGCAGATACTATCTTGCAACTATACATACATACATATGCACATATGCGCTGGGGCTGTGGGCTGAGGAGTCTAAGGATACACTTTGTATACGAGCTTTGGGTGTAAGGAGGAGTAGAAGTAGGCAGAATTGTGTGCGCTGTGGTTAGTCTGTCCATCGCATGCAAGTAATATATCTGCCATATATCGTCATTCATATCACTTTATCTATGTAAGTATATCTTTCCATATTTATTTTTTATACATACTACACGCTAAAGTTATTGAAACCATTTGCATTGTTGCTAGCCAAGTTAATATTCTTTCATTGGCAAGTTTTTTCTTTTGTTTTTCCTGAATTTTTCTAATCTATAAATGCGGCGCTATATGTAAATTACTCAAATCTACTAGATATATTTTACGCTTGATTTTCTTTTTATTTTTTGTTTTTTTTTCTTTTTTCTTTTTTGTTTTTTTTTTCCTTTTTTTTTTTTTGTTTATTGTGCATTTTAACTTTTTGTATTGTATTTAATTCTTCTTTGTGTGTCCTTGTCGTGTCATTTACACTGTATCATATTTTATGCATTGATCGCGATGAACGCGATGGACACGAACGTATGAAATTGCAACAAATAACAGCTTTCTTGTTTAACTACAGACATATGTAAATTGATTTGTATGCGTGTTTGTATGTTAATCTTTTAGTTATAGAAAAAGTATGGTATTGAAATGACAACAACAACACACGCGTTTGCAACTTAAGTATTATGACTTAGTGCGCTGATGAAAATAGCAAATGGGCTGATCCTATGTGGAAAATAGAAGCAGAAAACAATGAGCAGGGCAGGTCCCACACTCTATATCCATTTTATAGAATTTAAATATTTAAGCAGCCCCTCAGGCCTGACGCCTTTAAGTTCCGAGAAGCTATCGAGGAAAGGTTTGCCAAGGAACTTCATTCTGCCTTGGCAGTGCGAAGGACACTCGCACTTCCTCCGAGGAAGGTGTTATAGTCCAATAATAGTCCGATGTCCTTTGAAAACCGCAGTTAGCAAGGAAATTTCTCTTCCGTACACCTTTAGAAAGCCTCTCATTGTATGAAATCCACAGGCTTCTGCAGACCCTGCAGATCTGCAACCACCTCCATCTGGTTTTAGCCTTCCCGAGCTAGTGCCACGAGATTCGTTCCTTTATGTAACCCAGGGGCACAAGAACCTTCCACGCCTCTGCGACATAAAGAGCCGAGCCCAGCGCGGCCAGCTCAACGGCCATTTTGTTGACCTGAATATCACTGTGCCTCGGCAGCACCCAAATCAGGGATACGCTATGTCGATTTGCCGAGCCCATGACCCACTCTTGCACTTTCCGTTGCAAGTAGAGTCTTGCAGGCCTCCTGTATGGCGAAAACTTCGGATTGAAAAACGTTCGCCATGTCCGGGGCCTAATTGATATGGAAGTTTCCGCATGCATTGCAAAGACGCCCGCTTCCACTCCGCATGCCATCTTTGGCGCGTCCGTGAAAACTGAATCATCAGTCATTCCTAGATGGAAGGATAATCTCATAGTTTCTATCGAATAATTTTTTAGGACAGATATAATCTGTCTTTGTAATGAGGTAGGAGTCAGTGACTTGGAGGAGGGTGCGACCGTGGACCGCACAGAGTCCCAACTCCAGCAACCTAGAGGCATCCTGAGATGCCGTTTCCTTGACATTATCAATGGGCGGGTTATTGCAAGTCACATTCAGAGCCTCCGTGGGGCATGATCTAATCGCCCCTGTGATTGGAACTCAAGCAACTCGTTGAACTTTCTTTAGCATATCAGCCATGTAGCTTACCTCCGTTGCTCTCCACCATACCAGTGATCTGTAGGTTAGTATCGGTCGAATAGCTGCTTTGTACATCCATGCCCTCGGTTCTGGCCTAAGACCCCATTTTTTTACACAGCATTATTTTGCAAGCGTACAAGGCACCGTAAGCTTTGTTAATTCTATATTTTGTATTTAGACTCCAGTTTAGCTTAGGCGCCAGGAAAACCCCTAGATATGTTGCACTACAAGAAAGACTTTGCTCTCGACCATTGAGAACAGTTAGGTTGAAATTAGTGAATTTCTTCCTATTTTTAAAAAGCAGCAGTTCTGTCTTGTGGTGGCCGCTGTGGTGCAGTGGGTAGAGTGCTCGCCTGCTATGCCAGAGGTCTCGGGTTCCAACCCCAGTTCGAGCAAACACCAAAAAAATTTTTCTAATTAGTAAAAATCCAATTATTGGGTTTTTTAAGAGCAGCGGTCACCTCTCGGCAGTGGACGGCATAACCTCCGAGTGTATTTCTGCCATGAAAAAGCTTCTCAGAAAAAATGCATTCACCGTTCGGAGCCGGCATAAAACTCTAGGTCCCCGCAATTGGTAGGAAAAACAAAAAGGAGCACACCTCGAATTGGGAGACTCGGCCATAAAACTCGTCAGAGTTATAACAGCGCCATTGTATTATTGTATTACAAGACACCGTAAGCTTTGATAATTCTCTGTTTTGTATTTAGCCTCCAGTTTAGCTTAGGCGCCAGGAAAACCCCTAGATATGTTGCACTACAAGAAATACTTAGCTCTCGACCATTGAGAACAGTTAGTTTGAAATTAGGGATTTTCTTCCTCGTGGTAAAAAGCATCAGCTCTGTCTTTGAGAGGTTTAAACTGAGATCGGAGCCCTCCGCCCATCCGCTCAGTCTCCTCAGTGCCCCTACGTGATCTCACTGATCCATTTGGTATAGAGACCCGATATTATTAAGTAGTGTTGGTATGATAGTTTTAATTTTAATTTTCTTTTTCTACGTTTGTTTGTTTGTTCGTATGTTTCTTTGTTCGTTTCTAAAGGTATCCCTCCTTTCTTCTTTCTCTTCTTCAACTATCATTAAGTTTTCCTTTAGTCACATGCCATATGTTGCATTGAGCAAAAAAAGGTGTATGAACTAAGGTTAAGTTGTTATATACATACATATGTATCTATTTAGATACCTGCACCTACATACATACCTAACTATTTGTGTACGTAATTAATTTAGTTCCTGCACCGGAACATAAGTCACAAGCAATAAACAGCCAACAAGAACCACCACCACCAACAGTAACAGTAACACCACCGCCGCCGCCGCCGTACCTTCAAGGCAACGCTTTAGTCCGCTTCGATTTTCGCTTTCTTAATGCAACAACCACCAATAACGTCCAAACAAAAAAGTAACGTCTTTAAGACATTCTGGGAAATTATCAAACAACAATGCACGCAATAAAAATGACATAATTTTCTCGCCTTACGTACTTTTTGGCCGTTACAATTCACACGGCACAGCGAAACTGCGCAACTGTAAGGCACCACTAATGACTCTCGACTTTATCGTACTAAAAGTACTTTATCTTTTTGTAACGTATTTTTTAATATTTTCTTTTTTTTTTTACTTAATATACTTGAGTGTCGTGCGTTCAGGAAATGTTGCAAATTCAAGTGCATGCTAGTAATTCCTTCAAATTTTAACGGCAAAAAATATAAATTTGGCTTTCTTGAATTAAAAATCAAATTTAGTTAGGCTATTTTGGCAACTGCCTTTCAAAGACAACTATCTTTCGAAAAAAAGGAAGAGGAGAAAAATGTTTCTCTCGAAAGATATGTATGTAGTTGTATTTGGAAAGACATTTGCCAGAATAACTGGCCGCTGTGTGCAGTGGGTAGAGTGCTCGCCTGCTATGCCAGAGGTCTCGGGTTCAGAAAAACACCAGTCCGAGCAAACACCAAAAAATTTTCTAATTAGTAAAAATCCAATTATTGGGTTTTTTAACCCATTAGTAGTCGAAGCCAACCTACAGTAAATATAAAATATATCATTGGGTGTTCCCAAATTGGCACGGAAACCACTAATGGGTTAAGAGCAGCGGTCACCTCTCGGCAGTGGGCGGCATGCCCTCCGAGAGTATTTCTGCCATGAAAAAGCTTTTCACAAAAAATCCATTCGCCGTTCGGAGCCGGCATAAAACTGTAGATCCACCCAATTAGTAGGAAAAACAAAAAGGAGCACACCTCGAATTGGGAGAGAAGCTCGGCCATAAAACTCATCAGAGTTATAATAGCGCCATTGTATTATTATTATTAGTTGCCAGAATAGCCCTAAAATTTTACTACGATAATATTCACCTCTCTTTAACAAAAATATTGAGTTGAATCTAATTGGAAAATCAAATCCATCACAATTAAATTTTTCAAATTAATGCTAAAATGCCTTAGCTACCTCAAATATGCAGATATAAGCTCTATTTAACTGTGCAGAACTACTAGATACAATAGGTAATGCACTATGTGCTTCTATGTAGGTACCTCTGTACCAGAGGCGGTCGCTTCATACAAGCCGAGAAGCCCGGCTTGCGTACACATTTTCGTTCATTTCATGCGAAATTCTTTAAAATCTGGTTATTTTACGTTTTAAATGTGTTTACTATTTAAGTTCTCAATAATATAGCCCCCACTGTAACGTGCCCCTAAAAGCCTGATAAGAAAATAGCGCAAATACACCACCAATCCACCTCACAATGTGTATTTTGTTTGTACAGCCAATCACAGCACAGTGAGCATGCTTCAACATTTTCACACATTAGCTTTTACCTGGCTTTCAAAACAGAATAACATAGCTTGTTTTCTCGCTTTCGCTAAGGAGAAAGCAATTGCTTATTTTCAGACTTAAATTGAAAAAAAAACTAGCAAAGCACTTTTTTTATTTTTCACATCAAATTTGTATGCGAATATGAAGCTGGCTTCGGCAAGAGTTGATTGTGATTTTTGGCGACTATTGGAACAATATCAAGATAATTTTAAAAAGCGGTGGAAATAAAATTGGACCTCAGTTTTTCAAACACTAAAGCACCCATTTTTTAGGTATTAGACAATAAACAAATACACTTGCTACTGCTGAAATTTCCGTCGGTATAAGGAAACTAAAAATACCTCTGTGCTTTCGCGTAAGATTTCCCTAGCGCACGTTTTTATATTTAAGAATTATGTAAATACGAAATTTTTTATTTTAAAAATGTTCAGAGTAAAATTGCAAAATCAAGAAAAAACAATTTTAATTTAAAAATGTTTCTTTTTATTTTAAGCACTATGAGATTTTGAAGGAAAAACTTTCGTTTTTATTCCATTAATTTTAATTTTTAATTTAAACATGTATCTTTTTAAATCCTAAATACATTTTAATTTAAAAAATTTAATTTTTAATTTAAAAATAAAAATGACTTGGTTTAAAACGTGCATTATAAAAATAAAAATTTTATTTTTGATTCCTTTTCTCTGAGTATACAAACAAAAAATGTGTATCAGGAAAGCAAAAATAAAAAATACATATGAAAAAAACAAAAACAAAATAAACGAGAAAAAACGATCTTCAAATACCCGAATTGTTCAAATGCCCGTACAAACATACGCGTAATAAACAAACAAACGAGCGTTCGAGCATTGAAAAGCATTTATTCGGGCCACTCGAAAATGTTAAAAAGAAATCGAGAACTCTAAATCAAAGTCAATGACGGAACGCAATCAGACTTTTAAATAATACAGCAAAGGAAATTACATATCGTCGGTGATACTGCAAGACGTTCTATGTCGCCGTGAATAAATTTTTGAAGAAGGAGAAAAAACTATATATATTTTCACTTTTCGCGGTGTTTTTTACATTTTTATAGTATTTATAAAAGCGAAGTTATATATAAAAGCAAAATCTATGTGATTGACAAAAGTGTAAAAAGGTTATTTAGGTGTATTCAGGAAGAAGTGAAAAGTGACATGGAACGTATTGCAGTATCACCGACGATATGTAAATGGCTAATGGTTATGCTTCACACATAGGCTTGCTCAGGCAATTTATGCTAGGTCCGCCACTGCTCTGTACATACATAAATATCTTCAGGCTGCACAGGTTAGCTAACAACTGAGTTTTATTAAAAATTGCTACTGCTTACTTACACATGTTTGTTCATATGTATGTAAGTGTGTGTACGCGTAAATGTCACCCCTTTTGTAATTTTAACTTTGGTAATTTCTTTGTGACACCTGAAATGTACATACATACATACATACAAATTTATTTGTACATATTCCACTCTTCCTCTGCTGACAATTTTGGCTCGGGTCAAATCCGTTAAAAATAAATGTGTTGAGTACAAGCATAAATGCCACCGAAACTAAGGTGTTTGATACATATGTGCATTAAGGTGGTCCAAACAAAAACTAAAACCCAACAACTACTTGCGAAACAAGGCTATTTTTGTGCTACTACTTCTAAAAAAATATGTGTTCCCTCTTTAATGATAAAAAAAAAATCTCTCTTGTTCATTAAGAACTTTCCAAAAAATTATATATGTATGTATCATCACTGCTGTAAAAACAGAAGCAAATTTGAAGGCATTTGCGCGATCTCTAATATTTAATATATTAAGGGCAAAATTTTCGGTATATATTTCCTTACCATAGTCGCATGAAATGCAGGTTGTGCCGCGGATTTTGGTAGAAGTTTATTTTCTTCATACAATTTTTAACCACCCTAATGTACATATATGATATAAATATATATGTTGATATGTACATACACATATTCTTATAAAAGTGCTATGTGTGATACTTTTAAAATACCATTTCACCAACCATCACCTTTCCAAAAGGCATTAAAATTTCATGAATATACTAGCTGTACCCTGCAAAGCTTTGCTTTGGCTCACTTCCTATTACGAGTACATATAGACATTAGAAATGAATGAAAAACGGTCCACTTGAAAACAAATGGAAGTTCCTGGATGGCCGAGCTTTCCTCGGGATGCAGGCCTAAGCAAAAGTCAAATAAATTAAAAAAAGTGAGGAAAAAAATGTTTATTTTCAAAAGTTCGCCCCTCTTCAGGTCCTTATGTCTTTCTTCTTATTAGTCTCCCACTCACTTTCCATCTCATATTCCGTTTTCTCTTTTCCCTTGCCTCTCATTTCCGTTTCAGTTTTCAATTCCCTTCCCCGTTACATTTTTCCTCCCCTTTTCTTTTCTCTACCGCCCTCCCTTACCTCTCATTATCTGTCCTTCTTCCTTTCATTTCCCGTCCTATTCCTTCTCCTTTTCCCTGTGCTACTCTCACTCTCTCTCTACCCATCCCTCTAATCCAATTTTCGTTTCGTTTCTCTCTCCTTTTCCATCCCTTCTCCGTCCATTTTTCTTACCCTTTCCCTAGGGAACGGCGTTGAGCATAACCTCGAAGAGATCCCTGATTTCCACTTATCATTTGATATTAATATTGCTTAAAAACATTCCGGGTCCACTTTGTTACCCATAACAGGGTACCTGGCCTAAAATCGTAATGAAAAGAGCTCTCTGTAGCAGCCCTGGTCAAAACCTTCCATTTGATCGTCCAAAAATATTCAAGGGAAAGCCGGGTCCACGTCTTCGCCGATATCTAGGGAACCGAATTTCTGGTTTGAAAAAAGATGCATAAAAACGATCTAGGCCAACTCTAATGGAATTTTCAAGCGAAATTTTTTTTATAATTTAACCCTCTAGTGGCCTACTAAATCCTACATTATTCAGAGTTCCCAAAAAAGGACCTATTCTTAAACATGCTAATGGATACAAATATTATACATAGAAGTAAACATATTTTAAACTCTTTTTATACTCAGCTGTACTAGTACACAGAGTATTATAGTTTTAATCACATAACGGTGGATTGTAACAGAATGAAATAATCGAGATAGATATAGACTTATATATATCAAAATGATCAGGGTGAAAAGAGAAATCGATTGAGCCATGTCCGTCCGTCCGTCCGTCCGTCCGTCCGTCCGTCCGTCCGTCCGTCTGTCCGTCCGTCCGTCCGTCCGTCCGTCTGTAAACACTCTAACTCGCGCAAAAATTGAGATATTTTGATGAAATTTGGAACGCAAGTTGGTATCGAGACTGGGACGGTTGGTATTGAAAATGGGCGAAATCGGACCATGACCACGCCCACTTTTCCTATATAGAAAAAATCGGAAATTTGGTATCTCAGCCACTAATATAGCTAGAGTTTTAAAATTTTACCCACGTATTGAGCTCGGGCCCTTATGAAGAAATTTGATGAAGTTTTGGAAAATGGGCGGTGCCACGCCCACTTATTAAGGGTCAAACATTGAAAGTTTTATATGTCATAACTCAGAAACCGTTGAAGATATATCGATGAAATTTGGTACGCGTAATTTGCTTACATAGACAAATGTTTTGACGAAAAATTATCAAAATCGGTTTACGGCCACGCCCACTTTTATATATGTGTATTATAAAGTGACCTAATAAAACCATTTTAAGCGATATCTCTGTCAAATATAAAGATCTATCATTGAAATTTTGTCGCATGAGTCCAACTATGGACATAAAACAAAAAACACAAAAATTTTGGAATATGGGCGGTGCCACGCCCACTTATTAAGGGGCAGACATTGAAAGTTTTATGAGTCATAACTCAGAAACCGTTGAAGATATATCGATGAAATTCGGTACGCGTAATATAATTACTTAGTCAAATGTTTTGGCGAAAAATTATCAAAATCGGTTGACGGCCACGCCCACTTTTATATATAGGAAATATAAGGGGGCCTAATAAAAACATTTTAAGCGATATCTCTGTCAAATATAAAGATCAATCACTGAGATTTTGTGGCAGGAGTCCAACTATGGACATAAAACAAAAACTACAAAAATTTTGGAAAATGGGCGGTGCCACGCCCACTTATTAAGGAGCGAATATTGAAAGTTTAATAAGCCATAACTCAGAAACCGTTAAAGATATATCGATGAAATCTGGTACGCGTGATATATTTACTTAGCCAAATGTGTGGACGAAAAATTACCAAAATCGGTTGACGACCGCGCCCACTTTTATATATGTGTATTATAAAGTGACCTAATAAAACCATTTTAAGCGATATCTATGTGAAATATAAAGATAATTCATTGAAATTTTGTGACATGAGTTTTACAATAGACCGGAAACAAAAAATAAAAAAGTTTGGAAAATGGGCGTGGCACCGCCTCTTTTTAGACAAAGGGATATATGAGATTTCTTAGCCTTTAACTCGACAAATAATTGAGATATTATGACGAAACTTGGTTTATACACTTTTATAACATGTGTTAATAGACACGCAAAAATGTATTGAAATCGGTTTATGACCACGCCTACTTTTTAACAAAGATATTTCTGGAACACCCTTTTGGAATTTGTAACGTGAAGTCTTTGTAACTAAAAGTCATAGAGGGATGAAATTTTGCACTAACAATAATATTTGTATGCTTATTTGGATGATTGATATAAATTTTGAAAATGGGCGTGGCTGCGCCCTGTTTATGCAGCACTCGTTTCATATAAAATACACCCTATATCGAACAAACGCAAACAAACAATGAAAGCATACAGCTGAGTATCTAATGTTCGATTGCACTCGAACTTAGGCTTCCTTACTTGTTTTATATTTTCTTAAAGCACACTTTAATAAAAAAAAAAATTATAAATGCCTTTAGGCTTTTTATAGGAAAAAAAGCAGTGATGACAAAGCATTTAAGAAACAGTTGAAACAAATTTGAAAAGATTATATGTATGTATGTATATGCAATTAAAAAAGTACCCTTGTAACCTTGTGTTCAATGCATACACTCTAACTTTGCATATTAAAATATGCACATATGCACATATGTGTGTATGTATTATAAATGCTGCCCTTTCTCAATCGACTTTGGCCACAAACTTTCTTCGCTTAACGGATTCTTACTTACACACACACAGAGAGACAATTTCCTGCTAAGCCATCTTGTGGCATTATTCCAATAAAAACTTTCTCGGCTCAATTTCTTATTAGCATCGCCATCATCATCATAGTCTTAACTGCAGTTTTTATTTTTGTTGTTGCTGCATTATGGTTATTATATTCATACATATGACTTTGTTGCTAACAAATGCCATAGACGCTGCCGGTTTTTCTCTCTGCATGATTTTTAGCCAAATGCAGCAAATCTGAATGGTTGATAAACTTTGCCCATAAACATAAAAGTGTCTTTTGTATTGTTTGTGGCGAATTGGTTGGCAGTTAGACACATATGTACTTATGTATGTAATTGCACAGCTTCTTCGTTGCGGAAATTTTCAACTGCCGGTTGCATTTAAATGGTCGCCAAGAAGTATTTAGTAAAAAAGTAAAAAAGTATAAAGTGGCTTTTTATGCAAACATTCTTTCGTTCGTCCGCTGCTTCTTTATACCAATAAGAATTTTATGGTTAGATGTGATTTTTCAAAAGTGGCGGTGTTTGCCAAGTTTCTAATGAGTATGTGCATAATATTTGCCGCTTTGTTAATCACCTCTACGGCGCACATATATATGTGTGTAGCAGTGGCGGACGCTTAATACAAGCCGAAAAACCCGGCCTAAATATTTTATGTTTGATTGTTGAATTATTGTGTGGACACAGAAGATTTTTAATTAATTTTTATTTGGCGAAAAGCGAACAAGTTCAAAGCTACGTATTACCAGCGATGGTAGAAATGATAGCTATTTCGAAGAAAACCAATTCTTCATCATCAGATTTCTTTTCGGGATCAAGCTTTTCGCCAAATAAAAATTATTTTATGTTTGTTTTTTAGTTCATTTCATTTTAAGAGATTCTCTAAAATTTGTTTATTTTATGTTTGAAATGTGTTTACTATTTAAGTTTCTATATTGAAGTAAGTTAATTATATTGAAGTATCTAGGCCTCTCATCCTATGTTGAGATTATTCAGCTCCCGAAAAAGAAAACTGCAACTAATTGCGCCCACCACACCTGCTATGATCTTCAACGCAATATTTAATTACCAACAAATAAGCAGAATACACACAGCGCAACTGAAAAAAAATCCACAACAAATTTAACTACAAGAGTCTGGCACATGCCACAAATTTTTTTTCTAGAAACTACTCTTCACCACTTCCGCGAACACATGCATAATTAGCTTTTAGCGTTTTGCTCCTCTTGCCCCTAATTTTCAGGCAGAATTCGAACCTCTAGTAGACCCACATATCCAGTGTGTTGTTGCTAGATGACACTTACCATCTACACCTATCCACGTACTATGCCGAGTTGCGGGTAGTAAAGTAATAAGTAGTTGGACATGCAAGCAGACGAATATGTCACCGTTTTCAATTCTTTTATGTTACTTTTTTCCTTTATGTGTTCAAAAAATCCAGGTGTGCAAGCGTTTTTGCTTCACGGCACGGCACGGCACGCACCACGATCGTTGTCTCTACAATCCCCTTCAATATTGTCGCATTGTTGTCAGTAAATTAAGGGAGAACATATTTTCAAAGAGAGTGTGCAAGAATATAAAAGATCAGAGACAGGAAAGAAAAAATGAGGAAAAATTGTTGTAAAATATGTTAGCGTTGAATGCTTGTGTGTTGCAAAACGCTTTGTGAAGGGAGAGAAATATTTAGCAGCTCAGTGTGCTCTATGCTAGTTTGGTTACTACAGGATCGAAAAAGGCACGAAAAAGTAGTCTTCCTCTTTCTAGACAAATAATTTCTACGAGTATCTTTATTTTAAATTTTAATATATTTTATAACAAACTTTGCGGAAAACTTCTTTCGAAAATTACCTCCCATATCCCATAATAATATCGAGCTCAGAGCAAACTATAAAACCAACCCGAAACCCATAACATGTTCAAAAAAATGAGAACCGTAGCAACAAGAGAGAAAGTGACATATTTTAAATTAAACACTCTTCCATTTCCATTCGAGAATGTTGGAGCCTATTGTTAACGATTGAAAATAAGTATAACGAAGGTTTAATTTTGCTGGCTAATTACTTATAGGCCCGGTTTCACCAACCGGTCTCAACTTAGTTAAGCCGATTTTTTTACGTTTTCAGTTTCACCATGCAACTAAGCTAAGTCACAAGCTAGTCAGCTTTTGCCTTGACTAAAACTAAACTAAGAATTTGAGTCGCTTTAGCAAATTCATCAACCAGAAGAGCGAATATGACAGAAAAATGAGCCAATACTGCAACCAAAACAACCAAAAAAACCAGTATTTGGCAAAAAAGCTGGCAGGGTTGCTGGTTGCAAAACTATTTTCTTAGACTATTTGGTGAAACCGAAAAGTAAGTTAGCCCCAAATCTGGGCTAACTTAAGTCAAAACTTAGTTTTAGCTTTAGTCACGTTGGTGAAACCGGGCCATACGGGCCATAGCGTTTTCTTTTCTGAGAAAAAATGTTGCCTTTCTACCTATATCCTAATATTCGAATTACACCTGCTTTCTATAAAGTGACTTAGTTTCGGGCCAATATTTGGTAAAATGTGCAGATAAACTTACAAAATGGCTAAAAAAAAATCAAACATTAATGGGAGAAAAGAAAACGGCATTAGTTTTCGATTCGAATAGGTACCAAAACTATTTCCACATTCATTCGTTACACTGTGGAACAGCACTTTTGGGTGCGGAATAATTCCCACACAGAACGAAAGGCCACTCTTCATATAAAAAACCCTAAAACCATTTTGGTCCCTAAGGTAAAATTTTTTTATTGCCATTTCAAATTTGCCAAATTTTGTCTGTGTGATTTTTAAATAAAGGAAAAAATGGGTTAAAAGATATATCGCATAGAAATATGTTGTTAGAAAACATATTGTAAAATTACACGAGCTTTAATTTCGTGGAATACTTTAACATTCTAACGCAACCATGAACAGATCTTTTAGACCACTTTTTGGAGAATTCAAAAAAAATAGTCTTTTGAAGGTCGTTAGATGGTTAAAATATTCTAGAAAATTATTCGCCATAAAATTTCACTAGAGGTCTCCTCAGACAAAATCTTTGTACAAGGAATTATTTGTGTAGGAATTATTACGCCGCCAGACAACAACTCTCAATTTGTGTCACAGTGTTATCGGACTTGGAAAATAGATGAATTTTCCAATAGTTTTCGAATTTTTAATTATTTATTTTTATTCATGTAGTTTTTAAAGCTGATTGGATGAATTCTTTTTTTTTAATACTAAAATTTTCGTTACTTTTATGTATCATATCTCTAAAGGCAGGTTTTGAGAATAGTCTGCCAGTTGTGGTGTATGTAGGTTGTAACCTCCCAAGTCGTGCCAGGATTCCAGAAAAAATGATTTTTTAAGGGGGTATGGCAGCACCGTCCGATTTTATATCTGAAGTCAGAACGGTGAGAAAACAAATAGTTCTTAATTACATATTCATTTCTAAGATTGCGAAAGTTATGATATTTAACCTCACTTTTTTGTATGCATCTCCTGTGAATTTCATTAAAAAAAAATTCAGTGGTTTACAAATTATGAATATTGGCGCGGCTTGTTAAGTTGCAGCCTCATCTTGCATTGAACACTCTTTTGAGAGAGCTATTATGTATGTGTTTTTCACCTTTTTTTAATTTTTTATATACTTAATATTTCATTGAAAATAAAATTCATTCTAAACAGCAAATTTTTCGCTTTTCTTTTCTTATCTTTGCAGGAGAAATTTTAATGGACAGAGGATTTAAATAACACTTTGTTTGTGGTAAATTTTAAAACCATTTTATAAGTATTTCTTTTTTTTTTTTTGCTTTTTCGACAAAGGTTCCACATATCTATATATAGACATATGCATTAAGTTTAGTTATCTGTTTATGAGTCTGCTACCATGTCAGCCATTCGCTGCAGTGTCTTTTTCTGCAACATACCTATAGCTCCTATACAAGCAATTTCTGTATGATAATATTACCATAGGAACGCGTTTATATCAACATACAGATATACATATGTACATAGATATGCTTATGCCTCAATACAAAGTACAGTAACTCTTCGAATGCCGATATTTGGTCAGTATCGATGTCATTATACGTGGAAACGTGAATAAAAATTTCAATGTAGCATATTGAGGGTGGTTTTAGATTTCATACTTACATATGTACATATTTAGTAGAATGCTGAAATTCAATGGTGCATATTTCATATTGCATTCCTTCATATACATGTATGTGCATATGTCTGCATAAAACACACATTTGTTTTGTAATGAATTTCTATGCTTTTGCGCACAATATTTCTTATAACACTGACTTCAAAATCGATAGATAATTCCCTCATGTATCTAATGTTTCAAATATGTAGTCATAAAAATTAATGAAGGCACTAAAGTCGTTGCACTATTTTTGAGTCATACGAGTATATAGACAAAAACAATAATGTATCGTGGAACGAATTTCCGCCATCACTTGTCAAGTTTGATTTTGTTATAAACCGGTTTCGGCGATGTGCCAGCTAGAGTATCTTGTTTCGTTCATTACCGAAGTTAGCTCACTGTATTTGTTTCCAGCTCTGGCCTTACTATCAAACTGATTAAAGTCAACTTAACTAGTTTCACAGTTTCTAAGTTACTAGTCCTATAACATTGTCTTTGCGGTCTTTTCTAAATGATCTATTGATCGCTTGCTGAAAGAATAGCTTACATTCTTGAGTAGGCATGAATAGTCTTAATTATTTGGATTTTTTTTAATTCACTGAAATATGTATTGGCCTTTTTCAAAATTTGTATATACCACAGTCGGCTGTTGCTCTAATAAAAACTATATTATAAAATGGGTAAGTTGAAACTCTGAAGAAACATGTTAGCTTGCACGTAAGTCTACTATTAATCAGTTTGTATAAACATAACAAGTTAAAACATTTTCGCTATTATTTAGTAGATAATAACAGTTTAGATATAAATTTACAAAAAAATTAAACAAATATTCTTCCCCATTGCATTTGATTTTTTTCAGAGAGACTTTTGAATGCTCGAGAGGATAGAGGATTCCAAAAATTCAATTAAACGACCCAATAAAACCAAATACCTAAAACCAAAAAAATTTAAAATTTAAAATTAAAATACAATGCCAAACAAAATTATGTATTTGATATATAAAAATTAAAAAAATCATTCAAGGTTAAATGCATACAAAAATCAATGCAAACAAAAATCAATGCAACAACAACAAAAATTACAACCAAAACTAAAATTGACAAAATTTATAAATAATGAACCAAAAAATTTTATCTATCATACCAAAAAAATATGATATAAAAATTTAATGCAAAAAACATTCGCATGTGTGTGGTGGTGGAAAGAAAAATCAAAACAAAATTCATTATTAGAAAGAGAAAAAAACGTAGAAAACGTCGTAAAGTAGCAGCAAAAATTAGAAAACAAAAGTTACCATATCTCGCTAGTAGATATCGGTATATTCGTGCAACATATTCGAAGCAAGTCACAAACAAAAGTTGGCAACAACAAAATTCTATAGATTTTGGCGTTATTAAACTTTAGAGCAAGAAAGAGGCTTGAGCGGTAAAGGATTTTTGTAGAGGAAGAAGCAGAACAAGCGCGAAGCAGAATAAGCTAAGCGATAAAGCACTGAGATATATCAGATAAAAGACAAGAAAAACAGAAAGAAAATAGAAATATTAATAACAACAACTACAAACTCAAAGCAAGAGCATAGAAGCGCAAAGAAATTTGAGAAAACTTTCGAGAGAACTATTAAGAAAAAAAGGCAGAAAAAGGAGGGAGAAAAAAGGAGGAAAAAGGAGAAAAAATATTTTCGAAAATTAGCAAGACATTAACTAGTGGATTCAATACAATATTACTAGAAAAACATTAACTAACGGAGTGACAAAAAAACTGAAGGATTAGCCAAGAAAAATCAGCAAATTCTACATCCACAAACTTTGCGGCTAATCAAGGAAACTCTAATATAAAGAAAAGTACTTAAAGCCAAAGGATATTGCAAGTAAACCAAAAGAATAGCTACCAAATATTGAAAAAAAAGGTTAAGACAAAATCGCACTAACCTTAAAACATTAACAATACACCAACGATATCTCTGCTTGTGTGTGTGTGTGTGTGTGTGTAAATAAGCGTTGAAGCGTTTGGAGCCACCTAGCCAATCCAACTAACAATAAATACAAATAAGCAACAACAACAACAATAACCAACCAATACCCCACAATTGCAAAGCGTATATAAAAAAGAGCTTGTGAGTAGTGGAAGGAGAAGCAGCAGAAAAGCGATAAAGAATTTTTAAAACGCCTCCCTACACACAACAAAATCAAGAGCAAGCCAACACATACCAACGCAAGAAACAATAAAAAAGATAATACAAATACAAAAACAAAGACCTACGATAAACCGCATAATTCCTAAGCAGCAAAGCGGCGACAGCGTTGACTCACATGCTTGCATACGTTTGTTTGTGTGTCAGCGCATAAAATAGGGAATTGTGCATTGGTAGTGGTGCTAACGTCAATTCACCACAACACAGAAGGCAACAACAATCAAGAAAAAGTAACTGTGTGAAAGAAAAGGCGAAAACTTGGCGAGCCAATAGACGAAGCACGTACGCACACAAACACAAACTTAAGAGAAATCAGCAACGTAAAAGTCGCCAGCCGACGCTAACGCAATCGAAGCCGCAGCAGCGCCAACAGCCGCAGCAGCAGGAAAAACAGAAGCAGGCAAAACAGCAGAGCAGCGAGAGCAGCGTCGTCGTCGTTGTCGTTGTCGTGTCGTTTCACGTTCGTTTCGTTTGTTGCTACTTTGAATGTATGCATGTATGTGCAGCAAAACACAATACACTGCTACAGAAAAAGTAAGGAGAAAGTAGGAGCAGAGAAGTAGCAGCAGAAGTAGAAGCAGCAGCAGAAGAAAAGAGAACAAGAAGCAGCGAAGCATAAAACAACGTCAGCGACGTCAGCAACTCAAATGCGTTAGCGCTCAATGTGACTGACAGAGAAGAGTTGTTGTATTTAATATAAAATTTTGCTTAGCAGAACAAAAACAACAACAAAAAACAACTAAATAAGCGATTTGCTGGTTTCATGCGCAGGTAAGCGACATACATAGAAAGATAACAAGAATAATAGCAACAACAACAACAACAAGGTAAGAGCAACAACAACAACAACAACATCAAGGCAAGAACAACAACAACAAGCTAAGAACAACTAATTACAACTAAGTACGAGAGCGCGCATTATTCGAGACACTCACCACAAACAAACACTCTGAACTGTGCGTTGTGAGCGCTGGCTGAGTAGAATATAGGCAGAGTAGAAAAAAGGATTCAATCCAAGGCTGCTGGCATCTTATGATGTCATCAGAGGAGGACAACGATTGTTTTGGTTTGTATAGCGATGATGATGATGATAAGTTACTAGTGAAGGAGGTTGTCAAGCAAACATTAACAGCACTGGCTACAGCAACAACAACAATTTCTGACACTGCATGCACGCCGCCATTATTGGATTTGGTTAGTGATGATGTTGTTGTAAAGCAAGAAATAGAAACAGAGCTAGAAACAGAGCAAGAAACAGAACTAGAAACAAGCCAGTTACTGCTGCCACACGTTAATAGTAGCACAACTTTACAAAAACAACCACAGCAAACGTTGAGAAATACCAGGCACAACAGCAACAATAATAAGAATAACATTAACAAACGGCCTGCAGCTGTGGAGGAGTGTAACGACAAAGAGCGTCGACGAAGCGCTGCCAACAGCAACAGAAATAGAAGCAAAAGCAAAAGCAACAGCCAAAACGACGACAAAGTTGTAGAAAACGGCAGAGCACACAACAGTATTAACGAAAATCAACACAATCAACGCAAGAATACCAACAACAGCACCATTAACGACGACAACGGCGACGACGTACACGACATCGCTAACGATAACGATAACAAATCTAACGACGACGAGCACGAGGACGACGACGACGTTGTAGTCGTACTCGACGGCATTATTGCTAGCAGCGAAGTCTCCACAAAAACAGCACAAACTCAGAGACAACAGCAAAGACAACAACAACAACAACAACAACAGTCACGCATACGTAGTCGTAATCGTAATCGCAATCGTAATCGCCATACAAGTTGTAGTCGTAGTCGTAGCTGCAGTCGCGGCAGTAGTCTCAGCACAAGCAGCAGCAGCGGCAGCGCCAAAGACAGCACACACGGTGCTATTAGCAGTGGTGGTGGTGGCAAGCAGCAGCAAGTCGTTGAACAGCAGCAAGTCAAGCCAGCCACAGAGCCAAGTAACGAAAGTAGTACGTGTGGTGCCGTCAATAAGATAGCAACGTGCACCGGTAACTTACAACAAACGACGCGTTTGTCTACTAATAAAACGACTTTAGTGTTAAATGCAATAGCAAAGTCATCAACAACGTCTTCAACGAAATTGTGCAAAACAAAAAAGAATGTATCCTTAACAGGAATAGCAATAACAACAACAGCGAGTGAAATAAATCATGTTGTGAATGCGAAAAACAATCATACAACAACAAATGTAAATGCAAATTTGCAAAAAAATATAAACGTTACGAATTCTTCGCTTAATGGCAATTGTGCCACGAATAACGTAAATTCAAATACAAATAATGAGAATGTGAATGTGCTTGTTAATAATAACAGTAATAATAACGTTAGTAGTGTGCTAGAACAAAGTGCAAAAGTGCCAACAGCCTTTACGCTTGCTGGTCAACAACGTCAAGAATTAAATCAACACAATACAAGTTCGATTGCTTTGGCATTAACGCCATCGCCGCCACTGCCGCCCGACGCAAACAACGCTGTACGCACGTCGTTGTCGTCATCGTCATTGTCGTTTTCGTTGTCATCATCAAAAGCAACAACAACACCAACAGCAACAACAACAACAACAACAGCAGCAGCAACATCAGCAACACCGCCATTAGTGCAAACGCCGTCAACAGCGACTGCCTCCTACATGAGTAGTGCTGCTGCGGCTATAGCGGGCGCAGCTGGTGGAGCAGGAGCTCAACTTTTTGGTAATTTATTAAATTCAAGCAACGTTCAAAACAGCAGCACCAACAACAACAACAAGAACAACAACACGAACACTGCCAACGGCAATAATCTAAATACAACAACAA
This sequence comes from Urophora cardui, assembly GCA_960531455.1. Classification (NCBI taxonomy): domain Eukaryota; kingdom Metazoa; phylum Arthropoda; class Insecta; order Diptera; family Tephritidae; genus Urophora; species Urophora cardui. Next base: position 142,770,944 of record OY482672.1, read on the forward strand.
ACACTGCAACCGCATCCACATCCGCATCCGCATCGCCAACATCCGCATCACCAACAAACACAGCCGCCGCAGCCTCACTATTGACGGGCAATTTTACAGCGGCACTGGGCAGCCTCTTTTCGGCGACAAACGGTTTCGATTCAGCAAAAATGTTGAATGAGCTATTTGGACGACAAATGAAGCAGGCGCAAGATGCTACCAGCGGCTTACCCGCTAATTTAGACAACGCGATGTTAGCTGCGGCTATGGAATCCGCTACCAGCGCTGAGCTGTTGAGCGCAGCTGGTTTGGTGAATAGTTTGGGCTTGAATGCCAGCAATAAATTGCTCAATAATAATACAATAAATAGTTTAAGTAATAATGGCAGTGCCGGCGGTGCAGCTACGACGGCGAATAACAATTCAAATAATAATAATATTAATGGTGGTGCGGCTGCTGGTGACAATCAGCAAACGAATGCAACTGTCTCAGCAAACGGCTCCGCTGCCGGTTCGGGCTGTGGCTCACCGAAAAATCGGCGCGTTAGCAATTGTAGTGATAGATCAATGGATGAAGTGCAATCGCGTGGCGGTGATAATGCCAGCCCACCGCGTGCCGCCTCTGTCAGCAGTTCGAGCTCGGCTGTAATGGAGAGCAGCTCAACCAGCGTACAGCAACAGCAGCAGCAACAACAGCAAAATGAGCTGGCTCACCATATGCTACGCAATATATTGCAAGGTAAGAAAGAGTTAATGCAATTGGATCAAGAGCTGCGCTCGGTTATGAACCAACAACAGCAGCAGCAACAGCAGCAGCAGCTGGGCGATAATCAAACTACACTTAAACACAACAATAATAATACATCAGCCGCAATCAACAATAATAACAATAACAACAACAATAATGCTGAAAAGGAGCCAATTAGCGTCATCAATTTGCTAGAGGACACAATGTCCGATATAAAAATTAAATGCGAACCCGCAACAAACCTAGCAAATTGCGCCGATTCGCTAACGGAAGCGCGTCGCAAATCCATTGATTCGGAAAACGGCGATTCACAGCAAGAAGATGAACAACAATCCGTAGATGAGCGCATGGATCATGCAACGCATATGCGAGATGAATCGGATGAGCAACAACAGCGCTCCTGCTCCTCCTCCCAACTGCCCGTGATTGGCGTTACGAAAAAGGAGGCCGAAGAAATACTCGAAGATGTCGAGCTGATGGGCTTAAATTCACGCTCCGACTTGGATTCGCTCGCCTCACCCAGCCAATCGGAAATGCTGCTTTTGGAGCATAGCAAAGATGAGCTGGAGGAGGAGGATGATATGGAAAAGGATGTGGTGGTTGCCGCCACTGCGTCGATGACAAAGAAGCGCGCACGCGTCGAGAATATTGTAACGACAATGCGTGGCAGTCCATCAACGCATCACCACCACCACCATCATCAGTCTCACGCCGCCTTGCTGCAAGTGAACGGCTGCAAGAAGCGCAAGCTCTATCAACCACAACAACATGCCATGGAGCGTTATGTTGCCGCTGCAGCCGGCTTAAATTTCGGCTTGAATTTGCAGAGCATGATGTTGGATGAGGAGGCTTCCAGTGAAATGGAATCACCACAAATACAACAGAAGCGCGTCGAGAAGAATGCGCTCAAGTCGCAATTGCGTTCGATGCAAGAGCAATTGGCTCAGATGCAGCAGAAGTATGTGCAATTGTGCTCGCGCATGGAGCAAGAGTCCGAGTGTCAGGATTTGGATGATACGGCCAGCGATAGCATGGAGCAGGAGGATGATAACGATGATAATGCCGTTGAACTATCATCATCGCCAACGCCATCCGCATCGGGCGCATCGCTAACTGGCGGGCGCATCGGCGTCGGTGGCTGTGGTGTTGGTGCTGATGCGAGTTTAAATGACAAACATCATCATCAATCGGTTGATGGCGAGCGACTGAGCAGCAGCTGCACTTCACCGCCGCCGTCTCTATCCACCACAAACTGCCAATTGCCTTTGAAGGCAACGAAATCACATTTAAGCTCACCGCCCAGCGCCGCCGCCGCCATGACGCTCGACAGCGCGCCGAATGTGCTCTCCCAAATGATGAGCAAAATGATGTCATCGCGTTCGTTGGTGGCTGGCGCACATCCACATATGCCGCAAACGTTCAATGGTCCCTTGCCGCTGCTGCCGCATATGCCACAATTGCCGGGCGATGCGAATCTGACGCATCCAGCGGCGATTAGCAATGCGGCCGCCATGTATTTGGGACAACAGTTTTTCTTTGAGCAGGAGGCGCGCATGGCCAAAGAGGCTGCCGAACAGCAAGAGCGTCAACAGCAACAAGCGCAACAAGCTCAGCAGCAAATGCAGCAAGCGCAACAGCAACAACAACAACAACAGGCGGCGCAACAGCAGGAGCATGAACAACAACAACGCCGCTACGAGCAGGAGCGCCGTAAAGAGGAAAAGCAACAACAGGCAGCTGCGGCAGCAGCTGCAGCAGCGCAACAATTACAGCGACAACAACAGCAATTGCAACAGCACATCCAGCAACAACAACAGCAACAGCATTTGGAGCAAACAGCAACGCCGCCTGGTGCGGCGCTTTCGTCGCTGCCTCACCAGCCGATACGCTCGCAATTGCATCACAATCGTTTGCATCCACGTCACAGCGCCACACATTCCTCCTCCGCCTCCTCCGCGCTCAAATCGGAGCTTTCGGAAAAATTCAATATGTTACGCTCCAGCTCGAATTCGATTATGCGCATGTCCGGTGCGGATTTGGAAGGTTTAGCCGATGTGCTCAAGTCTGAAATTACCACTTCGCTATCGGCGCTGGTGGATACGATCGTTACGCGCTTCGTACATCAACGTCGCCTGTTTAGCAAGCAGTCCGACTCGGTGGCCGCAGCCGCCGAGCAACTCAATAAGGACTTGTTGATGGCCTCGCAGATACTCGATCGCAAATCGCCGCGCACAAAACTCGCCGCCGAACGCCAGCAACAACAACAACAACAACAAGCGAGTGGCGGCAATACGAGCGGCAGCAATAACAATAATAACAGTTCGGCATCAGGCGGTAGCGCGGCTGCACAAGCTGCAGCAGTTCAATCAGGTAATAATGGTTCTCTCCTTCTAGCTAATAATAATAATAGTAACAATAACAATACCTCCTTAACTAACCCATTAAATAACATTCACAATACAAATCATACTAGTCATTTGTTGGGTCACCACCGCCATCACTTGCAGTCAAATGTAAGTAGCGTAAGTAGTAGTAATGGCCCACCTCCACCCCAAATGCTTGTCGGCTGTAATGCCTCCGCCTTGGCTGTTGGCGGTGTCGTTAATGTACCTCATCCACATACGCTTAATCAAGCAAGTCAAGCGTGCGTTAATGGTGGTCTGCCACCACAATCGCAACAGCCAGCAAATGCTAATGTAGTACAACAACAACAAATGACACAACAACAAATGTCAGCGTTGAATGCGGCAGCGCAAAATTGCCAAAATTTAATTGCTGCGCCGCGTTTGAATGGCAATCAGCTGTCGTTTCCATCGCCGGCTGCGGCCGCAGCTGCGGCAATGGGCCTGCAAATGCATCATGCCGCCGCTGCAGCTGCAATGTCCGCAGCCGCTGCTGCTAGCCAACAACAGCATCAGCAACAGCAGCAGCAGCAACAAGCGCAAGCGCAAGCGCAACAACAGCAACAGCAAATGACAAACGACAATTCTAGCCAACAACAACTTTCAATGACTAATGCGAGTTTAGCTATGAACTCGAATTTGAATACTAATAATACTAATAATAACAATAGTTTAAGTACAATTAATATACCACCACCTCATATACGTCCTTCGCCCACAGCGGCAGCACTATTTCAGGCACCGAAGACACCGCAGGGTATCAATCCCGTCGCCGCTGCTGCGCTCTACAATTCAATGACCGGCGGTGGGCCGAATCAGCTGAATCCCTTCTGCTTGCCGGATGCGCGTGAGGCGGCAGCCCAGCAACAACAACAGCAGCAGCAGCAGGCGCAGCAGCAAGCACAACAACAACAACAACAAGCGCAACAACAGGCGCTGCAACAGCAACAACAACTGGAACAAAACGAGGCGCTCAGCTTGGTTGTAACGCCAAAGAAGAAGCGTCATAAGGTAACCGATACACGCATTACGCCACGCACCGTTAGTCGCATTTTGGCGCAGGATGGCGTGGTGCCACCAAATGCAAATCAACAACAACAGCAATCGCAAACAAATGCGACTACAACGCAATCAAATGCAGGCAATAGTGGCGCCGGCGGCACACCGCTAACCACACCAGCGCAAAGCCCCTCACCATCGCGCCTACAAGCGGTGGGGCCAAGCGCCGCCGCCGCCGCCGCTGCTGCCTATCATCAGCAACAGCAACAGGCACAATCGCAACCGCCGCATGCATCACCACATGCGCCATCACAGCAACAGCAACAACCACCACCACCACCACCCATGTTGCCCGTTTCGTTGCCCACATCTGTGGCCATACCGAATCCATCGTTGCACGAATCAAAAGTCTTCTCACCTTACAGTCCATTCTTCAATCCACATCCGCCGCCGCCGCCGCATGCGCCACCACCGCCACCACCACCGCATCCACACGCACACCCACAGGCGCATGGTGGTCCGCATGGTCCGCATGGCGGCGCTGGCGTTGGCGGTGGCCACAATACGCCAACCGCCGCCCAAATGCATCACATGAAAATGTCGATGAGTCCAACCGGTTTGGGTGGTTTGCTGGATTCACGCGAATCACCACCGCTGCCACATCCGCCCACAATGTTGCATCCCGCTTTGTTGGCGGCTGCCCATCATGGCGGTTCGCCCGATTATAGTGCGCATTTGCGTGCGGCCATGGATGCGCAAGATCGTAATTCGGATTGTAATTCGGCGGATATGCAATTTGATGGTATGCAACCGACAATATCGTTCCTCAAGCAGCAAATGATGTAAGTACATACTATGAAAAAAAAAAACACAATAGAAAAGTATATACTATAATTGTTGTATATTGTAAGGAGCATGTATAATTTGTGGCATATTTATAGGCGTCATATTTTTTGCTAGTTTACCCCTTGTAGGCCTGTCTAAATACTTAGACGGTGTTTTTAAAAATATGTTGCCTATTTCTAGGCGTCATATAAAACCTTTTACGCATTTCTAGGCGACATATTTTATTTTACCACTTATAGGCTTGTCTATAAACTTAGACTGAGTTTTACAAATGTGTTGCATAATTGAAGGCGCATGAACATTTTTTTGCATATTTCTAGGCGTCTTATAAAATTTTGTGTAAATTTCTAGTCGTCATATTTGATTGTATTACCTCTTGTAGGCTTGTCTATAAACTTAGACTGAGTTTAAAAAAATGTGTTGCATATTTTTAGGTGTCATATAAAATTTCTTGCATATTTCTAGGCGTCATATTTTCTTTTTTCATGCCTTGTAATGCTTTACATTCTTTGTACATATAAAAATTCTGTTGAGCATAATTTTTCGACGCACAATTTTCTAACACATTTAACCCTCTAGCGACCACCAAATTCGATTTTATACGAACTTCAAAAAAAGGTGTCTAAAAGACCACTACGTGAGCAAGCTAATAAATTAAAATATTTTACAAAATAGATTCTCATGCAATTTTACTATTTCACACTAACATTGTATTAAGATGCAACCAGAATTTTAACTCTTTTTTTGGTTTTTCGCTAAAAAGCACTTAGTCTAAAATTTCTTGCGCTCATATAAGGAAAGTTCGATTAATAGCACTTTCGACCTAAAAACCCCTGCACGCAATGCCGTCAGCATACATACATATATACTTGTAGAGAAATATGCTTAAAAAAAATCATTTCGTATTGCATTTTCGCGTTCTACCCGCCCCTTCCTTTAAAGTAAACGACGTCGTGCAGGGCTGAGATTTTGCGCACGTTCGTGTTCAATTTTCTTAAGCTTTATCAACTACTAGATACTAATTACCTTTTACCTCTCTTACTAATACCCAAGAAGTTCGTTGCTAAATAAACTCAACAAAACGAAACCAATCAAGTGACTTGCAACAACAACAATAAAAAACAATGCAATACTGCAACACAATGGAATAAAAATGCACTTAAATAAAATGAAGTGTAATCAAAACCAAAACCCAAACCCAGAGTGAAAAAGCAACCTGATTTATTTTATAGAAACCTTAATTATTCTTAAGTCTTTGCTTGGCGAAACTTAGATTGAAGAGACGCGCATACACACACGTACATATGTAGGTATGTGTATATGTACATAGATGTATATAGCAGTGGCGGACGCGTCATACAAGCCGAAAAGCGCGGCTTGCCTAAATATTTTCGTTCATTTCATTTTACGAATTTCTTTAAATTATGGTTATTTTACGCTTGAAATGTGTTGACTACTTAAGTTCTACAATGTGTTTACTACTTAAGTACATGCACGTGTATTTTGTTTGTACAGCCAATCAAAGCGAAGAAAACAAAAAAATCTGCTGGTCTCTTAGCACAGCCTGTGTCTGTCTTCATTTTCTCGATTTAATCAAACGCAATCAGATTTTCAAATAATCAGGTATGCACATTAGCGTTATTTTTTATCAATAACCGAAAAAAAATTTTGTTTTCAATTCAACTTTGAAAAATTTTAACATTAAATGCTGAACAAAAAAATACTGTTTTGATAATTATCAAAAAAAAAATATCAAAAATAATTTCGTTTTGTTGATTATCAAGAAACAAATATTGAAAAAATTTTGTTTCGGTAGCCAACAAAAAAAAATTATCAAAAAAAATAACGTTAATAAAAATTCAAAGTAAAATGAAGCCGTAAGCCCGAAACAATTTTTGATGTGTAAACATCTTTGCTGTAGCTACGAGTAATTTCGAAAAACAGGTAAAGTTTACGCGTAAACCGTAAATGACTTTTGTGTTAGTGCACTGCTGTGTCCGTGTGAATCGCTTGGCATTGTCAGTGGTAGGTAGGTAGATAGACATGTGCTTACAAATGCTTGCATGCATAGCCGTGCAAATGCAAATATCAACAACAACGGCAATGAAGCGAAGTGAAGTTGTTGTTGTTTTCTGCAACAATGCGATAAATAGGCAAAATAAAAAGGACCAACCTGTTTGAACATGTATGCAAATGTATGGATATGCACACCTACATCTACCTATCTAATTTTCTGAACAATATTGGTATCAAATGTAAGGTGTTCAGCAGGGCTTCTACATGGAGCTCTTTTCATTGTGACCCCTAGGCCGGGTCTCCAGATATGGGTCAAAAGGAGGACCCGGATTATCCTTGAATGTTTCTGAGCAATATTGGTATCAAATGAAAGGTTTTGAGCAGGACTTCGATATGAAGCTCTTTTCATTGTGACCCCTAGGCCGTGTCTCCGGATATGGGTCAAACATGGACTCGGATGATCTTGCATGTTTCTGAGCAATACAAAACAAAACAAAATAAAAAATTTAAAGTCAAAAATCAAAAACCAAAACAAACAAAAATAACTAAATAGTAGCAGTCACAATGACAACAAAAAATTACAAAAACGATAGTCGCCTTTTAATCCATAGAAAACCAGGAAAAAAAGGAATAAGGAAAAGGGAATAAATATCCGATTTCAAAACTGTTTACACATCAATGTTCATGAATACCCGCTATTCACGCTTTAATTTTTTTTATTATTATTTTGTTTTTGATTCACAACGAAACGAAATAATTTTGATAATTTTTTTCTGATAATCAACGAAACGAAATAATTTCAATAATTTTTATTTGATATTCAACAAAACAAAATTTTTTTGTTGATATCGTTGTGCAGCCTTGCAAATAATACAGCAAAGAAAGTTACATAATGGCTATGCTTGCGCAGCCAATTTATGCTAGAGCCGCCACTGGTATATACATATGTAGTACACTTTAAGTCTTGCATGTCACTTTGTCTTATAGAAGAACACATTAGTATAACTAAAGCAAATAAAGCCTTTGTTGACCCAAGGGAATAAAAAAAAAACAATAAAGAAGACGAATAGAAAATAAAACGTGCTATAGGAAAAAATCAATGCAAAAGCAAGCGCATTTTGTTATTTATTTTCTTTTTTATTACGTTTTGCTTTTACTCGGAGCTAAGTAGCTAATTTTATATGAAAATACTTGGACTATAAAATGTTCAGTTTAAATTTTTTTTTTATTAAAAAGAAATTAAAAAAAAAAAAATAAAAGAAAAAAATTTTAAATATTGGAAAAAAAATATTAAAAAATAAATTATTAAAAAATTACAATAATTCTTTTTGTCTATTTTTCTTCCGCTTCTCAATTAAATTTAGCAAAAATAGTGATTCGTTATCGCCATTACACTCATCAACGCTAACACCGATGCACCTGCGCAAAGCGAAATTGATGTTCTTTTGGGTGCGTTATCCCAGTTCGGCGGTATTAAAAATGTACTTCCCAGACATTAAATTCAATAAGAATAATACAGCACAATTGGTGAAATGGTTCTCGAATTTCCGGTAAGTAAAAATATATACATATTTTCATATACTAACACTAGCTGTACCCGGCCAAGCTTTGCTTTGGCTCACTTCCTATTATGGGCATTTGAAGCGAAAACGGCACACTTTAAAATAAGTTGGAAGTATCTAGAAGCCGAACTTACCTCGGGCTGCAGAGCTCAGCAAAAGTCAGATAACTTTAAAAAAGTGAAGGAAAAAATTAATTAATTTTCAAAAGTTTACATAGTCTTGCATTCCTCTTCTCATTTGATACCATCGTTGCTTAAAAACATTCCGTGGCATCCGGGTCCACTCTTTTACCCATTATTAGGTACCGGGCCTAAGAATCACTATGAAAATATCTCTATATAGCAGACCCGGTCAACACCTTTCATTTTGTATCAGTATTGCTCAGCAGCATCCCGGGCTCTTCCGGGTCCACTTATTGACCCACATCTGGGAACTTGACCTAGGAATCAGAATGAGTACTGTTCTATGTAAATTCCCTGCTAATCACATTCCATTTGATACCAATAGCAGTGAGAAATATCCCGGTCTCACCCGGGTCCACGTTTTGCCCATATCTGGGGATCCGACGTAGGAATCGAAATGAGTACAACTCTATGTGAAAGCCATGCTCCACGTTTTTATTCATATCTGGGGACTTAACCAAGAAATTATAATAGGTTCGGCTCTACATAAGAGTCTTGCTTAACAATTTTCATTTGGTACCAATATCCCGGTGTTATCCGGGTCCACGTGTTGACCCACATCTTGGGACCCGACCTAGGAAACGTAATGAGTTCGTCTCTATATAAAATCGCTGCCAAACACCTTTCATTTGATACCAATATCGTTGAGAAGTTTTCCGAGGCCATCAGGGTCCACATTTTTACCCATATTTAAGGACCCGACCTAGATGTCACAAATAAAATACATCTATGTATGTCGGTGTCCTGATCAACACCTTTTACTTGGTACCAATATCGCTCAGAAGTATTCGAGGGTCATCCGGGTCCACGTGTTGACCCATATCTGGAGACCCGGCCTAGGTATCACAAATAAAACACATCTATGTCGAAGTACTCATCAAGACCTTTCATTCGATACCAATATCGCTCAGAATTATTCGAGGGTCATCCGGGTGCAAGTGTTGACCCATATCTGGAGACCCGGCCTAGGTATCACAAATAAAACACATCTATGTCGAAATACTCATCAAGACCTTTCATTCGATACCAATATCGCTCAGAAACATTCGAGGGTCATCCGGGTTCACGTTTTGACCCATATCTGGAGACCCGACCTAGGAATCAGAATGAGTACTGTTCTATATAAATTCCCTGCTCAGTACCTTTCATTTGATACCAATATCGTCGAAAAATATTCAGGGGAAAGCCGGGTCCACGTTTTGACCTTGGGCCTATATCTAAGGAACCGACTTCCGGATTTGAAAAAAAATATGCATATAAACCATCTAGGGAAAGGTACTGAGCTTGTATGTAAATTTGGCCACAATCCCTCCACGCGTTTGGGCGAAAGCCGGCGACAAAGAAATAGGCTTGATTTTTATATATATATAGATAATAAATTATTTATAAATAAGCCTTTACGCCTTATTTGCTTATTACTCTAATGATTTTTGGAATATGAAAAATGTTGCTTGAGAAATAATAAATTGCAAGCAAAAATCTTTAAAAAAATATTAAATAAAACTAAGTAGCATAATTTCGATTAAAAGTCAGTAATGTGCTAAAACCTCGCCTCACAAACCGTGCCATATCATGTAGAGCTTGGGCGTTATAGCAGAAATGTGAATACTTTGAATATTGGATAAAAAATTGACATGCAACTAATGAATTCCTACGCTGCAAACAGCAAGAAATTGAAAAGTCAAAGCACAATATATTATTATTTCTACACGTATGAAGCCTTTTGCACGCGAAAAGTAACTACGAAATGTCTAAAGAAATCAAGAAACGAAAACGCTAAGCTGTCAATAATAAGTACCTACAAATGCTATACCGAAAATTAGAGAGCACATGCCAGCACTTAAATAAAAATTTATATACATACCTACATATGTATATGAACATACTTACATTAAAATTTACGTATAAGAAATTTGCAAATTTGAATTTAACTCAACGCCGCCATCTCCTAATGGTACTGCCCTAAAAAGCAGCAGCACTTTCTAAGTACCTACGTACAAAGCCTCATCGTCCTCATCGAAGAAGAAGTGACATAATTTTGGTGAAAACACTTTAGATAACAAGAAAAAACGTGAATGGCCTAAAAAAGTGTATTATAATAGCGTATTCATTATTATACAGTGCCACATATTTATGTATTTAGTTACATTCATACACAGAGAAAAAACTGCCATGAAAAGGAATCAACCAAAATTTTTGATAAATATTAAAATGCAGTTTTTTTTTGTAGTAAACACAATATTTTCAAAAATTAATCATGTCATATTTAACAGAACTCACACTTATTGCATTTCGGCCAATTCCCGGTAGGCCCAAAGTTACTACAAATCATCAATATATTCCTCCTTATATATACTTTAGAGAAGATAAAAACTTCCATGACTATGCCCTATGACTATCGCACGGCGATGACCGTCTTCGCACGAATGTTTTTGTAAAGTAAAAAAAGCAATGAAATACGAAAACGTCGGGCTTTAATTCCAAACCGCATGCTTTTTTCATATGGTCGTTATTATAATTTTGTTAGGTATTCAGCATGAATGGTAGCAGTATTTTAGTGCTGAATATAAAGCTGCCTACCACCTAACTTTGTTATGTACTTAATTCGTGTAAATTTTTCTGTTTCGGTTTACCCTTCATAACTCCCTCTTTAGTCAGTCTGCTCAATTTGATCTGTGCTCAATTTGTACGTGCCGTTCAACATACTTTAGGAGTACCTGCGGTATATCTAACAAAAGCAAGTAACCATGAAAGTAAATCGTATCACCTCAGAAATGGGCCTAGTGGGTTTTTGTTTCTAAAATGAAATATTACATAAAATCAAAAATTTAATTTTAAACAACACTGGTTGATTCCATTTCAAATGTGAAAGTACTTAGTACTATTAACCAATTTTTGGTTGATTTTTTTTTTTTTTTCAGTGTATACTTAAGCATGTACAAATTGAAATGCATATCGATAGATAGAGGTACTGGTACTTACATATCGCACTTTAAATCATAAAGTGGCATAACTCAATATTTTTTGTCAACGGTTTTTTTCCATAAAATGGTACACATAAACTGGATACATAAACCTATCTCAACGACTACCAAAAAATGTTTTCCAACAGCATCTCTTTTGAATGAAAAATAACCATTATACGTGGCATTTTCTTGTAAAAAAAGTTTTTTTTTTGGCTCTCTAGAAAATTTTTGAATTTTGAGTTGTGTCACTTTATGTTTTAGGGTGCAATATACATATATGTACGTCTGCCTATTAGTCAACATTGGTATGTTTGTAATTAAGTAGACCCGCATGCATTTTTGGGAAAGTCCAACTGACACCAATTCGTCGTCGATCGGTCGTGGAAGGTTTCTTGGTGTTCTTTTTTTTTGCATTTTTAAACATTTGTTATTGCAAAAGGCAAAAACAGCAGGCCGAAGGTAGAAGGTAGAAGACTCAATATAAGATCAGGCAATGAAGTTCACAAACAAACATACATACATACATTTATGCGTACAAAAAGATATCTACATTTATCCATTAGCAAATGATTCGATGCAGCCACAAGCGCGCTAATACAAGCACTCAGCACTTCGGCTTGCACGTAATCAAATGTATGCCCTGTAGGAATTGTATGGACATACGAGGGTTGTTTTATAAGTCCGTGACATTTTGAATAAGAAATGCTTTTTTGGCAAAAATGCTTTTTATTTTTGAAAATAATCTCCTTCTAGTTCAATACACTTGGTGCGGCGTTTTTCCAATTTTTTATTCCTTCCAAAAAATAGGACTTTTGCAAGGCTCTCAAAATAGGCATTTGTTTCTGTTATGACCCGTATATTTTACCGCTCAGCCATTTCTTCAGGTTTGGAAATAATCAGAGTGGACTAAATCTGGAGAATGTGGTGGGTTCGTAACCCAATTAGGGTGTTGAGAAAATGTGTCTTATCTCATTTCAAACTATTTATCAGCGTTTATACCGCTGTCTTGCTCTCTTTCATATGGTTGGTTGGTTGCCCTGTCATGCTGCCTGGGATTGTTCGACCGGTCGAAATTTTAGGTGAATATCTCGTTTTATAGATGTGAATAGGCAGCTCAGGTTATGGCTGCTCTGTTAACGTCCACGGCTGCTCCGCATTCGCCAGTTCGTGATCCTTCCAATTACCATCAATATTCCTGTATCTAGGCACCGATATCGTGGATATGAATAGGCCTATAGCGGTCGCTGCTTGAAGCATGTTTTTGCAGCTGCGTATGGCTTTGGATGTCGTGATTGGGTGAGTTAAGCGCCATGAGCCCAGCCTGGCTATCCAAATATATGTATATGCACCTTGTCCCCTGTTACCATCTGTTTCAGTAGGAGCTCAGAAGCCCTTTCAGTGTCCAAAACACTTCCGCTTGGCATATGCTGGCTGAACTGGGAAGGCGGCATAAAAATACATATAAACACCTAATAAGAGAAAAAAATACCAGCTCCAACATCACAGTCCATTTTGGATCCATCTGCGTAGATTGAGATTGCCTTCTTGGGTACGCGGTCTCTCTTCCACTCTCTTCTTGCCGGCGTGAGCCAGCGGAGAGTTGCGAGACGGTCTCAGTCATGGTACTAGATACCTGGCGGAAGGCATAGAGTGGATTTATCTTCTCATGATAGAGGGTAAACAGGATAACATCAACAACATTACGAAAAGGTCCTTCACTACAGGGATTGCGATAGGTATCTTTCTTGATATTTTGGGTGCCTTTAGCAACGTCTCTGCTACGGCGCTGTTGGAGGGGCTCGAAAGGTTCAGAAATCCGCAAACATTTAGCGGTGGATAGAGGACCTTTTGAGTTGTCAGATGGGGACGGGTGGCTGGGGCCTTTCGACGATATCAAGGAGGGCACATAGGGGCACCCCGTAAGGGAGAATACTCTCACCCCTTTTGCGGAATCTAGTGGTCAACAAAATAGTCTTCAGAAAATACACAAAATACTCTTCAGAAAGCACAAAAAATACTAAAACTTGCGAAGTCTTGCATTTAAAGTTTAGTATAATGCCTCCAATACGATATTGGCCAAACTAAGGACCATATGTGGTCTACGTGAGGAATCACGGTATTCTGGCCAACTTAACCTAACCTAAACTAGCCTTCTTTTTTTTCTAAATCTTCGGAAAGCAATTTTTTGTTCGCATAAAAAATTTCCTACAGGGTATTAACAAAAAACAAAACCAAGCAAGAAAAAAACAACATTAAAGGTAAATAAACTGTTAACCACTATATGTATAACCGAACGCACATACAAGTACCAAATTACTATGCATTCAAACACACATACATATCTACAGTGCAACCAGCAGCAAAAGTGAAATACAAACAACAACAACAACTATAAAATATCAAGTAATGCGCGCCAAAAAATATTCACGCTCGTGCTTTATTAAAATTTACCGGCTGTTTTGTGTGAATGCGACGTATCTGAATATCTTCTTACTTTTAAATGTGAAACAAACATCTGTTCCTACGTACATACATATGTATGTATGTAAAAATGTACGTACGACATGGCAAGGCATTGCATAGCAGACGATTATGAACAATAGTTCACCTGGCCGTGTCAATAAGACGGAACAACCCCCAGAGCCGTAGAGTCGAGAAAGCAAACAAATACACATACATACATACATAAATCCTGCACGGCAAATGCATGTCAGAACAGCTGAAATTTTGTTTGTATGCATACCTTGGTGTTTGTTTGTGTGTCACTGCAAACGTCTTAAGAAAATCGTAAGACGTTGAGGTAAAATCTTAAAATATTTTTTAAGGGATTTTTGCGCGCGCACGAGCCTTAACGGCAACAACACATTGTGGCAGCTAAGGGAATGTGTTTTCGGCTGTGTATGCATTTGTGTATTTGTGCTTGTGTGTGTTTGTATGATCCCTGCAGAGAACTCAATAACTAGTGAGCAAAATTTCTAGTTCCGAACTAGGGAGAAGGTGTCAAAAATGAACTAGATCAATTGTAGTTAGATCCTCACCAGTTCAGAAGGAGTGAATTGAGTGACCATTATAAGACACACTTTGATTCGTAAGCAATTTCGAAGTGACAAAAATTCTATGAAAATTTTTCGTTCGTTCAATTGCCGTCGGCTTTGTATATTTCTGCAATTCTCAGATGTTTAGTGAAGCATTTTATACCATGTCTCCATATAACGTGTTTCGCTCTTTTTTTCTGCATTTTCTCTCTCAATCTTGTTTCGACACGGAAACCAGTGCCGAAACTCGCCAATTTCCATACAAATTTCTGAGAGCGAGTGAAGATTGAAACACTGTTTCATTCTGAATCATCTTGCCAACCTCGATGATATCGATGTCTTTTCTAATTTTGTATCGAAAATCTATCGAAATCTCACACATACCAAAACAAAGACGCAAAAATAAGCAAACATACAAACATTTAAGAAGCACAAGAAAGAGAAATGTCAAACTGAATCACGATTAGCCACGTGGAGACGGGTTTTTGAGCGAGATGTTTTGCTACATGTTTCTCTGGTGAATCAAGTTATGTGGAGACGGGCTTTTATATAAAGAGTTTTCTATTTGCATCTTAACTTGTATAAAATGAAATGTTCCCCTAATTTTGCTTTTCTGATCCCTCAGGCTTATTTTGAATTTTTTTTATATTATTACTTTTTAAATATTTTTGTAAACTTTTATTAAATAAATAAATAAAAAATATTAGTTAAAAAAAAAATAAAAAAAAATAAAATATCATCAACCCCGACACCGACAGGATTTGAACCCGCGCTCGTCAGATTGATTGTCACACGCTGTAGCCAGTCGGCCATCGCGCCACTTACATGAAGTGTGTCAAATGCTGCACTTAACCGGCAGATGTAAAACTGTAGAATTTTTTAGGTACTAGTAGCTAGTTCAGAACTATCGAAATTGTGCCAATAAACGAACTAGTGAACACTGTAGAATTTAGTAATAGTTCGGAGCTAACGAAAATGTAGTGCAGAGAGAGGCAATTGACACCGCCTAGGACATCGCCGTATTAAATTCGCCAGTGGATAACATGCAAAAGAGATTTAGCTCGCGCTAGTTGTGGCGAAAAATGCACTAGAGGCGACCTAGTTCGGAACTAGAGATTTTCCCTACAGGGATATAGTGTGTTTACCAAATTGCCTGCCCCTTTTGAATTGAAATCACAACTTCCTTATTCTTATACATATTTATTCCTTGGCTTGGCTCTTGCCGTTTTTGCCTCCTTCTGCTACTTTTCTTCTCTTCCGCATTCCTTAACAGCGCCGACTAAGCACAGTTAAGGGTTGTCTGTCGTTGATTGTCTTAAGGCAAATGCAGTTAACTGTGTTGTATTGCATTGCAACTACTTTCTTATGCCGTTTTAGGGGTTGTTCGTTACGGATAAGTCACATAAGACGTTGCGTTATTGTTTTATTGTAGTTTCTTTTATAATTTTTTTTTCTTGAATTTTTTTTCTTTCTTGTGTTGTTATTGAATATTTTTTTTCTTGCTTTGCCTTTTCTTTGTTCTCTTTAAATGTGCTTCGCTTACTCATATTCATACGAAAATATAGCGATATAACATTCTTGTGTGTGCGCATTCATTTGACTCTTAATGCCGCGCCGTCTTTGACTTTCAATGTTAAAATGGGTGGGAATATTTTTTGGTTGGCTTTTGCGCCACCATTCATTCTCAGGCAAAAGTTATTTACTACTCTATAATTATGTGCATGATTGTGTTGATTTTTAGGGTGAAATATTGTAACGGTCGTTTTGAGTGGTTTTAATTTTTGAATTAGAAAAAAAGAGAATAAAATAGGAAATTAGTAAATTACATGTAAGTAGTTTGTGATCGCTATGGAAAATACGTTAGGTTTGTTTAACAATTCCGTTGGCGAACGAAATTTTCTTTTCAAATTTTCACTTCTGATAAACATTCAAAAACCTGGTAATTCTCCACCAAACAGAACCTTCGTTATGCGCTTTATTATGTATTCGAAATCCAGCCCATTCTCGGCTGATCGGTCCAAGCTTGATTCCAAAGTAGGAGGAGAGGTCTATGCAGCCAAATGGTGGCTAAAAATATCATTCCGCCTGCCTGATCAAGGTAGCAGCGATAAAGGAGGCAGTTGAGTGCTTAAAAGCAAAGAAAATCTTTACTACAGACGTTTACGACGATGGTCGGACAGCCAAGCTGCACGAAAGCGCTGGATGCTGTCTCATGTAAATCCAGAATAGTGGAAAATTGTCGCAAATCTCTAAATGAGATGGCTGAGTAGGTTTTGCTATTCACCTGGTATGGGTGCCTGGACACCCTGTAGTATACCGGTAAATGAGTTGGCAGACGAACTTGCTAGAGAACTGGCACATCCGTTCCACTTTCAACTTCAAAAAAGGGTCTAGGTATGTCGCTCGCTACCGACAAGCTCTTAATGAAGCAGTTCGCAACAATACAATACTTATGTGGCCAAGATGGAGCGCCACACGGACTAAAAGTCTACACGCACTTGGTAGATCGGAGCTGTCATTAATGACTGGCCTATTAAAAGGCCACATAATCCTAGAGAAAAGACCTGCATAAAGGCCGAATGCTCCCTATAATGATTACTGCAGGGCTTGTGAGAATGAAGAGGAGCCAGAAACAATAAAACACCTACTGTGGGGATGTTTACTATTACATGATCTTTTAAGGCACTTGAATTCCTTGATTTTAATATGTAAATAAAGCGAGTTAAGTTGATATTGAAGTAAAGAAGAAATATCATCTGTTAACTGCCACGCTTCGGCAGAGTGCGGCAAACTTTCCGAGTGTATTTCTGCCATGAATAAGCTTCCCACATTCGGAGTTCGCAGCTGGCATAAAACTTGAGGTCCATTCAATTAATAGGAAAAACAAAAATTAGGGCGTGAACTTGGCTTAAAATGCGTTAGAGTTATATTCGCACTAGAATATAATATATTATAGCTGCTATCGGACCTCCAGTGCTGCTAGGCGTAAGACTGATAGCAGCTTGAAGGTCTTGAGTCTAGGCTTTTGGAAGCTCGGCATTTCAAAGCCTTAGCAAACATAAGTAATTATATAAAGTCTGAAATATAATAAGTATTTTGTAACTAAACATGGGTGCAAGACAATGGTTTTCTAGTTGATATTTTTGCGACTCTTATTTAACAATATTTTCGAGAATGATTTGGATCCACCTCAAGTTCTACAATTACCTCATGCTCACCAGCAGAGCTTCTTATACATTTTCTAGGCATAATTTTATACAGGGACCGAAAATAAAAATTATTTTTTGTTTTGATGCTATAAAACTCCAGGGTTATATAGTGTATTTGGACCAAATTATTAACTTTACTTTCATCCCAGGACCTCCAGGATCAATAACCTGGAGCCTATTAATTTTTCTGATTTTTTATAAAAAACGCCAGCTATAAAATAAAAATCTGGAGTTTTATTTTTTAAGGACAGCGATAAAATAAAAATTTGGTGTTTTATTTTTTAGCACCAGCGATAAAATAAATACTTGGAGTTTTATTTTTTAGCTCCAGCGATAAAATAAAAACCTGGAGTTTTATTTTTTAACTCCAAAATAAAACTCCAGGGCCAATAACTAGCGAACCCCTTAACCGAATTGCATAAATTTGGTATCAGACGAAAAGCAATTCAGTAAGCTTTTGAATGCTGCCACTTATACTAAATTGGAAAAAATTAAAAAAATAGGTGGCAACCTTGGTTTGAGTGGTAACCTTGGCATGGGTGGCACCATTAAAAAGCTTACTGAATTACCTTTCATCTGATACCAAATTTATGCAATTCGGTTAAGGGATTCGCTAGTTATTGGCCCTGGAGTTTTATTTTGGAGTTAAAAAATAAAACTCCAGGTTTTTATTTTATCGCTGGAGCTAAAAAATAAAACTCCAAGTATTTATTTTATCGCTGGTGCTAAAAAATAAAACACCAAATTTTTATTTTTTCGCTGTCCTTAAAAAATAAAACTCCGAGTTGATTGATTATTTTTGTCCAAATAAAATATTCCTCCAAATATAATTTTTTTCTTTGGCGTTTTATTATAAAAGGAATACAACTCCCGGTCCCTGATTTTATGCTGTTAAATAATTATGCATTACAATACCCTAAACCGCCTATAGCTAAAGGTAGCCGCATTCGTTTGGGCAAGAGTTAGAGACTTGCGAAAAAAACAACCACTGGTATAAAAACAAGGGAAAATTATACGACCTTTCGTTAAAGTAGAGGAATTGAAAAAATGTGTTTATTTGATGAAATGGCTTCAAATTTGTGTCGGTAGATGTCTCCCGATCTAGCCAAAAAAATTTTCTAACGTACGGTATTCAGCGATAGTTTCGAAATAGCGGAGACATCTATTGACAAAAAATTTAAACCATTTCACTTATTCACAATAGAAAAAATTGGCATAATCAGTAAAGGTCAGTTTAATGAGTAGCTCGCATACTCTCTAAAAGTCTCTTAAAGTCTCTAAAATTTTGTCAACTGTTTGTCAACAATTTTGAAACTGTCAGCCAAGAGGGCAGAATCCAGTATAAGCGGGCAGTGAAGTGCCCAAAAAACACTCCTAGTGTATCACTTCATTCTCGCTGTATTTGCACAATCCAAAGGACCACAGTCACACCTTTCACTGCTATTTGACGTGTTGCTGATGAAATATTTTCATATATAAATCAAGGTGTATTTACATTAAAACATATTCACATACATTTATACATATGTACTTATAAGCTTGCTTACATACAAATACGCCAACTGTTGCTATTTTTCTGTCATTGTTGTTGTCATGGTTGGTTTTAGCCCTTTGGGTGGTTAGTTGTTTTCACTGCTTCGAGTGATTTAACGTTCGCACGTTTGCAAATATACATACTACATATAAATAATGTACAATAGACCGGGTCGGTGCCCATACAAAAAAAAAAGATTGCAATTACCCCCTAGGATGAAAGATGACCCTGCGGTGAATTTGGGATGATAAAAATTTTCGTCCTGCGAGAGTCCTAAAAACAGCCAAAATCGATTTTTATTCACAACTTTTTTATTTATAATCCGATTGCAAAGTTTGATATATCGTTGAATAGGTATTTTTTAGTACTACATATCTCCTGAATGTTCTTTTACTCAAAACAGACGCCAAACCGAGTTAGACCGCGTAAAAAAAAATGTTGTATTAGGTAGGTAGAAATCGGGTTACGCGATCTAAGTCGGGTTATGGTCTGTTTTGAGTGAAAGGACATTCGGGAGATATGTAGTACTAAAAAATACCTATTCAACGATATATCAAACTTTGCAATCGGATTATAAATAAAAAAGTTGTGAATAAAAATCGATTTTGGCTGTTTTTAGGACTCTCGCAGGACGAAAATTTTTATCATCCCAAATTCACCGCAGGGTCATCTTTCATCCTAGGGGGGGTAATTGCAAACTTTTTTTTTCTACCCGGTCTAATATACAATATACTTATGTACATATGTCTGTATGATTTCATATTTTAGCAGAGCAATGAAATGTGTAAAACAAATTAAATCAAGCACTGCTAAATGCTGAATTTTCGCTGTGCCATTATAACTGGGGCGGCATGCATACTAGACATACCTATATACATACAAACAATATGGAAATATACTCGTATAAATATATACATACATGCATACACACATACGTACAGGTACTTGATTGGCGGCTGATTTCATTTATTATTTTGTTCTCACTACAATTAAATGGTTGAATGATGAGGCGGTGTTGTTATAAAAATGACTGCATTAGCTTGGTTGTTGTTGTTGCCGTTGTTGTTATTTTTGTAGTAAGATGCATAAGAATGTGACAAAGAAAAAGCTAATTTGAATTAAGAGCCCCATAGCCATTTTACGTTTGCTACACGCCGTTAACTCTTGCTGTTTTTTACACTCAAATCCACTACTGTACGTGTGTATATTCAGTCACACATGCAGACTTACTTACATACTTACAACACATAAGTATTTATGTGCATATACATAAGTACAATTTACCTCACATAATGTATGCCATAATATTCATGCCACATATGCGCCACAATAATACCCGTTAACTGACAATTAAAAAGGTGACAGATTGACTGTTGGTAATTGTTTAGCTGTAAGAAAGGAAGGAAATATGGAACGTTAGGCATTTTACCAAATGCACATACTACAAATTTACGTGTGTGTGGGTGAGTGAGAAAGGCATAGATAATGTTATAATGAGTTAATTTTAATGATAATTGCTTATAGAAAAATATGCAAAAAATAAAAGAAAACAAAAGCTTGGTTGAGAAAAAGTTTTTTTTACATATGTACATACATGCATACATACATATATTTTAATAAACAAATAAAAAAAGGCAAACTTTTATAAAGGCAATTAAGTGACACTTTCTATGCTTTTGATTGTGTAAATTTGCCGGTAAAACACATTCACCTGCCGTTGCAATAATTAGCGGCTTTCTGTGCATTACTTGATTTAATTTAAAAATGTAAAAGTAAATGGTATAAGCAACTGCAGGCTTTACTAAATACTTAAATAGGTAAATTTTACACAATTTACAAAATTTCCACCGCACGCCAAAAAGGGAAACTTTTCTAAAATCAACCAAAATGGTTTGCCTAAACGTTTATAGTATCGAAAGTGAAAAAATTACCACAAATTCAAATTTCCTATAAAGGGAATTTTTCTTAATTTAGATAAAATCGCCTTCTTCAACCTTTGCTGTGTAAAAATTCAAAATTTCACACAACTAGTCTCAAAGTGAAAAAAATTACCACAATTTATAGTTTACCAAAAAGGGAATTTTTTTAAATTTAGATAAAATCGCTTTCTTCAAGCTTTACTGCATAAAAATGCTAAATTTCCCAAAAAGCGAAATTTTTCTAAAATCAACCAAAATTGTTTGCCTAAACGTTCAAATGTGTCATAAAGACGAAACTGAAAAAAATTACCACAAATTAAAATTTCCCATAAAGGGAATTTTTTTAATTTAAACAAAACCACTTTGTTCAAGCTTTACTGCGTAAAGTGGTAAATTTCACACAATTATAGTAATTTAAAAATTTCCCAAAAAGGGAATTTCGTTAAATCAAGATAAAATCGCATTCTTCAAGCTTTACGGTGTAAAAATGTTAAATTTCACACAATTACAGTAATTTAAAAAAAAATTCCCAAAAAGGGAAATTTTCAAAAAATTGAATCAAATGGTTTGCCTTAAACTTCAGTGAGGCATAATGGTTAATTTAATGCAAAATTTAGTAAAGGTACAAAAATCTTTTTTTAAATTTAAAATTTTCTTGGAACTATTAGTTTTATATCACCCTAGCACTCTTTATATTACAGGCAGTTCTGTACGAGTATGCGTTGTAAAGTTCTATATAGTGGAGCGACTGACACTTCGTAGGATATCATGGTCTTAAAAACCGCTGTATTGCATTGGGATAGGTCGATAAACAACTCTCTCTCTCTCTCTTTTAAGTTTAGGTATACCTCTACTGAAATTTCGGTAACTTTCTAAAACATTTAACGCTCTGGCGGCCAAAAAAAAAATGTATTCGAACTATCCCTCGATAAGAAAAAGGTGTCAAAAGCAGCATTTCATAAAGCAGCTAATTTATTCAAAATGGTGCTCACAAACACGTTGTATGTGTTTTAAGCGGAGAGATGCTCAAGCACTCACTTGTCCACAAAATGGCTTCTTAGTGTTATAAATTAGATTGTGCACTTTTTTTTATCAAAAACAAAAGTCTTATCTACCACTCACATGCTATATATGCCGCTTTATAATATCATTATTCTATTATCTACATATATGTATGTCTAATTATTATCATTTTCTTTATGCCCGAGCATCCTTTTATATTTAGAGAGCTTTTCATTCTTTTTGTGCCTTTTTTTGTGTCAATGGTATGTTTGTTTGTATGTATGTGATACTCTCAATCTTTGCAGCAATAAAATGCGCTACTCAGCTTCTCAGTGTACTACGGTTGAATGTTCTTTTTTTTTTGCTTTATGTTATTTTCTTTAGAATTGACATTTTTTTAACGCACACACGAACAAACGTGCACACACACACACATACGCGCGCATACTTTTGCTGTTGGCATACATGTTAATTGACGCTTGAAAATTTGTGTTGGCAGCAGAAGAAAGAGTCCTTATTGATAAGCTTATATGTCACTTTATGTAGCACTTTTCTTTACTCCAACCCCCCACCCAGCACACTTGACTGTTAGCTGTAGTATAAGCGACGAAGATAACTTTTTGTTGTTGTTTCATAACAAACTTTTGCTGCATGGAATTGCTAGAGAAAAAAAACATAAATTTTTTCTAATGAAAATCCATTTCTTGTGTTCGCTGCTGTCGCCCTGATCACTTCGCCTCCGCCTCTGCCACAGCTACCACCAACCGCCAACGCCTTCACCTTTCACCTCAAGCTCAGCATGCAGCAAGTACCTACTGCATGTGTGCTGCATCTATAATGAAATAATTGGCAACACTTTTGCCCCATTCAGTGCTTTGGTTTTGATGGGCCATTTGTCAATGGGTGTGTGTGTGTGTGTTTGTGTGTGTGCTTTTTTTCTCATTCATTTTTTCTTATGCAATCTGCATTGCACTGTATGGCATGTTACATACGTATGTAAGTGTGCGAGTGGTTGAGCCAACAAGTCAAACACAACCAAGTTAAGTCATCATCTTTTCACGCAAGCTAACCTAAAAGTACACTTAACCTCAAAAATGCAGCAACAACAGAGAAAAAACCCGAGGTGAAATAATGAAAAAACTTTGATGCGCAGCGCAAGCAGCTTCCATTGGTTATAATGCAAAGTTCCCTGATTCATATGCGGAAAAAAAAACAGAAACGTGTGATTCATAGATATACATTCTATGAGCTGTGTATGAAATTTTTTTTTTTTTTTTTGTTAGTGAAGAAAGTGCCCTGTAGAAAATAATATTAGAACTAATATCAATACTCAGCCAATGTGCGCAATTCTGATATTGCAAGAATTAGCAGGGCAACGAACAGTAAGACCCAAGTGGAGTCACATTTGGGTATATGACGCATATGTGACTCATTTATTACTCATATATGACTCATGTAAGACTCATATATGACTCGTATATGACTGAAATTTTAGCGCTGCTTGTGTCAACTGTAATCCATTCTTTGAACCCATTCACCTCACCGAAAACAGTTAAAAAATATATTTGGAAACAAAAAGCATGCACAATCTTTTGCATATTTCTAGGCGTCATATGTGGCTTTTCTTATTTTGTAATCACTTATGTGCTTCATATGAAAATTTTGTTAAGCATATCCGTAGTGAAATCTTACGCCCAACAATTTTCCAAAACATTTTAACCCTCTAGCAGCCACACGAAAGTGTTATTTTGCCACTTTTTTAGATAGTTAGAAAAATAATTTATTTTTAAGGTCGCTAGAGTGTTCAAATGTTATAGAAAATTATTTGGCATACAATTTCATTAAGAGTCTCCTCAGAAAATTTTTTTAAAAATTAACCTAAAGTTGATTAAGCAAGTTAAAAACAAATATTCCGCGGAATGTTGAATATGGTTTATTTCGTGTTCTACTGGAGCGATCGAAATACTTTTTTTTACAAAAGATTAATGATTTTTGACGGCGTTTAACATGCGGTCAAAAAAAAAAAATTACATTAGGGTGTTATAAATTAAGTGCTGGGTGGTAGTGACTCCAAAGGCGCGCATAGGGTTAATACGATTACATAGTAGAAACCGGCTTTTCAAGCCAAATACATTAGTTTATTAAACTTAAAGATCGAAGTATATATATGGAAGTGACCAGAGGGTTAATACGATTATATAGCAGAAATCGTATTTTCAAGCTAATGTATATTAAACTTAGAGATCGTACTATAAATATCGAAAATATATGAAAATATATGTATTTGAGCGACATCTAGCGGCATGCAAAAAAATAAAATAAAAAACAATTTTCCGGAATTGTTTGCCAAAAAGATATCATACGGGGGCGTACGTTGGATTCTTTTTTTTTGTCTCTATAAGGCGAGACGGTCTAATGTCCATGGGTGTGTTAACTAGATATATATTCCAATTGTTATTCGCTGTCATATCTTAAAAAGCCATTGAGTTCCTTTACACACATTCATACAAAGAAATGCATATCCTTGAGCATTCAGAAGCAGGCAGACATAACTTTGCATGACTGAAGTTATGCATGTCTGCTGACACATTAGTTAAGGGTTTTTAGTGCTAAGCATAGCTACTTTTCATGTGCATGTGAAGACTCAACCATTTCCGCAGCTAATTGACTTCGCTAACACTACGAAATACTGGCAAATATTCATATAATTCTCACGCATTTGCTCAAAAACGTCTTCTTTCAACGCCATAGTCGTCGTGGTCGTCATCGTTGTCTCCTCATACAATTCATCATCATTGCCACCACCACTTGTTTTATGCTATAAAAAAGTTTTCATATGCAAGTGGCATATATACATAGATACATACATACATACATACATACACTTATTTCGCTTTTTCATTTCCAACATCTTAAATAAACTAATTAGCTGTTTGTTGACATATTTTCCTTTCATTTTTTTTATTTTGAGTAGAAAACTTGGCTTTTTTTTTTCTTTAATTAAATTAACTTGTGCCACCCACTATTAACTGGTTGTTGTTGTTGTTGTGGTTCTAGTAGTTATTATGTCATCATCAGCATAATCGTCAAGCATATACATATGTACATACATAATTCTAGTCATAACTAGCGTGTGTTAACTTGGCTTTCCTGTTGCTTTTATTTTCGCTCATTGCTTTTTTTCTACTTTTGTGCGCCTTTATACCATTTTCTAGCAGCGCTTCAATGTTTGTGCCACTGTGAAATTTTCTTCTTAATTAAAAACAAAAATATTGCAATTATATGACGACTCCTTATGTGTGGCATAAATGTGCTTATATGAGTGGCTGAGTAAGTGAGTAGGTGAGGTGAGTGAGCGAGTGAATGAGTGTGTGAGTGAGCCTCTTCAATAAAACACACAACACAACAAACACACCGTTGAATTGCTTCGGCCATTTTTTCTTTGACTTTGTCTTTGCCTTTGCCCTTGTTTTTGTTGTTGTTGTTTTTTTCTTTATTAAAATAATGGAGTGCCTACTTTACTTTGTACTTTCGCCTTGCCACAACAATGGCGCATGTCCTCATCTATTATGCATTTTTTATAATGCATTAGTGGGTGCACATTCACACAAAGGCACACAAACACAAACACGTATACAAACACACACATGTACTTGCGGTATTGCTTAAGTGTGCGCCTAAAAGTGCACTTCTTATATTCACAAAATTGCAGCGCATAAAACAGCTAAAGAAAGAAGCAAGACTTTTTGAACCAAAAGTGCCGTGCTTATATAAACACATGCACTTTAGCTACACACATACACTTTACGAACATACCCTGTAGGGAAAATCTCTAGTTCCGAACTAGGTCGCTTCTAGTGCATTTTTCGACACTACTAGTGCGAGCTAAATCTCTTTTGCATGTTATCAACTGGCGAATTTAACACGGCGATGTCCTAGGCGGTGTCAATTGTCACCCTCTGCACCACATTTTCGATAGTTCCGAACTAGTACTAAATTCTACAGTTTACACTAGTTCGTTTATTGGCACCATTTCGATAGTTCTGAACTAGCTACAAGCACCTACAAATTCTACAGTTTTACATCTGCTGCTTAAGTGCAGCCTTTGACACACTTCATTCAAGTGACGCGATGGCCGACTGGCTAACGCATGTGCCTTTTTTCATAGAATTTGTGTCACTTCGAAATTGCTTACGAATCAAAGTGTGTCTTATAATTGTCACTCAATTCACTCCTTCTGAACTTGTGAGGGTCTAACTACAATTGATCTAGTTCTCTTTTGACACCTTTTCGCTAGTTCGGAACTAGAAATTTTGCTCACTAGTTATTGAGTTCCCTGCAGGGATACATACACATTACGTACATACATATATTTTACTTACATTTACACTTACTCTTATCGTCATATGCACATCAACATCATCTGCATATGTGTATATTTGTATATTTTGTAGGGAGCACTGCTCCTTTTATTTTCTATTCCACTTAACAACGTTGAGTGCTGCTCAGTTTAGTGTTAAAATATCCACTTTTCTTTATTCATATGTGCCACTTCACTCGCCCTGTAGACTCATTAGCTGGTTTTTTGTTTTGTTTTTTATTCATTATTGTTTTCTTTTTAGGTTATTATTTAATTTTTTCTGTTGCTTTTTTATATATTTCAGCAGCATCTCAATCAATTTGGTTAGATATTTATACTAAAGGCTATAGGGACAATAATTTAAGCTATTAGAGCTTCAGATTTCTATATTCTGGATTTTGGTTATCGTTCGCTAGATTTCTGTCTTTTGGATTTCTTTTACCGGTCTTTAGATTTCTGTCTTTGAGATTTTTATTATCGATTTCAAGATTTCTGTCTTCGGGGTTTCTTTTATTGGTCTAAGGACCTTTCTTTGGGATTTTTGTTATCGATCTTAAGATTTCTGTCCTTAGGATTTCTTTTATTGGTCCTTAGATTTCTTTCTTTGAGATTACTTTTATCGATCTTAAGATTTCTGTCCTCAGGATTTATTTTATTGGTCCTTAGATTTCTTTCTTTGGGGTTTTTGTTATCGATCTTAAGATTTCTGTCCTTAGGATTTCTTTTATTGGTCCTTAGATGTCTTTCTTTGAGATTACTTTTATCGATCTTGAGATTTCTGTCTTTGGGGTTTCTTTTATTGGTCCTTAGATTTCCGTCTTTGGGATTTTTGTTATCGATTTTAAGATTTCTGTTTTCAAGATTTCTTTTATCTGTCCTTAGATTTCTTTCTTTGATATTTCTTTTATCGATCTTGAGATTTCTGTCTTTGGGATTTCTTTTATCGGTCATTGGATTTCTTTCTTTGGGATTTTTGTTATCGATCTTAAGATTTCTGTCTTTGGGGTTTCTTTTATCGGTCCTTAGATTTCTGTCTTTGGGATTTTTGTTATCGATCTTAAGATTTATGTCATTAGGATTTCTTTTATTGGTCCTTAGATTTCTGTCTTTTGGATTTCTTTTATCAATCTTGAGATTTCTGTCCTTAGGATTTCTTTTATTTGTCCTTAGATTTCTGTCTTTGAGATTTCTGTTTTCTCTCTCTTTTGGGTTTTTATCGGTCTCTAGATATCTATATTTTAGATTTATCGGTCTTAGGTTATCTCATATTTTGGATTTATCGGCCTTTTGGATTTCTGTTATCGTTTTTTTTTTTTTTGGAATTTTTTTACACTCACTGAACTTCAAAACTCTCCCTCTCGGCCCTTTTATTTAACTTGTGTTACAAGAGTTTAATTTTGTATTGTGTTATTTCCTCAAACAATAAATGCATTTACTTAATTTGTGGTCTTTTCAAAACAAAACAAAGCAATACAATGCAATTCTTTGCGCTTCAGCCAAGTTCAGCAAAAAAAAAACATTGTGCGCCCAAAAGCATGCATTAAACACCCAACTGCTACGGTCATTTAAATTTCATTTCTTTATCAAAGAGCTGCTCCACAGTTTGCAAAATTTTTCTCCATGACAATGCAGCGACTCACTTGACAGACTTGACTTTTCTCAAAAGACTCTCTGGTGGGCTGGTTGACTGCTTTGTTGGCTAGGCTTGGCTGGTTGGTTGGTTTCCTAGGCTTGGCTGCTTTAACGTGTACAACCATCTTTTTGTATTTTGTGTTTTGAGTTTTTTTTGTGCATATGTATTTGTTTCGCTTCGTTTATTGTGTGCGTATAGACTTAATGCAATATTGGATGAGATTAATATGACGTTATTAATAATTTGCAGCATACTTATGGGCGCAATGGCATACACAAAGCGCATGTAAAGACTTTCAAAAAGCAAAAAATTACAAAAAAAAAAATATAAAACAAAAGCAACAAGAATTCTAACAAAGAAATCGGCTTGGCTTTGACTTGTGGGCACAAAAATAAAAAATATATATACATAGATATACACACATACATACTGTACATATTTATATTGTTGCAACAAATGCCCAAAGAATTGCATGCAAGCCAAGGTAGCACAGAGGCAAGGAAGCAAGCAGCCAGTACCCTGAGCCTTTGATGAAAAGGTGTATGATGCAGTTTACTTTGCTTGATATTGTTTTGTGCTGCCGTTTAGCTGGTTTATTGCTAAGAATTTTTAATAAATCTCAAATGAGCATGAGTCAATCTTCGGTGGGTATATGCACATGCAGACAAACATATCTATATTCATTTACTTAGCTGATAGATACAGCCCCTTCCGATTCACCCGCGCACAGATGTTCAAAACACAAAGCTGAGCTGCACTGAAGTTTGCAGAAGCAATATTTGCATTTGCAATTTTTTTGCAATTCTTTAACATTTTTTTGTTTTTGCTTTTTTTATTACCTACTGCACATCTTTTAAGTATCTATGCACAAATCACAGCAAATGATGGAAGTGGATTTTTGTATGGGTATGAGATGTGTGGGCTGGATGCAAGGAAGAAATGAATCACTTCGCTTGGCGGTGGATTGTTTGCTTGGTTAGTTGAGGGGAAGACTTTAATTAGCAGCAAAAAGCTATGCGATTGATATTAACTTGGGCTTGAGGGAGCATACATATATACATACATAAATATTATAGATAATGAGTCTCGAAGAAGCGCATGTCATATTCATGACGTTGGAGAACGATTTGTTTCTTTTAGTTTAGCTCATGCTTGTTCAAAGCGTGTAGAGTATACTTGAGATGACATTTTGAAGGGGTGGGGGGTGGGTGGTTAGGAGATTGGTTTGTGCAAATGTGCATTTGGTAATGCTGCTAGGAATTCCAGCAATTAGAGAATTAAAAGTTAGTTAGTTGTTGCAAACAGTAAAGAAACGCAAAAATATATACATATGTACATACATACAAAAGACTTCAATTAGGTAATGAGCAAAAATGAGCAGCACAAGTAGGATTGAAATTGATTAGGTTAGGTTAGGTTAGTGGCTAAGTAATTAAAATTAATAAACAGCAAATATTGATAATATTTGTGAAGAATATAGTATTTTGTTGTTGCAGTTACTGCAGTAGGGAGTAGCAGTGGAGTCACTTGAGCCGCATAGTATCATGTGTGGCTCAAATTTTGATTAAAATGCTTAGAAATCAACTTAAGAATGGCTGGAATTTCCATTCTTATTACTTTAGAAAATTTCCCTTGTAAGGATTTTTTGTAATAAGCATTATTCTCACGCAAAAATGTCAAGAAACATCTTTGAAGAGGTCTCGGCTTCGCTTTTGATTATTTTTTAAAATTTCCCTTTCTAGGAATTTTTGTTATAAGCATTGTTTTTAAGTAAAAATCTTAAAAATTATCTTTTGGATAGTCATAGCTTGCATTTTTATTAATTTCGAAAATTTCCCTCCAAGGCATTTTTTCTAAATTAAGGATTTTGTGGGAATTTTTCGAAAATTAGTTTTAAATAGCTTCTGTTGTTAAAAAAGATAAGAATTATACACTTTAAATAAAAATTTTCAACCTTAGAATGGTAAGAACTTCCATTGTTATTAGTTTTAAAAATTTCCCTGGTTATCAATTTTTGTAATAAGCATTATTTTCAGGTAAAGAGGGCAAAAATCATCTATAAACTGGTCATATTTTCCTTTTTTATTAGTTCTAAAAAATTCCCTTTTTTATTAGTTATAAAAATTTCCCTCAAAGGAATTTCTTCTCTAAATAAAGGATTTTATAAGAAATGTTTTGAAAATGCGTTTTAAATTCTGCTGTTAAATGGGCAAAAATTCTCTTTAAATTGGTAATTGCTTTCATTTAATTTATTTTAAAAAATTTCCCTTTTAGAAATATTTGTAATAAGCATTATTTTCGAAAAAAAATATCAAAAATCGTCTTTGACATGATCACAACTTCCATTTTATTTAGATTTAAAAATTCCTCTTTTGGGAATCATCTTTAAATTGCTCATAGCTTGCATTTTAATTAGTTTAAAAAATTTCCCTCATATGGATTTTTTCTCTAAATAAAGGATTTTGTAGGAATTTTTTCGAAAATGAGTTTTAAATAGCTTTAGTTGGTCATAGCTTCAATTTTTATTAAATTAAAAATTTCCCTCAAAGGGATTTTTTCTTTAAAGATTTGATAGGAAATTTTTCGAAAATGAGTTTTAAATTGTTTTTGTTATTGAAAGAGATACGAAAAAAAATTAAAAGACGACATTACATACAAAAAATTGGTATTGAGCATGTAAAATGGCTTTGCGATTTGGCTTTTTCTAGATCTTTCATTCCAAGTTGGAATCACTTAATATCTTTGACCTAATTAATTTTTTTATAGATATACATACAAATATTTATTCATATAAATACATACATGCTATTATAAGTACATATATTGCTTTTTATATATTTTTAACAATTAATCGAAATCACTCGCTTTTCCAATTCTTCATTATTATCATCATAAACATTACTTATTTCAAAAGGCCTCAACATTTATTTTTATGCATTTGCCCAGCCGCCACCGCCGTGGTTGTATTGTTTTCGCCATTCCATATACTCATGCTCCCACGTGTCGGCTCAATTTCACGCCTTGCTTGCGCTACTATCCCTTCGTTGCTTCTTTCTTTCTTTATTCATTTTTTTTTTTTTTCAGCTTGTTTGCAAGAAATTCCTCGCTGCGCAGCGGAGGCAGCAACTCATTGACATCGGCCATTGTGTGCAATGTGTTTCCTATAATTGTAAATATTAAACAATAATTCCGCGATGATTTTCGTTTGCAGTCAACGACGTCCTTCCACATTCATTTTCTTCTTTTCACTTTGTATTCTTTTGTTTCATTTTTTTTTTTTTTGAGTGGTTTGCTTGTCATTGTTGTTGCATTCTGCAATGTCGACTCATGTTTGATAATCGCGCTAATTTCAAGATTTCCCAAAGCTCTCGCTCTTCTTTCGCGTTTTGTTGCAAAATGAATGGAGCTGAGCAGACAAGTAAGCGGCGCAAGTTTGTTGCAGCAGAAATGTATAGCGAAACAATATTGCAAACACAGGCACAGAGTCACACACATACCTAAATATATAGAAAAATAATGGCTTGAGGTATTTGTTTAGCATCTGCCACTGACAGCGCCAACACTTTTCCAAACAATAAAAATATCAAAATCACAGCACATTGGCAAAGTATGTATGTAAGTAGCAGCAGCAGAAAATCGACCGAGTCGCATTGTCATTGTTGCTGGTTTTGTTCTTGCTGTTGTTAGTGTTGTTGTTTTTGCTATTGCATGTCGCACAATTGCGCGCAATCGGTAAAATCGGTTGCTGCCTGACAGCTTCTCGATGTCAAATTAAAAGCAGCTTCGCGGCAATTGTTCGTTCGTTCGCTTGCTTAAGTTCCCCGGAGGCGGCGCGACGACATTTGAATAAAGGAATTAGTTGTTGTTGTTGTTGCTGTTGCTGCTGCATTTGCACATTGCAACTGCCAACTGCCTACGATAATGCCAACAATAATTAAGTGATAAGGTGTTGGCAAGTTGTCGGTGTCGCTGTTGTTGTTATTGCTGCCACTGAGAAGGCGGTGTAATTTTGTATTAAACCGAGCACAAATGCTAAGCAAAAGAGTTTGCAATGTGTGAGGCAAATATGAGGCAGGAGAGGGGGTATTGCTTATTTTCAAAGATACAATAACAATAAATTGCAAATAAGTAAGACGCAAGCTAACGAGGTCGGTCGCTGTCGCTTCTTCGTCTCGCTTGTGTGCAAATAATGTGCGCTAATCATTGCAGCCTAGAAGTAGACTACAATTTATGCAAGCAATATTCCGCTGATGTACAAATATTGCGTATACGCCACGGCCCACGCTATTTGTGAGCACTAAGCACATTGGCCCTCCCTCATGCATAAAATCTGAGACTCAACTCAAACTTAATCTCGAGAAATAACCAAATAATTTAAATTTATTGGATCCAGTTTTATAATTAATAAATTTTTTTTATGAGATAAACCTAATTTGTTTAATAAAATCAAGCAATTTTAATAATTTTTATACATACAAAATCCACATCTCACGAAGAAAAGAGTATGAGCTATAGCCCGATTTTTATCAATTAGGCTTATTGATTTCAAGAAGTAAAAAAATTTATTGAAAATAATTAGAAAATTAAAAATAAAAAAAAAATAAATTTAAACTAAAAAATAAAATAAAATATTAAAAATAAAATTAAGTAAATTAAATATTAAAAATTAAATATTAAAAATTAGAAATTAAAAATTAAAAATTAAATATCAAACTAAAAATTAAAAATTTAAAATTAAAAACTAAAAATTAAAAATTAAAAACTAAGAATTAAAAATTAAATATCAAAAATCAAAAATCAAAAATTAAAAATTAGATATTAAAATTTATAACATAAAAATTAAAGATTAAAAATTAAGAATTATGTAAATAACAAAAATTAGAAATTAAAATTTTAAAATTTAAAATAAAGAATTAAAAATAAAAAAAATTAAAATCAAATTTAAAATTTCAAAATAAAATTATTTTAAATTATTTTAAAATTTAAAAATTAAAAATCACGTTAAAGATTAAAAATTAAAAAATAAAAATTAAAAATTAAAAATTAAAAATTAAAAATTAAAAAATTTAAAATTAAAAAATAAAAATTAAAAATTTAAACTAAAAACTAAAAACTAAAAATAGAAAACTAAAAATTAAAAATTAGAACTCAAAAATTAAGTAAAAAAATTAAAAATTTAAAATTAAAAATTAATAATATAAAATAAAATACAAAATATAAAATATAAAATAAAAAAAAAAATAAAATAAAAAATATAAAATATAAAATAAAACATGGTATATAAATATTATAAAAAAATTGTAATTTATTGTCTTAAAATATTTTTTTGTTACTAGAAATATTAATTTTTTATATTTTTTATGCAGAGAATTTTACTATATTCAAATGGAGAAATATGCGCGTCAGGCGGTTACCGAAGGCGTCAAGTGTGCCGATGAGCTCCATGTTGGCGGCGATAGTGAGCTATATCGTGTACTAAATCTGCATTACAATCGCAATAATCACATAGAGGTGAGTAAATATGCATACTTATAAATGCATGAATAGAAACAAAAATATAAGCAAACAGCTTTAGTTGCCTTACAAGGGCTAAGTGCACGTCTTTGAGTGCTAAGATTGTGCCACTTTTGTTATTTGGCATTTTTAATGCTCTCAATTGAAAAAAACACGCTTGCAAACAACTAAGGTCGTTATAGAAAATCCTTAATACATTCTTTTATACTTACTTTATTTTCTTTATTAATACAAAACGTGTTTTTTACTTAATTCACTTAGGTGCCGCAAAATTTCCGCTTTGTCGTCGAACAAACACTGCGCGAATTCTATCGCGCCATACAAGGCGGCAAGGATACCGAACAATCGTGGAAGAAGGCAATCTATAAGGTTATATCGCGTATGGATGATCCGGTGCCCGAATATTTTAAATCACCCAACTTTTTGGAACAATTGGAATAAGAGGAAAGTGAACGCAATCGCGTTATACACATGCTTCGTACAAATTTGAAACGTAAAACGAAATCGCAAAAATCGCCGAAAGTTATAACGGCTGGAGCAACAGCAACATCAAAACAACAGCAACTAACAACAGCAGCAGCAATAACAACTGCAACTGAAACAAACGCTCTTATACCAGCAGCACCAATAACAACAACAACAACCTACTCAAATACACTAACAGCAACAATAAACGAAGTAGCGAATTTGGCCAATGTTTACTAAGAACAACAGCAACAACAACAACAACAACAATAAAGAAAAATGCAAACGAAATTTTTGGCGAGCGTAAATTTTATAAGTTTTTTAAAACCCAATTTGAGGTTTATACATATATATATGTATAGCTATGCACAATAGTGCTTACAAGTTACTGTTTATATATGGGAAAATAGCACGTTTTATTTTATTTTTTATTTATTTTTTTGAATGCAAAGCAGTTGCTGCAAAAACAAAAAATTACAATGTTATGTATGAATATTTTGGGTACGTAAATACACATTAGGCTTTTTGGATTTTTTTATTTTTTTTAAACGTACATACATACCTTTTTAAGGCCGTACAAGTAATGGCTACACACATATTTGCGTGCTTAGTTTTATTGTGCACTTCTAAAGTCTAAAATTTAATTTACAAAAAAAAAAAACTCGACAAAACGATAACAACATTTTTTTTCCAACGATAGCGATTACTCAAACAGACAAAAAAGCCAAACAAAAAAATGCTGCAAATGATTTTCGTACGAACAAAAAATTACACATTTTTTTCTTTTTTCATGTATGTATATTTACAAACTTCCATTAAACACAAAATACAATCCAATTTTCATAACGCGCATTGCGTTCACAAAACCAAAAACAAAACCAAAACCAAGCAACAAACAAAACCAAGCAAAAAACAAAACAAAATCAAAACCAAATAAGTATTAAAACGAACGATATGCGAAAAAAAAATAAATTATTAGAACAAAGCAAAAGAACGAAAAGTTATAAATCGCAATTGTTAACGATTGTGGTTATTTTTTTGGTCAACAAACAAAACGCGACACGATTTGCAGCTCAAAGATAGCCTAGCTTTATTTTTGAAAAAAAGAAAAAAGTAATAAGAAAACACAAGCTTAAACTCCCTCTACCAATGAATAGCATTACATAGTACAGACAAACATAAACAGATACAAATTTTTTCTTTTCGCCCCAAAAACAATAAGCGAACACACAAGAACATACAAGAACAGTTTTGACTTCACACAAAAAAATCACACTTTCCAAAACTTACACTTACTATACAAACTTATGTAAAGCTTTCCTTGCAAACACACATGCATAACTCCCTGCATACATACATACATAAATACATACATATGTACATAAATATATACCTACATACATAAATACAAAAACACGCCCACATGCATTCGTTAAAATATGTACATAACTGCCTTACGCGAACGAAATCGTTAACAGTGCACCTTCGGGTTTACTAAAATGACATGCAAAAATAGAAAGAAAAAAACAATAAAGTACATATATTATACATATATGTACATATACAGTATGTATGTACATTTCAGCTATCGTATTGGCTTTTGCACAAAGTGTAAACTGCAACTGCTAGAGTGAAAAATATATTTTTTGTTTGTTTCAGTCAATTGCGTAAAATATCTATATACAAGTTTTTTATTAAACGTTAACAACTATATTAATATGTAGTTGATAAAAGCTTATACAGTGGCTCTCCGAAGTATTTTGCATAATTCATTTATTAAGAAAACGTTAGAAATTCGCATATTTTTCGAATTGTTTTCGAAATTTTTTTAATGTGGTATTATAGCTGAATCTCCATACTACAAAAACACATTCATTAAAAAATCAAAATGCATTTCATCTTTTTTATAAAATTAAAGAAACGAAAAGTGCTCACAAAAGTATTTTGCATATTGGTAATTTTGGTGAATAAATGCATCTACAACCTGTTTAATATTTTTTATGATATCCGTTCTTTTTCGAAATGGCTTCCAAGAGTCTAGGAATGGGCTCTGCTAATTTTTGGCAAAATTTGCGGAGGTATTTTGTCCCATTCCCCGGTCAAACCCGCATTTGAGTTATTTTTTGGGGAAATCTTCGATTTTCTCACATGATCTTCAAGACAGGACTAAAAATTTTGATTGGTTCTTATATCTGAGCTTTGAAAAAGAGTTTGTAAGTGTTTTTTATTCGAAAGTGTTCATATTCTAACATCATTAGCGGTATTTTTCGGGTTATTATCTTGTTGAATTAAAAACCCATTGTATATCATATCCATTTTTTCTGCACTAGAACGTAGGTTTTCCCTGAAAATGGAATATCGGGAATGCTCGTCCATCGTACTATCTACTAAAACCAGTTTTACAACTCAATGAGGTGATATAGAAACTCTATGAGCCTCGATTGATCACAAACTCCTGCAGTGCTTAACAATCGCTTTAATGTTTTTGATTTTCATCTCTTAATTGGGCTTTCGCCATAAAATACGACTCAAAAATATTATATTTGCTTTCGGCACTTAAAATTATGATTTTAGAAATGTCAATTTTTTTTTATTTTGTGTTTGTTGGGGAAAATAAGACACTTTCTTTGAGATAGAGAGTTGGTTGCGCAGTACTTGGCGGTGAATATGGGTTTTCTCGGTACTCTGTGCACTGCCTCGTCCGATACTTGATTGTTGAGTATTGGTTTTAGTTTTCCGTTTATTGTAGGAGCCTATGTGTGGGGGTTTAGTTGATTTTCTCTCAATATATCACGTTCTTCTAGCGAGGTTCTTCTTTGTACTAGCAACTTTTTTCCGAAAAATATCACTCTTGATGTTAAAATGTGAACACTTTGGAATAAAAAACACTTTCAAGTTTGTGTTCAAAGCTCCGATATAAGAACCATTCAAAATTGTTGATCCTATCTTGAAGATTATGTGAGAAAATCGAAGATTTCCCCAAAAAATTATCCAAATGCGGTTTTGTCCGAGGAATGGGACAAAAAACCTCCGGAATTCTGCCAAAAATTAGCAGAGCCCATTCCTAGACTCTTGGAAGCCATTTCGAAAAAGAACGGATATCATAAAAATATTAAACAGGTTGTAGATGCATTTATTCACCAAAATTACCAATATGCAAAATACTTTTGTGAGCAAAAATGTATGCCTTTTTTCGTTTCTTTAATTTTATAAAAAAGATGAAATGCATTTTGATTTTTTAATGAATGTGTTTTTGTAGTATGGAGATTCAGCTATAATACCACATTAAAAAAATTTCGAAAACAGTTCGAAAAATATGCGAATTTCTAACGTTTTCTTAATAAATGAATTATGCAAAATACTTCTGAGAGCCACTGTACATACATACATATGCTACAAACAAAAAGAAAACATTTACTAACAAGCAAGAACACATTTAAAGTTTAAATTTTAAACAAACACTTGTATATACTCACATACATACATATAAGCCTGTTATAACTAGGGATGGCAAAAAAAATGGAATAACCGATTAACCGCTTTTTAGGTTAATCGAAAGCGCTCGATTATTAATCGCGAATAATTGTGGGGAACTAGCCGATTATAACCGTTTTTCGATTACAATTATTCTTTAAAAAAATATATATATATATATAATAAACGAAAAAAAATCGTAATTTATTAGGAAAAATCGTCAAAATGACGATGAAATCGTCTATTCGGGAACTGGAGGGAACATTTATTGCGGTTTTTTGGATATATTCACAAAACCGTAGGTAACCGAATTCGGACTCGGATGAAAAGGTGGAAATTCTCAACTTCGATTATTTACTTTCGCTTATTTTCGACTTGAGAGGAAAAAGGTTAATCGAAAAAATAATCAAAAGGAAAAATCCGATACATTTTAACCGTTAACCGAAAGAAATTAACCGATTATAATCGTTTTTCCGGTTATTGTTGCCATCCCTAGTTATAACAAGCATATTCAAGCGCAAACAAATTACACGCATTTCGGCAATGTGTTTTCAATAAACAGCTACATACATTCATAACGATTTATACAATATTAAATGCTTAATAATAATAACAACAACAACAACAACAATAACAACAAATAAAATTTGCCCACCGTTTCATACAAAAAAGACATTTTTATAAGTATTTAAAGCAAGTTTACACAAGTTCGCGCAAAGCGTTGAAGCAGCGCTCTTTTGCAGCTAAAGCCGCTGACTTTGCATATTGCACATCAAACTGTTTTTGCAGCAGCATCTTTGCGCGCGCTATCACACTGTCTATCAAACTTTTTTTGATGTGTGTAAATTCAAACAGTGAGCCAGAGTGGCATCATTTTGTTGTTGCTTGCCGAAAGCAAAGCGAAAAGAAAGTTTGCTAATTTTCTTCAAACAACTTACACTTTTTACTGCACTCTGTCTTTTTTGGCTCGTGTAGACTCGGCGTTAATTTAATTTGCAATGTCATTTTACTTGTGCTACATTTTAAGCTGCAAATTTTATTTTATTATTTTTTTTTTTTTTCATTTCACTTGTGTGTATTACATTTTAGGCTGCATATTTTTATTTTACTTTTTAATTAAATGTTTATCTAATAATTTTTAACTGCTTAATGACACTTACATACATGCTATGCACCAACACGCACTGACATAAACACATAAATACATACAAAAAATATACATATATATTTAACTTTATTACAATTACAAAAATAATATTAATTTACACGTCTACACTAGTCTATACTTTTATATTTAATTTCCTTCTTTAGTTATTAACTAAATTTAAGTTATAACTATACATAAACACATACATATATTTACTTATTTATTTCTAATAATCTGTAAATATTTCTTACTTATACATTAATAATAAGTTTTTACAACACTTGCCTTTAATTTAGTTGTCAAATAAACATGCATAAACATTTATTCATAAATACATACACACATAAGTACACACATATATATATTGTATAAACTATTATTTATGCGTTTAAACCAAATATATTTTTAGCAAAAAATTGAGTTGCTGTGTTTTTCTTTTTTCGAAACATTAATTTTGTTAGCTATTTTTGTTTTAAAACGTGTCTGTCAATAAGAAAAAAAACAACTAAAACACAAGCATGCTGGTAAGAAATACACATTGCTGCAACACTGGTAAGAAAGTAACATTCGTTATGATACAAAGCCACTCAAACTGTTATTATTATTAAGCACCATTGCGCCACGCGACCTCTACTCAAAACTATTTTGCTATTCAAACTGTTGAAAAAAACATCTGTATTCATACATAATATTTATAAATTTTGCAACATCATCATCATCACTTCGACTCTTGGAAAGAGGGTGGGTTAAGAGGGATATGTTTTGCCTTTTCCTTGTGCAAAAAACGAGTTTATAAAATGTTGCTAGCAACATTACACAGGCAAACAAATGCATGTTGCTTGCGAAATTTTACTTTGTACCCACAGAAAAGTGCTCTAAATAACATTTCTCACATAGAAGGCGTGGAAGTCGCATAATTTCTTAAAAGATTCCAAAACATTTGCTCATACGCAAGTGAAAAGGCAAACTATTACTAAAGATAATAACAGCATCTGTAACATAATTCATCAAAAACAAATGTTTTAACATCAATTTAGGAAACACACACAAAAATTACTAAATAAATAGCTTTTATATGCACATTTGTGATTCCTAAACCAAAAACAAAAAGAAATATCCTTCAAGGCCTATAATTTTATAAGCAAAATATTTTAAGTAAAAAAAATTATTTGAACAAAAGTCTTTTTAGGCAAAACAGAGGTCTGCATGAATTCGTGCATATAAATCATGAAATGATTGGAGCGTGGTAAAGGTTTTTTTCTCTTTTTCACCTCATTTTGTTGATCTTTTTTTTTCGGGAAAATATGTACCTATGTATGTACATAAAAATATTTATAGAACAAACAAAAACAATAACATCACGACTACTTTTTGTACTGCAAACAAAAAAGGTTTTCCATGCAAAGTGCAATAACTTTAGATCTTTCAAGGTCAAACAAAGTACGTTATTTTCATGGTGAGTTTCAGTGCAATACACTGAAGGCAAATTAAAAATTTCAGCAAAACATTTTAAATTAATGATAGACGCTAAAGTAAGCAAACCGCGTTTACTTTTGAGATTATAAAAATTATTAAAAATATTTATAAAAACAAACAAATATTGTAATTGGCATATTGAAAAAAAATTAAAAAAAAAATTGACAAAAAAATTTGGTGAAAAAATTATATTAAAAGTAAATTTAGAAGTAAAATACTTTAGCGCTTTATTTTTTATTTATTTATTTTTTTCATTTTATAACTTGAACTTGCTTTTTAATTTTTTTTTTTTAATACCCATATTGCAGTAACAAATTTCGAATCTCTTTCGTTAATTGTAAATGCCTTTACAAAATTAAAAAAAAACATAAATCAACAAGAAACAAAATTATTTTTTGGCTTAAAAAAATATATATATTTTTTTTTTTGGAGAAAAAATTTACTAAAAATGTAACTGATTTTGTGATAAATTCGAGGCGCACATTATTGTTTCGGCAAAAAAACCAATTTAAGCGCTTTGCTGGGCAAACTCATATTATTTGGCAAATGAACTATGCACCACAAAGCGCTTATACAAAATTCCTATGTATAAAAAAAAAATAGCTAATTAAAATTTGGAAGCACTTAAGTTTAAAAAAGAAATTTAAAAAAATTAAAAATAAAATTATAACAAAAACGTTTAGGCAATTTTAAGGCATTTTAACAATAAACGTTAAGCGGCAAAGAAACGAGAAGCGAAAACAAAAACAAAATTCAAAATTAAAACACATATTAATCTTTGGATAAAACTTTTAGGCAAAATTTATAAAAATTATATTATTATTTGTAAAAATTTGATAAAATTGAAATTCAAAATTCAAAATTAACTACTGCTATTTTATAATAACGAAAAAATTAGTTTAACTTAAAATAAAAAAAAAAATTATTGTATGTGCAATGCAAAATTCGTATTGTGCATTTTTTCTTTAATTTTAATTTATTTTACGGTAATACTTTAAGTTGTTAAATTAATGTTTTAAAATGATTTTTTGGTAAAATTAAGCAAAGAAGCAAATACATTTTGAAAGTTATGCAAAAACAATTTCTTGGTAAACAAAAAAAAAACAAAACAAAAAAACATGTCTGTACGTCTTGGATATGCGGCAGTTTGAAGTAAGAAAAAAATACTTTTAAACTAAATATCAACTTGAAAATTATCTAAATAATAAATTCAATTTGCATACTTTAACAGTACAAATATTAGTACATAGGTACTACATATAAACACACTAGCTACAAAAACATACATATATATGTAGTTCAACTTGAACTTAAACTCAAAGCTGGCATATGATGATTGAATTGCAATGGTAATTAGCAAACACAGTCCATATAAATATACATACAGACATAAAGACATGCATAACTAAGCATACAACAAACATTTTGATTATATATGTACATACATAAATACATAATGACACAGTTTAAATATAATTAATATATACAATGCCTACATACAAATAGAGTATATACAACCATACTTCTACATAGTTATACATACGTATACACATGCGCATACATAGTTTACAAAACAGATATAAGAAAAAAACCAGAAACAGCGTTAAGTTAATACTTATTTTAAAAAATATGCTTACTTATATGTACATACACAATATACAATATAAGTTAACCAAATACATAATACAACCAAAAAGTTTTAAACATAAAAACATATACAATAAATACAAAATACAAGAAAAAACAAAAAAATTTGGCTTTTTGAATTTATCTTTTTGGCGTTTTTGCATTTATGTTTCGAAATTTCCAAATGGCAACACGGCAACTTGTCACAAACATACAACCATATGTATGTATATGCTACAACAACATACTTTGTTCAAGGCATTCAAGGAAATTATGGTTTAATTGGCATTACAACATACATCTAAATTTCTGGGGTGAAAATTGGCAACATGGTAATTATTT
This sequence comes from Urophora cardui, assembly GCA_960531455.1. NCBI lineage: Eukaryota > Metazoa > Arthropoda > Insecta > Diptera > Tephritidae > Urophora > Urophora cardui. Next base: position 142,813,379 of record OY482672.1, read on the forward strand.
GGTATGCATATACATATAGTCTACATATTTACATAAACATAAAGCATTTTTTATCAACTTAACAATACTCTTTTTTATGTATTTTTATATTTAGTTGGTTTAATTAGTTTAGCCTCGACGTTAATGGTGAGTTTACAGCAGAGGAATTCACCTAAAAGCTGGCAACATTTGTTTGCTCAACACGCGTTTAACACGAAAAAACTTCTTAACAAAACAAATGTATTTTCGCTGCAATTGAACAACAACAACGTGGCATTAGTGCCGGCTTAACATAACATTTTCAATGTGCAGCACATTTTTGGAGATTTTTTGGGCAAAAATTTCGTATGAAAAAGAAAAATTGTTTTATTTTTTCACATATAAAAATACTGGTTACTTCAAAAAAACTGTAGCAAAAATTCGAAATTTAATGCAATTGATTGCAAGCAATAGCCCATATACTTTTAAATATTATTTACAAACATATGTATTAGCCGAGCTAATGTTGAACAATTTGAAAAGCAGCAGAAGTCTTGACACTTTACACGGCAACATAAACTGAAACACAAAGCTGTGTTATACAGCTGAAAAACGAGCGTAAGGAAACGCGTGGCGACATTGTACACATGAAAAATGTGTGTATGAGAAGAAATCCTTGTTTTTATTTTCTTTATAATTTTATAGCACAGTTATATCGCACGTTTTATGCAATAGGGATTTAACTCAAAAAAATTTTTTTTTGGGAAAACGCAAATAAAGTTTTATAATTTCAAATAGTTTCCTTCTACGGCTAACTACAAAATCACTTTTATTTCCGCCATTTTTATCTTTTTGAGTATTTTGTAAGACTAGACTCAAATAAAATAAAATATATGGCAAAATCCCAGAAATCGAAAATTTCCAGTTAAATCCCTATTCCATAAAACGGGCGATATATTCACTTTTTGCTTGAAATTGCATACAAATAGTATGGCTGTCAAGTAGTCTACAGGTGGCAGAGCTCAGGCCATTAAATCTAACGCCAAATTTGCCAGCAACATGTTGCCTACAACATTTAACACACGCCTATTTAAGCAATTGCTGCAACGCCTGCTAAATTAGTTCATTTAGGTACATTTGCTCTAAACATGTTTTCGGCAACAATACCTGTTTCTAGCAGGTAGACATGTTTCTAGCAACAACGCATGTTTCTATCAGCGACACGTTTCTATCAGCGACACATGTTTCTAGCAGCGACCCATGTTTCTCGCAAACAATACATGTTTCTAGCAACAATGCATGTTTCTAGCAAACAACACATGTTTCTAGCAGCATTTCGCAGCAAACCAAATACATGTTGCTGTTGCGATTTCACAGCTGTGTTGGTATTAGCCCCTTTTTTATGAATTCCAAGCAATGCAGTTTACACTAAAAGTAAAAATTAAACAAGCTGAAGCATGAAAATACAAAAACATATGTACATACATACATATGTATTACAATTAACCTATAACAACCGACGAGTAATAACTGCCCATTTTGGAACAAAAAAAAAACCGTGAAATTGGTACGTACTTACGAAATTGCATCATTGCATCATGCATGCTTTTTTGACTAAAATTTATATAATTGGCATTTAAAAAAAAAACGTTTATTGTGCTGGAACAAAGCAGAAAAAGATACTTGTGGTATATTGGAAAGTTTTTGAGATTCTTAGCGGCTACAGTACTCGTCGGTGTTGGACAACAAAACAGCATTTGGGCATAATGCTGTCAACTTAACCAGACAAATTGCGCAAAGCAACACTGAAGAGCGACAAAAAAAAAAGCTTAGCAAAAACACGGCAAGTCAACATAAAATAAAAAACGAGAATAAACAATAGCACAAAAAAATTACATGTGGGACTATTAAAAAAAAGAACAGCTGGAAAGTTACATAAATACTGCACAGTATATTCAATAAATACATAATCATGCATACAAGTCATGTCACTACATGATTTTGAATTAGATATGTATGTAATACATAACTCAACACTTTGTATATAAAACTCAATAAACTAAAAACAAAATATATAAATATATATTAAAATAAAAATACAGACACAAATATAAGCTAAAAATAAAAAACAAATCATACATACATATAAACAAAATCAAATTAAAAATAACACATGCTACATTATTGTATTAGCTACATTTTTTATATATATACAGACAAATATACATGCAAACATTCATACATCAAATGAAATCAACCAATCAGCCAACCAACCAACCATCAATTCCTTTGTAAACTCTCAGACACACAATCAACCACATAACATACTCGTACATATTCATACAGCTAACAATTTAAATAACGTAAAAATTAGTTTCTAATGGTAAGAAAATTAAGAAAAAGAAGAAGTGGCAAATGGACATACATACATACATACATTAACAAAACCAACAAGAAAACAAGAAAAATCTAATCCTTAAGGGAAACTTATTTCATATGTGATAATTGTGTCAAACACAAACAGTTTTAAGCTTGTTTTCTAAAACATTTTTCAGTAATACATACATACAAAGTATGAGTGCATATATATCATATAAATAATAGCGAGAACTGTTGCTTTTTTGGTGTGAAAGTAAAAAAAAATAAGATGAGCTTCAAGGCAGAAAGCTGACACTTGAGCGCAGTTCTCACAAAACTTTGGCTATTGAAATGTTTTCGACTTCAAAAAGTAAATTAAAACAAAAGCAAAAAACAACAACCAATGCGAAACAGTTATGTATATGTACGTATTATACGTATACAAACACATATAAATAAATTAAAATTTTTAATATATATATGTAACTTTTAACAATCCTTATTTAACCTTAAACATCCTAAGTTAGAAAAAGTCTGATCACATGAAAGCATAGGCAATGAAGAAGAAGAAGAAAAAAAAAAAAGCGACAGTAAAAAATTAAAACGAAAAATTCAAAAACTAAATAAACAAAAAATTAAACACACTTAAAAAAACAAACAAACATAAACAAAAAAGAAAACAAAAGAAAACAACAAAAAAGTCTCTCGAACAAACAGTAGGAAAAAAACAAAAAAAAATTCAACTACAACAAAAAAGTCTCTCGAACAAAAAGTAAGTAAAAAAAAAAACTAATAGGGTCTATACACGATGCGTCTGATTCAAGAGTCAGTTTAGGTGTATTGGTGAAAATGTGCATGACTCTGGCATGACTCAAGAAAATCAAAATTAGTTTGATATTTTGCTGTGACTCGCCTGTCAAATTTAATGACGGCGAGTCAACACGTACACAGATGACTCGCGAGTCAGACGCACTGTGTATAGACCCTATAAAAAAAAATTAAAAAAAAAATTGCGTTTTTTTAGTAGCAAACGCGATTCATATTCAAAATTCAAACTACTTTTGGCGCAACCACACACACACACACACTCAACACCGCCACACACAACAATTCCGTAAAATCTGGAACAAAACAATTCAAAATTTTGTGCTAAAAACAAGCAAAACCAAAAAACAAAAACAAATGATAAATAACGTGTGGAATTTTTTATCACTTATTTGGCAAGCGTTTGAAGAAAAACATCAGCAGCAGCAACATCCAGCGAAAAAAAACTATGAAAGAATAAAAAAGTAGACGAAGCAAGTCACGAAGAAGAAAACAAAATTTGTTAGTATGTTTTGGATCTATTTATGTAGATCCGTCCTTATTTCAATAAACTGCAATAGTGAGTTGTAGCGTGTTTTTTAGGCCTTCGGACACGCACACGCTACGCATACTCAACAAAAATGGAATAAGTTGTAGAGCAAAAAAAAAAATAAAAATCAATTTTTATAAAGTATTATTTTTGTTTTAAAAGTACGCATCCTTTGTTATATACATTTTATTTAAGTACATAAATAAGCAGTTTTTTGTTCGAAAAACACCAGAACACTGAAAAAAATTAAATTATAATAATGCATAAATTAAAAATAAAATTTGCAAAAAAAAAGATTGCTTGTGGCGTATGTATGTAGCTTTTGGGATTGTTTATAAAAAAAATTTTAAATTTAAACGTTTTTGGCACTGTAGCTGCATACATACATATATGTACATATTTGCAGGCCTAAATTTCCATAAAAAAACTTGTCTTGAACTTGAAACTTTGTTTAAATCAAATAAAACCTTTTTCAAATCAAGTGAAACTTTTTTCAAGTCAAGTGAAACCTTTTTTAAATCAACTGAAACTTTTTTCAAGTCTAATGAAAGTTTTTTCAAATCAAGTGAAACTTTTTTCAAGTCTAATGAAAGTTTTTTCAAACCAAGTGAAACTTTTTTCAAATCAAATGAAACATTTTTCAAATCAAGTTAAACTTTCTTCAAGTCAAATGAAACCTTTTTCAAATCAAGTGAAACTTTGTTCAAGTCAAATGAAACCTTTTTGAAATCAAGTGAAACTTTTTTCAAGTCAAGTGCAAATTTTTTCAAATCAAGTAAACCTTTTTTCAAGGCAAGTGAAATGTTTTTCAAGTCAAGTGAAACTTTTTTCAAGTCAAATGAAACCTTTCAAATCAAGTTCAACTTTTTTCAAGTCAAGTAAAACTTTTTTCAAATCAAGTGAAACATTTTTCAAATCAAGTCACACTTTTTTCAAGTAAAATGAAACCTTTTTCAAATCGAGTGAAACTTTTTTCAAGTCTAATGAAACCTGTGAAAAACACTGAGGTTATATATCGATTTGAGAATGACTCGGGAACTCAAGGAGTACTTCGGAAAGTGTTAATTTGAGAATGGCTCGGGAACTACACCTTTTCACCACAAATTCTCTTACAAAATTTATATATTTTCAAGCACCCCAAAAAAACACATACGCCCAAGCAACTACATAAATCACTCGGAGAAAAAAAAACACAACCAAAAAAATAAATTTCGAAACAACGGTTTTTGGCTAAAAATTAAATTCGAAATTCAATTGATATATATTCATGATACATTCATGATTCAATCTGACCAAGATAAGATAGCAAAAGTTGCACGAAAGCATAAAAAAATAAACATAAAGCACGCAAACGAACAACAACAACAAACAAAATGCCATAAACTTAGTGACAACATCAACATCAACAACAACAACAGAAAAATGAATAAAAAACAGCAAAGAATAAATAATGAAAATAATAATAAAAGCAACAACAACAAACTTAATAATAATAATAAAAATAAATTTAACAAACTCAACACAACAAGCCAATGATGCCAATTTTCTGAATTTATTTTAAGATAACAATAGCCCAGGGGAACATTCGCAACTCGAATGTGATATTTTTCATTTCAACAACAACAACTACAACCAAATATTTAATGTATGTATTTACAACAACAAAAATATTTAAGCAACTTAGATAAAACACTATAAAAAATATAAAAAAAAAAAAAATTAAATATAAAAATAAACATATTTTATGTTCAAAAAACAATTCGATGACAATACAGTGCAAGCAATTGGAATTTAACAACAACAGCAACAAACAGCTAGCTAACAAATTTCGCCTACACACACAGCCAGTTTGACAAGCGCAGTGGTCTGTGCACAGTTTGTAAGACACGCGTTGTGTATACAGTTTGTTAGGCACGCGCTGTGCGCACAGTTTGTTAGACACTGTATGTAGGCGTAGTTTGTGCATTTCACGTAATTTTATTTAACGTTACGCCATCCTAATTTTTTGCAATTTAATACGTGAAATGAAAAAGTGAAAAAATACAAAGGCTAAACACTACTACATATACAAAACACATAAAAAAATAAATAAAAATAAAAATAAAAAAATTAATTATAAATCATATAGATTTAAACAAACGAACTTGTGGTCGCGCAGATCTTGGATCCGTGCCGGCCATGGGAATACTGTGCCATTTTAGTTGCAATAGTCAAGAATGTCGTGCAGTGGTTTAGTTGACGAGGGGGGTTTTTCACTCGACAACGCTGCTGGCGGCATTTCAAAACCGGAATAATTTATAGTACAATTTTAAACAAACAAAAAAATTACATGCATAATAATATAAAGTTTTTTATAAAAAGCAATTTATATTTTTATACTGCAAATAAGAAAAGGAAGAAGGAAAAGAGGGATAAGAAGAAGAGGAGGAGCAATGAGTGGAGAAAGCAAACCAAATAAAACTAATAACGAAATGCCTATAAAGTGAAGGAGAGCAACGCCATAAATAATTATATAAAAATAATAAAAACAAAAGAAAACAAAAAACGAATAAGCAAAACATGATACATGATATATTATTTTTTATTTCATTTTTGTTTTTTCATCTTAGCACAACAACAACTTTTTACTTTTTTTTGTCATTACGTAACCGTCCAAAGTGGGCGCGAAATAATAAAAAACTCTAGGCGATGACGGATGTGCATAGAACTTGTTAGGTTGTGGATTAAGCTTATAACATAACGTTATGAAACAGGCTGGCTGCCACAGCAGCTAATTAATGAAAACACGATCTCTAAACAGCAACATGTTCAAGCCTGTTTCGGCAGTAGTCATGCGTCCATAACCAAAACTAAACAAAACATGTAACCGTTTGTAATGCGCCAAGAAGTAGAAGCAGAAGCAAAAAAACCAAAAAAAAACAACTCAACTTTAACATCAACAGAAAATAAGTGATAAAAAAAAACGCTAATAATTTTCTAGATTTTTTAAAGAATTCCATTTTTATTTTCCCACAAACATATGTACATGCAAAAAAAAAAAAAACAAAACACTACACAATCGATTCATAATTGGACAAAATTGGCATACAATAAAAAAGTATGTAAACTAAAACGAGCATTTGCGTGAGAAAAGCGGCAATTTTTCGTGCTGCTAAATGAAATATGTATGAAATGTGGCAACAGTGTGGCAACAACAAAAAACATATAATTTCACATTAATATGGTTGTCATCGAATTTTTTAAATAAAGATGCAACCGCCGCAAACATTTTGAATAAAGAATTTTATGTTAAAATTATAGTTTTTTTTCTTATAATAAAACTTTTATTTTGAAGTAGCAGCAGAATGCGGAGCAAAGGCAAGGCAAGACAGGGCAGTTGGTTGTAGAAGACAAAAAAAAAACAAAAACAAAAAAAAAAAAAAAAGAAAATAATAAAAAAACAAGCTTTTGTTGGCGTTTTTGCATGTGCGTGGTTGAAATACATACATACACATGAACAACAACGCTAAAAAGCAACCAGCCACAACAAACAAGCGTAAACAGCAAAGTTGCAACAATTTTTTGGTTTACACACAAGCACATAAATGAAATAGCAATAAATAAATGAGCATAGATGAGAAAATAGAAATTAAATGCAATAGCCCAGTGACTTAAATATATGATTTTTAATAAATATAAATATATGCAGCGCAAGCGAAGACAATTCAAACAAAAACAAACAAACAAGCAAAAAAATGCTAAAAAAAACAACTTAACAGAGGTTGCGTATACGCCGTGTAGGCGCAGCTTAAGTAAACAAGAAAAAAATGTCCAAGCGCGCTGCATATACAATATATATAGATAAATATGTATAAATACGTAGCTAACAACTATGTACAATAAACCAAATAAAATTGGCAATATAAAAATTTTTTTCCATGTGAATCTTTTGCTGTACTTACGTGTATGTGGCTGGCTGGCTGGCTGGCGTGTGTGTTTGTGCATGTGCATGCCATTAACAATAACAACAACCACAAATAGTAATTACAACAATAAAAAGTAATACTAACAACAAAAAGTAATTACAACAACAAAAAGTAATTACAACAACAAAGCCAATAAATTAAAAATAAAAATAAATACATATATGAAAATAAACCACTGCTTTGCCAACGCACTGCTCCGCTCACACACCGCTGCACACACAACAAAACAATTCGATAATACAACAATAAATGCCATTAAAATTACCGCAATAGTACAATCACACATACATTCATATATGTACATATGCAGATACGTACATATGTATGTATGTATGTAATAAATATAATAATTATACAAGATATTAAATATAAACAAAAAATAGAATACAAATGCAATAGCCCAGTGATGTTATTAATATAATAAACAAACAGTTCTTTAATTCAGTTGCTGTCACATGCCGCAATACAAAACAACAACAACAGTAACAAAAACAGCGTGAAAAATTGCCAAGTCGTATTAAATGAGCGAAATTCAACAAAAACAAAGCCAAAATGCCAAAGCTAATTGCAATGAATTGGTTACAAATGCAAAAATGCAAAAAAAGCGACAACAATAACAACAAAGAAGAGTAGCAAACGAAAAACGCAATGCACGTGTAATGCAATTGAATTGAAGAAATGATCGAATAAGAAAAGATAGAAAAGAAAGTATGAAAAAAGCAGAAAATAAAGTATGAAAAAAGAGGTAGAGAAAGTATGAAAAAAGAAGAAGAGAAGGTATGAAATATCAGCAGAGAAATTAAGAAAAAAGCAGGCTCGAATATCAAATTAAAAAAATAACAACAGTACCTGTCGTTATAGGCATGTATGTAACTAATAAAAAATACGCGAAATTAGATTTTCCACTTTGCATTGGAATCGATAAATCAATTTTTCGTTTGTTTTCTTTTTGCATTTAACATTCTATATCGTTCTGCAAACGATAATTCAATTCACCAATTAAAAACTTAACGAAAGTTTATGCAATGCTATACAATAAGCAGGTTGTGTAAGCTAAATAAATACGTATACGAGTAATTAACGAAATGTTGAAGAAAAAAATATTTAAAAAAAGAAAAAAACGAAGAAAAATATCTATATAATATGTATACTATTATACATATACAGAGACTGCAAACAAATGTGATCAGATATTTTAATAGTTTATGTATGTATGTATAACGAGAAGCAAACGATGAACACGAGCGAAGAAACGAAGAAAACATTGCAAATGTAGTGCATATTTGTACATAACATTGCTTTGTAAAGTTAACATTGCATGGGCATGCTTAAAATTCCATGGGCAGGCATGTTTAACATTGCTTAGGCGCTTTTAACATTGCATAGGCAGGCCAACAGTTCTCTGGTCCAACTTTGCAAAGAACATGTTTAATATTGCTTAGGCAGCGTTTTACATTGCTTAGGTGCATTTTACATTGCTCGGGCATGCAAGAAGCAAACGATGAACATTGCATACATATACATGTTTAACACTGTATAGATAGGCAGGCATGTTTAAAACTGCATAGGCAGCCATTTTCAACACTGCATAGCCATGTTAACCTGCAAGGCAGGCTTCCTTAATATTGCATAGCCATGTTAACATTACGCAGCCATGTTATGTACAATGAATGTAACTACAAACAGCGTTGAATGTTGATTCTAAAATAAAATATCAATATATGTATACAAGAAAAACACGTAAAATCAAAAGCATACAAGTATATATACATATAAATATACATATTTACCTACATATGTAAATATGTAAACTAAATCAATATTAACATATATATGTAACACATAAGTAAGCGAATTGTAAGACTTATTACTTATATTTTACAATAGCATATCAAACAACAACAACAAAAATGTTGCGCGATTGAAACAAACAGTCGTGCAACAAATTTTACCGATTCATTTAACAATAGAACAAAACTAGGACATTTGGGGCGAGGAAGCTGTTGCACAAAATGTTAACTTTTATGCCACAACAACACACACCAAATGTCCATAAGGTAACCAAAGTTGATTGCGTGTAGCTGGCATTCAACGGCAGCTAATCAATCAATATTTATGTAAAAAAAGAAACCATATTTTATTTTCAAATAATAACGTTTTTCTGTTGCATTAATACAACAACAAATTTTATTTTGTAAAAAATGTTAATACAAAATTTTTTATTGAGTTTAAAATGCAAAAAAAAGAAGGGAAATTGTGTTAATATTGAGGCGTGTTTTTTTATTGTTGTGTTGAGAAGAGTGTTTTGCAAACGATTTTAAAGCATTTAAGAATTTTGAACTTGGAATTACAAATGCAGTGAATGCGCATTACGTTTGAATGTAAAAGCGCAAGCATGTGCATTGGCACTAAAACTGTGAACTTGCATTGTGCATTACCTGCGAATGTAAAAGCGCATGCGTGTGCATTGACACTAAAACTGTTCACCTGTATTTGCATTACGCTTAAAAGTGGCTTTATAATTGTTCGCTTGCAAAGCGCTTTTTTCTACAAAGCAACACCAACAGCTTTAACACAACAAAAGAATCACAACAATAACAACAACAACCATCTAAAACGAAAAATATAAAAACGAAGAAAAGCAAACCAAAAAAAGAAATTAACTAATTTTCACTCTATTGCTTTAAGCTAATATAATTTTATGGTTATGTATTTATTTTGAGTTCAACAACAACAAAACCATTGGCCGTTAGCGATTTTCTTTTTAATTTTTGCATGTAAACGTTTTTTATACGGAGCAAAAAAACAAAAACACGAATAATTATTTTCAACAATAGTGCCGAAATATTTATAAATATGTATAAACAAATATTATTATAATAAAAAAATAAAATAAAATAAACTAAGCAATTGCATAAGGTTAATGTGTAGTTAAAGAAATTAGTAACGTACGTACGCACGTAAAACACTAAAAAAAAAATACTAAGCCAAACAAACACACATTAAGGCAAACAACAACTGATTGACAAGCTGAAAGCGCAAGAAAGAAGCAAAACAACAAAGAAAACAATCAAAACAAAAAATAAATAAAAATAAAATAATTAAAAAAATCGCAAAAAAAAAATGCAAAATGCTGCATGCAACTTTCCAAATTTCCAGAGGCTGCAAAACTGTTTGTGGTGTGCGAATATCAAATTCAAATGAAATGAGTTTCCCCTATTTTTAAGATACATATAAATTAAAAAAAGATTAAAAATTTAAATTAAGGCAAATAAAAAACAAAAAAAGAACAATAACAGCAAACACAAACACTCACATACATGCATACACATTCCATATAAAAAAAGCTAAACTTACTATAAATATAGGTAAAATAAGTATATATACATATATTCAAAAAAAAAAAATAAAGTATATTATTGCTTATATAAAAAGAAAAACTGTAGTTGATAAACACAAAATTTACAAAATTGAGAGAACGCATACATAATTATGGTGAGTTTTTTGTTTTGAGCGTTAAAATAAGCACAAACAAGAAGATGCAGCAGCGTAAAAGCAACAAATTTTTATTAAAACGAATGGAAATTGGTAAAAATTGGTGATGCCGCAGCAAATGATTTTTTGTTTACTGCATAAATACAACAGCAACAACAACAACATGAAATCAAAAGCCCAACACATGGAAATTTACAACAACAGCCAAGCTTGTTACGCAACATTGAGACCATTATTGAGCAGAGAAATCGGCGGGCAATCTTTTCATTCTGCACTTTCCATTGCTTCTCTCAATTTTTCGCAAAAAAAGACAACAATGAAAACGAAAATTATTCCTAAAATAAACTCATAAACATGCATACATACGTACATACGTACATATACTTAGTAAGTCAAAAAATAAGTTAATACAGGCAGAGAAAATGAAATAAATACATACAAGCGTATACATACATACATACATATTTTAAACATAAATAGAACGGTAAACGATCGCCCAAAATTAAGTTAATTAACAAAAGGAAAATAATTATAAAAAACAAGAATGAAAATAAAATGTTTCAGCTCACAAATCAGCATTGGATTTTTAGTTGAACAGCAACAATTAAAGAAGAGGAAGAAATATGAATAACAAAAAAATAATTATTTAAAACACATCTAGCTACACTAAAAACAATGAATTATTCGCAGCCATCAACGACAGAAAGAAATGCATTCCACATACGCATACATATGTACATACACACATAAATTATATCGTTATACACTTATGTATGTATGTATGAAAAAAATAGTTTTAAACTGTTTTTATAAAACAACACTTGCCATACATACATAAAAATAAGCTATAAAATACATACATATTAACATTTTATCATAATTTTACTTGTATTCACACAAGTGTTGACATTTTCCTTCAGGCAAGCGTATAACTTTTCACGAACGTTGTTTAGGCATTACATTTATCGCATTATACAAACATACTTACGGTTATATTTTATCTCATTTGCATACATAAATGTTACAGCAGACTTATCAACCATATGTATATTTTAGGTCACAACTTCGGACTTTGCTTTAACAGCTAACACATTTTACGAAAGAATATATGTATGTATAAATATAATATGATTTTTGACATTTATTAGATAAAGGATGATCTGACATAATAAAAACAAAAACAAAATTGTTTAAAATGTTCACAAGAATGCATAAAAGCAAAGCTTGAGGCAGGATTGTAAATGAATGTAAAACTTGAGGTGTGAAAATGTAATGGGTTCTTATGTAATGAAAGAAAAAATTATTAACATTTCTGTCTGTAATAAAAAATGCGCTCCTATCATATACCATATACCATATTGCATACAATCAAATAAATAAAAACAGAAGAGCAAAACAAAAAAAAAAACAACAAAAACGAAATAACCTAGAATGCACGAAAATACATATATTTTGTAAAAGTTTGGCCAAACGAAGTTGGAACACCCAGTAACAATTCCAGTAGAGCTTAGCTGTAGCTTTAAAGTTTAAATATCTATGTTTTTGTGTGTTCTGAGTTCTGAGCAAGTTCTCTCAATAAACACAAATTCAAACACACAAAAAATAGCTGCAAAACTTGAAGGTTGCTCAATGCACTCTAACTAGCAAGTGTGGACTAGTGTTTCTTTCCTTTAGAAACATAGTTAGTTTTCTTTGGAGAATGTCCTAGTAAAAGCAATTTCTATACACATCTAATTAAATTTTGTTCAATTTCGGAACAGATGAAATCATGATTAGTCTTCCGAAGATGCTCCAATATACATACACAGCAATATAAAAAATGGTATTTACCAATATTTCACGGTAGGTTAGTCGCTAGTAGTAACAGCAATTTAAGTCTTTGAGTCCATTACGATCAGTATTCATAAAATTTTAAAAGTGATAATCGCTTCCTTGATTAAAATAAAACTTATCTATAAACATATATCAAATTGTAGGGGATTTTATATGAGGAAATGACTCAGAAATGACTGCATTCAGACGACTTTTGCCAAATTTTGACAGCTCATTCCTTGGATAAGTCATATCGACATAGGCTATATTTATTTTTCTCGCTAGATGGCGCTGGGGTCGCTATATTTTCAAAATCTCTATTTATGATACGATTCTGTTCGTTTTTGCGACGCATTTACATATACATATGTATTTGAAGAACTCGGCCACAAAATATGAACCTGCTTGAGAATTTATACCATATTTAATTCAAGTAGCTCAACCTCTTCTCGAGCTATACCCCAATATGTGGAACCAGATGGCCACAAATCAGGGTTTCCATATATAGCTTATGCCATGTGGAGATACTTCCCGAGATACTTGAGCTGATTCAAATAATATAATATAATATAAAACCGGATATATGGACCCGGATAGCCATGGAATGTTATTGATAGGGAATGAGAGTGGAGAGGAACAGTATTATAGGGGGAGGAAGAGATAGAGGGAACGGGAGAAGGGCTTTTCTAATAGAATAGAAAAGCACAATCGCTTACAATTAAAACTCGAATGAGAGTAGAAAATTATTACAAAGGCAGCTAAATAACAGACTTGTCAAGAAGAGTAGCAGGTTAAATGCGATTTTCTCTTATGATCGAAATATCAACGAATTTGCAATCACTTTGATCGCGCAGACGGCACGAAAAAGAAACTTCAAACTTCATTTATATGCGACTTAGTTAAGCAGATACGAAAATAAAAAATTTTCAGACCTTGGTAAAGATAAAAAATGATAAAATGTTTGCGACTTTACAAATAAAAAAAAAAATACACAAAAATTTGATTTAAACTACGCCGTTTTGTCGTTTGTTTTTCCGACAGCGTAGGAATATTATGTATTGTGGAATGATTCCCCGTCATTCCTTGGCAAGTTTGATTTGCTTATGAACCAATTTCGGCGATTTACCATCTTCAGTAGGTATCTTTTTTCGAACAAATCAGGCTACATATCTTTGCTGCTATCTGGAGGCTTCAGTGCTAGCCAAACTGGAATTGTTTACATACATACACCAATACTCTTACACTTAATATCTTTGGTTTACACACAAAACTAAGCCTTATTTTAAACTGTATATATGTATTCCAAAAAATCTTAATTTTGCATTTATTTTAAAATATATACATGTTTGTATATGTACATATATACATTTAGATTTCCACAAGCATTTAAACTTAAAAATAATTAAAAATTAATTTTAGAAAATATTGTAATGTGTATACATACATACGTTTAACATGTAAAAGTTTTGATGATAAACTTTTCGGCTTGAAAGAAACATTTTGGCACAAATTCGTTTTTATGTATTAGATAGGTCAAGAAGTAATAAAGATAAAGAATTGAAGATCGCTGAATGAAGAAGATCTATGTATTTATTATAAACAATAAAAAGTAAATAACTAAATAAAATGTTAAAGTAAACTTTCGCGGGCTAAGTAACTAAATGATAGAAAGTCAATAAAATGCAGTCAAAAGCAAACGCAACAAATGGCGAAAATTATATTAATTATAATAAAAACAAAATCCAAAAAAAAAACAAAAAACAAAAAAAAAACAAAAACAAAAACAAAACATATAAAAAACGCGACAACTTTGGCAAAAAACGTGTGACACAACATGTCCGCCATTTAAATGTGACTAATGCGAGTGAGTATGTGCAGCCGCACGCTAAAATGGAGGTTGACATACGTACTCAGAGAGCGCTCCCAAGCTACGTCCTGCCGATGGGCGTTATAAAACATGCATATGAAATAAAAGAAATTAAAACCCGAATGTGACTAAAATAATTAAATAAATAATTTGCGAAAACAAGACCAGACAAGAAAACAAACAAGATGCCAAAAACAAACCGCTTATGGGCGCTGACGTTAGAGGGTATAAAAACTACACACAAAGAAATACTTAAAAAACTAATCAAGTTATATTATAATTTAAGTGAATTATACTAAATTAATATGTTTAGGAATAAGATTGTATAACAAGCAAAAAACATGAGAACTTTCGGTAATGTTCCTATATATTATACATACGTGTAAAGAAAGTAAAAAAAAAAAATAAATTAAAGTTTTGACGTACATTTAGGCACTTTAGGTATATTTCGGACTTGAATCTTAAAAAAAAAAATAGGAAAAGAACATGATTCAAAACAAAAAACAAAAGGAAAATGAAAATATACAAAATTTTGATGAAGCAAAATTTGTGGTGAAAACCTTTTTATAAATAAAAAAATAAAAAAAAAAATAGTTTTTGTAGCCTCTAACGTTTGTTTAGCCAAAGCGCGTTAACTGAAACAAAAGAACCAACAAACAAAAAGGATTCCAAAGTAATGATTGTAGAATCAAATAAAAGAAAACATAAACGAAAATAAAAATAAAAAAGCTTATAATTTACAGGCAGAAAACGAACAACTTTTGAATAAAAAAAACAAGCAACAACAACATATTAATTACAGAAATCGCATTTTTTAATTTCAAAACCCATGGACGACAACAACTCGTTTATAAATTTTTTTTATATAAAATGTTGGACTTTTTCTTTAAAATTTTTATTTTTTTTTTCATTTGTCGTGACTTCTTTTTTTTTTTTTGTTCATACCACTCATTACAAAACGTACTTTTTAATAAGAAAATAAAAACAATAACAAAAAAACACGGCGCAAACGCGTAATTATTGGATATACAAAAAAAAAACATTCTGGAAACGAAAACATTCAGGAAACCTCTCTCGGCCATCTTTGGATAATTCTCTCTCGGTGTAATTCAAGGACAAAAAACCAAAACCAAAAAAAAAAAACATTCAAAAAGTATGAAAAAATTAACAAAAACAAAAAACAAAATCCAAAAAATTAAAAAAAAAACTAAAATTAAACGTAAAACAAAATTAACAAAAAAAAACAAAATTTATAAAATTTTGGACAGCAAAATTTCGTAGCAACAAAATTTGTGGACCAGCGCTGAAGCAATTAAGCGGTGCAAAATGCATTTGGGCAAAAAAGGAAAAATTATAAGGAGCTATGGATGAAAAATTTAATATATCACGAAAAAAAGTACAAGCTTGTTTTAAGCACCTTCGCGCCTTATCTTTAAGAAACAAAATAAACGACATAAACACTAAAAAAAATTAAAAATGAAAATTAAAATCCCTTTAAAAAAATTTAATGATAATGAAGATGTAAATTATTGTTCAAAGAAATCTAGGAAAAAATTATTAGTCCCGATCAAAAAACGGCATAAATAATGTCAAACAAAAAAAAAAACACATTTTATTTAAGAAAAAAAATATGTCTCGTGGAATATAAAATTACAGTTTCGATATTTCAAAGCAAATTCGTTTTTAAGTTTAATTTACTATTTGATAATTTTTATTTTGAAAACATTTGCTACTAAATTACACACACAAAATTTTCAAAAAAAAACCTTTCGTTCGCGCACATGAAAACCAAAAAAAAGCTAAATTCAAAATAGCGATAAAAAGTCGAAAAACGAAATCAATCGAAAATCTGCCTTAAATTATATTTTTTGCAATTGGAACAACAAACAACAATAAAAACAAAAAAATTTAACAGCAATTAAACAGCCAAAGCAACAACAATAAAAACAATAATAAAGGCATAAACGATATACCGTTACCGATTGACAACAGCAACAACAACCCAAACTAAACGCAATAACAAATGTAACAAAAACAAAATTATTAAAAATCATTGATTGACGCAAATAGCAACAAAACAATAATCCGAGACAACTGCAACGCAAAAAAGTACTAAACAAAAGTAATAGAAATGGATTGAAAATCAAAAAAAAATAAACCAAACACTAAATAAACAAGCCAAAGCAATAAGCGAAATTAAAAAAAAATGGAATTAACAAAACTTTGCCAACGGCTGTGCGCAATTTTACTATGTATAGAGCTTTTGTCGCAGAAGCTGGCAACATTGGCCACGAAATGCGTAAAAAATGCAACGCTGCTGCGCATAGATACTTTGGCAACAATGCAACCACATAGTAAATGCAACAGTCGCTGGCGGGCCGACGAAAGATTAAAAAAGAAAATAATAATTTTATTTTAATTTTATGCAAAATTCAAAATCAGAGACAGAAAAAAGTCCATAAAACCAAAGCAGATTTCCAAATTGATAATGTAGCACAATACATATAAGAATTCCAAAAAAAAATGTGCTTTCATTTAAATTTTATAAAAATTTATTTGATTAATTTTTCTATTTAAAATATATGTGTACATTTAATTGCTGCTCATTTTGTTAACTTTACTTATTATTTATTATATATGTATACCCACACACATTACAAAAACAAAAAACATTTAAAAAAATTCAAAAAAAAAAAACCAAAAAAATATGAAAAGTGTATTCTATTTTATTATAATACGATTATAAGAGCAGAAAACACTGCAAAAAAATTAAAATTAAATAAAAAATTAAATAAAATTAAATTTAAAAATTAAAATTTTATTTATGTTAAGCATTTGCTCAACGATGCAATTTAAGCATTGCATACATATGCTAATTACATATATACATATGAATGTATATGTATAATGTAATAAAATTTATTTGATATATGCAGAGATGATTAAAGAAATTACGATAAATTAAAAAAAAAGTATATATAAATTAAGCAAAAAAATGCGCTCTAACTTCTATAACACTTTAGTTAAGTATGTATTAGATGTAAGCAAAAGCATTATAATAATTAAAAAAAATTATAATTAACAAAAATTAATAATAAAAAAAATTAATAATAAAAAATTCTATGTTGTGGCAAAATTCAAAATGTATTTTTTGTCAATCGTACATGCATAAATAGTACATAACTATAATTATACATTCATTCATAAACAATTATTTACCTGAGTTAAGCGGTAAACAAAATTCAAAAAAAAAATAAATAAAAATGGCAGAAAAACAATGTAGCAGTTGTATGTATATTATGTTATATTAAGTAATGGAGAGAAACTTACATACATATATGATGCATAAAAATAAATATTAAAATTAAAACAAAACAAAAACAATATGTATGTATGTAAAATTAAGCTAAATTCAATTTTAAGCCCGCATAACTTGTAACTGCATACATTTTAAATTGTATATGTACAGACATACATACATACACACACATTAGCATTTAAAGAATATATATATATATATATGTATTGTGTGATTAAATAAATATTCATACACGCATATATATACATACATAAATATTCAACTATAAGCCAAGCGGTAACGAGAAATGGAAGTTGGCGGGAGCAAAAGTAAAAGCACACTCCTTATATACATACACACACACATATACATATATATAATATAGAAGATGAACATGAAAAAATAAACAAATAAAGAAAAAAACCAAAAAGCGCATGAAAAAAAACTCATTTATAAATAAATGAGCGTAATAAACTATTTAATCAGTTTTCAAGGCAAACAAATTTTTTGTGTGGCTCTAATATTTATGTATGTATGAACAACAACAGCAATTAAATGCATTCAAGCAAATGCATGCAGCATTGTAAAACGTAAGGACTTTGTCATTACATGCATATATATATATATATATACCTAATTATCATACATACAGACTTATTTACTTACCCGTAAATAGATGCATATGTACTTGCTTATGGCTACATATGTGCTATATGTCATACATATGTATATGTAAACTTGCATCATAATGTTCCATACTCGTAAAAATGCATACATACACACCTTCTTTGGTATATCAATTAAGAAACTTATATACATACAGACGCATGGTTTTTTTCTGAACCAATTTAAATTAAATACATATGTACATACCTACATTGTACATAGATAAAACATTGTCTATATGATTCGCTACAAAACACATCAGAGGAAAATGAAAGAAATTGTACATAAATATTTAGTATTCAAAAGTGTTTCAAAGCTGGTGAACCTGGTACGCTTATACTATCTATTTATCCACTGTATGTACACTTATTTAAATTAGGTAAATTTCTTACTTTTTTGTTATTTTATTTATTTTTTTAACTTCAAATCTTTACACAATTCTTAAAGCTTTTGCTTCAACGTTTCACAAGTCACTGCAGTGCTCTACTCAGTACATGCCGTGAAAACATTGCGGTAAATGCTAGCAACATTTTTGCACATTTCTCTTTAAATTGCATTTAAATTTCAAGGAAATGTGACATTTGTTGAACGTGAATACACTAGTATACATACATTTGTGTCGGCAGCGCAACAAAACTGCCGAAATATTGGTAAATAATGTAAAGCTCCGCAAAACATTAGTTTCCACTGGCAACATTTCACCGCAAACCAAAAACATGTTGCTAACGAAATTTCACAACTGTGTAGGTACACTGTAGGCATTTGCGCTGATTTGGTTTCGGTATAAATTAGCTAACCGCATAGGTACTTTAGAGCAGTTGAGCTTTTAATTCACTGCTTGTTGATATATGTATGTAAATCACAGATTTGTTCACACGCACAACGTGAATGAATCAACGATGTATTTCAAAAAATACTAACACTCATTTTATGCGCTAATTCAAAGAATTTGTTCGATTCTCAAGGCAATCAATTAAACAATAGTTACATATATAGCAGCTGTAAACAACAACAAAAACTGTTAAGAGGCAATAGCATTGGATATGGAAGGCAACAAATCAACAACAGCGAAATAGTTAAATAACCGGCAAACTTTGTTCAAAATGCACTTTTCGAATTACGTGGGCAATTTACTATTTTAATTTTTGTTTTTAATTTACATTCGTAAAAACACTTTCGATTAAAACTTTTGGCGCATGCTTTTGGATGAACTTTTGGCATTTTTAAACATTAATTTTCGAGCGAATTTTGAACAATCCCACAAGCAAAAAACACAAAGGACCATCACCTAAATCAACAAAAACAAAAACGCACATGGGCCAAAACGTCCGATCTAAAAAGTGCCTTCAAAAATAAAAATAAAAATAAAACAAAAGCAAAAGCAAAAGCAAAGTACTTAAAAAATGTTAATTTTTTAAGCAAAACTAAAAAAACCAAAAATATGTAAATTGTAGAAAAATTAAACTAACAAAAAATATATAAAAAATGCATATTAGAAAAATAAAATAAAAAACGCGTGAAAGGAAAACAACTAAAATGGGCCCAAAATAGACCAAATCAAAACACCAAAATCAACAATTCTTTGAATTAGCGGCGAGAATTTGTTAAATTTATTTATTACTTAATTTGAGTTAAAAAAAAAGTAGTAATTTTTTGGCAGCAAAAATTTATTTAGTGTTAATTTTTTATTATAAGTAGTTGGTGTATGTATAAAAGTTAAAAATTTAATTGCGAATTTCGATGAGCAAAAACATGTGTAATGTAAGCAGTTATATGTGTTTACTAACAACTATTAGCAGTGGAATATAAAAAAAAGATATTATTATAGAAATAATTTTTTTTTTATTTAATTTGCTGGTAATAATAAAAATTAAAAAGCTCTAGGAAAAGCCAGTTCATCAATATTCATGAAATAAAAAAGGCATAACTGGCAAAATTTTAGCACTACATATATACATACATATACATATGTATATGTACATAAATTCATATGTACATATGTAGAAACTTTTTCTTTTCTTTCATAGGCGAGTCTGATGTGTTGCGTAAAAATGCACAAAATTTTCTAACCAAATTACAATACCAAACATATTTGAAAACCAATACAAAAACAAGAAAAAAAAACACTGAAAGACATGAAGACTTCTAAACATCAAGTTTCATTATAAATGTATTACAACAATACACATAAATAAAATAATAATATGTAACTTAAAACGAACAGCTAAAAGCGATGCACAATAATAACTGCTGTGCTGTAAATGATTACTTTGTGGATTTTATTGCAAAAAAATGTTTGATGTTTTAAACAAAAAAATAATTAAGTTTAATATATGTAATAATTAAATAAAAGCTGCGGTGTGCTGTGTTGGCTCAAAGCACAATTTGACATTCGATCTTATGCCTTGATCACACTTACGAGCAAGATTGGCGAGCCAACAAACGAAACGAGTTGCTCGCCAGTTTGTACGGTCCTCTACTTGCCAGAATGTTTAAAGGTAACGAGCAGATGGACGAGTTATTACTTTTTGGAACGCTACTTTCACTTGAATCCCTAGGTATCTACTCATTAGATGTGATCAAGGCATTACAAGCAGTTCATCGACTTGTTTCAATGTATGTTAGGAGATATCCAAAAACTGCCACCAGCATTTCGAACGCATTATCATATTTATACTTTTAAGTCTTATATGGTTAATTTAATTTTTTCTGATAAAACTAGATTTGGCATAAATTTAATTTATGTGTTTTAAATTTAGAAACAACATTTAGGTTTTAAAATAAAATCCACACCACATGAAGAATGAAGATTTAAACTTTTACAACTTTTTTAATGATGTCCAAGAGTATATATTTATTTTCTTTCTCTAAAATAAACAGCTCATAATTATAATTAAGTAGTAAAAATAAAAAAACAGAAAATTTAGTTAAACTGCAATAGACCGGATTAATTTCCAAGACATAGTACAAACAAATTTAGGATTAACTTTTATATACATACATATATAGAGATACAAACATACATGATTAAAAAAAAGAAAACTTGAAGAAGTCTTAAAAAAAGAATAATGAAAGTGAAATACGATATACGATCAAAAAGGAAAGTAAAAGTAAGAAAAAATCGATTTATTCAAGCACTCTGATAAAGCCTGCCTGCGCGATTTTTTTTAATGTCAAATGCATAATTATTATTAACTTTGGCTGAAACACATACATTTACTTTTTCTAATAATTCACTTAAAATTTGCAAAAAAATACAGCAACTGGATTAATTCAATGTAGACTTTTCTTATCAAATGCAGTGTAGAAGAAATGTGAAAACTTTTCGGTTTGTAAGTTTGGCACAAAATGTATCAAATAAAAACTAAAAACTAAAAATAAAAATAAAAACAAAAACACAAAATGTTGTAAAATGCGTTAAGGAAATAAAATGCGTTTGAAAAAACAAAAATGAATTTTAGAAAATGACAAACAAGAAATGCTCAAAAATATACATATAATAAATTAAATAAAAAGAGTTCGGAAAGCAAAAAATAAACTGTGTGAATTTGGAACACACTTTATTGTAATGTATGTAAATCATTTTTTTTTTGTTTTCTGAGACCCTTCTTTGGCTTATAAAAAAACACACACACACAAAAAGAAATCAAACTTCAAATTACACGTATCGAGCAGATTACAGATTAAGCGAATACATACATACATATGTAACTATGTACATTCATACATACATATATACTATGTAGTCGCTTAAATTTTGTAAATTAAATGACATTAAAAAAAAATATTTGGATATATAAATTAAACCAACAAAAAAAACAAACACAATGATAAGAAAATTCTACATGCATAAGTTGTATTAACGCAAAAAGGGCAACATTAAATTCATAAACAAAAAAGGAAAGTTTAATGAAAAAATACATGAAAATGGCGAATAACAAATTTGCAAATAAGATAAGTAAGAAATAAATATTAAAAACAAAAAACCATCAGCTATATTACATTTTTAATCGTAAACAAAAAAAAAACAAAAATAATTATTTTATTGAAATTATGTAAAATTTGCAAAAAACGAAAACAAAAAAATTATATTGTTTATTTTCATCTTGAGAAATAAAGTTTTAAAATCGTATAAAAATAGTAAAAAAAAAAAACAATGACAATGTGTTTTTCTTTCTTCAATTCTAAACTAACGCCGATTTCTACAGGAGATGGCAAAAAAGGCTGCAGAGAAGATGGGGTTAAGGAATTGCTCCTACATATCATCCACAACTGTCAGCTAAGGCTCGTCTAATAGGGTCTATACTAGTAGTGGGACTTTTTTCGAATAATATTCGAATAAATATTCTTGCACGTGCTTTTCGTGGAAATAGCTTGTGTGTTCGGTTGTGTGTTTGTATGTTCGGTTGTGTGTTCGCTGGCGTTTTCTCTGCTTCTGACATTTTTGAAAACCGCCGTCTAACTGTAATCACCTATTCTCCTTCACATAAGACGACCTGTATATAGATTGGTCTTGTTTGTGGAATAGCTTGTGTGTTCGGTGACAATTTTCATGCGAAACATAATTTTATGGCAACTTTGAGAGTTCTATTTTCAAAAGATATGTCAGATTTTATGACTCTGGCGTTTCATCAAAATTGGCACGCAAGGCGAGCCCCAACATAATAACGTCAATCGATAGATTCTCACCTGCTTTTTAGGTGGTGACAAAGTGTGGAACGTATTAATGTGACGTCATTTTTATCGACAATTTTACAGATTTTGTTACAGAAATTCACTTCAGAACTCTACCCTACTCGGGAAAATTGTCGATTAAATTGACGTCATAATAATATGTTCCACACTTTGTCACCACCTTCGCAACGCAAACTATAAATTTCTTTGTCGTAACAAAGTATGAACTCTGACTTATGAGCTGTCAATCAAATAACAGCATTTTCCAACACTGTAGTTACGCAACTGTCAAATATGACATATCAATCAGCTGTTCGCTGGTGGTGTGCAAGGCCTTTTCTGGTGTCGGATAATTTACATTTTCCCCAAGATGTCCTTTTTAGCCACATTCAGAAAGTAAATATATGGAAAATTTTGGTTTATTTAAATCCATAAACCATAATTTATTTATTCCGAACACTTGCAGATTAACACTCAATTCGACGCTTCGTCAAATCGCTAGCACACCTATAAGCCGCCTACAAATAACGCCAATTTTATGTGCGGAACCGTTAAAGAAAAAGAAAAAAATTGACCCTCAAATTATAAAAAACAGAGAAGACAGACGCAAAAAGAAGTTGGAGAAACAAATTCGGCGTTTGGAGAAAAATTCACGCCAACTGAAACCAATTGAAGAATTAGAAGTTCCACTCACACTATTAGACGAAAAGGAGTAGGTGTAGTTTTCTCTTTTTTTTTGATCACATATAATACAACGTTCATATGCAATTCATTTTAGGAAACGTGCCCGCAAATTAACACCGTTGAGTGATAAGGAAATTGAGCGACGTTCGCTTTTAACCAAAGAGTGGGCAAAATATAAACATCAAGAGAAGATGGCTGACTTGCAAATCATCGATAGATTAATGCAGGCGCAAAATAAAGCATTGGAA
Source organism: Urophora cardui (assembly GCA_960531455.1). NCBI lineage: Eukaryota > Metazoa > Arthropoda > Insecta > Diptera > Tephritidae > Urophora > Urophora cardui. The sequence goes on from OY482672.1 coordinate 142,837,758, forward strand.
GAGTTGCGCAAAGAATCTGAGGAGCTGTATCAAGAGGCGATACAAATTGATATGACATTGGTGCCGGTAACTGTTAAGGGACCCGTTGCAACGCCACCAATCAAAGGCTATGTTAGTCCAGATGGTGATTATATTAATGAAACCAAGAAATGGGACTAAAATTTTAGTTTTATAGCTTAGTACATATGTAATTTGTTCATTATTTAGAATTTGTTTGACAAATTTATATTTAAACATATTAATTAAATATACAAAATCTTTTGTTGCCAACAAAATTAAGAGCTAACTCTGCGTGTGTTTAGGACATCCCCTGGAAAGACACGTTTTAAGTTCCATGCGTTTGCTGGTGTAATTGCAGCTGATATATCTGCTGGAAGACCTATCACCCAATGCTGATTGCAATCAACTTTGTTTCCAGCATGAAAACTACCTCAAGATTTATGCTTTCCTCTAAATGTGTTAGTCTTCAGCAAATATATTCAAAATATTATATTTAGTGGAGATGAAACAATTACGTAATCCTCAAAAAACAAGCAAATATGTATTAATCCTTAAGTTGATAATTTCAGTGTTTAAAGTTTTAATTTTTATAGCGCAGTGATCAAGCCGTTTTTTGTTGATTTTGTTTCCTTTCGGGAATAAAAATTATGACGACGACGTAGTTGGGGTTGGGTTGGCTTTGGCTGCCGCTTGACGCTTTTTCACACCCCAATTGTATACCCTAGCCATATTTACTTCGGTTGTGGTTAACTGATCTCTGCAAAGATAGAAACAGTAAAACAGTTAGTGCTGCGTGCTTCCAATTAAAGCAAAAAAGGAAAACTTACCTTAGAAAATCTTGATCGTGTTCAACGGTTTTAAGATTTACAACAGCTGATTCCATATTTTTCTTTAAAAGCTCCTCGGCTTCATCTAATGGGTATTCCAGCATCACACTGGCACCCAACCATAGACACACAGTTTTTGTTGGTGGTACAAGTGTCTTAATAAAAACTTGATCACTAAGTAAAAATTGTGTTTCTCGCTCTTCTGTTTCTTTTCTTAACACATCTATCATTTCCAAAGAACGTTGCAGGTCTGGAATCTGTGATTTAAGCTTACGACGCCGCGCTTCTAAATTAAATGCCATAAATCTATATTTACTATGCTGTTCGTCCAATCGCTGTAGAACTTTTTCACAATTTTCTTCATTTTCTGGTTTTGCCATAAATGTGTCAATTTCATCCTACAATTAACAAAAGGAATAGTGACGATGATTAATCTACACATGACCATAAGTATGTGTAGGTGTTTTTGTTTTTGAAGGCAATAGGACTTCTATGGCCCGGTCAATTAGGTTATGGTTTGCTGACACTATAAAATACCTACCAAAAACACTGCCTCTGGTATACCCGCAAAGGATTTCTGGTTTACAGGTAATTTTGGCATTTCTATAGAATTAATGATACCAGTCATTGTGCTAGAAATTCGTTTTTTATTATTAATTTAAATAGTTTTTAGCAGACGTTCTAAATGCGACAGACACCAACAAATCTTTTCAATCCACAGCAATACGATCCACAGTGGGCCCAAATCAAGAAATGTCAAAGTGGAGCGCGTTGCCACATTGCTTACATAAAAAAGAGCTTCTTACGATATTACCTTTCCACTTAAAAAACCATTTACACTGCTATTCCGAGCGTTACCGGAAAATTTCTTTACTGGTAATTTATAGGGGCATTTCAGTTATTACATCTGGGTCTGGGTTAAGATAAATTTTTACTGAAACAATCCGGCTCATAATGAAAATTGGCTGCACTTGAAAAGAACTAAAAAGAAGAAGAAACATATACAACATATACCCAGCAGTAAAAATCTGAAATGAATCCTTTATGAATCACTGATGAAATTCATCATGAGGAGGCATCAGTGAATGCTTTCATATAAAGGCTGCTGAATTTTTTCAAATAAATGGGTTGCTTTCCTCATGCCTATATGACTCCGTTCGGAGCCGGCATAAAACTGTCCAATGGTAGGAAAAACAAAAGGAGCACACCTCGAATTGGGAGAGAAGCTCGGCCATAAAACTCGTCAGAGTTATAATAGCGCAAAAACAATTCTTCTGTACGTTGAAAAGAGACAAATACTCCCTCAAAAACAATTTGATTGACTTTAAACTTCAAACTAAATGAAAATAACTATTTCAAAAATTATTTTTTTTAGAAATTTGAATTTAAATTACTGAAATAAATTATGAAACTCAAATGGCGGGATAGCTATGTATTCCATGTTATAAGGAGAAGCCAGTGCGCAGTATAATTTTTCTTCCGGACTTCTTCTTTCCCCTTACGTCCAAAGCAGAAGCTTACAAGAGGCAAATTTGAAATTTGTATTTCCATATATTTTTTATTTTAAATATAATTTGTTTTATAGTTGTTAAATTGAAAAATTTGTCAGAAAAGCTGCCGAATGTCAAAAAACCTACCGAAATACAAGCTGGCTCGTGGGTTTATTACCGCCTAGATGGTATTTTGTTTGGGTTTTTCAATATAGCTTGCACGCTTGCATCAACGCAAAACGATAGTGATGAATATTCAACAAAGAATGATCAATGATCATTTAGCAGTGAAACATATTTACTGCAGGGTATATGTATACATACACAAATGTCACTTTTCAGTTCTGCCAAATCAATAAAGCACTGTGCTGCCAAATCAGCACGGAAAAAACAAATCGAACAGGGCGGATCAGAAATTGAACCAGCAATTTATCTGGTTTAATCGAGCTGAAATCTTTGTTGTTGCATTTACATGCAAAAATTTTTATCTGGGTTAGGATCACCGTATGTGAAACACGGCTTATGTTGCTGAAAATTGTTACCATCTTTTCAATTGGTATTCTGGCACAAATGGTAACGCTGTCAAAGCATTTCCATACGAACGGAATTGAATCGGGCTGAAAATGGTAACAAAATATTACCACGTATTGAGGTGGTAACTTAATTTTCTGCTGCCAGAATACGAAAAGAGTGTTTAAAGTACCAGATTCTTTATTTCACCAGTAAAGTAAATTATGTTACCACACCGGAATAGGGCCGTTACACTGCTATTCCGAGCGTTACCGGAAAATTACTTTACTGGTAATTTATGTTGCTGAAAATTGTTACCATCTTTTCAATTGGTATTCTGGCACAAATGGTAACGCTGTCAAAGCATTTCCATACGAACGGAATGGAATCGGGCTGAAATGGTAACAAATTGTTACCACGTATTGAGGTGGTTACTTAATTTTCTGCACCCAGAATACGAAAAGAATGTTTAAAGTACCAGATTCTTTATTTCACCAGTAAAGTAAATTATGTTACCACACCGGAATAAGGCCGTTAGTAAAAATTTATACATATTTGTATATGGTTAGGGCCTTTTCACATTACTCGGTACGACATCGGATCGACATTTTTTGCTCGGTATTTTCAGCTTACCGAAACGATTCCGCGTTGCTGTGTTTTTCACACTTGTGGGAATACTTTCGGTGCGTAATCGGCAGAAAATAGGAAAACAAACATCGAAATTTGCAAAACAAAATTTTTAACTTCAACAAATCACTCAATAATAACAATAATGTCTTCTAGCGAAGACGAAGACATTATAACTTGCTACATTTTACTGACTTTGTTCTTCTTCTTTTATTACGCCGCAAAAATGTATGCAGTAATTCCTCAAATTTTACTGACCGGTCTTACCGCGTTGCGGTATACCGAAATTAATCCGCTCCGATTTCATGTATGCAACACTAATGTGAAAGTGCCAATTGAAATACATGTGGTCAGTAAGGTTTCGGTATACTTTCGGTAAAAACCAAAAATGTCGATCCGATACCGCACCGAGTAATGTGAAAGCGCTCTTACATTAAGGTTGTTCTGGCAGTCTAATATTTTTGCCGAGATATCATGATATCTTGAGAAATTTGCCACACTTAGAGAGTGCTCCTCAAAGAAAATAAATTTCGAACTGACTTCATTGTGAACTAGCATGTGTATCATATTCTTTGAACTTTTTATCCGACTGTTGTCGCTTTGCTTTGCTTGCATTAGTTTTTTAATTAATTAATAAGGTTGTTCTCTCTGTCTAATCTTTTTACCGAGATATCATGATATCCTGAGAAATTTCTCACACAGAGAGAGCGCACCTTTAAGAAAATAAATTTCGAACTGACTTCATTGTTAACTAGCATGTTAACCATATTCTTTCCACTCTTTATACGATTGTTGTCGCTTTGCTTTGCTTGCTTCAATTTCGAATTAATTAATTTTTTATCTGGATAAAATAAAATACTTAAAAAAAGAACTAGAAACATAAATTTAAACTCACTTCTCATAGAAGAATATTGTGAATGTAATAACATGGTTGCATTTCTCGTGATATTTTTCTCATGATATCAAATATCACGGATTGGGGTATGAGAAATTTGCCGAAGCTCCAAATTTGACAAGACGTGTATTTTGTTGTTGTGCTCGGCAAATTTATCACACTTATGTCATTTCGGCAAATTTGCCAGGCCAAAATCACACAGAGAGAACAACCTTAACATTTTATCCGAATACATAAAATAAAATTCTTTAAAAACAAGAACCAAAAACATGTATTCAAACTGATTTCTCACAGAAGACTATTGGGATGTAATAACACAGTTGCATTTCCCGTAATATTTTCTCACCATATCAAATATAACGGGTTGGGGTGTGAGAAATTTGATGAAACTTCAAATTTGACAAGACGTATATTTTGTTGTTGTGTCCGACAAATTTATCACACTTACGTCATCTCGGCAATTGTGCCAGGCTAAAATCACACTGCCAGACAGCGTTGCCGTTTTGTGGGTAATTCCCCAAATTTGACGAATTTTTTAATATTTGGGTAATTTTGGGGATTACCATGATTTGGGGAATTTCGGGGAATTCGCCTTTTAATAGTTTTATATGAATAATAATACCTATAAAAAAATTTATTATTTTCACCAGTTTCTATTACATTCGCATTGTGTGAAAGTGTGCATGAGTTTTTGCAGCATTTATTTAATTTTGAATTACCGGCTGGTCGAACATGTAAAGGCAAATTTCATAAGTCCATTAAAGTAAGAAGTTAGCTAGGAAAAAATAAGCAATTTTATACCTTTCATGAACATGAAATGGTATTATAACATTGAGCCAAAACAGGTTTGTCGAAAGTTCCAGAAGGAGAAAAAGTAGACCCACCAAAATATATACCGATATTATCAGAATCATGAGCTAGTTCCTCAGTTGTTAAGATACGCTGATCATTTGTCGGAATCGGCCAAATTCGACCATTATAATATATAGCTCCCCTACTACCAACCATACAATTTGGGGTAAAACTTCTCCACTTAAATTGCTAAGATCATTACAATAGCCGCTTTCGATTCACAATTTCTCTGCTGGCTATAAATTTCCTTCTGTCAAATTTATATGTGAATGATGGCGAGCAGAGGGAAATTTTTATCGACCAGTTAGCGAGTATGGCTACTACTCATTATGGGTTCAAACATTTTTATTCGATCCGACCTCGCTTGTGTGATGGCGAATCGAAAACGACAAATATTTTTTTATAAATATTTGCATAAACAACCCACAGAATTGGAGGTACCGATAAATTAAAGAAAATCGGACTATTTTATGTTTCATTTCTCTCTTACTTGTTTTATGTTTCTTTATAACTTTTTTTAGCCACACATATATGTACATTAGATGCGTTTTTTTAGATATTCCCTCCGGCACCGAAATATGAAAATAGGATGTTTTGTGAAATTTTTTTTCAGTTTACTTACTCTAAAACAACCTATTTTCATATTCCAGTGCCGGAGGGAGGATCTGAAAAGGTTTAAAGAATCCCATACAAAAAAAAACTCATCTAATGTACATACATATATGCACATAAATTTAAAAATCCAAATCGTTATAAAGTAAAATAAATTTTAAAATACTTGTTTATTGGAAATCTCTTGATGATACTACCCGACAAAAACATATCCTCGACATTTGATTCCAATGTATTCCTGCTGATTCCAAATATGTAATCAAATGGTTCAAAAGTAGAACAGCTTTCGAGATATTTTGAAATTTCAGTTTTGGCGCTAAGAAGAAAAGGAGGATCAGTAATCTGTCAATACCTCCGCCATTACCGTCTTCAGTTTTATGTTTTTTCATTTCATTTCATTTTGAGAAGATGAAATACCCTTTCCAATTCCACATAAAATCGACGTTAAAGTGACGGAATTATGGCGGACAAAGGATTTGTTTTTATGCAAAAAAAAGTTAAATACAAGATGTCGAGGATATCAAAATTTTTGAAATTTTGTCGGGTAGTGTAATTTGAAAATTTTTATGGGGAATTTTGGGCAATTATGGGTAATTTGAATATTTTTTTGGGTAATCTCAAGAATTTAAAACGGCAACGCAGCTGCCAGAACAACCTTATTGAATTTCCCTCGTATAGACTAACAGCTCTATTCTGTGTACTTGACAAATTCACCATATTGCTTATTTGTCAATTTTGACTATTTATCAAGTATTTGCTATTCTGTGTCAAAATAAAAAGCTCTTTTCTTGCCAAATTGTCAATACGTCGATTGGTCTTGACAAATAAAATTCCTTTGTTTTGAATTCAAAGTTATTTTTTTATATTTTCTTAAATAATGGATTTTTCTGTTATTGGTGAATGAGGAAGAAAATTCGGAAAATAGAAATCGTTCGCGGCACTTAAGATCCTTGGGGACTCGAGCGCTCCATTTTCCTAGTGAAAAACTTCCGAGTGAAAATTTGTTCGTGCAAAATTTTCGTTTGACCCGTCAATTGTGCCAGTGCCTTATTCATGATTTACAACCATATGACGATCAACAGACGTCTTTGTCATTAACTGTCCGGATTTTGGCGGTCCTATCAAAAACGGGTCCTATTAAAAATGTGTGGGCACACACTCTCCCTTTCCTATCGGTCTCCCTACTACTCTGCATTTCCCGTTCGCTCTGTCTCTACCTCTCCCTATACTACTCTCTCTCTCTTTCCCTCTCCCGTTCCTTATCAACAAGTTTCCATGACCATCCTGGTCCACATATCGGTCTATGTCATATACATAAATCGATTTAGGTATCGAAAAAAAGTTAGTTGTATATTGGAAACCTGATTACTACTACATTGCTCAAAAATATCTCGAGCTATTCAGGTTCATGTTTGGGCCTCAATATCGGGAACCGATTGAGATATCCGTATAGCGCTAAACATGTATGGTAACCCTGAGACGCACCCTTAACTTGATGCCAATATTCCGCAAAAATATTTGGGGCACATCCGGGACCACGTTTTGGTCTCTATCTGGAGAACCGACTGGAAAATTGGAATGGAATGAAATTTCTATTGAAGCTCTGATTTATACCTTTAATTTGATACCAATATTGCTCAAAAATATTTTGGAGCCATCTGGGTCCTTATATTGGCCCAGATAGATAATTTTAAATTTCAATGTGATCGGCCCGGTAGCTTCGGCGTGCATAAGGAACAAACACACAAACAAACAAACTTTCATACTTATATACATATGTATGTATATACATACAAACATATGTAGATATAAAATACTTACATTTTTTCAGTTTCTATTTTGCGATTTAATTGTATAAACAGCTGATTTCTGTTTACAATATTTTTTTCACCACGTGTTGGGAAAATCACATTTGTAAGAGCTTTTTAGATTTGTCAAGTTACGCACAGAATAGGAAAAATAGTCAATTTGATAAAAATCTTGACTATTTGTCAACTTATTGATAATTTGTCAATTTCACAGAATAGTGCTGTAAGAACGTAAATTTAAGTGCTTTGTTATAGGAATTTTAGCTATTCTTGTCCATGGTATAAGTATACCAGGTAAAACAAACGTCAAGTTTTCGTCGCCATATTAACCACCTGACAATTAAGCAGATTATGACATTTCGTGCTGCCATACTCAATGATAAAAATCCTCCATTAATGGCATCTTTCACTGCTTTGTTTTAAAAATAAATTGTAACCATGGTATTCATAGTAACGAATTTTTTCAATTTGAATTGAAAGAAATTTTTTCAATTTGAAAAAATTACATATCCTGCAGTAAATTTGTTTCACTGCTGAATGATCATTGATGATTCTTCTTTTTATTATTATTATTTTTTTTTTTTTGAAAAAAGCAAACCATTTATATGAAAAATTCAGCAGTCTTTATTTGAAAGTACTCACTGATGCCTCCTCAGTCATAGATGAATTTCATCAGTGATTCATAAAAGATTCATTTCGGATTTTTACTTCACGGAATATCAGTTTGGCCGTACTACAAAGTAGCCCCTTTCCGGTATTCTCGGTGAGTTTTTAATTTAGTTTAGTAGTTACGATCACTTTTAATTTAGGCTTTGTGATCACTCTGGTATATAGTCTGGGGAGGTTTTGGAGATTGATCTATTATAACTCCATATCGTCGCAAAAGTGCAATACCGCGTATCCGCTACCACCCAAATGTTACAGGAGACAGTAAAAACTGTTTTAATGCAAAACGGTTCGGAATTTTGCAAACCCACATCCAAACCAAGGTAGATTTTTGGATTATATTCTTAATCCAAATATCATTTTGGCGAAAAATAGTTAAATATGCAGTTATTGGCTTACTTATGTATTTATAAGCGGTTTTGCGTCTTTTATTTTGTTCAATAGTGACGTATAGGCGGTTTTGCAGGCGTACGTAAAAACTTTTCTTCAATAAAGCAAAGTTATAATCCATTTCGTGTTTATGAAAGTATAATCAACTTTAGTACATTACAGTACAGTTATAAAGCAATAACACCTATTATTCGCGGTATTGGTTCGAAAAATTTCCTTAAAAAAGGCGGTTTTGAAACTGTGTGATTATTTGGAATTGCGTTGTGTGAATCTCAAAATTGTTGCATGAATGGATGGGGACGGACGCCAGGAATGTATTTTTGATGAAATCTCATTTTCGGCAAAAATGTCACGCGGTTTTGCACTTTAAACGACGATATGTATGTACACCACCATACCAAGCGAGCATTTCAGTCTATATATGTATGTATGTACATATGTATGTCCAATCCAATTACAAAAAAATATGTACCCTAGATTTTAACAATATGAGTTGCTTATTTCCGCGGTGCAATAATACCAAATATGGCTGCAAAGATGGTGATATAAAATTTTTCCAATTTCCGACGATACCCTTTATTCGCGGAGAGTGGATGAAGATTTGTGGAGTGAGCGAAGAGGAGCTACCGGAAATTCCATAAATCTGCTCACTAGTGCCCTTTCTCTTTCTGTCCTTTGATTTCTGAAATACCCAAACTGTCAAACAAAAATCTACGCATTCAAAAAATAAAAGTCTGGCATCGCTATACTCCAAAACTGACATAAGATCAAACTTCAAAAATCTGCTTTTTAATCAAAAAGACAGCGTCAAAATGACAATGCACATATCTGTATTTTTTATACCATGTTCTTGTCCAATATGTCAAAACAATTTTATTTATGTGCTTGGCAACACCTGAGGAATTAAACGAACATAACTGTTTTCATAAAAAAAATTTTAATACGAGCGCCAACGTCATTTTTGTCATTTCATCATTTTATTTGCTTTTTTATAAGTTTTTTTTATATAAAAACAAATTTTAACACAATGTCGGACTCTGAGGAAATAATATTGACCGAGGATGAACAAGAAGTTGATAGTGATGTATCAAGTGCAGGTAAGTTCATACATGGTGACAGGCGTGCCAAGTACGTATACATACATATGTAGGTATCTAATTTATTGTTTTGTTCTAGCAGATGATAGCGAGGTACCCAGTGGAGAACTTGTTATTGAAGAGTCTGGCAATGAAGGTAACTTTTTTTTGTACTTCTTACTAACATTATTACTCATCTTCTTTACGTTATTTAAGACTCGGATGACGAAAGCATTGTTATTAAAAAACGTGGTAGTAGTGGAAACAAGAATCGCCGCGCAGCTGTTATTTTGTCGGATTCAGATGAAGATGACGAAACTGACCGACAGGCTCTATCACCACGAACACGAATGAGTATTACAGGTGTCAGGCCAGCAGACTTGACTGATTCCAGCGAAATCGAATACTCAGATGCGCGATCAGAGATAGAAGATTCAGATGATAGTGATGAAGCCACAAAACGTGAAGCGAGCACAATGCGTTATGAGCAGAACAACAGAACAAAAAATAAAAATACATTCCTCGAACAATCGGCTGTAGAAGAAGCTGAAGTAGACTCCATTGAAGAAAGTCAAGAAAATAGTCACAGCTATATAGAGCAGAGTGTAGAAGAAGGAACAAAGATTGCAAATAATGCTAGAAGAACTAATTATGCATCCACACCCAACAGGCATCAGTTTGAAGCAGTTAAATCCGGTACCGATTCACCGCTTACATCCGGTCGGTATAGTATGCATTTTGAGAGAGCCATAAAGGAGAAATTGTCATCAACCATTTGTCAAGCGAGCCCGGCAACAACAACAGAATACCGCACCAAACCAGATTCGTCGGATGATAGTAGCGATCTTGAAGTGATTAGCATCAAAGAAAAAACCATAGAAATCGCTAGCAGTAGTAGTGAGGAAAGCAAAGAAGAGAATATAGCAGCAAATGCCAATAATACGCCCGACTACAAGCAAGGCGATTTTGTTAAGCCCAAACCACTTTTGGCGCAACCAAAAATTTCCGCGCAGCTAGGCGCTGCTGCTCCACGCGCCCGCATGAAGGGCACGCCCAGGCGTGCGAAATTAGTCTCGAAAGAGTTTTATGAAAAAGAAACGAAAAAACTACAAGAACTTAAAAGCGAATATCAACAAGCACAAAAATTACTTGAAAAACTTTCAGGTAGTTTAGCGGATGGCGGCAAACAACTCTCGTTACGTATAGAGCGTTTGCGTAATGACATATTCATCAAGACGCAATATATAACAAGCCTTCAAATAGAAGAGGAGAACATAGATTTAACCGTAAAGTCGTCGCCGCCGCAACCGCAAACGATTGAAAATAAAAATCCTTTAAGTTGGGATGATCTGTCGGCAGCCGTCAATCAAATGCAGCCGACGCATACGGGAAAACAAGGATTGGCGACATTTAATAATCAACGCGAGCTCACCGTTGAACGTTTGAAGGTGAGTTTAAAAAAGCAAAGAATTAAATGAAATAAAAGATGTAGCGGGAAAATTTTCCATTAAGGAAGCATGATACGGAAAAAATTTATTTTTCAGTGGCGTAGAGGAGCTCTCACAGATCTCAGCACTAAAATCAAAACTTGCCGGAGGCTTGTAGTTTGCGAGATGATTGTTGTTGAAGCTGTAAAATTTACCAAACAAAAAAATGACTTTCAACCGTCTTAATTCTCTCTTTGGGGTAATATCTTTGGACCCAACCAGATTTAACAACAAATAACTAGTAAACTATAAGCCTGCGGCAAGTTTTGATTTCAGCGCTGTGAGCACATCTACCGCTCTGAAAAAATTCTATTTCTCGATGCCTGCTTCCTTAATGGAAAGTCCACCCAATGTATATACATATCCAATGATGAAAACCATAGAACGGATATCTGAAGATTTGCTTGAGATTATTGTTATCGTTCGTATTTATTAGTATAAGTTAATGTGCAATAAATACAAGAGGATGATGCATAATTTCGCAATTCTTGATTAAAAGCCATCACACGCATGCTGACGTAAAAGGCAGTTGCTACAAATATTTGCCTATATGTGAATTTATGTATATATAAAATCTTTTTTTTTATTAAAGGATATACACAGCTCGTTAAAAAGCTGCCCCACCGAAGATGTGGTGGCTGACGATCCGGTAGGTCTGCGCGTAAATCTTATGGGTCATCAGAAACATGCGCTGGCTTGGATGACTTGGCGTGAGAGTCAAAAGCCACGTGGTGGCATACTGGCTGATGATATGGGTTTGGGCAAGACGCTAACAATGATATCATTGGTGTTGGAAGCGAAAAACAATGCCGAACAAGAAGATAATGCTGCTGGCAGTGATGATGACGAGAGTGACGAAGAGCCGGAAAATCAAGGTGGCTGGACTACAAAAGGACGACGCGATTGTAAGTATTAGTTTTTTTCGGAATATACATACATACTTGAACTGTTTAATAATCATGCGCCGCACTACTCTGCTTTCATTCACATAGATTACCCTGGCGGCACTTTAGTTGTATGTCCCGCCAGTTTGGTGCGCCAATGGGAGCTCGAAGTCGACACTAAAGTAAAACGTCACAAACTAACCGTGTGTGTGCATCACGGCAATAATCGCGATACCAAACCGAAACATTTGCGTACATATGACATTGTCGTGACCACATACAATATTGTGTCGCGCGAACAAAAATCACAAGGTGCTCTATTTGGCATAAAATGGCAGCGTATAATACTGGATGAGGCGCATGTGGTGCGCAATCACAAAGCACAAATGTCAATGGCCGTATGCGCACTGCCGGGCAAATACCGTTGGGCACTCACCGGCACACCCATACAAAACAAGGAGATGGATGCATATGCACTAATTAAATTCCTGCGTTGTACGCCATTCAATGAGTTGGCACATTGGAAAAAGTGGATTGATAATAAAAGCGCTGGTGGGCAACAGCGTTTAAACGCACTAATGAAGTCACTGCTGTTGCGTCGCACCAAAGCGATGTTGCAGGAACGTGGCGCGCTGCAATGTTTGCCCGAAAAGCGCACAGAATTGATTGAAGTGCATTTGGATAAGGATGAAATGAATGTATATCAGAAAATAATGATATATTCACGTACGTTGTTTGCACAGTTTTTGCTGCAAAGAGCCGAGCGCTGCACAGATTTCGCATACACAGCGGATGCTGCACGGCCGACTTTTATGCAAAGCAAAGAACCCAATGGCGCGTATGATAAGGTGCATCAGAAATTTACGAAATTGCATCGCGGTGAAAAGGATGTAAAATCGCATGAAATTTTAGTTTTACTATTGAGATTGCGACAAATTTGTTGTCATCCAGGCTTAATTGATGCGGTACGTTTGTGAATATGTACTTACAAAGTGGCTTCTTCTTTAATTGTTAGATATATGTATGTCATTTCAGATGTTGGACGACAACGCCGATAATGCCGAAAATTCCGAAAGTGACACCGATGATGGGGAGCAAGCGAAAATTGATTTACTCGAGCAATTAAATAAATTAGCCATAAATGATAGCACAGAAAATCGTAGCGGCGAAGGTGAGGAAGCACTGCGTCCAGAAGAGCAAGAGATTGCCAAAGCATCGGCTAAAGTGCTGCAACGCAACAATCCCGTTTTCAATTTCAAACGTCCATCATCAAAAATCAAAAAGGTGCTAGAAGTCTTAAAAACATGCATACTCAATGGCAATGACAAAGCCATTGTCGTCTCACAATGGACAAGCGTTTTGAATATATTGAAAACATTTCTGGAAGAGAGCGGTATACGCACATTATCCTTAAATGGCACCATACCGGTGAAGAATCGTCAAGAAATCGTCACAGACTTCAATAATGCCAATAGTAATAAACGCATACTGTTGCTTTCCCTCACAGCCGGTGGTGTCGGTTTGAATTTGGTCGGTGCTAATCATTTGCTTATGATCGATTTGCATTGGAATCCACAATTGGAGGCACAAGCACAAGATCGCATTTATCGTGTGGGTCAGAAGAAGAATGTAATTATTTATAAATTCATGTGCAAGGATACGGTAGAAGAGCGTATACGTGCATTGCAGGAGCATAAATTGTCCATAGCGGATGGTGTTTTGACTGGCGCACGTTCGTCGGAGGGTAGCAAGCTAACAATGGAGGATTTGAGGGGCCTATTTGGCATGTAATGTTGGGAATCGCTTGTTTGCTTGTTGTATTTTGCATTTGTATGTTTTGAGTATTATTATTACCTCTTCGTATTTGTTTTGTATTTGTGTGTATTTCAACGCGTACAAACCCATTCTTTTTTCTTACCATTTTTTTTTTTACTTTTATATGCAACACTTGAGATTTGAATGGGTTTTTTTTTCTTATAAATAAAACAGCATTTACATATATACAATGTATATTAAGTGGATTTGCGTTTGAATTTTTAGGTTAAGGGACATTTTAAATTTAAAGTAGGAAATTTAATGATGTATTGTGGAACGATTTTCCGTCATCCCTTGTCAATTTTGGTTTGAAGACAACCGGTTTCGGCTAATATGCGCCATCTTCAGTGTCTTTTTTCGTTCTATAAATACTTTTTCTCACGATATCATATGTATATCACGGGTTGACGTAGCTTCAAATTTGACAAGACGTGTACTTTTTTGTTGTGCCCCGCAAATTTATCACACTTACGTCATCTCGGCAAATTTGCCAGGCTAAAAATGGGCTAAAATCACACTGCCAGAATAACCTTATCATGGTTCAATATTAGAAGGTTTTCGCATTACGGCATACGTACATACATACGTATACCATGTAAATTGTTTTTTATTCTGTGGTACCTCTGTCAAAATCATAGTTCGCTATTGTAGAAATGATATTGCGTCAACATCAAAATTGACATAAATTTGACATAAGCACCACAATATGAATAAAAAACAAATAGAAAAATTTAGTAATCAGCTGTTGAGTAAGTTAAGCTGTATAAATTAGCCTTGAACCTTAGGCACTCTGCACACGAGGCGTATCGTCATAGACGCGTACCAGACATTTCATGTAGCGTCGATTTCCCTACGCCTCAAGATCTGCACACGAAGCGACATAAAACTTCGCTGCACAAAACAAACAAACAAATTAATAATACGGTATTTGCTTTAAATTTCGAAGCTTTAAATAGAAAAGATGAAAAATTTTATGGAATCTTCCATTTTCTTTAATTATACACAAATTTTTTCCGATTTTTTCCACAAATTTTACTGCTTTTATAAATTTCACCATGTGGAAAAATGTAAACAAACGTCTTCTTCTTCCTGTTTTCTAAGCGTAGTACGCCTAGCTACCAGCACTGCTTTACGCCAAGCGACATGTAGCCAGCATACTTTGACGAATGCATGAAGCTGACGACTCGTGTGCAGCCTTCAATTGAAATATACGTGCGCGACATCAAAGCGTACAGCCATAGTGTATAGCATACAGTGAAATGGCTCTGGGATGCATAGTCGAAATTCGATAAAAAAAAAGACGATAAGTCATCGAAAAATATCCAAATCGGGGACAGATTGGTATGGCGGCGACTTCCGGGGGTACAGATTGGTATGGCGGCCGGATGTGGTTGTTGTAAGAAAAGGGACCATAATGACAAGGTCGTAGCAATCAAGACAGAAACGCAATTCCGGAATTGGGAATTGAAAAAACCAATTCATAATTCCGAAAAGAATTTAAGGCTGAGTTCCTAAAACGCAATTCCCGCTGATAGCGTAAACGCCAGCTATTCCACGAATAACATGTGCAAGAATGTAAAATCAACAACCTACAAAACAGAAAGAAGAAGATCAACTTCTATTGCTTTCACCATCGTTATTGGGCCATAACAGCAACCCTGAAATCAGCTGAGCACAGCTGTTCGACCTTTTTAACACACATCCCAGAGTCAAGTCACTTGTATCCATTCACAATGCGTACAGCTTTCGTCTGTAGTATCTAATACGCGTCTAAAAGAGTACGCTCCGTGTGCAGAGTGCCTTATTGAATTCAAGGCAGATATACCAGGTAGGGCCGGTGGCGAATTCAGAAATTTCCCATGTATTTTGTTATTGTAATTGGTAGAGTGTAATGTCAAAATGATATTTCGCCGTGGTTAAAATCTGAATTCGCTTGGAACTCGCCCATTTCTATTGGCCATGATGTGTGTTCGCTTTAATTTTGATATTACACTCTACTTTTGTAAATAAAACTATTTTCTAAATTCGCCACCGGGCCTACTGTGTAACCTAAATCAAACGCACGCCGTCAATTTACTGTCAAAAATTTCTCATGCCCATACAACTTGTATGGGAGTAAGAGCGCTTTCACATTACTCGGTGCGGTATCGGATCGACATTTTTGGTTTTTACCGAAAGTATACCGAAACCTTACCGACCACATGTATTTCAATTGGCACTTTCACATTAGTGTTGCATACATGAAATCGGAGCGGATTAATTTCGGTATACCGCAAAGCGGTAAGACCGGCCAGTAAAATTTGAGGAATTACTGCAGACATTTTTGCGGCATAATAAAGGAAGAAGAACAAAGTCAGTAAAGAACTCGTTTCGGCTATAAATGTAGCAAGTTATAATGTATTCGTCTTCGCTAGAAGACATTATTGTTATTATTGAGTGATTTGTTGAAGTTAAAAATTTTGTTTTGCAAATTTCGATGGTTGTTTTCCTATTTTCTGCCGATTACGCACCGAAAGTATTCCCACAAGTGTGAAAAACACAGCAACGCGGAATCGTTTCGGTAAGCTGAATATACCGAGCAAAAAATGTCGATCCGATGTCATACCGAGTAATGTGAAAAGGCCCTAACCGAAATTGAACGGCGTGCGTAAAAAGCAAACTCGACGCCCAATTTTTGTTTTGCGTGACAGTTGAAATTAAGCATTGTGGGTGATTGTTTGCAAAAAAATTGACACTTGCTTTTGATATCGTGTGTGTTAGGTACATATCCACAAAATAACAATATTTTCTCTGATTTTCTATATTTTTCTATTTCTTTATCTGTGCACGCACGCAAGTCAATTTCGGTTCAACGCATATGAAAAATTTGCGTGCGTGTGTTAACCCTTTCCCTACCGCCAGCTTGTCCGTGATAGAAAGTTATTTTTGATGAATGGCTATTATTATAATGAGCTTTGGTAACTCTTTGGTGAAAACATAAATCACTTCCTTGAATGGGCGTGGCCGGGACACGATGTCCATCTGAGTGGACATAGGTAGTCAAGGTAGTCAATTTAAAATACTGTAGGCTTACCAAAATCGTGAAAAAGGGATGAAATTAAAGCACGTCCAAAGCTAAATTCAATATTTATTAAATTGTAAATTAAACTTAGTATGATTTCAGTTTAGTATTTATTAAATTATAAATTAATTTTTGAAAAATTTCAGTTCTATTATTTATTCAAAATAAATTACTTGGAATGGTATTCAAAAAAACAGTCGGAATTACGGCGAATGCAGAGGTGGGCATCGCATTTTTTACAGTAAATATCGTACGGCATTCCACTTTTTCCACGAACAACATAAATTTTGATTCCCCATGGACATGGCTTACCACGTATATACTGCTTCATTCCCAGGCGTCCTTTAAATGGTACAATCTGCTCGTCAACACAGAGAGTTTCTTCTAACTGATGTTCCAGTAGTCGCTTGCGAACAGCGTCCATTATTGGTCGCACACGATGGAATTTGTCATTGTTTTTGGGAGGCAAAGAGGTATCAATTAAATGAAAATGTGTGCGTAGGGCATACAATCGATTCCGTGTCATATTATTAGTAAATATTGGTAATGCTGTACCTTTCTCCTAGTACATTGCTATGCGAGGAAACTTCAGTATACCCATCATGCAATGTAAGGCGAAGAATTTCCGAATTTCGCCTGGGCTAGTTGGTTGAAAATTTGATTCTTTTTGCACACTATACAAATTGGTGAAGTTGGAAGCATCTTCAAAAAACTGAGGTGGTAAATATTTTTGAAAATACTCGTATTCGCTTTTAGGTGCTGTAGGCATTTGTGTAGGTGGAACAAACAAAAAATCAGCAACTCGGTCATAACTGCGTGAATGCCTCCACTGAACGTCACTTTTCTCAGTAATATTTTCTAAATCGAAATTTCCCTCTGTTGCTTCTGTGGCTACATCTGGACTACTTACTTTTTCAGTAGCAACTGAACGCAATACCCTCAAGGAAAAATATGCATTTTGTGCAACATTTTCCTCACTTCTTGTTGAAGATGGTGTTGCGATTTCTTCACGAGTATCTGAGACCGTTGGGTTCAAATCTTCGTCCTCAAAACTTTCGTCAGAGTCGTCATTTTCGGCCGCATCCTCTCCCTTCTTGTTGACGTCTTCGAATTCCACTGACTCAATTTCATCATCGCCTGATGCATCTTCGAGATTTGAGAATTCATTTAGGAGGTCTATAAGTTGACTTTCTGTTAAAACTTTGCGTTTACTCATGACGACTTTTGTATGGAAACCTAAAATATGTATATGTACAAAGTTCACAACTCATTACTACTCATGTCCATTACAGGGGACATGCAGTTTCTGGTGCCTAAAATACTTACCAGAACTCGAATCTTTTTTTGCTTACACTCGTTGAAAAACTAAAATTCAGCGAAATAAAATACCGTCACAACAAATATTTATACACTTCTTTAAATTGAAATTTGCTAAAAAGAAATAACTAAAACAATTCTTTATGACCCTTCTTTACAAAAGTCAGCAAATTACCGAAGAAAAAATAAATATTTATAAAGAAATTCCACTCTTGTACTCGCGATAAACCGTTAAGTTTATATTCTCCGAAATAACTTCAAAATAAAATCACATTTTTAAAAGCCGCGCTTCCAAAGTAGTGTCCACTACAGTGGACATTGGTAGCGAAAGGGTTAATTGACGACTTGCGTTTGATTTAGGTTACACAGCTACCTCTAAATTATTAGCTGAGTTCCCGTGGCAGTGATCCAGATCCGGATACAAATTTTGCAAGCAAATGCAACAACAATTCTGTGATCCTGGTATTTATCTGGATCAAAACAATCTATTACAATCTATACGGATCCAAAATTGATACACATAAACGCCAGGATCACAGAATTCTTGTTGCATTTCCATGCAAACTTCTTATCCGGATCTGGATCACTGCCACGGGAACTCGCCTATTGTACCATGATTGAATTTCCTTGGTATAGACAAAGAACGTAAATTTAAGTTCTTTGTTATAGGAATTTTATATAAAAAAAAAAGTTACGTCATTTGATCCACCCTGTAGCTATTCTTCTTCAATATGTCAAAACAATTTTTATTTTTGTGCTTGGCAACACCTGAGGATTTAAACGAACATAACTGTTTTCATAAAAAAATTTTAATACGAGCGCCAAAGTCGTTTTTGCCATTTCCTCATTTTTATTTGCTTTTTATAAATAAATTTTTTTATATAAAACCAAATTAATATTTTAAGACAATGTCGGACTCTGAGGAAATAATATTGACCGAGGATGAACAAGAAGTTGATAGTGGTGTATCAAGTGCAGGTAAGTTCATACATGGTGAATAATTTTGTATGTAGAACATTTTAACTATACCTGTATTTTTAATTGTAATAAAAGGGTCATTTCGCGGGGATTAGAGCGTTAAAGTCCGCCGCAAAGGAATTGCTTATTATATTCTGTAGAAGTCGGAGCTCAAAAACTTCATTTGAAGACATTTTGTATAAGACATGTATATACATATGTATGTAAAGTAATTTTTTATTGTATATTGGAGGTAATTTTCGTGATGCGAGTCAAAATGTTCCTAAATCAGTTCAACCGCCATTACTTAACTTCTTTTAAAGACAAAAAATCAATTAAACCATTTAATTTTTTATTTATACATATTTTGAACATATTTTTTTTTATTTATTATTAATAATATCGCCAAAGCCATTTATATATTATTAAATTTATACTACTTGACTACTTATTTGTTTTTTTTTTTTTTTTTATAATGATGAATTCTAACATTTCTTTTTAGAAACAGCAACACTACATACATACTTAGTAAAGTGGCGCCGAATTTAAAGTTATTTAAATGTTAATTTTTATTAAAACACAAATTACTGCAATCACTTTGTTTTTTGTTTGTTTTGTTTTGTTTTTTTGTTTGTTTTTTTTTTATCTAAATTTAAATAAATTTTTTGTTGCTTGTTTTATTAATGTTGCATTAAACTCTTTGGATATACTATGTATTTTAAAAGCTGCATTTATACATATTAATAGTAGAAAAAATCTTATAACTTTGCAAATATTACTTACATACATACATACATATATACATACATTTATATATGTACATGCAGTTTACATATTTACAAAAGTCATTTTATTATGAGTAAATCGATTTGTTGTTTTTTTTTTTTGCATGATTAGATTTATTCACTAAACTGACTGTTGAAGGACACATATGTACATAGTACAGACATACAATTGCAAATATATGTACACGCATATTTATGTATCTGATAATTACTTGGTTAATATTTGCATAAATAATAAATTTATTTATATACAATATTTGTTACTTAATTAAGCTTTGCTTTGTTTTGCTATTTACTTATCTATTTTATTACATTAATACAAGTTTAGAATGTCACATTCATAATTTACACGTTAAAAAATTCAGCTCAATAAATTTTTATATCTGCAACTAGTATTAAAATGTGCTACTCGTGTATGTAGTGCACTGCATAAGCTGACCCATTTGATACAAGTTTATAAGATGATTGAAAATATATATTTACATATGTACACCATTCATCAATAGAAATAAGCCCATTTAGTTCAAAGCTCTGCTTTTGGTGTAACCCGCTGCGTCAGCCGCTCTTCTTTTTCGAAATCGTTACGAGTTTTGTATGAGACGGTGAACTCGACTGCGTAAAGAAGTATTCTTAACGATTTCATAAAAAATGCTCTTACGAAACGGTTTCGAAATCTCTAAGCTACAGCGATAGATTGTCGGCATTGCTCAGAAAAATTGAAATACCAAAAAAGTCAGATTTTTCTTTATGAAATGGTTACAAACTCGTTAAGCTATAACTAGGGGAATAGTTTCGACTTTCCTCAGAAAAGTCTGACTCTGGAAAAACTAGAATATTTTTTTTCTTTTTTGAAGGTAGAAATAAGTGTGTTTAAAATCTATCAAACAAGTAGCTTGAAATTGTACGTACATAGCTTGCTGCAGTTCACTTATATGTTACAGTGTGAGAAAAAAACAATTACAAACATTTTTTTATATGATACAAAATTTTATATTGATTACTTGAAATCCGGATTAACGAAAAAAAGGGCAAAGCGGAAATTTAGTTTAATTGAAAAATAAAATGTAACAAAGTTTGAAAAATTAAAAAAAAAACCTAAAAAATAAAAAAAGCAGAATAAAAGAAAATAAAATAAAGTAAAATAAAATAAAATAAAATAAAAAATGGTAAATTTAAAAAAATTATATAAAATAAGAAAATACAATAAAATAAAATAAAATATAATAAATAAATTAAATTAAATTAAATAAAATAAAATGAAGTAAAATAAATTAAAATAAAATAAAATAAAACAAAGTAAAATAAAATAAAATAAAATAAAATAAATTAAAATAAAATAAAATAAAGCAGAAGAAGAGAAAATAAAATGACATAAAATAAAATAAAAAATGGTAAAATTAAAATAAATTATATAAAATAGAATAAAATACAATAAAATAAAATCTAATAATAATATAATAAAATAAAATAAAATAAAATAGAAAATGGTACAACGAAAATAATTATATAAAATAAAAAAATACAATAAAATAAAATAAAATAAAATAAAATAAAATAAAATAAACTAAACTAAAATTAAATTAAATTAAAAGAAATTGACATAAATTGGATATTTTTTTTTATTTCTAACACTTTCAAATGTGTTTACTCCGAAGCTAATCCAAATCTTTTTTCAAGCACTGTACTTACATATATTTTAAATATGCGATAAAATTGCATTAGTTTTTGTGTGCCTAATTTGCTGTACTCATTTGATTTATTGCTCAATGTTTTTTTTTTAAAGGATTGAAGTTTTTATTTAATTAAATTTAGGCAGAATAATATTTTTATATATACATACATATGTTTATGACTACAACAAACAAAAATTGTTTAGAATTTTTTTCATTGCGCATAGATTTATAATTTTTTAAGTATGTACCTAGTACATTTATATTTGCCCACGAAAGTGCCTAATAGTACATATTAAGTATTTTGTTGTTTTTTTTTCTATATTGAGATCCACATTAAATGATTTTGTTTTTTTGTTTTTTTTTTTTGTTTTATAAATTTAATAAGTAATATTATACATATTTTATATTATATAACATATGTATGTTTGTATGTAAATATGTAAGTAGTGTAAGTTGCATATGCAAATCTGTCCAATTCTTTTAATTCTAGCAAATATGACTATGAATGATGACTTTACTAACACCCTATATGTGTATATAAGAATAGGCGACAGTTATCTACTAAAACAATAACAATATAAAAATCTTAATTTCAATTTATGTACATACATTTGTTACAATTTACATACAAATATCCTAAAGCAGTGCAGTACAAGCATTTTTTATTTTTTATTTGTTGTGTTTTTTTTTTGTTTGTTTTGCACTAAAGTGGCTCTTTCATGGTTTTCTTTATTTATAATTATTATTATATTGTAAGTACATTGACACATTTGTGAATCGCTTTTTTTTTTAATATGTACAAATATATTTATTTAATGAAAAATTTTTCCATTTCGTGTGATTTTCAAAGTTAACCCATTGGCCCCATTGTTTCCAGTAGCAGCGTTTTAATCATCTCTGAAAGAAGATCAGCAAATGTGTTAGGTATTATTAGAAGTATGAAAACCTTCAGCAGTAAAGAAAAATAATAATAATATAAGTTAAAAAAAAATGCCTTAAGTAGTATATGGACAAAACAACGTTAGTGATAGAAAATTAAAAAAAAAAATTAAAGGTATTCTATGTACATATGTATTTTATTAAAATACACATTTTATTAAAACACACAAAATGTGGTCCATTTGGGACAAACTTTTCCTACATTGATTGACAGTGACACTTGATTCGAATCAAATTTTGATTCAAAATAATTTTGATTTAAAATAAAGTTTGAATATTTAAATATTTTGATTCTTTTGAGAAATTAATCACAAATCAAATTTATCTTTGATTTGAAAATAGTTTGAATCACGAATCAAAGGGTTCTTTTGATTCTTTTGTGAAATGAATCACAAATAAAAATTATTTTTATTTGAAAGTGTTTTGAATCACCAATCAAGTTGATTCTTTATTTGAAAGTTGATTTGAAATCAAAATTGATTCGAAATCACGCAACCCTGCCCTGCAGCAAATCGCGCTAGTTTCATGTTAGCGCGAAATTAATTCGAAAAGAGACAGTGTTGGTTCTCGTTCTATCCCAACGCAATGCTTTCAACTGTATTATTTAACACGGCGATGTCTTACGAAATGGCAATTATCCGCCTCTGCAGAACTATGGAAGCCATTCTAAACTACTTCCTATATGCACAGTGCTGGTATAGTTCAAAAACAATAGTTCGGAGAAAGGAAGCACTTGAGGACTAGTTCAAAAATGTTCGGTCTTTGGCCACGTTTTACAAAAATAATCCTCAACCGGCAGAACTCTTAACATACTAATAATAAATGCAGCATTATATTATAATAAAAACCAAGTTTTTGAAACAAACATACAAAAGGTGGAATTATCCTCATTCACCTACAAATGCCAAGTAATATCCCAGCAGTATTTGAGGTAAGGAGGTGCATATTCAATAGAATATTCATTATGAAAAATAGCCTGAAAGTAAGTTCAAAATTCATTGCTGAAAAAATAACTGAACACGCAGTGAAGACGTCAGGTGTACTGAAATACATGCTATGGAAGTTCTCCCTGCGTATTCAGGCCTTTTTTCCTACAGAAACTCTCCCTTCTCGTTCGGCAGTTTTTAGGTAGTTGATTTTCGACGCCTCTATATAAAAACGAAGGGGAAATTTCAGGTATTAGAACTACATCTCTACTGAATATTCAGTAGGAAATATGTGCTGTTTTCCAGCTGATAAATACTGCTGGGATTACTTTGGTTATATGTATGTATGTCCTTCAACCAAGTTCCATTTGGTCCTACCACCCAGCAAAAGAACGCAAAAAGGGGCATTATTGTAAAGTGCAACGTTTCTTGTTTCTCAACTATAAAGTAATAGCTGTAAACATACATTTTTCATGAAGTCACAGTAATAAACAGTCCCGCTCTGTATCACTTTAGAACCAGTTTTGAGCTAGTTGTAAACTCTTGTAGTTCTAGACTGTCATTTTTCGGGATTGTTCCTTATATGAGCTGCAGGTCATCTTCTTCAAATACCTAAATAATTCATAAAAATTTTAATTGCCCTAACAAACCAGTTTCCACCATTCATTTATCTAACAGCAAAGGGAGCTTCAAGTAACTATTGTTAAAACAAGGGCGCATATTGCTCTCTTGCAAAATAATGCGGTGTTTATAACTATTTAAATTTATATATGTACATACATACATAAATATGCATATATGCATAAATACATAGATATATATTTGACGTATAGCAAAAACATGAATTTATGACATACTTTGTTGCTTGCGGATGCTGCGTTGTTTTCGGTCGTTAAAAAGTCATTTCGAAATGAAAATATTGTCGTGCTTCCGCTCATTTATCGATGGCAAGATAGACAGACAGACAGACACCACTAGTGTGACATGGAATATGATGGAAAGGCGTAAGGTAAGATGTATGTACATATGTGCATACATTTATCTCAGATTTGCTCCTATTTTCGTCTCGCACAAATTCTAGTTACATACATATGTATCTATATTTTCAACAAGAAGCACATTAGAAACCTTCAAAAAATAAACTACTCCTCGATCTACTCCGCAAATGGCCTGTGAATATTTATGTACTTACCATTTCTTTATAAAAAATAAGCGATTTTTTTATAAAAGCAACTTTCTGACTTTTTCAAAGTGAGACGCTTTCCACTCTTTTTTTTTTTTGTCATTTTATTCTTCTGTACTTGGCTGCCTAAAACTGCCTTATTGGTTCTATGAAATGCAGCATTTCGATATTAATTTTTAAAACATTTATCTGTAAACTTTAGAATTTAGAATTTTAACTTGGGTCCTGGACGATTAAACCTTGATTTGAAAAGTAATACTCAAAAGCCAATTTGTTTCTTATTTCGAACTTATACATACATACAGATGAAATTATTTCGCAACCCATTAAATATTATAAATAAATCTCTATTGGATCACTCATTTGGCAAACAATTTTTTTCAGAGGGAATAAAAATAACAATACATATTCATACACACATATAGCTACATTAGATGAGTTTTTTTTTTAATATTCCCTCCGGCACCGGAATATGAAAATAGGATGTTTTAGAGTAAGTAAACTGAAAAAAATTTAACTTTTCCAAAAACTGGATGGAGCTACACCGAAAACCGCGCAAATTCCCAGAATTTCAAGGTAAGTTTAGATATACATATGTATGAAAAAAGTAAGGATTTTGCACGAGAAAAAAAATGTATATCCATTCATACGCAGAATTAACCGCTAAAGCGAATGGCGTATTCAGTTTTTTGGTACACTACCCAGGGAAGGTAATAACGCGGTCTAAAGTGACCTTTTCTTTTTTTTTTCTCATGAATCTTCAAATTCTTGCCCTATACTCTTCCCGAAATCGGAAATTATTTTTTAACTAAATCACACGGTAGGCTGCGTTATTTAATGCGCTTTTCAGAAATGTATAGCTATTAAAAATCGAATAAAATTTGGATGAGTTTATCAAGTTTAAATGAAGTAAAGTCGGGTATAAAAGGGTAACATATCTTAAAACTTCTTAAATTTTTTAACAAATATCGCAAATTGGCTAAGAAATTGTCATGTAATGAGTTCCATATTAAAGCCCTAGTTAAGACCTTTAATTTTATACCAATATTGCCCAATAATATTTTGGAGCCATCCGGGTCCACGGTTTTTTCCGCTATCCACGGTCTCGATCTTCCGATTTTTTTTTTACATTTGTGGAGTTATCCAACCAAATAAAACAGTCACTAATAACCCAAAAAACCGTCTTCAAGAGCAAAATTAAAAAAAAAAATTTAAGAATTTTAAGGTATGTTACCCTTTTATACCCGACTTTACTTCACTTAAACTTGATGAACACATCCAAATATTATTCGATTTTTAATAGCTATACATTTATGGAAAACGCATTAAATAACGCAGCCTACCGTGTGATTTAGTTAAAAAATAATTTCCGATTTCGGGAAGAGTATAGGGCAAGAATTTGAAGATTCATGAGAAAAAAAAAAAGAAAATGGTCACTTTAGACCGCGTTATTACCTTCCCTGGGTAGTGCACCAAGAAACGGAATACGCCATTCGCTTTAGCGGTTAATTCTTCGTATGGGTGGGTATCAATTTTTTTTTCTTGTACAAAATTCTAACTTTTTTCAGACATAAATCTAAACATACCTTGAAATTCTGGGAATTTGCGCGGTTTTCGGTGTAGCTCCATCCAGTTTTTGGAAAAGTTAAATTTTTTTCAGTTTACTTACTCTAATAGCATTGACAGACGGCAGCGATAATCCGGAATATCTAGCTAATTCGGACTTAACTTGAGAATTACCTGGAGGTAATCAGGAATATCTCTTGAGTTAGTCCTCAAAATTTTAGCGGATTAGAGCATTTTGAAATGACATCACTGGTGAAAAATGTCTATTGTGAATGAAAGGGAAGAAAAAGAAGAACCCAAGGCAGATCTAGGAAGGTAGGCGCATAAGTGAATTCAGAAATTTCGAATGTAATTTGTTATTGTAATTGGTAGAGTGTAATGTCAAAATGATATTTCGCTTTGGTTGAAATCTGAATTCGTTTGGGACTCGCCCATTCCTATTGACCATGATGTGATTTCGTTTAAAGAATCCCATACAAAAAAAAAACTCATCTAATGTACATATATATGTATGTACATACATATGTACATATGTCTGCCTCCAAAACATATAAACGCATATGAGCACTTCCTGCCGCTTAAAATACGAACGTACGAAAAAAAAAAAGTGATGCTCTTCTGTCTCTGCATTATATGTGGCATCGTAAAACTTTTTGTATGTTGCCATTTTTAGTGGACACGCATTATTAAAATAAACAAAATCCTCTTCTACAACTCGCAACATACCAACCCATCTATGTACATATGTACATACCTACCTAAGCAAAATGTTCAAGTTTCAAACATAAAGTCATTTGTTTCATATACGCTAAGGCTATTGTATGTTCATTTTTATTATTATAAACAAAATGGCTATGATTTTCTTGATGATTTATGACCGTAAATGTGTACATACATACATACATACAGAGGTCTTTATACATATATTATTATTTTATTACAAAACACACAATGTGCAACGTTAGAGTTTTTAGCAAATAAAAAGCAAATATGTAATATTAAAAAGAAAAAGAAAACTATAAAATTAATAATTGGGATGAAACCCTTATAAATAGAGTAGTTAAACAGTTTGAGAAATAATTGCCATATATTGTATACATATGTATGTATGTATGAATAAGTGTATGCACATACTATATGTAGTAGATGTAGATAATAAAAATATAATAGACTGCCGCGAATATAAGCAACTCAAGCGAGTCTTAGACCAAGTGTGAAACAAAATTCGTTTTGTGCAACTTAATTTTTTTCGAAAAAATTTGGTGAAACTGCCATAGACGATTGACTCCTTGTCTGAAGCAGCCAATTAAGTTAATCTATATTCTCAGCAGTCTGGAAAGGTCTATAAGTCAATCGTTTTGCATGCCTTTTACGGAATCCAGATTTTTCTCTTCGTTTTCAGCGGTTGCCTGAAGTAATTTTTAAAAGCCACTTTTGTGAAGTTGGTCGCATTTAAGCTACATTTTTTCAAGTTAAACTCTCACCAAAGGACCAAAAATTATTTGGATCGTTCACACAAATTCTGCTTAACGATGACATAACAAATTCTTGTCAGACAAAACACGACTTTTGATCAAAATAACAAGCAAATCGGTGATTTTTTATTAAAAGTTATAACTCTTAGACAGGAGGTGTTACAAACAAAAAAAAAACAGATTTATATTTGAAATCAGCGACGTTAAATTAATAAACGTCACGTATCATATGTATTTAGGTCATAACATCCCAGCAAGAACCGAGTGCTGGAAACACTAATACATTTGCACTTTTTTTTGTCATTTGTAAGGGGCTTTTCGATCATCATCATTATCTAATATTAGTACTTTATCAGACAAAAATTTACGTTTGGTTCGACAGTGTAATATACGACTAAATCAGTCTTGGTTAACAATTTGAAAGGGATTGTAAAACGGATTTATTTTTTAAGTCTGGCCCGCGTTAATTTATGTTGATTTAGATTGTTATTCCGTTCGAGAACATTGGT
Organism: Urophora cardui; assembly: GCA_960531455.1. Classification (NCBI taxonomy): domain Eukaryota; kingdom Metazoa; phylum Arthropoda; class Insecta; order Diptera; family Tephritidae; genus Urophora; species Urophora cardui. The sequence goes on from OY482672.1 coordinate 142,866,088, forward strand.
AGGTACTCTTCAGATAAATGGAATCTTCCTTATCCGATGAACATATATATATTTTTTTTTCTTAAATCCGAAAACCAGCCCATGCTGTATTGGGAATTTTAGTAATACATGGTTATCATTTCTCGATGTTAAAGTTATTTTCGAACATCCGCCTTAATGTTTATTGGCTATGATCAGGCGCGGATCCAGGATTTCGGCAAGGGGGGGGTTTTGAAAATTTCTTTTTTTGGAAGATGTTTTTTAAGGGCAGACGCTGCACATAGGTAGATTTTACGAATTTATGCGGCCAAAAGTGAAAATTTTAAAATTGGTGCAAATACAAAATCCAAAATCGCTCTACGTTTATAATAGACCGGGGGTGTCCCTGCCGCTAGTCGAAACTTATTATTCTCCCACTTTTTCGATTTTTTATTTTTTACGTATTTTAAGTAACCCATTTTTAAACGTCAATATTTTCAGTTTTAAGACAGTTATCAAAGTAAACATCATGGATTCGAGTGCTTCAGGTAAATATCATTATTTATTGAAGAAATCGTCAACCTAGCATAATAAAAGACCCACCATTTTGAAACTTTTAAGCATATTGGCCTTTCTTGAAAAAATATTGTTAATTTTTTAATTCTCACCCTACACCCTACAGAAAAAAACTTCTAAAATTGACGGAATTTTTCACAGCATTGAGAATTTCACTTTTTACACTAAAATTTGTTGGCTACATAACAGTACACTGTCTCCTCAAACTCTTTTATAAATTATGGCCTTGCTTTGAAATTTTTAATCCACTTTCAGAAATTTCTACGATTTTTCAGATTTTCCCATAAGCTCAGAAATCCTGCTTAAAACGATTTTTATTGAAAAATTTTCTATATTTTTAAACTAAAATAAGAAAGTAAAATTTTCGTCAGAACTCTTTGAAATAAATTTAAAAACTTTGGCGTATGATTTTTTTTTTTGAGTCACTGTATATATTTTTCAATAAAATAGACTTTTAACACAAATTATTAAAATTTTCCATTAAACAAGCAATTTGGAGTAGATTTAGACAATAAAATATTTTTGGCCGCATAAAACTTGAAAATCTTCCTATGTGCGCTGGTGAAAATATGGACTAATACCACCTACTATTATTATTCTATATACTAGTTGCGCCATTTCCCGCACCTTAAAAACACCAAACTCAAAATCCTCCAAATTAACAATAGGTTTGTTTCTTATTAAACTAGAAACTAGCTGTGAAGTGAGCAAAACGGAAAGAATTGCGCTCGTAAAGAGCGAAACGAACAGAAAATCAAGAAACGGAATAATAGTAAAAATTAGCGATTAGTAATTTGAATGCCTTTTTTGACTGTTAATGGTTATTTCCTCTAAAAAAAACATTTAATTTTCTTTATTTCTATTTCAAAAATTCAGAAAATTTCAAAAGTAATAAAAATCAAAAGTATTCGTTTGTTTATTTTTTCAACAGCTGTTTCTTACTTTGGCAGCAAATAATTTCAGCTAGGGAAAATTTTACTAGCTGAAATTTGGAGCTGTCTATGGCTCTCTTCTGCTATTTTTTTGACTCAAGAAACGATTTTCCAGCCGAAACTTGGCTAACTATTCATAACTAGCTAATAATAAACGGACCTAATATGTATGTCATCACATAAAGTGCAGGAGATTTCAATTGAAGTTCTAAATAACATGTATAACGTTTGTGTGTATATTTTTGCATTGGTACGTGCGAATGAGTATCGTATGGTATTGGTGGCAAATTGATCCTCAATTTCACTTACCCTTGCATTTAAAGCCAAAATAAATAAGAATATATGTATGTAGTACTTTTTGGTTATATTTATATTTTTAATAGAATTTTTACTTTATTGAAGTTCTTGTGTTTATATGCTCAAATTTTTAAAAGATTAATTTAAACAAGAATTGCGAAATGCCTCTGAAAAAGGCAATTTCTCCAACGATTCAGACATTTCTGACCAAATTAATTCTGTACAATCCCGATAAAAATAGGGATAAGAAAGAAAAGAAAATAAATTTGCGATTTGGCAATTTGCGAATAGCATTTGACAAATTAGATTTTATGCACGTGCGTCCAAAGGTACCTACATGAACTTTTTTCGCATTTAGGTACATATTTTGGATGTTATGTGGTCCAACCATTGCTTTTGGAATGAAAAATTTGGGCGCAGAATCTATAAAGGCATTAATTTGGGATCTATGATAAACCACAAGGGGGGGGGGGGTGGATCCGCCACTGGCTATGATGTATTGTGGAACAATGATTTTCCGACATCCCTTGTCAAGTTTGGTTTTTTCGTTCTCTCGAAAAGACACTGAAGATGGCGTATATTAGTCGAAACCGGTTTGTCTCCAAACCAAGGGGGATGACGGAAAATCGTTCTACAATGCATCATATTCCTACCCTGTCGGAAAAGCAAGCAATAAAAACGTTTATTGGCAGCTTTAAATTTAAATTTTGATTCATGAATTAATCGCTAAAATATTTCTTATATGCCTTTTTCTTTACTGAAAATAATATTGATCTGCTCTGTTTGGGTTTCTTAGCTCTCTTGTAGGTTTGTGTGATAATTTCACTCAAAATTAACCTCAAACTAAGTAAGACGACACCATTAACTACACTTGTGTATGTACATACAGCTATTTTTTAGAAAGTCAGTTTACCTAATTTGATAATTAGGATAAAGAAAGGCAAAATTTTTTTCTAGAAAAGAAATCGTCATTATGCTCATATATAGGCATTTTTTCTATTAAACTGTCTTTTTTTATTTTAAGTGATTTGAAGAAAAATTCACAGTATCGGTCATCAAATTTGTTCGTGAGATTAGAGGAATTTAGCTACTTAATAAAAAATATTAAATTTAAGTATGAAATTAACATACATAGGTAAGTAAATAAGCTAATACATATCTATTCAAGCATAGAAACTTTCCCAAGACACAAATCATAAGCCATATGATTCCCTGCAATTTTTTTTTTAATTACATACATACCTACATATGTATCTATCTCCAACCAACAAGCTTTGCAAACTCTCACTCCCAATGCGCCACCATAAAATTGTTTACAACTTTTGGTTAGATGGAAGGCAAAAAACAAAAAAAAAAATTAAAGCAAACATGTATAAATTATGTGTGTTTCGAATGCTTGAATAGCTCGATAATTTAAAACTATTAAATCGTTGGCTTCGTGAGCAAAAAAAGAAGTTACCATAATGTCTGTTTTTCGCGGTGTAATGCAGTGTTATGCAAATGTGCTAAGTCCATAAAAAATTTTTTTTTTCAAAAACCTACGTGCTAAGTCCAGGTGAAAATGAGAAATTATTGATTTTTTTAATTTGTTTTGTAAAATGATATACATAGAATTATTACTACATTGCTTTAATAAGCATGGCTTGGGACTGTAAACGTTAATAATTTCCGGGAGTGGCTAGCTTTCCCACCAATTCGATAAGCAAACTAGTTTGCGGTACTTCTTACATTTTTATTATAATTGTATGCGTTTGATCGAAAGGCGGTGCACCTATTTTATATAGAGAGGGTAAAGCATAATGTGGGCGTGGCCACACCCATTATCAACAGTTTTATCTCACATCAGACCAAGCGTAAAATATTCTTGTTAGTTTAAAATTTCATCCCTTTATGACTTTTAGTTACAAAGATGCCACGTCAAAAGTTTCCAAAGGGAGTTTTACAATTTCTTTTAAGTAGGCGTGGTTACAAACCGATTCTGCTAGAATTTTACTACAAATAATAAAAGTACACAGGCCCGACGAGAGGGGGACTGAGGGGGTCAATTGCCCCGGGCCCGGGCTTTAGAGGGCCCGGGAATCTCAAAATGATATCCAAGTTTTTGCTTACAGAAAATAAACGAACAACACCTTTAATCACCTTTCGTAGATAGCAATCATTTTAAATTTCAACAAATTTTATAAATCTCTTAAAGTGTCTGCACCCCACTTAAGGAATTGTTGGTTTCTGTTGCAACAGAAAAATTCGGTATGATGCAAATTCTTATACAGCGATATGGGTATATCCTGGGCGTTTCGGACGGTATGTTCGCACGATTTTTTGAACTTTTGAGGCAGAAATATCGCGAAATATTGTATCGTTTTATGATAAAAGGAAAGATTTAGGCCACAGCTAATGATTAAAGTATGTTAGTGACAGAAATTTAGTTTAATGCCTCTGTTTTAGCCACTTAAACTGCGTTCCGGACGCTACAAAAACACGTCCATTTTTTTTTTTTTTTTTGAGTGGCTAAAACAGAAGCCTGGCATAGCAGGCGAGCACTCTACCCACTGCACCACAGCGGCCATGTATAGATAAATTAAAGTTCGTAACTATATATTCATTGAATTTTGATTTTGAGAATTTGTTCATTTAGTATGGGGGCCCTTAGTTATTTTGACCCCGGGCCCGGATTTTCTCTCGGCGGCCCTGAAGTACATATGTACCTACACCAAGTTTCGCCGTAATATCTCAATTATTTGTTGAGTTATGGGCTCCGAAATGTCTTATGGCGTTTTCTTTTCTGCAAAAAAATGCTGCCCTTCTATATCCCAATTATCGAATTGCGTAACCTAACTTTCTACAAAATGGCTAAATTTGTAGATAATGGTGCCCTCTTGCTTACTTAGAGGTCAATATTCGGTAAAATTACCATACAAGCCTACAAAATAGCTAAGAAAATCAAAAAGGGCAACATTTTTTCGAGAAAAGAAAACGGCATTAGATTCACGATGCCACGCCCATTTTCAAAAATATTTATGGTTTCTGTTTTTGTCCATAGTTGGAGTCATGCCAAAAACTTTCAATGGTCGTCTACCGATTTGGACAATTTTTCGTCCAAACCTTTGCCCTAGCAAGTAAATTACGCCTTCCACATTTCATCTATATATCTACTACGGTTTCTGAGTTACTTATCACTTATAAAACTTTTAGAATTTATCCATTCATAAGTGGGTGTGGCACCGCCACATTATTATTAAAAATATTTAACGGCCTAAGCTCATTGCATGGATGGAATTTCATCCATTATCACCTTTTGCGTGTTTTTCGATATATACTATATAGGGAAAGTGGGCGTGGTTATCATCCTATTTCGCCTATTTTCAATACCAACCTTCCCTGCCTAGTTAGGAGCCTCTGTACCAAATTTCATCAAAATATTTCAATTTTACTACGTACAGTTGAGTATAATAATTTTTGAGAAAATGTGCTAAGTCCACCTAAAAAAACAACATCATAGAAAGCAAATGTGCTAAGTCCTAAAGAAGCTCATAACTTTGGACAAGCTTTATATTAAAATGTGCCGATAACTGGTATTTTAGCACGACCATCTGAGGAAGAAAACTGCATTTTCAGATTTTTAAAATAGTAACAACAAAAAAAGTTAGGAGGTTTTTTGCCTCTCCTGAAGAGTTAACATAAATGGACTTAGCACATTTGCTCACGAAGCCAACGAAATGACCATAAAAAATATTAACCAAAAAACAATTTTACAAAATCCTTAAAAAAAACAAGGCAACGAAATGTTGTTGTATTAAAGATAGTGCTTTCATTAAAGTAAAAATACCGCCAACGCCACCATCAAACGATCAATAATACAATCTGCTCATAACGACCTTTTAATCTACAACTAAACTTTTTTAATTGCTGAATGAATGCCGAAATCGTCTGCAAATTTGCGCGCTCTGCGGTTGGCCGCATGCGCAACGTTTGTCACGACAAAAAAAAAAAAGAGAGAAAACAATAATTCATACCTACCTTCCAGCATATGTTTGTATGTATGTATGTTTGTATGTACATTTGCCAATTTCTGTTAAATCCTTTAACACAAATTTAATTACCTTAGCATTTACTATTGTCTTCGTCTCTTCCTTTTTTTTACTTTTTATTTGGTTTTTATTTTTTTTATTCCGAGTTGTTTTTTTATTCGATTTTGCAGAATTGCTTACTTCAATGCGTCTGTCTGCTCTGCTCCTTTTTTTCTGTTTTCCCCGCTTTTTTCTGCTCAGCTGCCATAAAATTGTGCTTTTGCATTTATTGTATTTCTCTACTTTATTTCCACTTCAATTTTAATGGTCTATTTCGGCAAATGCACAATAATCAAAACGCATCAGCCAGCCCAGCCAGCCAGTCAGTCAGCCATACATTTCTGTGCGTTACGGCAAAGTCGTCGCACTCCGAAGTTTTGTAAGGAGCACCTAATACTCGAGGAGTGTAGGGATGGCAAAAAAAATGAAATAACCGATTAACCGCTTTTTAGTTTAATCGAAAGCGTTCGATTATTAATCGCGAAGAATTGTGGGGAATTGTGGGGAACTAACCGATTATAACCGTTTTTCGATTACAATTATTCCTTAAAAAAAATATATAATAAATGAAAAAAATCGTCATTTATTAGGAAAAATCGTCAAAATGACGATAAAATCGTCTCTTCGGGAACTGGAGGGAACATTTATTGCGGTTTTTGGATATACTCACGAAACCGTAGGTAACCGAATTCGGACTCAGATAAAAAGGCGGAAATTCTCAACTTCGGTTATTTCCTTTCGATTATTTTCGACTTGAGAGGAAAAAGGTTAATCGAAAAAATAATCAAAAAGAAAAAACCGATACATTTTAACCGTTAACCGAAAGAAATTAACCGGTTATAATCGTTTTTCCGGTTATTGTTGCCATCCCTAGAGGAGTGTGGCTGCGTATTGTTGAGTTGCATTGCCACCTGAAAGCAGATTGCGCGCAAAAAAAGAACTTTCTTATAGTCCTTAACATTACTGCACATACTTTGGTATGTGTGTATGTATACATCTGTATGTATATTATTGTGTGTATGTCAAATAAAAAAGGCTCAAAGTTTAATGCCTTCACTTTTGTTCTTTGGCTGATTGTAATAATCTCCCACATAACTCTTTCTATCCATCTCACTCTCTCTCTCTCTCTCTTACACTATCACACCATCGCACATTGAATTTGTATAGGATATGGCAGCATTGAGTTATTTATTCTCAAAGGCGCATTATGAATCTTCCTTAAGTTGCTTGCATCCATAATCTTTAGCAGAAAAAAATAAGCATAAATGTCAGGATATACAGCCAAATGGCGCAACTTTTTAAGTTTGTTGTTTGTTGGATTTTAAAAATTTTTTATTACCTCACAGCGGCAATGGTAAATTGAATATTTAGAATGCGTATATAAATGTAAATATGTATATTAGGGTGCTACAGTTGTAGGCGGTCAGTTTAGGCGGTTAACATTTCGAAAACAAATGTAAAATTTGTAAATACACTGTTGAAATTTTCATTCTATTTTGTATCTATTTAGGCTACACACCTACATGACCAAACCGAATTCAGTTTCAAATTTAGCTTTTCAAATTTTTCAAACAAAGCGCATGGGCCTTGAGTTCCAAATTAAAACTTTTTTCGGTTTCAGTTTTCAGCCTCTCTTTTTATCTCTTAAAAAAAAAAAACTTATTAAAAAATTGAACCATCCACACCGAGATTCGAACCTGCGCACCTCGAATTTTAATCAATTTCAGGCAGACAACCTTACCTCTGTGCTAGCCTACTACATGAGTGAAACGTATCAAATATTCTACTTGATTTTCAAAATTTCTTTATTTCTTTGAAATGTTTTTTTTTTTTTTAATTCAAAACTCTCATCACTATCAAATAAATTTCTCTCTCCTCGACATATCTTTAGAATTTCAAGGATTAAATTCCAAACAACTTAACTATGCTAAAACTAATGGGCCCGTCAGTATGAATACTTTTCCGGCAATCCGGCTCCGTTTAACTGACAGCATACTTCAATTTCATATATTTGTTACGACAAAGTTGAAGCACTGAATATGTCATTCAAATACATGTAACTTTACTCTGTTGTCAGTTAAACGGATTGCTGGATTGCCGGAAAAGTATTCATTCTGACGGCCCTATTAAAATTTTCGATTAAATTTAAGCTTTTTTATACAAAAAAAAATTTCGACACTACTTTGATTCAGTTTTTTTGCTTTTTTTAAATTTTAAACCGAAAAAATATCAAAAAAGTGCCAAAACTTTTGAGTCGTTAAAAAAAAGAAATAAAGTTAAAAAAAGGCCTTAAACTTTGCCAGGTTTAAAAAAAGATCAAAAATTTTCAGCCATTTATCTTTTTTAAGTCTAAATTTCGATAAAGAATATAGAAAAGATTATTTGACTCGCGAAATGCGTTATTCTTTAGCTAATTCTCGCAGAGAAATTGTAACTATGGAAAGTCATTAAAAAGCGTCACTTTTTCTATTGTTGCCATAATAACACACCATACTTATTTCATTCTGAACCTATTTTTTATATGTTTCTAAAATACTATGAAAGTTGGAAAATTAAGCTTAATTACAAGTTCGAGCTCAATTCGATATTCATCCAAAGTTTGGATTCCAAACAGAACAACAAAGCTTTATTGGGCACTTATCTTTTGGTAGCCAAAAGGTCGGAAAAAGAAAAAATTATCTGCTAAAACTGTAGCACCCTAATACTAATACATACAAATACATACATTGAATGGCATGCACTTCAAAACTATTCGTTTAACGTCACGATATAATTTATTATTTAAGTATTCAAGGAAATTAGAATTAAGTATGTTTAAGAGTAATTTTGACAGAGTGCGTGAAAAGATACCCGTCTGCGTCAGTTACAAATTCTACACTTTTATGTTTATAAAAGGCATGCACAAGGCCGTAGCTGGTATATTTTTCATGGGGATGCAATCTAATATTTTTTAATGCTAAAAATAATTTTAATAAAGTATAGTCCGGAAAGGTAGATATATTTTTCCCCATTTATGCTTCTCTCAGTCTAGATATCACGATGTGAAAGGGCGCTGTTGTTCATAGAGAAGTTCTTATAATAGATATTTCCCTATTGTTGATTTAAATCTATGTACAACTTATCCAATATTATTTTCAAAGACATGTTTTTTCTGAAAAGCATCAGTTTCGTTTTCAAAATCATAATCAGAATTGAGAAGGACCCCTTCGAACCAAACGAGGTTTCAGACAACTGGGTACTGGAAAAGATAATTCGAACTTAACCGCACAGGAAGCATCTTGTATCACAAGAGTGTGAAACTATATTGACATCATTGGCACTAACACTTGTGCTGTATGTTCTGTCTTCTCCGAGCAAGATAAAGAAATTAAGAAAATGGCTTTGGCTATTAACCAGGACAACACGAATTACGTGCTTACATCACACAAAGAAAAACCCCATCTCGGCACCCACATCACTGTTGACTGCCAAATGTCAGTCTTGCCAACAAGAGCTACTTTGAACTAAGTAGGTAATTGAAAAGTAAAGTCCTCTATCGAGGAACAAAAATCGTGCTCTACAGGACACATATCATTTCAGTCCTCATGTACGGAGCAGCAAACATGGACAATGTCAAAATCAGTGCCATTGGAATATTCGAGAGAAAAGTTCTTCGGAAGATTTATGGAACTTTGCGCGTTAGCGATGGCGAGTATCGACGGAGATTTAATGATAAGCTGTACGAGCTGTACGCAGACATCGAAATTTTTCAGCGAATAAAGATTCAGCGGCTGTGTTGGGCAGCTCATGTCGTGAGAATGGCCGAAGTTGCTCCAGACCAGAAAGTATTTCTATCGAAACCCGCTAATGGCAGAAGAAAAGGGAGACTTCCACTGCGTTGGGAAGATCAGTTGAAGACTGACTCGTCCTCTCTTGCTATTTCCAAAATTGGCGCCAAGCAGCATGAAACAGAAACGACTGGCGCGCTTTATTGGACTCGGCCAGAATTGTCCGGACGGTTACGTGCCAATTATGAAGAAGAATTTTATTTAAAAAAACGTCTATTCGATTTCAAATTTCATTCACAGAAGCCCCTGTCCGAGAATGACTGTAATCATAAGGGGTTAACTAGTCTATCAACTCTTTTCTAGTGATGCTGATTTCTATCTTCGTTCGACTGTTCTAATGCACAATCAACACAACTTCGTTCTGTAGCTATAAGAGAACAACTAACTCCTACTTGACTACGCCTATGAGAATGCGATATTTTAATGATCTTTGAAGATAGTTATGAAGTTAAATCAGTACATTATTTGCGGCTTATACGAAACACGCAATTATTTTCTAAATCAGCGATCCTCACGTAATTCAAACTTCAAATTTAAAAACATTATGAATACCCACATTAGTATTATTATTTTAAGTACCACTTGCCAGCAAATCCTTTTGATAATATTTAAACATAAAGAAAAGGAAAAAATTTCCCCGAATAACCACAAATCAGAAGCACGTACTTAGTGGTAGTAGGTACATACACATCCTTAAATGATGTTCTTCCCTATTAATAGTTCAGCTGTCTTCTCATCAACACTCGCTGCAGTGCTGATTAGTTAGTTATTTGTAACATTACATGACTTTAACACGATTTCGCACATTTTCGAACAATCGATTTCGATGACATGCTGACACGTAAACAACATTTGGACATTCAAGAAGTTGAGAAATGCATTATCGAAATTGTTTGAATTAAGTAACGAAGGTTGGAAGGATTGAAGGAATGCTTTGAGTAGCAGTTTACTTTAGTAATATAATTTGTGATTTAAACGTAAATGCATACCCAACAATATACATAGATAAGTATTTCTCAATAACAAAAAAGAAGACGAAAGAAAAAAACGTTGCTCAATGCATTTGGATATTTTATTAGAAATTAGCTAAATTGAAAAGAGACACTTTGAGTGATGCTCAAGTATGAAGTTTAATATACTAACCTAACCTTAATATACTTAGACATAAAACAAACCAAGCTGCAAACAAACATTTTGTAATTGAACAAAGTTAACAAAAACCCAAAAAGCTATTAGGTATAAAAACTAAATCAACTCCATTACTATTACCTACATATATACTTCTTGACTAGGGGCTAGGCAGCTTTTGTTTTCGTTTTTTTTTTTTTTTTGTGTAGTTCTTCTTAACTTTATTTTAATACTTTCCTCATTGTGTGGTGCTCTTTGAGAATTGCACATTACGAAATTGCTGGGTAACATAAAAATTATTTTTATTGCTTAAGTAGATATCTGCCGGTGGGTTCGCCATCGTAAAGTTGTTGCTGCTGTTGTTGTGTGTTGGCTGCGCAAAAGAAGTATCTAAAACAAAGCAAAGCAAAGCAAAACAAAACCAAGCAAACCCAAAGCAAAAACAAATCCCAAAAAAGCACTTACAACCACCCAGAACTTCTTTGCTGCGCTTATATTTGCCAAATGTTTCAGTGATGCATTAATCGTAACTCTTATAATCGTATTGGGTAAAGATTTTGTCTCTCAACAAACATAAGTGCAAATCGGTTAAAATCGTAAAAGACATTAGTCTTTTGTCTACGGTTATATCCTGCAAAAAGTGGATGCGCTTCTTGCTCGGCCGCTGAAAATTGTGCTGCCGTCATGGTCAGTCAGGCAGTAGCAGCTGCTGTTGGCTGATTTTATGGCTGCTGCTGCTTAGTGAGTAAAAATCATTAAGCATTAAGTTGTTGGTTTTTGTTGCAACGAATATATGTATGTATGCAGGGCCGTGCGCAGGAATTAGCCTTGGGGGTGGTTTTTAATTTTGGTTTGCATTCGCATACATTTTTCGCTAAGATAAACATATTTGCTGAAACAGAAATCCAGACACATACATCATAAATTTAAATGTTCTCTAACTTTTCTGAAACTGCATACTCTGATGCTTAAAATTATACCCAAGAAATTTTTTGGTGTTTGCTCGGACTGGTGTTTGAACCCGAGACCTCTGGTATAGCAGGCGAGCACTCTACCCACTGCACCACAGCGGCCACATGACGAAACTTAGGGTTAAACTTTTATTACTTGTACTAATATACGTTAAAAAATTTAGCGAAATCGGTGCATAACCACGCCTACTTTTTAACACGCTTTTATTAGCTTCACCTGTATGTATGTATGTATGTATGCATGTATGTATGTATGTATGTGACTTCATCCCATCCTAAAAGTTGCAACATTTAACTAAATTATTATATCTTTCAAACATTCACTTTTTTGTGTTATCTCTATTATTTCTATTCTCCTCCGGATTCGAAACATGACATCAACAGCCCAACGGCATCATATAGTAGGACATTCAACATTATATTTTATGCTTCATTGCGGCCTTTATGTTACCTTTCTTCAAAATAGCCTCTATGAATTTCAATTCACTCCCGTATACAAGCCAATAAGTAACAAGCTTTCAGGGTACGGAAAAACCCACTCACGAACGCTCAAAAATACATTCTACTCAAATCACAAACAAATGTTCAAAGAAAAACGTATAACCACTCAAATAGCGAGCGAACTAACGCACAACAGCCAGCGGTCGCTCATAGCGATGGCGATAAACTCAATGCATAAATTCACTCAAAAATAAAGCTTGAAGCTTTCTGTTTTGGGTTTGTTGTATTTGCAATGAAATCAACCGCATGTACAATGTACATACATACGTATGCAGAGCAAGAACTGGTTTTGTGTTTTGTGTAACAAGCTTTCTGTTTTGTCGTTGTTGTGTTTGCAATAAAAACAATCGCATGTACATACATATGTATGCAAAGCAAGAACTGGTTTTGTTTGTAATTCATTTAATAGTAAGTGCTGAATCAACGAAAAGGAACCCTAATTACATTTTTATACAATGTTTTGTAAACGTGAGGTAAAAAAAATTTCTCTAAAAAAAAAATAAAAAAAAATAAAAAAAATAAAAATGCGCCACTCGGGACTCGAACCTGAGCTCCTTGGTCCGTAGGCAGCATACCTCACCATTACGCTACAAACGTATTCGGAGCTTTATTGTCTAAATTCGAATTTATTCAATCAGGTTTCTTTATTTTTTTTGTTCTTTTCAAATGCTTCACCTCAACTTCTCTTCACTTTCTGATTGTAAAATATAACAAAACGTTTGGGAAATTTTGTATTTCCAAACTAGTTTGGAAAACCTTGAATAAAAGGGTTTGGAAAATATTGCATAATAAGCTAGTTTACTTCACTGCATATTGGGATTTTTGGTAGAAGTTATAAATACATATGTATGTAGATCTATTTCGGAGAACACCACATCCCATCAGACTTCTTTTTACTTTTATTCTTGCGTCCGCATAAAACATCCTTTAATGAAAAATTTCACTAAAAAATCAAAAATAAATAATAGCTTAAAAAACTAAAAAACACGCTTTAATCTTAAAAATCGTACTAAAAATTGAGAAATAATTTAATTAGAAACAAAATGATGAACGAAAATATAAGTATTTAAGGAAAAGCGTGGGGGTGCTCAATAATATTTAAACATGAAAATATTCGATTCGTACAACTAGTACAAAAATATACCTAGTTGCGAAATTAAAGAGTACGATATATGAAATCTCAAAAAAGTCAAAATAAAATTATTAGTAAAAAAACACCGATTTTAAATATTTTTTGACATACTGAGCACCCCACGCTTTTCCTTAAATACCTATATTTTCGTTCATCATTTTGTTTCTAATTAAATTATTTCTCAATTTTTAGTACGATTTTTAAGATTAAAGCGTGTTTTTTAGTTTTTTAAGCTATTATTTATTTACAAAAACATTTCTAAAATGGCCTTGTGAAATTTCTGACGTGACATCTTTGTAACTAAAAGTCATAAAGGAATGAAATTTTGCACAAAGAATAATATTCATATGCTTAGTCGGATAATTGATACTAATTTTGAAAATGGGTGTGGCTACGCCCACCTTAAGCGGTATCCGCATTATATAAAATACATCGTGTTTCCGTCAAACGTAAACAAACAATGAGAACATCCCTTTGCCAAAATAGTTGACTTATCTGGTCTAATTCTGATTCATCAAAACCTAGTTAACCAGGTCCTGAATAGTACTGTTTACAGTACTTGTTAATTGAAACTGCTCACTGTTTTCACAAAATGAAAATTTTTTGTTATCAGTACAATTTTCTGAAAAATTTCAAACGAACATATGCTACACAACTTTGTAATTTCGGAAAGCTGCAAGTGCAATTCAAAGTGCCGAACTTATGTATTGGCCAACCTTATTTTTTGCAACTTTCACCAATTTCTTCTTCCGTAAAATTATTGTACTAATTTTGTCAAAAATTATGAGTCAGGATTCAATGCAAAATTTATAAACTGTGTTTTGAAAATTTTTGCAAAATCATTGCAACTTAGATTTGGTCATGGGGGGGGTTTTAACCCCCCAAACCCCCCCGTGCGCACGGCCCTGTATGTATGTACTTGCAAACATGCATAAGTATGTATATAAGTATCACTGTAAGTATTTGCGAATTTGGAATATCTAATTACCTAATTAAATATAAAAAATCAAAACAATAGTTAATCAATTGAAGTGAGTTTGTGTTACCTACATATATTCTGACTCTAAAATCGCTTTTTAATTAAACGCTTAAGCTAATTAATTTTTATAATTCGGATTTACTGTCTACTCTTTTCAGTAGTTTTATGTAGGAAAGGCTTATTAGGTACAAACCCAATAAACATTAATCTTTGTTAACAATTCGAAAAGCATTGGAACAGAAATCTATTTCTCGAGCTTCACCTTTGATAATGAATGTAGTAAAGGTTGTCATTCGACCCAAGAACTTGGTCATTTTGCAGCAAAATTTAAGCTTCGTTATTCCATAAATTTTTCCTACGTTATGAAGTCGAAATTAAGCTCATTCTCGAAAGGGAATTTTAAGCAGATAATTTGTCTTTTAATTAATACATGTGCTAGTCTCTAGTAACAGGGTTTCATTTAATTTTTCTCGCCTATTTTGATTGTGTTTCCAATATAGTATGAACATATTATCTGAAGCTAACTTAATGGTTGCCAGTGTTTAAAAAACTGGCATAAGTTTCATTTCTGTTGATTTTGATTCCGCTTTTAAAAAATCAGAAGTCGCAGTTAATCAATATGAAAAAATATGAAAATGAACGATTTTGCCTGATTTTGATTTTGCGCTGATTTCATATTACTCAAAATCAAAAGCAGCCAAATATCAAAATTAGCGAATTTGCCTGATTTTCATTTTGCGCTGATTTCATATTAGCAAAACTGTGAAAGCATTGATTTTGATATTTGGCTGATTTTGATTTTAGCAATATGAAATTAGCACCAAATCAAAATTAGCACAAAATGAAAATCAGGCAAAATCGCTAATTTTGATATTAGGCTGCTTTTCATTTTGAGCAATATGAAATCAGCGCATAATCAAAATCAGGCAAAATCGTCATTTTAAAAAGCGACGAATATCAAAATCAAATGAAATCAAACATTTCACGACTTTTGCTAATTCCGACTGCAGTTTTTTAAACACTGATGGTTGCTATACCGGAAAAGGAATGAATTTAGACTTATCATCGGGATCCTCACAGAGCACTGTCTTTTTAGCATCGCATGTGTTCAAAGTGGCATTAGTTGGTAAAAGTGAATGCAGAAAGAGACGGTAGAGTATATTCTCTGCTCCTGTGCTGCTTTTTCCAGGCTAAGGCTTCGACTAGTAGGGGCAGTAATATTCAATTTTCACAAATCGGTAACCAAAATTGGAGTAAAGAAACTCTTGGTAATTGCTAAAGGAATGGAGTTGTTCTTAAGTCTCGAGTCCGGGCTTTTAAAGTATATTCATGTTCAAGAACTTTTCTGGTAACACTATAGACTCATTCAGTCTATGTGAAGCCAGCCAGTTTAATCTAACATAACCTATAATATGAGCGTTGGAAAACTAGGCTCAGTGATAAGTAAGTTCTAAGGTTACTTTTGAACGATCACAATAATGAGTATCAGTTCCTCCACAAATTGGTGTGTTATACCTTTGATGAACGTGAAATGATATTATAAGCTTGTTACAAAATTTCTTTTTTTGTTGTTTGCTTTTCCGACAAGGTAGGATTGCGATGTATTGTGGAACGAATTTCCGTCATCCCTTGTCAAGTTTTATTTGGTTATAAACCGGTCTTGTTTCAGAACGAAAAATATTCGGGAAAATATTCGGTTAAGTATTCGGGATAATATTCGGTTCGGACTCGGCAAAGTATACGAAAAATCACTTTGAAAAAAAAAAAACCATTTACTTGTGTGACTAGCAATAATTGAATAACAAGAATAACAAGTAGGGAAGCCTAAGTTCGAGTGGAATCGAACATTAGATACTCAGCTGTATGCTTTCATTGTTTGTTTGCGTTTGATGGAAACACGGTGTACTTTATATAAAGCGAGTGCTGCATAAAGTGGGCGTAGCCACGCCCATTTTCTAAATTTTTATCAGTCATCCAACTAAGCATATCAATATTATTCTTTGTGCAAAAATTAATTCCTTTATGACTTCTAGTTACAAAGATGTCACGTTACAAACTCCCAAAGGGTATTCCAGAAATATCTGTTAAAAAGTAGGCGTGGTCATAAACCGATTTCAATTAATTTTTGCGTGTTTATTAACACAAGTTATAAAAGTGTATAAACCAAGTTTCGTCATAATATCTCAATTATTTGTCGAGTTAAAGGCTAATAAATCTCGTATATCCCTTTGTCCAAAAGGAGGCGGTGCCACGCCCATTTTCCAAAATTTGTCTATTTTATGTTTCCGGTCTATTGTGGAACTCATGTCACAAAATTTCAATGAATTATCTTTATATTTGACAAAGATATCGCTTACAATGTTTTTATTAGGCCACTTTATAATACACATATATAAAAGTGGGCGTGGTCGTCAACCGATTTTGGTAATTTTTCGTCCACACATTTGCCTAAGTAAATATATCATGCGTACCAAATTTCATCGATATATCTTCAACGGTTTCTGAGTTATGACTCATAAAACTTTCAATGTTTGCCCCTTAATAAGTGGGCGTGGCTCCGCCCATTTTCCAAAATTTTTGTGGTTTTCGTTTTATGTTCATAGTTGGAATCATGCCACAAAAGTTCAGTGATAGATCTTTATATTTGACAGAGATATCGCTTAAAATGTTTTTATTAGGTCACTTTATAATACACATATATAAAAGTGGGCGTGGCCGTCAACCGATTTTGACAATTTTCCGTCAAAACATTTGCCTAAGTAAGTAAATCACGCGTACCAAATTTCATCGACATATCTTCAACGGTTTCTGAGTTATGACTCATAAAACTTTCAATGTTTGACCCTTAATAAGTGGGCGTGGCACCGCCCATTTTCCAAAATTTCATAAAATTTCTTCATAGGGGCCTGAGCTCAAAATGTGGGTAAAATTTTATCGCTCCAGCTATATTAGGGACTGAGATACCAAATTTCCGATTTTTTCTATATAGGAAAAGTGGGCGTGGTCATGGTCCGATTTCGCCCATTTTCAATACCAACCGTCCCAGTCTCGATACCAACTTGCATTCCAAATTTCATCAAAATATCTCAATTTTTGCGCGAGTTAGAGTGTTTACAGACGGACGGACGGACGGACGGACGGACGGACGGACATGGCTCAATCGATTTCTCTTTTCACCCTGATCATTTTGATATATATAAGTCTATATCTATCTCGGTAATTTCATTCTGTTACAATCCACCGTTATGTGATTAAAACTATAATACTCTGTGTACTAGTACAGCTGAGTATAAAAATTTATTCATTATTCAAAGTTACATATCTGAATGAAGAATAAAAATGTATTTCTTATTCAAAGTTATTCTGCTGAAGAATAAAATTTTATTTGTTATTCAAATTATTTTGGATGAAGAATAGACATTTATTCATTACTCAAAATTTTCTGAATGAAGAATAAAAACTTATTTTTTATTTGAATAAAAGTTCATTCTAAAACATCCATCCCTGGGGGTAACTAATCGCCAGCTGCAACGCTGCGAGGCTCAATGCAACCGAATTCTGGAGGGACACCAGATTCAGACACGCTCAAATTCTAAGAAATGTCCCTGCCAATTTCCTAAAGCTTGCGTCTTCCTGATCACTGCAGCATCTATCAGGCTGAGCTCATAGCCATATGGCAAGTAGCCTGACAGATCTGTCAAACATAAATTCTATCAAGATCTTCTCTGACCGCCAAGATGTCATAATATCCTTACAGAGCGGCAACGCTACGTCCATAGTTGCAATGAAATGAAGGGAATCTCCGAACAAACTAGCCGAAAGTTGTGACCTGAACATCAGTTGAGTTCCAGGCCACAGTAACGTCCGGGGTAACGCATTGCGAATGAGCTAGCAAGCGGGGGCACAAAATTGCAGGAAATCACAACTACGGCATGGGTTGGCCCTCCCTTCAACTCATACAAGCATTGCTTGAAATCTCGTTGCATTGAACAGGCCAACGCTAGATGGGCCGGGGAGACAACTTGTGTGATTTCCAGGCAAATCTGGCCTAGGCGGAATGAGAGGAGACTTGTATTGGCGCTACATCTTTACTGGCTCTCTATAGGTCCGTTGTCGGGACTTCTAACAGGCAATTGTCTCATGGGCACTCATGCCTCTCGTATGGGCCTATACAAAAACGATTTCTGCCCAGCTGCAGAGACGTGGAATAAATAGAAAGTGTTGAGCACTACTTATCTATGACATTGTCCTGCACTGTCGTTAACCAGGTATCGCTCCCTCAATAAACTCCCTCAATAAACGCTTCAAGTGTCTGGCGGAGTTGGAAAATGCTAAGATACTAGATTTTTTCACGAGCATCTAATCTCAATATATATGTATTTTAAATCTATATTCCGAAAAGATTTTTAGAGGGATCTAGGAAGCTAGAGCTACAGTTTGGTATCACAACGGGCCAATTCGGCCTCAGTGTGCTCCCGCTTTCACGAATTGGGGAGGCAGCCGCCTCAACTTAACTTAATCTACATATATCTATTATATAAAAATGAATGTGTGTGTGTCCTTTATGGTCTCCCAAAGTAATCAACCGATCTTTATGAAATTTCCACAGTAGATTCATGTGGTATTAGCGCACATAATTATTATTATAGGGCAATACTGCACCGCGACCTACAATGAGATCTATTGTGCTAAAAATATTGTGCACATAATAGGGTATACACTCAGAGAAAAGTTGCAGACTAGAAACAAGCTGTGTCGTACTGGAATTAAGAATTATAGAAATTGAGGGAAAATAAATAAAATTTAAGTTTCCCCAATCTTGAATCAAGAACGGTATTCTTGAAATAGGATAAAAATATGAAAAAATCTTGGTTTAAGAATGGAATTCTTAATTTAAGAATACTAAACAAAGTGTTTTTAAAAAATACATATACATGTATATATATGTACATATGTAATTTTCGAATTTTATTTTTTTGTGAAAATGGAAAATATTTATTAAAAAATAATTTACATAGCAAGATAGATGAAATTAAAACATCATAATTATGTATGCATAATGCATATGTTCCATTGGACGCGTGCCAGGCGTATGTACATATTGACGAATCAGGATGCAACTCGTCGATGAAGTACATACATAGTATGTATGTGGGAACGCTGCGCTTAGATTCGGACCAAACAGTTCACAAAGCGGAGGATAACGAAAGCCGTTTTCTCATATTTAAAGGGTGAGTTATCCGTTCGGGATATGTGCCCCATCGATTTGAGTGGTTAAACCCATTTTTTATATAAATTTAGGTGATTTATCCACTAGGTTGACTAAGCGCAATTACCCGCGAGTAATTTTAATTAATTTGAAAAATGCATTTTTGTGGGATTTTTTTCGCTTATTTGTTTATAAGTGAAAAAGTTAGATAAAAAAAATTCATTCAAAATTAATACAGCACCATATCCTTCATAGACAGTTTCGCTGTACTATCTCCAATCCTTAATACAATTTTATGCAACTAAATTCAACAAATTTGTCCATATTTTTACCTAAAAAAGTTACCCATACGGCTCGTCATACGAATGTTTTGTATGTAGTTTTTACGGAAATATAACAAAATTTATTTGTAAAAACAATATATGCGCTTAGGAATCCTAGTAGATAAGTAATCCACTTATGATGGATATAAAAATAGAGGCAATCACTCAACTCGTAGGTGTTTCTACAGTTGGATCTCGGACTAGTATAACTACATACATATGCGTGTATTAAAACTTGTGCTATACATTTATAAAGATAACATATAATCCACAATCGATTATAATTTAAATTTTTATAATAATTTTTAATTTTTATCGTTTATTTCAGATTCTCAAGATTATTTATCAATTGTAATATTCAACGCAGTGCTTCCCTCCCCATCTCGTTTCTGAAGCTGAATTGTTGATTGAAAATCTTTTATTACAATTAAATATCTGTAATAGTTATAATTATAGTTGTAGTTATAGTTATAACAATATCTGAATATGTAAATACTTTTGGGTTTATAATAACAATTTTATATGTAATGACTGAATTATATATATATATTATATATATTACTATATATGTATGTATGTAAATATCTGAAAATATCTGAAAATAAAACGCATTGCAAAAAATAACCGCTTTTATGTTTTATTTTTGTTAGGTGGGTTAAAAATTTCGAATTTTGAATTTCGAAAAAGTGGAAAATCAAGAATAAGTATTCTTAAAACGAAGTTGAACATTCTTAAATCAATCATGGGCAATGCTGAAAATAAGTTTATATAAGCTTATTTCAAAACAGAAAATTCTTAATATAAGCGTTCTAAAAATGAGAATATATTCTTGATTTTAGGATTTTCAAGCTTAACAGACTTTCATAACGTTTTCGGCTTGATTCAAGCCCGATATACTTAAATTTAGGTTGCTTTTTCTCTGAGTGTATAGAATTCCCGGAATAAAGGCCCAAATGTGGACCCAGAGTGACCCAGCAAGTGTTTGAGCAATTTGGGTATCAAATGAAAGGTGCTGAGCAGGCCTTCAACATAAAGTTATTTTCATTGCGATGCCTAGGCCGGGTCCCCAAATATGGATCAAAACGTGTACCCGGATGACCCTCGAATGTTGCTAAGCGATATTGGTATCAAATGAAAGGTGTCGAGCAGGGCTTCAACATACAGTTATTTTTTAAGTCGGTTTCCCAGAGATGGTTCAAGTAGTGGGCCCGGATGGTCCCGGTAAAGTAAAGGTAAATGTAAATGTAAAAGTAAAGGTAATGGTAAAGGTAAAGGTAAAGGTAAAGGTAAAGGGAAGGACCCATTATAACATACAAGCTTTTTTCGTCGCTACGAAGCAGGACGGGTATTTGCTAGTTTGAAATAAAAATTTTATTTATTCATGACAGTTCTGAATGCCAAACTCAGCTCAAGGTTTTGCATGTAAATAATCTTAAAATTCGTTTTTCTCTCTCACAAGACATTAAATTAAGAAGTGCTTTTTAAAAGTTTAATTAAAAACAACACAGAATCCTATTTCATTTGAAAACTTGAAAATTCTTTTTGTACGTTTGTATGTACGGATCTTTGGTGGCATCAATTTTCAATGATTTTTCGCAAATTAGGAGTGAAAAGCTTAACACTATTTGTGTTCGCATTGTGAATAAAAATTTTCCGCTACGAATGTAATACTAGTTTAAAAGTGGCAAATGTGGATGAGAGTGTGGGTGTGGGCATGGGTGAGTGTTAAAAGGAAAACATCAGCAACACCTCAATATAAAGCTGGTCTGCATTTCCGCATGCTGGCAAACAAACAAAAAATTGGATCAATGTTTTAGCTAGAGATTTCGTCAAGTTTGCTGCACAAGCAAATACAAATGTATTGCAAAAAGGATACGAGTATGTATGTATGCATGTACAATGCGTACGTTTGCAACCGTGGCAATCAAGCATGAATGCCTGAGACATTGCAGCACACAAAAAGAGCAACAAGAACAACTAGAACAACCAACAATAGCAATAACAATAAACAGCTTACACAGCAGCAGAAGCAGCAGCAGCAAAAAACAGATGGAAAAGAGCAAACGGAAAATTTTGCAGAAAACTTAAATTGTAATCATAAAACTATGCACAAAATTGATTTGATTAAAAGCTGCGATCCTGCAAGGAATATAAAATGAGACGGGCACTGCCGAAAGGCAACGCTGAAAAGGCAGCCAAGCCAGGCCAGCTAACCCAGCACACAAGTAGCCACTTGAAAATACGTTACGGCAGTGGCAGCGACGGCGGCGACGGTGACGGCGAAGGGGCTCCAATTACGGTGTAAATACTTACGTTGCATGTGCGTGAGGATAACCAAAGACGAACAAGAGTAGCAGAAAAAGAATAGAATAAAATAAAATTAATACAAAATAGTGGCAACACGTTAGGAATACAAGGACAAAAGAATGTTTAGGAAGTCGGTGCATTTGTATGTATGTATGCGTGTATGTAGCACCTACGAATTTCCTTTAAGGAAAATTTAACCCTTGCATATTTCAAGGCTGCTCACGAAAATTAGTTTTAGGAAATAGTTTTGTAAATTGAATCGTGTTTAAAATGTGTATATGCATGCATTAGGGTTGTTCTTAAATGTAAAGAGTTAATTTTTTTTTTTATATTTTTTATTTTATAGAGATAATTTTAACGCCTAGGTAGGTATATTTGAGATTGTGGAAGCTGGGAGTCTGCAAAGAGCGCTCATACGGGCATGATCGTATTCTGCTCATCGTTATCGAACGCGACATTAATATAAAAACAGACTGCATCTGTCCTACAACAGTTTTCGATACGAACTATAAGATTGTCTTTCCATCCAGAAAGGACTGGGGTGATGCTAAAATAGCTCCGATGTTCGATATTTCAGTTTTCACGGATGGGTCAAAAATTGCATGCACAGTGAGAGCGGGTATACTCGCAACTCAGCTCCGGACACTTCCATACCACTAATATCATGTTCAGACATAAAAATTAATTAAGTCAATTGGGGTTGATTGAACATCTTTAGATTTGGTGTTCAGACATATTTAATTTACTTGGCCCATTTAACAGGTCGGCTCAAGATACATACACACATACACGCCGTGAGCTGAATATCAAACTCTCGTGACCTAAATGTCAAAAGGACGAAATAATTTGACATTCATCTCACAATTTTTACCAATCGTAAACACGAATGCATGTATAAAATAAGCAGAAATAAAAACAAATTTGGTAGGTGATGAAGAAGAACAAGAATGCAGCTGATCTGACGAACCAACCTGTTTAGTGGACACTGCGCTAATCACATTTCTCTTTTCATGACATTTCATTTTACTTATGAAACAAGCCTTTTAACAGGGTTGCATGCAGAATTGTTCTTCATTAACAACTCATTAATTTCTAATGAAGCATTAACTTGGTCAATTTTTGCATGGTAAATTGAGAATCATTGGGCTTGAAAATTGAATGAAGGCTCTTAATGTTCAATTAAGGTTGTGTCTGAACATAACATAAGGCTCTCCCGAACACGGCGAGCGTTTTTCAATCAGAAGTTTTCGCCATACAGAAGAGCTGCAAGGTTCTACTGGCAACGGAAAGTGCCGGTGTCGAAAAAAGGAGAGGAATTTTGATCATAATAAATTTTTGTCAAGGGATGACGGAAATTCGTTCAACAATACATCGCAATCGTACACTGTCGGAAAAGCAAACAACAAAAAGAAAGATAGGAATTATCTTGGATATTCAGGCGGCTCTGAAGGCTTTGGGATCTGCAACGGTTTCAACAGACCTGGCCGTGCAGTTTAGGGAGGGGGGGGGGGGGAGTCTCGGGTCTAGCAAGCCTTCATAGCGTCTCTCGGATCTGGGTGCCGGTACACCGCGACATCAAGGGAACGAAATGGCTTATGAGCTGGCCAGTGAAGGCACGGCTCAAGATATCGCGGGAGGTTCTTGTGCTCCTGGGCTTTATCGAGCGCCTATTTCCTTGGCACTGGTTCGAGGAGACAAAAAAAACCAGACGGAAGCGATTGCGGACCTGCAGGGTGTGCAGAAGTCTGTGGACTTAATGCGATACGTTCCTCAGCTACCTTAACTACTCACGGGCATTGGGCTATTGGTAGCCACGCGGCTCGATTGGTATTAGATCATAACACTCTTTGTCACAGCTGTAATCTTCCAGTAGCGGAGGATACGGTGGGGCACCTACGATGGGAATGTCCCTGGCACTGCATAGATAGAATGAAATTTCTTGCAAAGCCTTTCTTCGACAACCTCTCGGAACTCAAGGACATCAGGATACCTAAACTCAACAGGATGGATATAGGTCGTAGGAGCTGCCCTGCTTTCCGAATATACATTCTCAACTCCTATATTTTTCTGGTTCTGATTCTTTAGTTACGGGTCGTGGTATCAAAACGGTGCTTTGGCGCCAATTTTAGTCTGTGCGACTCGATACTCAAACCAACCAACCAAGAAGGTATACCGATACTATCTAATATAAATAGGTACATTCCCAGCGAGCTATTATTATTTCGGAAGTGAGGAAAAAGTTACTTCAAGAAGAGAAGATATTATATTCTCAACTTTTTCCTATCTTAGTTCCGCAGAAATCGTTGCCCGTCAACATTACGTTCATAATGAGTTCTAAACGACACTTCAGGCAGTATCTTCCAATTGTCGTCTGGAACATGACGCTTCCGGAAGTAACTTCTTAGTGTCGTCTGAGAGACGCCAAAGCGTCTAACGTTACTTATTTTAGATAGACGAGAAAATGCTCTTCCAAATGTTGGCAGGGTATGTCTGTATATATTAAAAGATATCGGATATAAGATTGGTTCCCGATTGGAGGTTTTAACTTCTGAAAGTGTACACTGAGCTCAGAACTCTGCCTTAGCCGCCTTCCAATTCAGAATAAAATTTAAATGTGATATGTATAACCGTGCTTGTTCCCTTCAGCGAAAGTAACCAGTTGCAAACTAGAATTATACCAGTTTGCAGGGTACAGTCAACTACTTTACCGACTGTAAATTTCCCATGAAAACATCTCGTATTTTTCGTGTGTTAATGTCCTACGAAATGGCAATTGTCTTCCTCTGCATCAGCTCATACCAGTTAAATACCAGTCGAACACATACCAAAAAAAAGTTAGTTCACATATCGACGGCTGAGAATAAAATCGCCCTATTTCAAAAATTGTTTCAGAAACGCCCTATTCCAAAAATTGTTTGAATAACGTCCTATTTCAGATTTGGCTTCAAGAACGCCCTATTTCAGAATTTGTTTCAATTACGCCCTATTTCAGACAATTATACAAAAACGCCCTATTTCAGAGAAATATATATGGAATTTTCTCTGAAATAGGGCGCTTTTGAAGCAAAATCTGAAATAGGACGTTATTCAAACAATTTTTCGAATAGGGCGTTTTTGAAACAATTTTTGAAATAGGGCGATCTTATTCTCAGCCGTCGATATACAGTTGAAGTGCAGTTTTTGACATGCTTAACACAAGTGGTGCGATGGCGCGTTGGTAGGGCGTCTGGCTTCGAATCGAGCAGGTCTCGAGTTCGAATCTCGTCGGAGTCAGGTGACTCAAGTTTTTTTTTTTTAATTGAATTTTTTTTTTATAAAAATGTAAAAAAATATCTAATAAGTAAAATAAATAAATAAAAAAACTGAGGGATTGGAAAACATAAATAAGTAGTCAACTAGTATTTTCCTAGGACTTATTCAGACAAAGGGCAACATTTCATTTCATATAAGTGAATATGAATATAATAAACTCTTTATACCAAGTGCTTCACTAATCGTTTGAGAATTGTAGAAATATGTAAAGTCGTAGTGAAATCGACGAACACATCGAATTTGTCTTTTGCATACCAGTTCACGTTTTCGCTGCAGGGTTATAATCAATTGAGGAGGTGCAACTGAAAAACATTGCCCATTTGATTTGTAGGGACCACCGTAATGTTTGCATATGTAGTAGAAAATATCGAAGAAAACCAAAAGTGCACAGATAGAGTTTCTACTCGGAATGAATTTAACTTGAATGCATACGAATTCTTTTAACTATACATACATACATACATATATCTTTGTTTAAAAGATATATAATCTGAAAAATATATGTATATTGTGTATATATTATATAGTATATGTATATACATACATATATCGTCGCTCCGGAAGAAGAAAGACGCATGTCAGTAATTTGTCGACGAAAAAAGGCGCATTAAAAATATGTCGGGGAAGAAAGACGCTTTACAAAACATGTCGACGAAAATAGACGCATTAAAAATATTGCGACGAAGAAAGACGCATTATAAAATATTTCGACGAAGAAAGACGCATTAGCAATATTAACTGCGAAGAAAGACGCATTAGCATTAATATTGACAAAGAAAAATAAAAAATCGAATACGTCCTTCTTTCCTAAAAAATATTTAAATGCGTCTTTCTTTATAGTAAAAAAAATTAAGCGTCTTTCTTCGTTATCAAAAAAAAATAGAGTCTTTCTTTCGAAAAATATTTTTAATGCGTCTTTCTTTGAAAGAAAAAAAGTTTTGGTCTTTTTTCCTCAACAAAACAGTTTGCGTCTTTTTTCTTCTATAGCGACGATATGTATGTTAATATTTATAAATTTTACTTACACCAAAACCACACCAGTCGCCACTGCGGCAGCTGCAACCGAAGCGCCGGCATGATTACTATTGCTACGGCTTAGCGACTGCCCATAACGTTGCAATTGTTGTTGCCGCTGATGCTGCCGTTGTTGTTGCTGTTGCTGCTGCTGATGTTACGTGGCCGCAGCAGCGGATGGCGTTAAACTGGAAGCGGCCACCACCGGCGACAACGTTTCACTAATGCTACTACCCGGTCGTGACGGTTTCGATGGACTAGGCGGCGTTGGACTCAATGCTGGCGGTTCGGGTGATGGCGGCCGTATCGAGGCAGTCCAATGGGAGAATTGCGATGTTAATAAACCATTATTGCCAATGCTAATCGGATATGGAAGGTATGTGGGCGCACCATTCACTAGCGCTGCAGATGTGTAGTAATTATAGTAAATTTGTCTATCCATCAGTTGAAGTTGGAGTATGGCATGATGGACAATTTTTTTCGCTATAAAATATGTTTAGGAAGAATATGTTAATAACAAACAAGCTAAAAATAAATACATATGTACATAAATAATGTAGTTTAAAAAATTTTGTAAATCAAAATTAAAGTGCATTTCACGCGAACCACGCGATGCATGGAAAGGCTTTCCGCAAATTTTATACTTACAAAAAAAAGAGCCCCCATAACTATTATTTTCCTAAACACATACATATGCACGTAGAATTTTGCTCATTTCGAAACTTCATCTAAATTAAACAGTGCCCGGTGTTGCTCAGTCAAATGTCTCTTACTGAACTGGTTAGGTTATCTTTCACACAATTCCGGTGGTTCTGTAGTTAACTGGCGCTTATTATTAGTATTATTATTGGACACGATTGCATCGCCACCTCCAATGAGATCTATTGTGCTATGCCTCATAGCCTGGCGTATTTGGTGGCCTTCAGAAACTATTCAGGCTTTTTTTTTTCAAACTTCAAATGGATTAAGGCTCGCATCTCCTAGGTGCGATAGCCTTTTCCAGTACATTCACATAGAACGTGCTGCGGTAATCCTCCATCCTGTTGAAAAAAGCAAGATAAATGTGTTTCCGCTAGTCAGTGTCTATTTGGATGCTAGCGGACAAAGCAGCGTCGCGTATAGTATACAATGAAGATATGTAGGTCCTTCAAGGGAGGCCCGCGTCACTCTCTACCTAATCTTCCCTCTGCTGCCTTTAGCTAGTTTCGATAGAAATATTTTCTGGGCCGCGGCTCATCTTCAACCATTCTCACGCCATGATCTGCGCAAAGGCAGCCGCTGTATTTTTATTCGCTGCACACGATGCCGCTGTCTGCGTAAAGCTCATGCAACTCATGAAATTATCTCATCAACTCATTATCATCTCCTTCGATACTCAACTACTTCTATATCTTCCGAAGAACTTTTCTCTTAAATACTCCAAATACCATCTCATCTGATTTGGATATCGTCCGTGTTTCTGCGCCGTAGCTATATCAGGACGGGGAAGATGTGCGCCCTGTAGAGCGTGATTTTTGTTCGTCGAGAGGGCGAACTTTACTTTTTAATTGCCTACTTGAAGCATGTTTGCACATAACGCCTTTCACTCTTTTTATCGTTGTTCGCTCTCCCATTTGTTGTTCGACGTCGAATCCAGTGCCGTACGACGCGTCGGTAGTTTCAATAAAAAATTTTGAGAGCGAACACCGATTGAACAACGTTGTTCATTCTGAACAATCTCGCAAACCCCGTTAAAATCGACAACTTCTATAATTTTGTATCGAAATCTATTGAAGCCTGACAAACGCACCAAAACAAAAACACGAAAATAAGCAAAAATGCATATTATTAAATGAATTAATAAGCTCTGTTGTATATAAAATCATATATGTATGTATATCTGTATTTAATTTGCACTTTTTTATATCGTACGTATTCAGTTTTAATGCCAAGATTGCCTTTTTCTTTGTGAGATGACAGTAGGTACTTCGTCTTATCCTCGTTGGCCGTCAAACCCATTTTCTTGGTCTCTTTGTCCAGTTCGGAGAAGGCAGATTATGCTGCGCGAGTGTTATGGTTACCAGTAAACCATGATAGATACTTATGTATGTATGTACTCCAGTAACCCAGCTTCTATCATATCGGTGTTCATATCGAACAGTAGCTTATGTCGAAAGGCAAATTTTCAAGATATAAGTAAGTTGGTGTAATTTTCTAACAGTTCCCCGCACAGGATTTCTAAGTAAAATCATTGATACTGAAGCCGGTTGAAAACCTGACAAATATTTTAAACAAAAACTGCAGAATGTACTCTCTGAGATGCATCATTTCAGTTTTTGGGAAACTAACTAATTTTTTCCTTAAGTACACTTAAGCTACTGTTCCATATGAACACAGATATATTTGGTAAGAAATTATACAGCCGAAACATACCACCTGTAAAATGTTAGCGGATTTTGTAATGACATCCCTGGTGAAAAATGTCTATTGTGAATGAAATTGAAGAAAAAGAAGAATCCAAGCCAGATCTAGGAAGCTAGGCGCATAGGTGGGTTCAGAAATTTCTAATGCAATTTTTCATTGTAATTGGTAGACTGTAATGTCAAAATGATATTTCGGCTTGGTCGAAATCTGAATTCACTTGGGTCTCGCCCATTCCTATTGACCATGATGTGAATTCGCAATGATTTTCACATTACACTCTACCTTTGTAAATATAAACAGTTTTTGAATTCGCCGCTGCGCCTACCTTTCTTCGGCTGTTTTGCTAATCAGCAATATCTGCCGTCTGTCAGGGTAAAATTTGAATCGAATTGGTTGTTGCGGTAATCGGTATTATCACGGCCGTCTGTCAAGCCTATAAAGAATCTAAGAAAACTATCTTCTTATATTATAAATGTGCAATCGAAATTGTGTTTAAACTCTCATCACGGGATAGCAGCTGAATGGACCCATACGAAATTTGCACACCTAATTATTTTCAACCCGTGAAGGTTATAGGCATAATTTTAATGATATTGGAAAGCAGGCATGGGCACCTCCCATACAAAATTTTTCTTTTATTTCGTAATATCTCTTGAAGTATTTTTAATAGAATTCTGACAATTGGTGTAAAGGAATATAACATAGCTATATAATCAACGGATAAACAATATATGTAGGCCTTGGTAAAGCAGGGATGGGCACTTTCCTCCCATATAAACTGGAACTTTCACAGCGAATATCTCTTGAAATATTTGTAGTAGGGTATTGAAAATTGGTGGGCATATGAGATAATTACGTACTCAACGGGTAAAAACGCTAGGTCTTAGCAAAGCAATGTTGGGTACCTCCCATACAACTGAAACTTTCAAAGCGAATATCTCTTGAAATATTTGTAGTAGAGCACTGAAAATTGGTCTGACGGCATATGAGATAATTGCGTACTTAACGGATAAAAACGCTAGGTCTTGGTGAAGCAGGGATGGGCACCTCCCATATAAACTGAAACTTTCAAAGCGAATATCTTTTGAAATATTTGTAGTAGAGCACTGAAAATTGGTCTGACGGCATATGAGATAATTGCGTACTCAACGGATAAAAACGCTAGGTCTTGGTGAAGCAGGGATGGGCACCTCCCGTACAAACTGAAACTTTCAAAGCGAATATCTTTTCAAATATTTGTAGTAGATCACTAAAAATTGGTCTGACGGCATATGAGATAATTGCGTACTCAACGGATAAAAACGCTAAGTCTTGGTGAAGCAGGGATGGGCAGCTGCCATACAAACTGAAACTCAAAATAAGATAAGATAATATACTTACAAGAAATGGGAATAGGGTATATTATAAGTATTCTCTACTTGGAAAACTTCCGCTATTAAAGACTTTTTAGCTGATGTGAAACATATAGATCTATATTATCTAAATAATTGGCTAAATAATTCGCATAATAAATAAATGCTAATATTTTTAAAAGTACGTGCTGTTAAATTCGCGTGTAAGCTCTAGTAGGTAATAAATAAAAGCTACCTTCAAACTAATATATTTAACTAATAATTAAGTAGCTTAACTTTACTATGAAGATAGTTGGTTTTAAATACTAAATTTAAAGTTGATTGCTTTAAAAAGAGTTCAACATTTTCTGGGGTTATAACTTTATACATACATATGTAGGTAGATATATAAAACTGCCGTTATATTGTATTTTCAATTTAAAAAGCCGCCACGCCCAAATGGTTAAAGGAATGCACCTGCTATGTGTAGCGTAAAAATATTTTACGATTTCTCTCTCTTACAGCTCGATAATTGCAATTAAAAAGCACCTCGTGCCTTTCCATTGCTACGCTATCTAAGCTAAGAAAAACCATTTATTTCCTCCTTTTATTGCTTTATTTTTTTTATTTTTTTTTTTGTTTTTTACTATTTCTTTTGTACTTTTTGTTATTCAATATCTTTGCCAAAATTTTTTTTTTTTTTTTTTGAGTTTTTTTTCTACTCTTTCTTTTCTGCAGCTCCTTCTCTTTTTACTTTATTGCTGTTTTCATGTCAGTTCCTATGGAACTTTTCATTTTCTATTTTATATTCTTTATTTTATTTTAGGTGCGTTTTTCTTTTTTTGGTTTTGTTGTTTTTTGTTGTTGTTGGTTTTTGTTTTTACTTGCATTGTCGTCGTTTTTATTTTTTTACTTTTTACTTTTTTTGTGTAAGTTTGATTTTAGTGCACCTTATCACTCGCACTCTTTCAATTCAATTTTTATGATCGCTGGAAAAACTTGCAATTTTGCTTAATTTTAATGCGTTGCAAACAAAACACATAAAAACTTGGCATACCCAAGCGTACGGCGAACGAGTGAATAACTATACATATGTACATACATATGTATATATCTGCAGCAAAGCTGATGCAGTAAAATGTTATGCCATTACATACCACGAAAACGAAGACGAAGTCGTGGACAAAAGACAAAGACGGTGGCGGAGACGCTGATGGAGACGCGTGCAGTTGGAGTCTGAGACGGGCATGCAACTGAAGCCAAACCTCTTGACTCTTGGCAAATAAAGAGTCGTAAAATTTGAAATTGCAATGTTTTGAAGTTTTCCTCCTTCCTGCCAACCATCCTTGCCACATACCCGTACACACATACAAAGGTACATGCATAACTATCAGTAACGGCAAATGCATATGAAGACCACAAACGGTCGCCGTGCGGACTGCGACGGAATAGCGTGCGTCAGGCTAAAGGAATGCGTCTTGAAATGTACCTAATACATACATATGCGAAACGAGGAACGAGGGACTAGGAACGACGCATCATTTGACTGGAATGACGAAAACGTCCGTCCAACACCATTTGATTGCCAAAGCACACACAAAAGACGAAATTGTGCTTCAGTGGCAGCATAATAATAATAATACAATGGCGCTATTATAACTCTGACGAGTTTTATGGCCGAGCTTCTCTCCCAATTCGAGGTGTGCTCCTTTTTGTTTTTCCTACTATTTGGGTGGACCTACAGTTTTATGCCGGCTCCGAACGGCGAATGCATTTTTTGTGAGAAGCTTTTTCATGGCAGAAATACTCTCGGAAGGTATGCCGCCCACTGCCGAGAGGTGACCGCTACTCTTAAAAAACCCAATAATTGGATTTTTACTAATTAGAAAAATTTGTTTGGCTCGGACCGTGGTTTGAACCCGAGACCTCTGGCATAGCAGGCGAGCACTCTACCCACTGCACCACAGCGGCAGCATAAACTTGCGAAAAATTGTGTGTGCGAAAAAAAATAAATATTTATTACAAAACAAAAACGTAAAAACATTTACAGAAATTTTTTGCAATAATAACCTAGAAAATTAATAGGCACCAGGTGAGATGTTATCGTCAACAGTCGCGTGATTGCCATAAGCTAATTGCCAAGCCATTTGCCAATCGATAAACAATAAAATTCCAAAGAAATCAAAAAGAAAATCTAAATATGTGAAACAAAGGCCAAATCGTTGCGAAAAATCGCGCAATTTGGTGTTCATAAAATTAAATTTCATTAAACGCAAAAAAAAATTTTGCTTATACTGTTTACTATTTAAGTATTTTGTAGCCTTTGCTTTTTCTTCTAACATTGTTTACGAGCATTTCCATCAATTCTCAGTTGACCAACAAAAACATAAACTGTTCTCAGTTGACCGACAAAAGCATAAACTGTCCTATGCTTGATATCAGAACTGTTGCAGGCTATTGAAAAATGGTAAATCATTTCACACTCGACTTGATGCGGATTATTTATGTACAATTTTCTTTTTATTTTCCTTTTTTTTATTGCACTCGTGTTAATGCGTGTGAAGCACTGAAAACTGGACAAAATCATATTACAAATAGCTACAAATAAGCATTAAATTAAACAGACAAGCAAGCGGGCAGTGTTGTACAATAAATGTACCAAGCATTTTTATTTTTCACAAGACTCTTAGCAGAGCAATGGTTGGAGGGGCAAGGAAAAGAGTAAATCGAACCTTGAAACGTACCCACTTATATTAAAGTGGTCGTTAATGGCAAGACAGATTTTTTGCAGGATTTGTCGTTAAAATTACTATCCGTTTACTGCGTTACATGAGCGTTCCGCTACCATTGAAATTAAGACGAAAGTCTTCGATCTTATTGCTATACCAATGTGTTGGATGTGCTAGGAAGCGCATGTCTCCAGGATCACAGCGAAAGTTTGACATGAACGAGAGGTTCTTTGCTTTGTTCTCATACTCTCTCTCTCTCTCTCTAAGAACGTAGTTCGACCAACAAAACATCTCTCGCTCTCTCTTGCTTATCCGAAAATATACAACTAAAGCATAGGTCTGCAAAATTGTGAAGATAAATTAAATTTTCTCTAGTTATTTAATCGAATTCGGCGATTTGCCATCTTCAGATCATCATATTTCCTTAGTAAATTAAATTAGGTTGGCCTGGATACAGTGATCCCTCACATAGACCACATATCGACGGCTGAGAATAAGATCGCCCTATTTCAAAAATTGTTTCAAAAACGCCCTATTCCAAAAATTATTTGAATAACGTGCTATTTCAGATTTTGCTACAAAAACGCCCTATTTCAGAGAAAATTTCATATATATTTCTCTGAAATAGGACGTTATTGAAACAAATTCTGAAATAGGGCGTTTTTGAAGCAACATCTGAAATAGGATGTTATTCAAACAATTTTTGGAATAGGGCGTTTTTGAAATAGGGCGATCTTATTCTCAGCCGTCGATATGGTCTTTAGTGTTACCAACATCGTATTGGAGGCGTTATACCTACTAAACTCGGCATGCAAGACTTCGCAAGTTTTAGTATTTTCTGCAGGGAATTTTGTGTATTTCTGAACAGTATCTTGTTGACCACTAGATTCCACAACAGGGGTGAGAGTAGGTACTCCCCCCCCCCCCCTTGTGGGATGCTCCTATGTGCCCTCTATGACATCGTCGAAAGGTCCCACCCACCCGTCACCCACCGTGGGTCATCGATCCAACGCTGAATGATTGAGGATATTCCGATCCATTCGAGCCACTCCAAACAGCGCTTCAGCAGAGACACCTATCGCACTCCCTATAGTGAAGGGCCTTTTCGATATGTTGTACAATGTTGTGAGTCTTTATTCTGTTTATCCTCCATCACGACAAGCTAAATGCCTTTTATGCTCTTTTGGCACCTCGAACCATGACTGAGGCCGTCGAATTTGTAGATGGATTTACATTGCGAACATTCGACCAATCCTAGTATATGGGGTCGTAGTATGGTGGCCTGCTTTGGGCAAGCCATCAAATCTCAATCTTCTGAGCAAGGTGCAGAGATCGAGCATGATCAGCACAAGTGGCGCACTCAGGACGACGCCTAGCGAATCTATTCAGGTGATTCTAAACTTCGAAGCAAAGATTCCTAACAGGGTTGATTGGAATGAACCAAATCGGTGCTACTCATACCCAGTTAGCATTTCCATCTATACCTATAGCTCGAAACTGGACAACAAATTTGGAGGCGGAGTCTTGAATATACAGCTATCTTTCGGGCAACCACATCACTGCAGCGTCTATTAGGATGAAGTTTCAGCTACATATAATGGAAGCTGTTAACCTTATAGGACATGATCCTATCCACGAGGATTTATTCATCTTCATCAACAGCCAAGTAGCAATTTTATAAGTATCTTGGCTCCCACTCGTTCAATTCTGAACTAACACTAGACTGTTGCTGATCTCTACTGGAGATGGCCAAATAGACTTGTTTGCACCTACATATGTAGTATGGGTCCCGGGAAACATGGATATCGATGCAAATTGTAAGGCAAATGAACTAGCAAACCAAATCACTTCCGAGCAGGTTCTTCCTGGCAAAGAACGCATAGGTATGCCGTTTGACACATGCAAGCTAATGCTTAAAGATCACATCTATAAATTAGCAGTTGATAGATGGCAACAGAACCTCGTATGTCTAACATCAAGGCAAACCTGGCCAAATTGGGATCATTACAAACGATCTTGTCAAATATGTATGTACGCTGCGATGAAAGGAAATCTCGAGCCACATCGGCAAACATGCAGAAAGGCTAGGTGCACCCTACCGCAAAAGCTGCAAGAATAGTGAGGAAGAGGAGGCGATCGAACACCTCATTCGCCACTGCCCAGCTCTTAAGGGCGGTGCTTTCTTGGAACTTCTTTCCTGGATAGCGTCGCGGCCGCTGATATAATAGACCCCAATGAACTTCATCTGGTTTTCAACCTAGTTCAAAAAGGAAGAAGTAATCTGTTTTCACGTGGTATCACAATGGGCATCCACACTATTGAGAACTAAGATTGGTAATAAGTTCATTCTGAGTTCTATACTCATATGGTTTAGCGAAGGTCATTATCAAACGTTCACCACAATGTTTATTAGGAGTACATATTTATGTACCTATCAAGGCCGTATTTAGGGGGGGGGGTGTTTGGGTGTTTGAACCCCCCACGAAATTCTGGTAGATAAATTTTACTTCTATCATATTCAAAGCTATATGTTGAAAACAATAGTTTACAAATAATTAATTTGAGAGAATACCAAGAATTTCAGGTATAAGGGAGGGTTGGCATGAACCTGCTGAGGTCGAAACGATTTTTTTAGGGATAGGGTTTTGAGATAACGTAATTTTGGGTTTTTTTGGTTACAACTTCAATCAAAAATTCTTTTCGCTGAAGTTACAAATACCCGCAAACCGTATCTACTCCGTTCGAAAGATAATTAAAATACGCTTCTAACGACATACCACTTATAAATTAAATTATGTTACATACATTTTCTAAAATTTTAGCATATTTCCTTATAACTGCATGAAGTCATTGCATGGCTGAAAATTCATTACTCGGGTTATATTAGTGTCTGAATTGTAACATTTTGCGTGATTTTCGAAAGATCCCATATATGGGATCTGTGAGTTGTTATAGTCTGATTTCACATATTTTCAATACTAACTTTTCAAATTCAACACTTTTTTGATTTTTTGCGATTATTGAAAAAATTTGGTTTTTATAAGAAGTTGTAAAAATCAGGAAAGTTTTATTCTTTTTAAAATTATTCTGTTTTATTGCAAACATTTTAAGCGTAATATTAAAAAGATTCGATGGATACTTTATTTTTGGCGATTTTTTGCAAGTGAAACAAAAAGTATGTTTTATGGTCGAAAAACTCGGCTAGGTGACCCAACTATATGAAAACAACTTCACAGATCAAAGGACATTAGAGGGAAATATAAAGCAAGCACTGTTTGCCAGCATAACATCAACAGTCTGAAAAAATAAGCTGTTGCTGTTCGGCGAAAGTTATCATAATTTTTTGAGAACTTTTGAATTTCGATTTCCTTTGAAAATATCTGAAGTCGAAGCACAGAACAGTCGAATATATTTGTATGCTTATTTTTGCTGTTGCTTTACTGTGTAATTTCAAACAGATCAGTCGACAGCAAAGCACAGATAAACAGAATTTTAATTTTAAATGCGGCTTTTTAAAATTGGTTTTAAAAATCGGATGTCAAATAACAAAGATGCAAAAAAAAAAACAAGTTAGAGTCAAATATAAGCTAAAAATCTTGGGCGGACTTTTACAGCTGAAAACAGCTGGGTAATCTAACCGAGTTTTTCGTCCATAAAATATTTTTTTTTTTTCACTTGGATAAAATCACCAAAAATAAAGTATTCACCGTGTTTGCAATAGAACAGTCTAATTTTTTTTTTTTTTTTTTCGGATATATTTTTTATTGTATCATTCTTTGAGAATATAACAATTTTTATAAAATCTTAACCTAGAATACAACTCGTTATTCGTTGCCACTGCTTCAAATAACATTTGGATGAAAAGCAATTTTATTTAATATAAAATAAATACTTGTGAAGACATATCTGTAGTAGTATACTTATGTGAGTATTTTTTGGCTTTACTTATAGTATTTATGTACGTAATTTCATTTTATATTCGGCTTGATATTCTTCATTTTCATTTTCATTATATAGTATGTATTTATGCCGTCGGAATGGAGTGGAATTCCAATCAGCTGGTTGTATAGTATTAAAAGTTCGACCGACTTGAGGACAGGATCCTCGAGGAAACAATTGTGTCTAATTTTTAAATGAATAAAAGTTTCCTGATTTTTTAAACTTCTTATAAAAACCCTAATGAAAATCAAAAGCTTTGTAAAAAAATTTTCTTCTAAATAGCACTTTAGAAACCAGATTTTTTTTTATTATTTTTATTTAGTGCACGAAATAAGTTATGTATATATTTTTCTCAAAAAAAAAAAAAAAAAACAAGTAAGGAAGCCTAAGTTCGAGTGGAATCGAACATTAGATACTCAGCTGTATGCTTTCATTGTTTGTTTGCGTTTGTTCGATATAGGGTGTATTTTATATGACACGAGTGCTGCATAAACAGGGCGCAGCCACGCCCATTCTCAAAATTTGTATCAATCATCCAAATAAGCATATAAATATTATTGTTAGTGCAAAATTGCATCCCTCTATGACTTTTAGTTACAAAGACTTCACGTTACAAATTCCAAAAGGGTGTTCCAGAAATATCTTTGTTAAAAAGTAGGCGTGGTCATAAACCGATTTCAATACATTTTTGCGTGTCTATTAACACATGTTATAAAAGTATATAAACCAAGTTTCGTCATAATATCTCAGTTATTTGTCGAGTAATAGGCTCGTAGATTCCTTTGTATAAAAAGAGGCGGTGCCACGCCCATTTTCCAAACTTTTTTATTTTTTGTTTCCGGTCTATTGTAGAACTCATGTCACAAAATTTCAGTGATAGATCTTTATATTTGACAGAGATATCGCTTAAAATGTTTTTATTAGGTCACTTTATAATACCCATATATAAAAGTGGGCGTGGTCGTCAACCGATTTTGGTAATCTTTCGTCCACACATTTGGCTAAGTAAATATATCACGCGTACCAAATTTCATCGATATATCTTTAACGGTTCTGAGTTATGGCTTATAAAACTTTCAATATTTGCCCCTTAATAAGTGGGCGTGGCACCGCCCATTTTCCAAAATTTTTATATTTTTTGTTTTATGTCCCTAGTTGGACTCCTGCCACAAAATTTCAGTGATAGATCTTTAAATTTGACAGAGATATCGCTTAAAATATTTTTATTAGGTCACTTTATAATACCCATATATAAAAGTGGGCGTGGCCGTCCACCGATTTTGAGAATTTTTCGTCAAAACATTTGTCTAAGTAAGCAAATTACGGATACCAAATTTCATCGATATATCTTCAACGGTTGCTGAGTTATGACATATAAAACTTTCAATGTTTGCCCCTTAATAAGTGGGCGTGGCACCACCCATTTTCCAAAATTTTTGTACTTTTTGTTTTATGTCCGTAGTTGGACTCCTGCCACAAAATTTCAGTGATAGATCTTTATATTTGACAGAGATATCGCTTAAAATGTTTTTATTAGGCTCTTTATAGTTCCCATATATAAAAGTGGGCGTGGCCGTCAACCGATTTCGATAATTTTTCGCCAAAACATTTGTACAGGTAAGCAAATTACGCATACCAAATTCCATCGATATATCTTCAACGGTTTCTGAGTTATGACATATAAAACTTTCAATGTTTGACCCTTAATAAGTGGGCGTGACACCGCCCATTTTCCAAAACTTCATCAAATTTCTTCATAAGGGCCTGAGCTCAATACGTGGGTAAAATTTTATCACTCTAGCTATATTAGTGGCTGAGATACCAAATTTCCGATTTTTTCTATATAGGAAAAGTGGGCGTGGTCATGGTCCGATTTCGCCCATTTTCAATACCAACCGTCCCAGTCTCGATACCAACTTGCATTTCAAATTTCATCAAAATATCTCAATTTTTACGCGAGTTATCCTGCGTACGGACGGACGGACGGACGGACGGACGGACGGACGGACATGGCTCAATCGATTTCTCTTTTCACCCTGATCATTTTGATATATATAAGTCTATATCTATCTCGATTATTTCATTATGTTACAATCCACCGTTATGAAATCAAAATTATAATACTCTGTGTACTAGTACAGCTGAGTATACAAAAAAAAACCACAACGATAAAACCCCCCACGAAAAAAAATTCCTGGCTACGGCCCCGGTACCTATGTACATACATACATATTTATAACGTATACCTACTTTAAAATCTCACTAGCCCATAAAAAGCATTGACACTTTAGAAAAAAAAACTGAGTTGTGGTAATTTAAGATTAAATAGTTGATAAATTGCATTATTTGCTCAACGCATTGCAACTGATTCCACTTAGTGATACTGAATGTTGGAACGTGATCATGCCGTTGCTCGTAAAACAGCTTACATACAAACAACCATAAATTTATAGCAAGAAGTATAAACATATTTTTTTTTAAATATAAAAACATATAAATATGCGCATGCAGTATATGTCTGCATTTATACAAATGCAGAAATAAATAAATTCATAAATTTATTGCCGCGCACCAAATTACCAAATATAAAAATGTAAATAAACAATGCGATATATGTAGTAAAAGAAGTGATGCCCGAAAGTGGCCAGTTGAGCGAATATCGTTTGTACGTTGGTCTGTATTCACCATACATGATTGTATGTAAACATTTGACATAAAATATCGCCGTTTTAATATTGAATAGAAATATGAATAAATGATATCGAAATATGTAGGTACATTAGGGTGGTCAAAATGTGTATGGAGACAAATTTTATATCATACCGGCAAATACCCGTCCCGCTTCGCGGCAATGCAGCAATGGAGAATTGTTTTTGGGTTATAATGAGCGTTTCCCTCCGCTTCCCTTTAATTCCCTTCCCTTCCCTTCCCTTCACACAGGCCTTTCCTTTTCATTTTCCTTTCCTTTTCCTTTTCCTTTTCCTTTTCCTTTTCCTTTTTCTTTGCCCCTTCCTTTTCCCTTTACCTTTCCGTTCCCTTGTACCTTTTTGGTTTCCCTATCCCTTTCTCTATCGCTCTCTCTTACCTCTCCTTACTATTTTTCCTCTCCTAGTCTTTTTCCTCATCTTATTCCCTTTCCCTCTCCCGACCCGTTTTCGACTCCGTTTTCCAGTCGGTTTTCTCCATTTGCTTTCCTTTTCTCTTTCTGCTTTCCCTTCCTCCACCATTTCCATTCCATTCCCTTTCTACTACTCCCTTTTTCCTTTTCCTAAGCAATCGGGTTTGGCATTATAGAGCTTTATATAGAAACTCCGATTTCTACATTTGATTTGATACCAATATCCCAGAAAAAAAACCCAAAGTTATCCAGGTCCAAGTTTTGACCGATATCTGAGAACCTGGCCTAGGCATGATAATGAAAATATCTCTATGTTCAAGCCCTACTTAATATGATGTGTGGAACGATCCTCCGTCATCCCTTGTCAAGTTTGGTTTGGAGACAAACCGGTTTCGGCTAATATGCGCCATCTTCAGTGTCTTTTTTCGTTCTGAGTTATTTTGTGTACGTTCGATAGTACTTATAGTAACTGACTTCCATCGTTTGGTCACGTACTTCGTGTTCGTGTGATGTGTTCGTGTGTTCGTGCATTCGTGCGGTCGGGCGACGTGCATACGTGCGTGCGTGCGAGTCTGTGCGTTTAGGTATGTGAATCTATTTTTGTATCCTCATTAAACAGGCAGGTAAAAGTCCGTTATTGTCCTCTTGTGTGTTGTTTTGTTTATGTCGGTTTTAGGTTTTCTGTCCTCTTTTCGGTATAATAGCTTAAGGCTTAATCATATTCCTACCCTGTCGGAAAAACAAGCAACCAAAAAGTACCTACTTAATACCTTTTATTTGAAGCCCTTATCGCCCAAAAACCTTCCGGAGTTATTCCGATCCACGTTTTGACCTCTATCTGGGGCCCGGCCTGGGCATCATAATGTTAGGAGCTCTGCATTGAAATCCTGCGCAGCACCCTTGATACCAATATTGCTCAAAGATTTACTGGGTCTGTCTTGGTCCACATTTGGGGCTGTATTGCGCGAAGCTTACTCTTTTTCAAAATTCTATATACACAGAGCTCAATGTTCAGATTACAATATGTGACCCTATTTCAAAATGTGTATGTGAAATTTGGGGTGAAATCGCTAATTAGATTTTTTTGGGACCACACTAATGTACATAGATACATACATACATATGTGGATATTTTTCCATTTACGTTTTTGCATACAGAATTTTTCGACAATAGTACTTCCATATGCCTGTTACATACATTTTGCATGCGTACATAATTATTTTTGTCAACTTTGCATATAAATTGAGTAACACAATTAAATGTGGGCTAACTATGCATAGTGAGAAATGTATGTATGTATGTATGGATGTAAGAAATCATCTGCGTTCGAATACAGCGAATCGCATTATCAGCAGCTTTTTGCCGCCCGCCACTTATGCACAGTGGGCCAAATGTAATTAATATCGCATTAATTGGAAAATTTTTAATTTTGCGTTTGAATACATGATTACATTTTAATTTATAAATAAATGGCTTTTGCGAGGAGACTAACAAAAATTGGATTAGTTGGCAGGAAAATTGAAAAAAAAAAAAATCAATTGAGTACCTAGTCCACTTCAAAAAGTTTCTATGTGAATCTTTCATATTAAAACGCAAATTAGAAAAACAGAGGGAGGAGTTTGAAAGTGTATTCGTATTCAATGCTCCTTTCCAGAATACGGAAGCATTTTGCAATAAATTCTGAATGGACATTATACACATTTAAATACTGGTACACAATCCAACAAAAACTCAATGTCGGACAAATTTCACATAGCCCTATAGAAAGTGGACAACTCAATTCTTAAGCAAATAGTCAGTTACAAGCTATCAATTCTCTAACTAAAGGCTGCTTTCGAACCGCTTTTTAAGAAAATTCGATTAAAAAGGTATTTGGGAAGTCGATAAAGGGTTAAAATGTTCGCCAGAGAATTTGCCTACATATTATACAGCTTTAGCTCTTTCGAGTTTGATGGGTTGTGCATTAAATACATAATAATCTCTGTGTCACACCTTATACACACATACGATGCCAATTCTGAACATATTGCTTTCTATTTTATGTCATCCTTGGACACTGTGCTTAGGCTTAGCATTCCGCGCGGTTAACATCGAATATCGACGACGCTTGCACGTCCAGACAACAAATTAAGAGCGAAATAGCGACCGAACACAAACAATTTTTATGTAAATTTTGCAATGAAATTGAAACCATAACAATAATATTAATATTTTGGGCAAATAAGTAACTGATAAACAAAAGCTTATGACTAAGTTTAAGGGCCATTTTCACAGTGACGAGTTAACTGGCATTCGATAGTTACTAGGTATCAATTTTTTATTTGTTTTTATAGAGAGATAAAATAAAAAATTGATAGTTAACTATCGAATGCCAGTTAACTCGTCACTGTGAAAATGGCCCTAACAGTTGATTCACGAAATAAAAGCACATATGTATGTATGTAGCTTTTTTTACGAGGAGGAAGCATCGAAAGCCTTTTACCCCGTCAGTGTGGGACTCTAATCCGAACTAAACCTCCTACTGTCATCGTACCGAACCCCCCGGTACTACCGTCAAGCGTCGAGAGGTGGGTTGAGCACTAGGCTCGCAGTCGGTAATGGTCGCGTTATTGCCCTCAGTCTGCCCAAAAAGGCTTCACCCATATATTTTTTAATTTTGTTTTTTTTTTTTTTTTGTTTTTTTATAAAAGTGGCCAGGGTTAGGTGGTCTACGGAGGCCAAAGCTCCGTACCACGCGCATTGACGGATGCAGGAGGCTTAACTCCTGTACGTATCCGTAACGGATGCAAGAGGCCGAGCTCCTGTACATATCCGTTTCATTCAAAATTCACAATGCTGGGTCGTCTGCGGGGGCCAAAGCTCCGCACCACGCGCGATGATAGATGCAAGAGGCCTAGCTCTTTGTACGTATCCGTTTCACGCGAAGTGCTCAATGTTAGGTGGTCTGCGGAGATCAAAGCTCCCCACCACCAGCGTTGCCGTTGAAAAATTTTCGTGGTGGCTAGATTTGATTTAATTTGTGGCTAAAAATGGCTAAAAAATTTGGTTCATGGCTAAAAATGGTGGCTAAGAAATTTTGTTCCAAATTAACATGTTTTAAATTTATTTTTAAAATTCAGGCACAAAATTATTGCAAATAATATAAGGAAAAAATCATAAATTTGTGTAAAAATAACATATTCATACATACATAGTATGTACTTAACTATATCTAAAACAATTAGATATCACATTCATAGTCATCACTAATTGACTCTTTCTATTCATAAATTAATTCTTTC
This sequence comes from Urophora cardui, assembly GCA_960531455.1. Classification (NCBI taxonomy): domain Eukaryota; kingdom Metazoa; phylum Arthropoda; class Insecta; order Diptera; family Tephritidae; genus Urophora; species Urophora cardui. Next base: position 142,909,423 of record OY482672.1, read on the forward strand.
TTCATTAATTTAATGAGATCTTCTGTTATTTCAAATTCATTGCAACATTATTTTACATTCTTTAAGCCATTTCTTATAGTTAAAATTCAACATTGTAAGATTCATTTTGTTTCGATTTTTTGGTTTTGACAATATTCATTACGGAAAAGGTTCTTTCTACTTCGGCGTTGCTAAGTGGTAGAAGTAGCAAACAATATACAAAGTCAGTTAGGTCCTTATACGGACTTTCATCGACAGCCTACTATTCCACTAGCGAGTATCAACAGGCATTTATCGATAGTTGCGTTACTTGTTTTGTTTTGTAACACTTAAGGCCTTTGGCAACTTACAATCTGTATTGAGAGGAAGTGTATATGTGTGAGTGTCGGGTGATTGACGCAACCCTGCAAAAATTCCGAGTACTCCAGTCGCTAATCCATGGAGTGCTCGCTATGGACCAACCGATTACTCCATAACTTGCCACATTTCATACAAAAAATATGGTCCATTTAACATTGCATGTCATTGCAATGGAGTATATACTCCAGTCCCGCATAACATTCAAATTAATCCATGGAGTAGCTACATTGGATTAATTGATGGAGTACCTAACAGTTAGCCGAACATAACAACAAAACCAAATGTTTATCGCGACGACGACGAATGGCGTGTATACATTCAAACATATGTATGTATGTAGTTATGTATGTATGTATACACACATCGTCGTCGTCGCCATAAATATTTGGTTTTTGTTATTTTCGGCTAACTACGAACCGTTGCAGATACACGAATCGGTCGTTTGGGCTATGTTAGTGGTCACTTTGAAAGTACTCCAACCTACCACAAATGGAGCATATAATCCAATGATTTTTACAGGGAAATATCAAAAATTTTTGATTTTCGTCGCCGCGAGCGGACAGCGAGCTGACAACAAGTACGTGTAGCGTGACGGCTGCCGATTGCACTAACACACACAAAAAACAATCAAATTTGACTAACTCACTCAAAAAAACACCCAAATTGGACAATCCAGATTGTAAGTTGCCAAGGGCCTTTAAATCGATTTGTGATAATCGCTGAATTGAATTAGCGTTACCACATCCTTCCTATGTGCAAAATTATGGTTCATTACAAGCGGTGGCTAAAAACGTGGCTAGTGGCAAAACCCAAATTTTGGTGGCTAAAAAAACACGGCGGTGGCTAAATCTAGCCACCAAATGGCTAAAACGGCAACGCTGCGCACCACACGCGATGACATATGTATATACATACATATGTACATACCTACTAGAGCTCTAGATACCCGGGTATCGAGGAATTCGAACTGATCGTTATTATTTGAAGCCCGTTTGTTGTTCAAATGCCCGTACAAACATTCGAGCTTACAAACAAAAAAAATGTGTATCGAAAAAACAAAAATAACAAAAACTACATATCGTCGCTATAGAAGAAAAGAGACGCAAACTGTTTTGTTGAGGAAGAAAGACGCAAACTTTTTTTCTTTCAAAGAAAGACGCATTAAAAATATTTTTCGAAAGAAAGACTCTTTATTTTTTTTTTGATAACGAAGAAAGACGCTTTACTTTTTTTACTGTAAAGAAAGACACATTTAAATATTTTTTAGGAAAGAAAGACGTGTTCGATTTTTTATTTTGCTTTGTCAATATTAATGCTAATGCGTCTTTCTTCGCAGTTAATAATGCTAATGCGTCTTTCTTCGTCGACATGTTTTGTAAAGCGTCTTTCTTCCCCGACATATTTTTAACGCGCCTTTTTTCGTCGACAAATTACTGACATGCGTCTTTCTTCTTCCGGAGCGACGATATGAAGAAGAAAAAAAAAATAAACAAAAGAAAAAAACAAACTTCAAAATAACCGAATTGTTCAAATGCCCGTACAAACATACGGGTAATAAACAAACAAACGACTGTTCGAGCATTTGAACAACATTTGTTCGGACTACTCGAAAATGTTCAAAAAAAAAAATCTGGAGCTCTAATAACTACCGCTATACGACTTCAGACTGTAAAGGACACTAGAAGGAAATATAGAGCTTTCCAGACCAAAATTTTCATATGGATTGATAGAGCTGGACGTCAGCAATTTAGAGTTTGTAAATCTCATTTTTGGTAGAAGTATCGTTAAGGCGGATATGAAAGTTTCACTTAGGCGTTTATGAAGTTTAAACGACGATATGTAATATTTTCGCATAGCGTCATAATTAGGTAGACACGCGTTGAATTGACGCTTCGAATTTCTGAATGAATTTTGTGTCTTCCTTTTTTTTCAATCACACTGACTGGCGCGTTGCATTTGTTTAAGGAAACTTGGTGGGAACAAAAAATTTTCGCAGCGCATATACCCAGCAGGGCTTTCTCTTACAAGTAATGGGTAAAATCACGAGAAATCTTGATTCATCGCTTACACTTTCGAATACGGATTGCATTACTTTAACATAGGCATGTCATTGGCGGTATTGTCTTACAATATGGTAGACAGTAATGCATTATAAAGTCGCTACTAATATTGGGAAAAGTAAGCTGTTACAAGTAATAAGTTCTTTTACTGGTATAAGTAATTGCATATATCACACAATCCAGTATAATAATCTATAATTCATTATAATCACAGTTGGGCAAAACTTATTCGAATAAGAATAATAGATGAATAAATTTTTTTTATTTTTATTTGAATAATAAATAATTTCGTTTATTCAAACAGAAAATTATTCGAATGATAGATAATTTTCATTTACATATGTAAGAACAAACAAAAATACAAACAAAAAAAATATACAAATTTTTTTTTTTACTATTACTCAGTTGTTTTTTTTTTGTTGTACCCTGAGTTTTTATTTATTATTTGAAATAACGAATAAACCTCAGAATAATTATTCGAATGAATTTATCTGAATAAAATTTGAAAAATAAATTTTTATTCAAATAATTATCTAAATAAAAATTTATTCGAATAATGCCCAAGTCTGATTATAATGAAAACTGGTAAAATAAACGAGAATGAGGGTAAATTGCTTTACAAAATTGCTATTTACAAAAATTTAAATCAATGTAGGCTTTGCAAAATATATCGGCAGTGTTTCAAATCTTTTCGCTTATTTTGTGCAATACCGGTAAGCGAAAAAATAATTTTAAAACTATGAGTGAGCAATTTATGCCGAAAACAAATAGCAAGCAGAATGAATAAAGAATCAAAACATTCTTTGCAAAATGTTTTTTTAAAATAACACACTATTTGAATAATAATTATTACACTATGTATTTGCACAGCTATTTTCTTATTTAAAAAATTTTCAACGATGGAATAACGCGACTAACCACGACAATTTTATAATGAAAACTGGCAAAATAAACGAGAATGAAGGTAAATTGCTTTACAAACTGCTATTTAGAAAAATTAAAATCAAAGCAAAGTGTTTGCAAAAAAATAACGGCAGTACTCCAAACCTGTTCGATTATTTTCTGCATTACCAGTAAGCGAAAAAATAATAATTTTAAAACTGTCGCATTACAAGTAATGAGGAAAGTAAGCGAAGGAGTGTTTCTTAGCTATTTGTAATGCGTTATTTCATTGAATACAATTTCAAGCCATTACCAAAATATGGAAAAACCCTGCTGGGTACCTACATATGTATCTACCCTGCAGTATTTATCAGCTGGAAAACAGCACATATTTCCTACTGAATATTCAGTAGAGATGTAGTTCTAAAATCTGAAATTTCCCTTTCGTTTTTATATAAAGGTGGCGTCGAAAATCAACTACCTAAAAACTGCTGAACGAGAAGGGAGAGTTTCTGTAGGAAAAAAGGCCTGAATACGCAGGGAGAACTTCCATAGCATGTATTTCAGTACACCTGATGTCTTCACTGCGTGTTCAGTTATTTTTTCAGCAATGAATTTTGAACTTAGTTTCAGGGTATTTTTCATAATGAATATTCTACTGAATATGCACCTCCTTACCTCAAATTCTGCTGGGTACATACATACATACATACATACATACATACATACATACATACATATGTAAGTATTGGCTTAGTTGCCAACCATAGCCATGGTCCAAATACTGAAAGAATTGATATGACGAAGAGTAAACTTGACGTTTATGCAAAGCACGTACACATGGAGACGTACATATGTATGTAAATATGTATGTAGATATGTGTGTATGTATGTGCATTAGGGTGGCCCTTAAAATCAAATTAGCGATTTCCTTCCTTCTCACCCCCAAGATCGGTAACATCACTGGGAAATATATCACATATCGTCGGCCTCCTGCCAGAACCACGAATGTGCTAAAATGAAAATGTTGGGAAATCGAGTTTTGAAGTTTATTCTTCTCGCAAAATTTGAAAAATTTGTTTCAAATATAAAAGTATATCTGCAAATTAGAACCTTGTATAGCTCGATATAGTTTTTATGCTTCTATTCCTTCTAATCTTCGAGATTTGGGACATTCGTGTTTCTGGCCCAACAAAAAATGTAAAAAATTCCTTGAGAATAAATTTCCAAAAGTAAGTAAAACAAATACATTCAATTCAAATTCATATTTTATTTGTGGAACTATTCCTAATCTTCAAAATCAGAGTGCTCTGAAAGGTCAGGCTCAGGCTTCCTAAAGGAAGCTATTGATTATGTGGCTGCAAAGAAGAAAATACATATAAAAAGGTTCTGAAACAGAAATAAAAATAGGTAAAAAAACTTTTTAAGTTAAACAGTTTTATGTTATACATACATTGCAATGCTTAAGATAAATGTACTAAAAACCAAAAAATAATAAAATAGATACAGTCGTGGGAATTATAAACATTTGCATAGACTAGACTAAAATAAAATCGTGGGGCACGTTAATTGTCTACAAATTATCGACATAATGTGCGATAGAAGAATCGTTTAATTCGTCGTTAGGCAGTTGGCCCGCAGACGGTGAGGAAATTACATACTATTTTCTTGCTCATGGAAATTCCAATAGTTATACACTCCATGTTAATAAAAGAGATGTTTCAACTAGTTTATCGTTGGACATTCACACGAGGAATCGTTTCACTGCTCGTAGTTTGTCTTTAATCGACAAAACATATGATAAAAGTACTACTCGCTCACCACTATGAAACCCTAAAACTCGCTTATAATCGAGCTTGCTCGCTTTTTTCCACATTCTAGCCCTACTTATCACACGTCCATCGTTGTCGGTTGAACAACTGCCTAATTATAGTGTAACATTACAAAACAAACATTTTAATCAACGATTGTAGACAATTGACGTGCCCCACGGTTTTATTTTAGTCTAGTCTATGCAAATGTTTATAATTCCCACGACTGTATCTATTTTATTATTTTTTGGTTTTTAGTACATTTATCTTAAGCATTGCAATGTATGTATAACATAAAACTGTTTAACTTAAAAAGTTTTTTTACCTATTTTTATTTTCTAGTTTTTAGTTTTTATTTCGCATTCTGTTTAATTCATTTAGTGCTTCATTATTGCAAGGTTTCTTGCCCGTTAGTTTATTGCAGTCCAACGCCTCTATACGTAGTCCCTGCAAATAGGATTTTCAGTTTTAATTACCCCGATCTCAGCTCCACCTAGCGGAATTTTTTTTGAAGAAAATATTTCTTTTCAAGGTAGTAATACATGTTCCGAATTTCAGCCAAATCGGACCATAAATGCGATTTTTGTAAATATAGCGACCCACGCGCCACCTAGCGGAATTTTTTTTTTACGAAAATATTTCTTTTCAAGGTAGTAATACATGTTCCGAATTTCAGCCAAATCGGACCATAAATGCGATTTTTGTAAATATAGCGACCCACGCGCCACCTAGCCGAATTTTTTTTTAAAGAAAATATTTCTTTTCAAGGTAGTAATACATGTTCCGAATTTCAGCCAAATCGGACCATAAATGCGATTTTTGTAAATATAGCGACCCACGCGCCACCTATCGGATTTTTTTTTTCATAATATTGCATTGTCATCGGGGTTATACATGCGTACAAAATTTCAGATTAATCGGTTGACAGGAAGAGGGTGAAATTTGAATTACTAAATTTGACCCAACAATAAAACAAACGGGGTGAGCTAAATAAAACCGTTTAAAAACACTACCTATGCGACCAGCCACTGAATAGAATTAACCCGGTTAAAGCTTTATAATAATAATAATACAATGGCGCTATTATAACTCTGACGAGTTTTATGGCCGAGCTTCTCTCCCAATTCGAGGTGTGCTCCTTTTTGTTTTTTCCTACTAATTGGGTGGACCTACAGTTTTATGGCGGCTCCGAACGGCGAAAGCATTTTTTGTGAGAAGCTTTTTCATGGCAGAAATACTCTCGGAGGGTATGCTGCCCACTGCCGAGAGGTGACCGCTGCTCTTAAAAAACCCAACAACAATTGGATTTTTATAATAATATAATACAATGGCGCTATTATAACTCTGACGAGTTTTATGGCCGAGCTTCTCTCCCAATTCGAGGTGTGCTCCTTTTTGTTTTTCCTACTAATTGGGTGGACCTACAGTTTTATGCCGGCTCCGAACGGCGAATGCATTTTTTGTGAGAAGCTTTTTCATGGCAGAAATACTCTCGGAGGGTATGCCGCCCACTGCCGAGAGGTGACCGCTGCTCTTAAAATACCCAATAATTGGATTTTTACTAATTAGAAAAATTTGTTTGGCTCGGACCGTGGTTTGAACCCGAGACCTCTGCCATAGCAGGCGAGCACTCTACCCACTGTACCACAGCGGTTAAAGCTTTGCTGATTTGAAATAAACGAGTATTATGCCAAATTTTAGGTTTGTTCAATTTTTAATTTATGTACCTCCATATGTATGTATGAACTTGCCATTTAGTAACGCTTAATTTGTGGCACGATATGGAAACAAGCTTGGTACTCGATTAGGGTATAGAGGTCCATTAACGTTTGTAAATTTATCTCCTTTTCAAGTAAATGTAGTGGAAATTGGTTGTTATTCCATTACAGATCTTGTTTGGTTATAATTTTAATATTCATTTCGGACATCGAAGGTACATACATTATTTTCAAACATTCACTATGGAATATCCCTACCCTAAAAAATCATTGGATCAAATGCTCGATTTGTGGTAAGTTGGAGTACTTTTAAAGTTACCACTAACATAACCCAAAACGACCGATTCATGTATCTGCATCGGTTCGTAGTTAGCCGAACATAACAACAAAAACCAAATGTTTATCGAGACGACGACGATATGTGTATACATACATAACTACATACCAAGGATGCATCGTAACGTTAATTTTAACGCTAACCGAAATGTCAAAGTCGTTTTTGTTGAAATGACTTAGTTTTTCAACGTTATAAAAACTATCAAAATAATTTCCGTTTCGTTTTTAACGTTAACGAAACTCAAGCGTTAACGCTGAAACGTGGAAAAGTTGAGTGCGTTTATTTTTGAGTTGGCAATGCTCTAACGAGTTATCAATAGTGTTGCCGAGACATCCCAGTAATTAATTCATAAAAAATACAGCAAGTGGTAAATTTTTTATTTTGTACTATGGCCCAATAATAATGGTAAAATTATTTGAAAATCGCTATTCTTCTGCCTGTTTTAAATAAATGTCAAAATAATGTATTTTTTTTTTGGTGTTTCATCCGTTTACTGCGTGGAAGAGCTTTAGTTTTCAGTGACGCTTTTCAATTGACACAAAACACACACTGTTCTTAACATCTATAAAAAAAAACAGTAATGTCAAAACTTATTTAAAATCGCTGTTTTTTTACTAATATTTTTATTTTGACTTTTTTGAGATTTCATATAACGTACTGTTAAATTTTGCAACTAGGTATTTATATTTTTGTACTAGTTGTACGAATCGAATATTTTCATGTTCAAATATTATTGAGCACCCCCACGCTTTTCCTTAAATACTTATATTTTCGTTCATCATTTTGTTTCTAATTAAATTATTTCTCAATTTTTAGTACGATTTTTAAGATTAAAGCGTGTTTTTTAGTTTTTTTAAGCTATTATTTATTTTTAACTTTTTAGTGAAATTTTGCATTAAAGGATTTTTTATGTGGACGCAAGAATAAAAGTAAATTTTTCACATACATTTTTTCCTTTAAAAAAAAAACATTGGTCATGAGAGCTCAAAAATGAAGCCTAAACGAAAAAATATCAACTAATATGTACTATGTGTATCGAAGCAAAACTATTTCACTTTTTAATCGGAGATATGCTCTTCTTTATTTGCCTGTGCATATTCACAATGAACAGTCACCGCTCCAAAATATTCTCATTGTCCTATAATCACTTCCATATTTTTCTTGCATACCAAAAATAGTAAACAACTTCTTGAAAATAGAAATAGCCAAACACATGTGAAAGTTACCAAGAAACCAACAGCGAAAAAATAACCTATTTTGGTAATTACCAAGTTCGGCAACCGTGCTATAAATAGAATTTGAACAAACAAAAACAGTTCTTGCTTTGCATACATATGTATGTACATGCGATTGTTTTTATTGCAAACACAACAACAACAAAACAGAAAGCTTGTTACACAAAACCAGTTCTTGCTTTGCATACGTATGTATGTACATGCGGTTGATTTCATTGCAAATACAACAACAACAAAACAGAAAGCTTCAAGCTTCATTTTTGAGTGAATTTATGCATTGAGTTTATCGCCAACGCTATGAGCGATCGCTGGCTGCTGTGCGTTAGTTCGCTAGCTATTTGAGTGGTTATACGTTTTTCTTTGAACATTTGTTTGTGATTTGAGAAGAATGTATTTTTGAGCGTTCGTGAGTGAGTTATTCCGTACCCTGAAAGCTTGTTACTTATTGGCTTGTATACGGGAGTGAATTGAAATTCACAGAGGCTATTTTGAAGAAAGGTAACATAAAAGCCGCAATGAAGCATAAAGTATAATGTTGAATGTCCTACTATATGATGCCGTTGGGCTGTTGATGTCATGTTTCGAATCCGGAGGAGAATAGAAATAATAGAGAGAACACAATCAAAGTGAATGTTTGAAAGATATAATAATTTAGTTAAATGTTACAACTTTTAGGATGGGATGAAGTTACATACATACATACATACATACATACAGGTGAAGCTAATAAAAGCGTGTTAAAAAATCAAATTTGGTAGTTTTTTATTAACTTGGTTGTTTTCCAGATTATGGTTAGTTATTTTTCTTACAAGTGGCAACCTTTCTTTTGCTTTTCGTTAAAGCATTGCCAAAACAAAAAGAACGAAACTTTTTTGTTGACCGTTTTTGTTTCAACGTTAACGAAATCAGTTTTGTTGAATTATTTTGTTGACAACGTTAACGGTTGCATATCCGTTTCGTTAACATAGCATGTTAACAAACGAAAACATATTTTGATAGTTTGTTGAGCATCCTTGCTACATAAATACATATGTATGTTTGACTGCATACACGTCATTCGTCGTCGTCGCGATAAACATTTGGTTTTTGTTATGTTCGGCTAACTGTTAGGTACTCCATCAATTAATCCAATGTAGGTACTCCATGGATTAATTTGATTGTTATGCTGGACTGGAGTATATACTCCATTGCAATGACATGGACCATATTTTTTTATGAACTGGAGTAATCGGTTGGTCCATAGCGAGCACGCCATGGATTAGCGAATGGAGTACTCGGAATTTTTGCAGGGTATTTGCAACAACGACTACTTTCAGTCCTAGTACACAACCGAACGTTTTTATTGTCGCATCCACGGACCACCATGGCCAATTGCAAAAAGAAAGTACAAAACTGATGAGAATCATCAGAAAAAATTAAGTGGCGAGCAATTTTTCAATGGAGCGACGCTGGCGCTGTTTAAGTAATACGTATACATACATACATACATATATACTACACACACTTTATACACATTATTGTGAATTATGTCAACAGTGTCTTATTTATCTTTCTGGTTTAAAAACAATCACAGAAAAAAAAACAATAAAGCAGCATGATGATTCTGCTCTCTGATACAAATGAATTAAGATCGACTGCGTAATTTTTTCAAGTGGCTGGTTTTCGCTTGGTCGCCTACAATGATAATAGGGCAGGCTCTTAAATTTTTCATCACATCGGACAAATGTGCTAGTTGTTTATGTGAGTTGAGTGTACGGACAATGTTAAAAAATCAATGACACTAATAAGGATTACAAAAGGAAATATTTCAAGCAATCAAAGTACACAAACTCTATCTGTCACTCGTACATCATAAGTAAAATTAAAATAGCTTAGCTCGATTTAAACAAGTTTGTACTAGATTCCATTGACCATGTTAAATATCGTCGTTTAAACTTCATAACTGCCTAACTTTAACTCCTGGTGTCCAGCCATAAATTTGGTCTTTGGGAAGCCCGATAAGCTACTATATATTTCCTTCTAATGTTCTTTTCAGCTCTGAAGTCGTAAATTTGGGCGTTAGGAATTTAATTTTAATTTTTGGCACACATTTCGGTTAGGCGGTTGTGAAGTGTGAACCGCGATATATTTATCCTGACCCCTAATAATAATAATAATAATACAATGGCGCTATTATAACTCTGACGAGTTTTATGGCCGAGCCTCTCTCCCAATTCGAGGTGTGCTCCTTTTTGTTTTTCCTACTAATTGGGTGGACCTACAGTTTTATGCCGGCTCCGAACGGCGAATGCATTTTTTGTGAGAAGCTTTTTCATGGCAGAAATACTCTCGGAGGGTATGCCGCCCACTGCCGGGAGGTGACCGCTGCTCTTAAAAAACCCAATAATTGGATTTTTACTAATTAGAAAAATTGTTTTGGTGTTTTGCTCGGACCGTGGTTTGAACCCGAGACCTCTGGCATAGCAGGCGAGCACTCTACCCACTGCGCCACAGCGGCTTTGATGCGGCGTTGTTGGCGGAACTCTAATGGATCGGAATACCCACAATCATTCGGCGTTGGATCGAGAAGCTTTGGAGTTGTCGTACGGTGACGAGTGGGTGGAGCCTTTCGATGATGTCAAGGAGGGCACATAAGGGCACCCCACAAGGGGGAGTACTCTCACCCCTTCTGTGGAATCTAGTGGTCCACAAATACTCTTTATAAATATACAAAATACTCTTCGGAAAATATACATAATACTAAAAATTGCGTAGTTTTGCATTCCAAGTTTAGTATAACGCCTACAATACGATGTTGGTAACACTAAGTATCTTATGTGGTCTATGTGAAAGATCACTGCATACGGCCAACCTAACCTAACCTAACCTAACCTAACTTAGTATACATATGTAAGATGTATATTTTGATCTGCGATGTGCTCTGCGTTAATTTTTTTATCATAAAACCAACAAAGAGCTGCACAAAAGTAGTTAAGAATTTAATATGTATCTATAGGTAAAGCCATGCCACCTCTCTTATACTTAGATTAATACCTCTCATTTATATTACATTGCTTTTCTTTCTACTTTATATTAAAATATTTTAAAATGCTGCTTTTCGGTTTTGCATAAAATGCATTAAACTCGTTTTTTTTTCTTTGCGTTGTGGGAAAATTTTTGCGCCATAAACACTTGAGCGTTTATTACCGTGACGAAGAACGAAACCGATTGCTCTGCACAGGCATTTGATGTGACTGTCTACCATGAGAGAGAGATGAAGGATGATGGTTATGGTGACATCACTAATAAGAGCAAGTATGTATGTACGTGTGTATGTACATACATATATGTATCTTTGGTATCAGCAATGAATTGAAGGATATGGATATGACATGTTGTTGTAGCAATGTTTTTGTTTTTACCGGTTTTTGTGTTGGCGCTTATTGTTTATGTGGTTGACGACGATGAATCCTCCATTGCGGTAAATTCAGCACATCCTGATTGCCACTTTTAAGCGCATTCAATGCACACACACACACCCCGTTCCCTTCCGTGCATCACCTTGCTGGTGCACCCTTTCAAGGCAGCTAAAGCTCGTAAATTCCCGTATGCATTATTTTGGGGTTTAATGATGCATTTACGATGCAAACATCAACGTCAACAACGAATATACATACATACATACAAACATACAAATATGTACATATTCATTTTACGTTTTAACAGTAACTTTCCCAATGAAAAAAACAACAAAACAAAAGCAAAAAAAAGAAGAAAAAAGAAGAAAATGACAGTAATCGTTACGATTTTAATGTCATCAGCAAAACGGCAGCTGATGTTACTAGGTATGTATGTATATACCAGCTGATTTTGGAGAAAGTGCGTAAGCGTTAGAAAGCTGGAAGAAGGTAATATACATACGTACATATGTATGTATGTACATTAGACTGGGTTGGTCCCCATACGAAAAAAAAAGTTGTAAAAGTCCGCCCTTAAATTTGAAGCTTATGTTGAGAGGGTTAAGGGACACAAAAAAAAATTTTTTTGACCCCGCGAAATACCGCCGAAATCGTTTTTTTATTGTAACTTTGTTATTTTTCATCCGATTTTTAAAATTGATACGTCATTATTTTCGTATTTTGAAGCTCTACACTTCCCTCTAATGTCCTTTTAAGCTCTGAAGTCGTTTTCACATACTTGGGTCAGCTAACTTATTTGTATGTCCATGAATTATCCTCTTTGTTTTGCCAAATGAAAGTGCTTCAAAATTCATGACAATGTTGCCTTTAAACGGTTTTACTAAATTAATAAACAAAGAATTTACGTCACTACGAATATTTAATGTAGCTATTATTTAACTCATTTCTTTTAAGCAATTCCGTATATGTAAAGTTGTGAAAGTCCACCCGTAAATTTGAAGCTTATATTGAGAGGATTATAGACAAAATTTTTATTTTTTTTCTGATCCCACGAAATTCCGCCGAAAAGGTTTTTTCTTGTAACTTTGTTATTTAACATCTGATTTTTAAAATTGATACGTCATTAGTTTCGTAATTCGAAGCTCTATATTTTCTTCTAATGTCCTTTTGAACTCTGAAGTCAAATAACAAAGTTACAATAAAAAAACTATTTCGGCGGTATTTCGCGGTATCAGAAAAAAAATAAAAATTTTGTCTTTCATCCTCTCAATATAAGCTTCAAATTTAGGGTCGGGCTTTTACAACTTTACATATACGGAATTGCTTAAAAAAAATAGTTAAATAATAGCTACGTTAAATATTCGTCGTGACGTAACTTCCTTGTTTATTAATTTAGTAAACCCGTTTCAATGCAACATTGTCATGATTTTGAAGCACTTTCATTTGGCAAAACAAAGAGGATAATTCATGTACATACAAATAAGTTAGCTGACCAAACTATATGAAAACGACTTCAGAGCTCAAAAGAACATTAGAAGGAAGTGTAGAGCTTCAAAATACGAAACTAATGACGTATCAATTTTAAAAATCGGATGATAAATAACAAAGTTACAAGGAAAAAACCATTTCGGCGGTATTTCGCGGGATCAAAAAAAAAAATATTTTTTTGTGTCCCTTAACCCTCTCAACATAAGCTTCAAATTTAGGGGCGGACTTTTACAACTTTTTTTTTCGACCCTATCTAATGTACATACATACAGCTGAAAAGGAGCGCGTCTATGGAAGACTATGGGCTATAAAATTTATAGTTATTGCTTTAGATTTTCCTAGTAGTTTGCGGAAATTTATTTTGAAACAAAATCAAATTTATTTTACAGTGCACCTGTCGCTTTAAAATTGGTGAATTTCGCTTTCTGAAATTTTATAGAAAAAAAAAGTTAACAAAAATTTAATACTAAACCTATGTATGTATGCTAGCTACACTGAAATTAATATCATGAAAATAAAAAGTTTTTGACAAGGCAAATTCATTATATGGTAATGGCAGAGCGAATTCGGCAATATTCGCCTCTATTCGCTTAAGTTTTTTGTCCATCAGAATGTCAAACTCAATGTCAAATATTTCTTTGTATGACATTCTTCTGTACTCGGCGAGTTAAAAACGAGGAGAAGAAGAAGTCAGCTGTTCACTTATCATTACCATATGAATGAATTTGCCTTGGTTTTTGAGCTAATTTGGGCAAAATTGTTTCAAACAAATAAATTAATATTTGTATGGTAAATAAATTTTTCAGATCACGGGCCCTATTATATACACCGTCGGCGGCTGCGAAATGACCTTTTCGGTAAATAGATATTATGTAAACCGACCGTGCGCCGAATCTTTCGAAGTCCGGTAAATCGGGATATTATGTACATGTACCGAACGAACGAACATTTTGGCAGTTTATCGTACCGAAATTAGCCGTTGCGTCGATATTAACAAAATATCAAAAAATTGCAATAAAAGTTTAAATAAATCGTTAAAATGTATGTATGAAGTGGTAACAAGTGTTAATAAGATTGAATGTATCGTCGTACCATACGAACTCCAGCATGCGATTTTTTGTGGCGGACGAAAAGTAACAAGTTCAACTTTTGGCTGACGAAAACCATAAATTTCGTTTAAACAATAAAAATTTTAATGTAAAAACAGTATATAATTACTGTTACTTTTCGTCAGCCACAAATCAAATGTGCTACTTTTCGTACAGAATTTTTTTATTGTTAGCTTTCGTCAGAAATTTTAAATATGCCAGTTTTCGTATGGTACGACGATATGTAAATCCATTATTCAACAGATCGCGGGGAGCCACAAAATCACTCTTATTCAGTGTCATGAAAGATTTTTCTTTCACATACATATTTTTTCTATGCATATAACAGCAATTCAATTTGCTTTCGGGTCGGCTTCGGCATAATGCGCCCGCCGTATATTCAAACCACTAAGAAATTTTCAATGAAACTTTCAGGAACTGTTGTGTGCATGTTCATTTTACTAATTTTAACACTCCGGAGCAAGCAAAACTGCTGTGTATAACTCCACAGATATAAAACCAGAAAGGAAACACTGCCGGCGCGGCGTCAATGCAAAATATTCTATTCAAAATCTGAATTCGCCTGCGACTCTCCCATTCCTATTGGTCATGATGTGAATTCGCTTTAATTTTGACATTTACATTCTACCTTTGTAAATAAAAAAAGTAGTTTCTGAATTCGCCGCTGCGCCTACCTTTCTATATCTGCATTGAATTTCACCTAAGTACTTGGCCACACTGATTCGAAAACACTTAACTTCGAAATGACGGGATAGCTAATAAATACTAATTTTTGGCGAGTTGGGCGCTGTGGCTTTTGGCGACTCGGTGTGCATAATATGGGCCCACAATTTGTGGGAAATCTAAAGTTTTCTTGATAAAATTTTGTTTTTCGGAAATATCACAAAACTTAGTTATGCATTAGGTTTCTCACAAAGGGGTCCTCTTGAACTACGTTTCCAGCAAACCTTTTGGAGTCATAAAAGCGTCAGAAAAGAATCCTAAACGGGGCGTTAACACTCACTATGAGCTCATTTTGGAGTTCAAAAGGTGTGTATTTCTGTTCTTAAAGTGGTCGCCCGATATGACGACGCTTCATACAATACTATACTATGTCTAAAAACTGTGTTTGGTAGGATAAGCTCTCAAAGTTCGATATGAAACTATAGTTGTATGCTGAGTACCTATATATTCGCTTGTAACTTCTATTTGGATTCAAAGGTTTCTAGCAAAACTCGATACCAGCTAAGTTAGGTTACGCTTTATATAAAACCGTAAGGAAAAATAAAAACTTTCTATGTTATTTTTCATGGTAAGCTTTCAATGTTTTTATGATGTAAAAATCTCGAGTTGTATTATAGGTACACTTTTGCTTAAAACTTTTGACACGTAATAACTTCAAGGCACGTAATGCTTGAAAATCCCAAAACAGGTAAACGTGCTAAGTCGACTTGGTACAGCATTGTTTGGAAGCGTCGATATGAAACTTAATAAGAGTCGTAAAATACTCCTTATAGACTCATATTTACGAGTCTTTTTTCTTTCTCTTATGACTAGTAAAATCAAAAAATTATTGTTTTTTTGCATTTCGCCCCTGAGAGTTCTCTGCATCCTCTCTCCCCATGTAACTTCACCACCGCTTGTTCTACGCTTCTCTCATTGTGAAACCTTCTTCGCCTGCACTGCTTGTTTTATGGTGTTGTCTATTTTGTATGCTGCGCCGGATTTGAACCTGCCATCACACTGAAATTCAATCCAATTCCATCATATAGTGGCACATTAAACATTTTATAGATTTTTCGTAATGCTTTTATACTTGCACTTTTTTGAAAAAGCATCTATGAATTACAATTATCATATTACAAAACAAACAAAAAATATAAAAGAAATGTTCTGAAGCTCATATTTCGGACTAACTAATATTGGTTGGCAAAATTTTAAGGTTCATAAGTATTTCACACACATTTCGGACTCATATCGGACTCCAAAATTAAGAGTGCTCTGAGAGGAGTGCTGGTTGGTGTGTTAAAATTGTTTGCTGAAAAATTTCACTTTAGCGAAGTGAAGACTAATGGCGTTTTCTTTTCTCGAAATAATGTTGCCCTGTTTGATTTTTTTAGCCATTTTATGGCTTTGTTTGGTCATTTCAACGAATACTAAACTGTAACAAAGTGAGAGGGTACAGTTATCAACAAATTCAGCCATTTTATAGAAACTCAAGTTACGTATTTCAATAATTGAAATATAGGAGGGCAGCATTTTTTCGTAGAAAAGAAAACGCCATAAATTTTCGTAGAAAGATTGTAATAATGAACAAAAAAAATCAAATGTGATGCCTTGATTCCGCAAAAAATTTCAAATGCTGCTTGAAATATGCAACAGATTTTATATGTTTTTTAGTTAATGAACAGATATCCTTTTTTAGCTTTTTCAATGGTGATGAATGGGGCCAGCGCTAACTTTTAAGCATTGCTCAATAATGCGAATGCTGCGCTCGTTTTTTTTCTTTTTTTTTTTTTTCAAACACGACGTGGGTTTTTTTTTGTTATTTTAGAGTACATATATTTTTAATTAGTGCTATTTTTTTTTGTTTTAACCTTTTAATATGCAGGTGACTGGTCCACTGTTGCTCCTACTGCCATCTCTTCAATATCTTCATTACTTACTCTACCGGCAATTTCTTCCATTATTTCTTATCTTTTCGCTCTTTCTATTCAATCCAAACAAGTTCGTTTTACCTTAAATCTCTATATCAACATATCACAGAGGCCTCTTAAATATTACACGAAGAGTATTCCTGGGAGAGTAACGATGTTTCTTTTTCAGCTACAGATTCGAATCGGTCATAATCTCCATTCTCACAAGAATTGCTTATTTTCCATAACACATTATTTAGCGCGCCTTCGTTCAAAGCATAATACTTACGTAGATATAAACAGATCCATTGACAGCTTAAAAAATACTTAAGAAAAATAAATTGAATTTTAAACTATTTCTTTATTATGATTTATAAAACTTTAATAGCATTTTCTTTAAACATTATTTATTCGCAAACATAGTTTAACGTGTGAATGTACATAACATAAAATGTCTTTATGCAACTGTTCCTTGATCTTTGAACTACAAACGTTACATAGACATAGAGTCCTTTTTGCTGTACATATCTATATACATACATACATAGGTTTAAACTTCATATTTGACGCGATCCATAATGCTTGAAAAAATATGTATGAAAGATGTTGCTCCCAAATGATTTTGCTTAGGACTGGTTTTTGTTGATTGAAAAATTTTTGAACGTCGGGAGTTTTCTTGTTTTTTTTTTTTGGTTGATTGGAGAAGTGATTTAGTTGATTGAAGAGGTTTATGGAGTTGATTGTAGAGATTTTTAGTTGATTGAAGAGACTTTTAGTTGATTGCAGAGCTTTTAGTTGATTGTAGCGATTTTTAGTTGATTGCAGAGCTTTTTAGTTGATTGTAGAGCTTTTTACTTGATTGCAGAACTTTAATGTTGATTGCATATGGATTTTGTTGATTGAAGAGATCGTTTGGTTGATTGCAGGACTTTGTGAATCGACAGCGATTATATTGATTGTAGATTATAACATTTTTATATATTGAACTTTTTTTGTTTTAAACTTTTTTTGGTTTTCCAAACATGAAATTGAAAGTCAAGTAGTAAATATATTTTTCATTTCCATTTCCATTGTCCATTGAAATAAACAAAAAAAGTTGCAATAAACAAAAGCCGAACTTTCAATTCTCTGTGTTTTATAACACGTTCATTTAAGGAAATTTCAAATCCACTGGGCAATAGTTTATAGTTAACTATTTAATTTATTTATACTCGTAAGTGTGTGTTTTTATTTTTTTTTATTTTCTACTTTAAGCTTCTTCCATTTCATTCATAAAATAATATTATTTTTTATTTTTATTTATTTTTTTTTTTTTGTGTTTAAATTTAAATTAATTTACTTTACTTTTACACCAGACAAACATAACTTGTTAACTAGATATATGTGTAAGTAATTTACGTTAAAAATTATCATCCGCATTGTCTTGTCGTACTGCGCAGCTCACCCCCGTCATAAATGTTAAGATTATGTTGACGGGAGTATTCGTTTACGACATGCTGGCCTAAAATTTAATTTATATTTGTTTAAATTTATGCTTCCAAATGTTTCGATAATCATCATACATATGTACATACAGGTGTATGTATGTGATTAGATAAGTATACATATGTATATTTAATAACTCAAATTTCAAGGCACACTCACCCTCTTCTATGCGTCTTGAAGCCTCTTCAATATCTGCCCCAGCATCTTTTAATATCACATACATTAACGGCATCATCTCCCAGGGATAACGGAATTTCTCTAGCAACTTTTGGCAATGTTCTAAAAATACATCCTGCGCTGTAATTATATAAGCAAAGGCAAAACGGACGATTAAAGTTTGATATGCATATGTTGGGGTTATGAAATTTTAATAAGGCAAATTTTACAATTTTAGAAATCGAAAATTTCGAGTTAAATCCCTATTGCATAAAACGGGCTATATGTACTTATTTTCCAAGTTGAGTAGGTATACATTGGTACTCGTTTAACCAAACTTTAAAGTGTTTTGTGGCATAACTGTTTAGGGCAACTTTCAAAGTTTAAAACTTTAATAACTTTTTAAACACATTTTGATACCTATACAAAATTTATATGCTTTGTTAAAACCTTTTTGTTGTTGCAGCTGACACAAAACTTAATTGTTCGAAAAAAAGTTTCTCTCACTCTTTCAATGCATTTAAGTAAAAATGGCAATTTAACAAAAAATGCATTGTAAAGTAAATATGTAGGTATGTATACATATTTACATACGTACCTATCTATATAAAAATACATACATATCTAAATCCAAAAGCATATACATATGTACATTAGGCCGTCTCGCGTTATAGGGACGCAAAAATAAAGTGCGCCGTACGCCCCCGCATATGATGTCTTTTTGGAAAACATTTCCGGAAAAGTTTATGTTTTTTTTGGACGCCGCTAGATGTCGCTAAAATTTATTTTTCTCATATCTTCGGTATTTATAGTCCAATCTCAGAGTTTAATACACCATTGTCTTTGGATTGAAAGCACGCCTTATACTATGGAATATTATTAACCCAATGTGCGTCATTGGGGTCACTACCACCCAGTACTTATTTTATACCACCCTAATGCAATTTTTTATGCCTGCATGTTAAACGTAGTCTAAAATCATTAATCTTTTGCAAAAGAAGCATTTCGATCGCTGCAGTAGAACCCGAAATAAAAGACGTTCAACATTCCGTGGAATATAAGTTTTTCGCTTCCTTTGGTCCTTTAGGTTCATTTTACAAAAATTTCTTCTGAGGCGACCCCTACTGAAATTTTATGGTGAATAATTTTCTAGAGCATTTTAACCCTCTATCACCGCCAATAAAGGGTTATTTTGACCCCCTTTTTTTAGAAAATCAGGAAAAATAGTATTTTTAAGGTCGCTAGAGGGTTAAAATGTTCTAGAAAATTATTTGGCATAAAATTTTGCTATGAGTCTCCTCAGAAAATTTTTCTGTAAAATTAACCTAAAAGACCAAAGGAACAGACAAACCTATATTCCTCGGGATGTTGAACGTGTTTTATTTCGGGTTCTGCTCAAGCGATCGAAATACTTCTTTTGCAAAAGATTAATGATTTTTGACTACGTTTAACATGCAGACGTAAAAAAGGTACATTAGGGTGGTATAAACTAAGTACTGGGTGGTAGTGACCCCAATGGCGCACATAGGGTTAATAATATTCTACAGTATAAGCCACCCTTTCAAGCCAAAGACATTTCTGTATTAAACTTAGAGATCGGACTATAAATACCGAATATATGAGAAAAATAAATTTTTGCGACATCTAGCGGCGTCCAAAAAAAAAATTTAAAAATTTTCCGGAAATGTTTTCCAAAAAGACATTACATATATGCGGGGGCGTACGGCGCACTTTATTTTTTGCGATACGGTCTAATGTACATATAGATAGGTATACCTATATACATACATATATACTCCAAAACAAAGTAAATAGCAATCCAAATATCTTTAGTACATATGTATGTATGTTTGTAAATTTCCCCCTCAAATGCACTTTTAAAATTAGAGTTGCAGCAATAACGTAGCGCAATCGTGTGCCAAAAAATATCTATTGCAAAGCTTCATGTTGCATACATAGATATCTGCACATACATACTCTTGTATACACTTTGTGTTAACAGCAGCAGCAGCAGTAACAACAGACAGCATTGCTCTCGTCACAGAGACATCGTCGTCATCGTCATTTGGCATCGGTCGGCAATTGTAGTCTATGTAGTCAAGTCGGTCGGTAACAGTCGCTCGCTGTAGCTTTTCATGAAGGCGGAGCTTCGTATTCATTGGTTCAAGCAATTATTCCCTCCTTTTATGTAGCCGATATCCATATGAAAATATGTATGTATGCATGTACATATGCGGCTGTGCTGAGCTGAGCAAGCAAAAGCATGCTGTTGCCGATGACGATGTTGTCGTCGTTGTTGCTGTTGTGTTGCTGGCAACACGCGCCACTCATTTCCTGCTTGTATGGATTCATGTTTTGTTTTGTTTTGCCTTTTTTGTGCCTTTTGCCGTCGCTTTCTGTGTGCATTTGTTTTATGTAGCTTTGTTGTTGTTGTTGTTGTTCATGCAGCCATTATACTAACACTTTTTTAAATTTATTTCTCTTTTTTTTACTTTAGCTTTTCCCCCCATTGTTTGTTGTGCCTACATAAATAAAAATATGTAGATATACCTACAATACACATCGCTTATTTACTTGAAAAGTGGCATTACTCAAAACCAATGTGTTTTTACTCAGTTGAGTCGTTTAAGTTTTTAATTACTCGTTTGTGGTACGACAATTTTTTTTAAGTAGGTAGGTATATACATATGTAAGTGCTAATATTTTAAGTGTGAAATCATTAAAAAATAAATCTACGTAGGTACCTTTTTATGCACATACATACATACATAAGTATGTACATATGTAAATCTACAGAATGCACCATTTTCCGTATTCATAACATCCCAGCAAACACTGAGCTTTGATACAAGGCTGCACAACGATATCAACAAAAAAAATTTTGTTTTGTTGAATATCAAATAAAAATTAACAAATAAAATTTTGTTTTGTTGAATATCAAATAAAAATTATTGAAATTATTTCGTTTCGTTGATTATCAAAAAAAAATTATCAAAATTATTTCGTTTCGTTATGAATCAAAAACAAAATAATAATAAAAAATTGTTTCGGGCTTACGGCTTCATTTTACTTTGAATTTTTATTAACGTTATTTTTTTTGATAATTTTTATTGTTGGCTACCGAAACAAAATTTTTTCAATATTTGTTTTTTTATAATCAACAAAACGAAATTATTTTTGATATTTTTTTTTGATAATTATCAAAACAGTATTTTTTGTTCAGCATTTAACGTTAAAATTTTTCAAAGTTGAATTGAAAACAAAATTTTTTTTCGGTTATTGATAAAAAAATAACGTTAATGTGCAGCCCTGCTTTGATATCGATTTGAATATGTTTCAAGAACTAGGTGTATCTTTTCTCAAATCTCTAACATCAGAGGACGATTCGAGAAACTGGCGAGAATCATAGCGCTCTATAACAAAATGGTACCTACACGAAAAAAATTGTATACTTGAAACAAGAAAAATGCTTTCTTTAACTCTAGACAATTTTTTGAGAAATAAGAAAAGTTTTCTTAGAATTAAGAAATTGAGTTTTCCTAAAATAAGACAATTATTCTTTTATTCAAGAACACTAACAAAATCTATAGAAAACAAATGTTAAAAATTTTTTTCTAATAGGTATTTAAATAAATAAGAATATATTTTTACTAACATCAAAAAGAATTAATTAAAATTTAGCAAAATTTAATAAAACAAATAATTTAATAAGACTACAGCAAAAAAAAAAATTAAAATAAATAATTATGCTTTTCTGATCCCTCAGGCTTAGTTAATATAATATAATGCAATAGCGCTATTATAACTCTAACGAGTTTTATGGCCGAGCTTCTCTCCCAATTCGAGGTGTGCTCCTTTTTGTTTTTCCTACTAATTGGGTGGACCTACAGTTTTATGCCGGCTCCGAACGGCGAATGCATTTTTTGTGAGAAACTTTTTCATGGCAGAAATACACTCGGAGGGTATGCCGCCCACTGCCGAGAGATGACCGCTGCTCTTAAAAAACCCAATACATAATTGGATTTTTACTAATTAGAAAAATTGTTTTGGTGTTTGCTCGGACTGTGGTTTGAACCCGAGACCTCTTGCATAGCAGGCGAGCACTCTACGCACTGCACCACAGGCTTAGTTCTAATTTTCGTTATTTTTTACTTTTTGAATAAATTTTTTTCTTTTTTTTGTTTACTAAATTTAGAAAATATTTATATAAGAAAAGTTTTACTTGCAACAAAAAAACTATTATTAATTTTTTATTTCTAAAAACATGAAAAAAACACTTACCGTAAGTAAATCTTTTCTTATTTATTTCAGCCCGTATAAGAGAAATTTTACTTGAAGCAAGAAAATGTTTTCTTTTTTATTTAAATTCCTATTTTCCTGTATTTTCTTGATTTTAAGATATTATTTTCTAACTTCAAAATCAAGTGATTTTTTTTGTATCGGCATTGATTCTAGTAAAAAATTCTTTCAACGTAAATAACTAGGTACATAGTTCTGCAATGGCGAAAATTATAATTCTCGAATCGAAATCTAATGTAGTTCTCTAATGAGAATTTGGAAATAGTATGTAGATGCTTCCTTTTCTAATCAGTTTCCAATTGAGTTCTAGAGCGATTGTGTTTGCTGGGTAACAAAACACGTTACCTACCAGTGGCGGATTAACAATCTGGTGGGCCCTGGGGCGAAATTTTTTGGGGGGCCCTTTTCCATATAAATATTTTGCGATTAGAATACAGTTTGATCGTTATAAATTTAAATTGCGGTTCATGTAACATAATTGATCATTGGACGTTGTTTTTCTCTGTGCATTAAACGCACTACTCCATAATATTGATGTCATTTTATATTGACATTTTTTGGTTATTGTTATAGTCAGTGTTTAAAAAATTGCAATAACTTTCATTTCGATGCTTACAAACAATACTGTACTAAGTCGACTTAGTACATTTTCCCGTTTTTGGCGTTTACAAGTATTACGTGTCTTAATTTAGATGCTATCTAATTTTGGTATCAATCGGACAATCCAATCAAAAGTTATGAGCAAAAGTGTACATATAATACAACTCGAGATTTTTACAGAATAAAAGCTTTGAGAGCTTGTCATGAAAAACCACGCAGCAAATTTTTATTTTTTCTTACGGTTTTATATGAAGCGTACCCTAGCTTTGATATTGTCGAGTTTTACAAGTGAAAATATACTTAGCATATAACTGAAGTTTCATATCTGAGTTTAAACTTTGAGAGCTTCTCCTGCAAAACACAGTTTTCAGACTTAGTACAGTTTTGTTTGGAAGCGTCGATTTCATTTGCTATCACTTAAACTTACTGCTCTGAACAACAAAGCAGTCGTAGTGTTTGTAGTGCCTTTTAAAAATTTTGATTTTGACTTGATTTTGATTTCGTCAGCGCAACAAGTCAAAGTAAGTAAGTAAGGTTTGCTTTTGCACGTTGTATTCAGAAGCAGTCGTGAAATATGAAAATCAAACTTCAGCACACGCAATTACTCATTTTAAAAAGCGACGATAAGTAAAATCAAAAATAATCAACATTTTTACGACTTTTGCTACTTCGACTCAAGTTTTTTAAACACTGGTTATAGTCATTTCGTAAACATGGATAAGTCTAGAAAATATAAGAGTGGAGCTGAAAAGCGCAAATAAAAAAAAAAATAAAGACGAACGCGATAGGCAACTGCTTTCTAAAATACCGAAATTAACAAGCCACTTCGCTAATGCGACGACAACTGTAAACGAAGCAAATTGTGACAATCCTGAGTTTTGTGAATCTACTTCTGATACTTTTTCAATTCCATCAACGTGA
This sequence comes from Urophora cardui, assembly GCA_960531455.1. Taxonomy (NCBI): domain Eukaryota; kingdom Metazoa; phylum Arthropoda; class Insecta; order Diptera; family Tephritidae; genus Urophora; species Urophora cardui. The sequence goes on from OY482672.1 coordinate 142,933,876, forward strand.
AAGGAGGTTAATTTCCAACATGTTGACAGCACGATCGAAGGTGTGCAAAATCCAGACGATGTCGAAAGTTCGGTGAATGTATCAAAAATTGATGAAAGTTCCACCAATGTGTTTTCAAATGACCCAGGTTTGTGGCCTATTCAATTCAATCAATCAATCGTTCAAACTTATTGGATTAAGAAGGGTATGCTATCGTTGGTATTTCAATATAAGAGTAAAAAATTAACACAGAATACTCTTATTTAGGTCCCTCGTCGTGTCGCAATATTGATTTGATCGCAAAGAAATCTGGACAAAGAAACTTTTCTGAATATCATTTGCATCGGGTTTTACCAAATGGAACACAGACCGAACGTGATTGACATTTAGACATTTTATAACGCATTTATTTATGCATGTTTGTCACTAATGTTACAGATGAAAGATCATTTTCAAAATTGAAATTGATAAAAAATTGTTTGCGTAACACTATGGGAGATGATCGTTTGAACAGTCTATCAGTTCTTTCCATTGAAAATAACTTGTTGGATGAATTAAACTTTGATGAAATTATTGATAAGTTCGTAACACTCAAGTGCAGAAAAGTTGTGGTTTAATTTTGTTGGGCAAATATGTAAATAAAAATCTATCATATTTACATATGAATATTTTTTTTCATGGGCCCCCTTGAGTCCGGGGCCCTGGGGCAATGGTCCCAAAATTTGTTGGATAATCCGCCACTGTTACCTACATATATTGAGTTATGCCATTATTGGCGTCAGTAAACTTGTATGAACAAAATACTGCTTACAATAGAAGCCGGTTTTCTGCCCATGTATGTATGTAAGTATGTATACATATTTCACTTTTTATTCGCTTTTCGCTGTATGTTTTTGTTGGTTTAATTTTCTCCATTACTCTTTTAATATGTTTATATGCATGTTTGTATGTACGCATGTATTATACATACATACATATCTACATAAGTTTGATTGCAATGGCAGTTAGTTATTAAGCGACTTTAATGCAACGTATCATGGCTCAGCGGCCATAAGTGTGAGTACGAGGTATGCGCATTAGAGTTGTAACGAATATCCGGCCTAAATATAATATTCATTCGAATACCGGGTACCTACCTACATATTTTGGTTTCACAAACATTTTTTAAGTAAAAATAAAATGTTCAAAAGTTAACTAAAGCCCATATGACACTACGTTTTTTTGTGGTATTCTACCAGGTTTTTTGTGTGAAGGAGATGGTCAAATACAGTTTTGCTTTGGTGTAAGCGAGCAAGCTATATTGAAAAAAACCAAACAAAATACCATCTAGGCGATTAAAAACCAACGAGCCAGCTTGTATTTCGGTAGGTTTTTTGGCATTCGGTCATTTTTTCTGACAATTTTTCCAATTTGACAACCATAAAATAAATTATATTTAAAATAAAAAAATATATGGAAATACAAATTTTAAATTTGCCTCTTGTAAGCTTCTGCTTTGGCCGTAAGGGTAAAGAAGAAGTCCGCAAGAAAAATTATATTGCATACTGGCTTCCCTTTATAACACGGAATACAAAACTATCCTGCCCTTTGGGTTTCATAACTTTTTTATTTCAGTAATTTAAATCAAATTTCCAAAAAAAAAATAATTTTTGAAATAAATATTATTTTCATTTAGTTTGAAGTTTAATGTCAATCAAATTATTTTTGAGGGAGTATTTGTCTCTTTTCAACCTATAGAAGAATTGTTTTTGTATTTTGACTTTCGGTGGGTTTTCAAAACCAAAAAAACCAGGCTAAAAATGTAGTGTCATATAGGCTTAACATTGGGCCGTATTAATAAAAACCTAGCAAATGCTTTTACTTAAGATTTTAAAAATTTGACAATAATTTGTATGAAACAAATTTCAAAATTTGAGTAAAAGGTATGAAATCTTAAGCAAAAGCAAATGCTTGGCTTTTATTAATATTACCCATTAAGTGGTTGACTATTTTTTACTTGATTATTTTCAAGTCAAATTTTACTTATTCATGTATGTAGGTATGTAGGTAAAAACGTTGAAAATTTGTGGTTAATGACTTATTTATTTTAGAAGCTAAAAGGGTACTAATGTTTCTGAACCCATATATGTACATATTTAGCGCTTTTATAACCATATTCATATACATATAGGTATCTTTTTTACACATAATGTCTTTGGATCAAGATTGATATTAGGTTAGGTTAGAGTGGCTGCCATAGGGGCACACTTAGGCCAGTGCAGCGGCCCATTGTGATACCACAAGAAGAAAACAGGTTACTCCTCCTTTTTAAACCAGTTTGATAACCTAATGAAATTCACCAGGTCCTTTATGTCGACAACCGCGATTTTAGATAGGCTATCCAGGAAAGGTGTTCCAAGAAAGCGTCGTCTGGCGCTGTTAAGAGCCGGGCAATGGCAAATGAGGTGTTCGATTGTCTCCTCTTCCTCATCATCTTTGCAGCTTCTGCAGCATCTACGGTAGGGTGCACCCAGTCTCTCTGCCTGTTTCCCGCAGTGTCCTGTGAGCACCCCCACAAGGTTCGAGATTTCCTCTCTCCTTAGAGTACATATTTGACGAGATCGCTTGTGGTCCCAATTCGGCCACGTTTGTCTTGATGTTCGACATACTGGGTTATGTTGCCATCTATCGCTTGCTAGTTTAAAGATATGCTGTTTAAGCATTAGCTTGCATGTGGCAAACAGCATACCTATGCGTTCTTTGTCAGGAAGAACCTGCTCGGTAGTGCCTTGCCTTGCAAGCTCATCTGCCCTACAATTTCCCTCGATATCTCTATGTCCCGGGACTCACACGAGGTGCAGACGGGTCTGTTTGGCCATCTCCTGCAGAGATTGATATTAACGTTCTATTATTTTTGTGTTGTTGAGCGGAATGTTTTCCCTAACTAACTGTTTTCCCTAAACTATTTTAAAATTTTTTAGATTTTATAATGCATTTTAAATTAGTTTCTCTATCAGAAATTTTACAGTTTCGCTAAAGAATAACTTTAAGATCAGCATTTTTGAAGATTAACATTTTGAAGGTGACAGCAAATAAGCCACAGTGTGTATGACTTTAATAACCAACTTCATTGAAATGTTTCCAATTTAGCTAAAAATTAACTATTCGACATAACTCTAACTCTAACCTCACAAAAAAAAGGTTTGTTTGATAAATCCGTGACATTTTGAATAAGAAATATTTTTTTTCGGCAATTATGCTTTTTTTTTTTCAACATGATCTCCTTCTAGTTCGATACACTTAGTCCAGCATTTTTTAATTTTTTTTTTCCATCCATAAAATAGAACTTTTCAAGACTTTCAAAATATGCCTTCTTTTCTGTGATGAGCTTTTCATTTAACACGCATCTCTTACCAACCAACCATTGCTTCAGGGTTGGAAACCGAAAATATTCGGATAGGGCTAAATCTGAAGAATATGGTGGATGAGGTAGCCGATTGTAAACCAATTTATGAACTTTTGCCATGTTGACTACACACGTGTGCGGCCTTACATTGTCATGATGAAACAGCATTTTTTTCATGGCAAATGTGGTAATTTTTGCTTTAAATCAAGATCGAATCTTTGCAAAAGCTCTGAGTAATATTCGCCAGTAATTGCTTTACACTTTTCAACATAATCGATGTGAACGACACCTCGTACATCCCAAAAAAAAAACTGTGACCATAACCTTATTGGCGCACAAACACACTTTGGCCTGCTTTGGTGGACGTTGAGTCGGAGAAACACACTGTTTTGATTGTTCTGTGGTTTCTGCTATGCTGTGATAGATCCAAGTTTCATTTACGTTAACAAAACGGTGAAAAAATTCGTACGCATTGCGTCAAACATTCCTTTGTAGTTATCACATTAAAACGCTTATTATCGAGTGCAAGCAATCGCGGCAGCCATCACGCCTATAGCTTTTTTATGTCTCAATATTCATGTACGATGTGCTGCATGCGCTCAGTTGAGATGCCTATGGTCTCAGCTATTTCACACACTTTCATTCTCCGTTCGTCCTATAACATTCATTCAATGCACTCAAAAAAAAAAAAAAAAATGCTCAGATTATTGAAAAGTGGGAATGATTCGGCGCTAAAGACAATTTTCATTGTTTTGATGTACAGTTTTCTTTAAAACGTGTAATTTTTTTTTGGTGTGGATTTTATGGACGTTTCCTGACGCGACTACTTCTTTTGAGCGACCTGAACGTTCGGCATCACTTGTTAAAGTACAGCCACAACGGATTTTAGCTAACGACTGTTTAACCATTGAAAACGATGGAACCATTGAAAGTGATAGAGCAGAGTCCCCATAGTATTTATCAAGACTCTCCTTGGTTTCCTTCATGGGTTTTTTACGAAACAAAATAATGCTTAATCAGCACACGAAATTCCTTTTTTCCATTTTTGTTAAAAGACACGAGGTTTTCGGTTTTAAATTGGTGTTGAATTCCAAAATTATCTACTGTTCGTCAAGTTCAAACTGTCACGAACTTATGAAACAAACGTCGTACTATTTGTCAGAACTCTACTTTCATACTCACTAAACTATAATCAACTTCATGTTGTAGCTTTAATGGATTTTCCGTATTTGCCTTTCAATGCCAATATCATGTCTATGAACAAAATAATGAATAATCAATAAACGAATTGGTAATAAAGCAATCTGTGATGTTCATATATGTATGTATAGATCTTTGTATGCCTATATAAAAGCATTAAAAAAACAGTAAACATGCTCCGATTTTTAATGCAATTTCGCATAAGCTCTACTTTCACTCAAAATCATAAAAAGACGCGTATAAAATATGGCAAATGTCGACTAACTAACACAAACATTTCACATATCACACGTCTGTAAAAGCGGCATAAAATATTATAAGAATCGGGCTGAATCGCTTTTTTTCAAGTGCATTGGAGACAGAGGTACGTTACTAGATATTTTTGGGAAGGATGATGAATTGAGAATTTTTTAAGAATGTATTTATCTATCTATGGCCGCTGTGGTGCAGTGGGTAGAGTGCTCGCCTGCTATGCCAGAGGTCTCGGGTTCAAACCACGGTCCGAGCCAAACAAATTTATCTAATTAGTAAAAATCCAATTATTGGGTTTTTTAAGAGCAGCGGTCACCTCTCGGCAGTGGGCGGCATACCCTCCGAGAGTATTTCTGCCATGAAAAAGCTTCTCACAAAAAATGCATTCGCCGTTCGGAGCCGGCATAAAACTGTAGGTCCACCCAATTAGTAGGAAAAACAAAAAGGAGCACACCTCGAATTGGGAGAGAAGCTCGGCCATAAAACTCGTCAGAGTTATAATAGCGCCATTGTATTATTATTATTATTTATCTATGCACATTTTTTTTATGTTTAATATAGTCAAGATAAGCACATATTACATCATTTGTACATACTTACATATATGTATGTATTTATAGCTATCTTCCACTCTGCCGCCACATGCCTTAAATGTAATGGACTAATCACGCTTTGCAATTAAATAAAGTTGACGCCCACTAACTACTAACTTCGGTACTAACTAACCACATTTTTATGTATTAACTTCATAGATGGGCATACTGAAGTAATATTGTAATTCAGTAAAGCAAACAGTAAGCAGTAAAAGAATATTCCTTACTTAAAATTTTTTACAGTAATAAGTAACGCTTCACTTGTTACTTAAAAAATTTTACAGTAATAAGTATCGCTTAACTTATTACTTAAAATTTTTTACAGTAATAAGTACCGCTTTACTTATTACTGTAAAAAATTTCAAGTAATAAGTAAAGCGTTACTTATTACTTTAAAAATTTTACAGTAATAAGTAATCTTTACTCGTTACTCTAAAAATTTTACAGTAATAAGTAATATTTACTTGGTACTCTAAGACTACTTAAGTATCGAAGATACAGTAGCCTAAGTATTGGCATACATAAACACGTATACTGATGAGCACAAACGCATAGGTTAACGAGCATCTGAGAGATAATGCCCAATACACATAATAAAAAATATCTCGAACGTTGAAAACAACTAAACGTATTCTCAATTTTTTCTCAAATATACCGAGGTACGTACCTAGGTATGTATGTATAAATTAAGAACATGCAAATAAAAACTATATTTTTAGAACAATGCTCGGTAAAACTTGGGAAGCAAAAAATTATTTAAAAATCAATTGTAAATTAAATGTAAATTTATATTAAAAACAAAAGTACATATTTATTTTATATTAAATAAAATTGCTCTTCATCCAAATGTCATTTGAAGCAGTGGCAGGAAATACTGTAATTGTATTCTAGGTTTAGGTTTTATAAAAATTGTTAAATTCTTAAGGAATGGTACAAGCATTTTAAGTTGAGAACATTTGATATGCATTTGGGTTTTGGTATACATATGTATGTATATACAGTTGCTTACAAATACATCTCAAATAGAGAATTAAGAAAAATGTGTATTGGGTAATTTAGTAGGAGGAACAGTAGGTAAGAGAGCAGCGTTACCACTGTGATAAAATTCTGTCAGCATTGTGAAGCAATTTCTCGCTCGGTAGGTATAAAGATTTTTCTTTAGGTATGTATTTCGAGTAAACAAATAACTGGAAGAAGAATTTTTTTATCTGCTTTACTTAAAAATACAAGTTCATCGATTTTTCGTTGAAGTTTTTTTAATAAGATGAAAATCTTTTATCGATTGTGAGCACATAGAATATAGGTATGTATATCCTTGCAGGAAGAAAAAAATGAAATGCTAAAAGTAGTTGACTTTTAATTGGCTATTTTGAGACAATTGAAAAAAAATCAATATGTATCACACAGCAAGAAACCCATTTTTAGTTAGTTCATTGACAAAAGCTTTCAAATTCCCGATGAAAATATTTTTATTCAAGAACATTTTAACTGATTTTGCTGTGAAAAATCCTCTTTTTTAGATTTGAAAAGCGAATGGAAATATGTATGGCGAAATGCTTGTGAATTCCATGATTCTAAACATGTATGCATGCAGCAGTTACATATGCAACCATTTCCCTTGTATTTTTTGTATAATTTTATAAACATTAATAATGTTATATTTTGGGACTAACTATTTTTCACCCAAAAAAAGTGAGTTTATAATTACCTTCCAAGTAATGCAGAAGTACACATGACTGACTTTTTTATCGCCATTCCCATACAAAAGTAGTTAGCCTTTTTCAAAGAAAATATATATAAATATATATATATATGCATTCCCATTAGCGGGAAATCCCAGATTCTGCTTAAATACTAAAGATCTGTATTGAAATTCTATTAAATTTCTCTCTGAAAAATAAAAACTTAACAGCTACCTAAGCATACAATAACGATTGTTTGAGTTGCAAAAAATACGATGATTTACATTAACAAGCGTTAACGGGCGGAAACCCCCAGTTTAAGGCTAATAACTAAGTATCCGTCACGAAATTCAATGTAATTTCTCTCTGAAAACAAAACTGCAAAGTCGGCTACCTAAGCAAGCTTACCAAAAAGGATTGTTTGAATTTCAAAAGAAAGCAATAATTTACGGTCATGTCAAATTTTAGGCCAGCCAATACTTACCTGCATATGTACATATGTATAAATGCTTTTACATGCATACAATTTAATAAAAATTATTTATTATGACCAACGTCGTTTAGATAATATTACGAGCAGTCGCATGTTCCATTGCGCGCGATCCCGAAATAATTCCCGATTAATGTTAATTTCTTTGTAGGGTATCTGTATGGCTATGTAGGGTATCTACATCATGGCATCACAAATTTCACACCCCTTTTTACCAATGTAGCGCAAATCCATGTGTATGTACATATACATATATGTACGCATTTGCATCTAACTTGGTCTTTACTACCTGCCACTCAGAACAAAAAAATAACCATCTACTTGAAAAAATCTACCAATTTTGGGGGAAAAATTACCATTATCTCTTTCTACACTAATTAGTAATAAATACTTACATATGTAAGTACCTATATGTTTTGATAAGAGATACTTTGTTTAAAAGCGATTGGGATAACATGAAGAATGAAAAAATACGGGTTTCGAAATTTAACCAATTCTCAAAACTGTTTATTACATTTATACCCCTGCAGGAAGGGCATCTAACTTAAAACTGACTTTAAACAGTTTACAAAGACACTAGTGGTAACTGTTATTGGTATATTTTCTTTGAAAAAGGCTAACTACTTTTGTATGGGAATGGCGATAAAAAAGTCAGTCATGTGTACTTCGGCATTACTTGGAAGGTAATCATAAACTAACTTTTTTTGGGTGAAAAATAGTTAGTCCCAAAATATAGCATTATTAATGTTTATAAAATTATACAAAAAATACAAGGGAAATGGTTGCATATGTAACTGCTGCATGCATACATGTTTAGAATCATGGAATTCACAAGCATTTCGCTATACATATTTCCATTCGCTTTTCAAATCCAAAAAAGAGGATTTTTCACAGCAAAATCAGTTAAAATGTTCTTGAATAAAAATATTTTCATCGGGAATTTGAAAGCTTTTGTCAATGAACTAACTAAAAATGGGTTTCTTGCTGTGTGATACATATTGATTTTTTTTCAATTGTCTCAAAATAGCCAATTAAAAGTCAACTACTTTTAGCATTTCATTTTTTTCTTCCTGCAAGGATATACATACCTATATTCTATGTGCTCACAATCGATAAAAGATTTTCATCTTATTAAAAAAACTTCAACGAAAAATCGATGAACTTGTATTTTTAAGTAAAGCAGATAAAAAAATTCTTCTTCCAGTTATTTGTTTACTCGAAATACATACCTAAAAAAAAATCTTTATACCTACCGAGCGAGAAATTGCTTCACAATGCTGACAGAATTTTATCACAGTGGTAACGCTGCTCTCTTACCTACTGTTCCTCCTACTAAATTACCCAATACACATTTTTCTTAATTCTCTATTTGAGATGTATTTGTAAGCAACTGTATATACATACATATGTATACCAAAACCCAAATGCATATCAAATGTTCTCAACTTAAAAGGCTTGTACCATTCCTGAAGAATTTAACAATTTTTATAAAACCTTAACCTAGAATACAATTACAGTATTTCCTGCCACTGCTTCAAATGACATTTGGATGAAGAGCAATTTTATTTAATATCAAATAAATATGTACTTTTGTTTTTAATATAAATTTACATTTAATTTACAATTGATTTTTAAATAATTTTTTGCTTCCCAAGTTTTACCGAGCATTGTTCTAAAAATATAGTTTTTATTTGCATGTTCTTAATTTATACATACATACCTAGGTACGTACCTCGGTATATTTGAGAAAAAATTGAGAATACGTTTAGTTGTTTTCAACGTTCGAGATATTTTTTATTATGTGTATTGGGCATCATCTCTCAGATGCTCGTTAACCTATGCGTTTGTGCTCATCAGTATACGTGTGTATGTATGCCAATACTTAGGCTACTGTATCTTCGATACTTAAGTAGTCTTAGAGTACCAAGTAAATATTACTTATTACTGTAAAATTTTTAGAGTAACGAGTAAAGATTACTTATTACTGTAAAATTTTTAAAGTAATAAGTAACGCTTTACTTATTACTTGAAATTTTTTACAGTAATAAGTAAAGCGGTACTTATTACTGTAAAAAATTTTAAGTAATAAGTATAGCGATACTTATTACTGTAAAATTTTTTAAGTAACAAGTAAAGCGCTACTTATTACTGTACAAAATTCTAAGTAGGCAGTAAAAAAGGTAAAAATAATGAATTACTACTGGTACTTAAAAGTGCCCATCTATGATTAACTTACATATAAATACATATATATGTACATACACATCCATACACATTTACGAATTTCTATTATATATATCTAACTTTAACCTAACCAAAAAATACAAGCGAAGAAGGTTTGCCAAAAACGCCTTTTACCATTTTTCCCACTTTCTCATAAGCTCTACATAGATAAATATACATATGTACATGCATACAAATATCTATATATTTATACACAGAAATATCTACATATATATTTATATGGCATATATATTTCTATATGCATATGTAGGAAATTTTAACTGGCTACTGAAACAGCGTAATCATATATATTTTTATGTGAAAGAGCAAACGAGCAAACGAGATAAATACACGCCACATACACGCGCATACACGCGCATACATACATAGATGCCATGGCAAGGATACGCTAGCCCAGCATCAGGAAGCTGCGAGCTTATATACATTTGTAGATAGGTATGTGCATATGTAGGTATGTCTGCAAGCATATAGTTGCAAGCTGTATCCTTTCTGCTCACATTGAATAGGGAAGCTGAAATTTTTTTTGTTTTTTTTTTTTTCTTTTTTCTTTTCAACAAAAAAACCAATCGCACATTCACTCCCATTTGGCTGCAAAAAAGCATAGCAAAACTAAAAACTAAAAATTGCAACTGTGCAAATGGCAAGCGTTGAGTTGTGCACCAAAATAAGCACACATACTAATACAAAAATACAAGGATAACCAGGATACATAAATACATGCATGTCTGCTAATGGCATATTTACTGCGAATTTTATTTGCAGGGAGTTCTGTAAATTTATTTGTATTTGTTTTTTTTTTTTGTTTTTTCCTTTGAATGAATGTGATTTGTATTAAACAATTTTTATCTTTTTTTTTTTAGATTTAGCCATTTTGAGTTAAGCTTTAAAGTTTTGATGCCATTGAAGTTATGTAATGACGCTTGCTTAATTAAATAGTTTCACTCTGAAAAAAAACGCTGTAAATCTAAAGACTTTCGCTATTAAATCAACTACTTTCCGCATTTGAAATATGCCCAACAACGCTGCGTTGTTGTTTAAAAGGTGCGAGCGCTGTTGATTCAAATACTTTCGTGTTTAAGTCAACAACGGAAACTGTTGGATCAAATACCTTTACCTTTAAATTAACAACGCAAACTGTTGGACAAATTGTTTATCAAAAAATAAATTTTTGTTTGCATTTTTATCTTCATCTTCTCTCCATCCGGGTCCCAACTACAAATAATATATAGACTCCGCTTATTCTCCTCTTCTCTCCTTTTTCGCCTTCACTGCTTGTCATCTTTATTTATTATACTCCTTCTTATTTATATTATGCTCTTCTCCAGATTCGAGCCATGACATCAACCAGAAATTCAATCCAACGGCATCACATAGTGGAACATTCAAACTTATATTGAATTGTAGTGATCCTTTTATATTTTTCCGTAAAAGAAACTATGGATTATATCAGTCTTTGGAAAAACAAAATTACAAAAAAATTTATTTTCATTATTGTTTTTGTTGGATGTCTCACATTTTAACAACAAGCGTGTTTTTGAATCAACAACGCCCCTCTTTGAATTAACTACGGAAAGTTGTTGAATCAAAAACTTTGTTGTAAAAACAAATACTTATGTATGTATGCTGTTGAGTCAAAGACGGAGATTCAAAAGCGGAAAGTTGTTAATTTAACTACGGGTTTTTTTTTTCAGATCATAAATTGTCATTCTTATCATTGAAGAAGTAGGTAACAGAGATTAAAAATAATTGTCAACCTTAAAATTCCTTTGGGTTTTTCGCAGATAAAAAACAAAAATATTTGAAGAGTATCTACACATTCAAATAAAAAAAACTTCATTTCAAGAAGTTTAAATAGCACACTGGGAACAATTTTATCATTACGACCATATAACTGCACTTTCTTCTGTTTTAAAAATTTTCGATATCCAATTCGCCCAACTTGAATTCCGTTTGAAAATTACATAGACTTTCTGTACCAAATTTCATCAAATTACCTCAGTTTTTACGAATGTATAGGGGGACTTAAGTCAATCGATTTCTGTTAAACTCTAGCAAAATGGAAAGTTCATTATTGGATATAATTTGTTTTCGATTCGATTGTGAATTCGAAAATCAATCCGTTTTCGAAGAAAAATTTAACCCATCAACCTTAGAAATCTAATGTATATGTATGCTTCGTTTTTAGTTCGCTATTCATATCGGATATCGAAGTTAATTTTTGATTTTTCGCTCCGATGTTTACTGGGGAACCAAACCAAATTCCTTTAAAAGCATTTAAATTCTTCCTTTTAAAAGCATTTTTCTTCTTTTAAACGCATTACCTTCAAAAATTAGTTATATTTGGAGCGAAAAATCCTTCTATGCACACACGTCAAAAGGAGTCATATAAAGGGATCGAAAATGACTCCCAGTTCGAATTCATTAAAAAGTAGGTTAGTTTTCCAAAACGCTTTAAAATCATGATCATTATGAGTTTTATAATAAAAAATCGCCATTTAATTTCATCAAAAATAATCATTATTTTTTGAGTTTTATTTTTTTTTTTGATCAGAAATAACACTTATTCCTTGAGCGATATTTAATCTTTCAGAAATAATCATTATTGTGTGAGTTTTATTTTTTTCGATCAAAAATATCACTCATTCACGAAGTTATATCGATGGGAATTTTTTAGTAATTATGTTCCAGAGCACTTCAGAGAAAATTTTAGTTTTTCGACCTAAGCAAAAAAATAAAACTCAAAGAATAATTTTTATTTCTGAGCGATAAATACATATATCACTATAAGTTTTATTTTTGATCAGATGTGAAATCAGAATTAAAATCGGATGATCCGTTTTCGAGATATAACCTGATTTCCGGTTATGGAGGCTGAATGCCGAAAATCGCATATAAATTTCGCAGCTAAAATTCTGAAATTTTGGATTTCGAGCATTTATTGTACACAAAGCGCTATCAGCGAAAATCACCGATATCGGATGACTATAATACGGAGATCCCATACCGCGATTTTGGGCTAAGGAAAAAAGAGTGCATTCTAGTTTTCCTATATCGGAAGATAAATTAATATTTTAAAATATTGCTCATATATTGTATTAGCCTATCTTTAAGAAATTTGCAAAAAAAATTCAAGATATATTGTACACAGCAAGAGATAATCGCGAAAATATGCGATTTTCGCCATTCAGCCTCCATAACCGGAAATCAGGCTATATCTCGAAAACGGATCATCCGATTTTAATTCTGATTTCACATCTGGATTCAGCATAAAATTTGTCTTCAATTCGATGTGCACATTGGCCTGGTTATTTTTTTTTTTGTCGATTTTTGCCCCATTTTTATTTTCAAGAATCCGTCTTGGTCCATAAAAAGCAAATTCCGGAACATCAAAATTAATTTTAGACAAATGTGGTGGAGGAGTTTTCTACTCAGAAAAATGAGAGGAATCCGAATTTCGATGGCGCGGTATCGATTAATTTCCATCCATACAAATCGCCCCACCCTAATGCACACACACAAACTCAATACTCTTCTACGATGTTTGCAAGTATTAGATTTTTTTCACTGAAAATATAACGAATAATGATTATTATGGATCCCTGCTTTAAAATATGCTTGAAGAACGCCCCAGTTCAGAGAAATTGAGTAGTTCACTTTCAAACAAGGCTATGTGAAATTTCTTCGAATTTGCGTTTTTGATGGAATGTGCACCAGTATTTAAAGGTATATAATGTCCATTAAGAATTTATTGCAAAATACTTGCGTATGTATTCGGAATAAGTGAATATTTTAAAAATATAAATACACGCACACCATCTGCTGGAACATAGCGGTGGTTATAACCTAATATCATTAGTAAAATATGTTACATACATACATATATACATACATACATACATACAGGTGAAACTAATAAAAGCGTGTTAAAAATATCATTAGATACGAATGCACTTTCAAAGTCTCTATGATTTTATTTATACACTTTGAAAATGCTCTCTCTGAAAAAAGTTGCTCATACGCCCAGGCACACATTACTGTATTTGTTATTTGAAACTAAAAAATACTGTCTCAAAACTAATAGCTAATAGAAATATTTAACAATTATGTATGAAATTTTGAAATTGCTCTTAAATATAAATTTTAGAAGAGTAAGAAAGAAGTTTAAAATCCAAACTAGTTTTTCGATGCAGTTACTTTAATCGGACTTCGAGGATAAAATATTCATGTTAGGTACATTTTAACTAACTAAGTATAACAATTCATCTCTCTAAGTAATATATGCTCTTCTTAAACCTTTCAATGCAATTACAAATAAAATGCTATCAAAAAACTACATACATAAACATATGTGCATATATTTGATTCCATCCACATTTTATTTACGACAAAAACTAACTAAACTCATGGCTCACGATGACTCGCCTTACATAGTGCATTGCTGCCCTACGAAGAGATTAAATTTGCACCCAAAGTTTTTGAATTCATTTACTAAAAATAATAAAAGCGGCAAGCAAGAGAATGAGCGAGTGAAATAAGTAAGAAGGGAATGGGGAGTGTGGAGTGAGCAGAGTCAAAATTGCGATGATAAGAAAGAAGGGTGCATGGAAGCGGAAATACGTAATAGTAAACGTAACTTTTTCAGTTATTGTGGCCAATATAATTGTATTTCTGGTTTTTGTTCTTGAAATTGATGGTTGACTGACTGGTTGGCTGGGCTGGCTGGCTTGCTGAAGCCTGTTGGCTGATGGCGCGCAAGCAGGAGGAAGAACGTTGACGTTGACGATGACGAAGACGACGAAATGCATTTTGGCATTTTGAGCTAAAAAGTCGTAAAACGTAGCTGCAATAAAAATAATAAATCGACATGGCACAATCGCACAAAAAGATGCGCACGCAGATACGGGCGAGTAGGGTGTAATGCTGCCGCCGCCGACTGCCGGTTGCCGGTGCCAGCCGTTGTTGGGAGACATGCAAGACGTTGAAGACGAATGCACGTCAATCTACTAGCTTATGCACTTGCATATGTAGTATGTATATATCTATATATGTATTCAGATAAATTTTTATTGCATATAATATGCATGTATATATTTGTATATGTATACGCTTTGTGACTAAACTTTTACGAAGTATAATTTAATTTGTAAATGAAGCGATCCTTCCAATTGTACGCTTAAGTCAGATATATGTATGTATGTATATACATATATGCATTTGCTTACAGACTTGATACGATAAGTTATCTAATTGGCGCATGAACTCAAGGGACATTTACTAATTTTATACTATTTCATTTGCAAAGCTTCATATATATATTCGTACATATGTAGATGTGCACAGCTGTAGCCATCAATTAGCGGTAGCTCTTTCATCATACCATAAACGAAGATTAAAACTAGTAAAAAGCAGTTCGTGTGTAAATTCGTTTAGGAAACTTTAAATGTACAATAGACACCAAGAAACGTAGTATCATCCTAAAATCATATGCCATTTTATATTGAGGAATTATATGCGCTGTGTTTAGAATTCAAGCTAAGCTACTTTAATCTCCTAAGTGAGATGTTCGACTTCATAATTAGCACGTAATACGTCTAGACGAATTTGGCCGCCGAGTCCAAGAAGGCGCGCCAGTCGTTTTTGTTTCATGCTTCATGTCGCTAATTGGAAATATCAAGGGAGGACGAGCCAGTCTTCACCCCATCTTGCCAATGCAGTGTAGATCCCCTTTTCCTCAGAGAAGAATATAAACCAGAGCTCACTAACGTATTTTCTTCTTCTTCTTCTTCCTAATTGGCGCGTCACCGTCTAGACGATTTTGGCCGAGTCCAATAGAGCGCGCCAGTTGTTGCTGTTTCATGCTGCCTGGCGCCAATGGGAAATACCAAGGGAGGACGAGCCAGTGTTCACCCTATCCTCTATAGCCTTTAGAAAGTTACGATAGAAATAATTTCTTAGTTGGAAAACCCTCATCAATTCTCTCGGCATCATCTACGCAACGCAGCCGCTGGATTCGATGTCGATGCCTGCGTAAAGCTCATACAACTCATCATTAAATGTCCTTCGATACTCGCGCTGTCTTCAACGCGCAAAGAACCATAAATATATCGTATAACTTTTCTTTCGAGTGCCATCTCAACCGATTTTGACATCGCCCATGCTTCTGCACCGTACATGAGTACGAGAACGATGAGGGTCTCGTAGAGCGTGATCTTTGTTCATCGAGATGAAAATCTATTAGAACAATAGTGAACTTTCCTTGGCTTAGCTGCGCAAATTCAATATTTTATGTACTGATTGCCCTCTACAGTTGCAGAGGAGCCGTTGCGCGTAGTTGAGGTTTGTCAACTAGAGTGTCGCTGTGGCTCTACACCGCTGTGATCAGACCGATCCTATTGTATGGGATTCTGCTGTGGTGGAGATGCCTTGAAAGAGTTAAATCTTTCTTACATTCCAAAAGGTGCGTTGATGTGTGTTGGTGGCGCGCTGCGCACCACTCCCAAGGAGC
Organism: Urophora cardui; assembly: GCA_960531455.1. Classification (NCBI taxonomy): domain Eukaryota; kingdom Metazoa; phylum Arthropoda; class Insecta; order Diptera; family Tephritidae; genus Urophora; species Urophora cardui. Next base: position 142,950,206 of record OY482672.1, read on the forward strand.
CTCTGGACATGTTATTTAATGTCCTTCTGAAAGAACTGATATGGTAAGCAATGCGCATTGTTTTCGGCATTGCGCTTAAGGGAACTTCCGTGCCGGAAGGTTTGTAAATGAAGGAGGTCTTGCTGAGATCCTTAATATCTCTGTAATGGACTACTGTGCAACGACCGCCATGCTTGGCAGGAACTTCGATGTCGTTATTCCGGATAGGGATTTCTGGTCCAATTGGCCCCCGGATCCGTGGGGTGCTCTCCATATCCACACCGATAGATCCAAATTGAATGATAAGGTGGGTGGCGGGGGTTTTCGTAGCTCAGACCGGAACGAAACTCTCCTTTAAATTTTCGGATCACTGAAGCGTAATCCAGGTAGCGGGTGCTGCTATTCCAGAGGCGGTGGACTACCGTCGTAAAGGAGTACTCATGCGTGACAATATTTTCATTTATTCTTTAAATCAGGCTGTGCTGAAGGCAATTGGGTCTGTCACCTGCAAATCTATTACAGTTGAGGCTTGTCGCAAATCTCTTGACGAGATGGCTACGCTGGCTTCTTTAACGCTGGTATCGGTGTCTGGACACTATAATATATACCAGGTAATGAGATCGCAGATGAATTTGCATGAGGAGCCACATTAGCGCCGCTTTCGTTGTCATGAAAGGGTTGCTCGCTACATGCAAGCTCACACTTAAGGGCATTTTCCTTGCAGAAGCGGGCGCTAGATGGAAACACCTTAGCAGCTGTAATCATTCAAAACTCGCATGGTCAGATTGGAATGCGAGTCATACTAAAGGGCTACTTCTTCTAAGGAGGAAGGAGCTATCACTTGTTGTTGGCCTAATTACACTGCTCTACAGCCAAAAAATGCTCTGAACGCGACCATCCTATCTATATGTAAAATCGGTCGCTGATTCCGAAAATCGGGTTCATTTTTAATTCTATGGGAAGGTTTTTGAGATATCGGCAATTTACCTCTATTTGGCCAATGGCTCCACTTAATCCTGTATATCTCTTTAACGCAGTAAGCTATCTTTCTTGGGGTAACACCAAACGAAAGAAAATTAAATTTCCTTTTCATGGCTCCTATAACATTTTTCTCTAACTCTTATAGTTTCTGAAATGTTGATGATTCAATAGAATTTTTTCGATTTTTTACGATATTTTTAAGAAAAATTTGATTTTGTCAGGCAATATCTTTAAAACCAATGTCTTCACCTTCGGTTTTACTCCTTCACGTGAAGCTCCATTCCATTAGCAAACAAATAAGCTATCAACGAAGAAAATCCATGGTAAAATGGAAAAGTTATAGGCGATCAAGTAAATACAGCCAAGTCTTGCAATGCCACTATAGCTCACTGCGTCAGAGAGATATACAGGATTAAGTGGAGCCATTGGCCAAATTACGGTAAATTGCCGATATCTCAAAAACCTTCCCATAGAATAAAAATGAACCTGATTTTCGGAATCAGCGACCGATATTACATATAGATAGGATAGTCACGTCCAAAGTACAGACAAGAAAATTCATTTTGTGATCCAGTGTTATTGGCCACATCACTATTGGTAGACATGCTGAGAGACTGGGCGTTCCTTTTCATGACTTGTGTGGGAGTTGCAGAGATGAGGAGGAGCCTGAAACATTTGCTAAGTGAATGTCTCGCATTAAGAGGCTAAAACTTCTGGGCGCATCACACTTTTCTCGATCACTTGACTGAGATGGAGCCTGAAAAAATCTTAGGATCCGCTGAATCCACTTTTGGGTACGATTAGGGGTTTGCATTCTCGTGGTATCGCAAAGGGTCGTCCTTTTGGGTCTAAGTGTCTTATAGCATTGACAGACGGCAGCGATAATCCGGAATATCTAGCTAATTCGGACTTAACTTGAGAATTACCTGGAGGTAATCCGGAATATCTCTTGAGTTAGTCCTCAAATTTTTAGCGGATTAGAGCATTTTGTAATGACATCCCTGGTGAAAAATGTCTATTGTGAATGAAAGGGAAGAAAAAGAAGAACCCAAGGCAGATCTAGGAAGGTAGGCGCACAAGTGAATTCAGAAATTTCGAATGTAATTTGTTATTCTAATTGGTAGAGTGTAATGTCAAAATGATATTTCGCCTTGGTTGAAATCTGAATTCGTTTGGGACTCGCCCATTTCTATTGACCATGATGTGATTTCGTTTTAATTTTGACATTACCCTACCTTTGGAAATAAAACAAGAAGTTTTTGAATTCGCCACTGCGCCTACCTTCCTTCAGCTGTTTTGTTAATCCGCAATATCTGCCGTCTGTCAGGGTAAAATTTTAATCGAATTAAGTGTTGCGGTAATCGGGATTATCGCCGGGATTATTATTATTATTATCGGGATTATCGCTGCCGTCTGTCAATGCTATTAGTGTGTACCAACAGCCACTATTACTTAACCCAATCTGGCATTGACCCTTACGGTTATACATAGTTCCACGAGTCCAGTTAGTCCATTAACTTGCGCATGCCTTTCAAACAAGAAAGGCAATAAATAATTCATACACAATACACAAATGGCAGCAATTTGACACTAAAGTCTAGTGTGTGCCTAGAGTTGGCATAAAAATTGTGTCTTTCCTTTAGACTCTAAAGAAAAAATGCGCAGCACTACACTGCCGATTTGAAAAAAAACTTGCTCTTAAAGTCGATAATGTTTTATTCAAGTCAACTAATTATTTTTATTACTTACATAGCAATGGGTTACACCAAAAATTGTATGGTAGCAGAGAACAAAAAAAAAAAACAACGGTTCTAATGAAAGGCACATGGTTTGTTTGCATCAATTATAACTCGAATACATTTGATTTGTTGGGTTTTTGCCAGCTTAACTACTTTTACTAGTTTATTTGGTGGGTGCATAAAATTCAAGGTATTTAAGTATGTAAGTAAGCATGAGTTAAGCAAAAAGAAAAAACGCACAAAAGCAGAAGCAAAACAAAAAAATTAATAAAACTCGGCAAGGTCTTCTTATGTGGTTAAGGTGATCTCACCATTGTGCCTTGCAATGCAACTGAGCTGCGAAACGAGCGTAGCATGTATGTATGTATGTATGTATGTTTTAGAGTTAAGTAAAGAAAATTACGTTTGGTCGAGTGTAGAACGCTTCAATTTACAGACACGCACACAAATCAGCAAAATATGCGCACACACCCACAACCATCCAAACAAATGCCCACCCACCGACATGGCAAGCACACACATAAATATGTATGCGGTCGTAAAACGGAAGCAAAATTTCATTCAAAATACGATAGCTAGTTTTTGTTATAAGGAAACAGTCTGCCGCCGCATAGCGTACAAGCGAGGAAAAGGAGACGTCAAGAAATGTGTTGGCCAAGTTACGTTTCGATTTTTGGCAGGAAGAAAAGCGCATCAAAAATGGCCATAATAAATTTATGCGTGTAGATATGTACATACATATGTGTGTAAAATGCAATTTATGGATTTTCATGCATACATATATTTATATGTGTAATATTAGTAAAGGGCGCGAATATATGTGCATATGTATTGACGCTGTCGTTGAATGAAATGTTGGACTATAAATGCTTGCGTGCAAATATGAAATGCATTTATACATATACATACATATCGTCGCTGCGCCAACAAAAAGAGCTATACGTTTTTCAGCAACTTTTCAGGAGAGCAAAAAAACAGTTTTCTGGTGATCCTAGAGAATATTTTTTCTAGTTTGAATTGTTAACTAATGATACTACACGTATGTAATAGACTTGTGCAATTTTTTTTTACTTTTTTTGACCAACCACTTCGCATGAAGCATTTGCGCCGTTTTACAGCACATAGCTCTTTTTACAAATTCTTTAAATTTGCTAGTGGGGGTAAGAAATCGTGAAAGATGTGTATACAATTCTTCGCTAGGGTCCGATGCAATTAGCGATAGCTTGGAAATGCATTATTTAATTGACCAGTGCCCCTCCTATTTTGAAAATTGGTCACATACGCTTTTTTTAAATAATTTTTTTACACAAAAATAACCTGAAATCAAAAAACAATTATACGAAAATAGATGTATAACTGATTTTACAGAGCATTTCTACTACTGAGAGCATATAGCTGTGTTTGATAACTTCTAACCAAAGAAGGATATCAGAAAACGGGAAATGCAGAAATGTGGCTAGAGGATAGCGCTAAATAAATATGTAATAAAAAAAAATCGAAAAAAATATATAACTGAATTTGTTGGCGCAGCGACGATATGTTCATATATGTATCAGTGGCACACGCTTCATACAAGCCGAAAAGCCCTGCTTGCCTTAATAAAATACCTCGGCGCTTTCGTGTAAGATTCAGAGAGGTCTATATTAGTTTGGCGTCAGCAATCAATTCAGTTGAATTCTTACCAAATGGTTCTAATACTCGTAATAACTGCTCCTCTGCTTTTGCAGATAATTCACCTTCACGATGGTGAAAAACTTGAATTTACTTTGGACTGAGCCAGGCTTGTTGATGTTCTCATCAAAAGTAGTTGCAGCTAGAACAGCAAAACACATACATATAATACAAAGACATTATTTTCCTTATTTTAAACACGCGTGCCAATAAAAAATTTTCTTTGTTTTGAGTAATTTTTCTCAAAAATGTGTAAAAAAAAATTCCAAAAATATTCAGACAAACTCGTTTCTATGGTGATTTGTATAGGAATTCAATTTATAAAAACAAAAGAAATCAAATCTTCAAAACATGCGCAAGTTGGGAATGGAATGGCGCTTAAGAAATTTTTTCTTATTTTCATGTATGTATAAATTTCTTTAAAATAAGTATGTATATGAAACCATGTTAACGCATGTAAACAACTTTATGTTATAATCCTTTTAACATGTTTTAGGGAAATTTTACACAAAACAAAGAAAACAGTGTTCAATATAGGAAAGCAATTTCTTTGACCGCTCAAAATTTAATTATTCTTTATCATCTTCGATTTCTCGATTTATTTCAATACATTCAGTTACATATGGTATGAATATATCGACGGCTGAGAATAAGATCGCCCTATTTCAAAAATTGTTTCAAAAACGCCCTATTCCAAAAATTGTTTGAATAACGTCCTATTTCAGATTTTGCTTCAAAAACGCCCTATTTCAGAATTTGTTTCAATAACGTCCTATTTCAGACAATTATTAAAAAACGCCATATTTCAGAGAAAAATATATGGAATTTTCTCTGAAATAGGGCGTTTTTGAAGTAAAATCTGAAATAGGACGTTATTGAAACAATTTTCCAAATAGGGTGTTTTTGAAACAATTTTTGAAATAGGGCGATCTTATTCTCAGCTGTCGATATGTAAACAACAAACTAAATATGCAAAACGATTTGAATCAAAGGCAGTGACGGAACCGCAATCACACTTTCAGATAATACAGCAAAATTCCATACATAAATGGCTAATGGCTTTGCTTCATACATAGGCTTGCCCAGCCAATTTATGCTAGGGCCGCCACTGGTATGTATGTATATATACATATGTATGTATGCATATGTACATTTGTATATGCATTTTCTTATTTCGGTTTCATTTAATTTCAGTCAAGTTTTTATTAGTTTTTACTCGAACGCAAAATTTTCCCCCACTTCTACTGCACCACTTGCATATGTACATATGTATTTATTGTTGTTTTTTTTTTTGTTTTTGTTGTCATGGTTCTTAGTTTTTACTTTGCTTTCTGCTGCCATGTAATGCTGAAAAATGCTGTGCAAAAATGCTATGAAATGAAAACCGAAAACGGAAGCAAACTTTTAAATGCCGAAGATCATAAAAATCGTGAAAAGCAAAAAAAGCAAAGCAAAAATTATTCGACAGTTGAGCAACAATAAATTTCGTTATACATATATATATATATATACATACATATATATAAATACCTACTAAAGAACGCACACATAATTTAAAGCAAAAAAATCCAGCTAATCTCTGATGCGACTGGGATTGCTCGCCATGCATCATGAGACTATTCCCACAATTTATCTCCCTACATATTTAAAATGAGTTTAAATGGTCAAGTCAGCTGGTTGTTTTGTTGTACATGCAAAAATCCCACCCCAGAAGTTCTTAGAAGTGCATCGGGAGTAGCAATGCTGGGTCAACCAAGCATCGAACACAACATTTATGGGGCTTGTTATAGGTCGTACTTCACTTAGACTATGATATTATATATATTTTTGTATATATATGTATATTATAGATAAGTTTGGGGATTAATTAGCGCCCAGTTGTTGCAGAAGTAATGTTGTTGTGGTTTAGTCTCTTTTCAGTTTAATCGCACAATTTTTTGCGCATGTATGGATGCGTTATCGATTTTCTTAACTAGACTAAACTAGTAAAATATTTTTGTTAGGATTTAAATTAATAACAGGTAAATAAGAGTTGATTTAATGGAATGGAATGGAATTGTGGTAGGCCGAGAAAAAACTATGTCTTTCCCAAGCACTCAGTCATATTTTCCGATTGTACTTAAGGCCTTTAGAAAGCATCAGGATGTAGGGGAAAACCCTTCTCGACAGTACGTGCCAAACCTTTCAGCATGAAAGATGTCAGACTGATTGGCCTAAAGCTTTTTGGTAACGACTACTCTTCTCTTCCTGGCTTTGTATTAAACACTACTCTTACTTTTCTCCAAAGTGTAGAAATGTGGCACAACGCCAGACATGCCCTGAAGCTCCGAATCAGGGCTTTACTAAGCTTTCACCCCCACACTTTAGCATTTTCGGATACACACCAACCGGGCCTGGCGGTTTGAAGTCGTCGAAAGAGGTTAGAGAAAAACCCCACCGACGCATCAGACACCACCGTTGATGCTATTTTCCAATACAGTCTGGTGGCTCTCCTCGCCATGCCGTCTATTTCCATATCTCTCTCCACGCCGGAAATTATTCTGCTACCCGGAAAATGGGTATTTGATGTAATATAAACGAATACCTACTATTTTTCTCTAAAATTGAAATCAAATATCCCAAATATGCTTGTATGTTTGTATCTACATTAGGCCGTATCACAAAGAAAAAAGTTCGCCGTACTTCACTCCATAAATAGGATATATTTTTAGAAAAAATTTCCGGAAAAAATTTTTTATTTTTTTTTTTGACGCCGCTAGATGTCGCTAAAATGCATTTTTTTTTCAAATCTTCGGAATTTATGGTCCAATCCGCAAGTTTGATACACAAATGTATTTGGCTTGAACTGACGGTTTATACTATGCAATACTATTAACCCTATTTTTTTTGGCTGCGTGTTAAACGTCGTCAAAAATTATTAACCTTTTGTAAAAGAAGTATTACGATCGCTTCAGTAGAACCCGAAATAAAACGCATTTAACATTCCGAGGAATATACATATCGTCGCTCCGGAAGAAGAAAGATGCATGTCAGTAATTTGTCGACGAAAAAAGGCGCATTAAAAATATGTCGACGAAGATAGACACTTTAAAATATATTTCGACGAACAGAGGCGCATTATAAAATATTTCGACGAAGAAAGACGCATTAGCACTATTAACTGCGAAGAAAGACGCATTAGCATTAATATTGACAAAGAAAAATAAAAAATCGAATACGTCTTTCTTTCTTAAAAATATTTAAATGCGTCTTTCTTTATAGTAAAAAAAAAATTAGGCGTCTTTCTTCGTTATCAAAAAAAAATAGAGAAAAATATTTTTAATGCGTCTTTCTTTGAAAGAAAAAAAGTTTGCGTCTTTCTTCCTCAACAAAACAGTTTGCGTCTTTTTTCTTCTATAGCGACGATATGTTTTTCGCTTTCTGAGGTCATTTAAGAAAGATTTTGTCTGAGGAGACAAACAATTTTCTAGAACACTTTAAATCTCTAGCGATCTTCAAAATATTATTTTTTTGGATTTTATTAAAAAAAAAGGAGTCAAAACGACCTCTTCGTGGGACTGTTAGAGGGTTTGGGGGTTTCACTATATGGATAGTGGTTTTTCATTATGTGTGAGAATTATTGCTCCTTCAAGAGTAGATATTGTTGCATAGTGTACCTACTTGCATTAATCAACAAATTCAAAAACATTCAAATAAATACATACATACATACCTACAACTGAGTATAAAAAGCCGAAGAGAAACTTTGAAGTAAGCGGAATAATAAATTAGAAGACATTAAACTAAAATCTAGACGCAGCAACATAAAAATGTTGAATGCAAAGTGCAGCAGCAGAAATGCATAGAGACATAGCCCTGTAGGAAATTTAATTAATTTTAAATCACTTTATAAACTACTTTATTTTCAATAACAGCTAATTGAAAATGTGACTTTTTCCTTTGCAATGAACTGACTTTTTTAACACGGCGATGTCATAGCAAGCAGTCAATTGCCCTATCCTGCATTTGTTTTCAACTAACTTTATCTTGAGTTTCTTTTCAACTACTTTATTTGTAGTTTAATATAAATAACTTAATCCTGCATTTGATGTCGAAATTCAAGAAATGGTAAAAATGCGAAACAAATTTTCCTCAAATTTCGCAAATCGTTCTCAAGTTGATAAACAATATTTGAGAAACAATTGAATTTATGTTAATTTTCAAATGATAAATATGAAACAATATTTTCTCCGTTTGAGAATTTCGTTTTCAGTGTTTAATGGGAAGTGAAGCTGAAAAACGGTAACCAAAAAATGGAAAAAACAATCTTGGCATACTTAGATCTGAAAACATGTGTTTACATATAAATATGTACATATAGAAGAAACTGTCCCGCGCTGCATTTGTTTAAAGCTACTTTAAAATTAGTTGAATATAAATCACTTTTTAATATATTTATTTTTGCAACTAACTTTTTTTTTCCGTGAGGGAGTACATACATGCATACATACATTCATACATATGTATGTATATATGTACCTACATGCATACACAAATTGAAGCACAAATTCATGCATTTAGACATGTTTAGAAATGTCATTTCGTTTGATTACATATATTTGCACATGTACGTATGTATGCACGTGATGATGCCTGTCAATTCGCAAGAGTAACAAAAAGCACACCAAAGCAGCAGCTCACATGTGCATCACGAATTTCTGCTGCTGCTTCTTCTTATTCGTTCACTGTGCTAGCAAATTCTCTAATGCAAAGAGTCAGTCATAAAAATTAAGTTTGAAATTATTTTAGTTTTAGCTTTTAGTTGCTTTTGTATACATACATATGTATATACGACGCAATCGACTGTAACACACTCTGCAAACAAAACAAATGCAAATACAAATACTAGAAGAAAAATAAGGGAACAATGATAAGATAATATAGCACAAGCCCAGCAAAACAAAAGTCATTGGCAGCCAAGGAAATGGAAGGCACGGCACGGCAAGGCAATGTAAGCCACCAGCCGCCTGGCCAGGGCCGTAGCTAGACTTAAATTTAAGGCAGGGCAGCGTTGCTTTAAGGTAGGGCGGAAGTAAATAATGTATCACAATTAATCTTACATCGAGGCATTTACATTGCGTCGCCTGAGAAAACGAATGTCGTATGTGAAAATCGACAATTTCTAGTTTTTGATGCAGATTAACTAAATCGGACCAAATCTTTTAATTTTTCCAATCCATTTTTTTCTATCTCTTTTAGTTCTTGAGTTATTTAGTATGCATTTGTCGTATGTTACAAAATTACTACCATTTGGGTAAGCTTTTGTCGTATGTAACATACATACGACAAATTTCCATATAAATCCGTTTTTGTTTATTTTAAACATATGTCGTATGTGCCGCTGAGCTACTGAGAATAAACCAAAATATTGTATCGGAGCTATAGGTTATAGTGATTCGATCTGAATGATTTTCACTGACATATTTTATTGTAGTATAATACCAATTACTGCAAAGTTTAGTATAATTTGATCCTTAAATATGGAAGTTATACCCGAAAACAGCTATATCTGAACAATCGGTTGTATGGGAGCTATATTCTATAATGGTCCGATCTTGACAAATTTCGGTGACATTTATTAGGTCCGTATGGGTACAAATACCTCAAAGTTTCATGCCCTTATCTGTTTACATGGAGAAGTTATATCCCAAAATGTCCATATCTGAACAATCAGTTGTATGGGAGCTATATGTTATAGTGGTCCGATCTTGACAAATTTCGGTGACTATTATTATGTCCATGTGGGTACAAATACTTCAAAGTTTCTTGCCCTTATCTCTTTACATGGAGAAGTTATATCCCAAAATGTCCATATCTGAACAATCAGTTGTATGGGAGCTATATGCTATAGTGGTCCGATCTTAACAAATTTTAGTGACATTTATTAGGTCCATATGGGTACAACCACTTCAAAGTTTCATATCCTTATCTCCTCAAATAAAGAAGTTATACCCGAAAACAGCTATATCTGAACAATCAGTTGTATGGGAGCTATATCTTATATTAGTCCGATGTGGTGGATTCCGACAAATGATCAAAGTATCATCAAAATATATGCAACTGCCAAATTTCAAGTCGATATCTCGAAAAATGTGGGCCTCATAACCATTCCGGTTTGGAAAAAGGGAAGAATTTTTGTCGTATGTGCTATCATAAACAGGTATTGGTGCTCAGACGTCACATACGACAAATGCATACTGAATGAAAAGTCTTTTATCTCCCATAATTTTAGAGATATCCAACTTTTGCAAATTGCAAGTCAAAATATATAATACTCTCTACAGCTCGTGCAAATAACAGAAAAATCTGTTGTACAGTTTTTGAGAATTTCCCATTTAAACTTCAAAGTCGATTTTCTCGAAACTGTGTTTTGCTACATACGGCATTCGTTTTCTCAGGCGACGATTAAGGAACCACGGTCCGAGGAAAATGACTTTCGAAGAAAAAAAGTGTTCTACACGCATATATACATATGTGCATGTTTTTATAAGTGCCTTTCCTCGGTAATCGTACGCAGTTTTGGGGGTTTGTTTGGTAAATTTTACAACTTACAAACATCTCCGGTCGACGGGACTTTTGGATTTAGAATCAGGAGGACCTCTGCAACCCCCAATGACTTTTTTTCAACGCGTGGTAGACTGTTGGAAAATTTTCCCCGTACATTTAATACCTATTTTTGACACATAATCATTGTGACAGTACATAAGCAATACTCATTGAGAATAAGCCAACAAGATGGTGCAGCTTCCAGATTTAGATGTGGAGATGTGGAGATCTTTAAATTTGGTATGTGGGTCGCCTGTATGCACGCAAGTCAAGGTGAGAAAAAAACTCTCGAAAATGATTAAACGATAACCATAGAAAATTTAGACACCTCATTTTTCCATCGAGTAAAATGTTTTAGATTAGCACCAGTGTTGCCGCAGCCTCAAACAATTTGGTATCAAAAATTGATACTTTCATGGTTTTTTTTTTCGTATCACCGAAAATTTTTTGGAAAAAAAACTTAAATTAATCAAAAAATCTGTTTTTGGGCTTTTAACCCATATAACAAATTTTTTTTTTCGTATCAGTGAAAATTTTTTGAAAAAAAACACTGGTCGACAAGTTTTTGTTACAGAAATAAAATTCTACTTTTCTAAAGGATTTCGGTGCGCTGAATCCGAATCTGAAGTCAGATTTTCTGTAATACGTACAGTTTTTTAGATATTCATGCCCAAAGAGGCGAAAAACACGTTTTTTGCCTATATTCACTCCTCAATATCTTTTAAATTACTTACTTATTTTAAAAATTGATTAAAGCTATTGAAAACACTGACATTTCTCTTGAAGAAACCGTTTTAATATTTCAGATCTTTCTTGTAACTTGCAATATTGCATATTAAGCTTCATTAGTTTTGCAATATTTTCTCCATACAAAAATAATTAAAAATTTTGAAGCACGCTTTTAGGCAGTTTATTATATTATGGACGTATGTAAGTGGCTTCGTAAAAAAATTGTTCTGCTGAGCAACTACAAAATTTGATTGCGCCTATAAAATGCTACAAATGCTGCCGTTGTTTTCGACGACAAATACCTTATTGTGCAAAAACATATATTACTACATACCTAAATTAGATATCCGAAAAATTAAAACGTTTTCTTCAAGAGAAATGGCCGAGCTTTCAATAGCTTTAATCAATTTTTAAAATAAGTAAGTAATTTAAAAGATATTGAGGAGTGAATATAGGCAAAAAACGTGTTTTTCGCCTCTTTGGGAATGAATATCTAAAAAACTGTACGTATTACAGAAACTCTGACTTCAGACTCGGATTCAGCGCACCGAAGTCCTTTAGAAAAGAAGAATTTTATTTCTGTAACAAAAATTTGTTGAAATTTTGTCGACCAGTGAAATTAAAATTATTAAAATAAGCTGCTTTCGTGTTTTCAACGTGACATCGTTTTTTATTACATTTACCAATATAAAAATATAAAGATAATGAATAGTTAGGTATCATTTTAAATTTTTCGAATTCAATTTAATTCAAGAAAATCATAAAAGCTATTAAAATAATTTTTAACATAAAAAATTCAAAACTCCATATACAAAACACGTAAGAACTGATCAAGATCATTTAATGTAAATGGTTTGTGTATTCTGTGGATACTCTGGAAATTAAAAATCAGCTGTTTAGTTAATTAACCTGTGTTAGTGAGCCGTGCTCATGCCTACCATGGGCAGTGATGCCTACTATACAGTTTGATAAAATGTTGCCCATTTTTGGTATTCTCAAGACTTTCACAATATATATTTTTCGCGGCAAACACAGGTTGTTACAATTTTTAGAAAATCCTAAAAATGAAAAAGAATAGGTTAATATTCTTTGATTTTGATTAAATTGTATCAAAATTATTTGATGCTGATTAAAAAGGTATCAAATTTGTTCTACGTCAAAATAAAAAGTATCTACGTATCTTGGGCTTAAAAAAGTATCACATTTGATACGATTGTATCAAAACGGCATCACTGATTAGCACACTTAGTAATCAATTCCGCGCTTTTGGTGTTGTTCGCTCACAGTGAGATTAGTTTTTTGTCAGAAAAGTGACGGATTGAACCATTCCTTTAACCAAACTACAAAAATTCGATGGTCTTATTTAATTATATATGTGATGCAGGGTGGATTCTCCATATCATACATTGCAACCGAAATAATTTTTTATCTCAACCTATGACAAAAAATGTAATTATAATAATTCATCTCACTTGTTGGCCTTTTTAAGGTAGGGCATTCTAATTTTAAGGTAGGGCATTGCCCCACAATGCCCCCCCCCCCCTAGCTACGGGCCTGCGCCTGGCCGACCACCACCAACCGACCAGCCATGAAATCGTCAGAGTTTGTGTGCCTCGCTCGTATATGTAAGTAGTTTTTGTTGTGTTTGAAGTGTTAAAAGATGCAACGTCGTTTTTTGTTTAAGTTTTCTGCATCAGCAACTTCGGCAGCAGCATTTTGACGCGTACATATTTATTTTTGCATAATTTGCATGGCAGCAATAAAGTTAAACAAAAATAAAATAGCTAAAAGCAAAAACTATAAGCAAGCAAGCAAACCAACAACAGCAAGACATCAGCAAAGGAGGTGAGCAATTGATGATGCATCCCCAGCCCCAGCCATGCATTCATCCATCCATCCCGAATGCACGTTTCACAGGCATTATTTCATTTCATTTCATTTCATTTCATTTTGTGTGCTAATCGGCAATTCGGACGCTTTGGTTGCGCTTCTGAATTTTGTCATGGTTTTATGCATTTGTACCTACATACATTCATACATCTATGCATACATACGTACATACAAATGTATTTATTTGAGGAAGACATTGCCGGTGTCTCATCTACCGCATCGCTACCGAATAAATGCAATTTTGTTGTATGCACAGCTTTTAAGTTTTACAACTTGCAACAACAACAACAACAACAACGCTGGCAACCACTTGCAACATCAACTAATACAACAACAACAAGACTCAGCAAAACAGTATTAGCAGACTTGGTATGCAAAAAAAGGCATACAAATTAAGTCGATTTGCTAGCAGCGCTCTATAATTAGTAAAGACATATGTATGTATATATGTATGTACAAACATAGAAATATGTCTATAAAATGCTCGCAAATGCATGCATATTCATACATACATATGTTATGTATGTAGATACCTAGTGAAATAAATATCCCGGTCACTATTCCTATCCCTATACCTATCCCTATTCCTATCCCTATCCCTATCCCTATTCCTATCCCTATTCCTATCCCTATACCTATCCCTATTCCTATCGCTATCCCTATCCCTATCTATCCCTATCCCTATCCCAATCCCTATCCCAATCCCTATCCCAATCCCTGTCCCAATCCCTATTCCTATCCCTCTATTTCCGGGGCCATACGAGCTCACATTTTGAAATATATCTAGGGAGCCGTCTTAAATATAACAATGAAAATAAGTCTATAATAAAACCCCGATTAAGACCTCCCATTTGATACCAATATTATTTTTTAAAAAATTAAGGGTGATCTGGATCCATATTTTGGCCTATGTATATATTGGAAACCAGCAGGGGCGGATTTACCTCTAGAAGCGCCCTGGGCAAACAAATCAAGCCGCACCCCAATATTTCCAAAAAAAACCGTACTTGCCTTCGTGTGGTGACATTTCATTACTGATATATTTTACGGATTGAAAAAATTTGATTCGATTCTTATATAGGTACCACATTTTTTGCATTTTCTAACCTTCAGAATGATCTGATCTTAAACCCTCATTATTAGGTGGCACAGATTTCGCAATATCATTAAATTGCAGTTCATCATACGAATCTGAAAAACAATTTTATAGTGAAAATGTTTCGTCCTGAAACTAAACTCACAATTTTTGACAGTAGGATGCCTCCCAGGTAGCGAAATCTAGCTTGCTGGCCCAGAATCTACCTAGGGCTAACCTAGCTGTCGATCAATTGACTTATGCACAGTACACCTTTTTTTACAAGCTTTTATTTAACTTCACTTTTTGTATGCATGTATGTATGGGTGTATGTCGTGGAATTTTGCAACGAATATTTAAGATACTTCTAGTTGAGCTAGGTACTTGAAGTTTGGAACATAGTTCAGGACCCGAAGACAATGCAATGTGAAATAATAAAAAATCCGGTAGATGGCGCTGGTGTCAAGATATTTGTAAAATTCGTATTTTCCGACCGAGTTTGTTCATATTCGGTATATATATTGCCTATGAGAAAGTAAATACATCTGTGGAAAAAAATCGCCGCTAGGTGGCGCTGGTGTCAAGTTATTTGTAAAATTCCTATTTACCGACCGAATTTGTTCATATTCGGTATATATGTTGCTTATGAGAAAGTAAATATATCCGTGGAAATAAACCGCCGCTAGGTGGCGCTAGTGTCAAGATATTTAGAAAATTCGTATTTATGAATCAATTTTGTTCCTATTTTGAACACGTATTACGAAGTAATCTATTCACAAAAGAGTATAGTAAAACCACTTAAAAGACTCCACAGGAATTGGATAATAAAAAAACTGGCTGAGCAGAAACCATCAAAATGTTAAACATAGTGCACTTCATATTAAAAACTGTTGGACTATATTGATAGTGGGAGTGTTGACAAATATTAGATGTAATATGCATTGTAAAACTAAAAAGGCAAAAATAAAACAAAGTAAAAAAAAAAATTTTTAAAAAGCTTTAATTTAATATTAATATAAAAATTTACTAAAAAGGAAAAAAATAATTTTTTTTATATTTTTGAACAAGATTTATATTAGTCCTTAGTTCATTTGGATCTTAATTTCAATCTAATCATACATTTAACGTATTTCTTCAAAGCATTTCTGTATATGTATCAACATAAATAAAAGCGCGGGTACTCATTAGATATTCATGTTATAAAACAGTGTTGGTGAAATGGAAGGAAGCGATAAAAACTTTAAATTCCAATTACGTAAGATATGCATTACGTAAAGAGGACCCGCGCTTTTATTTATGTTGATACATATACAGAAATGCTTTGAAGAAATACGCTAAATGTATGCTTAGATTGAAATTAAGATCCAAATGAACTAAGGACTAATATAAATCTTGTTCAAAAATATAAAAAAAATTATTTTTTTCCTTTTTAGTAAATTTTTATATTAATATTAAATAAAAGCTTTTTACAAATTTTTTTTTTACTTTGTTTTTTCTTTCTGCACTTTCTCGGCTGCACGTTTTTTGTATGCAGCGCCGCTTAACTTTTTCATATTTGCACTCATTCTTTCATTTTTCACAAAAACATTAATTCACTGACACTTTTTTGATGTTTTTAACTCGGAACGACTTTTAAGATTACATAAAATATACGCAGCTCATTGTGTAGAGGCGCGAACTATTCAAATTAACCAGAAACATAAAATATTCAGATCTTAGTTTCCTTTGAAAAAGTGAGCTCGCGCATTTCTCCGAAAAAATACTTCAATGCCTACTTAATTTTTAAATTTTAAATTTCAATTAAATTTGAATCTTTCACGTCATTTACTGCACATCAGCTGCTAAAACTTGGTGGTTACATATCGCTCATTTGCTGCAGGACCGGCATAAATCAAAAAACGTGATTTTTGAGTTAATGCTGAAGAATAGTTAGTTACATCATACTTCATTTGAGTAAAAAATTCTTTATGATTTGTTGAAAACTAAGCGCTTCAGATACAAACCAAATGTTGCATTTACTTGCGCACCATATGGCGGTTGAATCTCAAAATTGCCCTTTCTGAAAAGTTGGGTATTTTG
Source organism: Urophora cardui (assembly GCA_960531455.1). Classification (NCBI taxonomy): domain Eukaryota; kingdom Metazoa; phylum Arthropoda; class Insecta; order Diptera; family Tephritidae; genus Urophora; species Urophora cardui. The sequence continues at coordinate 142,966,934 of OY482672.1, forward strand.
AAAAGTGCAAATGCAGCAAATGAGCGATACGAGTATATACATAGTTAAGTCCCACTGGGGCGAAGATTAAGAACTGTACCAATGTTCTGAAATGTACTTTGATTAATTTTTTCTCTGTAAAAATCTTTCATTCTTGTTGTTTTTTGGTAAATAAAAAATTTTGTTTGTTTCTTTGGCTTAGTTTTGGCGCCCCTATTGAAACGGCGCCCTGGGCAGCTGCCCATGTTGCCTCTATGTAAATCCGCTCCTGGGAACCAGGACGGTATAAAATATCGCTATAAAAATATCTCTGCGTTCAAACACTGATTTGCACCTTTAATTTGTTACCAATATTACTGAAAAAACATTCCGGGTACATCTGGGTCCTATTCGAGGTAACTACGAACAAGCTTACAGAAGGAAGTATTTGAGTGGCACAACAAACCACAACTCATTTTTTTATAGATAGGTACATATGTATATAGATTAGCCGCGAAGAGACCACAGGAATCAACTGTAAAAATTTCATAAATAATCGGTTGGGTACTTAGTCTTAGGGAGTCTGTAGGAGGCACATACATACATATGTATATACACATACATACATATTGATTTTGATTTAAGAGATTAATGTGTACATCGTGAAATATCAGGAATTGTAAGAAAATTTAAAAATTAATTTTTTGAGTTATGACACTTTTGAAGTAAATGACTTTTTTTTTAGTTATGACACCATTAAATTATGTGAGACTTTTTTTTCGAGTTATGACACTTTTGAAGTACATATATATGTACCTAAATGAGTTTTTATTTTTTTTGAATTATGACACTATTGAATTAAGTGAGATTTTTTTTTTGAGTTATGACAATTTTAAAGTAAATGAGATTTTTTTTAGTTATCACACTTTTGACGTAAATTAGATTTTTTTGAGTTATGGCATTATTAAAAATTAATCGTTGTTAGCGACGAGGTGTTATCCTACAAATGTTGGCATCATTGCTTTGCATGCGTGTTGTTGTTGCCGCAAATTCTCGCTTAGAGCAGCTTCTGACAGCGAGCAACCACACGCACGGTTTTAATTTTATTTATTTTTTTTTGTTTGAAAAAGTGCCAGTTTTGTTTGACAAATTTTGCTTATATTAGAAAGTAATTAATGAATTTTTTGTGTAGAATTTAAGTACAAATTTTAGACTTTAGAGTTTATCTGGAAAAAGTATTATTTTAATCAATGGATTGGTTTTTAATTTCTAACCGTTTTAAGCCCGTTTTGATGCATTTTTAACACATTTTGGCAGATTTCCACGCCACTTTGCAACAAAACTTAACAAAGTATATACACAAAAGCTTTCCTCAAGAATCTATCTATCCATTGGCGAAACTCGCATGAAAATCCGTGTAGTAGTTTCTGAGTATATCGCGAACAAACAGACAGGCAGTATATGATAGCATTTACGTGGTCGCTAGAGAGGGTTAAATGTTCTAGAGAATTGAAAGAGTTTTTAGTGCTTAGCACGAAATTTTTATTTTAATTCAATTTTTAATTGTTGGGGTAAGTGGAAAAAAATTCAACAACTATTTACAGCGAGTCCATTCCAACTTCAGCCGCAATGACCCAACGGATAAACACACTCGGCCATTGAGACTCTGTGCAAGCTGTTGGATTTTCCCCACTTTTGCCTTTTTCATTTTCAACATTAACGTTAGTGTGTATATGCTTTTGCATATATTCTCCACAAACGTGCTGAATTTTTTGTTGTAGGCAGTTCGCAATGAACATTGTTGTTGGTATTTTATTTTATGTATATACCAAACAACGTTAACAATTTTACTTGAAAGAGTTTTTAGTGCTTAGCACGAAATTTTTATTTTAATTCAATTTTTAATTGTTGGGGTAAGTGGAAAAAAATTTAACAACTATTTACAGCGAAGGTTGAGTGTATAGCTATTTCACGAAAAACCATTTTCGATCATCAGCACTCTTTTCGGAAGTGGATGCACCGGGGATTGAACCCGAGTCCAGGCAAAAGTGGGGAAAATCCAACAGCTTGCACAGAGTCTCAATGGCCGAGTGTGTTTATCCGTTGGGTCATTGCGGCTGAAGTTGGAATGGACTCGGGTTCAATCCCCGGTGCATCCACTTCCGAAAAGAGTGCTGATGATCGAAAATGGTTTTTCGTGAAATAGCTATACACTCAAAATCGCTGTAAATAGTTGTTGAATTTTTTTCCACTTACCCCAACAGTTCTAGAGAATTGTTTGCCGTCATGTGACGCCTTGAAATATGCCAAACATTTTTTATTCCACTTGAAATAGGAGTATGCTGAAAATTCTATATGCCCCTTGAAATATGCAACAAATTTTTTGTGCCTCTTGAAATATGCAGCTAATTTATTTATACATTTATGCGCCAGACGACGATCCTTGTTGGCTTATATTGACCTAAAGGACGTGCTATTTCTTTTCTTGCTTGACATTTTTCGTTGCATTATTATTTTTTTTTTTTTAGTTGAATTTTTTCATTTCCCTTCAATCTATAAATTCATTGTTTGACAAGTCAAACCCCTAACTAAAAGGTTAAGCATAAAAAATAACTGCTTTGCTCGTTAATTTAAATACGGATTAAATATATTTGATAAAATTTCAGAATTTATAGCATACAAATTAAAAGATAGATATGTATATGCACAAAAGCTTATGCGCCAAAAACTTTTAAATATTACTTTCTTTTAAGATTCATAAAACCACAGTAAAATTCAAATATATTTCCAAGAAAGACGATGCTCGTTCTCGCTCATTGAAGCAGCCATAAACCCAAATAAATGAATAAATGACAATCGTGTAAATTTAAGCAGCATTCGTGTTGCTTGCGAGTAAATAAGGGGTTCAAGAAAATTTAAAGCATACAGAAAGAGCGAAGAGATCGGGCAAGAACGAGGAGAGGAACAGGAAAAGCACAAGAACGGAAAGAGAACAAGAACGCGATGAGCACGAGCACTTGTTCGCGTTGTAAAATAACACTTGAGTTGCACTTATTTTTAACTAATATTAGTGATGTTTAAGTTACAAATAAAATAAGAAGAAGAAGCAAAAGAAAAAAACATGATGCAAAGATTTCAAGTTTATAGCAACCGGCGCGAAGAAATCGTACGTCACGCAAAACTATCATGACTCTGAAAGAAATATCTATCTACTCGTAAAGAGATGACGGCAACTGCGCTGTTGCCGGCAGAATGTGGTGCGTGGGTGTTTTTTGCAATAAAATTTCGACATATACTTTTATTATTAGTGTTGTCGCGCGCGTTCACAAATGAATTTCATTTTATCACCGTCCTTTTTTGCTGCCAAAATGCACGTGTTGCAAAAGCGCTTGACAAATTCATAGACTGCTATGCACTGGCTGTGATGTGATACGATACGCTTACGATACAATACGAATGCGATGTTTTAAGTGTTGAACAGAAAGATTTACTCTGCTAAAAAGTAGTAAAAAAAAACGCAAAAACAAATGTCTACTAGTTACATGTATCTGAAACATCACAGGTGTGTAAGCACGTCCATCGATTTGAGCATTTAATGTTTTCTCGTGATTTTGCTCGTGATTCTTTGCTTTTTAAAAGTGCTATGAATTCTGAATTTTTGTGTCAACAATTTATGCACATACATATGTACATACATATATTTACACAGGGTCAGGGATTTCGTGTTCCTCACACGTAGACACTTAAAAGTTTTTTGTATCTATGAGGTTTATTTTGGAACGATTGTCCGTCATGCCTTCTCAAATTTGCTTTGGTTATAAACCGGTTTAGGCGATGTGCCAGCTTCAGCAGCTTTTTTCGTGCTGCTTTTGTTCTCTTTTTTGTATGAATAGACGTCATATAAATATGTGTGACAATAAATATCTAGTACCTAACCGAACCTAAAAAGGTTTGCTGAATAGAATCAGTTGTATGTACTTCTTTTCATGTATTGTAGAAGATTTTCCATCACCCCTTGTCAAGTTTTGTTTGGAGACTTCTTTTCACTTCAATATGTAGAACAGTGTCTTCTGAATATCTTCCTAGAGCTTCTAGAGCATGGCAAACTTTGAAGGAGTTCTCATTTGATGGTCAGTGAACAAAAATTCACCTTACATAAACAGAAGAGAAAGTGTGTGCTACTTAACGTTGAGCCTTTAGAGCCATCTAGCGGTCAGGAAAATACATAAGGGAATTTGATGAGAATTAAATCCTCAGAGCAGCTCGTGTGCAGGTCCTACGTACAAGGAAGTATAGTCTTTCGATAGAAGTCTTGAAGTAAAAATAGAGGTTTAGGGCTGACGGAAATATCTTGATCTGATAGACCATAACATTAATGTTTATACGATATAGTACAAAACGATAGACGGGGAGGAACTTGCCCCAGGATAAAGAATGCTAAATGCAATCTTAGTCTAGCAAAAGCAGAGAAAATGCTCTGTGCCGTCGTCGTCGGCCTCCTCCAAACAAGTTAGGCATAATAAGTTCTCGATGTTGCCTATGGTGGCCATGTGCTGTCCCCCCATGGGCTGTGTCCTGTGATCAACCCCACAAGGGTGGCCCGAAGCTCCCTCTTACTCTGCTTGAGGAGGAAGTTTGCTACCTCCCTGTTAGGCTTTTTCAGAAAGCTCTTTGTAGTCTTACAGGAATCTATGGTATTCCAGCGTCTCCCGTGGGTTCTACTCATGGAGTCCCTTATGTAAATCACAGCGTACTTGGTCCTATTATTGGCAGTTCATTAGCTCGAAAATCGCGGTGTCCGGGTACACACATATGTACTTAAATTGAAGTTCTACGTGTGGTTACTAGCAAGTTACTTTAAGCCCCCCCTAAATCTAGGTTGAGCCCCTTTTGTACTCACGTTTTCGTCGAGATGGAAATGCAATTAATGATTGTCGTTTAAGCGCTTGTACATAATATATATGTATGTAAGTAATTTTACACGTATGTAACTATTTACTATGTGCGTCTACTATTTCTGTACATATGTATGACACAGCTGTAAAAAAGCTCACATTGAATTAACGCAGCTTAACTGAAATTAGGCATAAGCTGGCAGCAGTTCTCAACAAACTTTACGCATACATAAAAATAAAAACATACATACATCTGTACATACATATACATAAGTATACACCTTTTAACAGTGACACACAGGAATACATGCGGATTATTTAGCCCAGCGCTTTAACGCGCTGATTTATCTCACACCAATTAAATTGGCTGGCTGGCTGGCTGACTGGCGGCTCTACTTGCTCCTCGCCATACTCAAAACTAATGCAATGCAACCGAATCAAGCAAAGCCACCGCACAGCCACCGAATCTCCAACTAAAGTAAGCAACAACCAAACGACAGCCATGCATCGCAATGCAATTTCCGATTTTTACGACTGCAACGGTCATTGCATGTGATGTAGGGATATTCGTCGCAAGTACGTACGTACGATAAGATGAAGAAAAATAACATTTAAATATATGTGGATGTATGCTTGTGTGTATGATGAATACAATAAGCCCGTATTGCCACAACCGCCGCCGCCACCGCCGTCGCCGCCCTGCTAGTAGTTGTCGCTCGTAAAATCCGCTCGACTTTTACGATGCCACAGTCTAGCAAGCATTAGCTCAGGCGCGTCAGCGTTTTAGCGTTTATTGGTAGTATTGGCAGCGTTTTAGTAGTAGTAGCAGCAGCGAACAACAAAAACAACGCAGCAACAGCAACAAAAAATAGCAGCAACAAACAACAACAAAAGCAGCAACAGCAACATAAGGAAAGCACAATAATGGCGGCATAAATGTGTGTATGTCTATGCCACAACCGCTGAGCTGAGCAGCTCAAGTGTTAAAGCAGTTCGAGAAAAAACCGGGAAGCAATGCATGCATGCAGTGGCGGGCGCTTTATATAAGCCGAAAAGCACGGCTTGCATAAATACATATTTTCGTTCATCTCATTTTAAGAATTTCTTTAAAATCTCGTTATTTTATGCTTGAAATCTGTTTACTATTTTAGTTGTTTAAGGTGCTTACTATTTTAGTTGTTTAATGTGTTTACTATTTAAGTTCTTTAATTTGTTTATTACTTAACCATTTCGACCCTCTTGGGACACTATTGTCCCACGCAAGTTTGGAAGTCCCTAAATTACTTATATGTCATGTAAACTGGCGTAAAAAAGTACGAAGCACTAATGTATGAGGCCATTTACACTTTGCCGCCCTAAAATTGCGCATGTTAGGCAATATTTTTGGTTTTCTCATTAAAAGTGTAATGTATACCATTGGTACACATAGGTCCCACTATAAAACCCCATTGGTACACATATATTCCGTCCCAAAATGTCATTTTAGACCAAAAATACCGCGGTCCTCATGTCCACATCTAACTCAGTTGTTTCAACTTGAAATATTTAAAAAAATATATGCCAAATTCCGTCTGCAAAAGTCGCACCGAAAGGGTTAAGTTCACATGTGTGCGTTAGCCCAGCAACAACATTCACGTGCATTTTGTTTGTACAGCCAATCACAGCACAGCCTCGTCTAATGAGCATGCTTTAACAGTTCCGACCACGGGCTTTTATGAGGCTTTCAAAACTGAATAACATAGCTTGTTTACTCGCTTCCTCTAAGGAGAAGTCAATTCCTTATTTTCAGAGTTGAATTGAAAAAAAAAGAAGAAAATTACTTATTTTATTTTTCACATCAGATTTGTATGCTGGCTTTGACATTCGTGATTTGATAATAAATGTCAAATATCAGACTGTGAAAGCGTTGATTTTGATATTTGGCTTAAGAGTTAAGCTAAATCCCCTTCTTTTTAGATATTCTCTTATAGTGCTATAATAAGCAAATTCACTTGCTACTGCTGAAATCGCCACTGTTATAAGCAAACTAAAAAATACCTCCACGCTTTCGTGTGAGATTCAGAGATTTCTCTACACACTTGGCGTCAGCAATCAATTCAGTTGAATTCTTACCAAATAATGCTAATAATAACGTCTCCACTGCTTTTGTAGAAAATTCACGTTCTGATGGTGAAGAACTTGAATTTACTTTCGACTGAGCCAGGCTTGTTGGTGTGCTGACCAAATGTAGGTACAGCTACAATAACAAAATTCATATACAGATCTTCATATTATCCATTTTATATCAGAACTTAATTATTCTTCACCATCTTCATTTTCGCAATTTATTCCAATACATACAGTTTCATACGGTATGAATATAAGCAACAAACCAGATATGCAAAACGAATTTAATCAAAGTCAATGACGAAAGCGCAATCAGACTTTCACATAATAAAGCAAAGAAAATTATATAAATTGCTAATGGCTTTGCTACAAACAAAGGCTTGCCCAGCCAATTTATGTTAGGGCCACCACTGTAGGCTTTGAACAAATACTCGCAGCACACAAAGCTCTAGCTCACGGATGGGTGGGGTATGTGTTAAGTTTGGGCTAAAGGAAATTATACAGAAGTACATACAAACATATTGTGAGCGAGACGCAGGCAGTACAATACAAAAGTCAATGTAAAATTTGTATGGGTTAAGTTTTATGACAAAAACGACATAAAATTCGCTAGCACAAAAACAACAACAACAATAATTACTACTACTAGAAAACAACAACAAGATACATACATACATAACTACATATGCACCAAAACATTACCCTGCAAAAAATGCGATTAATCCGGGACGTGTCCGGGATCAATCGCAAGGGAGCAAGCGACTAATACAATTTTACATCCCTTTATATGGAATGATTTGATCGCATTTGTTCGAGCATGTCCTATGAAGAGACTAATTGTTCAACTTGTATACCCGAACGGGTACCAATGTAGATTAATCGCTTTCATCCCGAACGGGTACAAATGTAGATCAATCGCTTTCATCCCGAACGGGTACAAATGTAGATCAATCGCTTACATCCCGAACGGGCACAAATGTAGATCAATCGCTTCCAGCACGAACGGGTACAAATGTAGATCAATCGCTTTCATCCCCAACAGTTACAAATGTAGATCAATCGCTTCCAGCACGAACGGGTACAAATGTAGATTTTTTTTTGTTCGCCAAGGCAATTTTTAATAACAATCTTTAAAAAATTGTAAATGTTCATGCATATATAAATAAAGATTATATAATGTTTTACTTTCGAAAAAAAATCTCAATAAATAAATGAAAAAAATTGTAAGTTTTAAGTATGCATTATATGAGCGTAATATAAAGGATTTTTTCATAGGATATTTTAGGCAACATTTTGTTAAAATTGTTATTAACAAGTAAGGAAGCCTAAGTTCGAGTGGAATCGAACATTAGATACTCAGCTGTATGTTTTCATAGTTTGTTTGCGTTTGATGGAAACACGGTGTACTTTATATAAAGCGAGTGCTGCATAAAGTGGGCGTAGCCACGCCCATTTTCAACATTTTTATCAGTCATCCAACTAAGCATATGAATATTATTCTTTGTGCAAAATTTCATTCCTTTTTGACTTCTAGTTATAAAGATGTCACGTTACAAATTCCCAAAGAGTGTTCCAGATATATCTTTCTTAAAAAGTAGGCGTGGTCATAAACCGATTTCAATAAATTTTTGCGTGGCTATTAACACATGTTATTAAAGTGTATAAACCAAGTTTCGTCATAATATCTCAATTATTTGTCGAGTTATAGGCTAAGAAATCACGTATATCCCTTTGTGTAAAAAGAGGCGGTGCCACGCCCATTTTCCAAAATTTTTCTATTTGTTGTTTCTGGTCTATTGTAGAAATCAAACCACAAAATTTCAATGAATTATCTTTACATTTGGCAAAGATATCGCTTAAAATGTTTTTATTAGGTCACTTTATAATACCCATATATAAAAGTGGGCGTGGTCGTCAACCGATTTCGCTAAAATTTTCAACATGTATTACCACAAGTAATAAAAGTGTACACACCAAGTTTAGTCATTATATATAAATTATTTGTCGAGTTATGGGCTCAGAAATCTCGTATATTCCTGTTTATAAAAAGAGGCGGTGCCACGCCCATTTGCCAAAATTTTTGTGTTTTTCGTTTTATGTCCGCAGTTGGACTCCTGCTATAAAATTTCAATGATATATCTTTATATTTGACAGAGATATCGCTTAAAATGTTTTTATTAGGTCACTTTATAAGAGCCATATATAAAAGTGGGCGTGGCCCTCAACCGATTTCGGAAATTTTTCGTCCAAATATTTGACTAAGTAAGTATATCACGCGTACCAAATTTCATCGATATATCTTCAACGGTTTCTGAGTTATGACATATAAAACTTGCAAGGTTTGACCCTTAATAAGTGGGCGTGGCACCGCCCATTTTCCAAAATGTCATCAAATTTCTTCCTAGGGGCCTGAGCTCAACACGTGGATAAAATTTCATCGCTCCAGCTGTATTAGTGACTGAGATACCAAATTTCCGATTTTTTCTATATAGGAAAAGTGGGCGTGGTCATGGTCCGATTTCGCCCATTTTCAATACCAACCGTCCCAGTCTCGATACCAACCTGCATCTCAAATTTCATCAAAATATCTCAATTTTTGCGCGAGTTAGAGTGTTTACAGACGGACGGACAGACGGACAGACGGACGGACGGACAGACGGACGGACGGACGGACGGACGGACGGACGGACGGACATGGCTCAATCGATTTCTCTTTTCACCCTGATCATTTTGATATATATAAGTCTATATCTATCTCGATTATTTCACTCTGTTACAATCCACCGTTATGTGATTAAAACTATAATACTCTGTGTACTAGTACAGCTGAGTATAAAAAGGGTGTTCAATTCGTTTTACCGGTTGTTCTACAATTTTTTAAATACACTGCACATTTTTGTAAAATTTCTACATTTAAGGAATCTAGATTTGTACCCGTTCGGAATGAAAGCGATTAACCTATATTTATACCCGTTCGGGATGAAAGCGATTAATCTACATTTATACCCGTTAGGGCACAATTGGTCTACAATTAGTCTACATTTATACCCGTACGGGAACAATCGGGGACTAATTGTGGACCGATTTTTCTCGAAAGAGATCAATCGAGGACAAATCTCTTTCGGGATTGATCGCACATTTTTTTGCAGGGTACTTACAATAACGACTACCACAAAAACAACAACAAAACAGCAAGAACAACAAAATGACGACTAAGGCGACCATGAGCGGGCACAAAAGCACACGTCAATACGGTAAAGCTGTATAAATAAAAATGCGTTTAAGTCGCTGAAAATGTGGAAATGGCTGGCGAATGAATGGCGAATATAGACGATAGGCGAGCCAGTGAGACAGCGTACCTACTAGTTTATGCAACGTTTATCAAAACTATCTTGTGAAATGACGATGACGCTGATGATGATGAAGGGCGATTGCTGTGTTACGGCGTGGGAGGAAAAGTAACGACAAACGACTAAGGACAAACGGCTAACTTACATACTTATAACGGTTAAGGTCATCACACGTCGCTTAAATGATGATCTGTTATGCATGTTGTTGTGTTTTCCATTTTTTTTTACTACTTCTTCACTTGCCTTGTTTGACAAGTTCAGTTCAGTTAAGTTTGGGGCATAGAGGGAGCTTTTCAAACTAACAACCAAATCGATGCCAATTGACTTTAATGAGATCCCCAAGGTGTTATGTGTAATACACAGTGCATTCTAAAGCAAAGTATGTATGTATATATGTAAGTGCGTGTGTAGGCAAAGCAAAAATTTGTCAGGTTGACCGTTTAGTATCTGCCATGCCACGCCACGCCACGCCACACCACTCTACCTCTACCTCTCTACCATCATCGTTTATGTCAATGCAGCGCTCTGTTAAGGCCATCAAATATTATATAGCCAAAACCATACCAAATCAGCCAAAAAAGCGAAAAACGAAAAACAGTTATGCACTGTAAAATACCGTTGCTAAACGTCTCAAATTTTCGCTTTTTTGCCACTTTTAATCCTGACCTCACCCACGAAATAAAAGCTTGGCTGTGAATTTTAAACGCTGCGCTTGTTATTTTTTATGGATTAATGTGTGTATGTAGCTACATGAGTCTTAGTATTTCTGCAAATAATGCGACTAGTTCGGCACAAGTCTTTGTATGGGATTGTACTGTTCCATTTTAGATACAATATAAGTTATAATCTAAGTCTTGGATAGAGAATGATTGGCGTCGTTTCATATCAAAGCGAAATGAAGTGTCTGAGTACGGAATAATTCCCACACAGAATGAAAGACCACTATCCACATAGTAAAACCCCAAACCGTTTTGTTTCCTGAGGTCAAATTTTTTTTAAATTTGCGAAATTTTGTCCGAGTGATTTTTAAGTAAAGGAAAAATGGGTTAAAATACATATAGTGTAGAAATATGTTGTTAGGAAATATACAGTAAAATTGCACGAGCTTTAATTTCCCCTTTAACCCTCTAACACCTCCACGAAGCGGTCGTTTTGACTACTTTTTTATAAAGTCCAAAAAATAAGTATTTTACAGGTTGTTAGAGTGTTAAAATGTTCCAGAAAATTATTCGCCATAAAATTTCAATAGGGGTCTTCTCAAACAAAATCTTTATATAAAGAACCTAAAAGACCACAGTAATACTTTAACCCTCGTTTTGTCACAATTTTTTAGATAATCCGAAAAAATAGTATTTTTAAGGTAGCTAGAGGGTTAAAATGTTCTAGAAAATTATTCGCCATAAAATTTCACTAGGGGTCTTCTTAGACAAACGCTTTTTACAAGGAACCTAAAAGACCACAGTAATACTTTAACCCTCGTTTTGACACATTTTTTTTTAGATAGCCCGAAAAAATAGTATCTTTAAGTTCGCTAGAAGGTTAAAAAGTTCCAGAAAATTATCCGCCATAAAATTTCACTAGGGGTCTCCTCAGACAAAATCTTTGTACAAAGACTCTAAAAGACCACAGTAATACTTTAACCCTTGTTTTGACACATCTTTTTAGATACTCCGAAAAAATAGTATTTTACAGTTCGTTAAAGGGTTAAAATGTTCCAGAAAATTATTCGCCATAAACTTTCACTAGGGGTCTCCTCAGACAAAATCTTTGTACAAAGACCCTAAAATATCACAATAATACTTTAACCTTCGTTTTGACACATTTTTTTAAGATATTCCGAAAAAATAGTATAGAGGGTTAAAATATTCCAGAAAATCATTCGCCATAAAATTTCACTAGGGGTCATCTTAGACAAACGCTATTTACAAGGAACCTAAGAGACAACGGTAATACTTTAACCCTCGTTTTGACACATTTTTTTAAGATAGTGCGAAAAAATTGTATTTTTAAGGTCGGTAGAGGGTTAAAATGTTCCAGCAAATTATTCGCCATAAAATTTTACCAGGGGTCTTATACAAAGAACCTAAAAGACCGCAGTAATACTTTAACCGTTGTTTTGACACAATTTTTTTAGATAGCCCGAAAAAATAGTATTTTTAAGGTCGCTGGAGGGTTAAAATGTTCCAGATCTTCTTAGATAAACGCTCTTTACAAAGAACCTAAGAGATCATAGAAAGCAAAAAATAAATATTCCTTGGAATTTGACTATATTGCCTATCCATATGCCTAACTCCAGTCTTGCCGCTTTTGTCCATGTCATAAATATGGTCGCGGAGAACTTGAACTGTCGCCATTATCGAACAGTCATCGGAATAGGGAATAATTTGGACTGCTGCTGGTGGGGGTGGATCTAGAGATGTACATAAAAGTTGAGCAGCAGGTGGGATAAGACACCGTGCTGTGGTACACCCTGTTCCATTTTTCTAGTATTTGGTGTAATTCCTGAATTCTACAGATGCCTGTCGAGCACGGAGATAGTACGCGGTCCACTTCATCAGTCGATGAGAGGCTCGATTTGTCTGGGTCAACCAATAAGGTAGCTTGGTTGACTGTTTCAAATTCCTTCAACAAGTCAAGTGCCACGAGGAACGTTCTCTCAGAGAGACGGCCTTGGTTAAAAGTGTTGAGAGCTGTTGTTGTACTGTGCATTTTTTTTTTTTTTTGAATTCATCTTAGCGCGTAGCGAGTTAAAGGAGTGCATTTAAATATGGCAGTAATGCGGCTTTAAGTGGCTTCGCTACCGTGGAGAGCAGCGATATCGGGCGATAAGACCCTTCTTGGTTTGCTGGATTCTGCGGTTTGAGCAAGAGCACCATTCTTGCTATCTTCCATATATCGGGTATGACATTACATAAATATAAGAGTAGTTTTTTGTATGAAATATAACAAATAGAAATGCATGAAACGTCAAAGAAATTCAATTTAGAAAATTATATGAAATCATTAGTCTTATGTATGTGCATCTATGAACTCGCACTTGCGTATTTAAGCATTACAAAAAGGTATAGTTAAGTAAGAAAAAAAACTATTATGCTGATAAGTGTGATGCTGATAAGCTCATTTAATTACTTCAGCTTTGCACACATGACTGTCTTTGTTTAAATTTTCAGAATGTTTTTTTTTTTTCTTCTACTTCTGACTAACAAGTCCCACTCAGTTGCAGTGAGCGTAGCAATTAATTCACTTACATATAAGCTTATCTTTACGATGGTTTTCGTTGTGATAAAATGCCATTTACACCCAAACAATATCGCGAGCAAATTATTTTCATTTATAGTATACGCGAGCAATTTACCGATGCCAATGATGATGATGAGGCGAAGTTTTCACAGAATTACATATGTATGTATGTACATGAACTACATACATGATGCATAGAAGTATGAAGGTTTACGACTCCTATTCTTGTGGAGCTACTATAATTTTGTTTGGAATATTTTGGTCCCGGTAAGCAACTCGAAAACACGTTTGGGGAGCGAATGCTGCCACTTCGTATCAATCTACGTAGATAAGCCGGCAGGAGCGGTTATATCCTCCTGCTAGCGGGCTTACACCCATGGCTTGGCGAGGTTAAAGGAGCGGTATATATAAATGTATATCATCCGTGACTCCGAGCAAGTGATGGTAGGATCGCAGTCTTCATGACAATACGACCCTCCCTCCTTCACTCAGCCCCGGCTCTGGCTACAGTCCAGTTAAGGTGGCTGAGGGAAAATCCTTTTGCCGTTTGAGCACACCTCCACTCAGTCCACAAACTGGTCTACCGACAACTACTACGTAGCGTGTAAATCATGGAAGGTGTGGTGCCCAACACGAAAGCCAGTACACCAACCAGAGTCACCGCAGTTTTTCGTAGGCAATCCCCGCAGACACGCTAAGTAGCTATCTCCGTAAACGCCGTAAGCAATAATTAGGAGTTGCCCCGTCAGCAATGACACCGAAGGTAAAATAACCTACAGCAACACAGACCATCACCGAGCATCGATCGGAAAGGCCCGATTCATCACCGCCCCTGGCCCGACTGTTGCTCTGTCTTTGGTACGCCCTCAGTCGCACTACCGCCTCTCCGCCGTCGTACGCACGGAGAGATATTGTGGAACCTCTACTCGACCTTGGACAGACTGAGCGCTACCTCAGCCTTCGACAAAACTAACCTCATACACTTTTTGAAAGTCTCAGCTTTGATGATGAATGTAGAAAATCGATGATGTTCGATTCGAGAACTGCATAAGTCAATCTTCCGCCAAAAAAAGAACCTTCGTTTTTCGATGTTTTTCTCATCGCTATAATTTCGAAATTCAGACCATTCTTGCAGTAAAGGTCTTTTCATAGATTGAGATAGAGCACTTGTCTTCACATACTGATTACTATAGAAAGACATGATAATCATTATTTTCGAGCACATTAAGGACCGTTTACTCAACCTTGATTAACACTAACCACGGTTCAGTGGCGTAGTAACCGGGGGGGGTTTTTTGGGGACAAACCCCCCCCGAAAGATTCGTTTGGCCATAAAACCATCTTTGATTTTATTAGCATACATTTCTTTTTCAAGAAAAAATCAATGAGAATAGTAATTTTTCGAAATTGGTAATTCGAAATTTAGCGCTTTTTCACGAAGTATTACTTACAATTCTAGCGTTTGTTGAGCCGTAGGAAAGTGCAAGAACCGCAGGAATTTTACCACAATTTACATTCTTTGTACATATATTCGCTCTTTTGTGGTAAAATTCCTACGGTTCCTTCACTTTCCTACGGCTCAACAAACGCTACAATTATTAACTATACGGTATTGCTGTTATTAACATGCTAATAACATAAAAGTAACGCCAATTATTTAAATTTCAAGTTTTCTTTCAATTACTTATCATCTTAATCAAATAATATTAGTATAAACTACAATGGGAATAAATATGCAATGTATAAGAGTATCTGAACTTGAGATTTTACTTAATGTCTGTCAAAATGGAATATTAAAAAACTAAATTATATAAGAAAATTATTATTTATAACCGTAGCACATAGGTAGATTTTCAAGTTTTATGCGGCCAAAAATATTTTATTGTGTACATCTATTCCAAATTGCTTGTTTAATGCAAAATTTTAATAATTTGTGTTAAAAGTAGAGCTATCGATTTTTTTTGAACATTTTCGAGTAGCCCGAACAGTTGTTGTTCAAATGCTCGAAGAGTTGTTTGTTTGTTTATTACCCGTATGTTTGTACGGGCATTTGAACAATTCGGGTATTTTGAAGTTTGTTTTTTTCTTTTGTTTATTATTATTATTAGCCGCTTTCGATTCACAATTTCTCTGTTGGCTATAAATTTCCTTCTGTCAAATTTATATGTGAATGCTAGCGAGCAGAGGGAAATTTTTATCGACCAGTTAGCGAGTATGTCTACTACTCATTATGGGTTCAAACATTTTTGTTCGATCCGACCTCGCTTGTGTGATGGCGAATCGAAAACGACAATTTTTTCTTTATATGTAGTTTTTTTTATTTTTCCGATACACATTTTTTTGTTTGTAAGCTCGAATGCTTGTACGGGCATTTGAACAACAAACGGGCTTCAAACAAAAACGATCAAATCGAATTGCTCGATACCCGGGTATCTAGGGCTCTAGTTAAAAGTCGATTTTATTGAAAAATATATACTTGTCGTTTTCGATTCGCCATCACACAAGCGAGGTCGGATCGAACAAAAATGTTTGAATCCATAATGAGTAGTAGCCATACTCGCTAACTTGTCGATAAAAATTTCCCTCTGCTCGCTATCATTCACATATAAATTTGACAGAAGGAAATTTATAACCAGCAGAGAAATTGTGAATCGAAAGCGGCTACAGTGACTCAAAAAAAAATCATACGCCAGAGTTTTTAAATTTATTTCAAACAGTTCTGTCGAAAATTTTACTCTCTTATTTTCGTTTAAAAATGTAAACAATTTTTCAATAAAAATCGCCTTAAGCAGGATTTCTAAGCTTATGGAAAAATCCGAAAAATCGTAGAAATTTCTAAAAGTGGATTAAAAATTTCAAAGCGCGGCCAGAATTTATAGAAGATTTTGAGGAGATTTCTAAGTGTACTGTTATGTAGCCAACCAATTTTAGTGTAAAAAGCGCTATTCTCAATGCTGTAAAAATTTTCGTCGATTTTAGTAATTTTTTTCTGTAGGGTGTTTGCGTTATATGTACGTGAGACCGTTCCAATTAAAATTTCCGAAAAGCCAATGAAATTTTTCAAAAAGTTGAATGTTGCATATTATTATATTACAATTGAATGAGCTGCAAAATTGCATACTCAAAAATCTTCTAAAAAATGTAGCTTTATAATTCTTAGCCCCTTTTTATGATAAGTACTTCCTTTAATAATAATAATAATAATACCCAACGGTTTACCCTCCATATCCCGCCCGACCGACGCGAGGGGCGCCAATCCGCATGACGCACGGATATGTTTTTTTTTTGTTTTTTTTTTTTTTTTTTTTTGTGCCGAGTCGTACAGGAAGGGGTTTGTTAGGTGTCGAGATCTAAAACTAATCAGCTACAGAACAAAATTCATCAGCTGATTGTATATCATTTATTAAGTGAGGCTAGAACTATTTTTTTTATAATAAAAAGCGAGTCTGAAGTGTCAAACGTGCTGGAGTGATTATTAAAGTCATGGCATAAGCGGCGGAATGGTTCATTTAATTCGAAATTTGTTCTGCAAGGTTTCACAAATAGTGGCTTGAAATGCCTCGATACTCTACATGGAACGTTAAAATATAACTCACTTAGAAGGCATGGGCTATTTATAAGTCCAGTGATTAATTTAACCATAAAAACTATACCAAGCATCTCTCTACGACTAGAAAGTGAAGGCAAATTAATGAGTTTTAAACGAGAAACTTTGAAAAATTGGAAATACTAAAAATACTGCCTAAGAAGTTAACAATAATCGCTGATAAATATCTCGGTTACTTTCGAGCATCACCTACATTAACCAAGATATGCGTTAGAAATATAAACATTAAAATCAAATATAAAACACAAAAAAGAATTTTATTGTAGGTACATATGAAAAACCCTGTATCTAGTAGTGAAGTGCGGCTTTGTGCGACGTAATTTTTTGTCGGCAAAATATTAATTGTACTAGATATCATGTCCAAGGGTTAATGTGACCGAGTCTGACAGAGCAACATAACAAAATCAATTTTGAACACGAAAAAGAGTGATAATTTTTTTAAATATCCCAACTTTAAAAGCTTAAAACTATAAACTTAGAATTATTGGAAACCAAGGATATTATTGAAAAGTGTTAATAATTACTTCAACCTTTAGGATTCATCACGATTACTTAAATGAAATGCTTTAAATAATAAATATTCAAGTTGAAACTAGCACTTAAAAATATGTAAGAAAAAAACAAAAAAATTAACTTCAGATATGCTAAGTTACGACCATCTGGGGCAAGTGCAGAGTATGGGGTCGGGAAAAAAGCGATGAATTATTGTTCCCCATTCTATTTCCAATATGCGGGTATGTTTTTTCTGTAATTGTAACAATTTTACAAAATTCAATTTTGGGCGCATAAAACTTGAAAATCTACCTATGCGCGTAGATTTCCAGAAGAGAATATGAGACTTACTTTTGAAGTATAGTTAAAGGCCCTTGGCAACTGACAATCTGGCATGTTAAGCAGTGTGTATGTGTGATTTTTTTTGTGTGTGTTAGTGCAATCGGCAGTCGTTGTGCTACACGTTCTTGTTCGGGCTCGCGTTGATGAGAATCAAATCTTTTAGATATCAACCGACACTCACACATATGTATACACTTCTTAACATTCAAGATTTTAAGTGGCCAAGGGCCTTAAGAGTTTAATATATGTATTATAAGCGATATTTTTGTACTAAAATGTTAAATTATAGTCTGAAAAAATTACATTTCGCTAGCTTAGAGTGCAAACTGTGTAAGTCCACTTTTATGAAAAAGTGTATTTTTATGTAGAACGCTAGAAAAATCAAATACGCACCGCGCTAAACAAGTCTGAGATACTTGTCATATTTCTACTCGTTGTTATTCAGTGATACGCAAATTGTGTAAGTCCAAAAAGCGAAAAAAATTGTCCAAAATATTTATATGAACAGAATTTTTTTTTCATTTCGAATTTTTTTTTTTCTTTTTTGTTTTTTGTCTCTCCTACAAAGTTTTAAAATAGGACTTACACAATTTGCATTCTAAGCTAGCGATTTTTATCATTTGTAAAAAAATTTTAGTTTTTTTTGGTAATTTTAATTTTGGTAAATTTTTTACATTGGCTGTGACCCCCCCCCCCCCCGAAAAAATCTCTAGCTACGCCACTGCCACGGTTAAAGCCCGGTTAAACATCATTATCGACTTCATCAAACCATTCATTTAACAAGTGGTCGATAATGCAGTCCATGACTTAACCGGACCAATATCGTCCGGTTAGCGTTAATCAGAGGTTGAGTAAACGGCCCTAAGTGAATTTATTATTAACGCATTCTGTGGCAAGCCTTCAAAAAGCCGATACTGCACTTAATTCTTTATCACAATACTATGTATGTGCCTACAGCCATAAACAGTTTTAAGCTTAACACCAAACAAAATATACTGTTATTTCTTTTCTAAATAAACCTTCTTCCATACTTATAAACCAATATCATCGCTTTTCGACTTGACGAGTATCTAAAGTAAACTATCGACATACCACAAACGATCATCGTAAGTGAGAAGTATCAACACCAAAATTATTATGACTTAGCAACGGTTTAAATTGTTGTGGTTTCTTACGGATAAACGTAGAATGTATGAAAATACAC
Organism: Urophora cardui; assembly: GCA_960531455.1. Classification (NCBI taxonomy): domain Eukaryota; kingdom Metazoa; phylum Arthropoda; class Insecta; order Diptera; family Tephritidae; genus Urophora; species Urophora cardui. Next base: position 142,986,128 of record OY482672.1, read on the forward strand.
ATACATATATATGCTTTTATGTATGTTCCAGTGGCGGCTCTAGAATAATTTGGCTGGCCAAGCCTACGTATGGAGCGTACACATTAGCCATTTATGTAATTTTCTTTGCTGTATTATCTGAAAGTTTGATTGCGGTTTCGTCATTGACTTTGCTGAAATTCGTTTTGCATATTTGGTGTGCTGTTTATATTCATACCGTATTACAATGAATGTATTGTAATATATCGAGAAAATGAAGATGATGAAGAATAATTAAGTTTTGACGTACAATGGATAATATGAAGATCTGTATATGAATTTTGTTGTCTCAGCTGTAACTACTTTTGGTCAGCACATCAACAAGCCTGGCGCAGTCGAAAGTAAATTCAAGTTCTTCAACATCAAAACGTGAATTATCCACAAAAGTAGGGGAGAAGTTATTATTAGAATCATTTGGTAAGAATTCAAATGAATTGATTGCTGACGCCAAACTTATAGAGAAATCTCTGAATCTCACACGAAAGCGCCGAGATATATTTAGTTTTCTTATACCGACGGCAATTTCAGCAGTAGCGAGTGGATTTGCTCATTATAGCACTATAAGAGAATATCTAAAAAATTGGTCCTTTAGCTTAACTTTTAGGTAGTGTTTGAAAAACTGAAGTCAAATTAGCAAAAGCTGTGAAATGTTTGATTTTATTTGATTTTGATTTTCGTCGCTTTTTAAAATGATGCTTTGCCTGAATTCGATATTGTGCTGATTTCATATTACTCAAAATCAAGAGTCGTCAAATTTCATAGTGAACACTTTTGCCGGATTCATAATATTCAAAATGAACAGTCACCAAATATCAAAATCAACGATTTCACAGTCTGATATTTGATATTTATGTACATACATAATAATATAATACACTGGCGGTATTATAACTCTGGTGAGTTTTATGACCTCTGCTCTCCCAATTCAAGATGTGCTCCTTCTGTTTTTCCTGCTAATTGGATGGACCTACAGTTTTATGCCGGCTCCAAACGGCGAATGCATTTTTTGTGAGAAGCTTTTTCACGGCAGAAATACACTCGGAGGGTATGCCGCCCACTGCCGAGAGGTGACCGCTATTTCTAAAAATACAATAATTAGGTTATAATTAATTAGAAGAATTTTTTGGTGTTTGTCCGGAATATCAAATATCAGGCTGTGTACAACACTGTTGAATATCAAATCACGAATGCAAAAACCAGCTTCTCATTCGCATACAAATTTGATGGGAAAAATAACAAAAGTGGTTTGTTATTATTATTTTTTTTTTTTTGTTAATTTTATTCTGAAAATAAGCAATTGACTTCTCCTTAGAGAAAGCGAGAAAACCAGCTATGTTATTCTGTTTTGAAAGCCACATAAAAGCCCATGTGTGGAACTGTTAAAGCAGTTGTGCTGTGACTGGCTGTACAAACCAAATACACATGTCAAGCGTAAACTAACCAGCTTTTAAAGCATAGATGCCCACACAAATACAGTCTCATTTTGTCGTAGTGTTGATGCATGGCGTTTGGTCGCTAGAAACGTGAGTTGCCACTTCCCTGTAATGGCACTGAACTGAGGTGTTTTTGTTTGCTAATGATGATTTTAGGCTAATGATAATTTTCCACCTTTGTTATTTAAAATACTTGTACGTAAATACATCTCACACTCAATTGATAAATATAAATATACAGCCTTGCCCAAAAGTATTAGACACCAATGTTTCTGTAAAAATCATATTCATACGTATGTATTTGAAAATATAATAAATATCCCAATATGCAAAATACATTTGTTATAAGTTTACAATAAACTTACTTCAGTAAGCAAAACGTTTCGAAAATCTTTAATATAAAACTTGTAATTCATTTAATAGTAATTGCTGAAACAACGAAAAGGAACCCTAATTCTATAATTGCATTTAACGTTTGGAAAGAAATTCTTAATAAACATTTTTATACAATGTTTTGTAAACCGTGAGGTGAAAAATTTCTCCCAAAGAAAAAAAAATGCGCTACTCGGGACTCGAACCTACGCTCCTTGGCCCGTAGGCAGCATACCTCACCATTATGCTGCAATCATATTCGGAATTAGAGTTTTTGACAATAAAGAACTCTAATTCGTGCACGTCATCACACATTGTGGACATTTTCGCAAATACAAATTACATATTTACTTGCATTCATAATTGCGCATAACGGTTACGCAGCTGGCAACCACGAGCTAAAATTCAGAAGAAAAACAACCAACGGCAAAGTCGACTGAAGCAGTGATTTGCTACGTCACGTCAGTATACATATATGGCTCTGCGACAGCGCTGTGCTCGCGAGCAGCTTCGTGGGCACCTAAGTTTTAAAGCAATTCGTAAAATGAAATGAACGAAAATATTTAGGCAAGCCGGGCTTTTCGGTTTGTATGCAGCGTCCGCCACTGTTAGCTTCGTATTTATACCATATATGCAAAATTCAAACGAACTCATGAAGTTATCGCAAGTTTTAATATTTGCACCATGTATCAGCTGTGTTTATGTAAGTGTGTTTTATTGTCACTTTTATAACCACAAAATGTGCCGCAGGCATCATCTGTGTGGCTACACTTGTATGCATATTAACATGCAACAACCATTCATACATACATACATACATGCATACATATGTACATACATAAATGCTTGTGGTTATCGAAAGGATATGCTCAATAAATTTCAATATTTTCGACAGGTGAGTGTAGAGTGCGCGCGCAATCAGCTTCATTACTGACATGCATACATATGTACATACATACAAATATATGTGCATGTGTTTATTAATGGATGTGCAAAAGTGCGTACGAAAGTTCATAAACACCTGTATGTATGTATGCTTGTATACAGCCATGCCACAGGCGTTGTTTTGCTTTCCTATTTGCATATTCATATACATACATATGTATGTATGTATGTATGTATCCCGGTGTGTTTGTATTCACATTTTCAGAGCAATTTGCAAATATTTCCAATGTTCATCGCCATCAAAGCACTTACTTAACAAACGACAAAAGCCAAAGCACGCTTACAGGCATACATGCATACATGCATACATATGTACATACGATAGTTACATACATTCATTGCATGTGGCAACTCAAACTACTACTTTTCCTGCAAATAAAGTTTTCTTCATTTTTCAAAAGTTTCAATTCACTGCTTCGACATTTGTTATTGACACTTCTAATTTGATATTTAGATTTTGCAATGAAGTAAAAAGTATAGGAAATTGACAATTTTAAGCGCTAAAAGGATTGAATTGTTTTTTTTATTGCAATAGCACTTGCGTTAATTAGTGGAGAATGTGGGAGATTTTTTTTAGTTATTTGTTGATTGTACCTACAGCTTTAAAATTACACTAGTGTGCCATTTGTGGTCGAAAAACGACAGTGCTTTTGGTGCTTCTCTTAGCACTTGTTGCTGTTTTTTTTTAAGTCTATTCACTCATTGACTAACACCACCACGAGCTCCGTCAGAATTGGTAAGGACCTCACCGAGCTGTTCGTGACCAAACGAGGTTTCAGACAAGGCTAATCTTTTTCGTGTGACTTCGTCTATTTGGGAACCAGAATTAACACCAAAAATAATGTCAGCACGGAAATCCAACGAAGAACCAGTCTTGACAAGAAATGCTACTTTGGACTAAGTAGGCAATTAAAAAGTAAAGTTCGTCCTCTCGACGAACAAGAATCACAGTCTACAGGAAGTTCATCGTGCATGTACAATGTCAAAATCAGATGAGCTCCAACTAAGAAAGTATTTCTTTCGAAACCATCTTAATAATATAATACAATGGCGCTATTATAACTCTGACGGGTTTTATGGCCGAGCTTCTCTCCCAATTCGAGGTGTGCTCCTTTTTGTTTTTCCTACTAATTGGGTGGACCTACAGTTTTATGCCGGCCATAGATAACTAGATACGAAACTCTTCATTTCGTGAGAGCGATGTCAAAATGCGCGGATATAACCACAAATAGTATGATTTCCCCACATTCCGAATAGTCGTGTTCGAAACCCAATCTCAGACAATTTAAGCATAACGCACAAAAATTGGTGGACGATAATAAATGTAGTTGGGTGATATTTTTTAAGAAATATTTTATTCTATTTTGCAATTCTATTAAAATGTGAATACATTAGAACTGAAATATAATAATTTTTAACCGGGTATATATATAAATCTACTGAAGAACCGCTGCCCGCCTTCCATCTCATTAATATATTTTTTATTATTTTAACTGAAACACATTTTTTCCAGTTGAAACAGTAAACTTCACTGCATATAACACACAAGCAATACAATTACCTCTGTATTTTTATAATTCTTAATTATTTCAACAAAATTGGGCACATAAAACAAAACATCAAAATCCACCGAAAGTGACAATTTATTATGGCGCGTTTTCCTTTCTGGCACCTGCAATTTGCACAAACAGCTGATCGGCCGGGTTTTATGTTGTGTTGATGCTGGCAACAAAGCCACATTAGACCCGTGGGAAAATCGTAAAAGTGAGAGAGTAAAAAAGAGTTTCGTATCAAGTCATCTTTCGACAATTAATTAAATATTACAATATGGGTTTCAAATTAAAGGAGTTTAAGAGAGATGATCGCTGGAAATATGTATTTTTGTTAGGGTTGCCACCTTATTAAAAAAACTTGTAATTATGTAAATTAATAAAATAAAAATACTATAGCATATTGATATTTAAAAAAAACAACAATATTTTAAAATTATCATTGCAAAATGAAACTTTTTTGAGGGTTGCCACCTGTTTGAAATTTTTTTGCTCAATAAAATTTGTAAAATTCAATTAAATATTACAATAATAATACAATGGCGCTATTATAACTCTGACGAGTTTTATGGCCGAGCTTCTCTCCCAATTCAACGTGTGCTCCTGTTTTTTTTTTTTGTTTTTCCTACTAATTGGGTGGACCTACAGTTTTATGCCGGCTCCGAACGGCGAATGCATTTTTTGTGAGAAGCTTTTTCATGGCAGAAATACTCTCGGAGGGTATGCCGCCCACTGCCGAGAGGTGACCGCTGCTCTTAAAAAACCCAATAATTGGATTTTTACTAATTAGAAAAATCAGGGACCGTAATCATTATGAGTTTTATAATAAAAATCGCCATTTAATCATTATGTGTTGAGTTTTTTTACATTTCATCAAAAATAATCATTATTTTTTGAGTTTTATTTTTTTGATCAGAAATAACACTTATTCCTTGAGTGATATATTTGTCGTTCAGAAATAATCATTATTTTTTAGTTTAATATTTTTTATCAGAAATAACACTTATTCCCTGAGTGATATATTTATCGTTCAGAAGTAATCATTATTGTGTGAGTTATTTTTTTCGATCAAAAATATCACTCACTCACGAAGTTATATCGATGGGATTTTTTTAGTAATTATGTTCCAGAGCACTTTAGAGACGATTTGAGTTTTTCGACCTAAGCAAAAAAATAAAACTCAAAGAATAATGATTATTTCTGAGCCATAAATATATCACTCAAGAAATAAGTTTTATTTTTGATCGAAAAAATAAAACTAAAAAAATAATGATTATTTTTGATTTTTATGGATATCGCTTAAAATTTTTCGGATAGTGCACTTTCAGACATGCACACACACAAACTCAATACTCTTCTACGATGTTTGCAAGTATTTGATTTTTTTCACTGAAAATATAACGAATAATGATTATTATGGGTCCCTGAGAAAAATTGTTTTGGTGTTTTGCTCGGACCGTGGTTTAAACCCAAGACCTCTGGCATAGCAGGCGAGCACTCTACCCACTGCACCACAGCGGCCACAAAAAACCAGCTTAAGGCAGCAGAAAAGTGAGACCTCCACTGCGTTGGGAAGATCAGGTGGACAGTGAACAGGGAGTCAGAACTCTAGGTATTCCCATGTGGCGACATGCTGCATGAAACAGAAACAGCTGGCGCGCTTTATTGGACTCGTCCAAAATCGTCTAGACGGTTACGTGCCAATTAAGGAAGGGAGGAAGGAAGGAATGAATTTGCCCCGGTCTTCAAACCTTCAAAGATCCGCCTGATTTTTTGATAAAATTTCCTATCATCATTTCTAGGCGCCAGCATCTCAAGCTCCTCACACTCGCGCCTTTCAGCCTCGATTTTCTTCTCTCGAAAAAGGCGCTTCTCTTCTACCCTGCCGTTCGATAACGCTTGCATACGCTTCGCGTTGCGTCCATACACAATGTAGCGCTGTAGGTGGCGTTCTTTCTTTCCGAGCTATCGTGGCATTCCTTATCGTAACAGCTGGTTTTTTCTAGAGCTCTAGATACCCGGGTATCGAACAAATCGAATTGATCGTTTTTGTTTGAAGCCCGTTTGTTGTTCAAATGCCCGTACAAACATTCGAGCATTCGAGCTTACAAACAAAAAAATGTGTATCGAAAAAACAAAAATAAAAACAACTACATATGAAAAAGACAAAAAATAATAAACAAAAGAAAAAAACAAACTTCAAAATACCCGAATTGTTCAAATGCCCGTACAAACATACGGGTAATATACAAACAAACGACTGTTCGAGCATTTGAACAACATTTGTTCGGGCTACTCGAAAATGTTCAAAAAATATCTGGAGCTCTAGTTTTTTCTCCTGGTCACTGGTATCCAATAGTTTCCTCAGTGAATGGGCGATACATAGAGAACGAAACCAGATACTGAGATGGCACGTAGCCGAAACCGGTTTATAACCAAATCAAACTTAACAAGGGATGACGGAAATTCGTTCCACAATACATCGCAATCCTACCCTGTCGGAAAAGCAAACAACAAAAAAGGCGATACATATGTTCCCATTCCTCGGATACATACATGGTTTGCTGGAGTATTGCTCTCAGAGAGCAGGAGTGAGAGTCACGTAGTGTGTTCAGTGGCTGTCTGCGTCGTGTGCAGCCTTTCGACTTCAAACTTTCCTTGCGGTTCGGCTGGCGCATTCTTTGCTGCACAGAGGTGGATGCGTGCCTTGGCTGCTACAAGCTAATGGTCCGAGTCGATGTTGGGACCACGGATTGTGCGCACATCTAGGATGCTGGAGCTGTGTCTGCCATCGATCATGACGTGATCAATTTGATTTGGCGTTTTCGAGTTATAGACAGTCAGTTTACGTAGTTCGATAATTAGGCAACATTTTTCGCGAGAAAAGAAAACGCCATTTGAAAAATCGTTCCACCGAAGAAGCGTATATGTATAAAATTTATGTTAGCGTATTAATAGTACCTATGCAAATATATGTACATATGTATTTATATATTTATAAATGCTCACAAACTTTGCGAACTTAATTGCTTTTCGTTCTGCACAATTAATTAATTTTTATGAAAGAATAAACAGCAACCAAAAACGTAACAAATAGTATCTATTTGTAAACTAAATATTAATATGTGCATATTATGTAATAAAATTTTGTTTTTAAGTTTTGTGTAAATTCCTATTTGATTTGCAAGTGATCTAAAAATAATTATGTTGACATTTTAATGTCCATATCACATTCAAATCAAAATCAAAAATGCCGCAAATGATCGGGTTTTCTTTCACACACAAGCTTTTGAAAATTAGCTTGTCATAGTTTATCAGTGCAGTGCGGTGCGATGCTTAGACCCTGGTTTACTTTGCCCATGTGTTATCTTTTATTTGGCTCATGTAATCGAAGTGCTTTTGCCAACAACAACAAATATATGTATGTATGCAAATGCACACGCCTTTCAACTGTCGTTTGTTTTGTTTATTGTGCTTTTGCTTACATATTTACATACATATTTACATACATATGTACATTCATACATACACATGTGTTCATATTACATATGTATGCCCTTTATAGCTTACACGCGCTAGTCTCAACGGCAGTAGTACATATTTACATAGTAATAATCGCGGTCATCTAGCGGCATATGTAGCATAGCTGTGCCCTTAAGTATGAATTCCTCTTAAGACTAGTCCATTTTAATGTAATTTGGATGGCAATATTAGTAAGTAAAATATGTTGCACGGCATGATTGTGACAATTAGAATCATTGCACAGCAACTCTAATGAAATTTATATTGTTAAGGAAATATAGTAAAATTTCACTAGCTTTAAAATCGTAGAACACACCTTCACGAAAGATTTTGTCTGAGGAGACGCTTAGTGAAATTTTATGGCCAGTAGTTTTCTAGAACATTTTAACAATCTACCTCGACCTCAAAAAAACAAATTGGTTTCTATCTAAAAAAAATTATTAAAACTTCGCCTTCGTGGTGGTGTTAGAGGGTTGAAGTATTGCTGTGTGGACACCCCTAGTGGAATTTTATGACGAATAACTTTCTAGAACATTTTAAACCTCTAGTGACCTTAAGATACTATTTTTTTGGACTATCTACAAAAAATGGGTGAAAAAGACCCCTTCGTGGGGGTGCTAGAGGGTTGAAGTATACCTGTGGTCTTTTAGGTTCATTATGCAAAGATTTTGTCTGAGGAGACCCCTAGTGAAATTTTATGACGCATAATTTTCTAGAATATTTTAACACTCTAGCGACCTTAATACCATTTTTTGGGCTATCTAAAATATCGAGTCAAAACGACCAGTTCGTGGGGCTGTTAGTGAGTTAAAGTATTCTACGAAATTAAGGCTCGTGCAATTTTACTATATGTTTCCTGACAACATATTTCTATACGATACGTATTTTAACCCTTTCTTCCATTTACATATGTATGTATTATTATTTAAGTTCTTCATTAGACATGCTCCAACACATGTGATGAATTAATTCAATATTAACAAGTAAGGAAGCCTAAGTTCGAGTGGAATCGAACATTAGATACTCAGCTGTATGCTTTCATTGTTTGTTTGCGTTTGATGGAAACACGGTGTAGTGCCTCATAAAGTGGGCGTAGCTACGCCCATTTTCAAAATTTTTTTCATTGATCCAACTAAACATATGAATATTATTCTTTGTGCAAAATTTCATTCCTTTATGACTTCTAATCAGTGGCGGATCCACGGGGGGGGGGGGTTTGGGGTTCAAACCCCTCCCCCCCTTGTGGTTTATCATAGATCCCAAATTAATGCCTTTATAGATTCTGCGTCCAAATTTCCCAAACTGATCAAGGAAAACTCTATCATTCCAAAAGCAATGGTTGGACCACATAACATCCAAAATATGTACCTACATGCGAAAAAAGTTCATGTAGGTACCTTTGGACGCACGTGCATAAAATCAAATTTGTCAAATGCTATTCGCAAATTGCCAAATCGCAAATTTCTTTTCTTTTCTTTCTTATCCCTATTTTTATCGGGATTGTACTGAATTAATTTGGTCAGAAATGTCTGAATCGTTGGAGAAATTGCCTTTTTCAGAGACATTTCGCAATTCTTGTTTAAATTAATCTTTTAAAAATTTGAGTATATAAACACAAGAACTTCAATAAAGTAAAAATTCTATTAAAAATATAAATATAACCAAAAAGTACTACATCAGGGCTGCTCACCTCATAGGCACTCAAAGCACAATTGTTTTTGTTTTGTTCCGAATCATAGGCACATATACATATTTTCACTTCAAATATGAAAATAAAATTTTCTTTGCACTCCCATAAGCACTTAGATATTAAAAAATTTGATATGTAAGTGCCTATGATTCATATTGAATGTGCAGAGCAAAGGCACTTTGTATAGGAGCTCGAGCACTGCCGTAAGAAATCGAACTTTACAATAACAAATGTGTAATGAAAAAAAAAATTCAAAAAATGAAAGCACTGTAAAAAATTTGTATTCAAAAATTTTCATATAAAAAATAAAAAAAATTTGTATGTATGTGATACTACCATTTGAAAATAAATTCTAAAATAATATTTTATTGGAATTCATAAAAAAATTTAAATGAGCGAAAATATTTTTCAGTGCATATACAAAATTTGTAGATGTATTGAGTTTTGTACTTTCAATACGAGAGCGTTGAGCAGCCCTGGTCTACATCTATTCCAAATTACTTGTTTAATGTAGCCATGGGTAATGGCGCATTTTTTTTGGCGCTGATACAATAACTCCAGCGCCAACCGTGGCGCCAACTCACGGTACTGGCGCAATAACACCTTTAGCGCAATTGTCATGGAATAATCGATAAATAACATTTTTTCGTTTGTTACTGTTTACCATCCCTGTTTTATTTCTTTTGGCGCAATTCTGCTTACATATACGAGGGCACAATTAATTTAAATTTTCATAATCATTTGGAAACATATTCCGTATATTTGTGAAAATATGCTGGAAATTAAGGTCACTTAGATCACTATCAAGCATACATAATTGTGACGGTGTCATACGTATACATATAATATGGTGCTGTTATTGGCGTTGTGGTTGCGCCATTTTACACTAGCGCTATATTGGAGCTGGTGTTAGCGCACGAAATTGAGTCGGTGTTCTATTGCAAAATTGAGTTGGCGCAATATTGAGTTGGCGCTATATTGAGTTGGCGCATTTCCCAAATCGGAGTTAGCGCAATAACGCCAGGGTTGGTGTTAGCGCAATTGCGCCGCGCAGCGCAGTGTTACCCATGCCTAGTTTAATATTTTGAGTTAAAAGTCGATTTTATTGAAAAAAAAATATATATAGTGACTCAAAAAAAAAAATCATACGCCAAAGTTTTTAAATTTATTTCAAAGAGTTCTGTCGAAAATTTTACTTTCTTAATAATATATAATACAATGGCGCTATTATAACTCTGACGAGTTTTATGGCCGAGCTTCTCTCCCAATTCGAGGTGTGCTCCTTTTTGTTTTTCCTACTAATTGGGTGGACCTACAGTTTTATGCCGGCTCCGAACGGCGAATGCATTTTTTGTGAGAAGCTTTTTTCATGGCAGAAATACTCTCGGAGGGTATGCCGCCCACTGCCGAGAGGTGACCGCTGCTCTTAAAAAACCCAATAATTGGATTTTTACTAATTAGAAAAATTGTTTTGGTGTTTTGCTCGGACTGGGGTTTGAACCCGAGACCTCTGGCACAATAGGCGAGCACTCTACCCACTGCACCACAGCGGCCACAATTTTACTTTCTTATTTTAGTTTAAAACAAGTAAGGAAGCCTAAGTTCGAGTGGGATCGAACATTAGATACTCAGCTGTATGCTTTCATTGTTTGTTTGCGTTTGATGGAAACACGGTGTACTTTATATAAAGCGAGTGCTGCATAAAGTGGGCGTAGCCACGCCCATTTTCTAAATTTTTATCAGTCATCCAACTAAGCATATCAATATTATTCTTTGTGCAAAAATTAATTCCTTTATGACTTCTAGTTACAAAGATGTCACGTTACAAACTCCCAAAGGGTATTCCAGAAATATCTGTTAAAAAGTAGGCGTGGTCATAAACCGATTTCAATTAATTTTTGCGTGTTTATTAACACAAGTTATAAAAGTGTATAAACCAAGTTTCGTCATAATATCTCAATTATTTGTCGAGTTAAAGGCTAATAAATCTCGTATATCCCTTTGTCCAAAAGGAGGCGGTGCCACGCTCATTTTCCAAAATTTGTCTATTTTATGTTTCCGGTCTATTGTGGAACTCATGTCACAAAATTTCAATGAATTATCTTTATATTTGACAAAGATATCGCTTACAATGTTTTTATTAGGCCACTTTATAATACACATATATAAAAGTGGGCGTGGTCGTCAACCGATTTTGGTAATTTTTCGTCCACACATTTGCCTAAGTAAATATATCATGCGTACCAAATTTCATCGATATATCTTCAACGGTTTCTGAGTTATGACTCATAAAACTTTCAATGTTTGCCCCTTAATAAGTGTTCGTGGCTCCGCCCATTTTCCAAAATTTTTGTGGTTTTCGTTTTATGTTCATAGTTGGAATCATGCCACAAAATTTCAGTGATAGATCTTTATATTTGACAGAGATATCGCTTAAAATGTTTTTATTAGGTCACTTTATAATACACATATTTAAAAGTGGGCGTGGCCGTCAACCGATTTTGACAATTTTCCGTCAAAACATTTGCCTAAGTAAGTAAATCACGCGTACCAAATTTCATCGACATATCTTCAACGGTTTCTGAGTTATGACTCATAAAACTTTCAATGTTTGACGCTTAATAAGTGGGCGTGGCACCGCCCATTTTCCAAAATTTCATAAAATTTCTTCATAGGGGCCTGAGCTCAACATGTGGGTAAAATTTTATCGCTCCAGCTATATTAGGGACTGAGATACCAAATTTCCGATTTTTTCTATATAGGAAAAGTGGGCGTGGTCATGGTCCGATTTCGCCCATTTTCAATACCAACCGTGCCAGTCTCGATACCAACTTGCATTCCAAATTTCATCAAAATATCTCAATTTTTGCGCGAGTTAGAGTGTTTACAGACGGACGGACGGACAGACGGACGGACGGACGGACGGACATGGCTCAATCGATTTCTCTTTTCACCCTGATCATTTTGATATACATAAGTCTATATCTATCTCGGTTATTTCATTCTGTTACAATCCACCGTTATGTGATTAAAACTATAATACTCTGTGTACTAGTACAGCTGAGTATAAATATAGAAAATTTTTCAATAAAAATCGTTTTAAGCAGGATTTCTGAGCTTATGGAAAAAATCTGAAAAATCGTAGAAATTTCTGAAAGTGGATTAAAAATTTCAAAGCAAGGCCATAATTTATAGAAGATTTTGAGGAGATTTCTAAGCATAATGTTATGTAGCCAACCAATTTTAGTGTAAAAAGTGAAATTCTCAATGCTGTGAAAAATTCCGTCAATTTTAGAAGTTTTTTTCTGTAGGGTGTAGGGTGAGACCGTTCCAATTAAAATTTCCGAAAAGCCAATGAAAATTTTCAAAAAGCTGAATGTTGCATATTGTTATATTAACATTGAATGAGCTGCAAAATTGCATACTCAAAACTCTTCTAAAAAATGTAGCTATAGGATTCTTAGCCCCTTTTTATGATAAGTATTTCCTTGACATTGAAAAATCGGAAATACTAAAAATACGAAAGCAGGTAATTTTCCAAATAGGCCAATTTTTAATCCATTGTTGATAATTTCTGGCTTTGCATTTTTCCGTATAGAAATTGACGGGTAATCTATCGGAGGCGATAATATAACTAAAATGCTTTTGAATTAAAAAATTAACAATATTTTTTCAAGAAAGGCCAATATGCTTAAAAGCTTCAAAATGGTGGGTCTTTTATTATGCTAGGTTGACGATTTCTTCCATAGATAATGATATTTACCTGAAGCACTCGAATCCGTGATATTTACTTTGATAACTGTCTTAAAACTGAAAATATTGACGTTTAAAAATGGGTTACTTAAAATACGTAAAAAATAAAAAATCGAAAAGTGGGAGAATAATAAGTTTCGACTAGCGGCAGGGACACCCCCGTTGTCTATAAAAGCCGAGAAACCCGGTTTATTATCGCCCGGTCTATTATAAACGTAGAGCGATTTTGGATTTTGTATTTGCACCAATTTTAAAATTTTCAATTTTGGCCGCATAAATTCGTAAAATCTACCTATGTGCAGCGTCTGCCCTTAAAAAACATCTTCCAAAAAAACAAATTTTCAAAACCCCCCCTTGCCGAAATCCTGGATCCGCGCCTGCTTCTAATTATAAAGATGTCACGTAACAAATTTCCAAAGGGTGTTCCAGAAATATCTTTCTTAAAAAGTAGGCGTGGTCATAAACCGATTTCAATAAATTTTTGCGTGTCTGTTAACACAAGTTATAAAAGTGTATAAACCAAGTTTCGTCATAATATCTCAATTATTTGTCGAGTTATGGGCTCCGAAATCTCGTAGATTCCTTTGTCTAAAAGGAGGCGGTGCCACGCCCATTTTCCAAACTTTTTCAAATTTTTGTTTCCGGTCTATTGTGGAACTTACATATGCCACAAAATTTCAATGAATTATCTTTATATTTGCAAAAGATATCGCTTAAAATGTTTTTATTGGGCCACTTTATAATACACATATATAAAAGTGGGCGTGGTCGTCAACCGATTTTGGTAGTTTTTCGTCCACACATTTTGCTAAGTAAATATATCACGCGTATCAAATTTCATCGCTATATCTTTAACGGTTTCTGAGTTATGGCTTATAAAACTTTCAATATTTGCCCCTTAATAAGTGGGCGTGGCACCGCCCATTTTCCAAAATTTTTGTGGTTTTTGTTTTATGTCCGTAGTTGGACTCCTGCCACAAAATTTCAATGATATATCTTTATATTTGACAGAGATATTACTTAACATGTTTTTATTAGGCCCCTTTATAGTTCCCATATATAAAAGTGGGCGTGGCCGTCAACCGATTTTGACAATTTCCCTTCAAAACATTTGTCTAAGTAAGTAAATCACGCGTACCAAATTCCATCGATATATATTCAACGGTTTCTGAGTTATGACATATAAAATTTTCAATATTTGACCCTTAATAAGTGGGCGTGGCACCGCGAATTTTCCAAAATTTCATCAAATTTCTTCATAAGGGCCTGAGCTCAATATGTGGGTAAAATGTCATCGCTCCAGCTATATTAGTGGCTGAGATACCAAATTTCCGATTTTTTCTATATAGGAAAAGTGGGCGTGGTCATGGTCCGATTTCGCCCATTTTCAATACCATCCGTTCCCGTCTTGATACCAACTTACATTCCAAATTTCATCAAAATATCTCAATTTTTGCGCGATTTATCGTGCGTACGGACGGACGGACTGGCGGACGGACGGACGGACATGGCTCAATCGATTTCTCTTTTCACCCTGATAATTTTGATATATATAAGTCTATATCTATCTCGATTATTTCATTCTGTTACAATCCACCGTTATGAAATCAAAACTATAATACTCTGTGTACTAGTACAGCTGAGTATAACAAGTAAGGAAGCCTAAGTTCGAGTGGAATCGAACATTAAATACTCAGCTGTATGCTTTCATTGTTTGTTTGCGTTTGATGGAAACACGGTGTATTTTATATAAAGCGAGTGCTGCATAAAGTGGGCGTAGTCACGCCCATTTTCAACATTTTTATCAGTCGATCAACTAAGCATATGAATATTATTCTTTGTGCAAAATTTCATTCCTTTTTGACTTCTAGTTACAAAGATGTCACGTTACAAATTCGTAAAGGGTGTTCCAGAAATATTTTTGTTAAAAAGTAGGCGTGGTCATAAACCGATTTCAATAAATTTTTGCGTGTCTATTAATACAAGTTATAAAAGTGTATAAACCAAGTTTCGTCATAATATCTCAATTATTTTTGGAGTTATAGGCTAAGAAATCTCGTATATTCCTGCTTCTAAAAGAAGGCGGTGCCACGCCCATTTTCCAAAATTTTTACGGTTTTTGTCTTACGTTCGTAGTTAGACTCCTGCCATAAAATTTTAATGATATATCTTTATATTTGACAGAGATATCGCTTAAAATGTTTTTATTAGGTCACTTTATAAGAGCCATATATAAAAGTGGGCGTGGTCGTCAACCGATTTTGGAAATTTTTCGTCCAAACATTTGCCTAAGTAACTATATCACGCGTACTAAATTTCATTGATATATCTTCAATGGTTTCTGAGTTATGACTCATAAAACTTTCAATATTTGCCCCTTAATAAGTGGGCGTGGCACCGCCCATTTTCCAAAATTTTTGTGTTTTTGTTTTATGTCCATAGTTGGACTTATGCCACAAAATTTCAGTGATAGATCTTTATATTTTACAGAGATATCGCTAAAAATGTTTTTATTAGGTCACTTTATAAGAGCCATATATAAAAGTGGGCGTGGCCGTCAACCGATTTTAACAATTTTTCGTCCAAACATTTGCCTAAGTAAGTATATCACGCGTACCAAATTTCATCGATATATCTTCAATGGTTTCTGAGTTATGGCTTATAAAACCCGCAATGTTTGACCCTTAATAAGTGGGCGTGGCACCGCCCATTTTCTAAAATTTCACCAAATTTCTTCATAGGGGCCTGAGCTCAACACGTGGGTAAAATTTCATCGCTCTAGCTATATTAGTGGCTGAGATACCAGATTTCCGATTTTTTCTATATAGGAAAAGTGGGCGTGGTCATGGTCCGATTTCGCCCATTTTCAATACCAACCGTCCCAGTCTCGATACCAACTTGCATTTCAAATTTCATCAAAATATATCAATTTTTGCGCGAGTTAGAGTGTTTACAGACGGACGGACAGACGGACGGACAGACGGACGGACGGACGGACATGGCTCAATCGATTTCTCTTTTCACCCTGATCATTTTGATATATATAAGTCTATATCTATCTCGATTATTTCATTCTGTTACAATCCACCGTTATGTGATTAAAACTATAATACTCTGTGTACTAGTACAGCTGAGTATAAAAATACTTAGTGTGTATCCAAAATGTTAGTAAATAGTCACATGCTAGCAAGTGATCTCAATCACATCACAGATTAAGCGAATTTCTTGCGGGTGAATGCTCATATACATAACTATGTATGTATGTATGTATGAAAGCTTTGGCAATCGTGTGTTTGCATTTGTTAACCTTGAAAAGAGCGCATGTAAAATTACAAAGCAAATACAAAAAAAAAAAAAAATAGCAGACATGGCAAACATCACAATCTTTTTCGTGAGTAAATAGTCGGGGAGAAGGTAAACTTTAAGCTTTTTGTTTTTGTAATGCAAAGCACTATGCCCCTAGGTTAGTGTGTGTCTGATTTGTTAGCACATTATTTGCGGGCTGAAACTTTTCATTTGGTAGAGATGCCAATCCCACACAGTCATTCCACTTTGTGCCCGGGCGCCACATCACTAACTAATGTAAAATACGACGACGACCACCGCGCACAAGTCAAATGCATTTACCTATCAAACGTTAATAAGTATAGTTGGCATATCACACACTGGCAAGCTTAACGTGCTCTCCTCCGTTGAGCGGCAGCAAAAGCACCTTGTCGCACAGTGGGCTAAAATTGCTCTGTAGTGGAGGCAGGGGTATGAAAAAAAAAATGCTAGTTAATAATAAAAAACTAATAATGGTGTTTGTTTCTAAAACTTATCACATGACGTTATTGTATCTGAATAATTTTTCATAAAGTCTTTAACTTAAAAGTTATGGCAAATTAAAAAAAAAATTATGGAAAAATTATGAATTTTTCCGTTAACTCAATTACCTCACATTTCCTCAAAATTAATATCATATATGTATATACATATATAAGGTCTAATGTAATATGTATTTTACTAATTTTTGTGGTTCGGAAAAGTTCGGATTTTTTGCAATTTCAATCATAAGTAATTTCATTACTGAATACACTCATAGAAAAACAGAATTTTAAAATCAAAAATAAAATTTTTATTTTCATAATTCACGTTTTAAACCAGATCATTTTTATTTTAAAAATGAAAACTTTTCAATCTGAATAAGAATGAAATTTTTGAAGTAAAAATGTATTTTGGATTTAAAAAGAATCATACTTAAATTAAAAATGAAAAGAATATTGATTCAAAAACTCGCTCACTGTTAAACATTTTTTGGTGTGAAAATATTTTTTTGTGAGAAATTCAACAAAAACAATAATGAGAATCAATTTTTTTTTTTTTTTTAATTTAGTTTCTACAATGATTCATATAATTCATAAACCCTTTTTTAGGAAAAGAGAAGTATAAATAGGTTACTGTTTGATGTTCCACTATGCCATGCCGTTGGATTAAATTTCAGGTTGATGTCATGGTTCGAATCCGGAGGAGAATATAAAATAAATAAGAAAAAGAAGAGAGAAATAAAGATAGTAAACAGTGAAGACGAAGAAAGAAAGAAGAGGGTGGCTACATTTTTGTAGTTGAGACTCTGATGGAGAGAAGATGAAGAGAATACAGTTGAATTTAATTTCGGGTTGATTTCATGGTTGGAATCCGGAAGAGAATATAAAATAGAGAACGCTGCAGTGGAGCCGAATTTTTTTTCTCATAGTGCTTAAAATTAAAATGAACATTTTTAAATTTAAAATGTTTTTTCTTGATTTCAAAATTTTACAATTAAAATTTTTTAAATAAAAATTTTGGTATTTACATCACTTTTAAATACTTTTTTGCCCATTTTAAGCACGTTTTCATATGTTTTTAAAATTTTTTTCCCTGACCGTATGTCCTATTCCAGTATTGAAAAAAAATTATAATTTTCGCTGAAGATACAAATTCGATAACCGCAAATATCATCTCGTTCGAAAGATGATTAAAATACGCTTCTAACAACATGCAACTTGTAGTGGTTGACCAAAACTCGTTGAGTGACAGTTGGTTAAAATAAAAAAATTGGTTAATTTTTTTGCAATTTTTTTTTTTAATTTCGTTTTTAAACGTATCTAGGGTTCTTATTAGAAGTTTTAAAAATTAGCAAAGTTTTGCTTCTTAAAAATGTATCCCATTTAGGTAATTGCAAACACTTTAAGGGTAAATAAGTATAATGAAAATATACAATTAAATTTCTAAGTCCCTACTTGTCGATTGCAGCCCACTGTGCGCCACACCGGTTCGTGCAAATTTCTCAATTAGTACTATTTTATACATACTTTGTTGCAAAAAAATACATCGCATGGTTAGAAACATGCGCCCATATACATACAAACAAATGCAAATGTAACAGTGCCTACATTTACGTTTAGGTGAAATTATTATGACATGTTAACTAATTGTTATTACATACATAAGTATGTAAATGTTGTAAATATTGGTAAAGATCAGGGATCGTAACGATTATGACTTTTATCGAAAACGTCAAAAAATAACTATTAAATTTTGACTTTTATTTTTTGCGTCAGAAAATAACGATTAAACTTTGATTTTTATTTTTTACGTCAGAAAATAACGATTTAACCTTGATTTTTATTTTTTACGTCAAAAATAAAAATCAAAATGGCGCAGATCAATGAATATTGGTATCTGGGTCATATTTGGTATATAGGTCGATGCGTATACCAGTACGGAAGCGAATGCGAATACCGAATATCGAATACGAATACCAAGTACCGAGAACCGAATATGCATACGAATATGCATATGAATATGTATGAATATCAGTATGAAAAGTGTGTGAAGGGGAATACGGATACCAGTATGAACACGTACATATACCGAATACCGACCACGAATACTGCATATCGAAACGAATACGTATAGCGAATTCCCGAATTCAAATATAGAACACCGAGTACCGAATATTAATATGAAAAGTAGGAGGATGCGAATACAATGTGATGTCATGATGTGATGTCATGATGTGATGTGATGTCATGATGTGATGTGATGTCATGATGTGATTTCATGATGCGATGTGATGATGTGATGTGATGATGTGATGTCATGTCATGTCATGATGTGATGTGATGTCATGATGTGATGTGAAGTCATGATGTGATGTCGTGATGTGATGTCGTGATGTGATGTCATGATGTGATGTGAAGTCATGATGTGATGTCGTGATGTGATGTCATGATGTGATGTCATGATGTGATGTGATTATGTGATGTGATATCATAATGTGATGTCATGATACATATGAATATGTATGCATTCACCTACTTTTCAGATTAATATTCGGTACTGGTCAGTATTTGAATTCGTGACTCGAATTCGCTATACGTATTCGTTTCGATATGCAGAATTCGTGGTTGGTATTCGGTATATGTACGTGTTCATACTGGTATCCATATTCCCCTTCACACACTTTTCATACTCATATTCATACATATTCATATGCATATTCGTATGCATATTCGGTTCTCGGTACTCGGTATTCGTATTCGATATTCGGTATTCGCATTCGCTTCCGATTGGTATACGCATCGACCTATATACCAAATATGACCCAGATACCAATATTCATTGATCTACGCCATTTTGATTTTTATTTTTGACGTAAAAAATAAAAATCAAAGTTTAATCGTTATTTTCTGACGTAAAAAATAAAAACCAAAGTTTAATCGTTATTTTTTGATTTTTTCGATAAAAGTCAAAAAAATAAAAATCACATCGGATTGACCATCTGTGGCTCACGAGCATCACAATGGTAGATATATATAAATGTTAAAAATATTAACCCTTTCCCTTTGACTTTTTGAGTTGAAATTTCAAATATAACAATTATTTTCCATCCCTGGTATAGATAGGTATGTGCACAATTTTGTATGACAAAATTCAACAAATCTTTCTTGTTTTTCTTCTGAATTCCCGCGTCATGCATGCCTGCATTTCATAAATTTTTTCTCACCTACAATATTTTTTTGCTGTGGTTTATATTCTCTAATTTTCTCTGTTTGTTTTTGTATTTGCTTTTTTTTTGGTAGGTGGCGAAAGGTGTAAGTTATCAACAGTTCGTTAAGGTGAGTGACATGTTGGGGCATGTGCGAACAAGTGTTATTTACATGAGCACACATATTCTATATCAAGAAATATACATACATATTTACATACATAGATACCTATCTACATAATCGTATGAAATGAATAACATATTTACAATAGGTATAGATACTTTTACGTGAGCGAATATTCGTATGTGAATATGTTGTTGTTATATTTCTGGACAAGAAAAAATTGACGATTTGACAAGGCACTAGACTTTATACGTAAAAAAAAATTTTTTTCAAAACGCATTTAGCCAAAAGTTAATAATTTTTGGCACACTAAATGTCAAGCCTGTAAAGCACTAGATTTTTTAGTAACAAAAGTGTTGGAAATTGAGTCTGAGTCCATTAACAATTTATTGCAAACTCCTTCCGTATTCAAAAAAAAAATAGCATTAGATACGAATACACTATCAAAAGTCTTTATCTGAAAAAAGTTGCTCATACGCCTAGGCACACATTTGTGTAATTATTATGCATTTTGATCTACATATTTATATAACAACATCCTATGCTCTTAGTCAGGGTTTGAAAAACTGCCAGAAAAACAGCAACAGTCTCAAAAAATAAGCTGCTGCTGTTCTGCGAAATTTGTCATTATTTTTTTAGAACTTTTGAATATTGATTTCCTTTGAAAATATCTACATTCGAAGCAGAGAGCATTCGAATCATTTTTTTTTTGTTTCTCTGTGCTGTTGCTTTGCTGTGTAATTTCAAACAGTTCAGTTAACAGCAAAGCACAGATAAACAAAAATTTCAATTTTCAGTACGGCTTTTTGAAATTTGTTTTTTTTTTTACCTTATAATTTCGATTGTGTTCACATAAATAAAAAAAAAAAACAACAAAAGTCCTGTAAAAAAAAATTATATTTGCATTTTGTTGTTGTTTTACTGTGCTGTAAAAATTTCCACAGTACAGCAACAGTAATTTTTGGAAATTGAAGGTTGCATAGTTACAGTACAGTAGAATTTTTTATTTTTTTTTTACTTTTGTTGCGCTGTTCATTTTTTAATTTTGAAATGAAAATGAAATTCAAAGTAAATGAAAAAGAAAGTTGAAAGTAATTTCAAACCTTGCTCTTAGTCTTCAAAATAAAATCTCTTTGAAGTAGACTTATAAGAGTTGGGTGAACAAGTGGTTCAATAGAGCAGAATTTTTCTCTTTCAGACATCAAGATAAACAGTTTTGGAGGTATTGTTATTTAATTAAATACGTAAAAATGATTTTCGTAAAAAATACATACATATGTATTAGTAGATTAGACCGTATCGCAAAAAAAAAAGTTTAGCAACAGTTTGTTTCATTTCAACATCAACATTTCCAAATTGGCATGGCTACACTGTCAACTTAAAGCGGGCATTGTCACATTAAATATATGTACATGCGGTTGTTTTCATTATATTTGCAAATACAGTAAATACAACAATATGAAACATGAAATATCAAACTTGTTACTTGCTGCTTTGCATACGTGAGTGAGTTGTAATTCATAGATGCTTTTCCGAAAAAAGGGTATGTATGTACAGTGACTCTCAGAAGTATTTTGCATAATTCATTAATACTTGATTATTGAGTATTGGTTTTAGTTTTCTGTTTATTGTAGGAGCTTATGTGTGGGGGTTTAGTTGATTTTCTCTCAATATTTCACTTTCTTCTAGCGACGTTCTTCTTTGTACTAGCAACGTTTTTCCGAAAAATATCACTCATGATGTTAAAATGTGACCACTTTCGAATAAAAACACTTCCGAACTCTTTCTCAAAGCTCTGATATAAGAACCAATCAAAATTTTTAGTCCTGTCTTGAAGATCATGTGAGAAAATCGAAGATTTCGCCAAAAAAATAACCCAAATGCGGGTTTTACCAGGGGAATGGAACAAAATACCTGCGGAACTTTTCCAAAAATTAGCAGAGCCCATCCCCAGACTCTTGGAAGCCATTTCGAAAAAGAACGGATATCATACAAAATATTAAACCGGCTGTAGATGCATTTCTTCACCAATATTACCAATATGCAAAATACTTTTGTGAGCAAAAATGTACGACTTTTCTCGCTTCTTTAATTTTATAAAAAATATGAAATGCATTTTGGTTTTTTAATGAATGAGTTTTTGTATTATGGAGATTCAGCTATAATACCATATTAAAAAAATTTGCAAAAGAATTCGAAAAAAAGGCGAATTTCTAACGTTTTCTTAATAAATGAATTATGCAAAATACTTCTGAGAGTCACTGTATGTAAGTATAAAATCATCAAGGAAGCAAGCAATATAATATTGAATGTCCCACTATTTGATGCCTTTGGACTGAATCTCGTGTTGATGTCATGGTTCGAATTCGCAGGTGTATACAAAATAGATAATAATAATACAATGGCGCTATTATAACTCTGACGAGTTTTATGGCCGAGCTTCTCTCCAAATTCGAGGTGTACTCCTACTAATTGGGTGAACCTACAGTTTCATGCCGGCTCCGAACGGCGAATGCATTTTTTGTGAGAAGCTTTTCGATGGCAGAAATACACTCGGAGGGTATGCCGCCCACTGCCGAGAGGTGACCGCTGCTCTTAAAAAACCCAATAATTGGATTTTTACTAATTAGAAAAATTTGTTTGGTGTTTGCTCGGACTGGGGTTTGAACCCGAGACCTCTGGCATAGAAGGCGAGCACTCTACCCACTGCACCACGGCGGCCACAAAATAGATACTTAACACAATATAGCAGGCAGTGAAGGCGAAGATAAGGGGCCGCAATGAAAAACAAGCGGTGGTGAAGCTACATATTTGTAATTTCTTTATTGTTGTTTGCTTTTCCGACAGGGTAGGATTGCGATGTATTGTGCAATGAATTTCCGTCATCCCTTGTCAAGTGTTATTTGGTTATAAACCGGTTTTGGTTTCGTTCTCGAAACAAGATACAGAAGATGGCACATAACCGATACCGGTTTATAACCAAATCAAACTTGACAAGGGATGACGCAAATTTGTTCCGCAATACATTTCATATTTGTACTTGGAAACCGGACGCGAAGGGAGGATGAAGAGTAAAATGCAAACAAAAGATTTATTTTTTTTTTATCTTTTCTCTGAGTGTTTAAAATCCGAAAATATGTCGATACAACAATTTTCAAGGTAGGCTGACTATCATGACTGTTTTTTGTTGAGTTGACGTCGTTTTGGAAGGATTTACGTTATTATTTCCCTCAGTGTAGATTTCGCTAAAATGCATTTTTTCATATCTTCTGTATTTATGGGCCAATGCCTAAGATTGATACACCAATCTCTTTAGCTTGCGAGGAGGGTTTCCACCTTACTATCGCTTTAACCCTATATGCGTTATTGGGGCCACTTCCACCCATTACTAGTGGTCGGAAACTATCGATGGCACTATCGTCACTATCGATGGTTTCTGAACATCGTATACACTATCGATGGTTTTCGACTATCGTTTGAACTATCGATAGTTTATTGAAAATTTGAAATGTGACCACTAGGCACCAAACAAACGGTAACTATTCCATGCAGGGTTTGAATTGCTGACTAGCAAGTAGTCAAAGCAACATAAATACGACTATGCGTTCTAGTCGCATGGTCGTTTAAAATGTGATAACCCAAAAACATTAAAATTACACTACAATATGGGTATCAAACGAAAGGGGTCAGGTTTTATTTGGACTACGATATATTTTGATAAATTTATCGATAACTGAGTCAGCTCATAATTGTGGAAAAGCGGATAAATATGGATACGGAATACGAATATAGAATACCGAACACCGCACAATGAGTATCAAATGAAAGCGCTTGGCTACACTCAAAAAAAAAAATTACTCAGATTATGGAAAAATGGGAATGATTCGGCGTTAAAGACATATTTCCATATTTTGATGTACAATTTTCTTTAAAACGTGGTTTTTATTCCTTGATTTGAAGAAAATCGTACATCAAAATATGGAAATATGTCTTTAGCGCCGAATCATTCCCACTTTTCCATAATCTGAGTAAGTTGTTTTTTCAGTGTAGGGCTATCATTTGGTCGAGTCTTAATTAATTATGAGATGATCTAGAAAATATCCATCATCCAGAAATTTTTATGGAACATCGAAAAAAATATCAATTGCTCATAACAATTATGATCTGATCGAAAAAATATCGATCTTTGAGTAATTGTTATTGATGATGGAAAAATTTTTCCATTGCTCAATAATTGTTATCAAGTGATTTTTATATTTATTTGTTATAATTTTTATGGCCTCTGGTTAATATATTAATTTTTTTGAACAAGAATAAATGGCTAATAAATAAATAAAACCAAACAATGTACTGAAAAAAGTTTTATTGGATCATCTTCTATTACTTTCATGTATTGGTAAGAATAAGACCAGAACAGGTGGGCAATCGGGTGAGATCATTTAAAACAGATGTGTTTGTGGATGTGTTTGCTGCCGGACGGCAAAAGGCGGTTACAGTGTGAGCGTAGCCGTAGACTCTCCAAATCACCCGAAACTATCGTCAACTATCGATATACTATCAATAGTTTGCAAAAAACTATCGTACACTATCGATGGTGCTGACTATCGATAGTTTCCGGCCTCTACCCATTACTTAGTTTATACCACAGTTGGGCAAAATTTATTCGAATAAGAATAATAGATGAATAAATTTTTTTTATTTTTATTTGAATAATAAATAATTTCGTTTATTCAAACAAAAAATTATTCGAATAATAGATAATTTTCATTTACATATGTAAGAACAAACAAACATACAAACAAAAAAAAAATATACAAATTTTTTTTTTACTATTACTCAGTTGTTTTTTTTGTTGTACCCTGAGTTTTTATTTATTATTTGAAATAACGAATAAACCTCAGAATAATTATTCGAATGAATTTATCTGAATAAAATTTGAAAAATAAATTTTTATTCAAATAATTATCTAAATAAAAATTTATTCGAATAATGCCCAAGAATGGTTTATACCACCTTAATGCAACTTTTTTTACAGCATGTTAAACGTCATCAAGGATCGTCAAAGTGCACTATTATTTCAAAAAAATATATTTACATACATACATATGTACATACATATTTTTTGATTTGAAATGCAAACTAGAGTTGGGAAACTATCGATGGCACTATCGATAGTATCGATAGTTTTTTTTTTAGACTATCGAAGACCATCGATGGTTTTTTCAAAACTATCGAAAACTATCGATGGTAATGTATACTATCGATAGTTTTACAACTTTTAAATCTCCATCTCCATCTACATTACTATTCCAAGTTGTGAATTGAGAATATCAGCTATTGGTAAGTTTTGAGTCCTTGGCTAAAACTACATAGTCAAAATGTCGCGTTTCCAATATTTTGGGCATAGGCGTACGAATCATTTAAATACGATAGTACTATCGATAGTTCATTTTTCTAAGACTATCGAAAACTATCAATAGTTTTTTTTAAACTATCAAAAACTATCGATGGTGCTACTATCGATAGTTTCCCAACTCTAATGCAAACGTATTACTCGAAACGATTTGTTTTAGCCTGACCTACAGTTCACTTTATTGACCCAATTAAATATTTATATTTAAAGCGTGCGAATACAAGCACCCAATTTTTTTTGTTTTTTTTTTTTTGTCATTTGTCATTTGTCTAGGCACATGCCACGTGCTCACATATTCTCCCAGCAACAAAAAATGTCCTGCAAAAGTTCGAGTTTTGCAGACAAAGTAAGCAATATGAGATGACATTTTGCCAAAGTTGCCCGAATATTTTCAGAGCCTGACTTGGCTGACTGCCTACTACACATGAACATACATATGTATGCACCTATTTGCATTTCTTTTTGTTTGAAGAAAGAATGGTGCACATTGAAAATCTGGGAGAGTGGCAACACTAGTTTCAGAGAGCTGTTGCTAGCTTTTAAAAGCGTCCACTTTGCATGACGCTCCGCAATATACATATGTATGTACCTACAAAGGGAAAAATCAATCCACGATGACGCTGTCCACTCTGCGAGACGTCTTCGATGAGCTGATCGATATGTTTGTTGCTGGGTATGTACATACATATTTTTGCGCGTATGTATGTAAGTACAAGAAAATAAATGTGCTTACTTACAATTTAAGCATAGTGCACTATTTCATTTTATATACATACCTACAGTTGCTGTCGCCTGGCAATAAATAGCAATAAAAATAGAAATACATATGTACATACATATTATGTAGAATTAGAAATAGAAAATTCTAAATATCTTACACGTGTATCTCTCACGGTGCAGCCAGTCCGCGGCCAATGAGCGAACCACACAATAATGAGCAATATGTAAATATGCTAAACAACAATAAAACAAAAAAAACTAAAATTTCATTCGCACCACCTACCCACCACTCCACCCTTTTTGCAACGTCAAGAATTGGCATTTCTCCTATTTTCAGTTGGGGCTCTAACCGTGTTGGTGGCATGGTTTCATTTGAGAGCGCCACACTATCGCTTGTTCCGCCACTTTACATACATATGTACATAGAAATGTACGGATAGTGGGTATCGCACTCAATCAGTCACTCACTCGCTTACTTGCTCGGTCGTTCACTGGTGCAACTGTCAGTGTTGCCAGAAAGTTGTCGAGCTTATAGCGAAATTAATAGCGTTTTCTATTCTGAACGAAAATGTTGCATTATTACACGGCAACGTTATCAACATCTGTCCTGTGCCCAATGAAAATGTTGAATTTTTCATGTGATGTATGAAACAAAAATAATGCAGGCCCTTTAATTCTGTTAGGAGCAGAAAATGTTGCCCTGTAGTCGGGGGCAGATTCACATTTTGTCATCAATAGAACAAAAACCCTGAAAAGATTTGTGGAATCTACATACATATGTATGTATGTGGAATAGAACAAAAGATTTGACAGCCCGTAAAAATGCAGAATAAGTGCGACATTTTTTCCCGCGTAAAAAACGCTATGAAAAAGCAAAAAATAGCTAAACAATTTTTTTTTTTTTTGTTTTTTTTTTTTTTTTTTCAAAGTTAAAATAAAAGCCAAAATCATGTTTGTTTTAAAATAGCCTAATAGGCGAATTTTGTAACTCCGTCTCATCTCAAGTCACAAAATTTGAGATTTGAGACATGAGACATTTTTAGTGACTTGAGCCATTTTTGGTATTCTGTAAGCCACAGTCACTAAAAATTTCACCAAAGACTGTGGTGAAAATGTACTGAGACTGTTTGAGATAACAAAATAATTTTACGAATACTCACTTATCGATTACATACGAAAATAGGTTTTGGAAAAGAATTTATGAGCAATATATTGCATTAAAAAAATAAAGCGTATCATTACTACTTATCACTTATAAAAATTATTTATGAATATAATGCTTTATGAGTGTTTTATCTGAACCGATTCGCAAAAAAAGTCATGTAACGTAAAACATTGAAATATCGATAAATATCATATCACATCACTATTTACACTTGCTCGAAATGGCGGAAAAAAGTAAGTTAGCAAAACCAGCAAAATTTTATTATTTTGCTAATTTCACACAAATAAACTTGTTTTATTTCAGAAAAAAGCAAGCGAACAAGCAAAGAGCAAACAAGTTGTAAGTTTTTATAAATTTTGACGCTTTATTTAGTTCACCTCAATGTTTTGTTTATTTTGTGACCTCCTCGCCACCAGGTCACTAATTAGTAACGTATTTTTTGAGACTTGAGACGTGAGCCCGCTTACAGAATACCAAATTGTCTCAAAATCAATCTCACCACGAAAAAGTCTACAAAAGTCTCTATTAGTGACTTAAGACAGCTTACAGAATACTAGTATAATAATCATTTAATTTAAAACCTTTCCATTTCGGCAAAAAAAGTATAATACTCAAGGAAAATAAGGTTTGAACTAGATTTTGAGCGCCTACTAAATGATGATAATCTGCAATATTTAGCAAAATAATAGTAGGTAATATTTGTTTTCCTTTGTAGTTTTTGTTACCATGATTAGTCAGCAAATTTGGCTAAATATGCTAATAAATTATCTAGAAGGTCTTCTGACCAGTTTGAACTACAGCCATAAAATAAAGAAGTGTTAGGCATGTCAGACCACCATAAGCAAAAAAATTATTAAATTATGTGCAAGAGTGAAGAAAAATATTATGTATAGCTAAAGTAGCTAAGCCGCTAAAAAAAATCTAAAAAATAGCTAATAGCTAAACGCAAATTTCTTTGGCTAAGTAAACGTCGAAAGTAATAGCTAAATCTAGCTACAAAATGTATAAAATGGCAACACTAGCAACTGTCATTGCACTACAATGCCGCTCAATATACTTTGGTTAATATGTATACCTTTCAAGTTTGCGTGCTCATGGCGTGCTAAAAATCTAAGCCGATATATGTATAAAGAGCTCAGAGCAAAATGAGACATATTTTTTCTCAGAGCAAAAAGAACAATCGTACAAATAAAAAAAAACGCGAAAACTCGAAACCCAAAAACATGCCGGCAAAATATTTTAATTCGTTTTTGCTCTGAGAAAAAATATGTCTCATTTTTGCTCTGAGCTCGTCATACTATGTACTTAGCCGGCATGAGACTTCATACGAGATTTGAATTAAAAATATGCGAATAATTCCTTCTTTTTTTTAAATAATATGCATAATTAAAATTTTGATTATTCAAAGAGTATTAGATAATCAATTAGTTATCACTGAGTATTTCAGAAAAATTTCACTTAAAACTGAAACACCCTAATGTATTTATATATGCGGACTGCATGCACCTACATAAAGAGAGAGCAAATGCACAAAGTACAATTGCAATTGCACTTAAGTACCTACTTAAACACATACTTATGTGCTGATGATAATTTTCTTCTCACCAACGTTCATTTTTTTTATTTATTATGTAGGTAGTATTTTGATTTTTTTATACTCAGCTGTACTAGTACACAGAGTATTATAGTTTTAATCACATAACGGTGAATTGTAACAGAATTAAATAATCGAGATAGATATAGACTTATATATATCAAAATAATCAGGGTGAAAAGAGAAATCGATTGAGCCATGTCCGTCCGTCCGTCCGTCCGTCTGTAAACACTCTAACTCGCTCAAAAATTGAGATATTTTGATGAAATTTGAAATGCAAGTTGGTATCGAGACTGGGACGGTTGGTATTGAAAATGGGCGAAATCGGACCATGACCACGCCCACTTTTCCTATATAGAAAAAATCGGAAATTTGGTATCTCAGTCACTAATATAGCTGGAGCGATGAAATTTTACCCACGTGTTGAGCTCAGGCCCCTAGGAAGAAATTTGATGAAATTTTGGAAAATGGGCGGTGCCACGCCCATTTATTAAGGGTCAAACGTGGAAAGTTTTATATGTCATAACTCAGAAACCATTGAATATATATCGATGAAATTTGGTACGCATGATTTACTTACTTATGCAAACGTTTGGACGGAAAATACTTAAAATCGGTTGACGGCCACGCCCACTTTTATATATGTATATTACAAAGTGACCTAATAAAAACATTTAAGCCATATCTCTGTCAAATATAAAGATCTATCATTGAAATTTTGTCGCATGAGTCCAACTATGGACATAAAACAAAAACCACAAAAATTTTGGAAAATGAGCGGTGCCACGCCCACTTATTAAGGGGCAAACATTGAAAGTTTTATAAGCCATAACTCAGAAACCGTTGAAGATATATCGATGAAATTTGGTGTGCGTAATATACTTACTTAGGCAAGTGTTTGGACGAAAACTTTCCAAAATCGGTTGACGGCCACGCCCACTTCTATATATGTGTATTATAAAGTGGCCTAATAAAAACATTTTAAGCGATATCTCTGTCAAATATAAAGATATGTCATTGGAATTTTATAGCAGAAGTCCAACTGCGGACATAAAACGAAAAACACAAAAATTTTGGAAAATGGGCGTGGCACCGCCTCTTTTTAGAAACAGGAATATACGAGATTTCTGAGCCCATAACTCGACAAATAATTTATATATAATGACGAAACTTGGTGTGTACACTTTTATTACTTGTGGTAATACATGTTCAAAATTTTAGCGAAATCGGTTTGACGACTACGCCCACTTTTCTACATGGGAACTATAAAGTGGCCTAATAAAAACATTTTAAGCGATATCTTTGTCAAATATAGAGATAATTAATTGAAATTTTGTGGCATGACTTCCACAATAGACCGGAAACAACAAATAGAAAAATTTTGGAAAATGGGCGTGGCACCGCCTCTTTTTACACAAAGGGATATATGAGATTTCTTAGCCTATAACTCGACAAATAATTGAGATATTAAGACGAAACTTGGTTTATACACTTTTATAACTTGTGCTAATAGACACGCAAAAATTTATTGAAATCGGTTATGACCACGCCTACTTTTTAACAAAGATATTTCTGGAACACCCTTTGGGAATTTGTAACGTGACATCTTTGTAACTAGAAGTCAAAAAGGAATGAAATTTTGCACAAACAATAATATTCATATGCTTAGTTGGATGACTGATAAAAATGTTGAAAATGGGCGTGGCTACGCCTACTTTATGCGGCACTCGCTTTATATAAAATACGCCGCGTTTCCATCAAACGCAAACAAACAATGAACGCATACAGCTGAGCATCTAATGTTCGATTCCACTCGAACTTAGGCTTCCTTACTTGTTTGTTTCTTGTTATTTTTTTTTGTTTTGTTTTGCATATTGCATTTGCTCAAATTGACGTTTGTCATGCTTAGTATAGACTTGTAATTATTTGTTGCCTTTTCAGGGCAAACGTTATCGCCTTGTGTTTTTTTTTCTGTCTGATTTTTTCCTCTTCTTACTCTTTGCAAATTTTAATATGCAAAATGTATTTGCATAGGCGCACGAGCTTTTACAATAAACCATGGACATGCTTACATACAAGTATTATATTGCATTATACTTGTAATTTTAATCTTATCAAAAAGCTATTATACGACTATAACATTTTATAAGTAAGTTCTAAAAATATTGTAAATCTAATTACAAAATTAAATAACCGCAAAGTCCAGCACAGCGGTTCAGATGTACATTGTTAATGCATATACATATGCACATATGCACATACATATATACATAGATATATGCACATATGTGATACAATAATAAATTTGATTGCAGTTCATTTGTGGTTTATCACCTAAACGACCGTATGACATTTACGGATCTTAATTCTTAATAGGCATACACGCGCTTACATACATACATATGACACTTAACTTATCGATCGGCTTTTGTATAGTTTCGCTTTGATATACGCAAATATGTAGTTTTATGATTAATATGAACCATATATGCTTTTAATATTTATGTATGAATTGCCGCTAAAATATTAGTCGCATCAATGTGTTTTGATTTCGAAAACAAAATGTGATAAATAGGTGTGTAATTAAGCTAAGGGCGAAACCTTCAAGCTTTTTATTTATTTTTTTTTTGCTTTGTTTTCTTATTTAAACATTATACATATTTAAATATTTTTTCGCGAATTATCGAATACCTGCCGCTGTGGTGCAGTGGGTAGAGTGCTCGCCTGCTATGCCAGAGGTCTCGGGTTCAAACCACGGTCCGAGCCAAACAAATTTTTCTAATTAGTAAAAATCCAATTATTAGGTTTTTTAAGAGCAGCGGTCACCTCTCGGCAGTGGGCGGCATACCCTGCGAGAGTATTTCTGCCATGAAAAAGCTTCTCACAAAAAATGCATTCGCCGTTCGGAGCCGGCATAAAACTGTATTTCCACCCAATTAGTAGGAAAAACAAAAAGGAGCACACCTCGAATTGGGAGAGAAGCTCGGCCATAAAACTCGTCAGAGTTATAATAGCGCCATTGTATTATTATTATTATATTATAAAATATTATACTAATTTAAATTTGTGCTAAATGCGTACAGTCTGGTTTATTGCTTCACTTTTTCTCGTAATTGACTATAAGCCTTACACTAAATAATAATTTGCTTATATATGTACCTGTGTACGTACCCATTTAGGTATCTAGCTACTAATCTTTATTATTAAAATAAACAATAATACTAGTACCTTACATACATACATATTTATCTATTTATTCATGCCTGTTCTGGTGCTCACCAGGTGCCTTTTACACATACAATCGCACTCTATTAACCCACATGAAGCTTGCTAAAAAAAATCCAAAACGTTTGAAGAACGAACCTATTTTTCAACTCGCAACTTTCTTTAACATTGGGACAAGCATTTTTGAGGGCGCCACAATTCATATAGTAAAACCCCCAAACTTCTTCATTTGCTCAAAAAAAGTTTTTTTTTTTTCATTACCATTTTAAATTTTGCGAAATTTCTTTGAGTGATTTTTAAATAAATGAAAAAGCGTTAAAATACATATCGCATAGAAATATGTTGTTAAGAAAAATATAGTAAAATTGCACGAGCTTTAATTAGTACACCTTAACCCTATAACACCTCAACGAAGGGGCTGTTTTGACCCCTCTTTTAGAAAGTCGGAAAAAATAGTATTTTTAAGGTCGCTAGAGGGTTGAAATGTTCTAAAAAAATATTCGCAATAAAAGTTCACTACTGGTCTTCTCAGACAAAATCTTTGTACAATAAGCCTAAGGGGAAAAAAGAGTAGTACTGCTCTAACATTACAGATTTGAGAAAAGTCCCAAGTAGGTCTAGAGTCATACTCCAAAGTACATATATTTAATAAATTGAGTGTTTGTTGGTTAGTGATATGCGTAGTCCTTTGATGAATTTGTAATCAATCGACTAATGATTTAAAGAAAACACACACGATGTGAGTAGTCCACTTTCAAAAGTGGCTATGTGAATTTTTCATATTAAGCCACAATTTAGAAAATACCACTATGGCCTCAAGCTCTATTTTATTTGGATAATTTCTTTGTTATTACCTGAAAGCTTAGCCTATAAGGAATTTGAGGATATAAAAAAATAAAAACGCAATATGAAAAATTTTTATACTCAGCTGTACTAGTACACAGAGTATTATAGTTTTAATCACATAACGGTGGATTGTAACAGAATGAATTAATCGAGATAGATAGATATAGACTTATATATATCAAAATGATCAGGGTGAAAAGAGAAATCGATTGAGCCATGTCCGTCCGTCCGTCCGTCCGTCTGTCCGTCCGTCTGTCCGTCTGTAAATACTCTAACTCGCGCAAAAATTGAGATATTTTGATGAAATTTGAAATGCAAGTTGGTATCGAGACTGGGACGGTTGGTATTGAAAATGGGCGAAATCGGACCAAGACCACGCCCACTTTTCCTATATAGAAAAAATCGGAAATTTGGTATCTCAGTCACTAATATAGTTGGAGCGATGAAATTTTACCCACGTGTTGAGCTCAAGCCCCTAGGAAGAAATTTGATGAAATTTTGGAAAATGGGCGGTGCCACGCCCACTTATTAAGGGCCAAACCTTGAAAGTTTTACATGTCATAACTCAGAAATCGTTGAAGATATATCGATGAAATTCGGTACGCGTGATATACTTACTTAGGCAAATATTTGGACAAAAAATTTCCAAAATCGGTTGACGGCCACGCCCACTTTTATATATGTGTATTATAAAGTGGCCTAATAAAAACATTTTAAGCGATATCTCTGTCAACTATAAAGATATATCATTGAAATTTTATAGCAGAAGTCCAACTGCGGACATAAAACGAAAAACACAAAAATTTTGGAAAATGGGCGTGGCACCGCCTCTTTTTAAAAACAGGAATATACGAGATTTCTGAGCCCATAACTCGACAAATAATTTATACATAATGACGAAACTTAGTGTGTACACTTTTATTACTAGTGGTAATACATGTTAAAAATTTTAGAGAAATCGGTTGACGACCACGCCCACTTTTATATATGGGTCTTATAAAGTGGCCTAATAAAAACATTTTAAGCGATATCTCTGTCAACTATAAAGATATATCATTGAAATTTTATAGCAGGAGTCCAACTGCGGACATAAAACGAAAAACACAAAAATTTTGGAAAACGGGCGGTGCCACGCCCACTTATTAAGGGGCAAACATTGAAAGTTTTATGAGTCATAACTCAGAAACCGTTGAAGATATATCGATGAAATTTGGTACGCGTGATTTGCTTACTTAGGCAAACGTTCGGACGGAAAATAGTTAAAATCGGTTGACGGCCACGCCCACTTTTATATATGTGTATTATAAAGTGGCCTAATAAAAACATTTTAAGCGATATCTCTGTCAACTATAAAGATATATCATTGAAATTTTATAGCAGGAGTCCAACTGCGGACATAAAACGAAAAACACAAAAATTTTGGAAAACGGGCGTGGCACCGCCTCTTTTTAGAAACAGGAATATACGAGATTTCTTAGCCTATAACTCGACAAATAATTGAGATATTAAAACGAAACTTGGTTTATACACTTTTACAACTTGTGTTAATGGACACGCAAAAATTGACATCTTTGTAACTATAAATCAAAAAGGAATGAAATTTTGCACAAAGAATAATATTCATATGCTTAGTTGGATGACTGATAAAACTGTTGAAAATGGGCGTGGCTACGCCCACTTTATGCGGCACTCCCTTTATGTAAAATACGCCGTGTTTCCATCATACGCAAACAAACAATGAAAGCATACAGCTGAGCATCTAATGTTCGATTCCACTCGAACTTAGGCTTCCTTACTTGTTGCAAATTCAATGTTAAATATTTCACATAGCAGTACTTTTTTGTTTTAAAATTGAAACGCATAATAATTACAGCAATGTGACTGCCTAGGCGTATGAGTAACTTTTTTTAGATAGAGACTTTTTAAAGTGCATAAATAAAACATAGAGTCTTTTAAAAAATTATTGTTTTATTTAATGTTCATTTTTTCAGAATACGGCAGAATTTTGCAATAAATTCTTAATGGTCATTGTACAACTTTAAATACTGATACACAATACATCAAGCAGTCAATATCGAACAAATTTCACATAGCCACTTTTGAAAGTGCACTACTCATATTCCACAATACAACAGAAAATTACTTTATTTGGCGAGAAGTTCTCTTCCTTGTTTGCCTCTGTGGAATTAGTCAGAGATCGATTGATTGATAGCAAATTTTCTATACCATTAAACACTAATCGAAACACAAGATGCTTGTAATCGCTTTATAACCATAATACGTATATGGATGTATGGGGTATTGTCTTTTTTAATTGTTGCATAGGTGTGTAAAATATTTTGCTACCGTGTTTAATCAAAGAACTTGCTTTGTATGCATAATTGTTGTACATATGTATGTATGTATGTAATACAAACCAGGGCTGCACATTAACGTTATTTTTTATCAATAACCGAAAAAATATTTTGTTTTCAATTCAACTTTGAAAAATTTTAACGTTAAGTGCTGAACAAAAAAATACTGTTTTGATAATTATCAAAAAAAAATTATGAAAAAAAATTTCGTTTTGTTGATTATCAAAAAACAAATATAGAAAAAATTTTGTTTCGGTAGACAACAAAAAAAATTATCAAAAAAATAACGTTAATAAAAATTCAAAGTAAAATGAAGCCGTAAGCCCGAAACAAATTTTTATTATTATTTTGTTTTTGATAATCAACGAAACAAAATAATTTTGATAATTTTTTTTTTGATAATCAACGAAACGAAATAATTTCAATAATTTTTATTTGATATTCAACAAAACAAAATTTTTTTGTTAATTTTTATTTGATATTCAACAAAACAAAATATTTTTGTTGATATCGTTGTGCAGCCTTGATACAAACCCCAGTCCTGTTTTAGACTTGTAGTTCATGTTTCATACTCGTACAAATACATATGTAAATGTGTATGTACTAGGGATTCCAATTTTTCCGATTTTTACGATCCCGGGATTTTCGGGATTTATTTTTAAAATCCCGGGATCCCGGGATTTATCCCGGGATTTGGACTTTAATTACACAGGCCGACAATATTTCCAAAAAATTTTCTAACTCAAATAAAATTCTACTTTTCTAAAGGATTTCGGTGCGCTGATTCTGAATTTGAAGTCGGATTTTCGGTAATGCGTGTAGGTTTTGAGATATTCGTGTCCAAAGAGATGAAAAATGCGATTTTTTGCTATATTCACTGCTCAATCTGTTAAATTATTTACTTTCATTAAAAGATGATTGCAGCTATTGAAAGAACGATCATTTCTCTTGAAAACAGCGCTTTCCTTTTTCGGGTATCTTATTCGGATATCTACGTTGTCTTCAAAAGAAATGATCGTGCTTTCAATAGATGTAATGAGTTTTTAATGAAAGTGAGTAGTTTTAAAAATATTGAGGAGTGAATATGGCCACAAACTGCGTTTTTCGCCTTTTTGGACATGAATGTCTCAAAAACTACACCGAAATCCTTTTGAAACGTAGAATTTTATTTCTATTACAAAAATTTTTCGACCAGTATTATTTTCCCACATTTGGGGTTGAAAAAAGGAAATATATATTTCGAGGAACGCTACAACTTTAAAGTGCAAAGAAAAATTATTGATATTTCCAAGCTTGCCGAAAAATTCAGAAAATTAATGCAACTTCTGAATAGATAAACATCGGAGGCAAAATTTTGATATGAATTCCGAGTATGCAGCTGCGTATTTAATTTTAGTACAGTGTTGTAAGACTAACAAGTCTAATTAAAATTTTGTTTCCATTTTCTTCCATTATTTACTTTCCATGTGGGAAAATTCCAAAAAACATTTGAGAAATAAATGACTAGGGCATGGAATTTTATGTACTAAAAAATAAAAAATATGCGCATAAAAAATGCAACAAAAACTGAGAAATATGCATGAAAAATAAAAAAAAAATGCATTAATTCATGTTTATTGAAGTTACAATTGGCGCTTTCGATTCGCCATCAGACAAGCGAGGTCGGATCGAACAACAAAAATGTTTGAACTCATAATGAGTAGTAGCCATACTCGCTAACTGGTCGATAAAAATTTCCCTCTGCTCGCTATCATTCACATATAAATTTGGCAGAGGGAAATTTATAGCCAGCAGAGAAATTGTGAATCGAAAGCGGCTAATAGTTAAATAAATTAGGTACAAATATTTTTTAATTCAATTTTGCTCTTACGTTGTACGTTTATACATATGTATGTATGTTTTTATAGATATGTACATAAATTCAGTCTTGAACATTTCATAATTTGTAAAGGTTAATCCTTATTTAACGATTCATTAGCGTACACAATGAAATATTTTTTTCATATTCTCAAAAAGAAAAATTTGCCGATTCGGTCGAAAAAAGCTCTTAAACATAGAAAACGAACGTTCTAAATCCACAGAGGTAATAGGAGCATGTTTGAAAACGGCTCTTTGTCGACAAGTATGCACCGTATCGAATATACTAATAATAGCCGTGTTCACACGAAACTCTATTCGTCGTCAGATGACTGTTATGCATGAATTTCATTTGTATAAAACTGTCAACTAGCAAATTACAAAAATAGGCAATATAATGCGAAATATGTAATAAAAAAATGCAAACAACGCAAAATATGTAAAAATATGCATATATGACCAAAATATGCAAAATATGCAAAAACATTTGAATGCCATTTTTAAGACAATTTCACGATTCGCAAAGATTGTTTATTTATTTTGCTTTACCTAAATCTAAGAAAAACATGTATTTGCATAAATTTCCATGCCCTATAAATGACCAAAAATCAGGAAATAGAAATTATCGAATGAATTTTGCCACAAGCTAAAAGCTTTAAAAATACCTAACGTACGTTTCCTTACAACGCGTACTTCAATACAAAAAAATTTAATTATTAAAAAAAAATCAAAAATTTTAATCCTTACTTTAACTAATGCACTTTTTTATTCTAGCAAAAATGTCGCACTTTCTTCCGGCTGTCACATTTTTTTCTTCTCTTCTACACAGACACAACACTTTTTTGGGGATGTTTGTTCTATTGACAAAATATAAAACTGGCCCGACTACGGGCAACATTTTCTGCTCTTAGCACAAGTAAAAGGTTGCATTATTTTTGTTTCATTAATCACATGAAAAATTCAACACTTTAATAGGGCACATGACACATGTTGATAATGCTGCAATGTAATAATGCAACATTTTCATTCAGAATAGGAAATGCTATTAGTATACAGATCTGAGACCAATAAAAATTATATAAAATATAACTTTTCTTTGCTATAATAGCGGAATATTCTCTCTTTATCTTATCCCGAAAATCCCGGGATAAAATTCTAGCGATCCCGGGATTTTCGGGGTGTCAAAAAGGGCGGGATCCCGGGATCCCGGGATTGGAATCCCTAGTATGTACATATCGACGACTGAGAATAAGATCGCCCTATTTCAAAAATTGTTTCAAAAACGCCCTATTTGAAAAATTGTTTGAATAACGTCCTATTTCAGATTTTGCTTCAAGAACGCCCTATTTGAAAAATTGTTTCAATAACGTCCTATTTCAGACAAGTATTCAAAAGCGCCCTATTTCAGAGAAATATATATGGAATTTTCTCTGAAATAGGGCGTTTTTGAAGCAAAATCTGAAATAGGACGTTATTGAAACAATTTTTCAAATAGGGCGTTCTTGAAGCAAAATCTGAAATAGGACGTTATTCAAACAATTTTTCAAATAGGGCGTTTTTGAAACAATTTTTGAAATAGGGCGATCTTATTCTCAGCCGTCGATATGTAATTGATTTAGACAAACTGTCTAATAATTTTGACATAACATGTAATATTTTTTCATCCGTCAAGCACCTCATTACGTGTACGAATATAAATAATTAAATAAATTAGATTTTTGTGAATCGAAATAATTGAAACCTGTATAGTGGGTAAGAAAATGTATGATTCAACAACTATGTACATACAAATGTACGTAATTCAGGGAACTGCATGGTTGAATAGATATTGAATATCAAGTACATAGTGTACGATGTATTGTGGAACGAATTTCCATCATCCTTTGTCAGAATCTTGTAGATATAAAACAAACAACAAAAAAGAAATACATACATACATATGTATATAGTATACATGTATGTAAATCTCTGATGTAAATACTCGTTAAATTATAAGTGTTTAGTTGTCTGGCTATCGATAAAAGTAATTTTATTATGTATGTACATATGTATGTATGTCCTTGTCCATAAACGCGTAAACAAATATGTATGTATATGCATACGCATGCCAAAAAAGCGTAATAAAATTTTTATTTCGCGCATCACTCAACAAATTTTTGGCTATTTCTGTTGAGGAATATCCACTCTCGATTGAGCGATAATCATAAATTTTTTAAAGTAGCTGAAAAACATGAAAAAACGTGAATACATAAATTACTTGAAGTAATAATTTGTTTTCCTTGAGGTCAATAAAATCAAGGCTGCTCAACGAAATGAACAAAATAATTTTGTTTCAAAAAATATCAATAAAACATATCCAAAAATTATTTTGTTTTGCTAATTATCAGAAACAAAATTTTTTCGTTTCAAAAATTATAATATAATTATTAATTATCAACAAACATACAAACGTATGTAAAATCAATAAAATAATGTATGTATGTAAAATCAAATAAATAATGTAAAATTTCTTTTCTTCATAGAAAACGAAATTATTGAAGTCAATTTTTTTGTTTAAATTTGAAACTATATTTTTTTGAAATAGTAATTGTTTTGATAATTATCAAAACAAGAAAAATTTTGTTAATTTTTTTTGATAACAGTTGAAACAAAATTGATTTTGTTATGCTTTTTACGTTTACAAAATCGAATATTTCAAACGAAACAACATTTTTTTTTGTTAATTGTTAAAAATAACGTTATTGTGCAGCCTTGAATAAAATACATATGCACTCAAATAAATTTTGGTATAAATTTTAAACTTTTTTGGTCGATATATGGAACATGACCGACAAGTTATTAAAATTTAAACTTTGAAAAGTTTAAAAGATTTTTAAACTTTTAAGGATTAAATTTTATTCCAAATTAAAATTTATTTTAAGACTTTCAAAAGCTTAAAATTTAAACCGCTTTTTGGTTTAAATTCAAAAAAAAAAATGTCTGCTCCCAAATCCTCTTCATGCTTTTCCCTATTGTATCTTCTTTCCTATCCTTTTTTCTCCTTTTCTTCCATATTTTGTCCCTCTAACATCCCCTTAATCCTTTTCCAAATTGTGTCTTTTTCCTATC
Organism: Urophora cardui; assembly: GCA_960531455.1. Classification (NCBI taxonomy): domain Eukaryota; kingdom Metazoa; phylum Arthropoda; class Insecta; order Diptera; family Tephritidae; genus Urophora; species Urophora cardui. Next base: position 143,026,829 of record OY482672.1, read on the forward strand.
CTCTTGTTCTCCTTTTCTTCCTTCTTCATTTGATCTGTTTCCATAATTATTTTGTGTTTGTTTGTTTCTCCATTCAAACAACGCCACACAGTCATTCATTCAAATTGTCTAATAACTATAAATGAGCTTTTTATATTGTTCATTTCTCGAAAAAGCAAGTTGGAATTTCAAATAAAAAATTAAAATTTTTTTGTTGAAATCAAATTTTACGACCAATGAAAGTTTAAAATTTAAACCTTGAAAGTTTAAATGAGAAAAAGTGTAAGATTTAAACCAAAAAAGTATGAAAATTATTCCAAAAAATACTTTGAAATATTTGAACTTTTGTAAGTTTGAATTTTAAACCAAAAAGAAATAAGAAACTTTTAAACTTTCGAAAGTTCAAAATTTAACTCAAAAAAAGTTTTAAATTTCTTTCAAACCAAATAAATGTTTAAAAATTATTCCAATACTTATAACAGTGTGTACATGCATATGTACTATATGTATGGATGATTCAGTAGCAGTGTCAGCTGAACCAATTTTATTTTTTCTTGACTGATTATAATTTTTATTTTTAACTAGCTGTACCTGGCACAATTTAAAATCAGTTGGCAATACCTAATAGAAGGCTGCACGAATGGATTCGAAATGGCCAACAATACAGAACCAATACAATTACTCATTCGTAGCGACAATTACATGACCTTAAAAAGGTTCTGCAAATAGTGTACACTACTTGCGAATACTTCGAATATAATCGAAATATATGTATGTACATACATATTTTCATAAACACACATCCAGACGTTGTGTTCAGCAAAATTACGCTGCTAGTGTGAGTGTGTGTATGTGCATATGCATACACACTAGGGCGGGTCGATTGGTAGGGGCCAAAAAAAAATTAACAGGGACACATCGCAATTATAAAAATTTGGGTAATTTCAAGCTTTTTTGCCCAAGAAACCATATGTCTAAAATAAATTTCGAACCAGAGCTTTTTACGATCTACATATTTCCAAAAGTTAGGAAACTTATTTGGCATATTAAGGTGGTTTTATGAAGGAAATAGAGTTCTCCCGAAATTCGCGGAACAACCCGATTTTCATGCGAATATAATACGGAAATCTATACCTAAAATTTTTCCTTAATATATTAAAATTTAGAGGTCGTGCAAATGTCTCCAAATTTCTTTCTCCTTTTATATCAGTGATGATATATAATTTTTATACTCAGCTGTACTAGTACACAGAGTATTATAGTTTTAATCACATAACGGTGGATTGTAACAGAATGAAATAATCGAGATAGATATAGACTTATATATATCAAAATGATCAGGGTGAAAAGAGAAATCGATTGAGCCATGTCCGTCCGTCCGTCTGTCCGTCTGTCCGTCCGTCTGTCCGTCCGTCTGTCCGTCTGTCCGTCTGTAAATACTCTAACTCGCGCAAAAATTGAGATATTTTGATGAAATTTGAAATGCAAGTTGGTATCGAGACTGGGACGGTTGGTATTGAAAATGGGCGAAATCGGACCATGACCACGCCCACTTTTCCTATATAGAAAAAATCGGAAATTTGGTATCTCAGTCACTAATATAGCTGGAGCGATGAAATTTTACCCACGTGTTGAGCTCAGGCCCCTAGGAAGAAATTTGATGAAATTTTGGAAAATGGGCGGTGCCACGCCCACTTATTAAGGGCCAAACATTGAAATTTTTATATGTCATAACTCAGAAACCATTGAAGATATATCGATGAAATTTGGTACGCGTGATTTGCTTACTTAGGCAAACGTTTGGACGGAAAATAGTTAAAATCGGTTGACGGCCACGCCCACTTTTATATATGTGTATTATAAAGTGACCTAATAAAAACATTTTAAGCGATATCTCTGTCAAATATAAAGATCTATCATTGAAATTTTGTCGCATGGGTCCAACTATGGACATAAAACAAAAAACATAAAAATTTTGGAAAATGGGCGGTGCCACGCCGACTTATTAAGGGGTAAACATTGAAATTTTTATGAGTCATAACTCAGAAACCGTTGAAGATATATCGATGAAATTTGGTACGCGTGATTTGCTTACTTAGACAAACGTTTGGACGGAAAATATTTAAAATCGGTTGACGGCCACGCCCACTTTCATATATGTGTATTATAAAGTGGCCTATTAAAAACATTTTAAGCGATATCTCTGTCAAATATAAAGATATATCATTGAAATTTTATAGAAGGAGTCCAACTGCGGACATCAAACGAAAAACACAAAAATTTTGGAAAATGGGCGTGGCACCGCCTCTTTTTAGAAACAGGAATATACGAGATTTCTGAGCCCATAACTCGACAAATAATTTATATATAATCATGAAACTTGGTGTGTACACTTTTATTACCTGTGGTAATACATGTTCAAAATTTTAGCGAAATCGGTTTGACGACCACGCCCACTTTTATACATGGGAACTATAAAGTGGCCTAATAAAAACATTTTAAACGATATCTTTGTCAAATATGAAGATAATTCATTGAAATTTTGTGGCATGAGTTCCACAATAGACCGGAAACAAAAAATATAAAAATTTTGGAAAATGGGCGTGGCACCGCCTCTTTTTAGACAAAGGAATATACGAGATTTCTTAGCCTATAACTCGACAAATAATTGAGATATTATAACGAAACTTGGTTTATACACTTTTACAACTTGTGTTAATAGACACGCAAAAATTTATTGAAATCGGTTTATGACCACGCCTACTTTTTAACAAAGATATTTCTGGAACACCCTTTGGGAATTTTTGTAACTAGAAATCAAAAAGGAATGAAATTTTGCACAAAGAATAATATTCATATGCTTAGTTGGATGACTGATAAAAATTTTGAAAATGGGCGTGGCTAAGCCCACTTTATGCGGCACTCGCTTTATGTAAAATACGCCGTGTTTCCATCAAACGGAAACAAACAATGAAAGCATACAGCTGAGTATCTAATGTTCGATTCCACTCGAACTTAGGCTTCCTTACTTGTTTTCAAAGTCCTTAATGAACAAGAAGAACATTTCTTATCATTAAAAAATGGAACATATGTTTGTTGGACTTTTATTTTTTTGGTCCACCTTAATGCCATATGCACATTAAATAAACAAACAAACCAAAGAAACAATAAGGTTTTGCGAATACTTTATAACATGGTTATTATTATGTTCTATTCTATCGTGGCGAATAGTGTACACTAATCGCTCCAACAGAGCAAATAGAAATAGTATTTGTATTCCAAATGAAAAGTATGGGTTATATTCGTATCTGAATTGAAATTGTGCTGTGACTAATTGTACAATGCATAGAGTATTCGCAAATATAGAAGAGGCAAATGTTATTGTGCAGAGGTCTAATACCTATGTAGATGACCGAACTTTCCTCGGGCTACCACCCTCAGCAAAAGTCAAGTTAAAAAAAGAGGAAAATAATTGATAAATTTCAAAAGTTTGCCCTCTTCATGTTCTTATCCCTTCTTTTTCTTCTTATAAATCTCCCACTTGCTTTCCATCTACTTTTTCTTTTATTTTACCCTTTCACTTTACCTTTCCATTTACCTCTCCCTTGCCTTTCCTTTCCTTTCTTTTCCTTTTCTTTCCTTTCCTTTCCTTTCCTTTCCTTTCTTTTCCTTTCCTTTCCTTTTCTCTTCTTTCCTTTCTTTTATTTTCCTTTCTTTTCTTTTCTTTTCTTTTCTTTTATTTTCTTTTCTTTTCTTTTCTTTTCTTTTCTTTCCTTTTCTTTTCTTTTCTTTTCTTTCCTTTCCTTTCCTTTCCTTTCCTTACCTTTCCTTTCCTTTCCTTACCTTTCTTTTCCTTTCCTTTCCTTTCCTTTCCTTTCCTTTATTTTCCTTTCCTTTCTTTTCCTTTCCTTTTCTTCCCGCGTCCTTTTCCCGTCACATTACCGCTTTCTTTTCTTTTCCCTTTCTCTAAAGCCATCCTTACCTCTCCTTTTCTGTGTTTCTCTCTTTCATGCACCCTCCTATTCCTTCTTTCATTCCCTGTCCTACTCTCTTCCCAATCCTCTTCATTCCATTTTCGTTATATTCTCTCTTTTTTTCCGTCCCTTTGCCTTTCCCATTCCCATTACTATTCCGCTTTCCCTTCTCTATGGATACCATCGTAGCTTAGAAACACTCCGTGTTATCTGGGTCCGCTCTTTTACCTAAATTGGGTACCGGGCCTAAGAATCTCTATGAAAAGAGATCTATGTATGTACCAGAGCTCTATGATATTAGTATTTAATGCGTGGTGAACCAATCTGTCTATGTTTGCACTTTGTTGGGTTTTCCGATATTTTAAAACCGGAAAAAACGTATTAAATCCTCGTAAATTCTCGGAAAAAAATATACCACTCTCGAGTTTGGACGGACAATTTAGGATATTTTAAAGAAAGAGCAATAACCAACACCTTTCATTTGATAGCTACCATCATCTGGTATTGGGGGTTCGGGTCGTAAAACTTCTAACTGCAATTTCACTGTTACCGTTATCTAACGGGGAAGTGTTCCCTATACAACTTAAGTACGCTCTGGACTTCGATTAACAGATCACCTTTATCATGCCGGCAGGAATTCGCCACGGTCTTGCAACCTTCAGTCAGCGTGCGTGATTCATAACCGAACAATATAATGTAACCAACATTAGGTTTGTTTATACATTACGAAACGTTTGTAAAACGAAGAATCATTTTCATTTTCGTATTCATATTGTACCTAAATCGAAGGTCATTTTCGAATATTCATACTTAGTAACGTTTATGGCGACTTTATCCAATTGCATTTTCGTTTCTTTGCCTAATTTTGTGCTTTGTATACAATTTATATTCAATGAAACAGATGACTTTTATTATTAAAATTTTAGTGATAAATTTATAAGAAGTAATATTACGTGATTTCATATGAGCACACATACATATAAACAGAATTTATTTGCCAAATCCCTGTAAAAATTGTTGGACTACTTGGTACATTTGTGCCACAGTCAACTAGCTACTAACTTGTCACATGTAGCCAATCATTGGGCCAGTTCACGTATATGGTACATTTGTGCCACATTCAACTAGCTACGAACTTGCCACATGCAGCCAATAATTGGGCCAGTTCATATATATGTATGTATGTAGATTCGTGTTTGAAGATCGGTTTTAACGATCGTAACCACTGCACGATGTTTATTAACAGTGTTGCCAAGAAGCATTAATCTAAATATTTAAAAAAAAAATGGTCTTGAGAGCTCAAGAATGAAGTAGTTATGAAAATAAAAACGACCAAAAAACCAAAAGTAAAATTTAATCGGATGAGCCAGTCGATAAACAAGCTCTACTAATTAGCACAAAGAATTGCTTGAAGAGATGTGGCGGTCTCCTAAATGGATCTATAAATTCTACCAAAAAATATTAATTTTTCACATCAATTTTTTCTTAAAAAAAAAAAATAAATAAAATTGGTCTTGAGAGCTCAAGAATGAAGTAGTTATGGAAATATTTTACATTTTTAACTCCTTAGAGTAGTTTAAAAAGTAGCTTGCCGTAGCTAGTTTAAAAAGTAATCTCTTGTAGGTGGTTTGCAAAGTAGCTACGGCAAGTTTTTAAACTAGTTTGATGCGATCGAGCGATGGACCATGTGGTCCTGTGCTAGGACATTGCAATGTTAATTGGACCAATATTTTTATATGGAATGTGGCAGGTTTTGGGCTAGTTGATTGCCACAAGCGGCTGGTTTGTACATGCATGTATGGACTAGTTCCGTTTTCTGCAGGGATACAACCAACTTTCCTAAGTGAATTATTGCCAACTAGATCACATGATTTGCAGTGCATGAATATACAAACAAACAAACAAACATATGTATGAACATATATGTAAACGCACTTCTTCATTCTCTTCTAACTAATTTAGGTAATGCAAGGAGAAAATTGTAAATCTTTCAACTTGCTAAAAATGCTACTTTTTCGCAGCACAATTCAGTGCAACCAATGAATGCACCGTGTAACATTGGAAATATTGAATGTATGAAAAACACATCAGCCGCCATAAGTGTGACTTCTTCACACCAGTTGTGATATGATAAGGGGTCGGGGGTTCAACAGTTTTTTGCATTTATAATTATTATTAAAATTTTATAGCGGAGAAATTTCTTTAATTTTATTTCTGTTTTTTTTTTGTTTTTTTTTTTTTATTTCATTTATCATTGGTAATCAGCAGATGAGCAATATGCAATCGTTTTTTTTTTTTTTTTTAATCATTTTTTAATCAAATTGAAGCGATCAATCACAGTTAACGTGGCGGAATTGTAGGAAGCGCGCTAAATTGCAACGTTTCACACTCGAAAAGATTTATAAATTATATTTATAAACAAAATAGGCATTAAAAAGCATATACATAGATTAAGGGGGGGAATGGCTGACGCGATACCAATACACTTAGGTCAGTATTGAGGCAAATTGTGTTAACACGAAAACAGATTAATCTTACTTTTTTAATGCTTGATCAATTTCTGCGATTTTACAAATGTATATAGACTGTGTAGGAAATTACGAAGCTACCAAGGATTGCCGTCTGGTGCAGGGCGTTATATTCGTTTGCTTGTTACTACGTATGGTTTTTACATACGGCAGACAATTTTTTAGAACGTCTTAACCCTCTAGTGGCCACCTAAATGCTATTTTATTTGGACTCTATAAAAAAAGAGGTCAAAGCGACTTATTTGCACTCCGAGCGCTTCTGAAGAAATCAGAAAAAGCAGTGCAGCGCTTCTCTCCCACTGCCAATAGTGATGAACAATGTTTCCGCTAAAAAATTTCAAAAACTGGCCGAAAAAAGGAAAACAAGTATCCCCCAAATTTGTGTAGCCAGAAACGCATTTTTATATATTTTTGGGGTTTATTTCTAGGAAGCGCATCCACTTTTCCGAATGGGATATTTCATGCCGTGATTTTGGGTTATTATTTCCCGTGATCTTTTATGTTCCTTGTACAAAGATTTTGTCTGAAAAAACCCCTAGTGAAATTTTATGGCGAATAATTTTCTAGAACATTTTAACCCTCTATCGGCCTTCAAAATACTATTTTTTCGGAATTAAAAAAAAAAGAAATGAGTCAAAACGACCTCTTCGTGGAGATGTTAGCGGGTTAAAGTATTCTACGAAATTAATGCTTGTGCAATTTTACTATATGTTTCCTAACACAAATTTCTATACCATATGTATGTATTTTTAACCTTTTTACTTTTTTTTAAAAATGGCTCAGACAAAATTTCGCAAATTTAAAATGGTAATAAAAAAAATTAACCTAAGGGAACAAAACGGTTTGAGGGTTTTACTATATGGATAGTGATATTTCATTCTGTGTGGGACCACACTAAACAACAAACCTCAATTTGTGTGACAGTGTAATTTTTTAATTAAAAAAATCCTCTCGAATAACCTTAATTTTAATTGGCTGGTCCCAATAAAATCAAATTAGTGATTTTCTTCCCCCTCAATCGGTAGTAGCACAGTCGAAGATATCAAATATACATTTTTGGTCCCAATCGGAGACGGTGCCTCTCATAGAACAAAGTTTTGAAAATTCTACAAAGACTCAAAAAATTACATTAATTTTTGTATTATATCTAATGCCAAAAATCAGTAGTCCTGCAAGGATATTAAATATAAATTGTTGGTTCCGATCGGAGACAGAGGTCGTATATGGTAATCTGAAGTGAAATTAAAACGCTCCTTAAAAGGTAACAAAAAGTGAAAAAAGATACGAAAATGTCCACACAATTTGTTTATTTTCTTATTAATTTTTAATTTAATTATTTTTTTTATTAATATTAGAGCAGTATTTGCAAATTTTTACGCCTTGTTGTGTTGTCAGATCACTTATAGAGCGCTCTGGTTCCGTTTATTTTAAGCATGTATGTACCTACAGAGCGCTCTGATTTTGTGGGTTTTTTATCATTTAGAAAGCACTCTCTTTTTGTAGTTTTTAGATTATATAGGGATCGCTCTTTTTCATCCATTTACCCGTGTTATAGGGACCATGTTGTGTTTGGAGATTTGGACAATCCGCGAGCACGCCTACGATCCCTATAGAGCGCTCGATTATTGCTCATAGTAATACTATGATAGTATGATGTCCTTTTCTACTGGGATATTAGCCTTGCGCAAATGTGATAAAAAAATGTTTCTTCATACCTTTAGGGCCACTCTAATGTACATGTGTAAGCTGCAATAGCCAGCCAGCCAACTACCGCAACAGGTACGCAGCTTTGCGCGAAACTCCATGCAACAGCCATTAGCGATCGATCGCCAATCCACGATCTACAATCGACGTCCATTTAAAATGCCTCTTAGTAATGAAATAGTAAAATAGAGGGACGCACGAATTTTACTTTTCTGCGTTGCATTTGCATTTGCCAATTTTACGCCGTTTTAAAATTTTTATTATTATTTAAAAGAAAAAAGTTATAAAATAACAAAAAAAAAAGAAATAAAATAAAATAATAAAAAAAAAACCACAATACAAAAACAAAAATAATAATAAAATCAAAAAAAAAAAAAAAAAAAACACAAAAAAACAAGCGACGGCCGGCAAATTTTCTGCTCACCCCGTGCGCCCAGCGTGGCTGTGGCTGTGACTCTGCCTTGTGTGGTTGTTTTATTATTATCGTATTGTTGTATTTAGTGTTTGCATTTCATGTTTTGCAACTCAACTTGCTATGTGGATATGCTATTTGATGGTATGTATGTACATATGTAGGTAGGGAAGAAGTGGCAGTGGAGGAAGACGAAGCAGCAGAAGTAATTTTTGCAAGACTTTTGCATCAAAGTTGTAAATGTCTGGCAGCAAATTTTCTGTAATAAATTTCTTATTCTTATGACAATCCGAATGCGCAACGTTGACGGCGCGCGTTGCCTAGTTGTTGTAGATCGCACTGCTGTTGTTGTTGCTGCAGTGGTTTGCGGTGTTTGCGCAGAGGCGTTCGCCGCATTACCTCCGATGATCGTGACTGCTGTTGGCTGCGTATTTGCGCCGGCTGTTGGCGGTGACGCTGTCACTGCCGGCCGTCGATAGTCGCCTGCCGGCACAGTCGCTGCCTCAGCTGGCTCTGAAGAGCTGATATTTATACGCTGACACCCCACGCTCTACCTCCCTATACGCATATGTATGTCTACTGGAGCAGGTACTTACTAACTTACCCGGTGATCTGCGCAGCGAGTGTGGTCGTTGATCCACATGAAAACGCTGACTGAAATGTTATGAACTGATCTTCTAGAATCTGAATCCACGGGGTGATACTAATTGCCAGCATGCAGTGTGCGGGTCGTTGTCGGCCATGATACGGCGCGTTGTGTTGCGATGCGCCGCGTCACAGCGAAGGGTGTCGGCAGCAATGGTTTGGTGACGCGCGCACGCAAATCAGCTTTGCTCTACACGCCGCTCGCAAACTCACAGCAGACGCGTTTTATGGCGTTTTTATAATGGTTATATGTTTGTATGTGATCTTTCTATTTTGTTGTTGTTGTTTGCTTCCTCTTAATGCTGGCTCTGCTTCTTCTCGTTCTTCAACTTAATTTTATTTCTTTTAATGTGAAATTGCTCGAAAGATTTTTACGATCGTACAGCATTAGCAAGGGATCAATGGAACGGCGATAGCGCGGCTTTGGCTATAGCTAAATATTGTGTATGAACAAGTATATATGTATGTATGTATATATGTATCTATGTACCCACTGACTGTCTGCAAAACCAAAACCAAACTCAAATCTACAAAAAAAACTAGTAAGAGCGTGGCTGCTTGCGGCCGTACCGCAGACTCCATACCTTTCATGAATGGGTCTGATTTTGCTTAATTTACACATATTTTGACCTTGACAGTTCACAGTAACATCGTTTAGGTCCAAATGGGTAAAAACACTACAAGGTTTTATGTCCTTAGCTGTTTACATGCAGTAGTTATAGCCCATAATGCCCATATCTGAACAATCGGTTGTATGGGAGTGATACGTCCCTGTAGGGAAGGTCACTAGTTCCGAACTAGGTCGCTTCTAGTGCATTTACCGACACTACTAGTGCGAGCTAGGCGGTGTTAGTTGTCACTCTCTGCACTACATTTTCGATAGTTCCGAACTAGTACTAAATTCTACAGTTTACACTAGTTCGTTTGTTGGCACAATTTCGATAACTCTGAACTAGTGCTGGAAAAACATCGATGTTTACGAGTATCGATATTTTCGATATTTTTGAGAAAAAACATCGATATATCGACCTTTATATTAGAGCTCTAGATACCCGGGTATCGAACAATTCGAAAAGATCGAATTTGTCTGAGGCTCGTTTGTTGTTCAAATGCCCGTACAAACATTCGAGCATTCGAGCTTACAGACAAAAAAATTTGTATCAGGAAAACATAAAAAAAAATTCATATGAAGACAACAAAAAAAAAAAAACAAACGAAAAATACAAACTTCAAATGCCCGCATTGTTCAAATGCCCGTGCAAACATACGGGTAATAAACAAACAAACAAGTGTTCGAGAATTTGAACAGCATTTGTTCGGGCTACTCGAAAATGTTCAAAAAAATCGATATCGATAATCGACTTTATATAAACCTTAATTTAACATATCTATATATAACAGCTTTATTTTTCGAAATGTCTGCATTCATTATTGTGCCCTGAATTGAACGAGAGTGAGTCATTTATATTACTCTAAAAATTAACTAAATAAACATTTAAACTAAATATTTCAATTTATTATCAACAGAAATCTTTTTTGAAAAGGGAATTCAATAATAAAAAAAAAAAAACGAAAAAGGTAAATTTTGTTCCAGCCAGAAAGAGTAGGTATCAATTACAGTGGTTCACTGAAATATTTCGCATTTAAGTTATTTAAAAAACCATGTTAAAGACTAAATGGTTTGAAATAGACAAATTAATAACGCATTCTAAATACCTTTTACACTCAGAGAAAATAAACCAAAAATAAAATTTTTATTTTTATAATGCACGTTTTCAACCGTCATTTTATTTTAAAAATGAAATTTTTTAAATTAAAATTGAAATTTTTGGAATTAAAAGGTATTTGGGATTTAAAAAGAAAATGTTTAAATTAAAAATAAAAATGAATGGAAAAAAACCATAAGTTTTTGGTTCAAAATCTCATAGTGCTTAAAATAGAAATAAAAATTTTTAAATTTAAAATGTTTTTTCTTCATTTTGCAATTCTACAATGAACATTTAAAAAAAAAATGTTCGTATTTACATTACTTTTAAACACAGGAATTTCTACATAGGAATAAAATTTAAAAAAAATCTCCAAATTTGGGGAATTACCCACAACACGGCAATGCTGCCTTTTACCAGCTTCTTTCCGCGTTTATCAGTGATGGATCCATGACCGTCGATATATCGAATATCGGAAAAAAAATATCGATATATCGAAAAAGTTCAAAAACATCGATGAATCGATATTATATCGATATCGCTTCCAGCACTACTCTGAACTAGCTACAAGTACCCACAAATTCTGAAGTTTTACATCTGCCGCTTAAGTGCAGCCTTTGACACACTTCATGCTAGTGGCGCGATGGCCGACTGGCTAACGCATGTGCCTTTCAATCTGAGGGGCGCGGGTTTGAATCCTGTCGGTGTCAAGGTGGATGATAATTTTTTTTTTTTAATTTTTTTTAACTAATATTTATACCTTTCATGGGAATGAAATGGTATTATAACTTTGTGCCGAAACACGAATGGTGAAAGTACCAGAAGGAGGCGTGGCAGACCTACCAAAGTATATACCAATATGATCAGGATCATGAGCTGAGTCGATTAAGCCATGTCCGTCTGTCTGTCTGTCTGTCTGTTTGTAGTCCCTCAGTTTTTGAGATATCTGCTTGAAATTCGGAATGTGAATGTATATTTAGGAGAAGCTGATCATTTGTCGGAATCGACCGAATCGGACCACTATAACATATAGCTGCCATACAACCGATTGTTCAGATATGGACATTTTGGGGTATAACTTCTCCATTTGAACAGCTGCGGGAATGAAACTTTGAAGTATTTGTACGCATATGGACCTAAATAATGTCACCGAAATTTGTCAAGATCGGACCACTATAACATATAGCTGCCATACAACCGATGGTTCAGATATGGACATTTTTGGGTATATTTTCTCCATTTAAAGAGCTAAGGACATGAAACTTTGTAGTATTTGTACTGATATTGACCTTAATAATTTTACTGAAAATTGTCAAGATCGGGCGACTATAACATATAGCTCCCATACAACTCATTGTTCAGATATGGCCATATTGGGGTATAGTTTCTCCATTTAAAGAGCTAAGGACATGAAACTTTGTAGTATTTGTACTCATATTGACGTTAATAATGTTACCGAGAATTGTCAAGATAGGACCACTATAATATATAGCTCCCATACAACCGATTGTTCAGATATGGACATTTTGGGGTATAACTTCTACATTTTAACAGCTGAGAGAATGAAACTTTGAAGTATTTTTACACATATGGACCTAAATAATGTCACCGAATTTCGTCGAGATCGGACCAATACAACATATAGCTCCCAACCGATTGTTCAGATACGGACATTTTGGGTTATAAATTCTCTATTGAAATCATGAAACTTTTTTCTACTGAATCTTTGCATAAATAACTCACAGAATTGAAAGTATACATTAAACAATTTCCGACTATGCAATTTTTCATTTCCCCATTCATGAAAGGTATGAAGTCTTCGGTACGGCCGAAGACAGCCGCGCTCTTACTTGTTTTTATTTATTTATTTAATAAAAATTTACAATAATATTTAAAAATTAATAAAATAAAAAAAATTAAAAATAAGCCTGAGGGATCGGAAAAGCATAATTAGGGGAACATTTCATTTCATACAAGATGCAAATAGAAAACTTTATATAAAATGCTTCACTAAACATCTGAGAATTGCAGAAATTTACAAAGCCGACGGCAATTGAACGAACGAAAAATGTTCATAGAATTTTTGTCACTTCGAAATTGCATACAAATCAAAGTGTGTCTAATAATGCCACTCAATTCACTCCTTCTGAACTGGTGAGGGTCTAACTACAACTGATCTAGTTCCCTTTTGACACCTTTTCGCTAGTTCGGAACTAGAAATTTAGCTCACTAGTTATTGAGTTCCCTGCAGGGGTTATAGTGGTCCGATTCGGCCGAGTCCGACAAATTATCAGCTTCTCCTAAAAATACACTCACACTCCTCGTACTTTCACCATTCATGTTTCGGCACAAAGCTATATGTAATACTCGTACCATTTTATTCTCATGAAAGGTATAAAAGAAGACGTAGAAGCATCCAAAGCAGAAGAAATCTCACAAAAAAGTTGGGGGCCTTCATGGCCTCATCACATCAACAGTTCGTCGTCGTCGTTGCCTCGACGGCTGTTTCGCGCGTCTTTCGTTTTGCGTTTCGGTTTCACAGTAGCATATACAAATATTAGTTTATAAATAAGAAACCAGCGCATGAAAAAATATAAAATTATGAAAATGGTTTTGTTTTTTTTTTTTTTTACTTACAATTAGTGGAGTTACAAAAAGTTTTTATTGCAACCAATGCACAAAGTGTAATGGCACGAACGGCCGACCGGCGTACGAAGTTAATTGCAATGCGAATGCGCGATGCTGCGGCTGATATTTTTTGCTTAATATTTTTTATTATTTTTTCGCTTAATATTTTTTATTATTTTTTCACTTAATATTTTTTATTATTTTTTTATTATATACTACGTACATACATATTTCCTTGTTGTTTTTTTTTTTGTTTTTGAGTCAAGTAATTGAAACCGCGCCGAAATTGAGAGGGGCAGGATACCAGCTAACCAACTAATTAAATGTTACGTTTATTAAGCCATGCGAGTTGAGATGGCGCAAATTTGTATTGATAATCCTTTTGTTCGAGTAATACTTATGTATGCAGAATGGAATTATGTATGCATGTAGTGTCAAAATTGAAAATTGATATGTTAAAATTTAGATATATGTACATACATACATATAAATACATATACATTAGATGAGTTTTTTTTTGTATGGGATTCTTTAAACCTTCTCAGATCCTCCCTCCGGCACCGGAATATGAAAATAGGATGTTTTAGAGTAAGTAAACTGAAAAAAAAATTTCACTTTTCCAAAAACTGGATGGAGCTACACCGAAAACCGCGAAAATTCCCAGAATTTCAAGGTATGTTTAGATTTATGTCTGAAAAAAGTTAGGATTTTGCACAAGAAAAAAAATGTATATCCATCCATACGTAGAATTAACCGCTAAATCGAATGGCCTATTCCATTTTTTGGTACACTACCCAGGGAAGGTAATATCGCGGTCTAAAGTGATCATTTTCTCTTTTTTCTCATGAATCTTCAACTTCTTGCCCTATACTCTTCCCGAAATCGGAAATTATTTTTTAACTAAATCACACGGTAGGCTGCGTTATTTAATGCGCTTTCCAGAAATGTATGGCTATTAAAAATCGAATAAAATTTGGATGAGTTCATCAAGTTTAAATGAAGTAAAGTCGGGTATAAAAGGGTAACATATCTTAAAATTTCTTAAATTGTTTAACAATTTTGCTCTTGAAGGCGGTTTTTTGGGTTTTTAGTGATAGTTTTATGTGGATGGATAACTCCACAAATGCAAAAAAAAATAGAAAGGCCGAGACCGCGGATAACGGACAAAAAGTTGAGCCGGATGGTGCCAAAACATTTGTGGGCAATATGGGTATCAAAATAAAGATTTTACCTAGGACTTTAATGTAAAGTCAATCCATTTTGCTGTGTCCACCGTTTCGACACATATCAGTCAAAAATTAGACTCAAATTTCGCCGATATCCTTTAAAATATTCTGTAGTCATCCTGGACCACTTATTCGCCAGTATATCAGAAATTGGCTAAGAAATTGGCATGTAATAAGTTCCATATGCAAGCCCTAGCTAAGACCTTTAATTTGATACCAATATTGCCCAATAATATTTTGGCGCCATCCGGGGCCACGGTTTTTTCCGCTATCCACGGTCTCGATCTTCCAAATTTTTTTTTACATTTGTGGAGTTATCCAACAAAATAAAACAATCACTAATAACCCAAAAAACCGTCTTCAAGAGCAAAATTTAAAAAAAAATTGAGAAATTTTAAGGTATGTTACCCTTTTATACCCGACTTTACTTCACTTAAACTTGATGAACTCATCCAAATATTATTCGATTTTTAATAGCTATACATTTCTGGAAAGCGCATTAAATAACGCAGCCTACCGTGTGATTTAGTTAAAAAATAACGTTCGCTTTCGGGAAGAGTATAGGGCAAGAAGTTGAAGATTCATGAGAAAAAAAAGAAAATGGTCACTTTAGGCCGCGTTATTACCTTCCCTGGGTAGTGTACCAAAAAACTGAATATGCCATTCGATTTAGCGGTTAATTCTTCGTATGGGTGGGTATCAATTTTTTTTCTTGTGCAAAATCCTAACTTTTTTCAGACATAAATCTAAACATACCTTGAAATTCTGGGAATTTGCGCGGTTTTCGGTGTAGCTCCATCCAGTTTTTGGAAAAGTGAAATTTTTTTTTCAGTTTACTAACTCTAAAACATCCTATTTTCATATTCCGGTGCCGGAGAGAATATCTAAAAAAAACTCATCTAATATACATATGTATGTATGTACTAATCTGCACGCTAGTGAAGTTAAAAAAAAGCAAATGATCGATTAATCGAACGAGTGAGGAAAGATAGATCATTGTGTACAAATACAAGTTAGCTCACTCATCGCAAACTCGTTGAAAAATTATCGTAATATCATCGGCAAATGTCAAATTCGAATACAGTCCAGCATGGCGATAAATTTTGAGAGACACTTTCGAATGGCGGCCGTTTGTGGTTGTTGTAAGAAAAAGGACCTTAATAATTGCAAGCTCATAGCAATCAAAACAGCAACGCAATTCCGGAATTGGGAATTGAAAAAAAAACAATTCATAATTACGAAACTAAATTAAGGCTGAATTCGGAAAACGCAATTCCCGGAGAGACGTAAACGCCAGCTATTCCACGAATAACATGCGCAGGAATGTAAAATCAACAACCTATAAAACAGAAAGAAGCAGAGCAACGTCGATTGCTTTCACAGTTCCACTACCGTTATTGGGCCATAACAGCAACCTTAACAATCAGCTGATCGCAGCTGTTAGCAGCGTTCTCATTTTGGTTATTTTTTACCAAAATTGGATACCTTTTTTTCGTTTGGTTACGCGGTTACTTTCTGCCGATTTTGGTTACTTTCAAGATCCAGGTAGTCAGTACACCACGGTTGTTGTCCAAATTGTTTTGTTGTATTTTTTTTTATCCAAAAATTTTTTTGACAGATGGCAGCGACCAAATTAGAAATACGTCTATTCTGACAATTTCTCTGGGCGAATTTCGTCAGCTTTTTGGTTCTGTTCATTTTCATATACGGCCGTGTTTTAAATGTTGATAGACCAGAATGTTGATAAGACCAGACGATATTTCGCTACAGTTTGGTCCTGTTTAAGGCCGAAAGATGTAAAACAAGTGATTTATTTTAGTTTTTGTTAAGAGATAGATAATTAATTTTTCTATAAATATTAGGTTTGGTTAACAATTTGAAAATGATTAGAAAACGTGTACTCTTTTTAAGTATCCACTTTAAAAACGTTGGTCTGGTAACTGACGTCCAGAGTGTAGTTAGGTTGCGGAGGGGCCACTTTTCCCGCTTCTTAGTTAACGGCAACAGTGAAATTGCTGAAGAAGAAGATATACGACACGCATGCCCAATAGCAGCTGATGAGAGATAGATACTACCTCGGCTTAAGAAGAATAAAGCTCCGTACACTGACGGCTTGACAGCCGAGCTAATCAAACATGGCGGAGAATAGCTGATAAGGTGCGTGCATTAGCCCCTACCCAGAATATGGTCGAACGAGCATATGCCCGACGACTGGAACTTGAGTAAGCGTGCTCTGCCCAATCCACAAACCAATAAGTGCTACTTTGGAACAAGTATGCAATGAAAACAAAGTCACGCTCTACAAGACGAACAAAAATCACGCTCTACAGGATGCACATCGTTCCAGTTCTCGAGAGTGAAGTTCTTCGGAAGATGTATGTACCATTATGCGTTAGCGATGGCGAGTATAGAAGTGGATTTAATGGTGAGCTATATGAGCTTTACGCAGACATTGACATCGAGTGCGGCCAATAAAAATCCAGCGGCTGCGTTGGGCAGGTCATGTCGTCAGAATGGATGAAGATGAGCACCGGCCCAGAGAGTATTTCTGTCGAAACGCGCTAAACGTAGCAGAAAAGGCAGACCTCCACTGCGTTGAGAAGTTCGGCTGAAGACTGATTCGTTCTCGCTTGGTATTTCCAATTGGCGCCAGAAACAACGGAACAGCAACAACTGGCGCGCTTTATTGGACTCGGTCAAAAACGTCTAGGTGGTTACGCGACAATTAAGAAGAAAAGAATTAGCATTGCGGTATATTGCGAGTATTCGCTAATGAATCACGCATGCTTAAGTGTACGCTAGTGTTAAATTAGCTAAGCTAGATGAAAAAATAGGTGTTTACGTAACTTATGCTTCGCTCGTGCATTCGCATGCGGCTGTGAAAAACTTCTATAATTCTCAGCCGTCTTATGCGTTGTTCGAGCTATGCATATAGCATGAGTGAGCAACTCATACTCGGGGTAATGAAAATGAGGTTGGCACTCTCGCCCGAAATCGGAGCCGCAATCGGGAGCGCCCCCTCCCACCAACTGAATAAGTACAAGGGTCACAAGTAATGTATGTATGTGTATATGTATATACATGCAATATATACACATACATATTAACGTACATACACTCCCTGCAGGGAACTCAATAACTAGTGAGCAAAATTTCTAGTTCCGAACTAGCGAAAAGGTGTCAAAAGGGAACTAGATCAATTGTAGTTAGACCCTAACCAGTTCAGGAGGAGTGAATTGAGTGACCATTATAAGACACACTTTGATTTGTATGCAATTTCGAAGTGACAAAAATTCTATGAAAATTTTTCGTTCGTTCCATTTCCGTCGGCTTTGTATATTTCTGCAATTCTCAGATGTTTAGTGAAGCGTTTCATATAAAGAGTTTTCTATTTGCATCTTAACTTGTATGAAATGAAATGTTCCCCTAATTATGCTTTTCCGATCCCTCAGGCTTATTTTTAATTTTTTTCATTTTATTGCTTTTTAAATATTACTGTAAATTTTATTAAATAAATAAATAAAAAAATATTAGTCAAAAAAAAAATTTAAAAAAAAATTATCATCCACCTTGACACCGACAGGATTCGAACCCGCGCCCCTCAGATTGAAAGGCACACGCGTTAGCCAGTCGGCTATCGCGCCACTTGCATGAAGTGTGTCAAAGGCTGCACTTAAGCGTCAGATGTAAAACTGTAGAATTTGTAGGTACTTGCAGCTAGTTCAGAACTATCGAAAATGTGCCAATAAACGAACTAGTGTAAACTGTAGAATTTAGTACTAGTTCGGAACTATCGAAAATGTAGTGCAGAGGGTGACAATTGACACCGCCTAGGACAGCGCAATGTTAAATTAGCCAGTTGATAACATGCAAAAGAGATTTAGCTCGCACTAGTAGTGTCGAAAAATGCACTTGAAGCGACCTAGTTCGGAACTAGAGATTTTCCCTACAGGGCTGTTATAAATATTAGAATATTTGTTAAACTCTGATTTGGTTTGAAAGGAATTTAAAACTGTTTTTGGGTTAAATTTCATACTTTTTTGGTTTAAATCTTGTACTTTTTCTCATTTAAACTTTTAAGGTTTAAATTTTAAACTTTCATTGGTCGTAAGATTTTATTTCAACGAAAAAATTTTAATTTTTGATTTGAAATTCAAACTTGCTTTTTCGAGAAATGAACAATATAAAAATCTCACTTATAGTTATTAGACAATTTGAATGAACGACTGACTGTGTGGCGTTGTTTGAATGGGGAAACAAACTAACACAAAATAATTATGGAAACGGATAAAATGAAGAAGGAAGAAAAGGAGAAAAGAGGATAGGAAAAAGATACAGTATGGAAAAGGATGAAGGGGATGTTGGAGGGAGAACAATATGGAAGAAAAGGAGAATAAGAGGATAGGAAAGAGGATGCAATAGAGAAAAGCATGAAGAGGATTTGGGAGCAGACATTTTTTTTTTATTTTAAACCAAAAAAAGGTTTATCAAATCACCTTCCCCTCCCCCATCAAAATTTAGGCATGGTCCTTTGAGCCGGATAGGAACCAGCGACCTATGGATATAGTTAAATGATATATTCGGAAAAAGCTGGCTGAAATAAATATTTTACAATATGTTTATACTGTTTGGATTTTGGAAAGAAGTATTTTCGAATGAATTAAGTAGTGTCGATCTATGCTTTGATCTGTGATGATCTGACTAATATGTATATTCCTTGTATGGCTAAGATCCGTTTAAACTGTTTGCTGGAAACGAATATCGTAGTTTTTTACATTTTTATAGTATTACTATGAAAAATTATACACTATAATATATTATGTACTTATGTATGCATACTAAGATATCCAATTAATTTTGCTTGTATTTAATAAGCCAGCTGCCGCTAGATTTCTTTAATGGCTAAATTGTAAATAAAAACGCGCCGCCACTGCCACAACGCAATAAAAATGTAATATAAAATATTGTTAATTGAATCTTTTTTTTTTTGTTTTGTTTTCTTATTGCCAGTTTAAGTTAACTTAAAGTTTTACTATATTTATATATATAAACCCAATAAACAATTGGCTTGACTAAAAAAATAAGGTTGTTCTCTCTGTGTGATTTTAGCGTGGCAAGTTTGGCGATATGACGTTAGTGTGATAAATTTGCCGAGCACAACAACAAAATACACGTCTTGTCAAATTTGAAGCTTCAGCAAATTTCTCAAACCTCAACCCGTAATATTTGATATCATGAGAAAAATATCATGGGAAATGCAACCATGTTATTACATTCACAATAGTCTTATGTGAGAAGTGAGTTTGAATATATGTTTCTAGTTCTTTTTTTTTTTCAAAGAATTTTATTTTATTCGGACAAAAAATTAATTAATTCGAAACTACAGTAAGCAAACCAAAGCAACAACAGTCGTATAAAAAGTGAATAGAATATGACACACATGCTAGTTCACAATGAAGTCAGTTTGAAATTTATTTTCTTTGGGGTGCACTCTCTCAGTGTGGCAAATTTCTCAGGATATCATGATATCTCGGTAAAAATATAAGACTGACAGAACAACCTTATTGAAAATGCATATTTTTTTTAAATCTAAACTTCGTTAATGAAAATTTGAGAATTACATACATACATATGTATGTATGTACATCACTCTGCAGCACAATGGAGTTTTCGTTACCCTGGGAATAATATAGACCTAATTTTAATCATAATAAATAAAGGCGCGTGGTATCTCACATGCATACTGGCACGGTCTTTTATGAGTCTTTGGATTTCTGCCGTTTAGATTTTTTTTTCTTTGGGATTTTATTCCCTTAATTTATTGCTTCTTTGAATGTCTATTATCGCCTGTTTGGATTTCTCTCAGAGCAAGCGGGGCGAGTATTCGCTTATATTATATATTGAAGTGCATTTCCGAGCATTTTCCACAATGTTAACTGGGTAGCCAACTAAAAAGCTGTAAAACTTTTTTCAACTAAAAATTTTAATGTTGCTTTTAAATTGCAAAATTCTGAAATTATTAAATATTTAAAGATTTTTGCATTTTAGTTAAAGAACGTGCCGTATGTATCTGTATATGTGCATATCGTCGTTGAAGATGCATTTTTGCGTAAGAGGTATTTTCATTTTCGAGTAAGGGACATTTTTGCCAAAAATGAGATTTTCCAACCCTGAGTTCCTGACGCTCACCTCTATCGATCCATACCAAAACATTGCAATTTTAACAACAAAAACGCATAATAACAGTAAATTGCATAATCGCGTATGAAGGGTATTGTTAAAATTTGGCAGCATTACCGCGTATGATTTCAGTTCATTCATATAAGCGAAGTTATATGTTATTAGATAAATAAATTAAATGGCGAATTTTTATGAAAGGGAGCAAAAGTTAACTTATTTCAACAAATAATGTCAGGTAAATATCAAGCAGGTATTATTTTAAACAAATTAATGAAGTTGCTAATTGGTAAGCTACGTTTTTTTGCTACAATCTTTACAATTTTCCCAACCAAATTATGACTAAAGTTATCAAAAATTAAAAAACAAAACAAGAAAGGAAGCCTTAGTTCGAGTGGAGCCAAATATTATAAGCTTTCATAGTTTTTTTTTTACGTTTGCTAGATACACGGTGCAATTTAAAAAAGGCCGTGCCGCATAAAGTGGGCGCAGCCACGCCCATTTTGAAAATTCGTATCAATAATCCGACTAAACGTATAAATATTCTTGTTATTATAAAATTTCATCCCTTCATGACTTTTAGTTACAGAGATGTCACGTTACAAATTTCTGAAGGGCATTCGAGAAAAATTTTGATTAAAAAGTAGGCGTGGTTATAAACTGATTTCGCTAAAATTTGCACATATACTACCGCAAGTGGTAGATATAAGTCCACCAATTTTCGTCATAATATCTCAATTATTTGTCGAGTTATGGGCTCCGAAATCTCGTAGAGTCCTTTGTATAATAAGAGGCGGTGCTACGCCCATTTTCCAAAAAAAAATATTTCTGTTTTCTATCTATCGTGGTACTTGTGCCACAAAATTTCATTGAATTATCTTTATAATTGGCGCTCAAAATGTTTTTATTGGGCCCCTTTGTAATAATCATATATAAAAGTGGGCGTGGTAGTGGTCCGATTTCGCCCATTTTCAACCGTCCCAGTCTGGATAGGAACCTATACACGATATTTCATAAAAATATTTAAATCTGTGTACTATTACAGCTGTGTATAAAAATTAATGTATTACATTGCGATAAAAACATGTTTTTTGTAGGCCATGATTCTTATGCGAAAATTTATAAGACATTCAAGTCAGGTTATAAACCAGATAGACACGGATATTCCTAATCCAATCCACAAAGGTCACCTCAATATTACAAAACGTAAATATCAACATTTACAAGAACTTAAAAGAGTGATGCCGTCCGATTGTCATAGCTTTTATGACAATTTACCACATTTACCTTAAGAGTTCTCCACCTATGTGTAAACAAACTTACGTTTTCTTAATTAAAAATATGAATTTTAGTTTAAAATGTAATATATGTACAAGTTTTGTAACTTTTTTTCTTTATAAAATGCTAAAATAAGAATTATATTGAACATTTTGCCATTTCATAACCGATTGTGCGTGATTTTTGTGCCAAATAAAAATTGCACAACCGCACATGAAAAAAAAGAGTCCTAATAATTCAATTTGTTTCTTTTTTTACACTAAGTTGATGTTATGGCTAACAAACTGATCTACGTAACTATTTAAATTTGAGTTTGTACGCAGAAATAAGTAACGGTTTTGAAACGAAATAGTTTTTATGCTCTCCTGTAAAGTTCATCCAATGTCCGCTACGCGAAAATGAAAATACCTCTTACGCAAAAATGCATCTTCAACGACGATATGTACCTATGTATGTATGTACTTGAAACTATTTGACGAAGCAATGCCGCGAATTGCATGCAATAAAAACGTCATTCGAATTGTAATTGGGTGGGTTGAAGACATTGCCATCGCCCCCAAACCCCCTGCTGGGGTTTTTGTTATTTGTTTTTTTTTGCCTTTTTGGCCGGAGGAAATAAGCAAAGCCAAATGACAACTGACATCATAAAAATCCTATAAAAGTGAATGCAAATAAAATTCAAAGTGTAAATTTTCTTGTAAATTACAATATTAGTTTTTTGTTGTTGTTTGTTGTTGTTTGTTGTTGTCTTTTCATTTTTACTTTATTTTTATTATATTTTATGCGGGCGCGGCTGTCGCATATTTATTTAGCAAAAGGAAGGAACACACAGCGTTGACGACGACGACGACGACGACGATTTTTACGATCGTCGTTTTTAGTCGACTATTCATATCTATTATATATACATATATATGTACATATGTATGTACATATTTTCTGTATCTAATGTAGGTACTTGTGTTCTTATGCAACGGAAATTCTATTGCGTATGTGCGGTCTGACTATTTTACGACTGTGGTTGAGTAATCCGTCAATTTTTTTTTTTGTACTTGCATTTGAAGGACAATGGAAATCCTTGCGCAAAAAACGTGGGGATCAGACAACAGCGATTACATTTACATATTTAAATAAATGTTGTAATGTAATGGGTGGTTCTAAGAAGTCGCTTAATTGCAATTGCACTCAAGTTTTTATATCTTGCTCTTTGAATTAATAGAAAAAAATATAAATTAAATAGCACGACTCGTATTGGGAGGGAAGCTTTGCTTAAAACTTGTTAGAGATACATGCATACATACATATGTATGTACATCCAAGCCAGTGTATTCCCTGTAGGGAAAATCTCTAGTTCCGAACTAGGTCGCTTCTAGTGCATTTTTCGACACTACTAGTGCTAGCTAAATCTCTTTTGCATGTTATCAACTGGCTAATTTAACATTGCGATGTCCTAGGCGGTGTCAATTGTCACCCTCTGCACTACGTTTTCGATAGTTCCGAACTAGTACTAAATTCTACAGTTTACACTAGTTCGTTTATTGGCACATTTTCGATAGTTCTGAACTAGCTTAAGTGCAGCCTTTGACACACTTCATGCAAGTGGCGCGATAGCCGACTGGCTAACGCATGTGCCTTTCAATCTGAGGGGCGCGGGTTTGAATCCTGTCGGTGTCAAGGTGGATAATATTTTTTTTTTTTATTTTTTTTTAACTAATATTTTTTATTTATTTATTTAATAAAAATTTACAATAATATTTAAAAAGTAATAAAAAAAAATTAAAAATAAGCCTGAGGGAGGGGAACATTTCATTTCATACATGAAGCAAATTGAAAACTCTTTATATAAAATGCTTCACTAAACATCTGAGAATTGCAGAAATGTACAAAGCCGACGGCAATTGATCAAACGAAAAATTTTCATAGAATTTTTGTCACTTCGAAATTGCATACAAATCAACGTGTGTCTAATAATGGTCACTCAATTCACTCCTTCTGAACTGGTGAGGGTCTAACTACAATTGATCTAGTTCCCTTTTGACACCTTTTCGGTAGTTCGGAACTAGAAATTTTGCTCACTAGTTATTGAGTTCCTTGCAGGGTTATATTAAGTTCTTTGGTTGTCGAAATCGAAGAGGAAACCGAAATCGATAGAGAAACTGAAATCTGAGAACGAATTCGCTCCCAAAATCAAATTGTAATTGTAATTGTAATTGCAATTGTAATTGTAATTGTAATTGTAATTGTAATTGTAAATTGTAATTGTAATTGTAATTGTAAATGTAATTGTAATTTTAATTTTAATTGTAATTGTAATTGTAATTGTAATTGTAATTGTAATTGTAATTGTAATTGTAGTTGTAATTGTAATTGTAATTGTACAGTAGAATCGCACAAAAGTTAACCAAATGGTCCCAAGTGCATTTAACTTTTCCGCAGAGGCGGTCGCTTCATACAAGCCGAGAATCCCGGCTTGCGTACACATTTTCGTTCATTTCATACGAAATTCTTTAAAATCTGGTTATTTTACGTTTTAAATGTGTTTACTATTTAAGTTCTCAATAATATAGCCCCCACTGTAACATGCCCCTAAAAGCCTGCTAAGCAAATAGCGCAAATACACCACCAATCCACCTCACAATGTGTATTTTGTTTGTACAGCCAATCACAGCACAGTGAGCATGCTTCAACGTTTCCACACATTAGCTTTTACGTGGCTTTCAAAACAGAATAACATAGCATGTTTTCTCGCTTTCGCTAAGGAGAAACCAATTGCTTATTTTCAGACTTAATTTGAAAAAAAAAACTAGCAAAGCACTTTTTTAATTTTCACATCAAATTTGTATGCGAATATGAAGCTGGCTTCGGCATTCAAAAGTTCAGTATTCACAGCCATATGCATATTTGATTTGATTTTCGTTTGCATGTACATAGGTACTTATCCACATAATTTCTTACATCTGCATGTGCATGCAAACATAAATATCAAATACCAGATTATAAAAGGGTTGATTGTGATTTTTGGCGACTATTGACGCAATATCAAGATAATTTTAAAAAGCGGTGGAAATCAAATTGGACCTCAGTTTTTCAAACACTAAGCCACCCATTTTTTAGGTATTAGACAATAAGCAAATACCCTTGCTACTGCTGAAATTTCCGTCGGTATAAGGAAACTAAAAATACTTCTGCGCTTTCGTATAAGATTTCCCTAGCGCACGTTTTTATATTTAAGAATTATGTAAATACGAAATTTTTTTATTTCAAAAATGTTCAGAGTAAACTTGCAAATCAAGAAAAAACAATTTTAATTTAAAAATGTTTATTTTTATTTTAAGCACTATGAGATTTTGAAGGAATAACTTTCATTTTTATTTCATTAATTTTAATTTTTAATTTAAACATGTTTCTTTTTAAATCCTAAATATGTACATTTTAATTTAAAAGATTTAATTTTTAATTTAAAAATTTTCATTTATAAAATAAAATAAAAATTTTATTTTTGATTCCTTTTCTCTGAGTATACAAACAAAAAAATGTGTATCAGGAAAACAAAAATAAACAATACATATGAAAAAAACAAAAAAAAAAAAAAAAATAATAAACGAGAAAAAACGATCTTCAAATACCCGAATTGTTCAAATGCCCGTACAAACATACGCGCAATAAACAAACAAACGAGCGTTCGAGCATTGAAAAGCATTTATTCGGGCCACTCGAAAATGTTAAAAAGAAATCGAGAACTCTAAATCAAAGTCAATGACAGAACGCAATCAGGCTTTTAAATAATAAAGCAAAGGAAATTACATAAATGGCTAATGGTTATGCTTCACACATAGGCTTGCCCAGGCAATTTATGCTAGGTCCGCCACTGCTTTTCCGAAATATTAACTTTTCCAGGTGGTTTTTAAATTTGATAGAATACGGTAATAAACATAATTTTTGGGATATAACATATCAAATTTATTTGAATATCTCAGTTTTAATCATTACAAAGCAGAACTTAGATTAAATTTACATACATAAAATTTGCTAGCCATCTACCTATCACTTGCATAAAAATTTTTTCCAGTGTACATTTTGGCAAATTCAAGCTTAGCTCTTGATTTTAAAATTGGACCACTAATTGCATAATTGCGTTGCCTTTGGTTCAAAAAACATTTATACAACCTTGCCTCGAGAACGGGATATTCCGACTTGTGCAAAGTTTTCTTGGTTGCCAATTCCTGTGTGCTTGCCACTGCCTCCAAAATTTCATATCGTTTTTTCTTTATTTTTGAGATGGCCACTTTAGATACACTATGATCTAATGCCAAGTTTCCGTGAATACTTTCATCAAGTTTTCTTAAAATATCAGCTTTTTGATGTAAATTCAATCTAATTTGCGATGATTTATTCCGCTTTGTTGCCATTTTTATCACACAAACTATGTTTACACCACTCAATTGTTCAAACGACTAACTACATTTGTACCTCGCGACACCGTCATTAATTTTTTACACAGAAATTCGGGGAATGCACGCAAATTCCGGAAATACATAGAAACAAGGGGAATGAGCTTGTTTTTGCTGAGAAATAAACGGTTGGATTAGAAAAAAATCGATAAGCTCAGAAAAGTTAACCAAGAGTTAACTTTTTAGAGCCGTACGTGGACGCTCAAATTTGGTTAACTTACCCGAAGGTTTAACTTTCTCGCGAGTTAACTTTTGTGCGATTCTACTGTAATTGTAATTGTAATTGTAATTTTAATTGTAATTGTAATTGTAATTGTAATTGTAATTGTAATTGTAATTGTAATTGTAATTGTAATTGTAATTGTAATTGTAATTGTAATTGTAATTGTAATTGTAATTGTAATTGTAATTGTAAATTGTAATTGTAATTGTAATTGTAATTGTAATTGTAATTGTAAATTGTAATTGTAATTGTAATTGTAATTGTAATTGTAATTGTAAATTGTAATTGTAATTGTAATTGTAATTGTAATTGTAATTGTAAATTGTAAATTGTAATTGTAATTGTAATTGTAATTGTAATTGTAATTGTAATTGTAATTGTAATTGTAATCGTAATTGTAAATTGTAATTGTAATTGTAATTGTAATTGTAATTGTAATTGTAATTGTAATTGTAAATTGTAATTGTAATTGTAATTGTAATTGTAATAGTAATTGTAATTGTAATAGTAATTGTAATTGTAATTGTAATTGTAATTGTAATTGTAATTGTAATTGTAATTGTAATTGTAATTGTAATTGTAATTGTAATTGTAATTGTAATTGTAAATTGTAATTGTAATTGTAATTGTAATTGTAATTGTAATTGTAATTGTAATTGTAAATTGTAATTGTAAATGTAATTGTAATTGTAATTGTAATTGTAATTGTAATTGTAAATTGTAATTGTAATTGTAATTGTAATTGTAATTGTAATTGTAATAGTAATTGTAATAGTAATTGTAATTGTAATTGTAATTGTAATTGTAATTGTAAATTGTAATTGTAAATGTAATTGTAATTGTAATTGTAATTGTAATTGTAAATTGTAATTGTAATTGTAATTGTAATTGTAATTGTAATTGTAAATTGTAAATTGTAATTGTAATTGTAATTGTAATTGTAATTGTAATTGTAATTGTAATTGTAATTGTAATTGTAATTGTAATTGTAATTGTAATTGTAATTGTAATTGTAAATTGTAATTGTAATTGTAATTGTAATTGTAATAGTAATTGTAATTGTAATTGTAATTGTAATTGTAATTGTAATTGTAATTGTAAATTGTAATTGTAATTGTAATTGTAATTGTAATTGTAATTGTAATTTTAATTGTAATTGTAATTGTAATTGTAATTGTAATTGTAATTGTAATTGTAATTGTAATTGTAATTGTAATTGTAATTGTAATTGTAATTGTAATTGTAATTGTAATTGTAATTGTAATTGTAATTGTAATTGTAATTGTAATTGTAATTGTAATTGTAATTGTAATTGTAATTGTAATTGTAATTGTAATTGTAATTGTAATTGTAATTGTAATTGTAATTGTAATTGTAATTGTAATTGTAATTGTAATTGTAATTGTAATTGTAATTGTAATTGTAATTGTAATTGTAATTGTAATTGTAATTGTAATTGTAATTGTAATTGTAATTGTAATTGTAATTGTAATTGTAATTGTAATTGTAATTGTAATTGTAATTGTAATTGTAATTGTAATTGTAATTGTAATTGTAATTGTAATTGTAATTGTAATTGTAATTGTAATTGTAATTGTAATTGTAATTGTAATTGTAATTGTAATTGTAATTGTAATTGTAATTGTAATTGTAATTGTAATTGTAATTGTAATTGTAATTGTAATTGTAATTGTAATTGTAATTGTAATTGTAATTGTAATTATAATTGTAATTGAATCTGAAAACAAAAAATTAAAACGAAACTAAATTGAAAAATTGAATTTGAAAATAAAACGAAGTCGGAACCGAAATAATCAATTATTGATATCGAAATTAAAATCAAATTCGAAATTTTCAAATCCTGTGCCAAATTTCATGTAGTTGCTTCACAATACAGGCTTCCTAAAAATTAAAATTCTTACACAGTATTAGATTCCCAGTAAAACAGCCACCAACACTACTCAGTACAATTTTACACATTTATCTAAAAATTTATACAACAGAAAGATGCAATACCAATGCACAGCAATTAAACAAAAATCAGTGCGAAAAGCTGAGTATGTAATTACATATATATATTTTCTTTTTTTTTCATATGAAACATTGTGACCGACCAATAAGAACAAATAATTGATTGCTACGGAAATGGAAAATGTCTGAGGAGCAAATAAAAACTGTCACAGGCACTCGCCACACAAGCCAATCACACTCACATTTCCACACAAACAAACAAAACAAGGTGGTATTTAAACTGTCAGCGGTCTGCTTTTGTTAAATTGCATTGCAACTAAAATTTAATTTGGTCACAAATCTGCATTGTCTGATATGTAAGTACATAAAATGTTCAGGGGGCTATTCTGCATTCAGATGCATGT
The DNA here is from genome assembly GCA_960531455.1 of Urophora cardui. Taxonomy (NCBI): domain Eukaryota; kingdom Metazoa; phylum Arthropoda; class Insecta; order Diptera; family Tephritidae; genus Urophora; species Urophora cardui. The sequence goes on from OY482672.1 coordinate 143,056,135, forward strand.
TTATTGTTACTTTTGTAAGAAATGCTATTCCATGTACATTACGATGAACTTCGATTGGTGTCATTCATTCAGATGAAACGTAATTTTGACAGGATATATTTTTTTAGAACATATTTAGTTCCGCAGCTGGCAACACTTAATATCGAAATTACTCGTCGTAATATAGAATACTTATTTACGTTTTTTCGTAACAGCCGGCGTCTCCGAAATCGAAGTTGCAATGAATCACAGAATAGCCCCCATAATATTATTCCAGCGCAATCTCATTACGCCTGATTTTGCAAGACTACTTTTTTAGCAGTAATAATAATAACAGCCACATACACTACTCAAACAAACAATACTTTCTTTATCTCGTTTCTTTTCTTATTAGTAAAACCTGTAATATTTGCACTAACATTTGCACCTCTTCTAATTTACACGTGTGTAATTTATTTCTTTAGTTGTTCAGCTCCCTACATTTGCATATACAATAATTAGTAACTATTCCATAGTAGTAAATTTTTCCACATTCAATTTCATTTTATGAATCTCTACCTGTAATTATTCACACTTTCATTAAATCAAGGGCAATCAAATAAATTGACATTAACAGTTTTGTTACTGTTTTACGTTGGTTGATTGTATGCATAAGAAAATAAATTTATTAATAAGTACATACTTTTGCTAATTGTGATAATTAATTGCCTAACAAGCTCATTAGCAATATTTGAAAACTGTAATGCATGATTCACTAGCGCTTAATATCGAAAATATCGACAACATTAGATTAAAATATTTACATAAACTAGCAAAATATTTGAACTTAAATTAGCACAAAAAAAAATAACGTACTTTTTTTGAAATTTTCACTTTAGGTGCACCGAAGTACATTAAGCACTGCAGGGACATCAAAATTGTATATTAAAAAAATATTCCTTTATTTATTCTGAATGAAACATACCCAACAAACACTGAAGTTAGTTATCGATTCGAGAATGACTCGAGAACTAGCCTCATTCTCAAACCTCTAACGTTAGAGGACGACTCGAAAATCTATCGAGAATCATAGCGTTCTCAAACAAAAGGGTACCTAATTCTCAAATCGAGAAAATTATAATTCTCGAATCGAATTCTAATGTAGTTCTCTAATGAGATTCTAATCAGAATTTGCAAATACTTCCAATTGAAATGAAAAACAAAGCTTTGTCTCCTTTTACATGATTTTTTCATTGTTTAGATTTTATTAACGCAATATGTGCCTAAATTGCATATGATTATATATATTGACATGTATATGTTTACCACATTTATAAGAACTGAAATTTAAACAAAAGTCAGTCTTATTATTTAAATTAAAGGTACTTCTTGTACTTTTTAATGGAAAACATTGTACTACGGTAATATTAACTTTACCATTTTTTAGTATCTAATTTCAATATATGTATGTATATTCAATATATCACAGAAATATATTGAGAATTGATAAAAGGCGTGAGATTTGGCTCCTTCTCTAATCACTCGCTAATCGAATTCTAGTGTAGTTTTCAACCCTAGTTATCGATTTCAGAATATATAGAGAATTACATTAGTTATCTAAGGTAATCTCGACAAAATTTCTAACGTTAGAGACTGTGTTTGCTGGGTATCATAAGGAATTTTCACGTAGAGTTAACATTTAAGGAGTTATACGCAAATTAAAGTGGGTACTTTTTGTGTTATTTTATATTTCAGTGGTTATCCTTTAGGTCCTGTTCACATTGGATTTTTCCACTATAGGTGTCCTGTTTTCTTTTTAATACCTTTTCTTGTATCCTTTAGCTACCAGATAATGTACTGAAATCGGAAAAATTTGGACTTTGGCGAATTTTCGATTTCGTCAATATTTGATCCTTTCAAAAAAAAAAAACAAAAAATTTGGATATCCTTGAAAAAGGAGCAGCTCGGATTTTAATTTCAACGGATTTTTCATTTATAAACATTACATAACACAACCCCACTTTCCTTTTTTGTCGACATTGTCATGCAACCTATCGTCGCTTCCTGCCCACCGCACACTGATCTCATTTGTATGGAGAGTGGGACAAAACTCAATTTCTTGGAAACGGATGGACCTACCGAAACCAAATTTGGCACATTGGTGTCCCACTATACGACTCATCTTTCGGAAAAATTAAAAGCATATATGTTGTAATTCACGCCCACCACTAACGCTAGTTTACAGCCAAAAAAAGAAGAAAACCAGGAATGGGGAAGGATAGGAATTGACCTGCTGAGCTTGGAACTATTTTTTTTTTTTAATTTTTTGTATAGTTAGGTTTTTGAGATAACGGTAATTTTGTGTTTTTATACCTTTCATGAGAATGAAATGGTATTATAACTTAGTGCCAAAAAATTTTTGTCGAAAGTACCAGAAGGAAGCGTGGGGGACCCACCAAAATATATACCGATATGGTCAGAATCACGAGCTGAGTCGATTAAGCCATGTCCGTCTGTCCGTCCGTCTGTGTGAACGCAAACTAGTCCCTCAGTTTTTGAGATATCTGAATGAAATTCGGAATACAGGTATGTTGTTATATGCAGCTGATCATTTGTCGGAACCGGCCGAATCGGACCACTATAACATATAGAAAACAACCGATTATTCAGATATACATGAAATTTTTGGATGTAATTTGTGCATAACTTCCCCATTTATACAGCTAAGGACATGAAACTTTGAAGTAGACGTGCCCATTTTGGCCCAAACAAGGTTACCGAAAATTGTCAAGATCGGACCACTATAACATATAGTTCCACAACATCCGATTATTCAGATATACACATTTTGGTGTATAACTCCTCCATTTTAACAGCTAACGGCGTGAAATTTTGAAGTATTTGTACCCATGTGGACCCAAACGAGATTGCAGAAAATTGTTAAGATCGGACCACTATAACCTATAGCTCCCCTACAACCGATTGTACAGATATACACATTTTGGTGTATAACTCCTCCACTTTAACAGCTAACGGCGTGAAATTTTGAAGTATTTGTACCCATATGGGCCCAAACGGGATTACCGAAAATTGTCAAGATCGGACCACTATAACATATAGCTCCCATACAACCGATTGTTCAGATATGCACATTTTGGTGTATAACTCCTCCATTTTAACAGCTAACGGTGTGAAATTTTGAAGTATTTGTACACATATGGGCCCAAACGGGATTACCGAAAATTGTTAAGATCGGACCACTATAACATATAGCTCCCATACAACCGATTGTTCAGATATGGACATTTTGGTGTATAACTCCTCCATTTTAACAGCTAACGGCGTGAAATTTTGAACTATTTGTACCCATATGGGCCCAAACAGGGTTACCGAAAATTGTCAAGATCGGACCACTATAACATATAGCTCCCCTACAACCGATTGTTCAGATATGGACATTTTGGTGTATAACTCCTCCATTTAAATAGCCAAGACACCATTTTTTCTAATAAATCTTTCCATAAATGAACCCACAGAATTAAAATTATAAATTAAACTTAATCCGGCTATGTACATACATAGGTAACTTTTCATTTCCCCACTCATGAAAGGTATGAAGTCTTCGGTACGGCCGAAGACAGCCGCGCTTTTACTTGTTTTGTTATCACTTCATTCAAAAATTATTTTCTCTGGAGTTACAAATGCGATAAACGCAAGCAGTATATCGTTCGAAAGGCAATTAAAATACGCTTGCAACGACATACACTGCATTGTAGTGGTCTAATAAAAACTCGCTGAGCGAAAGCTGGTCAAACTCAAAATTTTGTGGATTTTTTGCGATTTTTGGAAAAATTTTGATTTTCAAATTAAGTTTTTATAAAAAATTTTAAAAATCAGGAAAGTTTTATTACTTAAAAAATTTTCCCGTTTAATTGCAAAGACTTTAAGCGTACTATCAGAGAGATCCGATAAATATTTTATTTTTGGCGATTTTTTTCTTGTGAAACAAAAATGATATTTTGGACGAAAAACTTGGTTAGGTAACTTAACTATGTGAAAACGACTTCATAGGTCAAAAGGACATTAGAAGAAAATATAGAGCTTTCAAAGACTAAACTAATGACATTTCGATTTTAAAAATCCGATGTCAAATAACAAAGTTACAATAAAAAAAATTATTCCGCGATATTTCGCGGGATCAAAAAAAAATTGTATGGAGAGTGGGACAAAACTCAATTACTCAGATTTTATCGAAAATAAAGTTTTATCGAAAACAGTGTCGATGTAAATATGTACAAAAATCGTAAAGGGGCAACAATATTTTGTATAGACTAGTTACATTTAATATGATATTTTAAGAAAAAGGGGAAAAAAGGGAAAAATGTATAAACAGGCTTCTTAAGAGCAGACTAGAAAGAACTCAAATCTGCTTATAAGACCTGGTCCAGAGTGGTCCTTAATTGTTAAAAGTTTAAATGAAAATGCTAATATTCGAAAATTACGCTCATAGAAAAGCCAAGATTTCTTCATCTTGTATTTTGCTAAATATAAATTGTTTTCACTGTTTTCTTTCGCTAAATCATGAAACATACGTTTTTCTTGTGTTTCCATAGTTATCCGCATTTTTTTTTAGCACTCAAACTTGAAGTATCGCAAAAATTATAATACAATTATTTACACAAGCTTTTTCCAGAAAAAAATTTTTCAAATGTGTTGACTTTAAATGAGCCAAAGTAACATTTAATGGTGGCTATTGCGTATAGAAGGAGGTTTTCCATAAAATTCAATATATATATCACACGGAAATGCATGACAGAAGTTTTTTTTCAAGCACCAACGTTTTTGACTTTTGTGTATGGGGGCTGACCAGTGTGCACCGTGCCTAATTTTAGAAAATGTATTTTTCTTTTTAATCATTTGCGTTTCCCCAAATAATACTTTATTCTATTTAGCTTGCTTACAACAAAAATTTTGCTTAGGGCCGATTTCATAAAGAAATTCTTAAAGCTCCTTTTGTTAAAGGAGTCTTTTAGTTACAGAGCCATTTAAATGTTTTTTAAAGTGGGAATGATTTCATAATAATATAATATTAAAAGGCTTCTTTAACGTCAAATGATTGTCATAAATTTAAAAATATTGAAATTTCACATTTGTTTTTTTTCTGAAAATAAATAAATTTTTTGATTGTGGCTTTATTTTTTTTTTATTTATTTATTTATTTTTTTTTTTTTTTTTTTGAAAAAAGAAAAAGAACAAAGAAGCATAATTTGGAAACCCAGTGCAGAAAAAATAGGAAGCGGTCATCCAACCATAAAACAGGGGAATAAGATGAATATTGCATTATAGGGACTCAACAAACAAAACAACAAACAAAATCGGTTCAAAAATTTCAATAAATTTTTGATATTTGATTTTGACAGACTGCAGAAATTAAATTTTTTCTGGCAAAAGAAACCTTTAAATGACTTAAATGCCCGTTTTTGGGTATTTAACTTTAAAGGAACTTTTATCTTCAAAAAGACTTTATGAAATCGATCAGCAAATTAAAGGCTCCTTTAGAATTTAAAGGAACTTTTAATTTGATTATGAAATCGGCCCTTAGTAATTTAATTGTAATTTATATATTTATAGAGAATTGAACATAATTTAATATTTTATTACACACACGTGTCACCTCAACTCAACTTTAAATCAATCTTTTAAAGTATCTTTTAAAGTACAATAGTTAAATGTGTTAATTTATTGTTTGATAAGGCGCGTTTAGTAGATAATAATCATATTCGTTGAGTTATAATGTAATAGAATACTCGTATTACTCGCGTTACTTAATGATGATTTTTTAAAAGTTCTGCTTCACGTGGAAAAACGTGAATTTATTGGAAACATTGAAATTAAAATTCAGCAAATTCATGTTTAAATATAAATCAATGATGTTCATATACCAGCAGTGTTATCAATCAGGTATTTATAATATATGTTTGACTCGTAACAGAATTTGATGGAAAAAGTAGGACGGGACCAGCAAACGTGCTCTGCCGTCTATTTTTATTTAGTTTCGGATCGTATGATTTACACATAATTTTGGACACCCTACAGCCCTGCGCTTGTTTCCACGCCTTATCAGCCTCGTACATCATATACGTATGTATGTATAGTACCTATGCTTAATTTCACTGAGTGACATCGGAAAGTCCATCAAGTGTTCGGCTCCGTGACTTGCACCTTTCTTTCACAGCTTATCAGCTTTCTCATTACCGTCTATCCTCTTGTGGACAGTATAAATATGTAAATGGAAGCCTTATGGCTTCCTTGCAGTCCGCTACATACTTGGATGAGGTGCTAATGCCACAGTATCGACTTTATAGCCGCCTGACTATCTACATATATAAAAATTAATACCTACGCCCCTTTTGTAAGCGATTACGGACTACATCCATGTCTGCTAACCTCCTTACAACTAAAACTTAGGCCTGAAAGACACTACAGTAATTCGGCAGCCTAATACTGTTGCTGAATTGCAGTTCACTGCAATAAGCCGCAGCTCCAACTACTGCTGATCTCTTAAACCCATCTGTGTACACATGGATGACGTCTTCCTTCATATCTGCGCCAGCCCTGCACCTCTATTGTGGCTTCAAAATACTTATTGCAGTGCAGGCATGGAACAATGTAGCCAGTCTGCGTACCCAAAGACGAAGCTATGCTACTGTGTCCCTTATGCCGACACTCAAGCTGCCCCTGGCCTTAAGTCCCTTTGCAGTAGTTAGCGCCATGTTCTTGGCCGCTAGGTGTACAGGTGGCAGGTGCAAAATAGCCCTAAGCCCAGCAGTTGGAGTAGTTCTTAAGGTCCCCGTTATGCCTATCATGGATAGCCTACATACTTTCTCCAGTAGCTTTAGATACATAAGTTGCTTTCTGGATGGCTGTCCACCATACAAGTATTCCCTAGAATAGGATAGGCTTAACAACTGCCGTGAAAATCCAATGTTTTAGAGAGGCGGAGAGAGACCCCATTTGCAGCCCAGCATCCTTTTACGTGCATATAGGGAAACAGTGGCTTTTCTGTTCCCCTTCTCCACATTGAGCTTCCATATCAGTTTGCTGTCCAATATAACAACTAAGTACTTTGTGTTACTTTGGGTTGCAGTGTCTCCCCGCCCAAACTGGGCTTAACCCAATTTGGTATCTTATACAGTCTGGTAAATAAAACTAAGTCCGTTTTCGTCGCATTAATTCGTTTATCTAACGTGTTAAAAGCCCGTCTCCACATAACTTGATTCGCTAGAGAAACATCCCGGGAAACATCTCGTTAAATAACCCGTCTCCACGTGGCTGATCGTGATTCAGTCTAACATTTCTCTTTCTTGTTCTTCTTGAATGTTTGTATGTTTGCTTATTTTTGCGTTTTTGTTTTTGGCTGTGTGAGATTTCGATAGATTTTCGATACAAAATTAGAGAAGACATCGACACCATCGCGTTTGGCAAGAGGATTGAGAACGAAACAAGTGTTTCAATCTTCACTCGCTCTCAAAAATGTGTATGGAAATTGTCGAGTTTCGGCACTCAATTTGTGGTCGAAACGAGATTGAGAGAGCGAGTACAAAAAAAAAGCGAAACGCGTTATGTGGAGACATGGTATAAGGCAGAGGTAGGCGCCCGTAGAGGGTATTTTCTATTTTCTCGACCTCTGTCGCTCTTTTGCTTATCTAAAAATGGTTGGAAAGTATACTAACTAGCAAAGCTTTCAATTTCATCTAAGCGTTGATGGGCTAATGCTCTCTCAATTAGAGCTCAAACAAATGTTTGTTTTTTTCCTGCCTTTATAAATCGCAATTAAGTAATCAAAGTTTAATGTGACAATCACAGTTGTGCTACAATTATAAATTACAATTTTTAATTATAACAATTGTTCAAAACAATGCTATAAAACTTAAGTATGTACTACTCTTCTTAAGATAAACAAACGCGTGCAGAAGAATGAAAGAAAGCAAAAAAAGCTCAAAAACACGTGCACGAAATGCGACAGAGTAGGTACCACCTAAACTTAGTGATGGGCGAGTCCGAGATGTTTAGACAATCGAGAGAATCGCCATCGTTGCAAAATCACAATCGAGTCAAAAGTTGACTCGCTCCTCGACTACACAATCGAGATGTTTTTGCGATTGTTCCGAGTCGGCGAGTCGGAGCTTGTTTCGATGACATCTCGACTACACAAGCGAGATGTTTTTGCGATTGTTCCGAGTCGGCGAGTCGTAGGTTGTTTCGATGACATCTCGACTACACAAGCGAGATGTTTTTGCGATTGTTCCGAGTCGGCGGGCCGGCTGTTGTTTTGATGATATGTTTTAGTTGATAAAATAAACTGAATGAGGTTTGTTGATAAAGAAAGTAGGATTTTTAATGGAAGTGAGGCAAATACATAAATAAATTAACCAAATTGAAAAATATGCTATACATAGACGCTGCATTATTGCAGTCACAACTAAACAGTGTCGTGCATAATAATAATAATAAATTATTTAAACATTAATAAATTTTCTGAAGTGAGACGCTTATGAAACAAATGAATTTTACGAGTAGCAACAACGCAAATAGATTTGAACCACCCTGTATGTTTTGTAAAGCAATTTTAATATTCAAGCGGCAACAACAATTATTATGTATTTTTTGCAGCGAGTCCGAGATGTTGTAGGGTTGCTTTGAAAACGAGAGGAATCGTTGGCGAGTCCGAGATGTTTTAGCGATTGTTTCGACTGACGGCCATTTACGACTTGACTCGAATACGAATGAAAACCATCGAGAGCATTCGAGATGTTTCAACAATCGAGAGAATCGAATAAAACATCTCGGACTCGCCCATCACTACCTAAACTGTCTTGCCTGCCACATTTTAACTCATCAAGTGCTGCAAATGCTATGTATGTATGTACATATGTGTGTATGGATAATATGTAACAAATGAACACGTTCTTTTACTTAAAATCTTGTTTTTATTCATGTTCATATTGACGGTTAACGCCACTTATTATGCCACTTTAATTTATGCGCTATCCATTTATTAATTTAAACTATGTGTGCAAGAAAATGTTGAAGAAAAGGTGTTTTGCTAAAAGATACCGACACAGGAAGGCATGCACATGAAATGCCCTGTAGGAATTTCTTTGGATGATGAAAAAAATGATTTTTTAATGCTTACATATATTTTTATTAGGTTATCAGCAACTGTTTGTTGTTTGCTCTTTTATGTTTCACATTAATTTTTTTTTCTGTGTATAAACAGGATAAATTTTAGCAATAAAATAGGGTTGCCACCTTATTAAAAAAATAAAGTAAAAATGTTATAGCGTATTGTGTATTAAAAAAAATTAAATTACAAAACAAAAATTTTTTGAGAGTTACCACCTGTTTGAATTTTTTTAGCCACCTGTTTGAAATTTTTTTCTTAACAAAATTTCAAAAAAACAAATATTACAATAGGGGTATCAAATTGAAAATCTTTAACAAAGCTAATCGCTGGAAACATTTTTGTTAGGGTTGCCACCTTCATAAAAACTTTCAATTAGGTAAATTAATCAAATAAAAATATTATAGCATATTGTGTATTTTTTTCAAAAACACAAAAATATTAAAATTCTCATTGCAAAAACACTTTTTTTCAGGATTGCCACCGGTTTGAATTTTTTAGCTGAATAAAATTTTTTAAAATCAATTAAATATTGCAATAGGGGTATCAGTTTGAAGTTCCTTAAGGAAGATGATCGCTGGAAATATTTTTGTTAGTGTTGCCACCTTCTTAAAAAACTTCCAAATTAGGCAAATTAATAAAATAAAAAAATTATATCATATTGTGTATTTTTTTCAAAAACCAAAAATATTAAAATTCGCATTGCAAAACAAAACTTTTTTTCAGCGTTGCCACCTATTTGAGATTTTTTAGCACAATAAAATTTGTAAAAATCAATTAGATATTACAATAGGGGTATCAAATTAAAGGGGTTTAAGAAAGATGATCGCGGGAAATATTTCTGTTAGGGTTGCCACCTTTTCAAAAAACTTTCAATTAAGCAAATAAATTAAATAAAAATATAATAGCATATTGCGTATTTTTTAACAAAGAAAAAATAGACATTCTTGTTGCAAAACAAAACTTTTTTGAGGGTTGCCACCTGTTTGCATTTTTTTTAGCTCTGTAAAATTTGCAAAAATCAATTAAAAACGTATTACAATATGGTAACAATTTGAAGTTCCTTAACATAGCTGACAGCAGGAAATATTTTTTCTAGGGTTGCCACCTTCTAAAACTTTCAATTAGGTAAATTAATAAAATAAAAATATTATAACATATTGTATATTTTTTCAAAAAAAAAAAATTTAGAACTCATTGCAAAACAAAACTTTTTTGAAGGTGCTTAACAAAGCTGATCGCAGGAAATAAACTTGTTAGGGTTGCCATTTTTTTGAAAATTTTAAACTAAATTTATTTGATCATAAAATAAGTGGAAATCAAAAATATGGAGTTAGAAAGTATAGTTTAGAAATAAAAAATTCATTCTAGAACGGCTTAAGGATTGGCACACAGATGGAGTATAGAATAAGAGTAGTCCATATGCTATGCTCCGCATTTCTGTCTTACGGATTTATTGGACTTTTGGATTTCTGTTTTTTAGATTTATCGGTCTTTTGTATACCGTATTTTGATCCTATCGATCTTTTGGACTTCCGTCTTTTGGATTTCTGTCCTTTAAGTTTTTACATTCTTGGGATTTCTCTATTTTCGGTTTATCGATCTTTGGATTTATCGGTCTTGGGATTTCTGTCTTGTTGATTTATTAGTCTTTGGATTTATAGAACTTTTTGATTTCTATTATCGGGATTTTCTGGATTCCTGTTATCGAGATTTCTGTTTTTGGATTGATCTCACTGAAGCGGAGCAAGTATTTGACTAATTTAAAAATTAGCCTTTATGTAGTAAAGAAGCACTCTAACACTTTTATCAAAATTAGTCCGCCAAGGTACTTTAACAGCGGTTGTTATATAAAAACGAAGAAAAAAAATTATAGTCTTAATGACGAACGAATTAGTTTGAGAGTGTGGCTTTTGAAATGTGTAAGGCTGAATTCACTAATTTTAATAAATACTTGTACACATGAGGCTTATGAATAAAAACTCGATTTACGCTTAATGGACTACGCATACATTGTCTTCATTCATTCACACACAAAATGCAGAATAATTCATAAGAAGCAGTAACTTTATGTATGTAATTTTAATTTTATTACAGGAATTCTTGTTTATATCTCTTTTTTGTTTCCCTTAAAACTAAAGAAGCTTGTTTATGAATATGCTGATGCGTTGGAAATAAAATTTCACGGTACATTCTTTTTTTGTCTTTTGAAAGTCTTTTAGTTGTAAGCATTTTGGGTGGGGACTAGTTAATTGATCCGTTGTCTTTAGAAGGGGATCTCTTTAGCTTACATCATTTAAGTAAATCAAAGATATTCGTCAGTTCGTCAGCTTTCTCATTACCAGTGATGTTCCTGTGATCGGGAATCCATATGATGGATATGGATAATCCTATAGCGGCCGCTGCTTCAATCATGTTTTTGCAGCTGCTTATGATTTTGGATGTAGTAATAGGTGAGTTAAGCGCCATAAACGCAGCCTGGCTATCTGAATATACATATATGCATCCCCTGTTGTCATTTGTTTCAACAGGAGCTCACAAACCCTATCAATATTAAAAACTTCCGCTTGGAAGATGCTGACCGAGCTAGGGAGATGGAATAAAAGAGATACTTCAGAGAAAACCCCAGCTCCAGCACCTCAGTCCATTTTGGACCCATCCCTTTAGATTGAGATTGCTTTCTTCTTGCATACGCGGTCTCTCTTCCACTCTCTTCTTGACGGCATCGTCAGATTGAAGCCCTTCTCAAAACTTAATGATGGAAAAAGGTAATCTGGTGCTTGAACTCTGTCTGGTAGCCTGCTGAGAATGCTGCTATGGCCGTGCCGCCTTTCCGTCCATCAAACCGACTCCCGTAGTCTTATCGCGCTTAAGCTGGCGGTTTCACGGATATCAAGGCCTAGTGGTAATTGATTTGGAATAATGTTTAGCGCGTCCGACGAGCAAGATTTTGTAGGAACCGTTTATTGCGGCAAAAGCTGCTCGTTGGACGCTGCTAATCTTTCTGATGTTATATTGTTTGTCAAGTGCGGAATCTGATGCCCACACAAAATGTGAGACTACCTCAATGTCCATATAAGCTGCCTGCATACTCGTACATATATCAAAAGCTATCGTCTAGACATGACTAGTCAATGAAGAGTCAATGCCAAAATCAGCCGAGCCCGAGCCATATGTAGTATTTTAACAAACTTAATTACGAGGGTGTGCAAAGAAGTTTTCAGCTTTATTTTTTTATTTATCATGTTTAAGAAATTGCATGCTTATTATATTAACTACACACATCTTATACATATGTATCTACATATTTATGTATGCACCCAGAAATTTTTATAGCTCCAGTTTTATTACCAAAAATATAAGAACGTAAATAAAAACTAATGCTTAACCTTCCAAAGTTTGCACGCAATACACTACCTATAATAAATAAATAAATTTTGTGCTTGTGGTAGTGGAGAAGTTGGCAACATTTCGGGGCACCAGATTGATTTTTTTTTGTTCAGCCAACTTTTATTTGCTCATTTCTCATTTTTTCATTTTTAATTTATTTTATTTTTTATTGCACATATGCATGTGTACAGGTATGTATATATGTGTGCTTTCGTCAGCAAAGAGTTATGAATGCATACATATATTGAATTTTATTGGCTTGTTGTTATGTGTTGAACAAATTTTACGGGTTAAAGGCATGTGTAAAGAATAGTAGTTGAAAAAATTAAAAAAAAAAAAAAACAAAATAAAGAAAAAAAACGAAAAAAAAAAAACAAAAAAAATCAGCATAAAACTACACACGCACAGCACACATACCCACCAAAAAATCTAAGCCTTTTTAAGAATTATAACCGCAGATTTAAAGGCTTCCGAAATAAGGCCTGAAAATTATAAGCGTTGTGTATTTGTATGGCATAAGTCATAAAATAAGGCTTATTTTCCTGTGTTGATGTCATCAGGCAATAAGGAGTAGGTACTCTCTCCCTGAGAGCACACTTTATTCCAAAGGCTTATCCGCCATACCCCAGCGGCGAACATTGCCTACCACACTACTTCTCCCCTGTGATGTATACTACACATTACGAACAATGCCAGCTAACATACAATGTGTATGAAAAAGTAAGTTGGGTTCACAAAAATGAATTTTGTTAATTTTTCTGTTTTTCTTCAATTTCATTCTTGTTGTGTTGGCATGTATAATAAATTCGGAAATTCCATAGAAACAAAATAACAATCACATTGAAGGATATTTTTTGTTACAAATTCGTTTTTGAATAAAGCGCTGATAGAATAAAATTGTTTAAAATTGTATAAAACATATCTTAGTGCTAAAAAAAAATGCACCACTTCTTCATAGACGTTCTCCCTATGCAGGTATATTGGATTATTGGCGGATTTCGGTGTTTTCTGTTGGTGTTTTATGTGGTTTTTTCTTGAGTTTCCCTAATTATGCACGTTTCCTTAAATACATACCAGTAGCAATCCCAGCATAAATTGGCTGGGCAAGCCTATGTACATATGTGTCAAGCAGTCATAAGCCCTTTGTGTAAATTTCTTTTCTGTATTATCTGAAAGCCATTGCATATGTGCATATGTACATATGATTAGTGGGGGCAGTGGTGGTTTTTGAATTCGAAATGTCTACTTACAGCTTACAATGTAAACGGAATTGTGTACAATCCGCCTACATTCACCTTAGAAGGTAAGCTAAGGAAGATTCGAGGTGCCTGCCTACAGCTTACAATGTAAGCGGAATTGTATTCAATCCGCCTGTGCATGACTTAATCGATTCTGTAAGCAACATTTTCGCCGCTGGGACGAAATAAGGCCTAGATTAGTATGAGAGAATTAGAAGCAGACAGAGTGAGTGCACAACAGAGGCAGAGCTGCCAGCATACTCCTTTTTAACACGCTTTTATTAGTTTCACCTGTATGTATGTATATATGTATGTATGTATGTAAACATTGCATACTTTTAGGCCAAAGCGTGTGTATTCATACACTGAAGTTTTTCAGTGTGAGATGTGCTTATTTAGACCTGATTTGTCAACAATAAGCAAAACTTTTTTGCCGGGTATGTACATTCAAATGCAGTAGTATTTATGAATGCATGATTGTTTTTATTTTTCCTTTTTTTTTATTTTTTTGTTTGTTTTTATTTTTCAAGAAGTTCGTCGCTCGGTAAACCGCGCAGACATTACGCTGCAATGTCGCCTCCCTCATGGCCGCAGTCACAAAAAGCTAGATACATACATAAATGCACATGTATGTATGTATGTATGAATGTACATTGAGTAGTTACCCTGCAGGGAACTCAATAACTAGTGAGCAAAATTTCTAGTTCCGAACTAGCGAAAAGGTGTCAAAAGGGAACTAGATCAGTTGTAGTTAGACCCTCACCAGTTCAGAAGGAGTGAATTGAGTGACCATTATAAGACACACTTTGATTTGTATGCAATTTCGAAGTGACAAAAATTCTATGAAAATTTTTCGTTCGTTCAATTTCCGTCGGCTTTGTATATTTCTGCAATTCTTATAAAGAGTTTTCTATTTGCATCTTAACTTGTATGAAATGAAATGTTCCCCTAATTATGCTTTTCCGATCCCTAAGGCTTATATTTAATTTTTTTTATTTTATTACTTTTTAAATATTACTGTAAATTTTATTAAATAAATAAATATTAGTCAAAAAAAAATTAAAAAAAAAATTATCATCCACCTTGACACCGGCAGGATTCGAACCCGCGCCCCTCAGATTGAAAGGCACATGCGTTAGCCAGTCGGCCATCGCGCCACTTGCATGAAGTGCGTCAAAGTCTGCACTTAAGCGGCAGATGTAAAACTGTAGAATTTGTAGGTACTTGTAGCTAGTTCAGATCTATCGAAAATGTGCCAATAAACGAACTAGTGTAAACTGTAGAATTTAGTACTAGTTCGGAACTATCGAAAATGTAGTGCAGAGGGTGACAATTGACACCGCCTAGGACATCGCCGTGTTAAATTCGCCAGTTGATAACATGCAAAAGAGATTTAGCTCGCAGTAGTAGTGTCGAGAAATGCACTAGAAGCGACCTAGTTCGGAACCAGAGATTTTCCCTACAGGGTAAGCTCAAGTAATAAAATCGCCGCATTGCCCACGCTTTTTAGAGGCGCACCAAAGTTGTAGCCATACCAAAGTCACCGTTTGTCAGTTCTGCTTAAGCAGCTAACAAAAAATATTTTTATTCGATGCATTAAAAAGCGGAGATAAATACATACATAGATATTTCTAAATGGACTTTTAATTCCAGAAAAGTGACCTGCGATATTCAAAATGTATATATGTACACAGAATTGAGAAGGAACTCGTAATGAATCTTAGTCGGAATGAAATGGAATGGACTGGAATGGAATGGACTGAAATGGAATGGAGTGGAATGGATAGGAAGGGAATGGAATGGACTGGAATGAAATCGAATGGACTGGAATGAAATGGAATGTAGTGGAATAGACTGGAACGGAATGACTGGAATGGAATGGAATGGAATAAAATCGGTCGCTGATTTCGAAAATCGGGTTGATTTTTAATTCTATGGGAAGGTTTTTGAGATATCGGGAATTTACCGTTATTTGGCTAATGGCTCCACTTAATCCTGTATATCTATTTAACGCAGTAAGCTATCTTTCTTGTGGTAATATCATGTTCAGACATAAAAATTAATTAAGTCAATTGGGGTTGATTGAACATCTTTAGATTTGGTGTTCAGACATATTTAATTTACTTGGCCCATTTAACAGGTCGGCTCAAGATACATACACACATACACGCCGTGAGCTGAATATAAAACTCTCGTGACCTAAATGTCAAAATTGCAAGGAGGACGAAATAATTTGACATTCATCTCACAATTTTTACCAATCGTAAACACGAATGCATTATAAAATAAGCAGAAATAAAAACAAATTTGATAGGTGATGAAGAAGAACAAGAATGCAGCTGATCTGACGAACCAACCTGTTTAGTGGACACTGACGCTAATCACATTTCTCTTTTCATGACATTTCATTTTACTTATGAAATAAGCCTTTTAACAGGGTTGCATGCAGAATTGTTCTTCATTAACAACTCATTAATTTCTAATGAAGCATTAACTTGGTAAATTTTTGTATGGTAAATTGAGAATCATTGGGCTTGAAAATTGAATGAAGGCTCTTAATGTTCAATTAAGGTTGTGTCTGAACATAACATAACACGAAAGACAATTAAATTTCCTTTTCATTGCTTCTAAAACACTTTTCTCTAACTCTTATAGTTTCTGAAATATTGACGAGTCAATTTAAATTTTTTCGAATTTTTGCGATTTTTTCAAGAAAAAATTGACTTTGACAGGCAATATCTTTAAAACCAACCGTAAAGCTCCATTCCATTAGCAAAAAAATAAGCTATCAACGGAGAAATTCCATGGTAAAATGGAAAAGTTATAGACGATCAAGTAAATACAGCCAACTCGCGCAATACTACTGCACGGGTATATTTTAGGCATGTTATACCCGTAAATGGACTCGTATCTACTGCGCTGCCAATACGCTGCTACTGCAGATGTGTCGGTATTGGAAAAATATGCATAGAATGTACCGTATAATGGCATTGCAAGACTTGGCTGTATTTACTTCATCGCCTATAACTTTTCCATTTTACCATGGATTTTCTTCGTTGATAGCTTATTTTTTTGCTAATGAAATGGAGCTTCACGTAAAGGAGTAAAACCGAAGGTGAAGACATTGGTTTTTAAGATATTGCCTGACAAAATCAATTTTTTCTTGAAAAAATCGTAAAAATTCGAAAAAATTCAAATTGAATCGTCAATATTTCAGAAACTATAAGAGTTAGAGAAAAAAGTTACAGGAGCCATGAATGGTGTTACCCCAAGAAAGATAGCTTACTTCGTTAAAGAGATATACAGGATTAAGTGGAGCCATTGGCCAAATAACGGTAAATTGCCGATATCTCAAAAACCTTCCCATAGAATAAAAATGAACCCGATTTTCGGAATCAGCGACCGATTTTACATATAGATAGGGTGGTCGCGTTTAGAGTATTTTTTGGCTGTAGAGCAGTGTAATCAAACCCACAAGGGCTCGAATCTCATTCCTACTCTACTTGAGGATTAAGTTTGCTAGTACCCCGCTTATAGGTTTTTGTTTTTTTTTTTTTTTTTTCAGAAAGCACTTTGTAATTTTGCACAGGAATCTGTAGAATTCTAGCGCGTGCCGTGAGTTTCCCTCATGAAGTCCCTGATGTACTTTAAGTCGGCCGCCAGGTACCAGCCGGTTCCAGTAACATATTCTGTTTTTCATTCGTTTTTGTAGCTGATTTTCTTCGGTAGTAGAGTTTCTGTATCTCTCCATTGCTCTCTTGTGGGAAAATCGGCAGTGTATCGTCTACCAAGGGATACCCGGGGTACCAGCTTGCCATTTGTGACCAGAAATAAGGGGTATTGCTCTGACACCCTGCTGAACAACTTCCCATGCCTTGAGCTTTAATAGACGTGCCATAACCCGAAGGAGTGTAGTCGACACATCGTTTTCATAGCCTTCTCTTGGTTCACCAAGTCCAGAGGGAGCAGGTTCAACAGAGCATTAAGGGCGACACCAAATGTCACTCTCTCTCTCTCTCTCTCTCTCTTAAAATTTCCTTCGAGAATAGGCATCCAGCCTATTCATAGTCATATCTAACAAATGGAAATTATATCGGTTTAATTTTGCTGAAGAAGAACTTACTTAGTTCCCGAATCGAATAACAACCAATATATTTGCAAATTCATTATTAAATGTGAGCGTTTAAAAAGAACATCTATATATATTATATATATTATAATATTATAATAATTTTCGAATTGTTAAACAAGCCCACTTTTTATGGGGATTTCAAAAAAATCCACCCATTCCCCAGACTTGCCAACTAAAATGTTGTATGCAACAGACTCTTCAGCCATTGGCGCTCTGCGATCTCTCTCTCTCTCTCTTCATTCAGCTAATTTTAAAATAATTTGAATGCATTGCACTGCAGCAAATTAAGTATGTAAAAGGATCAAGAACCGGCGCAATGTTGTTTGTTGCGCTGCCTCACTTTAAGTACTTTAAGTAATTAAGTATAAAATGATAAGTTTTTTTTTTTTTGGTAAATTGTATGAATGAGTGGTTCATTAAGAAAAGAATTGTAAAAGTAATGAAATTAAGCAAAAGTCGGCGAAACCACAAATTAATTAAAGATTATAAAAACAAAAAGAACAAAATGAACTTATTTTAATAGGATCGCCATCAGTATTGCCGTTTTGATGCAGTTGTATCAAATGGTATAATTTTTTAAGCGAACGATAAGGAGCTGCTTTTTGTTGTAACAAATTTGATACCTTCTTATCGGCATCAAAAAATATTAATGAAATTTGTTACCATTTAATCCATATCAAAGAATCTTAGTGTATTATTTTTCATTTTTAATCCATATCCATATTTTTCAAATTTAACCCATATAAAAGAACATTAGTGTATACTTTTTCATTTTAAGACTCTCTTATTTCTCTCTATTTTAACAACCTTTTAATACCACGAAAAATATGTTTTTTGAAAGTCTTTGAAAATACCTAAAATGAGTAGATCTTAAATGGGCAAGACTTTATCAAACTTTTAGTAGGCATCACTGCCCATAGCAGGCATTTTGACTTATAGTACTGATTCAATGACTGCAATTCAATTTATAAATCAGCTCTGGCAACTACTTACACCATTTCCAGATGGATTTTTGAAAACGTCAAGTGGATTTTAGAAAGTGAAATGGGATTTTAGAAAAGTAGATTAGAAATACAATTCAAATTTTCCAAAATCCAATTTACTCTTGCTAAAATCCAGTTGATGCTTTCTATAATCGACCTGGAAATGGTGTAGATCAACCAGCTCATTTGACCCATTGGATTTTTTATATTATATCGGTACAATATCGAACCAAACTTTTTCTCTACGTTACCAAATCGAATGCTTTCGATAGATAAGTTGTGGAAAAATGCACCAAAGCCGATATTTACAAAAAAGAATTTCAAATTTTCACAAATAAATTTTGCGAATTGAAATATGCGTGTACACTATACATGTGCTCAGCAAGTTTTCAGCGATCTGAAATTGTACCAGTTTAATTTTTTTTTTTTTTTCAAAAATTTTTGTATGCTACGAAAAAAAACAATGAAAGTATCAATTTGTGATACTCGTACCAAAATTGTTTGAGGCTGCGGCAACACTGATCGCCATACAGGTTCCATTCACGCTCAGTCGTTGCGCAATACGCATATAGAATAAATATAAAGGCTTAGCAAACAAACTACGAGACTAATATCTCCACCATATTTACATAGATACATACACTAAATATCATTAGTCTGTCTGTCTATAAGACTGTTCGACACTAAATATCAGTCCCCGACTGCAAGACTCTGCTCGACAACTTTTAAAGCGGCCAGCAGAGCAGCAGGCAGGTTTCTTTGGGTCGTAGATACTTAGTAGACAAGACCAACCGCATGACACTCATACACATATAGACGGCAGTAAGTAATTATCAAAAAAAAAAACAAACCCTTTCTGCATTCATATGCTAGATGGCTAGATGTCGTAAAATTATTTTTAAAGCTTTTTTTTCTGCCTTCCACGTAAATTTGTTTGTATGAATATGCAAATGAAATACTAAAAAGCCACATACTCTCTACTTTTTTTTTGTTTGGGCCGAATTGAGTTCAAACATTGCATTTTACTAATACAGTAGAATCGCACAAAAGTTAACCAAATGGTCCCAAGGGCATTTAACTTTTCCGAAATATTAACTTTTCCATGTAGTTTTTAAATTTGATATAATACGGTAATAAACATAATTTTTGGGATATAACATATCAAATTTATTTGAATATCTCAGTTTTAATCATTACAAAGCAGAAACCTTGATTTAATTTACATATGTACATAAAATTTGCTAGCCATCCATCACTTGCATAAAAAATTTTTCCAGGGTACATTTTGGCAAATTCAAGCTTGGCTCTTGATTTTAAAAATAGACCACTAATTGCACAATTGCGTTGCCTTTGGTTCAAAAACCATTTATACAAGCTTGCCTCGAGAACGGGATATTCCGACTTGTGCAAAATTTTCTTGGTTGCCAATTCCTTTGTGCGTGCCACTGCCTTCAAAATTTCATATCGTTTTTTGTTTATTTTTCAGATGGCCACTTTAGATACACTATAATCTAATGCCAAGCGGCTTCCGTTAATATCTTCAAGTTTTCTTAAAATATCAGCTATTTGATGTTAATTCAATCTAATTTGCGATGATTTATTCCGCTTTGTTGCCATTTTTAACGCACAAACTCTGTTTACACCACTCAATAGTTCAAACGACTAACTACATTTGTATCTCGCGACGCCGACAATAATTTTTTACACAGAAATTCGGGGAATGAGCTTGTTTTTGCTGAGAAATAAACGGTTGGATTTGAAAAAAATTCGATAAGCTTAGAAAAGTTAACCAATAGTTAACTTTTTAGAGCCGTACGTGGACGCTCAAATTTGGTTAACTTACCCGAAGGTTTAACTTTCTCGCGAGTTAACTTTTGTGCGATTCTACTGTAAAACAAATTGTACTGAAGGATAAGTAGGTAAGTTCTTGAATTGAGTTCGTGGGTGCAGCAGCAGCAGCAGCAGCATGACTATAAAACGCGAATTTTTGTTCTAGTTCAGTAAGTGAATTAGTAAGTGGTGGCCACCAATGGGTTTCTCCCATGTGTAGCGTTTTTTTTTTGGTGCTTTTTTTTGTGTGTTGTGTAAAAGCACCTGTCCAATGAGCATGCCAATTAGGAGAAATACAAAAATTACAAGAACAAGAAACAGACACCAAAACAAATGTAAGCAAAAAGTCGTCGTCGACGTCGTCTGCGTCGCCGTCATGCACAATAAAAATCAACTTGGTGGCATTCTTGATGAGCGGCAGCGACTTGAATTTCTTAAATCGTTTAATTTCAGCTAATTAATGCTCAACTTGACGTTGCATAGACCGATGCATAGCACAAATTTGCCACCAAATAAAGCTGTTTTTGTTGTTTTTTTTTTACAGTGGCCAAATTACTGGATGCGCTATTGCAGCTTGTCTATCCCGATTAGGCGAGAAGGTAAAAAGAAAATAGTTTATGAAATTTGTTGCATATTTCAAGGCGGCATATAGGTTCGCTTACTAAATTCCTATGCCCCTTCGCTTTCCCTGTGCGTATGAAATGTTTGTCGGAGAATAACTTTAGTAAATTTTAGCAATTTTCTAGAACATTTTAACCCTTTAGCATCCTTCTTCGTACCACAACACATCATATTCCTGCCCTGTCGGAAAAGCAAGCAACCACAAAAGTTGTAAAGGTAAAGGTAAAGGTGAAGGTAAAGGTAAAGGTAAAGGTAAAGGTAAAGGTAAAGGTAAAGGTAAAGGTAAAGGTAAAGGTAAAGGTAAAGGTAAAGGTAAAGGTAAAGGTAAAGGTAAAGGTAAAGGTAAAGGTAAAGGTAAAGGTAAAGGTAAAGGTAAAGGTAAAGGTAAAGGTAAAGGTAAAGGTAAAGGTAAAGGTAAAGGTAAAGGTAAAGGTAAAGGTAAAGGTAAAGGTAAAGGTAAAGGTGAAGGTATAGGTAAAGGTATTGCAATGACAAAAATTGACTTAAGAATGCAAAAAACTTTAAATTTTATTACGTGGCTGCACACAACTGTTTCACTATCCAAAACTTGTCGCACTATGTAATAGGAATTGTAATATTTATACATAACGATAGATCTTTGAGGTAGAATTTTTGAAACGTTTCTAATCAGAAGAACTCCCATCATTCCTTTCCCATTATCAATATAAAGTTCTAGCGGATTTCCTTTGTAATGATTAAGGAAGCTAAAAATATGCAAATGCATATTGCATATGCAAATGCATATTTATACCTAAAATGCATATTTACGGTCAAAATGCATTTCGTGCTTATTTTGGCACTTCATCGAACAATAACGAAAAATATTAAGTTGGCAACATCTTATCTGTAGTTAATTCAGATAGTTGCGTATACATTAGATAGGGTCGAAAAAAAATGTTGTAAAAGTCCGCCCCTAAATTTGAAGCTTATGTTGAGAGGGTTAAGGGACACAAAAAAATTTTTTTTTTTTTTGACCCCGCGAAATACCGCCGAAATTGTTTTTTTCTTGTAACTTTGTTATTTATCATCCGATTTTTAAAATTGATACGTCATTAGTTTCGTATTTTGAAGCTCTACACTTCCTTCTAATGTCCTTTTGAGCTCTGAAGTCGTTTTCACATAGTTGGGTCAGCTAACTTATTTGTATGTCCATGAATTATCCTCTTTGTTTTGCCAAATGAAAGTGCTTCAAAATTCATGACAATGTTGCCTTGAAACGGTTTTACTAAATTAATAAACAAAGAAGTTACGTCACAAAGAAATTATTTAACGTAGATATTATTTAACTATTTTTTTTAAGCAATTCAGTATATGTAAAGTTGTAAAAGTCCGACCCTAAATTTGAAGCTTATATTGAGAGGATTAAAGAAAAAAATTTTATTTTTTTTTCTGATCCCGCGAAATACCGCCGAAATAGTTTTTTTATTGTAACTTTGTTATTTGACTTCAGAGCTCAAAAGGACATTAGAAGGAAATGTGCAGCTTCGAAATACGAAAATAATGACGTATCAATTTTAAAAATCGGATGTTAAATAACAAAGTTACAAGAAAAAAAACCATTTCGGCGGAATTTCGCGGGATCAGAAAAAAAAATTTTTTTTGTCCCTTAATCCTCTCAATATAAGCTTCAAATTTAGGGTCGGACTTTTACAACTTTACATATATTGAATTGCTTAAAAAAATAAATTAAATATTAGCTACGTTAAATATTCGTAGTGACGTAACTTCTTTGTTTATTAATTTAGTAAAACCCTTTAAAGGCAACATTGTCATGAATTTTGAAGCACTTTCATTTCGCAAAACAAAAAGGATAATTCATGGACATACAAATAAGTTAGCTGACCCAACTATGTGAAAATGACTTCAGAGCTCAAAAGAGCATTAGAAAGAAGTATAGAGCTGCAAAATACGAAAATAATGACGTATCAATTTTAAAAATCGGATGAAAAATAACAAAGTTACAATAAAAAAACTATTTCGGCGGTATTTCGCGGGATCAAAAAAAAATTTTTTTTTTGTGTCCCTTAACCCTCTCAACATAAGCTTCAAATTTAGGGGCGGACTTTTACAACATTTTTTTTCGTATGGGGACCAACCCTATCTAGTATACATCCAATCAAGGCTATTTAACTATTGATCTGGACCCCGGAGCGGAGCATTTTCCCTTATAAAAATTCACCACGACAAACACTAAGTTCTTGTATGCTGATCAGAGCCTCGAAGCAAACCCAGAGTAAAAAAACTTTGCTCCGATGCCCTGTTATTGATAGAAAACAGTTGTAGTGTGAAAATTTGAAGGGAACAATAATATGCAATATGTATCGACATACATAGGCATACGCTACACTGTCAATATGAATCGCGATATTTGGATCATATTGATGGTCTGATGAATCGCAGACTAGTGCTACACGTTCAATATGAATATTGCGATATTTTTCTCGCTCTGAGGTTTAAAATATTTTACTTCCGTCCTTTTCACACTTTCACTTTCAATTCTTTTATTGCCAGATTACGGATTTCAAAATTTCTAAATATACACGCATTTTGATGGGTCGCAAAATTTTCATGCTACACAGTCAATTCATATTGTCAATATTGCGATCCGGATCGCGGATTTCAAAATTTCTAAATATTTTGCGATCCAAAACCGCGATCCATCAATACTCGATGCTACACGGTCAATATTAATCGTTTTCCGCATACAAGAGCTTCTTCTCGGAAAACCGCCAAAAATTCAAACTGGCAAATATAGTATCTAAAACATATGATAGTTCAATGCAACCCTGCTCAATATTAATGGAATGGTTTCATTTGCTTTGTAGAAGATATCATGCATTTACATAAATACAAATCTAAAATTAATTTAAAGTATTTTATAGTATTTAAAAATAAATGTGTTAAATGGGGAACATGTGAATTGTACGTTTCAGTTCTTATATTATTATTATTTTGCAAAGTTCGTTAAATAAAAATGTAAGCTTGAAATGAAATCCATACATTTTTTGAGTATATTTCAGGTATTTTTTAGGCATATATGCATATTATGAAATTTTTTCGTGCATATTTACCAGCATATTTCAGTTATTTTTCGGGCATACTGGCATGCATATTTTGAAATTTTTCGTGCATATTTTTAGCTTCCCTAGTAATGATACAACAATAGCAGAGGCGGTCGCTTCATACAAGCCGAGAAGCCCGGCTTGCGTACACATTTTCGTTCATTTCATACGAAATTCTTTAAAATCTGGTTATTTAACGTTTTAAATGTGTTTAATATTTAAGTTCTCAATAATATAGCCCTCACTGTAACATACGGCGCCTAAAAGCCTGCTAAGAAAATAGCGCAAATACACCACCAATCCACCTCACAATGTGTATTTTGTTTGTACAGCCAATCACAGCACAGTGAGCATGCTTCAACGTTTCCACACATTAGCTTTTACGTGGCTTTCAAAACAGAATAACAAAGCTTGTTTTCTCGCTTTCGCTAAGGAGAAACCAATTGCTTATTTTCAGACCTAAATTGAAAAAAAAAACTAGCAAAGCAATTTTTTTATGTTTCACATCAAATTTGTATGCGAATATGAAGCTGGTTTCGGCATTCAAAAGTTCAGTATTCACAGCCATATACATATTTGATTTGATTTTCGTTTGCATGTAGGTACATACTTATGCACATAATTTCTTACATCTGCATGTGCATGCAAACATAAATATCAAATACCAGATTATAAAAGGGTTGATTGTGATTTTTGGCGACTATTGGTACAATATCAAGATAATTTTAAAAAGCGGTTGAAATCAAATTGGACCTCAGTTTTTCAAATACTAAAGCACCCATTTTTAGGCAATAAGCAAATACACTTGCTACTGCTGAAATTTCCGTCGGTATAAGGAAACTAAAAATACCTCTGCGCTAATGGTTATGCTTCACACATAGGCTTGCCTAGGCAATTTATGCTAGGTCCGCCACTGAACAATAGGTAAATAAAGGAAAATGATACAGCAAAATTAAGTTTCTGCCGTCGGTATAAGCCGTCACGATTTTTTTCGATAGCTTAGTGGCCAGAAAATCTCTGTAATGCAGTAACTCCGCATTGTGGGTCACGATTAAATACAGAGAAGCTCTAAACCAACTTGCCGAAAGGTGCAGCCTGAATGTCGTAGATATGCGTCCCAGGGCACAGCGACATTCCAGTCAACTGCGCCGCAGACGAGTTGGCAAGGAAAGGAACCCAACGATGGACACCAGCTGGGTGACTTCTCCTCTT
This sequence comes from Urophora cardui, assembly GCA_960531455.1. Classification (NCBI taxonomy): domain Eukaryota; kingdom Metazoa; phylum Arthropoda; class Insecta; order Diptera; family Tephritidae; genus Urophora; species Urophora cardui. Next base: position 143,081,766 of record OY482672.1, read on the forward strand.
AACACATGTAAAAACTATCTACGATCTTACATTATAAAACAAGCAAATGCCAGATGGGATGTACATAGAACCCAATTGCTTCACTTTCAGGCAAATCTAGCCAAGAATGAACCAGTAAAGGTCTAGATCAGTGACTCTTCTCAGTGAGCCCTACATTGGCCCTCTAGTTGTTGGTATAATAACGGGCCACTGCTTCATGAGCATCCATGGAACTCGCATTCGCCTTCTTACAAATGACTATATGTCACAGCTGCAGGGATGAGGAGGAGGTAAAAAGCGTAGAAGACGGCATATGTTCTTATCCGCCGCTGTCTAACTTCAGATACGCTTACCTCCAAAATTGTGAGAGAGTTTGTGCTGGTGAGAGCAGACCTATTTGCGTTGCATTGGTTAGAATGTGTGAGATGCTTCTCATTTGCCCGTGTGGGCCACTTTTGCCGGTCTATGCTCCACAGCCACTGAAAGAGCTTGGATGTCTGAAAGAGCTTGAAAATGCAAAGTTATCTGACATCTTACGCTATATGAAACGAACTAGGTGGCTCAGTTTCATATGCATCTAAGCTTTCTTTACAGGGGAAAAATCAAGAGCACCACATGGTATCACAACGGGCCGTGAGTGCCATGTGCGCCTGCGCATTGGCGGAACGGGAGCAAACACTATTACCCAACATAACATACTATAGTAAGAAGAAGAAAAGCCCGTCTCCACATAACTTGTTTCACCAACAAAACATCTAGCAAAACGTCTCGCTAAATAAGGGTGCGTTTATGTCGGAGCAATAGAAGAAAGAAAGATAGCTGTGCGTGATATACGCTTATTGGAATAGCGCTATTGAGTGTTTATGTCGGAGCAGTGATAAGAGCAATAGTAGCGAAGAGGTCAATAAGCGGAGGTAATAGCGCTGTTCGACCAAAGCATATAGCGCTATTGAGTGTTTATGTCGGAGCTAAGCTAGCAAAGAGTGGAATAGCGCTGTTATCTGCGTATATTGAAGCTATGGTACTAGATTTGTCTTTAGTGTATTGTGGTACTTAAATAAAAATTTTAGAGTAACCGAAAAGGAGAAGAGACGTTGTTATTTTACACATAATAAATATTTACATATATTTCTGCTCCACACATACTTATCTATATATTTAATTTTTTTTAATTTGAAAGGTTATATAAAAATTATGTATAAAAAGTAATAAAACACATAAACAATGTCCCTCTTATTCATAAAAAATAAAATAGATTTATAAAATTTTCGAAATCGAAAAATTTTATGAAAATGCCACTTAAAAATTTTTAAAACCTATTTTATTTTTTATGCATGAAGTCGTATATATTTACTTACGTGTGGACTTCATTTCACATGCTACGGCCGTCCACAGTTTATCCAAGACAAGCCTATTGGGATGATTTGGATTTCTTTGATCCCACAAAGGTTGCCTTTTAAAAATTGCACTGATGAAAGTTTCTGTGTCCATAATGAATAGCGCTAATCGACTAAAGAAAATCAATGAATTAATTTTCTTCGCTCTTATACTTTGATACGCGCATATAGCGCGGCTCCGACATAAACAGAAGTACAGAACTCCAATTTTCGTCGCTCTATTGCACTCTTTCTTCTATTGCTCCGACATAAACACTACACGCGTTTCCCATAAGGTATTTTCTCTGCTATGATAATAGCGCTAATGTGGTGAATTTCTTTAGTCACCCACTGCTCCGACATAAACAGAAGTACAGAACTCCCATTTACAATTTTCGTTGCTAGTATCACTCTTTCTTCTATTGCTCCGACATAAACACTATACGTGATTTCCGTAAGGTATTTTCTTTGCTATTATCTGTGGTGAGCTTAGCGCTTATCGCAGCTCCGACATAAACAGAAGTACAGAATTCCCGTTTACAATTTTCTTCGCTATCTTTCTTTCTTTCTTCTATTGCTCCGACATAAACGCACCCTAACCCGTCTCCACGTGGCTGATCGTGATTCAGTTGAACATTTCTCTTTCTTGCTCTTCTTAAATGTTTGTATGTTTGCTTATATTTTGCGTTTTTGTTTTGGTCTGTGTGAGATTTCGATAGATTTTCGATACAAAATTAGAGAAAACATCGATATCATCGAGGTTGGCAAGATGATTCAGAATGAAACAGTGTTTCAATCTTCACTCGCTCTCAGAAATTTGTTTGGAAATTGGCGAGTTTCGGCACTGGTTTCCGTATCGAAACAAGATTGAGAGAGAAAATGCAGAAAAAAAGAGCGAAACACGTTATGTGGAGACATGGTAGAAAGAGGGGCATACATATTTTAACTCGAATCACCCTGAAATTGCCAAATAGCAACGCTCGAAATTCTCGATAGTCTTGTTTTTACATGTTCACAAATCTTTTTGCATTGTTAGTGAAGAGTTGGTTGGTAAAATTTAGTTACTAAATTACACTTCTATAAAAAAATATTCTTCCGTATTCATAACTTCATGTTTCCCCATTAAAATTGTTCATAAAGATTATTATTTTAGATAATTTCAAAGCAATCAAGGAAGTAAAATGTTCATGTTTATTAATTTTTAACAAATAAAAACTTTAGTAAACATATCAATATGCAATAAAAATATGAACGCACACACTTACCTAAAGGTATATTATCACCATTTGGATGATGTAATGTTGGCTTACGTCCAACCACCGATATCGGCAACACTGCCGCACCCGAAGTGGAGGATGGTGATGGCGACGATGTGTCGCTGGAGCCCTCCAGCGATTGGGCCGGTGTCGGCACTGTGCTCATATGATGTTCGGTTGGTGGTGCTGCGATGACAGGTACTGTGCTCGGAATGGAAGAAAGTGTGCCATGACCAACAATTATACCAGCAGGACCACCACCACCACCACTACTACCGCCTGCACCACCACCACCACCAATGCCACCGCCAATAAGCTCAGCATGATGCGCATGCGGTGGCGAACGAATCGCTGTGGATGCATGATGATGTGCAGCAGCCGCAGCAGCTGCAGCCGCTGCAACAGCATGAGGATTCGGATTCAATTGATGATGATGATGCAAATGATAATGATTAAGTAGAGCGGTGGGCGCATGTACAACGGGTGGCACTTCGTGCATCTGTAGTACGCGTTGTTCGTCTTGGGCTTGAGCGCGCCGCAAGGCTGTCTGTCGTGCCATGACCAATTGCCGATCGGCTGTTAGCCGACATTTCTCACATGTACAATAGCGAAATTTGCAATAGCGTTTATGTCCTTTGAGTGTGATCTTTAAGCCGTGATTACGGCAACGTGCGCAATTGGGTGGGGTGCGTGGTGATATGGAACTGCTGCTGCTGCTAGAAGCGCCGCCGCCGCCGCCACCACCACCGCAAACATCGGTCTTGGACTCGAGCATGTCCGAATCGGACATTGTGTCACTATTCCAATTATCTTCAGACACCATTAAATTAATGGTTGAGTGATACGCGTTATGACGTATATCGACTCCGTTGAATGCGGCTGCTGATAACGCAATTTTTAGTTTTTTTATTAAACGTTTTTCTTTGAAGTGTTGTGAGTTTAGAGTTTTGTATAATTTTTGTTTGCTCTGCGCAGAAGTTTAGTGATTTTGCTTTTTGAATTAAATTTTATTATAATCTAATTTTTTGTCAACAATTTTACTCGTATGTACATAATATATATTTTAAACATTATCTGTTGTCTACACGCGAACAAGTGATATTTTTAATTGTTATTTTTTTTTTAAATTGGAACGCAGCTGTTGCATTGAAATTTACTTGTCTGCGTGCTTTGTTGCTAGACAACGCGACTTTTTTGTTTTCTTATTTTTATTTATTTAGTGGTTTTAAAAATGTTTCATTGAAGATGCGCCTCAATGTTTGCTATGTACATATATGGATTTAATTTTAATTTTTTATTATTTTTTTTTTTATTTTTTTAAATTTTTTTTTTAATATTTTTTTTTATTTTTTATTATTTTTTCATTATTTTTCTTTTTATTTTATTGTTTTTTTTTTTACTTTTGAACTTCTAACCACTTTTTGTCTGTCTTGCTGTCTTGCTTATTTGCTTTTATAAATCCCTTTGGATTTCAAATGCTCTTTAAATTGTGCTCAGTATTTATAACACTTAATAATACGCCGTTGTATGTACTTAAGTAACCTCGTTGTGTATATGGAAATTTTTATCTGCAAATATAAGAAGTAAATAAAAAACAAAAAATAAGCAAAATACGCGCACTTTGCCTCCAAAAGATATTGAATTAGCTGCACAAGAATACTCTATACATGTATGTATGTATGTATGTACATAAATAGGCGCTTTAAATCGCTCTGAGTAGTTACTTGAAAGTGAATAGATCAACAATCGCTATTGTAAAGCTGTTTATGTGTGTATGTATGTACATATAATAGTAAACCGATCTTAAATATTCCTATTAATTAATTGAGCACAAATGTATGAAATAAGCGAAATTTTGTATCCGGTGTATAAGAGCTAAACTGAGTGAAAGACAACGTACTTAAATCCTACAAAAACGACATCAACTCAACAAAAGACAGTCATAATAGTCAGCATATCTTGAAAATTTTTGCATCGACAATAATAATTGCTATTCTCGGATTTTACACACTCAGAGAAGGGATAAAAAAATTATTCTTCTTTATTTTTCCGGCAGGCTCTCCGATTTACATATTTACGTATGTTTTTACATGGCCGTTTTTTTTTTTTCTAATAATTATTTTATGTGAATTTTTATATGAGTTATTGGCCAAATTTTAATTAAGGAAAATTGATTGAATCTTCTTTTTGTTTGCATTTTTCTCTTCATACTCCCCCTCCGTTCGGTTTCCAAGTACAAATATGTAGCTTCACCACTGGCATCATATAGTGGGACATTCAACATTTCTTGCTTCCTTGATGCCTCTATACCTTTTTTCGAAAAATCATCTATGAATTACAACTAACTCACGTATGCAAATCAACAAGTAACAAGATTGATACTATATCATATTGGAAACGCATTGAGAGAGATACTGTTGTATTTACTGCGCTGAAAACAACCCCATGTACATATGTATGTATATCTAAAATGAAAATGCCCGCTTTAAGTTGACAGTGTAGCGATTCCAAATTGAAAATGTTGATGTTAAAATCAAATTGTTAAGTTATACAACAAACTATTGCTAAATTTACCATTTTACATTTAAACCAACTGAAAAATATTTACTTTAACTCTAAAAAAGTAGTGATTCATCACTAAATTAGTCAACAATCAAAAATGTGACATTGTCCCCGTTGGAAGCTATTTTTTAACCATTTTAAACTAGTTATGCCCTAGCCTGGAACTAGCGCGATTTTCTGCACCCCCAAAATTTGGTGTTAGGGGCCAAAAACCACTTTTTCATAGCTTAGGTTATATATTGTACCATAACTTTTTCTCCGTTTATCCCATCAAAACAAGGATGCATCGTAACGTTAATATTATCGTTTACCGAAAAAAAGCAATCGTTTCCGTTGAAACTATTCCGGTTTTTACCGTTTACACAATCATCAAAATAATTTATATTCGCAAAATAACGATAATGAAATTATCGCAATAATACCATTTCGTTGATTAGCGAAAAGAAATTATCGCAATGATTTCATTTCGTTGATTAGCGTTATCATAACCAAATTTATAACGTTGAATAACGAATGCACACGAACTGCTACGATGTGAGTGACAGCTGTGTATGTATGCGCCTCGTGCAGGCAATCTTTTCGTTGATTTACTTCGTTTCAACGTTACCGGTTGCATTTTGATAATTTAGTTTTGTGAATTATCGAAACGAAATGGTTTTGATAATTTAGCGTTGCGAATTAACGAGACAAAACCATTTTGATAATTTAGCATTGTGAATTAACAAAACGAAATTGAATCCGTTCGTTCGTTAAGCATCTCTGCATCAAAATGATTTTGATGTCGTTGAAAAAGCGACATTTCGCCGCTTTTAACAGTATGTATACGAACTGTTAATGTACCTTGATAAATGCCAGAGAAACTGTAAAAAATATATCACAAATTCAATTTTATATTCAATTTTTTAATTTTTAATCACGAATTTCTCGCTGAATTTATTAACTTGTGTACATCTAAAACTATAGTTTAGAACAATCTCCTATTAATTCTGTTTGCAACGACATATAACGTTTGGCTATCCGCGTAGGCGTTTCGAGGATATTCTACTTTAATCAATTTCTACTATGAAAATTTTCATACTAAAATTGCTAAATTTGTTTTCTACCTCCAGCCGGGTAAGTATTAAAATAAAGCGGAAAAAAGAAAAATCTGCATTTAACTTTTATTCTCGAGCTTTAAAAATAAAAGTCTTGTTTTAAAATTTATAAGAGGACTATTTTCCAAAAAGTTAAAAAAAAGAAAAAGGATGCCTGTTTGATCCTGTAGAGGTACTGGGAGTGATTTTCATGTCAAACACTTTCACTTAACATAATTTTCTGGTCCGCATTTTTTTTTACCGCCGAAAAAAAAAACTGTTAAATGTTCTAATTTTCCTTCATTATCGAAGCTGTGAACCTAGAAAATAGATTCGCTTTCTAAGCAATTTCGAATTCTTAATAAAGCCTAATGTTTATGCCAATGTTAAAGATGTTCTAGGTAACTTTTATGATATCCCTATTTTTTTAAGAAAAGAAAAAGTACATATTTGCTACAACTAAGCACTGACCATTTAATCTTTGATTGCCACGCTTTTCTTACATTTTTCTATTTACATCAAACACCTTAAACATATAATACAGCCGATCTGAATACCGATCGCGCCTGAAAGTCTACGCACTTCGGTGGAAAAATTATCGCTTTCATTATTCAATTGAAATGTGACAGCGTGCAACATGACACAAGGTTACCAGAAGTTGGAGAACACATCACATTTTTAATTTGATTACACTAAGCGATCACTCAAAAGCCTAAGCTAATAAACTTGTGGAATATGAAAGCTACAATCAGACATACTACATTAGTGGTTCACTGTCAAATAGGGCTATGTGAAATTTTTTCGATTTTGAGTTTTTGATGGATTGTGTATCAGTATTTAAAAGTGTATAACTTCCATTAAGAATTAATTGCAAGATGCTTTCGTATTCTAAAAAAAATTACATTAAATGCGAATACACTTTCAAAAGTAGCTATCTGAAAAAAAAGTTACTCATACGCCTAGGCACACATTGGTGTAATTACTAAGTGTTTCAATTCCAATACTAGAAAATACTCTTTCAAACTAGCTGCATATGTATATGAAAAATTACTGTCCCAAAACTAGCTATGTGAAATATTTAACATTGAATTTGTGCAAACACGTGTCACATTGCGTTTGTATTTTTTCTATGTCGTCCAATTGGGGCTAAGCTTTCAGGTAAGGCCGTAGTGGCTTTTTCTAATTTCTGATTTAATATGAAAAATTCACATAGCCATGTTTGAAAGTCAACTACGCACATCTTTAAATTGATTACACTACCCAATTATCTACTCAAAAGCCTTATACATACATATAAAGTTCTTTGCAGATTTTTTGAATGAATTCTTCATTCATGTCAGCAAACTCTGGGCGCTGCCATTGCCGCGTGTGTGTATGTTTGTGTGTGTGTGTCTCTATCTACATCGAACATTAGCAAATTGTGACTTTTAAGTTAATTTGCAACACAAAAGATTTGACATATTACAACAACACGTTTATCATATTCATTAAAAATAAAACGCCAACAGCAGCCAAACAAAGCTCATGAAATATTTAAAAGCCACCAGGAAAAATTCATCAATAAACTGTATTTTTATTACTGAGCTGAGCTGCGCAAAAATATAATCAAAGTATCATATAAATATTTACATTTTATAGAATGATATGTTCTGAAAATGTCAAGTATTTTCTAGTTCTCTGGCTCATATTAAAATAAAGCTCTTAACTTGAACTTGATAAGAACTGGTGGAGTATTTCATTAATTCAATCACGAATATTTTTTTTTTTTTAATTTTTATCTGTTAAGTCCGTTGTGCGATAATTAGTAAATATAAATATCGGCAGAAGCAAATCGCAATCTTTACAGCAATTAAATAAACCAAAATGGGATGGCGATGATCTGAGTTTGTTTTTTTTTTTTTTAATGTGAGTTTGCCTTTAACTTCTTCGATATACATAACTGCCATTAGTTTGGTATGCCTTTTTATAGTTAATAAAAAAGGCATTAGTTAAAACCAGTTAGATCACTGCTTATCACAAGTAGCTACATAATTTTTTAATTAGACATGACATGATTGGGTCATAAAATTTATATGTATGTATGGAGTTTTGTTTTTTTGTGAAGCTATTTCCATATGAAATGTTGCGGTATATTTAACGGATGGTTGTACGAGAAAATCCACGATCACTAAAGCATATATTTACATACTTAGTTCACATGTGGAACTTTTCTGGAGAAGAAGCAAGCAATTCTTCTGCTGCTCTATTAAACAATGCATTGCAATATCCTTGCACCACTTCTGTAGGTACCAATTCATGCTTTATGAGCCGGTGCGGAATCTTTCTGAAAGTAAAATGAGCCTCTGCGAGACAGCCTACATACATGGGTGGATATGTGCTTAACAAGAACTATCGCAAAATAAAATTTCACATTAATTTGTACGCCTTTTTCAATGAAAAGTAGTGGATGCTTGCTTTTTGCCGATATGGCTACCCAAACCATAATCGAAGTGCTTCGTTGAAATCTTTTCAAGATTGTAAGTAATTGAAAGTATTTGAAAAGAATTGAAAAATCGATTCAAGTACATTTTTTAATTCTTTTCAAATATTTTTAAGTATTTGCTAAAACTTCAATTCTTTTTCAATTCCTTGTACTTGTACTTGTACTTGTACTTGAAAATTCTGAAAGTACTTAGTATGGACTAATTACTTCAATATCAAAATATAAAGTATTTAAGTACGTAATAGTCCAATTACTACTCAGTATTACCCAGGTATGATTCTAAGCCCCCTAAGCCGCTGGGGTTGCATACACTGAGAGAAAAAAAATATATGGAGGGGTCAAAGAAATTGTTTACCTATTTTGAACACTACTTTCTTTGTTTTGAGTAAATTTTCCTTAAAACATGTTAAAAGGTTTATAAAATATTGTTGTTACATGCGTTACCATGGTTTCATATACTTGTTTTGAAAAAATTCATACATTAAAATAATGAAAAATTCTTTAAGCGCCATTCCATTCCCAACTTTCCTTGTTTTGAAGACTTGATTTCTTTAATTTTGAGAAATTAAATTCCCATACAAATCCCCATGGCAACGAATTTGTTTGAAAGTTTTTTTATGTTTTTTCCACATTTTTGAGAAAATTTACACAAAACAAAGAAAATTTTGTATTGGGACGCGTGTTCAAAATAAGGAAAATTATGTCTTTGATCGAGAGAAATTTTTTTTTTTGAGTGTAGACTTGGTCATTTTTTTGGGTTGTGGCTTGCTTGTAATACGTACAATTTCTCAGCGGAAAGCAAAATATCACAAGTTGCATGTCGTTCAACATATCATATGACTTTTTCACTAGCGCTCTTTTTGTTAACATTACTCTCAAATTTTAGTACGAACTAATAGAACTTGTAACGTTAAAATGTCAAAAATAACTCGAGTCCGCTAAACGAGACTTGAAACAAGTGCGACAGTGGTTAGCACCCACGCTGTATTACTGACCTAATATTATTTTGTGTTTATTTGAGACGCATTATAATAATATATTATACATAATTCTAACGAGTTTCACACCCAGGTTCTCGTTCAATCTCAGATATCGTTGTTAATATTTTCTAAAGATCGCATTTAGCCGCTCTTTCATGCCGATTTATAATAGCATCTGTCAAAGAAGATATATCTTTTGTATGAAACTGATCAGAGTGCGGTGTTTGTAGGTATGTTTATATCCAATAAAGATTGTGGGAATTTAAAACCTCTCGCAACGTGCATGCAATTGCACTAGAAATAACCTCGAAACAACAAAACTATAATAGCAATAGCAAAAGTGGTGTGCTTTAAGGCAACCACTCTCTTTACAATTTTGCTCTGAGAATGAGCAGAAATAACCTACTTCTCTAATCGTATAAGAGAACCTCTTTCATTTATTCATTTTCGAAGGTGAAGCTTTAAATTCAAGCGCAATAGATCAGTGATGCCAGATAATCTCCGCTAAAATTCCCACAAAAATTGGAAAAAAATCCCTAATTTCCCACATTTTAAATAAAAAAAATCCCACAAAATTCCCACCGAATTTAAAGCATTTATTTCAGTAATATAAGAATATATAACAGGCAAACAGTTTTTTTAATAGCTAAAAGTATCAGTTTTACAAATTATTTGCATTGTGCAAGTGGATATGATTTTTGTTGATTTTAAAGTTGAAGCAATTGATATTTTTGGATTGAAAAGCAACTCTTACATTACTTATAGTATTTAACATATCACTAGATAGTTTGTTTCGCTTTTTATATTTAACATCCGTTACAATTGAAATTTAGAGAAATCAAAAACAATATCGCGATCTAAAAACTGCAATTCTTCGAAAACACCATCAAATGGAAAACGTGATATTATCTGAAAAGTAGAAGCTTCATAGTGGCCGCTGTGGTGCAGTGGGTAGAGTGCTCGCCTGCTATGCCAGAGGTCTCGGGTTCAAACCACGGTCCGAGCAAAACACCAAAAAATTGTTCTAATAGTAGCGTTTTGCTCTTTGAAGAATACGGACGTGTCTACACATTTTTCTGTTACTACTAAGAAGGCAAATAAAACAATACTTAAACGAAGTGCTTACGATCAAATTGAAGATGAAATGTCTTCAAGTAAAGTAAGAAAACTCTTGAACAATAAAAAACAAAGTGTTAGTGCTAAAAATGATAATAGAAGAAACTATTGGACGCCTTTACAGGCTCTTGAAAATCAAGAGATCCACATGGAATGCAATGAAAATGCTCGGAATGATAAACCATCAAAAGTAGTAGTCCCGCCTATAAAGGTTCTAATACAAGATAGTGACTTTATAAAGAACCTTTTACTACAAAATAGTATATCTGAATTTTTCATAAAAAAAATTTCCATTGGCATTAAAATTCTTAGTGAATCAAATGAAACTTATCAGAAAATAAAAGAACTGTTAAAAGATAAGTCGTGTCAGTTTTTTACTCACGACCTTAAAAATGAAAGGTCGTTCAGCGCTGTTCTCTATGGCCTAGAAAACAAAACCACGGATGAAGTAAAAAATGAAATTATTTCTCTTGGATTAAAGTGCAAAGAGGTTAAATGTGTTCTCAAAACTTATGAGCATTACAAAGAGACTATTTATATTGTTCATTTTGAGCGCGGATCGATTAGACTGCATGATCTTAAAAGTAAAGTTAAATCGCTATTTCGTGTTATTGTAAGATGGGACTACCAACGTAAATTAAAAAATAAAATAGTCCAATGTCGGAACTGTCAAATGTATGGACATGGTGAACGTGGATGTTTTGTAAAACCAAATTGCGCAAATTGTGCAGGAAAACATAAAACTTCAGAATGCTCTAATACAAATATAGTGCGTTGCGCAAATTGCAACAACAGTCATAAGTCAAATGACGCCACGTGTCCAAATCGTGCAATGTACATACAAATTAAAGAGAAATTTAATCGCTCTCGTGCACCCACACGTACTCCACTGCAAAAGAGTAATAACACTAATGTTGAATATTCACTCTCACAATTTCCACCACTCTCTACAAAACATCCGATATCTGAAATGGATAAAACAACATCGCAAGCATGGTGCTCACCTAGTGGTATTCCGGCAAAATCGGCATGTGACAACAATCTGTTTACAGAGAAGGAAATAACTGAACTTACTTTTGATCTTATAATAAAGCTCAAAGAATGTAAAACCAAATATGAACAATTTAATGTAATAGCACAATTAGCGATTAAGTTTGTTTACTCGAATTATAAATAATGTTAACAACAAAACTAAAGGTAATTTTCTGGAACTGTCGTAGTATCCGAAATAAATTTATGGAACTTTTTGATTATCTTGTTAAAAATGATATTGATATATGTTTGCTCTCTGAGACATGGCTAAAACACTCAGACAAATTATATAATCCGAAATATGTTTGCGTACGTAAAGATAGAGAAGAAAATACTGGTGGCGGTGTTGCCATATTAATTAAGAAGTGTATAAGTTTTACTATGATACCGCATATAGATACCGAGGTAATAGAAAATATTGGAATTGAGATAATGTCTTCTGACAATAAAAAAATTAAACTGTTTAGCACTTATTTTCCGGGAGGCTCTAATAGTTTAGAACTCAAGAAAAAATATAAAAAAGATTTGAGAAAACTTTTCAATATTAGTGGAAATTTTCTTTTTTGTGGCGATTTTAACAGTAAGCATCGTGACTGGGGATGTCTAAGAGCGAATAGCTGGGGTAATATACTAAATGAATTTACCACGTTCTTTCCAATAGCGATTTTGTATTCAAATCAACCATCATATATGCCAACATCTAATGCATTTTCCCCCTCAAATTTGGACTTAGTACTGACAAATATTCCTATACATCTAAATCAACCAAAAGCTTTGCATGCATTTAATTCTGACCATTTACCTATACAATTTTTATTGAATTTAAATTTCTCCTATTGTGAAAATCTTGTAATGGATTACAGTAAAACAAACTGGAGTGTTTATCGTCGCTCCATTAAAAATGCACTGTATAGATTACCAACAAATCTCAATGATATTGTTTTAACTGAAGATGTTGACAAATGTATTGAAGCATTCTACGACAGCCTAAATGTTGCTGTAAGAAGTTCTGTTCCGCTTAAAGTACCTAAATCAAACTTTTTAAAACTACCTTCTTTTATTCTCGATCTAATAAGAGTGAGAAATTACTATCGTCGACAGTGGAGTCGATACAGGCAAAACTCAGATTATGAAGCAGTATCATACTATTCTGCAAAAGTGCGAAGGGAAATTTTCAAATATAGAAATGAATCCTGGAAAATGAAGCTTAGCTCACTTGAAAAAAGGAGCAAACCATTTTGGAATATTTGCAAATTACTACGAAAAAAGCATACACAAATACCACCTTTACGTGATTGTGATAAAATCGTATCTCCCGATGATGAAAAAGCAAACCTGTTTGCTTATAAATTTCTCGAAAACCACAAAGTAGCTGCTCACCTAGGTACGCCAATGGTAGAAGATTTGGTGGCCCAAGCCATAAGGCAGCTTGACCTACAGTTTTCAGACACTCCTGAGTCTGAATTTGTAAAAGCTGAGTTTGTCCAAGACCTTATAGATCAATCACCACTACGAAAATCAGCAGGACATGATGATATCACAAATATTATGTTACGTTATTTACCTATGGAAGCGGTACAATATTTCACTTATATTATAAATTCCTGTCTCAAGCTACAATATTTTCCCAAAACCTGGAAATCAGCAAAAGTTGTACCAATCTGGAAGCCAGGTAAACCAAAAAATATTGCTGAAAGTTATAGACCTATTAGCCTACTAAGTTCATTGTGCAAAATTTTTGAAAAAGTCTTAAAACACAAAATGTGTATGTTTATTAGCTCAAACCAAATATTACCTAATGAACAATTTGGATTTAGGCAATATCATAGTACGACGCATCAGATAAAACGCATATCCAATTATGTAAAAACAAATTTTGAAAACAAAAAGTCCACTGGTCTAGTATTATTTGACATTGAGAAGGCCTTTGACTCAATCTGGCATAATGCACTCATTTATAAATTAATCAGTTTTAATTTTCCTTTGCATTTCGTGAAGATAATTAAAAGTTATTTGACCAGTCGCTACTACTGTGTATGCCTAAACAACGAATACTCTGACTTGATTGAACTACCCTCCGGAGTTCCTCAGGGATCAGTGCTTGGCCCACTGTTATACAATCTTTACTGTGCAGATTTTCCAAAGCTCGCAAATTATCAATATGCTATGTATGCTGACGATATTGGTGTATTTTATTCGCACGAATTTGGCGATGAAATTGCAAGCAGTCTGGAGCGTGCAGTACATAGCATATCTGACTACATGCATACTTGGAAAATCAAACTAAATACTGGAAAAACACAAGCCATCTTTTTCACAAGAAAAAGAAGTCCTTGTTATTTACCAAGTACCAGGCTAAAACTAGGCACTCATGAAATACCATGGGCGAAATCTGTTAAGTATCTCGGAGTAATTCTTGATAATAAACTTACTTACGGCGATCATGTCAAATATATAACAGAGAAAGTTAACGTAGCTATCAAATTGCTATACCCACTGATTAATAGGAAATCTAGTATGAGCAAAGATAATAAATTAGTGATATACAGTTCTATTTTTTCATCCATAATTTTGTATGCTTGCCCGGCGTGGGGTATAACTGCAAACTCGCATATTAAAAAATTACAAATTTGTCAAAACAAAGTTCTCAAAATGATGCTAGCGCTGCCCTGGGATTTTTCCACTATAAGACTCCATCGTGAATCAAATGTAAAAATGATATCTGAACAAATTCTAACAATGACTGACCGGTTTAAAAGTCGTTGTAGTATATCTGATAATACATTGATCTCAAATCTTTTTTAATATTTGTAATTAAGTACATGATCTTTATGTAAAAAGAAGAAAACTAGCTTGTAAGTTTTTATAGCAGAGGTTTTTTCATAGTAGTTTTTCCTCCAAAATAAATATCACCTTAAAAACAAATGAATAAATTCTGTGATAACAAAAACATATTGTAGAATTAAGGTTAGATACCATATTCTGTAAATTGTGCTATTATTTATATGTAATATTTTCATCTACTTAATAAAATCTATGTAGTAAAAATTGTTCTAATTAGTAAAAATCCAATTATTGGATTTTTTAAGAGCAGCGGCCACCTCTCGGCAGTGGGCGGCATACCCTCCGAGTGTATTTCTGCCATGAAAAAGCTTCTCACAAAAAATGCATTCGCCGTTCGGAGCCGGCATAAAACTGTAGGTCCACCCAATTAGTAGGAAAAACAAAAAGGAGCATAGCAATTGGGAGAGAAGCTCGGCCATAAAACTCGTCAGAGTTATAATAGCGCCATTGTATTATTATTATTATTAGAAGCTTCATAAAAGCGCAAACACTTTTTTTTGAATACAATCTTTTCCTCCAAATTTAAATTTGACAAAATATATTCTCATTCATAACCAACGTAAACGTTATGTACGTCAACGAAATATGGAGTTGGAAGTTCCAAAACTTTTAGCTGTAATTCCTACGGAATTATAAAAAAGTCGGGTTTTAAGAAATGTCTTGCAATTTTCAACACAGGTGTCTTAGCTTCTTGCCCTAGTCGGTGTATAAGCACATTTCGGCTTTGGAATAATGCGTTAAATTCATTGAAAAAGTTAAGAACGTACTTCAAAAATCTAAAATAAGCCTCGTTTTGAATTCTTTCCAATTCCTCATAAATCGTTTCTGCTTTTTTACGCTTATCTTTAAATGAGGCCAGGCGAAAATAGCTTTTAAGTGGCTCCCAATTCTCCAAAATTCTTTCGATTATTAACAATACAGTACGAATATGCACAATGAAAAATAAATTACCTAAGAGAGGCGATTATTAACACGCTTTTATTAGTTTCACCTGCATGTACATATGAATGTATGTATGTATGTATTTATGTATACAAGTTACGTATACGCAGTGTAGTTCACTGTATGTTTACTTTTACGCATGTATGTAACCGAATTATTTTTGCGTTGCGTTAGTTAACGCGAAAGCGTGTGTTTTCATACTCCGAATGGAAGTTTTTCCGTGTGAGATGTGCTTATTTTACACTGAAAAAACAACTTACTCAGATTATGGAAAAGTGGGAATGATTCGGCGCTAAAGACATATTTCCATATTTTGATGTACGATTTTCTTCAAATCAAGGAATAAAAACCACGTTTTAAAGATAATTGTACATCAAAATATGGAAATATGTCTTTAGCGCCGAATCATTCCCATTTTTCCATAATCTGAGTAATTTTTTTTTTGAGTGTAAGTTATACTATAAATTATACATATGTAGGTACCTATATAAACAGTTCTGCAACCAAAAAATCCCTTTTTTTATACGGACGACAATAAAATGTCCCTTTTTTCCCTCTTTAAAAATTTTGCAGTGAAATATCCCTCAAAAAGGGAAATTTCCCTCAATCTGGCACCACTGCAATAGATATGTATTTGCTAATATTCTGCACTGAGAAAAAAAATACTATGTTCACATATGAAATGGAAACAACTGAAGTATTTGTAAATATGTATTACAATGCTGATTTTTTTTTGTATTAAAATTTTTGAAAAAATTAACTATGTTATATTTAACCAGAGATGTAGCATATTTTTTTTTTTTTCATTTCAAAAAATATAAAAACTTTTTTTAGAAATTACCTGCAGAATCATAAAAGTCTTCTGTCAAAATTTTTTTTTTCTGATGAAAATTATAAAAAAATTTTTATAATTATAATATATCGACGGCTGAGAAGAAGATCGCTCTATTTCAAAAATTGTTTCAAAAACGCCCTAATCCAAAAATTGTTTGAATAACGTCCTATTTCAGATTTTGCTTCAAAATCGCCCTATTTCAGAATTTGTTTCAATAACGTTCTATTTCAGACATTCAAAAATGCCCTATTTCAGAGAAAATTACATATATCTGAAATAGGACGTTATTGAAACAATTTTTCACATAGGGCGTTTTTGAAGCAAAATCTGAAATAGGACGTTATTGAACAATTTTTGGAATAGGGCGTTTTTGAAACAATTTTTGAAATAGGGTGATCTTATTTTCAGCCGTCGATATGTACATATATTATTATTATCAGACTTGGACGTATAAATTTTTATTTAGTAATTACATATTCGTATAAAAATTTATTCTTCAAATTTTTATTTAGATGAAAATTCCTTACGAATACATTATTCAGCACTTTATTTGTTATTTCAAATAATAAATAAAAACGCATGATGGAAAAAATGAGCATTGGTTTCTACTCAAATTATTTGTGTTATTCGAATACATTTTTTTTCTTTTTTTTTGAATAAACGAAATTATTTAGAATTGCAAATAAAGTTAAAAAATATCTATCTAGCTATAATTCGTTATTCTAATAAATTTTTCCCAACTCTATTATTCACATACTCATATTTTAAATAATTTTCCATTATACACTCAGAGAAAATAAATTAAAAATTTTGTTTTTAGCTCATATAAAATTCATATAAAGAAATTTTTAGTTTTATAATGCACGTTTAAGGCATTTTTAAAGTAAAAATGATTTTTTTGAAATTTAAAAATAAAATTAAAAATTTGTATAAATACAATATTTAGTGGCTAGCACGAATTTTATTTTTTATAAATTTTTCACTTACCCAAATCAAATTAAAAATTAATTTTTTGAAACTAAAAATTAAATTAAAACTTGATTTTTTGAAATTAAAAATTAAATTAAAAATTAATTTGTGAAATTAAAATTTATTATGGATATAAAAAGAAACATATTTAAATTAAAAATGAACATAAATGGAATAAAAATAACAGTTCTAGTTTCAAAATCTCATAGTACTTAAATTAAAGTAAACATTTTTGAATTAAAAAAAATGTTTTTTCTTGTTTTTACAGTTTTACAATGAATATTTTTAAAATAGAAGTGTTCGTATTTACACAAATTTGAAATACGTTTTTTCCCATTTTAAGCACGTTTTCATATGTTGTTTTTTTCCCCGAGTGTAGTTAAGTAGTCCACTTTCAAAACTGGCTATGTGAACTTTTTTCGATATTGAGTTTTTGATGGATTATGTAACAGTATTAAAAGGCGTATAATGTCCATTAAGCATTTATTGCAAAATCCTTCCGTATTCTGAAAAAATAGCATTACATACGATTACATTTTCAAAATTCTTTATAGATTTTATATGTATATATGTACACTTTCAAAATTCTATTTTTGTTTTTTTTTTCTACTTTGTGGCTTATTATGAAAAACTAGTATCGCCGGTGCTCGAAATTCGACCATGCAATTTATTTTTTCAACTTTGTATTGGTACACAAATTATTCCTTTTCGCGGAGATAAGCAACACTTTCCAAATTCCAGTTGTACCGCAACACTGATTTGCCCTTTTGGTAACGGTCCGACGCGAAATCATGGTCAAAATCAAGGCAGATCTACGAAGGTAGACCCGGTGGCGAATTCAGAAATTTCCCATGTATTTTGTTATTGTAATTGGTAGAGTGTAATGTCAAAATTATATTTTGCCGTGGTTAAAATCTGAAATCGCTTGGGGCTCGTCCATTCCTATTGGCCATGATGTGAATTCGCTTTGATTTTGACATTACACTCTACCTTTGTAAATAAAAAAAGAAGTTTTTCAATTCGCCCTCCGAGCCTACCTGTTAGATATGCCTTGGTCAAAATTAAAATTACTCAGTGTGTTCTCCCGCCCTCTCTCTCATTTTTCGCTTTAATGGAAAAGCATTAGGAGATATTTGGCCGCGTTGATTTTGATCTGAGCGTAAACTGGGCCAATATAAAATTGAGAGAGCGCTTTTAACTTAAAGCGACTCTTCAACTGTGTTTACGATATTTGTAAACACGTTTACACGATATCTATTTCTCTTAACTAAAAACTTTATTTATTAATTATAAAGAAATTAAATAATTTATAGAAAAAATTATATGCCTATGCACTCATACGAACACATCCATATCAATTTTATGTGGATATGAGTATGTTAAATGTGCTAAAGAGCCTGGCAATTGTTTGTGTGGGAAAAATGTTAGCCTATTAATATATAGATTCACATAGCGACTTTTGAGAGTGGACTATTATTCATTTATTTCAAATATATTTTTCTTCAATCTTCGATGACTTTAATTTTATTATTATGTATGTTAGTGTCTAGCACGAAATTATTATTTTTATACTCAGCTGTACTAGTACACAGAGTATTATAGTTTTAATCACATAACGGTGGATTGTAACAGAATGAAATAATCGAGATAGATATAGACTTATATATATCAAAATGATCAGGGTGAAAAGAGAAATCGATTGAGCCATGTCCGTCCGTCCGTCCGTCCGTCCGTCCGTCCGTCCGTCTGTAAACACTCTAACTCGCGCAAAAATTGAGACATTTTGATGAAATTTGAAATGCAAGTTGGTATCGACACTGGGACGGTTGGTATTGAAAATGGGCGAAATCGGACCATGACCACGCCCACTTTTCCTATATAGAAAAAATCGGAAATTTGGTATCTCAGCTACTAATATAGCTAGAGTGATGAAATTTTACCCACGTGTTGAACTCAGGCCCCTAAGAAGAAATTTGATGGAATTTTGGAAATTGGGCGGTGCCACGCCCACTTATTAAGGAGCAAATATTGAAAGCTTTATGAGTCATAACTCAGAAACTGTTGAAGATATATCGATGAAATTTGGTACGCGTCATATACTTACCTAGGCAAATGTTTGGACGAAAAATTGTTAAAATCGGTTGACGGCCACGCCCACTTTTATATATGGGTATTATAAAGTGACCTAATAAAAACATTTTAAGCGATATCTCTGTCAAATATAAAGATATATCATTGCAATTTTATGCCAGGGGGCCACCTGCGGACATACAACGAAAAACACAAAAATTTTGGAAAATGGGCGTGGCACCGCCTCTTTTTAGAAGCTGGAATATACGAGATTTCTGAGCCCATAGCTCGACAAATAATTGATATATAATGACGAAACTTGGTGTGTACACTTTTATTACTTGTGGTAATACATGTTGAAAATTTTAGCGAAATCGGTTGACGACCACGCCCACTTTTATATATGGGTATTATAAAGTGGCCTAATAAAAACATTTTAAGCGATATCTTTGTCAAATATAAAGATAATTCATTGAAATTTTGTGGCAAGAGTTCCACAATAGACCGGAAACAAAAAATATACAAATTTTGGAAAATGGGCGTGGCACCGCCTCTTTTTAGACAAAGGAATATACGAGATTTCTTAGCCTATAACTCGACAAATAATTGAGATATTATGACGAAACTTGGTTTATACACTTTTATAACTTGTGTGTTAATAGACACGCAAAAATTTATTGAAATCGGTTTATGACCACGCCTACTTTTTAAGAAAGATATATCTGGAACACTCTTTGGGAATTTGTAACGTGACATCTTTATAACTAGAAGTCATAAAGGAATGAAATTTTGCACAAAGAATAATATTCATATGCTTAGTTGGATGACTGATAAAAATTTTGAAAATGGGCGTGGCTACGCCCACTTTATGCAAAACTCGCTTTATATAAAATCTATCAAACGCAAACAAACAATGAAAACATACAGCTGAGTATCCAATGTTCGATTCCACTCGAACTTAGGCTTCCTTACTTGTTAGTTTTAATTTTTATACTTTAGGATAAGTGGAAAAATCCAATTAGCTCATACAGCGATGGTAGATGTGATAGCTATTTCGAAGAAAAACCACTTTCTTCATCATCAGACATCTTCTCGGGAGCACACCAGGCATTGAACCTACGCCCCAACCATCAGTAGTCGAATATTAGCGAAACGCTAAGCACCGCGGCTACCGATGGTCCTGCTTTAATTTTAATTTTATTTTTCTTTAGAACGAAATATTGTACAGATACAATCAATCTCCATCACAAATGTGAAAATAGTAGATAATAGTATTAACCAAGTTTTGTTTGATCTTTTTTCTCAATGTATTAGTTGATGTCATCTTTCAATCTTTCATGTATCATAAGTGCCACAGCTTGTGCCATAGACACTTGCTTTCAGCAATTAATAATTTTTAATTTTTTCTTTATCGCTTAGTAACAAGCATTTCCCTAGTTCATATATGACAAGAAGACAGATAAAGTTACATTATGCAAAAAAATATTACGACTAGGCACGTTTTTAGCTAAAAAAAAAGATTACAATAGAAAAATGTAACTATTTGCAACTTGAAAAAAAAAAAAAACAACAACAACTTACACAATGAATGCCACTTTTTATCAGCAAACTTAGGTTTATGCGAGGTTGAGAATTATTATTACTTTTTTATTACAAATGTACATATTATAAACAGCCATGTACATATGTCATATGTAAATACGTACACACATACATAGTGCGGATTTTGCTTTGCTTTTCAAAGTGCATTTGTATGTACAATGTACATACATACATACATATATAAGTGTGTTATATATTATTTATGAAGAGCACCTTGATGTTATTTTTAATTTTTATTTTTTTTTTTTTTATTTTTTTTCTATTTCTTTCAATTTTATTTTATTTTGTTAGTTTTTTGTTTTTTTTTTTACTTTGCTTTCCTTGCTTTGTATTTTATTGCAGCACAGTATGCCTTTTATATGTATGTATGTATATTTAGCGATTAATTTTAATCAAAATGTTGCTGACAATTCTACATACATATGTATATGTACATCACTGCATTTTATTATTTGGCATAGCACACACTCTGCGCGCTTCCTTTCGCCACCATCTAATGCTATTTTGATGCGAGTTAGTATTTTAATAAAAAAATTTTTGATTATTTTCTTTTTATTCTGCTATCATAAGTCTAGTTTTTTTCTTCTTTAATTTCAAGTCATTTACCGACGGCAAAAATTTCACATATGCATGTACCTAGACAAAAAATATTGTATTTATTTAATTGCTTTTTGGCATTTTTATGTCGATGTTTGTTTTTGCGTGTTTTTTCTTGCTTGTCGATTGATATCAGATCAGCAGATCACCGAAGAGCGCCACACTTCGAAACACAAAAACGAAACAAACAACAACTTTTTCAGCGCTCATTATAAATAATCACCACACAAAGCAACATTTCACCACAAACACAATTACGCGCGTACTAAATGCACCATATAGGTACATATGTATGTTTGTATGTATGTACATAAGTATGTAGTAAATACATATATTTGTGTGTTGCTAGCTTGTAGCGCAGCAGCAGCAAAAAAGCAGAAAAGAAAGATTGATTTGATTGTTGCTATTATTGTTGTTGTTGTTGTTGTTGTATGTTTCCTATTTTACATATATCAATTACTGCAACGCTGCAACACAAAATTCAATTGAACATGTGGCTGTGGCGCGCAGAACGTGTACCGGCGATATGGATGGACATCAGCAACAAAATCGACATCACAACAACAGCACCAACAAAATCGACATCACAACAACAGCACCAACAACATCAGCATCTTACCAACAGCATCAACAACAACCACAACGAGTTATCAACAATATTATATATGTACCTTCATATCAATTTCGAATTCATTTCTGATTACAAGTTTTCGTTATACCTTTTTTTTGGTTTTTGATTTTATAAAACACAATCATACAAATGTGCGAATATTGAATAACGTGAGCGTATGTATGTTTGTTTGTTCGCTTGCTTGTATATCACACTAATGAAGGTTTTAAGAGCTTGATCAACGTTATTACTATCAGCAACATTATTACTATTAGCATATTATTTGTAATACATAATACAATTTGCTAAACGAATTCGTTTTGCGATTGCGAATAAATGACGACCGGCCGCAGCGGAACAACACAAAACTGCGAATGCGACATGCATTGTCCAAGTCATCAAGTCAAAGCGCTGCAATGCCAACTAGTGCATACATACATGCGTACATACATACGTACATATCTATATGTGCATACCAATACATACGGCTGCTTTTTGAGTTGCTCCCGAAAGCTCAAAAATGTTATTATACCATGTAGTAAATAGCAAGCAATGTGCGCCATAGAACGTGTTTGTACGTGTGTTCATACACTCAGAGAAAAAGCAACCTAAATTTCAGTATAGCGGGCTTGAATCAAGCCGAAAACGTTATGAAAGTCTGCTAAGCTTGAAAATGCTAAAATCAAGAATATATTATTAATTTTAGAACGGCATTTTTGAGAAGAAAAGGCTTATATTAAGAACTTTCCGGTTTGAAACAAGTTTGAATAAATTTATTTTAAGCATTGCTCATGATTGATTTCAGAAAGTGAGTTCTTATTTTCAGAATATTCAACTTTGTTTTAAGAATGCTTATACTTGCTTTCCACTTTTTCGAAATTCAAATTTCGAAATCATTTAACCCACCTAACAAAAATTGGAGAGAACATTTTTTTTATTTCTTTGCATTGTATTTTATTATTTTTTTAATGGATGAGTCATATATACATGCAAGGAGATGCAATCCTTATTATCACTACATATACATATATAATTCAGTCTTTACATACGTACTTATAAATAAGAAAGATCTACATACATATAGTACATATCTTATACCGAACTCATTTTAGAAAAGTGTATACATTTTTCCGTAATCTTTTTAAAAAAAACTACCACTACCAACACAGATTTTCACCACCCAATTTGAGTGGTAATATCCCTATACCAAACAATTTTGAACCGTTTCTTACCAACACCGATTGTCTGGAATCCAACAATTTTGGCCACGATTTAAAAAAGTCAACGGCTTTCAAATTATTCAAGTTTTGCTTTCGCGGTTCATACATACATGCCCACTTTACTTGTTTGGCCACTCCTCCACATTGGATGCAATTATTCATCTATATCAAATTATTAAAAGCCATATTAAAACATAAGCAAAATTCTCATCATCGCGATAACTCTTACCTGTTCCTTTTTCCTAGCAAATGATTTCACGCGAAGCTCCATTCACAATCCCAGCGGGGGACTAGCTATTTTTTTTTTGTTTTATTAATCTCTGTCACACAAAAATCAACAACTATTGAAAATTATATATTTTCTGGTAAACATTTGGCTCTGGTGCTCTTAAAATAGGAATTTCATTCTTAAACCAAGATTTTTTCAGTTTTTTATCTTGTTTCAAGAATGCTATTCTTGATTCAAAATTGGGGAAACTTAAATTTCATTTATTTTTAATAAATTTCTGTAATTCTTAATTCAAGTACGACACAGCTTGTTTTTAACCCGCCACTTTTCTCTGAGTGTATGTTGACTGTTGCGAATAATGAGAATAATGGGTGGTGTGGAGAGCGTAGTGTTGTTGCATGCATTTGTAGTGGTTGTGTGTGTATTGCTCTTCCTGTTGTGGCTGTTGTTGTTACTCTTCCAATGGCTGTTGTTGTTGTTGTTGCTGTTGCTGTGAGTTTGGCTGTTTTTGCGCCCTGTGACTGTTGTTCTTGCTCTTGCTGTGACTTTGGCTGTTGTTACTCCTGCTATGGCTGTTGTTGTTGCTGTTATTGTTGCTGTTATTGTTGCTGTTATTGTTGCTGTTATCGTTGCTCTTTCTATAACTGTTGTTGTTGCTCTTTTTGTTGCTGTTATTGTTGCTCTTTCTGTTGCTATTGCTGTTGCCTGTCGTCGCCACCGGTAGTAGGTATGTTTTTATTTTTCGTGTTGTTGCTGGTGTTGTTGCATTTCGTGTGGTCAGTGAACGTGGTGCATGCAGTTTGTTCGTTCGTTCGTTTGTTCATTCGTTTTCGTTTTTCCAGCTTTGTTGTTGCTGTTGATTTGTCTATTTGCTTGCGAATACAATGTTGCCACTTAAACCTTTGTTATGACAGACACATTGGCGATATAGTGGCGCTACAGTGCAGTACAGTGCACTGTAACAACAGTGGGTAATAGCAAACTAAAATTTGGCTTAAAATTAAATAAGATGCAACATTCTATATATGTTGAATTCCACCCAAAACGTTCCTATCACACCCGTCCCAGTCTTCAAATAGTCAGTCTGGTCAGAAATTGTGCCCTTCAAGTCAATATCTGGCATCCAGCGATTTTTAGAAAAGATGGGACGCCCGGGTTAAAGTAGAATACAATTTTAGTATGAAAAATTTCACAGTAGAAATTGTTTAAAGTAGAATATCTTAGGAACGATTTTGCGGATATGTAAAAGTTACATATATGTCGTTGAAAACATAATTAACAGGAGATTGTTTTAAATTAATTTTACATATACACTAGTAAACAAATTATTCGAGAAAATCGTGATTAAAAATGAAAAATTTGAACAAAAAATTGAATTTTTGATATTATTATTGCAGTTTCTCCGGCACTTAACAAAGTACATTAACAATTCGTATACTGTTAACAGCGGCGAAATGTATGAAATAATGAAATAATGTTGATAGGATCAACGGAGCAAAAGTTATGGCACAGAATATGACTTAAGAAAAGGGCGCTTTTGGCCCCATATCACCAGATTTTAAGGGTGGATTGGAAATTCTGAGTATACAGTTTTTGTATACTTGACTAGACCTACAACTTGAGGTATGTCTCGCAAAAAGTACTTTTTCACAGTACTGTCACACAGTGTTGTTACTAAAAAGTTTAATTAATTAAAAACTAAATTATTTAGTTAGAAATAAAAGTACATACATAAATATGTCGGAATTCAGGTTTAACATTACAGCTGTTTGTCGTGTCGTATGAGTAACCTTTTGCCATGTCATTATGTATAAGCACATCTAGCCTAAAAGTATGCAATGTTTAAATACAGATGAAGCTCAGGAAAGCGTGTTAAAAAAGTGGTTCATAATGCAAGTAATTTCTTACTTTTTAAATAATAAAACTAACTAACGAATTTTTATCACAGACCTAAAATAAAAATTTTTCTAATATCGACAATCC
Source organism: Urophora cardui (assembly GCA_960531455.1). NCBI lineage: Eukaryota > Metazoa > Arthropoda > Insecta > Diptera > Tephritidae > Urophora > Urophora cardui. The sequence goes on from OY482672.1 coordinate 143,107,523, forward strand.
TTAAAATTACGTGCTTAGAAAATAGTTATTTTTTCGATCATCCCATGAATGTTATTGGAGATTGATATTTTTTTTTTCGATCCTCAATAACAATTACTTGATGATGGATATTTTAAAGATCAGCTCATAATTCTGGCAAAGCGGGTAAATACGAATACGGAATATCGAATAATAATACGACTACCGATTACGAATACGAATACCGAATATGAATATCGAATCCTAATTGCGCATAACGAGTACCGAATACAGAATACTGAACACCGATTACTGGATACCCAATACTGAATATGAATAGCGATTACTAATTGCGCATACCGGGTACCGAATACTGAATATCTACTGAATACCGAAAACCAAATACCGAATGCCGTATTCTGAATACCATATCGCTAGCTCAGAGTGCAAATTGTGTAAAGCTGATGCCACATAGAACTTTGTGTTGCGCTACGTGACACTTTCTGCGTGACAGCTGAGATTAAAATACATGTATCTATATGAGGTTTCTCACATAACAAAAAGTAACGCAACGCCGAAGTTACGTAAAGCACAAAGTTACCCAAATCTCAACTTTTGGGGGCGTTGAAATTTTTTTTCAGTTTCACTTTAATTCAAATGTAAATAAACAAATTTAAATTTCACACAATTGAAAAATAATTTAATAGATTTTTATTTTCTTATTATTTTTTTGTAAATAAAACGGAGAATGAGAGATTTTTCAGAAAATAAATATTTTTTGAGTGATGGTGCAGCGTTCATTGTGGCATAGTTTTTCAGTTTTGCGTTGTTTGACATAGAAAGCGGCGTAACGCAAAGCGGAAAAAGTTTTATGTGGAATCAGCTTAAGTCCTTTTTTTCAAACTTTGTAGGAGAGACAAAAGATAAAAAAAATTTGAAAATGAAAAAAAAATTTCTGTTCATATAAAAATTTTGGACTTACACAATTTTCTTCGCTTTTTGGACTTACACAATTTGCGTATCACTGAATAACAACGAGTAGAAATATGACAAGTATCACAGACTTGTTTAGCGTGGTGCGTATTTGATTTTTCTAGCTTTCTACACTTAAAAACACTTTTTCATAAAAATGGACTTACACAGTTTGCACTCTAAGCTAGCGATATACCGCATACAGAATACCGTATACTGCATACCGTATACCGAATATGGAATACCGTATTCAAATGATTTACATCTAAATGGCTTTTGCTGTAACCAGCGACATGTATCATTAAATTTGTAAGGGACAAACCAGCTTTCGTTGCCTACTGTTAAATTTTATTGTATTTTTGTCACTTCTTACTTGTCATTGATTTTCAAAATTTTCTCACTATTTAAGCGTTTGCATTTATTTTTTTTTCAACAACAATTCTCACCAAAACCACACACTGTAAAACAATTAGCTCCAATCAACATTAATATGTACAGATGTACATATAAGTCGCTGTTGATGTTAACTTTTGGTGAGCGCTAATATTAGCTTTGTTCAACAACTTTACTTACAAGAAGAGCGACAGTGACAAATTAAGAGTAAAAACGAGAAAAAGAGAAAATTATCAACCAAAGTTATTGAACACAAAATCGTAAACATTTGCAAGTAAACAGCTGATGCGCTGTTTTCACAATTTGATTTTTAAAGCCCGTCTCCACATAACTTGATTCACCGGAGAAACATGTAGCAAAACATCTCGCTCAATAACCCGTCTCCACGTGGCTAATCGTGATTCAGTTTCACATTTCTCTTTCTTGTTCTTCTTAAATGTTTGTATGTTTGCTTATTTTTGCGTCTTTGTTTTGGGCTGTGTGAGGTTTCGATAGATTTTCGATACAAAATTAGAGACGACATCGATATCATCGAGGTTGGCAAGATGATTCAGAATGAAACAGTGTTTCAATCTTCACTCGCTCTCAGAAATTTGTATGGAAATTGGCGAGTTTCGGCACTGGTTTCCGTGTCGAAACAAGATTGAGAGAGAAAATGCAGAAAAAAAGAGCGAAACACGTTATGTGGAGACATGGTATAAGGTTAGGTTGTAATTGAAATCTTTGAAATTGAAAATGAATGTAAATAACTGAATTAGGAAGACGAAAATCTACTTTGGATATTCCACAACATCGTCAGGATTCCTTTTTGCGCTACTTTATTTATTATGCAATTAGAAATTTGCGATTAAAATGTTTGCATATTTCCAATTGAAATTTTTGTGATCATATGTTTTTGACGCTTCTATTTTTTTAAAAGCTGCAAGTAGTTGCAAGTGAAAATTTTACTTGCAACTATTTTCAACTCTCTCGAAGTCTTACTCTCCCAATTTGCCTCTCTTTTGCAAATTTTTTGGATTATTGAACATAAAATTCGCAACTATTTGTAAAAGCAATTAAAAATTATGAGTTATTGAACAAAGCTATTAACATTACTTGCTAAAAGTGTCACTGTAACTATTACAGTTGCTGTTAAAATCACTGTTACACCACTGTTATTGCTAATGCTGTTGATGCGAAAGCGCATTCCTCTTACATAGTTAGCCCCAGCTGTTGTTGTTAGTTGGCTTTGCAGTCGAGCGGAAAGGCGGATGCATTGTCGGCGCATTACCGCAAAAATTTAATGCGCAGCCACCACCAGAAGTAATGCTTGCTCCAACCAAGTTACATAGATATGTACGTATGTATATACTCCATCATATGTATGTATGTATAATCACATACACAAAAGCAGCGTGATAACAAAAGGCGGCGCTGAGAGCGTGCACCTACAATTGCAATATGCTTTCTCCCCGCACAACACTTCACCTTGCCATACATATGTACATACGTTATCTACGCTTGACACAACCAATGTGTGTGAGTGCATCTATGACTGTTGCTCGGTGTTTATTCGCTTACCTATTTATATACATATGCATATATATCTATCTACATATATTATATACCAAGGATGCATCGTAACGTTAATTTTAACGCTAACCGAAATGTTAAAGTCGTTTTTGTTGAAACGACTTAGGTTTTCAACGTTATAAAAATTATCAAAATAATTTCCGTTTCGTTTTTAACGTTAACGAAACTCAAGCGTTAACGCTGAAACGTTGAAAAGTTGAGTGCGTTTATTTTTGAGTTGGCAATGCTCTAGCGAGTTATAAACAGAGTTGCCGAGACAGCCAGGGTTTGAAATTGCTAGCTACTTTTGCTGCATTTGCTTTGCTTTTGCTAACGAAAAGTAAATTAGCAAACTCGGCCAGCCGAGTAAAAAACGAGAACACGATTCATTCGTTTCAGTTTTCAGCTGAGCCGTGTTTGCTTGCATAGTTAAGCAAAGCAACGCGATTTGGGGGATTTCATTTTACTTCCAGCAATTAGTTGTATCTTTGCATTTTTTCTGCTTTTGCTTATTTTGCTGAAACGATTTGTTTACGCATATTTCGATTTTTTATACATATTTACTTATGTATGTATGTATGTACACATAATATGTACCCTGTAGGAAATTTAATTAATATTAAAAAGTATTGTGTTTCGTTTGGGGATTTCATCTGTTTACTGCGCGGAAGAGCTTTAGTGTTCAGTGGCGCTTTTCAACCAACACAAAACACACACTGTTCTTAACATCTCTCAAAAACGGTCATCGAAAGGCAATTACGTATTCTCTTTTAACTGCTAGGACCTGTATAGTTGCGCCTTATTTTTTACTGTTGAAATTACCATTTTTGATAAAAAGTAATTCAAACTAAAAGGTAACAGCTGTGTTCAATAACAAAAAAATTGATACGAATTTTTCGTAAAAAATGACAGTTCTCCATATGAAAATGACAGTTCTTATGAAAAATTCGTAAAAATTTTTGTTATTGAACACAGTTAATGATTCTTTTGGTTTTTAGCGATATCGAATTAATTTTAACAATAGTTTATTTTTCTATTACGCGGCAGTGAACTTGCTAAATATTTATTACAACCACTCCCGTTAGATGGCTTCGGGCGGATTCGAATTTTTGCCATTCACCAGCAGAGTTCGGTTGTTTTACCGGCAACTACCGGCAGAGTTCGGTTGTTGCGGTAGTTACCGATGGTTACCGGTAGAGTCCGCTTGGTGCAGCCTCTGTATACCTCTGTATAAAAGAATACGATTGGCTGATATTTAAGGCCTCCTCAAACAGAAGCGATACGATACAGCCCACAAACCAAAACGCGATCAATTGTGCATGACGCGATACCAACGCGATACGATTTTGGTTTGTGGGCTGTATCGTATCGCTTCTGTTTGAGGAGGCCTTTATGCTGTTGGTTGATGTTTATGCTATAAGAACATACGTTCCAAAAACATAGATTCCAAAAATTATAGGTTTCTATTCGTTCTTTTCCAAAGCAACACTGCTGTTGCAGGTTGACAAACAGATAAACGCTTTCAGTTCGACGCGCTTAACATAGCCTGTTGGCTTAGTTTTTGTTGTTGCTTTCCATGTTATTCGCTAATCTAGCGTGTGTTTTTTTTCGAACTTTCCTGCAAAAGAATGGGGCTAATGTAAAGTCAAAAAGAAAAAAATTGGCTTTGAGTTTACAAAAGCACATGTATAATACTACCCGAAAAAAATATATATCCTTGAAATTTTATACATGACACATAAAAATCAAATTTGGTAGTTTTTTGTTAATTTGGTTGTTTTTCAGATTATGGTTAGTCATTTTTCTGACAAGTGGCAACCTTTCTTTTGCTTTTCGTTAAAGCATTGCCAAAACAAAAAAAACGAAACTTTTTTGTTGACCGTTTTTGTTTCAACGTTAACGAAATCAGTTTTGTTGAATTATTTCGTTGATAACGTTAACGGTTGCATATCCGTTTTGTTAACATAGCATGTTAACAAACGAAAACATATTTTGATAGTTTGTTGAGCATCCTTGTTATATACACGTTTGTTCATTTCTTTTTTTCACTCTATTCTATTAGCTTTATGTTATCGATATATGTATGTACATTAGACTGACCACAAAACATATGGGATTAGCAAAAGTATTGAATTTTTTCGCTCCCGCGCATTTTCTGATAGCTTGACAATAGAAAATAAGATCTGCATAAAAATCTGACCATCGGTAGTGGGAAATAGCCACGCGCATTTGAACTAAAGTTCAAAAATTGACCTAAAAATTATGCATTGCTTTAGAGACCAATATCTCTTTAAAAAATGATTTTTGGAGAAATAATGTAATAATCATTTTTATACTAAATGAAACTGGGAACATATTCTCCATATGATATTTATACCTACCGTTATCCTTTCAGGACATATTGAGTCCTTAAAGTGAAATTTAAATTTTTTTGTTTGTTAAAAAGGCAAAAATAAATATTTTAAAAATAGAGAATTGTATAAACTATACATCATTTAATAGGTTATTTAAAGTAGTTTTACACATCATAAATTTTTTTTGATTTACATTCACTATTATAGTCAAGAAAATGATCTAAAATAAGCAAGTCGCATTTTTTTTCAAACTTTTTTTTTACCAAACTGCAAAAATATCGTAGTAGGCTTTGCAATTAAAAAAAAATGTGGTATATTTTCATATTTCAGCTCATTCAATAGTTTGTTGAACTTTCTTTAAAGTGAGCTTGTAGCGGTAGTGCTCATAAGTGTGTTATATACAGTTCAAAGAAGTTTTTTCAATTTTTTTAAAACTATTATTGTAATGGCATTAAGATCCAGATGCATTCCCTTAATTGGTAATTATTTAATAATATCTTACGAGTTAAGTGCCTATGTAAGGCTTTTCTATTGTATAATGTAAGAGTATCTTTTTTAAACACAGGCTTGAAAAAAACTTTGAATGGAAATATGCTTCCAAGCAGAAGAAATGTGTTAAGCTATTTATTTTATTTGATTCGTGATGAACATTAAACGGCGAAGGAAAGCATTCCTATTTTGTCCAATAGATTGATTGAGGTCTATACGAAATTCGGAATTCCGACCAAAAGAAAATACGGAATAGAGAAAATGATTAAAAGGCGTTTAAATCAATACAACAAAATTATTAAATTGAAATGTGGTAAGGCAAAAAAACATTTTACTGACATTTTTGACATATCCCATGCAAATGCCATTAAAACATTGCAAAAGAATAAAAATACGAAAGCCATAAACTTTTTAAACGAACATCGCGTATCAATAAAAGCTGTGCGCTCAAAATTGGCTTTAGAAATTGAAGTAAAGTATTTTTATTCTTTTGCAATGTTTTAATGGCATTTGCATGAGATATGTCAAATAACACGTCCAGAGAGTCAGTAAAATGTTTTTTTGCCTTACCACATTTCAATTTAATAATTTTCTCTATTCCATATTTTCTTTTGGTCGGAATTCCGAATTTCGTATAGACCTCAATCAATCTATTGGACAAAATAGAAATGCTTTCCTTCGCCGTTTAATGTTCATCACGAATCAAATAAAATAAATAGCTTAACACATTTCTTCTGCTTGAAAGCATATTTTCATTCAAAGTTTTTTTTCAAGCCTGTGTTTAAAAAAGATACTCTTACATTATACAATAGAAAAGCCTTACATAGGCACTTAACTCGTAAGATATTATTAAATAATTACCAATTAAGGGAATGCATCTGGATCTTAATGCCATTACAATAATAGTTTTAAAAAAATTGAAAAAAACTTCTTTGAACTGTATATAACACACTTATGAGCACTACCGCTACAAGTTCACTTTAAAGAAAGCTCAACAAACTATTGAATGAGCTGAAATATGAAAATATACCACATTTTTTTTTAATTGCAAAGCCTACTACGATATTTTCAGTTTGGTAAAAAAAAAGTTTGAAAAAATGCGACTTGCTTACTTTAAATCATTTTCTTGACTATAATAGTGCATGTAAATCAAAAAAAATTTATAATGGGTAAAACTACTTTAAATAACCTATAAAATGATGTATACTCTGAAAAAAATACCCGTAGTTAACTCAACAACTTTCCGCTGTTGAATCTCCGTCTTTGATTCAACAGCAAAAGTATTTGTTTTAACGGCAAAGTTTTTGATTCAACAACTTTCCATGGTTAATTCAAAGACGGGCGTTTTTGATTCAAAAACTCCCTTGCTGTTGAAAAATTTTGAAGTAAATAAAAAATAGAAAATTGTTTTTTTCAAACTCGTTCAATTAATTTAAATTTTCTGGAAAAATATTTATATGTACATACATATATGCAATGTATAATTACAAATAAAGGTAAGTCACAATAATGATATTATTTATATATTATTATAATATATTAAAATACGTTGAAAAATTTATTTTGTATTTTCAGATTAAATATGTTTGATTATCCCGTTTTTCCGATAGCGAGCAATCGAACGAGCCAAATCTGCAGGTAAAACTTGTCGGCGATGAGAAAATAATCAAGTTATTCTTGTCGTGGGAGTTATGTACAGGTGCATTGATGCAGTTCAATGAATGCGGTATCAAAAATATTGAACTGCTTGCAATGATGCACTCCCACGACATCGACGAAATATTAAATAAAAAAGAACTCATCGCCGACAGGATAAAATTCCGCAAACCTACAAATGTGGCGGTCGGAAAACAATAAAGAATGTGTTATGACATAATAATAAATAATAGCTTAAAAAACTAAAAAACACGCTTTAATCTTAAAAATCGTACTAAAAATTGAGAAATAATTTAATTAGAAACAAAATGATGAACGAAAATATAAGTATTTAAGGAAAAGCGTGGGGTGCTCAGTATGTCAAAAAATATTTAAAATCGGTGTTTTTTTACTAATAATTTTATTTTGACTTTTTTGAGATTTCATATATCGCACTCTTTAATTTCGCAACTAGGTATATTTTTGTACTAGTTGTACGAATCGAATATTTTCATGTTCAAATATTATTGAGCACCCCCACGCTTTTCCTTAAATACTTATATTTTCGTTCATCATTTTGTTTCTAATTAAATTATTTCTCAATTTTTAGTACGATTTTTAAGATTAAAGCGTGTTTTTTAGTTTTTTAAGCTATTATTTATTTTTGAATTTTTAGTGAAATTTTTCATTAAAGGACGTTTTATGTGGACGCAAGAATAAAAGTAAAAAGAAGTCTGATGGGATGTGGTGTTCTCCGAAATAGATCTACATACATATGTATGTATTTATAACTTCTACCAAAAGTCCCAATATGCAGTGAGGTAAACTAGCTTATTATGCAATATTTTCCAAACCCTTTTATTCAAGGTTTTCCAAACTAGTTTGGAAATACAAAATTTCCCAAACGTTTTGTTATATTTCACAATCAGAAAGTGAAGAGAAGTTGAGGTGAAGCATTTGAAAAGAACAAAAAAAAAGAAACCTGATTGAATAAATTCGAATTTAGACAATAAAGCTCCGAATACGTTTGTAGCGTAATGGTGAGGTATGCTGCCTACGGACCAAGGAGCTCAGGTTCGAGTCCCGAGTGGCGCATTTTTATTTTTTTTTATTTTTTATTTTTTTTTTTAGAGAAATTTTTTTCACCTCACGTTTACAAAACATTGTATAAAAATGTAATTAGGGTTCCTTTTCGTTCATTCAGAACTTACTATTAAATGAATTATAAACAAAACCAGTTCTTGCTTTGCATACATATGTATGTACATGCAATTGTTTTTATTGCAAACACAACAATGACAAAACAGAATGTTGTTACAAATACAACAAATCCAAAACAGAAAGCTACAAGCTTCATTTTTTTTTGAGTGAATTTATGCATTGAGTTTATCGCCATCGCTATGAGCGATCGCTGGCTGTTGTGCGTTAGTTCGCTCGCTATTTGAGTGGTTATACGTTTTTCTTTGAACATTTGTTTGTGATTTGAGTAGAATGTATTTTTGAGCGTTCGTGAGTGAGTTTTTCCGTACCCTGCAAGTTTGTTACTTATTGGCCTGTATACGGGAGTGAATTGAAATTCATTGAGGCTATTTTGAAGAAAGGTAACATAAAAGCCGCAATGAAGCATAAAATATAATGTTGAATGTCCTACTATATGATGCCGTTGGGCTGTTGATGTCATGTTTCGAATCCGGAGGAGAATAGAAATAATAAAGAGAACACAAACAAGTAAGGAAGCCTAAGTTCGAGTAGAATCGAACATTAGATACTCAGCTGTATGCTTTCATTGTTTGTTTGCGTTTGTTCGATATAGGGTGTATTTTATATGACACGAGTGCTGCATAAACAGGGCGCAGCCACGCCCATTTTCAAAATTTGTATCAATCATCCAAATAAGCATATAAATATTATTGTTAGTGCAAAATTGCATCCCTCTATGACTTTTAGTTACCCGAGCTTCTCTCCCAATTCGAGGTGTGCTCCTTTTTGTTTTTTCCTACTAATTGGGTGGACCTACAGTTTTATGCCGGCTCCGAACGGCGAATGCATTTTTTGTGAGAAGCTTTTTCATGGCAGAAATACTCTCGGAGGGTATGCCGCCCACTGCCGAGAGGTGACCGCTGCTCTTAAAAAACCCAATAATTGGATTTTTACTAATTAGAAAAATTTGTTTGGCTCGGACCGTGGTTTGAACCCGAGACCTCTGGCATAGCAGGCGAGCACTCTACCCACTGCACCACAGCGGCCAACTAACACATGTTATAAAAGTGTATAAACCAAGTTTCGTCATAATATCTCAGTTATTTGTCGAGTAATAGGCACGTAGATTCCTTTGTATAAAAAGAGGCGGTGCCACGCCCATTTTCCAAACTTTTTTATTTTTTGTTTCCGGTCTATTGTAGAACTCATGTCACAAAATTTCAGTGATAGATCTTTATATTTGACAGAGATATCGCTTAAAATGTTTTTATTAGGTCACTTTATAATACCCATATATAAAAGTGGGCGTGGTCGTCAACCGATTTTGGTAATCTTTCGTCCACACATTTGGCTAAGTAAATATATCACGCGTACCAAATTTCATCGATATATCTTTAACGGTTTCTGAGTTATGGCTTATAAAACTTTCAATATTTGCCCCTTAATAAGTGGGCGTGGCACCGCCCATTTTCCAAAATTTTTATAATTTTTGTTTTATTTCCCTAGTTGGTCTCCTGCCACAAAATTTCAGTGATAGATCTTTATATTTGACAGAGATATCGCTTAAAATGTTTTTATTAGGCCCCTTTATAGTTCCCATATATAAAAGTGGGCGTGGCCGTCAACCGATTTTGATAATTTTTCGCCAAAACATTTGTCTAGGTAAGCAAATTACGCATACCAAATTTCATCGATATATCTTCAACGGTTTCTGAGTTATGACATATAAAACTTTCAATGTTTGACCCTTAATAAGTGGGCGTGGCACCGCCCATTTTCCAAAACTTCAACAAATTTCTTCATAAGGGCCTGAGCTCAATACGTGGGTAAAATTTTATCACTCTAGCTATATTAGTGGCTGAGATACCAAATTTCCGATTTTTTCTATATAGGAAAAGTGGGCGTGGTCATGGTCCGATTTCGCCCATTTTCAATACCAACCGTCCCAGTCTCGATACCAACTTGCATTTCAAATTTCATCAAAATATCTCAATTTTTACGCGAGTTATCCTGCGTACGGACGGACGGACGGACGGACGGACGGACGGACGGACGGACGGACGGACGGACGGACGGACGGACATGGCTCAATCGATTTCTCTTTTCACCCTGATCATTTTGATATATATAAGTCCATATCTATCTCGATTATTTCATTATGTTACAATCCACCGTTATGAAATCAAAATTATAATACTCTGTGTACTAGTACAGCTGAGTATAAAAAGTGAATGTTTGAAAGATATAATAATTTAGTTAATTTAGTTAAATGTTTACAACTTTTAGGATGGGATGAAGTTACATACATACATACATACATACATACATACAGGTGAAACTAATAAAAGCGTGTTAAAATAAGTGAATATTTTAAAAATATAAATACACGCGCGCCATCTGTTGGAACATAGCGGTGGTTATAACCTAATCTCATTAGTAAATACGTTGCATATATTTAGACAGCAGCTAGAAATTACATACATACATACATACATACATACATACATACATACATACAGGTGAAACTAATAAAAGCGTGTTAAAAATAAGTTGAGTTTATGTGTTTGTGTTTGCGTAAAAAGCCCTGCAGACAGTGATAGTCATTTGATATATCATTTGAGGCGCACGATTGATGGATAAAATTCTGTCACACACTGCCTACAAGTTTCCATAATTTTTATATGGACGGTGTGAAAAATGTGATGAGAACCTTTGTGTCCGTGTCTCTTTTCATCAATCGCCTTGTTCAAATGATGTATCAAATGACCATCACTTGTTTGGTGAAACCGGGCCTTAGTATTAATACTACATACTATGTAAACATATATAGTATATAAAAAAAATAAAATAAAATAAAATAAAATAAAATAAAATAAAATAAAATAAAATAATATCTATTATATTAAAAAAAATTACTATTGTTTACGATTTTTTTGATGTTAACTTAAAAGCGTAAGTATTTGCTTCAATGGTGCCCGTTTTTGGACCAAAAACTTTTGCTGTTAGTTCAAAAGCAAAAACTGTTAGCTTAAATACGAAAAGTATTTAAATCAACGGTGCTCGCTTTTGGACTAAAAAGTTTTGCTCAACAAAAGCAAACACTGTTAACTTAAATGTAAAAGTATTTCATTCAACAGTTTCCGTTGTTAACTTAAATACGAAAAGTATTTGAATCAAAAACGCTCGAATCTTTGAAACAACAACGGAGCGTTGTTGGGCACATTTCAACTGCGGAAAGTTGTTAATTTAACTGCAAAAGTCTTTGTATTTACAACGTTTTTTTTCAGGGTAGTTTATACAATTCTCTATTTTTAAAATATTTATTTTTGCCTTTTTAACAAACAAAAAAATTTAAATTTCACTTTAAGGACTCAATATGTCCTGAAAGGATAACGGTAGCTATAAATATCATATGGAGAATATGTTCCCAGTTTAATTTAGTATAAAAATGATTATTACATTATTTCTCCAAAAATCATTGTTTAAAGAGATATTGGTCTCTAAAGCAATGCATAATTTTTAGGTCAATTTTTGAACTTTAGTTCAAATCCGCGTGGCTATTTCCCACTACCGATGGTCAGATTTTTATGCAGATCTTATTTTCTGTTGCCAAGCTATCAGAAAATGCACGGGGAGCAAAAAAAGTCAGCACTTTTGCATTTGTGGTCAGTCTAATGTACATACATATGTATGCATTTTAGAGAAACACGATTGCATGCGGCCCCTCGGCAACACCAACTAACTATTCACTACTAAAACTGTTAAATGGCGTCTGCTAATGCGGCGATGAGCACTATTTACATGCTGCTGTTACGAATCTGCAATGCAATTTTTAAAAATGTTGCACACGAACCTAGCTATAGCCCGTATAAATGTTTTGCGAACTGAATTTTGTATTTAGAAGCGGTCACTTGTATCCCAAACACACCACGTTGGAGCAAAAATTAATTTTATACTATTGTATAGATAGGTACTCGGATTGTATGTACATACAGGAGCGGATTTACTTAGGGGCAACATGGGCAGCTGCCCAGGGCGCCGTTTCAATAGGGGCGCCAAAACTAAGACAAGGAATAAAAATTTTTTTTTATTTATCAAAAAAAAGTTTTTTTTGAATATTACAACAAGAATGAAAGATTTTTTCAATTTTTTACAGAGAAAAAATTAATCAAAGTACATTTCAGAACATTGGTACAGTCTTAACCTTCGCCCCAGTGGGACTTTCATATCGCTCATTTGCTGCATTTGCACTTTTCAAAATACACAACTTTTCAGGAAGGGCAATTTTGAGATTCAACCGCCATATGCTGCGCAAGTAAATACAACATTTGGTTTGTATCTGAAGCGCTTAGTTTTCAAAAAATCATAAAGAATTTTTTACTCAACATGAAGTATAATGTAACTAACCAGGGACTGTAACGGTTATGAGTTATATCCAAAAAGTTTATTTTTAATCATTATTTGCTGAGTTTTATTTTCTGCTCACAAAATAAAAGTTATTTCTTGAGTTTTATTTTTCTCTCAGAAAATAAAAGTTATTTCTTGAGTTTTATTTTTCTCTCAGAAAATAAAAGTTATTTTTTGAGTTTTATTTTTCGATCATAAAATAAAAGTTATTTTTTGAGTTTTATTTTTCGATCAGAAAATAAAAGTTATTTTTTAAGTTTTATTTTTCGATCAGAAAATAAAAGTTATTTTCTGAGTTTTATTTTTTATGCTCAGAGAATAAAAGTTTTTCAGTTTAATTTTGACTGCAATTGTAGATTTCGCCATATAAATAGGTAAAGTAGGTAAATAAATTTTTAATTTTTTTTATTTATAAACTTTACCTACGTGTTAATGTGGCAAAATCGACAGCTGCAGCTAAAATTAAACTGAAGAACTTTTTATTCTCTGAGCAAAAAGATAAAACTCAGAACATAACTTTTATTTTCTGATCGAAAAATAAAACTCAAAAAATAACTTTTATTTTCTGATCGAAAAATAAAACTCAAGAAATAACTTTTATTTTGTGAGCAGAAAATAAAACTCAGAAAATAATGATTAAAAATCAATTTTTTTATAAAAATCGAAAAAATAAAAGTTAATACAGTTAATGTTAGTTACGGTGATTACATCTGTGTACTTCTTTTGCGTTTAGCATTTCTCCTTCAGTATGATTTTTTTAGTCAAAATTTAAAAAAATTACGATTATTTGCAATCCCTGTAACTAGCTATTCTGCAGCATTAACTCAAAAATCACGTTTTTTTATTTATGCCGGTCTTGCAGCAAATGAGCGTTATGTAAGCACTAAGTTTTAGCAGCTTGTGTGCAGTAAATGACGTGAAAGATTCAAATTTAATTGAAATTTCAAATTTAAAAATTATGTAGGCATTGAAGCATTTTTCCGGGGAAATGCGCGAGCTCACTTTTTCAAAGGAAACTAAGATCTGATGAACTGCAATTTAATGATATTGCGAAATCTGTGCCACCTAATAATGAGGGTTTAAGATCAGATCATTTTGAAGGTTAGAAAATGGAAAAAAATGTGGTACATATATAAGAATCGACAACACCACACAGAGGCAAGTACGGTTTTTTTGGAAATATTGGGGCGCGGCTTGATTTGTTTGCCCAGGGCGCTTCTGGAGGTAAATCCGCCCCTGTGTACATATGTACATATGTTTATATGTATGTCTGTATGTATGGAGGTGTACAACTTATTTCATTTTAGCAAAAAGTTCACCGTTCTCGCTCTCAGCTAATAAACTTGTCTGCCAGGTAGCCCACCGCCCCACCACCCACCCCTTCATGTTCTGCTAAATCATTGGCATCGCTTTCTGCGTGCTTTGGTTTGCAAGAAACGTAAGAGCTAATAGCTGAGCGCGCACCAGTACCTACTACCTACAGTCGCTCTCGTAATGTATAATTTGTATTCTATGCATGTATGGATGTATGTATATACATATATATATTGCAACCTAAATAATAAGGTGGCACACTCGATATGTGTATATGTATTAAGGTGTGCTGGTTTTTGGTGATCTTTAATTCGATGAGTAACTTTCATCCAAATGCATTTGTTATAATAATTTTGTAGGGAAACAGATTTCTTGTAAGTAACGGAAGAAAAGTTGATAAATGCTCCAAAATGTATATATAGGTACACTCAAAAAAAATTATCTCGATCAAAAACATATTTTTCCTTATTTTGAATACGCGTCCCAAAACAAAATTTTTTTTCTCCAAAATATGCAAAAAACATCCAAAAACATTCAAACAAATTCTTTGCCATGGTGATTTATATGGGAATTGAACTTATCAAAATTAAATAAATCAAATCCTCAAAACAAGGACAAGTTGGGAATGGAATGGCGCTTAAGAAATTTTTCATTATTTTCATGTATGAATTATTTTAAAACAAGTATATGAAACATTGGTAACGCATGTAAACAACCTTAACCTGGGAGGTCCATACTTTCGTATGAAAAATTTCACAGTAGAAATTGATTAAAGTAGAATATCATAGGAACGTCTAAGCGGATATAAAAAAATTATACATCGTTTAAAGCAGAATTAATCGGAGATTATATCGAAGTATCGTAGCATATACACTGGTAAACAAATTTTTCAAGAAAATCGTGATTAAAAATGAAAAAAATTGAAAAAATTTCACAAAAAATTTAATTTTTGAGATTGTTTTTACAGTTTCTTTGGTATTTATCAAGATACATTAACAATTCATATACCAGTAGAAGCGTAGTAGAAGTTATGAGGCCAAATATGACTTAACCTATTAAGGGCTCATATTTCAAAAACTACACGTAGGATTAAAAAAAGTTATTTACATTTTTTTATCAGTGTATCGAATACTACCAAATGCAGCTACAAGCAGGGCTGCACCAAAATATCGACTTTTTTGTTGAGCTGTGTAATTTATAATCCTTTTAACATACATATTTTAGGTAAAATTTATTCAAAACAAAGAAAATAATGTTCAATATAGGGAAGCAATTTCTTTGACCTCTCCATATATTTTTTTTCTCTCAGTCTAGTTAGTCCAATATTCTTTAATTTATACTTCCAATTTTGTTAGTTGTTTATGTAAATATTTATTGGAAGAAATAGTGATCTCATCTCTTTAAATGGAGAACTTATACCCCAAATTTCAATATCTGAATAATCGGTTGTATGGCAGCTATTTGTTATAGTGATCCAATCTTGACAAATTTCGGTAACATTATTAAGGTCCATAAGGGTACAAATACTGCAAAGTTTCATTTCCTTAGCTGTTTAAATGGAGAATTTATACCCCATAATGTCCATATCTGAACAATCGCTTGTTTGGGAGCTATATGTTATAGTCGTCCGATTCAGCTGATTCCGACAAATGATCAGCTTCTCCTAAAAATACACTCACATTCCAAGTTTCAAGTAGATACATATCTTAAAAACTGAAGGACTAGTTTGCGTTCAAACAGATGGACAGACAGGCAGACGGAAATGGCTTAATCGACTTAGCTCATGACCTTGATCATATTGGTATATATTTTTTGTTGTTTCTGTCACGCCTCCTGCTAGTACTTTCAAGATTCGTATTTCGGCACAAAGTTATAATACTATTTCTTTCTCATGGAAGGTATAAAAATAATTTGCCACTTAACCAAATCAATATTAAAAATTAATAAAAAAAAAACGAATTTCGTGCCAGCCACTAAAAATTGCATTTATAAAAATAGCATTAAATACGAATACATTTTCAAAAGCCTATATGAATTTATTAATACACTTTCTTTATCCAAAAAAGTTGCTCATACGCCAAGGCACACATTGGTGTAATTATCATGCGTTTCAATTTCAAACTAAAAAATACTGTTTCAAAATTAGCTATGTGATATATTTAATATTGAATTCGCAAAAATCTGTCCTATCGCTGTTTACTTTTTGATATTGTTAAATTCCAAAAAAATATTCAAATAAAGTAAAACTTGAGTCGTACCTAGTGGTTTTTTCTAGTTTGTGACTTAATATGAAAAATTCACCTAGCCCTCTTTGAAAGTAAACTACTCAATTAACAAGTTCGAATTAGTATGAGGGAGAAAAACTTACGCCTAAAAGCGAAACACCCTAATGTACGCGTACACATAGTGACGTACATACATTCATAAATAAATGAGTATTGATGGTGTGGTTTTGCACGTTGGTATAATTTAATTTATATATTTTTATATTTACTGTGCGCGAAATGAGATCAGTACTAGAGCGATCAAATTGCTTAACCCGTTAACTGTCTAATTATTGTTTATGTAAAAAATTATTAAAAAAAAAAAAAAACAGTGTTACAAAAATGCGAAATCATTTCGAAAATTACAACTTAATTTATTACTGTTGTTATTGTAACGGCAGAAACACTCAGCAGAAGTTCAAGCAGTGCAGGCGGAGTGCCAATACTGGACTGTATATAAATCGCTGTCTTTTCGGTACTTAAAATCGACTGCCATTGGGAAAAAAAAGATTATTGATATATTATGAAACGATTCTGCGTCATCAATTGTCAAATTTGGTTTGGTTATAAACCAGTTCCGGCGAAGTGCCTGTATCCTTTTTTTCGCTCGAGTTTCATTTAGCTGATGCCTATTATAGCTACAAAACTATTTATCCATGCGTTTGTTTGACAGCAAATTTTTCTAAAAGATTTTAAGCATTCTCTTCTACACATTTTCCCATCAGCACTTTGTTACAATAATTACTATAATGTCATGCAAGGGTTAAGCGATCGACGGGTCATGCAACATTGTATGGTTAACAGTGGATCCGACGTGTATAAGCTAAACGTTTATTTGTTTTTTTTTTTTCTTTTTTTGTACATGCAGACATACAACACGCTCACAGAAATACAAGCGCAAATGCATACATACATATCATTGATGCCTTTGCAAAACCGCCCAACGAATACTTGCAAAACCGCCCATTTGACACTTGGCAAAAATGAGTTTTGGCTCAGGTTTTTCACACAAAAAATAATTTACTCAGATTATGGAAAAATTGGAATGAGACATCAATGGCAACACATACAAATCATTTAAACCTTCCCAGCCAGCAAGGTACCGTACATTTTACGAACATTGCGATTTACGAGCTATTCTCGAATCAGAAAACAATAACAAAAGAAGCTTTTTTCTATCATGTCAAAAAAAAAAAAAGAAAACGAAAAATTTCAAACAAACACTTTTATACGAAAAATTTCAAACTCTATATTTTAAAAGTAAGTATGTTTGTAAAATTTCTAATTAAAAACACAAATAACATAAAATATATTCAGCCCTATCATGAACTTCATGTGAAAAATTTCCCTCGAAAAATATAAAGCAAAACAATAACAATTTTTCACATTTTGTTTTTGTTTTGCTTTGTAATTTTTGGGAACATTTTGTTCACATGAAGTTCACGATAAGAGCGCTTTCACATTACTCGGTGCGGTATCGGATCGACATTTTTGGTTTTTACCGAAAGTATACCGAAACCTTACCGACCACATGTATTTCAATTGGCACTTTCACATTAGTGTTGCATACATGAAATCGGAGCGGATTAATTTCGGTATACCGCAACGCGGTAAGACCGGTCAGTAAAATTTGAGGAATTACTGCAGACATTTTTGCGGCGTAATAAAAGAAGAAGAACAAAGTCAGTAAAAAACTCATTTCGGCTATAAATGTAGCAAGTTATAATGTCTTCGTCTTCGCTAGAAGACATTATTGTTATTATTGAGTGATTTGTTGAAGATAAAAATTTTGTTTTACAAATTTCGATGTTTGTTTTCCTATTTTCTGCTGATTACGCACCGAAAGTATTCCCACAAGTGTGAAAAACACAGCAACGCGGAATCGTTTCGGTAAGCTGAAAATACCGCGCAAAAAATGTCGATCCGATGTCGTACCGAGTAATGTGAAAAGGCCCTAAGGCTTATTAAATTATAATTAGCATGCAGGAAGGTGAAGGATTTGTAAGAGCGTCCTGGAGGAAATTTATTAGCGATGAAGTAGCCGAGCATTTTTCGTGGAGGGGCACTGGTGTGAAAATTAGGGCAATTGGTTTGGCAACGACTGCAGCAATAAGAAGTATGTATGTTACAGTTTCAATAATACTTATTAGGTTTAATCTTTTACTTTGTTCTCTAAGGTGCATTTCGTAACAAATTCAATTCAGAGGAAGAAGTGTTTACCACGATTTCGAAGAAGCACTTTCAATATGCCCATGACAGGCAAAAGAAGTTGGCAGCATACCATCGAAAACAAAATTAATATATTATTATAATTATCGCATGCATTACCATTGCTTAGTTTAATATTAAACAGCAGTCAATAAAAAAACTTTATACCTAAAATTTAGCTTTGTTTATGGGCATTATTTTACGCATTGAAAATCAGTCGGTAAGGCAGTCCAAAAGATCGTTTTTTCTATTGAAAATCAATCGTTTACGAGTACATTTACGATAAAAAAACGGACGTAAAAAGATTCATATACGAGTGCTTTTTCGATACATTTACGACACTCGTAGGCACTGAACATTTTAAAGCGAAACAGTATTCGTAGGCGAATCGTAAACGGATTTCATAAACAATATTTTATTATAGTTTTCTTCGAGAAAACATCAGTTTACGAGCTCGTTTACGATGATTTTGCTGGCTGGGTTATTTCAGTAACACATTTTAAACTAATGCTTAAAGAAATACCAACTATGCCACCATCTTTGTGGATCTCTATGGCAAGGTAAGCACATCTTTTCGTTCTGCTGTAAAATTTGGATTTTGGTAAATGGGCGGTTTTGTAATTGTTCGATGAGCGGTTTTGCAAGGCATCGTCGACAAGTAGGTACTCTTATACATATACATACATATATAAAAAATGAGAAAATCAGCTGAAGAATCCGTTAATAGCTTTCAATTCGGATCAACTTTTGATAGAGTTGCTATATTTAAAGTTGATCAATACGAGCATATACGATTGCTTACATATGTAGGTATGTTGCTCAGAGCATGCCGGCTGATTTTGATATCTCTCTGTCTCTATATCTCGCTGTCTTTGTTTTCATCTTAATTTTTCAAAATTTATTTATAACATTTCAAATCTGTTGGCATACATAGGTTAATAGCCGGGCGATCTGACAGCTGTCTGAGCTGCTGAGGTTATCACACAAAGTTCTCACACACACGCACCTGGAAAATTTGGTAATATTGATTTCGTTTGAATTAGCGACAATTAAGCACATACAAAGAGCAAATTAAAATTTGTGCAAGTGGCCGCTGTGGTGCAGTGGGTAGAGTGCTCGCCTGCTGTGCCAGAGGTCTCGGGTTCAAACTACGGTCCGAGCCAAACACCAAAAACTATTTTTCTAATTAGTAAAAATCCTATTATTTGGTTTTTAAGAGCAGCCGTCACCTCTCGGCGGCATACCCTCCGAGAGTACTTCTGCCATGAAAAAGCTCACAAAAAAAAAATGCATTCGCCGTTCGGAGCCGGCATAAAACTGTAGGTCCACCCAATTAGTAGGAAAAACAAAAAGGAGCACACCTCGAATTGGGAGAGAAGCTCGGCCATAAAACTCATCAGAGTTATAATAGCGCCATTGTATTCTTATTATTATTATAAATGCAAGTAAAAAAAAAAACAAATACAATAACGTGCTGATAAGAGAGAAATATTAATTCCCACATTCCACTAATCTCATTTCGTGCACTCATAAACGGCGTTGCCACATAGTGCTTAGCAAAAATGTTCTACTTTTAAATTAATCAGAATCTCTCTCTCCCCTTGATGTGGTTGCTGATGCGACGTTCGTTTTTCATCTCTCACACACTGCGGTTCGCGTCTTAAAGTGGACATCCACTAGCGGGCAGATGCAATTCCCATATTAAGTGGCCAGATATACCATGTGTATTAGACCGTATCGCAAAAAAAAGTCCAGCGTACGCCTCCCATGTCTTTGGAAACATTTCCGGAAAAAGTCCGCGGAGGCCAAGCAAAGGCGTTTGTCCGCTCGAGTAGGTCCCCTCAAGGCGTGAGTCAGGGGGCAGGTCCGAGACGGCCTCAGTCATGGTTCGAGGTGTCTGGCGGAAGGCATAAGATACATTTATCTTGTCTTGATGGAGGGTAAACATGGTAAAGAAATACAACAACAAAAAGGCCCTTCACTACAGGGGGTGCGATAGGTGTATTTCTTAATATTTCGCGTGCCTTTAGGAAAGTCTCTGCTGCGGTGCTGTTGAAGGGGCTTGAATGGATCGAAATATCCCCAATCATTCGGCGCTGGATCGAGGACCTTGGGAATTGTCGGACGGTGACGGGTGGGTGAGGGCTTCCGACGATGTCAAGGAGGGCACATAGGGGCACCCCACAAGGGGGAGTACTCTCACCCCCATTGATGGTGGAATCAAGTGGTCAGCAAATACTCTTCATAAATACACAAAATACTAAAACTTGCGAAGTTTTGCATTTTTCTCACTAAAAGTTTACACGGCCTAAAGCCTAGTACTGAGTTCACCGCCGTGAAATTTCGCCAGCAACATGCATTTATTTTGCGGTGAAATGTTTCAAGAAATATTTTTTGTCAAAAGAGAATAAATGCCAAAACGAAAACTGAGCAAATGTAAAAAGAAAAAATTTGGAGTATCGCCTCAGAACCAACTTTCAAATTTTGGCCAATCAAAAAATTTTTATACAAAATACAAATTTCAATTTCAACAAATGTCACTTTTCACTCGAAAATAAATGGCATTGTGTATTTAAATTGCCGTGAAAAAATTTTGCTGGCATGATGTTGCGCAACGTTTTCACGGCAGGAACACAGTACAACTTTGTCGTGAAATATCTGTGAAATTTCACACATGTTTCACAGCCAGTTTTTTTGTATGGATTTTGACAGCGGTTTCACGTGAAACTCGAACTCAGTACTATGCTTAATGTGCATACCTTGCAAATCAGTGCTTTCCCTTTCCCTCATCGGATGCCAACTTTGTTGCATGCTCACTTAAGTTCATTGTTAAAGTGAATTCGGTGGCTAACTAGCGAAAATCTACACGCAAGTGCACGGAAGGGTGCAGTGAAATAACGCCCCTGGATTTAACGCCCGCGGGCGTTATTTCCCAAAAAAAGGAAATAACACCCGCGGGCGTTTTTCCTTTCTTGAAAAAGAAATAATTCCCGCGGGCTTTATTTCTCTTTCCGAAGGGCAATTAAGCCCGCAGACGGGCTTTTTTTAAATATGGTGTATTAGGGAAAAAAGCGCCGCAGGCGAAAAATTGGAATTAAAAATCGCGCGATTTTTTATTCCAATTTTTGGTTTTTTTTAAATATGGTGTATTATTATTGGAAAAAGCGCCGCAGGCGAAAAATTGGAATAAAAAAGCGCGCGATTTTTTATTCAAATTTTTGGCCTGCGGCGCTTTTCCCACTAATACACCATATTTAAAGAAAACCCCGACTGCGGGGTTAATTGCCCTTTCGAAAGAGAAATAAAGCCCACATCGCCGAATAGGGCGCGCGGGCGTTCTTTCCCTTTCTGAATGGAAATAAAACCCACGGGTTTAATTTCGTTTTATTCGCAGGCGCTATTTCTTTTTCAAGAAAGGAAAAAACGCCCGCGGGCGTTATTTCACTGCACCAGCGTTGCGTGATTCGAATCAATTTTGATTTTAAATCAACTTTCAAATAAAGAATCAACTTGATTCGTGATTCAAACTATTTTCAAATAAAAGATAATTTTTATTTGTGATTCATTTCTCAAAAGAATCAAAAATACCCTTTGATTCGTGATTCAAACCATTTTCAAATCAAAGATAATTTTTATTTGTGATTCGTTTCAAAAAAGAATCAAAAATACCCTTTGATTCGTGATTGAAACCATTTTCAAATCAAAGATAAATTTGATTTGTGATTCATTTCTCAAAAGAATCAAAAATCTTTTTTGATTCTTGATTCAAAAAATATCTTTGATTCGAATCAAATTTTTGATTCGAATCAAAAATTTTATTCGAATCAAAAATTTGATTCGAATCAAAAATTTATTACGAATCTTGATTCAAAATATATTTTTGATTCGAATCAAAAATTTGATTCGAATCAAAAATTTTATTCGAATCAAAAATTTTATTCGAATCAAAAATTTATTTAGAATCAAAAATACTGTAGCTAATATCAGAATTATTCAAGTACCTTCTCGGTAACTTAAAACACAAAAATGTATAAAATGCACCAAAAGTGCAACAACAGCCAAATTGTATGCTGACGCCAAATATGTATATGTGTATGTATGTATGTACATATATACATATTTCTGACTGTCGTATTTACGTACATATGTATGTATGTGCATAGGCCCTGTAAAAATCATAGGATTATATGATCCATTTTGCGGTAGGTAGGAGTACTTTCAAAGTGATCATAAACATAGACCCAAGCGAGCGACTTGTTTATCTGCATCGGCTCGTAGTTAGCCGAACATTGCTACGAAAACAAAATGTATGTACATATATAGCGATAACGACGAAGCAAGTGCATACATTTGTATGTATGTATGTACATATGCATGCTCGTTTGAACGTGCACGATTCAGTAATAAAGGGTAGGAATGCAAATTTTGAGGACCAACATCGATACATCGATGTTCGATGTATCGAAAAAATTACGCGACACAAAAAATGCTGGTGATTGCGCTAGAAGAATTTTAATATTTTATTTTAACTAAAGAAAAGCTTACTTATGAATGTATGTAAATTGAATTGGCAGTCTTTCAAAACTGTTCAGAGATTATTAAATTTCATTAATTTTAGTACCTACTCCGTAAATTAATCCCATGTGGGTAATCCTTGGATTACTCGGGTGTCATGCGGAAATGGGAGTATGTGATCCCTGCCTGGGACATCGCAATGTTAAATGGACCATATTTTTTATATGAAATGTGGCAGGTTGAGGAGTACTCGGTTGGTCCATAGCGAGTACTCTATACAAGCGTGCATGGAGTACTCGGCTTTTTTGCAGGGGGCACTTGGGTGCATATGCATACATACATATGTATGTATATACCTTATAACACAGTGATAGTCATTTGATATATCATTTGAGGTGCACGTTTGATGGAAATTTCTGTCACACACTGCCTACAAGTTTCCATCATTTTTATATGGACGGTATGAAAAATGTGATGAATGTGTTCTCCAAATGATGTATCAAATGACTATCACTGCTATATGTGTTAGTGTTTGCTGAGAATGTGTTGGAGTTTCCATCATTCCTGTCTTACAGGGTATGTACATATGTATGTACATATCTCCATAGAAGTAAGAATTAGAGTAGATATATGTACATACATGTATTATAGTAAATAAGTAGTACATAAGAAATTTTGTGTATAGGTAAATAAGAATCAATTTTACCAATAAATTCACTGATTGAATTGCTGTTCGTAAAGCAACACAACAAACCACTTTCGTTTAATTTGAACGGGTTTAAAATATGCATATGTATGTACCTATAGTGAATCCAAAATATATGTATTTCAAGTAAAAGATACTTTTAGTACGAGATCATTTTGGGTAAATGCATTATTATTATTTATTTTTAAATTCTGTTATTTTATTCTTTTTTTGGGTTCATTCAATGTATGTAAAATATATAAAATATAAGTACATAAGTAAGTACATGTGTGTGGATATGTATAAGAGAAATTTACATATGTATGTATATTCATTTACATACCCAATAAACACAACGGATTCGCCTCGAATTCGAGACGAATTCGCTTCTCTGATTATATTATCGCGGCGATAGTTCGCGACGATAGATCGGCGAATCCGAATTCCCAGGCGAGTCACCCCTCATTAGCGATTCGCGCATTTTTATATTCTCGGATCGTTGACGATTCGAGATTTATGCCCATTGGCGAATACATTCTAGAAAATCTTCTTCTGCGAATCCACCTCGAATTCGCCACGATATCATCTGAGCTCCTCTTGAGTAGAGTTTTAAATGGTAAATTAAAGCCCAACAGGGAATTTCTTCGTGTAAAGCAAGATTTAATAAAATTAATCAATGCTATTGCGATAATTGATTTTTCTCGAGTCCATCTCGAACTCGATACGAGTCCGAAAAATTACATTCACCTCCGCGAATTCTTCTCGAATTCGCCACGATATCATCCTCGCTTTTGTGTTTATTGGGTATTAAGGGGTAAGTACATATGTACATACATCATATATATGTAAGTATGTACATATGTATGTGTTAGATTACATCTGTATTTTATATGGAAATGAAGTCAGGAGGTAAGTGTTGGTCCCCATGCGAAAAAAAAGTTATAAAAGTCTCCCCTAAATTTTAAGCTAATGTTGAGAGGGTTAAGAAACAAAAAAACGAATGGGAGTTGTTTTTAATATTTTCGTTTTTCATCAAAACCACAACAACGAAATCAAACTCTTATATACATGCATTATTAAAAGTCGTTTAAGTAACAATGAAAAAGAATGTAAAGAGATAAATTTAAAACCACTAGTTGAATTTAAAAGTATATGGGTTACTATGCTTAAAACAATTCTACATACCTAGTAAACTTCAATCGAAAATGGGCAAGCTCGAAATTGATATTAGAGGCATGCTCTAGAACACATTTTTCATAGAATTTAATGCAGAATCCGATTTTTCTACGAACAGTATGGCTTAGAAAATTGACCCAGCCTAACGTATGCACATACATATTTACATATCGAAACCACTCTTTGTATGCATACACCTAACCATAATTCATTCATCCTTTCATTCATTTATTCGTTATATACCTACATATATGTATGTAAGTATATACATATACATATATATGCACAAATGCTTGGCTAAGCAACTGCGAAAATCTGCTTGCATTTCCTCCCATACAACGTAAACGTTTGTTGAAATTTTAGATTTTTTGCATTTCAACTCGCGGGGGTGGTGGGATCACGTACTAAGTATTTTTTTATTTGAAATAAAGTTTTGATTCAAAATAATTTTTTAGTTTGAATCACGAATCAAAGGGTATTTCTGATTCTTTTTTGAAACGAATCACAAATAAAAATTATCTTTGATTTGAAAATATTTTAAATCAAGAATCAGAAAATATTTTTGATTAGTGATTCAGTCAAATCAAAATCACGCAACCCTGCACTGCACCCACGGAAGTGCTTGAATATCCTACAAAATACTTGCAAAATTAACCCTCTTTTCACCAGGAAAACGGAAGTTTTGCTTACTACAACTGAAATGTTGCAACTTCTGCTCAACTTGCGGACGAATTCTACTTCCTGCACCATTTCTGAGTGTGCGAATCGCACAATCAAGTTTAGTATAAGTTCATCAGATTGGTATAAGTAGATTAGCTTTAGCAGCAAGCGAGTTCGAATCACTAAGCGCGCTAATTGGGTATAAGATACATTAATAAAGATAATGTAAGGCTAGCTTAAGAAATGCGTGACATTGTTGGATTAAAAAAGCAACATACATACAGACAAACATACATATGTATGTACATTTGAGATGTTAGCCCAATTTTCACTAAGCGAACAGCAACAAACAAAAGCGAGTGTAAAGTGGCGCAACGAAGCCAGCCGGCCGGCTTCGGTGTTGCCCACCTGCGGCGTTTGCTAATTACTTATGCTTCGTCATTCACTCGCTGCTGCAATCTTCTTTAAACGTTGTTAAACGGCACGTGGTATAAATCTAAAGAAGACTACGAGAAAGATCTACGCACACAAAAAATGCAATATTGAAGTATGTAACTAATATATTTTAATTATAATTATTCACAAGGAAAAGCAGCTGAAAATACAGTGGCACATTTTATGATAGTGGAAGAGGGACACTAAAGATGCCACATCGCCGAAAACGATTTATAAACCAAATCAAACTTGATAACGGAAATTCGTTGCACAATACAACAGAGAAAAAAGAGAGAGAAAAAGAGATGTTATTTTCGGAAATTGTTTTCAAAAAAGGGCAGACTGACTCAGCTAAATGCTTAGGGCCGGTTTCACCATCTATGGTTAAGCACTTAAACAGAGATTTTTGTACAGTTAAGCAATTTATTTGACAGCTCAATTTATGTCCAACTAACCGGGGATGATGAAACGGGTCCTTAGTGTTGATATTAAATTTTTGGGAAAATATTCCATTAAGGAAACACGCGTCGAAAGAAATTAGCATTTCGGGGGGTTTCTCACGGATCTCATAACTGAAATCAAAACTTGCCGGAGGCTTATAGTTTACGAGATATGTATTTATACTCAGCTGTACTAGTATACAGAGTATTATAGTTTTAAAAACATAACAGTGAATTGTAACAGAATGAAATAATCGAGATAGATATGTATGGACTTATATATATCAAAATGATCAGGGTGAAAAGAGAAATCGATTGAGCCATGTCCGTCCGTCCGTACGCACTCTAACTCGCGCAAAAATTTAGATATTTTGATGAAATTTGGAATTCAAGTTGGTATCCAGACTGGGATGGTTGGTATTGAAAATAGGCTAAATCGGACCATGACCTCGCCCACTTTTCCTATATAGAAAAAATCGGAAATGTTGTATCTCAGTCACTATTATAGCTAGAGTGATAAAATTTCACCAACGTATTGAGCTCACTCCCTTATGAAGAAATTTGGTGAAATTTTGGAAAATGGGCGGTGCCACGCCCACTTATTACCGGGCAAACATTGAAAGTTTTATAAGTCATAACTCAGAATCCGTTGAAGATATATCGATGAAGTTTGGCACGCGTGATATACTTACTTAGTCAAATGTTTGGACGAAAAATTGCCAAAATCGGTTGACGACCACTCCCACTTTTATATATGGGAATTATAAAGTGACCTAATAAAAACATTTTAAGCGATATCTCTGTCAAATATAAAGATATATCATTGAAATTTTATGGCAGGAGTCCTACTACGGACATAAAACAAGAAACACAAAATTTTGTAAAATGGGCCTGGCACCGCCTCCTTTTAGAAGAAGGAATATACGAGATTTCTGAGTATATAATTTACCAAACACAACACCAAAACAAGCACCTTGGCCGCGATTTAAAAAAATAACCCCGAGCCGGCAGAACTCCCTTTCTCCAAATTTAACCACAAATATCTCATAAACTATAAGCCACCGGCAAGTTTTGTTGCCAGTTTTGAGATCAGTGAGAGCCCCTCCACCCCCTTCAAAAACTCATTTTTACCGTGGCGTGCTGCCTTAATGGAAAGCCGACCCAAATTTTTTTAAAACTATTTAAATATGTAAGCATATCTATATGTAATCTGTGATACAGATGGTGTATGTAGCGATGTAAATATGTATGTATGTATTTTCAATCATAGCCATGATATCGATATACCCAGCGAACAAGCCTTTTGCATTTAAGGACGGTTTTACAGCGATCGTGATGCTGTGAACATACAGAAATACCAACATACTTAGTACCGACGTGTATACATCGATATACATATGTATATGCAATTTAATCAATGGAAAAGAACGATAAGGCAAACAAAAACCAGAAGTGGCATTCACAAACAAAAAAAAACAACAAACAAACGTGAACTAATATTGCGCTCTTTTTTCCAAACAGTGTGACTTGCGAACAATTGGGGGCAATGAACGTTATTCATTCATGAATATTATACCTACATTTGTAGATACATGTAGGTATGTATTGATATATATAGGTAGGTATTTACGTACATACTGCCCAGCATTTATCTCATACATATGTAGGGATAAAAATGCATGCAAATAAATACCTGTTGGGTTTTTTTTCTCTTTTTGATATTACAAAATTATTGCAATCCCATCTCATTTTCGCTTTTCGCTATGTTTTTAACATACTTATGTTCATACTTATGTGGCATATATGTATATGTACAAGTACAGATGTATTTCCTACATACATAAATATTTCCGTGTTCCCTGCAAAAAATGCGATCACTCCGGGATACATCCGGGACAACTCGCAAGGGAGCATCCGATTACTACCCATTTGTATCTCTTTATATGGGTTGAAGTGTTCTCTTTTGTTTGAGCATGTCCTATGAAGAGACTAATTGTACCCAGTTTGTACCCGAACGGGTAGCAAAAGCGTACAATTGTACCCGTTTTGTACCCGAACAGGTAGCAAATGCGACACATCCATTTGTGCGACTAATTGTACCCGTTTGATACCCTTTCGGGTACAATTCGTCTACAATTAGTATACATATGTACCCGTTCGGGTACAATTGGGAACAATTGTAGACTAATTGTACCCGAAAGAGAGCGCTCCCGGACAAATCTTTTTAGAGACTCGTCGCACACTTTTTTACAGGGTTGTATTAAATATCTGTTTCTTATGCGCTGAAAAACGTATTTTTGCAAGTTTCAAGTGGGCCATTATCAACCGGCCATGATATCATGACAAGAGCCGCTGGCGGAGTTTGTCAAGGAAGCATATGCATGTATGTATGTACATACTGCATGCTTCAACACCTCTTTTGGAAATTGTATACGCTCAGAGAAAGTGTGTAAGAGAAATAATGTCCACTGCTAAATGAAACAAGCTCAAGCAAAATGGTAGCAATTAAAAAACCATTCAATTCTAAAATTGGGCATAAATAAAACTGAATTTGGTTAATTTTGTAAGAGATCTTATTAACTAACTGATTCTGCTCAAAAGAAGCTTACCGAAGTGCTTTACTTAAATTACTTATGGAATTTTTTAACAAAAACAATGTTTAATTCTTAAAAAAACTAATTTCCGAAATAAAGCACATTTAACATTCCGAGTAATATATGTTTTTCGCTTCCTCTGGTCTTTTAGGTTCATTTTACAGAGATTTCTTCTGAGGATACCCTTACTGAAATTTTATGGCGAATAATTTTCTAGAACATTTTAACCCTCTAGTGACCTTCAAAATACTATGTTTCCTGAACTTCTAAAAAAGGGGTCAAAGTAACCCTTTATTGGCGCTGCTAGAGGATTAAAATGTTCTAGAAAATTATTCACCATAAAATTTCAGTAGGGGTCTCCTCAGAAGAAATCTCTGTAAAATTAACCCAAAAGATCAGAGGAAACGAAAAACTTAGGAATGTATGTATTTTCCTCGGAATGTTAAATGTGATTTATTTTGGGTTCTATTGAAGCGATAGAAATAGGTACTTCTTTTACAAAAGGTTAATGATATTTGAGTACGTGGTATAAACTAAGAACTGGGTGGTGGTGGCCACATTGGCGCACATAGGGTTAATAACATTACATAGCATAAACCGCCATTTCAAGCCAAAGACATTGCTGTATTAAGCTTAGAGATCGGATTATAAATAGCTCAGATATGAAAGTAATGTATTTGGGCGACATCTAGCAGCGTCCAAAAAAAATTTAAAAAATTTCCGGAAATGTTTTCCAAAAAGACATCATATGGTAAGGCGTACGGCGAACTTTATTTTTTGCGATACGCTCTAATGTACATATGAGTAGTCCACGCTCAAAAGTGGCTATGTGAATTTTTCATATTAAGCTACAAATTAGAAAAAAAACAAACAGCCTCAAGCTCTATTTTAGACTTTTGAAAGAGTTTTTTATTTAATGTTTTTTTTTTCAGAATACGGCAGAATTTTGCAATAAACTCTTAATGGACATTGTACATCTTTAAATATACTTTTACACAATCCATCAAAAACTCAATATCGAAAAAAAAATTTACATAGACACTTTTGAAAGTGGACTCATACTCATATGTATCTAATCTCAAAATAAAAAAGAAATGAAAACACAATAAAAATTAGCAGTTGGCCACATTTTCTTCTTTATCATTCAGTGATAATTCAATTTTAGTACAAGTTTCAATTTGCTGGAATATTCCTACTCTTTCTTGATTTTAAAATAAGAATTCGAAGAAATGTTGAACAGTTTTTCACAACATAAACATATTTGAGTGGTTTTCTTTTTAGTATGTGCATATACCAACTGATATATTTTTAGTTTGCAAATACTAGTTGTGTAATTGCGTAGCCTACAGGGATATTAATATATTACACTAGTCAACAACGAAATCCTCCTTTAAGTTTTCTTTTTTGCGAAAAAATGTTGCTCTTCTACATATATCCCAATTATCGAATTACGTAACCTGACTTTCTATAAAATGGAAAAACTTGTAGCTAATGTTACCCTCTTACTTAGCTAAAAGTCAATATTGGCTGAAATGATCAGGCAAACTTACAAAATAGCAAAGAAAATCAAACAGGGCAAAATTTGTTCGAGAAAAGAAAACAGCATTAGTTATTTTTAACTTATATTTAACTTGATATTTTTGAGAAGTTATTCATTAATGTCTAATGCAACCATTCACTATGTTTTTTGTTTAATAAGAAACAATTAAATAATAATATAAATTAAAAACCAAGAAAAACTACACGGAAAGAATAGAATTAGACTTGATTTTGAACTTAGAAAATAATTTCTTAATATCAAGAAAATCCAAGAAAATTGGATTTTAAATAAATAAGTAAACATTTTCTTGCTTCAAGTGAAATTGGATTTTAAATAAATAAGAAATAATTTACTTGCGGTAAGTGTTTTTTTCTTGATTTTAGAAACAAATAATTAAGAAATATTTTTTTTTTGCAAGTAAAACTTTTATTATACGAGCTTAAGTAAATAAGAAAATATTAAATATTAAATCAAGTAAAATTTTTTTTTTTAAATATTAAAAACGTAAAAAATAAGGAAAATGAAAACTAATCATGAGGGATTAGAAAACCATAATTAGTCAACTAGTACTTATTTTCCTAGGACTTGTTCACTGAAATGACAACATTTTAATTAATATAAGTGAAGATGCAAATAGTGAACTCCTTATACCAAATGCTTCACTAACAATCTGAGAATTGCAGAAATATTCAGAAATATGCAAAGAGGATGGCAAATGAAAAAAAATACATTTTACTTTGGAAATGCAAAATTCAGTAAGAAATATTTTACTTCGCTCAACAAAACGTTTTCTTATTTATTTTCAATTTTTTTTGCTGTAGTTTGCTGATATGCTCAAAGAACTTTGGCGTTCAAATTGACCAAGAAATATTTTACTTCGGTCAAGAAAACCTTTTCTTATTTATTTTAAATTTTTTTTTCCTGTAGTTTGTTGTTCCAATTCATCGAAACACAATTTTCTTAAATTCTTCTTGATATTAGCAAAAAGATTTTCTTCATTTAAGTAAATTTAAGAAAAGATGTTCTTATTTATTTAAACATTTTTTTTCAACACTTTTTTTCTATAGATTTTGTTAGTCTTCTTGAATAAGAAAATAATTGTCTCATTTTTGGAAAACTCAATTTCTTAATTCCAGTAATAGTTAAGTCAATTTTTTTTTATTTCCCTAAAAATTTTCTAAATTGAGTTCAAGAAAGCATTTTTTTTTTTTGATTCAAGTATACAAATTTCTTTCCGTGTAGGATAATTTGATAATTTGTTGCTAAATAAATTTAAAACCTGACATGATGGGACTTTTTCAATGTGATTTTCGTAATCAGCGTCCCAAAAGCCTTTAAAATCAATTGTCAAATCTAAAAGGAGGACAATTTTTTTTTTTTTGCAGACCAGTGTTATCGGTATTATTGCCCATTCATAACACAGGATCACGCGTGTGAAAGTATGTATGGAAGTAAGAACATATGTATGTATGTATGTATGTATGTATGTATGTATGTATGTATGTATGTATGCATGTATGTATGTATGTAACTTCAATCCAGACCCCGCGCTCGATTTTTTTCAATAAGTAACATCCCAACAATCGTGCATATATCATTTGAATCGCTTACAGGTACAGTTGCGTGCAAAATATATGCACATATGTCAATAAAGATTAGGCTAGCTTAACAATTCGAAAACGATTGGAAAACGAAGCTCATTTTAAAGTCTCATGTTTGTCTTAAACTAGATAATTTTTTTTTGGTAGCTACGCTAGAAAGAATGTTGGGTAAAAAGTGGGTGTACAAAGCAGTTATTCGACCGATCCTAACCACTGGTATGCTAGAGAGTAACCGACGTAGACGATATACATAGCTGATATGCTGAGGAAAGTTGAACAAATTGCTTGCGTTGCGATCACAGGAGCGATTGGATCATGCTCCACGGAGGCTCGGAATGTTATTTGCAATATTACGCCCGCCCGTTGATCTTTTTATCAAGGAAAGGGCATCTCCGTGTGCCCTAAGTTTGCGGGAGTTGGGAGTTTAGAAAGAGTGGACATACGGGTGTGGTCCCCGCAATCAATACAAAAACGGACTACATCTGTTCTACAACAGTTTTCCGATACAAACTATGAGATTGTCTTTCCATAGAGGGAGGATTGGGGAGATGGTAAAATAGCTCAGAGATTCGATGTTTCAGTTTTCACGGACGGATCAAAAATTACATGTGGAGTGGCAGCGAATATCTTCGCAACTGAGCCGGACACTTCCATATCGTTAAGGCTCCCGAAAACGGACGGTTCTTGCGCCCTTGGCTTCATCAAGGGCCGAATCTCTCGGCACTGGTTCGAGGAGGCAAAAACCAGATGGAAGCGGTTGTGCAACATGCAGAAGTCTGTAACAACTTTTTCTATAATTTGTCTTCGAAACCACATCATTTAAGTTTTTTAAATGTACTATTGAGCGTTGGAATACTGAGCGTGGTTACACATTTGTGCTCAGTTCGATATTCATATACATAAGGGATCGAAGAATCTTCAAAAAAAAAAAAAACGCTACTAGAACAACAAAATATCTCTTTAATCGTCTACCAGTTAATCCTTTCTCTCCATCATCTTAATTTCAATTCAATTCCAATGATTGCTATTATTTTTCGCACAACTGCGGCAGCTTGCATGAAAAATTATTTACAAGTTCCATGTTTTGGCTTGCAATTTTCTGGACAAATGAGGCCATGCAACCTAAATGAACTGCGCAAGCGCCTCGACTGCACAATAATCATTGGCAAATTGGTATATACTTATTACAAAAAAAATCCCTAATGCGTTATTTACGTGCTTCAATATCCTAATAAATGCAAGCGGATACTGGCATATGTACATTAGACTGGGTTGGTCCCAATGCGAAATAAAAAAAGTTGTAAAAGTCCGCCCCTAAATTTGAAGCTTATGTTGAGAGGGTTAAGGGACACAAAAAACATTTTTTTTTGACCCGGCGAAATACCGCCGAAATTGTTTTTCTCTTGTAACTTTGTTATTTAACATCCGATTTTTAAAATTGATACGTCATTATTTCGTGTTTTGAAGCTGTACACTTCCTTCTAATGTCCTTTTGAGCTCTGAAGTCGTTTTCACATAGTTGGTTCACCTAACCTAGCTGTACGTCCATTAATTATCCTCTTTGTTTTGTCAAACGAAAGTGCTCCAAAATTTATGACAATGTTGCCTTGAAACGGTTTTACTAAATTAATAAAAAAAGAAGTTGTGTCATGACTAGGGCATGGAAATCTATGCAAATACATGTTTTTCTTAGATTTAGGTAGAGCCAAATAAATAAACAATCTTTGCGAATCGTGAAATTGTCTTAAAAATGGCATTCAAATGTTTTTGCATATTTTGCATATTTTGGTCATATATGCATATTTTTACATATTTTGCGTTGTTTGCATTTTTTTATTACATATTTCGCATTATATTGCCTATTTTTGTAATTTGCTAGTTGACAGTTTTATACAAACGAAATTCATGCATAACAGCCATCTGACGACGAATAGAGTTTCGTGTGAACACGGCTATTATTAGTATTTTCGATACGGTGCATACCTGTCGGCAAAGAGCCGTTTTCAAACATGCTCCTATTACCTGTGTGGATGTAGAACGTTCGTTTTCTACACTGAAAAAACAACTTACTCAGATTATGGAAAAGTGGGAATGATTCGGCGCTAAAGACATATTTCCATATTTTGATGTACGATTTTCTTCAAATCAAGGAATAAAAACCACGTTTTAAAGAAAATTGTACATCAAAATATGGAAATATGTCTTTAGCGCCGAATCATTCCCATTTTTCCATAATCTGAGTAATTTTTTTTTTGAGTGTATGAATAAGAGCTTTTTTCGACCGAATCGGCAAAGTTTTCTTTTTGAGAATATGAAAAAATATTTCATTGTGTACGCTAATGAATCGTTGAATAAGGATTAACCTTTGCAAATTATGAAATGTTCAAGACTGAATTTATGTATCTATATATATATATATAAACATACATATATGTATAAACGTACAACGTAAGAGCAAAATTGAATTAAAAAATGTTTGTACCTAATCTATTTAACTATTGTAACTTCAATAAACATGAATTATCTGAAGTTGAAAAATTTGAATTAATGCATTTTTTCTTGCATATTTCTCAGTTTTTGTTGCATTTTTATGCGCATATTTTTTATTTTGTAGTACATGAAATTCCATGCCCTAGTCATGACGAATATTTAACGTAGCTATTATTTAACTCATTTTTTTAAAGCAATTCAATATCTACAAAGTTGTGAGAGTCCACCCCTAAATTTGAAGCTTATATTGACAGGATTTAGGGACAAAAAAAAATTTTTTTTTCTGATCCCGCGAAATTCCGCTGAAATGGTTTTTTCTTGTAACTTTGTTATTTAATATCCGATTTTTTAAATTGATACGTCATTATTTTCATATTTCAAGTATCTCTATTTTCTTCTAATGTCCTTTTGAACTCTGACGTCAAATAACAAAGTTACAATAAAAAAAAAAAAACAAAGAGGATAATTCATGGACATACAAATAAGTTAGCTGACCCAACTATGTGAAAACAATTTCAGAGCTCAAAAGGATATTAGAAGGAAGTGTAGAGCTTCAAAACACGAAAATAATGACGTATCAATTTTAAAAATCGGATGTTAAATAACAAAGTTACAAGAAAAAAATGATTTCGGCGGTATTTCGCGGGGTCAAAAAAAATTTTTTTTTTGTCCCTTAACCCTCTGAACATTGGGTGGACCTACAGTTTTATGCCTGCTCCGAACGGCGAATGCATTTTTTGTGAGAAGCTTTTTCATGGCAGAAATACTCTCGGAGGGTATGCCAACGACTGCCGAGAGGTGACCGCTGCTCTTAAAAAACCCAATAATTGGATTTTTACTAATTAGAAAAATTGTTTTGGTGTTTTGCTCGGACCGTGGTTTGAACCCGAGACCTCTGGCGTAGCAGGCGAGCACTCTACCCACTGCACCACAGCGGCCAATTAGTAGGAAAAACAAAAAGGAGCACACCTCGAATTGGGAGAGAAGCTCGGCCATAAAACTCGCCAGAGTTATAATAGCGCCATTGTATTATATTATTATTATAACCCTCTGAACATAAGCTTCAAATTTAGGGGCGAACTTTTACAACTTTTTTTCGACCCCATCTAATGTACAAACATATCTACATACTTGCCATACATTTATGTATTATGTACTACATACATAAGTACTACATACAAACACGTGCACAAATTTGATTAGTATGCAATAAAGATAAATTTTATGTATCGGTTAAGCATCCGCAAGCTCTCGGTAAACAGCAATAGCACAACCAAGGTCCCCAAGTCGAAGGGCCGAATAAATGAAGCTACCGGTTTTCACATTCTTACTTACATACATATGCATGCGCTTATTCACATTCTTCTCTGCCTTTCTTTAGCTTTTTTCCATCTCATTGCGCCCGTCAGCGTCAGCTTTGTATGCCAGTCGATTGGGTACAAAAATGCAAGCCGATCGATCGAGCATGAATTCATTGTTGCCATTTGCCACCTTTGAGAGCTGATCAGCGCTGAGCTGAGCTGCTTGAGACTAAATGAGCTTTTATGCAAACATACATGCATATGTACATATTTAAATACATACACAGGTACCTACAGTAGAATACGCTCCCTCCACAAGTTCAGCCGGCGCTAGTGGTCTTTGACCGACTAAAAATGCGGGTCGTTCCGGTACTAAGACTCGACTGCAGGTGGGGCAGTTCTAGTTGAGACGATTCCTTTAAATAACAACAGCACGTTTAAATAGTAGTCGCCATCATTATGCAAATTCCAACAGACACGTTTCTGTGAGTTCCGGTACACTGAAATTAACCGCTCGTACATCGTTCAATCGTATTGGATTGTGGAGCATAATGGAGTGTAATGGAGTAAGAGTAATCTCACATACATACAGGCAATCTAACACGTGATTCAAATACTTAAACCCTTTGCGCATTGAAAGATGAGAGAGTTAGTCATTTGTTTGGGACAACACGATCGATATTTTTGTAAGAGATAAAAAACCACTCAATTGGAAATTTGTTTGCGAAAAGTTTCAGCTGGATTTTCAGCTACACAAACACACACAAAATTTCAGCGCAAAATACTGAAAATTAAACGAGTTATGACGCTCGTTCGTTGGTTGGTTGGTTAAAGTGGCGAGTCGCACTGGTTGCAATTAGCGCCGGTTTGATACCACGACTCGTGACTAAAGAACCAGTCAAGAATACAGAATACACGAGAATAAGCAAATTGGGAAACTAGGGAGCGAGTCCTCAGCCTTATATCCATCCTATAGAGTTTAAGTAACCGCTGTGGTGCAGTGGGTAGAGTGCTCGCCTACTATGCCAGCGGTCTCGGGTTCAAACCACGGTCCGAGCAAAACACCAAAGCAATTTTTCTAATTAGTAAAAATCCAATTATTGGGTTTTTTAAGAGCAGCGGTCACTTCTCGGCAGTGGGCGACATACCCTCCGAGAGTATTTCTGCCATGAAAAAGCTTCTCACAAAAAATGCATTCGCCGTTCGGAGCCGGCATAAAACTGTAGGTCCACCCAATTAGTAGGAAAAACAAAAAGGAGCACATCTCGAATTGGGAGAGAAGCTCGGCCATAAAACTTGTCAGAGTTATAATAGCGCCATTGTATTATATTATTATTATATTATAGAGTTTGAGTATTTAAGAAATCCTTTAGACCTGACGCCCTTGAGTT
Source organism: Urophora cardui (assembly GCA_960531455.1). Classification (NCBI taxonomy): domain Eukaryota; kingdom Metazoa; phylum Arthropoda; class Insecta; order Diptera; family Tephritidae; genus Urophora; species Urophora cardui. Next base: position 143,145,096 of record OY482672.1, read on the forward strand.
CTGAGAGGTTGTCGAAGAAAGGTTTACCAAGCAATTTCATTCTGTCTTGGCAGTGCGAAGGAAACTCACATAGCTCGTCTCCTCCGCCCCGGGAAGATTGCAGCTGCGGCACAAATTTGTATGGTCCAATCTCAATCGGACCGCGTGGTTACCAATAGCCCAATGTCCTGGGAATACCGCGCTTAAGCAGGAAATTTCCCTCCTATCCATCTTTATAAAGGCTGAGGATCGCATCTCATTGTATGAAGGGCACAGTCGTTTGTAGATCCAACGGGCGCGCAACCATTTCCATCTGGTTTTAACCTCCTCGAACCAGCATCAAGAAATTCGTCTCTTGATGAGCCCCAGGGGCACAAGAACATCCTCTTCCTCTGCGATAGCAAGAACCGAGCCTTGTCTAACTGGCTCATCAGCCATTTGGGCACTCAGATCAGAAATAAGCTATGTGGGCTTGCTAAGCCCATGAACCACTCTCTACACTATCCGACTAGGCTCGATGATACCGTCGCAGACCCCAGAGCAATCAGGGCCTATGCCAGAAAATGTCTAACCTTTTTCCGGCACCGGCACTTTCTGTTGCAAGTAGAGCCATGCAGGCCTTTCTTAAGGCAAAAACTCCGGGTTGAAAAACGCTCGCCGTGTACGGGAGGCTAATTGATATAGAAATGTTCGGATGAGTTGCGTAGATATCCGCTCGCGCTTCGCATGTTATGTTTGAGTCGTCCCTGAAAACTGAAACGTCGTATCTCTGAGCGAGTCTACCATCTCCACAGTTCTTCTTAGCTGGAAAGACATTCTCATAGTTTGTATCGAATACTGTTATAGGACAGTATATTCTGTTTTCGTATCGATGAACAAGGGGGTAACGTGGAGCGCAATACGACCATGCCTTCCAGAGTGACAGATCACGCAATCTTAGGGCACCCTGAGATGACTTTTTCTTGACAAAAAAATTAATGGGCGGAATATTGCACAGATAACATTCAGAGCCCCTCCGTGGGGCATGATCTAATCGCCCCTGTGATCGCAACGCAAGCAGCTCGTTGAATTTTCCTCAGCATGTCAGCCATGTAGCTCAACCCGGTTTCTCTCCACCACACCCGTGATCCTCAGGTTAAAATCGGTCGAATTACTGTTTTGTACATACATGCCGTGAATGCTGGCCTCAGACCACATCGTAAGGTTTTTTAGTTATGGCGCTTAGTATGGGAAAGTGTGTTGAGTTCTGATTTTTAACTTTTTAAAATTTCTTAAAATATCGCCAGGAAAGTGTTTTAAAGTTAGCTAGGGGAAAATAAAAGCTTTAAGCTCTTCTAAAATCCACTTATCAATTTTCTGCTTGCAAATTTGGCGAAGTTATAAATGATAAAACAGGCTGAGCGCCTTAAATTAGACCTCGATTTTCTCGAAATGTCCGAAAATTTTTCAAACACATAGAATTTTTTGACAATTTCCACCAATGGGAACTTAAGTTTTACTTAGCGCGTATTAAATAATATTGAAAGAAGCTTAAACCACTGAAAAAAAATGTAGCGCCTTGAAATATGCAATAATTTTTTAAAATAATAAATACAGGGTAACGGGCACCACAATCATCGCTTTCATCACAATCTGAGTCAAGTTAGTTACCGCCGCTGCTGTGACTGCTCCACTTCTTAAGGTCTTCAATAACAAATTACATACATATACACAACTCTGATCTAAACCTTTAACTCCATATTAAAGTCTGCTTGCTATTTAATCAAATACTGCTAAATAACAACAACACTATTTATCACATCTGTAGCACAATTGATACAATAGACAAACAAGTATTCACCAAAGCCTTTTCATCATTCGTTGTCATTGTGTTTTGGCTGCAAAAATGCAAAGCAGCCGCTTGAAAAGGCAGCAGATTAGCCAACAGCTTGTGGATTACATACATACAAACATAGTCAAAACACTTTAACAGCATTGTATTGTTGTTGTTGTTATGGTACTCATGTCCATTGTCCTCATGCCGGCTTATTCAGCAGATAATTTGTGTCTGTGCGGTGCGGTGCGCCACTTTGTTGATTTCCTGTTGATTTCACACCCCATTTTTTATTATTTAATTGCAAACACAAACAAACAACAACAACAACAACAATGTGTAATTTTGCAAAACTTCAATCTGTGTTTTTTTTTTTTTGTTGTTGTTCGTTTATTTGTTTGCTTGCTGCCTGCCACTGACGGTTGAGGTAATTTCTGTTGGCGAATGAATGTTAAATTGTCTCATCAAAAAATGTGCAACAAACGACGAATTGCCCGGCAGTTGGTCAGTGGTTGTATCGGTGTGGGTTAATCAGTGTGTGCTGGCTGCTCTTACCCTGTAAAAAAGTGTGCGACGAGTCTCTAAAAAGATTTGTCCGGGAGCGCTCTCTTTCGGGTACAATTAGTCTACAATTGTTCCCAATTGTACCCGAACGGGTACATATGTATACTAATTGTAGACGAATTGTACCCGAAAGGGTATCAAACGGGTACAATTAGTCGCACAAATGGATGTGGCGCATTTGCTACCTGTTCGGGTACAAAACGGGTACAATTGTGCGCTTTTGCTACCCGTTCGGGTACAAACTGGGTACAATTAGTCTCTTCATAGGACATGCTCAAACAAAAGAGAACACTTCAACCCATATAGAGAGATACAAATGGGTAGTAATCGCATGCTCCCTTGCGAGTTGTCCCGGATGTATCCCGGAGTGATCGCATTTTTTGCAGGGTACTCATACTCTCTTACTCATGCAACAGGCACTGACTCTATTCTATTTTGTGCAATATCAGCATCATCATCAACAGAGTGTTGTAAGCTGGTCGTGTGTGCTTCAAGGCAATGCTTGTGCCTCGTCCTTCGTCACTGCTGCCACAAGTCCATCTGGCATTTACTCACTCACTTACCAAAAATTTCGTTTTTAATTTTCTTTGTTATTTTCATTCAACGACAAATTGTTTGTTTGTTTTGTCAATTAATAGCTACAGTGATATCCTGCAATTTAAATTAATTGGTTTTGTAGTGGGTTAATAGCTGATACTTGGAAAAGAGTGACTAGTTCAAGAAGCTGGATACATAAGTAAGCTGACGGTTTGAAGTTTTTTGAAACGATACAGAAAAATCAAAGTTTTCGATAGCTTTCTTACTCATCAGCAGATGTCGCTGAACGATCGTTACGAGAGGTACATACAGAGAGTATGCTGCTTGAGAGAGAAAAACGCTTAAAACCTACTTATTTTTTTTTTGAAAAAATGCTAAATATAGGCATGTATCATAGGGACCATTGCTTTTCAATATTACATGCCCTGCCATGCGAAAACTAACCCTTTCAAAATTTTTTGCGAAGAGTTTCTTCGATATGTGGAATAGTGGCGGACGCTTCATCAAGCCAAAAAGCCCGGCTGTTCACTGTTACATGCTATAAATACAATACATTCATTTTCATACGGTATGAATATATATGGGCGAATCCGTGTAAAAAAACAGAATTAGGAAAAAATTAAGTGTTAAAAATCAAGGGGTATTTCTCAACTTATGTCAGAGAAATTTAGTATGTGGGTATTTTTTTATGACTAGTTGATCATTTGTCGTAATCGGCTAAATCGGACCATACAGCTGCCATACAACCGATTGTTCAGATTTTAAATTTTTGGGTATAATATCTCCATTTAAAGAGCTAGGAACGAAACTTTACAGTGTTGGTATACATACGGACTTAAATAATGCCACCGAAATTTGTCAAGATCGGACCACTAGGTATAATATATAGCTGCCATACAACCGATTGTTCAGATATAGCTTTTTGGGGTATAGCTTCTAAATTTAATCTACCAGAACGTTTCTAAATAATCATTATACACATAGCTTCCCGAATTGACAATGCAAATTAATAAATATTTGATAATGTAAAATTTCAATTTTTCGCGATCTTACGCTTTCTTCTTAACTATTATACTTATATTCACTATATGTGCTAGTATGCAATTATCTTCATCGAAAAAATACGAGATTATGTTAATTTAAGTTATTCTAAGTTTAAATTGCTTGAACTAATCGTTATGAGTTCGCTAGGGAAATTTTGTCGCGTTCGCCATGTCACGTTACAAATTTTTTCACGGTAAAACCATCAGTGGAGAGCTACATTATTCTACTTTGATCTGTAATCATTACTTTTTAAATTTTGTGCCAAAATTCACAGAATTTTGCACTTTTCTAATAGCACCTCAAAATTTCATTTTGGTTTTGTCACGTTCGCCATCACCCTTTAAATGCTAATATCTCAGAAGCTTGAAATCGATATTTATTTTTTTATTTATTTATTTATTCAAGCCAATCAGCATACAAATCTTATAGGCTATGTAAACTTATATGTATATATATATATATATAGTAAGCAATAATACAATATTTCAATGCTAATTACTTTTAAAAAGTAAATAAAGAACTTAAAAAGCGATCTTTCGAACCTGAAAAATCAATCTCGATTACTTCATATTTGCACTGCTGCTCAAGTGCTTTCTAAAAATGAAAATCAGGAGAAAAATATTCAACGATGTGCATACTTTATTGAGCTTTGAAGATGTGCGAACGTCACGTTCGGCATCCTGGAATCGCCCATATGCAAACCGAGTTTAAGCAAAGTCAATGACGAAACCGCAATCAGCCTTTCAGATAATACGGCAAAGAAAATTACATAAATAGCTAATGGCTATGCTTCATACATAGGCTTGTCCAGCCAATTTATGTTAGGACCGCCACTAATATGTATGTAATGTACCTGTCTTGTGACATCGACAATCCCAAACAAATGTGAATTTTAGTAGTTCACAAACTAGTATGAACCAGATATTTAATCACTTGGCAATATTGACCAGCACAGCAGGATAATAATTTGCACGAATACATACATATGTATGTACTCACATGCTGGCATGCATGTTCCCACCAAAAAATCTAAGCCTTATTTAAGAATTAAAATAGCAGATTTAAAGGCTTCCGAAATATGGGCTGAAAATTATAAGGGTAGAAAATTTGTTGGCGTAAGGCTTAAAATAAGGCTGATTTTCCTGTGTCCACAGTAAAAAATGATAGTTTATTTCTAATATCATTTGGTACTTAATTTAATAATTCTTGGAATTAAATTTCAATTTTAATACCAAAAAGTCTTATTTTTAAACTATGAGAAGTTTTACAATTTTATTTATTCCAAAGTAGTTTCAAAATAAAGTCTTGAAAAGTATTAAAATCCTCTAAAGAAGTTTAATCATTTATGGTTTAAAAACAAATCCTGAAAAGTATAAAAAACTTTCCCTTTCTCAATTATATTACCATTAAAGTATTTTTGGTTTGAAATCAAAACCAAAAAAAAATTTTTAAAAAAATTATCAGAAAAAAGTAAAAAAAAATCCAAAAAAAAAAATGTTTCTAAAACTGCAATCCGGAGGAGTAATTAAATCTACTCAAATAAATGGCCCGAATCGAATAATTGTATCAAGTAAGTAATGCAGGAGATTAACTAAATATCATGAGGGTAAATATTTCTTTATTTTTTTCAGTCATAAGGCAGTTGAGGGTCCCTCTTTCAGTATCACTGCAAGAACCGCGACGGTGCCGAAATATCCCTGGACATCTCCAAAATATTAGTATAAAAGTGACAATATGTGTATATATCGAGCCCTAACCGCCATAAAAGTGTATCCCACAAAATTATCGATTTCAGCTTTTTATGGAAATCAACAATTTACTATCATATTCATCAATTCCCAGAATTTCATAGCTGTTAGAAGTTAGAGACTAAATAAGTTTCAAGGCTGCATACAAACTGTATGCAAAACAAATTAAAAAAAACTGTGTCCTGTACAATTTACTTTTTGTTGGATACACTTTTATGAGGATTAGGGCTCGATTAGTGATGGGCGAGTGCGAGATGTTTAGAAAATCGAGAGAATCGCCATCGTTGCAAAATCACAATCGAGTCAAAAGTTGACTCGCTCCTCGACTACACAATCGAGATGTTTTTGCGATTGTTCCGAGTCGGCGAGTCGGAGGTTGTTTCGATGACATCTCGACTACACAAGCGAGATGTTTTTGCGATTGTTCCGAGTCGGCGAGTCGTAGGTTGTTTCGATGACATCTCGACTACACAAGCGAGATGTTTTTGCGATTGTTCCGAGTCGGCGGGCCGGCTGTTGTTTTGATGATATGTTTTAGTTGATAAAATAAACTGAATGAGGTTTGTTGATAAAGAAAGTAGGATTTTTAATGGAAGTGAGGCAAATACGTAAATAAATTAACCAAATTGAAAAATATGCTATACATAGACGCTGCATTATTGCAATCACAACTAAACAGTGTCGTGCATAATAATAATAATTAATTATTTAAACATTAATTAATTTTCTGAAGTGAGACGCTTATGAAACAAATGAATTTTACGAGTAGCAACAACGGCAATAGATTTGTACCACTCTGTATGTTTTGTAAAGCAATTTTAATATTCAAGCGGCAACAACAATTATTATGTATTTTTTGCAGCGAGTCCGAGATGTTGTAGAGTTGCTTTGAAAACGAGAGGAATCGTTGGCGAGTCCGAGATGTTTTAGCGATTGTTTCGACTGACGGCCATTTACGACTTGACTCGAATACGAATGAAAACCATCGAGATCATTCGAGATGTTTCAACAATCGAGAGAATCGAATAAAACATCTCGGACTCGCCCATCACTAGGCTCGATATATAAGGTACGTTAGTGTTTGCTACTACTGTTTTGGATTTTTATATAAATATACAATGTTAACGTTATTCAATTTCTCATTAATCTTTGAGATAATGGGTTATTTGCAGTATATCCAATGGAAATTTTATTGGGGTTTATTTTTAAATCCAAAACAGTATACAATTTATTCCAATTTTCGGATAGACCTAATACCATTTAAACTATTTTTATTACCAAAAATATTCTAAAAATAATGAAAATTTGCTTTTGATTTAACTCCAAGGAAGTATTAATTTGACACCAAGAATAATTTCTGTCTCTCAATATTCTCTTCTTTTTTAAGCCAGAATGGTTTTAATTTTATGCTTTTTGGCATTGTCATATATAAATACCAAAATGGAATTAAAATTTTTTTTAAAATTAATTTCTTTTATCAGTGTTGCCAGAATATTTTGAAGCTTATAGCTAAATTAAATTAAAAAAATTGCTAAAAATAGCTAAATAATTTTTTTCATAGCTAAAATAAATAGCCAAATTTTTTTTTTTTCAAAAATAGCCAAATAATGATTTATTTAAAAAGACGTGACATAAAACAACTTCACATATATGAATATTTATATATACATATATTATATATTGTAGCCATACATATATTTGTTTGTATGTACTTATATATGTACGTCGCATAATAAGATTATTACAATGAAAAAAATCAATTCATTACATATGTATGTATGTACATTCAATTGCAGTATTAAAATAAATTATAATAGCGACTAATTAATATTTAAACTTTAGTTAAAAATTTGATTCAATAACATTTCAAAAATCATATCTTCTTCATTTAATTCACAGGTTGAATTATTATTAATTGAAGTCATTGCTTTAATAATATCGTTAGGAATTTTAAAGTTATTACAACATTTTTCAAGCCTTTTTAGACCATACCTAACAGTCAATAGAGAGTTTAACATAAATAATTGCATTCTATTTCTTTGCTTTGTTTTTATTACGTTCATAACAGAAAATCTACGTTCTATTTCTGTATTACTAAGCGGTAGGATTAGAAAATTAAACGTTCTTCAAACGGATTTTCGTTAAGAGCATTTCTAAGCTTTCTTACGTCTACCCAAAACTTTATTGTAGAGGTAGTTCCCTTCCATGGGTATGCGTGTAGTTTTTCCATTGCATTTCTAAAATAGTGATTTCCTCCGTGTTAAAGTGATCCTTTTCATCCTTGAAAGTGTCAAATATTTTTGGCTTATTTACAGAAAAAAATTCAATATTTTTTAAAGATTGAATATTCTGCGGTAAGCGTTGGCGGAGTTGCTCAATTAACTTGATAATAAAGTTCTGAAAAATTTTACGAATACACCGTGAAAAGGACGGTTCAAATATCGCGTATGCCAATGGTCATTTGCGAATTCAAATAGCAAAATGGGCAACAACAAAATGTATGGCAGAGTTGCTTTTGCGCACTGCGAAAACCTTATTGCATCCAAGGCAGATCTAGGAAGGTAGGCTCGGTGGCGAATTCAGAAACTACTTTTTTATTTACAAAGGTAGAGTGTAATGTCAAAATCAAAGCGAATTCACATCATGACCAATAGGAATGGGCGAGTCTCAAGCGAATTCAGATTTTAACTAAGGCGAATTATCATTTTGACATTACACTCTACCAATTACAATAACAAAATACATGGGAAATTTCTGAATTCGCCACCGAGCCTACCTTCCTAGATCTGCCTTGATTGCATCAACCTTGCATATGAATGCACCAATAATCGAAAAATAAGGAAGGCATGCCAGACTATCAACTTTTGTATAGTTTGATAATCATAAGGATAAGTATACACTTTCAAGTTTTCATAAACTCGCAGATGACTCATTAGCTTAAAATGATAAACTGATGTGCAAAATAAAGAAATTAAGAGAAATAGCTAAAAATAGCCAAGCTATTAAAAAAAAAGCTAACAAAAATAGCTAATAGCTAAACGCAAATATCTGTAGCTAAACGCCAAAAGTTATAGCTAAATCTAGCTACAAAATAGCTAAAGTGGCAACACTGGTGTTGATGTCATCAGCAGGGTTGCCGGAGACAACTTTTTTTTCCTACCAAAAGTTGGTCGGCAACCCATCCAAATCCTACCAAATTTTTTTTCCACTTTTAAAATTTTTTCTTCAATTTGAAGTTTATTGAAAATATATTCATTTAGTGCAATAAAAACAAAAAAATCAGTACATATAACAATTCATTTAGTGCATGTACCTACTCATACACATCTATGTGTAATCACACATACAAGAAATTAGTTTATCACAACTTTACAGTTCAGTTCAATTTTAAATACATAAGTTAAAGGCACATAAAGTACATAAATATATATTTATATGTATATTTTAATAAACATATAAAGTCTGTAAAAGACCTACTTCTATACTAACTACTTTGCCTTGCATTCACAGGTAATATTTTTCATATTAATATTTAAAAAAAATAAAAACAAGTAAGGAAGCCTAAGTTCGAGTGGAACCGAACATTAGATAATCAGCTGTATGCTTTCATTGTTTGTTTGCGTTTGATGGAAACACGGTGTAATTTATATAAAGCGAGTGCTGCATAAAGTGGGTGCAGCCACGCCCATTTTCAAAATTTTTATCAATCATCCAACTAAGCATATGAATATTATTATTTGTGCAAAATGTCATTCCTTTATGACTTCTAGTTACAAAGATGTCACGTTACAAATTCCCAAAGGGTGTTCCAGAAATATCTTTGTTAAAAAGTAGGCGTGGTCATAAACCGATTTCAATAAATTTTTGCGTGTATATTAACACAATTTATAAAAGTGTATAAACCAAGTTTCGTCATAACATCTCAATTATTTGTCGAGTTATAGGCTAAGAAATCTCGTATATTCCTTTCTCTAAAAAGAGGCGGTGCCACACCCATTTTCCAAAATTTTTCTACTTTTTGTTTCCGGTCTATTGTGGAACTCATGCCACAAAATTTCAATGAATTACCTTTATATTTGACAAAGATATCGCTTAAAATGTGGTCGTCAACCGATTTTGGCAATTTTTAGTCCAAACATTTGCCAAAGTAAGTATATTACGTACATCAAATTTCATCGATATATTTTCAACGGTTTCTGAGTTAGGACTCATAAAACTTTCAATGTTTGCCCCTTAATAAGTGGGCGTGGCACCGCCCATTTTTCAAAATTTTTGTGTGTTCTGTTTTATGTCCACAGTTGGACTCATGCGACAAAATTTCAGTGATATATCTTTATATTTGACAGAGATATATCTTAAAATGTTTTTATTATGTCACTTTATAATACACATATATAAAAGTGGGCGTGACCGTCAACCGATTTTAACTATTTTCCGTCCAAATGTTTGCCTAAGTAATTAAATCACGCATACCAAATTTCATCGATATATCTTCAATGGTTTCTGAGTTATGACATATAAAACTTTCCATGTTTGACCCTTAATAAGTCGGCGTGGCACCGCCCATTTTCCAAAATTTCATCAAATTTCTTCATAGGGGACTGAGCTCAACACGTGGGTAAAATTTCATCGCTCCAGCTATTTTTTCTATATAGGAAAAGTGGGCGTGGTCATGGTCCGATTTCGCCTATTTTCAATACCAACCGTCCCAGTCTCGATACCAACTTGCATTTCAAATTTCATCAAAATATCTCAATTTTTGCGCGAGTTAGAGTGTTTACAGACGGACGGACGGACAGACGGACGGACGGACAGACGGACGGACGGACAGACGGACGGACGGACATGGCTCAATCGATTTCTCTTTTCACCGTGATCATTTTGATATATATAAGTCTATATCTATCTCGATTATTTCATTCTGTTACAATCCACCGTTATGTGATTAAAACTATAATACTCTGTGTACTAGTACAGCTGAGTATAAAAATAGTGAAACAGAGTTGCTAGTATGTTTGAAAATACATATTTCCTCTTTTTCTCTTATTTTCGCAAAACCTACCAAAATTCGATCTAGCCTACCAGCCGACCAAATGAAAAAGGTCCTACCCGTTTTGGTCGGAACGGACCACGCCCGGCAAGTCTGGTCATCAGGCCATAAGGAGTACTCTGTCTCTCTGAGAGCACATCTTATTCGAAAGGCTTATCCGCAAGCATGGGCACCACCACAAGCGAACAAGCAGAGAGCGTGAGCATGTAGTAGTGTGCTTAAAATTGCACAGTGAGGCAAAATTAAAAATTTTTTCGTAACTTCGTGTGTTGATGAAAATTTAATTATATCAGATTTTATAGAGGTTATATTAAAAATAGGTATGTTTGTAGATACAAATTTAATAAAAAATAAATGTTGATTTATTTCGATTCACATTCGAATTAATTGCAATTTCAATATAAAAGCATACAAAATTAACTCTTTAAAATTAAAAATGGCATAAAAAATTATACTTCATTTGATTTCAAATGGCTACATTTAACACTATTGAGAATATTTAAAATAAAAAAATAATAAATTTCCCAACCAATCTTAAACGTTTTAAAAAAATTTCATACATCAGTCGCCCACTGTTGTTACGGACAAAAAATAGGCATCAACCTGCTTCCATCACTGTTGAAGGCGAACTGAATCAGTGATGGTAGACACTTTTTTGGAAATTCCCTACAAAGCAAGAAAAAAAACCCTACTTTTCCCTACGCCTGTTTCAAATTTTCCCCACGAAATTCCCTACACTTTTTTTGTTATTTCCATGTTATAACAATGAATTAAATGCATGGCAGTAAATGAAGGATTTACGAAAGTTTCGGGATATAAAGACTCCATTTCTTCAAGTGTACCTGCACCATTTTCATAAAATTTTTGCAATTTAACAGTTCTATAATATGTATAATAAAAAAATCTTTTGCTCCGATGCACAGATAAAAAGTATCGTGTTATCCGATAGTTCAATAAAAGATCTCAAAGCTTGTCTTCACGATACGGCAGCTTGTCTCCAATTACGCCATTAAAGGATTCGCGATTAACTCGTCTTCACAGCGTTTTCATTATTCAGATCGACAGTTTTGCCAAAAAATCCCTACATTTACCTATTTTATAAAAATCTGTCCTTTTTTCCCCAAGGTCACTTTTTTCCTACTAATGTCCCTACATATAGGGAATTTTCCCTACGTATCACATCACTGAACTGAATCGTTTTCTCGCTGAAATAGTTAATAAGCGAAACTTTTTTGTCGGGTTGTTATTGCTATTTGTTGTTGTTGTATTGTTGTTGTTGATTTTCATTCAAGTTTTGTGTGTGATTCTGTTGAGAGTCGCATATTCATGGATAAGTATTTGGGTTGGCATGCAAAAATTTGCATATGTTTGATGTTTTGCAGCACTATTTTGTTGTTGTTGTTGTTGTTAGCATTTTTTTTGCTGTTGTTGGATTTGCGTGTGAAAGCGAAATGAAATCACTTGTTGTCTGGCGCTTAGTATTTAATCAATGTTTTCCGTAGTGCATTAAGTGCGCTATGGTATTCGATGAATCAACTTGATGTATAGATTCTTGTACATACATGTACGTACATACATACGTGCACATATGCAGGCGTTGATGGTTTAACAGGGATTTGGCATACAAATTTTGGAAGCATTGGAAATATGTAGATAGATGTTGTTTTTTTTTGTTTTTTCGTGAGCTCAGTAAAGAAAGGTGGGGTTAGTTTGGGAGTAGTTAAGCAACTAGTCTCCGTGAAATAAAATTCATATACTGAAACAAAATTATAAATCCATTTTGAAAAAAGAAAACAGCATCACCCTAATAGTATCCTTTGGTATAAGCATATGAATATCAGCACACGAGAGATGGTATAATGAGATTCAGGTTACGCAAATTTGCAACAAATTGCTAGGCAAATACACACGCATAAATATGTATGTATGTATGTATATCAATTGTACACTGCCACACGCCCTTTAAGTCAAATTAAATGAGGTGTTGAAATGGTACTATTTACGTCACAGGCATAACGAGTTAATTCGCATGCATGTAGGAGTATGCCGCTGTTGTTGTGCCTAGTATTTCCATATTTATTCATGTCTGCATTCTTGAAAAATTACATTTTTGCTTGTGCGTTAATTTAACAGTTAATTTAATAGTCGACAGTGGATAATTACATATGTACGTATGCCCTTCTGCGCTCATGGCTGACTTTTTTGATAAACGGCATGCATATCCACATATCTAATTCATCATAGGGGAATGGAGCAGTGGGAAAACATATTAATTACCTAAAATACAACTGGAAGTTTACTTTGCCCAATCCACAAAAAAGGAGACTCCACAGTACGCGCCAATTACCGTGAGATAAGCCTCCTGAATATCGTATATAAGGCCTTGTCAAGTGTATTGTGCGAAAAATTGAAGTCCACTGTCCACAAACTGATTGGACCTTAACAGTGTGGCTTCAGACTTGTTAAGTCTACCATCGACCAGATCTTCTCAGTCCGCCAAATCCTGGAAAAGAACCCATGAAAAAAGAAACAGACAAACATCATCTCTTTTTAAAGCCGCTTTTGATAGCACGAATAGGAATTGTCTATATGCGGCAATGTCTGAATTTGGTTTCCCTGCAAAACTTATACGGCTATGCCAAATGACATTGACTAACACCACCAGCTCCGTCAGAGTTGGGCAGGACCTCTGTGAGCGGTTCGAGACCAAACGAGGTTTCATCGTGTGATTTCTTCAACTTGATAGCTGGATAAAGAGGCTAGGAAAATGGGTTTGGCGATTAAGGAGAACCAGGCGAAGTCATCACACAAAGAAACAGCACGCCTCGGCAGCCATTTTCATTATTCGAAACCGTTAAGGACCAGTATCAACACCAAAATTAATGTCAGCACAGATATCCAACGAAGAATCGTGCTACTTTGGATAAAGTAGGCAATTGAAAAGTTAAGTCCTCTCTCGACGAACAAAAATCACGCTCTACAGGACGCTCATCGACCCAGTCCTTATGTACGGCTCACAACCATGAACGATATTAAAATCAGATGAGATGGCACTTGGAGTATTCGAGAGAAAAGTTCTTCTGAAGATGTATGCACCTTTGCGCATTAGAGACAGCGCGCGGATCGAAGGAGATTTAATGATAAGCTGTGCGAGCTTTACGCAGACATCGACATTTTTCAGCGAATAAAGATTCAGCGGATGTGTTGGGCAGGGCATGTTGTAAGAATGGATGAAGGTGCTCCGTCCAAGAAAGTATTTCTATCGAAACTCGCTAAAGGCAGAAGAAAAGGGAGACCTACACTTCGTTCGGAAGATCCGGCGAAGAATTGGTATTTCCTATTGGCATCACACAGCACGAAACAGAAATGAATGGCGCGCTTTATTGGACTTGGTCAGAAGCGTCTAGAGTCTAGACGGTTAAGTGCCAATTAAGCAGAAGAAGAAGAAAAAACGTTAGTGAGCTCTGGTTCATGTTCTTCTCTGAGTATACCAATTCCTAATATGTATAATGCATAGATGCTCATGCCTATGCCCAGGGCCGCCGAGAGAAAATCCGGGCCCGGGGTCAAAATAACTACGGGCCCCCATACTAAATGAACAAATTCTCAGAATGAAAATTCAATGAATATATAGTTACGAACTATAATTTATCTATACATTACTACAGATCAAGTAAATATGTTTACATAGAAATATACATATTAGGGTGGGTGAAATGTATTGTTCAATTGTCATATCCAGTTTCTGAATCCATGGGTCATACTGAGTAATGTTGTCCATGGGACCATAGGTCTGAATGAATTCTGTTTAAATACATATTGCTTTATTTGTATGAAATAAATTTCTTTAAATTGGAATACTAATATTTGTGGTAGGAATTTGGTATATCAAAAGACTGATTCTGTTGAACGCTTTAGTGAAACAGCAATCGAGTTCAACTGTACGAAGCAGCGTTGCCGTTTGGGCCACTAAAGTGGCAATTTGAACCTTTTTTAAAGCCAGGCCACCTGAATCCAACTTTTTGAAAATATGCAATATTTGAACGTTTTTAAAAATTTGGGCCACTTTTGGTCCTGTTTTACTTTCAAAACTATAATTATTAAATAATTTTTAGTTTTTTCTTAAATATAAGAACAAAAAACCTTTTTGCCTCTCCTACGGTTCTTGCACTTTCCTACGGCTCAACGGACGCTATAACAGTTTTTTTTTAATTCCTTGCCTTTCTCCGGTTATTCCGTCTGCTCAACGAACGATCATATTAACGCTGCGTTAGTGTAGATAATATTTTAAATTCCATTTCTTCATTAAATAAACCACAAAAATATATAAAAATGTGTTTTAGCTAAAAAAAAAATTGGGGCCACTTTTTTTAAATTTTTTGGGCCACCTTTTGCAATTTTTGAGCGGCAACACTGGTACGAAGCACCAAAGCAAATTTTAGCTTCGCAAGCTTCGTTTGTTTTCGGCGTATCGCTGTTTACATACATACATACACGTACATACATATATGGGCATTTCTTGGGAGTTTCGGACGGTATGTTCGCACGATTTTTTGAACTTTTGAGGCAGAAATATCGCGAAATATTGTATCATTTTCTGATAAAGGGAAAGGTTTAGGCCACAGCTAATGATAAAAGTATGTTTGCGACAGAAATTTAATTTAATGCACCTGTTTCCACTTAAAAAAAAATGGACCTGTTTTTGTAGCGTCTGGAACGCAGTTTAAGTGGCTAAAACAGAGGTATTAAACTAAATTTCTGTCGCTAACATACTTTAATCATTAGCTGTGGCCTAAAGCTTTCCTTTCCAAGGAAATACCCATATCGCTGTATAAGAATTTGCATCATACCGAATTTTTCTGTTGCAACAGAAAACGAATTCAAATTTATGCTGCAAAGTCGACGCCAAAAACTAACAATTCATTAAGTGGGGTGCAGACACGTTAAGAGATTTATAAAATCTGTTGAAATTTAAAACGATTGCTATCTACGAAAGGTGATTAAAGGTGTTGTTTGTTTATTTTCTGTAGGCAAAAACTTGGATATCATTTTGAGATTTCCAGGCCCTCTAAAACACGGGCCCGGGGCAATTGACCCCCTCATACCCCCCCCTCTCGACGGGCCTGCCTATGCCCTTGAATCACATTTGTTTTTGTTTTTCCCCCCAGACATAGGCACAGATACAAATTCGCCCTTTGAATATAAAAATAAAATTTTCTTCCCCTGCCATATGTCCTCAGGTATAAAAAATTTCAGATGAATGTGATTGGCGTCGCCCTTCCCATATGAAATTGAAAATTACACTAACAAATTGAAAATAAAATTTTTTTGAAAAAAATGAATTCTTGAATTGAAAAGCGACGTAACTCAAAACGCAAATAAATATAAAATAAATGGAAGAAATGCAGGAAAACCTTTTTCTTTACAAACGAAGCTTTGAAGTAAAACCTTGGGTAAGGAAGTAGACTTTGCTGCGAGGAGACTAACATTTAGTAGTCCCTAAATACGTTATTCATGGATTGAAAAAATTTTTAGTTTTGATTTAGGGTGCGATTTGTAGGCAAACGAAAAAACTGAACAAAATTTCTAGTTAATATTCAAAAATGTGTGGCAAAAGTGTATTTCAAATTATTTGAGGAAAAATAAAAGTAGATTTTAATAAGAAAAATAGGAATTAGAGCTTTTTTTGCTGAAATATTATTGCGAGTCACAGTCTATGCTAATTAATTATAGGTACGTATATAAATTAATAATTAAGGTAAGTTACATATATGACAGAAATAAAATATGACAAGTATCCACTCATAAGAAATGAAATTTTAAAATACTTATCCATGATCGGAAGCACTTATATTTGCGAAAAAGCCTTTTCTAGCCTTAAGTTAATCAAAACAAACCAAAGAAGCCTTTTATCACAAAATCATTTGAAATCAATTCTGCAATTATCCATCTCTGATTCGACAATAAATATTGACAATTTATTAAACAGCCTTGAACAAACTTATCACTTATTGTTATTATGTAATATGTAGATGCATTTTTTTTTTATATGTACGAGTTCATATCTTAATTTAATATAAATAAAATAGTTGTAAATATTGTACATATGTATGTATTTATGTTGTATGTAAAATTTTCCAATCGTACAATAAAAATTTACTTGCAGTTTGTAATTTTTTTTTTAAATCTAACACAAATTTTTTCTGAGTGCACTAATAAATTTTTGTAGATGTATTGAGTTTCCCCATTCAATACGAGAGCGTTGGGCACCCTTGGTATAATGTATTCGTAATATCGCACCCTAAATCATAAAGTGACACAACTCAAAATTCAAAAACTTTCAGGAAAGCCAAAAAACTTTTTCTTTACGAGCACTCGTATGGAAAAGCGCAACGTACCTATAATGGTTATTTTCCGGTCAAAAGAGACACTTATTGAAAAGTGTTTTTTTGGCAATCGCTAGGGATATGTTCTGTGTACCAGTTTATGAAAAAAACTCGATTTTAAAAAATTTTGAGTTGTGTCAGTTTATGATTTAGGGTGCGATATGTATACTAAACACTCCATGACCAAAATAAGGTACAGCTCATGTTATGGTTAAAACTGATTATTAAAGCGTAACTATTTTATAGTGAACGTCAAATTTGTTTAATTTTAGTGCCGTCAAGCTCTTTTAAATAAGAAGAATTCTTTGAAAATTCTGTGAAAATTCGTTATAAACGTGTATTAAATATTTTTGTTTTTATTATTTTCAGTAATTTAACCTTGATAGACATTGTGCTGCACTATTTGCCCTGACAGTCACGATGGTGACGTGGTTGATTGTTTTTTTTTTTTTTTTGTCAGTTCACTTGACGTTCACTACGAAAAAATACATCAACAAAATGCACGTAAATTTTGTTGTTGCTCACATGGCACGCAACTTGATTTTTTCAGTCATGAAATGCTCTCAAAGAGTTGAAATGTTGTCATTATAATATGTACTTACAGTAATACCGCCTCTTATTGCACAGCAACATAACCACACTTCGAAAACTTTGCAATATTGATTGATGCCAATTAAACTTTGCAACCAATTGGACAGCTCAAATATTTCCAAATTTAAAGATAAACGCTGGCTTCTCTTTTAGTTGACATTTCCTAACATTGAACACCGTAATAAGGCATATATTATATGTATGTATTACGATTCAGAATAACTCTTAGAACATATTTTATAAATCAATGGCAAGGATCTCTTAATGCAGACATCCACCTCTTGATTTATTGTTATTTTACTTACAGACAATTTAGACTTTTTGGTAAGATAAAGCTTTTGCTGCGTGCTGGTTTCCTTTTAATTTCTCATTAATTTAATTGTGGCATTTATTGTTATTACTTAAATACCTTCAAATATACATACATATACATATGTATATGTACATATGTAAGTATGTATGTACCTAATTTGCATATCACCACCCACCAAAAAATCTAAGCCTTATTTAAGAATTAAAACAATAGATTTAAAGGCTTACGAAATAAGGCCTGAAGATTATTAGGGTAGCAAATTTGTATGGCGTAAGGCATAAAATAACGCTGATTTTCCTGTGTTGATGTCATCAGGCCAGAAGGAGTAGGTACTCTCTCTCTGAGAGCATACCTTAGCCGCCATGCGAAATAAAGCTAAATATTAAAAAGTTAGGAGCAGACAGAGCGCGTGCATAATAGAAGCAGTGCTGCCAGCGTAGTTACTCCTTTTTTTACCTGATTTGTCGACAATAAGCAAAACTTTTTTGCAGGATATGTATGTTTGTATGCTGTTATTGTGCTCAATATTTTAAGTAAATATTTACAATTATTTGTCTCATAAATCACATTTGTTTAGATTGTGGCACAATTAGAGTTTGTTTGCCATTTGCCATTGCAGCAGTCGCATTGAATGTAAATCGTGGGTGGAGAAATTTGCGACTTACATAAATCACATTAATAAACGCACATACATACATACTTTTGTATGTAGTGCACTTGCACACCCTGTAGGAAAAAATCTGCAGAGCTAAGCTGGTGGGTTATTAGACAATTTAGAGCCATTGCTGGAGCGAATGACCTATTCTTGCAAACAAACAACTGGCGAATATCTTTGGTAATGTCAATTGGGCCCCTATATATTAACTTTTCGATAGTTCGAGATTCGAGAATGAGGTCATTTTTGAGCTAAACGGAATGAGAGTGAGTCTAATCTGGCAATATGGACATTGCACCACCGCCAATTTATCGAAATCCAAAATAAAAGAGAAAGTGGTTGTCTTAAAACAGAATTGTAATATATCCCCTCATCGATAGTCCCTCTCAAGCGTTATAGGTTATTTTTATGGCGCTTTAAAAAGTACTAGATGTGACCCAGTAATTTGGATCACTAGGCATTGATTTTCTTACTGGGAACCTACCCACAAACATAAATGTACATACATACATATATATGTGTATATATGCCCATTTTCATTGAAGTCATTTATGCCCTTTGGGTAATGAATGAGCTGATTGAAGTGATGGGATTTAATGCGACCCTCTAAAACACCAACTCGAATTAACACCAATAAAGACAGTGTCATTGGTGTCATATTTTCGATGCCTGCGGTTCAGCTAAATTTATTGTTTGTAAATCCATCGCTAGAAATCAAAATACAGTTAATGGCAGTAAAAATGCAACATTTGATATTGACTTGAGATAGACATATGTATGTATTTTAACAAAAGTGGTTTCAAGTAGGGCTTACGATTCGATCTCGAGCAGTGTCGAGAAATTCGAGGATCGAGAAAACCGAGACTCGGGTTCTCGATTAAATCTCGTTTCACGGATTTCTCGATAACATATAATGTGTATTGTGTCAAAAAAATATGAATATCAAAAATTTCTCGTATGTCATTGGAAAGAAAAAATTTTATATTATGAAATTTTAATTGTATTTCACTTGAAATTTTCTGAAATACACCTGGGAATGGTGTAAATGGCACATATGCATACACATATAAGTACATACATAAAAGCAGAACAAGCTACGAAACAGCATAGTATGCTTATGCCGCTATTTCTGCGATGTAGTTGAATGTCGAGAAGCTCGCGAGCCTTTCGAGATTTTCCAGATTCGAGAATCTCGCGAGAAGTCGAGTCTCGCGAGAAATCTCGTCTCGCTCGAACTCGAGAAATCGTAGGCTCTAGTTTAAAGTGAAGAACATTATTTGTTTCTTTTTTGTTGTTTGCTTTTCCGACAGGGTAGGATTGCGATGTATTGTGGAACGAATTTCCGTCATCACTTGTCAAGTTTGATTTGGTTATAAACCGGTTTCGGCTATGTGCCAAGATGGTGTGGGAAGATGGATGACGGAAATTCGTTCCACAATACATACCATTATTTGTATATTATTTAATAGGGCTTACGATTCAATCTCGAGCAGTGTCGAGAAATTCGAGGATCGAGAAAACCGAGACTCGGATTCTCTATTTAATAATAACTACTTAAATAAGTAGAAGTATTGAATGAAATTTAACGATGAGCTTTACGCAGGCATCGACATGGAGTAGGTACAGCGAATAAAAATCCAGCAACTGCGTTGGGCAGGTCATGTCGTGAGAATCGATGAAGATGAGCACCGGTCCAGAAAGAAATTCTTTCGGCACCCGCTAAAGGCAGCAGAAAAGAGAGGGCTCCACTGCGTTGGAAAGATCAGGTGATGAGTGACTCGTGTTCGCTTGGTATGTCCAATTTGCGCCAGACAGCCAGAAGCAGATGGTTACGTGTCAATTAAAAAGAAGAAGAAGAAGAAGAAGAAGAAGAAGAATGAGAAGAAAAATAAGAAGAATAAGAATGATAAGAAAAAAAGAAAAACAACAAGGAGAAGAAAAAGAACAGGGGGAAGTTAAATAATGGTGAACTTTTAAATATAAATCGTCGTACCATACGAAAACTAGCATACGATTTTTCGTATCTGCCGAATACAAGCACATTCAATTTTTGGCTGACGAAAAGTATCAATTTCGTTTAAACAACAACAGTTTTAATTTAAAAACAATATATAATTACTGGTACTTTTCGTCGGCCAGAAATTGAAAGTTTTACTTTTCGTCTGTCAGCCAAAAGTGAAATGTGCTACTTTTCGTACAGAATTTTTCAATTGCCAGCTTTCGTCAGAAATTTTAAATATGCTAGTTTTTGTATGGTACGACGAAATGTAGAAACAGAAATAATGTCGGTTTATTGAGTTTGAAAAAAAAAACACAATTCAAATGTTGCACTTTAATTTTTTTTTATATGTTAATAAGAGCTTTTTGGTCGGTAACAATTAAGCAAAAATATAAATTTAAATTATATGTATGGCCTTATATCAATAATTTATTTATTTTTATACTCAGTACGCAGAGTATTATAATTTTGATTTCACAATGGTGGATTGTAACAGAATGAAATAAGCGAGATAGATATTAGATAGGGTTGGTCCCCATACGAAAAAAAAAGTTGTAAAAGTCCGCCCCTAAATTTGAAGCTTATGTCGAGAGGGTTAAGGGACACAAAAAAAAATTTTTTTTGATCCCGTGAAATACCGCCGAAATTGTTTTTATACCTTTCATGAGAATGAAATGGTATTATAACTTAGTGCCAAAAAATTTTTGTCGAAAGTACCAGAAGGAAGCGTGGGGGACCCACCAAAATATATACCGATATGATCAGAATCACGAGCTGAGTCGATTAAGCCATGTCCGTCTGTCCGTCCGTCCGTCTGTGTGAACGCAAACTAGTCCCTCAGTTTTTGAGATATCTGAATGAAATTCGGAATACAGGTATGTTGTTATATGCAGCTGATCATTTGTCGGAACCGGCCGAATCGGACCACTATAACATATAGAAAACAACCGATTATTCAGATATACATGAAATTTTTGGATGTAATTTGTGCATAACTTCCCCATTTAAACAGCTAAGGACATGAAACTTTGAAGTAGACGTGCCCATTTTGGCCCAAACAAGGTAACCGAAAATTGTCTAGATCGGACCACTATAACATATAGTTCCACAACATCCGATTATTCAGATATACACATTTTGGTGTATAACTCCTCCATTTTAACAGCTAACGGCCTGAAATTTTGAAGTATTTGTACCCATATGGACCCAAACGAGATTGCCGAAAATTGTTAAGATCGGACCACTATAACCTATAGCTCCCCTACAACCGATTGTTCAGATATACACATTTTGGTGTATAACTCATCCACTTTAACAGCTAACGGCGTGAAATTTTGAAGTATTTGTACACATATGGGCCCAAACAGGGTTACCGAAAATTGTCAAGATCGGACCACTATAACATATAGCTCCCATACAACCGATTGTTCAGATATGGACATTTTGGTGTATAACTCCTCCATTTTAACAGCTAACGGCGTGAAATTTTGAAGTATTTGTACCCATATGGGCCCAAACGGGATTACCGAAAATTGTCAAGATCGGACCACTATAACATATAGCTCCCATACAACCGATTGTTCAGATATGCACATTTTGGTGTATACCTCCTCCATTTTAACAGCTAACGGTGTGAAATTTTGAAGTATTTGTACACATATGGGCCCAAACGGGATTACCGAAAATTCTTAAGATCGGACCACTATAACATATAGCTCCCCTACAACCGATTGTTCAGATATGGACATTTTGGTGTATAACTCCTCCATTTTAACAGCTAACGGCGTGAAATTTTGAAGTATTTGTACCCATATGGGCCCAAACTGGATTACCGAAAATTGTCAAGATCGGACCACTATAACATATAGCTCCCATACAACCGATTGTTCAGATATGCACATTTTGGTGTATAACTCCTCCATTTTAACAGCTAACGGTGTGAAATTTTGAAGTATTTGTACACATATGGGCCCAAACGGGATTACCGAAAATTGTTAAGATCGGACCACTATAACATATAGCTCCCATACAACCGATTGTTCAGATATGCACATTTTGGTGTATAGCTCCTCCATTTAAATAGTAAAGACACCATTTTTTCTAATAAATCTTTCCATAAATAACCCACAGAATTAAAAGTATAAATTAAACTTAATCCGGCTATGTACATACATAGGTAACTTTTCATTTCCCCACTCATGAAAGGTATGAAGTCTTCGGTACGGCCGAAGACAGCCGCGCTTTTACTTGTTTCTAATAAATCTTTCCATAAATAACCCACAGAATTAAAAGTATAAATTAAACTTAATCCGGCTATGTACATACATAGGTAACTTTTCATTTCCCCACTCATGAAAGGTATGAAGTCTTCGGTACGGCCGAAGACAGCCGCGCTTTTACTTGTTTTATTGTAACTTTGTTATTTTTCATCCGATTTTTAAAATTGATACGTCATTATTTTCGAATTTTGCAGCTCTACACTTCCTTCTAATGCTCTTTTGAGCTCTGAAGTCGTTTTCACATAGTTAGGTCAGCTAACTTATTTGTATATCCATGAATTATCCTTTTTGTTTTGCCAAATGAAAGTGCTTCACAATTCATGACAATGTTGCCTTTAAAGGGGTTTACTAAATTATTAAACAAAGAAGTTACGTCACTACGAATATTTAACATAGCTATTATTTAATTTATTTTTTTAAGCAATTCAATATATGTAAAGTTGTAAAAGTCCGACCCTAAATTTGAAGCTTATATTGAGAGGATTAAGGGACAAAAAAATTTTTTTTTCTGATCCCGCGAAATTCCGCCGAAATGGTTTTTTTCTTGTAACTTTGTTATTTAACTTCCGATTTTTAAAATTGATACGTCACACACTGGGTGATAGCGGCCAAAAATAAAATCGAAATTAAAGTATTAGCAAATCAAACTTTTTTGAAAGTGATTGACAGATATAACAATTTGTAAAAAAAAATCTTATATAAAATTTTTTGAGTCTCGTTTTGTTTAGCCGTACAGGGTGTTAAAAACTGAGCAAAAAATAGGTCCTTTTATTTCTCAACAATTACACCTTATACAAAATGCTGTAACTCATTCAATTATTAACGTATGTAATCGAGTGATACATCATTACATAGATATTGATTTGGCCTTTTAGAAACAATAAGCCTTTTGTAACCAGCGGTAACTCTTATATTTATATGAACTTTCAAATATTGACAAAAAAAGTCGTAAAAAAAAAATTTGCTCAACTTTAAACAAAAAAATAAAAAAAATAAAAAATATGACCTCCCCAATTTTTTCATATGTTTTGAAATGATATATTTTTAATCAAACTGCATTTTAATTCTTGAAATACACCTGCGCTTTTCGCTTAAATAATCTTTTTCCCATTTGACTAAAAGTGCCTTTTTCAAAACGCAATAATTAGGCTACTTTTGACATTATGAAAAATCTTATTCTTAGGCGACTAATCGAATAGTTTGTTCACCGTGTTGTAGGCAATGGTTCACACTTTCAAATTATGAAAGAATTTTTTTTATCAGCGTTATCATTATTTTTTTGCAGCCTGTTTCTTTTCGAACAGAAAAAAAAATTGTGTAAAAATTGGAAAATTTCAACATGAAATAAAAAAAAAAATACAAAATATGACCTCTCCAAATTTTTAATATTTGGTGCTAGTGAACGTGCTTTATAAACAGGTGAGAAATCTTAAAAATTCGTTTGCGCTTTTTTGTTTTATGAACTTTTTTATGGAGTGAGTTTTTCTAAGTTTTCATACATTTTTCCCATACAAAATCCCCAAAAGTATGCTTCAAAAAGTATTAATATTTTTGTATGGGGAAAATTTGCCAAGTTAATGAAACTTAAACAACAATTTCTCCAATTCTAATAAAGATATCTGAAAAATTTAAACGCCATATTCAGGGGGATGGTTTATGCTTTCTAACGGTGTATTTGATTTTGAATAAAAAAATATTACATACAAGATATTAAGCAGGGAATATAGTCAAAAACGTGTTTTTTTGCCTAATTGGACATGAATATCTCAAAAACTAGAACCAATTTGAAAATTCTGACTTCAGATTCAGATTCAGCACACTGAAATCCTTTAGAAAAGTATAGTTTCATTTGTGGTATAAAAATTTTTTTAAATGTGATTTTTTTGAAGGAAAATTTTATGATGAATGCTTATAAAATGCTCAAAAGTGCATATATTTTTAATTTGAAAACCATGGAATACTTTGCGCTTTTTCCAAAATGATTACTGTATATTATTTATATTTAAAAAATGTGTGCTCTTATTAAAATTGAGCATTTTAGCTATAATAGTTAACAAAATATTGAAATTTCAAAAATACCGTTATATGGGAGGGGGGTGTATTTGTGGGCCGATTTTGTTCAAATTTTCACAGTTTACTATCTTCAATCAAGAAAGCTTAAGTTCCGAGTTTAAAGTTTCTAGCTCAATTATTACTATTTTTGGCCGCGTTTGTATGGAGGTGCCCCCACTGTGACGCGTCATTATTTTCGTATTTCGAAGCTCCAAATTTCCTTCTAATGTCCTTTTGAGCTCTGAAGTCAAATAACAAAGTTACAATTAAAAAACTATTTCGGCGGTATTTCGCGGGATCAGAAAAAAAAATAAAAATTTTTTCTTTAATCCTCTCAATATAAGCTTCAAATTTAGGGTCGGACTTTTACAACTTTACATATACTGAATTGCTTAAAAAAAATAGTTAAATAATATCTACGTTAAATAACTTCTTTGTGATGTAACTTCTTTGTTTATTAATTTAGTAAAACCGTTTTAAGGCAACATTGTCATGAATTTTGGAGCACTTTCGTTTGGCAAAACAAAGAGGATAATTAATGGACGTACAGCTAGGTTAGGTGAACCAACTATGTGAAAACGACTTCAGAGCTCAAAAGAAGATTAGAAGGAAGTGTATAGCTTCAAAACACGAAATAATGACGTATCAATTTAAAAAATCGGATGTTAAATAACAAAGTTACAAGAGAAAAACAATTTCGGCGGTATTTCGCAGGGTCAAAAAAAAATGTTTTTTGTGTCCCTTAACCCTCTCAACATAAGTTTCAAATTTAGGGCGGACTTTTACAACATTTTTTTTCGACCCTATCTAATAGATATGTACTTATGTATATCAAAATGATCAGGGGGAAAAGAGAAATCGATTGAGCCATGTCCGTCCGTCCGTCCGTACGCACGATAACTCGCGCAAAAATCGAGATATTTTGATGAAATTTGAAATGTAAGTTGGTATCGAGACTGGGGCGGTTGGTATTGAAAATGGGCGAAATCGGGCCATGACCACGCCCACTTTTCTTATATAGAAAAAATCGGAAATTTGGTATCTCAGCCACTAATATAGCTGGAGCGATGAAATTTCATCCACATATTGAGCTCAGGCCCTTATGAAGAAATATGGTGAAATTTTGGAAAATGGGCGGTGCCACGCCCACTTATTAAGGGGCAAACATTGAAAGTTTTATGAGTCATAACTCAGAAACTGTTGAAGATATATCGATTAAATTTGGTATGCGTGATTTACTTACTTAGGCAAACATTTTGACGGAAAATTGTCAAAATCTGTTGACGGCCACGCCCACTTTTATATATGGGAACTATAAAGTGGCCTAATTAAAACATTTTAAACGATATCTCTGCCAAATATGAAGATCTATCACTGGAATTTTGTGGCAGGAGTCCAACTGCGGACATAAAACAAAAAACATGAATATTTCGGAAAATGGGCGGGGCCACGCCAACTTATTAAGGGGCAAACATTGAAAGTTTTATGAGTCATAACTCAGAAACCGTTGAAGATATATCGATGAAATTTGGTACGCGTGATAAACCTACTTAGGCAAATGTTTGGACGAAAAATTGCCAAACTCGGTTGACGACCACGCCCACTTTTATACATGGGAACTATAATGGGGCCTAATAAAAATATTTTAAGCGATATCTTTGTCAAATATAAAGATAATTCATTGAAATTTTGTGGCATGAGTTCTACTATATACCGGAAACAAAAAATTAAAAAAATGTTGGAAAATGGGCGTGGCACCGCCTCTTTTTAGACAAAGGAATCTACGAGATTTCGAACCCATAACTCGACAAATAATTGAGATATTATGACGAAACTTGGTTTATACACTATTATAACTTGTGTTAATAGACACTCAAAAATTTATTGAAATCGGTTTATGACCACGCCTACTTTTTAACAGAGATATTTCTGGAACACCCTTTCGGAATTTGTAACGTGACATCTTTGGAACTAGAAGTCATAAAGGAATGAAATTTTGCACAGAGAATAATATTCATTTGCTTAGTTGGATGACTGATGAAAATTTTTAAAATGGGTGAAACAAATTTACTGCAGAGTATATGTATATATATGTATACATACACAAATGTCACTTTTCAGTTCTGCCAAATCAAAAAAGCACTGTGCTGCCAAATCAGCACGGAAAAAAACAAATCGAACAGGGCGGATCAGAAATTGAACCAGCAATTTATCTGGTTTAATCGAGCTGAAATCTTTGTTGTTGCATTTACATGCAAAAATTTTTATCTGGGTTAGGATCACCGTATGTGAAACACGGCTTATATGTACATATACATATGTAAATAGGCGCCTTAACCCTGCAAAAATTCAGAGCACTCCATTCGCTAATCCATGGAGTGCTCGCTATGGACCAACCGATTACTCCATAACTTGCCACATTTCATACAAAAAATATGGTCCATTTAACATTGCATGTCATTGCAATGGAGTATATACCCCAGTCCCGCATAACAATCAAATTAATCCATGGAGTACCTACATTGGATTAATTGATGGAGTACCTAACAGTTAGCTGAACATAACAACAAAAACCAAATGTTTATCGCGACGACGACGAATGACGTGTATGCAGTCAAACATATGTATGTATGTAGTTATGTATGTATACACACAACGTCGTCGTCGCGAAAAACATTTGGTTTTTGTTATGTTCGGCTAACTACGAACCTCTGCAGATACATGAATCGGTCGCTTGGGCTATGTTAGTGGTCACTTTGAAAGTACTCCAACCTACCACAAATGGAGCATATAATCCAATGATTTTTGCAGGGAAATCGCTCCCCAACAAAAACTGAGGTTAGTTATCGATTCGAGAATGACTCGAGAACTAGCCTCATTCTCAAACCTCTAACGTTAGAGGACGACTCGAAAATCTATCGAGAATCATAGCGTTCTCAAACAAAAGGGTGCCTAATTCTCAAATCGAGAAAATTATAATTCTCGAATCGAATTCTAATGTAGTTCTCTAATGAGATTCTAATCAGAATTTGCAAATACTTCCAATTGAAATGAAAAACAAAGCTTTGTCTCCTTTTACATGATTTTTTCATTGTTTAGATTTTATTAACGCAATATGTGCCTAAATTGCATATGATTATATATATTGACATGTATATGTTTACCACATTTATAAGAACTGAAATTTAAACAAAAGTCAGTCTTATTATTTAAATTAAAGGTACTTCTTGTACTTTTTAATGGAAAACATTGTACTACGGTAATATTAACTTTACCATTTTTTAGTGTCTAATTTCAATATATGTATGTATATTCAATATATCACAGAAATATATTGAGAATTGATAAAAGGCGTGAGATTTCTCTAATCACTCGCTAATCGAATTCTAGTGTAGTTTTCAACCCTAGTTATCGATTTGAGAATATATAGAGAATTACACTAGTTATCTAAGGTAATCTCGACAAAATTTCTAACGTTAGAGAGTGTGTTTGCTGGGTCTGAATAGTTACTTGACAGTGAATAGATCAACAACCGCTATTGTAAAACTGTTTATACATATATGTACATATAATAGCAAACCGATCTTGAATATTCCTATTAATTAATTGAGCATGACTGTACGAAATAAACGAACTTTGTATCCGGTTTATTAGAGCTCTACACTGAAGGAAAAAACAACGTACTTAAATCCTACAAAAACCAAAAACGACATCAACTCAACAAAAGACAGTCATGATAGTCAGCCTACCTTGAAAATTGTTGCATCGACAGTAATAATTGCTATTTGGAGCTTTTTGGTCGGTAATAATTAAGCAAAAATATAAATTTAAATTATATGTATGGCATTATATCAATAATTAATTTTTTTTTTTTTCTTGCTAAAGTTAAACTCATTTGTTGCTTTTTTCTTGCACAGTACTGTGCTTATTTTTAGTATATGAAATTGCTTTGCTTATGCACACTTGAATAAATATATATATATATATTTTTTTTCTTCGTTTTTAAAATGAGTGCAATGAAACTTGAACAGAAAAGAGTTTATTTAAATAAATTAAACCGACTTACCTAAAACAACTCATAACACTGTAGGTAAACTTTTCAGGTCAGCCTAATATTTGACTGTAGAATACCATGGCGTTTTCAGAAAATCCGGATTGGCTCTTAATTTTGAAATATTTAGCAAAGAAGTTTCAGTTTTTTCATACAATGATTTTTTAAATCTTCTTACAACGCAAACAGTTGACGTGACGTATGTATGAGTAACTATTGCCAGACGGTTGGCGTTAGTATAAACATCGAGTGGAATGCAATGTAATGAGAATGTGTTTTCGTATATGTATATGGAGCTTGATAGACCGGCGCACAGTGGGTCGGCTCGCATAAATTCTGCGGAAAAAATAGAAGGAGTGGTCGTAGGGCTTTGCACACAGGTTATATATGAGCTAGTTAAGAAAATTTCCAAAAATGGTTGAAATGGGTCAACTCCTAGGGGTACCTCCCTTGGAACCATGAAAAAAAGGAATTATTTAAAAACTTTTATTTCAGCTGAAAAAAATTAAGATATTTTCACGAAACTTCGAACATAAGTTACTCTTATGAAAGGCATTTACGGTGCGAAAAATCATTGAAATCAGCCACTGTCTAGAGGTACCCCCCTTGGGCCTATAGTAAAAAATTAAAAAAAAAAAAATTAAATACAAATTTTAATTTCAGCTCAAAAAAGTAAGATATCTTTACGAAACTTTGCATATCAGTTACCCTCATAAGGGGCATTGTCGGTACCAAAAATAATTGAAATCGCTCAATCCCTAGAGTTACCTCCCTTGGACCTATAGTAAAAAATAAAAATATTTTTAAATTCATAACTTTACTTAATTGTGAATAAAAGCGAAACGCGTTTATCGATTTTCATGATTTATGTATAATTTTGTTCAGAGGTTATGCGACTTTACGTGAAAGTAATAGGACTTTAAGCTTTTTTACCGTTTTGGATTTTTTATGCATTGAAAAAAAAATATTTTTAGGCAAAAAATATTTTTTTTTTTCTCCATACATTTATTTATAACTGCGACTCTGTTGCTTATGTAGCGAAACGTAATTGTACTTCTTGATTTTTCTAAATTTTTTTAAGCAAAATCTGACTACACCTCTTTCAGTTTAAATTCAGAAAGTTCCAATTTATATTCAGAAAATTACAATTGAAATTCAGAATTTCCATTTGAAATTCAGAAAGTTACATTTGAAATTCAGAATTTCCATATGAAATTCAGAAAATTGCATTTGAAATTCAGAAAATTCCATTTGAAATTCAGAAAGTTACATTTGAAATTCAGAAAATTACAATTGAAATTCAGAAAACTTTTTTGTACTGTGTGATTTCCAACTGTAGGAAAGTATAGCTAAAATTGCAGGTCCAAATGTTTGGAGAAAAAAGGGATTTTTGTTATATGTTCATAAAAATAAACAAACGAAAAAAATTTAAGTTTCTGCAGAGTTTATTTTTTCAATTTTAGTAGACTGAAATATCCTACTTTAAATAAAAAATAAAAAGGCAATAGCTCAGCGGTTAGAGCTGTAGTTATTGTAATGCAAAGTGCCTAAGTTCGAGTCTTGGCAGAAGCAAAAGTAACCTGATGAGTCTTAGAGGGATCTAAGGTGAAACAGCTGTAGTTACATCAATGCTTAAAAAGTTTTTTTCTAGTTTCTAAAAAAAAAAAAAATACAAAACTTTAAATTTTTCACTTTCTGAAAGTAATTTCTTGCGTCGTCTGGCTGTGCCTTTAGGTTTAAATTAAGTTGGTTCGGTAAAACATACAAATACTGAGTTTGAGACGGCTATAAAATAAAACGAGCAGTCAGATCGGAGTAATTCTTTTTGATTTGATTGTACCATTTAGTCTAACATTCCAAAATATCACTGCATATTACAGGAAGAGTATGTTGACAATTTGACTTTTTTCCTCGAAATCCCCAGTGTGCGGCGAGCCAAATAATCTCTTTCGAAATTGTGAACTGAGCTATTCGGGTCCAATTTGGTCAAAATATCGTTAATCTAAGCCTAAATAATCAAATTGCAGATTTACTTATGTATGTATGTAGGTATTTCCATAAATCCAGAACATCAACAGCCCAACTGGAAGCAACGTACAAAAACTCTGACTCTAAAGGAACTGTGTGGTCAGTCAGCATCAAACGAAACCAAACACAATTGGTCGGCATGCCCACATTTTATGTATGTATGTACATTAGGGATGAGACTATTCGAATTATTCGAATAAAAAATCCTTTTATTCGAAAGGTGTTGGTAATTCGAATAATATTTATTCGAATAATTTATTCGTATATTCGAATAAATACTATTCGAATAGTACTATTCGAATTTTTTCCCACGAATATTATTATTCGTTTATTCGAATATTATTCGAAAAACGTCCCACTACTAATGTACATACATACATATGTATGTATATTCATACATATGTACATACATATGAATACTCCCCGCAGTAAAAATCCGAAATGAATTCTTTAAGAATCCCTGATGAAATTCACCTATGACTGAGGAGCAGACTTGGGCATTATTCGAATAAATTTTTATTTAGATAATTATTTGAATAAAAATTTATTTTTCAAATTTTATTCAGATCAATTCCCTACGAATAATTATTCTGAGGTTTGTTCGTTATTTCAAATAATAAATAAAAACTTAGGGTCAGGGCCGCCGAGAGAAAATCCGGGCCCGGGGTCAAAATAACTACGGGCCCCCATACTAAATGAACAAATTCTCAAAATCAAAATTCAATAAATATATAGTTACGAACTTTGATTTATCTATATATTAATACAGATCAAGTAAATATGTTTACATAGAAATATACATATTAGGGTGGGTCAAATGTATTGTTCAAAAGGCACATCCAGTTTCCGAATCCATGGGTCATACTGAGTAATATTGTCCATGGGACCATAGGTCTGAATGAATTCTGTTTAAATACATATTGCTTTATTTGTATGAAATAAATTTCTTTAAATTGGAATACAAATATTTGTTGGTAGGAATTTGGTATATCAAAAGACTGATTCTGCTGAACGCTTTAGGGCCATTTTTTTTTTATAGAGATATAAAACAAAAAATTGATAGTTAACTATCGAATGCCAGTTAACTCGTCACCGTAAAAATGGCCCTTAGTGAAACAGCAATCGAATTCAACTGTAGGAAGCACCAAAGCCAATTTTAGCTTCGCAAGCTTCGTTTGTTTTCGGCGTATCGCTGTTTACATACATACATACACGTACATATATGAGCATTTCCTGGGCGTTTCGGACGGTATGTTCGCACGATTTTTTGAACTTTTGAGGCAGAAATATCGCGAAATATTTTATCGTTTTATGATAAAGGGAAATATTTAGGCCACGGCTAATGATTAAAGTATGTTAGCGACAGAAATTTAGTTTAATGCCTCTATTTTAGCCACTTAAAAAAAAAATGGAAGTGTTTTTTTTAGCGTCCGGAACGCAGTTTAAGTGGCTAAAACAGAGGCATTAAACTAAATTTCTGTCGCTAAAATACTTTAATCATTAGCCGTGGCCTAAATCTTTCCTTTTATCATAAAACGATACAATATTTCGCGGTATTTCTGCCTCAAAAGTTCAAAAAATCGTGCGAACATACCGAATTTTTCTGTTGCAACAGAAAACGAATTCAAATTTATGCTGCAAAGCCGACGCCAAAAACCAACAATTCCTTAAGTGGGGTGCAGACCGTTAAGAGATTTATAAAATTGTTTGAAATTTAAAATGATTGCTATCTACGAAAGGTGTTTAAAGGTGTTGTTTGTTTGTTTTCTGTAAGCAAAAACTTGGATATCATTTTGAGATTCCCGGGCCCTCTAAAGCCCGGGCCCGGGGCAATTGACCCCCTCAGCCCCCCCCTCTCGTCGGGCCTGCTTAGGGTACAACAAAAAAAAAACAACTCAGTAGTAATGATAAAAAAAAAATTTTGTTTATTTTTTTTTTGTTTGTATGTAAAGGAAAATTATCTATTATTCGAATAATTTGGTTTCTGAATAAACAAAATTATTTATTATTCAAATAAAGATAAAAAAATTTATTCATCTATTATTCGTTATTCGAATAAATTTTGCCCAACTCTGCTGAGGAGGCATCAGTGAATACTTTCATATAAAGACTGATGAATTTTTCAAATAAATGGTTTGCTTTCCTCAGAAAAAAAAAAAAAAACAAACAAAAATAAAAATGTACTGAGTTATGACGACAGTGATGAATATTCAACAAAGAATCATCACTGATCCTTCAGCAGTGAAACAAATTTACTGCAGGGCTATTCATACATATGTAGATATGCAGGTGTAATTAAAAATGTACATATGTACATACATCCATATGTTTAAAGCTATCTCTCCAACCTTCCTATAAAGCAACTCAAAGAGTTGCAACCCAAAAGTCATAAGGAGCAAACTTTGAGAAACATTGAATGAAAATATTTCTGTTTGGTCTGTTTGGAATTGTCTTTATGCTGAATTCTACTTTTCAGTCAATTTGCTACAACTACGGCTAACCTTAGGTACCTACTTTGAGTTGCAAGTGTAATTGTTTTTGTTTTTTGTTTATCTTTTTTTGTCTATTTGTAACCACTAAAACTCTTCTTTCATACACAAAATTCACAATTTAACTAAACAATGCCATGTTTATATGGCAAATGAAAAGCAGCAAAATAAAAGGAAACACAAATAAAAAACAAACCGCTACGCTATATCGCATAGCAGATAAGTAAGTACTAGTATAAGTAGTCGATGAAAAGTTTCAATTCCCAAAGGATCTGTTAAACATATGAAGGAAAAAGTTTTTTTTATGTTCAAACAATGTTATTTTCTAGAGCCACAATTTTCGTAGCATACTTTTATGGGCATGTGTGTGCGATTATTGCGTGTGGGTGGTGTGGTCATTGCACACAAGCTCATACAAGTCCTTATACATACATACATATGTTTGTATATATGTATGTATATTTTCTTATTGACAGTTACGTCGCAATCAACTGCACACTACTCGAACGCAACGCATGAATGCTGCAAGTGTCAGTCAGTTATCCTTTGGGCAAAAGTTTAAGTTTAGCTTGCAAAACCGTTTATAACCGCAAAGGCAACAAAAACATGCATGCCTAACTGGTTTGTATGTATACGTTGTGTGTGCGTGCTTAAAGCTTTCATTTGGCCAAAAACGCATCCGCATTTCACGTATAGCATGCAGCAGCAATTGTTGTAAAATTTAATACAAACACATCGAGAAAGTAATACAATCATCATCGCATCTGAACCGCAATGCTATGAGCATACAAATGTACATACATACATACATACCCTGCAGGGAAATCAATAACTAGTGAAAAAAATTTCTAGTTCCGAACTAGCGAAAAGTTGTCAAAAAGGAACTAGCTCCATTGTAGTTAGACTCTCACCAGTTCAGAAGGAGTGAATTGTGTCACCATTATAAGACACACTTTGATTTGTACGCAATTTCGAATTGACAAAACTTTCATGTATTCTTTTCGTTCATCCATTTGCCGCCGGGTTTGCATATTTCTACAATTCCCAGATTGTTAGTGAAGCATATCGTATAAAGAGTACAATTTGCACCTTCAATTAAATAAATGAAATGTTCGCCTAATTATGCTTCTCCAGTCTAGTCCATCGATAGTGGTCCCATCGATTGACCATCGATAGGTTTAAAGGCAACCATCGATAGTATCGATGGTTTAATACAGTGATCTCCACAAAGCCCTTATGGACGCGCGAGCAACGGTACATTGAAATAAAAATCATGGCCGACAATAAGAGCAAAAAAATTGCGGCCGCCCACTTCCTCCATTTTTAAAAGTACACCCGAAAAATTTCGAAAATTTATAAATTGATAATTGAGAGGGGTAGATAAAGAGAATAAATTTATTTCTGGGTATTTTTTTTAAACATTTTATATATTTTTTAATTTTATTTTAATTTTTTAATTTTTTTAATTTTTTTAATTTTCTTTTTGGTCCTGAAAAAAAACGAATAAATTTTATATAATTCAGGGACTTGTAATAGTGATCGAAATCCAAAATGTTCAAACAATTATTACTTAATTTTTCCTTCGATTTTTATCATATCTGCGCATTCTTTAGTTTTTTATATTCTATCGATTTCTTCTGCAGACGGTGCTGGTGTTGTGCGTTTTTATATTTTTCATTATCAGCGCACGCTTTAATCATTAAAGTTTAATTTATAGCTAAATCAGCGCCATCTGATTGAATTAATCTCATTAGTAAATATGTTGCGTATTTTTAGGCACAAAGAAATTACCCATATGCATACAGGTGAAGCTAATAAAAGGGTGTTCAAAAATCTACATAGGTATATACGTACATACATACATACATATGTACATATGAACATACACATATCACTATCGAATTCCGTATCAAATCTTAATTTTCAAATAAAAGATGTAATGAATTTTTCTCAGTGCGTGGGCGTTACCTCGCTTTCGTAAGCTTCTGCAGAAAATAAAAAAGAAAAATGGCAGCCAAAAATGGCGTGTATACAACCCCAGTCGGAATTGATTGCTTTCAAAATTCAGGTTTCTTTGAATACTTTTAAAAGTGTTCAATATAATAAAATAAACTAACACCTAATTTTGTCTTCCAGGTCTGATAGTGAAAAAATAGTTTAGACCAAAAACAATTCCAAAATTATTCCTTTATAGGTAATTTTACATAAATTAATAGTAATTTTGCGCTGCCGTTCCTAATGGGTATAACATTAAACTTCGTTTGTAGGCGAGAGGATAGAATGCGCGGTCGCGGTGATTTTCGGCGCGCTTGCCTATGCTTAAGCGCGGCACAAAAACAAAAAGCGCGGAAGCGCGTAGGCAGTGGAGACCCTTGGTTTAATATATGAACGTAATTGGACCGTTAAAGGGAAATGTGGTACTCAAATATTTAATGCACATACAAATACATATGTATGCATGTATGTACTTACGTTCCCATATTTAAAAGAAAAATATAAACTTTTATTAGAAACATTATAAAATTAATTAAAAACCAAAGTTTATGTAAAAAGTTCAATACAAAAAATAAATCAAAGTAAGAATACTACATACACACATTTGTACATATACAGTTGTCCACAAAATAGGAGAAGAGCCGAAATCACAACCTAAATTGCTCAAAAGTTTTATTTGCAAGTTTTTTCATAAAATTATTCACTAATCTTTTATTTACATATTCACAGCGCACATATTCCAATCAAGTACCTTGAAAATTATAAATCTCAGTTTTTTGATTAATTTTTTTAAGACGTTGGAGTTATGTACCAAGTAAAATACTATCGATGGTTAAAAAAACCCATCGATAATCGCTATGGCATCCGCCCCATCGATAGTATCGATAGTTCAATCGATGGTTTTCCAGCACTACTCCAGTCCCTCAGTCTTATTTTTAATTTTTTTATTTTATTACTTTTAAATATTTTTTTACATTTTTATTTAATAAATAAATAAAAAAAAAATTTCATCTACCTTGACACCGACAGGATTCGAACTCGCGCTCGCCAGATTGATTGTCACACGCGTTGATTTAGCTCGCACTAGTAGTGTCGAAAAATGCACTAGAAGCGACCTAGAACTAGAGATTTTCCCTACAGGGTATGTACACATCCCGCTCGAAAATCGGCATAGGCCGCAAATTTGTAATCGAAGGCAATGGAAATACTGCTCAGTACTAGTACATCGCTTAACATGTTGCCAGCAACATTTCTTCATTTGTTTATGTATATTGCTCATGACAGTTAAAACTCAGCAAAAAGTGACACTTGTTGAAATTGCTGGCGGTTGTGCAAGAAGCTCGAAACACGCTTGTTGATGTGAAATTCGTTTATTTGGTTAAGACGTTTAATTTAGTACACAATAAATGTTGTTAGCGGCACCCCAGCTACATTCATATGTACATGTTGCTAACGAAATCTTACAGCTGCAAACTTAATACTCGACTTAAAATCAATCTCCCCAGAGGGTTAGCGGGCTTAGAATATACCCGTGGTAAGGAATGCCTGTCGTAAGAGGCGACAAAAATCCACCGGCCTAGAAGGTTGGTTATGGCCAAAAAAATCGTTCGCATGACAGTCGGGCTAGTGTCAGAAGGGACTAGTACCCGAGCGTACCGGATTTATCTGGCAAAGGACTGTCACATCCCCTACACTCCCCAAAACCTTCGGGGAGTGACTTGGTGGCTACAACAACAGCTTAAAAGCAATGGGGGAAATATATGTAAATGGCTTTCTCACTCAAGGCTGAAATTCAAAACCGAGTTCAAGACGTCTCAATTTTAGTACACCATCGACGATAAGTAAAGTTTTCACTGCAAAAATGGTTTACATACATATCGTCGTACCATACGAAAACTAGCACTTTCACAATTTTTTACAAAGAAATTCTATGAAAGAATTTTAAAAGTGCTAGTTTTCGTATGGTACGACGATATATAAAAAATAATAGCTAATAGAGCTCTCGATTTTTTTGAACATTTTCGAGTAGCCCGAACAATTGTTGTTCAAATGCTCGAACACCCGTTGGTTTGTTTATTACCCGTATGTTTGTACGGGCACATGGTACGTGCATTTGAACAATTCGGGTATTTTGAAGTTTGTTTTTTTCTTTTGTTTATTATTATTTTTTTTTTCTTTATAGGTATGTAGTTTTTTTATTTTTGTTTTTCCGATACACATTTTTTAACACGCTTTTATTAGCTTCACCTGTATGTATGTATGTATGTATGTATGTATGTAACTTCATCCCATCCTAAAAGTTGTAACATTTAACTAAATTATTATATGTTTCAAACATTCACTTTTATTGTGTTCTCTCCATTATTTCTATTCTCCTCCGGATTCGAAACATGACATCAACAGCCCAACGGCATCATATAGTAGGACATTCAACATTATACTTCATGCTTCATTGCGGCTTTTAAGTTACCTTTCCTCAAAATAGCCTCTATGAATTTCAATTCACTCCCGTATATGTATAAGCCAATAAGTAACAAGCTTTCAGGGTACGGAAAAACTCACTCACGAACGCTCAAAAATATATTCTTCTGAAATCACAAACAAATGTTCAAAGAAAAACGTATAACCACTCAAATAGCGAGCGAACTAACACACAACAGCCAGCGATCGCTCATAGTGATGGCGATAAACTCAATGCATAAATTCACTCAAAAATGAAGCTTGAAGCTTTCTGTTTTGGGTTTGTTGTATTTGCAATGAAATCAGCCGCATGTACATACATACGTATGCAAAGCAAAAACTGGTTTTGTTTGTAATTCATTTAATAGTAGGTGCTGACTCAACGAAAAGGAACCCTAATTCTATAATTGCATTTCACGTTTGGAAAGCAATTTTTATACAATGTTTTGTAAACGTGAGGTAAAAAAAAATTTCTCTAAAAATAAAAAAATAAAAAATAAAAATAAAAAAAAAATAAAATAAAAAAGAATGCGCCACTCGGGACTCGAACCTGAGCTCCTTGGTCCGTAGGCAGCATACCTCACCATTACGCTACAAACGTATTCGGAGCTTTATTGTCTAAATTCGAATTTATTCAATCAGGTTTCTTTTTTTTTTGTTCTTTTCAAATGCTTCACCTCAACTTCTCTTCACTTTCTGATTGTAAAATATAACAAAACCTTTGGGAAATTTTGTATTTCCAAACTAGTTTGGAAAACCTTGAATAAAAGGGTTTGGAAAATATTGCATAATAAGCTAGTTTACTTCACTGCATATTGGGATTTTTGGTAGAAGTTATAAATACATATGTATGTAGATCTATATCGGAGAACACCACATCCCATCAAACTTCTTTTTACTTTTATTCTTGCGTCCGCATAAAACATCCTTTAATGAAAAATTTCACTAAAAAGTTAAAAATAAATAATAGCTTAAAAAAACTAAAAAACACGCTTTAATCTTAAAAATCGTACTAAAAATAGAGAAATAATTTAATTAGAAACAAAATGATGAACGAAAATATAAGTATTTAAGGAAAAGCGTGGGCGTGCTCAATAATATTTGAACATGAAAATATTCGATTCGTACAACTAGTACAAAAATATACCTAGTTGCGATATTAAAGAGTACGATATATGAAATCTCAATAAAGTCAAAATAAAATTATTAGTAAAAAACGCCGATTTTAAATATTTTTTGACATACTGAGCACCCCACGCTTTTCCTTAAATACTTATATTTTCGTTCATCATTTTGTTTCTAATTAAATTATTTCTCAATTTTTAGTACGATTTTTAAGATTAAAGCGTGTTTTTTAGTTTTTTAAGCTATTATTTATTTTGTTTGTAAGCTCGAATGCCCGAATGTTTGTACCATAGTTTATATTTAGTATAAACAATGGTTTGTACGGGCATTTGAACAACAAACGGGCTTCAAACAAAAACGATCAGATCGATACCCGGGTACCTAGAGCCCTAATAGCTAACAAGTGAATAACTTTCTGAAAGACTAGTCCAAAAAGATGCGTGCTTGTTAAACGTTACACCATAAAACATCAACTCATGTGCAGAAGCATGTATCAAGTTCTCACACTCTACTTGCCTATATCTATGCCATGCCATGCTAGATATGTACACTCAGAAAAAAAATCATTAACACGATTCATGTAAAATTAACACGATCGATCTTTACACATAGAACAGCAACAATTTTTTTCAAATTACAGGATGTTTGAAACATGATTTTGGCTTTGTAACTGTCATCTGAAAATTTGGTAAATTTAACCAAATTTTATTGTTGATGCAACATGAAGAAATTTTAAAATATACAAGATGATTCAAATATAAAATTGTATTCCTAAATTTCATTTGGAATTTGGTTTATTTAACATGATGATAGTGTCAATATAAACTAAAAAAAATTTTAGAAAAATTACGTCCCAATTTTAGTGTTAATACAACATGAAAACAAATGTGAAGACAACAAGAACCACAATTAACAATAAAATTTTGTTGATATAACACGAAACAATGTTCAAACATAAACGTCATTTGTAATTTTGGTTTATTCAACACGATCATAGTGTCAATGTAATCTAAAAAAAAGTGTTAAAAAAGAACGTCAAAACTATTTTGAAACATACATAATTTTTTTGATCATTTGAAGTCTGATTTTCGTGCAAAACGCAAATTATAATTTAAAAAAAAAGGAAAATTTTGTGCCGTGGCAGTGATGCGAGTTTAGCATCATTGTCAGTTCGCGATATTAGGTTTTCGATTTATATTTTCAGTTTGCAGGTGAGTTAAAAGAGGATTACATTTTTGTTTCTAAAAGTATTTAATGTTCAAAATTTAATTTTTCCTCTTCAAAGGTTGCAATATCACGAGGAGGTTTTGTAGCGAATGGGGGTTTGTGTGCAGCATGCGCTTGTTGCATTAGCGGCCAAACATTACTCGGTGCAAGTGATAGTACTATCGCCCATGTATAAACTATCGCCGGTACATTTGTGTTCGTATGAGAAGGACGCCTTCAATTTGGTCAGTTGTGCGGGTGATGTACGAATGTGCTTAATTGAAGTGATGATTATATATTTTATGTTTTATATGTTTTTTCATTTAAAAAAATAAATTGTACAATCAACAAGACTTCTAGTTAATTTAACAATAAATTTAATGTAAAATTAAAAAGATGTTATTGTTAATTCAACAGGACCATTTCGTGTTAATTTAACCAGCTTTTAGTGTAACATTAACTAGTTAAAATTATAAAATCAACAGGAAAACTCAATACTTTTTAGTGTTAATTCTACAGTTGTCATCGTGTTAAACTAACACATGACAGTAGTGTTAAATTTACACGATTACATGATGGCATACATTAAGCATCCTGTTGAAAAAAATTAACCACAAAATTTGTTGATTTTTGGTTGATTTCACACTATTTTTTTCTGGGTGTATGCATGTACATTAGAGCGTATCGCCAAAAAAAGTTTAAAATGTTCCCCCCTGGTTCGAATGTTTACTTGTTGGAGATTTCAAAAATGGAAAAAAAAATTTTTTCGACACCCTGTAAAAACAGCGAAATTCGTTTTTTGCTTATAACTTTTCTATTTGGTCTTTGATTTCAACGAGCAATATATTGTTTAACCCGTGTCATATTTCGTCCATATAAGCCATTAACCTGCGACACCAACTTTAGCTTTTATTAAAATTTATTTAAAACCAACACCCTGTATTAAAAAATTTTTTTTTGAATAAAGTAAATATAGCCTTGAATATAGTTTTGACATCATTATATGAGTAAAGAAGATTATTATTTATTAATATTAGCTCTGTTTAATGAACAAAAAAAGTTCAGAGCAGGTTAGAGCAGAGCAGAGTAGGGCAGCTGTCAAAATAGAAATAGAGCAACTTAGAGCAACTCAGAGCAGAAATGCCATGAAACACTTGAATTTTGGTAGTTTCCATTTATTTTTTTGTTAATCCTCAAAATTAATGCAAATGCACAAATGCACGCATGCCAAACGTGGTTTTTCTTGCAAGCTAGTTTTTTTAAACTTTTCAAAAATTTATTTTTTCTTGACTGAAAATTGCTTCTCTGCTCTAACTTACTCCACAAAAAAAGATAGAGCAGAAATTTGTGATCTAGATTACGCTAGTTTTGTTTTGAGTATACTCGTGAAACAAAAGATAGAGCAAGAAAAGTGTTCATTAAACACAATTTTGTGAAATATCTTAAACTGGCGTAAGCTAGAGCAGCTCTTAGTTTTCAGGAAACAATTTTTTTTTCAAATACAGGGTGTTGATTTTAGTAAAAATAGAATAAAATCTTAACTTGGCATGATGGACTAAAAGTTTCTATGGATGAAATATTGCCTTGGATAATACCTTTCTAAAAATGTACCACTTTTGAAAATCGAACGTAAAATATAGAAATTATAGAAAAAAAACAAATTTCGCTGTTTTTACAGGGTGCCAAAAAAATTAAAAATTTTTTTTTTGAAAACCTCATAAGGTAAGTGTTCAAACTGGGGGGGAACATTTTCAACTTTTTTTTCCTCCCTACACCGTGATACGCTCTAATGTACATACATATGTAAGTACATGCTTGCTTATGTCTATTTTGGCATAGCTCAATTTTCATTTAACATTGCGCGTGCCTTAACCAACTGGTTGTTATTGCTGTTGTTGTTGTTGCCGGTTACTGCCAACGCGCCAATAACTTATGTATAACAAAATCTCACTTCTATCAACATGCATGTTTGGCTTGTGCAGAGTTTGAATGTTGATAAGTTTATTTGTCTGTTTTGTTTGATTGTGATAATTTCATTTGTTCAAATGACGATAAATGCATATATGTACATATGCACGTACATACCTACCCAATAAACCAAAAGGCTTGAGAATAATATTATAACAAGCTTACAAATATAAGTGTTAAGCTTGAGAAATACTTGTGTAAACTATTGAAAAAGACTTAAGAATAATTGTAGAAAAATCAAAACGGCACCCTTTTTATAAGCTTACAAATGCAATTGTAGAAATATATTACTTGTGAAAGCTTGTTGTAAGCTTATAAATACAATTGTATGTATAAATAGAAAAGAAAAAAGAAAAAAATAATTTTTTTTGCATTTTTCTTTTCATCTTCTTTCTTCTTCACCTTTACTGCAATGTTCTTTATTTTATATTCTCCTCCTGTTTCGAACCATGACATCAACCTGAAATCCAATCCAACGGTATCATATAGTGGGATATTCAACATTATATTGAATTGTAGTAACGTATTTATACTTACCTTTTCCGAAAAAGGAATCAATGAATTATATGAATCATTGTAAAACCAAAATTTAAAAAAATTTTACAGCAAGCTTAAAACAATGTTATTATTAATAGTTTTTCAAGCTTTCAATTCAAGTGTAAAGTAAGCATATTGTAATATTATTTTCAAGCTTTTTAAAATAAGGAGTATTGAGAAAGGCTTATATAACGTCAGTGTTCCTCAATTATTACAATCATGCTTGTGAATAAGCTTACAATTAAGCTTATAAAAACTGTATTGCAATAAGCTTACAATGGACAATTGTTATAAGCTTGTTCACAAGTACTATTACATTTCGCTTACTTCCTGGTCTGTTGGGTACTTACATGAGTACGAAACTGAAAAGCACAATTTGACGAAAATTGGACAGCTGCGCTTTTGAAAAAGTTGAAGTTAGAAGCTCCTGTTTGCTATGAGGAGTTTGCTGGCAGTATGAAAAGTATGCACTTGTGTATATACATAGATAGCTCTGTATTCTGTTCAAAGGATCAAACAAATTTGAACAGCTCAGTAGTTAATAAATTAATTTGTTTTATTATTTTTTGGATTAATACCACAAGAAAATTAGTTTACTTGTAATAATAAATCGGTATTTAAAATTGTTATCTTGAAAAAGCTAGCCAAACTTTCCAATGCATACAACTTTTACCTTTTGACCACATTTCAAATACATTGCACAGAAAAACTTTTCTATAAAATTGCCAAAAAGGTTTAAATTTAAAAATTAGAAAAGTAAATATACATACATACAAACATGGTAGAAAAATAGAAGGTAAAATCACTTATTGACGTAGGTAGCCATCTTAACCATTTGACTTTTATTGAATTTATGACATTTCATTGAAATCATGCTACCAGAGTAAACAGCAGAAAATGTTTTTTGGGCCGAAATCTGAAGTTTGTGAAAATTAATTTATTCTCAAAAAAGCTATTGCATCGAAAGCTGTGTGATTTGTGCAAAATTAATAAATAAACAAATTTACTTTCATACGGGTAATTTGTGAAAAAAAGATTTGAAAAATGAGCTGCCTCTTCAGGGGATGCGAAAATACCGTGCACTTTTGCAAAGGCTCAGCGGTGAAGTTTTTTAGGTTTCCAGCAATTCCGTTTATAAGGAATCAATGGCTTCAAGCATGCCAAATAGAGGATGTTGATCTTCCAAAGAACCCGTTGATGTGCTCACTGCATTTCGGTGCTAGCGATATTAGTAGCACAAACAACAAAACGTTATTATCGAAATGTGCAGTGCCAAGTTATAATGCGAAAACAAAGTATGGATGCAATGATTAAAATGTGCATAAATCTTAATAAAATATGTATTTTTTAGAGTGCGATTAGTGGGTCTCAAAGAATTTGGACATAGAACGTGTGAGGAAAAGCATCAAAATTATTCGTTTGTAAATTGTTTATCTGAGGGAAGCTTATACAAGCCAAACTCAACTTTTATAAAT
Source organism: Urophora cardui (assembly GCA_960531455.1). Lineage (NCBI taxonomy): Eukaryota > Metazoa > Arthropoda > Insecta > Diptera > Tephritidae > Urophora > Urophora cardui. The sequence continues at coordinate 143,189,440 of OY482672.1, forward strand.
ATTTTGGAACATTCGGCCTTCGTAATGTTTAATAAAGAAAAATTAAGTATACAACAACATTATTTGGAAAATTTAGTACAAAATTCTAAATTTAATTGTGATATAAAAATTGTTAACCGGTTTTCCCTAGGCAGAACATTTTTCCGTATACGGCACTTAAATAGAAAGAAAAGAAAAAAACAAAGATTACAAAAACAATAAAATTAAAAAAATTCTGAATTCTGCATTTCTGTTCCACCAAATTGTTCTTGTATTGTACTCCTTCTCTTCCCTTTCTGTAAGATAGAAGTGAAAAAGAACGAGCAAAATGTAAACAAAAAATTTGTTCGGACATAACGATGACTCCAGCCTTACTTCTTTGTTAAATGCTCTGTCTCCTGTATTGCGTAAGGCTTTGTATTAAATATTCGAGCCAAATTCTTCCCGCTTTTCACATCCCTTTTAATAATATATGACTTTCTTTGATAATTTCTGAGCTTTCTTCAACTAAAACTAAAACTAGCAAAATTTTCTTTAAAAATCTCCACTTTTATATTTGTCCAATATGGCAACCTCACACATAATGTTTACAAAAAAGATACTTCAGAAAAATTCAATAGCCGTCAAAAAGTTTGAAGTGAAATTACCTTCTGAATTTTTATACCATGCATACAAACATTTGTGTGCATAAAAAATATTTCAAAGAGCAGTCATTTATTCCCACTATTATAAAAACTAGTATCGCCGGTGGTCGAAATTGGACCATGCAATTTATTTTTTCAACTTTGTATTGGTACAAAAATTATTCCTTTTCGCGGAGATAAGCAACACTTTCCAAATTCCAGTTGTACCGCAACACTGATTTGCCCTTTTGATCACGGTCCGACGCGAAATCATGGTCAAAATCAAGGCAGATCTAGGAAGGTAGGCCCGGTGGTGAGCGCTTTTAAATTAAAGCGACTCTTCAACTGTGTTTACGATATTTGTAAACACGTTTACGATATCTATTTATCTTAACTAAAAATTTTATTTATTAATTATAAAGAAATTAAATAATTTATAGAAAAAATTATATGCCTATGCACTGCTCCTCACTCAAACGAACACATCCATATAAATTTTATGTGGATATGAGTATGTTAAATGTGCTAAACAGCCTGGTAATTTTTTGTATGCGAAAAATGTTAGCCTATTAATATATAGATAATACAATGGCGCTATTATAACTCTTACGAGTTTTATGGCCGAGCTTCTCGCCCAATTCGAGGTGTGCTCCTTTTGTTTTTTCCTACTAATTGGGTGAATCTACAGTTTTATACCGGCTCCGAACGGCGAATGCATTTTTTGTGAGAAGCTTTTTCATGGCAGAAATACTCTCGGAGGGTATGCCGCCCACTGCCGAGAGGTGACCGCTGCCCCTAAAAAACCCAATAATTGAATTTTTACTAATTAGTTTATAGATATACCTCGATATTTAATTTAATAAAATTGTAGATTAATTAAAACTAGCTTGAAGGTCTGACTTTAAAAAAATTTATATATTTTTAGAAAAATGTTATTTAAACGTTACCTATACATGGAATCACAAAGAAAAATTTGGCAAATTTACATATATTGCTTTGTGGGAGCATAACAAAAGTTCTTTAAAATTAATTTTAACTTGTATGTTAATAAATACACGTACACTATAAATAGACTTTTTTCAACGACTTAATTTCAATTCACCTGCAGCCAGCGAGGAACAACTTTTTTTTTCTCTAACCAAGTATTGTCCGCTTCATCTGCCTTCCTTTGGGTACAATTGTTCTTGTTCGGCAATACACATTAACGCCAACTTTATATCCGAACGCTTCTTAACGCTCTCCTCGCGCAGCACATCGCATTCCTTGTTGAGTATTTTAATTTTGAAATCTACAAATTTGAAGGCCTCCTCCAGCGTGAATTGTACGAAATAACCCTTGCCAACATCAATTAAAACCATTTCGGTTGGATTATCCACTTTGGCTTCCATAAATATATTGCCACCGATATCTACAGAATTATATACATACATATATGTATGTTCAAGAAACGTGCATACATCAATCTAAAAAATATATTTACTCATTTGCGTTTTGAAGCCGCCATCAGTATTCTCCTTCAAGGTTTGCAATGTATTTTTAAGTTGCAGATATTCCATAATTTCGCCATTGTATTTATTTATGTGTTGCTCTAGTTGTTTTAAATCTTCTTTCAGAAAATCGTTAATGAAGATTTCTAAGTTTTGTTGTGTTAATAGCGACATTTTTCGTATTTTTCCTTTATTTGTTAAACTTGCGCTAAACTGAAATAAATAAATAATTTGTAGGTAAACCAGCGTTGCCGTTTTAAATCCTTGAGATTACCCAAATAATATTCAAATTACCCATAATTGCCTGAAATTCCCCATACAAATTTTCAAATTACACTGCCCGACAAAATTTCAAAAATTTTGATATCCTCGACATTTTATACATCTTGTATTTAACTTATATAAAAACAAATCTTTTGTCCGCCATAATTCCGTCACTTTAACGTCGATTTTATATGGAATTGGAAAGGGTATTTCATCCTCTCAAAATGAAATGAAATAATATAAATCTCAAGACGGTAATGGCAGAGATATTGACAGATTAGTAATCCTCCTTTTCTTCTTAGCGCGAAAACTGAAATTTCAAAATATATAGAAAACTACTACCTAGTTTTGAACCATTTGATTACATATTGGAATCAAATGTCGAGGATATTTTTTTGTCGGGTAGTGTTATCAAGAGATTTCCAATAAACAAGTATTTTCAAATTTATTTTACTTTATAACGGTTTGTATTTTTAAATTCATGTGCATATATGTATATGTGTGGTTAAAAAAAGTTATAAAGAAACATAAAACAAGTAAGAGAGAAATGAAACATTAAATAGTCCGATTTTCTTTAATTTATAGGTACCTCCAATTCTGTGGGTTGTTTATGCAAATATTTATAAAAAAATATTGCAATGATCTTAGCAATTTAAGTGGAGAAGTTTTACCCCAAAATGTATGGTTATTTGTAGGGGAGCTATATGTTATAATGGTCCAATTTGGCCGATTCCCACAAATGATCAGCGTATCTTAACAACTGAGGAACTAGCTCATGATTCTTATAATATCGGTATATATTTTGGTGGGTCTAATTTTCCTCCTTCTGGAACTTTCGACAAACCTGGTTTGGCTCAATGTTATAATACCATTTCATGTTCATGAATGATATAAAATTGCTTATTTTTTTCCTAGCTAACTTCTTACTTTAATGGGCTTATGAAATTTGCTTGTACATGTTCGACCAGCCGGTAATTCAAGATTAAATAAATGCTGCAAAAACTCATGCACACTTTAGCACAATGCAAATGTAGTAGAAGCTCATGAAAATAATTAATTTTTTATAGGTATTATTATTTATATAAAACTATTAAAAGGCGAATTACCCAAAATTCCCCAAATCATAGCACTCCCCAAAAATTACCCAAATATTAAAAAATTCCCCAAATTTGGGGAGTTACCCATAAAACGGCAACGCTGAGGTAAACAGCTGATTTATCTATAGCACAGGGTGCTATAAATGGCAAGGAAGAGTTGTGTGGTGAATCATTCAATTTCACAACATAGGGCGTCGTTTAAATCTAGAGTCAAAATAGAGCGCTATTTGAGTCAATTGTTAATTACACGACACTTGTTAACGATCTTTTGATAACTTCTCATGTACTTAGCTTTTTGCATATTTCAGAGTCAATAATTCATATACAAGTTGGAGAAACTACAATTTATAGAAAAATGAACTTAATTCACGTTTGAAAAAAGGATTTTGCGCTGAATCGCCCGTACTTTAGGGTTTGTCTAAAAAGTTTTAGGCCGAGCTTCTCATCCACTTTGTTTCGTGCTCCTACATTTTTTTTTTAATTTGAAGATGGATTTTTTCTAGAAACCCTCTTGTGATGTAAACGCTATATTTTTTGTGAAACTCAATAATTGGAATTTTCCTAGGCCCGGATTTAAGCCTGGGAATTTTGGCATCTAAGGTGAGCACCTACTGACTTTAACTGGCCAAGGACACCCACATATATACATATATTGTGAAATATGCATTACAATTTAAGCGATATAATTCTTCGTAAATTGTCCAATTACCATGAACATGCAATCACACTTTAATTTACCGCCGCCAATTTGCGACATGCAACATTTGTAACTGATATAAAATGACAAGCAGATGCTCAGCACTGTAACTTACATTATTTGCAACAATATAATCAACATGGCACACTACAGCTTTATTAGTTTGGGATTAATTTTGATTTTTATCACTATTGCAGCAATAGCTGAGGTAAATTTTAATAATTCAATATCCTTAGCACACATTAATAATTCGCTATGTCTTCTTCCGCAGGATAATATACCACCTCAATCGGAGGAGGAGTCAAAGTCATCCTCGGAGGAAACAATTGAAATTTCGAGTGAAGGTCGTCGTAAACGTGCACTTGAAGTACCAAGAAGTGAAACAGAATATAAAAATGGAGAAGTGATGACAAAGGCGGGCATACCAGGTTTACCAGACATATCGACAATTCTTAAAATTGCGGAAATTCTACAGACCTTGGGTGAGAAAGTCGTGCCAATTCTTGTTGAAGGTAATTCTGTAGCGAATTCGTTAACTGAGGGTGTGAACAAAAATTTGTTGTTTTTGAAAAAGTTTAAACAACAAATTGATAGTTTTGCCGAAGAAGTAAAATACAAGAAAAAATAAAAGTCGTAATAGAATTTTTGCATTTAGTTTTATTGCAGTTGTATTTTAAAATAAAAGCGATTTTAATTTTTTTTTTCAGCAATCGGATGAATTAACATCTTTACATATATAAATAAAAGTCGAATAAAAAAATGAGGGTGATTTAATTATAAAAATTATTTTTGAAAAGCCTAAATATTAGCTTTTTTGGATCAATTGATTTTAGTACTTTCATTTATCTTTGTTAACTTTTTTGACGTAAGTTTTTTACTTTGATATCGTTTATACTTTATAAGTATGCAGAATATTGTCAAAAAACTCATGGCACAAATAAGCAATTTTTTTCCTTTTGACGAACGTTTGTGGTTCCCCCTTTAGTTCGATATCCTGCTATGACATAGCTTTCACCCGACATCTATACAGGTAAGATGTGAAGCAATTCAATTGGCAATTTGAAGTGATTAGCCAATCAGAGAGCAGATTGCTTCATAGCGGCGATAAGATGGCATTTCGGTTCTTTGACAGATATTTGCATTTGCATGAATCGACACATTTTTTTAAGAATAAATCATCGTATTCGCTTTCGTAATATTTGTAAACAGAAATTGACACATTGCATTGCTCAGCATCGCAATAGGTTTGTTTCTTATTAAACTAGCAGCTAGCTGTCAAGAGAGCAAAACGGAAAGAATTGCGCTCATAAAGAGCGAAACGAACAGAAAATCAAGAAACGGAATAATAGTAAAAATTAGTGATTAGTAATTTGAATGCTATTTTTGACTGTTAATTGTTATTTTTTCTAAAAAAAACATTTAATTTTCTTTATTTCTATTTCAAAAATTCAGAAAATTTCAAAAGTAATAAAATCAAAAGTATTCGTTTGTTTATTTTTTCAACAGCTGTTTCTTACTTTGGCAGCAAATAATTTTAGCTAGGGAAAATTTTACTAGCTGCAATTTGGAGCTGTCGATGGCTCTCTTCTGCTATTTTTTTGACTCAAGAAACGATTTTCCAGCCGAAATTTGGCTAACTATTCATAACTAGCTAATAATAAAAGGACCTAATATTACCTAAAATTTGTTTCACGTCTTGCCCGTATAGACATTAGGTAATGACAAACCAATAGCAGGCAATTACAGGGTGGTCAAGAACAGTAATATTCACCTGTTTCATTCTGTGTTAGTTACAACTCCACTGCATATCGAGCTCTTTATTTACCTTTATAAACGGAATTCCCGAAACAAAATAATGTAGAAATTAACCGAATTGAAAGCAGACAACAAACAATTGTTCGCTAAAAAAATGGATGACGACACTTTGGATTTAATTGTAATATCTTTGCTGCTAAAGGAGACCAAAAAATGTCTGGATATTATAACAGGATATGAAGAAGCGGAAGGTGCTAATGAGGAAAGCGACGATAATAATGAAGATATTCGCTCAGGCAGATCGTCTACGCCGGCATCGACACAAAGCGAATATGTGCCACCAAGGATACCACTACATATACCAATCCCAGATAGATACGATGCTAAATTTGTTTTTTATTATGAAAAAGTATGCAACAATGATCCGGATGAGTTTAGAAAAAACACCCGCCTAACCCCGGAAGCGTTTGAAATACTTTACAATGCATGTAAACGAGAACTTTACAGAAATGCAAATCGATGTATTAAACCAAAAGCTAGATTATTTATAACTTTATGGTAAGTATGCATACATATATAAATAGTCAGAGGACAACTTAATTGACACATGCTGCTTTTAATTACATATATACATATGAAGCTACCTGGCGGGTGGATTAACGAGGAAAATGCTGTGCGAGAAATTGGATTTACCAAGAACGACTGCACAAAAAATGGTCACCGAAACATGTCTAGGCATATGTACAGCATTGTCTGAAGATTATCTGCCCACTCGGAAGAAAGAAGATTGGCATAACATATCCAAAGGCTTTGAAATGATGTGCCATTTACCCAATTGTGTTGGTGTAATTGATATAAGAACAATTTTAGCTAGAGTTCCACACAACGCTAATTCGTATGATTTTTGCGATAAAAAAGGAAGATACTCTTTTGTCATACTTGGCACATGTGATGCTAATTATACGTTTACCGGCATTGACTTAACAATAGTTGGCGAAGAGAAAAGAGAATGGAAAACAGGTTTCGAAAGAAAACTTGTCTCTCGCACACTCGCACTGCCCGAGGATAAAGAGTTGCCTAACGATAATACTCCATTTCCACATTATTTTGTTGGCGATTCAACATGTCCATTAAAACCGCATATAATGCGGTTGTATCCAGGTACATATGGTAAAAATGATAATAATAAACAAAATACATACTACATGAGAATGTACATTTTTTATACTACATATTTTTTCCTTCTAGGAAGTGGCCTCTCAAAATCACGCGAACTCTACAATGTGCGCCTCTTACGAGCACATCAAATAATGGACAATGCATATGGTGTATTGACGGCGCGTTGGAAAGCATTACAAGCCAGTGTCGAAATGTTACCAGACAATATGGGACATCTGATTAAGGCCACAGTATTGTTACACAATTTTGCACTAGAACACGATAGTACATATTGTCCAACGGAATTTATCGATCGTTACGATGACAACAATACGTTTGTGCAGGGACAGTGGCGTAAGGAAACCATGGTATTGCAAAAAGCCAGGAAATTTTATGCAAATAATTCCACACAATTGGCTTTTAGGTTACGTGATCAGTTATGCAAATATGTTGCAGAGAATCCGAATTGAGTAATATGTATTAAGGTAGAATGCTTAGTAATAAAAGGAAAAGAAAAAAGAAACAAGAAATTAAACTGTGAATTGTTTTAGAAATTTACTAGGAATAATCTTCATAAGGGAAAACTGAAATTAAGTATAAATTAGGTAATGTATTTTAAACACGCTTTTAATATAATATAATACAATGGCGCTATTATAACTCTGACGAGTTTTATGGCCGAGCTTCTTCCCCAATTCGAGGTGTGCTCCTTTTTTGATTTTCCTACTAATTGGGTGGACCTACAGTTTTATGCCGGCTCCGAACGGCGAATGCATTTTTTGTGGGAAACTTTTTCATGGCAGAAATACACTCGGAGGGGATGCCGCCCACTGCCGAGAGGTGACCGCTCTTAAAAACCCAATAATTGGATTTTTACTAATTAGAAATTTTTTTTTTGTTTTGCTCGGACCGTGGTTTGAACCCGAGACCTCTGGCATAGCAGGCGAGCACTCTACCCACTGCACCACAGCGGGCACCTTTTATTAGTTGTATTATTGGGCCGTAGTCAAATTAGGGTTGGGCGATATATATCGATATATCAATATATCGATATTTTTAAAATAGTACAGCCGATAATATCGACGATATTTTGAACTACCGTGCATCGATAATCGATAATTTTTTGCCATTTCGAGCCAAATTCGATATTTTTCATACATTTCTGATTCGCTTCGAATTTAACAGCAGAACATTTTTTAAGAAGTGGTATAACCATAATGTCCGGGTGCTTGAATTTACATTACTTTCTTCTTCAAGCAATTCTTAATGATTTTTATGTTTATACTTCAGGATTCGTAGAATATCTGTAGATCCATCCAACTTTAACAACAAATATCTAGTAAACTATAAGTCTGCGGCAAGTTTGGATTCCAGTTTTGAGATCTGTGAGAGCACCTCTAGCCCCGTGAAGAAGTGGTTTTTCGCGGGACGTGGTTCCTTAATGTGAAGTCAGCCCTTTCGATATATTGATATATCGATGTTTTTACACGGCATAAATCGATGTTTTTTTTAAATATCGATACAATATATATCGATATATTTTTCCAATTTGCCCATCCCTAAGTCAAATTCTTCACTAAAATCGGTTTTAGTTAAAATCGGTATTAAATTTAGAACGACGTTTAAAAGAGTGGTATGTCATAGAACAGTTAGAACGTGTTTGCTAAAATGAACCGGAACAGGGTTACCCATATAAAATAATAAGAAGCGCTCTGTAATTTTCAAAAATTTCGAGTGTTTTAAAAGTACATCCTGTGTCACCTTTAAAATTGAAAAGAAAGTACGCGTATTTATCTCTTCGCTATTTTGATTTTTCCAAATTTTTTTTAAACATATTTAAAATATGGAGCAGTTAAAGGTGAGTTAAATTTTGAGATAATACTACACACTTCATATGTATATGTAAATCAAAATAAGCTTGTGACTTTAGGGAACAAAGCAAGCTTCTGAATCAAATTGGGGCGCAGGAGAAAAAACTTGTCTGCGGGTAAGCATTGAGTGCCACCTGTTGAGCATTTTGACCTAACTTGCAATTCGGGTGAGATTGAAAGTCCCCTATTACTGACTGGCTCTAAAATATCTATAAGATATTCCACTGTGGCCTTATCGAATAACATTCTTCTTCCTCCATTTATAACGGATCACATCGGCTTCTACTTATTATACATAAGTATGTACCTTTGCTCTCCGTTCCGGAATAGCATAGTCTTGAAAAATTCTGTCATTTCCATACATATTTATGAAAATGTGTTTATTACGTTATACGCGAAAGTTGTATTGTCGGATTTTCTTCGCATTTTTAATACATATGATCTGAGCCTCGGAGTATTGTATATGCTAGGTATAAAGAAATAAGACTTCACAACTCAACAATCAATAAGTGTATAGAAAAAGTAATTTAAAGCAAGTTTTCTTGCAGCCAGTAGCTCATACGCATAGTAATTCCTTTTTCAACAATAAACCATATACATAGGTAGTATGGAAAAGGCAATGAGCATCCGCGTTGCATGCGTTTTGTTAAGTTATTAAGTACATCGCACAGCTACTGTATAAGGATCATACTGACATTGAGCTAACAACAACAATAACAATGAGCACAAATTTGTTGCCGATGTACATACATACATACATATATTAAAATTGGATCACTTGCCGTTTTACAATGCCCATTTATGTAGGAAGAATGTTCCCTGCAAGCGCCGTGATAATCATTTGACCAATCAATTGATGATCACATGTGATCCATCACTCTCCATCAAGAAATCCTATCACATTATTAAGGGCAATATGAAAAATGTGATGGAGTGAAGTGTATACGTGTGAGTTTGCATCTTGCTCCCACTTATGCGTAATCATATGATTTTCTATATATAGCTGAACTCTTTCCACTTTCACTTTATACCCATCAATGTTGATGTAAATACCAGTCACATATGATCCATCAAGCGTGATATATTAATCCGTCAAATATGATCCGTCACACTTGATATACGAATCTATCACAGCTGAGCCATCACATTAGATGCATGAACCCTTCACAAATGAGCCACAAACAAATCTATCATAGTCTATATTTATTATATTCATTACACAGGTATTATTAACATATATGAAATACAGTTAGATTTTTAATTTACGGAAAACACTAAAAATATAATTTTTACTGCTCGCGGTGTTGGCTAAGCTCGACAGTCTTGCGTACGCCTCTCTCGAATTCAATGGGGTCAACTTCTTGAAAGACATCTGAAATTGAAGTGAAAAAAAATATATATGTAAATGTACATAATAAAGCTGTATGTACTTATCTTTATTCTTTAAAAAACGATAATTAATTATTATTTTTTATTATCTTTATTCACTATTAAATCATAGTTTTAGCACACGAAAGAACGCGTTCAACTAGCTACCACGAATTTGATTTTTTTTTTTAACGAATTATGAAAAAAGCAACCCTGTCCTCTCACAGATGACAAAAAAGTGTGTCAATGTATTAGTGTGAAACTTTTGCATGTGTTAGTTTCCATCACACGGGTTTTGCTGGGGTTGGAAAAGCCTTAAGGTAAAGGCCCAATGCACGCTTGCTTTGCTTGCTTGGCTGTGAGAAATGTCAAAATTATTTTGAGCTCTACTAAAATGTATAAAAGTTGGCCAAATGTCAGCTTTACTTCACGCGCTTGAAGCGCTGCAAAGTTTCGAATTGCCCAATTCTCTTACAGATGAGCTATTGTTCCGGCTGCGGCTATTGTGTCTATACATATACATATAAGGGGCATTTCAGTTATTACATCTGGGTCTGGGTTAAGATAAATTTTTACTGAAACAATCCGGCTCATAATGAAAATTGGCTGCACTTGAAAAGAACTAAAAAGAAGAAGAAACATATACAACATATACCCAGCAGTAAAAATCTGAAATGAATCCTTTATGAATGACAGATGAAATTCATCATGAGGAGGCATCAGTGAATGCTTTCCTATAAAGGCTCCTGAATTTTTTCAAATAAATGGTTTGCTTACCTCATGCCTATATGACTCAGTTCGGAGCCGGCGTAAAACTGTCCAATGGTAGGAAAAACAAAAGGAGCACACCTCGAATTGGGAGAGAAGCTCTGCCATAAAACTCGTCAGAGTTATAATAGCGCAAAAACAATTCTTCTGTACGTTGAAAAGAGACAAATACTCCCTCAAAAAGAATTTGATTGACTTTAAACTTCAAACTAAATGAAAATAACTATTTCAAAAATTATTTTTTTGGAAATTTGAATTTAAATTACTGAAATAAATTATGAAACTCAAATGGCGGGATAGCAATGTATTCCATGTTATAAGGAGAAGCCAGTGCGCAGTATAATTTTTCTTCCGGACTTCTTCTTTCCACTTACGGCCAAAGCAGAAGCTTACAAGAGGCAAATTTGAAATTTGTATTTCCATATATTTTTTATTTTAAATATAATTTGTTTTATAGTTGTCAAATTGAAAAAAATTTGTCAGAAAAGCTGCCAAATGTCAAAAAACCTACCGAAATACAAGCTGGCTCATGGGTTTTTAACCGCCTAGATGGTATTTCGTTTGGTTTTTTCAATATAGCTTGCACGCTTGCACCAACGCAAAACGATAGTGATGAATATTCAACAAAGAATGATCAATGATCATTTAGCAGTGAAACAAATTTACTGCAGGGTATATGTATATATATGTATACAAACACAAATGACACTTTTCAGTTCTGCCAAATCAAAAAAGCACTGTGCTGCCAAATCAGCACGGAAAAAACAAATCGAACAGGGCGGATCAGAAATTGAACCAGCAATTTATCTGGTTTAATCGAGCTGAAATCTTTGTTGTTGCATTTACATGCAAAAATTTTTATCTGGGTTAGGATCACCGTATGTGAAACACGGCTATAGTATGACTATGAGTATATGTGTACATATGTATGTATGTAGGTATGTAGTTTCTTTAAATGCATTTGAAGAATGCACAAGAATTGTGTCAGATAAAGGAATGCTATCACGCTTTGCAGACACAAAACAATTTCGAACGAAAGAAAAATCTTTCCTTGCACGCAGAAACATCCCTGCAGGCAAAACAACTACACCTTTTTCAGTTTATATTCAGAAAGTTGCAATTGATATTCAGAAAATTACAATTCATATTCAGAATTTCCATTTCATATTCAGAAAGTTGCAGTTCATATTCAGAAAATTAGAATTGATATTCAGAAAATTACAATTGATATTCGGAAAATTACAATTAATATTCAGAAAGTTACAGTTCATATTCAGAATTTCCATTTCATATTCAGAAAGTTGCAATTGATATTCAGAAATTTACATTTCATATTCAGAAAGTTACAATTCATATTCAGAAGCTTCATTTCATATTCAGAAAGTTACAATTGATATTCAGAAAATTACAATCGATATTCAGAAAATTACAATTGATATTCAGAAAATTGAAATTGATATTCAGAAAATTGAAATTGATATTCAGAAAATTAAAATTGATATTCAGAAAATTACAATTGATATTCAGAAAATTACAATTGATATTCAGAAAATTAAAATTGATATTCAGAAAATTGTTCAGGTATTTTTTTATACCTTGCATTCAAGGAAAATCTAACATGTTGGATGCATTGTATAGCTTCACATGGATGCAGGCTTTATGTATGTCGGACTTTTGGAAAAACTGATTGGACCTGGAGGGAGAGGAAGAGGATGAAGAAGACAGCCCCGGGGAGAAAGAGAGTCAGAAATGAAAAACCTTTCCACAAATAAACACGGCAACGAACACTGTAATTCTTTATTTTCATACAACGCAAAATATTCACATAGTAACAATATATGTAGAAAGTGTAAAAAAAATTATGTTAAGTATTTAGCGGAGGGTAAGGCTACAATTAACTTTCAGCCAGGTTAGCACCTGCTCAACCTGGTCTGCTGTGAGCTTTCGCGCCTTTTTACCGCCGGCACTTTGTTTTTCCAGTCTTCCACTTACAGCCCAAGTGTAGGCCGTTTTGTAGCGATTTGGGTAGGGTTGGCCAATCCTCCCCTTTGTTAGCGGCATTGACAATGCGCTCCCTGTCCATCAAGGAGTAAGACTTGTAAGTGCTCCTTTCAATATCTTCGGTGTCTGGAAAAAAACAATGAATTGTTAAAAACGGTTCTGAAAAACCTTGCTCAAGTTGAAATACTTACCATTAATTGAAGCTCTGCATATTGCGCAGAGCTTGGGAATTGTCATGAGCAGCACATACATATGTATACAATATATAATTTACACTCGTACAGTGAAATTTTCTGAATATCACTTTTAATTTTCTGAATATCAATTTTAATTTTCTGAATATCAATTGTAATTTTCTGAATATCAATTATAATTTTCTGAATATCAATTGTAATTTTCTGAATATGAATTTGAATTGTCTGAATATCAATTTTAACTTTCTGAATATGAAATAAACATTCTGAATATGAATTGCAACTATCTGAATATGAATTGTAACTTTCTGAATATCAATTGTAACTTTCTGAATATCATTTGTAATTTTCTGAATATTAACTGCAACTTTCTGAATATCAATTGTATTTTTCTGAATATCAATTGTAAATTTCTGAATATAAACTGTAACTTTCTGAATAAGAATTATAATTTTCTGAATATGAAATGGAAATTCTGAATATGAATTTCAACTTTCTGAATATGAAATGGAAATTCTGAATATGAATTGTAACTTTCTGAATATCAATTGTAATTTTCTGAATATAAATTGTAACTTTCTGAATATAAACTGAAAAAGGTGTAGTTGCATACTACAATTCTACCAGTTTGAAAATGTCGGCATCTAGTTGCCCAACTATCCATTTTACTTGAAAGCAACTGGTAGTTTTAACGTGGCGATGGCCTACGAGATGGTAATTGTCTTCCCTTGCATAAGCTTCATACTAGAAAAATACCACTCATTTTCATACCAGTAGACAACACATCAGCTTCATACTAGAAAAATATCAGTAAAGGGTATACTAGAAGAATACCAGTCAGAATAATACTAGAAAAATGCCAGTTCATCTAGGTGAAAAAATAGCATTTTAGTTCATTTAATAAAGGTCACTTTAATTAGCTCAGTACTATTTAGTGCATATTACATACAGTACACGCAAAGATGTATAGTAAGGTAGAATAATGGCTTCGTGTTACTGCGGCAGTTGGATATAGAATCGCCAATTTGGATGAAACCAAATCAGCTAACTAAACTCTCTTAAACACTTCTTGCCACCTGCTGCAAACATACATATATGTGTACCCTTGCACAAAAATAAATGAAAAGCCTTAAAAATATTTCTTTTGTGAGAAATGGTTGTTTCTTTTTGGCAAATTGGTAATAACTATTCTGACCCTTTTGTTAAATAAAAGCGTAAATTTACTTAAAAATCGCCAATAAAGCTTAGTTTGGGATATAATTACACAAAGTGTATTCAGTTAATAAATAAATTGGTATATTACTAGTAGAATACCAACTAGTATGATTTTGTCTTTTTAAAAGCGGTTGATCAACTAGGAGATAGCTAACTAGTAGAATTTTGTCCGTTTCATACCAGTTGATTAAGTAGTAGAAAACCAACTAGTATAACTTTGTCCGTTTCCTACCAGTTGACCAACTAGTAGAAAACCAACTGGTTGAATTTTTCCTTTACATATGTACCAGTTGATCAACTAGTTTATTTTCATACTAGTTTAATTTTGCCTGCAGGGATGTTGGATGCATGTGGGTGTGTATGTAGTATGCAAGTACCCTGCAAAAAAGTTTTGCTTATTGTTAACAAATCAATCAAGTCTATAAAAGGAGTTCGCTGGCAGCGCTGCTTCTGTTAAGCACTCACTAGCCGTGTTTCACATACGGTGATCCTAACCCAGATAAAATTTTTTGCATGTAAATGCAACAACAAAGATTTCAGCTCGATTAAACCAGATAAATTGCTGGTTCAATTTCTGATCCGCCCTGTTCGATTTGTTTTTTCCGTGCTGATTTGGCAGCACAGTGCTTTTTTGATTTGGCAGAACTGAAAATTTACATTTGTGTATGTATACATATATATACATATACCCTGCAGTAAATTTGTTTCACTGCTAAATGATCATTGATCATTCTTTGTTGAATATTCATCACTATCGTTTTGCGTTGGTGCAAGCGTGCAAGCTATATTGAAAAAACCAAACGAAATACCATCTATGCGGTTATAAACCCACCCAGCCAGCTTGTATTTCGGTAGGTTTTTTGACATTCGGCAGATTTTCTGACAAATTATTCAATTTGACAACTATAAAACAAATTATATTTAAAATAAAAATATATGGAAATACAAATTTCAAATTTGCCTCTTGTAAGCTTCTACTTTGGCCGTAAGGGGAACGAAGAAGTCCGGAAGAAAAATTATACTGCGCACTGGCTTCTCCTTATAACATGGAATACATAGCTATCCCGCCATTTGAGTTTCATAATTTATTTCAGTAATTTAAATTCAAATTTCCAAAAAAATAATTTTTGAAATAGTTATTTTCAGTTAGTTTGAAGTTTAAAGTCAATCAAATTGTTTTTGAGGGAGTATTTGTCTCTTTTCAACGTACAGAAGAATTGTTTTTGCGCTATTATAACTCTGACGAGTTTTATGGCCGAGCTTCTCTCCCAATTCGAGGTGTGCTCCTTTAGTTTTTCCTACCATTGGACAGTTTTACGCCGGCTCCGAACGGAGTCATATAGGCATGAGGAAAGCAAACCATTTATTTGAAAAAATTTAGCAGCCTTTATATGAAAGCATTCACTGATGCCTCCTCATGATGAATTTCATCAGTGATTCATAAAGAATTAATTTCAGATTTTTACTGCTGGGTATATGTTGTATATGTTTCTTCTTCTTTTTAGTTCTTTTCAAGTGCAGCCAATTTTCATTATGAGCCGGATTGTTTCAGTAAAAATTTATCTTAACCCAGACCCAGATGTAATAACTGAAATGCCCCTACTATGTCTGCTCCTAACTCTCTAATAGGCACTTAAGCTTTAAACAGAACCAATCGCCGGGCGTGTTTTCGCGTGGTGCGGCGATAACATTTGTTTGCGAATATCGCCCAGTAAAACAGAATCAAGGCGAAATTGCCACATGCATATTTTTATAATTACGATGTTTCCTTACTTCTTCCATTGACTCTTCTCTTCTGTCCACATTTTCAATTTTTTCCACATCAAAAAACGTATATTTTTGTTTTATTACATGTTTTTATCAAGTTCCAAATAATTTATTTGACAGGCGATAGCGTCCAAATTAGAAATAAGTCTATTCTGACGAATTTTCGCCGGGCGATTTTCGCCAGCGTTTTCGTTCTGTTCATTCTCATATACTGCCGTGTACTTTAATCGTTTGACAGAACGCCGCGGCCGACGAAAATTCGTCCGACGCTGATTCTGTTTAAGCTATTATCTGGCCTTATTTTGCATGGCGGATAAGCCTCAGAAATAAAGTGTGTTCTCAGAGAGAGAGAGAGTACTCCTTATGGCCTGATGACATCAACACAGGAAAATCAGCCTTATTTTAAGCCTTACGCCATACAAATTTGCTACCCTTATAATTTTCAGGCCTTATTTCAGAAGCCTTTAAATCTGCTGTTTTAATTCTTAAATGAGGCTTAGATCTTTTGGTGGGTATGTATGTATGTATGTACATATGTATGCCTTCGGACGGGCTTTAAAAAATAACCATCAGTCGGCGGATTTCTCTTTCTGGGGTAATATTTATGGACCCATCCAACTACCAACAAATTAACAACAAATATCTCGTGAACTATAAGCCTTCTGCAGGTTTTGATTTCAGTTTTAAGATCTGTGAGAGGCCCTCTACCCCCATGAAACAGTTTTTTTACTTGGACTGTGGTTCCTTAATGTAAAGCCAGCCCTTTTGGTAGACAGATGAAAATCTGAGCAAACTAGAGTAGCAAAACAACAGCAGAAGCAACATAATGGGTGAGTTTCTAAGACTGAGCTGTTGTGCAACTGTTGAGTGTTTGTCTTAGAAACGCACTGTTGAGTAATTCCGCTCAGCTCAACAGTTGGCAACTTTTCGCCATTTTTTGCATCACAAATTTTCTTCGCTACTTGAGCTCAACATGTTGTGTAAAGCCAAACAGCTGATAAATTCATCAAGCCGTTTCTAAGACGAAACTGTTTAACTCAACTGCTACACAACTGTTGGCAACTGTTGAGCTCAACAGTTGCGGAGCAGCTTTGTCTTATGGTTCCAACAGTCATCAACGCCCGCACATACCCGTGTCAGCTGACACGATCTATCTTATGGGAGTTGCATGTAAACGAAATCTCACCGACGCTGACGTAAACCCCATAGCCGCCCGTATCGAAGAAATCAAACGAGTTTTGATTTTTCCCATAACAACGTGTCAGCTGATTGCTTTTGCTCAACGCGGTGTGGCCGAACGAACTTTTTTAGACACTAAAACATTTGAACGGTATTTTTCATTGTATTATTAAACGAAATCAATGCGAGTGTAAAATGTAATAGAATATATCTTTGTTCATAGGAAAAACCGCTTAAGTTTACTTAAGCGAAATATGAGTTATTAGATAATTGTTTAGCTCATTTATTGAAAATAATTATCATTTCTGTATATGTTATTAATTCACATGTAACCATTTTTAATGCCATTATTTTAGTTTCAAATAAACTTAAAATCGATATTATCCAGTTATAACTTTTATGTTTTTCGGATCATAACTTTTCGCACAGGATGAAATAAAAAAGTTGCATAAATAATGTTATAGTTGAAAAATGTACATGTTTGAATGAAATAATAGTTATTTTATATCCCTGCTACATAGGAAATGGATAGCGTATTTTTCAAATAAATTAGAAATTAGGCAATGAAAAGAAAAGAGTAATTTACGATAAATAAAAGTAATTTTTACTTCCAAATTATCCCTTTTACCATTTTTGAACGGATCAACGGATAGCTGGCCAGCGGGTAGTGAACAACTGATATTTTCCGTCATAAAATCTACACAGGCAAACAAAATTGCGACGAAGGCAGATTTTAGAAAATTGTTTGTGTAAGCACGAAATAAAAAATGCTTATGGTTATTCCTTTATTTATTGCCAAAAAAGTGTATTTTCTTTTACTTATTTTTCACTGTTCAACAAGAAAATTACAAAATGCATCAGAAATGCAACTCTGACTCCTGAGGAGGGACAGGACCACACCACTCAAAAAACTGTTTTTACACCGCCGTCTTTTGTTAACAATTTTTTATTGCGTTAAAAAATTAAGTTCCGCTTCGAATTCGTGTTCATGTGATCAAAACGCGTCGATTGACACCCCAGTTCTTGAAAATTTACCAATTTTCACCATGTCACCTAAACTAGATAATTACCAAAACTTTGAATAAAAAATCGCGCATATTTTTATTAAAAATTTTCGCCTACGTCTTTTTCTGAAAACAATGTATTTAAAAATATAAATCGAGAATAAATATCGGTACAATTTCAAATACATTATTTCAAATACGGCAACACTCACACTGCTGTTCCAAATAGAAAACAGCTGATTTTTGTGTTGTCATGCGGGCATGAAATTCGTTCAACTCGTTATGTTTACGGGTACTCGATTCGTTCGGTCGACTCGTTGATGACTGTCGGCACCCTTAGAAACTCATCCAATGACAACAAAAATAAAATTAAAACAAGAAGTATAACAACAACAACAACAACATCTACAGAAACAGCGATTCCACTTTTATGTATATAATCCACAATTTATATAACTTTATTAACTTTATTTAAAAATAAATACATAAACAAAATCTTTAAACGGGTTTTGGTACCTTGCCTAGAAAATCTACAAAATAAAACTCCTTCAGATTCATACACAATTCAACTTCGCAACCTTTGAAATACTCGACAATTGGAAAATTCAAATAAATCAAAAAGAAATTTTCTGTTTTAAATTGTAAAATTTTTTAGTGAATTACATATAAAAAAAATATTTATTTTGTAGAATTTTTTTTATACATATTTTTTTGTTAAAACATGACTCGTTGTATGCGACCGGGACGAATTACCAACAACGGTTATCTAAATTTTCTGCGCGAGTTCAGAAAGCGCTGCTGCGGCATGTCCGCAGTGGAAACGGTGCGTGCAGGTGCCAAGCAATGGCGTCGTCTAACATGTGCACAAAAGGACAGATATAGAGCAATGGTAAGTTTAACTAATTTTTGTTAGTTTTTTAGTTTAATTTTAAGTTGCCTTATTTCCAATTAATTGGTTTGTTGTTCTTGCAGGGTCGTAAGGGCAGTCGTCGTCGTCGTGGTAGGTCACGCATACGCCGCAAAAGAAGTTGCGGACCAATGAGGCGTAAACGACGCCGTTCGCGTCGTCGTTCTTCCTCATGTCGCCGTCCACGCAGATCACGCAAACGTAGCAGCAGTCGTAAACGTTGTAGGCCACGCAAACGTAGCAGAAGTCGTAAAAGTTGTAGGCCACGTAGACGTAGAAGCAGTCGTAAAAGTTGTAGGCCGCGTAGACGTAGCTATGGCCGTAAGCGTCGCAGGCCAAGCCGACGTAGCCGATGTGGACATAGGCGTAAGCGCTGCCAGAGACCCGGACCCGTGACGGCAAATGCTTTTCTCAATTTCTTACGCGCCTACAGACGTAAGCATTGTGGTCTAAAGCCGCAGGAGCTGGTGCAGAAAGCGGCGCGCCGTTGGTGTAAAATGTCGCCGGAATGCAAGCGACGTTTTATTAGACAGGTACGTTCGAAATGGGCATAGCGGCATATTTTAGCCCTTCATTTTTATGGAATAGAAGAATGCTGAAAATTATTTTTAATTCAAATTTTTTTTTTCTTTTATAGGCTTGCAAAATGGCGAAAAGCAAACGCAAAAGACGTAGTGCCAAATGCAGGAAATGTTAATGGGTTAATGTTTTATTTATGTGCATGTATGTAAATGTGTGGGCGCTTTACCATTCATGCAATATTCGTCCAAAAAAATTGTATGTGATAGCTTATATTTTGAAATAAAATGATGTTATTATTGATAAGCCAGCCTTTGACCGACTCTCTCGACTAGGAATAAGTGCATGCGAGACTAGTTGTATTAGTCGCATGCTCCCTTGCAAGTGATCCCGGGCACATTCCAGATTAGTCGCATTTTTTGTAGGGTAACTCTGGTCATATTAAAGTGTTCCACCATAATAAATCCTTAAGCATTTATTAAATGTGAACTGGAAAAAGTAGCCTATCGGTAGGACAAATTCAAAACAAAAATTTCCTTTCGACAAGAAATAACGTGCCACAGCCCACAAAACTTCGCGCTATAAACCAGAAACCATGCGATTTTAAAGTTGATATGTACATACATATGTACGTCCTGTGCGTTTAAACTTTAGAGTCTCTAACTAATGAAGTCCTTCCATCAAAAAAATACACAAAGTTTATATGTAGTTATGTAGCACAGCATCCGAACTGCACACCTCTTTGTTGCTGTTCACTCATTTTACGTGACACCAATGTGAACGAGTTATTCCCAGGGACGTAACGGTTATAAGAGAAATGGGGTAAAAGTCATATTTAACCATTATCATGAGAAAAAAAAAACCGTTTTGGGCCTGAATAACCGTTATGGCAACCAAAAAAGTGTTTTGGGCTTGAATAACCGTTATGGCAACCAAAAAAATGTTTTGGGCCTGAATAACCGTTATTCAGATTTTTATTTTTTTTGGTCAGTTATAAAAATCAAGCCTATTTATTTGTCAATATTTCTGGGCGATATTGGTATCAAATGAAAGGTGTTGAGCAGGGATTGTAGCTCTTATTGTGTCATATTAATAAAAGCCAAGCATTTGAGATTTCAGACCTTTTACTCAAACTTTGAAATTTGGTTCATACAAATTAATGTCAAATTTCCGAAATCTTGAGTAAAAGCATTTGCTTGATTTTTATTAATACGGCCCATTACCTCTTTTCATTTGATACCAATATTGCTTAAAACATTCCAGGGCATCCGGGTCCACTTTTCACCCATAACTGGGAACCCGACCTACGAATCTTAACAAATACACTTCTATGTAAAAGCCCTGCTCAACACCTTTCATTTGATACCAATATCGTCCAGAAATATTGACAAATAAATAGGCTTGATTTTTATTGCTGACCAAAAAAGAATAAAAATCTGAATAACGGTTATTCAGGGCCAAAACAGTTTTTTGGTTGCCATAACGGTTATTCAAGCCCAAAACACTTTATGGTTGCCATAACGGTTATTCAGGCCCAAAACGGTTTTTGGTTTTTATAATGGTTATTAAGGCTGTGTGCCAATCGGTAGAAAAAATGAAATTTTGACATAAGGGAGTAAAATTTTGGCAGTATTCGTGGTGAATTCTAGTGTCATAATTTTACCTAGCTCAATGGGCTAGGTAAAATTTTGACATTTTGTAATTACATACATATACAAGTAACACAAATATTTAAAAACAAAATAACATTAGATAATTACATGAATAAATTTCTTCTGCTTCCATCAATATTGCCATCAGCAATTATATTCATTTTACGTTTTAAAATTCTATCGTTGTTCGTTTTCGCCCAAAAGTTTATCTTTGTAACTGTCAAAATTTTCTCTTCCGTTTGGCACAGCAAAATTGGTTTTTTTTTTCTCAACATGGTAAAATTTTCTACCTCATTTTCCCATAGAGAAAAATGTTACCGATTGGCACACAGCCTTAGGACCAAAAGAAGATAATGCCGGAATCATGGTATGAGTATACCAGGTAAAACAAACGTCAAGTTTTCGTAGCCATATTAACCACCTGACAATTAAGCAGATTATGACATTTCGTGCTGCCATACTCAATGATAAAAATCCTCCATTAATGGCATTTTTCACTGCTTTGTTTTAAAAATAAATTGTAACCATGGTATTCATAGTAACGAATTTTTTCAATTTGAATTGAAAGAAATTTTTTCAATTTGAAAAAATTACACATCCTGCAGTAAATTTGTTTCACTGCTGAATGATCATTGATGATTCTTCTGAGTACAATTTTTATTATTATTATTAATTTTTTTTTTTGAAAAAAGCAAACCATTTATATGAAAAATTCAGCAGTCTTTATTTGAAAGTACTCACTGATGCCTCCTCAGTCATAGATGAATTTCATCAGTGATGCATAAAAGATTCATTTCGCATTTTTACTTCGCAGAATATCAGTTTAGCCGTACTACAAAGTAGCCCCTTTTCGGTATTCTCGGTGAGTTTTTGATTTAATTTAGTAGTTACGATCACTTTTAATTTAGGCTTTGTGATCACTCTGGTATATAGTTTGGGGAGGTTTTGGAGATTGATCTATTATAACTCCATATCGTCGCATAAAGTGCAATACCGCGTATCCGCTACCACCCAAATTTTACAGGAGACAGTAAAAACTGTTTTAATTCAAAACGGTTCGGAATTTTGCAAACCCACATCCAAACCAAGGTAGATTTTTGGATTATATTCTTAATCCAAATATAATTTTGGCGAAAAACAGTTAAATGTGCAGTTATTGGCTTACTTATGTATTTAAAAGCGGTTTTGCGTCTTTTATTTTGTTCAATAGTGACGTATAGGCGGTTTTGCAGGCGTACGAAAAACTTTTCTTCAATAAAGCAAAGTTATAATCCATTTCGTGTTTATGAAAGTATAATCAACTTTAGTACATTACAGTACAGTTATAAAGCAATAACACTTATTATTCGCGGTATTGGTTCGAAAAATTTCCTTAAAAAAGGCGGTTTTGAAACTGTGTCATTATTTGGAATTGCGTTGTGTGAATCTCAAAATTGTTGCATGAATGGATGGGGACGGACGCCAGGAATGTATTTTTGGTGAAATCTCATTTTTGGCAAAAATGTCACGCGGATTTGCACTTTAAACGACGATATGTATGTACACCACCATACAGCATTTCAGTCTATATATGTATGTATGTACATATGTCCAATCCAATTACAAACAAATATGTACCCTTTTAACAATATGAGTTGCTTATTTCCGCGGTGCAATAATACCAAATATGGCTGCAAAGACGGTGATATAAAATTTTTCCAATTTCCGACGATACCCTTTATTCACGGAGAGTGTATGAAGATTTGTGGAGTGAGCGAGGAGGAGCTACGGGAAGTTCCATAAATCTGCTCACTAGTGCCCTTTCTCTTTCTGTCCTTTGATTCCTGAAATACCCAAACTTTCAAACAAAAATCTACGCATTCAAAAAATAAAAGTCTGGCATCGCTATACTCCAAAACTGACATAAGATCAAACTTCCAAAATCTGCTTTTTAATCAAAAAGACAGCCGCTTCACACTGACATTCGATATTAGATGTTGGATTGCAAACATGTTCACTGCCACTAACATATTTTGTTGAATTTTTTCATAAATTTTACAATTTTTCATCGAAAGAAAACAATTCGAATTTATTTAATGTCAAACGCCCGACTTAGTAGAGAAATGTTCAACTCAGGCGTTATACAGGGTTGCAATAAATATACGATATTACAAAAATTTTACGATCAAACGCTTGAGGTCACAATGCGATTTGCTTCATATATTTCCATACATTTCTACTCACTTGTCAGAAGCGCGACCGACCGAACGCCAAATTGCGATTCCGGCATAAAGGTTATTTTTGCGTAAGCTTTTCACCACACTAGAAAAAATAACCGTTATTTTCGGTCCCTGGTTATTCCATAAAAGTCACATGACCAGCCGAGTTATAAAATAAGGTGAAAAAGTAAAGAAAAAAAAAATGCAAGTAAAAACTCGTTCAAGAATAAACTTCTTTGTCAACCTGTGCATTTTACACTTTTATGCTAGGAACCGCAACAGCAAGAGCATAAAGAAGCAATTTGAGAGGCGCTGACTATGCCCAATGCCCAATGCCCAGCGCTTTTGCCGCGCCACATTATGGCTTGTGTAAATGCGTAATGAATGTGTGCTAAAGTTTTTTTTTAAGATGCAGTGAAACCGGTAAATAATGTTCAAGTTTGGGATAAAAAGAAAGAAAAAGAAAAAAAGTAAAATTAAAACAATGAAACCAAAAGTCATTCAGTCAGCCGGCTTTTAAGTGCGTTGATGCGATGACGAAGACGCAGATATGGCAGAGCTTCATAATGCGTGCTCATTGATAGTTTCATGGCGTGTTAGATATGCTAAAGCATACATACATACATACTGCAGAATCTACAGTGTAGCTGCTGGACCGGGAATAATAGAATGCTTTTGTGTCGAAAACCCTCGCATTGTTTTTGAAAAGTTCCATTGAAATACTATGTTCATGCCAGATTGGAGGGAGATCGCTTTTGTATATTTCTGTACATAACTAACATAAGTTTCCTTTCTTTTCATTTATCCCTACCCAAAAAAACTTATGTGTGATTTCTTTGCATGCACAGTTGAGTTCATTTCCACTGAGTTCTTTTATTCTATTCAAACCTGCAAATTTCCTTGAAATACATACATACATGCATATGTATGAAAATAGGTAATACAAAAATGTTACTTTATTTAAAGGCAAATGAACAATAAGGTTTCTGAAGAATAGAAAAACAAATGCATTATAATTGAGTCATTCATTTCAATGTGATCTTTAATATCACCTCAGCCAACATTTATTATTGTTGAAGTGACAAAAAGTTACTTCAAGAAGCGAAATCAAACGCGGAAATAGCGCTTTCTCCAATTTTTCATATCTTCATTCGAAAAATGGTAGTATCCGTTAACGCGCCTTTTTACTTTGTCTACAAATTGTAAGAATGTACAATTTTATTTCGAAACCGAATCGCAGTTGTCGATGACAATACATATGTATGTATCTATGTATTTAGATTTTGGCGACTAAAGGCGGATTCATCGTACGACTTCAGAACTTTTCTGTCATGTGTTTGTTGTTGTATTTTCGGAGTGTGTGCGGAATTCCGAAAAGTTCTGAACGCTTTTTATTAGTTAACTCAAACTCAACTTTAGTTCTGAAATCGAAGAAAGAATCCGCCTTAAGTGTTTTGTGAAAACCCCATGAAACATACATATATTTACATATATACCACATAGCTATTTATAAAATTATGAGTCATATTCCCGTCTTTTTCGTTCACTCCGCACGTTTAAAATAATCATAAATGCGCTCATTTTCTGATCATAAAAGTGTCTTTTTTCGGTAGAAAATGGTACCCTCCGTCCGGCTCTTCTTGGGCAGTCGTATTCGAGCCTTATTTTAATCGTAGGTATTTTAATCACTTTCGAGTACGTTTCGATTATATTTTTTTTTGGATTTTCTCAATCGTTTTTGAATCTTTCTTTGGTAATTTTTGATTCTTTTTCTGATCGTTTTTGAATCTTTTTCAAACTTGGCAAGGGATGACGGAAATTCGTTCCAAAATACATTGCAATCCTAACCTGTCGGAAAAGCAAACAACAGAAGGGAGATTTGTCAATCATTTTTCCGATAATATACGAGTCTCTTTCGAATCTTTTTTTGGTAACTTTTCAACCGCATTTCTCTCCCATCTATCTATCCTCTACATATGTATATGTATTGCCCTTAGCCTTACCTTTACCAGTAACGCAAAGAGAACTTCCATGACCAGCCTTGGTCCACATTTTGATGAAAACTTCTGAAATAGTTTTTTGAATTTATAAAATAGGAAGGCATGAAGTTTAAAAACGTCGTCTATATCGATTTTTCTTGTCATCTTTAAACAAGTTTCAAGGCAAATTAATAGACCTTGATTCATTGACTTTACCAAAGACTTTATTTCAAAATGGAGCCACTAGTTTCTCATCTGTAGAAATTAAATTATCAACAATGAACTTCGGAAAATAAAAATTCAATGCCAACTTAAAAACCCACATGTTTCTAAAAAATTGTAACCATGTTGCTGATGTCTTTCAAGAGCCGTAGATAAAGGGGCAATTGAAATTCTACACCTTTTTCAGTTTAAATTCAGAAACTTCCAATTGATATTCAGAAAATTACAATTGAAATTCAGAATTTCCATTTGAAATTCAGAAAATTACAATTGAAATTCTGAACTTCCATTTGAAATTCAGAAAATTCCATTTCCTCACAGTACTCAAGAAGTTTTCTGAATTTCAATTTTTATTTTCTGAATTTCAAATGTAATTTTCCGAATTTCAAATGGAATTTTCTGAATTTCAAATGTAATTTTCTGAATTTCAATTGTAATTTTCTGAATTTCAAATGCAATTTTCTGAATTTCAAATGGAATTTCTGAATTTCAATTGTAACTTTCTGAATTTCAAATGGAAATTCTGAATTTCAATTGTAATTTTCTGAATTTCAAATGGAAATTCTGAATATCAATTGGAACTTTCTGAATATCAACTAAAAAAGGTGTAGAAAGATGAATACGTAAATCTATAAAAAACGATATTTACATACAAGAAGAAACACTCAAACCACAACATACATGTGTGCATGTACATATGTAAGTATGTACTTAGAAACTACCCAGAAGGAAACTCCATCTATAGTTCCAGGGCCATTTTCTGAGGACTGAATGATTCCAACTCAAACATGTTTGAAGTCTTAGGTTAAACGGCATAGTGTATAATCACAAGTGAACGGGCTCATCGAAAATTCGATTAAAAAAAGTCGATATGTCATCGGAAAATGTCAAAATCGGGTACAGTTTGGTATGGCGGCGACTTCCGGGGGTACAGATTGGTTGGCGTCTGGATGTGGTTGTTGTAAGAAAATGGACCATAATGACATGGTCGTAGCAATCAAGACAGATACGCAATTCCGGAATTGGGAATTGAAAAAACAAATTCATAATTACGAAAAGAATTTAAGTCTGAGTTCCTAAAACGAAATTCCCGGAGAGGACGTAAACGCCAGCTATTCCACGAATAACATGTGGAAGAATGTAAAATCAACAACCTAAAAAGAGAAAGTAGCAGAGCAACTTCTATTGCTTTCACGATCGTCATTGGGCCATAACAACAACTTCAAAATCAGCTGAGCACAGCTGTTCGACCTCTTTGACTCACATCCCATAGTCAATTCACTGTTCTCTATACGCTTACGATATTCACAAAGTGTCATAAAGTCATATGTCATATTAAAATATTGTACGGAAATAGTTATAAAAAAAACTTTCCCTAAGCTCTGTGAAGAAGTAAGCAAAAACAGCTGATTAAATACGACGACCCAAAAACATATCGTGCAGAGTTTTATTTATTTAGTACACATACAGCATAGAATGAAACAACAAAATATTATGACTTACGACGATATGACGTAATATGACTAGGGATGGCAAAAAAAATTAAATAACCGATTAACCGCTTTTTAGGTTAATCGAAAGCGTTCGATTATTAATCGCGAATAATTGTGGGGAACTAACCGATTATAACCGTTTTTCGATTACAATTATTCCTTAAAAAAATATATATGTAATAAACGAAAAAAATCGTCATTTATTAGGAAAAATCGTCAAAATTACGATAAAATCGTCTATTCGGGAACTGGAGGAAACATTTATTGCGGTTTTTTGGATATACTCACAAAACCGTAGGTAACCGAATTCGGACTCGGATGAAAAGGCGGAAATTCTCAACTTCGATTATTTCCTTTCGATTATTTTCGACTTGAGAGGAAAAAGGTTAATCGAAAAAATAATCAAAAGGAAAAAACCGATACATTTTAACCGTTAACCGAAAGAAATTAACCGATTATAATCGTTTTTCCGGTTATTGTTGCCATCCCTAAATATGACAGCTTGTGAATCCCCTAACTATGTTAAAAGTTTTACTGTTGCCATATTAAATTATTTTTTTCGATCGAGTGTAGGTACTTTATACTTTAGAAACGCTCTGAGTGCTCTGAAAAAGCGGTTTAATCTTAAGGTCTTTGCATCATGCTTAAAACACAGTGTTTCGGAACTAGAGATTTTTCTTGCAGGGAAAACCTGCACAACCTTTTCAAAAATTGTAAAGCTGCTTTTAAAATTTCTTCTACTTCGCACGTCTGTAACAACATCATAGTACAAAGTTCAAAGATACTCGTAGATACATAAATGAACAATTAATAAAGAAATTTCGTCGAAAAAGAGACAATTAAATAACAACAAGCAATTAACAATGGTACGAAAATGTATGTAATATAACAACAGCAAAGTAACACATAAAGTTGATATAACAAAAAGAACAATAACAACAACGACAAATACTACATAGTGGATACATAGTAAACTAAGTAGTAGACAAAACATCAAACGAAATGCGCAGCAGCATCAGCGGATCCATGGAACAGCGCAGAGTCAGAATCACATAAATGGAACCCCAACAGCGTTCTTCGTCTCCCAAGACAGGCAAGAGTCGGCACAAAATGTTCAAGTGTTTATGCATAGAAACATACAAACATATCTACATATGCCCAGTTTCAGCTTGCTTCAGATGAAAAAAGTAGCAACAACCAAGGCCGTATCTAGGGGGGGGGGGGGGGGTGGCAGGGATCAATCCCCCCCCCCCCGAAATTAATGCGATAAAATTTTTTTTTATAATATAAATATGCTTAATTGTATTTTTTAGAAGCATAGAAATCATATAAAAAGTTAGTCTCAATTATTATTTGTATCTATGTATGTACTAGCAAGTACCCGGCTTACTTCGTTGCGCCGCAAAAATTAAATATACTGATGTTTAGCTTTGAGTAGAGTGTAAAAATGGGTTACACATTCATATTTTGTGCTTGTTTTCTGCAAGGAATGTAATATACCACCCTCCTTTAGATGAAATGCAAACACTTTAAAATTAAACAACGTTGTAAACAATACATTTATTAACAACAAAAAACTCAAAGTTATAATAATTCAAACAACGTTTAGTACCTACACAGAGCGAAAACCACCTAATAAAATAGAACAAAAGTAAGAAGATATCTCTATAGTTTTTCTTTAAGAAGAATCCCTACTTACTTTTAATGGGATAGTCTTTTTAATAAAATCAAGAAGAAATCTTCGAATATATATGTGAATATCTCCTTGAATTAATAAAGAGGGCGTTCTTCTTATTTTTATTAGGTTATCTAATTAAATTTATTATAAAGTTAGTCTTATATACATACATATGTAAACTGAGTTAGCGGTTCATAGTCGACAACAATAATGCGTAAAGAAAAGTTGAGTAGAAAGTTTTTTATTTATTGTAAGAAGGTATACTTTTAAATAAAATTAAAAAGATTTACCTCCCAAAAATAAGAAGAAATCTCTATGGAAATATCTTCGTCTCTGACTTCTGCCCTCTTTTTGGGCCACGAAGCTGCTCAAAGAGACAATCTTCTTATTTTTATGAGGATTATTTGGCTCTGTGTACATTAGTAGGCAAATTAGTTCATAAAATAAGGTACATCTTGTTCATTAATTAAAAACTTCCGTGAACACAACATACTTTGTTTTGTTGCCATTTCCAGGTATAAGAAAACTCTGGTTTTGTTGTGAACCAGTTCGCGACAGAGCGACATACATTTTACCGTGAGAAAACACCTCGTTGCGAAGGTCTACCCCAATATAGCTAAATGTTTTCCCTTGGGACTTACAAAAAAACGCAAATTTCACTCATACGACCCATGAAAAGGGAAGAATGTTCCATATAGTTTAAATCCGGTCTGTAGTTAAATGCTGATTTCGTATGAATCGCCACATGTCTCCTCTGCATTCCACGCAACCGTGAGTTCTCTAAACGATTTGCATGTTCAGCGACTGTCCCGTTTCTTCTGAACCTAATTTGGCGCCTGTTTCCAGAAGATATAGATAACTGCGGTTTTGCTTTTGGCATGTCTAAGAAATTGTTTAACAAAATCATAAACTTATAATTAACTTAATTGGGTAAGAGCTTAATTTAAAATTTTACCATTGAAATTAATGGTGATTTCGTTTCATCAAAAAAATGCGCATTTTTGTTACACTCTTCAATTTTCCGTTTTCGTTTAAATGAAGGTAAAACGTCAAACAGAATATGTCTTCTTTTTTTAGTGGTTTTATTAGGCTAGTGGATCTAGTGGCAATTTAGTGTAAAAAAACTACATAAGTTTTGCACTTGCTACCCTGTTTTCGTTTCCTAAAAATGTACACTTCAGTGGTGTAAAAAACTCACACTTTTTACCCTCTGAAGCTTTGACAGGGTAGCTGGTTGCACTGAAAATCAGCTGACGAAAATTTTATTTGACAGATAAATTTGGTGAAATTAATTGGATTTTGCAATAACAATTAAGTATGGGTGATAAGCGAAACCTAATTATTCATGCACATAGCATAGCAAACGGGGCAGATATGTATGTAATTTGAATTTGAAATGTTTTTTTTTTAGTTAATCCCCCCCCAAAATGAAATCCTGGCTACGGCCTTGGCAACAACAACAAGAACAACCAAAATAAAATCCAGCAAACAGCATCTCCAGCGTAAATCTTTAAACAACAACAACAACAGCAGCAATCAAATAAGTTATTACTCGACACAATTGGCATGCCTGGTCCCCCCATTCACTCGCAAGACAAAAAAAAAAAAAACAAGAAACGAAACCAAAACCAAAAAAAAAACAAGATACCAACAAAAGATCGGCCCTTTTCATAAATTTAAGCCCTTTAGACAAGCAGCCCAACGCGAACGATGAACATTCGTGAAGCGAGCTAAAAAAAAAAGAAGGCGATTTTAAATGATGCACCGCCAGTCATTGCTGTCCTTTAGCCTTTACGGCCAAACGGGCAGGAAGACAAGCATGAAGGCAGGAGAGGCGGGCAAGCAGGCGGAAGCGCGCTGATGACAACACATGACAAACCGCCGAAGAACATTGAATGGGTAGAAAAGAGGAGGAGTAATAGGGCATATGCGAATGGTTTATGCGGAATGGGGAGTGTGTCACCGTGGGGCAAGTAAAAAGTAGATACAAGTACAATGTCATAAAATTAAGCTGTAAATAAAAAGCAAGAGCCATCGTCATCTCGCGCAAACATAGCCCCCACCGAAGGGAATTTTCGTTTTGTTTTTTTTTGTTTTATTCTTTTTTGTTTTCTTCTTTTTTTCGATTTGTTGTTGATGTCAATACCAAAGCCGCCAGAAGACAGAAATGTATGGGCACCATGCGTTCTATCAATCGTGCCGAATTGTGAGCGTACACGGTAGCTGATGAGCGTTCATCATTAAATTAAAGTCCCCCCTGCTTGTGAGCGGAGAAGATACTCGCGTACACTTGAATATACACACGGATATAGTGTACTTACAGAGATGTATACAAGTGCGTACAGACATATGTACAAAAAGGTTAATCTGAGGAGGTGCTGCGGTTTTGTGCTGTGAACATTTGCTTGTGCCACATGTGACGCTCTTCCAATGAATTCAATAAAGTGTCTACTTCGTCCTAAGTGGTAGGGCAGTTATAGAAAAGCTTTTGTGCTTCTTCATCAAGACATGTTTGGCCACAGTAACATAAGAGGTTTAAACGGAAGCTGGAACTACGTTATACAGGGTGAGGCAAGCCGAATGACTGAAAGGTTAAAACCTGACCGTAGGGTTAAAATTAACGAAGGCGGGGATATTTTGCTCGAATCTGGCGATACAAAAGTATTTTAGGCTCTTGGACTGGAATGGAATTGTGGTAGCCCGGGAAAAACTATGTTTTTCTTACGCACTCAGGCATGCTTGTCCATTGTACTTAAGGCCTTTAGAAAGAATCAGCATGTAGGGAAAAGGTGGGATAGTGGTATCAGAGTTCCTCTGAAAATTTCCCAGATTCTTTAATAAATCTGAGAAGTTTGTCGATCCATGTCCCATGGTCTTGTAATCTACCCTATAAGGGCCCGAAGTTCACTCCTTCTTTGCTTGAGGCCTTGTTAGGCTTTTTCATAAAGCTATCGTACTACTGTAGTATATTTCAGGCTGAGATTTATGCTGCCTTCACGCAGTGGAATTAGCGATCCCGAGCTCAGCATTCCTAACGTGGGAAAACCTCTTTATTGACAGCCAAGCAGCAGTTAAGGCGACTGCAGCTGCGACAACTACGTGGCTGTGTGCGAGGCAGTACAACTCTGCTTGAGAAGATGACTCTAATTCCGGGCCCGGTATTTTGACTCATGTGAGTAAATGAGAACCATCACACACAATCTTTCTCATAGGTTTGCCAGGGTTCTGGTCTAATCTAATGGATTCTTGGAAACCAAAGAATCGAGGAAAATGAGAGATCTTACATCTCGGAGAGAGAGGGAGGAATATAGAGATACATATATGGGCTCTGCATACTTCGAATCCGGGACTTAAATTATATATTGAAACTCCCAAAGTCCTGCATTCCAAGCAAGACATAATTGCCTCAAATTGATGTTGGTATCATGACGCATATTGATCTATGTGAAATTGTTAGGATTGGCCAACTTAAATCGGTCATGTCGTAGAATAAATTGGCTCGCCGATTTCTTACAATATCCAGTAAGCATATAGGTTTGAGAACTAGATAATATTCGTCAAATGTTTGCAGGAATAGCAATAGCTGTACCACTTGTTTTATATTTTCTTAAGGGTTTAAGGAATAACTTTAACTAGGCTATTCTGTCTTTCCAAAGACAACTATCTTTCAAAAGGAAACACAAATTTCTTTCCTCTTGAAAGATAGTTGTTTTGTTTTGGAAAGACAGTTGCCAGAATAGCCCTATAAGTGTCAGCTTCGACAATTAATGCGGAATAGGTTATTATTCAATTCAAAAAACAAGAGTTAATCTTCCAGAGCAAAACGTAACTTTTGTGGTCAGTTCAAGCCCATTCCTGAAGGCCACAATGTTTGTTGGGTGTTTATGGTCTTTTTTCCATAAGTAGATTAGATATCATTGCAAAAGCTTGCTGGGTAGAACTATAAAAAAACGAGCTCACAAAAAATGCTGACGCGGAAAACCCCTTTAGCGCAAAAATTCTAAAAAGCATTTTAGAAAGCATAACTAATAAGTATATGGGAATAATGCTTATCAATAATGAATCAGACTAGCAAAAAGCAGACAGACGTGTTGTGCTCTAGTGCTAGTGAATGTACAAGTTCCAAACATTTTTTTGCTACTTTGGCTTTAAGAACATAAAAAATTCATAAACTGCACTGCAATAAATAGATATGTAGATAGTGAGTACATGTGTCGCGTTATTACATTAACCATAACACGTAACATTGTGGTTACGAAGGATATGTATTTATCTGCATAAAATATTGAAAGCATTTAATACCACCCTCATATGCGAACGAACGTAACATAAACAAGTTTCATTTCCCCACACATTCAAACATATTTCAAGTTGCATTCATGAGTATAATAAGCAAAATATAATCACAACCATACAAAGTGTGCGGACGTCCGTTAAAAGATGAATGTTATCATCAAAAAAAAAAAAAAAAGAAATAACAAAAACAGCAATATCGAAGTTTGGTAGATATAGGTACATATAACTGGCACTGCACAACATCAACGTCAACATCAACATCCTCCACCTTCTACAGCTCAGCCCACCCCGTGTTTATTTATCAAATAGCAACCACCGTCCACGCCGCCACCTGAAACTCAGCGGCATTATGAAGTCAAAATAAATTCATAATAAGTTCGACACTCACGACGGCGCGTGCTGACAATCTGTGACATTACGTCGTGCCAGAGCTTCCATAACAAAAGAATGTGAAAGAGAAGGACGTTGAAGTTCGAATGTAGCAGATTTACATGTAACTTGTTGGAATTTCACTATACTCGTATCGACGCCTGAGTAAAAGGTCACCCTATTTCAAAAGTTGTTTCAAAAACGCCCTAATTCAGAATTTGTTTCAATCACGTCCTATTTCAGAAAATTATTCAAAACGCCCTATTTCAGAGAAATATATACGGAATTTTCTATGAAATAGGGCGTTTTTGAAACAATTTTTGAAGTGTGCGATATTATAATCAGCCGTCGGCATATAGCATTTTCAGGTCAAATGAAACCTTTTTCAAGTCAAGTGAAACTTTTTTCAGCTCAAGTGAAACTTTTTGCAAGTCAAGTGAAACGTTTTTCAACTCAAGTGAAACTTTTTGCAAGTCAAGTGAAACTTTTTGCAAGTCAAGTGAAACTTTTTTCAAGTCAAGTGAAACCTTTTTCATGTCAAGTGAAACTTTTTCAACTCAAGTGAAACTTTTTTCAACTCAAGTGAAACTTTTTTCAAGTCAAGTGAAACCTTTTTCAAGTCAAGTGAAACTTTTTTCAAGTCAAGTGAAACCTTTTTTAAGTCAAGTGAAACTTTTTTCAAGTCAAGTGAAACTTTTTTCAACTCAAGTGAAACTTTTTTAAATTGAAATTAAACCCTTTTGCAATGGAAATGAGATTCAAAAAAGTTTAATTTCAATTTAAAAAGGTTCCAATTCAATTGAAAAAGGTTTCACTTGACTCGAAAAAAGTTTAATTTGACCTGAAAATGCTATATTGAGTATTACTTGGTTAATAATTCAAAAATTATTGGAGATTTTTTCATTCGCACCTTCGCTAATGATGCTGGAAAGGGATTGGGATTTTATGCAATTCTAGAACTTAAGCATTCTCCAGCAATATTTAACCTTAAAATATGGCACTTTTTATCTTGCTACTATTGTAACAAATGGTTTTATTTTATTGTTTATATACTACATCACAGCTGAGTATATTATCACATAAATGTCCACTTGCATCTCTACATATCACCCCTCACATCAAGTAGATACACGCGTATTAATACGTGACGAGAATGAATGTTGCATAAACTTTTATTTATATATGTAAGTATGTTGGTATGTAGGAGAGGGTGAGAGGGTGATGTTGCCCTAATTCGCATAATTATTATTAGTTCAATTTGAGTTTAGCAAGTAATGCTGCCTTCTATATCCGATTATTGCAGGCTTTCTGTTAGATACGCAAACACATACACACATACATACATACATACATAAATACGCAATACAAAATTGGTTTTGTATGCCACCATAGTATTGTGCGTTTAATCCCAAAGGACAAGGGGACAGAGGACATGCAAATTATTTAGATTGTTTTTTTGTCAATCGAATCACCCTCGACAGCAATTTAATAAGGGGTTTGTCAATTAAAGGGGACAAGAAATGTGTGACAAGCTTTGCTAGCAATTTAACCAAAGTTGTAGGTAACTAGTGTTTTAGAGGAAAAAATTTCAGGCTCAACAAAACTTTCTATCAAGAATTTGGCATAAAACCAAGCTTAGACGAGATATTAGACAGTAGTAAGCTGCTGCGGATTTTGAAATGCATGGGAAATAATTAATACTAGTATCGCCGGTGCTCGAAATTCGACCATGCAATTTATTTTTTCAACTTTGTATTGGTACAAAAATTATTCCTTTTGGCGGAGATATTTATTTATTTATTTATTTAAGTCTATGATTACATGAATCTTACAGACTAGATAGAAGGTTGTATAAAGGTATGATGACATTATTTACATATTTTAATTCAAAAAACAATGTAACCAATATACAAATAATAAAAAATACCATGTAGGTGGCGAGCGTGTCATAAAGGGCACATTGGGCCAGAAAGGACCCAAACTAGGATAGAATTCTGCGAAGTTTAGTGATATTTAAATGAATATAAAATGTAGTTAAATATACCCAGTAAGGGGCTAGCGTACCATAAAGGGCACTTGGGCCTGAAAGGACCCTGTCAAAGATTGAACTTTAGTATTGACTTAAAACTAGAGATACAAAATTTTTTACGACTATGCTATTTAAAAAGAAAGTATAATCAAATAACCTAATTAAATAATTCATTTAGCAAAAGTTTAAATTTAGATTTAGGCATAGAGAAGTCGAGAGTAGTGGAATTCATGATGGAATTATAATCCTTAAGCGTTCTGTAAACAGGAGAGTTAGAAGCGTAAAGAGTTCGGACTCGACCTAGATAAAAAATATCATGGTAACGAAGACTTCTTGTAGGGATATTGAAATGAATGCATCCAAGAAGGTAAGTACAATCAATAACTCCTCGT
Organism: Urophora cardui; assembly: GCA_960531455.1. NCBI lineage: Eukaryota > Metazoa > Arthropoda > Insecta > Diptera > Tephritidae > Urophora > Urophora cardui. The sequence continues at coordinate 143,225,601 of OY482672.1, forward strand.
AAGATGTCGTAGACAAAAATGAGAGAGAGTACTGTCCTTCTGGAGCTTAACGATTTTAAATGAATAAGCTGACATCTAGCACTATAGGAAGGTATCGGATCAGTAAAGTGTAAGGAGCGCAGGGCGAAACGAAGAAAAATTTTTTGAACTCGCTCAAGCCTCCGGATGTGACAGTCGAAGTATGGCCGCCAGATGAAGATAGCATATTCTAACTTAGAACGTACAAATGCAGTATAGAGAAGTTTCAAAGTATAGGGGTCAGAGAATTCAGAACTAAATCGACGGAGGAAAGAGAGCATAGAATATGATTTTGCAAGAGTACAATTCATGTGGCTATGAAATAAGAATTTGGAGTCGAAGACAACACCAAGATCAGAAATTTCATCCACGGTGCTCAGTAAAGAGCCATCGATGAAGTATGATGTAGGAACCAAAGAACGAGATTTACTGAAAGACACATGAAAACACTTCTTTAAATTTAAATGCAGTTGATTTTTACTACACCAGTTAGCAACATTATTAAGGTCAGATTGAAGTTTGGTAGAATCTAAAACACTTGAAATATTCAAGAAGATTTTTAAGTCATCTGCGTATAAAAGGAATTTCGAGTGATTGAAGCAACCCGAAATATCATTTATAAATAAAATGAATAACATGGGACCTAAGATACTTCCCTGCGGAACACCAGACGTGGCCATAAAAGCTCGGGAAGCTGCATTATCCACAACGACGTTGCACAAGCGTGAAGCGAGATAAGATTTGAGCCAAGCAAGGAAAATGGAATGAAATCCTAACCGTTCTAGCTTAGAGATTAATATTGGATGGCTGATTTTGTCGAACGCCTTTGAGAAGTCTGTATAAACAGCGTCGACTTGCTCACGATTATTGAAAGCCGACAGACAAAACTCAGAGAAAATTGTGAGATTTGTCACGGTAGATCTGCCCGACATAAAACCATGTTGGTTATCTGAAATTAAACGTTTAACTGCGAAGTATACTTTTTGCTTAACTATAAATTCAAACAGTTTAGAGACTGTCGACAGTTTGGCAATTGGACGATAATTGGCAACGTTGTTCTTGTTACCTTTCTTGAAAATAGGTGTGATAGAGGTAACTTTCCAAGCATCAATAAATATGCCTGCCTCCAGTGATTTGTTGAAAATTAACAAAAGCGGGTAAGCAAAAGCTGGACAATTCTTGAGGAGTATAGAAGATAGGCCATCTACATCGGTTTGTGAGGACGATTTGATGTGCAAAATGCCATCAATCACATCTTCGAGTGTTAAAGTAAGTGATCCAAAATTAAGAGGGGAATCTTGGCAGTCCTCTGGCAAGAAATTTGAAACTGAGTTCGTATTAGGCTCAAAGTTAGAGCTAAAGAAATCAGCAAAGAGATTTGCAGCTTCCGCGGCGGAATACGCATAGTTATCCTTATAGAAAACTTCCGAAGGAATGCTAGAACACGATTTCTTTGAATTAACATAACGCCAAAAGGCTTTCGGGCTTAATTTGATATCAGCCTCAAAGTTAGAAACATATCTCCGGTGAAGAGATTTATTAAGAGCCTTAAACCGTTTCGAATATTGCAAATATGCATCTCTATGAGAAACAGAATTAGATTTTTTGAATTTTTTAAAGAACCTGTTCCTTAAATTCTTAATTTTCTTCAATTCTTTGGTGTACCACGGTATTTTGTAGCACCTTCTTTTCACTAGCGGAATATTATTTAAACATATGCTTTTCGTTTTATTCATGAAAGAAGAAAAGCAGTCGTCTATACTAGAGTCAGAGAAGACCAAATCCCAATCAATTAGAGATAATTCGAAATTAACCGCTTCGAAATTGCATTTTTTGTAGTTGAAATTATTTGACAGTTTATTGATTTGAACCGCATTAAAATCGTAAAATTCCAACTGCAGAACCAGAGGGACGTGATGAAGGCCATTACCAGAAAGGGGATCGAGACATTCACATAAGTTGTAATTCATATTATCACTTATGTAAATAAGGTCTAAGATCCGTGAAAGTTTATTTTGAAAATTATTTATCTGGGCGAGGTTAATACTTGCGAAACTATCTACTAAGTATGATTCATAAAAGGTTTTGACATTATTGGGAATCAATGAAACACTGTCTTGCATATTTGACCAAGTTATGTTACCTAAGTTAAAGTCGCCAAGAATACAAAAATTGTCATTAGGCCTCTTGGATACTAAATCTACGACATTATCCACATGTAGCTTATATAATGTGTCATCACTATTTGGAGGGATGTAAGATGCGCAGATAAAAATTTTTGAAGTACCATGCACAGATACACAAAGCTGGTCAGTAAGTGGGTTGGGATCTTTGAGCGACTGAACTGCTGAGCGATATTTCCTCTGAACCGCGATGAGTACACCCCCGCCTCTGGATAAGCCCGTCGTAGATATATCACGGTCCTTTCGGTACACATTATAAATATTAGAATCAAAAAATTCATTATCATTGAAGTCGCCATTGAGCCAGGTCTCGATGATTACGAACACGTCGTATTCTAACTGAGCGCTAAGATCATAGAGAAGCTTGGACTTGGTCCTTATGCCAGATGAATTTTCAAAATAAATATTAATGTGCTTTGAGCGGGTCCCACGACGTGCGGGCGTGTTCAAGATTCTTGCTGGAGTGCACCGTCTCTGGGAAAAAACTCGAATGGTCTTACTTTAACATCAGCTGGCCATATATTAGCAACTAGCAATTTGTCATAGAATTTATCAGACACACCCAGCTTGAAATTGATTTTAATACGCTCAGATACGTTAGATTTCTTTTTGATAAGCATAAAACATACCAGACACTTTTTATCAATGCCTGCATGTTTAGATACGTATTCCAATATATCATTGGTAGTGACGGTATTCAAGAAGGAAGATAAATGTAACCATTTCAACTTCGATACAACGCCTAATTCCATATTATTGCTCGAACCCACAACGATAGGTGGTTTTAGCTGACGGCGTCTGCCTTTGGTATTGGTATTCCAATTGGGGCTTTTAATAACACTTTGCACAGCAGAACTAGCAGAGAGTGTATCGCTAATGGAATCAGAGAGCGTAAATGACGGTCGCTGCATTTGTGCAGCAGTATCAGCATACGATAATACCTGAGTATTTACTACAGTGACGCTGTGATCAGAGCTCGATGTCGTAGTTAAACTCGGCGCTTTGGTTATTGTGTTTGTTAGAGCAGCACCAGTCGATGCAGTAGATGACGACAGCTTACTCACTGCATTGGCGGTAGCAGCAGAACGTTGCATTTTAGCAGCAGCAGCGTTTGAGATCGAGAGAGCAGATGCACCCTTATTGTGGGAGGCTGCAGTATTTTTATTGGGCGCCGTTAATGCAGCGGCAGAATGTGATGACGTCAAATTACTCACTGAATTAGTTGAGACAGCTACACGCTGTTGTTTAGAAACAGGTGCTGGAGAGTTGGAGAGAGTAGAAGCGGGAGAATGAGAAACTGACGAGGAGGCAATAGCGCAACGTAAAGTTTTTATTTCAGATGTTAGTGACAGTAGGGTGGCCTCTTTATTTTTAATAATTTTCTGCAATGCAAGAGTTTCTGCTTGCAGGGCATCAACCTTTTGGATAAGCAACTTCTTGTCGTTATGTAGAGCATTAACTACAGATAGAACACATGCATGATCGCTCCTAAGAGCGGCGATTTCACTTAACACGATCTTAAAATTGGCCTGAATTTCGCTGTTGATTTCCTTAGATGAATCGATGGAGTTGATAGATTTGTAGTTCGCACTGTTAGCAGCTTTTGCTGGTGGTGAGCGGAGAGAGTTTCGGCGCTCCACAGTGCAAGCTGAACAATAGAATGAGTTGTCGGACGTTTCATAATACTGAAGATCGGCCGGCCGCACACCCACACATTCGATATGAAAAAACTGTTTGCAGTTGGCACACGACACCTTTTCTTGGGGTCGTTCCACCCTATTACCGCACAAGCACGGCATGATGAGAGAATCAAATTAGTTTGTAGATATGTATGTAATTTTATTTAAATCCGGTTATCAAGTTTGTATATATGTATGTAAATTAAGTTATAAACTAAAGACAAATTCCAAATCACACTGGTAAGAGTCACTATCTCAATTTCTAATATTTCCAATAAGTGCACCATAATAGAATTAAAAGCGATAATAATAAACGAGCGCACAATACGGAGCGACAGAAAACACGTCCGAACAAGCAAAGCTTTTGTAATAGTAGCAGATAAGCAACACTTTCCAAATTCCAGTTGAACCGCAACACTGATTTGCCCTTTTCATCACGGTCCGACGCGAAATCATGGTCAAAATCAAGGCAGATCTAGGAAGCAAGGCCCGGTGGCGAATTCAGAAATTTCCCATGTATTTTGTAATTGTAATAGGTATAGTGTAATGTCAAAATGATATTTCGCCGTGGTTAAAATCTGAATTCGCTTGGGGCTCGTCCATTCCTATTGGCCATGATGTGAATTCGCTTTGATTTTGACATTACACTCTACCTTTGTAAATAAAAGTTTTTCAATTCGCCGCGAGCCTACCTGTTAGATATGCCTTGGTCAAAATTAAAATTACTCAGTGTGCTCTCCCACCCTCTCTGTCATTTTTCGCTTTAACGGAAAAGCAATAAGTAGGAGATATTTGGCCGCGTTGATTTTGATCTGAGCGTAAACTGGGCCAATGCATATAAAATAGAGAGAGCGCTTTGAAATTAAAGCAACTCTTAAACTGTGTTTACGATATTTGTAAACACGTTTACGATATCTATTTCTCTTAACTAAAAATTTTATTTATTAATTATAAAGAAATTAAATAACACTACCCGACAAAATTTCAAAAATTTTCATATCCTCGACATTTGATACATGATTCATATGTAGAATTTTCCGCTGATTCCAAATATGTAATCAGATGGTTCAAAAGTAGAACAGTTTTCGAGATATTTTGAAATTTGAAAAAATTGAGATAAGAAAAAAAAGTAGGATTACTTTTTAGTCAATATCTCCGCCATTACCGTCTCGATTTTTACGTTTTTTTTTACGTTTTGAGAGGATGAAATACCCTTTCCAACAAAGCCAAAATAGTTAAAATCGACGTTAAATTGACGGAGTTATAGCGATCAATAGATTTTTTTTATGAAAATTTTCAGTTTTTTTCCGACATTCATATACTTTTTTGTAATTTTTTTAAAGAAATATTAAATATCCTCCTGGTTTCACACTTTGAGTCAACAGCCTATTTCTTAGTGAACATTTTGGCACTTTCCGGATTATAATCCGTAGAAAAATTACAATGCTATAAGAGATTTAATGAACAAACCTATGTTTATTTTTTATCACAATCTTGTACTTAACCTCCATTTTTTTTATTTTTATGTATATTAGAAGTGTTTAAATGTTGATAGTTTTCGCCGTTTTGGTACATTTTGTTCTTCTCGAAGAAGGAACCAGCAAATATGGCTCATCATTCAATGTCCCTGACATTCCAATGGCCTTGGTATCGCAATCCCATGTTTTTTTTTTTATTTCTCCGTGAGAACGCTCACCGTTGTAAAAGTCATCACATATATGAAGATTATGTTGAGAGGGTTTCGGAACAATTTTTTTTTACACCGCGAAAAAAAAAATTTTTTTTTGCAACTTTTTTATTTGACATCCGATTTGTAAAATTGATATGTCATTATATTAGTCTGGTGGAGTTCTATATATCGCTCTAATGTCCTTTTGAGCTATGAAGTCGTTTTCACATAGTTGGGTCACCTAACCAAGTTTTTCGTCTATAAAATATCCTTTTCGTTTCACCTGAAAAAAATCGCTAAAAATAAAGTACTAATGGGATCTTTGTAACATTACGCTCAAAGTGTTTGCAATTTAATAGGCTAATTTTTAAAAATAAATCTTTTGCCGATTTTCCCAACTTCTTATAAAAAACCTATCTTCAAAATCAAAATTAAAAAAAAATTGCAAAAACTCCACAAAATTTTGACTTTGACCAGCTATGGCTCAGTGAGTTTTTAGTCAACCAGCACAAGTTGTATGTCGTTAAAAGCGTATTTTAAATACGTTTAGAACGAGGTACTGTTAGCTGTTATCGCACATGTAACTTTAGCGAAAAATATTTTTGAATGAAGTGATAACCAAAAAACACAAAATTACCGTTATCTCAAAAGCCTAACCGTGCAAAAAATAAAACCAAATAGTTTTGAGCTCACGGGGCCCATGCCAATTTTCCCCTATACCCCGATTTCTTGGTATTTTTTGCTGTAAACTAGTGTTAATGTTATAGTGGTTTACATTTGCCAGATTTGGAAGTTCAATGAAAATATAAATATAGGTTTCTTCACTTAATCTCTTATAACTTTGCCATTTTTCCACAGATTATAATCCGGAAAGTGCAAAAATGTTCACTAAGAAATAGGTTATTGACTCAAAATGTGAAACCAGGAGGATATTTAATATTTCTTAAAAAAAAAATTTCAAAATAGAAGATTAATTTCGAAAAAAACCTGAAAATTTTCATAAAAAAAAATCTTTTGTTCGCCATAACTCCGTCACTTTAACGGCGATTTTAATTATTTTTGCTTTGCTGGAAAGGGTATTTCATCCTCTCAAAACAAAATTAAATAACGTGAAAATCGAGATGGTAATGGCGGAGATATTGACAGATGAGTAATCATATTTTTTTTCTTAGCTCAAAAACAGAAATTTCAAGATATCTCGAAAACTGTTCTACTTTTGGATCTGATTACATATTTGGAATCAGCAGAAAATTCTACATAGGAATCATGTATCAAATGTCGAGGATATTTTTTTTGTCGGGTAGTGTAATTTATAGAAAAAATTATATGCCTATGCACTGCTCCTCACTCATACGAACACATCCATATCAATTTTATGTGGATATGAGTATGTTAAATGTGCTAAACAGCCTGGCAATTGTTTGTATGGGAAAATTGTTAGCCTATTAATATATAGATTGCTCAGTAGAACTGTAATGTATGTACTAGACTGCTGCAATGAGACATTCGTACAAGTGCAGACTCGTGTAGTTTTTGCTTTCGACTACTGTACTACTCGTACTCATTTCAAATGAAAAGTAGTAGTACAAGTACAAGTTTGATAGCTGTTGCTACAGTTCTCTATTCGTTTGTTCGCTTATTTATTTCATTTCGTTTGGGTAGTACACGAGTGCACGAGTTGTCTCGCTTGTATGAGACATATTTCTTGTACGTTTGTAGTAGAGTATTGGAAAGATACATTCGTACAAGTTGCATTTGTGTAGTTTTTGCTTCCAACTACAGTGCTATTCGTATTAGAAAATAGAATATCAGTTTATTTCGCAGTGTCGGTATAACAGGACGTTTACGCAAACTTATTTTTTTAATAAATAATGGAAAATAGAACGGTTTACGATAGAAATTCTATCAAACAAAATATTATAAGTGGCTCTTACAAAATAAGTGAAAAAAAAGGGCGAAGCAAAGTGTGGGAGACTTTCGGAAAAATTCTTAATGAATCTTGCACGGAGATAGAAAACTTTGTAGCTTGTCGAATGTGCACAACTATATTTACTTTTAAAAATAACAGCACTTCAAACTTAGTTAAACATAAGTGCTATACCAGTTCAAAATTTAATGACTGTAGTCCACAAGAAAAAACCGAGGTTGATATGCAAACGAAAAAAAAGTGTGTTAAAACAATTACCAAATGGAGTGTAGAAAATTGCCGACCTTTTAGAATTGTTGAAGATTCCGGTTTAAAGGAATTTGCCGAGTTTTTAATAAGTGTTGGTGCCAAATTTGGCCATAATGTTAATTTGGAAACACTACTTCCCCACTCAACTACAATTTCCAGAAACATTGAAAGTTGGTATAAAATAAAGTTTGAAAATCTAAAGAGTCAAATTCAAACAATAAAGAATATTGGATATGGCCTTACATCAGATATTTGGACGGAAAGCTGCTATCGAACTTCATTTGTCTGTTTAACAATGCATTATATAATAGAAGGGAAATTACTAAATGTACTACTAGGAATAAAATCCATGCAGGGTGATTCTTGCACAAGTAAGTACATAATATCGAAGCTTCCAAACAACACTGTACTAAGTCTGAAAACTGTGTTTCGCAGGAGAAGCTCTCAAATTTTAAACTCGGTATTAAATTTCAGTTGTATGCTAAGTATATTTTCACTTGTAACTTCTGTTTGGATTGAACGATCAACACTAAAACTCGACAATATCAAAGCTACGGTACGCTTTATATAAAACCGTAAGAAAAAATAAGAATTTTCCACGTGGTTTTTCATAGCAAGCACTCAAAGTTTTTATTCTGTACAAATCTCGAGTTGTATTATATGTACACTTTTGCTTCTAACTTTTGATTCGATTGTCCGATTAATACCAAAATTTGACAGCATCCAAATTAAGACACGTTATACTTGAAAACACAAAAAACGGGAAAATGTACTAAGTCAACTTAGTACAGTATTGTCTGGAAATGTCGATATGTAATATATCATATATACTTCATTACGTAAACGTATGCCAAATCGTCAGATCACACAGACACGCGATTTAAACAAATGATTTGATCATGTAAAAGCCCTATTAGATAGTACAAACTGACCACCTCATGTAACAAGCTTAGCTTGTTGGTAGCCGATCATTGATATAATAATTAATATCATACCTAAATATATTTTGCAGGCGTAAACATTAGGAATAAAGTATGCGACGTGCTGAATACTTTCGCCTGCGAATTGACCAATAAAGTTATTACCGTAACGGACAGAGGAAAAAATATGGTGGCAGCCTTTAACCAAAATGACCACATAAATTGCATAAACCATTTGTTGCACAATACTGTTGAAAAAACAATTAAGGAGCTACCGGAAATATCTGAGATGTGTGGCCGATGTACGCGGCTGGTGAAGTATTTCAAAACATCTGGCAGTAATTCCCTTCTGAACATTTCTTTGAAGAGTTTTTCACCTACACGCTGGAACACAATTTATAATTTATTGTACTCAGTAGGAACAAATTGGAATGAAATAATTAATATTTTAACAGAGAAAAACCAACTTAACAGAATTAGCGATATAAATTTAATGCATGTCAATGAAGTAGCTAAAATATTAAAATTTTTTGCCGAAGCATCGGAAAAGTTAGAAGGATCATCTTACCCTCTTCATTTGACTTTAGTTCATGTTCTGCATTTAAAAACAGTTTGTGTGCATACTGAGTCTGACCTAGATATTATAAAATCTTTAAAAACCAAATTACTCACTCATTTAACGGACACAGTGGAAAAAAACTTATCCATAATTCACAAAATTGCTTTATTTTTATATCCACCAGCTAAAAAGCTTGTACAGTTTTCAGAAGACGAAAAAGTGTTGGTAAAAATGGAAATAAAAAAATTAATGGAGATGTATATAAATTTGAATAACGTTGACAACCAAACAAATTGTTTAAATTCAGATCGTAGGTCACGCGAAGCTGAACTCCTACAAGCTTTTATTGATCCCCCTTCCATTCTAATACAACCTGGGGATAATATTTTGAATGAGCTCCAACGATACGAAAATATGAATGTATCATACCACGATGGTTTCGATGTATTGAAATGGTGGGATACAAATAAACTACAGTTCCCACTTTTATTCAATGTGAGTTGCAGAATATTATCTACACCCGCTAGTAGTGCTCCTTCTGAGAGAACCTTTTCTTCGGCAAAAAATTTGCTATCAGAAAAACGATGTGTAATTGGTTCGAATCCGAGCCACTTTAATAAAATTATGTTTCTTCACTCCAATGGTGCTATGTAAACTAAAATTTTTTATGTAGGTATCCACATATAATTTTTTATAATTGAATTTTACTTTATTATAATTTTACTTATCTTGAATTTTCAACCTTCATTTTTGCAATAATTTTATTAAATGCACATATACCTACATATGTATATACTTACTTAAAGCAATGACTTAATAAAATAAAATAATGCAACGATTTTTGCAGAGTTTTCTTGCAAACAAATGTACAATCATATGCGTAAGTAGCTAAAATATTATAGCGTAAGTTTATCTTTTGCTTGTGCATCCACGCTTGTTGCTGCTGTTGTTGTACAAGTGTAAATTTGTATAACAGTTGTATACAACTGTCTTTTCTGTGTATTCGTGTACTTCTGAGCAGTACAGCAATGTCTCATGACGATCGGATAGTGTACGCACACTATTCATTGTGGTTCGTGTACGAGTAGTATAGTTCTCATAATAAAGCGAGTTGTTGTACTTCACTACAAGAAAACCAAACGAGTAACTCGTTTGGACATATGAATGCATTCATGCAGCAGTCTAGTATGTACGTTTGATTGGCGACAGTCGAAAGCGAGCGAAACTCGTTGTTAAGTAACACGGCTCCCGGCTTTCAAGGCTCTACTTGCAAGGGAAAGTGCCGATGCCGGAAATAGGATAGGAATATTCTCTGATAGTCAGGCTGCAATCGTGCATGATAATTTTCTTCTTGCTCATTTTCTGCCTCTTGCTGTCGACTTCCATTCAATTTCCCAATGCTTTAATTTTTTTTTTAATCTAAAATAAATAATCTTACTACTTTATTGCATTTCAACTTACAAATTAATATAATTACTACAACTAGTATATATTAGATAAAGCTATTATAATTTAGTACTCGTACATTCGCTAATTTTCGTTCTTGTCGGCTAATGTGTAAAATGAAAGTGCAAATCAACAACCGGATGCTCAAGATCGACAATGGGCTGCGTTTGCAAATATTTGACGTATGTCAGAAATGTGGTCCAACACATGCTGAAAAATGATGTGAATACAACTTGATTGCGTGCCGGTACGAAGGCGAAATTTACCGTTTGCACACATGGCCAATAAATTATGCCAATGCGGTAGGCGTCGAAAAATTTATCGCTGACCTGAAATGATACGATAATGGAATAGAGAATTTTTGTGGTACGAGTATTAATAAATACATATGTACACATTTGTATACATATATGTATAGTATGAACTACATAAATAATATTATGTACAAATGTAGGTGAGCCTATCTACTCTAAATGAAAGGCGTTTCAACTTTTTATGAGAGTCTTTTTAATAGTAGAAATACATTTGAAGAGCGATTTGATAATCTTCTTGAACACTATTAAAAAAAAAAAAACAAGTTCGGAAGTTCTTAAACTAATCTATATATATATAAAAATCAAGCCCATTTCTTTGTCGCCGGCTTTCGCCCAAACGCGTGGAGGGATTTTGACCAAATTTACACACCAGCTTAGCACCTTGCCCTAGATGGTTTATATGCATATTTTTTTCAAATCCCGAAGTTGGATCCCGAGATATAGGTTAAAAGGTCAAAACGTGGATCCGGCTTTCCCCTGAATATTTTTGGACGATATTGGTATCAAATGAAAGGTATTGAGCAGGGAATTTACATAGAATAGTACTCATTGTGATTCCTAGGTTGAGTCTCCAGATATGGGTCAAAACGTGGACCCGAATGACCCTCGAATGTTTCTGAGCGATATTAGTATCAAATGAAAGGTCTTGATGAGGACTTCAGCAGAGAACTCTTATAATTGTGATGCCTGGGCCGGGTCTCCAGATATAGGTCACAACGTGGACCCGGATGACCCTCGAATGTTTCTGAGCGATATTAGTATCAAATGAAAGGTATTGAGCAGAGAATTTACATAGAATAGTACTCATTGTGATTCCTAGGTCGAGTCTCCAGTCATGGGTCAAAAGTGGGCCCGGATGACCCTCGAATATTTGTGAGCGATATTGGTATCAAATGAAAGCTATTGAGCAGAAAATTTACATAGAATAGTACTCATTGTGATTCCTAGGTCGAGTCTCTATATATGGGTCAAAACGTGGACCCGAATGACCCTCGAATGTTCCTGAGCGATATTAATATCAAATGTGGGTCAAAACGTGGACCAGGATGGCCCCGGAAAATTTCTGAACGATTTTGGTGTCAACTGAAAGGCAGGGCTTTTACATAGAGATGAACTCATTATGATTCCTAGGCCAGGTCCCCAGATGTGGGTCAAAATGTGGATCCGGATGGCCCCGGATAATTTCTCAGCGATATTGTTATTTAATCACGGCGCATGGCGATTCCTAGGTGGGATCCCAAGATATGGGTCAATATGTGGACCCGGATAACCCAGATACCAAATGAAAGGTGTTGAGCGGACTCTCATGTAGAGCCGTACCCATTACGATTTCTTGATCAAGTCTACAGATACCGTACCCATTATAGTTCCTAGGTCAAGTTCCCAGATGTGGGTCAATAAGTAGACCCGGATGAGCCCAGGATGCTTCTGAACAATACTGATAAAAAATGAAAGGTGTTGACCGGGTCTGCTATATAGATATTTTCATAGTGATTCTTAGTCCCGATACCCAATTATGGGTAAAATAGACGATTCGGACGCCACGGAATGTTTTTAAGAAATGACCGTATGAAATGAGAAGTGGAATGCAGGGTATCTTATGCTAAAACCAGTTTCCTAGGGAAAGGAGAAGAGTAATGAGACTGGGAAAGGCAAAGGGACGGAAAAGGAGAGGGAGAATATAATGGAATGAAGAGGATGTGGAGAGAGACAGTAAGACAGGGAATTAGATAAGGAAAAAGAGGGGGAATAAAAAGGAGAAAGACAGACAAGGAGAGGTAAGAGAGAGCGATAGAGACAGAGAAGCGGATATGTGACGGGAAAGGAAAAAGGAAACGGAAATGAAAGGAAAGATGAATGGAAAGGAAAAGAGAAAGAGAAAAGTAGAGGGAAAGGGAGTTGGAGACTAATACGAAGAAAAATGGGATAAGAACATGAAGAGGGCAAACTTTTGAAAATATCAATTTTTTCCTTCATTTTTTTTTTAACTTATCTGAATTGAGCTGAGCTCTGCAGGCCGAGGTAATTTCAGTTTCTAGATACTTCCAACATATTTTAAAGTGTGCCGTTTTTCGCTTCAAGTACCTATAATAGAAAGTGGGCCAAAGCAAAGCTTGGCTGGGTACAGCTAGTTTCTCTATAAAATATGGAGGACCCGAGGACGAAGTTGTAGCCAACCCGTGGAGCCCTACGCTCCCACTCCAACCAAAGCTCTCTAAACCATGTTATTTCTTCTTCCCACGGATGTACAGGGAACACACATCGCCAGCTGCAATGCGGCGAGGTTCATATTTTAAAAAATGTCCCTGTCCAGTTCCTTAAGCTGAATTAAGTAATACCAGCCTTCTGTTGGAACAAAAAATTTTCCACGATAAACCCGAAGAGGAGCGAGTGGAAGAATTTGACAGATCCTGGCTCTAATACACTGCACCTTTACACGGATGCCTCCAAACTGAACAACAAAGTTGGAAGTGGGGTTTTCTTTGAAAAGCTGCACCGCAATGTAAGTATGCATCCAGCTAACTACTGTAGCGTCTATCAGGCTGAGCGAATAGCCATATGGGAAGCAGCTCGTCGCCGTCGATTATAGCGATCTTCCCTGCTAGCCAGGCTGTCCCTACAGTGTAGCAATGCCTACGTCAATGTTCGCAATGGAATGTTTTGAATCTCTAAACCGAAAGGTGTGACCTGAACGTCACATGGGTTCCAGGCCGTAGTGAGATACAGGAAAACTGGTCATCACAACTTCAGCTGCGGTGGGCCTTCCTTGAATTCACGCAAGCACTGCTTGAAATCTCACTTCATTGAAAAGGCTAATACTATGTAGATGGGTGAGGAAATCAACCTATGCGGTTTCCAGACAAATCTGACCTAAGCAGGACGAGAGTAGATCGAAATCGGTATTAAATCTAAACCGGCTCTCGTTTGGTCCACTGGTGGGACTTCTAACAGGCCCCTGTCTCATGGGCATCCATGCCTCTTTTATGGGCCTATACAAATACGACTTTTATCGCAGCTGCAGTAACTTTGAGGAGATTGAAAGTGTTGAACTCTACCTATGCCATTGTTCTGCACTGCCTATGACCAGATATCGCTTTTTTTTTTAGAAACTTGTTCGAGTGTCTGGCGGAGCTGTATCCTAGATTTTCTACGCTTCATTAAACAAGCGCGCTAGTTTAGCTTCACATGCGTCTCATCTTTAATCTATTTTAAATCCATTTTTCCGGAAAGGTTTTTAAGGTATCCAGGAAGCCAGCGCTCCCACGTGGTATCACAATGGACCAATTCGTCTTATGTGTGCTCTCGCTTTCTTAAATTGCGAAGACAGCCCCAACTCAACCTAACCTAACCTTGCAAGAAAAAGGGACGTCCATACATATGTACATATGTACGTTGTGACAATATTCATTTAAAATTCCCCACAGAATAGGCTGGATTTGGAATAGTTACATAATAAGATAGAAAATAAAAGGGAGAACAAAGCTTACATTCTGCTGTAGAATCACGAATCTTCCGAATTGAATATCAAGCTTTTTCCAAATTCATAATTGAAAGTGCGACTTAAAAAAGACATTCTTTTTCCAAGCATTTTCGAACTGTTCACCAATTCTATGTAACATTTACTCGTATAGGCTTGTTTGGGGGTCAATGATTTCTTTTTAATTTTTGTTTACCCTGGACAATTGAAATTCTTGGGTTTGCGTTGAAGAATTATCTAAAGAAAATTAAGGAGAATGTTATCTCAGGACGCATCTCATGAATGACCATGCACTGTTCCTCTAGTAAGCTCCATTTATTTTCCAACGAAACATGGCTAGTTTATGAGTTCCTTTACATTAAAATATGTATGTACATATGTATGTATGTATGTATACATATGTATATATAGAAATGCCTGCAGACTCCCATTCGATTGCTTCCAACCGTTCTAGAAACAAAAAGTTATTATATGCCATGTGTGCGGCATCGCAATGAAACTCAATAGGAATCAATTCACACAAAACGTCATAAAAGAAAACAACCCCTAAAAATCTTGGAAACCAAGGCACTTAAAACTAAATCGTATTATCCGAAGAATAACAACAGCAACAATAAACAACCGCATAATCAATTAACGGCTACAAAAATGTCACTTTAGATTTTTTGATTTGCAGTGCGCTCCGTCTTCTGACTGTTTGTCTGTCTGTCTGTCTGTCTGCCTACTTTTAAGCAAAAAAGATGCACTTTTTAATTTGTACACGACTGAATTGCACTGATTGTTCATTACTGCAACTGCATGTCTTCACGTGCATTATCGTTAATACATATGTACATACATTAATTTGTACATGTACCTACATTTGTAATCATCTTCACTGAAGATTCTTCAGTAGTGCTGGAAGCGATATCGATATAATATCGATTCATCGATGTTTTTGAACTTCTTCGATATATCGATATTTTTTTTTCCGATATTCGATATTTTAATCCATGACCATCACTGATAAACGCGGAAAGAAGCTGGTAAAAGGCAGCATTGCCGTTTTGTGGGTAATTCCCCAAATTTGGAGATTTTTTTAAAATTGGGGTAATTTTTGGGGAGCGCTATGATTTGGGTAAATTGAGACAAAAATGTTTGTCGAAAGTACCAGAAGGACAAAAATTAGCCCCCCAAAATATATACCGATATTATCAGAATCATGAGCTAGTTCCTCAGTGTTAAGATAAGCTGATGAGCTGATCATTTGTCGGAATCGGCCAAATTAGACCATTATAAGATATAGCTCCCAATACCACCAACCATATATTTTGGGGTAAAACTTCTCGACTTAAATACATATATAGCACAGAATTGGACGTATAAATTAAAGAAAATCCGACTATTTAACGTTTCATTTCCCCTTCAGGTAAGAAGCCATCGGTACGGCCTTTATAACCTTTTTTAACCACACATATACATATATACACATGAATATAAAAGTAATACAAACTGTTATGAAGTAAAATAAATTTGAAAATACTTTTTTATTGGGATCCTCTTGATAGCACTACCCGATAAAAAAATATCCTCGACATTTGATTCCTATGTAGAAATTCCTGTGTTTAAAAGTAATGTAAATACTAACATTTTTATTTTAAAATTGCAAAATCAAGAAAAAACATTTTAAATTTAAAAATTTTTATTTCTATTTTAAGCACTGAGATTTTGAACCAAAAACTTACGTTTTTATTCCATTCATTTTCATTCTTAATTTAAACATTTTCTTTTTAAATCCCAAATACATTTTAATTTCAAAAATTTCATTTTTAATTTAAAAATTTTAGTTTTTAAAATAAAAATGACTTGGTTGAAAACGTGCATTATAAAAATAAAAATTTTATTTTTGATCTATTTTCTCTGAGTGTAAAAGGTATTTAGAATGCGTTATTAATTTGTCTATTTCAAACCTTTTAGTGTTTAACATGGCTATTTAAATAACTTAAATGCGAAATATTTCAGTGAATCACTGTAATTGATACCTACTCTTTCTGGATGGAACAGAATTTACCTTGTTTTTTTTTTTTTTGTTTTTTTGATTATTGAATTCCCTTTTCAAAACAGATTTCTGTTGATAATAAATTGAAATATTTAGTTTAAATATTTATTTAGTTCATTTTTAGAGTAATATAAATGACTTTCACTCTCGTTCAATTCAGGGCACAATAATGAATGCAGACATTTCGAAAAATAAAGCTGTTATATATAGATATGTTAAATTAAGCTTTATATAAAGTAGAGCTCTCGATTTTTTTAAACATTTTCGAGTAGCCCGAACAAATGCTGTTCAAATGCTCGAACACTTGTTTGTTTGTTTATTACCCGCATGTTTGCACGGGCATTTGAACAATTCGGGCATTTGAAGTTTGTATTTTTCGTTTGTTTATTTTGTTTTTTGTCTTCATATGTATTTTTTTTTAATTTTTGTTTTCCTGATACAAATTTTTTTGTCTGTAAGCTCGAATGTATGTACGGGCATTTGAACAACAAACGAGCCTCAGACAAATTTGACCTTTTCGAATTGTTCGATACCCGGGTATCTAGAGCTCTAATATAAAGGTCGATATATCGATAATATCGATGTTTTTTCTCAAAAATATCGAAAATATCGATACTCGTAAACATCGATGTTTTTCCAGCACTATTCTTCAGTCTTGCTTACCTCCTTTTTAGCCTGCTTCACCGTACCGCCATCCATGAGATTCATCGCAAACAGAAATGTGCTTATCGCAAACGGATCGTAGGCCGCTTGTTCGGTAATGGCTTTGCAAAGTGAAGATTTAATGTCGGTGCGCGGCCACATGACGCCAGCCAAACGTATCCACACGTAAATTGTTGGGCCCATAAAAAGGCCACCAAATAAACTGAACCTGAAAAGAAAATTATATATGCGCGTAAATAATTACATACAAATTTGATAATCACATATCATTTGGTATTTTTTTTATCATTATTGTACAAGTTTAAACTCACTTCAGGCATTTCCACCAATCGTAATTATGGAATGTCCGTTTCTCGATTAGAGTCTGTTCGATAAGGCAACCACACGGCCATAACATGGCATACGATAGCATGCCGCGCACCATTTTGTGTCGGGATGTGAATTCCAAAAATTGACGAAACATTTTCATTGAGTCGACTGGAGGTGTGAGAGGAGAAAAAGAAATAAAAAAAATTTTAGTAAAAGATGTGTATTAGCTTTTATATAAAAATTTATATAGTAGAAAATTTTAAATAACTTAACTTCTAGATCTTTTGGGCTGTTTTTTTTATGAAAATACCTCTTTTTGGAACAAAGGGGATAAATATTCAAATGAAAACTAAATGCAATGTTCAGTTAAAATTAATAAAATCACACGAGGACACATGAAGAGGTTCTTTGGACTCATTCTACAGATTGGCTTTATGTTTCATGTACAAAAAACTAAAAACTAAAAATATATAGCTGCAGATCCCCAGCAAACATTCGGAATCAGAAAGGAATGCTAAATAGGAGCGTTCACACTCATTATGAGTAGAGCTTACGATTTCTCGAGTTCGAGCGAGACGATATTTCTCGCCGCGAGACTCGACTTCTCGCGAGCTTCTCGACATTCAACTACATCGCAGAAAAAGCGGTATAAGCATACTATGCTGTTTCGTAGCCTTTTCTGCTTGTAGTATGTATTTACATGCATATGCATATCCCAGCCAACCAGAGGACTCCGCACAGCGCTTCGTTAGGACTTCCTAAGAGTGTATCCGACCGAGTAAAGTGGCTTTTGAAATATATGCAAAAAGTGCACCTTTACGACTCCTTAAATTAGTGTTTGAGGAGTCCTAAAACGCTCCTTCAGATAATCTTCAAAGGCTCCGTGCGGACTCAAAAACTCCTTTGAGGAGCCTTTTCGGACTCCTTTCTCACTCCGCATTTGGAGATCTCCGTCGAGGGATTGTTTTGGGAGTCGGATTATGCTCATAATTCGTGCTTGGTTAGCTAAGATGTGCCACTTACACCATTCCCAGCTGTATTTCAGAAAATTCCAATTAAAATATCATAATATGTATTAAATTTTCTCTTTCCAATGACATGGATACGAGAAATTTCATACGATAATATGTCGATATGTCGAATCGAGATATAACCGAGAACCCGAGCCTCGGATTTCTTGATCCTCGAATTTCTGGACACTGCTCGAGACCGAAACGTAACCCCAAATTATTAGCTCATTTTGGAGTCCAAAATGTATGTATTTCTGTTCTTAAGGTGGTCGCCCGATATGAGCATAATTTCATACATCATATGAGCCTAAAGAAGAGTCATAAAAGACTCCTATTGGGCTCATATTTTCCTCTTTTTTCTGGTCTTTTATGGCTCTTAATCGATTCCAAAAAGACCATTTTCGGGCTTTTATCGAAGTCATATATGTATGTATGACCCTTTTTTCCTTTTTTATGACCAGTAAAACCAAAAATATTTTTTTATTTATTTATTTAACGAGCACAGGCGCAGGTTTTATTTTATTTTCTATTTTTCTGAAACTATGTAGAAAAAAAATCAAAAATATTTTTTTTTGCATATTGCGTCCCTTAACCCAGTTCTCATCATCCTCTCTCCACCCAGTTTCCAGCAGCCAGTATGTAGTATGTAGCTTCACCTCCGCTTGTTCCCCTCTTCCCTCATTGTGGAACCTTCTTTGCCTTAACGGCTTGTTTTATACACTGAGAGAAAAATCAACCAAAAGTTGGTTAATAGTACTAATTTCACACTTGAAATGGAATCAATGTGAATTTTGTTTAATATTACCATTACCATTGTTGATATATTAGACAATGTTTTTGGTTATATTAACCATGATATTTGTTGATATTACAAAATGTTAGTTGAAATCTCCAACCAATTTGTTGTTACTATTAAACAATTTGTTGGTTATATTTGTATGCCAGTGGCAGAACTGCTATGTATGATCTATAAGAGAGTGTTAATATGTTAACTGAATACCAAAGAAAATTCCAAATACTCTCTCGCTCTCTGCAATTCGGGTCCAGCCATTCAACTTCGTCAAACACAAACGGTGTTGAAGGCGATGGTAACAACAGAGCCGAAGCCATAAAGCTTCGTAAATATTTTTACTTTTTTAACACGCTTTTATTAGTTTCACCTGTATGTATGTATGTATGTATGTATGTATGTAACTTCATCCCATCCTAAAAGTTGTAAACATTTAACTAAATTAACTAAATTATTATATCTTTCAAACATTCACTTTTTTGTGTTCTCTTTATTATTTCTATTCTCCTCCGGATTCGAAACATGACATCAATAGCCCAACGGCATCATATAGTAGGACATTCAACATTATATTTTATGCTTCATTGCGGCTTTTATGTTACCTTTCTTCAAAATAGCCTCAATGAATTTCAATTCACTCCCGTATTAGGCATGGGTAACACTGCGCTGCGCGGCGCAATTGCGCTAACACCAACCCTGGCGTTATTGCGCTAACTCCGATTTGGGAAATGCGCCAACTCAATATAGCGCCAACTCAATTTTGCAATATAAAACCGACTCAATTTCGTGCGCTAACACCAGCACCAATATAGCGCTAGTGTAAAATGGCACCACCACAAAGCCAATAACAGCACAGCGTATATGACACCGTCACAATTATGTATGCTTGATAGTGATCTAAGTGACTCTAATTTCCAGCATATTTTCACAAATATACGGAATATGATTCCAATTGATTATGAAAATTAAAATTAATTTTGCGCCAAAAGAAATAAAACGGGGATGGTAAACAGTAAGAAGCGAACAATTGTTATTTATCCATTATTCCATGGCAATTGCGCTAAAGGTGTTATTGCGCCAGAACTGTGCGCGGCGCCACGGTTGGCGCTGGTGTTATTGTATCAGCGCCAAAAAAATTGCGCCATTACCCATGGCTATCCCGTATACAGGCCAATAAGTAACAAGCTTGCAGGGTACGGAAAAACTCACTCACGAACGCTCAAAAATACATTCTACTCAAATCACAAACAAATGTTCAAAGAAAAACGTATAACCACTCAAATAGCGAGCGAACTAACGAACAACAGCCAGCGATCGCTCATAGCGATGGCGATAAACTCAATGCATAAATTCACTAAAAAGAAAATGAAGCTTGTAACTTTCTGTTTTGGGTTTGTTGTATTTGCAATGAAATCAGCCGCATGTACAATGTACATACATACATACGTATGCAGAGCAAGAAATGGTTTTGTGTAACAACATTCTGTTTTGTCATTGTTGTGTTTGCAATAAAAACAATCGCATGTACATACATATGTATGCAAAGCAAGAACTGGTTTTGTTTGTAATTCATTTAATAGTAAGTTCTGAATTAACGAAAAGGAACCCTAATTACATTTTTATACAATGGTTTGTAAACGTGAGGTGAAAAAAATTTCTCTAAAAAAAAAAAATAAAAAATAAAAATAAAAAAAAAAAAAATGCGCCACTCGGGACTCGAACCTGAGCTCCTTGGTCCGTAGGCAGCATACCTCACCATTACGCTACAAACGTATTCGGAGCTTTATTGTCTAAATTCGAATTTATTCAATCAGGTTTCTTTTTTTTTTGTTCTTTTCAAATGCTTCACCTCAACTTCTCTTCACTTTCTGATTGTAAAATATAACAAAACCTTTGGGAAATTTTGTATTTCCAAACTAGTTTGGAAAACCTTGAATAAAAGGGTTTGGAAAATATTGCATAATAAGCTAGTTTACTTCACTGCATATTGGGACTTTTGGTAGAAGTTATAAATACATACATATGTATGTAGATCTATTTCGGAGAACACCACATCCCATCAGACTTCTTTTTACTTTTATTCTTGCGTCCGCATAAAACGTCCTTTAATCTTAAAAATCGTACTAAAAATTGAGAAATAATTTAATTAGAAACAAAATGATGAACGAAAATATAAGTATTTAAGGAAAAGCGTGGGGCTGCTCAATAATATTTGAACATGAAAATATTCGATTCGTACAACTAGTACAAAAATATACCTAGTTGCGAAATTAAAGAGTACGATATATGAAATCTCAAAAAAGTCAAAATAAAATTATTAGTAAAAAAACACCGATTTTAAATATTTTTTGACATACTGAGCACCCCACGCTTTTCCTTAAATACTTATATTTTCGTTCATCATTTTGTTTCTAATTAAATTATTTCTCAATTTTTAGTACGATTTTTAAGATTAAAGCGTGTTTTTTAGTTTTTTAAGCTATTATTTATTTAGATATGAATTAACCACTATTTTCGTTAATATAACAAATATACACGTTGGGGAAACCAACTTTTTGTTTCATATTGATTGTTACCAAAATATTGGTTAATGGTACAATGAAAATGTACATATTACATTTTTTCCTTTTGACATGAATAAATCAACCAATAAAAAATTAACTAATACCATGTTTACATATAACGAGATTATCAGTAAATCTCGATTCGCCAATCTACCCGTTTACATATACAACTAACTAGATTCACTGCGAAATTGACAATCAGCTGTCATTATAGTTTTTGACAAATTTATTTTATTAATATAAATTGCTTTCCATCTGTCGCCTTTTTTAATATTTATTAAGGCCATGGAAATGAGACAACGGATTTTGAATTATTTAGTTGCACAACTGGCAGTGTACAAAAATCCTCTGCTACATATTTGCACCGCCATATGTGCAAATACATGGGAGTTCCCCTTATTTCCGCGAATTTGCGGCAGCTTCTCCTCCCATAAGTCGAGCAGAAGCTCAACTTCCTCCTTCGCCACACAGATTTTTTTCTTGTAAATGGATGAAAAGATATTATGTATTATTTTTAAAAAATATATTTTTAAAGCAAAATTTTGTTTACTTTTCGGTTTGACGTTTCTCTCCAATTCGTAACAAAAAGCTATCGATAACACCAAAACTACAGGGTTGCATTGACAAAACTATCGTCATAATCTCGAGATTCGTTTTATATCGCGAATTTTGGGTAGCGGATTTTTGTATGGCAAACCTCGAATTTCAATCGAAGATTTTGTGTCAACCTCGAAAAAAGTAGATAATGTCGTATATGTAAATGGCCTATAAGAAGTTGGTTGAAAAAACCATTGTACTTTTTTCTCTGTGTAGTGTTGCCTATGTTATATACTCGCCCGAATTCTAACCTGAAATTCATTGCAACGCCATCATATAGTGGGACATTAAATATTGTATTGAACTTTAGTGATACTTTATACCATAGATGGCCACCCAATAGCTCCAGTGACTCCGTTTGTCTCCCAACAACATCGCTGTGGCTCCGAGTGGCTCCCAACAACAAGCAAATCAATTTCGACAGAATAACGCACATTTCTTTTTTTCACAGAAATCGTCATCGCGGCGAGCACTCAAACCTAACGGTCCAGCTTCGACCGACATTCATTGTGTAGTTACGCCTTCATACATACATACATATGTACATATGGTGGTTGTACATTTATATCTGCTACCTCGTTTATGTTGTTTAGCAAAATATTTGAATGCCTAGCTGCAGCATATCTACATATACAAATGTATGTATGTATCACTTATAATCATCGCTATCATCACAATCTGATTCGCGAAAGATAGCAGCATGTAGCTCCACTAAGCTCCGAGATTTCTTAACGCAATTCAGACTCGCCCATCACTAATTGAAACAACTTCTGACTCGGAATAATCGTAAAAAACATCTGGATTGTGTAGTCGGAGAGCGTGTCAACTTTTGGCTCGATTTTGATTTTGCAACAACGGTGGCGATTCTTACGATTGTCTGAATATTTCCGATTCGCCCATCACTCTTGCTTCCTCACTCAATATCTATGACAGGTGAGGCTGGAAAAATAGATTCGTTTTCTATTGGGAACTATGTACATATGTATGTATGTAGTTGCAAATTTTGCACAGAGTTATGACGCAAATAACAGCATATGTATGTACGTAAACAGCTGTAGGCACATGGATGAAAAGTAAAAATGTTTGCAAAAGAATGTTTTTGTGTGACGCAGCATAGGACGTCAGCACCGAAACTGTCACAAGGTTTTTTCTAAATGTCATTGCTTTGAAAACTAACAGAACCCCGCCATAGAATTTGGCAAATATGTACACATACATATGTATGTATGTAGTTACATATATTAATCGGAGTCAACGACAAATTTTATAGAAACCCGGAATGGGTTGCAGATCCCCCGTTGAGAACGTGAATAGCTTTTTTGTCAAATGCATTGTGACAGCAACGATGGTGGTGACGGCAGCAGAGCAGTAGGCGGCAGCGGATGTCAAACAAAGCAAATTGAAAATAGTAGCAAGTGGCAAGAAAAGGCCCCTAATCAGCAGCAGTGCAGCAGCAGCAACAATCAAGTGTGTGCTACTAACGAATGAATCTCTTTTCGAATGGAACGAACAGATGGCCAGCAGGAGCAGCTAGAATGAGCGAAAAGGAAACGAGGAGACGCTTAACGAATGGAAAAAGAAAGAAAGTCTTTGCCAACTGTTCTGTATGATAGTAATTTGAAAATAAATATGCTTCAGCATTTTCAAATAGCAAAAAGAACAAGCTAAAACATAAGTACATACAATAACAATGCAACAATAACAATTCACACAAGCAAAAAAGGGTAACTCGCTAAACGAGAATTGACGATTCAAATGTGTGATATTGCACTGCATTTACTTACCGTTCCCGTGAGGACGGACAGACGAACGGATGGACTGATTGCCAGAAAAGCAATTGGCCGGAGGTAAATTGGGGGAAAACAGCTGCCAACTAAGTGTCTGTGTGTGTATGTATTTTCTTTTTTATTGCTACCACCGCCATCCACTGCCGTTGTTCTTGCGGTGTGCTATGGCATGCAGATGAAGGGCAGTGTTCGAAACTAATTTGTTGCAATGAGTACGGTTCAAAACAAAAAAGCGCACATAAAAAGGTATGGCTAAAAAAAAAAAATAAAAAATTAAACGCTGCAAGAAAACGGCGGCGTTGAGAAGAAGTTAAAAGTCGAAGAAAATAATCAGCCAAAAACAAAAAAAAATGAAAAAAAAGCAACAACAACCGCAACAAAACATAATTGAACGGTGGAATATGCAAAGGGTCGAACTAAGCACAAAAGGACGGTGCACAGACACAGTGAGGCGGTGAGTCTTAAAAAGCTAGTAAAAGTTTGAAACAGTTATGAAGAGAGTATGTTTGAAGGTTTTGGTCGTGTGTTCTTTGACGAAAGATAAAAAAATATATCTTCGGAAATTATTAAAAAAAAAAAACAATAAAATGGAAACGTTAATGGTATATTTTTGCAAATATACTCGAAATGTCCACGAAAAAATGAGAACCATATGTAACTATAGCAACAAGAGAAAACGTAATGTGTGTTTTAAGACAGCCACTCTTTCCCTCTCTCTCTATACATCTCTCTCACTCTCTGTCATAAAAATTTCTCTTCGCGAATAGGCTGGATTTTGAATCCATAATGAAAGGACAATAGATCAGATAATAAAGATTTTGAATCCATAATGAAACGGCAATACATCAGATAATGAAGATTCAGTTTTGCTCTGGGCAATGGCTTGGTTCTCCAAACGAATGCCAATCTTTTCCATATTCATTGTTGTTTTTATCCTAATCCGAGATGTTTAGGCAATCGAGAGAATCGCCATCGTTGCAAAAGCAAAATCGAGTCAAAAGTAGGCTCGCTGCTCGACTACAAAATCGAGATGTTTTTTTGTTTCGATTAGTAATGGACGAATCCAAGATGTTTTAGCGATTGCTTCGATTGGCGGCTATTCGCGACTGGACTCGAGAATGAAAATCATCGAAATGTTTGAACAATCAATACAATTGAGATGTGTTGTGAAATGAATTTCTGTCATGCTTTGTCAAGTTTAATTTGGTTATAAACCGGTTTTGGCTATGTGCCATCTTCAGTATCTTGTTTCGTTCTGAGTTAATCTCATTGCTTCGCTAATATGTATAGTCATCAATTGAGTAAAACTTTTCGAACTCACCCTACACACTGGAGGGAGTTTTTCACTTACAAAAGGGTTTAAAAAACAGGACCTTAAAATATACGACGCAATGTGATTACCTATCCTCTCTTAGATTAACTTAACTTTGTTCACCCCCCAGAGAATACTCGGAAATTTAAAAGATTGTTACTTTTTACTTGCCTTAGGTATCAAACTCCAAAATAGGAGAAAAAGGGAACTCCCAAAATAAACCCACGTTTGAGTTCTTTGCACATGGAGAGAAAAGGGAATCCGAAAAAAAGGGTTGAATTGGGAATTGTACTGAATTTAGTCGACAATTTATTCCAGAGTTGTAATTATTATAAGAGAAAAAATAAAAATAAAAAAATTATTATTATTGAAAGAAACATATTTTAAAAGTCTTTCCATGATAGTTATTTCTGAGATATTTTTTTTAAGTCTTTGAGTAATTATTATCCGTAACAAATTGTTTTTTAAGTCTACAAAGACTTTTTCATTGAGACGAATTAGAAAAATATCTTTAAGTAATTAGGTCCGTTTATTATTATTAGCTAGTTATGAATAGTTAGCCAAGTTTCGGCTGGCAAATCGTTTCTTGAGTCGAAAAAATAGCAGAAGAGAGCCATTGACAGCTCCAAATTTCAGCTAGTAAAATTTTCCCTAGCTGAAATTATTTGCTGCCAAAGTAAGAAACAGCTGTTGAAAAAATAAACAAACGAATACTTTTGATTTTATTACTTTTGAAATTTTCTGAATTTTTGAAACAGAAATAAAGAAAATTAAACGTTTTTTTACAAAAAATAACCATTAACAGTCAAAAATAGCATTCAAATTACCAATCGCTAATTTTTACTATTATTCCGTTTCTTGATTTTCTGTTCGTTTCGCTCTTTATGAGCGCAATTCTTTCCGTTCTGCTCACTTGACAGCTAGCTGCTAGTTTAATAAGAAACAAACCTATTATTTTGAGTAACAAATTTATTTTTTATATCTTCGATAAAAATCTTTCATACAATTTCAAATTGGAAATTTGCTTGAATTTTGAAGTACTGATATGAAAGTTATTTTTATTTTATACTTATATGAAAGTTATTGAAAATTTTCTGAGACTTTTGAACTTTGTCTCAATGAAAAAGTCCTTGAAGCAGGGACCGATTTTAATCGTTATTTTCATTTCTTCGGATGAAAAAATCATTATGAAAACTTCGTTAACAATAAAATGCAAGTATGCCGATACAATGATTTTAGCACATTCTATCCAAATGTGAGCTCATCTTTATTCTAAAGATTTTTATTTTTTAAATTTTTAAATAACCATTATTTACGATTTTTATTTTTTCGTTCAAAAATAATTTTTATTATTGAATTTAAATTTTTCCGATGAAACTTGATCGATATTTTATGATATTTATTTTTTCGATCAAAAATAATTGTTATAATTGGATTTAAATTTTTCCGATCAACTTTAATCAATATTTTTTTTTTTCTCCGATCATAGTAAACTTTTTCAAACGTTAGTGAATCCTATATTTGATGGCTTGAAGTTGACGATTGTGCCAACATTGGCGCAGTTCTATTTGAGAACAAAATTTGCAAAAAAAAAAAAAGTTTTTAGAGTTTATTATAATCGGAAAAATTGAAATCTAATAATAAAAATTATTTTTGATCGAAAAAATAAAAATCAAAAAATATCGATCAAGTTTCATAGGAAAAATTTAAATCCAGTAATAACAATTATTTTTGATCGAAAAAATAAAAATCATAAAATATCGATCAAATTTCATTGAAAAAATAAAAATCAAATTATAACAATTAAAAATGATTTTTTTTATAAAAATGATAATCGTTACGGTCCCTGTTTTGCAGATATAAAAAACAATTTGTTACTGATAATAATTACACAAAGACTTTTTTCAAATGTGTCTCAATATAAAAGTCTTTGAAGACTTGAAAAATATATATTTGAAATAACTATTATGGAAAGATTTTTAAAATATAAGTTTCTGAATAATAATTATAGAAGATTTTTATCATTTTCATCAGGAAAAAAATATTATCAAAAGACTTTTATGACCCTGAAGAAAATTTGTAAGACTTTTTTATAATTTCAAAATGAAATAATAACACTGGATCACAAAATGAAATTTTTTGTCTGTACTTTGGACGTGACCATCCTATCTATATGTAAAATCGGTCGCTGATTCCGAAAATCGGGCTCATTTTTAATTCTATGGGAAGGTTTTTGAGATATCGGCAATTTACCGTTATTTGGCCACTGGCTCCACTTAATCCTGTATACCTTTTTAACGCAGTGAGCTATCTTCCTTGGAGTGACACTCAACGAAAGAAAATTAAATTTCCTTTTCATCGCTGCTATAACATTTTTCTGTAACTCTTATAGTTTCTGAAATATTGACGATTCAATTTGAATTTTTTCGATTTTTTACGATTTTTTGAAGAAAAAATTGAATTTGTCAGGCAATATCTTTTAAACCAATGTCTTCACCTTCGGTTTTACTCCTTTACATGAAGCTCCATTCTATTGGGAAAAATATAAGCTATCAACGAAGAAAATCCATGGTAAAATGGAAAAGTTATAGGCGATCAAGTAAATACAGCCAAGTCGCGCAATGCTACACAGGTATATTTTATGCATGTTATACCCGTAAATGGGCTTGTATCTACTGCGCTGCCAACGTGCTGCTACTGCAGATGTGTAGGCATTGGTACAACATGCATAGAATATACCCGTGCAGAGGCATTGCGCGACGTGCCTGTATTTACTTGATCGCCTATAACTTTTCCATTTTACCATGGATTTTCTTCGTTGATAGCTTATTTTTTTGGTAATGGAACGGAGCTTCACACAAAGGAGTAAAACCGAAGGTGAAAACTTTGGTTTTAAAGATATTGCCTGACAAAGTCAATTTTTTCTTCAAAAAATCGTAAAAAATCGAAAAAATTCAAATTTAATCGTCAATATTTCAGAAACTATAAGAGTTAGAGAAAAATGTTATAGGAGCCATGAAAAGAAAATTTAATTTTCTTTCGTTTGGTGTTACCTCACGGAAGATAGCTCACTGCGTTAAAGAGACATTCAGGATTAAGTGAAGCCATTGGCCAAATAACGGTAAATTGCCGATATCTCAAAAACCTTCCCATAGAATTAAAAATGAGCCCGATTTTCGGAATCAGCGACCGATTTTACATATAAATAGGATGGTCGCGTTCAGAGTATTTTTTGGCTGTAGAGCAGTGTAATTATTCTACATCTCTGATTTATTCATAACAATTTACTTATAAATTTAGTTTTTGTATGCTAAATAGAGCTCAATTACAATTTTGAATTACTGAACGGCTCTTAACAGTCTATTGGGCACAAATCTGAACATAGTACCTATTAGCTTTTAAAAAATAGATATTTATAATGAATAACTCTTACTAAATGAATCAAACATTATTAGCAAAACATTATTTTAAAATACATGCGAAAACTGAAGAAAACAGAAGCATAAGAGGCAACCTCCACGCCACTGTGCTTCCCAGCAACCATAATAAGCAAATAGGGATGGGTTGGCTGACTGAAAGCAGGGAGCTCAGAGGTCGCTACGAATTTTGTACGTAATTTAATGGGATTGTAAATGATTGCGGAAGTTCATTTGAGGTCCCTGCCGCACTGGCATTGTTGTTGTTGCTGGCGTTCTTGTTGTTTTTGTTCTTGCATTCGGGTGATTTGCGGTGCGCAAACGAAAAAAAAAAATTTTTAAGCTGCAAGCGAATTGGCATTTGCTGTTGCCACTGCCACTGCCGCTTGTGCTTTCGTCTCGCTCGCCAACCTTTCTATAGCATTTGTTTTTTTTTGTTGAATTTTTTATTTTTTTTTCTGTTGCTTTAACTATAATTTACTCAACTCAACGTTCCGCATGCATGTAACCAAGTGTGTGATGTGAGAATGCTTTGGTTGCTTTTTTGTTTTTTTTATATTGTTTTTTTTTTGTTTTTGTGTTCAAATTTCCCTGTAGGAAATTTAATTAATTTTAAATCACTTTATAAACTACTTTATTTTCAATAACAACTAATTGAAAATGTGACTTTTTCCTTTGCAATGAACTGACTTTTTTAACACGGCGATGTCATAGCAAGCAGTCAGTTGCCCTATCCTGCATTTGTTTTCAACTACTTTACTAGTAGTTTAAAATAAATAACTTTATCTTGAGTTTCTTTTCAACTACTTTACTTGTAGTTTAATATAAATAACTTAATCCTGCATTTGATGTCGAAATTCAGGAAATGGTAAAAATGCGAAACAAACTTTCCTCAAATTTCGTAAATAGTTCTCAAGTTGATAAACAATATTTGGGAAACAATTGAATTTATGTTAATTTTCAAATGATAAATATGAAACAATATTTTCTCCGTTTGAGAATTTCGTGTTCAGTGTTTAATGGGAAGTGAAGCTGAAAAACGGTAACCAAAAAAAGGAAAAAACAATCTTGGCATACTTAGATCTGAAAACATGTGTTTACATATAAATATGTATATGTACAAGAAACTGTCCCGCGCTGCATTTGTTTAAAGCAATGATGCCCAAACACATCTTACGGGCGAGCAATGTCATAATTTAAAGAAAAAAAAAATTTTTTTTCTATATGTTTGTTTTTGTAGTTTTTTACAACTTCATTGACATCTCGATAACCCAGTAGAAAAATTAGGACACAAACCAGACTGATGATCGAAATTAACTAAAAATCCAACTTTGTATTTATGTTATGCAAACAAAGCTATCGAATATGCATTGGAATATATATATACATTTTTAATTAATAAAATTAATATTAATATTTATAAATAAATAATTAATTAATATAGAAAAGTGGATTGGTTTTAGAAAGCTTAAAAAACATCTTTAATACGAGATTTATGGACTTTGGCTACAATTACTGAATTTATTAATTAATTTTCAATGCCCTCTAAATTTTTCAAAATATATAAATAAATAATTAATTAATTATTAGTGTGACAAAATTATTATATATATTTTCGTCAATGTTTTTAGTACATATAATTGCGAAAGTGTATTTTCAAAATTAAAAATTGTAAAATCAAAACACAGAAACCGGATGTCAGACAAACACCTCGAGTCGCTTTTGCAACTATCAACCACAAATGTTGAAATAGACATGGATAACATTATCGAAAATATGAACGAATCAAATTAGTATATATATGTCGTCCCCTCAATATAACAATAGCGTATAATTTTTTTTGGGTTTTGAGAAAATCGAGTTTAAAGTTTTTGTCAAATCAAATATCTATTAAATTTTTGAACAAGAAATTATACACCATTTTTTCCAATGACATTTTGACCCACTTTGTGGAAGTAGAATTTGACGAAATTTTGACCAGACATAGAATCAATGATGGAGATTCTAAATATGCAATAAAAAAATAATGGCGTATGAGCACATACGCTATTGTTATATTGAGGGGACGATGTATATATCTACGGCTGAGAATAAGATCGCCCTGTTTCAAAATTTGTTTCGAAAACGCCCTATTCCAAAAATTGTTTGAATAACGTCCTATTACAAATTTTGCTTCAAAAACGCCCTATTTCAGACAATTATTCAAAAACGCCCTATTTCAGAGAAACATATATGGAATTTTCTCTGAAATAGGGCGTTTTTGAAGCAAAATCTGAAATAGGACGTTATTCAAACAATTTTTGGAATAGGGCGTTTTTGAAACAATTTTTGAAATAGGGCGATCTTATTCTCAGCCGTCTATATGTACATACATGCATATATGTATGTCCCACATTTCATTCTTTTCATTGCTGGGTTGTATCTGTTCGAATCAAAATAAAAAATTGTTTTTTTATTTCCATAGAAACGTTTCGGGAGTATACAAATTTTTTTCCTATGCTCGCCTATGCTCGCCATATACACAAATTTCTTATGGAAGTGTATAGGCGAGTAAAATCCTATACTTACGAGCATTACAAAAACAAAATGTGTATGCGAGCATAGGGCTTGGGCATCTATGGTTTAAAGCTACTTTAAAATTAGTTGAATATAAATCACTTTTTAATATATTTATTTTTGCAACTAACTTTTTTTTCCGTGAGGGCTATTTCGTTACGTTTCATGCTTATCGCAAGGCGTTCTTGCAATTGTTGATTTAATACGTTTTGTCTACTTTCAAACATATTTATGTTACTTTATACGTGTGTAGATATATTTCGTTGTTTTTTCAGACTTTTTATACTCAGCTGTACTAGTACACAGAGTATTATAGTTTTAATCACATAACGGTGGATTGTAACAGAATGAAATAATCGAGATAGATATAGACTTATATATATCAAAATGATCAGGGTGAAAAGAGAAATCGATTGAGCCATGTCCGTCCGTCCGTCCGTCCGTCCGTCCGTCCGTCCGTCCGTCCGTCTGTCCGTCCGTCCGTCCGTCCGTCCGTCTGTAAACACTCTAACTCGCGCAAAAATTGAGATATTTTGATGAAATTTGGAACGCAAGTTGGTATCGAGACTGGGACGGTTGGTATTGAAAATGGGCGAAATCGGACCATGACCACGCCCACTTTTCCTATATAGAAAAAATCGGAAATTTGGTATCTCAGCCACTAATATAGCTAGAGTTTTAAAATTTTACCCACGTATTGAGCTCGGGCCCTTATGAAGAAATTTGATGAAGTTTTGGAAAATGGGCGGTGCCACGCCCACTTATTAAGGGTCAAACATTGAAAGTTTTATATGTCATAACTCAGAAACCGTTGAAGATATATCGATGAAATTTGGTACGCGTAATTTGCTTACATAGACAAATGTTTTGACGAAAAATTATCAAAATCGGTTTACGGCCACGCCCACTTTTATATATGTGTATTATAAAGTGACCTAATAAAACCATTTTAAGCGATATCTCTGTCAAATATAAAGATCTATCATTGAAATTTTGTCGCATGAGTCCAACTATGGACATAAAACAAAAAACACAAAAATTTTGGAATATGGGCGGTGCCACGCCCACTTATTAAGGGGCAGACATTGAAAGTTTTATGAGTCATAACTCAGAAACCGTTGAAGATATATCGATGAAATTCGGTACGCGTAATATAATTACTTAGTCAAATGTTTTGGCGAAAAATTATCAAAATCGGTTGACGGCCACGCCCACTTTTATATATAGGAAATATAAGGGGGCCTAATAAAAACATTTTAAGCGATATCTCTGTCAAATATAAAGATCAATCACTGAGATTTTGTGGCAGGAGTCCAACTATGGACATAAAACAAAAACTACAAAAATTTTGGAAAATGGGCGGTGCCACGCCCACTTATTAAGGAGCGAATATTGAAAGTTTAATAAGCCATAACTCAGAAACCGTTAAAGATATATCGATGAAATCTGGTACGCGTGATATATTTACTTAGCCAAATGTGTGGACGAAAAATTACCAAAATCGGTTGACGACCGCGCCCACTTTTATATATGTGTATTATAAAGTGACCTAATAAAACCATTTTAAGCGATATCTATGTGAAATATAAAGATAATTCATTGAAATTTTGTGACATGAGTTTTACAATAGACCGGAAACAAAAAATAAAAAAGTTTGGAAAATGGGCGTGGCACCGCCTCTTTTTAGACAAAGGGATATATGAGATTTCTTAGCCTTTAACTCGACAAATAATTGAGATATTATGACGAAACTTGGTTTATACACTTTTATAACATGTGTTAATAGACACGCAAAAATGTATTGAAATCGGTTTATGACCACGCCTACTTTTTAACAAAGATATTTCTGGAACACCCTTTTGGAATTTGTAACGTGAAGTCTTTGTAACTAAAAGTCATAGAGGGATGAAATTTTGCACTAACAATAATATTTGTATGCTTATTTGGATGATTGATATAAATTTTGAAAATGGGCGTGGCTGCGCCCTGTTTATGCAGCACTCGTTTCATATAAAATACACCCTATATCGAACAAACGCAAACAAACAATGAAAGCATACAGCTGAGTATCTAATGTTCGATTGCACTCGAACTTATGCTTCCTTACTTGTTTTATGTTGGCTTCATGTTATTGTTTTTACCCATATCTCGATAATGATATTGTACCTCTTTTCCTCGGCGTGTGGTAATATACGTACACACACACAAACACAGCCAACGGCTATCAAAGAGGAGTGAATGATGAACGTTACCAATGACGTTAAAAATTGACGTTCGGAAGTGGTTTGGCGGCCCAGGCACGTTCGTTTGGTGTAATTATGTGTCTACGGAACGTATGTACATACATATGTATGTAGGTATGTATTACATATCTATGTTTATGCATGTACCTACCCTGCAGGAAAAGCAAAATTACGCGTGGATTAACGTTTTCGTATATTTTAATCCATTAGCTCCCACACAAAGGACGCATTTTGACAAATTTTATTTTATTTTTTTTTTTTGAAAATTCGTATAGAACCACAAATTTTATAGAAAATAGCTCAACGGAAATCATGAGAAC
Organism: Urophora cardui; assembly: GCA_960531455.1. Classification (NCBI taxonomy): domain Eukaryota; kingdom Metazoa; phylum Arthropoda; class Insecta; order Diptera; family Tephritidae; genus Urophora; species Urophora cardui. The sequence goes on from OY482672.1 coordinate 143,259,648, forward strand.
TAATCTTTATACAAAGAATATCAGAACATAACAGAAAATGAAAAACATATCGTCGCTATAGAAGGAAAAAGACTGTTTTGTTGAGGAAGAAAGACGCAAACTTTTTTTCTTTCAAAGAAAGACGCATTAAAAATATTTTTCGAAAGAAAGACTTTATTTTTTTTGATAACGAAGAAAGACGCTTTATTTTTTTTTTTACTATAAAGAAAGCGCATTTAAATATTTTTTAGGAAAGAAAGACGTATTCCATTTTTTATTTTTCTTTGTCAATACTAATGCTAATGCGTCTTTCTTCGCAGTTAATAATGCTAATGCGTCTTTCTTCGACGAAATATTTTATAATGCGTCTCTGTTCGTCGAAATATTTTTTAATGCGTCTATCTTCGTCGACATGTTTTTTAAAGCGTCTTTCTTCCCCGACATATTTTTAATGCGCCCTTTTTCGTCGACAAATTACTGACATGCGTCTTTCTTCTTCCGGAGCGACGATATGTATATGTATGTATATATTGCCTTGAAATATGCAACAAATAATATGTGGTTCTGTATGAAATAGATCCCAAATATCACAATCATTGCGAACAGCAAAATTTTAGTCACACATGATCCCACATGGAGTCAGTCTAGACTTATAGGTCGCTCTTCAATACTTTTAGGAATTGTTCACGAATGTCTGTAAGTTGAAGCTTGACTCCGTGGCCAAATGGAATAACTTATGTGGGTACCCGGATACTGACCGCTTCAAGGTAACAAAATGGCAGATGAATTGACAAATAATGTGGATAAGCAGTACAACCAACTGGACCGCAGCCAATAATAGGATCAAGCATAGCGGACACTGTTAAGTACATTAGGGACTCCATGAGGGAAACTCGCGGGAGACGTTGGAACTATGTATATGGATTCCTGTAAAATTACAAAGTGATTTCTGAAAAATCCTAAGATGTATATAGGTAGAAAACTTTCTCCTCAAGCAGAGAAGGAGGAAGCTTCGGGCCATTGAGGGAGTGATCACAGGACAAAATCCATGGGGAGAGCACATGACCACCATAGGCATCATCGAGAGCTCATTATGTCTATCTTGTCTGGAGGAAGACGACCACGGCGCAGAACATTTTCTCTAGGCAAAGATTGCGCATTCTCCGGTAGGATGTATTGAGAATTACGGATGCACATTCTCTACCACTCGACAAACTTCTCAGATTTTTATTAAATAATCTTGGTAGTTTGCTGAGGAACACTGATTCCATTATAGCACCCTTTCCCTACGTCGTGATCCTTTCTAAAGGCCTTAAGTACAGTGGCAAAGACATAGTTTTTCCGGCCTACCACAATTCCATTCCATTCCATGGCCCTTTTTGATGCTTTATATTAATAATAGTTCACTATTATTTATACTACACTCAAAAAAAAATTTCTCTCGATCAAAGACATAATTTTCCTTATTTTGAACACGCGTCCCAATACAAAATTTTCTTTGTTTTGTGTAAATTTTCTCAAAAATGTGGAAAAAACATAAAAAAACATTCAAACAAATTCGTTGCCATGGGAATTTGTATGGGAATTTAATTTCTCAAAATTAAAGAAATCAAGTCTTCAAAACAAGGAAAGTTGGGAATGGAATGGCGCTTAAAGAATTTTTCATTATTTTAATGTATGAATTTTTTCAAAACAAGTATATGAAACCATGGTAACGCATGTAACAACAATATTTTATAAACCTTTTAACATGTTTTAAGGAAAATTTACTCAAAACAAAGAAAGTAGTGTTCAAAATAGGTAAACAATTTCTTTGACCCCTCCATATATTTTTTTTCTCTCAGTGTATATATTTAGTGTCCGCTATGGTGCAGTGGGTAGAGTACTTGCCTGCTATACCAGAGGTCTTGGGTTCAAACCCCAGTCCGGACAAACACCAACAAAATTTTTCTAATTAAATCCCAATTATTGGGTTTTTAGAAATAGCGGTCACCTCTCGGCAGTGGGCGGCATACTCTCCGAGTGTATTTCTACCATGAAAAAGCTTCTCACAAAAAATGCATTCGCTGTTCGGAGCGGGCATAAAATTGTAGGTCCACCCAATTAATAGAAAAAACTGCAGTTACGAAGCACACCTCGAATTGGGAGAGAAGCTCGGCCATAAAACTCGTCAGAGTTATAATAGCGCCAGTGTATTATATTATTATTATTTCCCTGCAGGGTATGGGGTATACATGTGATTGTGTGCATGTGTGCGTGCTTGCCCAAGAATGCCTGGCATTGTTGCTCGTTGGCTGATTTGACGCGTTTCGATGTTGATACCGTGTGACAAATGGGTATGACGTGTGTTGCAACTGCCATTGAGCAACTTAAAATTAGGCAAACATACTACAATCTAGTTACATATGTATTTAAACAAGAATGAACACACGTTTATATAAACGGTGTATGCACAAGGCTGCGCGGTAACGAGAATAATTAGACTGATTGACTGATAGGTATGTTTGTACATATCCATATGTACCTACATATTGTTCGCTTCACTACTTTTTCGGTCAAGTCCAATTGCTTACAAAAATTTTAAATAAGAATTTTATTTTCTCTACTGTTGTAACTAAATAGAAAATGCGTTCACTTTATTGAAAGTAGGTATTTTTGCAAGGAACATTCCGCTTTTGCAAATAAAGCACACATACATATGTATGTATGTTTTTACATACAAACATTAATAGATGAATACCTAATCGGTTCCACCCGAATTTTCTGGATCTCCTACTTTTGCTTTGTTATTAAAAAACAATTGTTGGAACAATCGATTTAACGACAAGTAAGACACAAAGACGCACCTAATTACAAATTCGATTTGCGGCACTGAACCCAGAGAAATTTTGTTTTCGCAAAACTGCATTGTTATGTTTCACACGTCTTATATAGACACAAAGGTACACATATGTACATACCTATGTATGGATGTTTCTGCAGCCAGGTACCTACATAAATATTTACTATGTACCTATACTTCCATACTTTTGTGCTAGCGGCGGCATTAATCAACAGGAAAACATTTGGCATTGAACGAACTTTATTGAAGGAGAGAGCGAAAAAAGTTGCACGATTTTCATAAATTTAAAGACCCTTTTTGTTGGAACACGAAAATTCATTTTAATTTTAATTTTGGTATGTGTGTGTTGATTTTTCGCAAACATTTGTTTTTTTTTTTTTTGTTGTTTGCTTGCTTATAAATAATAGGTTTCGCAGATACAGTCATGGCTGCCCCGAACGATTGAGAAGCCTTTCTAAAGCTGATAAGGTCGTTGTGCCAGGTAATTTGAGCGTGTAGCTAATGGCGTTTTCTTTTCTCGAAATAATGTTGCCCTGTTTGATTTTCTTAGCCATTTTGTAAGTTTGTCTAGTCCTTTCACCAAATATTGGCTTCTAACTAAGTAAGAGGGCACCCTTATCTACAAATTCAGCCATTTTATAGAAAGTCAGGATACGTAATTCGATAATTGGGATATAGGAGGGCAACATTTTTTCGTAGAAAAGAAAACGCCATAAGTGTATTGAATAGATAAGAAGAGTGATTTTAGTAGGTAGTACATAAATAAATGTAGATAAATACATACATATGTACATATGTGCATGGGTATTAAAATATGCACGTACATAAATGCAAGGCAAATGAAATTTTATCCTAAGTACATAAGGCAAACGATGCGAAACAAAAGACATTGTACCTACAAGAAAGAAGCGCGAACAAACAATGAAAGGGAATGCTTTAAGATTTTATGTACCTACATACATACATATCTACCTATTTGTTTATACATACATATGTATATAGGTACATAGTATATAAATATGCCTGTATATACATACATATACATATGTACATATATACATAAATACTTAGGTACATTGTAGGTATATATGCATTTAAGTCATCTGATATGCATCTAAAAGCCCGTCTCCACATAACTTGATTCACCAGAGAAACATGTAGCAAAACATCTCGCTCAATAACCCGTCTCCACGTGGCTAATTGTGATTCAGTTTGACATTTCTCTTTCTTGTTCTTCTTAAATGTTTGTATTTTTGCGTCTTTGTTTTGGTATGTGTGAGATTTCGATAGATTTCCGATACAAAATTAGAGAAGACATCGATATCATCGAGGTTGGGAATATGACTCCAGGGCCGTAGCTAGACTTAAATTTAAGGTAGGGCAGCGTTGGTTTAAGGTAGGGCGGAAGTCAGTCTTGGCACTACCACCATTGAGCGCCAGGTCAGTTTTGGCAATTGACATGCATGTGAATAGAAATATAATTAATGGAAGATAGCGACCAACCGCCATACGCAAATAAGCGAGAGACAAAATTGAAGCCGAAAATATTATAAAAAATGTAATGCAACAAAAAATTTAATTTTTAAAATTTTTAATTTTAATTTAATTTCCTTCGATTATTCCATACCATATTGGTATGTGGGTCGCCTGTAGGTATGCACGCAAGTCAAGGTGAGAAAAAAACTCTCGAAAATGATTAAACGATAACCATAGAAAATTTAGACACCTCATTTTTCCAACGAGTAAAATGTTTTAGATTAGCACACAGCCTTAGAAATCATTTCCGCGATTTTGGTGTTGTTCGCTCACAGTGAGATTAGTTTTTGTCAGAAAACTGCCGGAATGAACCATTCCTTTAACCAAACTACAAAAATTTGATGGTCTTATTTAATTATATCTGTGATGCAGGGTGGATTCTCCATATCATACATTGCAACCGCAATAATTTTTTATCTCAAACAAACAAAAATTTAATTATAATAACTCTGTAGAGAGGTCAAAATATCACAGCGAAACGCCGCACACTGGTCTCATTTGTATGGAGAGTGGGACAAAACTCAATTTCTTGGAAACTGATAGACCTACCGAAACCAAATTTGGCACATTGGTGTCCCACTATACGACTCATCTTTCAGAAAAATTAAAAGCATATATGTTGTAATCCACGCCCACCACTAACACTAGTTTGCAGCCAAAAAATACCAAGAAAACCAGGAATGGGGGAGGATAGGAATTGACCTGCTGAGCCTGAAACAATTTTTTTTAATTTTTTTTATGGTTAGGTTTTTGAGATAACGGTAATTTTGTGTGTTTTGGTTATCACTTCATTCAAAAATTATTTTCGCTGGTGTTACAAATGCGATAAACGTAAACAGTATCTCGTTCCAAAGGCAATTAAAATACGCTTCGAACGACATATAACTTGTAGTGGTTTAATAAATACTCGCTGAGCGAGTGCTGGTCAAAGTCAAAATTTTGTGGATTTTTTGCGATTTTTGAAAAAACTTTGATTTTCAAATTAATTTTTTTATAAAAAGTGGTAAAAATCAGGACAGTTTTATTCTTTTAAAAATTTGCCCATTTAATTGCAAAGACTTTAAGCGTAATTTTAGAGAGATCCGATGAATACTTTATTTTTGGCGATTTTTTTCTTGTGAAACAAAAAGGATATTTTGGATGAAAAACTTGGTTAGGTGACTTAACTATGTGAAAATGACTTCATAGGTCAAAAGGACATTAGAAGGAAATATAGAGCTGCCAAAGACTAAACTAATGACGTTACAATTTTAAAAATCCGATGTCAAATAACAAAGTTACAATTAAAAAAAAATATTTCCGCGATATTTCGCGGGATCAAAAAAAAAAAAATTGTATGGAGAGTGGGACCAAATCCAATTACTCAGATTTTATCGAAAATAAAGTTTTATCGAAAACAGTCGATGTACAATGTACAAAAATACGTAAAAGGAGCATCTTGGGCAACAATATTTTGTATAGACTAGTTACATTTAATATCATATTTTAAGAAAAAGGGAAAAAAAGGGAAAAATGTAAAAACAGGATTCTTAAGAGAAGACTTGAAAGAACTCAAATCTGCTTATAAGACCTGGTCCAGAGTGGTCCTTAATTGTTAAAAGTTTAAATGAAAATGCTAATGCTTGAAAATTACGCTCATAGAAAAGCCAAGATTTCTTCATCTTGTATTTTGCTAAAAATAAATTGTTTTCACTGTTTTCTTTCGCTAAATCATGAAACATACTTTTTTCTTGCGTTTCCATAGTTATTCGCATTTTTTTAGCACTCAAACTTGAAATATCGCAAAAATCATAATACACTTATTTACACAAACTTTTTCCAGAAATTTTTTTTTTCAAATGTGTTACTTTAAATGAGCCAAAGTAACATTTAATGGTGGATATTGCGTATAGAAGGAGGTTTTCCATAAAATTCAATATATTTCCCACGGAAATGCATGACAGAAGTTTCTTTTTCAAGCACCAACATTTTTGACTTTTGTGTATGGGGGCTGACCAGTGTGCGCCGAGACACCCCCACTTAATTTTTGGCTGTAGAATACGATGGCGTTTTCAGAAAGTCAAAGTTAGCTCTCGTTTTCGAGAAATTTAGGAAAGAAGTTTCAGAGCTCCGAAGGTAATTTTTTTCCCGTTTATAAACTTTACTTAGGTTTTGAACCCTTTTCTCGAGTAAGGATTTTGACGGTTGTTCTTACTTAATTGGGGCATTCTAAATTCAATGCCATCATTAGTTTTTCCAAGCTGGCTCCGGTTTATGAGATAACGGTATTTAAAAAGTACCATTAATATGGACTTTTTTTGTTAATAACTCAGTCATTTTATGAGCTAAATTGCCCAAACTTTGCACATGACAAAACTATTGTTTGAAAACAATTGAAGCATACTTTTAGGTATTATTTCGAGAAAAATTTTATGAAAAATTAACAAAAAAAATTATTCAAATGCGTATAAAATCCTCAAACATGCATATATTTTCTTCGTTTAAAAACTGTGTAATAGTTCTTTTAATTCTCTGTAAGACGATATAAAGATAATCTAATTCATTTAATACGATATGATGAATTTCATATCAAAGGCTGAAAAAAACGAACATTTTGAACCCGACCCCCTCAAAAATTTTTCAAATTTGAATTTTTTTTCAGTGTAATATAGAGTTTTTGCAGTGTATGTTTTCAAAAGATGATTTTAATACCTTTCTAACGGTATAAAAATTTTTGAAATCGGTTGATTAATTTACGCGTGATATCAAAATATAAGAAAGCCAAGAGATGCATTTACTTAAATAAATTAAAAAAAAAATAAAGAAAAAGGCCATTTTAGTTTTCAGATATGTTATATATATTAAATAGACCTTTCTAAAAAAAGTACTTATTTTTCAAAATCGCTTGATCTTTGAAGTGTTTTTTCAGTTTCAAATTTTATTTTGAAAAACATTTTTTTTCAGTGTACTAAAACAAAAAAAAAATTTACAGTGCATTTTTTTGAAAGCTAATTTCAATACCTTTCTAATGGTATAAAGATCTTTGAAATCAGTATAGCCATTCCCTAGTAATCGCACTTTAAAAGTACCTATTATCGTCATTTTTCGAGTATTTTCGAATATTTTCGAATATTTCGATACCTTGCCACGCCCACAATTTTTCGAAATTCAATTTCTAAAAATGAGGTTGTGTTTGTGTAGGTAAGATGTACCTCAGTGCAAAATTTCATCAAATTCTGAGGGGGTTGGGTTCAACGCATATTGGGTTTGATATGAAATTCATCATATATGAGTTATTGGGCTTGAAAAAAATGCCTATGGTGAAATTGCAACTTTGGTTGCACAAAAGTGCAATAACTGATGCAGATACGTGGAAATCGTATCTAAGTAAAGTTTATAGACGGAAAAAAATTACCTTCAGAGCTCTGAAAGTTCTTTCCTAAATTTCTCGAAAACAAGAGCTAACTTTGACTTTCTGAAAACGCCATCGTATTCTACAGCGAAAAATTAAGTTTACGTGTTTCGGCGTTTCTCTGTGGTATTTGAAAAGTTAAAAATTTGATCTCACTTGTTGGCCTTTTTAAGGTAGGGCATTCTAATTTTAAGGTAGGGCATTGCCCCACAATGCCCACCCCTAGCTACGGGCCTGTATGACTCAGAATGAAACACTGTTTCAATCTTCACTCGCTCTCAGAAATTTTGTATGGAAATTGGCGAGTTTCGGCACTGGTTTCCGTGTCGAAACAAGATTGAGAGAGAAAATGGAGAAAAAAAGAGCGAAACACGTTATGTGGAGACATGGTATTAGACAAAACACAATAGGGGTATTCGCTATCCATAGCATAACCCTAGCACGTAGCACGGATTGCACGGATTGCAAAGTTTTACAACGCACAACAACAAAATACAGGCGCACAAAAATATGCTAGACCTCAAAAATATGCTACACCAAAACCTATGTATATTTATTTGCTATGAAGTGTAGGAAATTAATTGCGACCCTGCGTCAGCTGACATTTGCCAATTGCTAATTTCAATTTCAATTTGAACATTCGAATTTTGCTTAAAATGTTATTTTTATGTGTATTTATTAAATTTACTAAAATAAAATGATTTATTTATTAAAAAGTGAGTGATAAACGCGTCTCTTTGGCTAAAAAGAAAAGCTGCTTCTTAAAATTTCCTTCGACTGTGCAATAGGGTGCTCTCGATGTGTAGCATATTTTGGTCTAGGATATTTGCAATCCGTGCTATCTTGCTAGGGATAGCGAATACCCCTAATGCAAATTTACCTTGAGTTCGTTGCTTTTTAAGCATTAGCCAAAGAGAGGCAACGAAAAGTGCGTTTGAAAAAAGCAAAAAAATTTTGCATTTACCTATGTATGTATGTATCTATGTACCTACATATGTACCTACCTACATACATATTTACATTTAGCAAAATTAAAGGAAATGCAATTAAAAAAACGCTTAAGGCCTAGATAAGCATATCTAGGTATAACATCGACACATGCATATCGAAACTACAGTGAACAAAAAAAGTATACGCCATATAGGAGGAATTCCTATGAAGATTCTTTAAAAACAAATGAAAACAAAAACAAAATTTCTGCTATAGTACATAATTTAAAATCAATACACATTCAAACATTAGGTACCCACTAGGCCCATTTATAAGGTGATACGAGTTTTATTCATGCCAGGATACTTGCTTTTGTTAGATACACCGGTACATTATCTACGGTACATCCCACCAAAAAACTCGATGACCGTGGAATTAAGAGGGTAATCCAGAAAAACCCTGGTAATCGCTTCCACATTCGTTGACACAATGCCTGACATTAGCATCGGCTTGTCATTGGAGGGAAGGACTTGCCCAGTGCATTACCGCCGAACGAATAAATCACGCAATACGCAAGGATTCTAGTGAATCAAATAAAGAATACCTTACAGGGAAGCAGATAAAGAAGGCGAAAAATGTAAGGGATGATGGAAATTTCCACTGGTATTTATTCCAGTTCATTTTTTGCGCTCCATTCTACTTTGCATTACGTGGAATGGGTAATGGAAGCTCATTCCACTCTGCATTACTGGCAATGCGTGAAAGAAGTGATGAAGTCGCCAGATGTTCCATGGCAAGGCCTTCTATCATGCCTGACAGGTAATAGCGATGACCAGATTTTTGCTGGGATTCTATGCATATTTTACCAATGCCTACACATCTGCAGTAGCAGCGTATTGGCAGCGCAGTAGATACGAGCCCATTTACGGGTATAACATGCATAAAATATACCTGTGTAGTAGCATTGCGCGACTTGGCTGTATTTACTTGATCGCCTATAACTTTTGCGTTTTACCATGGATATTCTTCGCTGATAGCTTAGGAGTAAAACCGAAGGTGAAAACATTGGTTTTTAAGATATTGCCTGACAAAGTCAATTTTTTCTTTAAAAAATCTTAAAACGTCAATGTTTCAGAAACTATAAGAGTAAGAGAAAAATGTTATAGGAGCCATGAAAAGGAAATTTAATTAAGATAACTTACTGCTTTAAAGAGATATAGAGGATTAAGTGGAGCCATTGGCCAAATAACGGTAAATTGCCGATATCTCAAAAACCTTCCCATAGAATTAAAAATGAACCCGATTTTCGGAATCAGCGTCCATATAGATAGGATAGTCACGTCCAAAGTACAGACAAAAAATTTTATTTTGTGATCCAGTGTTATCATCCATTCTGCCGTCGCCATTGTAGGTACTTAAGTATAATGGCATCTGAAGTCGGTATCGGTATCCAGGTGCCACCTGGATCTGGTATAGGTGTATTCTGTTTTTGATCAGTCTGTGTAGATGGATCTTTCCATTCATCTCTTGTGTATAGCGATACTCGGTGTACCAGCTTGTCATTTGCGGCCAGAATACTTTTTTGTTGTTGTTGTTGTTTTTGTTAGCACTATTGTAAAGGCATTTTAAATACATTTATTTCAGTGTTTTCATATTTAAAAGTTCTCATTCTTAAAGAAAAACACAATTACTTGAACTATGTACCTACGTAGCAAATTTCAATTTAAAAAAAAACACATTTATTATAAAATTAAGCATTTACATATATTAAGTTTTTATTGTTTATTTCACAATTATTTATGAGCGTAAACAGTTTTTTACACACACATCCCTATATTTGGATATGTAGATACATACATATGTATATTCATAAATGTTTGTATGGCATCAATCTTCATTAACCCACACCCGCCGCGCAAAAATCACAACCACCCACTTCGCTGCTTGAAAAAACAAAAACAATGAGAAAAAACTATGAAAAATTAAAAAATGAAAGCTCAGAATACAATAATTTATTTTCCTAAAGGAGATTTAAATGAAAAGTAAATAATTAATGTGTTGACTTTTAATTTATAGGCTGTTATTTAGATTCTAAATTTTAGAAGCATGTTTGTTGGAGATGGAACGGCGGCGGCGGGCGTGGAGTGTGAGAACAGTCAATGCATAAAAATGTTGAATGTTGTGGGAAGCACAAAAGCAAAAGAAATTAAAAAAAAATCAACATTGTCAGTCAGTTTACGCTGAATTAAAGTAGCACAATGTTGACTACAACAACAACAGCAACAACAAAATGACTTATGTATGTATTTGCAAAAAAACAGCAAAACATGCAAAAGCACGATTTGGTGGCAGCGAATCGTGCTTGACGCAGTTTCGAGCAGCTGCTGCGCGCATGTGTGTGGGTGTGTTTGTTTCTGGGTTATCGCCTCACATTCAGGGTTGCGTGATTTTGATTTGACTGAATCACTAATCAAAAATATTTTCTGATTCTTCATTTAAAATATTTTCAAATCAAAGATAATTTTTATTTGTGATTCGTTTCAAAAAAGAATCAGAAATACCCTTTGATTCGTGATTCAAACTATTTTCAAATCAAAGATAAATTTTATTTGTGATTCGTTTCACAAAAGAATCAGAAATACCCTTTGATTCGTGATTCAAACTATTTTCAAATCAAAGATAAAATTGATTTGTGATTCATTTCTCAAAAGAATCAAAAATCTTTTTTGATTCTTGATTCAAAAGTTTGATTCGAATCAAAAAATTAATTTGAATCAAAACTTTATTTCAAATAATGTGCCCATGCACATACATACATGCGTATGTCTGTATGTACGCACGGCGTAGCACAAACGTAAATACGACAATCAGAAATATGTATATATGTACATACATATGTACATACACATGTACACATTTGGCGTCAGCATACAATTTGGCTGTTATTGGACTTTTGGTGCATTTTATACATTTTTGTGTTTTAAGTTACCGAGAATGTACTTGAATATTTCTGATATGCTACAGTATTTTTGATTCTAAATAAATTTTTGATTCGAATAAAATTTTTGATTCGAAACAAAAATACATTTTGAATCAAGATTCGTAATACATTTTCGATTCGAATCAAATTTTTGATATTTTTTGAATCAAGAATCAAAAAAGATTTTTGATTCTTTTGAGAAATGAATCACAAATCAAATTTATCTTTGATTTGAAAATGGTTTGAATCACGAATCAAAGAGTATTTTTGATTCTTTTGAGAAATGAATCACAAATAAAAATTATCTTTGATTTGAAAATAGTTTGAATCACGAATCGAGTTGATTCTTTATTTGAAAGTTGATTTGAAATCAAAATTGATTCGAATCACGCAACGCTGCTCACATTTGCCCAGGGTTCGGATTTGCCTCATTTTGGCTCCTCACTCACACATGCTTCACTCATGAGGGTGCAGCTGCATGAGTGGCCTCTGAGCGCATAAACAACAGAGGCCACACATTAGCGTGAGCGCTCTGCGTGAGTGGCAGCAGAGTGAGCAGCCAAGATGAGGCACGCTAGTAGCGTTGCCTCTCCTCAGCTGCGCCCTCATGAGTTGCTCTGAGTGAGTGAGGAATATGAGCGACGCCTCACAGCTTGGCGATGACGCAGCCAACCGTCTGTAGTAAGTATGCAGTATGGAGCTGCATGAATGCTACAAATTTGTTTACTCTGCAGTGTGCACACTGCACGCATATGTGGTAAATCTACAGCACATTTTTTTAAATATGAAGATCTACTGCACGGCGTTTAAAATCTATCGCATTTTAAGATTAAATATTTGTTTAATCTTGACTTTTGTTCAAAATAATGTACTTTATGGCAAAAATGGTAGTAGAAAACTCTTTGGCAGCGCTTTTATGTTCGAAATCGAATAACGAAAGCCCGTATGACACCACTTTATTTCTCTGAATTTTTCTTGTATTTATTGTTTGAAAAATCTACCGAAAGTAAAACTACAAAAACAATTCTACTGTAGGTTGAAAAAAGATAAACTATCCCTCAAAGAACAATTTGATTGTCATTTAATTTTAAACTCAACTAGAACAATTTTTTTTTTTAATTTGAATAATAAATTACTAAAATAAAATAATAATGAAAATTAAAATTAAAATAGAAGGATGGCTATGTACTGAGTATATTTGGAACAATACGGTACGCAAATAGGACTTCTTCATTCCCTTGATTGAAAAGCGGAAGTTAGATAGAGCTTGCTAAATTTACAACTTGTAGGTACATACCTATTTTCATTTCTTTTTTATTTCAAAATTATTTTATTTTATTGTTGTCAAGGTAAAAAATTGTGAGAAATAGACTGTTAATGTCAAATGCAAAAAAAATATGATTCTAATGACGAATAAATAGTTTTTTTGCGTTAGTCGCATAATAAATAAAAACTAAACAAGTAGGTAAGTACCTACATATGTAGGTACATACATACATATATTTTATCATACAAAAAACATTATATCAAGCGACGAATGCACATTCTTAAAAATAATGTTCCTTTTAACTACCTACCTACATACATACGTATGTAAATATTCGTAATTGCATCTGCTGAATTAAATACATATCTACACATATACATAGATGAAAAACAACAAAAACCAAGTTTAGGTAGAAATATGGATTTTACATACCTACTCAATCGCCTAAAACGGGCATAAATATGAAAAAAAAAGCAGAAAAACAACCAGACATGCTTTTTATTAGAAAAACATGTCACTAAATTGCACACTGCAACATAAATATATGTATGTATGCATTCTAATATATGTATGTAATATTTACTGAGTTTCTGCGCACTCACCCACACGCTCACTCGCATTACACAAAGAGAAGAGGAATCCTACGACGGCTCATCTCACACGCAGCGTGAGCGCCTCATTTCTTCATCGCTCATTCGAAATGAGTGAGGAAACAAAAAAAATCCTCACTCTGCTTTAGAGATGAGCGAGAAACGCAAACGGCCACTCATCATCATGCCGTGAGGCTGAAATTCCTCACTCACTCACTCATACTCTGAGTTTCTTCCTACCCTGCATTTGCCAATACAAAAATTGTTAAACACAAAAAAAAATAAAACACGTTAAGTAGATGAAACAATAACAAAAACAGAATGCAACGTAATGCAAAAAACAATAAAATTAACTGAATCAGCTTTTTCATGTCTTAATGCGCTAAAACAACAACAACAACAACAACAAAAGAGTGTAAAATAAAACAAAAAGCGTAGGTAGCAATTGAAAATAAAATATGTAAAGTGAAAATTGTTTACCTAGAAAAAAAAGTTTCTGTATAAAATTGCACATTTATTTCTTCTTCTTTTCTTTTCTTTTTTTGCACTCATTCAAAGTATAAAATTAATAACAATTGGCGCATTTTGTAAATTTGTTGTTGTGTAGGTATGTGACGCTGTTTGATGTTCATATTTCATTGTCCAATTACAAAAAGCAAGAAATACAAACGAAAATAAAATATAATAAATATGACAATTGTAAACAATTTCATTTTCAATTTCAATGCCATTCATTCATCCATTCGCCTACACTGAAACCCAATAAATGGCTTTTAATGAACACTTGTGTACATACATACATACCTACTACGAAGAATTGTCAACCTAAGGCGCTCTGAATTTTTCCACAATCAAAATCTATTTGTTTTGCAAGCGGAAAGGTCAATAACATACATACATACATACATACATATATATATGCACATATCGACGCTTCCAAACAAAACTGTACTAAGTCTGAAAACTGTGTTTTGCAGGAGAAGCTCTCAAAGTTTAAGCTCGATATGAAACTTCAGTTGTATGCTACACGGAAAGAATTTTTTACTAGAATCAATGCCGAGACAAGAAAAATTAGACTTGATTTTGAACTTAGAATATAATTTTTTAATATCAAGAAAATCCAAGAAAATTGGATTTTAAATAAATAAGTAAACATTTTCTTGCTTCAAGTGAAATTGGATTTTAAATAAATAAGAAAAAGTTTTCTTTCTTCAAGCAAAAATGGATTTTAAATAAATAAGAAAAAGTTTTCTTTCTTCAAGTAAAATTGGATTTTAAATAAATAAGAAATAATTTCCTTACGGTAAGTGTTTTTTTCTTGTTTTTAGAAATAAATAATTAAGAAATAATTTTTTTGTAAAACTTTTCTTATACGAGCTTAAGAAAACAAGAAAATATTAAATTAAGTACAAATTTTCTAAAAATATTAAAAACGTAAAAAATAAGGAAAATGAAAACTAATCATGAGCACTCAAAAAAAAATTTCTCTCGATCAAAGACATAATTTTCCTTATTTTGAACACGCGTCCCAATACAAAATTTTCTTTGTTTTGTGGAAATTTTCTCAAAAATGTGGAAAAAACATAAAAAAACATTCAAACAAATTCGTTGCCATGGGGATTTGTATGGGAATTTAATTTCTCAAAATTAAAGAAATCAAGTCTTCAAAACAAGGAAAGTTGGGAATGGAATGGCGCTTAAAGAACTTTTCATTATTTTAATGTATGAATTTTTTCAAAACAAGTATATGAAACCATGGTAACGCATGTAACAACAATATTTTATAAACCTTTTAACATGTTTTAAGGAAAATTTACTCAACACAAAGAAAGTAGTGTTCAAAATAGGTAAACAATTTCTTTGACCCCTCCATATATTTTTTTTTCTCTCAGTGAGGGATTAGAAAACCATAATTAATCAACTAGTACTTATTTTCCTAGGACTTGTTCACTGAAATGACAACATTTCAATTAATATAAATGAAGATGCAAATACCAAATGCTTCACTAACAATCTGAGAATTGCAGAAATATTCAGAAATATGCAAAGCGGATGGCAAATAGGGATGGCAAATAGGGATGGCAAAAAAATTTAATAATCGATTAACCGTTTTTAAGGTTAATCGAAAGGGTTCGATTATTAATCGCGAATAATCGCAGGGAATTAACCGATTATAACCGTTTTTCGATTACAATTACTGATAGATTAATACGTAGTACCCCAAGAAGACAAACAAGATAATTTTTATACATACTATGTATGTGTGTTCGTTTTTATTATAATAATAAAAAATCGTAATTTCAGCGAAAAAATCGTCAATACTAAAAACACGTTATAAACAAAAAAGTGTCGGCTTTCCACTAAGAAAGCGCACCACGAAAAAAAAATTACTTTTTCAGGGGCTCTCATATATCTCAAAACTGAAATCAAAACTTGCAGGAAGTTTACAGTTTACGAGATAATTGTCGTTAAGGTTAGATGGGTCCATAGATATTACCCCAGAGAATTATGTCGGCTGAGGATTATTTTTTTTAAAGCGCGGCTGAAGGCCGCCAACGCAAAATATTGTTCTACACACATACATATATGCATTTTCTCGTTTTAATACGTGCTTTTATCTCGGAAATAAATCGTAGTTTTCGTGTTTTGTTTGGTAAATTTTAAAATCTTAACAACAAATATCTTGTAAACTACAAGCCTCCGGAAATTTTTGATTTCAGTTCCAAGTCCTGTGAGAGCCCCTCTACCCTGCTGAAAAAGTCATTTATTTCGGGGCGTTGTTCCTTAATGGAAAATTTTCCCAAAAACAATTTTAAGGAGGTACGAATTAATACAAATCCGTATATAAATGAACTCATATTTAAAAAAAGCTGTGCATATTTATCTGCACATTGCGCTTACTTAAATAACATCATCAATCATTCATTAATACTAACATTTTGCCTTGAAAAATAATTTACAAAATATAAGGATTTATTTCATGAAGATAGCCATTTAATTATTGTACTGAGATGGTTTAAATTTTTAATAATGCCACTTTCCTTAAAAAAATATACAATAAACGAAAAAATCGTCATTTATTGAGAAAAGTCGTCAAATCATTGCATAAAATCGTCAATACGGCAACGCTGGCTGGAGGGAACGTATATTGCGATTTTTTGGATATACTCACAAAACCGTAGGTAACTGAATTCGGACTCGAATGAAAAGGCGGTAATTCTCGATTATTTCCTTTCGATTATTTTCGACTTTAGAGGAAAAAGGTTAATCGAAAAAATAATCAAAAGGAAAAAACCGATACATTTTAACCGTTAACCGAAAGAAATTAACCGATTATAATCGTTTTTCCGGTTATAGTTGCCATCCCTAATGGCAAATGAAAAAACATACATGTAACTTTGGAAATGCAAATTCAGCAAGAAATATTTTACTTCGCTCAAGAAAATGTTTTCTTATTTATTTTCAATTTTTTTTGCTGTAGTTTGTTGTTCTAATTCATCGAAACACAATTTACTTAAATTCTTCTGATATTAGCAAAAAGATTTTCTTCATTTAAGTAAATTTAAGAAAAGATGTTCTTATTTATTTAAACATTTTTTTTCAACTTTTTTTCTATAGATTTTGTTAGTGTTCTTGAATAAGAAAATAATTGTCTTATTTTTGGAAACCTCAATTTCTTAATTCCAGTAATAATTAAGTAAATTTTTCTTATTTCCCAAAAAAATTTCTAAATTGAGTTGAAGAAAGCATTTTTCTTGAATCAATTATGCAAATTTCTTTCCGTGTAAGTATATTTTCACTTAGAACTTCTGTTTGGATTCAACAATCAATACGAAAACTCGACAATACGAGTATCAAAGTTAGGGTGCGCTTTATAGGTATAAAACCGTAAGAAAAAATAAAAACTTGCTACGTTGTTTTTCATGGCAAGCTCTCAAGGTTTTTATTCTGTAAAAATCTCGACTTGTATTATATGTACACCTTTGCTTATAACTTTTGATTGGATTGTCCGATTGATACTAAAATCAGACAGCATCTAAATTAAGACACGCAATACTTGAAAACGCCAAAAACGGGAAAATGTACTAAGTCGACTTAGTACAGTATTGTTTGGAAACGTCGATGTGTACATTAGGCCGCCTTATACATATGGACCAAAAAAAAGTCCACCGTACGCCCCCGATATGATTTCTTTTTCGAAAACCTGTCTGGAAAATTTGTATTATTTTTTTTGGCGCCGCTAGATGTCGCTAAAGATCATTTTTTTCATATCTTAGGTATTTATGGTCCGATCCCTAAGTTTGATAAACCAATCTCTTTGGCTTGAGAGGAGGGTTTATACTTAATAATTGTATTAACCCTATGTGCGCCATTGGGGTCACTACCACCCATTGCTTGGTTTATACCACCCTAATGTACCTTTTTTATGTCTGCATGTTAAACGTAGCAAAAAATCATTAACCTCTTGCAAAATAAGTATTTCGATCGCTTCAGCAGAACCCGAAATAAAACAGGTTCAACATTCCGAGGAATATATACTGAAAAAACAACTTACTCAGATTATGGAAAAGTGGGAATGATTCGGCGCTAAAGACATATTTCCATATTTTTATGTACGATTTTCTTCAAAT
The DNA here is from genome assembly GCA_960531455.1 of Urophora cardui. NCBI lineage: Eukaryota > Metazoa > Arthropoda > Insecta > Diptera > Tephritidae > Urophora > Urophora cardui. The sequence continues at coordinate 143,277,794 of OY482672.1, forward strand.
CAAGGAATAAAAACGACGTTTTAAAGAAAATTGTACATCAAAATATGGAAATATGTCTTTAGCGCCGAATCATTCCCATTTTTCCATAATCTGAGTAATTTTTTTTTTTTGAGTGTACATATGTACATATGTTTTTCGCTTTCTTCGCTCTTTTAGGTTCATTTTACAGAAAAATTTTCTGAGGAGACCACTATTGAAATTTTATGGCGAAAAATTTTCTAGAACATTTTAACCATCTAGCGCCGCTAATAAAGGGTTATTTTAAAACCTAATTTTTAGAAAATCAAAGAAAGTAGTTTCCATTTAATTTTTAAACTCCATTTCGTGTTTGTTTCCAATATTCTATCGACGACTGAGTAAGAGATCACAATATTTGAAAATTTTATTCAAAACCAGCCCACGTTAAAAAAATTGCATACATACACTGAGAGAAAAAAAATATATGGAGGGGTCAAAGAAATTGTTTACCTATTTTGAACACTACTTTCTTTGTTTTGAGTAAATTTTCCTTAAAACATGTTAAAAGGTTTATAAAATATTGTTGTTACATGCGTTACCATGGTTTCATATACTTGTTTTGAAAAAATTCATACATTAAAATAATGAAAAATTCTTTAAGCGCCATTCCATTCCCAACTTTCCTTGTTTTGAAGACTTGATTTCTTTAATTTTGAGAAATTAAATTCCCATACAAATTCCCATGGCAACGAATTTGTTTGAAAGTTTTTTTATGTTTTTTCCACATTTTTGAGAAAATTTACACAAAACAAAGAAAATTTTGTATTGGGACGCGTGTTCAAAATAAGGAAAATTATGTCTTTGATCGAGAGAAATTTTTTTTTTGAGTGTATTTTTCTGAAATAAGGCGATATTGAAGACAATTCAAAAATACTGCGTTTTAAAACAAATTTTGAAATAGGGGCGCGATATTTTACTCAGTCGCCGCTATGAATATTGTTGTTGTTTGCGAGTTCGTTCTCAGTTCAATATTCATATTGAATACATATATGTAGTACCTAGTGCATACATATCGTCGTGCCATACGAAAACTAACATCAGATTTTTTGTGGCTGACGAAAAGTAAAAAGTTCAAGTTTTGGCCGACGAAAAGTAATAAAATCGAGTTTTGGCTGACGAAAAGTAATAAAATCCACTTTTGGCTGACGAAAACTATCAATTTCGTTTAAACAACAACAATTTTAATGTAAAAACAGTATATAATTACTGATACTTTTCGTCAGCCAAAAGTCGATTTTATTACTTTTCGTCAGCCAAAAGTCGATTTTATTACTTTTCGTCGGCCAAAAGTCAAATGTTCTACTTTTCGTACAGAATTTTTTTATTGATAGCTTTCGCCAGAAATTTTAAATATGTTAGTTTTCGTATGGTACGACGATATGTAGGTCATTTTCGAATGCTCGTCACAATTCTTATTGAGTTATTATTTTTAAAGGAGCCAAATACACAAATACATGTACATATGTAGGTATTTTTCTTTTTTGTAACCTAACCTGAAAATTTTCACACATTATGCTCTGTACGCACTTTTCCAGGCACACAACATACATGCTTCGTGTATCAATACATTCGATTTCAACTGGGGAAATACATACATACATATATATTTTTTATTTTAATTTTTAATTTTTAATTTTAAATATGTTAGTTTTCGTATGGTACGACGATATGTAGGTCATTTTCGAATGCTCGTCACAATGCTTATTGAGTTATTATTTTTAAAGGAGCCAAATACACAAATACATGTACATATGTAGGTATTTTTCTTGTTTGTAACCTAACCTGAAAATTTTCACAAATTATGCTCTGTACGCACTTTTCCAGGCACACAACATACATGCTTCGTGTATCAATACATTCGATTTCAACTGGGGAAATACATACATACATATATATTTTTTATTTGAAAAAAAAAAAAAAACAAATTAAAAAAATGTTTTTTAAGAAAAAGCTGATGCAACACCACCATTACATATCATCAACGAAAAATATTCATTCTATGCTGGTAATTTAAATAAAAAATCCATGGTATAAAAAATACAGGTATGTGCATTGTCATTTTGACGCTGTCTTTTTGATTAAAAAGCAGATTTTTGAAGTTTAATCTTATGCCAGTTTTGGAGTAAAGCGATGCCAGACTTTTATTTTTTGAATGCGTAGATTTTTGTTTGAAAGTTTGGGTATTTCAGGAATCAAAGGACAGAAAGAGAAAGGGCACTAGTGAGCAGATTTATGGAACTTCCGGTAGCTCCTCTTCGCTCACTCCACAAATCTTCATCCACTCTCCGCGAATAAAGGGTATCGTCGGAAATTGGAAAAATTTTATATCACCGTCTTTGCAGCCATATTTGGTATTATTGCACAGCGGAAATAAGCAACTCATATTGTTAAAATCTAGGCTACATATTTTTTTGTAATTGGATTGGACATATGTACATACATACATATATAGACTGAAATGCTCACTTGGTATTGTGGTGTACATACATATCGTCGTTTAAAGTGCAAAACCGCGTGACATTTTTGCCAAAAATGAGATTTCATTAAAAATACATTCCTGGCGTCCGTCCCCATCCATTCATGCAACAATTTTGAGATTCACACAACGCAATTCCAAATAATGACACAGTTTCAAAACCGCTTTTCTTTAAGGAAATTTTTCGAACCAATACCGGGAATAATAGGTGTTATTGCTTTATAACTGTGCTGTAATGTACTAAAGTTGATTATACTTTCATAAACACGAAATGGATTATAACTTTGCTTTATTGAAGAAAAGTTTTTACGTACGCCTGCAAAACCGCCTATACGTCACTATTGAACAAAATAAAAGACGCAAAACCGCTTATAAATACATAAGTAAGCCAATAACTGCACATTTAACTGTTTTTCGCCAAAATTATATTTGGATTAAGAATATAATCCAAAAATCTACCTTTGTTTGGATGTGGGTTTGCAAAATTCCGTTTTGAATTAAAACAGTTTTTACTGTCTCCTGTAAAATTTGGGTGATAGCGGATACGCGGTATTGCACTTTATGCGACGATATGGAGTTATAATAGATCAATCTCCAAAACCTCCGCAAACTATATACCAGAGTGATCACAAAGCCTAAATTAAAAGTGATCGTAACTACTAAACTAAATTAAAAACTCACCGAGAATACCGGAAAGGGGCTACTTTGTAGTACGGCCAAACTGATATTCCGCGAAGTAAAAATCATCTATGACTCAGGTGGCACCAGTGAGTACTTTCAAATAAAGACTGCTGAATTTTTCATATATGTAAATGGTTTGCTTTTTTTTCAAAAAAAAAAAAAATTATAATAATAAAATTGTACTCAGAAGAATCATCAATGATCATTCAGCAGTGAAACAAATTTACTGCAGGATGTGTAATTTTTTCAAATTGAAAAAATTGCTTTCAATTCAAATTGAAAAAATTCGTTACTATGAATACCATGGTTACAATTTATTTTTAAAACAAAGCAGTGAAAAATGCCATTAATGGAGGATTTTTATCATTGAGTATGGCAGCACGAAATGTCATAATCTGCTTAATTGTCAGGTGGTTAATATGGCGACGAAAATTTGACGTCTGTTTTACCTGGTATACTTATACCATGTAAAAAATCAAGTCAGTGACAGATTAATATTGATGACATACAGACATAGTCCCTGCTAGCATTTGGAAGATCGTTTTCTCGTCTAACTAAAATAAGTTACGTCTGAGGCACTTCTAGGCGTTATTCGAAAGATAGTTTCTATTTTACAAAAACAAATGTCATTGCTAACGCACACCTTACTTCTTGGTGTGAATAGAGAAGATATTTTCTATATTGGCAAGAAAAATAAAATCAAATTAAGTTTTTTAAATAAATAAATGAAAGATGAAAAATTTATAAATTTAATTGCCTGCGATTTTCGTTATAAATTTAATAATTATGCTATGGATACCAGTCCTGAGCGTGGACCTAGCAATCAAGATTACTATACACCTGGTGATGGTGAATAAGGCCAATCCAATTGATTCGGAATCTAATACCTATCGATTCCGGCACGAGGTATTGTATGCACAAAGGAATTCAGGAAGTGATTAAAACCGGGATCGCATTACGCCGTTTAAAGAGTTGTGCATTGAGCATAGCCTGCTGATGACGTATGGGATTTAAGCAGGTGGGAGTGATGAAATTGTTGAACCCTTAATTCAATTTATAATTATTGCCTTATTTTATAGGAAATGTATACATAGATACTGGAATCCGCTAAGATACCGATGAAGCCACGATCATTGCTAAGCTTATATTTAGTCTTAATTATTATTCATTTACTGATACACAGTTAAATACATAACACTCGTATTATTGTTAACAAACCAAAAATATGATAAAACCTCTGGTTTGTGTTAAATGTGAATAAAAATAAAAAAATAATTGTACATACATATTTGGAGTTTTATTCAGGTTCTAAATATAGTGAAAAAAAATTATAGGGAAAAATGTTAATTGACGCTTTTGTGTCTTCCAGAAGGCACTAAGAAGTTACTTCCGGAAGCGTCAGATTAGTTTATTTGTACGTAACGTCCTTGTCCCTTCCAAACGACGCTTGGAAGATACTTCCAGAAGTGTCGTTTATGGCTCATCATGGACGTTACGTTGACGGGGAACAGTTTTTCCCGAACGAAGATAGGAAAAAGTTGAGAAAACGATATCTTCCGCGATTGAATTAATCGTCTCAAAGTTACTTTTTCGTCACTTCCACGATAAAAAATGTTGGCTGGGGTATGTAATTAGAAAGCATGATACAAGAAAGAAGGTAGTGTAAACGTCAAATTTTTGTCGCCATATTAACCACCTGACAATTATATGGATTATGACATTTCGTGCTGCCATACTCAGTGCTAAAAATCCTCCATTTATGTTATTTTTTATTTCCATGGTAACCATGGTATCGATTGCAACAAAACGAATTTTTTTAATTTGAATATTGATATATATATATATAAATACCTACGTATATTTACGTATTAAATTCTTCATAATATCAGATCACAAATCTATATATATATAAATGGTGTAAAAAATGTTACTAACCTCATCAGATGAGAACGGCTGGGCCGATTTCTGTAAAACTTTTTGTCAGTTGTTCTCGAGGAGATGGTTCGTACGGAAGAAAATTTTGGAAAATCTCTCCGGAAAAGTCCGAAAATTGGAAAAATTGGTGTGTATGTGTGTATGTGTGCATCTGTGGATGTGTGTCCTTTATAAACTCCCAAAGTAACCATCCGTTCTTTATGAAATATTCACAGTAGATTCATGTGGTGTTAGTGCACATAGTAGGGTATATAGAATTTCGAAAAAAAGGAAGCTTCTCGGAATACAGGCCTAAATGAAGACCCAGATCGATCCAGCAAGTCTTCGACCAATATTGGTATCAAATGAAAGGTGTTGAACAGGCCTTCAACATAAAGTTATTTTCATTGCGATACCTAGGCCGGGTTCCCAGATATGGGTTAAAACGTGGGACCGAGTGACCTTGGAAAGTTTCTGGGCAATATTGGTAGCAAATGAAAAGCGTTGAGCAGGCTTCCACATACAGCTATTGTCATTGTGATTTCTAAGGCTGTTTCCCAGAGATGGCTAAAGTAGTGGGCCCGGATGGTGATCGACGGTCCCAGTAAGGTAAAGATAGGTAGCTATAGGGATAAGGATAGATATAGGGGTAAGGATAAGGATAGGGATAGGGATGGGGATAGGGATAGGGATAGGGATAGGGATAGGGATGGGGACAGGGATAGGGATAGGGATAGGGATAGGGATAGGGATAGGGATAGGGATAGGGATAGGGATAGGGATAGGGATAGGGATAGGGATAGGGATAGGGATAGGGCTAGGGATAGGGATAGGGATAGGGATAGGGATAGGGATAGGGATAGGGATAGGGATAGGGATAGGGATACGGATAGGGATGGGGATAGGAATAGGGATAGGGATAGGGATAGGGATAGGGATAGGGATAGGGATAGAGATAGAGATAGAGATAGAGATAGAGATAGAGATAGAGATAGAGATAGAGATAGAGATAGAGATAGAGATAGAGATAGAGATAGAGATAGAGATAGAGATAGAGATAGAGATAGAGATAGAGATAGAGATAGAGATAGAGATAGAGATAGAGATAGAGATAGAGATAGGTATAGGGATAGGGATAGAGAAAAGGTAGGGATAGAGATAGAGATAGGGATAAGGATAAGGATAAGGATAAGGATAGGGATAGGGATAGGGATAGGGATGGTGATAGGGATAAAGATTGAGATTGAGATTAAGATTGAGACCGAAATAGAGATAGGGATTGAGATAGAGATAGGGATCGGGGGAAGTAGGTTTGTCGCGGCGAATATAACTATAACTTTTATTCAGAGAATAGACTATTTTTTGTTATCATTATGTAGTCATTAAGATGGACTCTAATATAATGGTTAGCAATACGGTAATCAAAGACTTTTCTTTAGGCTTCATGGGAATAAATTTTAGCAGAACAACGTCTGCCGGGTCAGCTAGTAATTATATAAAAAATAAGATTTATTCTTAAAATAAGTTGCGGCAAGTTTGTGGAATATAGTACATACTACAATCCCACTACACATGCTGTGAATTTCATTGAAAAATTTCAGTGGTTTAGAAATTATGAATATTGGCGAGACTTATGTACTTGTAACCGAAAAAAAAGTGCGGTTGATGGCATGGTTATATGTAGAGCTCTCGATGTTTTTTGAACATTTTCGAGTAGCCCGAACAATTGTTGTTCAAATGCTCGAACAGTTATTTGTTTGTTCATTACCCGTATGTTTGTACGGGCTTTTGAACAACAAACGGGCTTCAAACAAAAACGATCAGATCGAATTGCTCGATACCCGGGTATCTAGGGCTCTAGTTATATGCAAAATTTATTAGTAAATAAAATATTTAATTTAGATGAAAAGTTAGTAAAAAGATTTTTTTTTTGCGAAGAATCTATTTCAGAATTGGGTAAATAATAAAATAAAGGAAAATAAAATTAGTAACGTAAGTAAAATCTAAGGAAAACTGCAACATAAAAATTTTAATTAAATTTACATTTTTATATAACTGCTAAACAATTTTCTTAATAAATATATTTTTTAAATGTGGAAAAATTCTTGTATAAAACATTGAAACCAAATATGTATTTATATATATCGTCGATCCGGAAGAAGAAAGACGCATGCCAGTAATTTGTCGAAAAAAAGGCGCATTAAAAATATGTCGGGGAAGAAAGACGCTTTACAAAACATGTCGACGAAGATAGACACATTAAAGATATTTCGACGAACAGAGATGGATTATAAAATATTTCGACGAAGAAAGACGCATTAGCATTATTAACTGCGAAGAAAGACGCATATGCATTAATATTGACAAAGAAAAATAAAAAATCGAATACATCTTTCTTTCCTAAAAAATATTTAAATGCTTCTTTCTTTATAGTAAAAAAAATAAAGCGTCTTTCTGCGTTATCAAAAAAAAAAAAAATAAGAGTTTTTCTTTCGAAAAATATTTTTAATGCGTCTTTCTTTGAAAAAAAAAAAGTTTGCGTCTTTCTTCCTCAACAAAACACTTTGCGTCTTTTTTCTTCTATAGCGACGATATAAAGAAAATCAAGAACTCTTACCTTATTCATAAAAAATCGAAAAGTTTTCAAATATTGAAATATAATGGACGTTTTGATAATATTTTTCGACTTTAATAACTGCATAAATCTATTTTATTTTTTATGAATAACTTATTTTTTATTTTCTATGGAAAGCTTTTTTTTTTAATTTTTTAAAATGTTAAAATATACTCATTACATCGGCTGATTGTTGTCTTTTATTTGTTTTGTTGATTAGCATATGTGAAAAACACCATTTCATTTAAAATACCCAATATTTTGTTCAAATATACCCTCAGCCAAAAAATTTTGATTGGGCAACGCTATCCTAAATTTTTGACTTAAAATAAGACGTCAAAAATCCATATTATAATCAAAAATGACAATGTCAAAGTGAAATGGAACTACCTTGTTTGTTTGTATCATGTTAGAAAGCATTAAATGACAGTTATTGATGATGTCAGTGATTTTTGTCACAGGACAAATGGCATAGAAACAAACAAAAATAAACTGGATGAATAAAGTAATCAAATTGAAAGAGGACCGTCTGAACACTGATGATTTTCATAAAGAAAGTTATAGCTTTTACTACGTTGTGCAAGAAAATACTAGAACGTTTTTCAAACACATATGTCTGTAAATAGCTACATATGTATGTACCTATGTAACTTTCAGACTGAAAAAAACTTTCATAATACATAATCGCTTGGGGGCGTGCTTTATTCATATGGAATAGCTAAATTATTGTAGTCATTATTCATTCATTCTAATGCTGGCATACATAAAAGCACTTTAGTACCTACTTTAGCACATGTTCACAACCAACACAGCAAGAAACTAATGAAATTAATAATAACAAAACCCCAGAAATACTCCAAAACTGCTTTAGAGCATACATGGCCAGCCAATGGCTCCAGTGACTCCGTTTGTCTCCCAACAACATCGCTGTGGCTCCGAGTGGCTCCCAACAACAAGCAAATCAATTTCGACATATTAACGCACATTTCTTTTTTTCACAGAAATCGTCGTCGCGGCGAGCACTCAAACCTAACGGTCCAGCATCGACCGACATTCAATGCGTATTTACGCCTTGATACATACATACATATGTACATATGTATGTATGTTGTACATTTATATCTGCTACCTCGTTTATGTTGTTTAGCAAAATATTTGAATGCCTAGCTGCAGCATATCTACTGAAGTATGTATGCATGTATGTACATACATACATACATAAGTACATGTTGTTGCAATAAATCGTTATTTGGCAAAATAATATTTTTATAATTCCGAGAAGAAGGTTGTTGCAATTTTTATTGATGTTGTTGTCGTGTGACTCCCTTAAGCTGGAGTTATAGGTACTTAACGTAGCATGAACAAACTCACTCAAAATTTCTGTTCAATGGGGTTTGAGTACATTTGATTATGCATACTGAGCGTAACATAGAAGTCTGATTCATTTAGATTTTTACGGAGCGCGCATAAAGCGGCCCGTTTCTCAACTTGTTCCATGCTACGTTAAGTATCTATAACCCCAGCTTTACGCTTAAATCCTGGCCACCTATGCTTTAGAGCATACATGGCCAGCCAATGGCTCCAGTGACTCCGTTTGTCTCCCAACAACATCGCTGTGGCTCCGAGTGGCTCCCAACAACAAGCAAATCGATTTCGACATATTAACGCACATTTCTTTTTTTCACAGAAATCGTCGTCGCGGCGAGCACTCAAACCTAACGGTCCAGCATCGACCGACGTTCATTGCGTACCCTGCTAGAATTGTGTGACCGAAAGTACTAACACTATTACAAAAATATAATATTAGCAACACATTTGCACTCGTATGTGTTCTAGCCAACAAAAAATGCATTCGCCGTTCGGAGCCGGCATAAAACTGTAGGTCCACCCAATTAGTAGGAAAAACAAAAAAGGAGCACACCTCGAATTGGGAGAGAAGCTCGGCCATAAAACTCGTCAGAGTTATAATAGCGCCATTGTATTATATTATATATTATTATTATGTGTTCTAGCCAAGTTCAAAACCAATGAGATACATAAGGATAGAATGGAATTTGAAAATACACATACGGGACCGTGATGAATGAAACGGTCACAAAAGTTCCCGATGCCCTTAAGAATGTGATAGGAAATATCCCAAAACTTTTGGTCATGCCTGCTGATCATATGACCGGTCAAATGACCTGCACAGTTCTTGCAGGGTATTTACGCCTTCATACATACATACATATGTAAATATGTATGTATGTTGTACATTTATATCTGCTACCTCGTTTACGTTGTTTAGCAAAATATTTGAATGCCTAGCAGCATATCTACTGAAGTATGTATGCATGTATGTACATACATACATAAGTACATGTTGTTGCAATAAACCGTTATTTGGCAAAATAATATTTTTATAATTCCGAGAAGAAGGTTGTTGCAATTTTTACAAGCTTTTATTTAACTTCACTTTTTGTATGTATGTCGTGGAATTTTGCAACGAACATTTAAGATACTTCTAGTTGAGCTAGGTACTTGAAATTTGGAACATAGTTCAGGACCCGAAGACAATGCAATGTGAAATAAAAAAAAATCCGATAGATGGCGCTGGTGTCGAGATATTTGTAAAATTCGTATTTACCGACCGAATTTGTTCATATTCGGTATATATATTGCCTATGAGAAAGTAAATACATCCGAGGAAAAAAATCGCCGCTAGGTGGCGCTGGTGTCAAGATATTTGTAAAATTCGTATTTACCGACCGAATTTGTTCATATTCGGTATATATATTGCCTATGAGAAAGTAAATACATCTGTGGAAAAAAATCGCCGCTAGGTGGCGCTGGTGTCAAGATATTTGTAAAATTCGTATTTACCGACCGAATTTGTTCATATTCGGTATATATATTGCCTATGAGAAAGTAAATACATCCGAGGAAAAAAATCGCCGCTAGGTGGCGCTGGTGTCAAGATATTTGTAAAATTCGTATTTACCGACCGAATTTGTTCATATTCGGTATATAAATTGCCTATGAGAAAGTAAATATATCCGTCGAAATAAATCGCCGCTAGGTGGCGCTAGTGTCAAGATATTTAGAAAATTAGTATTTATGAACCAGATTTGTTCCTATTTTGAACACGTATTACGAAGTAATCTATTCACAAAAGAGTATAGTAAAACCAGATATTAGATCTAATATGCATTGTAAAACTAAAAAGGCAAAAATAAAACAAAGTAAAAAAATTTTTTTAAAAAAGCTTTTATTTAATATTAGAGTAAGTGCGGGTAATGTGGTATAGGCGGCTAATGTGGTACACCTCCTTTTCTCGGAAAGTATGAACGTGAAAATAATGGGACCTATCCAAAGAGATCGGCGTTCGCAGAAAAATAGTAAAGCAGGATTGAACTTGTTCTTTGTACGCGATACTGTGAGTCAGTTGTAATAAAACTGCGCGGTATTGCTATTGACTTTTTTTTTTGTTCAGACAAACCGATTTTTTGCAGAAATACCAATAATTTTAAACTACATTTATTACTTGTAAGGTAATAAGTGATTATTGTTTCTGTGAACTGCATATTCAATATTTTGTGCACATTTGTGTATAATTAGTTATTTAAGAATAATGGGATAAAACTCCATGTCGGCTATTGTGGTATAGGTAAATGCGGGTAAAGTGGTATAGTATACTAAATAACTCTTTCAATTAAAAACATGCCGAAAAACTATACTAAATAACTCTTTCAATTAAAAACACGAAAATGGAGAGCAGAGGATATGAAAACCCTATACAAACAGTAAGGAGACGGGAAATGGGTATTCTATTGGCTTTCAAAAAGTCTGTGTCCCTCGTACTACGCTGCAGCGTATGACAAGGAGTGAGAAACCCACCGTCAAACTATTAGAAACTAAACTGGGACCACCTATAATTTTCGAAATACTTGAAAAAGAATACATAAAATATAATTTCTCACCAACTCATATTTGGAACGTGGACGGAACCAGAAATCAGTAGTGCATTCGCAATAACCCCAAATATTCGCTAGAAAAGGAAAAAACAAATTGGAATAATTACTTCAGCTGAACGAGAATCACTTGTAACCATTATCACTTGCACGAGCGCAGGAGGCAGATTCGTTCCTCCGGTTTTATATTTCCGCGTAATAATCACCATCCTCTTCTCATGAAGAACGCTCTACCTGGCTCGGACTAGACTTGTCATTTGTCAGTTGGTTCAGATTCCCATCTTCACAGAATGGTAAAGCTATTTTTTAAGGGTTACAAAACCATCTGCATGTGAACCTGTGCTGCTTATATTAGACGGACATTATAGCCATACCCGCAATATAGAAGCTTTTGATCCGTGGTATACTATACCACATTACCCGACATGGTATACCACATTACCCGCCAATTTTTTCAATAGGTTGTTTATGACTTTTAAGATATTTTCTTAAATATCTCTGAAACTCTCAGCTGTAAGACTACTGCTTTATGCTTCCTTTGTTCGTAAAACTTCAAGTATCTTATTAGAAAATTTTCTTTGAAATTGCATGCAGATTCATGATTTTACAGAGGAAAATAAAATGGGTATTCCACATTACCCGCACTTACTCTAATATAACAATTTACTAAAAAGGAAAAAAATAATTTTTTTATATTTTTGAACAAGATTTATATTAGTCCTTAGTTCATTTGGATCTTAATTTCAATCTAAACATACATTTAACGTATTTCTTCAAAGCATTTCTGTATATGTATCAACATAAATAAAAGCGCGGGTACTCATTACATATTCATGTTATAAAACCGTATTGGCGAAATGGAAGGAAGCGATAAAAACTTTAAATTCCAATTACGTAAGATATGCATTACGTAAAGAGCACCCGCGCTTTTATTTATGTTGATACATATACAGAAATGCTTTGAAGAAATACGTTAAATGTATGTTTAGATTGAAATTAAGATCCAAATGAACTAAGGACTAATATAAATCTTGTTCAAAAATATAAAAAAATTATTTTTTTCTTTTTTAGTAAATTGTTATATTAATATTAAATAAAAGCTTTTTTAAAAAAATTTTTTTACTTTGTTTTTATTGATGTTGTTGTTGTGACTCCCTTACGCTTAAATCCTGGCCACCTATGCTTTAGAGCATGTAAATTAATCAGCTTAGTTACCATTAGCCCCACTTGCAATAATGGCAATCGCATACGTGCCTATGTAAATACATATTAAGTGTGTATATAGCATTTCATTGAAATTTTCCTTACCGCACTAATCAAATTCAGAAATCAATTCAACATACGAATCTATAGCTCTTCACCACTTTTGCCTTCGCTCTGCACGATAAGCATAACCGCGGGTGATAATAGGTACATATATGGATAATATATATAATAATTGCATACACAAAGGGTCTATTGCTATTGATAAGAAATTTTCCGATGTACATACATACATACGTGTGTGCAAGCGCAAAAGGGGATGGCCAACGGCAGCTGCAAACATAATTTCCCATTCATTTTCATTTCTGATTTAAATTGATTGAAATAAATCAAGCACAACGACACGTGATTTAATTTCGGAATAAATCATTCAAATGCACTGCTCGATTTATATTGAGTTTAGATAAAAGGCATATGGTTATGTATAGTATAGAGCATAGGTGGCCAGGATTTAAGTGTAAGGGAGCCACACGACAACAACATCAATAAAAAATCCAACAACCTTCTTCTCGGAATTATAAAAATATTATTTTGCCAAATAACGGTTTATTGCAACAACATGTACTTATGTGTGTACATACAGATATACTGCAGCTAGGCATTCAAATATTTTGCTAAACAACATAAACGAGGTAGCAGATATAAATGTCATCATACATATCGTCGCTATAGAAGAAAAAAGACGCAAACTGTTTTGTTGAGGAAGAAAGACGCAAACTTTTTCTTTCAATGAAAGATGCATTAAAAATATTTTTCGAAAGAAAGACTGTTTATTTTTTTGATAACGAAGAAAGACGCTTTATTTTTTTTTACTATAAAGAAAGACGCATTTAAATATTTTTTAGGAAAGAAAGACATATTCGATTTTTTATTTTTCTTTGTCAATATTAATGCTAATGCGTTTTTCTTCGTCGAAATATTTTATAATACGTCTCTGTTCGTCGAAATATTTTTTAATGCGTCTATCTTCGTCGACATGTTTTGTAAAGCGTCTTTCTTCCCCAACATATTTTTAATGCGCCTTTTTTCGTCGACAAATTACTGACATGCGTCTTTCTTCTTCCGGAGTGACGATATGTATGTATGAAGGCGTAACTACACAATGAATGTCGAAGCTGTCCCTGCTAGAATTCTGTGACCGAAAGTACTAACACTATTACAAAAAATAATATTACCAACACATTTCCACTCGTATGTGTTTCTAGCCAAGTTCCAAACCAATGAGATAGATAAGGATAAAATGGAATTTGAAAATACACATACGGGAACGTGATGAATGAAACGGTCACAAAAGTTCCCGATGCCCTTAAGAATGTGATAGGAAATATCCCAAAACTTTTGGTCATGCCTGCCGGTCATATGACCTGTCAAATGACCTGCACAGTTCTTGCAAGGGTATCTACGCAATGAATGTCGGTCGATGCTGGACCGTTAGGTTTGAGTGCTCGCCGCGACGATTTCTGTGAAAAGAAAAAAAAATGCTCGTTATTCTGTCGAAATTGATTTGCTTGTTGTTGGGAGCCACTCGGAGCCACAGCCATGTTGTTGGGAGACAAACGGAGTCACTGGAGCCAATGGTTGGCCATCTATGGTATAGAGCTTTAAGTGTACATATGTATGCATATGTATATGCACGCAGTCTTTTAGGTAAAACATTCATACCTGTTAATATGTAGTCAAATATATACAAACTTATGTACATAATAACGTATTACTGTATGTTGATGAGCGCGCATGTCATTGTATTGTGTTTGTAGATTTTGGCAAACATTGGACTTGGGGTATTATATATGAAAATATATCATACATTTACGTCTGCATTTACAGCAACGTTCACAAAAATAAAGTCAACAATTAGCGCTGTAAATATGTGCAATACACAATAACCTTTTTGGCGAGGTTTAAAATAACCCCTCTCATTCTCTCTTTCGTTCAAATTTTCCTTCGAAAGGCAATACATCGGCTATCGAAGATTCCATTTTGCAGAAGAATACCCTAGCTCTCAAATATAATTGTTGATTGCAAGAAATTTTGAGAGCTATAAATCTTCTGCTCCACTTTTTCTCAATTTACCTTTGGAATAAAAACCCACACGAGAAAATTTCGACTCGGCCTGCTTAAATATATGTAAATATGTAATCTGGTTTTCTGTTTAAAAGGATTATAATTTTTTAGAGAAGTGCTATTGGTGGGTAAATTAATTGGCTAATTAATCAAAATTTGATTAAATAATTAATCATAATTAAACATAATTAATCATATTTAATTGATTTTTGATTAATAAAACAAATTAATTTCTCGATTAACTATAACTTGATTAAGCAAGACACAATTAATTTAATTAATCGAAAAACTAATAACCTGAATAATCAGAAAGCTTACTTTAATTTCATACAAAAAAAACGGCAAAATTTTTAAATATTGTGATCTTTTAAAGCAGATACGCTTTTATGCACTTCTTCAATCTGCATTTTTGGTACATAAAATATTTTTTTTTGTAAAATATTTTGTAGTAAACAGAAATTACTCAGTTTATGATTAATCAGAATCAAAAAGATATAGGTAGGTAATCAGGTATAATTAATTGGACGATTAATCGCACATCCCTATAACTTTTATATTTTTTGTGTGTGTTCGAGACAGCTCTTTAAAAATTTACAATTATTCTTTTTAGCAATCAATGATTATCTTAACAATTTTATTGCAATTTTTGATTGTAAAAAACTACAATTGATTTCAAAAATTTACAATCAACTGTTGTTGTAATATGTTTATTACGTTCCATCTGTTGCAATCAAACTTTTTGTGTATAATAGCCAAGTTCGACAATGCTATAGTCGAAAAGTAAAAATTTTATTACCGATTGAAGGCAGTTAAGTGGTGTTGCATATGCTAATCTAATCAATAAGAGTTCTAATAAAAGTTAATTGCAATAAATATCCTATAAATTATTGCAATTGCAATTTTAGCAATCAAAATGTTTTATGATAAAAGTTGATTGCAATAACTGTTTTGTAAATTATTGCATTTGAAATATTTACAATCAAAAAATTTACAATCAAAAAATTTTCAATCAAAAAATTTACAATCAAAAAATTTACAATCGAAAAATTTACAATCAAAAAATTCACAATGCGCATGGTTTACAATCCAACTGGATTGCAATATTATGCGCTTGATCTGGTTGTAACGCAATTAGATTGCAACTTTTTAAAGCTCTGTTTTGAAACATTTTAGCCTCTAGAGTCTAGACTCTGCATTTATTTATGATGATGTGAGCAAAATTCTAGTATGCAATGCGATTTATTCTGACAATTATTGCATTCCATGCATTCTCATCCCCTTGTACCTATTTTAGCGCAACGACACTGTACAAATTCATATTCATGACGCGTGTATGTATGTACGTACATATGTAGGTATAAAATTGTATGCAAATAAGCGAAAAAGTCTCTTTTATTTACTTTTAAGTGAAATTGAATGTGATAAATTGGTCTGCTGTTATCAAAAGAGAAAGAAAAAATAACGAATAATGGTCGTGACGGAAATCCGTTTTGCGACATTGGCATGGCAAATAGTATTTGTATGTATGTATGTACATATAAAAAATCTATAATATCTATGTATGAATATATGTACATATGTATATACAATCTCAATATTAATAAATAAATAAATAAAAACACTTATGCAATTAGCGTGTTTTCTGGTAATTATTAATGACATAATTAAGCGCATTATTAACGATTATTTTTTTCCTTTTGTTCAATGCCAACTCAAATGCGTCCAAATTCGCTGCGGTGGGCGGTGGCGTATACGCAATCAGAAAACAATTTAGATACTGTTATACAAGGATGCATGTATTTAAGTAAATACGTACATATCCATACATAGGTATTCATTATAATATGTACATATGTATATTAGGGTGGGGCGATTTGTATGGAGGGAAATTAATCGATACCGCGCTATCGAAATTTGGATTCCTCTCATTTTTCTGAGTAGAAAACTCCTCCACGACATTTGTCTAAAATTAATTTTGATGTTCCGGAATTTGGTTTTTATGAACCAAGACGAATTTTTGAAAATAAAAATTGGGCAAAAATCGACAAAAAAATATCCAGGCCAATATGCACATCGAATTGAAGCAGAATTTTGTACTGAATCCAGATATGAAATCCGAATTAAAATCGGATGATCCGTTTTGAGATATAGCCTGATTTCCGGTTATGGAGGCTGAATGCCCAAAATCGCATATTTTCGCGATTAACTCTTGTTGTGTACAATATATCATATTTTTTTTTTTTTTTTTGCAAATTTCTTGAAGATAAGTCAATACAATATATGAACGGTATTTTAAAATATTAATTTATCTTGCGGTATAGGTGCGATCGGCGAAAATCATCGGTATCAAATGACTATAACATAGAGAACCCATACCGCGATTTTGGGCCGAGGAAAAAAGAGTGCATTCTAGTTTTCCTATACCGCAAGATAAATTAATATTTTAAAATACTGTTCATATATTGCATTGACTTATCTTAAAGAAGTTTGAAAAAAAAATTAAGATGTATTGCACACAACAAGAGATAATAGCGAAAATATGCGATTTTGGGCATTCAGCCTCCATAACCGGAAATCAGGCTATATCTCGAAAACGGATCATCCGATTTTAATTCGGATTTCATATCTGGATTCAGCACAAAATTCTGCTTCAATCCGATGTGCATGTTGGCCTGGATATTTTTTTTACCGATTTTTACCCAATTTTTATTTTCAAAAATTCGTCTTGGTTCATAAAAACCAAATTCCGGAACATCAAAATTAATTTTAGACAAATGTCGTGGAGGAGTTTTCTACTCAGAAAAATGAGAGGAATCCAAATTTCGATAGCGCGATATAGGTTAGTAAATCGCCCCACCCTAATGTATATACATATGTACTTATACTCGTATTAATATTTTTATATCTATCTATCAATTTATCAGCTCATTCACTAATGCGCTTTTACATACATACAAACAAGCATACACAGCCCCACAAATGACAAAACCGAATGCGCAATTCATCATCAAATACCATAAATTGGTAATTAAACAAAAACAACAACAACAACAAAACGCCACAAATTTACCAAATCAACGATTTGATTGCATTGAAATGTCCATTGAGAATTGATTGTCAATTATTCGTAGTTATTTGCGTCAGAGGTCAGCAGACCTCAAGCGACTACGACTGCGGCGTTGTCATAGTCATTGTCGTCGGCGTTGTTGTTGTTCTAGTCAATGCAACATTGATACATACATACATATTTATAATTAAGTATGCATGTTGTTTGTTTGTCCACTGATAAATTAATGCTATTTATGTACATACATAAAATTATTGCCGATTATCTTTTGACGTTGTTGGAATTCATCAAGGAAATGCACACTCACCAACAAAACTCTTTGTTGCGCAAACTTTTATTTAGGTATTTGTTATTTTTTGTTGGGGTAAGTGGAAAAAACTTCAACAACTATTTACAGCGAAGGTTGAGTGTATAGCTATTTCACGAAAAACCATTTTCGATCATCAGCACTCTTTTCGGAAGTGGATGACCGGGGATTGAACCCGAGTCCATTCCATCTTCAGCCGCAATGAGCCAACGCATAAACACACTCGGCCATTGAGACTCTGTGCAAGCTGTTGGATTTTCCCCACTTTTGCCTTTTTCATTTTCAACATTAACGTTAGTGTGTATATGCTTTTTGCATTTATTTATTTTATGTATTTATTTTATGTATATACCAAACAACGTAAACATAGCTATACACTCAACCTTCGCTGTAAATAGTTGTTGAATTTTTCTCCACTTACCTCAACAATTAAAAATTGAATTAAAATAAAAAAAAATAAAAAAAAAAAAAAAAAATTTCGTGCTAAGCACTAAAAACTCTTTCAAGTAAAATTGTTAACGTTGTTTGGTAAATACATAAAATAAATACCAACAACAATGTTCATTGCGAACTGCCTACAACAAAAATTCAGCACGTTTGTGGAGAATATATGCAAAAGCATATACACACTAACGTTAATGTTGAAAATGAAAAAGGCAAAAGTGGGGAAAATCCAACAGCTTGCACAGAGTCTCAATGGCCGAGTGTGTTTATGCGTTGGGTCATTGCGGCTGAAGATGGAATGGACTCGGGTTCAATCCCCGGTGCATCCACTTCCGAAAAGAGTGCTGATGATCGAAAATGGTTTTTCGTGAAATAGCTATACACTCAACCTTCGCTGTAAATAGTTGTTGAATTTTTTTCCACTTACCCCAACAATTAAAAATTGAATTAAAATAAAAATTTCGTGCTAAGCACTAAAAACTCTCTTTGTTATTTTTATTTTTGAACAATTGTGGTCACCAGCTATTTTTTTTTATTGTTTTGTGAAAACTTTTTTAATCATCACTTATATTTTTATTATTGCTTTAATATTTGCTCTTTTGCACTTTCAAAAATAGTTTAAGTAAAAAGGAAAATCATTTACTACAAATGCGACACGTTTAATGTTTGCGCTAAGATTTCTAACTAAATGAATTTTCCTCAAAAATTTTCAATTTCATTGCCAATGCCAGTTTAACAAAAAAAAAAACAAACATTGCAATGAGCGTGCAATTCTCATGCCACAAACAACAACTAACCTTAGCATTGGCACTTTCTCACACGCTGATGATGATTTTGCAAACCAATTTTATTTTTACATATGTATGTATGTACCTACATTTCTTAATTCATTTATTAGAAATAGTACATTTGCTTGCTTTCATTCTTTACTTATTTTGAAAAGCTCTTCTAGACTTTTTGGTTTTACATATTTAGTAGGTACTCACATGCATACATAACTATGCTCATGTTTGACGCTTTGTCGCAGACACTTGTGAAGGTTAAAACAAAAAAAATTTAACTCAGCCAAATGAGGTGTCCGTCCTTGCTATTTTTATTTATACGAGTACATATTTTGTTGAAAATTTGCAAATCAGCCATATTGCTGCTCATTTGTGAATGTTCAAATATTTTGATAATTATGTATGTACATATGTAAATATGCCACAATCTTCTATTATATAAAAATGAATGTGTGTGTGTATGTGTGTGTGTGTGTGTGTGTGTGTGTGTGTTATTTATGGACTCCCAAAGTAATCAACCGATCTTTGTGAAATTTTCACAGTAGATTCATATGGTATATGCGCTGGTGATAGGGTATACAGACTTTCGGAAAAGTGGGAACTTCCCGGAATATGGGCCCAAATGTGGACCCAGAGTGACCCAGCAAGTCTTTAAGCAATATTGGTATCAAATGAAAGGTGCTGAGCAGGCCTTCAACATAGAAATATTTTCATTGCGATGCCTAGGCCGGGTCCCGAGATATGGGTCAAAACGTGGACCCGGATGACCCCTGAATATTTCCGAGCGATATTGGTAGCAAAGGAAAGCTGTTGCGGAGGACTTCAACAAAAAGCTCTTTAAATAGTTACACCTAGGCTGCTCTCCAAGATATGGGTCAAAGCATGAACCGGAATGATCCCTGAATGCTTCCGAGCAATATTGGTAGCAAATGAAAGGCGTTGAGCAGAGCTTCAACCTACAGCTTTCCCAGAAATGGCTCAAATAGTGGGCCCAGATGGTGATGGATAGTCTCGGTAATGTAAAGATAAAGGTAAAGGTAAAGGTAAAGGTAAAGGTAAAGGTAAAGGTAAAGGCAAAGGTAAAGGTAAAGGTAAAGGTAAAGGTAAAGGTAAAGGTAAAGGTAAAGGTAAAGGTAAAGGTAAAGGCAAAGGTAAAGGTAAAGGTAAAGGTAAAGGTAAAGGTAAAGGTAAAGGTAAAGGTAAAGGTAAAGGTAAAGGTAAAGGTAAAGGTAAAGGTAAAGATAAAGGTAAAGGTAAAGGTAAAGGTAAAGGTAAAGGTAAAGGCAAAGGTAAAGGTAAAGATAAAGGTAAAGATAAAGGTAAAGGTAAAGGTAAGGGTAAAGGTAAAGGTAAAGGTAAAGGTAAAGGTAAAGGTAAAGGCAAAGGTAATGGTAAAGGTAAAGGTAAAATTAAATGAAAAAGAGAGAGAAAGGGAAATGTAGAGGGAAACCCTAATTATAACATACAAATTTTTTCGTCGCTGCGAAGCGGGACGGGTATCTGCTAGTAATTGCTATAAATTTAAATGGTCACACATGTTTGATAAAAAAATTTTAATCACATCACATCCAAATTACATACATACACTGAGAGAAAAAAAATATATGGAGGGGTCAAAGAAATTGTTTACCTATTTTGAACACTACTTTCTTTGTTTTGAGTAAATTTTCCTTAAAACATGTTAAAAGGTTTATAAAATATTGTTGTTACATGCGTTACCATGGTTTCATATACTTGTTTTGAAAAAATTCATACATTAAAATAATGAAAAATTCTTTAAGCGCCATTCCATTCCCAACTTTCCTTGTTTTGAAGACTTGATTTCTTTAATTTTGAGAAATTAAATTCCCATACAAATCCCCATGGCAACGAATTTGTTTGAATGTTTTTTTATGATTTCCCCACATTTTTGAGAAAATTTACACAAAACAAAGAAAATTTTGTATTGGGACGCGTGTTCAAAATAAGGAAAATTATGTCTTTGATCGAGAGAAATTTTTTTTTTGAGTGTATGTACATAAGTAGATATTATGTATGTACATTAGAGCGTATGGCAAAAAAAGTTCACCGTACCCTTCTTCGATGTGTCTTCTTCGAAAACATTTCTGAAAATATTTTTTTAACGCCGCTGGATGTCGCCAAAAATCCATTTTTTTTTCTTTTTCATATATTCGGTATTTATGGTCCCATCGCTAAGTTTGATACACCAATCTATTTATCTTGCGAGCATGGTTTCTACTTTATAATTGTATTAACCCTATGCGCGCCACTGTGGTCACTTCCACCCAGTTCATGGTTTATACCACCTTAATGTAACCTTTTTTGCCAACATGTTAAACGTCGTCAAAAAACATTAATCTGTTGCAAAATAAGTGTTTCGATCGATTCAGTAGAACCGCAAATAAAACACATTTAACATTCCGAGGAATATAAATTTCTTGCTTCCTGTGGTCTTTTATGTTCATTTTAAAAAGATTTTTTCTGAGAAGACCCCTTCCGAAATTTTATGGCGAATAATTTTCTAGAATATTTTAGCCCTCTAGCGATCTTAAAAATACTGCTTCCTGACATATGTACATACATACTATTTTGGGTGCATTTCCTGCATGAAAATTACGTGATTCATCGAAGCTCTAGCGAACTTGTAAGCGTGAAAGTAAACTTTTAATATTTTCTATAGGTTCTTCTGCGTTATTCGACTTAAATGTAAATGTGCTTAAAAAGATTTGCCTTAATCACTTGCTTGGAATTGCGTTCTAGTGTCGTAAACCCTTTACAAACTTTTTGGTTGGTGGGAATATGATGTATTGTGTAACGATGTTCCGCCATCCCTTGTCAAATTTGGTTTGGTTCGAAAAAAGACTCTAAAACGGCGCATATTAGCCGAAAACAGTTTAACGGAAAATTATTCCACAATACAGGTTTACCCAATAACGATGGTGAAAGCGATAGAAATTGCTCTTCTTCTTTCTGTGTTATATGTTGTTGATTTTACATTCTTGCACATGTTATTCCTGGAATATCTTGAAATAGAGATTTGTTAAGAACTACCGCTTCGCTGAGACAAATCCAAGCACAGAAATTCCGACAACAGAAATCCAAAGGATCGAGCCAATTTGTATGAAAGTTACCACGTCCTTTTCCTTATAAACTTCCCGTGGTAAAAACAAATATTAAGTGTGTAAAGTTTTGTACAATTCCGTGCAGCAGTTCTCAAGTTATAAGGCACTAAACAAAGCAGGGACTTGTAACAAAACTCGTAACGAAACGAAACTCTCGTTTCTGGCGTTTCTGTTCCAAGAAACATTAAAGGATAGAAACTAAATTCGAAACCAAAAGATTGTAACGTTTCAATAAGTAACAAAACCTGTAACGAAACTAAATTAATTTTGTTCCTTGTAACAGTAACAGAAACAGAAAGAAAACTCCTTTGTAACAAAAGTCGTAACAAAACTCCGAAACGTTTCCAGCAGAAACAAAACCTGTAACGAAACTAAATTAATTTTGTTCCTTGTAACAAAATCCGTAACGAAACTAAATTAATTTTGTTTCTCAGAAACAAAATTAATTTCGTTTCTCAGTCTCAGAAACAAAATTAATTTCGTTTCTCAGTCTCAGAAACAAAATTAATTTTGTTCCTTGCAACAAAAACAAAACCAGAAACGAAATTAATTTTGTTTCTCAGTGGCAAAACTATAAAAATTATTATAATACTATTTGCCGTACATTAGGATGGACTTTTTATTTTTAGGTATATAATATATATATGTATACCTGTGGCATTTTGATGTGCAAACATCTTTGCTATAGCTACGAGTAAGAGCGCTTTCACATTACTCGGTGCGGTATCGGATCGACATTTTTGGTTTTTACCGAAAGTATACCGAAACCTTACTGACCACATGTATTTGAATTGGCACTTTTACATTAGTGTTGCATACATGAAATCGGAGCGGATTAATTTCGGTATACCGCAGCGCGGTAAGACCGGTCATTAAATTTTGAGGAATTACTGCACACATTTTTGCGGCGTAATAAAAGAAGAAGAACAAAGTCAGTAAAAAACTCGTTTCGGCTACAAATGTAGCAAGTTATAATGTCTTCGTCTTCGTCTTTGTTATTATTGAGTGATTTGTTGAAGTTAAAAATTTTGTTTTGCAAATTTCGATGTTTGTTTTCCTATTTTCTGCCGATAACGCACCGAAAGTATTCCCAAAAGTGTGAAAAACACAGCAACGCGGAATCGTTTCGGTAAGCTGGAAATACCGAGCAAAAAATGTCGATCCGATGTCGTACCGAGTAATGTGAAAAGGCCCTAATTTCGAAAAACAGGTAAAGTTTACGCGTATCTAATGAAAAGTTTTGGGCAGGGCTTCTACAGGGAGCCCTATTCTTTATGATTCCTAGGTCGGGTCGCGATATATGGGTCAAAACGAGGACCCGGATGATCTTGTGTGTTTCTGAGTAACATTGGTATCTAATGAAAGGTTTTGAGCTGGCCTTCTACAATATTGGTATCAAATGAAAGATGTTGAGCGGGGCTTTCGTATAGAGCTCTATTCTAGACCGGGTCTCCATATATGGGTCAAAATGAGGATCCGGATGATCCTTGAATATTTCTGAGCAATTTTGTTATCAAATGAAAGGTTTTGAGTAGGACTTCTATACGGAGCCCCGAGATGTGGGTCAAACGTGGATCCGAATGATCTTGCATGTTTCTGAGCAAAACAATTCAAAATCAGAAATCAAAAATCAAAAATTAAAAATCAAAAACCAAACACCGAAACAAACAAAAACAACAAAATGTAGCAGTGACAATGGCAACAAAAAATTATAAAAGCGATAGTCGCATTTTAATCGATAGAAAACCAGTGAAAAAATGAATAAGGGAAAGGGAATAAAAGTCCTATTTCGAAATTGATTACACATCAATGTTCATGAGTACTCCTTACTCACGTAATACACAAAAAAAAAAAAAAAAACGCAAGGCGGATATTCCATTATCCGTACGAAACGATATTACACCCGCCAAAGCATCCTGTACTGCTTCGACGTCTTATAAAAATCATGATGATGAAGAAATTGCACTACAAAGTAGTCTGATTGAGCTATTGTTAGAAAATTAAATATTTCTTGATAACAATTAATGTATACTTTTCACAATCCGTTGTTCTATGTATATGAAGCGTTTTTATATATCATTTAAAAAAATTAAAAAAGACAACCCTAATAGTCACCCAGTTATATTTTTCTTCATATCGACCCCTTTGTGCGACTTTATCGTAAGGGACAAAAGCAAATTTTACAGGAGAGCATTTTTTTTTTGTTTTTTTTCACTGTTTTTTACTGGTATATTTAAATGAAATTGAACACGCGTTTAGATGGTTAATTAATATATTGAACCTGATATCTTTTTTCTTGAAAAAATTTGCAGTTTGCGAAAAAATCATAATTTTGTCCCTTACGATAATTTCACTCTCAATGTTTTATGAGCGTATTTGAATAAATGTCCCTTACGATAATATTTAAAAAATATAAGTGTCTTATTCCATACTTTAGTTGGTTGCCACAGACATACATATATATGTATGTATATTATATACCTAAAAATAACAAGTCCATCCTAATGTTCTGCAAATATAGTTTTTCTACTGAGAAACAAAATTAATTTTGTTTCTGGTTTTGTTTTTGTTGCAAGGAACAAAATTAATTTTGTTTCTGATACTGAGAAACAAAATTAATTTAGTTTCGTTACGGATTTTGTTACAAGGAACAAAATTAATTTAGTTTCGTTACAGGTTTTGTTTCTGCTGGAAACGTTTCGGAGTTTTGTTACGACTTTTGTTACAAAGGAGTTTTGTTTCTGTTTCGTTACTTAGCTCTGTAACAGAAACCGAAACCGAAACGCGTTACAAGTCCCTGAAACAAAGTAAAGAAATTCACCTTAGCGCCTGAGACTGGACAAATGATTTTTTTTTGTCGTTTCCACGGCAGTTTGATAAAGTACCACTGTGACGGCAGCACTTTTATCTACCTCTAGGGAATTGGTATGCAGTGCATAGAAGGTTTTTGTAGTTCAAGTTAAATATGACTTTACAACTTTTTTCCTTTCTACGCTTAAAATATCTTTATTAATTTATTTATGAACCTGTGTCTTTTTTCGTATATATTATGAGTGATTTATGTATGTATTACACTTCTTTTGCTGCTGTTTTTTTTTATTACTATTTTTTTTTTTTTTTCAATATTACTTGCCTATCTCAAGCTCATAAATATAAAATGGTGTGAATATTCATTAAGCAAGTTCCATAAAAATAAAACATACGAAAAAAAAACAAGGTTGAGTAAACTTAAAAGAGCGGCGTCGGCAAAAGTGAATGCAACGTACATACATATCTACATATGTACATTAGGGTGTCCCGAAATATTTTTTTTTTGGATTTCCTTAACGCAGTTCGATAAAAAAAAGCAACAATACGGTTCTTTAACTAAAGCATAAAGTTCTTATTTGCCTAAAGTTTAATTTTATAACGTTACGAATATTCTGGAATCAGAAAAGATTTAGAAGAGACTACAAGCCCTGGGCGAAGGTACAGTATGCAGTGTTGTCACCGCAAAATGGGTTTTCATACGTTCAGTGTTCCCGCGAGGTCAAGAAAATTTGGATCGTAAAAACAGAATAATATATGTATATTGTTTTTAAGTATCATCTCAGAGAAAAACTATTAAAACTTCTTATAAAATAAAATGCTTTAACTTCATACCGATATGTTATTTTTTATTATTTCTAACATGCAAAAAAAAACCCATCAAATTCAAATATACACATATTGACAGTAAAATAGGTGTAAAAATTTTTCCTTCGCAGCCTTACAGAATTCGCAATTAAAATTATATGAATAATGTACTTTACTAAAACGAATTATGTTAAAATTATTTCATTTAATTTATTTAAACGAAAGTCATATCAGATAAACAAAAATCCCTTGAACACAGAAATAGGTTTGCAGCTCTTTTTTTTTTTTAATTTTAAAAATAATTCAGTTAAAAATTCTTTATTCAATTCATTTTTTTAGGTAGTACAATCATTTGAAAAATAATAGGGACACTTGGCTTGAAATATTTCAAAGATCGATCCTGCTTCAATTTCTAAACACTGGTCAAATTTTATACATTAATTTCTTGCTAAGATGTCTCCGAAGTAAGGAACAGTTATTTAATTGGCCATTTTTTGCGTCGTTTTATAATGGCTGATGATTTGGTGGAGTGAGTTCGTTTCAGTTTGTGAAAAATAATAGGGACACCAAACTTCAATTAAATTTTTTTTCGAAAGGGTGGAGATTTTTGTAGATAATAAAAAAACTAATTCACAATATCAAATAAAGTTTTATAATATACTAGGTTATTAACCCTATAATACCACCAGGGACTCAGAGTGGGTCGAAGAGACCCCTGCACTATTCAACTTATAGCAAAAAGAAAAAAATCTCCAAAATAACTGTTTTTCGTGCCGGGAAATTGACGAAATGTGAAATTTCTTTGAAATAATATTGGAAAATGCTGTAAAATATAATCCAAAAGTATAAACACGCGGACGGAAGCCAAAAATATCCCCACTAGTTCAAAGGAATATACAGATATTTGTAAGAAAGGACCCGTTATGTCTTTCCATGAAAAAAAAAAATTAGTTTTATTTAAACATGACATCTCCCACAGTTCGAAAAATGTTAGTTTCAAAAGATTTAAAGCCAAAAAGGCCAAGAATAGCGCCCTTTCTGCATACCATGCAATTCTGAACATGTTTGGCTGCAAGTGGTGTGTAGTTTCAAAGTAGTGGAAACATAAACAAAGAAGCAGAATCACGATACCAAAAACAAAAAGGACAAGGAATACATATCGCACCCTAAATCAAAAAGTGGCACAACTCAAAATTTTTCGAAATCGAGTTTTTTTCATAAACGGGTATACGGAACATATCTCTAGCGATTGCCAAAAAAAATTTTGAATAACTGTCTCTTTCGACCGAAAAATAACCATTATACCTGGCCCTTTGCCATACGATTGCTTGTAATGAAAAAAAGTTCTTCGGCTCTCCTGAAAATTTTTGAATTTTGAGTTGTGCCACTTTTTAATTTAGGGTGCGATATGTTGTAAAAAATAAGTAGGAAAGGGGAAATATAGAGGGAATAAATGAAATAAGTAGGTACCTAGAATAATTAGTACATAATAGCAACAACAAAATAGTAGTGACAGCAATAACAACAAATCTCAAAAAATACTATAGTCGCAATCTGAAGCAAAAATATCAAAATTTGGAGAGAAAAATATACATATTTGAATTCTAAGTTTTTTAAATTAATTAAATGCAATAAATTTGTTTCTCTGTACTTATATGGTTAATCTCAATAATAAAATAACTTTTGAGTATGACATTTTTATTATTCTAGCTCTAAAGTTTAGGTTTCTAAATATGTATATGAAATTAACAAAATTTCAGATCTCGGTAGAGCCCTCAAGATCGAATTCAATTCCGGGTTTTTTACTTTTATTGTGATCTGTATTCAATTACGCAACTTTTGATACCTCTTGCGATAGTGTAGCTCGAAAAAAACTTTTTTTCATACATGAACGGGACACCCTAATGTACATGCCTCTGTATTTACGTGTATTGCTGAAGTGCTAATCAAACGGTTTTACCTATGAATTCAAAGAAACTGTATTACATTTTATGACGTCTGGAGTTAACTTGAAAGATGTGTATGTGCTTTTAAAAGTTTATACTTAGATAGGTACATATGTATGTACATATGTATCTAGGTCTAAATAAAGTATCATCAGTCATACATACATATGTACATATGTACATACATATTACGTATGTCTATTTATTATCCAAAACATTTGAAATAACTTACTTAGTTGGCTTCTATTCTTCAATTTTCATTAAAAACCCAAAAATCTAAAACTTGTATTTAACTTTACTTTCAACAATAAGAATAAAACAGCAACAGCAACAGTGTTGCCAGAATATTTTGAAGCTTATAGCTAAATTAAATAAAAAAAATTGCTAAAAATAGCTAAATAATTTTTTTCATAGCCAAAATAAATAGCCAATTTTTTTTTTTCAAAAATAGCCAAATAATGATTTATTTAAAAAGACGTGACATAAAACAACTTCACATATATGAATATTTATATATACTTATATTATATATTGTAGCGATACATATATTTGTTTGTATGTACTTATATATGTACGTCGCATAATAAGATTATTACAATGAAAAAAATCAATTCATTACATATGTATGTATGTATGTATGTACATTCAATTGCAGTATTAAAATAAATTATAATAGCGACTAATTAATATTTAAACTTTAGTTAAAAATTTGATTCAATAACATTTCAAAAATCATATCTTCTTCATTTAATTCACAGGTTGAATTATTATTCACGGTAGGCAGGAAGCGACGATAGGTTGCATGAAAATGTCGAGAAAAAAGGAAAGTGGGGTTGTGTTATGTGATGTTTATAGATGAAACATCCGTTGAAATTAAAATCCGAGCTGCTCCTTTTTCAAGGATATCCACATTTTTTGTTTTTTTTGAAAGGATCAAATATTGACGAAATCAAAAATTCGCCAAAGTCCAAATTTTTCCGATTTCAGTACATTATCTGGTAGCTAAAGGATACAGGAAAAGGTATTAAAAAGAAAAAAGGACACCTGTAGTGGAAAAATCCAATGTGAACAGGACCTAAAATATAACCACTGAAATATAAAATAACACAAAAAGGACCCACTTTAATTTGCGTATAACTCCTAAAATGTTAACTCTACGTGAAAACTGCTTATGATATGTTTCATTCGGAATAAATAAAGCAATATTTCTTTAATATACAATTTTGATGTACCTGCAGTGCTTAATGTACTTTTGTGCATCTAAATTGAAAATTTCAAAAAAAGTACGTTTTTTTTATAGTGCTATTTTAAGTTCAAATATTTTTCTAGTTTATGTAAATATTTTAATCTAATGATCCAACTCTCATTCCTACATATCTATACGTTAATACTAAAAAAGAGTTAGAGCTGAGATACGCGCCAGCTGTGCACGGTGGGCGGGAAGCAACAATAGGTTGCATGGGAATATCGTAAAAACGATGGCCCAACGAATATGTGCCTAGCTGTGTGCTGGTACTAATTTTCGTTTAAAAAAAATGTTGGAGATTTTATTCACGCTTGCTGTGTGTTTATGAAGTATATTAGAATATCATTTTACGTAAGTTTTTAGCCGGCGATCGTTTTTTCGATATTTTCATGCAACCTATTGTTGCTTACCGCCCACCGTGCACAGCTAGCGCGTATTTCAGCTCTAATTCTTTTTAATATTAACGTATAGATATGTAAGAATGAGAATTGGATCATTAGATTAAAATATTTACATAAACTAGAAAAATATTTGAACTTAAAATAGCACCATAAAAAAAGTACTTTTTTTTGAAATTTTCACTTTAGATGGACCAAAGTGCATTAACCACTGCAGGTACATCAAAATTGTATATCAAAGAAATATTCCCTTATTTATTCTGAATGAAACATATTATAAGGAATTTTCACGTAGAGTTAACATTTTAGGAGTTATACGCAAATTAAAGTGGGTACTTTTTGTGTTATTTTATATTTCAGTGGTTATCCTTTAGGTCCTGTTCACATTGGATTTTTCCACTACAGGTGTCCTTTTTTCTTTTTAATACCTTTTTTTGTATCCCTTAGCGACCAAATAATGTATTGAAATCGGAAAAATTTGGACGGTGGCGAATTTTCGATCTCCTCAATATTTGATCCTTTCAATAAAAAACAAAAAATGTGGATATCCTTGAAAAAGGAGCAGCTCGGATTTTAATTTCAACGGATGTTTCATCTATAAACATCACATAACACAACCCCACTTTCCTTTTTTCTCGACATTTTCATGCAACCTATCGTCGCTTCCTGCTTACCGTGTATTAATTGAAGTCATTGCTTTAATAATATCGTTAGGAATTTTAAAGTTATTACAACATTTTTCAAGCCTTTTTAGACCATACCTAACAGTCAATAGAGAGTTTAACATAAATAATTGCATTCTATTTCTTTGCTTTGTTTTTATTACGTTCATAACAGAAAATCTACGTTCTATTTCTGTATTACTAAGCGGTAGGATTAGAAAATTAAACGTTCTTCAAACGGATTTTCGTTAAGAGCATTTCTAAGCTTTCTTACGTCTACCCAAAACTTTATTGTAGAGGTAGTTCCCTTCCATGGGTATGCGTGTAGTTTTTCCATTGCATTTCTAAAATAGTGATTTCCTCCGTGTTAAAGTGATCCTTTTCATCCTTGAAAGTGTCAAATATTTTTGGCTTATTTACAGAAAAAAATTCAATATTTTTTAAAGATTGAATATTCTGCGGTAAGCGTTGGCGGAGTTGCTCAATTAACTTGATAATAAAGTTCTGAAAAATTTTACGAATACACCGTGAAAAGGACGGTTCAAATATCGCGTATGCCAATGGTCATTTGCGAATTCAAATAGCAAAATGGGCAACAACAAAATGTATGGCAGAGTTGCTTTTGCGCACTGCGAAAACCTTATTCCATCCAAGGCAGATCTAGTAAGGTAGGCTCGGTGGCGAATTCAGAAACTACTTTTTTATTTACAAAGGTAGAGTGTAATGTCAAAATCAAAGCGAATTCACATCATGACCAATAGGAATGGGCGAGTCTCAAGCGAATTCAGATTTTAACTAAGGCGAATTATCATTTTGACATTACACTCTACCAATTACAATAACAAAATACATGGGAAATTTCTGAATTCGCCACCGAGCCTACCTTCCTAGATCTGCCTTGATTGCATCAACCTTGCATATGAATGCACCAATAATCGATAAAATAAGGAAGGCATGCCAGACTATCAACTTTTGTATAGTTTGATAATCATAAGGATAAGTATACACTTTCAAGTTTTCATAAACTCGCAGATGACTCATTAGCTTAAAATGATAAACTGATGTGCAAAATAAAGAAATTAAGAAAAATAGCTAAAAATAGCTAAGCTATTAAAAAAAAAGCTAACAAAAATAGCTAATAGCTAAACGCAAATATCTGTAGCTAAACGCCAAAAGTTATAGCTAAATCTAGCTACAAAATAGCTAAAGTGGCAACACTGAACAGCAACAACAATTCAATTGTACAATTTAATATTTGGCAAAAGTTCTGCTTCGCCCAACAAAACAACAACCAAATGCTTATTTTCCATTCTATGAACTTCCTTCCTTCCTTGCAGCGTCATCCGGTCGTCGTTTGGTCGGTCGGTCGGTTGGTTGGTTGGTTGGTTGGTTGGTTAGTCGCTTTGGGTGCCAACAATAAATTGCTGCACTTGTAATATATTCTTTGTTATCCTTAATAGTAAATTCTACATCCTACATCTGCAAAAGTTTTTGTGATATCATATTATTCTTTCTTGCCACTTCATTCCCCTCCTGCCTGCCATACCATACTTTAAGCTTTGATGCCACCAACAACAACAACAACAACAACTCAAACATGAGCACACACCAGCTGGGACTGACGTTATTGTGCGGCATTGTGTTGTTGTGCTTAAAAGGACATAATATGTATGTATGGATGAATGTCGGGCTTGGAGTGTCATAAGTGAAGGCGTGAGTAGGAGGACAATGTAGAGTAAATAGCATGGGGTTGGTCGGTCGGCTGGTTCGTTGCTTCGTTACATGGCAACAATAATGGTGGCAAAGTCCTTGTCACTATTGATTTTCCTTTTGAGCAGTTATAAAATTATAATTGGATTTTCAATAACTAACTGTAAATAGATAGATATGAATGTGTATAAGGATGTGTGTGTGAATGGATGTTACAAATTTATTTTTATAGCCATGATAAAACGTCACGCTCAAATTGCGCTGACTGACCTCCATCGTTTATGGTTGTTAACTAAATGCGGCCAGTTTGCCTTCTTTGCTTGATGTGATTATTATCCTTTGGCTACCCCACAAACTGTTTTCTTATTTCTCAATTTAAGTTGCATTTGTGTACAACGTATACTCCAATATAAGACGTTTTATTCCCACACAGAACGAAAGACCACTATCCATATAATAAAACTCCCAAACCGTTTTGCTAAATTTCGTCTGAAAGATTTTTAAATGAAGGAAAAAATGGGTTAAAATGTAGTTGCACGAGCTTTAATTTCGTATAACACTTTAACCATCTAACACTTCCACGAAGAGATCCTTTTGACCCCTTTTTATAAAGTTAAAAAAATAGTATTTTGAAAGTCGAAAGAGACTTAGAATCAGGGACGTAACGGTTATGAGAGAAATGGGGTAAAAGTCATATTTAACCATTATCACGATAAAATTTTTTTTTCGGTCCTTAATAACCATTATAAAAACCAAAAAACTGTTTTGGGCCTGAATAACCGTTATTCAGATTTTTATTATTTTTTGTTGAGCTATAAAAATCAAGATAATTTATTTGTCAATATTTCTGGACGATATTGGTATCAAATGAAAGGTGTTGAGCAGGGATTATAGCTCTAATTGCCTCTTTTCATTTGGTACTAATATTGCTTAAAACATTCCTGGGCATCCGGGTCCACTTTTCACCCATAACTGGGAACCCGACCTACGAATCTTAACAAATACATCTCTATGTAAAAGCCCTGCTCAACACCTTTCATTTGATACCAATATCGTCAAATAAATAGGCTTGATTTTTATAGCTGACCAAAAAAAATTAAAATCTGAATAACGGTTATTCAGGCCCAAAACAGATTTTTGGTTGCCATAACGGTTATTCAAGCCCAAAACAGTTTTTTGGTTACCATAACGGTTATTCATGCTCAAAACGGTTTTTTTATACTCAGCTGTACTAGTACACAGAGTATTATAGTTTTAATCACATAACGGTGGATTGTAACAGAATGAAATAATCGAGATAGATATAGACTTATATATATCAAAATGATCAGGGTGAAAAGAGAAATCGATTGAGCCATGTCCGTCCGTCCGTCCGTCCGTCTGTCCGTCCGTCTGTCTGTCTGTAAATACTCTAACTCGCGCAAAAATTGAGATATTTTGATGAAATTTGAAATGCATGTTGGTATCGAGACTGGGACGGTTGGTATTGAAAATGGGCGAAATCGGACCATGATCACGCCCACTTTTCCTATATAGAAAAAATCGGAAATTTGGTATCTCAGTCACTAATATAGCTGGAGCGATGAAATTCTACCCACGTGCTGAGCTCAGGCCCCTAGGAAGAAATTTGATGAAATTTTGGAAAATGGGCGGTGCCACGCCCACTTATTAAGGGCCAAACCTTGAAAGTTTTATATGTCATAACTCAGAAACCATTGAAGATATATCGATGAAATTTGGTACGCGTGATTTGCTTACTTAGGCAAACGTTTGGACGGAAAATAGTTAAAATCGGTTGACGGCCACGCCCACTTTTATATTTGGTTTTTATAATGGTTATTAAGGACCAAAAGTAGATAAAGGTTATTTTTGCGTAACCTTTTCACCACACTAGAAAAAAATAACCGTTATTTTCGGTCCCTGCTTAGAATGGTCTATAAAATTATTCGCCATGAAATTTCACTAGGAGTCTACTCGGACGAAATCTTTATACAAGGAAGGAATAGATATATGATGGCGCTCAAATTGAGAGCTAAGATTTTCTCAATGTTTCAGATTTCTTCATCTAATGTTTATTGGCTTATTTTATTTACGGACATGCAAGTATGTTTGTAGTATTTGTAGTTGTGTTTGTTAATGCGATTAATGCGATTAAATTAAAGATATTTTTAATATTTTCTCTCAGCTTGCACACGATTAGTATCAGATTTACTCGTATCCATTGGTAATTGAAATTAATTTCTCTGTTTATTTGAACTAGAATTCGAACTAATGAAATTAATGAAAAGCCTGAGAGAAAAAGAGCATCAAAAAACATTGTTGCGAACGTTCGAGAAAGACTATCGATATTCAATATGAATATAGTTAGAATCGTTCCTATAACCAACCTTAGTTTTCCAAAGTGCATAGAAAATTGGAAAAACACCCGAAATATGTATGAAGGTTCGCGAAATGAGAGCCAAAGATGACTTGATACGAAACTCTTTTTTACTCTCTCACTTTTATGATTTTCCCACGGGTTTTCTGTGGCTTTGTTGCCAGCATCAACACAACAGAAAACCCGGCCGATCAGCTGTTTGTACAAATTGCAGGTGCCAGAAGGGAAAACACGCCAAAATAAATAGGCGCATTTGGTGGATTTAGATTTTTTGTTTTGTGTGTTAAATTTTGTTGAAATAATAATGAATTATGAAAAATATCGAGGTAATTGTATTGCTCGTGTATAGTGCAGTGCAGTTTATTGTTACAACTGGAAAAAATTGTGTTTCAGTTAAAATTATAAAAAATATGTTAATGAGATGGAACGCGGGCAGCGGTTATTCAGTAGATTTATATATATGTCCGGTTAAAAATTATTATATTTCAGTTCTAATATATTCACATTTTAATAGAATTGCAAAATAGGGTAAAATATTTCTTAAAAAATACCACCCAACTACATGTATTATCGTTCACCACTTTTTGTGCGTTATTCTTAATTTGTCTAAGATTGGGTTTTGAACACGAATATTCAGAATGTGGGAAAGTCATACTATCCTGTGTATCACTTTTGTGGTTATATCCTTATATTAATTTGGTATAAACAAAATTTTATTATTGCTAGTCTTCAATAGCATAAGGAAGCCGAATAATTCCCAGAATTAATATGTAAAATACCCATTTTCAGTTTTCGAACAGAGTGGCACCAATGAAAAATGTTATAAAAAATGCGCATTTTGACAGCGCTCTCACGAAATGAAGAGTTTCGTATCTAGTTATCTTTGATGAGAGCTACATACATATGTTACAAGAGAAAAGTGTACATTTTCTAAAGGCCCTCGGCAACTTACAATCTGGATTGAGAGGAATTGCATATGTGTGAGTGTCGGGTGATTGACACAAATATCAAAAATTTCTGATTTTCGTCGCCGCGAGCCGACAACAAGTACGTGTAGTACGACTGCTGCCGATTGCACTAACACACACAAACAAAACTCAAATTTGACTAGCTCACTCAAAAAAAAAAAAACACTCAAACTGACAATCCAGATTGTAAGTTGCCAAAGGCCATAAGTTAACCACACGAATGGAGACACTCTCTTTCTCAAATGTGGAATTCTCGACGAAATTCAGCTGAAATCAATTCCATAACGAAGGGCATTCATACATCGAATTACGAAGATCCTAGTTTTGCTGGAGAATAACCTACACTGAAAAAATAACTTACTCAGATTATGAAAAGTGGGTATGATTCGGCCCTAAAGACATATGCATTTTCATTATTCTGATGTACAATTTTCTTCAAAGGGATTTCAAGGAATAAAAACCACATTTTAAAGAAAATTTTATTCAAAACATTGAAAATATGCCTTTAAAGTCGAATCATTCCCATTTTTCCATAATCTAAGTAATTATTTTTTGAGTGCAGTTCCCGATTCGAATAAAAATCTTTTCAATAAACTTTACCGAGTTGTGGCCGCTGTGGTGCACTGAGTAGAGTGCTGGCCTGCTATAACAGAGGTCTCGGGTTCTAATTAGTAAAAATCCAATTATTGAGTTTTTTAAGAGCAGCGGTCACCTCTCGGCAGAGGGCGGCTACCCTCCGAGTGTATTTCTGCCATGAAAAAGCTTCTCACAAAAAATGCATTCGCCGTTCGGAGCCGGCATAAAACTGTAGCTCCATCCAATTGGTAGGAAAAACAAAAGGAGCACACCTCGAATTGGGAGAGATGCTCGGCCATAAAACTCGTCAGAGCTATAGTAGCGCCATTGTATTATTATTATTACCGAGTTTCATACTCGCCGAGTTTCATAAAGCGAAATGGGAGCGTTAGCGAACGGCGAAGAGATAAGAGGGAAAAGGGAAGAAGGGCGCTTTTTTCGAAATAAAAGAGAGGCTGAAAGATGCGAGTGTGAGAAGCCTGAGCTGCTGGCGGGTAGGAATCATGCTCATCAAAAAGTCAAGCGGATGACTTAAGGTATCAAGACCAGGGTAAATTAAGTTCAGCGCATACTTAAGTGGTGGAGGGACCACTTCTTCTTCTTGCTAGAAAAGATAATTCAAGCTGCAGAGCTTAACCGCACAGGAAGCATCTTGTAGCACAAGAGTGTGCAACTACTGACGTACGCCGATGGTATGGATATCATTGGCACTAATACGCGCGTCGTATATTCTGCCTTCTCAAAGCTGGATAAAGAGGCTAAGAAAATCGGTTTGGCGGTTAACGAGGACAAGACGAAGTACCTCTTGTCATCACTCAAAGAAACAGCCCATGTCGGCAACTACGTCACTATTGACAGTTACAAATTTGAAACGATTAAGGACTTCGTCTACTTGGGAACCAACATTAACACCAAAAATAATGTCAGCACGGAAATCCAACGAAGAATCACGCTTGCCAATAAATGCTACTTTGGACTAAGTCGGCAATTGAAAAGTAAAGTCCTCTCCCGATGAACAAACCTCACGCTCTACAGGACGCTCATCGTTCCAGTCCTCATGTATGGCGCAGAAGCATGGACGATGTCAAACTCAGATGAGATGGTTTTTGGAGTATTCGAGAAAAAAATTCTTCGGAGGATTTATGGACCCTTGTGCGTTGGCGAGGGCGAGTATCGACGGAGATTTAAAGATGAGCTATAAGAGCTTTACGCAGACATCGACATTGTTCAGCAAATAAAGATCCAGCGGTTACGTAGGGCAGATTATGTCATGAGAATGGATGAAGGTGCTCCGACCAAGAAAGTATTGCTATCGAAACCCGCTAAAGCCAGAAGAAAAGGAAGACCTACACTGTACTCTGAAAAATAACGTTGTAAATCTAAAGACTTTTGCTGTTAAATCAACTACTTTCCGCAGTTGAAATGTGCCCAACAACGCTCCGTTGTTGTTTCAAAGGTGCGAGCGTTGTTGATTTAAGTCAATAACGGAAATTGTTGGAAAAAATTTTCACCTTAAAATAAATTTTTGTTTGCATTTTACTCTTCATCTTCTCTCCGCCCGGGTCCCAACTGCAAATATGTAGCCTCCGCTTGTTCTCCTATTCTTCTCTTCTTCTTGTCATTTACTGGTTGATATCTTTATTTCTTATTCAGATTTTTCTTCTTTATTTTATATTCTCCTCCGGATTCGAACCATGACATCAACCTGAAATTCTATCCAATCATCACATAGTGGAACATTCAACATTATATTGAATTGTAGTAACCTATTTATACTTCCATTTCCTAAAAAGGAATCCATGAATTATTTGAATCATTGTAAAAACAAAATTTAAAAAATTTATTCTCATTAGTTTTGTTTACAACGGAAACTGTTGGGTCAAATACTTTTGCCTTTAAATCAACAACGGAGAAAAAATTGTTGCTAAAAATAAACTTTTTTTTGGATTTTTCTCTTCATCTTCTCTCCATCATTATTATACCTTTCATGAGAATGAAATGGTATTATAACTTAGTGCCAAAAAATTTTTGTCGAAAGTACCAGAAGGAAGCGTGGGGGACCCACCAAAATATATATGATATGATCAGAATCACGAGCTGAGTCGATTAAGCCATGTCCGTCTGTCCGTCTGTCCTTCTGTCCGTCTGTCCGTCCGTCCGTCTGTGTGAACGCAAACTAGTCCCTCAGTTTTTGAGATATCTGAATGAAATTCGGAATACAGTTATATGCAGCTGATCATTTGTCGGAACCGGCCGAATCGGACCACTATAACATATAGAAAACAACCGATTATTCAGATATACATGAAATTTTTGGATGTAATTTGTGCATAACTTTCCCATTTAAACAGCTATGGACATGAAAGTTTGAAGTAGACGTGCCCATTTTGACCCAAAGAAGGTTACCGAAAATTGTCAAGATCGGACAACTATAACAGATAGTTCCACAATATCCGATTATTCAGATATACACATTTTGGTGTATAACTCCTCCATTTTAACAGCTAACGGCCTGAAATTTTGAAGTATTTGTACCCATATGGACCCAAACGGGATTGCGGAAATTGTTAAGATCGGACCACTATAACCTATAGCTCCCCTACAACCGATTGTTCAGATATACACATTTTGGTGTATAACTCCTCCATTTTAACAGCTAAAGGCGTGAAATTTTGAAGTATTTGTACCCATATGGGCCCAAACAGGGTTACCGAAAATTGTCAAGATCGGACCACTATAACATATAGCTCCCCTACAACCGATTGTTCAGATATGGACATTTTGGTGTATAACTCCTCAATTTTAACAGCTAACGGCGTGAAATTTTGAAGTATTTTATGGGCCCAAACGGGATTACCGAAAATTGTTAAGATCGGACCACTATAACCTATAGCTCCCCTACAACCGATTGTTCAGATATGGACATTTTGGTGTATAACTCCTCCATTTTAACAGCTAACGGCGTGAAATTTTGAAGTATTTGTACCCATATGGGCCCAAACGGGATTACCGAAAATTGTCAAGATCGGACCACTATAACATATAGTTCCCCTACAACCGATTGTTCAGATATGGACATTTTGGTGTATAACCCCTCCATTTAAATAGCCAAGACACCATTTTTTCTAATAAATCATTCCATATATAACCCACAGAATTAAAATTATAAATTAAACTTAATCCGGCTATGTACATACATAGGTAACTTTTCATTTCCCCACTCATGAAAGGTATGAAGTCTTCAGTACGGCCGAAGACAGCCGCGCTTTTACTTGTTTTTTTGCTGGTTTTCTCACAAAAAAATATTTTCTCACAAAAAATTTTTTAAAGGCAAGCAAGTTTTTGAATCAACAACGCCCGTTTTTAAATAAATTGTTTGATCAAAAACTTTGCTGTAAAAACAAATACTTTTGCTGTTGAATCAAAGACGGAGATTCAACAGCCGAAAGTTGTTGGTTTAACTACGGGTATTTTTTTCAGAGTAATGGGAAGAGTGACTCGTCCTCCCTTGGCATTTCCAATTGACGCCAGGTAGCACGAAACGGAAACTACTGGCGCGCTTTATTTGGTAATTAATCTAACGGCTACGCGCCAATTAAGAAGAAGAAGAAGCTAGATTGGCTGAATTCTAGTAGACATATTGATGACAATACACTTATCTTCCATTCCCTTTTTCTTGACATTCCATTTGCTCACTAAACACAGCTCATTATCAGAATTGCATTGTAAATGCAATTTTAGGTAATTTTTTTTTTTTTGCACTTTAAATCGGTTTTACTAATAAGCAATTTTGTGTTGCTCTTTCCTAGTCAAATTGCTATGTACTATGTATAGGTATTGCTTTATATTTTTTTTTTTTTGTTTTTTTTTTTTTTGTTTTATAATACTGGGTGTATTTCCTTTTGCCAAATCCCTGAATATAGTTTTGCCTGCAGCAAAGCCATCCAAGTGCATAA
The DNA here is from genome assembly GCA_960531455.1 of Urophora cardui. Taxonomy (NCBI): domain Eukaryota; kingdom Metazoa; phylum Arthropoda; class Insecta; order Diptera; family Tephritidae; genus Urophora; species Urophora cardui. The sequence continues at coordinate 143,317,950 of OY482672.1, forward strand.
TTCCATGCATCCCATACAACAAAGTAAATTTTTAAGTAAGTAAGTATGTACATATGTATGTAATTATGTAATGTAATCTAAGTGTCGCCCATCGCACTGAAGCATAAATTTCACTAATTCAATTTTCATGCTCGAATCGCATACGAATTTGTACATTTCCTGTGTGTGTGCCTGCCTCCGCTCGGCTCTGTGTGTGATGCTCGAGACTCACCATGCATAAATTTACAGATTGGTATGAAAGAAGAAATCCGAGCGAGCACATGATCTCCCACTGACATTTATACAATCATTAGTTTATTTTTTTTTGTACAAAAAAAAAAAAATAGTTTGTTAAAGCCTCATTAACATTTCCATAGAATGTATGTATGTATGTATGTACTGTCTACCTATCAACTTGCCGGATATCCAGCGTGCTGTATTGCTTTTATGCCCTGCCCTTTGTTTGAGGATTTCAAGTGCGTCATCCTATTTCTGTGAATTTTTTTTATTTTTGGATTTTTTGTTCAATAATTCATTTTAAATTCTTTTCTTAAGCTTATTTATGTATGTATATGTATGTATGTATGGTACATTTGTGCATATACAAAGAGACTAATTGAAATTTTCGTATTCGCACTGTGCGCTGGAGCTGCTATTTTGTGAGAAAGTTTAGACAAAAAGTGCAAGGATATGAGCGAGTAATTGGTAGATGCCTCGGAGGGTTTTTTGAATGGTAAACAGTTGTTATTTCTTAAGTTTCTGGTCTTTTAAGTCCACTAAATTTTTCATTTATGCAACCCCACTGTGCACTTTCTGCTTTTTACGAATTTAGTAATTCGCTTTGATAATACGTTTAGCTCTAGCAGCGAAAATGACAAATTATAGCTAAGTACCCACTTTACGAATTTTAATGTTGCGCGATCCCTTCTCTATAAATCGCCGTATAAAAATTTTAAATTCTGTGTATGCCAATGCCATTGAGCGGTTGAAGTTGAAGTCTACATATTGCTTTTCATACACGAAAACGACTTTTGAAAATGGCGAAAAAAATATGCTAAGATAAAAATTTCCATTCAATATATACGAGGGCTGTTTGATAAGTCCGTGACATTTTGAACTTGGCGACCAGTAATTTTGAATTCAACACTACACACGACAACAACCATCTCTTAAAAGACTGTAAAAGTTTGAGCAAACTGCGCAATTTAGTTTGTTTTTGACAGTTTTTTAAAACCGAGAACCTCGTGTGTTTTAACAAAAAATGGAGGAAACTTAATTTCGTGTGCTGATTAAGCATTATTTTTTCGTAAATTTTTTTCCACGAAGGAAACCGAGGAAAGATTTAATAAATACTATGGGGACTCTGCTCCATCATTTTCAATGGTTAAAAAGTGGTTTACTGAATTCCGTTGTGGTCTTGCTAGCATAAGTGAAGTCGAAGGTTCAGGTCGCCCAAAAGAAGTAGTCACATCAATAATCGTGGATAAAATCCATGGAATGATATTGGACAATCAGAGAATGAAAGTTCGTAAAATAGCTGGGGCCATAGGTATCTCAAATGAGTGAATACATCACATCTTACATACATGAATATTTAGACATGAAAAATCTATGCAAGTGATGGGTGCCGCGATTGCTTACGGAGTGTTTGACGATGTTCAGCCGCAATCCGAAGGAATTTTTACACTATTTTTTCATCGTATATAAAACTTGGATCCACACCAGAAACCAAGGACTAATCAAAACAGTGGGTTTCTCGGGATGAACGTATGTACACCAAAGATGACCAAAGAGGGACTGTTGACCAATAAGTTTATGGCCACAGTTTTTCGGATGCACGTGCTGTCATTCACTTCGATTAATTCGAAAAGGGTAAAACAATTACCGGCGATTATTACCCAGAGCTTTTGGACAGATTCGATTTTTATTTGAAACAAAAACGACCGCATTTGGCAAGAAAAAAATTCGGTTTCATTATGACAATGCACGACCGCACACGTGTGTAGTCCTTATGGCAAAATTTCATAAATTGGGTAGCGAATTTCACCATATTCTCCAGATTTAGCCCCGGTACACTTAGTACATCGAGCTAGAGAGAGACTATCTTGAAAAATAAAATGCATTTTTGGCGAAAAAATTATTTCTTAATAGAAACGTCACGGAATTATCAAACAACCCTCGTATGTAAATATGTATGCTTCTCTAAGCACTGGCTTCAATTAAAATTCGAAAATTGGCAAAGAGTTTTGCTTGCTTCGACCATCGAGTCATCTAGTCATGGTTTTTGCGAAAAGCATGATCCCCCAAAGGCATTTAATATGCCTAACCCAATATTTAAAGCAATTTTTTAAGATTTTAAATTTAGCTAAGCATTGCAGCTTAATTACTAGTCCTTTTATGGCGCCGATTTTTAATAGCGATAAAGCAGACTGTGCCAAAGGCGGTTATGGTGCCTACAAAACTGCTTGTGCTGCAGTGGAGTTTGAAATAAAATGACCTCAGATAAGGCTTATTCCCTCTATACATAATGCATAATACTTAACTCTTTGCAAGATAATACAGACAAACATACATATGTATACATATTAGGGCGGGTCGATTTGTGGGGAGGCAAAAAAATCGCCCATGGCTCTGTGAAAATCATATTCTAGGGATCAAAATAAGAAACTTTGCCGAAGGAACCATACCTCTAAAACGAATTCTGATGTCCCCCAATTTGGGTCGAACTTTTGGGTAGGAAATTTGGTATCTCAGTCACTAATATAGCTGAAGCGATGAAATTTTACCCACGTGTTCAGCTCAGGCCCCTAAGAAGAAATTTGATGAAATTTTGGAAAATGGGCGATGCCACGCCCACTTATTAAGGGTCAAACATTGAAAGTTTTATATGTCATAACTCAGAAACCATTAAAGATATATCGATGAAATTTGGTTTGCGTGATTTACTTAGTTAGGTAAACGTTTGGACGGAAAATAGTTAAAATCGGTTCACGGCCACGCCCACTTTTATATATGTGTATTATAAAGTGACCTAATAAAAACATTTTAAGCCATATATCGTGAACCGATTTTAACTATTTTCCGTCCAAACGTTTGCCTAAGTAAGTAAATCACGCGTACCAAATTTCATCGATATATCTTTAATGGTTTCTAAGTTATGACATATAAAACTTTCAATGTTTGACCCTTAATAAGTGGGCGTGGCACCGCCCATTTTCCAAAATTTTATTAAATTTCTTCTTAGGGGCCTGAGCTCAACACGTGGGTAAAATTTCATCGCTCCAGCTATATTAGTGACTGAGATACCAAATTTCCTACCCAAAAGTTCGACCCAAATTGGGGGACATCAGAATTCGTTTTAGAGGTATGGTTCCTTCGGCAAAGTTTCTTATTTTGATCCCTAGAATACGATTTTCACAGAGCAATGAGGGATTTTTAAATCGACCCGCCCTAATACATATATATGGTAGGTACATTCGATAGCTTGGTACACTTGGTTGGTTATCAAATTAATTAATTTGAAATCCAATCAACCGTTTCCTTCTTCGACAACCGTATGTGTTAAATATACATATTTACTACGCACAAACATACATATAATATTTCTAAGCCACATACATATGTATGTACATACATGTATATAATTTAGCACGCCTTGGGTTCGAATGAACGTATGGAGGTGGTAATCATACACTTTTTTCTCCATTCTTCTATCCATTATAGACATCCATACATACATACTATCATTGTATTTATTCAGTCCTCCTGGTAATGGTCACATGGGGCGCAAAATCTTTAAATATTCCACTTTCAATCTTGATTAGTGTGCTTAACTCAATTGTACATACATATGCATGTGTGTATGTATGTATGTATGTACCTACTAGAGATTCCAATTTTTCCGATTTTTACGATCCCGGAATTTTCGAGATATTTTTTTCTAATCCCGGGTTCCCGGGATTTGGACATTAATTATTTTCCCACATCTTGGGGTTGCAAAAAGTAAATATATTTTTCGAGCAACGCTACAACTTGAAAATGCAAGGAAAAAATTGATTTTTATTGTCATTTTTTATTATTTCATCAGTAACAAAATAAAATAGGAACGCAAAATCATGCGTATTACATACATTTGGTGAGCAAAATGTTTGCCTTTACAGTTGGTATCTACTTTTAAGATATTAATAATAAGGCTTGCGATCATTTGATAATTTCCAATAAAAATCTGTAGAATTTAACGACGCACTTGGTTTAAGCGAATATTCCCAAGCTTACCGAAAAACTGAAAATTAATGCAACTTACGAAAAAGTTCGAAAATCGGAGAGACAAATTTTGAGATGAATTCCGAGAATGCAGCTGTGTATTTTATTTAAGTACCTAATGTAAAACTCTCAATTCAAATTAAAATTTTTCCTGGTTTTTGGTAATTTAATTTTTTAAATATTATTTGCATTTTCTTCTACTAAACTACGCAAAATATCATATTCCTTTCACTTGAAAAAAATCGCCAAAAATAAAATATTCATTGGATCTTGGTAATATTACGCACAAAGTGTTTGCAAATAAAAAAGCAAACCTGAATTTCTTGGTATTTTTGTTAATTATTTGTAGCCTTTGTGTTATTCAAAAAAAAATCAAAAATATTAATCCTTACTTTGAATAATGGACTTTTTTAATCTGGCAAAAATGCCGCACTTATTCCGCATTTTCTTGGAGCTGTCAAATTTTTCTGTTCTCTTTCTCACAGATTCCACACATTTTGTTAGGGCTGTTTATTCTATTGACAAAATGTAAAACTGGCCCGACTACGGCGCAACATTTTCTGCTCTTAGCGCAAGTAAAGGGTTGCATTATTTTTGTTTCATTCATCACATGAAAAATACACCATTTTCATAGGGCAGAGGACACATGTAGGATAATGCTTCATGTAATAATGCATCATTTTCGTTCAGAATAGGAAACGCTATTAGTATACAGATCTGATACCAATAAAAATTATATAAAATACAACTTTTCTTTGCTATAAAAGGGAATATTCTGTCTTTATTTTATCCCGAAAATCCCGGGAGGAAATTCTAGCAATCCCGGAATTTTCAGGGTATCAAAAAGGGGTCCCGGGATTGGAATCCCTAGTATGTACATTTGTGTCTTTCTATCTAAGTCCGTTGGCATACAATATATGCATTTCTTTCGATTTACAGAGATACACATCCATACACTGTATGTACTACATTCATATATGTACATATGTATCTGCGGCTTTAGTTCCACATCTAAAATTTCGCTTGTGGGGATTCATTTTTACTTCTGTTTTTTTTTTTTAATATGTAGATGCCCTCGTGATCGTAGATTAAAAAAAAACACCGACAATAACACACCAACAATAAATTACGCATACCGAAAACACTTTATAATGAAGATGCATGTTATTAGCCCCCCCCCTAAAGCGTACCAACAAAGCAACAAAACACACAGAAACAACAACAAAAAGGCGAGCAATACGAATTTTGTGCGAGTTCTGTTTTTGTACCCCATTCTGTTTCGGTGGCAACGCAGCATAAATAACAAAAATTGTTTGCAAAAATATTTTTGCAAGAAATGTGAGTACGGAATTTATATTCATACTCGTATTTGAATCAATAAGTAAACAAGTATTAAATATTTCTATTGGAGGGGGGTATGCGGAGAACTTTATTTTGCAAAGAGCATTTTGTAGTAATTTTCATATAACGAAAATTAGTTTTATTTTTATACCTTTCATGAGAATGAAATGGTATTATAACTTAGTGCCAAAAAATTTTTGTCGAAAGTACCAGAAGGAAGCGTGGGGGACCCACCAAAATATATACCGATATGATCAGAATCACGAGCTGAGTCGATTAAGCCATGTCCGTCTGTCCGTTCGTCCGTCCGTCCGTCTGTGTGAACGCAAACTAGTCCCTCAGTTTTTGAGATATCTGAATGAAATTCGGAATACAGGTATGTTGTTATATGCAGCTGATCATTTGTCGGAACCGGCCGAATCGGACCACTATAACATATAGAAAACAACCGATTATTCAGATATACATGAAATTTTTGGATGTAATTTGTGCATAACTTCCCCATTTAAACAGCTAAGGACATGAAACTTTGAAGTAGACGTGCCCATTTTGGCCTAAACAAGGTTACCGAAAATTGTCGAGATCGGACCACTATAACATATAGTTCCACAACATCCGATTATTCAGATATACACATTTTGGTGTATAACTCCTCCATTTTAACAGCTAACGGCCTGAAATTTTGAAGTATTTGTACCCATATGGACCCAAACGAGATTGGCGAAAATTGTTAAGATCGGACCACTATAACCTATAGCTCCCCTACAACCGATTGTTCAGATATGGACATTTTGGTGTATAACTCCTCCATTTTAACAGCTAACGGCGTGAAATTTTGAACTATTTGTACCCATATGGGCCCAAACAGGGTTACCGAAAATTGTTAAGATCGGACCACTATAACCTATAGCTCCCCTACAACCGATTGTTCAGATATGGACATTTTGGTGTATAACTCCTCCATTTTAACAGCTAACGGCGTGAAATTTTGAAGTATTTGTACCCATATGGGCCCAAACAGGGTTACCGAAAATTGTCAAAATCGGACCACTATAACATATAGCTCCCATACAACCGATTGTTCAGATATGGACATTTTGGTGTATAACTCCTCCATTTAAATAGCCAAGAAACCATTTTTTCTAATAAATCTTTCCATAAATAACCCACAGAATTAAAATTATAAATTAAACTTAATCCGGCTATGTACGTACTAGGGATTCCAATTTTTCCGATTTTTACGATCCCGGGATTTTCGGTATTTTCTTTTATAATCCCGGGATCCCGGGATTTATCCCGGGATTCGGACTTTAATTACACAGGCCGACAAAATTTCCAAAAAATTTTCTAACTCAAATAAAATTCTACTTTTCTAAAGCATTTAGGTGCGCTGATTCTGAATCTGAAGTCGGATTTTCGGTATTACGTGTAGGTTTTGAGATACTCATGTCCAAAGAGGCGAAAAATGCGATTTATTGCAATATTCACTGCTCAATCTGTTAAATTACTTACTTTCATTAAAAGATGATTGCAGCTATTGAAAGAACGATCGAGGAACGCTACAAACTTTAAAATGCAAAGAAAAAATAGATTTTTATTGCCATTTTTTATTATTTCATTAGTAACAAAATAAAAAGGAATGTAAAATCATGCGTATTATTTAATAATACCTAAGAGTTACTTTAAAAAGCACAACCAACAACGAAAATTACATACATTTGGTGAACAAAACATTTTCCTTTGCAGTTGGTACTTTTAGGATATTAGATATTAATAAAAAGGCTTGCAATCATTTGATAATTTCCAATAAAAATTTTTTTAGAAAATAACGACGCACTTTGTTTAAGCGAATAAGCTTTCCGAAAAATTCAGAAAATTAATGCAACTTCTGAATAGATAAATATCGGAGGCACAAATTTTGATATGAATTCCGAGTATGCAGCTGCGTATTTAATTTTGGTACAGTGTTGTAAGACTATCAAGTCTAATTAAAATTTTGTTTCCATTTTCTTCCACTATTTACTTTCCATGTGGGAAAATTCCAAAAAACATTTGGGAAATAAATGACCAAAAATCAGGAAATTGAAATTATCAAATGAATTTTGCCACAAGCTAAAAGCTTTAAAAATACATAACATACGTTTCCTTACAACGCGTACTTCAACACAAAAAAATTTAATTATTAAAAAAAATCAAAAATTTTAATCCCTACTTTGACTAATGGACTTTTTTCTTCTAGCAAAAATGTCGCACATTCTTCCGGCTGTCACATTTTTTTGTTCTCTTCCATACCGACTCAAAACTTTTTAGGGCTGTTTGTTCTATTGACAAAATATAAAACTGGCCCGACTACGTGCAACATTTTCTGCTCTTAGCACAAGTAAAGGGTTGCATTATTTTTGTTTCATTCATCACATGAATAATGCAACATTTTAATAGGGCACAGGACACACGTTGATAATGCTGCAATGTAATAATGCAACATTTTCACTCAGAATAGGAAATTCTATTAGTATACAGATCTGAGACCAATAAAAATTATATAAAATATAACTTTTCTTTGCTTTAATAGCGGAATATTCTCTCTTTATCTTATCCCGAAAATCCCGGGATAAAATTCTAGCTATCCCGGGATTTTCGGGATGTCAAAAAGGGCGGGATCCCGGGATCCCGGGATTGGAATCCCTAGTACGTACATAGGTAACTTTTCATTTCCCCACTCATGAAAGGTATGAAGTCTTCGGTACGGCCGAATACAGCCGCGCTTTTACTTGTTTCTCTTTCAATTTTGTATGCATACCAGTGGCGTGCCTAGCATAAATTGGCTTGGCAAGCCTATGTATGAAGCATAGCCATTAGTCATTTATGTAATTTTCTTTGCTGTATTATTTATTATTATTATTGTCCTGATTAAAGTAGTTTTGCATATTTGTTTATTTTTTTATTCATACCGTATGAAGTTGAGCGTATAGGAATAAATGAGAGATAAGGAAGAGAATGGAAAATAATTAAGTTTTGATATAGGTACAGATGTATGAAGATACATATGTATGTTGTTTGTTGATGTTTTGGCTGTACCTACCTTTTCATTTGGGAAGAATTCAACTGAATTGATTGCTGACGCCAAAGTTATGCGAAATCTCTAATTTTTACACGAAAGCGCAGAGGTATTTTTAGTTTCCTTATACTACCGACGGAAATTTCAGCAGTAGCAAGTGGAGTTGCTTCAAATAAATTCGTAATTTTGAGTTAACGAAAATATTTAGGCAAGCCGGGCTTTTCGGCATGTATGAAGCGCACGCCACTGATGTACACCCTGCAGCAAATATAGTAGACAGTCACTTAAAGCCATAATCTCGCATCAGAGAATTCATAATTGGCTTAGAACTGATTCGAAAGAGTGGAACAGTTGATACAAAGAGAGTGCCATAGTGGCGAAATTGAAAAAAAAAATTTACTCAAATAAAAATTTCCCTAAAACGGAATTTTCCAAAAATTAGATAAAGTCATTTCTCTTGAACTTTATTGAGTCAAAACGTTAAATTTCACACAATTGTACAAATTTCCAAAATTTCCCAATAAGGGAAATTTTTAAAAATTTAATAAAATAGTTTTCCTTAAACTTCGGTAAGTAATAATGTTTAATTTAAAGCAACTTTACAAATTAACAAAATTTCCCAAAGAGGGAAATTTTATAAAATTGAATAAAAGTGCATACAAAAAAGATTTTAAGACTTAAACTACATATTCCTCAACTAAAGGGATATAGAGTGAAATAGTCGGTACAAATAGCGAGTCATAGTGGCGAAATTGAAAAAAAAATTAACTATAAAAATTTCCCAAAAACGGAATTTTTCTAAAATTAGATAAAATCATTTCTCTTAAACTTCATTGAGTCAAAATAATAAATTTCACAAAATTATTCCAATTTCCAAAATTTCCCAATAAAGGAAATTTTTTTTTAATTTAATAAAATAGTTTTCCTTAAACTTCAGTGAATTATATTGATTGATTTTATGCAATTTTATAAATTAAAAAAATTTCCCAAAGAGGCAAATTTTATAAAATTGAAAATTTCATACAAAAAATGATTTAAACTATTCCTCAACTATTAATTTTTAAACTATCACACCCCACAGTACTATGTATACTGGAGGCAGTTTAGAACGGGGGTTAGAGTTCTGCAGAGACGAGCCACTACCACTTAAGAGGACATCGTCGGTTGAAAGCATTGCGTTGGAATATGTAGATGGAGAACCAACGCCGTCTCTTCATGAGCTTGTGCCATGCCAGCTTAGAACTAGCGCAATTTGATGAAGGGTATTTATACATACATATATGTACATATATACATACATCCATACCCATATCCAACTCTTCCACCTTTCACACATTCTATAAGCGCTGCTCCTCCTCCTGCTTTTCCTCCTCGAAAAAAACGTCAATATGTATTTGCTTATAATTGTGTTTGCTTAACTTTACTGCCTCTGAAGTGGTGGTGGTGGGCAGATAGATATATCGGTACATAGGCTTTCTAAGTGATAACCAGCGAAACAAAATATGTACAAATGTACCCACGAGTATGGTCGTTCCATTTTTAGTTTATGCGCGCTTACTTACCTACAAACATATCTACTTATGAACATATATGTATACTGCGGACATACATTTGTACATACCTACTATGTACTTACCAACCACTCGACTACGCCCTCGGTTTGTCATATGAAAGTTAACAATCCAGTTAAGTCAATTTGCTTTTTTACTTAGTAATTATGAATACGTGAAAATATACATATATACATATGTACATACATATATATATACATATATGTTTTTAAGTACATATTTACAGTGCTTTTAATAGTATTTACCTACGCGCAGTGTCAGTTAGAGTTGTTTGAACTTAAACACTCTGTTGTATGTTTAACTAAATTAAGTGCCTTTATAGGCCCGTCACATAGCATACGTCAATCCGTCTACGTCGACGTATGTGACTGACAGCTCAGTAAACTGTGGGCATTTAAATGCACATCGGTACAAGTACGACGGATCCGTCGCCGCAACGTACCAAAGTTGCCCAACATTCAACTTTTGGTATACGTCAATCCGTCGCTATGTCAGCTGATTGCTTTTGATTGTTAACCTTTAGCTACTGTTGAATTTTACTTTTTTTGCAATTTGCTTTTCGAGTTTTTTCTCATTTGTAAAACATTCCTCCATAAAACCAAAATGGTAAATAATTATCAGGAGATGTGAAGTTACTGAAAACTGAATTTCAAGAGGGCAACTTAAAAGAGAAATTACATAATATTCTAAAGAGTTAAGTTTTTGCCACCACCTCTGTAGTTAAAGGTTAATCAAACAGCTGATTTGTGTATATCCGCCAACGTTTCATATGTGGCGACCTCTCCGGCAAGTACGTGAGCTGTCAGTCACATACGTCGACGTAGACGGATTGACGTATGCTATGTGACGGGCCTATTATTCCTTTTTCACAAAATGAAAGAACAATAACAAAAAAAAAAAAAGAACGGCAAACAATTAGATGTTGCTAAGTAGGTAGGTACCTACCTACTTGAGCGATTTTGCGGAATTTTGTAAGATTTTTATTTCAATAAAAATACGTAATTCGTATTCGTGGCCGCTGTGGTGCAGTGGGTAGAGTGCTCGCCTGCTATGCCAGAGGTCTCGGGTTCAAACCACGGTCCGAGCAAAACACCAAAACAATTTTTCTAATTAGTAAAAATCCAATTATTGGGTTTTTTAAGAGCAGTGGTCACCTCTCGGCAGTGGGCGGCATACCCTCCGAGAATATTTCTGCCATGAAAAAGCTTCTCACAAAAAATGCAATCGCCGTTTGGAGCCGGCATAAAACTGTAGGTCCACCCAATTAGTAGGAAAAAAACAAAAAGGAGCACATCTCGAATTGGGAGAGAAGCTCGGCCATAAAACTCGTCAGAGTTATAATAGCGCCATTGTATTGTATATATATATATAATTCAAAAAAAAAACTTGAAAGTACCTAGTTATGTATGGAGATAAATAATGTACCTAAATAGACAAAAATACAGCTCACTCTACCTATTCTAGAAAGAAACAAAACTTGCTTCTTCTTAATGCTCATCTTGTCATAATTAACAAATTATGTGATTTAATATACATGTTTAGAAATACCGAAAAAATGCATTAAAAATAGGTATTTGCTAACTCGCATTCATAAATACATACATAAATATTATACACATATTGGAAAATGCGACAGCAGACCATTTTGGTTTCTGCCGGGATAATTTTGTTAAACTCATTTTTCCAAAAAATTACCTTGTGCCTACGCAAGATTAAATTATGTATGCATAATTTTATGAGTATTATAATAACTTACATACAAACATAGTGCATACATATGTATGCCGGGATGAGTTTTATGACACATAACCTTTTCCTAAACATACTTCTATTCCATATGTAGGTACATATGTACTTCCCGAATCTGCACAAAACATTCTAACCCAACCCAACTTTTACAGACTTCGCTTGAACTATGTATGTATTCCATAATCTCGGCATATAAATCAATTCTGACAGATGTTGATGTAACAATTTTAGTGAGCCACTCATTCACTCGCTCACGAACATTGCAGACAGCTATAAAAATTTGTGGGCTATATGTATGTACGTATTTAACTACGAGTACTTTGCCTCCTCATCGGTAGATTCATGCGCATTCAACATACCTACGTAAAAGCCCGTCTCCACATAACTTGATTCACCAGAGAAACATGTAGCAAAACATCTCGCTCAATAACCCGCAGTGTTGCCAGAACTTTTCCAGAGTTCCAGCTAGATTCTCAGAAAAAAAGCTAGAAAAAGCTAAAAAAAATGTTCCACACATCAAAAAAAAAAATTTAAAGCTAAAAAAAGAAGCTAAAAAAAATTACGAAATTACCCAGTAGAACTTGGAGCGAGATCTCCCCCAGCGAGAGCAGAGGAGTACTTTCCGAGCAATATCAGAATTTTGTCAGTTTTGTTTTATTTTGTGTTTATTTTTTCCCTTCCTAGGACACACAATGTTAAAAGCGAGTATACAAAATTGTATGCTTATACACGGAGCATAGGGAGTAATAGAGTATCTATTGACAAGTACTCCCGGATTAATAAAACGATGATCCCAAGTCCTACTGCGTATTTTAATGCTTTATTAATAGGTGATTTCCCGTGGCAGTGATCCGGACAAAAAATTTGCAAGCAACTGCAACAACAATTTTTTGATCCTGATGTTTATCTGGATCAAAAAATCTATTACAATCTATACGGACCCGAAATAGATCCAGATAAACATCAGGATCACAAAATTGTTGTTCCATTTGCATGCAAAATTTTTATGCGGATCTGGATCACAGCCAGGGGAGCTCGCCTAAAGTGTGACACATAAATGCAAGGTCAATTTAACAGGTCGGTTAAACATACATACACACATACACGCAGTGAGCTTAATGTCGAACTCTCGTGACCGAGATGTCAAAACTGTAAGGAAAACGAAATAATTTGCCACTCAGCTCACGGGCGAATGATGGATAAACTCAGAGAATGAAGAATTTGACGAATTGTAAACACGAATGCATGTATAGAATATGCAGAAGTAAACAAATTGGAGAGCTGTCGAAGAAGAACAAGAACTCAGCTGATCTGAAGAACCGACTTGTTTAGTGGAGCCTGCATAAGTTATTTATTTTCATATACTATATGCAAATTTGTACTTCAGTGTCAATAAAAATAATGAAATGTTGAAAAAATGTTTTACATTCAAATAATGGTAACTGTATGTATGTATGTATATGAGCAGCGCTAATTTTTTGGTCAGTTTTAGCAAATAAAAAAGCTAAAAAAAAAAGCCAAAGCTAAATCAGAATTTTTGCAGCTAAAAGACGAGAAAAAAAGCTAAATCTAGCTTGAAAAAAGCTAGAATGGCAACGCTGATAACCCGTCTCCACGTGGCTAATCGTGATTCAGTTTAACATTTCTCTTTCTTGCTCTTCTTAAATATTTGTATGTTTGCTTATATTTTGCGTTTTTGTTTTGGTCTGTGTGAGATTTCGATAGATTTTCGATACAAAATTAGAGAAGACATCGATATCATCGAGGTTGGCAAGATGATTCAGAATGAAACAGTGTTTCAATCTTCACTCGCTCTCAGAAATTTGTATGGAAATTGGCGAGGTTCGGCACTGGTTTCCGTGTCGAAACAAGATTGAGAGAGAAAATGCAGAAAAAAAGAGCGAAACACGTTATATGGAGACATGGTGTAAGAGTCTTTTGGTCCATATATGAATGTATGTACATAAATATGTACATATGTATGTATATACATAAGCTTATGTATATATTTATAGTTAAGTTCTCAGTAGCAAAATTTTATATGAAGCACATGCTGCAACAAGGCGAGCATAATAGCCCCGACACATAAAATACGGCAATCCGTCTACGTCGACGTATGTGACTGACAGCTAAGCTTGACGGAAAGGTCACTACATACATAGGAAACGTTGACGGATATACATAAATCAGCTGTTTGATTAACCTTTAACTACAGAGTCGGGGTGGCAAAAATTTAACTCTTTAGAATATTTTGCAATTTCTCTTTTAAGTTGCTCTCTTGAAATTCAGTTTTCAGTAACAGTAACTTCACATCTCCTGATAACTATTGACCATTTTGGTTTTATGGAGGAATGTTTTACAAATGAGAAAAAACTCGAAAAGCAAGTTGCAAAGAAAGTGAAATTCGACAGTAGCTAAAGGTTAACAATCAAAAGCAATCAGCTGACATAGCGACGGATTGACGTATGCCAAAAGTTGAGTGTTGGGCAACTTTGGTACGTTGCGGCGACGGATCCGTCGTACCTATGACGATGTACATTTAAATGCCCACAGTTTACGGAGCTGTCAGTCACATACGTCGACGTAGACCAGGGATTATCACACTAATACTTTAAAGTATTGCAAGCATGTGTTAAAAGCACAAAAGCTCTTGGCTACACCCAAAAGAAACTCAATCATTGTCGAAAACTAAAATTTTTAAATTACAAATGGATAGTATTTTTATTATTAACTTGACAAAAACCACAAACAAACAAAAATAAAATAAAAGAATATGAGACGAAATGCAAAATCATGATTCCCAATAAAAATATTACGTAAAAAAATCCAAATAAAAAAACCACCCCCAACACACAATCATTTACAAGCATTCAGAGACTGCTCGAGCAACATAACCTGCTAGCTCAACAGCTCAATGCTGACCACTGTAGACCTGTAGGCCAGGTTAGGTGAAAAAGAAAAAATGATTGTCCTTTCTGGAGGCGAATATAGCGGACATTACAGCACACCACGCATCAGAGTTGCATATCAGTTGCTCTAAAAACTTAAGAACTTGAAAACAATAAAAAAAACAAGAAAACTGTCGTACACTCAGAGAAAACCCGCATCGTAAAAATGACTATGAAAATATTCAGCTTTACTATTCGCTTTTTTACTATGAAACCAAGGAAATATGACTATGAAACAACTTGATCTGAATATAAACGTATATTTTCAACCGTTCAAGTATGAAAGATATTCAACTTGAATATGAAAAACTTTGAGTTGACTAGTAAATACTAATCCAACTGGACAAGTATTAACACCTGTCATTATAAAATTTGTAATAGTCATCTTCAAGTTGAAACATATTTATTTTAACTACTGTTGTTGCTTCAACTTGAATATGGTTCATAGTAAACTTAAATATTTAGCACAGTAAAAGAAATTTACGCTGTGTAGATTTTCGTTCCTTCATTTGAATGCGGCTTTTCAAATTTGCGTAATTCTTAGATGGTTTATACATTGTTCGAGCTATATTGCATGATTGAGCAACTCAAATATAACTCATTTTCCACAAGGGAAATGAGTTGGCTTATTTAAAGTCATTTTTCGTACCCCAGAGGTTGGCACTCTCGCCGAACCTTGGAGCTACAGCGCTCCCCCCACGTGAATACATACAATATGAACATTTTTTAAAACAACTATGTTGTAACTTTAACTTGACTATAAAAATATTCAATTTGAATATGCTGCATTTTTCAACATATTTAGGACAACTATTTTTCATAGTTGTTTTTACTATGACAACACTTCAAGTCGAGTATGGTTAATTTTCATTTTAACTACTTAATATTTATTATGATGGTATGAAGTGCAACGTAGTCAGAATCACTATTTTCAAGGTGCATTTCTATTCAAGGTGCATTTTCTAATTATGCAAATGAATACACATATGTTTTTTTCTATATTATTAAAATATACCACCATTCTACCACGATCTTAAAATATTTATCTCACATATTTTCGCTGTGCTGGCAACCCTCTTCTGTCGATGTTCATTTGGGAGGTAAATTTCGCAAAATCCCATCTCAAAGCTTGCCTACAGTTCTACAGTGATGCTGACTGAATAGAAATTTGCTAAATTTCTGTGCGTGAACGAAGTGCTTTGACTCGTCGATGTGAGGCTGTCGGTGTGAAAGCTATAAAAAGCTCCCGCACGCGTGCGTAGGGAAATCAAACACTGACGTAGACGGATTGACGTACGCTATGTGACGGGCCTATAACTGGCATAAATTCGTATTCGAATTCAGTCGCCGTCAATCGATGCATTTGCTAAAACTTCTCGGGCTCGCCCATCACTTCACCTTTTCAACAAGTACTTCGGAAAGTGTTAATAACTTCGGAATAGTTCGGAATTGTACTTGCGAAACCATTAAATGAACATCAAAATAGTCCATTGTATTTACATATGTAGGTACTTCAGAAACCGTAAGATATACTTCAGAAACCGTAAGATATACTTCAGAAACTGTAAAATGTACTTCAGACTATTCATTACATTTTATTTATGTATTTACATACATATTTCAAGTCTATGACTATGTAAATGGTCCAACATTAACCCATTCCATCCCATTGTACTCGCTTGAGTACAGAAAAAACGGCGTTTTTGACGCGCTGGCAAAAGCTAACGCGTATATTCCTCTTAATGCAAATGCTACTTTATAATTCAGCGAGATATCGTAAATGAACATGTACTGTCTTTTTGTTCCTTTTGGAGCCCCATTATCCGATATTCACTTGTCTCTGCACTCACTTTTATTATTTTTCTTGTTTTCAGAGTTCTGTTTGCAGTAAGTTCTCTATTTGGCAAGATTTAGGTTACCACGGAGAAATTTTAGTTTTAAAATATTTACAGTACATACATTTTTTAGACTCGATAGCAGAAATACGGAAAAAAGTGTGGAAAGGTGCGTTTTGATAGGTTTGAATTCTAGTGTACTCGAATGAGTACAATGGGAATATTGGTTTACATTTTGTGTGTATATTTCATATAGATTCGAAAATGGATGTTCGAAAATTTTACAGTAAGAAGTTTCACAATCTTTCTGCGGCTACCGACTATATTGAAACAAGCGACCGTAGTCACTTCGATTTCACTATAATACCACCAAATACCCACTGTGACACCACAGACGAAGAAGAGATTGACGAGGATAATATATTGTGTGATGATGTACCAAGGCATGTTCCGGGAAAAGTTGAATTATTTTTTAGCAGTGACAGTCATGCTGATGATCCACTTGCAAGCTTACACACTTTGACATAATAGAACCTTTACGTACCGTCAAACGATGTCAAGACGTGAAAGCCGCAAACTGATCGCGGAATACAACTCAGGAATGGGAGGAGTTGATCTCCACGATCAAGCTTTACAAACTTACCACATAAAGTTTCGAGGAAAGAAATTTTGGTGACTTCTTTTTATCACTAATATAAGCTCGTACTTAGTAAACGTATGGAAACTTTACAAAATTGCAAGTAATTGTCAATGCGACTTGTTACAATATCAACTCGAAATTGTGCGACTTTATTTACGAAATTATAATATTCCGTCAATATCTTCAAAACGGCATGAATATCTATTTCATCACATAAACATTTTCCTATAAGAATACCGAATCAGCTAAGGTACAGGGAGTGTAACGAAAGAATACGATGGATTTGCGAGACCCCCAGCGGGTTAGCGGGCTTAAAATATATACGTGGTAAGGAATGCCTGTCGTAAAAGGCGACTAAAATCCACCGACAGGAAGGCTGATGGCCAAAAAAATCCTTCGCACCACAGTCGGGCTAGTGTCAGAAGGAATCATTACCCGAACGTACCGGATTTATCATTTTCATATATGTAAGCGCAATGTACATATATTATCCCATTGTACTCGCTTGGGTACAGCTCAAAATAGACATTTCTTGAATTTTTTTTTGGTTTTTTTCTTCTAATTACACCATTTTTATAAATATTCTATAAACACATTTAAAAAAAAATTGTTTTATACATGGTTGGGATCTAATGGGTTAAGACTTATGTTAAGGCTCATATTGACATTCCACATACCTAAAGTCTAAGCACGATTACTAGAGAATAGTAGAATTATTTTGAGAAAAGAAACGCCATAAGATTTCCAAAGTTATCCCCATCAATGCATGTAATTCTGTTAGGGTAGGTTAGGTTGGCCGGATACGGCGATCCTTCGCATAGACCTTGGTGTTATCAACATCGTATTGGAGACGTTATACTAAACTTGAAATGCAAAAATTCACAAGTTTTAGTACCTATTTTGTGATTTTACGAAGAGTATTTTGTGTATTTATGAAGAGTATTTGTTGACCACTAAATTCCAAAACAGGGGTGAGAGTACTTCCCCTTGTGGGGTGCCCCTACGTGCCCTCCTTGACATCGTCGATAGGCGCGACCCACCCGTCAATTCCGACAACTTCAAAAGTCCTCGAACCAGCGCCGAATTATTGGGGGTATTCCGAACCATTCGAACCTCCCTTCCCCTTGTGGGGTGCCCCTATGTGCCCTCCTTGACATCGTCGAAATTCCTCACCCACCCGTCACCGTCCGAGAACTTCAAAGTCCTCGAACCAGCGCCGAATTATTGGGGGTATTACGAACCATTCGACCCTCCCTTCCCCTTGTGGGGTGCCCCGATGTGCGCTCCTTGACATCGTCGATAGGCCCCACCCACCCGTCACCGTACGACAACTCCAAAAGTCCTCGAACCAGCGCCGAATGATTGGGGGTATTCCGATCGATTCGAGCCACTCCAACAGCGCCGCATCAGAGACGTTGCTAAAGGCACCCGAAATATCAAGAAAGACACCTATCGCACTCCCTGTAGTGAAGAGCCTTTTCGATATGTTGTTGTTGTTGTTGTTGTGAATCTTTATCCTATTTTTCCTCCATCATTTCTCTTAGATCGTCTCAAATCTTTACTGCAGCTATGTCAGTTCAGTCAATCGCAAGCTCAGCTCTTTTTTTTTTTTTTTTATAAAGGAAAGCACTTTCGTTAAAGGCTGTTGGCTGTTAGAATGAAACTGTTTAACTTTAGTTTCTAGATGCTGCTACGTAATGCAAACTAGATTGTAATTTGCAAAAAGGAACTTTTTACTTTAAGTTTCCCTTTTTGGCTATTAAAAAGTACCTACTTTAATCTGTAGTTTGAGGACAGAGATTACATAAAGTTCATAGTAAATGCACTTACAATACATATGTAAGTGTCAGTCAGTTACGTTACGAGAAAAACTACATACTCGCACTATTTTTAGTGTAAAATTGCCGACGAAAAATTCAGGTTCACTGGAAATTGCTCCCGAAATTCCAGAAGTGTTACATGTCTACTTACATACTACATGCAAATGTGTATGTCTGAATGAATTTACGACTGGAATTTTTGCAATTACATACACAAAATATACAAAAACGGAGCAGAACAGCGGAGAATGGAGCGTATTCAGCAAATTAGACGGACGCGAACTTGCGCAGTACACGGGCGTGGTATTCGTACAAACATACAAACGGCAAAGCTCACATACAGCTGGTGGATATCTATGGATGTGCATAGTTTCAACGAGAGCAAGAATTGCCGGTATTGCGGATGCTGCAGATGCTCCTAATGTTTTGTTGGAAGCTGCACCCAAATGAATACAAAACCTAAATAAGTTTTGTAATTTTTTTTGTATTTTTTTTTTTTTGGTTTTTATTATTATATAAAAACTACTTTACAGCAACAAGAATGCGCATAGCGTAGAATAGGCGCATACTTACATACATTGTATATATGTATGTATATAGTACTTGTCTGCATGATTCTATAATATCTCGTAGAATCTATATACAATCTAGCTCAGCTCTCCTGCAGCGACAACTGAGATGAACATAAAAGAACAAACAAAAAATCTAAACAAACGAATATAACAAAGACATTGTATTGTTTCAAGAACATGCAATGAGTTGATGCTGCTGCTACTGCTGAGCTCAAAGTCTCTCACAACTAAAAACTACAAAAATAACAAAAACAACAAAAACCATAGAAAAAAACACAATGAAAATAATAAACAGATGAAACAGAACAAAATAATTGCAAAACGACCGGACTGACCTATGCCAGGAAGTTCAATGGAATTTTATAAAGCCAAAAGAGCAGCGCAATTGATGTTGTTGGATTTTGTTCTATAATAAAAATAAATAAATTACATACTACTATAGTATCTATCAGTGGCGTAGTAACGGGGGGGGTTTTGGGGACAAAACCCCCCCCCCCCCCCCCCCCCCGAAAGATTCGTTTTGACCATAAAACCATCTTTGACTTTATTAGCATACATTTTTTTTTTCAGGAAAAAATCAATGAGAATAGTAATTTTTCGAAATTGGTAATTCGAAATTTAGCGCTTTTTCACGAAGTATTACTTATAATTCTAGCGTATGTTGAGCCGTAGGAAAGTGCAAGAACCGCAGGAATTTTACCACAATTTACATTCTTTGTACTTATATTCGCTCTTTTTTGGTAAAATTCCTACGGTTCCTGCACTCCCCTACTGCTCAACAAACGCTACAATTATTATACGGTATTGCTGTTATTAACATGCTAATAACAGAAAAGTAACGCCAATTATTTAAATTTCAAGTTTTCTTTCAATTACTTATCATCTTAATCAAATAATAGTAGTATAAACTACAATGGGAATAAATATGCAATGTATAAGAGTATCTGAACTTGAGATTTTACTTAATGTCTGTCAAAATGGAATATTAAAAAACTAAATTATATAAGAAAATTATTATTTATAACCGTAGCACATAGGTAGAAATATTCTATTGTGTACATCTATTCCAAATTGCTTGTTTAATGCAAAATTTTAATAATTTTTGTTAAAAGTAGAGCTCTCGATTTTTTTTTTTTGAACATTTTCGAGTAGCCCAAACAGTTGTTGTTCAAATGCTCGAAGAGTTGTTTGTTTGTTTATTACCCGTATGTTTGTACGGGCATTTGAACAATTCGGGTATTTTGAAGTTTGTTTTTTTCTTTTGTTTATTATTATTATTTTTTCTTTATATGTAGTTTTTTTTATTTTTGTTTTTCCGATACACATTTTTTTTGTTTGTAAGCTCGAATGCTCGAATGTTTGTACGGGTATTTGAACAACAAACGGGCTTCAAACAAAAACAATCTGATCGAATTGCTCGATACCCGGGTATCTAGGGCTCTAGTTAAAAGTCGATTTTATTGAAAAATATATACAGTGACTCAAAAAAAAAAATCATACGCCAGAGTTTTTAAATTTATTTCAAACAGTTCTGTCGAAAATTTGACTCTCTTATTTTCGTTTAAAAATGTAAACAAATTTTCAATAAAAATCGCCTTAAGCAGGATTTCTAAGCTTATGGAAAAATCCGAAAAATCGTAGAAATTTCTAAAAGTGGATTAAAAATTTCAAAGCGCGGCCAGAATTTATAGAAGATTTTGAGGAGATTTCTAAGTGTACTGTTATGTAGCCAACCAATTTTAGTGTAAAAAGTGCTATTCTCAATGCTGTAAAAATTTCCGTCGATTTTAGTAATTTTTTTCTGTAGGGTGTTTGCGTTATATGTACGTGAGACCGTTCCAATTAAAATTTCCGAAAAACCAATGAAATTTTTCAAAAAGTTGAATGTTGCATATTATTATATTACAATTGAATGAGCTGCAAAATTGCATACTCAAAAATCTTCTAAAAAATGGGGCTTTATAATTCTTATCCCCTTTTTATGATAAGTACTTCCTTAACTTTGAAAAATTGGAAATACTAAAAATACTGCCTAAAAAGTTAACAATAATCGCTGCTAAATATCTGGGCTACTTTCGAGCATCACCTACATTGACCAAGATATGCGTTAGAAATATAAACATTAAAATTAAATATAAAGCACAAAAAGAAAATTATTGTAGGTACATATGAAAAACCCTGTATCTAGTAGTGAAGTGCGGCTTTGTGCGGCGTAATTTTTTGTCGGCTAACTACTAATTGTACTAGATATCATGTCCGAGGGTTAATTTGACTGAGTCTGACAGAGCAACATAACAAAACCAATTTTTAACATGAAAAAGAGTGATAATTTTTTTTAAACATCCCAACTTTAAAAGCTTAAAACTATAAACTTAGAATTATTGGAAACCAAGGATATTATTGAAAAGTGTTAATAATTACTTGAACCTTTAGGATTCATCACGATTACTTAAATGAAATGCTTTAAATAATAAATATTCAAGTTGAAACTAGCATATGTAAGAAAAAAAAACAAAAAAATTAACTTCAGATATGCTAAGTTACGACCATCTGGGGCAAGTGCAGAGTATGGGGTCGGGAAAAAAGCGATGAATTATTGTTCCCCATTCTATTTCCAATATGTGGGTATGTTTTTTTCTGTAATTGTAACAATTTTACAAAATTCAATTTTGGGCGCATAAAACTTGAAAATCTACCTACACTCAGCAAAAAACGCACGTAAATCTGACTATTTACACCTTGACTATTTACACCTTTACTATTTTTACCAATGGTTTTGCGCCTAGGATGAAAATAGTGATTCTGACTACGTTGCACTTCATACCATCATAATAAATATTAAGTAGTTAAAATGAAAATTAACCATACTCGACTTGAAGTGTTGTCATAGTAAAAACAACTATGAAAATAGTTGTCCTAAATATGTTGAAAAATGCAGCATATTCAAATTGAATATTTTTATAGTCAAGTTAAAGTTACAACATAGTTGTTTTAAAAAATGTTCATATTGTATGTATTCACGTGGGGGGAGCGCTGTAGCTCCAAGGTTCGGCGAGAGTGCCAACCTCTGGGGTACGAAAAATGGCTTTAAATAAGCCAACTCATTTCCCTTGTGGAAAATGAGTTATATTTGAGTTGCTCAATCATGCAATATAGCTCGAACAATGTATAAACCATCTAAGAATTACGGAAATTTGAAAAGCCGCATTCAAATGAAGGAACGAAAATCTACACAGCGTAAATTTTTTTTACTGTGCTAAATATTTAAGTTTACTATGAACCATATTCAAGTTGAAGCATCAACAGTAGTTAAAATAAATATGTTTCAACTTGAATATGACTATTACAAATTTTATAATGACAGGTGTTAATACTTGTCCAGTTGGATTAGTATTTACTAGTCAACTCAAAGTTTTTCATATTCAAGTTGAATATCTTTCATACTTGAACGGTTGAAATAATACGTTTATATTCAGATCAAGTTGTTTCATAGTCATATTTCCTTGCTTTCATAGTAAAAAAGCGAATAGTAAAGCTGAATATTTTCATAGTAATTTTTACGATGCGGGTTTTCTCTGAGTGTATGCGCGTAGATTTCCAGAAGAGAATATGAGACTTACTTTTGAAGTATAGTTAAAGGCCCTTGGCAACTGACAATCTGGCATGTCAAGCAGTGTGTATGTGTGAGTTTTTTTTGTGTGTGTTAGTGCAATCGGCAGTCGTCGTGCTACACGTTCTTGTTCGGGCTCGCGGTGATGAGAATCAAATCTTTTAGATATTTGCGTCAATCACCCGACACTCACACATATGTATACACTTCTTAACATTCCAGATTTTAAGTGGCCAAGGGCCTTAAGAGTTTGATATATGTATTATAAGCGATATTTGTGTACTAAAATGTTATATTATAGTCTGAAAAAATTAAATTTCGCTAGCTTAGAGTGCAAACTGTGTAAGTCCACTTTTATGAAAAAGTGTATTTTTATGTAGAACGCTAGAAAAATCAAATACGCACCGCGCTAAACAAGTTTGAGATACTTGTCACATTTCTACTCGTTGTTATTCAGTGATACGCAAATTGTGTAAGTCCAAAAAGCGAAAAAAATTGTGTAAGTCCAAAATATTTATATGAACAGAAATTTTTTTTTCATTTCGAATTTTTTTTTTCTTTTTTGTTTTTTGTCTCTCCTACAAAGTTTGAAAAAAGGACTTACACAATTTGCATTCTAAGCTAGCGATTTTTATCATTTGTAAAAAAAATGTAGTTTTTTTTGGTAATTTAAATTTTGGTAAATTTTTTACATTGGCTGTGACTCCCCCCGAAAAATTCTCTAGCTACGCCACTGGTATCTATGTGTTTTTTATACATATACATTTAGCAATGGGAAATTTTTTAAAATCATTAAGAATATTATATACTACATGCGCACATACATACATACATATGTAGGTACTTACATACTATGTATGAGCTTATAGATTGCCACCCAAAGCGGCTTTAAAACATGTTTTTTTCGCAAAACCAGATTTTTTTAATGATTATTTATTGATAATAAAAATATTTTTTTTTGCATAATACATAAATTATATTTTTTATGGATTGAAAGCAAAATAACACTATGCGGGTCATGAAATAGAAAATACATAACGTCGCTCCGGAAGAAGAAAGACGCATGTCAGTATATTGTCGACGAAAAAGGGCGCATTAAAAATATGTCGGGGAAGAAAGACGCTTTGCAAAACATGTCGACGAAGATAGACGCATTATAAAATATTTCGACGAAGAAAGACGCATTAGCATTATTACCTGCGAAGAAAGACGCATTAGCATTATTAACTGTGAAGAAAGACGCATTAGCATTAATATTAACAAAGAAAAATAAAAAATCGAATACGTCTTTCTTTCCTAAAAAATATTTAAATGCGTCTTTCTTTATAGTAAAAAAAATAAAGCGTCTTTCTTCGTTATCAAAAAAAAAATAAAGAGTCTTTCTTTCGCAAAATATTTTTAATACGCCTTTCTTTGAAAGAACAAAAGTTTGCGTCTTTCTTCCTCAACAAAACAGTTTGCGTTTTTTTTTCTTCTATAGCGACGATAAAAAATATGAATAAGTATATAAATATGTATGTACATATGTAGGTACATATCGACGCTTCCAAACAAAACTGTACTAAGTCTGAAAACTGTGTTTTGCAGGAGAACCTCTCAAAGTTTAAACTCGATATGAAACTTCAGTTGTATGCTAAGTATATTTTCACTTGTAATTTCTGTTTGGATTGAACAATCAACACTGAAATTCAACAATATCAAGGGTAGGGTATGCTTTATATAAATCCGTAAGAAAAAATTTAAATTTGTTACTTGGTTTTTTATGGCAAGCTCTTAAAATTTTTATTCTGTAAAAATCTCGAATTGTATTATATGTACACTTTTGCTTATAACTTTTGATTGGATTTTCCGATTGATACCAAAATTAGACAGCATCTAAATTAAGACACGTTCTACTTGAAAACGCCAAAAACGAGAAAATGTACTAAGTCGACTTAGTACAGTATTGTTTGGAAGCGTCGATATGTAAATTAAAGTACTTGAATACCTATAGGGGAAATGTGAGATTACCTTTGGATAAAGGTGTAATTCAAGCTTTTTGTTTTGCTTATAACAACATTTTTTCCAGTATTTCTTTCCTTTTTTGTTATATGTACCTACATATTTATTTGATATTAAATTTTCTTATTATTGCGCATTTGGTAAGCCTATTTCTATAGCTACAACTAAACCCAAAAATATATTTTTTTTATAAACCATGCAGAGACCCTCCGCAGTCACTTTGTGTTCCAATTACTTCCTTCTAAAATAATGAAATTATTTATAACATAACTTGAGACCAGCTCCAGTTATTCTGCAGCAGAGATGTTAAGTAATGCAGTACTTTGTGACTGCGCATTGATTGGGGTCAAAATGACTGCTATTCATTTTTTGCCAGTCATGACTGGGAATTAAAAAAAAGAAGCCTTCATTCTGACTGGTAAATTTTAACTGTGCAGTCACCTGGCTGCAATCCACCCCGTTACTGCAATCATTTTGCGCCATTCTTCTCATAGGCGTTACTAGGTTTTTAAAGTTTCGATCCCTAAGTCTGATACACCAATCTCTTTGGCATGAGAGGAGGGTTCCTACTTTATAATTGTATTAACCCTCCGTGCGACATTGGGGTCACTTCCACCCAGTGCTGGGTTTATACCACCTTAATGTACCTTTTTTTACCGGCATGTTAAACGTCGTCGAAAAGCATTAATCTTTTGCAAAAGTAGTATTTCGATCGCTTCAGTAGAACTGGAAATAAAACACATTTAACATTCAGAGGAATATAAGTTTCTCGCTTCCCGTTGTCTTTTATGTTCATTTTACAAAGATTTTTTCTGAGGTGACCCCTACTTAAATTTTACGGCGATTAATTTTCTAGAAAATTTTAGCCCTATAGCGTCCTTAAAAATTCTATACTATATTTCCTGACTGTATAAAAAGGGGTCAAAATAACAATTTCTTAGGGTTGCTAGATGGTTAAAATGTTCTAGAAAATTATTCGGCATAAAATTTCAGTAGGAGTCTCTTCAGAAAAAGACTATAAAATTAAGCTAAAAAATACAGGAAGAGAAAACGCATATTCCTCGGAACGTTAAATGTGTTTAATTTGCGGCTCTACTGAATCGATGGAAATCCCTCTTTTGAAAAAAATGAATGCTTATTGACGACGTTTAACATACAGGCAAAAAACAGTTGCATTAAGGTGGTGTAAACTAAGTACTGGGTGGAAGTGGCCCCAATGGCGCACATAGTGTTAATACAATTATAAAGTAGGAGCCCTCCATAAAACCGAAGATATGAAAAATTGAATTTTAGCGACATCTAGCGGCGTCAAAAAAAAAATGTTTTCGGAAATGTTTTCGAAAAAGAGATCATATGGGGGCGTACGGCGAACTTTTTTTTCTCGATACGCTCTACTGTACATATCGCTAACTTAGAGTGCAAATTATGTAAGTCCCTTTTTCCAAAATTTGTAGGAGAGATAAAAAACAAAAAAATAAAAAAATTTCGAGATGAAAAAAAATTTCTGCTCATGAAAATATTTGGGACTTACACAATTTTCTTCGATTTTTGGGCTTACACAATTTTCGTATCACTGAATAACAACGAGTAGAAATATGACAAGAGTCACAGACTTGTTTAGCGCGGTGCCTATTTGATTTTTCTAGCATTGTACATAAAAATACACTTTTTCATAAAAATGGACTTACACAGTTTGCACTCCAAGCTAGCGATATGTATTTCAAAGATTTTATAAACTGACCATTTTAGGTATATGCAAAATAAATACTATTACAGCTAAAATACATAGAGAGCATATTTTTGGTACTAGTTTCCTAAATGACTGCTTAAAAAATATCGCCAGTCATCAGTGAGTGAAAAAAAATGAATGGTCAGTCATACTTGCCAAAAATACTGGGGACTTCAAATTTTAAATCATCAGTCAAAAAAAAGACTGAAAGGCTGCATTCAAGACTTCAAGAAAAAGAATGGGACTTCAAGGGCTGAAAGTCACGATGATTGCAATACTTAACATCTCTGTTCTGCAGAAAACGTCTTCCAAGTTTTTGAGATGTTCATCAAAGCCTTTTCCCAAAACGATGATATCATCCAGTTACGCAAGATACATATGTTTTCCAATATAGTCCTTTCAGTACCTGATGATCCATGAGCCTCTCAAAGGTTACTGCTGGGTGCTTATATAATCCGAAGGGTATCACCCTAAATTGATGGTAAAGACAATCGCCAACACTGAAGCCTGTTTTCTCTTTGCCTTCTTTCGTATTTTAATTCCACTTGCCAATAGCCACTTTTCAATTTCAGTCTTAAAAACAATTCCATTCCAGATAGTGAGTCCAAATTGTCATCAATTCTTGGCAATGTGTGGGTAACTATCCTTTTGCGTTGCGTCATTCAGTTTCCGTTAGTCTACACTCATTTTGTCATCTTTCTTTTTAACAAATATGTACCTAAGTACTACCGCAGAAATCCATCAATTGGCTGCTGGTTCAATTATTCCACTGTCGCTGATTTCTTATACATATGATCTGCCGCACCATTTGACGCTTGGTTTATAAAACGCTGCGAGAAGCTTCACAAATTGACCTTGCATTACCGATGTCAATCTGCAGGCGCTTCGCAATGTTTGTGCTACCTGGTTTGGTAGCATCCTTGTCAAATATGCTGGGGGTACGTGCCAAGTAGTTCCTTCTTTTATAATCTTCCTATAGTTCTTTTGTGCAACTTGTCTTTAAGAATTGCTCACAATTCATATTGATGTCGAGCTCTTCGAATTTTTCCAAGATACAGTTTCTCAATTTTTTGCTACTTAAATCTAATACTTAATTTCCGTTCGTAACTTTTTTAAACCTAATTCATTTCTTCTTCTAGTGCTTACAATACTGGTGTTATTTTGGACCAAAGTTATTATAGATTTTGATCTTCATAGAAGGTGAATAATAGGGCGGAGTGAATTGGGGCTTTTTTTTAAATCATTTTTGCTTGGCCTGCAGAAAGTTGTCTTTCTACTCTGAAAAAAATACCCGTAGTTAACTCAACAACTTTCCGTTGTTGAATCTCCGTCTTTGATTCAACAGCAAAAGTATTTGTTTTAACGGGAAAGTTTTTGATTCAACAACTTTCCATAGTTAATTCAAAGACGGGCGTTTTTGATTCAAGAACTCCCTTGCTGTTGAAAAATTTGAAGTAAATAAAAAATAGAAAATTGTTTTTTTCAAACTCGTTCAATTAATTTAAATTTTCGGGAAAAATATATATATATGTACATATATGCAATATATAAGTAATTGCAAATAAAGGTAAGTCACAATAATGATATTATTTATATATTATTATAATATATTAAAATTATATGTACATACATACACCCAGAAAAAAAATAGTGTGAAATCAACCAAAAATCAACAAATTTTGTGGTTAATTTTTTTCAACACGATGCTTAATATATGCCGTCATGTAATCGTGTAAATTTAACACTACTGTCAAGTGTTAGTTTAACAGGATGACAACTGTAGAATTAACACTAAAAAGTATTGAGTCTTCCTGTTGATTTTACAATATTAACTAGTTAATGTTACAATAAAAGCTGGTTAAATTAACACGAAATGGTCCTGTTGAATTAACAATAACATCTTTTTGATTTTACATTAAATTTATTGTTAAATTAACTAGAAAGTCTTGTTGATTTTACAATTTATTTTTTTTTTTTTTAATAAAAAACATGTAAAACATAAAATATATAATCATCACTTCAATTAAGCACATTCGTACATCACCCGCACAGCTGACCAAATTGAAGGCGTCCTTCTCATACGAACACAAATGTACCGGCGATAGTTTATACATGGGAGATAGTACTATCACTTGCACCGAGTAATGTTTGGCCGCTAATGCAACAACCGCATGCTGCACGCAAACCCCCATTCGCTAAAACAACCTCCTCGTGATATTGCAATCTATGAAGAGGAAAAATGAAATATTGAACATTAAATACTTTTAGAAACAAAAATGTAGTCCTCTTTTAACTCACCTTCAAACTGAAAATATAAATCGAAAACCCACTATCGCGAACTGACAATGATGCTAAACTTGTATCACTGCCACGGCACAAAATTTGCCTTTTTTTTTTTTAAAATAATTTGCGTTTGGCACGAAAATCAGACTTCAAATGATCAAAAAAATTATGTATGTTTTAAAATAGTTTTGACGTTCTTTTTTAACACTTTTTTTTAGATTACATTGACACTATGATCGTGTTGAATAAACCAAAATTACAAATGACGTTTATGTTTGAACATTGTTTCGTGTTATATCAACCAACTTTTATTGTTAATTGTGGTTCTTGTTGTTTTAACATTTGTTTTCATGTTGTATTAACACTAAAATTGGGACGTCATTTTTCTAACATTTTTTTTTAGTTTATATTGACACTATCATCATGTTAAATAAACCAAATTCCAAATGACATTTAGGAATAAAATTTTATATTTGAATCATCTTTTATATTTTAAAATTTCTTCATGTTCATGTTCATAAAATTTGGTTGAATTTACCAAATTTTCAGATGACAGTTACAAAGCCAAAATCATGTTTCAAACATCGTGTAATTTGAAAAAAAAATTGTTGCTGTTCTATGTGTAAAGATCGATCGTGTTAATTTTACATGAATCGTGTTGATAATTTTTTTTCTGAGTGTATATACGTTGAAAAATTTATTTTGTATTTTCAGGTTAAATATGTTTGATTATCCTGTTTTTCCGATAGCGAGCAATCGAACGAACCAAATCTGGTAAAACTTGTCGGCGATGAGAAAATAATCAAGTTATTCTTGTCGTGGGAGTTATGTACAGGTGCATTGATGCAGTTCAATGAATGCGGTATCAAAAATATTGAACTGCTTGCAATGATGCACTCCCACGACATCGACGAAATATTAAATAAAAAAGAACTAATCGCCGACAGGATAAAATTCCGCAAACCTACAAATGTGGCGAAAGCAATAAAGAATGTGTTATGAAATAATAAAAAAAAAATAAGTTGAGTTTATGTGTTTGTGTTTGTGTAAAAAGCCCTGCAGACAGTGATGGTCATTTGATATATCATTTGAGGCGCACGATTGATGGATAATTCTGTCACACACTGCTTACAAGTTTCCATATTTTTATATGGACGGTGTGAAAAATGTGATGAAAACCTTTGTGTCCGTGTCTCTTTTCATCAATCGCGTTGTTCAAATGATGTATCAAATGACCATCACTGAATGGAAAAAGTTTGTTTGAGAAACCGGGCCTTAGTATTAATATTACTGTGTAAACATATATATAATATAAAAAAAATTAAATAAAATAAAATAATATCTATTATATTAAAAAAAAATTACTATTGTTTACAATTTTTTTGATGTTAACTTAAAAGCGTAAGTATTTGCTTCAATGGTGCCCGTTTTTGGACCAAAAACTTTTGCTGTTAGTTCAAAAGCAAAAATTGTTAGCTTAAATACGAAAAGTATTTAAATCAACGGTGCTCGCTTTTGGACTAAAAAAATTTGCTGTTAATTCAAAAGCAAACACTGTTAACTTAAATGTAAAAGTATTTCATTCAACAGTTTCCGTTGTTAACTTAAATACGAAAAGTATTTGAATCAAAAACGCTCGCATCTTTGAAACAACAACGGAGCGTTGTTGGGCACATTTCAACTGCGGAAAGTTGTTAATTTAACTGCAAAAGTCTTTGTATTTACAACGTTTTTTTTCAGAGTAGTACAAAAGTAAGACTGCTTTATTTGGAAGTGCCCCAATTCCATTAAAGAATGGACAAAATGTTCCAGCTGCATAAAATTCATTAGCTAGATAACACTAATTTGCTAATTTCTCATAAAAATATACGTAATTTTTCGATGGAAAATGTTTAAATCAGTGTCTCCAAGCTTATACAAAAATTCTGAAAATTCGAGAAAACTTTTTGAAAATTTTTGAAATTTCCTCGAGGCCAATAATATTTTGCAGTCTTACTTTTGTACTAGAAAGGCAACTTTCTGCAGGCCAAGTAATAATTAATGGAAAAAAAACCCAATTCACTCCGCCCTAGTGTATAATGAGTTGATGGCAGCCTTTACAAAGTAAGAACTTATTGTACATTATAAAAAGTTAAAACACATTTTGAGTACTTGTTGGAAATAGAGCGATAACGATCTGATCAGTCAATTTGTTTATCTTTGAACTTAAAATTCTCAAGAGCAAAAATCTTCAAGTATTTCTTTCTTAAAGACGTTTCTTAGAATGCTGTTGAATTATATATTGACACAGTTTTTGAGAACTTTTCAATGATTCTCTAGAGTCTAGACCTTGATACGAAATATAAGTATTCATAATGATTGACAGACTTTTTGCGCGATCTATATATGTACTTCACGCTTAACTACTACGAGTATCTCTCTTCTTTTCTTTTCTTTTCTTTTCTTTTCTTTTCTTTTCTTTTCTTTTCTTTTTCTTTTCTTTTCTTTTCTTATCTTTTCTTTTCTTTTCTATTCTTTTCTTTTCTTTTCTTTTCTTTTCAAATTGTAGATTTCTTAATTAGATAGATAAACAATCAATTATAAGTTTCTTAATTGTCACACAATGTTCGCTTGCTTTATCAAGTTAACGAAATTGCAATTTGACAGTTTTTGGCAATTACGCAACGTTGCCATAAGCACGTTTCATAAACTTATCGACGTTATCAAAAGTGACATACTTATACTACTAAGGTACTTATGCCTATCTAAGCACATTTATAAGTAGGCTGCTTTTCATACATACTACATACATACATTTATGAACAAGATACATATATTTTTTTATTCAAGTGCTAGTAAATAACTCTTAAAACAATTCATAAAACCGTTTTTAACAATAATAAACGTCGGCAGTAAAACACTCTATAAGGCGAGTGAAAGGGAAAAGGAGTAAGCTTCATTATCAGCGTAGCGTAAATTGCTAATTGAAAATTCAAATATAATATCTGCATTAATCACTGTTTATTTTTAAATAGCAGTCATCGACTGGCAACGCAATTTCAAATGGAAATTAACTAAATATGTATATTCGTTTACAACTCAAGTGCAATGTTTATTGTGGGTAGGTACTCATAATAAATTAAACAGCCCAATAATAAACAAAACTTGGTACATTCAAGCAAACATTTAAACGATAGAGTCATTAAAAAATGAGTTAAATTGTTATCACAAATATTTCTTGTATAATAAAGACATACATACGTTTTATTTGTAGGTACTTATAATTTAGTTTCATCAAGATAACATCAAACAACAGGCAACAGTCATTTTAACACAAAAAGAAAAAAAACAACAATTTTTGATCAAATATACATATCGCACGTTTTATGCAATAGGGATTTATGTAACTCAAAAAAAATTTTTTTTCGGAAAACGCAAATAAAGTTTTATAATTTCAAATAGTTTCCTTCTACGGCTAACTACAAAATCACTTTTATTTCCGCCATTTTTATCTTTTTGAGTATTTTATAAGACTAGACTCAAAGGCACTACCCAGTTATTGAAATATATAGCAAAATCCCAGAAATCGAAAATTTCGAGTTAAATCCCTATTGCATAATGGTTTAAGCACTTTCCAAAATTGGTTTAGATCGAAAGATGCGAGTATGGATGACAGCTTTTCTCGGCTGAAAGTTTTTTTGCAAGCCCCCACAAAAGTTAAGAAAAAGCTTAAATAAAAGTGAGTGAAAAAATGGAACTTTTCGAAAGGTGGCTTCTCTTCAAGTCCTTTTCGTTTTCTTCTACGTCTTAGACTTCCACTCCCTTTTCCTCATCACCTTGCCTTTCCTCATCACATTCCCTTTCCCATTAATTTCCGTTTCCTTTTTATTTTCTCTTTCCCGTCACAATTTTCCTTGCCATTCCTTTTCTCTCCCCTTCCTACTCCCTCTGCAGCAGCAGAGATGTTAGTCAGCAATCCCTTACGAAAGGAACGTATTAATTTTTATATACATATGTATGTAGATAGTCGGGCGGCTATAAAGTCGATACTGTCGCATAGCAACTCATCCAAGTGGGTAGCGGACTGCAAGGAAGCCATAAGGTTAATATGCAGGGATAATAATGTTCATTCATACTGCATCCCAGGCCACAAGGGGATAGATGGTAATTAGAAAGCTGATGAACTGGGCTGTAGGGTGTCCAAAGTTATGTGTAAATCGTACGATCCGAAGCTAATAAAATGGTTGCTATCCCCGAAAAGGGAAGAATGCAGACATAATCGGGGTCTACACAGGACACTGTCATACAGCGGGTTGCAGGAGTAGACTCCCCTCCATCCTATTTCTTCACCATTTCCCTACTCCAATTCAGTTTTCGTTTCCTTTCCCCTCTCCATTTCCGTCCATTTTCATTTCCCATCCCCTTCTCTTTACTTTTCCTTTCCATGTTCTTTCTTTTTCCAGTTCTCTAAGAAACCGGTTTGAGCACTAGTATCTTGGCACTAGGTCTAAGTATCGATTGCTCTGAAAGAGAAAAAAGTCCTTTTCGATTATTCCCTTTTAGTGCCTTTTCACATTACTCGGTACGACATCGGATCGACATTTTTTGCTCGGTATTTTCAGCTTACCGAAACGATTCCGCGTTGCTGTGTTTTTCACACTTGTGGTAATACTTTCGGTGCGTAATCGGCAGAAAATAGGAAAACAAACATCGAAATTTGCAAAACAAAATTTTTAACTTCAACAAATCACTCAATAATAACAATAATGTCTTCTAGCGAAGACGAAGACATTATAACTTGCTACATTTATTACCGAAACGAGTTTTTTACTGACTTTGTTCTTCTTCTTTTATCACGTCGCAAAAATGTGTGCAGTAATTCCTCAAATTTTACTGACCGGTCTTACCGCGTTGCGGTATACCGAAATTAATCCGCTCCGATTTCATGTATGCAACACTAATGTGAAAGTGCCAATTGAAATCATAGATGGGCACTTTTAAGTACCAGTAGTAATTCATTATTTTTACCCTTTTTACTGCTTACTTAAAATTTTTTACAGTAATAAGTAACGCGTTACTTATTACTTAAAATTTTTTACAGTATTAAGTATCGCTTTACTTATTACTTAAAATTTTTTACAGTATTAAGTATCGCTTTACTTATTACTTAAAATTTTTTACAGTATTAAGTACCGCGTTACTTATTACTGTAAAAATTTTACAGTAATAAGTAGTCTTTACTTACTACTGTAAAAAGTTTACAGTATTTCAGTATTATTTACTGTTTACTGTAAGACTACTGAAGTAGCGAGGATACATTAGTCTAAGAATTGGCATACACACACACGCACATTGACGAGCACAAGCGCATGCGCTAACGAGCATATGAGGTACGATGCCCAATAAACATAATAGAAAAAAATCTCGAACGTTGAAAAAACGTTTATACACATTTCTAATTCCAGAGTATTTTGAAATTCACAATTAAACGTACCTATTCTCAATTTTTTCTCAAATATACCAAGGTAAGTATCCAGGTATGTATAAATTAAGGATATGAAAATAAAAACTATATTTTTACCACAATGCTCGGTAAAACGTCAGGAAGCAAAAATTGACTTAATTTTTTTTTATAAAATCTTAACCTAGAATACAATTAAGATATTTGTTGCCACTGCTTCAAATAACATTTGGATGAAAAGCAATTTTATTTTTTCAATTGATTTTTAAGTAAATCTTTGCTTCCCGACGTTTTACCGAGCATTGTGGTAAAAATATAGTTTTTATTTTTATATCCTTAATTTATACATACCTGGGTACTTACCTTGGTATATTTGAGAAAAAATTGAGACTAGGTACGTTTAATTGTGAATTTCAAAATGCCCTGGAATTACAAATGCGTATAAACGTTTTTTCAACGTTCGAGATTTTTTTCTATTATGTTTATTGGGCATCGTACCTCATATGCTCGTTAGCGCATGCGCTTGTGCTCATCAATGTGCGTGTGTGTGTATGCCAATTCTTAGACTACTGTATCCTCGCTACTTCAGTAGTCTTACAGTAAACAGTAAATAATACTGAAATACTGTAAACTTTTTACAGTAGTAAGCAGTGTTGCCACTTTAGCTATTTTGTAGCTAAATTTAGCTAGTACTTTCGACGTTTAGCTATTAGCTATTTTCTTTAGCTCATTTTTTAGTCATTTTAGCTATAATATTTTTTGTAATTTCCTCACTTTTCCACAAAATATTATGATTCTTTGTTTATCAAGACTTTATAGAATGTACTGTTCCTTACTCGAAGTATATACGGGCAAGATGAGAAACAATTTTCAAGGCAATATTTCTATATCGGGCATTGCAATATGTGTCAATTTCATTTTAAAAATTTCACACGATGTGCCCTATTGATTCATTAAAAAAAATTATTGGATTTATGTGATGCCACTGTGAGCGTTACAATATAATGCAAAATAGCCGTCAAACAGCCGAAATGGAATCTTATTGCCTTGCAATATACCCTTTTCCATCAATTGCTACAATGAAGCCATGTGTTCTCTGATCGCTTCAAATTTCCAAATGGATTGCTTCAGATATTGCCAGTATAGACACATCGGATTAAGATTACCAAACAAAAACTTGTAATCCGGCATGCCTACTTATGTATTTATTTTAACGCTTATTGGTACATACCCTGCAGTCAGAAACCAGATGGCAGTTAACTAGAATATTTAAGCAAATTGATTGACCATATTTTTCTTCACTAAATCGAAAAGAGTGGTGTAGAAATTTTATCCACGAAATCTTTAAAAAGCATTTGCACTACCATCAATAAAATAAATGGTTATTAAATATTTTTTCATAAATAGAATTTAATGGTAGTGCAAAGTTTACGAAAAAGTATTGCACTAGATGAAAAATTTTTTAAACTTGTAATAAAACTTTCACGTTATATGTTTATGCATGTATGATTCGCTCTGGTAGAGTGCCTATTTTACTTTTATGTATTTCAATTCTGATTTTTTTTATTTAGTGGAATAAAATGTTGATCCAATAAATTTTCATTACCGGTGTTTTGATTTAGTGGAAAAAATTTCGACTATCACTATGCGAAGTAATCGTAGTGGTTTTAAAAATTCCAGCAAAAATTTATTGGAGCTAGAAAATTAGTATCGTTTTAAGTATGTAAATAATTATTTGGCTATTTTTGAAGAAAAATATTTTTGGCTATTAATTTTAGCATTGAAAAAAACTGTTTAGCTATTTTTAGCAATTTTTTTCTTTTAATCTAGCTATAACCTCCAAAATATTCTGGCAACACTGGTAGTAAGTAAAGACTACTTATTACTGTAAAATTTTTACAGTAATAAGTAACGCGGTACTTAATACTGTAAAAAATTTTAAGTAATAAGTAAAGCGATACTTAATACTGTAAAAAATTTTAAGTAAGCAATATTCTTTTACTGCTTACTGTTTGCTTTACTGAATTACAATTTTACTTCAGTATGCCCATCTATGATTGAAATACATGTGGTCAGTAAGGTTTCGGTATACTTTCGGTAAAAACCAAAAATGTCGATCCGATACCGCACCGAGTAATGTGAAAGCGCTCTTATTATGCACTTTTATTATTTTTGTGTTTTTATTTTATCTTATCATTACAAAACAAAATACAATACAAATACTCGTATCATATTAAACTGAAAACGTGCGTCATTAAAAAAAATATGCGTGGATATTAATTTCCCGTTGGCGGCAGTTTCATAAGCATTTAACTGCTTACGTTTATTACATTTATTGCACAATATTTATGCATAAGCTAGTCATTATCATTATTATTATTATTGTTGCTAATTTTGCATTCATGTGCGTGCGATATGCGGATATACGCAATGCATTTTCTACGCAAAAATGAGCACGCAATGACGAGCAACATCAAATAACAACAATAAAAACAACTACATCACAAATTGCAGCAAGAAAAAACGGGTCGATCAAAACGGCAACAGCAAATTGAGTCTGCATATACATATCAGTGGCGGACTTCGCATAAATTGGCTGGGCAAGCCTATGTATGAAGCATAGCCATTTATGTAATTTTCTTTGTTGTATTATTTCAAAGTCTGATTGCGATTCCATCATTGACTTTGATTAAGTCGTGAAATGTTTGATTTTATTTGATATTGCTTTTTGTCGCGTTTTAAAATTTTATATTGTGTTGATATTACAATCAACAATAGTCACCAAATATCAACAGTGAACAGAACTACGGAGCATCAAATCACGAATGCCAAAGCCAGCTTCTCACTCGCTTACAAATTTGATGTGAAAAGTAAAAAAAAATGCAAAAGCATATACACACTAACGTTAATGTTGAAAATGAAAAAGGCAAAAGTGGGGAAAATCCAACAGCTTGCACAGAGTCTCAATGGCCGAGTGTGTTTATGCGTTGGGTCATTGCGGCTGAAGATGGAATGGACTCGGGTTCAATCCCCGGTGCATCCACTTCCGAAAAGAGTGCTGATGATCGAAAATAGTTTTTCGTGAAATAGCTATACACTCAACCTTCGCTGTAAATAGTTGTTGAATTTTTTTCCACTTACCCCAACAATTAAAAATTGAATTAAAATAAAAAAAATTTCGTGCGAAGCACTAAAAACTCTTTCAAGTAAAATTGTTAACGTTGTTTGGTATATACATAAAATAAATACCAACAACAATGTTCATTGCGAACTGCCTACAACAAAAATTCAGCACGTTTGTGGAGAATATATGCAAAAGCATATACACACTAACGTTGTTGTAATGTTGAAAATGAAAAAGGCAAAAGTGGGGAAAATCCAACAGCTTGCACAGAGTCTCAATGGCCGAGTGTGTTTATGCGTTGGGTCATTGCGGCTGAAGATGGAATGGACTCGGGTTCAATCCCCGGTGCATCCACTTCCGAAAAGAGTGCTGATGATCGAAAATGGTTTTTCGTGAAATAGCTATACACTCAACCTTCGCTGTAAATAGTTGTTGAATTTTTTTTCCACTTACCCCAACAAAAAAAAAATGGTTTGATAATCTTTTTGATAATCTGTTTTGAAAGCCTCATAAAAGTCCATGTGTGGAACTATTATAGCTAGCTCAGCGCTCACTAACCCAGGCTGTGTGCTAAGAGACCAGCTGGCTATGGCTTTATGACACTTAGACTTTATGACACTTTGTGAATCACCTAAATATTTTAAAGAAATTCGTAAAATTCCAAAATATTTAGGCAAGCCGGGCTTTTCGGCTTGCATGAAGCGCCCACCACTGGTACATATATGTATATGTATGTACGTATCCATCAGTTAAGGTCCCCACAAACAGACGCGATACGATACAGTCCACATATGCAATTGTGCATGACGCGATACGATTTTTCATATGTGGGCTGTATCGTATCGCTTCTGTTTGTGGGGACCTCTAAGCAGACAGTTTGTTGAAAAGTCCACTAGATATGCAATATGTTGTCCATGGTCATTGTGCTGAGCGACATACTAGATACATATGTACATAAAGATCCACAAGTTGACAGTAAAGCTACCCTGTAGGCAAAATCTCTGGTTCCGAACTAGGTCGCTTCTAGTGCATTTTTCGCCACTACTAGTGCAAGCTAAATCTCTTTTAGATGTTATCAACTGGCGAATTTAACACGGCGATGTCCTAGGCGGTGTCAATTGTCACTCTCTGCACTACATTTTCGATAGTTTCGAACTAGTACTAAATCCTGCAGTTTTCACTAGTTCGTTTATTGGCACAATTTCGATAGTTCTGAGCTAGCTACAAGTACCTAAAAATTCTACATTTTTACATCTGCCGCTTAAGTGCAGCATTTGACACAGTTCATGCAAGTGGCGCGATGGTCCACTGGCTAACGCGTGTGACAATCAATCTGGCGAGCGCGGGTTCGAATCCTGTCGGTGTGCAGGCAGATGATAATTTTTTTTTATTTATTTATTATATAAAAATTTAAAAAAATATTTATAAAGTAATAAAATAAAAAAATAAAAATAAATAAAAATAAGACTGAGGGATCGGAAAAGCACAATTAGGTGAACATTTCATTTCATTAATTGAAGATGCAAATTGTACTCTTTATACGATATGTTTCACTAACAATCTGAGAATTATAGAAATATGCAAACCCGACGGCAAATGCATGAACGAAAAAAATACATGAAATTTTTGTCAATTCAAAATTGCATACAAATCAAAGTGTGTCTTATAATGGTGACTCAATTCACTCCTCCTGAACTTGTGAGGGTCTAACTACAGTGGAGCTAGTTCCTTTTTGACACCTTTTCGCTAGTTCAGAACTAGAAATTTTGCTCGTTAGTTATTGAGTTCCCTGCAGGGCAGTAAAGCTAACTCAAGGTGCCTCTATGCATGTACCTAGCTTTAGGTGGCAACAAAGATAAACTGTCGCGGCGACTTCAATGAATTTTGTTTTCTTGCACATTTGAAGCTTATGTATTTGTTTTTAAAAGAAACTTTGTCTCAAGTGGTTTTCTAGCTAAGGAGACTCATCAGAGCAGATACAAGGCGAGCTGCTTTCAGAAAATATTCTTATTTGGTAGGTTCTTTTACATTGCATTTATGCAAGAATGATTACATGTATCGGATGTTCCATGCTCTGAGATAAATCTTTATGATTTTGTTAAGTAAATCAACTCCAGTGTTGCCACTTTAGCTATTTTGTAGCTATATTTAGCTATAACTTTTGGCGTTTAGCTACAGATATTTGCGTTTAGCTATTAGCTATTTTTGTTAGCTTTTTTTTTAATAGCTTAGCTATTTTTAGCTATTTTTCTTAATTTCTTTATTTTGCACATCAGTTTATCATTTTAAGCTAATGAGTCATCTGCGAGTTTATGAAAACTTGAAAGTGTATACTCATCCTTATGATTATCAAACTATACAAAAGTTGATAGTCTGGCATGCCTTCCTTATTTTATCGATTATTGGTGCATTCATATGCAAGGTTGATGCAATCAAGGCAGATCTAGGAAGGTAGGCTCGGTGGCGAATTCAGAAATTTCCCATGTATTTTGTTACTGTAATTGGTAGAGTGTAATGTCAAAATGATAATTCGCCTTAGTTAAAATCTGAATTCGCTTGAGACTCGCCCATTCCTATTGGTCATGATGTGAATTCGCTTTGATTTTGACATTACACGATATTATTAAAGCAATGACTTCAATTAATAATAATTCAACCTGTGAATTAAATGAAGAAGATATGATTTTTTAAATGTTATTGAATCAAATTTTTAACTAAAGTTTAAATATTAACTAGTCGCTATTATAATTTATTTTAATACTGCAATTGAATGTACATACATACATACATACATATGTAATGAATTGATTTTTTTCATTGTAATAATCTTATTATGCGACGTACATATATAAGTGCATACAAACAAATATATGTATGGCTACAATATATAATATATGTATATATAAACTAGCTGACCCGGCAGACGTTGTTCTGCTAAAACTTATTCCTATGAAGCCTAAAGAAAAGTCTTTGATTACCGTATTGCTAACCATTATCTTAGAGTCCATCTTAATGACTGCGAATAACAAAAAATTGTCTATTCTCTGAATAAAAGTTATAGTTATATTAGCCGCGACAAACCTACTTCCCCCGATCCCTATCACTATCTCAATCCCTATCCCTATCCCTATCCCCATCGCTATCCCTATCCCTATCCCTATCCCTATCCCTATCCCTATCCCTATCCCCATCCCCATCCCTATCCCTATCCCTATCCCTATCCCTATCCCTATCCCTATCCCTATCCCCATCCCTATCCCTATCCCTATCCCCATCCCTATCCCTATCCTTATCCCTATCCCCATCCCTATCTCTATCCCTATGCATATGCCTATGCCTATCCCTATCCCTATCCCTATCCCTATCCCTATCCCTATCCCTATCCCTATCCCTATCGCTATCCCTATCCCTATCCATATCCCTATCCCTATCCCTATCCCTATCCCTATCCCTATCCCAATCCCTATCCCTATAGCTACCTACCTTTACCTTACCGGGACCGTCCATCACCATCCGGGCCCACTACTTTAGCCATCTCTGGGAAACAGCCTTAGAAATCACAATGAAAATAGCTGTATGTGGAAGCCTGCTCAACGCTTTTCATTTTCTACCAATATCGCTCGAAAACATTCAGGGGTTTTCCGGGTCCACGCTTTGACCCAAATCTTGGAACCCGGCCTAGGCATCACTATTTAAAAAGCTCTTTGCTGAAGTCCTCCTCAACAGCTTTCATTTGATACCAATATCGCTCAGAAACTTTCCAGGGTCACTTGGTCCCACGTTTTAACCCATATCTGGGAACCCGGCCTAGGTATCGCAATAAAAATAACTTTATGTTGAAGGCCTGTTAAACACCTTTCATTTGATACCAATATTGCTCGAAGGCTTGGTGGATCGATCTGGGTCCTCATTTAGGCCTGTATTCCGGGAAGCTCCCAATTTTTCGAAATTCTATATACCCTACTATGTGCACTAACACCACATGAACCTACTGTGAAAATTTCATAAAGAACGGTTGGTTACTTTGGGAATTTATAGAGGACACACATCCACAGATGCACACATACGCACATACACACCG
The DNA here is from genome assembly GCA_960531455.1 of Urophora cardui. Taxonomy (NCBI): domain Eukaryota; kingdom Metazoa; phylum Arthropoda; class Insecta; order Diptera; family Tephritidae; genus Urophora; species Urophora cardui. The sequence continues at coordinate 143,359,994 of OY482672.1, forward strand.
ATTTTTCCAATTTTCGGACTTTTCCGGAGGGATTTTCCAAAATTTTCTTCCGTACGAATATAGATATTCATATATGTGAAGTTGTTTTATGTCACGTCTTTTTAAATAAATCATTATTTGGCTATTTTTGAAAAAAAAAAATTTGGCTATTTATTTTAGCTATGAAAAAAATTATTTAGCTATTTTTAGCAATTTTTTTTTTTATTTTAGCTATAAGCTTCAAGATATTCTGGCAACACTGATCAACTCATTTTCAATAAGAGAGGTAGCCGCTTTGAAGCTGCAGATGTGCTAATATATGTACATACATATATGCATGTAAGTATATGTATAGATGTATGTAATAATAATTGCAAATTCATAGAACTGCAATAAATTTACAAATGACAAAAAGAAACATAAAAATTAAATATGTACTTAATTTCTTTCAAGCGCGAGTTATGTAAGTATTCTATTTTATAGTATTACCTTGAACGTGTCAGTGAAGTAAAGATTTTCTTAGCCGTTACAATTTGCCACTCCTGTCGAGTGTTTGAGGAACGTTTTTCGGAGAAGCGAATGTAGAATTTAACAACTCAGCCAATTCAAAGAAAATGAATTCATCAAGTACTACCTATAAGCCAATACACTAAGACGTTTGAAGAGTGTATATTTATGTATGTATTTATGTACTTTTAGCAAATAAAAATAAAAGTTTACTTGAAAGAGTTTTTAGTGCTTAGCACGAAATTTTTTATTTTAATTCAATTTTTAATTGTTTTTTTTTTTTTTCACTTACCCCAACAATTAAAAATTGAATTAAAATAAAAAATTTCGTGCTAAGCACTAAAACTCTTTCAAGTAAAATTGTTAACGTTGTTTGGTATATACATACATAAAATAAATACCAACAACAATGTTCATTGCGAACTGCCTACAACAAAAATTCAGCACGTTTGTGGAGAATATATGCAAAAGCATATACACACTAACGTTAATGTTGAAAATGAAAAAGGCAAAAGTGGGGAAAATCCAACAGCTTGCACAGAGTCTCAATGGCCGAGTGTGTTTATCCGTTGGGTCACTGCGGCTGAAGATGGAATGGACTCGGGTTCAATCCCCGGTGCATCCACTTCCGAAAAGAGTGCTGATGATCGAAAATGGTTTTTCGTGAAATAGCTATACACTCAACCCTCGCTGTAAATAGTTGTTGAATTTTTTTCCACTTACCCCAACAATTAAAAATAAAAGTTTAAATTTAATTATGTATGTAGTTTTATAAAGCAGACACTTAAAGCAATAAATATGGTGACTAACTTTGAAAGAGCACAAGCAAGTTTGTTTTTTGTTTTTTCCTTGAAAGGCGTGTAAGAAACTACATATATAAATCCGCAATGGATGAGCAAGTGTATTCAATATGGTTTAACAGCAAACTCTAGCTTTGTGGCTTTTTTATGTACATATGTACATATGTATGTATTTGTATGAATGTTTGCATGTAGGCCGTCGCAGTTACCATAAAAACCACAATTCCACTTAAAACTTTTTATTTTAGTTTAACCATATGTGTGAATGTTGCTTGAATTACTTGAATTACTTTTTAACAAAAATTAAAAAAAAAAGAAAGAACAAAAATAGACAGGCAACTGCGGGTTTCGAAAGCAATGCTCGTAATACTTAAGCTAAGAGCAATTCCAAAAAATGTATAAACGGAGAACGGATGAACATGCCCACAAATATGTACATACATGTACAAACAAATATGTATAATAGTGTTGTATTTGGGTACATATGTCGAAACAGGCAAAAATTTCAGATAAAAGTAATTAAATCCGTGTAAATGCGCTCAGGCACTTATTCCTACAAAAACACCTACAAACAAGCATAAGAAATTTGATGAGTCTGCAGCAGCTGAAAATTTTGTACACGGTATGCGCAGTGAATACGATTATTAAATTTTTTTTTGTATTTTTAACCTTCGACGCTGGCAGGTTGCCGGTTTGTTGGTTTGCTGCTTTGTTGGTTTTCACTTGCAGCAGATTCCTTTGAATCTTATTATTGATTTTGTGGAATTCTCAAAGGAAACAATGCACAGAGAATAAATACGCTAACAGCACGAATATCTCTAATGAATAAACAATAATTGTACAATACAAAAAAAAAAAATACAAAAAAAAATACACACATTTTTATGCCCACCGGGCAGGTGCTTACTTATCATGAGTACCTAAATCATGCTGGGCTAACAATTCACTCTATGATTTACTCTGTGTACATATGTATGTACATACATATGTACGTATGACAGTGTTTAGTAGATAAAATTTCAATAAACAACTAAAAGCCATACAATTTGTGCATAAAAAAAAAAATAAAAATAGGTAAAAAAACTTTTTAAGTTAAACGGTTTTATGTTATACATACATTGCAATGTTTAAGATAAATGTACTAAAAACCAAAAAATAATAAAATAGATACAGTCGTGGGAATTATAAACATTTGCATAGACTAGACTAAAATAAAACCGTGGGGCACGTCAATTGTCTACAATCGTTGATTAAAATGTTTGTTTTGTAATGTTACACTATAATTAGGCAGTTGTTCAACCGACAACGATGGACGTGTGATAAGTAGGGCTAGAATGTGGAAAAAAGCTAGCAAGCTCGATTATAAGCGAGTTTTAGGGTTTCATAGTGGTGAGCGAGTAGTACTTTTATCATATGTTTTGTCGATTAAAGACAAACTACGAGCAGTGAAACGATTCCTCGTGTGAATGTCCAACGATAAACTAGTTGAAACATCTCTTTTATTAACATGGAGTGTATAACTATTGGAATTTCCATGAGCAAGAAAATAGTAAGTATTTTCCTCACCGTCTGCGGGCCAACTGCCTAACGACGAATTAAACGATTCTTCTATCGCACATTAAGTCGATAATTTGTAGACAATTGACGTGCCCCCCGGTTTTATTTTAGTCTAGTCTATGCAAATGTTTATAATTCCCACGACTGTATCTATTTTATTATTTTTTGGTTTTTAGTACATTTATCTTAAACATTGCAATGTATGTATAACATAAAACCGTTTAACTTAAAAAGTTTTTTTACCTATTTTTATTTTCTAGTTTTTAGTTTTTATTTCGCATTCTGTTTAATTCATTTAGTGCTTCATTATTGCAAGGTTTCTTGCCCGTTAGTTTATTGCAGTCCAACGCCTCTATAGCGACCCACGCGCCACCTATCGGAAGTTTTTTTAAGGAAAATATTTCCTTTCAAGGTAGTAATACATGTTCCGAATTTCAGCCAAATCGGACCATAAATGCGATTTTTGTAAATATAGCGACCCACGCGCCACCTAGCGGAATTTTTTTTTTAAGAAAATATTTCTTTTCAAGGTAGTAATACATGTTCCGAATTTCAGCCAAATCGGACCATAAATGCGATTTTTGTAAGTATAGCGACCCACGCGCCACCTAGCGGATTTTTTTTTTAAGAAAATATTTCTTTTCAAGGTAGTAATACATGTTCCGAATTTCAGCCAAATCGGACCATAAATGCGATTTTTGTAAATATAGCGACCCACGCGCCACCTAGCGGAATTTTTTTTTTAAGAAAATATTTCTTTTCAAGGTAGTAATACACGTTCCGAATTTCAGCCAAATCGGACCATAAATGCGATTTTTGTAAATATAGCGACCCACGCGCCACCTAGCGGAATTTTTTTTTTAAGAAAATATTTCTTTTCAAGGTAGTAATACATGTTCCGAATTTCAGCGAAATAGGACCATAAATGCGATTTTTGTAAATATAGCGACCCACGCGCCACCTATCGGAATTTTTTTTTCATAATATTGCATTGTCATCGGGGTTATACATGCGTGCAAAATTTCAGATTAATCGGTTGACAGGAAGAGGGTGAAATTTGAATTACTAAATTTGACCCAAGAATAAATAATAAATAATAAAACAAACGGGGTGAGCTAAATAAAACCGTTTAAAATAAAAATAGGTAAAAAAACTTTTTAAGTTAAACGGTTTTATGTTATACATACATTGCAATGTTTAAGATAAATGTACTAAAAACCAAAAAATAATAAAATAGATACAGTCGTGGGAATTATAAACATTTGCATAGACTAGACTAAAATAAAACCGTGGGGCACGTCAATTGTCTACAATCGTTGATTAAAATGTTTGTTTTGTAATGTTACACTATAATTAGGCAGTTGTTCAACCGACAACGATGGACGTGTGATAAGTAGGGCTAGAATGTGGAAAAAAGCTAGCAAGCTCGATTATAAGCGAGTTTTAGGGTTTCATAGTGGTGAGCGAGTAGTACTTTTATCATATGTTTTGTCGATTAAAGACAAACTACGAGCAGTGAAACGATTCCTCGTGTGAATGTCCAACGATAAACTAGTTGCAACATCTCTTTTATTAACATGGAGTGTATAACTATTGGAATTTCCATGAGCAAGAAAATAGTAAGTATTTTCCTCACCGTCTGCGGGCCAACTGCCTAACGACGAATTAAACGATTCTTCTATCGCACATTAAGTCGATAATTTGTAGACAATTGACGTGCCCCCCGGTTTTATTTTAGTCTAGTCTATGCAAATGTTTATAATTCCCACGACTGTATCTATTTTATTATTTTTTGGTTTTTAGTACATTTATCTTAAACATTGCAATGTATGTATAACATAAAACCGTTTAACTTAAAAAGTTTTTTTACCTATTTTTATTTTCTAGTTTTTAGTTTTTATTTCGCATTCTGTTCAATTCATTTAGTGCTTCATTATTGCAAGGTTTCTTGCCCGTTAGTTTATTGCAGTCCAACGCCTCTATAGCGACCCACGCGCCACCTATCGGAAGTTTTTTTTAGGAAAATATTTCCTTTCAAGGTAGTAATACATGTTCCGAATTTCAGCCAAATCGGACCATAAATGCGATTTTTGTAAATATAGCGACCCACGCGCCACCTAGCGGAATTTTTTTTTTTAAGAAAATATTTCTTTTCAAGGTAGTAATACATGTTCCGAATTTCAGCCAAATCGGACCATAAATGCGATTTTTGTAAATATAGCGACCCACGCGCCACCTAACGGAATTTTTTTTTTAAGAAAATATTTCTTTTCAAGGTAGTAATACATGTTCCGAATTTCAGCCAAATAGGACCATAAATGCGATTTTTGTAAATATAGCGACCCACGCGCCACCTATCGGAATTTTTTTTTCATAATTTTGCATTGTCATCGGGGTTATACATGCGTGCAAAATTTCAGATTAATCGGTTGACAGGAAGAGGGTGAAATTTGAATTACTAAATTTGACCCAAGAATAAAGAATAAATAATAAAACAAACGGGGTGAGCTAAATAAAACCGTTTAAAAACGAAAAGGAAAAGCGAGAATTGTGCCTAATGAAAAGCAAAATTTGGATTAAAAGAGTAAAAATATAGCATGTACATACACGGAAAGAAATTTGCATACTTGAATCAAGAAAAATGCTTTCTTGAATTCAATTTAGAAAATTTTTAGGGAAATAAGAAATATTGACTTAATTATTACTGGAATTAAGAAATTGAGTTTTCCAAAAATGAGGCAATCATTTTCTTATTCAAGAACACTAACAAAATCTATAGAAAAAAAGTGTTGAAAAAAAATGTTTAAATAAATAAGAACATCTTTTCTTAAATTTACTTAAATGAAGAAAATCTCTTTGCTAATATCAAGAAGAATTTAAGAAATTTGTGTTTCAATGAACTGGAACAACAAACTACAGCAAAAAAAAATTTAAAAAAAATAAGAACGTTTTATTGAGCGAAGTAAAATATTTCTTGCTGAATTTGCATTTCCAAAATAACACGTATTTTTTAACACGCTTTTATTAGCTTCACCTGTATGTATGTATGTATGTATGTAACTTCATCCCATCCTAAAAGTTGTAAACATTTAACTAAATTAACTAAATTATTATATCTTTCAAACATTCACTTTTTTGTGTTCTCTCTATTATTTCTATTCTCCTCCGGATTCGAAACATGACATCAACAGCCCAACGGCATCATATAGTAGGACATTCAACATTATATTTTATGCCTCATTGCGGCTTTTATGTTACCTTTCTTCAAAATAGCCTCTATGAATTTCAATTCACTCCCTTATACAAGCCAATAAGTAACAAGCTTGCAGAGTACGGAAAAACTCACTCACGAACGCTCAAAAATACATTCTTCTCAAATCACAAACAAATGTTCAAAGAAAAACGTATAACCACTCAAATAGCGAGCGAACTAACGCACAACAGCCAGCGATCGCTCATAGCGTTGGCGATAAACTCAATGCATAAATTCACTCAAAAATAAAGCTTGAAGCTTACTGTTTTGGGTTTGTTGTATTTGCAATGAAATCAACCGCATGTACAATGTACATACATACGTACGCAGAGCAAGAACTGGTTTTGTGTTTTGTGTAACAAGCTTTCTGTTTTGTCGTTGTTGTGTTTGCAATAAAAACAATCGCATGTACATACATATGTATGCAAAGCAAGAACTGGTTTTGTTTGTAATTCATTTAATAGTAAGTTCCGAATCAACAAAAAAGGAACCATAATTACATTTTTACACAATGTTTTCTAAACGTGAGGTGAAAAAAATTTCTATAAAAATAAAAAAAATAAAAAAAAAAATAAAAAAAAAAAAATTAAAAAGAATGCGCCACTCGGGACTCGAACCTGAGCTCCTTGGTCTGTAGGCAGCATACCTCACCATTACGCTACAAACGTATTCGGAGCTTTATTGTCTAAATTCGAATTTATTCAATCAGGTTTCTTTTTTTTTTGTTCTTTTCAAATGATTCACCTCAACTTCTCTTCACTTTCTGATTATAAAATATAACAAAACGTTTGGGAAATTTTGTATTTCCAAACTAGTTTGGAAAACCTTGAATAAAAGGGTTTGGAAAATATTGCATAATAAGCTAGTTTACTTCACTGCATATTGGGATTTTTGGTAGAAGTTATAAATACATATGTATGTAGATCTATTTCGGAGAACACCACATCCCATCAGACTTCTTTTTACTTTTATTCTTGCGTCCGCATAAAACATCCTTTAATGAAAAATTTCACTAAAAAGTCAAAAATAAATAATAGCTTAAAAAACTAAAAAACACGCTTTAATCTTAAAAATCGTACTAAAAATTGAGAAATAATTTAATTAGAAACAAAATGATGAACGAAAATATAAGTATTTAAGGAAAAGCGTGGGGTGCTCAGTATGTCAAAAAATATTTAAAATCGGTGTTTTTTTACTAATAATTTTATTTTGACTTTTTTGAGATTTCATATATCGTACTCTTTAATTTCGCAACTAGGTATATTTTTGTACTAGTTGTACGAATCGAATATTTTCATGTTCAAATATTATTGAGCAGCCCCACGCTTTTCCTTAAATACTTATATTTTCGTTCATCATTTTGTTTCTAATTAAATTATTTCTCAATTTTTAGTACGATTTTTAAGATTAAAGCGTGTTTTTTAGTTTTTTAAGCTATTTATTTATTTCATTTGCCATCCGCTTTGCATATTTCTGAATATTTCTGCAATTCTCAGATTGTTAGTGAAGCATTTGGTATAAGGAGTTCACTATTTGCATCTTCATTTATATTAATTGAAATGTTCACTGAAATGACACAAGTCCTAGGAAAATAAGTACTAGTTGACTAATTATAATTTTCTAATCCCTCATGATTAGTTTTCATTTTCCTTATTTTTTACATTTTTAATATTTTTACAAAATTTTTACTTCATTTAATATTTAATATTTTCTTATTTACTTAAGATCGTATAAGAAAAGTTTTACTTGGGGGACCCACCAAAATATATACCGATATGATCAGAATCACGTGCTGAGTCTATTAAGCCATGTCCGTCTGTCCGTCGGTCCGTCTGTCCGTCCGTCCGTCTGTGTGAACGCAAACTAGTCCCTCAGTTTTTGAGATATCTGAATGAAATTCGGAATACAGGTATGTTGTTATATGCAGCTGATCATTTGTCGGAACCGGCCGAATCGGACCACTATAACATATAGAAAACAACCGATTATTCAGATATACATGAAATTTTTGGATGTAATTTGTGCATAACTTCCCCATTTAAACAGCTAAGGACATGAAACTTTGAAGTAGACGTGCCCATTTTGGCCCAAACAAGGTTACCGAAAATTGTCAAGATCGGACCACTATAACATATAGTTCCACAACATCCGATTATTCAGATATACACAGTTTGGTGTATAACTCCTCCATTTTAACAGCTAACGGCCTGAAATTTTGAAGTATTTGTACCCATATGGACCCAAACGAGATTGCCGAAAATTGTTAAGATCGGACCACTATAACCTATAGCTCCCCTACAACCGATTGTTCAGATATGGACATTTTGGTGTATAACTCCTCCATTTTAACAGCTAAAGGCGTGAAATTTTGAAGTATTTGTACCCATATGGGCCCAAACAGGGTTACCGAAAATTGTCAAGATCGGACCACTATAACATATAGCTCCCCTACAACCGATTGTTCAGATATGGACATTTTGGTGTATAACTCCTCAATTTTAACAGCTAACGGCGTAAAATTTTGAAGTATTTTATGGGCCCAAACGGGATTACCGAAAATTGTTAAGATCGGACCACTATAACCTATAGCTCCCCTACAACCGATTGTTTAGATATGGACATTTTGGTGTATAACTCCTCCATTTTAACAGCTAACGGCGTGAAATTTTGAAGTATTTGTACCCATATGGGCCCAAACGGGATTACCGAAAATTGTCAAGATCGGACCACTATAACATATAGCTCCCCTACAACCGATTGTTCAGATATGGACATTTTGGTGTATAACTCCTCAATTTTAACAGCTAACGGCGTGAAATTTTGAAGTATTTTATGGGCCCAAACGGGATTACCGAAAATTGTTAAGATCGGACCACTATAACCTATAGCTCCCCTACAACCGATTGTTCAGATATGGACATTTTGGTGTATAACTCCTCCATTTTAACAGCTAACGGCGTGAAATTTTGAAGTATTTGTACCCATATGGGCCCAAACGGGATTACCGAAAATTGTGAAGATCGGACCACTATAACATATAGCTCCCCTACAACCGATTGTTCAGATATGGACATTTTGGTGTATAACTCCTCAATTTTAACAGCTAACGGCGTGAAATTTTGAAGTATTTTATGGGCCCAAACGGGACTACCGAAAATTGTTAAGATCGGACCACTATAACATATAGCTCCCCTACAACCGATTGTTCAGATATGGACATTTTGGTGTATAACTCCTCCATTTTAACAGCTAACGGCGTTAAATTTTGAAGTATTTGTACCCATATGGGCCCAAACGGGGTTACCGAAAATTGTCAAGATCGGACCATTATAACATATAGCTCCCATACAACCGATTGTTCAGATATGGACATTTTGGTGTATAACTCCTCCATTTAAATAGCCAAGACACCATTTTTTCTAATAAATCTTTCCATAAATAACCCACGGAATTGAAATTATAAATTAAACTTAATCCGGCTATGTACATACATTCATTTCCCCACTCATGAAAGGTATGAAGTCTTCGGTACGGCCGAAGACAGCCGCGCTTTTACTTGTTATTTATATATTTTAATTGAATTAAGTTATAAGCATGGGGGTTTTACAGAAATATAGAGTTTTAACAGGAGAATGACGTGGTATACATAACTCGAAATCTTCCTAAGTCGACTTAAGCGGTTATTGCTTGTGACCACAGAATTATTTCTTATTTATTTAAAATCCAATTTTACTTGAGGCAAGAAAATGTTTTCTTATTTATTTAAAATCCATTTTTGCTTGAAGTGAGAAAACTTTTTCTTATTTATTTAAAATCCAATTTCCTTGGATTTTCTTGATATTAAGAAATTATTTTCTAAGTTCAAAATCAAGTCTAATTTTTCTTGTCTCGGCATTGATTCTAGTAAAAAATTCTTTCCGTGTAGGTACCTATAGTATGTATCAATACATTTTTTGTTTGTGTTTTGTGTTTAGGTACAATTGTTTACCTATTTTGAACACTACTTTCTTTGTTTTGAGTAAATTTTCCTTAAAACATGTTAAAAGGTTTATAAAATATTGTTGTTACATGCGTTACCATGGTTTCATATACTTGTTTTGAAAAAATTCATACATTAAAATAATGAAAAATTCTTTAAGCGCCATTCCATTCCCAACTTCCCTTGTTTTGAAGACTTGATTTCTTTAATTTTGAGAAATTAAATTCCCATACAAATCCCCATGGCAACGAATTTGTTTGAATGTTTTTTTATGTTTTTTCCACATTTTTGAGAAAATTTACACAAAACAAAGAAAATTTTGTATTGGGACGCGTGTTCAAAATAAGGAAAATTATGTCTTTGATCGAGAGAAATTTTTTTTTTGAGTGTAGTGGAGCTCTAGAAAATCTAAAACCAAAATCGAGAGCTCTACTATTTAGTTACATTACTTTATCGAATTATCTTTAGGCTGATGTGGCGGACATAAAATGGTTCATTAAATTGAATGCAATTGAATGTGTTCGATAGCATATCTACAAAGTGGGGCACACATTAACACTTAACACTCGAATGCTTTTAGCGAGTGCTGTTTCCAGGTCGTTTGTTTGTAAAGAGAAAAATGAAAATGCCAGTCTGAGACGCCCTAAACGGTAGGAAAAAAATTAAAAATCACACCTAGAATTGGGAAAGAAGCTCAGCCTAAAACTCTTTAGAACTGCATACATATGTACATACATACATACATACATACATATGTGCAGAGCCGTAGCCAGGAATTTTTTCGTGGGGGGTTTTCATCGTAGATTTTTTTTTTTTTTTTTTTTTTTTTGAGAAAAATATATAACCTATTTCGTGCACTAAATACAAATAATAAAAAAAATCTGGTTTCTAAAGTGCTATTTAGAAGAAAATTTTTTTTACAAAACTTGATTTTCAAATTATGGTTTTTATAAGAAGTTTTAAAAATCAGGAAACTTTTATTGATTTAAAAATTAGACTTTTCTATTACAAACACGATGAATACTTTATTTTTGGTGATTTTATCCAAGTGAAAAAACAAAATATTTTATGGACGAAAAACTCGGTTAGATTACCCAACCATGTGGAAACGAAAAGTTCTACTGTACTGCAACTGCGCAGCCTTATGTTTCAAAAAATTACAGTCGACTGTTGCTGTATTGTGGAAATTTTTACAGCACAGCAAAGGACAAATATAATTTCGAGTTTTTACAGCACTGTTGTTGTTGTTTTTTTTTTAATTTATGGGAACACAATCGAAATTTTAATGTACAAAAAAAAACAATTTTAAAAAGCCGCACTGAAAACTAAAATTCTGTTTATCTGTGCTTTGCTGTCGACTTATCTGTTTGAAATTACACAGTAAAGCAACAGCACAAATAAACAAACAAATATATTCGACTTTTCTGTGCTTCGACTTCAGATATTTTCAAAGGAAATCGAAATTCAAAAGTTCTCAAAAAATTATGAGAACAGCAACCGCTTATTTTTTGAGACTGTTGGTGTTATGCTGGCAAACAGTGCTTGGAAAGCTTTATATTTCCTTCTAATGTCCTTTGATCTGTGTTTTTCGACCATAAAACATTCTTTTTTGTTTCACTTGGAAAAATTCGCTAAAACTAAAGTATTCATCGAATCTTTTTAATATTACGCTTAAAATGTTGGCAATAAAACAGAATAATTCTAAAACAAGTAAGGAAGCCTAAGTTCGAGTGGAATCGAACATTGGATACTCAGCTGTATGTTTTCATTGTTTGTTTGCGTTTGATAGATTTTATATAAAGCGAGTTTTGCATAAAGTGGGCGTAGCCACGCCCATTTTCAAAATTTTTATCAGTCATCCAACTAAGCATATGAATATTATTCTTTGTGCAAAATTTCATTCCTTTATGACTTCTAGTTACAAAGATGTCACGTTACAAATTCCCAAAGGGTGTTCCAGAAATATCTTTGTTAAAAAGTAGGCGTGGTCATAAACCGATTTCAATAAATTTTTGCGTGTCTATTAACACACAAGTTACAAAAGTGTATAAACCAAGTTTCGTCATAATATCTCAATTATTTGTCGAGTTATAGGCTAAGAAATCTCGTATATTCCTTTGTCTAAAAAGAGGCGGTGCCACGCCCATTTTCCAAAATTTGTATATTTTTTGTTTCCGGTCTATTGTGGAACTCTTGCCACAAAATTTCAATGAATTATCTTTATATTTGACAAAGATATCGCTTAAAATGTTTTTATTAGGCCACTTTATAATACCCATATATAAAAGTGGGCGTGGTCGTCAACCGATTTCGCTAAAATTTTCAACATGTATTACCACAAGTAATAAAAGTGTACACACCAAGTTTCGTCATTATATATCAATTATTTGTCGAGCTATGGGCTCAGAAATCTCGTATATTCCAGCTTCTAAAAAGAGGCGGTGCCACGCCCATTTTCCAAAATTTTTGTGTTTTTCGTTGTATGTCCGCAGGTGGCCTCCTGGCATAAAATTGCAATGATATATCTTTATATTTGACAGAGATATCGCTTAAAATGTTTTTATTAGGTCACTTTATAATACCCATATATAAAAGTGGGCGTGGCCGTCAACCGATTTTAACAATTTTTCGTCCAAACATTTGCCTAAGTAAGTATATGACGCGTACCAAATTTCATCGATATATCTTCAACAGTTTCTGAGTTATGACTCATAAAGCTTTCAATATTTGCTCCTTAATAAGTGGGCGTGGCACCGCCCAATTTCCAAAATTCCATCAAATTTCTTCTTAGGGGCCTGAGCTCAACACGTGGGTAAAATTTCATCACTCTAGCTATATTAGTGGCTGAGATACCAAATTTCCGATTTTTTCTATATAGGAAAAGTGGGCGTGGTCATGGTCCGATTTCGCCCATTTTCAATACCAACCGTCCCAGTGTCGATACCAACTTGCATTTCAAATTTCATCAAAATATCTCAATTTTTGCGCGAGTTAGAGTGTTTACAGACGGACGGACGGACAGACGGACAGACGGACGGACGGACGGACGGACATGCAGTGGCGTAGCTAGAGAATTTTTCGGGGGGGGTCACAGCCAATGTAAAAAATTTACCAAAATTAAAATTACCAAAAAAAAAAACTACATTTTTTTTACAAATGATAAAAATCGCTAGCTTAGAATGCAAATTGTGTAAGTCCTTTTTTAAAACTTTGTAGGAGAGACAAAAAACAAAAAAGAAAAAAAAATTCGAAATGAAAAAAAATTTCTGTTCATATAAATATTTTGGACTTACACAATTTTTTTCGCTTTTTGGACTTACACAATTTGCGTATCACTGAATAACAACGAGTAGAAATATGACAAGTATCTCAGACTTGTTTAGCGCGGTGCGTATTTGATTTTTCTAGCGTTCTACATAAAAATACACTTTTTCATAAAAGTGGACTTACACAGTTTGCACTCTAAGCTAGCGAAATGTAATTTTTTTAGACTATAATTTAACATTTTAGTACACAAATATCGCTTATAATACATATATCAAACTCTTAAGGCCCTTGGCCATTTAAAATCTGGAATGTTAAGAAGTGTATACATATGTGTGAGTGTCGGGTGATTGACGCAAATATCTAAAAGATTTGATTCTCATCAACGCGAGCCCGAACAAGAACGTGTAGTACGACGACTGCCGATTGCACTAACACACATAAAAACTCACACATACACACTGCTTGACATGCCAGATTGTCAGTTGCCAAGGGCCTTTAACTATACTTCAAAAGTAAGTCTTATATTCTCTTCTGGAAATCTACGCGCATAGGTAGATTTTCAAGTTTTATGCGCCCAAAATTGAAGTTTGTAAAATTGTTACAATTACAGAAAAAAAACATACCCACATATTGGAAATAGAATGGGGAACAATAATTCATCGCTTTTTTCCCGACCCCATACTCTTCACTTGCCCCAGATGGTCGTAACTTAGCATATCTGAAGTTAATTTTTTGTTTTTTTTTCTTACATATTTTTAAGTGCTAGTTTTAACGTGAATATTTATTATTTAAAGCATTTCATTTAAGTAATCGTGATGAATCCTAAAGGTTCAAGTAATTATTAACACTTTTCAATAATATCCTTGGTTTCCAATAATTCTAAGTTTATAGTTTTAAGCTTTTAAAGTTGGGATATTTAAAAAAAAAATTATCACTCTTTTTCATGTTAAAAATTGGTTTTGTTATGTTGCTCTGTCAGACTCAGTCAAATTAACCCTCGGACATGATATCTAGTACAATTAGTAGTTAGCCGACAAAAAATTACGTCGTACAAAGCCGCACTTCACTACTAGATACAGGGTTTTTCATATGTACCTACAATAATTTTCTTTTTGTGCTTTATATTTAATTTTAATGTTTATATTTCTAACGCATATCTTGGTTAATGTAGGTGATGCTCGAAAGTAACCCAGATATTTAGCAGCGATTATTGTTAACTTTTTAGGCAGTATTTTTTTCCAATTTTTCAAAGTTAAGGAAGTACTTATCATAAAAAGGGGCTAAGAATTATAAAGCTACATTTTTAGAAGATTTTTGAGTATGCAATTTTGCGTCTCATTCAATTGTGATATAATAATATGCAACATTCAACTTTTTGAAAAATTTCATTGGAACGGTCTCACGTACATATAACGCAAACACCCTACAGAAAAAAATTACTAAAATCGACGGAAATTTTTACAGCATTGAGAATAGCACTTTTTCCACTAAAATTGGTTGGCTACATAACAGTAAACTTAGAAATCTCCTCAAAATCTTCTATAAACTCTGGCCGCGCTTTGAAATTTTTAATCCACTTTTAGAAATTTCTACGATTTTTCGGATTTTTCCATAAGCTTAGAAATCCTGCTTAAGGCGATTTTTATTGAAAAAATTGTTTACATTTTTAAACGAAAATAAGAGAGTCAAATTTTCGACAGAACTGTTTGAAATAAATTTAAAAACTCTGGCGTAAGATTTTTTTTGAGTCACTGTATATATTTTTCAATAAAATCGACTTTTAACTAGAGCCCTATGTTTAAGCTTTGATGGGAGAGGGGAAGGCGAGTTGCTTTTTTGGGGGGAATTGGATTGGGTTTGGCTACGGGGAGATGTAGCATCTTTTGTAGGGAAGTGTGGGGGTGGCTACGGGGAGGTGTAGCATCTTTTATGCGAGTGTGTACATATGTACGTGTGTATGTACATATGTGCATATATTGGATGTATATATGCACATACATACCATATTTACAACCCTTGTATGTATTCAGGTGGGGAGGAGCGTGATTGCGGCTCCAAGGTTGGGCGAGAGTGCCAACCTCTTTTTCGTTGTGAAAAATCCCGAGTACGATTTGCTCCTTCATGCTATATAGCTCGAACAATGCATAAGACGGCTGAGAATTACCGCAGTTTTTCACAGCCGCATGCAAATGCACGAACGAAAGCTATACAGCATAAGTTGCATAAACATACTCGCCCCCCTAGACGGCTTAATCGTCTAGTAGTTATCCCATGAGGAGCCGGTTATCCGGCTCGAAGGACCATGTTTAAGCTTTGATGGGAGAGGGGAAGGCGAGTTGCTTTTTTGGGGGGAATTGGATTGGGTTTGGCTACGGGGAGATGTAGCATCTTTTGTAGGGAAGTGTGGGGGTGGCTACGGGGAGGTGTAGCATCTTTTATGCGAGTGTGTACATATGTACGTGTGTATGTACATATGTGCATATATTGGATGTATATATGCACATACATACCATATTTACAACCCTTGTATGTATTCAGGTGGGGAGGAGCGTGATTGCGGCTCCAAGGTTGGGCGAGAGTGCCAACCTCTTTTTCGTTGTGAAAAATCCCGAGTACGATTTGCTCCTTCATGCTATATAGCTCGAACAATGCATAAGACGGCTGAGAATTACCGCAGTTTTTCACAGCCGCATGCAAATGCACGAACGAAAGCTATACAGCATAAGTTGCATAAACACCCTAGATACCCGGGTATCGAGCAATTCGATCTGATCGTTTTTGTTTGAAGCCCGTTTGTTGTTCAAATGCCCGTACAAACATTCGAGCATTCGAGCTTACAAACAAAAAAAATGTGTATCGGAAAAACAAAAATAAAAAAAAACTACATACCTATAAAGAAAAAAAAAAAAAAATAATAAACAAAAGGAAAAAACAAACTTCAAAATTCCCGAATTGTTCAAATGCCCGTACAAACATACGGGTAATAAACAAACAAACAACTCTTCGAGCATTTGAACAACAACTGTTCGGGCTACTCGAAAATGTTCAAAAAAATCGAGAACTCTACTTTTAACACAAATTATTAAAATTTTGCATTAAACAAGCAATTTGGAATAGATGTACACAATAAAATATTTTTGGCCGCATAAAACTTGAAAATCTACCTATGTGCTACGGTTATAAATAATAATTTTCTTATATAATTTAGTTTTTTAATATTCCATTTTGACAGACATTAAGTAAAATCTCAAGTTCAGATACTCTTATACATTGCATATTTATTCCCATTGTAGTTTATACTAATATTATTTGATTAAGATGATAAGTAATTGAAAGAAAACTTGAAATTTTAATAATTGGCGTTACTTTTCTGTTATTAGCATGTTAATAACAGCAATACCGTATAATAATTGTAGCGTTTGTTGAGCCGTAGGGAAGTGCAGGAACCGTAGGAATTTTACCACAAAAGAGCGAATATAAGTACAAAGAATGTAAATTGTGGTAAAATTCCTGCGGTTCTTGCACATTCCTACGTCTCAACAAACGCTAGAATTATAAGTAATACTTCGTGAAAAAGCGCTAAATTTCGAATTACCAATTTCGAAGAATTACTATTCTCATTGATTTTTTCCTGAAAGAGAAATGTATGCTAATAAAGTCAAAGATGGTTTTATGGTCAAAACGAATCTTTCGGGGGGGGTTTTGTCCCCAAAACCCCCCCCGTTACTACGCCAATGCGGACATGGCTCAATCGATTTCTCTTTTCACACTGATCATTTTGATATATATAAGTCTATATCTATCTCGATTATTTCATTCTGTTACAATCCACCGTTATGTGATTAAAACTATAATACTCTGTGTACTAGTACAGCTGAGTATAAAGAATAAAACTTTTCCTGATTTTTACAACTTCTTATAAAAACCCCAATAAATACCAAATTTTTTCAATAATCGCAAAAAATCAATAAAATGTTGACTTTGAAAAGTTAGTTTTGAAAATAGGTGAAATCTGACTATATCAACACACACACCCATACATATATGGGATCTTTCGAAAAACACACAAAATGTTATAATTCAGACACTAATATAACCCGAGTAATGAATTTTCAGCCATGCAATGACTTTATGCAGTTATAAGGAAATATGCTAAAATTTTAGAAAATGTATGTAACATAATTTAATTTATAAGTGGTATGTCGTTAGAAGCGTACTTTAATTATCTTTCGAACGGAGTAGATACGGTTTGCGGGTATTTGTTACTTTAGCGAAAAGAATTTTTGATTGAAGTTGTAACCAAAAAACCCAAAATTAAGTTATCTCAAAACCCTAACCATAAAAAAAATGGTTTTGACCTCAGCAGGTTCATGCCAGCCCTCCCCTATACCTAGGCTTGCCATACGTCAGGCATTTGGCCTGATTGTCAGGCATTACATACTTTGTCAGGCAATCAGGCGCCTAACGAATTTTGTCAGGCATTTTTAAAAGTTTTTTTGTGTACATTGATATTTTGTATAAATTTTATTCCGTTTTATTCAAAGCCGTATGAACATTAGATATGTAATCTTGTCGAGTGTAAACACAGCGTAAGTTTAGGTCTTGTGTGATTATCGATAACTTCTTTCTATCTCTTATTCCGTGGCATAAAAACACATTCAGACTACATTTTAAATTACGTTGATTAGCCGAAATTACTTTCCGAAATTATGTGCGTTCACACACGCTCTTGAGTAATTTATTTTAGCCGTGTTTCATTTAACGCCGATCCTGTACCAGATAAAAAATTTTACATGCGAATGCAATAACTACGATTTTAGGACAATAAAACCAGGTAAATTACTGGTGCAATATATAACCCCGTTTGTTTATACTTCTGCTTTTGGTGCTATTTACTTCAACATAATTTATATACTTCAGTCATCAATAGAAGAATCTAATAAAATTAATAAGCATAAAAAGACAAATTCATAGCCCATATTTGACAAAAAAATATCAGTTTTTGTCAGAAAATGTATATATATATATTTAGAATTTAAACACTGGGTTAAATTTAATGAAATTAATTAAATTTTCTTTTCAATATTGCTTTTTATGATGAAAAGATTTTCAGCTGAAATGAAAATAACATTTATAAAATACTCCCACAAAATTAAATTTTTTTTTATTAAAAAATCGCTAATGCAACATACATACAATGAAAATATACTTAAGAACTCGCCGCGAACACATTTAACCTTAGGTTTACCAATACCCATCCGGGTGACCTTTTGCGTTTTCTTTTTTCGATTACTCAGCAACTATTGGACCGATTTTAAAATGCTTTTTACTCACTGATCAATTTTTCGTGTTCTTTCAGATAATAACAAGTTTGAACTTTTCTTTCACCTGGAATATGATTTTTTTGCGATTTTGATTTTTTATGTACGTAGTTTACCAATACCCACCCGGGTGACCCAGTACACTTTTCTATGAAAAGATGTGTATATGCAAATATTTTTGTTGTTATAACTTTGTAAATTTATTGCTTAACTATATTTTGATAGTTTTTATAAAGTTTATAGAAAATTTATAGAATAAAAATTTATTTCAAACCAAGCGAAATACCAAAGAATCTATACAAAAATTTATGCATTTTTTTGGCTGATAATTTGTTCATCGCAAATGGGTTTATTGCATTTTATGCATAATTGACAAGTGTTTGGTTTTATTTTTATATCGAAACACTTATAACATTTTCCGTTCATCTTTATTCTCATCAACCTGCTGGAAGATTGTCCTTTTTATTGGAAATAAGGAAGGACATTGATAAATTCATTCTTGCTAGCAAATAAGTTCCTAAGATACATACAATTGCCGATTTTATGTAGAATAATAGAAAATAATGCAACCCCTTGGTTATATTAAAGGCAGAAAATGCTGCCCTGTGGTCGGGGAGAGTGCGACATTTTTGGCAACAGAACAATCAACCCTGAAAAATGTGTGAAATCTAATTGGAATAGAACAAAAAAGTTTGACAGCCCGATAAAAATGCAGAATAAGTGCGACATTTTTGCCAGAATCGAAAACGCCATAACACTCAGCTACTAAAAAGAGCAGCTTCATCGGAAAAGTATGAGTGGGATACTAAAAGTCAAGAAAAATGATTGCCTTTGTACCTTCTATAATATTTTGTCGTGTTTTTGAAACTAAACAACGGTACCTTTATTTAATTTAATTAATTTTTTTTTTTTGTTTATCATAAGTGAATTGTTTCTATACCTTTCATGGGAATGAAATGGTATTATAACTTTGTGCCGAAACACGAATGGTGAAAGTACCAGAAGGGGGCGTGGCAGACCTACCAAAATATGTACCAATATGATCAGGATCATGAGCTGAGTCGATTAAGCCATGTCCGTCTGTCTGTCTGTTTGATCGCAAACTAGTCCCTCAGTTTTTGAGATATGTGCTTGAAATTCGGAATGTGAGTGTATTTTTAGGAGAAGTTGATCATTTGTCGGAATCGGCCGAATCGGACCACTATAACATATAGCTGCCATACAACCGATTGTTCAGATATTGACATTTTGGTGTATAACTTCTCCATTTAAATGATGACACTGCTTTTTCAAAGGAATTTTCTCAAATGAATTATTTGTAAACTAGTATTTTCAACATATAGCTTTGAATATGATAGAAGCAAAATTTATCGAGCAGAATTTCGTGGGGGGTTCAAACACCCAAAATCCCCCCCCCCTTTAATATGGCCTTGCATATGTATATTCGATCCAGTATTATATTATTATGATCAGAATTATGAGCTGAGTTGATTCTTCACTGGGGGACAGTCGTAAGAAAATGGGACTTACGTTTAACTCAAACGCCAACTCGTAGCTATATACTTACATATATACATTGTATGTATGTATGTAAGTATGCATATGCTTTTACTCAATAAATAATCTATTCTCGCTTATCTGACAGCATTTGCACGGTGTCAAATGATTTGTTATTTCCCTATGCGCCGCAAGACCACCTCAACCACATGTCTGCCGCGGCTGTCCGTCTGTCTGTTGCGTGAGTTAATTGTTTTGCCAAAGGCAGTGAGTGGGCAGATAGCTACATACATTGTATGTATGCAGATAGTATTTATGTACTTATAGGTATGTATATATACTTTATGTGCACATATACATATGTAAGTACATACGTGCTTGTAGGCCCATTTAACTGTTGGCAGCAGCGCTTTTGACCACTTTGACCGGCATAAGCTAGCCGTTTTCTCTTTGTTGTTTTATATTAAACACCCCTCACACCACCCCAAGCGAAAAAAAAACGAAATTAAAAAAAAAACCAATCACTAATGTAATGTGCCAGACACACGCCTTTAAGTAATTATTGCAGAATTTCGTGTGATAAGAGCGGCACAGTACTGCGAGTTTTCGATAGATACTACTGGACATATGGACTTATGTATATGTATATACACATGTATACATACATATATACATACATATGAGCAGTCCACTCTGAAAAAGTCATTATGTGCATTTCCCATATTAACCCACAAAGTAGAAAAAACAAAAATAGAATTTTTAATGTGTACATATAAAATCTATAGAGACTTTTGAAATTACGATTACGTATTTAATGCTATTTTTTCAGAATACGGAAGGATTTTGCAATAAATTCTTAATGGGCATTATACACCTTTAAATACTGCTACATAATCCATCAAAAACTCGATATCGAAAAAATTTCACATAGCCAGTTTTGAGAGTAGACTATTCATATATATGTACATACATTAGGCCGTCTCGTCTTATATGGACAAAAAAGTCCACCGTATGCAACACCGCCCTCCCCCCCACATATGATTTCTTCTTCAAAAATATTTCTGGAAACATTTTTTAGTTTTTTTTTTTGAACGCCGCTAGATGTCGCTAAAGTTAAATTTTTCCAATCATCGGTATTTATGGTCCGATCCCTCAGTTTATTACACCAATATCTTTGGCTTGGGAGCAGGGTTTCTACTTTATAATTGTCTTAACCCTATGTGCGCTACTGGGGTCACTTCCGCCTAATACTAAGTTTATACCACCTTAATGTAACTTTTTTCCGGCATGTTAAACGTCGTCAAAAAACATTAATCTTTTGCAAAAGAAGTGTTTCGATCGATGCAGTAGAACCGGAAATAAAATACATTTAACATTCCGAGGAATATAAATTTCTCGCTTCATGTGGTCTTTTAGGTTCATTTTACAAAGATTTTTTTCTGAGGAGACTACTACCGAAATTTTACGGCGAATAGTTTTCTAGAACATTTTAACCATCTAGCACCCCTAAAAAAGGGTTATTTTGACCCCTTTTTATACAGTCAGGAAATAGTATTTTTAAGGTCGCTAGAGGGCTAAAATGTTCTAGAAAATTAAATTAATACAATTTTAAATTAGAAATCCTCCTCTCAAGCCAAAGAGATTGGTGTATCAAACTTAGGCGTCGGACCATAAATACCGAAGATATGAAAATTTTAGCGACATCTAGCGGCGCCCAAAAAAAAAAATAAAATTTTCCAGAAATTTTTTCGAAAAAGAAATCATTTGGGGGCGTACGGCGAACTTTTCTTTTTGCGATACGCTCTAATGTACATACATATGTATGTTATTTGTATGCAAGGAAAAATTTAGTCATTTGCTTATCTAGTTTTTGCTGCTAGTATCTACTATGTATGTACTGTGTGTAAATGGGCGCAATAAATAAATGATAACTTATGTTTTTTTTTTTTCAAAGGAAATCTGCTTTTTGTTCAATTGTTCGTTCGTATATCTCTTTGTAGATTCATTACCTTACTTACTTACTTGATTTTGACCATCTTTGTCCAAAATTCCAATCCATAGCTGCAAGGTGTGGCACACGAATAGCTATGAATTGCTTTGTACTCGTACATACATATAATATACAGCTAGATATACTTACATATACAGGTATGAAGGTATGCAATCGACAATGCAGCAGATTTTTCGCTGCAATCCTTGTGCATCGCATCGTTTCACTTGCAACTTTGTTGTTGTTGTTGTTTCGAAAGACAGTCGTCGCTATCTAGTGTCTTAAATTCCGCTTGTTCGTCTACTTTTACATACCAAATTGCCACATGGCACGCTAGGCGGGTGTGCCACATCCTTTTTTTGTGTGCTGCATTGTAACAACAACAAAAACAGCAGCAACTTAAGGTAACTTAGTTTTAAGATTGCAGCACCTACAAATATATACCTATATTTTTAATTGTGAACAGAAGTTTCTTAGTTATTGAGGTAAGTACATCTTCTCAGCCATTCGTCATGCTAAAATCCATTCCAAGATATGGAGATATGCTCAGCCATATGCCATAATTCTGCTTGGTAATATACAGGGATGGGCGGTTTTGAATAAATTTTTATTCAAATAAAAAATAAATTTGTATTCTTCATTCTCATATCCTTGAATAAAGAATAAATTTTTATTCTTCATTCCGGCGCTCTTGAATAAAGAATAAATTTTTATTCTTCATTCCGGCGCCCTTGAATAAAGAATAATTTCTTATTCTTCATTCTGATACCCTTGAATAAAAAATAAATTTTTATTCTTCATTCCGGCGCCCTTGAATAAAGAATAATTTCTTATTCTTCATTCTGATACCCTTGAATAAAAAATAAATTTTTATTCTTCATTCTGATGCCCTTGAATAAAGAATAATTTTTTATTCTTCATCCAAAATTGGTTGAATAAAAATTAAATTTAATTTTTCATTCAGATAATTTTGAATAAAAAATAAATTATTATTCACGTTATTCAAATTATTCTTGCAGGTCACACAAGTAAATGATTTTGCGAATATTTTTCTGAATACGAACCAAGTATTTTCCCGAGCCCCAACCGAATATTTTTCCGAATAATTTCCCGAACCCTAACCTAAATACTCAACCGAATATTTTTCTGAATCCGAACCGAATATTTTACCGAATACTTTCCCGAATTCGAACCGAATATTTTTCCAAAACCGAACCGACTACTTTTCCGAGTTCGAACCGAATACTTTTCCGGGTACGAACCGAATATTTTTCCAAAACCGAACCGAATACTTTTCCGACTTCGGTTCGGACCCGGATAAGTATCAAGGGCGCCGGAATGAAGAATAAAAATTTATTCTTTATTTAAGGATATGAGAATGAAGAATAAAAATTTATTTTTATTTTTCCGTTATTGAATTATTCAAATTTTGAATAATGCCCATCCCTGGTAATATATCGAGCCGTATGCGCCGGAAAGATGTAAAGGCCATGATTTCCGATTTTAACTTTTTTGTAGAAATGGCTTACTTGTCATCACACACACCTTCTCCAGAAATTTTATGTCTGAAAAATGTACCGTTATGAAAAGCAATTTTGATGTAAGTACATAAGTTCAGTTTGTTTACTTTTTTTGTGAGTACGAAGTGGCTTTTACATCTTTTTTGATTTTCAAATTATTGAAGACTAGTGACAAATAAACAAATTTAACGGGGTTTTGTTGGAATTTAACCAAGGGTTTTATCACTTTGAAGACTTCTACTTTGTATTTTATTACATATCGATGACCAATATGGTTTTCTTGAGCGGCATATTGTACTTTATTGCTCCATAATTTTGGAACAAAGTTCTAACGATTTCACGATAGTTAGGGTCCCTTTTGTTACTGCTTAGAGCAGTTTTAAACAAACTGGTTGTGTATTTCTAAAATTTCTCCAAAATTAATTTCTTGAATCTCGATAATTTCCCTCCAAACGTAGATGCTGAAAGTGATGAACATGACGAGAGATCTCATCAGAACTTAATAGTTTTTGAAAGGCGATATCAAGGATCTTGGAACAAGGATATGATGGGAGACAAATCCAGAAAATTACAAAAGAATAGCCAAAAGTACTTACATCCCTTATTATTTATCCTCTCCTTAAAATCGCGAAATCCATTAATTTTTTTATTCAATTAATTCTTTATCCTATTGATCACTGTTTTGATAGACAATGTGCACTTCAAAACTCATAATAAATGGAAAGAAATAATGTTAAATGTTACTCCTTAATAAAGTTTTATAAAGAAACGGAAAATGCTAGGTTAAGAACTCTCAATAACAAGTAAGGAAGCCTAAGTTCGAGTGGAATCGAACATTAGATACTCAGCTGTATGGTTTCATTGTTTGTTTGTATTTGATTAAAACACGGTGTATTTTATATAAAGCGAGTGCTGCATAAAGTAGGCGTAGCCACGCCCATTTTCAACATTTTTATCAGTCATCCAACTAAGCATATGAATATTATTCTTTGTGCAAAATTTCATTCCTTTATGACTTCTAATTGCAAAGATGTCACGTTACAAATTCCCAAAGGGTGTTATAGAAATATCTTTGTTAAAAAGTAGGCGTGGTCATAAACCGATTTGAATAAATTTTTGCGTGTATTAGCACAAGTTATAAAAGTGTATAAACCAAGTTTCGTCTTAATGTCTCAATTATTTGTCGAGTTATGGGCTCCGAAATTTCGTATATTCCTTTGTCTAAAAAGAGGCGGTGCCACGCCCATTTTCCAAATTTTTATATTTTTTGTTTCCGGTCTATTGTGGAACTCATGCCACAAAATTTGAATGAATTATCTTTATATTTGACAAAGATATCGCTTAAAATAGTTTTATTAGGCCCCTTTATAGTTCCCATATATAAAAGAGGGCGTGGTCGCCAACCGATTTCGCTAAAATTTTGAACATGTATTACCACAACTAATAAAAGTGTACACACCAAGTTTCGTCATTATATATAAATTATTTGTCGAGTTATGGGCTCAGAAATCTCGTATATTCCTGCTTCTAAAAAGAGGCGGTGCCACGCCCATTTTACAAAATTTTTATGCTTTTCGTTTCATATCCGCAGTTGAACTCCTGCCATAAAATTTCAATGATATACCTTTATATTTGACAGAGATATCGCTTAAAATGTTTTTATTAGGCCACTTTATAATACCCATATATAAAAGTGGGCGTGGTCGTTAACCGATTTTGGCAATTTTTCGTCCAAACATTTGCCTAAGTAAGTATATCACGCCTACCATATTTCATCGATATATCTTCAACGGTTTCTGAGTTATGACATATAAAACTTTCAATGTTTGGCCCTTAATAAGTGGGCGTGGCACCGCCCATTTTTCAAAATCTCACCAAATTTCTTCATAAGGGCCTGAGCTCCACACGTGGGTGAAATTTTATCACTCTAGCTCTATTAGTGACTGAGATACAAAATTTCCGATTTTTACTATATAGGGGAAGTGGGCGTGGTCATGGTCCGATTTCGCCCATTTTCAATACCATCCGTTCCATACCAACTTGCATTCCAAATTTCATCAAAATATTTCAATTTTTGCGCGAGTTATCGTGCGTACAGACAGACGGACGGACATCACTCAATCGATTTCTCTTTTCACCCTGATCAATTTGATATATATAAGTCAATATCTATCTCGATTATTTTATGGTGTTACAATCCACCGTTATGTGATTAAAACTATAATACTCTGTGTACTAGTACAGCTGAGTATAAAAATAGGTAAATATAAATACTGATACATCCCATTATTGCAAAATTAGTCTCAAAATGTTCACATTTAAATTCTTTATGGGATAGATAGGAGTCGGATCTGAAATTCCTTATACAAACTTAGATTTTTTCATTCTTTTTGCCATTGTAACCAAACTACTTGACCAATTTTTAAGTGCAAAGGCAAAAAATGTTTGTTGGGATTCTCTTTACCAGTTCTTATTAGATGCCAAATCGCTATGGTGGCTAATACAATTTTTTATGCACTTATGTATGTCATGCAATGTCTTGTATATACGGTTTTTTCTACATTTTTACCGATATCTCAGAAACAGGGTCTGCCACAAAAAAAATTTATATGCGTTTTAGAAAAGTATAGCTTTATATTTTTGGTGGTTAAAGTTGATTAAAAATTGTCGAAAAGCAAAAAAAAAAAAGAAATCGAAATAAAGAAATGAAAGTAAAAAAAATTTTAAAAAACCTTCTCCTGAACATTTTTGAATTTGGCCTTTACATCTTTCCGGCGCATACGGCTCGATATATGTGTTTCCACTCAAGGACGAATTAACTATTTATTGTTGTTGTTATTTTATGGCATTTACTTGTGCTTAAAATAAACTAGCAAAATTGACTTTCGGTCATTATAAGTCCAAAATGCCTGCCTATTCATCAACGCCACAAATGCGATTATCTACTGTCACAATAATTATTTTTAGACAGAGCGAGTTCTTGCTTAGAACTATACATATGACGAAGCTTAAACATTCGAAATTGTAATCGCTTTAATCCTCTACCATTAGAGACCGCCGCGCAAAGGGATAGCAAAACAATTTTCCAGAAATTTTTCGGTTAACTAAGAGCGCTTTCACATTACTCGGTGCGGTAACGGATCGACATTTTTGGTTTTTACCGAAAGTATACCGAAACCTTACTGACCACATGTATTTCAATTGGCACTTTCACATTAGTGTTGCATACATAAAATCGGAGCGGATTAATTTCGGTATACCGCAACGCGGTAAGACCGGTCAGTAAAATTTGAGGAATTACTGCATACATTTTTGCGGCGTAATAAAAGAAGAAGAACAAAGTCAGTAAAAAACTCGTTTCGGTTATAAATGTAGCAAGTTATAATGTCTTCGTCTTCGCTAGAAGACATTATTGTTATTATTGAGTGATTTGTTGAAGTTAAAAATTTTGAAAGAGTTTTTTAGTGCTTAGCACGAAATTTTTATTTTAATTCAAAAATTCAAAAATTCAGCACGTTTGGGTAGAATATATGCAAAAGCATATACACACTAACGTTAATGTTGGAAATGAAAAAGGCAAAAGTGGGGAAAATCCAACAGCTTGCACAGAGTCTCAATGGCCGAGTGTGTTTATGCGTTGGGTCATTGCGGCTGAAGATGGAATGGACTCGGGTTCAATCCCCAGTGCATCCATTTCCGAAAAGAGTGCTGATTATCGAAAATGGTTTTTCGTGAAATAGCTATACACTCAAACTTCGCTGTAAATAGTTGTTGAATTTTTTTCCACTTACCCCAACAGTTAAAAATTTTGTTTTGCAAATTTCGATGTTTGTTTTCCTATTTTCTGCCGATTACGCACCGAAAGTATTCCCACAAGTGTGAAAAACACAGCAACGCGGAATCGTTTCGGTAAGCTGAAAATACCGAGCAAAAAATGTCGATCCGATGTCGTACCGAGTAATGTGAAAAGGCCCTAAGTTGAGCTAAAAGTATACAGAAAATACAGAATAGATACAGAGAAAGGGCGAAAGGCAGTGAACTCACGTGCAACTCAAAAAGACTGATTGCCTAACTGCTTTGGGAATAGATTTCCAGATCTATTGCTAACGCTTCAAAATGAAAATTTTCCCAATCAAAATTTAGCAATCGCTTCTAAGAGTAATACATGTGTATATTCCAGAAAAAATTGGCTTAGAATTACTTTTATAATAAGGGTATTCATTTAACCTTATAAATGCCTCGTAAAGTGTGTAAACTTGTAAATTTATAAAGTTTGTAAACGAACTGTCAAATTTTGTATGGAAAATCATTTACGCATGGTTGAGAAATTTACGCGCACATTTCAGTGTGTAAACGCTGTAAACTCGAAAAAAGCAACCTTGCGCAACAGCTGATTGAATAATTATTGTGCATTTGTTTGCGATAAAAAATGGAAGAGGTAAGTAAAAATATAGGATTCTTTTATAATTTCTACAATTTTTGACGTTCAGCATCGTCCGGCCAGTACACGAATTCCTGTCTCAGTTTTAAAATTGCGGGAAATATTCTTTTAGTCATATTCTACATGTAAATATTTGGAATTAAGTGTAAATTGATAAAAAATTATCTTGTAAGTATTACCTGTATTGCTCCGCCATCACTAACACCAAATAAGCTCGCAATTTTGTTTATTGTGCCTCCTTCGCCGCTAGATCCCACCCTATACAACACAACTAGAAGTTGCGTTTCTAAAGTAAATTGCTTGCAAGACCGCGGACCATTGAATACTTCGTTATCCTTTATTAAATCATAAATTAATTGGAAAGTTGACCGGCAAACTCGTGCAATTGATTTAAATCTTTTGTCGTCCAAATCAGGTAACACGTCTTGCAAAAACTGCTGTGATTTAGGAACGGAATGGTGAACAAAAGCACAGCCATACCTTAGCTCATCCAATACGGCCATAGCTAGAGTAAAATCTTCCCAAATATCGTCCTCTTTGCATCTTTTGTTTTCTGTAACAAGATTGCAGCGTAACAATAACAGATATTTGGCCTTAAATCACAAATATTACCATAATTTACACCAGAAACCTCTAGCATCAGTAAGACATTTACAAAAATTTCCTTGTAAAGTCGTTTTAATTTGGATTTCTCACTTATTTTTGGCATATTTTAATATATGTCTTTAATATATGTAGATATAGTTTTAAATAAATTTTGACAATAACACAGCTGATGACAAGTTTACGAAAAAAAATTATTAGGTGCGTTCATATAACAGTGTGTGTAAACTGATAGAAATTTACACTTTATAATCTTATACTCTTAAATGAATACCCTTAATATCAAACTGCGAGATCTTTCCAGAAGGTATTGTCTTAGAATGCCCTTTTATGAATGTTCTACCATTCTACTATTTCCCTATAAAGCATTGAGGAATTGTGTTTTCTTTTAAATTTTTTTTTTACTTAAAATCTCTTAGATAGTATCAGGATGTAGGGAAAATTTGGGATAGTGGAATCAGAGTTCCTCTGAAAACTTCCAAGATTATTTGAATAAATCTGAGAAGTGTATCGAGTGGTAGAGCATGTGCATCTGCCATTCCCAATACATCTGTCCCGATAATGCGCGTAAACTTAGTCTAGCGAAAGCCGGACAAGTACAGAGAAAATGCTCTTTGTCGTCGGCATCCTCCTCCTCCATACAAAATAGGCATAATGGGCTCTCAATGATGCCTATGCTGGCCATGTGTTGTCCCCACATGGATTGTGTCCTGTAATCAACCCCACAAGTGGCCAAAGCTCCCTCCTCTGCTCTACTTGAGGAGCAAGTTTGGCTACCACCCTGTTAGGTATTTTTTATAAGGCACTTTGTAATTTTAAACGAATCTGTAGAGTTCTAGTGTCTTCCGTGAGTTTCTATCATGGAGTCGCTGATGTACTTCACAGTGTGTGCTGCCGTCCAGTTGTGTGTTCCACCGATCCGCAATTTGCCAATTCATCGGCCTGTCGTTACCGTGAACACCAAGCAGTGCCCGGGTACCCACATAAGCTGAAATTTTTTCCATGGCGCAAAGCTTCAATTTACATTCGTGAAAAAGTTTTGAAGAGTTTCGCACAGTTTCCAATGCCTTCAGTGCAGCCTGACTGTCATTGCAGATACAAATTTATTGTCCACGCCACCTCTCAACAATCGTCCATTCCGCTGCTTTTATTATGGCATAAAGCTCCGATTGAAAAACCGTCTTCATTATACATACGTAACACATAATTGGCACTTGAAGTCTGTCTCCAGGTGCCAGCCGAATTCAGTACCATATTCTGTTTTTTTTTCGACTGTGTAAATGATTTCCTTCGGTCTTGCCAGTAGAGTTTTCGTATTTCTCCATTCATCTCTTGTGGGAAAATCGACAGTGTAACGTCTACCAAAGGATACTTGGGGTACCTACTCGGGCTTCTCATTTGGGGGCCAGAAACAAAGTGTATTCCTCTGACAACCTGTTAAACAACTCCCCGTGGCCCGAACTCCATTCGTTGTACCACAACCCAAAGGAGTGTAGTCGACACATCGTTTATATATCAAGTTTAACAGAGCATTAAGGGCGGTTCCTGATGTTGTACTCATTGCACCGGCAATGCGGTTCACACACTCCTCTGCAGCCTGTTCAGAAGGTTGTCAATTGCCAAAAAAAAAAAATCGTTCGCACGACAGTCAGGCTAGTGCCAGAAGCAACTAGTACCCTAGCGTACCGGATTTATCCGGTAATGGACTGTTACTTCCCTTACTACAACAACAACATAATCGATCTGACCAAAGCTGTGTGTCTTGCTGCAGATTCTGCTACACTGTCAGAGAACTTTCAGTGCCTTGTTTACCTCGACCTCGACGTTAGCTTTCCAGCTCAATTTCTTATGTAGAATTACTTCAAGATATTTTAACTCTCCAGAAAGTCTAAGATTTACACCTCTGAGCACCGCGAGGAGGTTGAGACCTTCCAGTTTACTCTTCTTTGTAAACAAAAGCAGAGTTGTCTTGCTGAGATTGATATTAGGTAGGTACTTCAGAAAGAAGATTCTAGGTTTGAGAGGTTCTGATATATCCGCTTCTCTGTAATTTATTCCTTAATCGTAAGCGCTTCTGTTCAATATCAATGCCTATACTGAAGTGTTATACCTTATATAAGGGCGAAGATAAGCGATTAAT
Organism: Urophora cardui; assembly: GCA_960531455.1. Taxonomy (NCBI): domain Eukaryota; kingdom Metazoa; phylum Arthropoda; class Insecta; order Diptera; family Tephritidae; genus Urophora; species Urophora cardui. The sequence continues at coordinate 143,390,848 of OY482672.1, forward strand.
AAGCCTTTGATAAGCGTTTGATTCTGCGTAATTTTCATTTCTATGATAATCACGTTTTCTTGGGTCGTGTATTTTTTTCCTATGCCTCCCTGCGTGTGTGTTTTTTATTACTTCAATTTTTCTTAAGAAAAATCACTCGCATTCGCTCTCTCTCCCTTTCTGTTTGGGCGTATCTTATTGCATATACATATGTAGTATCTCTAACATTTTACACATTATTCAACATTTGTCGCACATAAAGCAATTTACGTCATTTGAAAATTTCTGCCATTAATTCTGTTGTCACTTTGGCTGCTGGATAACAAATTTTCTTCTACTTTAGATTTTCTTTTTTTTTTTTTAAATTAGTTTTTAGCTCACTATCTACTTTGCTGCTCATTCATCGATAGCTACTCTATTCAATTTAGATTCTTTTATATTTTTTCTGCATCGTTTGCCTTGAAACTAAGGTTCCCCAATATATGTATGTATGTATGTACCTACATTGAATCCAAACTATCCTCGTATCTATAGCTATTTTCCTTGTGTGCTGAATTTTCCTATCTACTTAGGTACATATTTTCCTTGCGCTACTTTCATTACTTTGTTACTTTTGCAATTAGTTATGGGGAAATGAATTGTTCTTTTATTTTGCTTTTCTACTTTTTGCTTTTATTCACTGACTAGCCCAAATGTTCTTGAAGATATTTCTAGGTATGCCAATGCCTATACATACTTACATTTTGCTTTCGGCCTGTGGCGTTGGGCGCTCCTTTGTGTTATCCTTCAATGCTCATTATTCATCTTCATTTTCTTGTTATCTTTTTCAATTCGTGTGGCACAAGTATCTTTCTATGTATGTATGTATGTGCACAGGCCACCACCCAGAAAAAATTTGGTAATCGCTGCTGCATGTATTGCATGACAGAATGCATTGCCATATAATGCCTGAAGATTGTCTCCCTTCTCTTACGCTTTACCAGTAATGCATAGTAGAATAAGATTCCGATCTATAGATCAAGGCATTCCGTCTCCGCTTCCACGTAAGGTGATAGTTAGACCTTACCGCCAATGACATGCCCGTGTTAAAATAATGGATTCCGTAAGCGAGTGGGGAAGCGATTGCCAGAGTTTATTTCCATTCTACTTTCATTTCCGAGGTAATCGTGTTTTTTGCTGGGCATGTCCAGCTTTTGTTGTTGTTGTTGAAGGTTTGCTTGCTTTAAATTACTTTATTTGCCAACTCACGTCTTGCAGCACGACGGAAATCATTTTGCCCCTTCTTTTCATGAGTTTATGTGTTGGTGGCCGCTTCATCAATATTCAGTACATAACAAAGTCTCCTTTTTGATATTCGATTTTATTTGTGAACTTTTCATAAATTATATTCTATATAATTTACATTTGCATTAATTAGTTTTGTAGAGGAAGCGAAGAATATACGTTTCAAAGCTTAAAAACACGTTGGTTAGTATAATATTTCATTGGTATAAATTTTCATTTGTTTTGCACATTTCTAATGGAAAGGAGAGTAAGGGATGGACGTGAAAAATATTTCATAATAACTTCTCCATACATATATGTATTTAGTTTTCAAGATCTGTGATTCGTCTCCTGGGAAACCCAGAAGCATCCAACCAATCCTTTTTCCGGTCCATTCCAATTTGGTCTTTCAACCTTTTGCAAACTTCTAGCAGTTGTGATATTCTTAACATAAAGTTCTAATCAAGCTGGACCAGTGCTTCAATAAAACTCATTCACCACTCCTGTTGTTCCTTAGGAATATCATGCCTATTTCTAGTGACTTTAATAATAATAATAATAATACAATGGCGCTATTATAACTCTAACGAATTTTATGGCCGAGCTTCTCTACCAATTCGAGGTGTGCTCCTTTTTGTTTTTCCTACTAATTGGTGACTTTAGTTACCAATAAAATTCAATTAAATACAACATTAATTTATTGTTTTATTAATTTATTATTTTATGTTTTTCATTAAAATAGTTTGTCGTCATTGTTATAACTGTCATATCTGTAGATTACTTAGTATTTTCTTCCTTTTTTCATTATGGCATTATTAATATTGTTGCTATCTTAAAAAGCAAATTCCTTGTATAATAAATGTGCCACAAAATTATTCTCTGCTTTATCTCTAAATACATGCTTGTCTCTGGCACTTATGGATTACTTAAAGTTTATATCGTTTCGCTCACAAGTTACATACATACATTCATATACACAGATGCCCGTATATGTAAATACATTGAATAACGTCATTCGTTGCGCACAAAGCGATCAACTGTTCCGTTTAATTTATGTATTACTAGATAAAAATAATATTGGTTTAAAGTGTTCAGTAATGCGATTGAATTCACGCACGTCTCACTATACTTTATTGTATCTACAAACATGTAAATCTTTCTAAAATCTTATACGTTTATAGCTTGTTTTATGTTCTCTATTATAAGTTTTTCGCTATGGATTAAGGTTAGTTTAAGTTCGCTAAAGTCTTAATGATTTTCCATATAGACCAAAGTTGATTCCTAGTGTTGCCAATAACACCACGGAGGTATTCATACCTTGTCTGGAATAAAATACGTATGCCTTTCGAGAGGTTGTTATTCGATTTTCCAGCTAAACGAAACTTTCACTAACCGATGGACTACCAAAGTAAGCAACAGATCCTTATGCAATTTTTATAGTGGACTCATGTGATATTAGCACACATAGTAGTAGGATATAGAGAAATTTGAGAAAGTGTACCTCTCCTGGAATACAGGCCCAAATGTACATATGTAGTTCCAGAGAGACCCAGCAAGTTTTTAAGCAATACATATTGAAAACTGTCGGGCAGGGCTCCACATAAAGCTTTCTTTATTGCAATGTGTAGGCCGGATCCCCAGATATCGGTCACAACGTGTACGCGGATGACCGCAGAATGTGTGCGAGCGAAGGCGCTGAGTAGGGCTTCAACATAGAGCTATTTTCATTGTGATGGCTAAGTCGGTTTCCCAGAGATGGCTCCCACAGAGTGGACCCGGATGGTGCCGGAGTGATTCTGAGCGATATTGGTATCAAATGGAAATGCGGAAATCAGCTCTTCTATATAGATTTCTCTTCGATGTACGCCTAACCCGCTTTGCTAGAGAAAGGGAGAGAAAAAGAGGAATGGAAATGAAGGATGAAAGAATTGGAAAGGTAAAGGTATAGGTAAATGTAATGGTAAAGGTAAAGGTAAAGGTAAAGGTAAAGGTAAAGGTAAAGGTAAAGGTAAAGGTAAAGGTAAAGGTAAAGGTAAAGGTAAAGGTAAAGGTAAAGGTAAAGGTAAAGGTAAAGGTAAAGGTAAAGGTAAAGGTAAAGGTAAAGGTAAAGGTAAAGGCAAAGGTAAAGGTAAAGGTAAAGGTAAAGGTAAAGGTAAAGGTAAAGGTAAAGGTAAAGGTAAAGGTAAAGGTATCTAAAGGTAAAGGTAAAGGTAAAGGTAAAGGTAAAGGTAAAGGCAAAGGTAAAGGTAAAGGTAAAGGTAAAGGTAAAGGTAAAGGTAAAGGTAAAGGTAAAGGTAAAGGCAAAGGCAAAGGTAAAGGTAAAGGTAAGGGTAAAGGTAAAGGTAAAGGTAAAGGTAAAGGTAAAGGAAAGGTAAAGGTAAAGGTAAAGGCAAAGGTAAAGGTAAAGGTAAAGGTAAAGGTAAAGGTAAAGGTAAAGGTAAAGGTAAAGGTAAAGGTAAAGGTAAAGGTAAAGGTAAAGGTAAGGGTAAAGGTAAAGGTAAAGGTAAAGGTAAAGGTAAGGGTAAAGGGAAAGAGAAAGGGGAATGTCGCTGCGAAGCGGGATGGGTATTTGCTAGTATACTATAAATATCGACGCTTCTAAACAAAACTGTACTAAGTCTGAAAACTGTGTTTTGCAGGAGAAGCTCTCAAAGTTTAAACTCGATATGAAACTTCAGTTGTATGCTAAGTATATTTTCACTTGTACCTTCTGTTTGGATTGAACGATCAACACCAAAACTCGACAGTATCAAAGTTAGGGTACGCTTTATATAAAACCGTAAGAAAAAATAAAAACTTGCTACGTTGTTTTTCATGGCAAGCTCTCAAAGTTTTTATTCTGAAAAAATCACGAGTTGTATTATATGTACACTTTTGCTTATAACTTTTGATTGGATTGTCCGACTGATACCAAAATTAGACAGCATCTAAATTAAGACACGTAGTACTTTAAAACGCCAAAAACGGGGAAATGTACTAAGTCGACTTAGTACACAGAACCAAAAAGTTCACCTACAATCAAAGAGACTGCCACCTAAAAAAGCTATTTGGCCGAGGAGAGGGAGAGGGGACAAAATTGAAGAAATTTTTGCTAGAAATTCTTCTAGATTTTAGCTTGAATTTCTTCTTAAATTTATCTAAAAGGATATCGTCTGAAAACGAGGAGATAACTTCTTGTTTATTAATTTTTTATGTCATTTTGTAAAAAAAATTAAATTGTTAGAAGAAATCTGCTTGTTTTTAGGAGAAAATTTGTATAAAGCAAATCAATAAGGACATCCTCTAATTTTTACTTGAACCTTTTTGAATTTATTAAAAAGGAAAACTTTTTATTTTTAAAAGAGCCCTTATTAATTCAAATTTTGCTTTAAACGTCTTAACATACGTACATACATACATATGTACATATATACTCGTACATACTAGAAGTATGCATAACAGTTATTGCATCAGCCACGTTTTATGCGTGCAATTACATGTTCAAGAAATTAAAAGGGAGAACTTTTTATTTTTAAAAGAGCTCTTATGTATTTCCTCCGTTCGTCAATTTCACTACGGCTTTGCACATTTCTACAATTCTCAAACGATTAATGAAGCACTTGGTATAAAGAGTTTATTATGTCCATCTGCACTTATATGAAATGAAATGTTGCCCTTTGTCTGAATAAGTCCTAGGAAAATACTAGTTGACTAATTATGTTTTCCGATGAAAATCAAGATTCTCTTCTTAATAATATTAAGCAGGGTTTCTTCTTAATTTTACAGGTTATCTGCTAAATTTATGTGAAAAGGTTTCCATATTTATTCTAGGAGTCATCTTCTAAATTTTATTTAATAGGGTTTCATCTTATCTCTTAAATTTTACTGAAAATGATTTCATCTAAAATCCACGGGTCATCTTCTTAATTATATTGAAAAGGTTTTCATATTAGTTTTACAGATTATCTACTTAGTTTTATTAAAATGAAATATCCAGTAATAATAAGACGGGCATCTTATTGGAGAAAAAGCATAGAGAAATCCGCTAAACTTTGTTCTAATTTATAGGGCATTTTAGGTGGTATTTTGGCTCTGTGTACAGTATTGTTTGGAAGCGTCGATATGAGGGTTATAAGTTCGTTTTCAGTTCGATATTCATATTTCGTAGCTACTTCATCGAACGTCAGCCAACATGCCCTTATAGGGTTTAATCCAAAAAAATTAAACATCCCTGAGTTATAATTTTCAAAGGCATTTTTCTCTAACTAATACAAGTATTTCACCATAACCTTAAAAATACAGCAACTCTCACTTCTTAGATGAGTTTTGCACAACCAATTGACCTAGTGGAATGATTCTAGCCTCAGATTCGGGTCTCTTGTTCTCATATACACATGTGCATATGTATGTATGTATGTGTATACATATTTCAAAATAAATATAATTAAAAATAAATTTAAAGTTGCTGCAAGCAAGCCTTGTTAAAACTTGGTAGATACTTTCAATTTAGATGACCCACTTAGGCACTGCAATTTTTAAAATTCATGTGGGAATAGTCGCCTAAACAAATTATTATTTATTCCCTTCATATCTGCAAGCTATTTTCATTGTGTATTCAATACACAAGTTGTGGCCGCTGTGGTGCAGTGGGTAGAGTGCTCGCATGCTATGCCAGAGGTCTCGGGTTCAAACCACGGTCCGAGCCAAACACCAAACAATTTTTCTAATTAGTAAAAATCCGATTATTGGATTTTTTAAGAGCAGCGGTCACCTCTCGGCAGTGGGCGGCATACCCTCCGAGAGTATTTCTGCCATGAAAAAGCTTCTCACAAAAAACGCATTCGCCGTTCGGAGCCGGCATAAAACTGTAGGTCCACCCAATTAGTAGGAAAAACAAAAAGGAGCACACCTCGAATTGGGAGAGAAGCTCGGCCATAAAACTCGTCAGAGTTATAATAGCGCCATTGTATTATATTATTATTATATTATCCCAGCAAACACAGTCTCTAACGTTAGAAATTTTGTCGATATTACCTTAGATAACTAGTGTAATTCTCTATATATTCTCAAATCGATAACTAGGGTTGAAAACTACACTAGAATTCGATTAGCGAGTGATTAGAGAAGGAGCCAAGTCTCACGCCTTTTATCAATTCTCAATATATTTCTGTGATATATTGAATATACATACATATATTGAAATTAGATACTAAAAAATGGTAAAGTTAATATTACCGTAGTACAATGTTTTTCATTAAAAAGTACAAGAAGTACCTTTAATTTAAATAATAAGACTGAATTTTGTTTAAATTTCAGTTCTTATAAATGTGGTAAACATATACATGTCAATATATATAATCATATGCAATTTAGGCACATATTGCGTTAATAAAATCTAAACAATGAAAAAATCATGTAAAAGGAGACAAAGTTTTTTTTTTTTCATTTCAATTGGAAGTATTTGCAAATTCTGATTAGAATCTCATTAGAGAACTACATTAGAATTCGATTCGAGAATTATAATTTTCTCGATTTGAGAATTAGGTACCCTTTTGTTTGAGAACGCTATGATTCTCGATAGATTTTCGAGTCGTCCTCTAACGTTAGAGGTTTGAGAATGAGGCTAGTTCTCGAGTCATTCTCAAATCGATAACTAACCTCAGTGTTTGTTGGGATTATATATTCAATACACAAGTAGCATAAACTTCTCTACAAGATGACCCATAATTAGTTTATCATCATCATACAAACTTGGAAATGGAAATTGTCTCTCACAAAGGCAATCGATTTTCCATTATAAATATTTTCCCCTTTGTGCTGCAACCCTTTTTCATTTATTTTAGCATCCAAATGAATGTGCTAATGTAAATTTACTGAATGGTATATATGTAGTACATATATGTACGTACATATGTATTTGATTATTGGAGCAAAAAGGCAAAAAAAAAGCAAATTAAAGGAAAGACCTACTAATAGAGAGGCCAACTATGGGCAAACTCGTAAATGAATTAAAGACTTCTGGCGCGGCAAGGGGTGGGCAACTAATGGTTTTCCAAACATGAATGTGTTAAAATTATCGAAAGCACATTTTTTAGACTTTATTATAGCAACGTTCATTTATTATATACATAATATGTATTTATGTATGTATGTTTGCATGTTTGCTGATTTGCCTTTTTGTCTGTGCATATGGTTGGAAAACACAAGGCGCGGCTCGACTGGATCAATCACGAGGGCCAACTGCAGCTAATGACCAACGGCGGATACGTGAAAGGAAATTAATTTATTTTTGTTGCTTTTTTCTTCTTTCGATTTTATGGGGCAAGTGGTGTTCCTTACGTTCATACATATGTATCTACAACAAATATTTGTATGTTTGCGAATGAAGCGCAAACTATTATGTACATATATGTATGTACCTAACTACATATTTATTTATTGATTGAAAATGACCCCAATGCCTTGGGGTTGGTATTGGGACAGAGGGCATTCGAGAAATTAATCTAATAAAAATACAAAATTAGAACTACATACATACATACATACATACATACATATGTATGTATATGCATATGTAAATGATTTTGCACGCCAAATAATTTCAGTTTTGAGGCAACAGCAAATGCGGTTATGCATGACCCACTTTTTTTTCACTACACCCAACGCCCTTCGATATGCTGTTCAACCACCTATTTGTACATATGTACATATGTAGTAGGTAGTACATATCTATAGATATGTATGTAAAAACAACGATTATAATACTTAACACTTTGTGGGCATTTGTTGTAAATTATGTACATACATATGTATGTACATCTACACTCAGGGAAAAACAATTATAAAAACGTATGAAAGGGTGCTTAAAATGGGCGAAAACGTATTTAAAAGTGATGTAAATACCAACATTTTTATTTTAAAAATGTTCATTGTAAAATTTTTAAATCAAGAAAAAACATTTTAAATTTAAAAACGTTTATTTTTATTTTAAGCACTATGAGAAAAAAACCATGCAGTGTTCTCTATATCCTTTTCTCTTTCGGATTCGAAATTGTATCCAACGGCATTCTCTTCATTTTCTCTCAATCCGAGTCCCAACTACAAAAATATAGCCTCCGCTTGTTCTCCTCTTCTTTTCTACTTCGCCTTAACTGTTTGCTGTCTTTATTTCTTATTCTCCTTTTTCTTCTTTATTTTATATTCTCCTCCGGATTCGAACCATGACATCAACCTGAAATTCAATCCAACGCCATCACATAGTGGAACATTAAACATTATATTGAATTGTAGTAACCTATTTATACTTCCATTTTCCTCAAAAGGAATCTATAAATTGTATGAATCATTGTATAAACAAAATTAAAAAAAATCGATTCTCATTATTGCTTTTGGTGGATTTCTCACAAAAAAATTTTGAACAAAGAGCGAGTTTTTGAATCAACATTCATTTTCATTTTTAATTTAAGTATGTTTCTTTTTAGATCCAAAATGCATTTTTACTTCAAAAATTTCATTCTTAATTCAAAAACTTCATTTTTAATTTAAAAATTTTCATTGTTAAAATAGAAATGGTTTGGTTTAAAACGTACATTATGAAAACAAAATTTTTATTTTTGATTTTAAAATGCTGTTTTTCCCTGAGTGTACATATTTATGTATGTACATATGTAGTTCATATGGTGGCCCTAGCGCACATTGAAATTAAGGTAACCATGGGCAATGACTGCAGCAGTTCTTAGGGGAGAGGAGAATATTTGTAAAGCAAATATTTTAATGTCATTAGACGCCAGCTTGATTACACCAAACCATAGAAACGAGATAAAAATGCAAAAAGAGTAAGCGAAACTAAATGTATGTACATACATAAATTCAAGCATTTGATACCCGATAGTGAGTTTTGCTAGCAAGAAAGGAAAGTAGCAAACTGCGGTGATTAAATTAGTGTACCTATGTATGTATGTGTGGCCGCTGTGGTGCAGTGGGTAGAGTGCTCGCCTGCTATGCCAGAGGTCTCGGGTTCAAACCACGGTCCGAGCCAAACAAATTTTTCTAATTAGTAAAAATCCAATTATTGGGTTTTTTAAGAGCAGCGGTCACCTCTCGGCAGTGGGCGGCATACCCTCCGAGAGTATTTCTGCCATGAATAAAGCTTCTCACAAAAAATGCATTCGCCGTTCGGAGCCGGCATAAAACTGTAGGTCCACCCAATTAGTAGGAAAAACAAAAAGGAGCACACCTCGAATTGGGAGAGAAGCTCGGCCATAAAACTCGTCAGAGTTATAATAGCGCCATTGTATTATATTATATTATTATGTATGTACATACATATCGCACACTAAATCAAAAAGCGTTACAACTCAAAATTTTTCGAAATCGGGTTTCTTCCATAAATTGGTACACAGAATATATCTCTAGCGGCTGCCAAAAAATCTTTTCCATCAGAGTCTTTTTTAACTGGGAAATAACTATTATACGTAGCCTTTTCCCATATCATTGCCTATAAAAATAAAAAGTTTTTTGCCTCTCCTGAAAATTTTTGAATTTTGAGTTGTAACGCTTTTTGATTTAGTGTGCGATATGTAGAAAAAAAAAGCTCGAAAGCAACAGCTTTATCAGCAACAACTGTTTGGTGTTCTCAAAATGGTTACAGATATGTATGTATGTATGTACTACATTGTATTATTATTATTATTATTATTATTATTATTATTATTATTATTATTATTATTATTATTATTATTATTATTATTATTATTATTATTATTATTATTATTATTATTATTATCATTATTATTATTATTATTATCATTATTATTATTATTATTATTATTATTATTATTATTATTATTATTATTATTATTATTATTATTATTATTATTATTATTATTATTATTATTATTATTATTATTATTATTATTATTATTATTATTATTATTATTATTATTATTATTATTATTATTATTATTATTATTATTATTATTATTATTATTATTATTATTATTATTATTATTATTATTATTATTATTATTATTATTATTATTATTATTATTATTATTATTATTATTATTATTATTATTATTATTATTATTATTATTATTATTATTATTATTATTATTATTATTATTATTATTATTATTATTATTATTATTATTATTATTATTATTATTATTATTATTATTATTATTATTATTATTATTATTATTATTATTATTATTATTATTATTATTATTATTATTATTATTATTATTATTATTATTATTATTATTATTATTATTATTATTATTATTATTATTATTATTATTATTATTATTATTATTATTATTATTATTATTATTATTATTATTATTATTATTATTATTATTATTATTATTATTATTATTATTATTATTATTATTATTATTATTATTATTATTATTATTATTATTATTATTATTATTATTATTATTATTATTATTATTATTATTATTATTATTATTATTATTATTATTATTATTATTATTATTATTATTATTATTATTATTATTATTATTATTATTATTATTATTATTATTATTATTATTATTATTATTATTATTATTATTATTATTATTATTATTATTATTATTATTATTATTATTATTATTATTATTATTATTATTATTATTATTATTATTATTATTATTATTATTATTATTATTATTATTATTATTATTATTATTATTATTATTATTATTATTATTATTATTATTATTATTATTATTATTATTATTATTATTATTATTATTATTATTATTATTATTATTATTATTATTATTATTATTATTATTATTATTATTATTATTATTATTATTATTATTATTATTATTATTATTATTATTATTATTATTATTATTATTATTATTATTATTATTATTATTATTATTATTATTATTATTATTATTATTATTATTATTATTATTATTATTATTATTATTATTATTATTATTATTATTATTATTATTATTATTATTATTATTATTATTATTATTATTATTATTATTATTATTATTATTATTATTATTATTATTATTATTATTATTATTATTATTATTATTATTATTATTATTATTATTATTATTATTATTATTATTATTATTATTATTATTATTATTATTATTATTATTATTATTATTATTATTATTATTATTATTATTATTATTATTATTATTATTATTATTATTATTATTATTATTATTATTATTATTATTATTATTATTATTATTATTATTATTATTATTATTATTATTATTATTATTATTATTATTATTATTATTATTATTATTATTATTATTATTATTATTATTATTATTATTATTATTATTATTATTATTATTATTATTATTATTATTATTATTATTATTATTATTATTATTATTATTATTATTATTATTATTATTATTATTATTATTATTATTATTATTATTATTATTATTATTATTATTATTATTATTATTATTATTATTATTATTATTATTATTATTATTATTATTATTATTATTATTATTATTATTATTATTATTATTATTATTATTATTATTATTATTATTATTATTATTATTATTATTATTATTATTATTATTATTATTATTATTATTATTATTATTATTATTATTATTATTATTATTATTATTATTATTATTATTATTATTATTATTATTATTATTATTATTATTATTATTATTATTATTATTATTATTATTATTATTATTATTATTATTATTATTATTATTATTATTATTATTATTATTATTATTATTATTATTATTATTATTGTTATTATTATTATTATTATTATTATTATTATTATTATTATTATTATTATTATTATTATTATTATTATTATTATTATTATTATTATTATTATTATTATTATTATTATTATTATTATTATTATTATTATTATTATTATTATTATTATTATTATTATTATTATTATTATTATTATTATTATTATTATTATTATTATTATTATTATTAGGGTTTTCCCCAAATGTATGGAGACAAATTGTATGGACCGTGTGGTTACTGAGTTAGGGGGTGACACCGAACAAAGTCGCTCATTTTATTTTTTTTAAGGACCACCCTAATTAATGTAAGTATGTATGTACATACGAGTACCTATACAGTAACTGTGCCAGTGATAATATCTGTCAAAGCGGCTTTAAGCTGGATGGACCCACAATTTCCTTCACTTTTCTTTTTACATTGTGCATACTTGTACCTTCATATGTCATATGTAAATATGTACATATGTAGATATGTGTGTACTTATAGAATATGACCAAGTACCGTATATGTATGAAAAATACTTATGTCCATATAACATAGAAAAACTAATTAGATTGGCCGATGTATGATGTATCTATGTACATATGTATGTAAGTATGTAGCTTTACACCCGGCAGCGACATGTGACTTATGGGACATTTGGAAACGGCTACCTGGCTTTAATTACTAACGTATTCATATAGCAACACATTCATATAAGCATATACACCCACCAAAAAATCTAAGCCTTATTTAAGAATTAAAACAGCAGATTTAAAGGCTTACGAAATAAGGCCTGAAAAGTATAAGGGTAGCAAATTTGTATGGCGTAAGGCTTAAAATAAGGCTGATTTTCCTGTGTTGCTGTAATCAGTCCATAAGGAGTACTTTTTCTCTGAGAGCACACCTTATTCCAAAGGCTTATCCTCCATGCGAAATAAGGCCTAGATAAGTATTAGATAGTTAGGAGCAGACAGAGTGAGTGCATAACAGAAGCAGCGCTGCTAGCGTACTCCTCTTTTAGACCTGATTTGTCAACAATAAGCAAAACTTTTTGCCGGACATGGACATATACATTAGACTGGGTTGGTCCCCATACGAAATAAAAAAGTTGTAAAAGTCAAATTTAAGCTTATGTTGAGAGGTTTAAGGTACACACAAAAAAAAATTTTTTTTGACCCCGCGAAATACCACCGAAATCGTTTTTTTTCTTGTAATTTTGTTATTTATCATCCGATTTTTAAAATTGATACGTCATTGTTTTCGTATTTTGAAGCTCTACACTTCCTTCTAATGTCCTTTTGAGCTTTAAATTCGTTTTCACATAGTTAGGTCAGCTAACTTATTTGTATATCCATGAATTATCCTCTTTGTTTTACCAAATGAAAGTGCTTCAAAATTCATGACAATGTTGCCTTGAAACGGTTTGACTAAATTAATAAACAAAGAAGTTACATCACGACGAATATATAACGTAGCTATTATTTAATTAATTTTTTTTAAGCAATTCAGTATATGTAAAGTTATAAAAGTCCGACCCTAAATTTGAAGCTTATATTGAGAGGATTAAAGACAAAATTTTTATTTTTTTTCTGATCCCGCGAAATTCCGCCAAAATGGTTTATTTCTTGTAACGTTGTTATTTAACATCCGATTTTTAAAATTGATACGACGTTATTTTCGTATTTCGAAGCTCTATATTTTCTTCTAATGGCATTTTGAACTCTGAAGTCAAATAAAGTTACAATAAAAAAACAATTTCGGCGGTATTTCGCGGGATCGAAATTATTTTCTTTTTTTCTTTTTTATTTTATTTATGGTGATTAAATAGCTGACACACTGTACAAACCTTGGTTGAATGTACTATTTATACTCGTACACATACATACATATGTTTGACTGTATAAAGTTCACCTGTGAATATAATTAAACGTTGAACAAATATTAGGTAAATTTGGAGCAAAGGTTTGATGTTCAAGTCATTTTAAGTATATATGTATGAAGATATTATATAACTACATATAAGTACATACATATATTAATATTTATGAACAACGCTGTGAAGTACCTAAAGTGTGTTTCTATGGTAAGTACACACATTTGGAAATAATAAGGAAAACACATGTGCATACATATGTACGTAAATATATATACATATATGTATATACATACATACATAGTTACTTATTTAAAATAAAATTCTCAAATAAGCTGAATTGAAAAACGGATGGGATGAATAGAACGATGACAGCTAACAAGAACAAAGGAAATAACGTCCACTGACACTATTGCCCATAGTGATGTGAAATAAAGTCAATTGAAGTTATTAACTTTTTAAAAGGCAAATAAAATCTGTTGATTTTATTGCTCCTTCAACTGCTTTTAATTTATATATATAGCTACGCATGGTCCGCGTTTCGTCGCGATGCCACTTAGCCGATGCCAGAGTTCCTTTAGTGGTGTAACATCTAGTGGGTGCAATAAAGCAAACTTTGCGCTCTCAATTGGGAAATAACACAAATTTGCCTTATTGCCGTTTGCTCTATTTCATTTTCGAATGGAAATAAGGGCAATTTTTGTCAAATGTACAATTTTGCTTTATTACCCAAAATTTGATACTTATTACCGCTCATGGCCAGGTGCATTAACACAAATTTGTCTTATTGCCATTTACATATGTTTTATTTTTAATATTAAAAAGAATGAAGGTCTTTATATCTACATAGGTAGGTACATACATAGGTATACAGTTTGCAAAAAAAAAACAGCACAGCATACAAACGATTTGGGTTACCTACTTGTTTTCACTTTTGCAACAAAATACCTATTCAATTGTAAGAGAAAAATATTTGTGCGCATAACAACAAAAAATTAAGAAAAAAACATTTGTAGGCTGCTCAAACATACATAAATTGCATATTCACATAAATATTTCAATATTTGTATAAATATATGTAAATACTTCAACAACTATTTACAGCGAAGGTTGAGTGTATAGCTATTTCACGAAAAACCATTTTCGATCATCAGCACTCTTTTCGGAAGTGGATGCACTGGGGATTGAACCCGAGTCCATTCCATCTTCAGCCGCAATGACCCAACGCATAAACACACTCGGCCATTGAGACTCTGTGCAAGCTGTTGGATTTTCCCCACTTTTGCCTTTTTCATTTTCAACATTAACGTTAGTGTGTATATGCTTTTGCATATATTCTCCACAAACGTGCTGAATTTTTGTTGGCAGTTCGCAATGAACATTTGTTGTTGGTATGTATTTTTTTTATATACCAACAACGTTAACAATTTTACTTGAAAGAGTTTTTAGTGCTCAGCACGAAATTTTTATTTTTTTTTTTATGCGTTGGGTCATTGCGGCTGAAGATGGAATGGACTCGGGTTCAATTCCCAGTGCATCCACTTCCGAAAAGAGTGCTGATGATCGAAAATGGTTTTTCGTGAAATAGCTATACACTCAACCTTCGCTGTAAATAGTTGTTGAATTTTTTTCCACTTACCCCAACAATTAAAAATTGAATTAAAAAAATAAAAATTTCGTGCTAAGCACTAAAAACTCTTTTATGTAAATACTTTGAGCATACAGCAAAAATATTTCGAATGCAAATAACACGAACCAGAAATTATTGCAAGCAAAATCCCCACAAAAAAAATAACGCATTGTTGAAATTATGTATATGCATGCATATTCCTACATACATTTTTATATACATAGCTTAATAAGCACTTAAAAGCAAAACGTGCCAGAAACGCAAAAAAAAAAATTCAGCAAAAATTAATGAAATCTGCAAGAGGCATTTTTAATTACAAACAAACACACATATGCAGATGTGAATTGCGTGAACGAAAATGCTCTGAAAAGTATAATACATGCGCTTACTGGCATGTGTTGTATAAATTCATTGATGTATAAACATTACAAAGGTGTTTGGAATTCAGCGTGTTTTGTGTTTACCCCACATTTTTGTCAGCCAACCACACACCGCCTTCTGCAACGAGCATGCAGTCAACTTACGATAGATACCCTGCAAAAATGCGATTAAGCCGGGACGTGGCCGGGATCAATCAAACGGGAGTATGCGACTAATACAAGTTTACATCCCTTTATATGTAGCGCATTGATCGCATTTGTTCGAGCATGTCCTATGAAGAGACTAATTGTACAATTTGTATACCCGAACGGGTACAAATGTAGATCAATCGCTTTCAGCTGGAACGGGTACAAATGTAGATTAGTCCCTTTCATCCCCAACGAGTACAAATGTAGATCAATCGCTTTCATCTCCAGCGAGTACAAATGTAGATTTTTCAAAGTTGGTAGCCAAGGCTATTTTTTATAAGAAACTTTAAAAAATTCTAAATGTTCATGCATATTTTACTTTTGTAAAAAAATCTCAATAAATAAATAAAAAAAAAATTTTAGGTTTTGAGTATGCATTATGTGAGCGTAATGTAAAGAATTTTTCAAAGTCTATTTTAGGTAACATTTTGTTAAAATTATTATTCATCATTGTTATTAAAAGAAAGGGTGTTCAATTGGTTTTACCGATTGTTATACAATTTTATAAAATCCATTGCACATTTTTGTAAAATTTATACCTTTAATGAATCTATGTAGATTTGTAACCGTTGGGAATGAAAGCGATTAATCTACATTTATACCCGTTCGAGATGAAAGCGATTAATCTACATTTATATCCGTTTGGGAACAATTGTTCTACAATTACACTGCTATTCCGAGCGTTACCGGAAAATTACTTTACTGGTAATTTATGTTGCTGAAAATTGTTACCGTCTTTTCAATTGGTATTCTGGCACAAATGGTAACGCTGTCAAAGCATTTCCATACGAACGGAATGGAATCGGGCTGAAAATGGTAACAAAATGTTACCACGTATTGAGGTGGTAACTTAATTCCCTGCTGCCAGAATACGAAAAGGGTGTTTAAAGTACCAGATTCTTCATTTCACCAGTAAAGTAAATTATGTTACCACGCCGGAATAAGGCCGTTAGTCTACATTTATAGCCGTACGGGAACAATCGGGCCCTTATTGTGGACAGATCAATCCGGGACAAATCTCTTTCGGGATTAATCGCACATTTTTTTGCAGGGTATTAATTGTGCACGCAGCAGTGGCATATGTGGAATTTGTGAAAGAAGGGGTCTAGAACAAAATTGTCTAATGTAAGAATTTATATTTGACTTTATGAATAATACATACAGTGACTCCATACATCATAACTACATATGTATGTACATCATTCTCTCTGTTTCAGAAGTTTCAACCAAAATGTGCGCTAAGGGTGGCCATGAAAGCTGTTTTTGCGATATTGGTAAAGGTAAGACTAAGTATAGTATATGTATGTATTTAAGAAGATAGGAGAGAAATACGTTTGAAAATGACCCAAATTATTATACGAAAATGATTGGAAAATTACCCAAAAAGTTTCGAAAAAAAAATTCGAAAATTATCAGAAAACTATGGAAAATTTTTTTAAAAAATATAATGGAAACTAACAAGGAAATTATTAAAATACGATTAATTAAGACTCGAAAACGACTCCAACAAGAAGAGTCGTGTGCAGAATACCATTTTCTACCGACAAAATATTCTTTTTTTTATGATCAGAAAAGAAGCGCATTTATGATTACTTTAAACGTGCAGAGGGGTCGAAAAAGACTGCAATATAATCAATAATTTCATAGAATGCCATGTGGATATGGTTCTCAATTTTTTTTTTTTTAATACCATATCGTTTAAAAACTACGTTTGATTATACGAAAATTTGTGGTGCAATTACAGTGGTTGTAATTCAAAGTGTTAATAATACATTCAGCGAGCTAAATGCATGTTTTTTCTCACTTTGATATTCATAATGCACATCCAAAATGTTTTTAAGAATGTATTGCCTCAGCCTATCATTTCGATTTTTTTATTCAGGAAATGCGCAATCGAATCAGCAAACGTTATCGGCTTTGTTAATTCCCTTAATAAACATAATATTTTAGCACCTTTTCTGTGGGCATTTTCTCTTCCTCTCATTTTTGACAGCAGTCTTGTCCAGAAACCACACCAAGAGCTTTTCTCAGCATATTTTCCCATTTTCAAACGCACCTCTTAAAAAAATGTGTAGTTCGCGACGAGGATTACAGCCCCATAGTGTCTGCCTCCTTTGATACGCCGCTGTACATTATGTGCATGCACAAAGCTGTCTAGGGTTATATACCTAGTAGAGGTGTATGATTGTCTGTAAGCGAAATTTAAGCATTTTCACAACAACAAAAACACTTGCAATCGCATGAATGTGCTGACTACGTAGTCGTGCAACGCATCATCAGCAAAAGGCGGCGCGCAAACTGTCGATTAGTGATGGGCGAGTCCGAGATGTTTTATTCGATTCTCTCGATTGTTGAAACATCTCGAATGCTCTCGATGGTTTTCATTCGTATTCGAGTCAAGTCGTAAATGGCCGTTAGTCGAAACAATCGCTAAAACATCTCGGACTCGCCAATGATTCCTCTCGTTTTCAAAGCAACCCTACATTTCGGACTCGCTGCAAAAAATATATAACATTTTTATTGCCCGCTTGAATATCAAAATTGCTTAAAAAAGCATACAGAGTAGTGGTACAAATCTATTGCCGTTGTTGCTGCTCGTAAAATTAATTTGTTTCGTAAGCGTCTCACTTCAAAAAATTTATTAATGTTTAAATAATTAATTGTATTTATTATGCACGACACTCTCTAATTGTGATTGCAAAAATATAGACGCTGCATTATAGCATATTTTTCAATTTGGTTCATTTATTTATGTATTTGCCTCACTTCCATTAACAATCCTACTTTCTTCATCAACAACCCTCATTCAGTTTATTTTATCAACTAAAACAAATCATCAAAACAACAGCCGGCCCGCCGACTCGGAACATTCGCAAAAACATCTCGCTTGTGTAGCCGAGATGTCATCGAAACAACCTCCGACTCGCCGAATCGGAACAATCGCAAAAACATCTCGGTTGTGTAGTCGAGATGTCATCGAAACAACCTCCGACTCGCTGACTCGGAACAATCGCAAAAACATCTCGATTGTGTAGTCGAGCAGCGAGTCAACTTTTGACTCGATTGTGATTTTGCAACGATGGCGATTCTCTCGATTGTCTAAACATCTCGGACTCGCCCATCACTACTGTCGATGCGGCTCGACTCGGTCCGTCCCAGCTCGTCTTCTTCTTTTCACAGCCCGGATGACTTTCTGTGCTGTGGCATTGGCAACAATGTGACCGCATTTTAGTCACACTTTGTGTGCACCATAATTGAATTTCGTACGTAGTATAATATCTGCTTAACTGCCAGTCACCTTCTTCCGCAGATCTAGATACAAATGTACAAGCAGACATACCTACCTAAATAAATAAATATGTAAGTAGATTTAGATTGCAGCAAACATTTGCCATATATAACTTTATTTTATGCATATAACATACATACATATATGTACATAAGTATGTATATATGTATGTATGTATGTATTTATATTCACAGCAGTACCCTGCAAAAAAATGTGCGATCAATCCCGAAAGAGATTTGTCCTCGATTGATCTCTTTCGAGAACAATCGGTCCACACTTAGTCCCCGATTGTTCCCGTACGGGTATAAATGTAGACTAATTGTAGACAAATTGTTCCCGAACGGGTATAAATGTAAACTAATTGTAGACCAATTGTTCCCTAACGGGTATAAATGTAGATTAATCGCTTTCATCCCGAACGGGTACAAATCTAGATTCCTTAAATGTAGACATTTTACAAAAATATGCAATGTATTTAAAAAATTGTAGAACAACCGGTAAAACGAATTGAACACCCTTTTTTAATAACAATTTTAACAAAATGTTGCCTTAAATCTATATATATAAAAGGAAGTGGCGTTAGTACAAACGCGTATAACTCAAGAACGCCTGCACCGATTTGGATGATTGACACCAATTTAGATTGTTCTCTGGCCAGAATAGGAGAATATCCCATAAAATTCCCGAAAAATTCAAAAAAAAAAAATTTATTTTCCCATACATTTTGTATATATATATATATAAAAGGAAGTGGCGTTAGTACAAACGCCTATAACTCAAGAACGCCTGCACCGATTTGGATGATTCATGCAAATTCAGATTGTTCTCTGGCCAGAATAGGAGAATATCCAATAAAATTACCGAAAAATGCACAAAAAAATATTTTCCTATACATTTTGAGATAGGGATAGGAATAGGGATAGGGATAGAGATATAAATAGACAAAGAGATAGAGATAGAGAAAGAGATAGAGATGGAGATAGAGATAGAGATAGAGATGGAGATAGAGATAGAGATAGAGATAGAGATAGAGATAGAGATAGAGATAGAGATAGAGATAGAGATAGAGATAGAGATAGAGATAGAGATAGAGATGGGCATAGAGATAGAGATAGAGATAGGGATAGGGATAGGAATAGGGATAGAGATATAGATAGAGATTGAGATAGAGATAGAGATAGAGATAGAGATGGAGATAGAGATAGAGATAGAGATAGAGATAGAGATAGAGATAGAGATTGAGATAGAGATAGAGATAGAGATAGAGACAGAGATAGAGATAGCTATAGAGATAGAGATAGAGATAGAGATAGAGATAGAGATAGAGACAGAGATAGATATATAGATAGAGATAGAGATAGAGATAAAGATAGAGATAGAGATAGAGATGGAGATGGAGATAGAGATAGAGATATAAATAGACATAGAGATAGAGATAGGGATAGAGATAGAAATAGAGATAGAGATAGAGATAGACATTGAGATAGAGATAGACATTGAGATAGAGATAGAGATAGAAATGGAGATAGAGATAGAGATGGAGATAGAGATAGAGATAGAGATAGAGATATAGATAGAGATAGAGATAGATATAGAGATAGATATAGATATAGAGATAGAGATAGAGATAGAGATAGAGATAGAGATAGAGATAGAGATAGAGATAGAGATAGAGATAGAGATAGAGATAGAGACAGAGATAGGGATAGGAGAAATTAGGTTTGTCGCGGTGAATATATGTCTCTTTTGTTCAGAGAATTGACAGTTTTATAGCTTTATAGGAATAAATTTTAGGCAGAACAACGTCTGCCGGGCCAGCTAGTATCCTATGAAAAAATCCTTTACATTACGCTCATATAATGCATACTCAAAACTTACAATTTTTTAAATTTATTTATTGAGATTTTTTTACAAAAGTAAAACATTATATAATCTTTCTTTAAATATGCATGAACATTTACAATTTTTTAAGGAAAAATCTACATTTGTACCCGTTCTTGCTGAAAGCGATTGTTCTACATTTGTACCCGTTGGGGATAAAAGCGATTAATCTACATTCGTACCCGTTCGGTATGTTAGTGATTAATCTACATTGGTACCCGTTCGGGTATACAAGTTGAACCATTAGTCTCTTCATAGGACATGCTCGAACAAATGCGATCAATTCACTCCATATAAAGGGATGTAAAATTGTATTAGTCGCATGCTCCCTTGCGATTGATCCCGGACACGTCCCGGATTAATCGCATTTTTTGCAGGGTACATATCACTATGTATGTAGATATGTACATCCATTCGTGGTTTTCCATTTCACACCCGTTTGCCGTCTGGAAGGTGAGACACGTTTAAGCATCGTGGCGACGATAACTCGACTTGTGTGATGGTGTCTCGTCTTATTTGTTGCTGCTCTAATTGTGTGATGTTTCTTGTTTGAAGTGTTGGCGTGGAGGCGGAAAGGTAGGGCAGGGGAGGTGCACTGAGCTGAAATTGGCGCATTGACTTTTTAAAAACGTTTGAAGTCATTAATGTTTTTCTTTCTTTCACATGCTTTATGCCACGTTGCGCCATGTGGCGCCACGAAAATGTGCGGCGCAATTACAGCGGTTGTAATTCAAAGTGTTAATAATACATTCAGTGAGCTAAATGCATGTGCTCCCTCTTTGTGTGTGTTTTTGTTTGTATTGTGGGAAACTGTGTGAAGCTTCACTTTGATATTATACATACATATGTACATATGTAGATATGTACGTATGTATGTGTACGGACATCCTAATGGAAAAAATTACTTCAGAAAGCTTCCATTCTTAGACTAAATATTATTCCAAGAACTTTTTATAAACGAGAAAAAAAAACAAAATAAACAAAAAATCGCGGTCATCACTGTGTACCCTAAATCAAACGCACGCCGTCAATTTACTGTCAAAAATTTCTCATGCCCATACAACTTGTATGGGAGTAACCGAAATTGAACGGCGTGCGTAAAAAGCAAATTCGACGCCCAATTTTTGTTTTGCGTGACAGTTGAAATTAAGCATTGTGGGTGATTGTTTGCAAAAAAATTGACACTTACTTTTGATATCGTGTCTGTTAGGTACATATTCCACAAAATAACAAGATTTTCTCTGATTTTCTGTATTTTTCTATTTCTTTATCTGAACACGCACGCAAGTCAATTTCGGTTCAACGCATATGAAAAATTTGCGTGCGTGCGTTAAATTGACGACTTGCGTTTGATTTAGGTTACACAGTCAGAGCGCTATCATTTGTGCGTTGAGATCAAACGATTTACTGGCAGTGATGGTGACTCTCCGAAGCCCACTCCCAATTAGGTATACATATGCAATAGTAATAAAAAGCTTTACTTTTTATCTCTGCTACTAGGTACCTACTAACATTTTAAAGCATCTATTTGTATTCACGTATTATATGATACCCTTACACAATTTTTTCAGCTAGCAGCTTCCTTAATTTGATATCCACATTGTAATATTTAATTAATTTTAACCAATTTCCTTGAGCTAAAAAATTTCAAACAGGTGGCAACCATGAAAAAAAATTTGTTCTGCAATGCATAGTTTGTTTGTTTTTTTTTTTAAATATACGCGATATGCTATCACGCATTTATTTTATTAATTTACTTAATACAATTTTTTTAAGAAGGTGGCAACCTTAACAAATTTATTTTCAGCGATCAGCCTCTCCAAACTCCTTTAATTTAATACTCATATTGCGATATTTAATTGATTTTAACAAATTTCTCTAAGCTAAAAAATTGTAAACCGGTGGCAACCCTGAAATATACATACATGGTAGTTATGTTATAGCACATTTATTTTATTAATTTACCTAATTAAAATTTTTTAGGAAGGTGGCAACGCTAACAAAAATATCTTTAGCGTTCAGCTTTCAGCTTTCTTACACTCCTTTAATCTGATACCCAGATTGTGATTATTAAATGATTTTAATAAATTTAGTTGAGCTTAAAAAAAATCAAACTGGTGGCAACACTAAAAAGATTTTTTGCAGTGGAGAATTTGTTTATTTTTTCCAAATATACGCGATATGCCATAACACATTTATTTTACTAATTTACTTAAAAATTTTTTAGGAAGGTGGCAACTCGTAAAAAAAATATTTCCAACGATCAGCTTTCTTAAATTTCTTTTATTTGATACCCATATTGTAATATTAAATTGATCTTTACAAATATTATTGAGCTAAAAAAATTCAAGCAGGTGGCAACCATAAACAAATTTTGTTTTGTAATGCATAGTTTATTGTTTTCTTTCGAAATATGTATGTATGTATATGCGTTAGGCTATCACAAATTTATTTTATGAATTTACCTAATTAAAATTTAGGAAGGTGGCAACCCTAAAAAAAATTTTTCAGCAATCAGCTTTCTTAAACTGCTATAATTTGATTTTGATGTGGCCGCTGTGGTGCAGTGGGTAGAGTGCTCGCCTGCTATGCCAGAGGTCTCGGGTTCAAACCACGGTCCGAGCCAAACAAATTTTTCTAATTAGTAAAAATCCAATTATTGGGTTTTTTAAGAGCAGCGGTCACCTCTCGGCAGTGGGCGGCATACCCTCCGAGAGTATTTCTGCCATGAAAAAGCTTCTCACAAAAAATGCATTCGCCGTTCGGAGCCGGCATAAAACTGTAGGTCCACCCAATTAGTAGGAAAAACAAAAAGGAGCACACCTCGAATTGGGAGAGAAGCTCGGCCATAAAACTCGTCAGAGTTATAATAGCGCCATTGTATTATATTATTATAATTTGATTTTTAATTTATGTTTATTAATTTTATTTTTTGTTGGGGTAAGTGGAAAAAAAATTCAACAACTATTTACAGCGAAGGTTGAGTGTATAGCTATTTCACGAAAAAGCATTTTCGATCATCAGCACTCTTTTCGGAAGTGGATGCACCGGGGATTGAACCCGAGTCCATTCCATCTTCAGCCGCAATGACCCAACGCATAAACACACTCGGCCATTGAGACTCTGTGCAAGCTGTTGGATTTTCCCCACTTTTGCCTTTTTCATTTTCAACATTAACGTTAGTGTGTATGTATATGCTTTTGCATATATTCTCCACAAACGTGCTGAATTTTTGTTGTAGGCAGTTCGCAATGAACATTGTTGTTGGTATTTATTTTATGTATATACCAAACAACGTTAACAATTTTACTTGAAAGAGTTTTTAGTGCTTAGCACGAAATTTTTATTTTTAATTCAATTTTTAATTGTTGGGGTAAGTGGAAAAAAATTCAACAACTATTTACAGCGAAGGTTGAGTGTACAGTCGAGTCTGGATATAGTGAACTAATTTTTGCACGGCCTGTTCATAGTATCCAGGCTGTTCACTATATTAAGGTTGACATTTTTTTTTTTAAATAACAAGTTTATTTGATAAAAATTCATGTCTGTAAATGTAAGATTAACGTATCATTGGAATTGATTAATACTTTGGAAAATACAAATGTTTATTTAAAGAATTCGCGAATAGATGTTTGCTTCTTGCGTTCGGAAAGTGATTTTTGGACCGCTTTCTTGCGCAGGCTTGTCAATGCTAGTATGCCAGCAAATCAGTAGTGTTGCGGTCATGCAATTACGAGAATTTTTTTATTCCCGAAATTGTGGATTTGGCACACCATACGTATTTGCCAAGGATGAAACACTAGTGCCTCTTTCGATTTCCCCAACAATTTCAGGTTTTTGCTTTAACGAAAGGAATTTCCTCGCAGGCATAATAAAACTTAGATTATTAACACGCAAAAACTTTTAGAAACAGATAAAAGAACACACATTCA
Source organism: Urophora cardui (assembly GCA_960531455.1). Taxonomy (NCBI): domain Eukaryota; kingdom Metazoa; phylum Arthropoda; class Insecta; order Diptera; family Tephritidae; genus Urophora; species Urophora cardui. Next base: position 143,416,031 of record OY482672.1, read on the forward strand.
CTCAGAAGCGGTCTGCATCCGACAGGAAGCAAATAAACACTGGCATCAAATGGAATCAGATTTTCCAGGAATAAACATAAAATAAGCATTTTCGAGAATACCCGATCTTACATACATATTTCTGGTTAATTTTTGTTTTTTGTTTGTCACTTCATGCTAACTTTTGCGTTTAAAATTTTGTTCACTATTTAGAGACTTTCGATAGTTCACTATTTAGAGTACTCCATGTAAATATTTCGGTGTTCACTATATCGAGGTATTCACTATAGCGGGGGTTCACTATATGCAGACTCGACTGTATAGCTATTTCACGAAAAACCATTTTCGATCATATTTTCGTGAAATAGCTATACACTCAACCTTCGCTGTAAATAGTTGTTGAATTTTTTTTCCACTTACCCCAACAATTAAAAATTGAATTAAAAATAAAAATTTCGTGCTAAGCACTAAAAACTCTTTCATTTTATTTTTTATTTTATTCAGTTAAGAATTTTCAAACCGGTTGTAACCCTCAAAAAATGCTTGCTTTGCATTGAGTTTCTACCTTTTTCCGAAAAAATACACGATATGCTATAATATGTTTTATTTTATAAATTTACCTCATTGGAATTTTTTTAAAGGTGGCAACACTATTTTTATTATTTTTTTTTTCTGGTGAACATTTTAGGCCTTCTAAAGGACTGACGACAAATTAAAAAAGGTGGCAACCCTACATAAAAAATAATAGGTTTTGTTCACAACATGCATAGGTTCGTGTTTACTCACAGACGTGTATGTTATGTAGATTGCAACCCAAACGACACAAAAAAAAATTTTCAAAATAACTACCTAGTCATTCATTCATATCAATTTGCACATTAAAATAAAAAAATGCAAATTGATTTCGCAATGAATGGAAATTAAGGTACGTATGTATATATGTATGTACATACATATGTACATATGTATGTATATCTAGGTGCCTCTATATGAATTTAACGACTTTGAACCATTTAAATTTTAATGCGATTCGTTAACTTTCACAAATTTGTATGAGTTGGCAGAGCGGAATTTTGTGTATCGCATTTATATTTGTAGATTCTCGCTTTATATGTACATATGTACATATGTACATACATATTTACTTATATGTTTAATTCAATTTTTTATTGAGTGCAATGCATTAAACAGCACTCCTTAATATGAAATTAGCCTACAAATGTATGGGTCTTAAAAAAAATTATTATAGTCATGCGCATAAATAATTTGTATATGTGCATATTTATAATGTCATATATACCCTACATACATACATATGTATATGGTTATTTGTTTATACATATAACCGTGACTTCATATATATAGTTCTGTAGGTACATACATATATGTATGCCTATAAGACTATTAAACATTTGCATATGTTTATATGCTTGTCAAATTTGTTTTGCTCATTATTAAACACACACAAAAAGACAACGCAATGATTTCCAAAGTTTCCAATCGATTCGAGAAATTAATGCAAACCATGCCTTTGAAATTAATTAGTATTTTGTATACTAAACTAATATTGACAGTGCGTGCATAAATATGCATACGTAAATAAAAGAGTAAGTTTACCTTAAAACATTTTTCAAAATATTTATTTTGCGAATTAAAAAAGCGATGTGTCATACTTTCCATCGAATTTTGTTTTCAGCCCTTTTTAGGTGTTTATGAATCTAAAATGTGTAAATATGCTAATCAGCTTATATACAAGTTGACTTTGGAAAAATTTCACTAATACCTTAAGCACCCACGACAAATCAACAAAGATGTACATATGTACGTAAACAACAATTTATGAAGCTTATTCCATATACAGTTATCCCCATTAGAACTTATTTTTTATGGAAGCATCTCTTTTCCAAGTCACGCCTTTTTTAACACTGTAACACAAAATGAGGGTTGTTGTTTATGGGGCTGAATAATTCCCACACAGTACAAAAGACCACTATCCATATAGTAAAATCCCCAAACCATGTTCCTTCTTGAGGTAAACATTTTTTATGGAAAAGATGAGTGACTTGTATTTGTTCGTCGAGCGCGAACTTTACTTTTCAATTGCCTACTTAATCCAAAGTATCTAGTAGATGCTTGTTGGAAAGTGTGATTCTTCGTTTCGATTTTTTGCTGATTCCCAGATAGACGAAGTCCTTAGGTTAGTGTAGTGTAGGTTGGTCAGTATACGGTGATACCTCACATAAACCACATATGGTCTTTAGTGTTGCCAACAGTGTACTGGAGGCGTTATATTAAACTTGGAAAGCAGGACTTCACAAGTTTTAGTATTTTGTGTATTTTCCGATCCGGACAAGAAGTGTGCAGAACCGAGGCAGTTAAGTCGCAGTCTACCAAAAGCTAAACATCGACAGAGAAGAAGTTCCAGAGTATCAACAGCATCGGATTCATTGCATGACGTGCACGCCTGACTCTGCACCAGTACATTTTCGAACACATGAGATGGTGTGAGACAGTGATCTGTTAGTATGCCAACCGCCAGTCACCAGTCTGCTCTATGAAGTGTGAGTAAATAGTTTGCAGATTTTACGTTTTATGACCGATGCATGATTTTGGCGAACTTGCAGGTTGGCAAGGTCTTCCACAGGGAATCGTCTGTAGGTACGTATCAATGCCTGATCTATTTGAGCTTTATCGTAATTTAGAGAGAGGAAGATGTTTTACACATTCTGAGGAGGTTTGTGCATAGCACTCCTGTTGTACATAGACTAGAGAGCCTCTGTACAACCTCTAACTTATTTGCATACGCCTTTTTATCAAGTACCGTCCACAAGCCCAGAATTCCGTATTACCAAGTTTTGTCAAGTTCCCCGCTGCAGGCATACAGCGCATTGGTGGCTTTCTTGACTCTTTCCTCCACGTTAAATCTCCACGTCAGCTTGCTGTACAATATTACTGCCAGATATTTCGTGAATGATTTCATGGTTAGCGTGTGATTGCCCAGTTTAGGAGGAGTCCACTGCATTACCTTACACTGACGAAGTCCTTAATGGTTTCAAATTTGTGATCTTTCTGGTCTTCATCTTCTCCTCGTTGACTGCCAAACCCATTCAGTTAGCCCATTTGTAAAGCTTGGAGAAGGAACAGAACATACAGCGCGATTGTAAAGAATTACCTTATATAAACTGCGAGCCGCGTGTACCGTGACGCAGAAGGGTGACAAAACAATTGTTTTTTTTAATGTCACCTGGTTAATTACTACAAATTCGAATGAGTTTTTAATTGCATTGTGTGTTTATTTAAAGAGAAATGGTATTACCTTTGAATGTGTCATTCAATCAGGGATGCCACTTTTGGGCTTTTCCTACCAAAACTGGTAGGCTTTATACCTTTTGGTAGGTTGGTAGGACGATTTGAATTTTGGTAGGTTTTTGCTCCGTTCAACTAACATCATTGATTTGCCACAACACTGTTGAGAAAACGTGTCTTTTCAGTAGAGCTTTGTCACAAAACTCTGCTAAATAGAAACATTTTCTTAGAGCTTCTATACTTTCCGGATACTCATTGACTTTGTCCGAATATACATACATATCTCTTCTCAGCCGTCCCCACATTGGCCTCTAGCTGGCATAACAACACACCACTGCCTCATGAGCATCCATGGAACGCGCACAAACAATTTCTGTCGCATCTGCAGGGATGATGAAGTATAATGCGTAGGGCACTACCTATACTCTTGCCCCGTCGAAAAATCTTCTAACATTTCCTTGAGGATCAGTTGCTTGCCCTCATTATTTCTCAAATGTTATTCCACAAAATGTAAATCCTGATTTCCTCCAACCTGTCCGAGTATGGCTTTGTTCAGAAACTCAGTTTGAAGCGCAACCTGCATTTGTTGTACAAGCATAAAAGTAAATTTTTCAAAAAAAAAAATAATAATAAACTTTTTTTATTTTAAGCGGTAAAAAAACAAGTGTCCGGTTACTGCGGGGTGGTCGGTTACTGGCACAGTTTCCCTAGATGAATTTGTTGAATATGGTTAAATCTCATATTTAAAAAAAAAAAAAAAATTGGTAGGCTCGACGTCATTTTGGTAGGTTTTTGGTAGGAAAAAAAATTTCTTAGTGGCATCCCTGCATTCAATGCCAATGCAATAGCTTTTTTTATACGCTAAATCTCACTTACCTTTGCTTATTATACTTAGGTACTTCCGCTCAAGTCCTGGCAAACCCAATTTACTTGTAAAAGCGCTCACAATCAAACAAACCAATGCTTTGCTACAAAAAGTGGTTGCTTTACGAATTTTCTATTTGAATTCTTTTGGGTTTTTTTGTTTCAAACAAACTCGGACAAGTGAGACTCGCTTGAAAAGCACACCAAAATAGACATAGGTATATAAAAGAAACTATTGAAATTGTAACATTGTGAAATCTCTATTCAAAATTAAGATTTTGCTGTACTTAATTTATGTGCAGTAATATTTTATTTTTCATTATCAAAAATGTGTAATTAGAATACACAGCAATATGGCATAGTAGCTATGTAGATGGCCCTGTGTTGAAGGACATTGAAAGGGCGAAATAAACTACTCACATACAAAATCACGTCGCGTGTGAAGTTTAATCAAATGAAATGAAATAAATGCAAAAAATAAAATAAAATAAATTGATGTGTTATCATAATTTTGAAATGCGAACTTAACAATGTGAGCTAATTGTATGGTATAGTTGCTTGTACAATGTATATACATACATATATATTTCATATTTCCACACTTCTTTATAATTAGGGCAACAGAAGATATGCAAATGCATATTTTTCTGTTGCAGTCCTATTTGCATATGATAAATATATATCGGCGTTTTAGCTCAAGACGAAGAGAATAAGCCTAACTTGTTAGGGCATATTTTCGCATATTTAGGTCAAAAGGCTTATTTTTGCATATCTTGACTTATTTGCATATTTTTGGCATATCTATTATATAAAAATAAGTCGCATTTTCCTCCCTGATGATTTAACTCCAGAACGGCTGGACTGAATTAAACGAAATTTTGCACGTAGTTTTCGATTGAGCCCGACATGGTTTATGGCCAAAAAAAAAAAGTATAAGAATACGGGAAGGTTTTGGAGATATTCCACAAAATGGGTAATGCAGGGTAACCCTATAACGGGTTCGTACGATATGGGTATCAAATGAAAGGTGTTGACGAGTGCTTGAACATGCTGTAGTTATTGGTCCCATATAAGACCCCGTATTCGAGGTATTTCCTGAAATATGAACCAAGTGTGACCCCAAACGGGTTTTCTACAAAATGGGTATCAAATAAAAGGTGTTGGTGAGTATTTAAAAAAGAGGTAATTTTCAAGACTCTATGCGACCCGTTTTCCGAGATATCGACCAAAATGTGGACCAGGGGTGACCATAGAAAATCTGGAGGGATAGAATAGGCATAGGGATAGGGCTAGAGATATGGATAGGGATAGGTATAGGTATATGGGTAGGGATAGGGATAGGGATAGAGATACGGCAACACGATATTCTAGGACTATTCCTTTAGGCTTTATAGGAATAAATTTTAGGCAGAACAACGTCTGGCGGGTCAGCTAGTTTTGCTATAAATTCATATTTTAGCATAGTATGTATTTCGTCGTATTTTTTCATCTCCCTCGTAAAATTGTTTTTATTTAAATTTTGTACTCTGGCAACTTTGTTTTGTATAGGCGCATACTATTTGCCATTCCTCTTTGTGTGACAAGTTCAAGGCGAATTTAATAATTTTCGCAATGCTTCATTCAAATGTGCTACACGAATCAGCTGTACATACATAGGCATACGTCAGACGGTCAATGTATATTGATGCAATCCGTGGATCGCGATTCATATTGATAGTGTAGCATCGAGTATTGATGGCTCGCGGATCGCAATATTGGCAATAAATGAATTGAAAGTGAAAGTGCGAAAAGGACGGAAGTAAAATATCTTGAACCTCAGAGCGAGAAAAATATCGCAATATTCATATTGAACGTGTAGCACTACACGCTACACAGTTACTGAAATTCTTACTTTTAAAAACGCCCCGATACCTTCAGTTGACGTGGAAAGATCTTTTTCTACGTTTAAAAACTTCCCGCGACAATCGACATAGTTTTCTATTTGAATATTTATCGCAAAATTTTGTAATTTTGCAATTTGAATAAATAAGTATGCAACTTGATTATTTTTTAGGGAAATACATTAATTTTCCAAATCCCTTCTTTAGAATTTCTCCCAATTATTTTATGTTACAACAGGTATATCTTAAAAGTTTGAAATATCTAAGTGAAACGCCGAAACAACTTAATTTTTGCCTGTATAATACAATGACGTATTCAGAATATCCGTAATAAATTTTGATTTCGAGATATTTAGGAAAGAAGTTTAAGATCTGAGTGAATTCTTCGTCGTTTGTAAACTTTACCCAAATTGCTTAAATTTTGTGATAATGTTCGGTTCAACTCAAATAAATCTCAAAATTTAATTTGAGTATCCTCAACTACATTTCTTTTAACAAATGTAAAAAAATTTTTTAGGGATGACTATCTAAAATCAAAATTGCGGAGGGTCAAACTTCATTTTAGAACTATGCTCCTTTGGACTTTTTTGTTTAGAATTGACCAGAGAATGCAGCTGTGCCCGAAACAAAGTAGGTTTTTTCCGTCAGTACAAATTGACCCGCCCTAATATATATAGAGTTTCGTATGTTAAAATACTTGTTTTCTCTTGGTAACGAAGATGTGTTTCGCAAATGTGAATTTTTTTTATTTATTTCGTACCTATAAAATGTACCTTTAGCTGGGTATCCACTTCATAAGAAATTGCTCAAGAAAAAATTGGCATTTATTTCTTAAGTAATTTTGACGTTTGATTTTTTCTTCAAGAAATATATACAATCGTATATATTTCTTGGCAAAACCAGCATTGCCAACCTCATTTTTCGTCAAAAATTGTAATAGATTTTCTTGTGAAGTGGATACTGCCTAAAGAAAATTTGACACAAGAAAATTTCTTGACCATTTCTTAAGCGTTTTTTATATGGAGTTTTAGCATTTCTTGTGATGTGGATACCCTGCTTTTAATAAAAATAATTTTTGTTACAAAACGTATTATAATTTAATAAAATGTGAATTTTTTATTTCGCTTTTGTGCCTATAAATACAAATGTACCTTTAAAAAAAATATTTTTATTACAAAAAGTGTTCTAATTTTATTTAAAACTAATTTTTGATATTTGTCCGGGCCAGGGTTTGAACCTGGAATCTCTTGCATGAGCACACAACCTACAATGCCGTATATCTTTTTATTAAGTATATAAAAAAAAATTTTAGGGGCATATTTTCGGTGCTTAAACCAAGTTTTAAGAGCATATTTTTAGCGCTTAAAATATATTTTTAAGGACATATTTTTAGCGCTAAAAACGAATTTTTTAGGGCATATTTTCTGTTGCCCTATTTATAATTATACTCATCTATACATATAGGACGAGTATGTGTCCTATGAAAACTGAGAAGCCAATTGATACCAATCTTAATCTTTCGATGTACACATGTACATATGTACGTATACCTACATACATATATGTATATGCACACACAGTTGATTTGCGCCCTTAACAAAAATGCAAAAGGACAATTTTTCATGCTTCCCCAGAGAGCATATTTAAGATTTTTCGGAAATGAGGAAACCCTTAAAAAAAGAATGGCTTTCCATATCGAAATAAGATATCGTAATAAACGTGAATAAAATTTTATATAGGTATGTATGTACATAGTACATGTGCACGACCAGTGGCGGATCCACGGGGAGGGGGGGGGGGGTTTTGGTGGTTCAAACCCTTCCCCCCTTGTGGTTTATCATAGATCCCAAATTAATGCCTTTATAGATTCTGCGCCCAAATTTCCCAAACTGATCAAGGAAAACTCTATCATTCCAAAAGCAATGGTTGGATAGGTTTAGCTGTCAAAACTCGACATTTATTTTCGTTTATTTTCAGATTATATTTTATATGCACATATCCACAAGGTGAAACAGGTACAATTGAATCAGTTCATTAAAATAGTTGTCCTTGTAGGCAATAATAACATACAATTACAACTTATAGTTAAATTGAAAATACCCGAAATTTAGAGGAATTAAATCTAATACAATAAGCGCGTACTATATTGTTTGACATGCACAATGTAAATGGCTCGTTGGCGTAGCTGTGGCGCCTTTGATTCGCCTGTGGCTTGTATTTTTCTTGTTTTTTTTTTATTTATTTAAAAATTAAAAAAATATTTTAAAATTAATAAAAAATATATATTTTATTCATGCATACTGGGCACACCACATAACACGTGCATAAAATCAAATTTGTCAAATGCTATTCGCAAATTGCCAGATCGCAAATTTATTTTCTTTTCTTTCTTATCCCTATTTTTATCGGGATTGTACAGAATTAATTTGGTCAGAAATGTCTGAATCGTTGGAGAAATTGCCTTTTTCAGAGGCATTTCGCAATTCTTGTTTAAATTAACCTTTTAAAAATTTGAGTATATAAAAACAAGAACTTAAATAAAGTAAAAATTCTATTAAAAATATAAATACATATAACCAAAACACATACATATCGCTAGCTTAGAGTGCAAATTGTGTAAGTTCATTTTTCAACCTTTGTAGGAGAGACAAAAAACACAAAATAAAAAAATTTCAAAATGAAAAAAAATTTTCTGTTCATATAAAAATTTTGGACTTACACAATTTTCTTCTCTTTTTGGACTTACACAATTTGCGTATCACTGAGTAACAACGAGTAGAAATATGACAAGTATCACAGACTTGTTTAGCGTGGTGCGTGTTTAATTTTTCTAGCTTTCTACACTTAAAAACACTTTTTCATAAAAATGGACTTACACAGTTTGCACTCTAAGCTAGCGATATATTCTTATTTATTTTGGCTTTAAATGCAAGGGTAAGTGAAATTGATGATCAATTTGCCACCAATACCATACGATACTCACTCGCACGTACCAATGCAAAAATATACATACATACGTTACATGTTATTTAGAACTTCAATTGAAATCTCCTGCACTTTATGTGATGACATACATATTTAGGGGATTCACAAAGTGTCATAAAGGTCATATGTCATATTAAAATATTGTACGAAAATAGTTAAAAAAGCTTTTCCGAAGCCATGTGAAGAAGTAAACAAAAGCAGCTGATCAAATAGCACGACCCCAAAACATATCGTGCAGAGTTGTATTTATTTAGTACACATACAACCTAGAATGCAACCGCAAAATTTTATGACTTATGACGATATGACGTAATATGACAGGTTGTGAATCCCCTAATTGTTAATTTGGAGGGTTTTCAGTTTGGTGTTTTTAAGGTGCGGGAAATGGCGCAACTAGTATATAGAATAATAATAGTAGGTGGTATTAGTCCATATTTTCACCAGCGTCTGCCCTTAAAAAACATCGTCCAAAAAAATAAATGTTGAAACCCCCACCCCCCCTTGCCGAAATCCTGGATCCGCGCCTGTGCACGACTGTGCATAAAGTAATATGAATGCGTATAGAAATCACAAACAGGCAGGGTAATTATGATGAAAAATTCATTCAATTGGCGTGTATAATAAATCTTTTGGAATTAATATGTACATACATACTCGTACAAATGTATGTGTTTAATCTTTTGAAATGCCCCCAAGGTACCTACAAGTTTTTGCAAAACGTGGACACAACAAACTCGTTTGTATTTTGTGCATGCGAAAAGATGGGGAATATTACGGGTAGGTATACCTACCTAAACAAAATTATTGTTCATTTTTTAATTTGTATGTAAATATGTATATTCATACATAAGTACATATGTATGTATGTATGTATAAAAATAATTAAGCATATGCATATGAGTATATACATAAATTTATTTTAAAACAACGTACAATTGAACTGCTTGCCCTTAGATAATATGTAAAGTTGGTGTGTAACGACGGAAATACTTACTTACTTATTTAATTGGCACGTAACCGTCTATAGACGATTTTGGCCGAGTCCAACATAGCACGCCAGCTATTTCTGTTTCGTGCAGCGTGGTCTCATATGGGAATACCTAGGGAGTCAGCATCACTGTCCACCTGATCTTGCCAACGCAGTGGAAGTCTCCCATTTCTTTTGCGTTCAGCGGGTTCCGACAGAAATACTTTCTTGGCCGGAGCACCTTCGTCCATTCTCACGACCTGCCCAGCGCAGCCGCTGGATCTTTATTCGCTGAACAATGTCGATGTCTGCGTACAGCTCATTGTTAAATCTCCGTCGATACTCGCCCTCGCCAACACGCAAAGCTCCATAAATCCTCCGAAGAACTATCCTCTCGAATACTCAAGCGCCATCTCATCTGCTTTTGATATAGTCCATGCTTCTGCGCCGTACATGAGGACTGGAACGATGAGTGTCCTGTGACTGTCCTGACGTCGGAAATAGCCAAGGACAATCGCTTTTGAGCAACTTTGGTATATGTACATAGAAACATTGGCAAAAATATATGGAGCATATGGAGTTTGATGAAAATTAGACGGAGATGCTCTTCCAGCTAACAGCGTGCTCCCTTAAAGAGCTTCGCAGTGACGAAAAATGTTTTTATATTATAATGCGTCTTTCCCTTTCTCCTTTTCATTTTCTTTCTCTTTCGCTATTTCTCTCTCTTTTTCTTTCCCTTTCCCATTCCGTTTCCCTTTATATTTTATTTCCGTTTCTTTTGTCGCTTCTTCTGTTTTGTTTTCCCTATCCAAATACAAGCAAATACATATCCTTTTTCCTTCCTCTATCGCTCCCGCTTACCGCTCCCTATTGTTTCTCCCTGTCTTACTTCGTCTCTCCTTTCCTCTCCCATCCAATTTCCGATTCATTTTCCCTCCCCCGTTTCTAGCCCTTTCTCCCTTACCTTCCACCACTATTTCTTCTTTCCGATGAGAGCTTTATATAGAAGCCCTGATTTCCACTTTTCATAAATATCATTTTCCCGGCCAACCAGAGGATTCTGCACAGTGCTCCGTTAGGACCCCCTAAGCCCTATTTTCGAAGTCCTAAAACGCTCTTTCAGATAATCCTCAAAGACTCCGTGCGGACTCAAACACTCCTTTGAGGATCTTTTTCGGACTCCTTTTTCACTCCGCATTTGGAGCTCTCCGTCAAGGGTTATTTTGGGAGTCCCATTACGCTCATAACTCGGAGCGCTCCGTACTTGCTTAGCTGAGTTGGGAGTCCATAAAGGACACACAGATACACTTTCAAACGCCCACTGAAAAAAATTTAGTTTTTATGAACATCTGTTTGTAAACATGTACATATGTATGTATGTATGTATGTATGTAGGTACCACAAAAATTAATTTATCACACACTTGTGAGTTTTGTGACAATATCAACATGGATCATGGAGTGTCGTGGATAAAAGATAGTTTCCGCTTGTGGTATTTTTCTTCAAAAAAAAAAATAAGAAATATCTAAGTAGAACTGAAATTTGAACCGATTCCACGAAAACTGCTTTGTAATGTACGGGGGGCTTTGGGTAAGATAACATAAGCAAGATTTTCGAAAATAAATTGCATGCTATTAGGAATTCATCAATTCGAGTGAATAAACCAATAAACATTGTGGTGAGTGTTCGCAAAGAAGCTGCAATATCCAATACCTATGTTTATATCGAGCGGAGAACGAATCTTATGCTAGCCATACACGGTGCGACCGTTGACCCAACTCGGTTGCAATCGAGTTGGACTGTTTGCCTACATACAGTGCAATTTATTGTACAACCTTGTTGTACAATCTCATTTTGTAAAAAATTACTTTGAGTGAAGATGGAATAGGATAATATTGCGCTTGTAGGAAGAAGAAGAACGTACAGCAAAAGTACGATTAATTAAAAGTAAACAAAATTGTAAAAAAGTGGTTCCTGCGAGCTTTCCATTTTGCGTTATTTATTCTACAAATATTTATGTTTTTTGTGTTGAATTCGCTTATTTTTACTTATTTTAATTTGATGTGTTCACTTAAAGAATTCTCGTAAAATGAAATGTTGAACAACATACCCCCAAACGATGCAACCAAGTTGCACAACTTGCCAAAAAATCAAAAATTTTTGATTTTTCGTACAACCGATACACAACTTCATACAACAGCCCCAAAAACGTTGCGATTTCGACCGCAACTGGCGCAAGTTGTATAAAAAATTGCAAGGTGTGTGGCTAGCATTATAACCGTATTTGATTTTAAAACATTCATAACATGTATGTACATGTGTAATTGAAAATACATCCGAAGTTGGATCGAAAAATAAATTGAGAATCATATGTATGTTGCTATAGCAACAAGAGAAAAAGCGATGCATTTTGAAACAACTTGGCACTAAAGTTTGGGAATGTACTAAATTTTATATACAAAATGAGGGGAAAACCATCGGTCAAAGAAGGTCCCATTTTGCCAGTGATTCGATGGATATAAAAAGCATTACAATTTCATTAATGAACAAGAGATTAATTTTCCAATTTTTTCGATTTTTTTTTTAACAAGTTTATTGGGTTGTTGCGTTTATCGACGGAAATGACGGTGAGACGAACCAAATGGGGTAAAGGAAACAATAACACAAATTTTAAGTGCATATAAATTATGTATTAGATATACATACATATGTACCTAACATACCTAAATTATTAGGTAGTGTTTTTTTTTTAAGTGTTGACTGTTTTTATGAAATTCCTTTTCAGAAATTTGTATTTTTTAACAAAAATATGTACATACATAGGTATTCGTGCATAATATGGCAGACATGAAATATGGGTTATTGCACCATTAAACGAGGTCTGATGGCATGGCTGGCATTCATAATAATAAATGAGTGTAGTATGTACAAATGTATAATAAAATTCGCTGAAGTGAACTTTAGAGCCCGTGCACAATTGACTTCTACCTCGCTTTGCTTCAGAGTTTTGCTTTGACAGTTTCGTTCAGCATGTGCTTTTCAAAGGGACATGTTCACAATTGAGGTGAAGCGAGTAAAGCAAGGTATAAAGTTAGCCATCTTTGAACTTTTTTACACTTTGACAAACATCTCCCCTTGTGTGTGTGTGTGTATGTTTGTATATCTACACTTATTTTAGCGATTTCGCGCAATTTCGTGAGAAGTGAGCAGAGAAAAGTAAAAAATAACATTCGAATAAGCAGAAAAAAGCAAATTCCCCAAATATATTACCAAAAATCAGGTTTATAAATTAAAGCAAAGAAGTGAAGTGGAAATTGTCAAAGTGTTAATTGTAGCAAGCATCTGGAATTTCGCTTTGCTTTAAGGTTTTTTCTATCAAAGTTGGAGCAGACAAAGCCAATTGTGCACGGGCTCTTAAGGGTCCCCACAAACTGAAGCGATACGATACAGCCCACATATGCAATTGTGCATGACGCGATACGATTTTTCATATGTGGGCTGTATCGTATCGCTTCTGCCTAACCACGAAAGGCAAACAAACAACAAATTTTTTTATGAATTTATTTATTTTCTTCTTATTTTTTGCTATAAAATAACGATAATTAGAAGAAGAATAACACATTGTGGACTTAAGTTTTTGAGTCAGAATATTTGTATAAAATAAAACTACCTAGATATATGTATGTAGGTACATACATATGTATGTATAGCTGATATGTGTATATGCATATACATATGTACATATGTATACAAATATATGTACATATGTACTTATATATGTATCTATATTTCTATATAACAAAAGTATATTTTGTTTTATAGCGGTTTTAGGTAGGTACTTTTCTCTCTGCTGCTGAAGTTGAAGTACTTTTTTTTTTGTTTTTTTTTTCGTTATATGAATAAGGAAACGATTCCAGGAAAATTAAAAAAATAATAATAAAAAACAAATGCAACAGACAGTTAGTTGACATGAGAGAAAACAATCAAATTCTCTATAGATTGTAACAATATGCTGATATTGAGGAGAAGAGTCTGTCTATTCATGGTGAAAAAAGTAGGAGGCGGTGACCAAATGGAGCCAGCTGATGTGAAGCATAACTACATACATACAATGATGGCTAAAGTGATGTCTGGTTCTGAGTTTTAAAACGTGCCTGACAAAAAGAATATGACAATGTTAATGAAACAAAGTTTTACGTATCTAACACAGGCATAACAACAACAATAACATACGAGTATGTATATGACACACTATGATTAGAGTAATCTTCATAAACAAATGAGCAAATATGTTTATATGTATTATGTAGACGTACCCTGCAAAAAATGCGATCACTCCGGGATACATCCGGGACAACTCGCAAGGGAGCATGCGATTACTACCCATTTGTATCTCTTTATATGGGTTGAAGTGTTCTCTTTTGTTTGAGCATGTCCAATGAAGAGACTAATTGTACCCAGTTTGTACCCGAACGGGTAGCAAAAGCGCACAATTGTACCCGTTTTGTACCCGAACGGGTAGCAAATGCGACACATCCATTTGTGCGACTAATTGTACCCGTTTGATACACTTTCGGGTACAATTCGTCTACAATTAGTATACATATGTACCCGTTCGGGTACAATTGGGAACAATTGTAGACTAATTGTACCCGAAAGAGAGCGCTCCCGGACAAATCTTTTTAGAGACTCGTCGCACACTTTTTTACAGGGTAGTATGGCATACATGTACTCGTATATAAAAATTTTTAGGTGTTATGTGCATTAAGCCGTAGATATCACGTTATATGGGCAAAAAAAAAGTTTGGTGTGTGTCAGTTTTATTTGAACACTTACCTATGTCGAAAAAATATTTTTGGTGTAAAAAATTTTTTTTAGGCCCGCGTTAAAAACAGCTAAATCGCGTTTTTTGTAATAACTTTCTTATTTGATGTCGGATCTCTAAGATCTTTATATCGGTGAAAAGGTCTCGGTCAGCACTATATTTGGCCCATATAAAGTTTCGACTTTAAACGTTGTTCTGAGTTTTACCTTTCAAAATTTTGAAGTTACTATCCCTAGATTTTTTCTTTTTAACCACTAATACAAAGCTCTCAAAAACCATGAGGAATGCCCCAAAAAAAATCTAGCCTTTATTCACAAACAAAAAAGTTATAACCATAGTGTATAGTAGACATATACGCCGACAGTGATTCCGGCGGCGGCGGCGCTATTCCAAAAACATTTCGGCGGCGGCGGCGACGCCGGCGTGCTTTTTCGCGCCGGCGCGCCTGCTCCAAATCTACAAATCACAATCCTTATTCAAATATTAATTTTATTTAGTTACCTTAATATCGCTGGCTGAATGGAATAAATAAACTAATTTCCACCTTAAATTGTTGAAACTTTTTTATTAACAGCAAAAAACAATTGTTACATAAACTAAAATATAAAATAAAGAAAATAAATATTAAAGAATATACACAAATCCATATGTAAGGGTAAATTTAAATTCATTTGCTTATTTTGTATGATAATAATCATTAAGGTGGAGTGAATTTTTGTTTTTGGAAATTCAATTTGTTCCAAAGCCAGAACGGAACCTTTCTAGCACAGTAATAAGCCTGTAAATTTTACTGACCTACTCGCATGTTTAGAGGTGCCCCCAGCCCCACAAAGTTGAAAAAATAGCACGATCTGGTACAAATATGAAATTTTGAAAATTATAAAATCAAAAAACGAGGTATGAGGATTGATAAAGATAGCTAAGCTGAGTATTAAAGTGAATTTTTTTTTTGGAAACAACAACAACAACAAAAGTTATTAAAGGTCAAAGTTTATATTGTGCATTTTAAAATTGCAATTACTTAAAAACTGCTGAACCGATTTCGAATAGTTTTATACCGTTCGATAGGTATTTTAATTCCCTGATATACATTTTATGTGGGTTCCTTAACAGCCCCCCTGTGGGGGTCAACCCCCCTTTTACCCCCCTTACTTTTCATATATAAAATGTATATCAAATTAAAGGGAATCGAAATATCTATCGAATGTTATAAAAATATTCGAAATCGGTTTGGTAGTTTTTAGGTAATTGGAATTTAAAAAAATGCATAATATAAACTTTGACCTGTTGTTGTTGTTGTTCCAAAAAAAAAATTCTTTTTAATACTCAGCTTAGCCATCTTTATCAATCCTCATACTTCGTTTTTTGATTTTATAATTTTCAAAATTTCATATTTGTACCAGATCGTGCTTATTGCTTTCAACTTTGCGGGGCTGGAGGCAGTTCAAAACGTCATCCTACCGCCATAAAATTTTGTGGTGTTCGTTAACCCGTATAAAGGCAACTTTTCATTGCTGGTACGTTCAAAAAAAGAACAACAAAAAAATCTCCATATGATTTCACTCCACCTTAATAAACATGCATACATATATTTACATATGTACATATTTATATATATATAAGGCACTTTAAAATAAATATATGTATATACAGTATTGGAAAAAATAATAGGGACAAAATTTTGCAATTCTCCATTTATTTCATTTTAAGACCAAATAATAATTACCATATATTGATGCTTACACGGAGAGGACATGCTTCAATGACTCTGGGGTGGTTTTTGTATAATAATTTAATTTTTATGAATAAAAATAATGAAATGTATAATTTAAGTTGGAAATAATAATAGGGACAAACTTTAAATTCGATTGTTTTTTCAAATAAACTACAATATTACTGCTGCAGCTAGATTTAAACTAATGTTTAGTTGAAGCTCCTTTATTTTTTATAACTTCCTTACTTCTTCGTGGCATAGGGTTGACCAAATCAGCGCAATTTGCAACTGGTATTAAGTACCAAGCTTCTTTAATTTTTTTCCATAACTCTTGCTTATTTTTCCATTTTTGATCCCCCATCGTCTTCTTAAATATTCCCTATAGGGCTGAGGTTCGACAACTATGAGGGCTACTCAAAAACAGCAACTTTCTTACGTTCAAACTATGAGTTTTCGATTCTGGAGGCATGTTTGGGATCATTTTCGGCATCTAATGATATCAAGAGGGTTGAAATGGTGCAGTTTTGAGTAGAACAATTAGCAACAGACCTCGATAAGTAGAACTAAATGGAAGAGATCCCAGAAAAGTTCCGTATCTGAGAAAAAATTATGTAAGCAAACAACTGAAATTTTCCAGTAGGTTAAATTCTTTAGGACTGAGGCTAGTAAAGTAGGGAACAGCCAAAGTTTTTGTTAATAACTTTTATCCGGCAAAAAATAAAACATTTCCGCATTCAGCTTCGTGTTCCTGAGGTCAAAACACGTCGATTGGTTCCTTTTTTTTTTTTTTTAATTTTGAAGAACTTTAGCAGTTAGCAAAACTAGGAAAATATGTACACATCTCGCTCCATACGGGTATGGCGCGCCAGCGCACGCCGCCGCGCCGATACGCCGATTTCACGGATTATGGCGGCGGCGGCCGATTATGGAGGTAATCGGCGCGGCGGCGGCGGCGTCAATCGGCGGCGTATATGTCTAGTGTATAGCATACAGTGAAATGGCTCTGGGATGCGTAGTCGAAATTCGATAAAAAAAAGACGATATGTCATCGGCAAATGTCAAAATCGGCGACAGATTGGTATGGCGGCGACTTCCGGGGGTACAGGTTGGTATGGCGGCCGGATGTGGTTGTTGTAAGAAAAGGGACCATAATGACATGGTCGTAGCAATCAAGACAGAAACGCAATTCCGGAATTGGGAATTGAAAAAACCAATTCATAATTTCGAAAAGAAATTAAGGCTGAGTTCCTAAAACGCAATTCCCGGAGAGGGCGTAAACACCAGCTATTCCACGAATAACATGTGCAAGAATGTAAAATCAACAAGTAAGGAAGCCTAAGTTCGAGTGGAATCGAACATTAGATACTCAGCTGTATGCTTTCATTGTTTGTTTGCGTTTGATGGAAACACGGTGCACTTAATATAAAGCGAGTGCTGCATAAAGTGGACGTAGCCACGCCCATTTTCTAAATTTTTATCAGTCATCCAACTAAGCATATGAATATTTCATTCCTTTATGACTTCTAGTTATAAAGATGTCATGTTTTCTTCAAAAATAGGCGTGGTCATAAACCGATTTCAATAAATTTTTGCGTGGCTATTAACACATGTTATAAAAGTGTATAAACCAAGTTTCGTCATAATATCTCAATTATTTGTCGAGTTATAGGCTAAGAAATCTCGTATATTCCTTTGTCTAAAAAGAGGCGGTGCCACGCCCATTTTCCAAAATTTTTCTATTTGTTGTTTCCGGTCTATTGTAGAAATCATACCACAAAATTTGAATGAATTATCTTTACATTTGACAAAGATATCGCTTAAAATGTTTTTATTAGGTCACTTTATAATACCCATATATAAAAGTGGGCGTGGCCGTCAACCGATTTCGGAAATTTTTCGTCCAAATATTTGACTAAATATTATATCACGCGTACCAAATTTCATCGATATACCTTCAACGGTTTCTGATTTATGACTCATAAAACTTTCAATGTTTGCCCCTTAATAAGTGGGCGTGGCACCGCCCGTTTTCCAAAATTTTTGTGTTTTTTGTTTTATGGCCATAGTTGGACTCAGGCGACAAAATTTCAATGATAGATCTTTATATTTGACAGAGATATGGATTAAAATGTTTTTATTAGGTCACTTTATAATACAAATATATAAAAGTGGGCGTGGCCGTCAACCGATTTTAACTATTTTCCGTCCAAACGTTTGCCTAAGTAAGTAAATCACGCATACCAAATTTTGTCGATATATCTTCAATGGTTTCTGAGTTATGACATATAAAACTTGCAAGGTTTGACCCTTAATAAGTGGGCGTGGCACCGCCCATTTTCCAAAATGTCATAAAATTTCTTCCTAGGGGCCTGAGCTCAACACGTGGGTAAAAGTTCATCGCTCCAGCTTTATTAGTGACTGAGATACCAAATTTCCGATTTTTTCTATATAGGAAAAGTGGGCGTGGTCATGGTCCGATTTCGCCCATTTTCAATACCAACCGTCCCAGTCTCGATACCAACTTGCATTTCAAATTTCATCAAAATATCTCAATTTTTGCGCGAGTTAGAGTGTTTACAGACGGACGGACGGACAGACGGACGGACGGACGGACGGACGGACGGACGGACGGACGGACGGACATGGCTCAATCGATTTCTCTTTTCACCCTGATCATTTTGATATATATAAGTCTATATCTATCTCGATTATTTCACTCTGTTACAATCCACCGTTATGTGATTAAAACTATAATACTCTGTGTACTAGTACAGCTGAGTATAAAAACCTACAGAACAGAAAGAAGAAGAGCAATTTATATTGCATTCACGATCGGTATTGGGCCAGAGCAACAACTTCAAAATCAGCTGAGCACAGCTGTTCGACCTCGTTTAACACACATCCCAGAGTCATTTCACTGTTCTCCGTTCACAATGGTTATAACGTTGTAAAATGAAACACTTGTTTTTTTTATAAAAAATTACACAGTAGGGAGGCAAAAATACCACAGAGAAACGGCACAACACGTCAGCTTAATATTTGGCTCCAGATTACGATGGCGTTTTTAGAAAATCCGGATTAGCTCCCATTTTCTAGATATTTAAGAAAGAATTTTCAGTTTTCACATACAAAGCCATCCGATGGAGGGTGAGAAGGGGGGGGGGGGCTATGAGTAGCTATTATTGAGCTAATAAAAATAAAGAAACGGGGAAAAACTGCTTTTAATATCGTTCATATTTTCATTGTTTTGATGTACAATTCTCTTTAAATCAAAGAATAAAAAAAAATTGTATTCAAAACAATGAAATCATTCCCATAATCTGAGTAATTTTTTTTGAGTGTGAGCAAAGTAATATAAGCGACGAAGAATTCACTTTCAGAGCTCTGAAATTGCTTTCATAAATATCTCAAAATTTGGTATATCTATGGCGTTACTGCCTCATATAAATAAGTGATTTTGGAATGTTTCATTTAAACCAAAGTAGCTTGGATAAAAAAAGCTTGATTTCAATAAAATAAACTTTTCTGAAAACTGCATTAATTTGCGCAGATTCCTGTATATTTTGATTAAAAAGAAATTTAAGGTATCTTGAAAATGCCCGGGTCCAAACTTGAAAATCCGTGACTAAAAAAAATAGAATTTTACTTTAGGCGATCTCGGTGGTGGCTCGCACTAAAAAACTGAGTACACCATTCGATTAAGCCGTTAATTTTACATGAGAATATATGTCTTTTGTTTTTTATTTTTTATTTTTAATTCTGTGGTTTTGTTCATATATGAATTTAAACCTATCATGGAATTAAAAAAAAAATCGCTGTTTTTGGAGTAGCCACTCAGTTTTCTTTCTAAAAAAATAAAAATCAGCTTAGTTATCCTACAGCATCCTATTTTCATATTCTGTGGCCGCAGGGGTATGTTAGATCAAAAAAACGCATCTAATGTATATATGTATATGTATGTTTTATCAGTGGCGGTCCGAGCATAAATTGGCTGGGCAAGCCTATGTATGAAGCGTAACCCTTACACTGAATGAAAATATAAATATGGAGGCGGCAGAGAAATTGCTTCCCTATATTCTTTGTTTTGAGTAAATTTTCCCTAAAACATGTTAAAAGGATTATAAAATAAAGTTGTTTACATGCGTTACCATGGTTCCATATACTTGTTTTAAAGAAATTCATACATGAAAATCAGGAAAATTTTCTTAAGCGCCCTTTCATTCCCAACCTGCCCTTGATTTGAATATTTAATATCTTTAATTTTGATAAATTGAATTCACGTACAAATCACAGGACAACGAATTTGTTTGAATGTTTTTGGATGTTTTTTCAACATTTTTGAGAAAAATTACACAAAACAAAGAAAATTTTGTATTGAGACGCGTGTTAAAAACAAGGAAAAATATGTTTTTGATCGAGAAATTTTTTTTTTTTGTTAATTGTATATTTGCGCTATTTTTTGGCGCAAGTTGTCCGATTTTACTGTGGGGACTGTATTATTGTAACGCTACGTTACAACGTGAATGTTGAACTTAAATAGTAAATACATTTCAAGCGTAAAATAACCAGATTCTAAAGAAAAAAATAGCTGATTTTAAAGAAATTTGTAAAATTAAATTAACGAAAATATTTAGACCAGCCGGGCTTTCTGGCTGGTAGCAAGCGTCCGCCACTGGTATATGTACATATATGTAGTATGTAGATGTGCATACTCATGCGTCTGTCTGTTTGCCGTCGTCAAAAACAAGCGCAAACAATTGATAACCCGAATGGTGCCCGGCTGTCGTCGACAACACAACAACAACAACACACAGCAGCATTGACGACAACATAATCAACAACACGACGCGCTAAGGAAAAACGAAAAAAAAAAAACGCAAACAATAACAATAACAAATACAAAATATCAAATAAGAAGAAAAAAAATTTAAATAAAAAAAAATTTATGGAAAATACTTAATACTGAGAAGTGCACGTTGACGAAAATGAACGTGCAAACAAACATACATACGTACATTCATACATAGTATGTACATAAATCACTATATACATATGTACATACATACATACATATGTACACTGTGGCACATGATGGGGCTTTGCAGATTTTGTCGCAAGCAGATTTCAATGCGAAGTTCTTTCCCGGAGATTTTATTTACTATTTTTAGTGTTTATATACATATGTACCATCATAAAAAAACGTACTTTTTTTGAAATTTTTATTTTAGATGCACCAAAGTACATTAAGCAGTGCAGGTACATCAAAATTGTATATTAAAGAAATATTTATTTTAGGAGTTATACGCAAATTAAAGTGGGTCCTCTTTGTGTTATTTTATATTTCAGTGGTTACATTTTAGGTCCTGTTCACATTGGATTTTTCCACTACAGATGTCCTGTTTTCTTTTTAATACCTTTTCTTGTATCCTTTAGCTACCAGATAATGTACTGAAATAGGAAAAATTTGGACTTTGGCGAATTTTCGATTTCGTCAATATTTGATCCTTTCAAAAAAAACAAAAAATGTGGATATCCTTGAAAAAGGAGCAGCTCGGATTTTAAATTCAACGGATGTTTCATCTATAAACATCACATAACACAACCCCACTTTCCTTTTTTGGCGACATTTTCATGCAACCTATCGTCGCTTCCTGCCCACCGTGTGTAACTTTGTTATTTGACTTCAGAGTTCAAAAAAACATTAGAAGAAAATATACAGCTTCGAAATACGAAAATAATGACGTAGGTATCAATTTTAAAAATCGGATGTCAAAGTTACAATAAAGAAACGATTTTTTTGTGTCCCTTAACCCTCTCAACATAAGCTTCAAATTTAGGGGCGGACTTTTACAACTTTTTTATTTCGTATGGGGACCAACCCAATCTAATGTGCATACCTACAAACATATGTACATATTAAGTACCTCTATAAATACTTCCCATGTATGTATGTATGTATGTATGTATACCTTACACATTTAGCTTATCAAAAAAACCCACTTTAAACTAAGAAGCTCGAACAGTAGTGAGTTTCTGTAACAAAATCGCGAAAATTTTCGATCAAAATGACGTCACATTAATACGTTCCACACTTTGTCACCACCTAAAAAGCAGGTGAGAATCTATCGATTGACGTCATTATGCCGTCACTCAGGCGAAAAGATTGATAGAGTTCAGTTACAGAAACGCAGTGCAGGTCTTTCAAATATTTGCTTTAGTGCGTATTTGTTTGTCGATATATGGTATGTATGTAGTTACACATGTACATATGTATATAAGAATATATATACATTTACATAAATGTGTGCATATATACCTACATACATATATAATGTGTTTGCAGTTTATAAAGATTGTACCTATGTAGGTAGATATGTATGTACATAGAAACGTCTTGGATGACAGCGTCGTTACGCTAATACCGCTTGGTGGTAGTTAAATTATATGAATAACTTTATGGCCCCATAACATATGCACGAAATGCGTATTAAAAACCAACAAAAAAAAATAATAAAATAAGCAAACAAAAAATTAAAATCATATAAAAAATGTTTTTATTTCACGACGTGATTATAAAACCGTAGGAAAAATATACATACATATGTATGTACAAGCTTTGGGGCGTATCAACGAATGACTATGTACATATGTACATATGTACATAGGTAGGTACATTAAAGTAGAAAACATTTAGGTATCAACAAAACTAATAAATTATAACTAAACATGTTCTTTGTGCCCACTAATTAAAAAAAAATTTCCTAAAACAACAAAACAATTCATCAGCATGAAGATAATAGATACTTAGCGGAAAGCACTTTTTATGTTTTTTTTGTCAAAGAAAAAAGAAACTATGTACCTATGTATGTAGGTATTTCTCAAAAAAAGCTATCTTCTTAATATCCAATTTATGAATAATTTAAAAAAGTATCACATTTGATACGATTGTATCAAAACGGCATCACTGGATGTCATGCCGTTTTCGTTTCTCGAAAAAATGTTGCCTGTTTGATTTTCATAGCCATCTTGTCTGCTTGTGTGGCCATTTCAGCGAATATTGACCTCTACCTAAGTCAGAGGGCATCATTATCTACAAATCCAGCAATTTAAAACGAAGTCAAGTTACGTAATTTGACAATTGAGAAATTAAAGGGTAACATTTTATGCCAGAATCGAAAACGCCATTAGCATTTGATTCCAATACTTTTTTACATGTATCTTCGCTGATCAGGAAAGGAAATACCCTGCAAAAAGTGTGCGACGAGTCTCTAAAAAGATTTGTCCGGGAGCGCTCTCTTTCGGGTACAATTAGTCTACAATTGTTCCTAATTGTACCCGAACGGGTACATATGTATACTAATTGTAGACGAATTGTACCCGAAAGGGTATCAAACGGGTACAATTAGTCGCACAAATGGATGTGTCGCATTTGCTACCCGTTCGGGTACAAAACGGGTACAATTGTGCGCTTTTGCTACCCGTTCGGGTACAAACTGGGTACAATTAGTCTCCTCATAGGACATGCTCAAACAAAAGAGAACACTTCAACCCATATAAAGAGATACAAATGGGTAGTAATCGCATGCTCCCTTGCGAGTTGTCCCGGATGTATCCCGGAGTGATCGCATTTTTTGCAGGGTATTGAAGCTTAATATACATACATAGTTACCTACATACATATGTAGATACATAAACACGGTTTTAGCGTTCATTCTACACAGAAAAAAATAAAAAGATAACTCATTTGTAACAAAGATACACTTTGTCTTTATAATACTTCCTTGCACGTGTTTCATCTTTCAGCTTTTTTAAATTTATCTCATTTATCACTTGTTCATTAGTTCAAGTGAGACTTAAGTTACTTGTAACTTTTAAATTCAATCAATATGTTACAAATCTCAATGGATTAATTTTAATGCAACACATGTGTAGCTTAAGTAGCTAACATTGTATTAATTATTGCGTAATAAAATATGTACATATGTACATACATATTTATGTATGTATCCTCAACAAATATTGTGGCCAATGTTCGCAAATGGCCTTCAATATCCACTGTACCAATTTAGAACAAAGTTATGGTCGTTTAAAGTGCAAAACCGCGTAGCGACCAAGTACAAACATTGGGACAACACATCAAAATTCTTGTATGAATGGATGGGGTCGGTCCCCAGGAATGTGTTTTTTGGGGAAATTTTATTTTTTGCAAAAATGTCACTTACGCGGTTTGTACTTGGTCTATACGTAGACTATACGTACAACGATATGTACATATGTACATATAATACTATAGTAACAAGGGAAAAATAGTTGTATTAGACGTAATTTTAATGCTTTTCAAGAATTTATTTTGAAACCATTTTTGATTTGCTCTATCGACTTCATGTCAGTTTTTGAAACCTAATGAAAACACATTTGACTCAAAATGACATATTGTCATCTAGGACAGTGATTTGACGTCAGTGAATTTGACCTAATGAAAACCAGGCTTAAGACTTGTTGGCATTAAAATTCAAATTTAATTCCAAGAATGATGAAATGAACTTCCAAATCTATTATATAAAAATGAATGTGTGTGTGTGTGTCCTTTATGGACTCCCAAAGTAATCAACCGATCTTTTTGAAATTTTCACAGTAGATTCACGTGGTACTAGCGCACATAATAGGGTATATATAATTTCGAAAAAGTGGGAACTTCCCGGAATATAGGCCCAAATGTGGACCCAGAGTGACCCAGCATGTGTTTGAGCAACATGGGTATCAAACGAAAGGTGCTGAGCAGGCCTTCAACATAGAGTTATTTTCATTGCGATGCCTAGGCCGGGTCCCCAAATATGGGTCAAAACGTGGACCCGGACGACCCTCGAATGCTTCTAGGCGATATTGGTGTCAAATGAAAGGTGTCGAGCAGGGCTTCAACATACAGATATTTTCATTGTTATTTTTTGAGTCGGTTTCCCAGAAATGGTTCAAGTAGTGAGCTCGGATGGTGATGGGTGGTCCCGATAAAGGTAAAGGTAAAGGTAAAGGTAAAGGTAAAGGTAAAGGTAAAGGTAAAGGTAAAGGTAAAGGTAAAGGTAAAGGTAAAGGTAAAGGTAAAGGTAAAGGTAAAGGTAAGTGTAAAGGCAAAGGTAAAGATAAAGGTAAAGGTAAAGGTAAAGGTAAAGGTAAAGGTAAAGGTAAAGGTAAAGGTAAAGGTAAAGGTAAAGGTAAAGGTAAAGGTAAAGGTAAAGGTAAAGGTAAAGGTAAAGGTAAAGGTAAAGGTAAAGGTAAAGGTAAAGGTAAAGGTAAAGGTAAAGGTAAATGTAAAGGTAAAGGTAAAGGTAAAGGTAAAGGTAAAGGTAAAGGTAAAGGTAAAGGTAAAGGTAAAGGTAAAGGTAAAGGTAAAGGTAAAGGAAAAGGAAAAGGTAAAGGTTAAGGTAAGGGTAAAGGTAAGGGTAAAGGTAAAGGTAAATGTAAAGGTAAAGGTAAAGGTAAAGGTAAAGGTAAAGGTAAAGGTAAAGGTAAAGGTAAAGGTAAGTGTAAAGGCAAAGGTAAAGATAAAGGTAAAGGTAAAGGTAAAGGTAAAGGTAAAGGTAAAGGTAAAGGTAAAGGTAAAGGTAAAGGTAAAGGTAAAGGTAAAGGTAAAGGTAAAGGTAAAGGTAAAGGTAAAGTTAAAGGTAAAGGGAGAGACCCATTATAACATAAAAGCTTTTGTTTGTCGCTGCGAAGCGGGACGGGTATTTGCTAGTGATATTATAAATAAACTATCATTTTTTACTGTGTTCTCACAAAAGTCTGCATACATATGTATGTATGTATTTATCTTCCTTGGAAGATGATGTTCTCAGTCGAAGAAAAACTTTTAGTTCTTTAAGCAGTGCCTACACCAAAATATTTGAGCAGCAGATTGGGCCTTTAAACTCTTTAGAATTCTATTAGAGACGGTATTCATTTACTTACAATTGCAAATTTACTAAGTATTAAAGAAACAACTTTTTGATCACGTAAAAACAAGTATTATTATATTTTTTTTTTTATTTTTATGTACATATTTTGTTCTCAGCAGGTTATTTGTAACACGTAAAATACACACATAATCCAAAATACCGCGCAAAAAAGCAAAAATAAATAATAGCTGAAAAAACTAAAAAACACGCTTAAATCTTAAAAATCGTACTAAAAATTGAGAAATAATTTAATTAGAAACAAAATGATGAACGAAAATATAAGTATTTAAGGAAAAGCGTGGGGTGCTCAGTATGTCAAAAAATATTTAAAATCGGTGTTTTTTTACTAATAATTTTATTTTGACTTTTTTGAGATTTCATATATCGTACTCTTTAATTTCGCAACTAGGTATATTTTTGTACTAGTTGTACGAATCGAATATTTTCATGTTCAAATATTATTGAGCAGCCCCACGCTTTTCCTTAAATGCTTATATTTTCGTTCATCATTTTGTTTCTAATTAAATTATTTCTCAATTTTTAGTACGATTTTTAAGATTAAAGCGTGTTTTTTAGTTTTTTAAGCTATTATTTATTTTTGACTTTTTAGTGAAATTTTTCATTAAAGGATGTTTTATGCGGACGCAAGAATAAAAGTAAAAAGAAGTCTGATGGGATGTGGTGTTCTCCGAAATAGATCTACATACATATGTATTTATAACTTCTACCAAAAATCCCAATATGCAGTGAAGTAAACTAGCTTATTATGCAATATTTTCCAAACCCTTTTATTCAAGGTTTTCCAAACTAGTTTGGAAATACAAAATTTCCCAAACGTTTTGTTATATTTTATAATCAGAAAGTGAAGAGAAGTTGAGGTGAATCATTTGAAAAGAACAAAAAAAAAAGAAACCTGATTGAATAAATTCGAATTTAGACAATAAAGCTCCGAATACGTTTGTAGCGTAATGGTGAGGTATGCTGCCTACAGACCAAGGAGCTCAGGTTCGAGTCCCGAGTGGCGCATTCTTTTTTATTTTTTTTTTTTATTTTTTTTATTTTTATAGAAATTTTTTTCACCTCACGTTTAGAAAACATTGTGTAAAAATGTAATTATGGTTCCTTTTTTGTTGATTCAGCACTTACTATTAAATGAATTACAAACAAAACCAGTTCTTGCTTTGCATACATATGTATGTACATGCGATTGTTTTTATTGCAAACACAACAACGACAAAACAGAAAGCTTGTTACACAAAACACAAAACCAGTTCTTGCTCTGCATACGTAGTATGTATGTACATTGTACATGCGGTTGATTTCATTGCAAATACAACAAACCCAAAACAGAAAGCTTCAAGCTTTATTTTTAAACGGTTTTATTTAGCTCACCCCGTTTGTTTTTCGAGTGAATTTATGCATTGAGTTTATCGCCATCGCTATGAGCGATCGCTTGCTGTTGTGCGTTAGTTCGCTCGCTATTTGAGTGGTTATACGTTTTTCTTTGAGCATTTGTTTGTGATTTGAGAAGAATGTATTTTTGAGCGTTCGTGAGTGAGTTTTTCCGTACCCTGCAAGCTTGTTACTTATTGGCCTGTATACGGGAGTGAATTGAAATTCATAGAGGCTATTTTGAAGAAAGGTAACATAAAAGCCGCAATGAAGCATAAAATATAATGTTGAATGTCCTACTATATGATGCCGTTGGGCTGTTGATGTCATGTTTCGAATCCGGAGGAGAATAGAAATAATAGAGAGAACACAAAAAAGTGAATGTTTGAAAGATATAATAATTTAGTTAAATGTTGCAACTTTTAGGATGGGATGAAGTTACATACATACATACATACATACATACAGGTGAAGCTAATAAAAGCGTGTTAAAAAAGTCGGCTTACAAACTTGATAAAATTCGTCAAACAATTACATATGTACATACAAATTTACATTTGTATGTTTCTAAGTACATACATAAATATGTACGTGGGTATTTAAATATGCACATATTAAGCGTTTTTTCAATGGAGCCAAACTCTTTTAAACTAAAACGAGTTGCGATGAAAGTATCCAATTTGCATATTTAGCATATTTTGCATATTTTCGTGAACATTAATAGAATAGACGTGTTCGTCAGGCAAGTAAATAAATAATTCAATATTGCTTTCCACCACTATGTACATATGTAGGTACCCAAAGCAGAATTCATTCATTTTGACATTACACTCTACCGATTACAATAACAAAATACATGGGAAATTTCTGAATTCGCCACCGGGCCTACATTTCTAGATCTGCCTTGTAGGTACCTACCTACAGTAAAATATTAGAAATGTGAAGTGGTTAGCTTCATTCTCGACAATGTAACCAGCAAATCAATAAATTTACTATGTACATATCGTCGTACCCAGGCCCGACGAGAGGGGGGGGGGCTGAGGGGGTCAATTGCCCCGGGCCCGGGCTTTAGAGGGCCCGGGAATCGCAAAATAATATCCAAGTTTTTGCTTACAGAAAATAAACAAACAACACCTTTAATCACCTTTCGTAGATAGCAATCATTTTAAATTTCAACAAATTTTAAAAATCTCTTAACGTGTCTGCACCCCACTTAAGGAATTGTTGGTTTTTGGCGTCGACTTTGCAGCATAAATTTGAATTCGTTTTCTGTTGCAACAGAAAAATTCGGTATGATGCAAATTCTTATACAGCGATATGGGTATTTCCTGGGCCTTTCGGACGGTATGTTCGCACGATTTTTTGAACTTTTGAGGCAGAAATATCGCGAAATATTGTATCGTTTTATGATAGAAGGAAAGATTTAGGCCACAGCTAATGATTAAAGTATGTTAGCGACAGAAATTTAGTTTAATGCCTCTGTTTTAGCCACTTAAACTGCGTTCCGGATGCTACAAAAACACGTCCATTTTTTTTTAAGTGGCTAAAACAGAGGCATTAAGCTAAATTTCTGTCGCTAACATACTTTAATCATTAGCCGTGGCCTAAATCTTTCCATTTATCATAAAACGATACAATATTTCGCGATATTTCTGCCTCAAAAGTTAAAAAAACCGTCCGAAACGCCCAGAAAATGCCCATATATGTACGTGTATGTATGTATGTAAACAGCGATACGCCGAAAACAAACGAAGCTTGCGAAGTTAAAATTTGCTTTGGTGCTTCGTACAGTTGAATTCGATTGCTGTTTCACTAAAGCGTTCAGCAGAATCAGTCTTTTGATATACCAAATTCCTACCAACAAATATTTGTATTCCAATTTAAAGAAATTTATTTCATACAAATAAGGCAATATGTATTTAAACAGAATTCATTCAGACCTATGCACTATGGTTCAAAATCGAAATATTGAGGAATTAAACCCAATTATCGACTTTTGATTTTCCCAAAAAAAAAAATAATTACCTTTTACTACACATTAATGTAGTAAATAAAAAATAAAAAAAATAATGTCAACTGGCTATCACTTGTTTGTCAGAAAGCTTTCAAAGTCTTGGTTTCGATTTTTGTATTCGTAAAAAAGATGTTACTCAAATTATATAAAAATCTCAAGTGGTGATAAAAAGCTAAAGAATTTGAATAAAGTGTGTTTATAAAATGGAAAATATTCATAAAGGTATGTAAAATCAAGAACAACAAACTTTTTCTGAAACAATAATAATCGTTAATATATTTTTGAGTTTAAATAAGCCGTGTTGTGTTTTGATTTTTGTGAGTTTTTTCTGTGTTAAATAGAATATAAATAAGTTGGATCAAATAAGATCAATACAAATTATATATGTAGTTACAGTTAATAGTGTCCTCTTTAATGCAAATGTTATTTTATCTGCGGGAGTTTGCACGCGAGGCTACAATTTCACTTTTTTCAGAGCAAAGTAAACTTCGAAAATGGCGATACTTTACAATTTTATATTGATAATAATAAAAATATAAAACTCATTTATATATAGGGTTTAAAAACCTAATAATTTCCCTTGAAAATAACGTTAAATTTTTTCGGATATCTTCTTTAGTACCTGAGATATTGTTATTTTAATTTCATTAACTTGCTAAAAAAATAAAAAACTTTAAAATTTCCTATCGCAAAGTTAATGAACTTAAAATAACAATATCTCTAAAACTACACGTAGCATCGAAAATCTGACTTCAGATTCAGATTCACCGTATCGGAAACCTTCAGAAAAGTAAAGTTTTATCTCTATTTGAAATTCAACCTAAATTTACAGTTTCCACTATGTATCGCAGCAGCAGCGAAAAATGGGCGTGGCTCGCCCATTTTCGTCACGAGACATTACTTTTACCTTTAAATACCCTATGAAAAGTTTTAGACCGATATCTTAACTGTAACTATTTTATTCCTCAAAAACTGAATTTTGAACCATAGTGCTATGGTCCCATGGACAATATTACTCAGTATGACCCATGGATTCCGAAACTGGATGTGCCTTTTGAACAATACATTTGACCCACCCTAATATGTACATATATTTCTATGTAAACATATTTACTTGATCTGTATTAATGTATAGATAAAATAAAGTTCGTGACTATATATTCATTGAATTTTGATTTTGAGAATTTGTTCATTTAGTATGGGGGCCCGTAGTTATTTTGACCCCGGGCCCGGATTTTCTCTCGGCGGCCCTGGTCGTACCATACGAAAACTAACATCAGATTTTTTGTGGCTGACGAAAAGTAAAAAGTTCAAGTTTTGGCCGACGAAAAGTAATAAAATCGAGTTTTGGCTGACGAAAAGTAATAAAATCCACTTTTGGCTGACGAAAACTATCAATTTCGTTTAAACAACAACAATTTTAATGTAAAAACAGTATATAATTACTGATACTTTTCGTCAGCCAAAAGTCGATTTTATTACTTTTCGTCAGCCAAAACTCGATTTTATTACTTTTCGTCGGCCAAAAGTCAAATGTTCTACTTTTCGTACAGAATTTTTTTTATTGATAGCTTTCGCCAGAAATTTTAAATATGTTAGTT
Organism: Urophora cardui; assembly: GCA_960531455.1. NCBI lineage: Eukaryota > Metazoa > Arthropoda > Insecta > Diptera > Tephritidae > Urophora > Urophora cardui. Next base: position 143,447,487 of record OY482672.1, read on the forward strand.
TTCGTATGGTACGACGATATGTACATAGATATGTACATACATACATACTTATTTGTACAAGACTTACAGATATGTACATAAGTATATATTTACATATATGTATCTACGTACAAATGTATGTACATACATATTTATGTACATATGTACCTACTTAAATATACATATTTTATTTCACTTGAATACATGATAAATATTATTTCACAAGAAATTTGTTTAAAAACTTTAATTAGCACACAAATGTTGATATTTAGCATAGTAAATAGCAAATATGTTGACTGTAGAATTTGTATTTGTTTTACATATGTATGTATGTATTTGTACACAGGTACAAAAATGTACAAAGTTACAGCTACTATGTATATATGTATATCAAAAAAAAATTTCGAATGTGCTAATTGAGTTCTAAATAAATTAATAAGGCCATACTTACATATGTATATACATACATACATATGTACAGGTATACACACTAAATATATTCGAAAGGTCTGTCAGTAAGACCATGAACACTTCCAGTTTTAAGTAAAGCGTTAAAGTAATTTCGTGTACAATTTTTTAATTAGAAAACAAAATATTAAAATATGTACAAACATATGTACATACTTACATGCATATGTATGTATGTACATGTATTTAACGTGTATATAGGCAAACTGTACATAAAGATTTTTGCATAATAATAGTTTAGTACCTATTCTAGGGCCTTATATTAATACGGACGTGTTGTTATGGGTTTTCTACATTACACGTTGTTTTTTGTTTAATATATTAGGTACATATGTATGTACAAACATACATATACACTCAGGGAAAAACAGCATTTTAAAATCAAAAATAAAATTTTTTTATGTGAATTTAAATGAGCTATTGGCCATTTTTTTTAATGAAGAAAAATTGAAAAAATTTTTTTGGTAGAAGTTATGGATCCATTTCGGAGACCACCACATCCCCTCATCCAGGCCAGACGAGAGGGGGGGGGGGCTGAGGGGGTCAATTGCCCCGGGCCCGGGCTTTAGAGGGCCCGGGAATCTCAAAATGATATCCAAGTTTTTGCTTACAGAAAATAAACAAACAACACCTGTAAACACCTGCATTTTGGATTTAAAAAGAAACATACTTAAATTAAAAATGAAAATTAATGTTGATTCAAAAACTCGCTCTTTGGTCAAAATTTTTTTTGTGAGAAATCCGACAAAAACAATAATGAGAATCGATTTTTTTTAATTTTGTTTTTACAATGGTTCATATAATTCATGGATTCTTTTTTAGGAAAAGGGAAGTATAAATAGGTTATAACAATTCATTATAATGTTCCACTATGTGATGGCGTTGGATTGAATTTCAGGTTGATGTCATGGTTCAAATCCGGAGGAGAATATAAAATAAAGAAGAAAAAGGAGAATAAGAAATAAAGATATCAAACAGTTAAGGCGAAGTAGAAAAGAAGGGGAGAACAAGCGGAGGCTATATTTTTATAGTAGTAGGGACTCGGATTGAGAGAAGATGAAGAGAATGCCGTTTGATACAATTTCGAATTCGGAAGAGAAAATGATATAGAGAACACTGCAGCGTTTTTTTTTAAACGGTTTTATTTAGCTCACCCCGTTTGTTTTATTATTTATTCTTTATTCTTGGGTCAAATTTAGTAATTCAAATTTCACCCTCTTCCTGTCAACCGATTAATCTGAAATTTTGCACGCATGTATAACTCCGATGACAATGCAATATTATGAAAAAAAAATTCCGATAGGTGGCGCGTGGGTCGCTATATTTACAAAAATCGCATTTATGGTCCGATTTGGCTGAAATTCGGAACATGTATTACTACCTTGAAAAGAAATATTTTCTTAAAAAAAAAAAAAATTCCGCTAGGTGGCGCGTGGGTCGCTATATTTACAAAAATCGCATTTATGGTCCGATTTGGCTGAAATTCGGAACATGTATTACTACCTTGAAAAGAAATATTTGCTTAAAAAAAAAATTCCGCTAGGTGGCGCGTGGGTCGCTATATTTACAAAAATCGCATTTATGGTCCGATTTGGCTGAAATTCGGAACATGTATTACTACCTTGAAAAGAAATATTTTCTTAAAAAAAAAAATTCCGCTAGGTGGCGCGTGGGTCGCTATATTTACAAAAATCGCATTTATGGTCCGATTTGGCTGAAATTCGGAACATGTATTACTACTTTGAAAGGAAATATTTTCCTAAAAAAAACTTCCGATAGGTGGCGCGTGGGTCGCTATAGAGGCGTTGGACTGCAATAAACTAACGGGCAAGAAACCTTGCAATAATGAAGCACTAAATGAATTAAACAGAATGCGAAATAAAAACTAAAAACTAGAAAATAAAAATAGGTAAAAAAACTTTTTAAGTTAAACGGTTTTATGTTATACATACATTGCAATGTTTAAGATAAATGTACTAAAAACCAAAAAATAATAAAATAGATACAGTCGTGGGAATTATAAACATTTGCATAGACTAGACTAAAATAAAACCGGGGGGCACGTCAATTGTCTACAAATTATCGACTTAATGTGCGATAGAAGAATCGTTTAATTCGTCGTTAGGCAGTTGGCCCGCAGACGGTGAGGAAAATACTTACTATTTTCTTGCTCATGGAAATTCCAATAGTTATATACTCCATGTTAATAAAAGAGATGTTTCAACTAGTTTATCGTTGGACATTCACACGAGGAATCGTTTCACTGCTCGTAGTTTGTCTTTAATCGACAAAACATATGATAAAATACTACTCGCTCACCACTATGAAACCCTAAAACTCGCTTATAATCGAGCTTGCTAGCTTTTTTCCACATTCTAGCCCTACTTATCACACGTCCATCGTTGTCGGTTGAACAACTGCCTAATTATAGTGTAACATTACAAAACAAACATTTTAATCAACGATTGTAGACAATTGACGTGCCCCACGGTTTTATTTTAGTCTAGTCTATGCAAATGTTTATAATTCCCACGACTGTATCTATTTTATTATTTTTTGGTTTTTAGTACATTTATCTTAAACATTGCAATGTATGTATAACATAAAACCGTTTAACTTAAAAAGTTTTTTTACCTATTTTTATTTCTCATAGTGCTTAAAATAAAAATAAATGTTTTTAAATTTAAAATGTTTCTTCTTGATTTAAAATTTTACAATGAACATTTTTAAAATAAAAATGTTGGTATTTACATCACTTTTAAATACGTTTTTGCCCATTTTAAGCACGTTTTGATATGTTTTTATAATTTTTTCCCCCTGAGTGTATTTAGTACATACATATATTTATTACATAGCACTTACAACCTGCGGCTGTTGGTAAATTCATTATTTTGCTTATGCCGCGATTATACGTGATGATTAAATTTGATGAAAGAATTGAAATTGAATTACGAGTACATACCTACATACATAAATGAATGTGTGACGTGGCAGCATTTGCTGTGCCTTTGCTGACATTGATTATAATTTAATTAAATCTTTGAGCTGAGAAGTAACATCTGCAAACAGATATTAGGTACTTCTTGAAATAGAATAAGGCATATTGCCATTAAACTTAGCATATATAAATCATTTATAAATGTATGTGTGTACATACATATGTACATGTGAAAGCATTTACATAAGTAAGAAGTAAACGTTTACCAGTGCACTGCATTAGCTGATACATTTACATTTTCAATTTAGTTGGAAATAATCAATATGACGGAAAACTAAATAATGTATCTGTGAACTAGACAGTTGCAGTATATAAAAAAAGCAATCAATAAATATGTTTACTTGGTTTCATGATTACATAGACAGCAGTGGCGGCCCTAGCATAAATTGGCTGGGCAAGCCTAGGTATATGAAGCATAGCCATTTCTGTAATTTTCTTTGCTGTATTATCTGAAATTCTGATTCCGTTTCCCTCATTGACTTCGATTAAATTCGTTTTGCGCATTTGGTTTTTGTTGTTTATATTCATACCGTATGAAACTAATCGATAAAATGAAGACGATGAAGACTAATTGAGTTTTGATATAAATACAATGAAGATAATATGAATATATTTATTTATATGACTTTTGTTGTATTAGCTGTACCTACCTACTTTCGGTCAGCATATTAACAAGTCTGGCTCAGTGGAAAGTAAATTCAAGTTCTTCAGCATCAGAACTTGAATTATCTACAAAAGCAGAGGAGAAATTATTATTAGATTTACTTGGGAAGAATTTAACTAAATTGTTTGATGACGCTAAACTTATAGAGAAATTTCTCAATCTCACATGAAAGCGTATCTAGTGGTATTTTTAGTTTTCTCAAGCCGACGGCAATTTCAACAGTAGCAAGTGGATTTGCTTATTATAGTACCATAAGAGAATAAGAGAGAAGAAATTCGTTAAATGAAATGTGCGAAAATATTTAGGCAAGCCGGGCTTTTCGGCTTGCGTGAAGCGTCCGCCACTGATAGACAGTTGTAAAATATAAAAATTATTGAGTTGAAATAAATTAAACGAGCAGCTAAGCGGTACAGCTTGTTCGAGCCAAGTTTAAATGTAGTTTTCAAGTACGAATCATTCACTTTCATTAGTCAAAATAATAATAATTTTCAAGTGCCTATTTGCAGTTCTCTGTTAAGCAAATGTCTTTGTCTATAGCCGTGCTTGTGCTATGCAATGTGACATACTTGAAACTTTTTTAATTAAATGGCATCGTGTGTACGTATGTACATATTTTATGCAGCATAAACTTATAATTTTATTATAATATATTGTATGTATATTTTTCTGCGTGCATAATTTTAATTTAAGCTCAGCTTAATATAAGGCATTCAATTAAATATTTTCAAATCGATATTCAAAAGTAGCTCAGCTCTTTCGCGTTAGAAATTTTCAAGGATAATTGGCTTTATTTCGAATTAGTTACAAAGGAAAAATTCAACAGATAACAAAGCACATTGGTCCCAAATCCAAAATTTTTGGCATAAACCCAATTTTTAAACTTTTAAGTGTTTAAAAAAGCATGCATTTTCCAATAGTACATATACTATTGCACCTAAAAACCAGTTTAATTCAATACATCTGGCTACCATGAGTTTCTGACAAGCCATCAAAGTCAGCTCTTTCGCCACAATAATATTAAAGTTTTTTCGTATTTTTTTTGCTGTGAACTTTTTAATATTGGAAAATTAAGCTTGATTGAAAACAAGTGCACATTTTTATGGATAACGTAGGAAAAAGTAAGTAGAATTTACTCTTACAAAGTTTTTCCATGTTTCTAAGTGTATTAGGGTAGCTTTGAAGTGCTTTGCGAAAGGTATATTATGTTAAAAAAAATTTATAATTTTTGTGTTTCGTAGACAAAAAGTTATATAACTACACAATTCTTCACAAAAGTAAAGACGCTATATTATTAAGTAAAGTATATTTAATAAAGCCATGCAAAAATATTATTGCCGTTTATTGCCGTTTTTAAAAAATTCGATATTTTTCCAGTGAACTTCTATCTCAGCAATTCCGCGCTAATATAGTATGATGTCGCTGTCTTAACCACAAAAAGTGAGTTGCGGACGTTACTTATTATACTATTTCGTAATCTGCAATGAAACACGCAAGTTTTAACAGGTCTTGCGTTAAGAAAACCCTTAAAAAAGTATTTCGACACACCCTATTAGTGGCTAATTTTTTCGAAATTTAAATTCGCTTATTTATTTGAAATTTACCTTAACATACATAAATATATATAGAACTCTGTATTCAATTACGCTAATTTTGACACCTTTTGCGATATAGTATCTCAAAAGGAAATTTTTCTCATACCTGGAAGGGCCACCCTACTGGCAGTCACGGTGGGCGTGGTCTGATTGATCAGATATTTGCTATTTTTCTTCCATATGCCATTGCTATAGGATTTGTCAACTTTCAACTGCGTAGCTGTATTAGTTGAATTTATGCCAAAAAAAAAAAAATGGAATTGGGACCAATGTGCAAAGGTTCAATTTCGCTTGAGAATCAAATAGTTCTCAGAACGAATAACAACATTTTCTCGCAATCAGTAATGAAGTTGAGACCTGAAAAAGCGATTTGTTTTTCAAAGGCTAATGTTTATTGGGTGTGATGAAATATTGTACAGGAAAATGTACCTTAACTTCAAAGGACCTAAATACTTGTATAAAAGATAAGATACACAAAAAAATTACCGTCGAAAGCGAACATGACTTAGAGATTGTTCCATCCATTGTTTTAATGCTATACAATGCTATGGTATAGAAAAACGTTACTTCATTAGTGCATTTTTATTTTTGGTGGAAGCGTGAATAATGAAAACTCGTAACACAGAATTTTCGAGGCAGTCATTGAATTGGTAAGGCGTTAATTAATAATCTCATCTAGATATAACCCTGCAAAAAAGTGTGCGACGAATCTCTAAAAAGAGATGTCCGGGAGCGCTCTCTTTCGGGTACAATTAGTCTACAATTGTTCCCAATTGTACCCGAACGGGTACATATGTATACTAATTGTAGACGAATTGTACCCGAAAGGGTATCAAACGGGTACAATTAGTCGCACAAATGGATGTGTCGCATTTTCTACCCGTTCGGGTACAAAACGGGTACAATTGTGCGCTTTTGCTACCCGTTCGGGTACAAACTGGGTACAATTAGTCTCTTCATAGGACATGCTCAAACAAAAGAGAACACTTCAACCCATATAAAGAGATACAAATGGGTAGTAATCGCATGCTCCCTTGCGAGTTGTCCCGGATGTATCCCGGAGTGATCGCATTTTTTGCAGGGAATATGTAAACCCAAGCAAGCGACACGAATCACGAAAATATGGATTTGATGAGTTGGCGTAATTCTTTGTAAAAGGAATTCTACACAACGAGAAAAAGCTGTGCACATACGAGTATTTGTATGCATGCTTGTACCTAAATATTTAGAATTTATTTATTTTGGCTTTATATACATTTGTATATACTATCTTCTACATATTTGCTCATTAACAACAATACGCGCTTGTTTTCTTACAAAATTATTTTCGTCGAAGTAGGTACAAGTGTTTTTGTGTTAGTTATTTGTAAACGACTTTATTTCCAGTTTGTGAATAATATTTACAAATAAAGGTACATAAGTACATATATATGTACATATGTATATTTGTAGGTACACATGCGGCTTATAATGAAGGTTTTTTTGTAATATTTAAGTCTAGTTCCAGCTTGTAAAATAAAAATTTTGAAACATTAAGAAATAAATAAAATGATAAACACATCATAAGCTGTGTTGATTACATATGAACATATACTCGTATTCATTTACTACTACTTTATTTGCTGGCTCATGAGGTTTTTATAAAAAAATTTATACTATGTAATTTCGTATATCAGCAAAATGTTAATGTGCACATTTAATACGTATTTATATGGCTTTATAGGCTAATTAAAACTTATGGTTTTTAACGCGTTTTTTTAAAGAAAGAAAAATAATAAAACACTGCAAAATAAAACAATAATTAAAACTAAATAAACACATTTTCTTAAACTAAAATGTCCACTTTTTTTACTGAAAAGAAAACAATTATATTGTCATTAAGTTTAGGTAACTCATGAGTGAGTGGTCTCTAAAAAAAATTACAAAAAAGGCGTTAAGATACAAAAAGCACTTAAATACAATGTTCAAGTGAAATAATAAAATAAATAATATAATAATATAATACAATGGCGCTATTATAACTCTGACGAGTTTTATGGCCGAGCTTCTCTCCCAATTCGAGGTGTGCTCCTTTTTGTTTTTCCTACTAATTGGGTGGACCTACAGTTTTATGCCGGCTCCGAACGGCGAATGCATTTTTTGTGAGAAGCTTTTTTCATGGCAGAAATACTCTCGGAGGGTATGCCGCCCACTGCCGAGAGGTGACCGCTGCTCTTAAAAAACCCAATAATTGGATTTTTACTAATTAGAAAAATTTGTTTGGCTCGGACCGTGGTTTGAACCCGAGACCTCTGGCATAGCAGGCGAGCACTCTACCCACTGCACCACAGCGGCCACGACAATAAAATAAAAATAGGTAAAAAAACTTTTTAAGTTAAACGGTTTTATGTTATACATACATTGCAATGTTTAAGATAAATGTACTAAAAACCAAAAAATAATAAAATAGATACAGTCGTGGGAATTATAAACACTTGCATAGACTAGACTAAAATAAAACCTTGGGGCACGTCAATTGTCTACAAATTATCGACTTAATGTGCGATAGAAGAATCGTTTAATTCGTCGTTAGGCAGTTGGCCCGCAGACGGTGAGGAAATTACTTACTATTTTCTTGCTCATGGAAATTCCAATAGTTATACACTCCATGTTAATAAAAGAGATGTTTCAACTAGTTTATCGTTGGACATTCACACGAGGAATCGTTTCACTGCTCGTAGTTTGTCTTTTATCGACAAAACATATGATAAAAGCACTACTCGCTCACCACTATGAAACCCTAAAACTCGCTTATAATCGAGCTTGCTAGCTTTTTTCCACATTCTAGCCCTACTTATCACACGTCCATCGTTGTCGGTTGAACAACTGCCTAATTATAGTGTAACATTACAAAACAAACATTTTAATCAACGATTGTAGACAATTGACGTGCCCCACGGTTTTATTTTAGTCTAGTCTATGCAAATGTTTATAATTCCCACGACTGTATCTATTTTATTATTTTTTGGTTTTTAGTACATTTATCTTAAACATTGCAATGTATGTATAACATAAAACCGTTTAACTTAAAAAGTTTTTTTACCTATTTTTATTTTCTAGTTTTTAGTTTTTATTTCGCATTCTGTTTAATTCATTTAGTGCTTCATTATTGCAAGGTTTCTTGCCCGTTAGTTTATTGCAGTCCAACGCCTCTATACGTAGTCCCTGCAAAGTTCTTACTCTACTAAGAGCCACGTAGGCTTGACCTTCTTCAAACAGTTTCGCACCTAAGTATACGACCGCGTGATCCACAGTGCTGCCCTGCATTTTATGTATTGTAGAAGCCCATGATAGTAGTAAAGGCAACATTCTTCTTTCAGCCGTCCCGTAATTGTACTTAGCTGGAAACTGTATGGCTTTCGGGTGTATAAGATGTTTAACTTAAAAAGTTTTTTTACCTATTTTTATTTAAATAGAGCGACTCACGCGCCACCTAGCGGCTCCAATTTTTTTTTTAACATTTGTAAATTATTTAAGTAATGCACATGCTAAATATCAGCCAAATCGGTCCATAATTAGGATTTTCAGTTTTAATTACCCCGATCTCAGCTCCGCCTAGCGGAATTTTTTTTTAAGAAAATATTTCTTTTCAAGGTAGTAATACATGTTCCGAATTTCAGCCAAATCGGACCATAAATGCGATTTTTGTAAATATAGCGACCCACGCGCCACCTATCGGAAGTTTTTTTTTAGGAAAATATTTCCTTTCAAGGTAGTAATACATGTTCCGAATTTCAGCCAAATCGGACCATAAATGCGATTTTTGTAAATATAGCGACCCACGCGCCACCTAGCGGAATTTTTTTTTTAAGAAAATATTTCTTTTCAAGGTAGTAATACATGTTCCGAATTTCAGCCAAATCGGACCATAAATGCGATTTTTGTAAATATAGCGACCCACGCGCCACCTAGCGGATTTTTTTTTAAAGAAAATATTTCTTTTCAAGGTAGTAATACATGTTCCGAATTTCAGCCAAATCGGACCATAAATGCGATTTTTGTAAATATAGCGACCCACGCGCCACCTATCGGAATTTTTTTTTCATAATATTGCATTGTCATCGGGGTTATACATGTGTACAAAATTTCAGATTAATCGGTTGACAGGAAGACGGTGAAATTTGAATTACTAAATTTGACCCAAGAATAAATAATAAATAAATAAAAAAAAAACAAACGGGGTGAGCTAAATAAAACCGTTTAATAATTACACGTGGCTTAATTTTGCAGAATATTTCACACCATTAGCTCTAGGGTTGGCAGACGTACTGATTTGATCAGTACAATACTGATTTTTCGTGCTCCGTACTGATGGTTTTAAAAACCTTAAGAAATACTGATTTTTTGGATTTCGTACTGATTTGTACTGATTTTTAGCGGATACTAAAAAAAAACTCATTTTTATCACTCTGCACTGTTTTTAATTTCCAACTGTTTTCATTTGACGTTTGTAATGCCGTGGTTATGCTTACGACAATACTCGACGAGCAACGTGTAATTGTTGTTGTGCACTCCGATGAGTGAGAGAATTTTCCGACTCTCACATCGATCAAATTTGCTGGGTGAAACAAGCACCCAGCACGCCGAGGTCTCGGGGTGATAATGTGTTATGTTGTGTAAGTGCGCTCTAATAATCGATTTAAGCGTAACCACCTCACCGATAACGAAAATGTGTCCGAATTTCATCGGTGTTTTGCTCGTAAGCATAACCACGGCATAACCATGAAACATTTAGGAAGGAGGAAGCAACGCGAACGTTAAATGTCATAGAAACTTGATTGACAGTTAACGATACGGAAACAAAAACAAAATGACAGCAATAAAGACGATTTTCTTTGCATATATTGTTTTTTTTTTTTTTTTTGGAAGGCAATGTACTGATTTTTTCGGAAAAGGTATCTGGCAACCCTAACTATAACAAGTGTGGCCAAGAAATTTTCGTAACGTTCTATGAATTGTATTATTTGTTTTGAATGTGAGTCATGGGCAACATTCTTCAAGCGTCTTATTGTTAGATGCCAAACCGAGCCAAAGCGACTTTGTTGTGGCAGTATTTGGTCAATAATATTAATATATCAATCAAAATTTTTTAACAGTAGGTATGGATGGACACAGGTCGGATATCATTAGTCATATTAAAATGCAAACAAATTAATTTTTATACAAAAATTCGAAATTGACATGCCAATTGCGTGTTTTCTATGCTGGTGTACAATATACATACATGCAAAATGCATTTGCATAGTATGTACATATGTATGTATGTATGTATGTAGGTTTATACCAACATAACCTCAAAATTTTCAACTGTATGTGCTTAACACGGTACAATGAAATTCCAATTTGAAAATAGATTTGCTCATGTTTGACGCGTTTTCGTGGCGTGCCGTGCCGTTTAGCGTAAAAAACGCGCCTTCAAAATGAATTCTTGCGTTAAATTTATTGCTTAAAAGGCTTAACCTTTGTACACATGTATGTGTGTATGTATGTATGTATGTACGACGTACATTGTACGTGCATAAATATTTGAAAGGCCGATTGCATGAAATATGTACGTGTATATACCTCATATGTACATGAATTAACATTTAACTACACCTTTTTAGATATAAATAAATAAATATGTATGTACTACATATGTACATATGTGCATAATATGCATATTGCCTAGTTCACATGCAAGTTAAATATGCATGTAATTACATACAAACATACAAACATTTTACGTACATATTTTAATTAAAATTAATTTGACATGTACCCAGAGCAGTGATGCACACCGCCGACTGCGCTACTTAGGCATGGGTAACACTGCGCTGCGCGGCGCAATTGCGCTAACACCAACCCTGGTGTTATTGCGCTAACTCCGATTTGGGAAATGCGCCAACTCAATATAGCGCCAACCCAATGTAGCGCCAACTCAATGTAGCGCCAACTCAGTATAGCGCCAACTCAATGTAGCGCCAACTCAATGATGCGCTATTGCAATATAACACTGACTCAATTTCGTGCGCTAACACCAGCTCCAATGTCCGTGTCCAAACACAGCAACTCTGCCGCGAAATTATCCAACGATTCTCTTTTGTGCCGCTGTTCTGTCTTCCATTTGTCCAAACACATCAACTCGTCGCTGGCCAACTTTTGTTCATTATGTTTTGTTCTGGCATTCTTCGAACGCTGTGATTGGTCACTGGCGATAAGAATTGCTGCACAAAGCGTGTTGTCCGAGCACCGACGACTTGGTGCCCCCCTCCTTTCCTCGTCGCCTTCTCACCCACAAACGAACAAAAGCAGCGGGTTGCTCAACTTCGTGTCTCCGTGTTTGGACGTCGACAATATAGCGCTAGTGTAAAATGGCGCAACCACAACGCCAATAACAGCATCATAGTATATGTATACGTATGACAACGTCACAATTATGTGTGCTTGATAGTGATCTAAGTGAATCTAATTTCCAGCATATTTTCACATATATACGGAATATTTTTCCAAATGATTATAATATAATACAATGGCGCTATTATAACTCTGACGAGTTTTATGGCCGAGCTTCTCTCCCAATTCTAGGTGTGCTCCTTTTTGTTTTTCCTACTAATTGGGTGGACCTACAGTTTTATGCCGACTCCGAACGGCGAATGCATTTTTTGTGAGAAGCTTTTTTCATGGCAGAAATACTCTCGGAGGGTATGCCGCCCACTGCCGAGAGGTGACCGCTGCTCTTAAAAAACCCAATAATTGGATTTTTACTAATTAGAAAAATTTGTTTGGTGTTTGCTCGGACTGGGGTTTGAACCCGAGACCTCTGGCATAGTAGGCGAGCACTCTACCCACTGCACCACAGCGGCCACCAAATGATTATGAAAATTAAAATTAATTGTGCCCTCGTATGTGTAAGCAGAATTGCGCCAAAAGAAATAAAACGGGGATGGTAAACAGTTACAAGCGAAAAAATGTTATTTATCGATTATTCGATGACAATTGCGCTAAAGGTGTTATTGCGCCAGTACCGTGAGTTGGCGCCACGGTTGGCGCTGGCGTTATTGTATCAGCGCCAAAAAAATTGCGCCATTACCCATGGCTAGCGCTACTTACACAAGCGCAACATATTTTTGCATTAGTGTGCGCGTCAGTGTTGCCACTTTAGCTATTTTGTAGCTAGATTTAGCTATAACTTTTGGCGTTTAGCTACAGATATTTGCGTTTAGCTATTAGCTATTTTTGTTAGCTTTTTTTTTAATAGCTTAGCTATTTTTCTTAATTTCTTTATTTTGCACATCAGTTTATCATTTTAAGCTAATGAGTCATCTGCGAGTTTATGAAAACTTGAAAGTGTATACTCATCCTTATGATTATCAAACTATACAAAAGTTGATAGTCTGGCATGCCTTCCTTATTTTATCGATTATTGGTGCATTCATATGCAAGGTTGATGCAATCAAGGCAGATCTAGGAAGGTAGGCTCGGTGGCGAATTCAGAAATTTCCCATGTATTTTGTTATTTTAATTGGTAGAGTGTAATGTCAAAATGATAATTCGCCTTAGTTAAAATCTGAATTCGCTTGAGACTCGCCCATTCCTATTGGTCATGATGTGAATTCGCTTTGATTTTGACATTACACTCTACCTTTGTAAATAAAAAAGTAGTTTCTGAATTCGCCACCGAGCCTACCTTCCTAGATCTGCCTTGGATGCAATAAGGTTTTCGCAGTGCGCAAAAGCAACTCTGCCATACATTTTGTTGTTGCCCATTTTGCTATTTGAATTCGCAAATGACCATTGGCATACGCGATATTTAAACCGTCCTTTTCACGGTGTATTCGTAAAATTTTTCAGAACTTTATTATCAAGTTAATTGAGCAACTCCGCCAACGCTTACCGCAGAATATTCAATCTTTAAAAAATATTGAATTTTTTTCTGTAAATAAGCCAAAAATATTTGACACTTTCAAGGATGAAAAGGATCACTTTAACACGGAGGAAATCATTATTTTAGAAATGCAATGGAAAAACTACACGCATACCCATGGAAGGGAACTACCTCTACAATAAAGTTTTGGGTAGACGTAAGAAAGCTTAGAAATGCTCTTAACGAAAATCCGTTTGAAGAACTACAATCTTTTGTGTTTAATTTTCTAATCCTACCGCTTAGTAATACAGAAATAGAACGTAGATTTTCTGTTATGAACGTAATAAAAACAAAGCAAAGAAATAGAATGCAATTATTTATGTTAAACTTTCTATTGACTGTTAGGTATGGTCCAAAAAGGCCTGAAAAATGTTGTAATAACTTTAATATTCCTAACGATATTATTAAAATAATGACTTCAATTAATAATAATTCAACCTGTGAATTAAATGAAGAAGATATGATTTTTGAAATGTTATTGAATCAAATTTTTAACTAAAGTTCAAATATTAACTAGTCGCTATTATAATTTATTTTAATACTGCAATTGAATGTACATAAATACGTACATACATATGTAATGAATTGATTTTTTTCATTGTAATAATCTTATTATGCGACGTACATATATAAGTACATACAAACAAATATATGTATGGCTACAATATATAATATATGTATATATAAATATTCATATATGTGAAGTTGTTTTATGTCACGTCTTTTTAAATAAATCATTATTTGGCTATTTTTGAAAAAAAAAATTTGGCTATTTATTTTAGCTATGAAAAAAATTATTTAGCTATTTTTAGCAATTATTTTTATTTAATTTAGCTATAAGCTTCAAAATATTCTGGCAACACTGGTGCGCGTATAAGCAGATGTCGCATACCTATTGCTCAGAAAAAAGAAAAAAATTCTTTGCGCGATCGATGTACACAGCATGAAATTCAAGCGCTCGCTAGCAGCACACACACGACTCGTATGTGTAGCCGAGCAGCTCCGTTTTGCTTCGTATTGCTCTTTCGTTCAACACTGACCCAGAGCAAAGTGCCTATACGGGCATGCTGGGCATGTTGGCATTCATATTATATACATACATACATATGTACATATGTACATTAGATTGACCACAAAACATATGGGATTTGCAAAAGTATTGAATTTTTTCGCTCCCCGCGCATTTTTTAATAGCTTGACAATAGAAAATAAGATCTGCATAAAAATCTGACCACCTGTAGTGAGAAATAGCCACGCGCATTTGACCTAAAGTTCAAAAATTGACCTAAAAATTATGCATGGCTTTGGAGACCAATATCTCTTTAAACAATGATATATGTAATGTGATAATCATTTTTATACAAAATGAAACTGGGAACATATTCTCCATATGATATTTATACCCACCGTTATCCTTTCAGGACATACTGAGTCCTTAAAGTGCAATTTAAATTTTTTTGTTTGTTTTTTTTTTATTTTATTTCTTTTTTATGATGTGTAAAACTACTTTAAATAACCTATTAAATGATGTATAGTTTATACAATTCTCTAGTTTTTAAATATTTATTTTTGCCATTTTAACAAACAAAAAAATTTAAATTTCACTTTAAGGACTCAATATGTCCTGAAAGGATAACGGTAGGTATAAATATCATATGGAGAATATGTTCCTAGTTTCATTTTGTATAAAAACGATTATTACATTATTTCTCCGAAAAACATTGTTTAAAGAGATATTGGTCTCTAAAGCCATGCATAATTTTTAGGTCAATTTTTGAACTTTACGTCAAATTCGCGTGGCTATTTCCCACTACAGATGGTCAGATTTTTATGCAGATCTTATTTTCTATTGTCAAGCTATCAGAAAATGCGCGGGGAGCAAAAAAAATCAGCACTTTTGCATTTGTGGTCAGTCTAATGTACATATCGTCGAACCATACGAAAACTAGCATACGTTCTTTTATGGCTGACGAAAAGTAACAAGTTCGACTTTTGGCTGACGAAAACTACATATTAACTTCGTTTAAACAACAACAATTTTAATGTAAAAACAGTATATACATAATTACATACTGATACTTTTCGTCAGCCAAAAGTCGATTTTGTTACTTTTCGTCGGCCAAAAGTTAAATGTGGTACTTTTCGTACAGAATTTTTTATTGCTAGCTTTCGCCAGAAATTTAAAATATGCTAGTTTTCGTATGGTACGACGATATGTACTTGGGATTTTTTTTCCTTTTAAAATTTAATTAATGACCTTTTTGAAGAACTGTCAATTCTATGAAGAGTTGCTGAAGTAAAAGTTGTGTTTAATATACATATGTAAATACTTACATATGTACATATGTATTTTCCAGAAAATTTTGTTTTACGCCTTTGATTCATCAACAAAATTCCCGTAAGTTGACAGTGAACTGCCTTATACCTATTTTACCACTTCACACAATGACAAATAACGATAAAAATAGCACTTAAACAAATATGTACATAAATAAAAATCTCGATTTCAAATGATAATTTATATAAACAATAAATAATTAATTACATACTTGTTCGTTCTTTTTTTAACAATTTAATAGCTCACAAAATTAATGCAACAAATTTATAAAAGAAAAAAAATAAATTTATGCCCATATGTTTTTGTATAATTACGAATTTATTTGTTTTTATTTGTAAATTCGTATACAAGTTTCAAAGTAAATTCCACTGCTATGCAAATACATATTTTCCATTTATTTATAAAAATTAAACCTTATCACTCATAAAATTTCCCATTCAATATACATATGTATATGTATTTATGTACATTAGGGTAGGGCGATTTGTATGGAGGGAAACTAATCGATACCGCGCCATCTAAATTCGGATTCCTCTCATTTTTCTGAGTAGAAAACTCCTCCACGACATTTGTCTAAAATTAATTTTGATGTTACGGAATTTGGTTTTTATGGACCAAGACGAATTTTTGAGAATAAAAATTGGGCAAAAATCGACAAAAAAAATATCCAGGCCAATGTGCACATCGAATTGAAGCAGAATTGTATGCTGAATCCAGATATGAAATCCAAATTAAAATCGGATGATCCGTTTTCGAGACATAGCCTGATTTCCGGTTATGGAGGCTGAATGCCCAAAATCGCATATTTTCGCGATTAACTCTTGTTGTGTACAATATATCTTAATTTTTTTTTTGCAAATTTAAAGATAAGTCAATACAATATATGAACGGTATTTTAAAATATTAATTTAACTTTCGGTATAGGAATGCACTCTTTTTTCCTTGGCCCAAAATCGCGATATGGGTTCTCTATGTTATAGTCATCCGATACCGATGATTTTCGCCGACAGCGCTCTGTGTACAATAAATGCTCCAAATCCAAAATTTCAGAATTTTAGCTGCAAAAGTTGAAGAGCTATACCCTAAAACGTAGACATATGCTGTTTGGGACTTGGTTTTTTACTTTACTCAACTCTAAAAAAAAACTCAAGATTACTCATACGCCATAGCGTACTACTGGAAGAAAAATACAAATTTCAGAAGCATATGTAAGTCTACGTTTTAGGGAATAACTCTTCAATTTTTGCAGCTAAAATTCTGAAATTGTGGATTTGGAGCACTTATTGTACACAAAGCGCTGTCGGCGAAAATCATCAGTATCGGATGGCTATAACATATAGAACCCATACCGCGATTTTGGGCCAAGGAAAAAAGAGTGCATTCTAGTTTTCCTATACCGAAAGATAAATTAATATTTTAAAATACCGTTCATATATTTTATTGACTTATCTTTAAGAAATTTGCAAAAAAAATTAAGATATATTGTCCACAACAAGAGATAATCGCGAAAATATGCGATTTTGGGCATTCAGCCTCCATAACCGGAAATCAGGCTATATCTCGAAAACGGATCATCCGATTTTAATTTGGATTTCATATCTGGATTCAGCATAAAATTCTGCTTTAATTCGATGTGCACATTGGCCTGGATATTTTTTTGTCGATTTTTGCCCAATTTTTATTCTCAAAAATTCGTCTTGGTCCATAAAAACCAAATTCCGTAACATCAAAATTAATTTTAGACAAATGTCGTGGAAGAGTTTTCTACTCAGAAAAATGAGAGGAATCCAAGTTTCGATTGCGCGATATAGGTTAGTAAATCGCCCCACCCTAATGTACATATGAATGTATGTATGTATATAAAGCCAGCTGTTTATTATATTTTGCTGCAGTTATCGTTAAAATTTAATTATGCAAAACGCAAAGTGGTCCATTAGATTTAATTAGTATACATATGTACATATGTATGTAGATACATATGTATGTATATGTATATTTTTATCGTCTCATGAAATCATTCAACTCAAATACATTCATACGATCATTTATTGTCATTTACGAAGATGAAATAATTAATAATAATATTTTTTTCTGGCTATTCTCATCGTACCTAAATTATCTTTCATTAAGGTACATGCAACATACCCACTCGTACATATTTTAGCATTTACATACATCTTGATAAGCCTTAAAGTATCCAATTACTGACGTTTTAGAAATTCCTTTTTTGCTTTTCTTGTTTTTTTTTACATTTTTTTGTACTAAAGTATGCGTAAGCACCCTCTCGCTTTAATGGATAATATTAAAAGTCGGATAAGACTTTAATGAGAGCCTTTCGAAAAGATTCATTAGTCATATTTTTTTTTGGTGGAATCGTCTTGCAGAAAGAAGAACATTCATTAAAACACTAAAATATACACAAAACAACAACACAACTCGTATTGAATCTATACCATAGAGTTAGCCGAGTTGTGCCCCACTCTGTAGTGCTATACGAAAGCAAAATTCAATTCGAAAACACATTCGTATTCTATAGCAGGTGCACCCCTGCTCCAGTGACTCCTTGACTCCGTATAACTCCTAAGAACTCATTTTTTATCATTGTTGTTGAGTGACTCCGTTATTCGATTTGGGCCTGCACCCTTGTTCTATAGATTCTATATATAGAATATGTGACAAAGCATAGAGAATGGGACCTAAGGGTAAAACATAAAATTTTTTTTTGGGGCATGGGATCGGTTTTATTTGATGCTCAGATGTCACATCAAAAAAAAAAAATTGTTTACTCTTAGATCCCTTTCTCTATGCGCTGTCTCATATATGAAATAACTAGAACTCGGAAGCGAAAAAAATTTCTTTCGAATCGAACTACAGAGTGAGGGCACTGATTTTAATGAATTGTGTGTCAGTGCTGCCAAGTTAAATTATCGAACTATTAAGCCTGTTCGTGAAAATCCAAGAATTGGGAAAAACTGTGTATTTTCCTCCACTACTTCCATTTTCCGACAGTTCAGTGTGCTTTCATTATTTCACTTAACAGCCTGAATATGAAATAAATTTAATTAGAAAGGCTTCAATTTCCGTTTAAAAAGTATTTAATTTGGTTTTGCTCGCTTTGTTCGATGTTTTGACAATTCACACCAGTACTGCCAATACCAAAGTGAACCGATTTGAAATATTATTTTGCAAATCGCGTGCAAAAGAATACGACGGCTTATGTTACTGACATGGAACAAATCGAATTGACCCAGCAAACACAATTTCTAACGTTAGAGAATTTGTGGTGACTACATTAGATAACTAGTGTAATTCTCAAGCTATGCTCTAATCAAATGCAAAGGTAGAAACCTATAGTAGAATTAAACTGGAAACTGATTAGAAAAAGAAGCATTTGCAAATTCTCATTAGAGAACTACAATAGATTTCGATTCGAGAATTACAATTTCCTTGATTGGAGAATTATGTTCCATTTTGTTTGAGATCACTATGATTCTCGACAGTTCCACGAATAGTCCTCTAACGTTAGATATTTGAGAAAAGCGCTAGTTCGCGAGTCATTCTCAAATCGATATCTAAACTCAGTGTTTGTTGGGGAAGAAATCTAGACATAAGACAACAAAGCATAATTTTTTCGTAATTCCATTTAGATGTCAAATGCTATTAATACCATGTTCACGTTGAACCATTAACTCGAGTTAATGGGCCATTTCAGAGATAACTACGAGTATTAAACTCTGCTCATTAACCCCGAGTTAAGCATACAAAAAAGTATTTTGATAATGCTTTTGAATACCACAGCGCTGTGTCAATGCGCATGCATAGGTGAGTTTGTGCGTGCTCACCAAACTTACCATGCAATTGTGAACATGTTTGGCTGGAAGTGGTGTGTAGTTTCAAAGAAAAAGAAACAAAAAAGTAGCAAAAGCACTACAAAAAAAAAAACACAAAGTCAAGTAATAAGAAGGATAAAAAAAGAACAGGCAGGAAAGAAATTGAGGAAAGAATTAGGTAGGAGAATTGTAAAGACGAGTAACGACAACAACACCAACAACAACAAAATAGTAGCAGCGACAGTAGCAACAAAAGCAGTAGCATCTACAGGAGCAACAACAAAATAGTAACAGTGACAATAACAACAAACAATTATATAACAAGTAAGGAAGCCTAAGTTCGAGTGGAATCGAACATTAGATACTCAGCTGTATGCGTTCATTGCTTGTTTGCGTTTGATGGAAACACGGTGTAGGTACTTTATATAAAGCAAGTGCTGCATAAAGTGGGCGTAGCCGCGCCCATTTTCAAAATTTTTATCAGTCATCCAACTAAGCATATGAATATTATTCTTTGTGCAAAATTTCATTCCTTTATGACTTCTAGTTACAAAGATGTCACGTTACAAATTCCCAAAGGGTGTTCCAGAAATATCTTTGTTAAAAAGTAGGCGTGGTCATAAACCGATTTCAATAAATTTTTGCGTGTCTATTAGTGCTGGAAAACCATCGATTGAACTATCGATACTATCGATGGGCCCGATGCCATAGCGATTATCGATGGTTTTTTTTTAACCATCGATAGTATTTTACTTGGTACATAACTACAACGTCTGTTAAAAAAATTAATCAAAAAAACTGAGATTTATAATTTTTAAGGCACTTAATTGGAATATGCGGGCTGTAATAATAAAATAATAGATTAGTGAATAATTTTATAAAAAAAAACTTGCAAATAAAACGGGTTTTTTATTGAGAATTGAGCAATTTAGGTTTTGATTTCGCCTCTCCTATTATTTTGTAGACAATTGTATATGTACAAATGTGTGTATGTAGTATTCTTTGAATAGTTATTGATTTATTTTTTGTATTGAACTTTTTACATAACTTTTGGTTTTTTATTAATTTTATAATATGTTTCTAATTAAAACTTTATATTTTTCTTTTAAATATGAGAACGTAAGTACGTAAGTATGTATATGTGCATTAATATTTGAGTACCACCTTTAACGGGCCACCTACGTACATATATTAAACCATCGATACTATCGATGGTTGCATTTAAAACTATCGATGATCAATCGATGGGACCACTATCGATGGTTTTCCAGCACTAGTGTCTATTAACACAAGTTATAAAAGTGTATAAACCAAGTTTCATCATAATATCTCAATTATTTGTCGAGTTATGGGCTATGGGCAGTCCCTCAACCGGCAGTCAAGCTGAACAGACGTGTTTTTCGTTGCTCGTTAGTTTTGTATTAATATTTTTCTACTTAAATTCATACACCTGTCGTTTCTATAATGGGAAGGTGCTCTAAATGCAGTGATCAGTGCTCACCGGGCGAGTTTCTACTTTGTGGTGTTTGTCACTCAAGAATTCATGCAAATTGCACAAATTTATCCGAAAGTGCAATTAATTTTATTAATAACAACAACAATATTATGTATAAATGTGACGAGTGCGTTGCTATGTTTTCGCGCTCTAAAATACACAAAGCGCTAAAAAGTGTTGGTGTGCTGCAAAATTTCTTTGACTTGCTAATGCCTGGAGAGTGAAATCCGTACGCGCTCAAAGACTAAGGGCAGTGCACCCGAAGTAATACATAAAACACATAAAACAATGCAATATAAAGCACAAAACAAAACACATCAGCCAGTACATAAGGTAGTGAATTTTGGTGACAATAATAAGCCGTGTTCATCATCTTCTTTAAATGTGAGTGACAATAACAATAACAGTGAGACAGCACTTCTAACAACAACCACAGCGGATGCTTTATCCAATGGTGCTGGCTCTCTGTCAAATGTGCTCACAGATGCCAAAGCTTGTCCTAGCAATCGTCACAATGACACAAACTTTGACTTGCCGCTTGCTGCTGGCACTCGCTCTTTCGCTGCTGCTGCTAGCACTGCTAATGCTATGGTTATGGTTACAATCTTGATTGCCAATCAAAATCGGAAACATTTCGTGATTGGTGAGAGGTGGTTACGCTTACATTGATGATTGGAGCGCACATACACAACATAACACATGATAATTACTGAGCACATACACAACATAACACATTATTACCTCTGAAACCTCGTTTGCTGGCTGCCTGTTTCTCACAGCAAGTTTGCTGGATGTGAGAGTCCGAAAATTCTCTCACCGTCGGAGTGCACAACAACAATTACACGGTGCTCGACCAGCTTGATTGGTAGCATAACCAGGCCATAACTATGCTATTGCGCTTAATCAGTCTACTGCTGCGCCTGTACAACCAACAAATGCGGGTAAATCGGCAAGGGAGAAGTCACATGCAGTTGTGAAGGGGAGCAATAACAATGCTGAGTTGGATGTTTTCGTCAAATTCAAATGGATTCACGTTTCCTCTTTTAAGCCCTCTGTCACGGAAGAGCATATTATTAAATACATCTCTGATCATGCTCTTATCGATGCTGATAAAATAGCTTGCTTTAAGTTAGTTAAGAGAGACGTCGATGTCAACACTTTGGTAAGAGTTGCTTTCAAAGTACGAGTGCTATCTAACGACTACAGTAAGCTCCTTAATAATGATCTATGGCCCTCTAATGTGACGGTAAAGCCGTTTCACTTTTTTCAAAAGAAAGAAGAATCCGTGCCGAAGACGTAGTCTTAGCGGCTCAACGCACCTAAATATTTATTTTCATAATGTATCTGGCTTGAGAACAAAATCTAGCATGCTTTTCAACATGAGCTCGCATTCTGAATACGATGTTTTCGTTATCGTTGAAACTTGGCTCAAGTCCGACTTTTATGATGGCGAATTTTTCGACTGCAACCTATACAATGTGTATCGCAAAGACCGAGACTACTCTAAAACTGGTCTCACACGTGGTGGTGGTGTTCTGATCGCTGTGCGCCGTCATCTCCGTTCATCGTTAGTGGATTTCAGCGATAATAATTCACTACTTGATCAACTTTGTGTCTCTGTTCAGGGCACCTCTAAAATTTTTATCTGCGCATCCTACATTCCTCCTGCAAGTCCGGACCATCTCTATAAATCGCATGTTGATAACATTATTGGCATAGTACGCAATCATGTTGATGATCACTTCTGTATTTTAGGCGACTTTAATTTGCCTAATATTGTATGGTCATGTGTCAACAATAGTTCAAATCTAATTCCTACGAATGTTTCCAGTACATCCGAGGTGTATCTTATTGATAATTTCTTAAATCTTAATCTCTCCCAGATTAATAGCTTCTCCAATCAGTTATCGAGAATGTTAGACCTTGTCTTCATTAGTGATAATATTAATTGCATGTTGGCTGAATGTCTGGATCCACTATCCAGCTCTGGTATACACCACATACCGCTTACGCTTGCTATTGAGTTTTACATATTCGACAGCTTCACTGTCGATAATGAGTCTCCTATTTTTTCTTTCAGACGTGGCAATTTTGATCTAATTTTTAATGAGGTCTCCTTGATTGATTGGGAAGCTCTTTTTCTGGGTTATGATCTTTCCGAGTGTTTTAATATTTTTAAAAATACTGTAAATCAAATTTGTATTAATAATATTCCGCGAAAGAAAAAGAGCTGTTATAAAATTCCATGGTATACTAAGAAACTAAAGCGACTAAAGAATCTGAGGAACAAATATTTTAAAAAGTTCAAATCTACTAAATTGTTGCTTTATAAACGTAAATACATTTCTTACTCCAATAAATTCAAAGTGTTAGGCAAGAGGCTCCACAGGACTTTTGTTAGCAACTACGAATCTGACATCAAAGTAAACCCCAAGGCTTTCTGGAACTATGTTAAGGCTAAAAAACTTTGCTCGTCTATTCCCTCATCAGTCTTTTACAATACGGAGCGAGCTTCTTCACCTTATGCGGCGGCTAATTTATTCGCAGACTTCTTTCGCTCCAACTTCGTGGCCCAGTCTGAGCTCCCAACGCTTTTCCCCTCATCAGTTGATAATCCTATTAACTTCGGCGCCCTAACTCTGTCGCTAGACGATATTGTTAATGGGATTCAAAATATAAAATTATCTACCCAGACTGATATTGGCGGCTTATCGTCTTATCTTTTTAAAAACTGTCTGGCTTTGGCCACCCCACTCCTGCTAATTTTTAACAAATCTCTCGAGTGCGGCAAGTTTTTAGATGCATGGAAGGTGACCTTCATCACCCCTATTTTCAAAAACGGTAACAAAAACAATGTTGCCAACTATAGGCCCATTGCCAAGTTGTCTACCATTTCCAAACTCTTTGAGTATATTGTCAAACAGAAAATGTATTTTGCCGTTAGGCGTCTAATCATAGAGAATCAGCACGGTTTCGTGTCTGGCAGATCTACTGTGACGAACCTGTCGATTTTCTCTGAATTCTGTCTATCAGCTTTTAACAGTCGCCTTCAAGTCGATGCAGTTTATACAGATTTTTCTAAAGCATTTGACAAAATCAGCCATTCAATATTGATCTCAAAACTGGCCGGTGTGGGTTTCCACTCAATTTTTCTTTCCTGGCTAAAATCGTATCTTGACCAGCGGAACTGTGTGGTTGTGATAGAAAATGCGCATTCGAACTCTTTTGTTGCCACCTCTGGCGTACCTCAAGGTAGCATTCTTGGACCACTACTATTTATAATTTTTATAAATGACATTTCGGTCTGTTTTCAACACTCAAACTTTCTGCTTTATGCTGATGATTTAAAGGTTTTCTCTACTATTTCAAACTTGTCAGATTCAGTTAAGTTACAATCCGACTTGGACAATGTCGCTGTCTGGTGTAAGTAACTCAAACAATCTACCGCTAAACGTTAGTAAATGTTTTCACGTAACATTTTCAAAATCGCGCTATCCCATATTCACTTCTTATACCATTTGCGGTTCTCGCCTCTCGACTCTAACAGAACTGAAAGATTTAGGGGTAGTTTTCGATTCAAAATTGTCGTTCTCGACACATTTAAATTCTACAATTGCTAAGGCTTATTCTATTCTTGCTTTTATCCGGCGTTTTAGCTCAGACTTTACGGATCCTTATACTCTTAAGATACTGTTCACCTCACTTGTTCGCTCCAAGTTGGAATATGTCTGCTTCATTTGGCGACCCTATCATGAGTGTCATATCAAGAGGCTCGAACGTGTGCAGAAAATCTTTGTTCGGTTTGCATTGCGTTCATTGAATTTCTCCGACCCGATTCCTTCCTACGAAGCCAGATGTGCGCTCATCAACCTTCAGTCTCTAGAATCCAGAAGAACCTTGCTTTCAATGACTTTTGTCTTCGACATTATCAACGGATCAATCGATTCGCCAGCTCTCCTCGAGGGTATTCGATTCCATGTACCTAACAGGCCGCTTAGAAATAGCAACATGTTTTATTCGGGGTTTACTCGGACCCTCTATGCTTCCAATGCTCCCATTTCTCGTACATTAACTGAATTTAATCTTCGCTCAGATTCTTTAGAAATCGACTTTTCAGTATCTAAAGATATTTTTAAAGCTGTAATTGCGCATCCATAATTATATTATATTTTATTTTTTTTTTGTATTTTGTATTACATACAGACATATTCTTCATCTGTACGTAGTCTGTAAGCATATTTTTGTACTAGACTACTTTTGTAATTTGTAACTAATCAAATTGCTAATAAATAAATAAATAAATAAATAAAGAAATCTCGTAGATTCCTTTGTCTAAAAGGAGGCGGTGCCACGCCTATTTTCCAAAATCTTTCTATTTTTTGTTTCCGGTCTATTGTGGAACTCATGCTACAAAATTTCAATGAATTATCTTTATATTTGACAAAGATATCGCTTAAAATGTTTTTATTAGGTCACTTTATAATACCCATATATAAAAGTGGGCGTGGTCGTCAACCGATTTCGCTAAAATTTTCAACATGTATTACCACAAGTAATAAAAGTGTACACACCAAGTTTCGTCATTATATATCAATTATTTGTCGAGTTATGGGCTCAGAAATCTCGTATATTCCTGCTTCAAAAAAGAGGCGGTGCCACGCACATTTCCCAAAATTTTTGTGTTTTTCGTTTTATGTCCATAGTTGGACTCCTGCCATAAAATTTCAATGATATATCTTTATAATTGACAGAGATATAGCTTAAAATTTTTTTATTGGGCCACTTTATAATACCCATATATAAAAGTGGGCGTGGTCGTCAACCGATTTTGACAATTTTTCGTCCAAACATTTGCCTAATGCCTAAGTAGGTATATCACGCGTGCCAAATTTCATCGATATAGCTTCAACAGTTTCTGAGTTATGACTCATAAAGCTTTCGATGTTTGCTCCTTAATAAGTGGGCGTGGCACCGTCCATTTTCCAAAATTCCATCAAATTTCTTCTTAGGGCCTGAGCTCAACACGTGGGTAAAATTTCATCACTCTAGCTATATTAGTGGCTGAGATACCAAATTTCCGATTTTTTCTATATAGGAAAAGTGGAAAAGTGGGCGTGGTCATGGTCCGATTTCGCCCATTTTCAATACCAACAGTCCCAGTGTCGATACCAACTTGCATTTCAAATTTCATCGAAATATCTCAATTTTTGCGCGAGTTAGAGTGTTTACAGACGGACGGACGGACAGACGGACGGACGGACGGACATGGCTCAATCCATTTCTCTTTTCACCCTGATCATTTTGATATATATAAGTTTATATCTATCTCGATTATTTCATTCTGTTACAATCCACCGTTATGTGATTAAAACTATAATACTCTTTGTACTAGTACATCTGAGTATAAAAACTGTCGAGTTTCGACAGTAGGCAGCACTCTAGTGTCAAATTAAATTCTAAACTTCTTAAACACCTCAACGTGAACACTTGACAGTTCTTCATTGATTCCAAATGATAAAATCGGGTTAATGGTTCAACGAGAACATATTATACGTTTGCATTATTTTTTTTTTTTTTTTTTTGTCGTTTCTCTAACAGTTCATTGCAGTGCTACCAAAGTCAATGACTCTACGACATATTAGCCGTGTTTTTATTCAAGCGCATATACATCTGCGCTTAAATTTTGTATGGGCAACTAAGCGCGGATAGAGATGTGCGCTTAGAAATTCATACAAAATTTAAGCGCAGATGTATATGCGCTTAAAAAAAAACAGGGCTATTGATTACTTAGTGAGTATTGAAAAATTTTCTTCCAAGTAGATACTTATCACTTAGATATAACGCCAATTTTTATTTAAATTTTTTTCTACATACATATGTACACATTTCTAACTTTAACTAACAGCCCCTTTCCTATTAATAAAATTAAAAAAAAAAATGCTCACAAACGACCTTCAACCTTGCTGTTGTTGGTGATGATGAATTTGCATAGTTGATTCAGCAGCGCTAAGTTTATCGTGCTCTTATTTTTATAGACGCCTGTTTACTTATTTATTTACTTAGTTATACAAGTGACTTGTTAATTAAAATTTATATATGCAGTCTTTAAACACAATTTACTACTATGCGCTTTCATTTAAAAATTTAATGAACTGTGAAAAAAAATTCCATCATTTTATTAACAAGCATTTAATAGAATTAAGAAATATATATGTACATACATACATATGTATGTATGTATTTACATTTTGTCTATAAAACAACAATGGGTGCCGCGCTGAAAAGACTCCAACATTCTCGTATTACACAAGCGCATGAATGTATATATTTCCATATTTACTTTGTATTCGCTGATTATTGTTTAAATTTGTATGATTATTCTTAAATGTGTAAATTCAATAATTTATTCTTTTATTGATTGCTGTTGTTTACAAAAATACATTTCATTTCATTTCACTTATTGACTTAGATTTATTGTTGTTATTTTTGATATTTTTGTATCGGCTATTGTGTTGTCCATTTCAAAGCATTACTCTTGTTTCGAGAACAAAGCAGGGAACGACCTTTTGTAATGTACATAGTAACTTCTGTAACGAACTGGTTGTAAATAATTTAATAATAGAATCTTTTCTTAAGGTTTATTCAACTTGTTTCTTTCTTTCTGCATTGTTTTCAAATCAAGTCAGGGTAAGTAGGTACCTATTAGCCTTGAAGAGTAGATGCCTGTTGAAGTAGATAATCCACACTCATACTCAAAATTCTCAGCGATGAGATAGTTGAACCATTACTAAAAAGTTTAGCTAGGGATATTGTCAGTGTTTTTGTTTTATCCCAAAAAAGCAAGGAAATACTAAAAATTATTGTCAGGAAGATCTTGGAAGAATTGCAAGATACTCTATACTTAAACTTACCTCATAGGAATAATCATTGCTTGGAGGCCGAAGCAGATGCAGAAGACGTGTAGAACTCATGCACAGATCCAGGCGAATTGTTTTCGTGTAGGTACTTACAAAGGTTTTTTTAAACAATAAGTTGTAAGGTAGTCTTTTTTGGAATATTTACATTACTCTTATCCAGCATTCCAAATCACCAATCAGATTATCGCTTACCGATAGAAATTTTTAAAAGGAATTATGAAATACATAGTAATTCCGGACAGAGAATATTGAGCTAGAAGTACTCCGGTACCGAACAATGCTAACCACCTCTACACCGATGGATATAAGCTTAATGCTTGTGTGTGCTAGGAGCAGTTTCTTGAGCCAACGGGGGGCTAAAAATATCACTTCGCTTACCGGATCACTGCAGTCTCTTCCAGGTGGAGGTAGCGGCGATAAAGGAGGCGTTTGAGTGCTTGAAAGAGAGGAATAACGAATGTAAAGATGTTTACATTCCACCAGATAGTCAGGCTGCACTGAAAAAGCGTTTGCGACTGCCACATGTAAATCCATAACCGTCGAAAATTGCCACAGATCTCGAATGGAGTTGGCAGAGCAGTTTGCCATTCACCTTGTAGGTATGTGTGCCTAGACCCTATAACATACAGCGAAACGAGATGGCAAACGAACTTGCTAGATCGGGCACATCTGCTTCACTTTGACTATCGTGGAAGTGTTTAGTGCCGCGTGCTACCAGCAAGCTCATGCTGAATGAGTTCTACTTCAAAGAAGTAGAGGAAAGGTGTCATTATCTCAGTAGGTACTTGAAAACATACAAGGTTCTTTTGGCCTAAGTGGAACGCCAGTTGGACCAAGAGGCTACTAGCGCTCGGTAGGTCCGAGCTAGCACTAATGACTGGACAAAGGTCCATAAATCCTCCGAAGAACTTTCCTCTCGAATACTCCCAGCGTCATCTCATCTGCTTTTGATATAGTCCATGCTTATGCGCCGTACATGAGGACTGGAACGATGAGTGTCCTGTAGAGTGTGATTTTGTTTCG
Source organism: Urophora cardui (assembly GCA_960531455.1). Lineage (NCBI taxonomy): Eukaryota > Metazoa > Arthropoda > Insecta > Diptera > Tephritidae > Urophora > Urophora cardui. Next base: position 143,476,736 of record OY482672.1, read on the forward strand.
CCGAGAGAGGACTTTACTTTTCAATTGCCTACTTAGACCAAAGTAGCATATTACGATTACTGTAAGGCTTGTGATGATGAAGAGCAGCACGAAACAGTAAAATATCTGCTGTGCGATTGCCCAGCACTAGGAAGGAGGCGGCTGATGTACTAAGGAGCCTACCAATTTAGGGATCTGGGTGATCTAGCGAGATTGAAATTCAAGAAAATTCTAATATTTGTAGAGTCCAAACGTTTGTTTGAGTAGGGAGTCTTCGGATACACGTGGTATCACAAGGCGACTTTCGGGGCCTATGTGTGCTATGTAGGAACTGGCAGCAACTGCAACCTAACCTAGCCTACACACAAACACATTATCTAACGTTAGAGAATTTGTGGAGACTACAAGCTAGTGTAATTCACTAACCATTCTCTAGTCAAGATCATGGGTAGAAAACTACACTAAAATTTAATTGGAAACTGATTAGAGAAAGAAATATTTGCAAATTCTCATTAGCGAACTACCCCACATAGAATTTGGAAGTTTGTTTTATGAAAACTGACTATACCGAGTCTTTTTCGATCCTCTTTGATGATGAAATCTGACTAATCACTTCTGCGATTAGAAGAAGACTCGAAAATGAGTCAAACCAACGATTTTATTTTTTATCATATAAAAATCACCTGAGTCTTTTTCGATCCCCATTGATTATTAAAAAAAATAATTTATCAAAAATTGATCATGCTAAAGATCGAAATGTGATCATTAACTTTGCTTTTTTAGAAAAAAATAATCCTTAGCCAGGCTAGTACATAAAGGTATTTCTGAAAATTTCAAATTAGATTTCGGTATTGATGGTTGCGAATCTTGTAGAGCAGGATGTATGTCTTCCGTGTTGCCCAAAAATTATAGGAAAAAGAGTAAGAAAGTTTTAGAAAATTATTAGAAAATTATCAGAATGTTACTGAAAAACGATCCAAAAAGATTCGAAATTAACGTATGTTTTTACATGGCCGTTTTTTCTAATGATTATTTTATGTGAATTTTTTATGAGCTATTGGCCTGTTTTTAATTAAGGAAAATTGAAAAAATTTTTTTTTTTTTTTTTGGTAGAAGTTATGGATCCATTTCGGGGACCATCACATCCTCTCATCAGACTTCTTCAGGCGGCCTCAACCGAGAATCGAATTTAAGTCTTTTCGATTGTTAATCCAATGACAATCCCATTGAAAAATGACCCTAAAAAGTTTGGAAAGCCAATCGAAAATTATTCAAAAACGATCAGAAAACTATTCAAAAATGACCAAAATAAGATTCAAAAACGAAAAAAATTAAATCGAAAATGAGTAAAATACGATTAAAATAAGACTCGAAAATAACTCTCCAAGAAGATTTGGACGGAGGGAACCATTTTCTACCGACCAAAGACTCTTTTATGATCAGAAAATGAGCACATTTATGATTATTTTAAACGCGCATAGGGCTCGAAAAAAAAACTAGAATATGTTCAATAATTTGATAAAATGATATGTGAGATATTAGATTTCGATTCCAGAATTATAATTTTCTCGATCTTAATATTATGTTCCCTTTACTGTGAGACGCTATGTGATTCTCCACTATTTTTTGAGTCATACCTACTCTAACGTTAGATTTTTGATAAAAGGGCTAGTTCTCGCTAGTCATACTCAAATCCGTATTTAACTTCAGTGTTTTTGTAGAAAAATTTACTGAATTTTTGCTGAATATCTATATATTAATAGGCTAACATTTTTCCCATACAAACAATTGCCAGGCTGTTTAGCACATTTAACATACTCATATCCACATAAAATTGATATGGATGTGTTCGTACTCTGAAAAAAAAACGTTGTAAATACAAAGACTTTTGCAGTTAAATGAACAACTTTCCGCAGTTGAAATGTGCCCAACAACGCTCCGTTGTTGTTTCAAAAATGCGAGCGTTTTTGATTCAAATACTTTTCGTATTTAAGTTAACAACGGAAACTGTTGAATGAAATACTTTTCGTATTTAAGCTAACAACTTTTGCTTTTGAATTAACCGCAAAAGTTTTTGGTCGAAAAACGGGCACCATTGAAGCAAATACTTACGCATTTAAGTTAACCTCAAGGAAATTGTAAAAATGGTATTTTTTTTTAATATAATAGATATTATTTTATTTTATTTTTTTATACATATAATATATGTATGTTTACTTATCGATCCCTAACCGCCATAAAGTGTATCCAACAAAATTATCGATTTTAGCGTTTTTAATCAACTCCCACAATTTCATAGACTTAAGGCCGGTTTCACCACCTCCGGTTAAGCACTTAACCAGAGATTTTTGTCCGGTGAACCAATTTATTTGACAGCTCGCCATACAATTTACGTCAAACTAACCAGCGATTAAATTAACCGCAGATTGTGAAACCGGCCATAAATAAATTTCAAGGCTGATTACCAACTGTATGAAAAGAAAATAAAAAAAAAACCTGTAAAATTTAATTTTTGTTGGATACACTTTTTGGCGGTTAGGGCTCGATATGTAGTAATATTAATACTAAGGCCCGCCGTCACCAAACGAACTTTAGTCATTCATCCATTCACCATTTCCAAACGCATCAGTGCATCTTCAGACAACTCTCACGACATCGAAAAAAAGCTGAGTTTATCAATAGATATTAGTTTTTGTTTAATTAATTTTTTTATTTATGTATGTATGTATATTACTTTATTTATTTTATTTTAAAATTGAAACGAATTGAACGAATTTGAAAAATTTTGTTTATTTTTTTTTTGATTTTTTCTTTCAAATCCTTCTTTCTTTTTACTTAAAAAATGTTTAACAGCAAGCAAGTTTTTGAATCAACAACGCACGTCTTTGAATTAACTACGGAAATTTGTTGAATCAAAAACTTTACCGTTAAAACAAATACTATTGCTGTTGAATCAAATACGGAGATTCAACAGCGGAAAGTTGTTGATTTAACTACGGGTATTTTTTTCAGAGTATGAGTCAGGAGCAGTGCATAGGCATATAATTTTTTCTATAAATTATTTAATTTGTGTTTATAATTAATAAATAACGTTTTTAGTTATGAGAAATAGATATCGTAAAAATGTTTACAAATATCGTAAACACAGTTGAAGAGTTGCTTTAATTTCAAAGCGCTCTCTCTATTTTATATGCATTGGCCCAGTTTACGCTCAGATCAAAATCAACGCGGCCAAATATCTCCTATTGCTTTTTGGGAGAAAACTTTTTGAGTACTGTGAGGAGGTTTCTGAATTTCAAATGTAATTTCCGAATTTCAAATCGAATTTTCTGAATTTCAAATGTAATTTTCTGAATTTCAATTGTAATTTTCTGAATTTCAAATGCAATTTTCTGAATTTCAAATGGAATTTCTGAATTTCAATTGTAACTTTCTGAATTTCAAATGGAAATTCTGAATTTCAATTGTAATTTTCTGAATTTCAAATGGAAATTTTGAATATCAATTGGAACTTTCTGAATTTCAACTGAAAAAGGTGTAGTTCTGTTTAAAGGTCACGACTTGCATGCAGCAGATCTATGAAGAGTGTTTCGCGCACGATCCGGCGGAACGTTAGTAATTGTTGAAAGCTTTCAGTGAATTTCTGCGCCATGAAAAAGCTTCACACATAGAAGCTAGAAAGCTCAAGCTCGAAACTCGTTTGTATTAAACGAGCATAAAAACGCCAGTCCTTAAGCTTACCTTTAAAAACACACCATTTTTCCAAAGCCAAAACATTTGCTATCTGTAAAAAATGCTCTACTCCACTTCTAACGAAATCAAAGACAATTCATTTAATATTTTTTGGTCAATTCAATTATTTATATATTTTTATTTTTCATATTTTTTTTTTTTTTGTTTTTGTATTATTGTTATATTTTTGTTTCTACACTCCTCTGCTTCAACAGCATTTTAATTTATTGTTTTATTTTATTTTATTTTTTGTATTTTTTTTTATATTTTTTTTAATGTTTTTCTTTCTTTTGTTGCTCTTTCTTTGTTTGCTATTTCTGTTTGCTGTTGTTGTATGTATCTATGTAGGTAGTAATTGTTGTTGATTTCTTCTTGCTTTTGTTGCTAATTTTTATAGTATTTCCTGCTTTAATAAGTTAATTATGCTCATACATATATGAATGCGATAATTTTGTAAGTAAGTTGTGTTTTATTTATTTATTTATGTATCAATTTTTGTATGTTGCTATATATGGTATTTATTGGTATTTATTGGTATTTATGCATTTATGTTTCTATGTAGTTTTTGCTATTAATTTTTATTTGCTTTTGTTTTTTATTTTTTATTTTTGTTTGGTTTTGCTTTTATTTTTTTTTTTTATTTGTGTTTGCTGTGGTATGAATTTTTTAATGTAGGTATATAATAGTAATTCCTTGTATCATTTTATATTAGTTAATTATTAGTTGTTTTGTATCTATGCGTGTATAAATTAAATATGCTACAAATTTATTTTAGTTAAAGTATTTTTTTTTAAATTACTTTATTTATATATATTTTACTGCGGCTACTAGCTACTTCGGCCTTTCATGCTTAATTCTTTTTTTTTTACTTATATATTTGTTTCGCATTTTTTTTTTTATTTTTTTTATTTTTTTTTTTTCATACACAATTATTTTTATAGTCGTATTTGTTTGTTTTTCATAAGTTCATAAGTCTAATTTTACGTTACATACCTATTTGTATGCATTTAGTTTTTTTCTTTGTATTTATTAATTTAGTATATATGTATGTACCTATCATTAGCTACATTTCACAATAGGCTTTTATGCATATTTGTTTTTGTTTATATGTGTGTGTGTTTTTGTTTGTGTTTATTACAATAAAGCAACAAAAGTTTCAAATTCATTTTTTTTTACAAAATTTACATACGAAATAATACTCTATAGTATAGACAATTTCATAAGCATAATAATTTATTTTTTGTTATTATTTTTCTATTATTTATTATTATTAATGTTTATTGTACACAATGTATCTATGTAGATGCGTTTAATTAATTACATATCATAGCGCTACAATTTAAATTACAAATTACAAAAACAAAAACATAAGTAATTGGAATTAATTATAAATTATTAATAGCATAACTGAATTTTACATGTTCACATTTTTCATTTCGTTTCATTTCATTTCAATTGATTAATGTACATATAATTAATAATAAAACTACTATCACATTTAAACGTATTCATGTATGTAAATATATGTATGTATGTAGTATGTACATATTTTTGTGTATGTGTGTGTGAAATTATACATGTTTTGTTGTGTATGCACATACAATGTAATATTTTGTAAAGCATATAGTTGCATTATCTTTATTTAAATTGTGTACATATGTTTTTATATACATATTTAATATTTTATTAATTGTTGTTTGTTGTGGTTATGTTTGCGTTGCTATATCTACATTGATATAGTATGTTTGTAACTGCATATGTAAATGCATCAATTTATGCATTTAGATACATATACATATGTATATTCGCTCATGTTTGGCTTGTCCTTGCGGTAGTCATTGCATATATAAATGTTTGTTTTTTTTTTCTTTTCTTTTCTAGCTTTCTTTTTTGCATGCAAATCGCTAATCACATTTGTATCTATGCATAATTTATGTTTTGGCAAATATTTATGTATATGCAAATACATTGCGCTATATCTGTGTGACTTTGCTCTGCACAGACACATCAGTGTTGCTTAGATGTAACCCAACAAACAATTATACCGCAATTCTCAAACTTAGACTCATCGCAAGTCTTAACTAAATTTGACATTTGCGACATGAGACTATTTTTGTGACTTGAGCCAAATTTGGTAGGTATAGGCTTTGTTCAGAAACTCAGTTTTAAGCGCAAGCTGCTTTTGTAGTACAAGGAGAGCGTTCATAAACGAAAATTTTTCATTAAGCGTCGCTCATCACAATCATCAAAAAAATATTTACTGCCGCTGTTGCGCTTTATGCTGCGTTTCTGAACATACCCATTCTGTAAGCGCAACAGTCACTAAAATATTCACCATAGACTGTGGTGAAACATGGCGAGAGAGTCAGCTAATGGCATGTTCTATCATTTAACAAAAACTTAGTAATCAATAATATGCGAAAATAAGATTTTTAAATGTATTTAAAAGCAAAAATATTCACTAGAAATATATAATGTATATAATTACTGTCAATCTTTTATAAAACACAACTATATTGTTTTATAAGTGTTTTAACTGCACCGATTTTTGCAAAGAAAAAAATTTGAAAAATATCTAGGTAGGTATAAATTGATTTGCTAATACCAGATAAAATATGAAATATGTATTATAAAAAAAGGTGAAATTTCAGTGTAGTTAATTAAAAGGCCTGGGAGAAATACAGAAGTAGAGAAATTTTTATTAACTAATACATGAAAAACTAGGTATTAACATTTTCATTAAAAAAAAATACATAGTAAATATATTTGTTATTAGACTACACTCACTACACCTGCTGTGAAGTTCATTGAACAATTTTCAGTGGTTTAGAAATTATAAATATTAGCACGATTTATGAACTTGCAGCCGAAAAATCAAGTGCGGTCGAGGGCAAGAAAGTTGGTGATGCAGAGATGGTGGAAGGATATAACTCAAACATAGCAAAGGCCCTTAAGCCTATATGACACTACATTTTTTCCCTGGTTTTTTTTTGGTTTTGAAAATCCACCGAAAGTCAAAATACAAAAACAATTCTTCTATAGGTTGAAAAGAGACAAATACTTCCTCAAAAATAATTTGATTGACATTAAACTTCAAACTAAATGAAAATAATATTTATTTCAAAAATTATTTTTTTTGGAAATTTGATTTAAATTACTGAAATAAAAAAGTTATGAAACCTAAAGGGCAGGATAGCTGTGTATTGGGAAGCCAGTACGCAATATAATTTTTCTTGCGGACTTCTTCTTTACCCTTGCGGCCAAAGCAGAAGCTTACAAGAGGCAAATTTAAAATTTGTATTTCCATATATTTTTTATTTTAAATATAATTTATTTTATCGTTGTCAAATTGGAAAAATTGTCAGAAAAAATGACCGAATGCCAAAAAACCTACCGAAATACAAGCTGGCTCGTTGGTTTTTAATCGCCTAGATGGTATTTTATTTGTTTTTTTTTTTTTCAATATAGCTTGCTCGCTTACACCAACGCAAAACTGTATTTGACCATCTCCTTCACACAAAAAACCTGGTAGAATACCAGAAAAAAAAACGTAGTGTCATATGGGCTTTAAGATCGCTGGGAAAACATTTTGTTGCTTTTTTACTAATAAATAAGCACACAAAATTTCTTACTCCGTAATTATTTGTACCTAAATTTTTAAAAATTTGTACGCTTCATTTATTTCAACTCAATGCTTTCTTTATTTTGTGACCTCGCTTCACTTGTTGAACTCAATGTTTTGTTGTGAACTTCTCGCCACCAGCTCACTAATTAGTGTGGAATTTTTTTCGACTTGAGCCGTGAGCTCTCTTACAGCATACCGAATTGTTTCAAAATCAAATTCACCACGAAAAAATGTCAATTAGTGACTTGAGACTGCTTACAGAATGCTGGTAGATATTGGATTAGATATCGAATTGAGAATGACACTAGAACTAGCTATTTTCACAAATCCCTAATGTTGGAGGGCGATTCGAGAAGCTAGCGAGAATTATGGCGTTATCAAACAAAATGGGACATAATGCTCAAATAGAGAAAATTATAATTCTCGAATAATCGAAATCTTATGTAGTTCTCTAATGAGGTGCTAATGAGAATTTACAAATATGTATTTATTTTTCTATTCAGTTTCCAATTGAATTTTAGTTCAGTTTTCTACCTTCGCTTTCGATTAGAGAATAGTTTGAGAATTACAATAGTTATCTAATGTAGTCACTACAAATTATCTAACGTTAGAGATTGTGTTTGCTGGGATTGGGTTACATGTGTGTGACATGAGTAAGAGTGTTGCTTAGATGTATGAACATACAATGTAAATATTTAACTGTTTAAACTGAATTAATCACGATTGTACAGATTTTCCAATTTCCATTAAAAAAGGAGCTAATATAATTACAAATGCTAAATAAATTTACATACATGAAATGCATGTACATAAGTAAAACTTAAGCGCAAAAATAATAATGCAATAATACAATGTAAATATTTAACTGTTTAAACTGAATTAATCACGATTGTACAGATTTTCCAATTTCCATTAAAAAAGGAGCTAATATAATTACAAATGCTAAATAAATTTACATACATGAAATGCATGTACATAAGTAAAACTTAAGCGCAAAAATAATAATGCAATCTCTTCGTTATGCTGCCACAAATGTGCATAAAAGCCGACGGATATTTATCATGTACATTTGTATGTATTTTTGTCTTTCATTTACATTTACGCGCATTTTTCGTGTGAATTTCATGCTTGAATCAGCTTCTTTTTCCAAATATGTATCTATGTATGTATTTAGTAGCATTTACTATAAATATATTTTATTATAGATTGCCTATCATGTGCTCATAAGCCAGTTTATATATGCAATTATCTACTAGCTAGCCTCTAGCTAAAACTAGCGCTGTTTCTAGTATGTGTTTATTAACTTGCTGAGGATTTTGCTGCTGCTCTAGCTTTGGCATTTATTTGCTATAGTTTTGCTAATCAGTAATAATTTTTATGTATTATGTTTTTAATAGCTTAAATGTCAGTTTCATAAGTTACAGAGTTGCCACGTTTTAATGCTTATATGAAAACTGAATCTTTATTTTTTTGAATGGAGTTGCAGTCAAGTGGTTTATATGGTACCTATATTTTTTATAGATGAGTACTAATGCCAGATATATTGTATGTACATTATTTATGTTTATTTGTATTTTAGTATGTACATATACATATGTATTTTCGGACAAATGGAGTTTTCTATGCTTGCATAAAAATAAATATGTACCTACATATTCATTCATTCATTCATTCATACATACATATGTATGTATGTAAAATAGGAGCATATGCTGGCCATTTACGTATTTTTTCAGCACAACTTGCAAAAGCACTATCCACTACTTAACTAACTTTGTTACTGACTTGCGGTGGTGTGAAGTCTTACGAAAAACGAGCAAAAAATAAATAAAGCAAAATTAACAAGTATTCGACATTTGAAAATAAAAACTAAGTACAATTTCAGCTCCTCTTTGTTATAAAGCACCAACTGCATTTAGCTTCAAACGACAGGGAATTTTTCAATGAAACTTTCATTAAATATAGAAGCCATGCGGCAAATTTTGAATTCAGTTTTGTAAACTAGAAGAGTCTACCTACCCTCCTGAAGAAGTCACTTTCTTCAAAGTCGGGTGCACTTTTGTAAAATTCTTCCACAATTTTCTTTCATTATCATTCACATTCAGTTGCAATAGTTTAACATGGCAGTACGGCTATATATGTAATTCGTATAACGCTAAATGAGTTAAAAACAGCTGGAATAACTTTATGAGTTGTGTTGTCCCCATAAATATTTTTCTTAATTCTCAATTTGAGAAGCATTTGAGAACCAACCTTATTCTCAAAGCACAAACGTTTGTTATCAAATGCACCTCAAAAGGCACATTTTTCTCAAAAGTTTGTGGAATTTTCGAGAAAATCTTTATTAGCAAATTGAGAATTAAGGTTTTCTCAAACGTTTGAAATTTTTTGGTCTAATGTTTTTTGGGGTTGTTGTTTTGTTTATACCTTATTTGAAGTTTGAACGAATATGCAAGCATTTAGTTTACGAATAAATACGAAAATTTTTTGTTTCAGCTGGCTCTAATGTGCTTTTATTTTTCATATTATTATAGGTACACACACAGCGTCATTTATCGATTAATAAAAATGCTTTAAATAATTGCATACGCCCCCAATTTACATACAATATAACATATTTTTGTATTGCAAGTATAAGTATGTATGTATGTATGTCCGTTCCAACAATTTTATACTATTTAATTGCATTTCTCTTCTCGGCCATCGCACAACATTTCATAAGAATGGAATTTTTACTTTTAAAGCCAATTTTCATATTTTTATTTTTATCTTTAATTTCATTATTTTATTTTTCTGTATTAAGTATTATGCAGCTAGACAGACTTTGTCGTTAAATTAAATAAACACAGAAGAAAAAGTAGGTAAATAGATTAAATTTTAAAATTTATTTTTATTGTAGGTGTGTTGTTGTTGTTGCTGTTATTGTTGTTAAATTAAACTCTCTTATCAAATTGTACTACTATTTGTTGCCGTTGTGTCTTACTAACTCAAGGTCCAAAAGGTGTGTATATTTTTTTTTTTTGTTTTTAATTTTAATTTTTGTTTGTGTTGTCTAATCATCGTCATAAAAAACGTCATAAAGATACATATTATTGTTAGCTATAAACCTAGGTATGCATGGTTGTATGTACATTGTACATATATACCATGTATGTATGTACATAAGTAGAAATTGTTCAACAAATATGCGCATAGTCACAAGCACTCAAAATATTTCCATTTGTTTTGTTTGTCATTAATTAGTTCGCCGAAGAGTAGTGTTTATGGCATTAAAGTTAAATAAATATAGTACATATGTACGTATGAATCACAGCTTAATGAAAAGCTTAAATAAATTAGAACAGCCTTAGCGCAAGAGACAAGGCTTTTTATACTCAGCTGTACTAGTACACAGAGTATTATAGTTTTGATTTCCTAACGGTGGATTGTAACAGAATGAAATAATCGAGATAGATATAGACTTATATATATCAAAATGATCAGGGTGAAAAGAGAAATCGATTGAGCCATGTCCGTCCGTATGTCCGTCTGTCCGTCTGTGAGCACGATAACTCGCGCAAAAATTGAGATATTTTGATGAAATTTGAAATGTAAGTTGGTATCAAGACAGGAACGGATGGTATTGAAAATGGGCGAAATCGGACCATGACCACGCCCACCTCCCCTATATAGTAAAAATCGGAAATTTTGTATCTCAGTCACTAATAGAGCTAGAGTGATAAAATTTCGCACACGTATTGAGCTCAGGCCGTTATGAAGAAATATGGTGAAATTTTGGAAAATCGGCGGTGCCACGCCCACTTATTAAGGGGCAAACATTGAAAGTTTTATGAGTCATAACTCAGAAACCGTTGAAGATATATCGATGAATTTTGGTAGGCGTGATATACTTACTTAGGCAAATGTTTTGACGAAAAATTGCCAAAATCGGTTGACGACCACGCCCACTTTTATATATGGGTCTTATAAAGTGACCTAATAAAAACATTTTAAGCGATATCTCTGTCAAATATAAAGATATATCATTGAAATTTTATGGAAGGTGTCCAACTATGGACATATAACAAAAATACAAAAATTTTGGAAAATGGGCGTGGCACCGCCTCCTTTTAGAAGCAGGAATATACGAGATTTCTGAGCCCATAACTCGACAAATAATCGATATATTATGACGAAACTTGGTGTATGCACTTTCACTACTTGTAGTAATACATGTTCAAAATTTTAGCGAAATCGGTTGACGACCACGCCCACTTTTATATATGGGTATTATAAAGTGGCCTAATAAAAACATTTTAAGCGATATCTTTGTCAAATATAAAGATAATTCATTGAAATTTTGTGGCATGAGTTCTACAATAGATCGGAAACAAAAAATAGAAAAATTTCGGAAAATGGGCGTGGCACCGCCTCTTTTTAGACAAAGGAATCAACGAGATTTCGGAGCCCATAACTCGACAAATAATTGAGATATTATGACGAAACTTGGTTTATACACTTTTATAACTTGTGTTAATAGACACGCAAAAATTTATTGAAATCGATTTATGACCACGCCTACTTTTTAACGAAGATATTTCTGGAACACGCTTTGGGAATTTGTAACGTGGCATCTTTGTAACTAGCAGTCATAAAGGAATGAAATGTTGCACAAAGAATAATATTCATAAGCTTAGTTGGATGACTGATAAAAATTTAGAAAATGGGCGTGGCTACGCCCACTTTATGCAGCACTCGATTTATATAAAGTACCTACACCGTGTTTCCATCAAACGCAAACAAACAATGAAAGCATACAGCTGAGTATCTAATGTTCGATTCCACTCGAACTTAGGCTTCCTTACTTGTTTTTCTTCTTTTCAGTGTACCTAAAACACCTTCGACGATTGGCCAGTGTGTGTGCTTTTTTTTTGTTTTTTTAATAGGCAATCGAAGTCTGTGGTGGAAACAACATTTTTTTTTTATTGTAGGCAGTTGACATAAATTTCATTTAGATATTATTAGTTATTCAACATGAAAATCTTTTTGCTAAAATATATACTTATAGGAAATCGGATACATTCTAGAATGCAAACGAAGGTAAGCGAAGAGTTAAGGTATCGGCTCTCAGCTACATATGTACATATGTATAACATTGAATCTAGCAACAAAACAATTATGATAATCAGGTTTTCTTTAGTTTTGCTTTTTACAATACAATGATGGCAACAATTCACAGATTTTCTTTCGAAAAAAACGAACGTATAAAAGCCTCACTAAAGTACAATATAATGTTGAATGTTCCACTATATGAAGGCGTTGGATCGAATTTCAGCTTGATTGAGAGATAATGAAGAGAAAAATGCAAAAAAAAAATTATTAATTACTTCTAAGTCACATTAGGCGGCATAAAATGAATGAGAGGGAGAGAGCAATTGTAGTGACAAAAATAAACCAACACTGACATCACGGACGAGAAGGACTCTCATCCAAACATTCCTTTTTGCCTTACCTTGGTAGGGAAAAGTGGATGCAGGACTTTCATAGGACATCACAATGAAAAAAAATCATGCATTCTGGAATGTACATATATATGCTATGGCCTTTATGGACATATATCCATTTATATAGATGACCATACATTAACTTTTCTCACTGGTTATGCATGGATCTATCAATACAAATTAAACAATTGAGCATGAAAATGTCATTTCTCAGAAGTAAAATGTGTCAAGCTTTTCCCTTTTAAACGGTATTTTACAGCACAAGCTTCAAGACAAGATCAAGAGCAACAACGTCCATATAAAGCGCGCTGCTTGTGCTGCCTTCGCGTGAAGCGAATTTTTAAAGTGTTGCAGCAAATAAGCTAAGAAAAGCTATTCAAATCAACTTCTTCTAAAAACTATTGCTTCGATAGCGAAAAGGCAAGCTCTGGCATAAAAAATTATTCAAGAAAACATAGGCCCGGTTTCACCAACGTGACTAAAGCTAAAACTAAGTTTTGACTTAAGTTAGTACAGATTTGGGGCTAACTTACTTTTGGGTTTCACCAAATAGTCTAAGAAAATAGTTTTGCAACCAACCTTTTATGGCAAATACCGGGTTTTTTGGTTGTTTTGGTTGCTGTATTTGCTCATTTTTTGTCATATTCAATCTTTTGGTTGTTGAATTCGCTAAAGCGACTCAAATTCTTAGTTTCGTTTTAGTCAAGACAAAAGCTGACTAACTTGAGACTTAGCTTAGTTGCATGGTGAAACTGAAAACGTAAAAAAATCGGATTAACTAAGTTGAGACCGGTTGGTGAAACCGGGCCATACAGTTTTTATGAAACTCTAGAGTCTAGACACTGGAGAACACTAGGTTCGGTAAATGCTTCTTACTACTGCTTACTTTTTTTTTCTACTGGACTTGCTTGCAACTTAGATAGATAAATATGTATGAGCTTTAGCATTGGCATGTATGTACATATTAAGCTAATTAGCTTTTCTCTGTTTTTTTGTTTTCAACGTGAATATATGTATGTATTTCCCCAACTGCCATTTTTCGCTTTAAAAACAAATGCCGTCCACGACACCTTAGGCATTGTCGTCAGTTCAGTCGTCTGGCAGTGGATTACAATGACTGTCTATGGCTCTTGAAGTTTCCTTGTTCTATTTTACCTCCATTTTAAACCAGCTAAGTAAATTTCTTTTAGCATATGTACCACTAATTACATATGTATGTATGTATGTACATAATGCGCTGCCCCTGTATTTACACATCTTAGCTGCTTTATGTTAAATCTTTGTTGTATTTAATATACCATGTTGCTTTGTATGTTTCATTAGTTTCCGTTCTACATGCTTTCTAGCTTTTAATGTGTACTCATAGTAAACTTTTTTTTATTATTTTCCGCGTGGTAGGTATTAATCTATAGGTATGTATGTACATTTGTTTTGCCTCTTACGCGTGCACAAGTTAAATGTTGAATATAATTATAAATTATTTTTTTCATAAAGCTGCTTAAATGGAACATTAGCTGATTATGCTCTACATATGTATGTATGTATATCAATAGCATAGTAATTATCGCACATTTCCTAGCTGCTAGTTAATATTAGTTAATACATTTGAATGGAATTTTTTTTCTTCAAAATTTATATGTACTACCAATCAACGTAGATATGTACATATGTATGTATGTATGTAAGGCAACTACTCGAAATTCGTTGTGATTGCTACACAATAATTGACAGCTTTAATTGGCAACAAATGCGCGTTTTTTTCGCCAACTTGAGCATACATATATACAGACAGACATTTACATATGTATGTACGAGCTGAAGATGCTGTTAAATGCCATAGGCATGTACATACATATGTACATAAACATAAATTTCTTTTTAATTATTATAACTGAATCGTAATGTCTACTTTAGCCACCATAATAATGATGCCGCTCAAACATGCATACACAAGGGTGGTCCAAAATTGTATGAAGAAAATAAAGTTTTCGCGAAATCTGCGGAAAAACCCGCACTTCATGCGACTGTACTACGGAAGTCTAAACCGAAAATTTTGCCTTAATATATTTAAGTTTAGTGGTCGCGCCAATGCCTCCAAATTTACTTCTGCTTTTACATCAGTGATGATACGTGATTTTTGGAAAGTCCTTAATCAACAAGAAATGTGTTTTTTTAGCATTAAAAGGGTAAAGAAATAATAGTTAACAAAGAGCTTTGTATCGCAATGATTTGTTGGGTTTTGTTTTTTTTTTTAGACATCCTTAATGTACATACATATGTACATCAGAGCACAACCAACACGTATTTTCAAGTTAAGGAATGCTGCGCTGAAAAGTCAAGAAACGCTAATGCAGATACATACATATGTACCTATGTATGTATGTACATATATACATATGTATGTATGTACATATGTACATTTCCACTAAATTGTGTGCAATTAAATTAAGCTAATTGTTTTTGAAGAAACACAAACATACATACATATGTATATTTTTTAATGATAAATAAAAAATTAAAAAATTTGAATTCGTGCAATTAGCGAACCAAACATACCGTCATATGTATGTACATACATATAAAAAATAATAAAAAAAATCAAAAAAAAAAATCAAAAAAAAAATTAAAAAAAAAACCTAAACTGTGTTTAAAATTATTTCACTTTAAGAAATTAACTTCATTTCAATACTAAACCAATATTAATGTTTATTATGTATGCACATATGAAGGTATGTTTGTCTGTACATATGTACGTATTAAGGTGTCAGACAGCAAACAAATATAATTTTTATTTATTTTTTTTAATGTTTTCGTATAAATTTTTGTTCGCGGACTGTCTGACCCAAATGTTGCTTTGGGGTCTTACTCACATTGAAAGCAAGCGCGTGGAATGCATATGTACATACATATGTATGTATGATTAAGCTAAATAAATAAATAAAAACAATAGGTAGATATAATTGTCTAACAAAGAAAAAAAAAACAAAAAAACAAAAAAAAAAAAAACAAAAAAAAACAAAAAAAAAAAAAAAACAAAAAAAAAACAGAAAAACAGTAAAGCAAACGACTTGCCGACTTGGCAACTAATTAAGTCAATCGAAGGCGATAACTAAGCAAGAAGGCAAAATGAAAAGCGGAAACCGGAAGGCATGTAGTTGAACAGATTAAAAATGATTAAACAAACTACATACATACGTAATTCAAATTTAACGTGAGACTCTTTTTTTATTAAAAAATTGTATTGCACGAGCAGACAAAACTTGAGGAAATCGAACAAAACAAGGTTTTTAGCGGCAGAGAAAGGCCTAAATTAGTACCTAGCACATATGTACATATGCATGTACTTGTATATGAGAATATCTTTATTTTTTTTTTAACGCCAAACGCCCATTATTAAAATTAAGAAGCAACACTGCGTGTTAAATTTTTTTATTTCACTAATGACAAAAAAGAAACTGGCGTACATGCCGACAAATCGAATTTTATTAGTTTCAGCCTTCGCAAGCAAATTAGTTTACAGCGCAAAATATTTACAAAAAAAAACAGAAAAATAAAAACAAGTCAAATGACAGAAAAAAAAATACAAAAGGCATTGCTAATGCTGTGGTTATGGTACCAATCAACATTGCCAATCAAAATCGGAAACATTTCGTGATTGGTGAGAGGTGGTTATGCTTACATTGGTGATTGGAGCGCACATACACAACATAACACATGATAATTACTGAGCACATACACAACATAACACATTATTACCTCTCAAACCTCGTTTGCTGGCTGCCTGTTTCACACAGCAGATTTGCTGGATGTGAGAGTCCGAAAATTCTCTCACCGTCGGAGTGCACAACAACAATTACACGGTGCTCGACCAGCTTGATTGGTAGCATAACCAGGCCATAATAAATCCTATAAGTTTATTATACGCGCGTGTGAATATTTTATTTCATTTTTTTAGATTTGATATACAAAACACATTCGCAGAAAAAAACCACAGCCAACGAATGGAATGTTTCAGAAATTCGATTTGGCATTTTTAATTTGATTTTTATGGCTTTTCACAAGTAATTATTTTTTGTTTTTAATTTTTTTTTTCTGCGGTTGCTACACATATTAAACGAATTTTAATGCATATTTTTGCGTGATTTTTAGGACAAACTTATTAAAAAAAAAAAACATCAGAATTGCTGAGCAAAACGCAGACGATCATTCTTCAGCAAAATGGAGCGGCTCGGATACCAAAATGGTCCGCTTTACATTAAGGAACCATGGTCCGAGAAAAATTACTTTTTCAGGGGGGTAGAGGGGCTCTCATAGATCTAAAAACTGAAATCAAAACTATCCGAAGGCTTATAGTTCACGAGATATTTGTTGGTAGTTTGATGGATCCATATATATTACCCCAGACAGAGAAGGTTATTTTTTTAAAGCGCGGCCGAGGCAGCCATTTCTGTGCGTGTTTTTATACGTGCTTTTCCTCGGTAATAGTGTGCAATTTTGGGGGGTTTTTTTTTTGGTAAATTTTACAACTTACAAATATCTCCGATAGAAGAGACTTTTGGATTTAGAATCAGAAATATCTCCTATACCTACAACCCCCAAAACACTTTTTTTTCAACGCATGGTAACATATTGGAAAATTTTCCCAAATGGAGCCTTCAACGTACATTCGTTATTTATTCGAAATCTAGCCAATGGCTCTGACTTGCTATAATCTTTCATCTGCTGCCAAAAGGAAGAAGAAATTGGAAATGCTCTTTAGCTGTTAATTATATTAATTTTAACACTACCAAATAATGTTAACCAGTAGATATTACTGCAGAAAATGAATTCTAATTGTTGGGGGTATTTTTGGTAAGCCGCGGCCGTAGTATGCCAACGCAGAATAGTGCTTTACGCGTGCGGCAAATTTCGACTTCAGTTTTATGATAGAAGAAGTTATATTTCTCGGAGTTTGGTACACTTTTGTAAAATCTTCCCCTTTCTCGTAGCTAAATTTGGTATTAGTGCGAGAAGTAATGGTTGCCTTAAGATAGAAGTGTTTCTTTGCACATTTCTCTATTCGCTTATACTGTATTCTGCTCTTTTAGCCGATAGTTTTATATACAAAATGTTAGAGACCTTTAGTGAGAGTGCCAGCTACTCATTAAACTGCTCGCAACTGATTATGCCAATTTTTTCTATTGTGAATAAGTAGATCAAATGGTTTCAAAGTGTTTGGATTAAGTCGTGTATGGTAATCGAAATGAAGAAGAGCATTAAAATACACATACTTTTTTCCAATTCACTTACTTCAACGAACGAACGTGTTGTGTTCACTTGTTTTTAAAGCAGGGTTTGTTTTTTTCTCGTAACTCTGTACACGGTTATAAATACATACATATTGGAATATTTTTTAAACTTTGATTTGGTTTGAAAGGAATTTAAAACTTTTTTTGGGTTAAATTTTGAACCTTCGAAAGTTTAAAACAGGGCTGCTCAACGCTCTCGTATTGAAAGTACAAAACTCAATACATCTACAAATTTTGTATATGCACTGAAAAATTTTTTTGCTCATTTAATTTTTTTTTACGAATTCCAATAAAATATTATTTTAGAATTTATTTTCAAATGGTAGTATCAAATACATATAAATTTTTTTTATTTTTTATATGAAAATTTTTTGAATACAAATTTTTTACAGTGCTTTCATTTTTTGAATTTTTTTTCATTACAAATTTGTTATTGTAAATTTCGATTTCTTACGGCAGTGCTCGAGCTCCTATACAAAGTGCCTTTGCTCTGCACATTCAATATGAATCATAGGCACATTCATATAAAATTTTTTTTATATCTGAGTGCTTATGGGAGTGCAAAGAAAATTTTATTTTCATATTTGAAGTGAAAATATGTATCTGTGCCTATGATTCGGAACAAAACAAAAACAATTGTGCTTTGAGTGCATATGAGGTGAGCAGCCCTGGTTTAAAAGTTTCTTATTCCTTTTTGGTTTAAAATTCAAACCAAAAAAAGTTTACATTTTAAACTTTTGAAAGTTAAAATAAATCTTAATTTGGAATAAAATATAAACCTTATAAGTTTAAGAATCTTAAACTTTTCAAAGTTTAAATTTTAATAATTTTTCGGCCGTGTCCTATATATCGACCAAAAAAGTTTAAAATTTATACCAAAATTTATTTCCGTGTACCTAAGTCTTGCCCAAACGAATGCAACTAATATGTCACATTTTCTCTTTAAAGTTACTATCTGTAACATTCTCATTTCAATGTAAGAACACTCAAAATGTGTATTCGATTATGGAAACGTTGAAACAATTTTTGAAGCGTTGAAACGATTTTTGAAACGTTGAAAAGATTTTTGAAACATTGAAACGATTTTTTGAAACGTTGTCAAACGAAGCTTATTTGTTTCGAAATTCGTTCTCATTTCGTTATAAACGCATTGATTAATGAACATAATTTTCGACAAAAAAAAAATGTTTATTGGGTAAATGAGATTTCACTGCTTTCCATGTTGAACAACAAAATTCAAAAGCAAGAAAAAATTCAACGAAAAATCTTTCACTGCTTTCCATGCTGAGCAACAAAATTCAAAAACAAGAAAAAATTCAACGAAAAATCTTTCACTGCTTTCCATGCTGAACAACAAAATTCAAAAACAAGAAAAAATTCAACGAAAAATCTTTCACTGCTTTCCATGCTGAACAACAAAATTCAAAAACAAGAAAAAATTCAACGAAAAATCTTCTTCAATCGCCACATGCGACAAGCGACGGCTTTTTTCACTAGATACAAAAATACCGACGGCATTTTGACAGAGCTGATTTTTTGCAAAATTTAAAGCACTTGCTTTCTGCGCATAATTCTACACAATTCTAAAAAAACAACAACACTACTCACTGTCATATACATATCGTCGTACCATACGAAAACTAACATATTTAAAATTTCTGGCGAAAGCTATCAATAAAAAAATTCTGTACGAAAAGTAGAACATTTGACTTTTGGCCGACGAAAAGTAATAAAATCGACTTTTGGCTGACGAAAAGTAATAAAATCGACTTTTGGCTGACGAAAAGTATCAGTAATTATATACTGTTTTTACATTAAAATTGTTGTTGTTTAAACGAAATTGATAGTTTTCGTCAGCCAAAAGTGGATTTTATTACTTTTCGTCAGCCAAAACTCGATTTTATTACTTTTCGTCTTCCAAAACTTGAACTTTTTACTTTTCGTCAGCCACAAAAAATCTGATGTTAGTTTTCGTATGGCACGACGATATGTAGTAATTTTAGAGTTGTACCTATTTAGGATTGTAAGTATTCCTTTGCAGTCCGTTTTTAGTTTGTAAATATGTATGTAGTATCCTGCACAACAACAACACTTTCTATTCAAGCATTTCCTTATGCAAGTTTAAGCATTTTTTTATGCAAGTTTAGCATTTTTTTTTGCTTTTTTTTATCCTTTTTTATGTACCTACTTCTATTTAAATATGCGTAGTTATGCAATTTGGCTTGTCTGTGCTTTTGTATAATGGCATTTATTTAATTTTCACATTTTTTTCAACTTTTTTTCCATTATTTTTTATTTGTATATGCATGTACATTTGTATGTATGTATTTATGTAGCTATTTATGCAATATGTAATATCCAAACTTTACCTGATTATTTATTTCTGCTGTCGTTTTATTATAAATTTAACAATTTTGCATTTACTTATTTATCATTCAGCATTTTTTTGTTTCAATTCAATTAAGTTTTGCTTTTGGCTTTAATTTTTTTTTTTTTTGGTTGTTTAAATTTAACATGCACAGTGTGTATTATTTTGCGTATATTCTTTTGCAATTAATTACATATTTTAATATATATTTTATATTATTTATATATTTTTGTATGCATGAATATATACGCGTATGTATGTATGGACATATTTTTACTTTAGACAGCACTTTCCTTTCAATATTGTAAGCCTTAACCCATTAGTGGTTGCCGTGCCAATTTGGGAAAACCCAATTATATATTTTATATTTATTGTAGGTTTTCTTTGACCACTAATGGGTTAATGGCCAATTTGAAAATGAAAGAAAAAAAATAAAACAGACAATCAGCACATACTGCATTTTTGCAATACTCGTTGCTTTTGGGCGATTACTTAACAGGCGAGTAGCTGAGGCAAACTTACAACTGGTTTACACTGCACAGGCGTTTTGTCAAATACACGTTAAACTTACACTTACAGCTGCTGCTACAACTTTTAAAGGTAGTAAGCAATTGTTGCTGTTGCTATTGCTGCTGTGTTGCGGCTGCTGCCGTGTTGTTTTTGCTGCTTTGTTGCTGTTGCTGCTGCTTGTACCAGCAGCACAGCTGCTTTCACTGCTGCTGCTGTTGTTGTTGTTTTCATTTTTATTTCTGCTTTCACCATACATAGCTATTGCCGCTAGAGCTGCTTTGTTCTCCTCATTATTTCATCGACTTTTTATGTGCACGACGATCATACATTATAGCAAGAGATCTGCTGCAAATGCTGAAAGGATGGCGTCGCTGCAAATTGCGGAAATGTTTGTCCCAGATTTGCTGCTGCCGCCACAGCTGCAGCGGCCGCATTTGTTGTAGCCGCCGCCGCTGCTGCCGCCGACAAATAGGGATGCATGCGTTGCGAACGTAAATATTGTCGATATTTGCCGCTCAGCTTGTCGTCGGCGGCGGCGGCTGCGGCGGCGGTGGCGGCGTTGCGTGCATAGTGTGCACTTAGCGTGGGCGTTGTGTCAGGTCCGGCCTGATAATTGCTAGGAACTGTGGCCATCGGACTGCGATCGATCAGCAGCGCCGATGCGGTGGACGAGGTGGCAGCCGAGGCGGATGTAACGCCGCTAATGTCCGTCCACATTGCGCCAGCAGCAGCGGCGGCGACGGGTAAACAATGGTTTGACTGTTGTTGCTGCTGCTGCTGATGGTGTTGTTGTTGCTGCTGCTGCTGCAGATGGTGTTTTCTGCTGCTCATGCTCGCCGCAGCGCTGCTGGAAACCACACCACCGCCCGATATCATTGCATCGCGCTTACCAACAGCCGATGTTACACTTTTCACGCCAAATAAGGCGGCGGTTGTGCTGCGCTGCGGTGCTAGCATTTGATGATTTGCAGTTGCTGTGGATGCTGCTGCTGCAGCTGCTGCTGACGATGACGCAGCTGCGGCGGCTGGTGTCATTGAGGAGCGTGCAGCTAACGCTGCCAGCTGATCCCATTGTGAGGCATTTTGGCTTAGGATAGTGTTTTGTTGTTGTTGTTGGTGGTGTTGTTGTTGTTGACTTTGTTGTGTGGAGGCAGAGGAGCATGTGACAGCTGCAGCGGCTGCTGCGGCGGCGGCAGCAGCGGCTACAGCGACAATTGAGGCAGATGATGATGAGGAGCTATGACTGTTGTGACTATTGCCATGAGCGTGAGCGTGGCTCGGGGCGTGACTTTGGTTCGAACGTTGTTGTTGTTGTAGATGTTGCTGCTGATGCTGATGCAGCGCTTGTTGTTGTTGCTGCTGCTGTGTTGTATTTGTAATAACACCAGCGCGACTCTGGCTGCTGCGATGCTGCACGGCTGCGCGCCGCACTGCGCTCGCGTGCTCAATGTAGGCGGCAGCTGAGGCAGATGTGGCTGTTGTGGCAACTTGTTGTTGTTGCTGTTGTTGGTGGTGATGGCTGTGTTGTTGTTGTTGCTGCTGTTGCTGCTGGTGGTGTGTTGTTGCTACCACTGGATAATGCGCTTGTTGTGACATTTGCAACTGCTGTTGTTGCTCTTGCTGTTGCTGTTGCGTTGATTGACGCAGCTGCTGCTGATGCTGCTGCTGCTGCAACTGTTGCTGATATTGCACAACTACGTGCTGCTGTTGTTGTTGCTGCTGCTGCTGTTGCTGTAAATGCTGGTGTGTTTGGTTTTGTTGTTGTTGCTGTTGTTGCTGTATAACCTGAGTTTGTCTCGTCACCGCGCGAACGCGTGTCACAGCGCTCTGCGTCCCTGCTGCTGCTGCTGCTGCACTAGAAGACGCGCTCACTGCAGTTGCGGCTGTGTTGGCGCTACCACTTGCATTGCTCGCAATAATCGCGCTGCTGCTGCCTGCACCAACGCCACCAGCGCCACCACCACTCAAACCGCTAACCAACAAGGCGGCGGTGCTGTTCCGTGCAGCCGCTGGCATATTGTTAACGAATGGACTGCGTCGCTGCGATTCCATTTTGCGAAAATAGCAGGGATGTATCATCAGCAACGGCTCGACGCGTTGCCCCACCGGCGGCTTGGGCTGATTTGGCAATTCATATTCGACGCTGCAATCGACATGCAATGGAATGGAGTAGTCTTTTTGTGTTGTGGCTGTTGCCGCTGACGCAGTAGCCGTGGCGGTGGTATTACCACCAGCGGCGGCGGCATTAATTAACGCAATCGTGCTTGCGCTGCCGCTGCCGCCGCCGGCAACATTGTGGCTGTTGTTGTTGTTGTTGTTGTTATTGTTGCGACTATTACTAATGCTAGCACTGGCAATGTTGGTGCTGCTGATCACAGTATTAATGGCGGCGACGGCTGGCGTCGCTGTGGACGCATTGCCGCTTCTGTTTGCTGCTGCTGTCACTGATGAAGACGACGCTGAGGCTGCCGCTGCTGCAGCTACCGCCGCCGCCAAGGCGTTCGCACGATTTGTATGATGTGTTTGATGTTGCTGTTGTTGTTGCATATGCTGCTGCTGTTGCTGTGTGTGATGATAAATTTGCTGTTGTTGTTGTTGGTGATGTGTTTGCTGCGCTTGTTGCTGTTGATGTTGTTGATGATGATGGTGACTATGGCTATGGCTCTGACTATTACTATTGTGTTGTTGTTGTTGTTGTTGTTGTTGGTGGTGTTGTTGGCGAGCATGCTGCTGATGTTGCTGCTGCTGTTGGTGGTGCTGTTGTTGTTGTTGATGACTGTGGCTGTGATGATGATGATGATGATGTTGTTGTTGTTGTTGTTGTTGTTGTGCGCTTAACAGCGCCGCCGATGACACGACATGCGACAAAGGCATGTTGTAGTTGGCATAGCAAGCGGCCATTGTCATTTTGGCGTATTATTTTTTAATTGTAGTTGTTGTTTATTTTTTTTAATTTTTTTTTATATATTATATACAAGACTTGCTTGCATACACTGCATGAACAAACTTTTAGTTGCACAAATGTGTATGTATTTTTTATGCACACCAAAGCACAAATAAAATTAATTTTTTTTTTTTGCTTTTGTCTTGGCACTAATTTTTTTGCTTAGCTTTGTTGTTGTAGCTATTTAATAATATATAATTTTTTTTCTTTTTTAGTTAGCGTTAGGCATAGCAAATAATATTTTTCTTTGGCTGCAATTTGTTTTGTATTTTTTTTTCTTCAAAATTTTTTTCAAATTTTTTTTTCACCAAAAAATTTTTTTTCCACCAAAAATTCTTTTCTTGCCAGATTTTCTCTCCAATTTATTTTTTTTTTTTGTTTTTCAAAATTTTCTTCAAACATTTTTTTTCAACAAATTTTTTTCTTGTCAAATTTTGCTCCAACTTATTTTTTTTTTTTTTTTAAATTTTCCACAATTATTTTTTTTTCAACAAAATTTTTTTTTTCAAAAATTTTAATTTCAAAAAATTTTTTTTTCACCAAAATCTCATTTCTCGCCAATTTCTGCTCCAATTTTTTTTTTCAAATTGTTTTACATCAATTATTGCTCCAATTTTTTGGGTTTTTTTCAAACTTTTTTACACCAATTTTTTTTTTGTTTTTTCTTGCTTCCATACACTTCTTGCACTTCTTTCTAGCTTCAGGCACTGGTGTTTCGTTTTTTCTTCTTTCTTTTGCTGTTTTCAAATGCAGTGTAAATTCAACTTCTTTCTTTTTTTTCGCTTTGGTCTCGTTAAATTTGCTTTATTTGTTGTTGTTGTTATCGCACCTGTTTTTTTTTAAGCTCAAACACTATTTAGCTACACAATAGGGAAATTATTTGCTTTGCTTTTTTTTGTATCTTTTGCTTTAACTCAGCTGACTATCACAAATACTGCATATATTTATAGCTTATCTATGCACAAATGTATGTATGTTTTTTTTTGTATGCATATAAATATCTTCGATCCGTTCACTTTGAAATCACTTTGATGTGCTGCGACTACTGCGGTTCGTTGCCAACTGAACTTAAAAGGTTCGCACATGCAATTTAGCGCTTACACACGCACGTATGTTTTTATATATACAGTGGTATGTACATATGTATGTATATATGTATATACATATATATTTTTAAAGATGCCTTCGTCGTCGACGTCGTCTACGGCTTCGAGTTTACAATCGTATAATCCGCATAGTTGTGTGTTATTTACCTATATATATGTACATACATATGTACATAGGTAGGCGTAAGTTATGGTTGTTATTGTTTTTATTTTTATTTTTTTTCTCTCTTTGAATTTTAATTTTTATTTTATCAGGAACGTTAATCCATATGTTGTTGTTGCTGTTGTTGCGGCTTTTTATTAAATTTGCCGTTTTTTATTGTTGTTGTTGATTTTAATTATTTATTTATTTTTTTTGTTAAATATGCAGGTATGTAGTTAGAAATATATAGTTATATATGACTTCATATGCAAGTATACATATATGTATGTATGTATGTATTTATTTTTTTTTTAAATTCACTAGGCGCACAGTTACATATATACAACGTAGTAGGTTTCTCATTCAAATTTTGTAGTTGACCCGTATGTGTACACTACTTGCTTTTATATACCTATGTACTTTTTATATATTTTTATATTTTTTTCTAATTGTTTGCTTGCTATTTTTGTTTCACTTTATTATAATTTTTTTAATTATTATAATTTTATTTCTTTTTTATTATAATTTTCAAATGTTATTATTTATTATAGCTTTTATTATTTTTTTAATTATTTTTATTTTTTTTAGTTATTTTATTATCTATTTCTTTTTTATTATAATTTTTATTTTATTTTATTGTGTATAATTTTTTTTCTTTCTTCGTTTACTTTTAATTTTTGCATTTATTATTTTTAAATCATTTAATTTTTTCTTTAATTTTTCAGTCTTTTTTACTCACACGCAAGCAAACTAAAGCTAAATACACTCAGTAGATAGTAATTTGCATTTTACGTTTGCTTAATTGTCTTTTTTGTTTTTGTTTAGTTTTTTTTTTTTTTTTTTGTTTTTTGCTCACTTACAAAATTTTCTTTTGCTTATTTTTAGTTATTCAGCCTTAATTAATTTTTTTTATTATTAATTAATTAAGCACTATGCTGTTTTTTGCTCTCTATCTATGTATGTAGGCATGTGCTTATTACATAAATTTTTATGCGTGCTTATTTACGGTTACAAATATTTTTTTTTCTGTTTAGGTAATTGCCTTTTCACGTTTTAATTAGCATAGTTTTTTTTCTGTGCCCGTTCACTTTGACCAGCCCAAAAAGTTTTTTGTTTTATATTATTTTTTTTTTAAATGTGAAAAAATTCCTTTATAATGTCTTTAATGGCTGTCTGTCCTCGTTTGCTGGCTGTTTGCTACTTTATGGCCTTAGCTGCGCGTTGACGACCACGACAAAGCTAAAGGCTGAGGGCTGTTAAAAATGCTGCGCTGCGTTGCGCGACGTCGACGTTGACTGCGACTACGCAAATTAACGTTGTTGTTTTGTTGTTGTTTTTTTTTTTTATATGGCAGTCACTGCACTATTTCGCACTCAAAATGCTGGTGGTGTTTATTGAGTTTTCTTTTTTGAGTGGAGTTTTTTTTAGGTTGAGTGTTTTTTATTTTGATTGATTTTATTGATTTGAGTGCTTTTTTTATATGACTCAACTTTTCACTCTGTCTGCGCACTCAAACACTCAATTGTATAATTGCTGATTTGCTGTTATTGTTTTGTTATGCTGTTGTTGTTGTTGCTGCGCATCTTAGAATTTTTGTGTCTTCTTTTTAACCCTTTAACTGCAGATTTTCAACGTTGCGTCTTAAGACACGGCCCCGTCAAAGGTACTTACTATTGTATGGTATTTGTAAGTAAGACTCGTTTGGTTTCTTCGTGCTTTTTTGCGCACTTTGCAAGCTTGCTGCTTCTGCTGTAAGAAGTTATGTATGTATGTATCGCTGTTTCGCTCATCTTTTCTTCTACAGCGCAGTAATAGTCAAATAACTTATGTATGACTATGGACCGAACGATTGAAGGACCGACTAAAAGCGATTGAAGGACCGACTAAAAGCGAGTGTAGTACCGACAGATCAACCGTACGTTAGGCAGCGCCTTGAACCAGCGCGACGTAACGTGAGACAAACTGACAATGCGTTTGGTTACGACGAAGTACGATTTACGACGTTCGAGGTTTTCAATAAGAAAAAAAAAAAACAGTCTCAGAAGGGCGTTGTGTTTTTCAAAGAGTAGGTATGCAGATACTCTTTTCGTCTGTGCTTTACTCAATTGGAATGAGGTCGAAATTTTCCGCTTACTTGGCTGCGTATGTATGTACACGTTAGCTGCTGCTTTTCTTAATTTTTTTTCTATTTCGATTGACTTATTATTTTTGTTTTTATACGAATTTTACATATTTTAGTTTACTTTGCAATTCCATTGGCTGTTTTTTTGCTTGTTTGACTTTCAGCTTCTCTCATTTAAGAACTATAAGCCTTTTTTTTTAATTTTAACTCTATCACAATTGTAATGTATATTGATTAAACTAAGCTGCATACATATGTATGTATGTATGTAAGTCGTATTTTGCTTATTAAAGTTATTGTTAAATACAAAAATATCTTAATTTACAATTCATTTTTTGGCTTTTATCTATTAAATTGTTTTTTTTTTATTTAAGTTTTACTTTTGTATTTCCTTCTTCATATACAGTTTCTTGTTTTTTTTTTTTTATCAAATTCAGCTTTTTTTCTGAGCTCAACGCCGCGACATATTAAAAAAATGTTTTTTACTTGACGCACACGACGGACGATACAACTTGTCTTAACCCACTGAGCTCTCGCAATCGACTGTGCTGAGGCATTTAGCACATAGTTCAGCTATACAAAATTATGTATAGGTATATCTTGTTTGGTTTCCTTTTATTTTCAGGTGCTTGGCCAACGTCAACAGCTGACAAACAAGCAATCTAATTGACAAAGATGACTTGATACGAAACTCTTTTTTACTCTCTTACTTTTATGATTTTCCCACGGGTTTTCTGTGGCTTTGTTGCCAGCATCAACACAACAGAAAACCCGGCCGATCAGCTGTTTGTGCAAATTGCAGGTGCCAGAAGGGAAAACGCGCCAAAATAAATTGTCACTTTCGGTGGATTTTGATGTTTTGTTTTATGTGCCCAATTTTGTTGAAATAATAAGGAATTATAAAAAATACAGAGGTAATTGTATTGCTTGTGTGTAATATGCAGTGAAGTTTACTGTTTCAACTGGAAAAAATTGTGTTTCAGTTAAAATTATAAAAAATATGTTAATGAGATGGAACGCGGGCAGCGATTCTTCTGTAGTTTTATATATATATCCGGTTAAAAATTATTATATTTCAGTTCTAATATATTCACATTTTAATAGAATTGCAAAATAGAGTAAAATATTTCTTAAAAAATAAAACCCAACTACATATATTACCGTCCACCACTTTTTGTGCGTTATTCTTAATTTGTCTGCGATTGGGTTTCGAACACGAATATTCGGAATGTGGGAAAATCATACTATCCTGTGTATCACTTTTGTGGTTATATCCTTACCTTAATTTGGTATAAACAAAATTGTATTATTGCTATAGTCTTCAATAACATAAGGAAGCCGAAAATTCCCAGAAATAATATGTAAAATACCCATTTTCAGTTTTCGAACAGAGTGGCACCAATGAAAAATGTTATAAAAAATGCGCATTTTGACAGCGCTCTCACGAAATGAGGAGTTTCGTATCTAGTTATCTATGCTAATTGAGTTTGCAGAGCAGCTGTTGGCTGGAAATGGCTGAGAGCGCGTGTGAGCCAAAAAATTGCTGAATATGGAGTGAATGTGGCGCTCCAAAAAGCGCATACACACACCTACCAATATTGACTTGTTGGCGCATGTTAAGTTAACAAATCAGCTGTGCAGCAAATGCGGAGCACCAAGCAACCAAACAACCAACCTACTTACCACTTCCTGTCTAAACGTCACACAGAGAGAGTGAGAAATAGAGACAGAAAGAGCAGAACGGAAGTGCATTCAAGATATGTAATAAAAAACAACAAATGCATTCGTTTGAGCGGTTGCCGAACTTGCTAATTAATTACCAAAATATGTTATTTTTTCGCCATTGGTTACTTGTCAATTTTCATATTTGCTTGTTTATTTTTTTCGAGAAATTTTTTTCTGAATTAGTTTTGGTATACAAGAAAATGTAAAAATGATTAACCCACAGTGAAAATATGTATTTTGGAGCACTGACTATTCATTGTGAATATGCCACATCGTACCATCGAAATTAATAACGTTTTCGTATCTGAACCAAAATGCTGCATTAAGTACTACAAGGCAACATTGTCAACATGCGCCCTGTGCCCTAAGAAAATATTGCACTTTTCATGTGATGTATGAAACAAAAATAATGCAACCCGTTGGTTATATTAAGGGCAGAAAATGCTGCCCTGTGGTCGGAGAGAGTGCGACGTTTTTGGCAATAGAACAATCAACCCTGAAAAACTGTGTGGAATCTATGTGGAATAGAACAAAAAAAAAAATTTGACAGCCCGATAAAAATGCAGAATAAGTGCGATATTTTTGGCAGAATCGAAGACGGACAAAAAACGACAAAAAATATTACGAGGCCAATATGCATATCAAATTAAGCAAATTTTATGCTGAATCTAAATATGAAGTCAGAATTAAAATCGGATGAGTCGTTTTCGATATATATATATGTAGCCTGTTTTCCGGTTTTGGAGGCTAAATTCTCGATAATAGAGCTTGAGTGCTCCAAATACAATATTCTAAAGTTGTAACTGCATAAATGAAAGAGTTATTCCCCAAAACGTAGACATGCATAAGTTGTTTGAATTATTTTTCTTCCAGTCGTACCTTATGACGTATAAGATATGTAGAATTTTCTTATAGTTGAAAATGTATTCGGCTATAAAGCATATTTATATTTTTTGTCCTATATTTTTAAATATAAGACAAGGCTGCAAAATAACGTTATTTTTAACAATAAACAAAAAAAATTTTGTTTCTGTTGAAATATTCGATTTTATAAACGTAAAAAGCATAACAAAATCCATTTCGTTTCAACTGTTATCAAAAAAAATTAACAAATTTTTTTTTGTTTTGATAATTATCAAAACAATTGTTTCAAAAAAATATACATAGTTTCAAATTTAAACGAAAAATTGACTTTTCAATAATTTCGTTTTCTATGAAGAAAAGAAATTTTACATATGTTTGTATGTATGTACATACGTACATGAGTAAAAACAAATACAATTTTTGTTAATTTTTTTGATATCAACGAAACAAAATTATTCTGATTAAAGGTTTATTGATAATTTTTGAAACGAAAAAATTTTGTTTCTGATAATTAGCAAAACAAAATAATTTTTGGATATTTTTTATTCATATTTTTTGAAACAAAATTATTTTGTTCATTTCGTTGAGCAGCCTTGATATAAGACTAACAGTTGTTTATAAGTAAATAATTTGAAAAATACCAAGAAGTAATTCTTAAAAGAATAAAACTTTGCCGATTCTTACAGCCTCTTAAAAAAACTAACTTGAGAATTAAATTTTTTCAAAAATCGCAAAAAATCAATAAAGTTATTACCAGCTATCACCCAGCAAGGCTTGTGTTTAAGCACTAGAAGTTGATTGTCGTTAAAAGCGTATTCTAATTATCTTTCGAACGATGTATTTTAATTATTTTGCTTGCGGTTATCGCATTTGTACTTCAGCGAAAATTATTTTTTTTTTTATGAAGTGATACTAAAAAAAAAACTCAAAATTACCGTTATTTAAAAAACCTAACCATTAAAAAATTTTTTTTCTAATTATTTCGAGCTCAGCAGCTTCATGCCAATCCATTCGCATGCCTTATTTTCTTTGTATTTTAAGACTGTAAATTAGTGTAATTTGAACAAAGGACCTTCAGTCAGAAAAAGTTTGATTTTTCGAGCTCTTGATTTTTTTTTTCAAATTTCTTGGTAATTTTTTTGTTTAGGCTTGTGGCAACCCTGCTCGTCTCAAATGGCGCTGAGCTACAAAAAAGCACACATACACAGATAACACATTTAAACCTTTTGCTTCCGTTTTGTTTGCTGTTGTTGCACTCAATACAATGCGCATACTTTGTTTGTACTACATTCTATACCCCGCGCATTTATTCATACTATGTATATATGTATGTACATATTTATGTACTTCCAATTCGCTAAATCCTATTCCATTTTTAACTACATACAACTAATTCAGCCATTGTGGCGGCGGCGGCCATCTTTACATTTGGGCAATTTTGTTGTTTGTTGCATGAATTGTCGACGACAACACTGTGCGCTTATGCTTACTATACTCTACTTCGCGCTCTTTCTCACACTATTTGAGGTACCTACTCTCATTCACTCAATTCGTTGTGATAACACTATGGCTGGCTCAACATAGCAATTGCAATAATCAAAAATAAATATGTATGAGCAAAATGAAAAGGAAAAAAGTAAAATGCCGGCAACAATGTGCTTTATAGAAACACCAAGAACAACAACAACAACAACACTTTTGCCGCCCCGCACAGCTGATTGCCAAGTAACAATAACAACAATAACGACAACGACAGCGACAGCAGACGACGACGACGTTGACGATGACAGACGACGATTGTCGGACGGCCGACCGCGACGCAGCAACTGAAGGGCTTCTTTGCACTGCATTTGTTTGGTTTTGTTTTTGTTATTGGTTTTTTTTTTCGTTTGTTGTTGCTATTGCCGCGCCGCTGCCATCTTTTAACTCTTGTTGCTGTTAGTTTAATAATGGTGGCATTGTTTGTGCGCAACGATTCGTCGTCTGAACGGAGTGACGTGTAAGTTTGAATGGGTATAGGTTCGTGTGTGAGTGTTTTGTGTGTTTGAGCACTTCTGCCAACTTTGTTGCTGCATCACATACATACATTTTATACTACATGCATACATATATGTATGTAAGACTTACATTGTAAGTTCTCATCGTATCTTTGCCGCCGATTTGTGCTTTGATTTGTTTTTGTGTTTTTTTTTTGTTCTACTCCGTTTTGTTTTGTTAGCGCCATTCCTTTCTAAAGCGAATATTTCTATTGCACTCGTACACATAAATAGCCAAGCGAAATACCGACGGCTAAACAAAAAGTTTATGTTCATACTTCGGCTAGCGCCATTAAAAATTACATTCACAATTTGATTTTGTAATAGGTATGTATGTATTTACATAGTTGTTGTTTTTTTGTTGCTAGCTTTAACTATTTAGTGTTCGGTTAATAAAAAATATGAATTTAGGTACATATGTATATACCTATCTACTATGTACATACATATGTATGTATGTATCTATTACCTAATACATATTTTTATGGAAACTACAACAATAAAACTAACAAGTAAGGAAGCCTAAGTTCGAGTGGAATCGAACATTAGATACTCAGCTGTATGTTTTCATTGTTTGTTTGCGTTTGATGGATTTTATATAAAGCGAGTGCTGCATAAAGTGGGCGCCCATTTTCAAAATTTGTATCAGTCATCCAACTAAGCATATGAATATTATTCTTTGTGCAAAATTTCATTCCTTTATGACTTCCAGTTACAAAGATGTCACGTTACAAATTTCCAAAGCGTTTTCCAGAAATATCTTTGCTAAAAAGTAGGCGTGGTCATAAACCGATTTCAATAAATTTTTGCGTGTATATTAATACAAGTTATAAAGGAGTATAAACCAAGTTTCATCATAATATCTCAATTATTTGTCGAGTTATGGGCTCCGAAATCTCGTAGATTCCTTTGTCTAAAAGGAGGCGGTGCCACGCCCATTTTCCAAAATTTTTCTATTTTTTGTTTCGGGTCTATTGTAGAACTCATGCCACAATGATATATCTTTATATTTGACAGAGATATCGCTTAAAATGTTTTTATTAGGTCACTTTATAAGACCCATATGTAAAAGTGGGTGTGGTCGTCAACCGACTTTGGAAATTTTTGTCCAAACATTTGCCTAAGTAAGTATATCACGCGTACTAAATTTCATTGATATATCTTCAATGGTTTCTGAGTTATGACTTATAAAACTTTCAATATTTGCCCCTTAATAAGTGGGCGTGGCACCGCCCATTTTCCAAAATTTTTGTGTTTTTTGTTTTATGTCCGTAGTTGGACTCATGCCACAAAATTTCAGTGATAGATTTTTATATTTGACAGAGATATCGCTTAAAATGTTCTTATTAGGTCACTTTATAATACACATATATAAAAGTGGGCGTGGCCGTCAACCGATTTAACAATTTTTCGTCCAAACATTTGCCTAAGTAAGTATATCACGCGTACCAAATTTCATCGATATATCTTCAACGGTTTCTGAGTTATTGCTTATAAAACCCTCAATGTTTGAACCTTAATAAGTGGGCGTGGCACCGCCCATTTTCTAAAATTTCATCAAATTTCTTCATAGGGGCCTGAGCTCAACACGTGGGTAAAATTTCATCGCTCTAGCTATATTAGTGGCTGAGATACCAAATTTCCAATTTTTTCTATATAGGAAAAGTGGGCGTGGTCATGGTCCGATTTCGCCCATTTTCAATACCAACCGTCCCAGTCTCGATACCAACTTGCATTCAAAATATCTCAATTTTTGCGCGAGTTAGAGTGTTTACAGACGGACGGACATGGCTCAATCGATTTCTCTTTTCACCCTGATAATTTTGTTATATACATATAAGTCTATATCTATCTCGATTATTTCATTCTGTTATGTGATTAAAACTGTGATTAAAACTATAATACTCTGTGTACTAGAGCAAATTTGTATGGCGTAAGGCTTAAAATAAGGCTGATCTTCCTGTGTTGATGTCATCAGGCCATAAGGAGTACTCTCTCTCTGAGGGCACACCTTATTCCAAAAGCTTATCGGCCATGCGAAATAGTATTAGAGAGTTAGGAGCAGACAGAGTGAGTGCATAATAGAAGCAGCGCTGTCAGCGTACTTCTTTTTTAGACCTGATTTGTCAACAATAAGCTAAACTTTTTTGGAGGGTATGTTAAGGTACTTCATTGCCCGGGTAAAATCAGTACGATGACAGTAGAAGGTTTAGTTCGTGTTAGAGTCACACTGACGGAGTAAAGGTTTCGATGCTTTCTCCTTGCAACAAAAAAAAAAAACATATACATATGTACATATCAGGGACGTAACGGTTATGAGAGAAATGGGGTAAAAGTCATATTTAACCATTATCATGAGAAAAAAAATTTTTTTGAATAACCGTTATGGCAACCAAAAAAGTGTTTTGGGCTTGAATAACCGTTATGGCAACCAAAAAACTGATTTGGGCCTGAATAACCGTTATTCAGATTTTTATTCTTTTTTTGGTCAGCTATAAAAATCAAGCCTATTTATTTTTCAGTATTTCTGGACGATATTGGTATCAAATGAAAGGTGTTGAGCAGGGATTGTAGCTCTGATTACCTCTTTTCATTTGGTACTAATATTGCTTAAACATTCCTGGGCATCCGGGTCCACTTTTTCACCCATAACTGGGAACCCGACCTACGGATCTTAACAAATACACCTCTATGTAATTAAATTTAAGTAAGTAATAATTTTGTCTTTATATTCAAGAATTAACTTTTTTTTACTTTTTTTTTATAAATGAGCATGTGCTCTTACGATTTATTTCTCTTTTTATATACATTTTTGTGTAACATTGAATTAAAATTTAGATGAAGATATCTATACACATAGGTACGTATATGTATAAAAACCTCGTTAAAGTTTTGTAAAGCTAATAAAAGTATCTGAAAAAATACCTATTTTTGATTATTTATGTATATGCATTGTCTTATTAAAATATTTCAATAAATTATATGCGGTTTTCAATATTTCCGCAAGGAAAAAATTTAGGGATTTTTGTAGGTACTTTTTTTTAACGCGTAGGGTAATCTTGGGAGTTTTACCTCATTTGTAGGGATTTTGGAGGAAAAAAATGTGGCATCACTGATTCAAGCCCAAAACAGTTTTTGGTTGTTATAATGGTTATTAATGACTAAAAAAAAATGTTTCTCATGATAATGGTTAAAAATTCCCAAAAGAAGATAAAGGTTATTTTTGCGTAACCTTTTCACCACCCAAAAAAAAAAAATAACCGTTATTTTCGGTCCCTGGTACATATATGTATGTAAATAAAAGGTCCTTGTTTCATAAGCAAAATGAAATGTCATGATCAGAGAAATGTCATTAGTGTCAGGGTCCACCATTGGCGCACACAAGGGGGGGAGGGGTTTGGGGTCATAAAGGAATGAAATTTTGCACAAATAATAATATTCATATGCTTAGTTGGATGACTGATAAAAATTTTGAAAATGGGCGCCCACTTTATGCAGCACTCGCTTTATATAAAATCCATCAAACGCAAACAAACAATGAAAACATACAGCTGAGTATCTAATGTTCGATTCCACTCGAACGTAGGCTTCCTTACTTGTTAGTTTTACTTTAAATACAGAGAAAATGCAATGAATTGAGATTTAAAAGGTGCCTTTGTTTAATGTGTCCATACGTAGGTCCACTCCCCAAACATAAATTTAAGTAAAAATTGTCTGGACGAGTTTTTTTTTTTTTTAATTTTCCGTTGGATATTGAAACCGCCCACCTTCCCCCCCCCCCCAAAATATTTTTCTGTGTGCGCCACTGGGGTCCACTAAACAGGTTGGTTCGTCAGATCAGCTGAATTCTTGTTCTTCTTCATCACCTATCAAATTTTTTTATTTCTGCTTATTCTATACATGCATTCGTATTTACGATTGGTAAAATTTGTGAGCTGAATGTCAAATTATTTCGTCCTGCTTGCAGTTATGACATTTATGTCACGAGAGTTTGATATTCAGCTCACGGCGTGTATGTGTGTATGTATCTTGAGCCGACCTGTTAAATGGGCCAAGTAAATTAAATATGTCTGAACACCAAATCTGGAGATGTTCAATCAAGCACAATTGACTTAATTAATTTTTATGTCTCAACATGATATAAGAAAACTTTCAAAAACATTCACAAAAAATTCGATGGTATGAAAATTCCATTTATCATAATTATAGAAATCAAATAAGTAGTCCACTCAGTGGCGGATCCACGGGGGGGTTTTGGGGGTTCAAACCTCCCCCCTTGTAGTTTATCATAGATCCCAAATTAATGCCTTTATAGATTCTGCGCCCAAATTTCCCAAACTGATCAAGGAAAACTCTATCATTCCAAAAGCAATGGTTGGACCACATAACATCCAAAATATGTACCTACATGCGAAAAAAGTTCATGTAGGTACCTTTGGACGCACGTGCATAAAATCAAATTTGTCAAATGCTATTCGCAAATTGCCAAATCGCAAATTTATTTTCTTTTCCTTCTTATCCCTATTTTTATCGGGATTGTACAGAATTAATTTGGTCAGAAATGTCTGAATCGTTGGAGAAATTGCCTTTTTCAGAGGCATTTCGCAATTCTTGTTTAAATTAATCTTTTAAAAATTTGAGTATATAAACACAAGAACTTCAATAAAGTAAAAATTCTATTAAAAATATAAATATAACCAAAAAGTACTACATACATATATTCTTATTTATTTTGGCTTTAAATGCAAGGGTAAGTCAAATTGATGATCAATTTCCCACCAATACCATACGATACTCATTCGCACGTACCAATGCAAAAATATACATACATACGTTATACATGTTATTTAGAACTTCAATTGAAATCTCCTGCACTTTATGTGATGACATACATATTGTTAATTTGGAGGGTTTTGAGTTTGGTGTTTTTAAGGTGCGGGAAATGGCGCAACTAGTATATAGAATAATAATAGTAGGTGGTATTAGTCCATATTTTCACCAGCGCACATAGCTAGATTTTCAAGTTTTATGCGGCCAAAAATATTTTATTGTCTACATCTATTCCAAATTGCTTGTTTAATGCAAAATTTTTATATTTTGAGTTAAAAGTCGATTTTATTGAAAAATATATACAGTGACTCAAAAAATAAATCATACGCCAAAGTTTTTAAATTCATTTCAAAGAGTTCTGTCGAAAATTTTACTTTCTTATTTTAGTTTAAAAATATAGAAAATTTTTCAATAAAAATCGTTTTAAGCAGGATTTCTGAGCTTATGGAAAAAATCTGAAAAATCGTAGAAATTTCTGAAAGTGGATTAAAA
This sequence comes from Urophora cardui, assembly GCA_960531455.1. NCBI lineage: Eukaryota > Metazoa > Arthropoda > Insecta > Diptera > Tephritidae > Urophora > Urophora cardui. The sequence goes on from OY482672.1 coordinate 143,513,982, forward strand.
ATTTCAAAGCAAGGCCATAATTTATAGAAGATTTTGAGGAGATTTTCAAAAAGTTGAATGTTGCATATTGTTATATTAAAATTGAATGAGCTGCAAAATTGCATACTCAAAACTCTTCTAAAAATGTAGCTTTAGGATTCTTAGCCCCTTTTTATGATAAGTATTTCCTTGACTTTGAAAAATTGGAAATACTAAAAATACGAAAGCAGGTAATTTTCCAAATAGGCCAATTTTTAATCCATTGTTGATAATTTCTGGCTTTGCATTTTTCCGTATAGAAATTGACGGGTAATCGATCGGAGGCGATAATATAACTAAAATGCTTTTGAATTAAAAAATTAACAATATTTTTTCAAGAAAGGCCAATATGCTTATAAGCTTCAAAATGGTGGGTCTTTTATTATGCTAGGTTGACGATTTCTTCAATAAATAATGATATTTACCTGAAGCACTCGAATCCATGATGTTTAGTTTGATAACTGTCTTAAAACTGAAAATATTGACGTTTAAAAATGGGTTACTTAAAATACGTAAAAAATAAAAAATCGAAAAGTGGGAGAATAAGAAGTTTCGACTAGCGGCAGGGACACCCCCGTTGTCTATAAAAGCCGAGAAAACCGGTTTATTATCGCCCGGTCTATTATAAACGTAGAGCGATTTTGGATTTTGTATTTGCACCAATTTTAAAATTTTCAATTTTGGCCGCATAAATTCGTAAAATCTACCTATGTGCAGCGTCTGCCCTTAAAAAACATCTTCCAAAAAAAGAAATTTTCAAACCCCCCCCCCCCTTGCCGAAATCCTGGATCCGCGCCTGAGTCCACTCTCAAAACTTAATATGTGAAATTTTTTCGATATTGAGTTTTTGATGGATTATGTAACAGTGTTTAAAGGTTTATAATGTCCATTAAGAATTTATTGCAAAATCATTCCGTATTCTGGAAAAAATAGCATTAAATACGATTACACTTCCAAAAGTCTCTATAGATTTTATATGTACACATTTAAAATTCTATTTTTGTTTTTTCTACTTTGTGGCTTAATATGAAAAATTCACATAGGGACTTTTGACAGAGGACTATTCAAATCTTCAAAACAAGGACAAGTTGGGAATGAAATGGCGCTTAAGACGTGGGAAGTTCAGGGAATTTTTTCTTTTAATTTCTGTGGGAGTTTTAGCGGAGATCATCTGGCATCACTGCCTTCTTGTCCGCGCTGACCGCCAGAGGCATTCCAGTAGCCTATTTGTCCTATTGCAGAAGGCAGAACATTATAAATTCCTGGCCTCTAAAAAGTGTTAAGCTATTGAGTTTTTCTAGTATGAGACGGTATAAATTTTTAAAACAACTTTTTATCTGTTCATTTGGGACTTTTGATCGAATCCAAAATCATTATAGAAAAGCTAAATGAAGCCAAATGCGATCCTTCTGACTTAGTGAAGTTATTCCCCTTTTGCTAATATAAATATGAAATCACTTTGGATATTCTACACATATATTTATTCATTCTCCCTATACGGCATATTAATACGCATGACCCAACAACATCGGAACAATGGTACCCTTTAGATGACTTATGTGACAATTACATACATACATACATATATATTTCGAGATTGAACTGAATGCTAGTTATAACAACAATAATAAGATTTTTGTATCTAGATACTAGGGATTCCAATTTTTCTGATTTTGACGATCCCGGGATTTTCGAGATTTTTTTTTATAATCCCGGGATCCCGGGATTTATCCCGGGATTTGGACTTTAATTACAAAGGCCGACAAAATTTCCAAAAAATTTTCTAACTCAAATAAAATTCTACTTTTCTAAAGGATTTCAGTGCGCTGATTCTGAATCTGAAGTCGGATTTTCGGTGATACGTGTAGGTTTTGAGATATTCATGGCCAAAGAGACTAAAAATGCGATTTTTTGCTATATTAACTGCTCAATCTGTTAAATTACTTACTTTCATTAAAAGATGATTGCAGCTATTGAAAGAACGATCATTTCTTTTGAAAACAGCGCTTTGCTTTTTCGAGTATCTTATTCAGATATCTACATTGTCTTCAAAAGAAATGATCGTGCTTTCAATAGATGTAATCAGTTTTTTAATGAAAGTGAGTAATTTTAAAAATATTGAGGAGTGAATATGGCCACAAACTGCGTTTTTCGCTTCTTTGGACATGAATGTCTCAAAAACTACACCGAGATCCTTTTGAAACGTAGAATTTTATTTCTTTTACAAAAATTTTTCGACCAGTATTATTTTCCCACATTTGGGGTTGAAAAAAGTAAATACATTTTTCGAAAAACGCTACAACTTTAAAATGCAAAGAAAAAATAGATTTTTATTGCCATTTTTTATTATTTCATTAGTAACAAAATAAAATAGGAACGTAAAATCACGCGTATTATTTAATAATACCTAAGAGTTACTTCAAAAAGCACAACCAACAGCGAAAATTACATACATTTGGTGAACAAAACATTTGCCTTTGCAGTTGGTACTTTTAGGATATTAATAAAAAGGCTTGCAATCATTTGATAATTTCCAATAAAATTTTTTTTAGAATTTAACGACGCACTTTGTTTAAGCGAATATTTCCAACCTTGCGAAAAATTCAGAAAATTAATGCAACTTCTGAATAGATAAATATCGGAGGCAAAATTTTGATATGAATTCCGAGTATGCAGCTGCGTATTTAATTTTAGTACAGTGTTGTAAGACTATCAAGTCTAATTAAAATTTTGTTTCCATTTTCTTCCATTATTTACTTTCCATGTGGGGAAAATTAAAAAAAAAACATTTGAGAAATAAATGACCAAAAATCAGGAAATAGAAATTATCAAATGAATTTTGCCACAAGCTAAAAGCGTTAAAAACACCTAACGTACGTTTCCTTACAACGCGTACTTCAACACAAAAAAATTTAATTATTAAAAAAAAATTTAAAAAAAATCAAAATTTTTAATCCTTACTTTGACTAATGGACTTTTTTATTCTAGCAAAAAAGACGCATTTTCTTCCGGCTGTTACATTTTTATGTTCTCTTCCACACAGACTCAACACTTTTTTTAGGGATGTTTGTTCTATTGACAAAATATAAAACTGGCCCGACTACGGGCAACATTTTCTGCTCTTAGCACAAGTAAAAGGGTGCATTATTTTTGTTTCATTCATCACATGAAAAATGCAACACTTTAATAGGGCACAGGACACATTTTCATTCAGAATAGGAAATGCTATTAGTATACAGATCTGAGACCAATAAAAATTATATAAAATATAACTTTTCTTTGCTAGGTATAATAGCTGAATATTCTCTCTTTATCTTATCCCGAAAATCCCGGGATAAAATTCTAGCTATCCCGGGATTTTCGGGATGTCAAAAAGGGCGGGATCCCGGTATCCCGGGATCCCGGGATTGGAATCCCTACTAGATACGTACATACCTACCTACATTTTTATTCGTTTTTTTTTCAAGCAGCTGCCGATCAGGACAAGTAATTAAAACAGGGTAAATGGTGTGTCGAAAAACAACACAACGAGTTTTATTAATGGCTCAAATGCCTACTCCTTTCCAGCCCATTTCACACACTCTTTAACAAAGGAGCTCAAAATTTTTAACAAACAATAGCAACACCGTCCGTACAGTAGCACCACATGCACATACTACCAACTACGTTTGATCTGAATGCATTTTTGATTGAATGAAAATAAAGGCTCTCAAGATAGCGAATGTTAGTCCATACAATGGTTTTTCTTTTTAGTTCTTTTTTTGTTTGTTAAACTAATGCTGTACAGTGTACACCAAACTTCATTGAAATTTCCTACATACCTACAACCCAGACCTGTAAAATACTCAGTATATACTGATACTAAGTACCAAATAAGTACAAGTACCACAGTACTTGTACTTAAAAATTCGAAGTATAAGTACCACAGTACTTGTACTTGGAAATTTCAAGTGCAAGTAAAAGTACTTATCAATGTACATGCAAGTACTTTTTTGACAAACTATTTCAGATTGTTATATTCAAAAAAATATCACCTCAGTTGATTTTGAATTAAAATTTTTATTTCAATCAAAATATTCAAAAAAGCAAAACAGAAACACAGATATGTGTAAGTACTTAAAAAGTACTTATCAGTAGAGTACTTGTACTTGTAAATTTCAAGTACAAGTACTGTAGTACTTGTACTTGTACTGGAATTTCGAAGTACTGAGGTACTGGTACTTGCACTTTACAGGTCTGCTACAACCCCATCAAAAAGATTGCTAGTCGTTTTCAATTCATTTTCAAACGACCATAAAATTATGGCCGATAGTTTCTAACTACACATTTATTCTTAGCCATAAGCATAATCAATGCGAAGGAAGAAAATTTCATTCATATATTTTGTGCTTTTATTGGAATTCTTTCTTTCAGCTGGTCGTTGAAATTGTTGAAATGCCGTCGGCAGTTGCATATTCACTTTGTGTGTGTATGTATGTACGTTCTATGGTCAGCTTTATGTGTGAACATTTGTATTTCTAGCCATTTACTACATATACATACATATATGTGCAATAAAAGACAATAATTTTTCTCACACCATCAACTGTATTCGATTTAAAAAAGGGATTTTTAGGGCCGTTTTCACAAACTCTGGCTAATTTAACCGCTGGTTAAGTTGACGTAAATCGCATGTTGTTTTGTCGAATAAATTGTTTAACTGTAGAAATATCACTGATTTAATGCTTATCTGGAGACTACGAGCGGGTCTGAGTCTTACTTTTTATTCTTCTCTGTCCGAGTGGAAAAAAGTTTAAGTTTTAAAGAATTATAGGCACGATAGTTCCGAGCAGTGGCAAATGAGGTGTTCGATCGTCTCCTCTTCCTCATCATCCTTGCAGCATCTGCGGTAGGGTGCACCTAGTGGTGAGGTGTCACAAAGCCATGGGATATAAAGCCATAAAGGCTTTAGTTGCTACTTGGCTGTCGCTGAAGATGAATAAATCTTTGTGGATAGGTTCATGTCCTAAACGGTTTACAGCTTCCATTACAGCTAAAACTTCAGCCCAGTACCTAAACGCTGCAGTGATCTGGTATCCTACAAGCTAGCTGTAGATTCAAGTCTTGTAAAAAGACTCCGCCTCCAACTTTGTTGGCCAGTTTCAAGCCATCGGTATAGATGGAAACGCTACCTGGGGATGGGTAGCGCCGATCTGGCTCCTCCGGGTAGAAAACTAAGATTATTCAGAATACATATTAAGGCCAAACAGGCCACCATAATACGACCCCATATAGTATGTAGCAATATTGGTCGAATGATCGCAGTGTAAATTCACCTGAAAATGCTGGGACTAAGTCCCAACCTTTTGGCCATGGCTCTTTTACACGTGTATAAAGCAATATATCCTAGTGCTGGAAAACCATCGATTGAACTATCGATACTATCGATGGGGTCGATGCCATAGCGATAATCGATAGTTTTTTTTAACCATCGATAGTATTGTGGCGAATATAATCGGTTCCACTCTCACATCACTAAATGACTGAACACATCTCTAAAGAAACTGCCAGAACTAGAAGAAGAGACCAGATAATTTCCAGTGTTGCCAGAATTTTCCAGATTGCGTTTGACAGACTATATAAGGCGGCGAGCAGGCGCTCCGCAGTCAGTCGTAACTTAACCGTATAAGTGTTAACATCAAGTCAAGTAAACCAAGTGTAGACTTTTTAGTCGTGAAATAAAGCGGTGTGAATTAAGAAGTAAATAAAGACTTTTATTTAACAATTTAGTGATATGAACCCGATAGAAATAATCGAGCTATCGACAAATACGTAACAATTGGTGTCAGAATTGGAATTGTTAAATAAATTCCAGGATCAAGGATAACGAAGCAAGGATAACGAAATAAGGATAATGGCAAAGCTAAACGAACTTAAAATCCAAGAGCTTAAAAGGGAGTTAGAAAAGAGAAAACTGAGCACAACCGGCAACAAAATTGAACTACAGGCAAGGTTACAAGAAGCTATGGAAGCCAATAACATTGATGTAGATGAGTTTGATTTCAACGATGATGTAGAAGAGGTCCACAAGGAAGAAACTCAGAAGGAAGAGGCTCCACAGTCAGTTGCAAACGTAGACATGAACTCGATATTGGCTGTACTGACACAAATGTCGGCAAAAATGGAAGAACAACAGGCACAGATAACGTCCAAAATGGAATTGCAACAGTCAGTACTTTCATCACAGGTATCCGGCATTGCGGCTCAGTTGGAGGCACAAGAAGAACGCATGTCCTTACAATTCAAGGCGCAGGATGCAAAAATTATACAAGTTAAGGAAGTCCTTGAAGAAAGACAAGAAAAATTAGAGGACGATGTAAAAGCATTGAAAGCCCGTCTTCAGGATATTCAACTAAGTCGTCCAGTCGCTTCAACTGCTACACAGAAGATAAAACCTCCGTTGTTTGATGGAAGTGGTCCATTTCAAGTATTCAAGCTACAATTTGAGAAAACGGCAGTTGTAAATAATTGGAGTGCGGAGGACAAAGTCGCTGCCCTGTTCGTAGCATTGAAAGGACCTGCAGCAGAAATATTACAGACTGTTAGCGAGGGCGAAAGAAACAGCTATGACGCAATTATGGGTGCCGTTGAAAGACGTTATGGTAGCGAGCACAGGAAGCAGATATATCAAATGGAGTTGCAGAATCGCTTCCAGAAACCAAATGAGACGTTACAAGAATTTTCTTCTGAGATTGAGAGGCTAGCTCATTTGGCAAACGCAGGAGCACCTCAAGAATTCATAGAGAGGATGAAAATTCAAAGCTTCATCAATGGAATACGAGATATTGAAACGAAGCGGGCTACCTATGCAAATCCAAAAGGAACTTTTGCTGAAACGGTATCATATGCCTTGACGCAGGAAACAGCATCTCTATTGAGCAAGCCCACCTACAAGGCTCATCGTGTGGAAGTGGAAACGCCAGACTTACTAAGCAAAATATGGGAGGCGTTGAATGAAATGCAGAAAAAGAAAAGTAATGCTGTGAAATGCTTCAGATGTGGAAAAATAGGACATATAGCACGTCACTGCAGCAATAATTCCAGTAAGTTCAGCACTGCAGATGGGCGCAAGCGCAAGGCAGAGGGGTATGAACAAGCGCCCAAATCAACTCAGTCATTAAACTAAAGCGGGCCAGCCAAAGGGGCGTGGGCTGGTCCCCACAATGGAATGCCCCATAATCTCTGTCTCTCAGTTGGGAAGAAGCACGAGTAATGTTACTATTGGTGGTTTCGTGGACGGAATAGAGCGCATGTTGACTGTGGATACGGGAGCATCTCATTCCATCATTCGATCTGACTTGGTAAAGAAGGAAATAAGGCCATTGCATGGAGCAAAATTGCGTACGGCAACAGGCGAGGATACCCAAGTCCTAGGGGAAGTTACATGCGAAGTTGTAATTGGAAATGTTGTCGTACTACACACCTTCATAGTGGCGGAAATTGTTGATGAAGTCATAATTGGTGTGGACTTCCTAATCGACCAAGGCATTAAGATTGACATGAAAAACAAGGTTATGAGTTACAAAAACTTGGAGGTGCCGCTAAATTTTGGCTACGATAAGAGATACAGCAGTAAGAAAGTGCTCGTGGAAAAGAATCAGCAGATACCGCCAAAGTCCGAGGCAATTATTTGGGCAAAGATTGATGGAGATTGTGGGACAAACAAATTGTGGGTTGTCGAAGCAGAAACAGAAACTAAATCCGATGTACTTGTTGGAAAAACCCTGGCTATGACAAAAGAAGATGGACGAATACCAGTAAGAGTACTTAATGAGTTCAAGTCACCAATCAAACTCTCCAAAGGTGCTATATTGGGAAAATGCGAAGAGGTTGACATCATCATGAATTGCGAACAATCCCAAGGAGAAGTTTCTACTGGCAATATAGATCTTTCAGATGAAATAAATGCTTGGACAGAAGAACTGCAGGAAAATCACAAAAGGAAGGCGAAGAATTACTTGCCAAGTACTCCAGCATTTTTGACAAGGATGGTACAAAACCAGGCAGGACAAATATTGTGAAGCATCAGATTGACACCGGTGATGCAAGGCCAATCCGTCAGGCTCCTCGCAGCGTTCCATTAGCTAAACGTCAAATGGTGAGCCAGATTATACAAGAAATGAGCGACAGTGGGGTAATTGAACCATCAGTCAGTCCATGGAGTTCTCCGGTAGTACTTGTTAAAAAGAAAGATGGCAAGATGAGATTCTGCGTTGACTACCGGAAACTGAATGATGTAACGAAAAAGGATAGTTACCCATTGCCAAGAATTGACGACACTCTGAACTCGCTATCTGGAACGGAATGGTTTTCAACACTGGACTTGAAAAGCGGCTATTGGCAAGTTGAAGTAAAAGAGGAAGACAAGGAGAAAACAGCCTTCAGTGTTGGCGATGGTCTTTGGCAATTTACGGTGATGCCATTTGGATTATGTAATGCCCCAGCTACCTTTGAGAGACTTATGGATCAGGTACTGAAAGGATTACACTGGAAAACATGTCTTGTGTACCTGGACGATATCATTGTATTGGGAAAAAGCTTTGATGAACATCTCAAAAATTTGGAGGAAGTTTTCCGAAGAATAGCTGGCGCTGGTCTCAAGTTAAGACCTAAGAAATGTGCATTATTCAAGAAAGAAGTAAAATACTTGGGACATAAAGTGACTACAAAGGGCATCTGCACTGATAACGAAAAAATAGAAGCAGTAAAAGATTGGCCAAGACCTCGGAATCTACATGAATTGCGAAGCTTTCTTGGGCTGTGCACTTGCTATCGCCGATTTGTACCAAATTTTGCCAGCGTAGCAAATAGTCTCACGGAGCTTATGAGGAAAAAATAAGACTTTTGAGTGGAGGAAGGAACAAGAAATGGCTTTCCAAACGTTAAAAGATCGGCTTTGTACTGCCCCAGTGCTAGCATTCCCGGTTCCAGGAGCGAGGTTTATCTTGGATACTGATGCGAGTGGTTATGCTATAGGAGGTGTTTTGTCACAAGAAATCGACGGACAGGAGAAGGTTATCGCATACTACAGCCGATCAATTGGGAAACCGGAAAGAAATTACTGTGTAACACGAAGAGAACTGTTGGCATTGGTAGAATGCATCAAACACTTCCATAAGTACCTCTATGGTCAACGATTCCACGTCAGGACTGATCATGCAGCGTTAAAATGGCTTTTGAAATTCCGAAATCCGGAGGGTCAGTTAGCAAGGTGGATTGAGCGACTACAAAATTATGACTTTTCTATAGACCATCGTAAAGGCAGTACCCATGGAAATGCTGATGCAATGTCGCGGCAACCATGTAATCTTGAATGCAAGCATTGCTCTAAAGCTGAGGAGAAGGAAGACATCATAGATGTTCGGTTAATGACAATAACATCTACTCTACAGACGAATGGAATGCGGAACAATGCGGAAGTGTCAGCTAGAAGATCCAGATCTGGCACGTGTAATGATCGGTTTGGAGCAAAATGAACGACCATTAAAAGAAGAGATGTCAGCAGAGAGTCCTGTTGCCAAATCATATTGGGCACAGTGGAATAGTTTGCAATTGGTAAATGGTTGCCTACATCGTGTTTGGGAGAGTGAAGATGGCCAAAGTTCTAAAACATTGATAGTTGTTCCAAGGAAAAGAATACCGGATGTGCTAAATGAACTACACAATGGTCCAAGTGGAGGTCATCTTGGAGTAACAAAGACGGTAGAGAAAATCAAGAAGAGGTTTTATTGGGTCGGATGCCGTCAGACAGTTGTTGAGTGGATTGCGAACTGCGATGTATGCATAAAGGCTAAGGGTCCCAAATCCAGGAGTCATGGGTCGATGAAACAATACAACTCAGGAGCACCATTTGAGAGAATTGCCATGGATGTAGCTGGGCCATTTCCTACTAGCAAACTTGGAAACAAATATGTTCTGGTGGTCATGGATTACTTCAGCAAATGGCCGGAAGTGTACCCGATTCCAAATCAAGAAGCAGAAACTATAGCCGAAGTATTCACCAACAATTTGGTGGCGAGATATGGTGCACCTATAGAGCTACATTCTGACCAAGGTAGGAACTTCGAATCAGTAGTGTTTCAGGAGATGTGCAAGACACTGGGTATTAGGAAAACCCGAACAACTGCGTTGCATCCACAATCAGACGGCATGGTAGAAAGATTTAACAGAACATTAGAGGAACATTTACGAAAGGTGGTGGACAAGTTCCAGAGAGATTGGGACACTCATATTCCTCTGTTCCTGATGGCATATCGATCGGCCGTACACGATACAACAGGTCAGACTCCTGCAAAAGTAATCTTTGGTAGTGATCTTCGACTGCCAGCTGACTTGAAATTTGGGATAAGTGCTGATGCGGGAATAAATGCCAGACAATCTAACAATGTTCTGGAAGAGGAAATGAGAGAAATACATGAACTTGTGAGACAGCGAACAAAGATCATGAGTGACAAAATGAAGGCCAGATACGACAAGGCGATGAACTCAGAAGGTTTTCTTGAGGGAGGTTTAGTTTTGCTATACAACCCGCAGCGAAAGAAAGGTTTGTCTCCGAAATTGCAGTGCACTTGGGAAGGGCCCTACAAAGTGATTAAGCGGCTCAACGATGTTGTGTATCGCATACAAACGATTGGAAGACCGAGGAATAAAATGAAGGTGGTTCATCTGGAAAGGCTAGCAGCATTTGGAACGAGTAATGTGTCAGATCGGGACGATCAGACTTAGGTGGAGGGCAGTGTGGCGAATATAATCGGTTCCACTCTCACATCACTAAATGACTGAACACATCTCTAAAGAAACTGACAGAACTAGAAGAAGAGACCAGATAATTTCCAGTGTTGCCAGAATTTTCCAGATTGCGTTTGACAGACTATATAAGGCGGCGAGCAGGCGCTCCGCAGTCAGTCGTAACTTAACCGTATAAGTGTTAACATCAAGTCAAGTAAAACAAGTGTAGACTTTTTAGTCGTGAAATAAAGCGGTGTGAATTAAGAAGTAAATAAAGACTTTTATTTAACAATTTAGTGATACGAACCCGATAGAAATAATCGAGCTATCGACAAATACGTAACAGTATTTTACTTGGTACATGACTTATTTTTTGTATTGAACTTTTTACATAAACTTTGGCTTTCTATTAATTTTATAATATGTTTCTAATAAAAATTTATAGTTTTCTTTTAAATATGGGAATATAAGTACATACATGCATACATATGTATGTATGTATATATGCATGAAATGTTTGAGTACCACATTTCCCTTTAACGGGCCACCTACGTACATATATTAAACCATCGATACTATCGATGGCTGCCTTTAAAACTATCGATGGGACCACTATCGATGGTTTTCCAGCACTAATATATCCTTTGTTTTGTCGCTGAATGATGTTATCCATCCAGTTCAGCTTCTTGTTCAGAACTACCCTTATAAACTTAGCTTTGTCGGCTAGGCTCAGGCGCACACCATCTAGTTCTGGTAGATTTAACTATGGTATTTTGTTTCGTCTAGTGTAGAGAACAAATTCCAGCCGTCACATTCCAATATGAAAATGGCAAAACTGCAAAGAAAACTCAGCCGCCTTCCGCCCTCCTTTCTACTACGCCAAATTATATCGACACTTCAAATATTTAAACAAATATGTACATATGTATGTAGGTATGTATGTACATATGTATCCAAAATTGCTGCTGCTCCTCAATACATTGATAATGGGAAGGTCGTTGCCATAGCAGCGCATGTGACGATGGACGGTCCACAGCAGCAGCAGCAACAAAATGTGGATTTTGCCCAGCGAGTCCCCCTTCAATGGCGGACGAGAGGTTGGACGTTTGTAACCGCATTGTTGTCGGCAATCTTCGCATGCTCCACGTTATTTGTTGTTGTTCTTGTATTTTTAGCTTTGTAGTAGTCATTGCCGCGGTTTATACGATTTTTGATTTATTTTTTTTTACTTGAAATACCAACGATGAGCATTTCTTTCACACTCAAGCCCGCTCAGTCTCGTTGCTATTCGCTATTTTGCTCTCACGGTCAACATACACATACATATCTAGGTATAAAACCTGTTTTTTGCTATTTTACTTTTATTACTAACTTTGTTGTTGTTTTTCTACTTTTTGACTTACAAACAAACAACAAACATGGTTAACATTCTGAATCAGCTGTTTTTCTCGTTTGGTTGGTTGGTTGGCTGCTTGTTCACAAATTATGACGTCGTCAACGCCGTCGTCAAACGCGCTGGCGCTAACTTTAGTCTCTCTCTCTCTCATACAAACTGTTTTATTGGCGTGTAAATTGGTTTGTTGAGAATAGAATTGGGAATGTTTTTGAGTGAGCGGCATTTTGAGTTTTATTGTTCGTAAAGAGTGCGCAGTGCGAATTAGATTTTTTGTTCATACATTGCTTAGCGCTGAATGAGCGGAGCAAAAATATGGTTTTGTTGTTGCAATGAGTGCTTGAGTGCAAACTCAATGCTTTGAGTTTTTATGTTGTTTTCGATTTGAGTGAAAATGTTTACTTCCGTATATGGGCGCTGCTGCGTTGTTGCTGTTACTGCTGCTGCTACTGCTGTTGCTGCAATTTAAAGATGACCTTCCCGTCTCACGGCGAGTTTGTAGCAAATAGATATTAAAAAGGTACATATCTACATAGATATGGATAACTTACGACATATTTGCGCAAATCAATGACTCCGCAGATGAATATGTACATATATACATAGGTACATATATACATATATGCATACATACATATTTACTATATATACACATATATATATACCTATAAACTCTTACGTATTTTGCCATTTCTATAAATTTTGCACCTACGATTTGTTGCCGCACAAGATACCTACCTACGAGCTATAGGTAGGTGGATATCTTACTAACCGGTACGTACCTATGTACCTACATAGATATGTATGCGCTGCTTGCTTTTACTCTGTATACCTACCTAGGTACATATGTATGTACATACATAGGTACCTACCTACCTATTTTGTAACCTAACAAACGAATGATTTCTTCTTTTGAAATTTTATAGGTGTTGCCTTTCCTTCGCACCATCGATTTTTAGTTAGATAGTAAATATGTACATATCGTTTGTCAATTAAATTAACTCACGAAAATATATGTATATATGTACATACACACATACATATGTACATAAGTACATATATACACTGAAAAAACAACTTACTCAGATTATGGAAAAGTGGGAATGATTCGGCGCTAAAGACATATTTCCATATTTTGATGTACGATTTTCTTCAAATCAAGGAATAAAAACCACGTTTTAAAGAAAATTGTACATCAAAATATGGAAATATGTCTTTAGCGCCGAATCATTCCCATTTTTCCATAATCTGAGTAATTTTTTTTTTGAGTGTATGTATGTATGAATTAAGGAATCAACCAGAATATATTTACATACATACATAGGTAATAGCCTCCTTTTACTGCGATTCTAAAATTCAAATGGAAGAAATTTTATTTGCATGTAGTAATTAAATAGGCTTGGCACACTAAATTCATACCCAATAAACATTGCAGCCAGAACGTTCTCAAAATTACCGTTGATGGCCAAATCATGGAACTGAGAACGAACTTACAGCTCTAATCGCCATAAGCACGTGCCACATGACCTCTCGAAGTCATTCCACACAGTCAATCAGTCCTCAGTCTGCCTTTGGAGGCTTCACCCGTTCCCCTAGAAGCGATCAGTGTTAGGTGGTCTGCACTGAGAGAAAAAAAATATATGGAGGGGTCAAAGAAATTGTTTACCTATTTTGAACACTACTTTCTTTGTTTTGAGTAAATTTTCCTTAAAACATGTTAAAAGGTTTATAAAATATTGTTGTTACATGCGTTACCATGGTTTCATATACTTGTTTTGAAAAAATTCATACATTAAAATAATGAAAAATTCTTTAAGCGCCATTCCATTCCCAACTTTCCTTGTTTTGAAGACTTGATTTCTTTAATTTTGAGAAATTAAATTCCCATACAAATCCCCATGGTAACGAATTTGTTTGAATGTTTTTTTATGTTTTTTCCACATTTTTGAGAAAATTTACACAAAACAAAGAAAATTTTGTATTGGGACGCGTGTTCAAAATAAGGAAAATTATGTCTTTGATCGAGAGAAATTTTTTTTTTGAGTGTGCGGAGGCCAATGCTCCGCACCACACGCTATGACGGATGCAGGAGGCGTAGCTCCTGTACGTATCCGTAACGTATGCAGGAGGCCGAGCTCCTGTACGTATCCGTTTCACTGGACTGGAAGTGGTCATTGTTTAGCGGTCTGGTGGTCTGCGGAGGCCAAAGCTCCACACCAAGCGCTATGACGGATGCAGGAGGCCTAGCTCCTGTACGTATACGTAACAGATGCAGGAGGCCGAGCTCCTGTACGTATCCGTTCCACTGTAAGTGGTCATTGTTTAGTGGTCTGGTGGTCTGCGGAGGCCAAAGCTCCACACCACGTGCTATGAAGGATGTAGGAGGCCTAGCTCCTGTACGTATCCGTAGCGGATGCAAGAGGCCGAGCTCCTGTACGTATCCGTTCCACACAAAGTTGTCAATTATTCGAACTAACTATTGTGATAAGTGATATGCGGACGCCTAAGTTCCGCGGCACGCGCGATGGCGGATGTAGGAGGCTGAACTCCTATACGTATCCGTTCCACACGAGGTTTCGAAGTACCTATGATTAGAAGCGGTAATCTGACATGATTAGTGGTTCTTTAGTCGCCGCTCACTCGTCGTATTCTCTCTAGGCTTCTCAGTGTTTTCATGGTGTCTGCTAGTGGTCGGAAACTATCGATGGCACTATCGTCACTATCGATGGTTTCTGAACATCGTTTACACTATCGATGGTTTTCGACTATCGTTTTAACTATCGATAGTTTATTGAAAATTTGAAATGGGACCACTCGGCACCAAACAAACGGTAACTATTCCATGCAGGGTTTGAATTGCTGACTAGCAAGTAGTCAAAGCAACATAAATACGACTATGCATTCCAGTCGCATGGTCGTTTAAAATGTGATTACCCAAAAACATTAAAATTACACTACAATATGGGTATAAAACAAAAGGGGATGGCCCCAGGTTTCCTTTGGACTTCGATATATTTCGATTAGGTCAGCTCATAATTGTGGAAAAGCGGATAAATATGGATACGGAATACGAATATAGAATACCGAACACCGCAAAATGGGTATCAAATGAAAGCGCTTGGCTAGGGCTATCATTTGGTCGAGTCTTAATTAATTATGAACTGATCTAAAAAATATCCATCATCCAGTAATTGTTGTGGAAGATCGAAAACAATATTAATTGCTAGTAACAATTGTGAGCTGATCTAAAAAATATCCGTCATCCAGAAATTGTTATGGAAGATCGAAAAAAGTATCAATTGCTCATAACAATTATGATCTGATCGAAAAAATATCGATCTTTGAGTAATTTTTATTGATGATGGAAAAATTTTTTCATTGCTCAATAATTGTTATCAAGTGATTTTTATATTTATTTGTTATAATTGTTATGGTCTCTGGTTAATATCTTAATTTTTTTGAACAAGAATAAATGGCTAATAAATAAATAAAACCAAACAATGTTCTGAAAAAAGTTTTATTGGATCATCTTCTATTACTTTCATGTATTGGTAAGAATAAGACCAGGACAGGTAGGCAAAGTTTGTTTACATTCGGGTGAAATCGGTGAGCTCATTTAAAACAGATGTGTTTGTGGATGTGTTTGCTGCCGGACGGCAAAAGGCGGTTACAGTGTGAGCGTAGTCGTAGACTCTCCCAAATCACCCGAAACTATCGTCAACTATCGATATACTATCGATAGTTTGCAAAAAACTATCGTACACTATCGATGGTGCTGACTATCGATGGTTTCCGACCTCTAGTGTCTGCTATTAAGTCGCTCGCTGCAGTCCATTTTGCCTTGCTTTCTAGCATATGCTTCACGAATGACTCAGGTGTATAGTTTCCTCCAAATAGTCTACGGAGCTTGTTTCTGGATTCGTAAAATCTTGCACACTCAAAGAATATGTGATATACATCCTCTATTGCTTGCCCCCCGCAGTAATCACACGTTGGGTTTGACTCGTGCTTAAAGCGGCAAAGATAGGCATTGAAACAACCGTGTCCAGATAGAAACTGCGTCAGGTAGAAATCGACTTCGCCGTGTGAGTTACAGAGGGTGGTGTCCTGTACCCGTCACTATTCAGCTTATACATACATCTCCAAACTCTCTCTGAAGCAGTTCATATCATTTCCTATGCCGATGACTGCTCGATTATGGCATCAGGCACCGACATAAACGACATACATATGCTCCAAAATAAACGGTTATCTCGCCAACCTTTCCCCATTTCTTTAAGTCCCGTTTCCTTGAACTACAGCCCCTTAAGTCCTGCGCGACCTTGTTCACGACATGGCCGAAGGAGGTAAAGCTAGAGTTATGCATACGTATAGGGAATATACCTATCCCTAACAACCCAAAAATTCTGCAAGTCCAAACTATGTTTTCCAAGGAATATAGTAAGAATGGGACTGACGCATTGTCGAGCGATGAGCTATGGCATCTGATTTTGATATCGTCCATGCTTCTACGCCATCCATGAGGACTGAAACGAGGTTCTACCATATCTTTGGAGTTTATACACATACATATGTACATATGTATGTACAAAGATATCTAGATACTATAATTTCTCGAATAGAAGACGCAGTCCTTTAAATCTCTGAATTGAATAAATGATTGATGAAGCATTGTTGAAGTATTTCTTATCTGGTTTGGTACAATTTAAATTTCCATATAAAGACTGATGAATTTTCAATATCAAACATACATACATAGGTATATGATTTAAGCAGTGATTTTACAAAGAAGCCCTCAATGGCTGAGTTCAGCAGTTCAGCACGGACTCACATACATAAATTTGCATGCAGAATTTTTTGCTGCAAAGATACACAGATAGACAAAAAACAAAACAACAAATAAAAGTAGACACACTTTCAAACTCAAAAGAGATTTTGAAATTGTAATTTTTTTCTGCAGAATATGAGTGAAGATTGCTTGCTGAAATATGGTGGAAGTGAAGAAGCTTCGAATCTGTTTCGGTAATGAATTATTGATGACCTTTTCTGCCTTGAATTGAAATCAAAAGGAACACATAAAAAGGGGAATAATTTAGTTTATCGGTTCAGCTTGGCGAACAAATAAAAATTGACAGCAGCAAGCTGTATCTATATAAAATTGAAGCACAACCACACACCATACTATGTGCATAGATAGATATGAAAATGCCGGAAATGACTCACAGTTGATAGTAAGTAGATCGTAAAAGGATAAAGAATAAAAAGTGAGCCAGAAAATGTAAAAAAGTGGTAGGTAATTCAATGCTGCCAATCTTAATCACCAGAGATCAAAGCTTGCTTGCCGAATGTAAAAGCCGTCGGCAAAAGAGAAGTAGAAATTTGATGACGAGCGTTTTAATTTTTAACAGCAAATGGTTGCATTTTTGTAAGCTTGCAAAAATACCACTGTTTAAAATTGATTTCGATAACGTTGTAACACCGTACGGGTGGTCAGGTAGATCTGTAAAGTCTTGATGTAGGCTCCACAAGAGTTTAAAGAACAAGTTTGCATACAAATTCATAGATAATTAGAACATACAAAATATTAATATGACCAAAACAAATCAAACCAACTTAATAAATAATGCCGGTTGATTGATTGGTTGGTTTGAGGGGCGAGTCCCACAAATTCCAATTACCGTCGAAACGCCGTTTTGATGCCATGACTCGTAACTTAAAGAACGAGAATAACAGAGTAAAGGAGCTTGGGTATCTAAGAAGCCCCCCAAGCCTAACGTTCGTGTGTTCCGAGAGTTTATCGAGGAAAGGCTTGCCACGGAATTTAATTCTGACTCGCATATCAGAAAGATTATCTACTACTTACCATTCGATAATTTTTTTAAATTTACTTTCTGCTATTTTTCGAGTTACTGAGCGCCACTTAAAAGGGAGATAAACGCAATGTAGAAGGCGTTTATCTCCGTTTTGAACAATGATCAGTATGTCTCAATTGGTCTCAGGTCCGAATAGTTCGGCGAATTTGCTTTTCGAGGCACCAAACTTACATACATACATACATTATTTTTGCAGTACTTACTATTCCCAACCTAGTTTGATATAATGGCAGGAGGCCAAGTCCGGCTCGAAGAATGTGGAAATCTCATGCTATCTTAGAAAAGGTTTTAGCCTTTCATCCAAGCGACCCTTAACATAAATTTTCATGTTTATTATTCCCGTTTTACGAAAGACCTGCTTCTTTGGCCACAGTTTCGAATTGCTTGCCAAACCAGGAATTTGTGTGGAAATTTCGACAGCTCCTTTGATTTGAACTTTTGTCCCACATTTTCCCACGTGTCTGTACGGCGCAGAGGCATGAACGATGTCAAAATGCCAAAATCGTCTGGACGCGCTCAAAAAAAGTCAGTATCAGAGCGATACAAATCAGTCATCAATTTGAAACTTTTCAGTATCAATTTTGCTTCATTTACGAAAGGTATCAAGTTGATTCCTTTCGAAGTTATCAATCTGATTTTAATATTTCATCTGGCATCATTTTGATAATTTCTAGTATCAATCTGAAACTACTGTTTACAAAAGCGAGGGTCTATTTGATACTATTTGGTATCGATTTGAAACTAAAATTTCCAAAAGCCAGTATCAATTTGGTGTATCCCAGTATCAATTTGATGTAAAATCTTACCCCCTACTCTGTCTAACGATATTTGCAAGGTTTTTTCAATGTCGATTTTTATCACATTATTTCTTGTAAAAACGTTTACCAAACATGGTGAAAAACTATTTCATACCAGAAATTTGCATTAAAAAATAAAATTTTAAAAAAATAAAGAGGAAATTTCACCTATTTATTCTTGTTAACGTTACGATCTGGACTTTACTCTCTGGACTTTAAAAGTCTTGAGGCCAGCCTCATTTTTCGATTTGTGTACAATAAACCCAAAGCATTCCAACTTTTGTGTCAAGTGCTAATATTCTGTGCCCGAAATATTGTAGTTCCGCCGCCAAACGGTGACAATTTTATTTTTATTGTTTTGTTTGTTTGTTTATTTTGCTCACTGATACTTTTCTTTATGTCGGAATCTGGTTTCGTAGTAACAGCCAAAGTATCCTTGAAATTCGATGTATTGCGGAACGAATTGCGCCAGCCCCTGGCAGGTTTGATTTTGTTATAAACCAGTTTCGGCGATGTGCAATTTTCAGCATCTTTTTTCGTTCTTCTTAAAATTCTTCAATATGCGCGAACAGTTTTTGTGCTTAGATACTTTTGTGTAGCTCCGTAGCAAATTTTTTTTACGTCCACTAAGGGTGGTCTTGGAAATTTTGTACAATAGCTTTGCGTTCTTTCAATTCGTTTGCCATTTTAAAGTGTATAAAAGGGTACCTATAACGAAAATATTTGCTAATGATATATTTCTGTCATTTATCGCGAAGTTTGCAACGAAAAAAATTGTACCTATTTCAGTAGTTTGAAAGGGTATTTTCTTGGATAAAAATATTGTATGCAGTTATGTATGTATGTATGTATGTACATATGTGACAGTTTTTGAAACGCAGTTCTTACTCTCAATTCTCGACCCTAATCGTGGTACATACCTTAGTACTTACATATGCACATATTTTCATCATCATTATACCTTTCATGAGAATGAAATGGTATTATAACTTAGTGCCAAAAAATTTTTGTCGAAAGTACCAGAAGGAAGCGTGGGGGACCCACCAAAATATATACCGATATGATCAGAATCACGAGCTGAGTCGATTAAGCCATGTCCGTCTGTCCGTCTGTCCGTCCGTCCGTCTGTGTGAACGCAAACTAGTCCCTCAGTTTTTGAGATATCTGAATGAAATTCGGAATACAGGTATGTTGTTATATGCAGCTGATCATTTGTCGGAACCGGCCGAATCGGACCACTATAACATATAGAAAACAACCGATTATTCAGATATACATGAAATTTTTGGATGTAATTTGTGCATAACTTCCCCATTTAAACAGCTAAGGACATGAAACTTTGAAGTAGACGTGCCCATTTTGGCCCAAACAAGGTTACCGAAAATTGTCAAGATCGGACCACTATAACATATAGTTCCACAACATCCGATTATTCAGATATACACATTTTGGTGTATAACTCCTCCATTTTAACAGCTAACGGCGTGAAATTTTGAAGTATTTGTACCCATATGGGCGCAAACGGGGTTACCGAAAATTGTCAAGATCGGACCATTATAACATATAGCTCCCATACAACCGATTGTTAAGATATGGACATTTTGGTGTATAACTCCTCCATTTTAACAGCTAACGGCGTGAAATTTTGAAGTATTTGTACCCATATGGGCGCAAACGGGGTTACCGAAAATTGTCAAGATCGGACCATTATAACATATAGCTCCCATACAACCGATTGTTAAGATATGGACATTTTGGTGTATAACTTCTCTATTTAAATAGCCAAGACACAATTTTTTCTAATAAATCTTTCCATAAATAACCCACAGAATTAAAATTATAAATTAAACTTAATCCGGCTATGTACATACATAGGTAACTTTTCATTTCCCCACTCATGAAAGGTATGAAGTCTTCGGTACGGCCGAAGACAGCCGCGCTTTTACTTGTTTTTATTATTATTTTCCCTTTTTGTTGTCAACGCACATCTATTTTACTATTTCTTATCTTTCTTCAAAGATGCTTGCTGTTTTTCAATTCTACTAAAACAAACAACAAAAGAAAAATAAAAAAAATAACCAAAGAAAAATAGAAAAAAAACCAATGAAAGCAAGAAAAACAACCTAATAAAAAAAAACAGGAAAAGTCACTTTGCAATCTGGGCTAAATCGTAAATTTCTTTGACAAACATACAAACAAACATGCATGCCCGCCTATGCTGCACCGCCTTGCCGCTACTGCTGGCGGTTGGCTTTTGTATTGAATAGACCCAACCGACCAACAACAATTTCCAACGCGATTCCAACAATTTTATACCATGTCTCCACATAACGTGTTTCGCTCTTTTTTTCTCCATTTTCTCTCTCAATCTTGTTTCGACACGGAAACCAGTGCCGGAACTCGCCAATTTCCATACAAAATTTCTGAGAGCGAGTGAAGATTGAAACACTGTTTCATTCTGAATCATCTTGCCAACCTCTAATTTTGTATCGAAAATCTATCGAAATCTCACACAGACCAAAACAAAGACGCAAAAATAAGCAAACATACAAACATTTAAGAAGAGCAAGAAAGAGAAATGTTAAACTGAATCACGATCAGCCACGTGGAGACGGGTTATTTAGCGAGATGTTTTGCTACATGTTTTTTTGGTGAAACAAGTTATGTGGAGACGGGCTTTTATGTGTGTGCTTTAGTCATGCGCCTTTTGTTGCTTTGTTAGTTGCATGTGCAGGTACCGCATCGCATCGCATCGCATCGCATCGCGAGATTGTCGTCTACCTCAATGTCTTGCTGCAAGACACACATTGTGTGTCTGGCTGTTCGCTCGTTCGTCTGTCCTGCCCTCAGCGAAAATTTCTATAAATGAGTAGGTACGCGTGCTAGTAACTGCATACAAATCTACATACAAAGCAACATAGCTACGTTTAAATATGCTACGTGTATGTAGTTATGTATGCATATCATATGTCCTCTATGCATCCCTGCGGTGACATGCTTAATTTTGCCTAGGCCTTTTATGTATTCAGGCATAAGCGCTGTTGTTGTTTTTGCTGCAATTGTTATTGTTTTGCTGTCGTCGTTACTGCCGCCGTTGTTGTCTAATCTTTCCGGCAACATTGCACCGCCATTCATTCACAGTCGCAACAGCAACAAAAACAACACAAACAACTTTAAAATAAGCCTAAAAAATCAAGACAAAAAAGTAAAAACAAAGAAACTAAGCCAAAAACTACAACAAACATGCCAACAACAACAAAAAAGAGAAGTAAAAAACAACAACTACACAATAAAAGCGAAAAAGATGACTATGATAAAAAAAGATTGCACAGCAGTCCATATATGTACATATATGTATGTACCAGAGATCAGCAGCGGTGCACCGCATTTTCTAAAGCACCGCAAAAAGCCACTCAAAAAATAAGTACCCAGAAAAAAATTCACCGCCACCGCATTGATTGAAAACCTAAATGATATTGCGATATTTAGTGTTGTTTACACCGCATACCGCAAATACCGCATAACGCAAACACCGTATACCGCAAACACCGCATATCGCAAACACCGTATATCGCAAACACCGCAATCACCGCATTTGTTTATTTGTATACTATTCAGTGTTGCCGGAAATTTTTCACACACTGCAAAGGTATAGGCAATTGAAAATTCATTTGTACATAAATACATAGATATGTGTTACTGATTATAAGATATACAGCAAATTTATTCTCAAGTATTTTTTTTTATTTTTGTGTGCTTTGTTTTTCTGGCAGTTTTTTGAATAATAAAATATTTTTCAATAATCAAATAAACAAAAATTCATTTTTGAAATCCAATACGACTAATAGGGCCATCAGAATGAATACTTTTCCGTCAAACTAGCAATCCGTTTAATTGACAACATAGTTGAATTAAATGTATTTAAATGACGATCGACACATTCAGTACTTCAGCTTTGCCGTAAAAAAGACATCTAATTCAACTATGTTTCTCAGTTAAACGAATTGCTAGATTGACGGAAAAGTATTCATTCCGACGGGCGCATAATAAAATGTATAAAAATAAACATGTGTATTATTGTTGCTCCAATAAAATGACAAAAATTTCGGTTTCAATCAATGTATCGTAGCCAGTTTTGTCGATTGTGAAAATTGAATGAAAGTCTCATTGGAAAATAAAGAATTATGTCACAGACAAACAAAAATGTGTAAACAAAACTTATGTGCATTACTAAGAAGCCATAAATGTGATTCAAGGATTCTAGGAAACAACTCTATTTCATGTAAATAGGATATATTTTTATGATGTATTGTGGAACGATCCTCCGTCATCCCTTGTCAAGTTTGGTTTGGAGACAAACCGGTTTCGGCTAATATGCGCCATCTTCAGTGTCTTTTTTTCACTTTTGACACTGAAGATGGCGCATATTAGCCGAAACCGGTTTGTCTCCAAACCAAACTTGACAAGGGATGGCGGAGGATCGTTCCACAATACATCATATTCCTACCCTGTCGGAAAAACAAGCAACCAAAAAGTATATTTTTATCTTGAAATTCATTAGTCAAATTATTTTGAATGTAAACAAACTCTAAATTTTAAGTGGCCCTTTCAATGAAAAAATTAAAAAAAAAACCAATCCTGAGAGTTTTCCTGTATAGATATTCTTTGGTTAAAATCAAATTGTAATCGCACTGCAACATTGTAAATATCTCTATTTGGGAAATGTGGTGTTTACGGTATGCGGTGTTTGCGATATGCGGTGTTTGCGGTATACGGTGTTTACGATATGCGGTGTTTGCGGTGTTGTGATATCCATACTACCGCATACCGGAATTGATCAAGAAAATGCGGTACGCTGTTTATTATGATCGCATATTTTGCGGTTGCGGTCATACTCCCACCGCATTATTTATGAGTATACTCTAAATCACAAAAAATTTATCGCATGCTGATCTCTGGTATGTACATTAGGGTGGGTCAATTTGTTTTTGGGGGGAGGGGTGGGGAATTAATCGATATCGCGCCATCTAAATTCGTATTCCTCTAATTTTTCTAAGTAGAAAACTCTTCCACGACATTTGTCTAAAATTAATTTTGAGGTTCCGGAATTTGGTTTTTATGGACCAAGACGGATTTTTGCAAATAAAAATTGGGCAAAAATCGACAAAAAAAAATAACCAGGCCAGTACACTCAAAATAATATTTCGTAAATATTACGAATTCTTTCGTACATATTACGAAATTCTTTCGTAAAATTGAGCAACGAATGGTTTCGTAAATAGTACGAAAGCAATTTCGTACTATTTACGAAATACTTTCGTAGTATTTACGAAATACCTTCGTAGTATTTACGAAATACTTTCGTATATTTACGAAGGCTTTCGTACTATTTACGAAATACTTTCGTAGTATTTACGAAATACTTTCGTAGTATTTACAAAGGCTTTCGTACTATTTACGAAATACTTTCGTACTTTTGAGCAACGAAAGATTTCGTAAATATTACGAAACCGCTTTCGTACATTTACGAAGGCTGTTAGAGCTGTCAAGTTGTTGTACAATTGACCAAATTATTTTTTAGCTTAACGTTAAAAAAACCGTAATTATTACATAAATATATATATATGTACATATGATGCATATTTCAACGAAATTTGAAAACTTTAGAAATATGTATGTATATCAATAAAATAATGCTAAGAGAAAGATGTTTTATATATGCATAAGGAATAAGTTTAGATAATTTCATTTTAGTTTTAAATATCTACTAAAATTAATTTATTAAATTAATTTAAAAGTTTTTTATTTATTTTAATATTTTACATTTATATTAATATTAATTTTAGTAACTAATAAAATAAGAGATACTTATTGCTTATACGTGTTCTGACAAACATAGGAAACTTTGGAAATCGCAATTTGCGAATGTGGACGTTGTTCCGATCCACTTAAATAGTTAACCCTGTGAAAAAGAAAGAAAAAAAGAAAAAGAAAAAGAAAAATAAAAAGAAAAAAAAGAAAAAGAAAAAAAGAAAAATAAAAATAAAAATAAAAAATTAAGACTAAGATAAAGATAGAGAAAGATAAAGATAAACATAAAGATAAAGGTAAGATAAGGATAAAGATAAAGATAAAGGGAAACTACTTAAAACCTTAAAATTCAGGCAGCTACACTCGAAGAAAAAATAAAAAAAAATGTATTTTTATAATGACGTATTAAACCAGATAGTTTTTATTTTAAAAATGAAAATTTGTAAATTTTAAATGAAACTTTTGAAATAAAAATGTATTTTGGATTAAATAAAATCATTTTGAAATTAAAAATTAAAATGAAAGGAATAAAAGCGCAAGTTTTAGGTTAAATATCTCATAGGGCTTGAATTAAAAATAAACATTTTTAAATTTAAATGTTTTTTCTTAATTTTACAATTTTACAATGAACCTTTTTAAAATAAGAATGGTTGTATCTGCATCACTTTTAAATACGTTTTTGCCCATTTTATGCACATTTTCATATGTTTTTAAAATGTTTTTCTCTGAGTGTAGAAATATCTCTTTATATAATTTTATTAAGTATTTATTTAGGAAAATAGATAAGACCGAAAAAAAGTAAAGTAAATGCAACTAATGTACTCACCCTTAAGTTTAATCAAGTTGGAAAATATCACAGTTTATTTTATATATCGATATTGTCTTTTTATATATAATGCATTATTCTTTTATACATTATTTCATTACGCACTTACTACTTAAAATAATTTTTGATATTATTGCACCGACTCAACACTTTACAATGAAAGAAGACTTGTACGGTAAAATATTGTTGTACGAAAGCATTTCGTATATATTACGAAAGTATTTCGTAAATCATTTAAACCTTTGATAATGTTACGAAAGTATTTCGTATATACTACGAAAGTATTTCGTAAATCTTTTAATCGTTTGATAATGTTACGAAAACTTTCGTACAATATACGAAATTATTCGTAAAGATAATTTTAAGAAAATTTACGAAAGTGTTTCGTAATATTTACGAAATATTTCGTAATATATACGAAAAAAATATTAGAAAATGGTTTACGAAAGCCCTTTCGTAATATTTACGAAAGATTCGTAAAATTAGATTTTGTTGAGAAAAATGCTTTCGTAATATATACGAAACTTTCGTACATTTTACGAAACTCTAGACTACGAAAGTCTTTCGTACTTTTTTTACGAAATTTTATTTTTAGTGTTTGCACATTGAATTGAAGCAGAATTTTATGCTGAATTCAGATATGAAATCAGAATTAAAATCGGATGATCTGTTTTCGAGACAAAGCCTGATTTCCGGTTATGGAGGCTGAATGCCCAAAATCACATATTTTCGCGATTATCTCGTGTTGTGTACAATATGTTTGCGAATTTCTTAAAGATAAAATAATAAGTACATCATAGGAAAAATATTTTTAAATATTAATTTATCTTCCGGTATAGGAGAACTAGAATGCACACTTTTTTCCTTAGACCAAAATCGCGGTATGTGATCTCTGTGTTATGTATAGTCATCCGATATCGATGATTTTCGCTGACAGCGCTTTGTGTACAATAAATGCTCTAAATCCAAAATTTCAGAATTTTAACTGCAAAAATTGAAGAGTTATTCCCCATAACGTAGACCCTAATGTGGTGCTTAAAATCAAATTAGCGGATTTCCTCGGTTTACATCGGTAATTACAAGTTCAAAGATACCACATATACATTTTTGTCCCGATCGGAGATTTACAAAGGCTGTCGCAAAGGGCTCAAAGTTCAGATTACCATATGGGACTCATGTGCGACACCCCTTAACCGTTTGCGATCAGAACCAAAATTTATATTTGGTATACTTGAGTACAAGACTATCGATTTTGGGCATTATATTTATATATAAAAAAAAATTTAATTAAACACTACTACGACACTACCTACTTAATCGCCTACGATCGGTACCAAAATTTGCATTTGGAATTTTTGAGTATAGGACAATCGATTTTGGACATTAGATATACAGTTTATCAAGAAAGTGTTTTTACATACTAAAAATAAGTGATAATAATGAACGTTTTAGAAGATACCCAGTGTTTCTTTTAATTTTATAATTTTAATTCTGGTTTTATTATTTGTAATATTCGGTTGAGAACCAGGTGAGAAGAAATAAAGCCTCTATATTTTCAGACCACGAAAATATGACCACAAAAGCAGAAAGATGCTTAAAAAAATTTGTCAAAAAAGTCTTTTTACAATTACATTTTGCATTACTTCAACGTCATTTATTTGAAAATTTATGTTCGCTAATATTTTTGATGACCGCCTTTGTCAACTAGAACAACTTCCAGAATGCATTTTTTGAGCTCTGTTTGACTTTTAGGGTGTCCCTGCGCTACTTTTTTCTTAAGAAATTACCACAAATTTTCTGTTGTCTTTATGTACGGAGTCTGCGTCAGCGTATCCAATACTTTTTTCCAATTAAACAGCAACCATATCCTCACCATATGCGCTTTAGGTATGTCTAGAATCATTATCCTAGTAAAATTTTAATTGCGGTTTGTTGTTGATAATCAACCCGAATTTTTGCGCATTGCTTAACAAGTGCCACTAGAGAATCTGTAGAGAATGTTGGGCTTCCATATTGTTGCATATAAAAGGCAAATCACCCACACCTATACCAGATATGCATGCTAAAATCATTGCCGGTAATATTCCAAATTGCACTGTAAGTATTATAATTCGATTTTCTAGTGCTTTAGTGGCATTATCCATACCCGGTTTGGTCCACTGTTGCAATATAACATAATCTTAGTGTCATCATCATAGAATATAACATCTTTCCAGTGAGTAGTCTGTAAGTTGTTCTAGTTGCCACAGGCGGTCATCAAAAATATTAGCGAACATAAATTTTCAAATAAACGACGTTGAAGTAATGCAAAATGTAATTGTAAAAAGACTTTTTTGCCAATTTTTTTTATACTCAGCTGTACTAGTACACAGAGTATTATAGTTTTGATTTCCTAACGGTGGATTGTAACAGAATGAAATAATCGAGATAGATATAGACTTATAGATATCAAAATGATCAGGGTGAAAAGAGAAATCGATTGAGCCATGTCCGTCCGTCTGTCCGTCCGTCCGTCTGTGAGCACGATAACTCGCGCAAAAATTGAGATATTTTGATGAAATTTGAAGTGTAAGTTGGTATCAAGACAGGAACGGATGGTATTGAAAATGGGCGAAATCGGACCATGACCACGCCCACCTCCCCTATATAGTAAAAATCGGAAATTTTGTATCTCAGTCACTAATAGAGCTAGAGTGATAAAATTTCGCACACGTATTGAGCTCAGGCCCTTATGAAGAAATATGGTGAAATTTTGGAAAATGGGCGGTGCCACGCCCACTTATTAAGGGGCAAACATTGAAAGTTTTATGAGTCATAACTCAGAAACCGTTGAAGATATATCGATGAAATTTGGTAGGCGTGATGTACTTACCTAGGCAAATGTTTGGACGAAAAATTGCCAAAATCGGTTGACGACCACGCCCACTTTTATATATGGGTATTATAAAGTGACCTAATAAAAGCATTTTAAGCGATATCTCTGTCAAATATAAAGATATATCATTGAAATTTTATGGAAGGTGTCCAACTATGGACATAAAACAAAAAATACAAAAATGTTGGAAAATGGGCGTGGCACCGCCTCCTTTTAGAAGCAGGAATATACGAGATTTCTGAGCCCATAACTCGACAAATAATCGATATATTATGACGGAAATTGGTCTATACACTTTCACTACTTGTAGTAATACATGTTCAAAATTTTACCAAAATCGGTTGACGACCGCGCCCACTTTTATATATGTGTATCATAAAGTGGACTAATAAAAACATTTTAAGCGATATCTTTGTCAAATATAAAGATAATTCATTGAAATTTTGTGGCATGAGTTCTACAATAGATCGGAAACAAAAAATAGAAAAATTTCGGAAAATGGGCGTGGCGCCGCCTCTTTTCAGACAAAGGAATCAACGAGATTTCGGAGCCCATAACTCGACAAATAATTGAGATATTATGACGAAACTTGGTTTATACACTTTTATAACTTGTGTTAATAGACACGCAAAAATTTATTGAAATCGGTTTATGACCACGCCTACTTTTTAACAAAGATATTTCTGGAACACCCTTTGGGAATTTGTAACAAGACTTCTTTGTAACTAGAAGTCATAAAGGAATGAAATTTTGCACAAAGAATAATATTCATATGCGTAGTTGGATGACTGATAAAAATGTTGAAAACGGGCGTGGCTACGCCCACTTTGTGCGGCACTCGCTTTATATAAAATACACCCTATATCGAACAAACGCAAACAAACAATGAAAGTATACAGCTGAGTATCTAATGTTCGATTCCACTCGAACTTAGGCTTCCTTACTTGTTAAGCATCTTTCTGCTTTTGTGGTCATATTTTCGTGGTCTGAAAATATAGAGGCTTTATTTCTTCTCACCTGGTTCTCAACCGAATATTACAAATAATAAAACCAATAAAAACAATTAAAAGTATAAAATTAAAGGAAACACTGGGTATCTTCTAAAACGTGCATTATTATCAATTATTTTAAGTATGTAAAAACACTTTCTTGACAAACTGTACATACAAAAAAATTAAAGTTAAATTTTTGAGTCTCCATAGCGTTTTCTGAACTTTGGCTACTGTGCGACAATCCCTTAACCGTTTTCGATCGACACAAAAATTTACATGTGATATTTTCGACTATATTAGCTTCGCAACCTAGAGGGTAAGGTTGAGGAAATATGCTATAAAATTTGTCTCCATACATTTGTGGAACACCCTAATGTAGATACATACATACATATCCATATGTGCCAACATAAATGCTTACCTATCAGCGCAGCAGTCAGTGCCAGCGGCAGCTCATCACGACCGGCACACTCATGCAGCGCAGCGGCAAGCCATACATACCTACATACATATGTATGTATGTACATACTCTCTAGTACCCGTTGCGCTGCAGCATAATATCTACAACATGCAATTATGTTCACCGTTTCCATTTCCATTACCATTTCCAAGTACTCGTGCGTGCCCCACAGGCCTTGTCGGTCTAGCTGCCTGGTCTGTCCTGGCCTGCCTTGCTGTCTTTTCTACTAAATCCTGCCTCTTTCTTCATGGTGACATTTGTTACAAGGAAGAGACAAGCCGATCAAGCAGAACATACAAAAAGATGCTCATGCTATACTGATGTATGTATGTTTGTGTGCATGTGCCACTACTTAGTAAGAAAAAGCGATCTTAAAGCATTAAAATTTATTTATTTATGCTGACTGTGCCCGCTGCTGACTGCGTTGCGACTAGAAGACCCTATTTATTCAATTCATACCTACAATGCCAACTCATCATCATTATCATGCTCGTACATACCTACTACAATCCATTACAAATTTAATTCACCTTCGCTCGGCATTCGGCAGGATTTCGAATTTCATTTTCGACTGCGACTCTGATTGTGGGTATACATATCGCTAGCTTAGAGTGCAAACTGTGTAAGTCCATTTTTATGAAAAAGTGTATTTTTATGTAGAACGCTAGAAAAATCAAATACACACCACGCTAAAGAAGTCTGTGATACTTGTCATATTTCTATTCGTTGTTATTCAGAGATACGCAAATTGTGTAAGTCCAAAAAACGAAGAAAATTGTGTAAGTCCAAAATTTTACATGAACAGAACTTTTTTTTTCATTTTGAAATTTTTTAATTTTTTGTTTTTTATCTCTCCTACAAAGTTTGAAAAAAGGACTTACACAATTTGCACTCTAAGCTAGCGATATGTATATCTGAGAGCTGAGCGATGCCCAAGCAGGAAGGAGGTACCCCAAAGAGTCCAATGACGTTGCTTGAGTCGTCGTTTAGTTGTTTGTTTGTTTGTTAGCTCACTTTCAATAGGTACATACTCGCATAATCCAAATGCTGAATAAAATTCATTATGCCATGAAAAGTTGAATGTGGTAATTATTCAACAGTTTCCAGCATTTTAAAGTGTAATTTTAGTAATTCGTTTTTATCCAGAAAACGGCACAAAATTTATGTGTATTTTGGTATAGAAATGAGAATGAGAATGCCATGCCATGCCAATACCCGCATGTACGGGTCGGCCGGCCGGGTTCATTTCCTTCAGTTCCATTGAATTTCATGCTGTGATTATGCAGATGAAGATAATGCTTGTTGTGTTGGAAACAGAGCCGTGCTTACAAATATAAAAATGTTTTTATGTACATATATGTATGTAAGTAGAATTGTGTATGGGGATAGATTTTTGTTTTTTTTTAAGGCAGGGTCATTGTATCGTTGGCAATCATGTTATTGCCACATATCGAAAAACAGAAGTTTTCAGGCAGAGCGAAAGTTTTTTGTGGACCCTCACACAATCTGTGGTACCTACGTGCATGACCGAGGTTAGGTTGGCCGGATATAGTGATCCCTCAAATAGACAACATATTGTCCTTGAGTGTTGCCAACATCGTATTGGAGGCGTTATACTAAGCTTGAAATGCAAATATCCACAAGTTTTAGTATTTTGTGTATTTTCCGAAGAGTATTTTGTGTATTTTCCGAAAAGTATTTTGTGTATTTATGAAGAGTATTTGTTGACCACTAGATTCCAAAACCGGGGTGAGGGTACTCCCCCTTGTGCGGTGCCTCTATGTGCCCTCCTTGACATTGTCGACAGGCCCCACCCAACCGTCGCCGTCCGAAAGCTCCAAAGGTCCTCGATCCAGCTCCAAATGATCTATCCGATCTATTCGAGCCCCTCCAACAGCGCCGCAGCAGAGACGTTGATAAGGGCGCCCAAAATCGATCAATGATCGAGCTTATCTCGGGCTGCAATTTTTTGGTCTGAAGGTCTTCGCAAAAGAAATAAAAATTTCATAAAAAAAGTGAGTGGAAAAATTTAAATTTTCAGAAGTTCGCCCCTCAGACCCCTTGTATATCCTTGTACCTATACTAAATTTTATGAAAATTTTTGAAGCCGTTTGCGAGATCCAGAACTAAAGTAAATCCGTCTCGCTTCCTCGTTTTAGTTTTTCAATGCCTTTTGCTCTATGTTTCTTTTTTCTTTCTGCTTCATCTCCGTTTCCGTTTTCGTTTATTTTTCTCTTTATTTTTTTCATTTTAATTTTCTTTTCCCTTTCTCTTTGATATCCGTTTCCTGTTTCCTTTTTCCTTTTCCCTTTCTCTTTAATATCCGTTTCTTTTTTCCTTTTTCTTTTCCTTTTCTCTTTTTTCTTTTCCTTTCCATATCTCTTTAATCTCTGTTTCGTTTATCCTTTTTCTTTTTAATTTTTTCTCTTTTTCTCTTTCCTTTTCTTTCCCCTTCTCTTTTTCTTTTTTTTGCTGTTTCTGTTTCTTTTTATTTTTCTTTTCCTTTTCTGTTCCCTTTCTCTTTCATCTCCGTTTCCGTTTCCTTTTTCTTTTTCCTTTCTCTTTTATATCCGTTTCCCTTTTCCTTTTACTTTTTCTTTTTTTCTTTTTCCTTTTCTTTTCCCTTTCTCTTTCATCTCCGTTTCCCTTTTCTTTTTCCTTTCTCTTTTATATCCGTTTCCTTTTTTCTTTTCCTTTTTCTTTTTCTTTTTATTTTTCTTTTTCTTTCTCTTTTTCTTTTTCTTTCGTCTTTTGCCTTTTCTTTTCCATTTCTCTTTAATCTCTGTTTCCTTTATCCTTTTTTCTTTTTTTCTTTTTCCTCTTTCCTTTTCTTTTCCCTTTCTCTTTCATCTCCGTTTCCTTTTTCCCTTTCCCTTTTCATTTTCTTTTTTTACTTTTTCTATTTCTATTTCTTTTTATTTTTTCTTTTCTTTTCCCTTTCTCTTTCATCTCCGTTTCCTTTTTTCTTTTTCCCTTCTCTTTTATATACATACGTTTGCTTTTCTTTTTCTTTTTCTATTCCTTTTCCTTTCCCCATTTCCCTATTGCTCTCCTTACCTCTCCTTTTCTCTACCGATCCTATTCGTTCTCCCTTTCCCTCTACCAATCGTTCTTTCATCCCTTCCCTCTCCCATTATATTGTCGTTTCCTTTCCACTCTCCTTTCCCAACCCCATTCCATTCCATTCGTCTTTCTACCTATGGAAAAAGGCTGAGCATTACATCGAAAAGTGCTCTATCTATACTGAAGCCATGATTTCCACTTTTCATTTCATACCGATATCGCTCCGAAATATTCGAGGATCAGCCGGGCACACATTTTAACCCATATCTGGGGATATTAACCAAAGTGATTCTTCTCTACAAAAATAACATTTTTCGTAAAAAAATGCCAGAAACCCGTTCCAGATGAAAAAAGGGTCGGAAAGCTAATCAAAGAAGAAGAAGAAGAAAGATCATCTTGCTGCCAAACACAGGGCACTGAGATGAGTTCTACAAACATCCATCGAGGGAATTCTATTATATTAGAAATTTCAAAAAACACACATAATCGGTCGGTAAATATCTACTGGTTTTAGGTAGTACATACTGGATATTTTGCTGCGTGATTTTTTATACATAGTATTTGTTTTTGTTTTTTTCCCCTCATTATCTATTCAATAAATTCTTATGCCCATTTTTTATGTACTTCACATATGTATGTATATTCGCCATTAACCTCAATTCTTAGAACAGGCTTAACAAATGTTGCTAATTTAAAAGTTTGAAAAATTCGCAAAATTGAATAGGAAAGGGTAAAAAAGATGCTAAACAAGTAGGTACGTGTGCGCTATCTACTCTACTCTAGTCAACCCTTCTAACGTGGCTTTGGGTACGAGGCAGCTTAAAGAACATACTACATACGTAGGTATAACTATGTATGTGCATAATCTAAATTGCTAAATATTTTTCATAGCAATCTCCTTTCTTGTTTCTATTGTTAATTTTTTGTGGCACAACGTGTAGCTTTAACCAAATATGCTCAAGGTTGTCGCTTGTATCACGTACATATGTAGGTACATGGGCATTTCGTAGAACGTTGACGAAAGGTTGATGATTACTAGATGGTAGATAGATACATACATATGTACATATGTGCATACAAAAATAAGGAAACTTCTGGTTCAATTTAAAAACCAAAAATGGCCAGTAAATACCTACACAAATAATCTTTTAGAATTAAACAACTTATAACAAGTAAGAGCGCGGCTGTCTTCGGCCGTACCGAAGACTTCATACCTTTCATGAGTGGGGAAATGAAAAGCTACCTATGTATGTATGTTGTACATAGCCTGATTTAGTATAATTTATAATGTCAATTTTGTGGGTTATTTATGGAACGATTTATTAGAAAAAATGGTGTCTGGGCTATTTAAATGGGGAAGTTATACACCAAAATGTACATATCTGAACAATCGGTTGTATGGGAGATATATGTTATAGTGCTTCAATCTGGACAATTTTCGCTTACCTTGTTTGGGCCAGCATGGGTACAAACACTTCAAAATTTTACGCTTTTAGCTGTTAAAATGGAGGAGTTATACATCAAAATGTGTATATCTGAAAAATCGGTTGTATGGGAGATATATGTTATAGTGATCCAATCTTAACAATTTTCGGTAACCTTGTTTAGGCCAGCATGTGTACAAATACTTGAAAATTTCATGTCCTTAGCTGTTTAAATGGGGAAGTTATACACCAAAATGTGTATATCTGAACAATCGGTTGTATGGCAGCTATATGTTATAGTGGTCCGATCTTAACAATTTTCGGTAACCTTCTTTGGGTCAATATGGATACAAATACCCCAAAGTTCCGTGTCCTTAGCTGTAAGAAGTGAGAAGTTATACCCCAAAATGTGTATATCTGAACAATCAGTTGTATGGGAGCTATATGTTATAGTGGTCCGATTCGGCCAATTTCGACAAATGATCGATTGAGCATCAAAACTCACCCGTGTTCCAAATTTCAATCAAATATCTCAAAAACTGAGGGACTAGTTTGCGTTCACACAGACGGACGGACGGACGGACAGACGGACAGACGGACATGGCTTAAACGACTCAGCTCATAATTCTGATTATATCGGTATATATATTGATGGATCTGTCACGCCTCCTTCTAGTACTTTCAAGATTTGATTTTCGGCACAAAGTTATAATACCATTTCATTCTCATGAAAGGTATAAAAACAGCCTTGGTATTTACAAACATTAGACCGTATCGCAAAAAAATTTTGCCGTACGCACCCATACGATTTATTTTTCGAAGGCATTTCTGGAGAAAAATTTTTTTTCAAAATTCATTTAATTTTTTCGGTATTTATAGTCCGATCCCTAAGATTGATACACCAATCTCTATGGCTTCAGTGTAGGTTTCCTACTTTATAATTGTATTAACCCTATGTGCGCCATTAGGGTCACTTCCACCCAGTACCTACTTAGTTTATACCACCTTAATGTAACTTTTTTTTGCCGGCATGTTAAACGTCGCCAAAAAGCATTAATATTTTGCATAAGAAGTATTTCGATAGCTTCACTAGAACCGGAAATAAAACACATTTAACATTCCTAGGAATATAAGTTTTTCGCTTCCTGTGGTCTTTTACATTCATTTTACAAAGATTTTTTTCTGAAGAAACTTCTCTGCAATTTTATGCCGAATAATTTTCTAGAACATTTTAACCATCTATTACCCCTTATAAAGCGTTATTTTGACCTCTTTTATACAGTCAGGAAATATAGTATAGTCAGGAAATCGTATTTTTAAGGTCGCTAGAGGGTTAAAATACTCTAGAAAATTATTCGCCATAATATTTCATTAGGAGCCTCTTCAGAAAAAATCTTTGTAAAATGAACCTAAAAGACCCAGTTTTACTGAGGCAATCGAAATACTTCTTTTGCAAAAGATTAATGTTTTTTGACGACGTTGAACAAGCCGGCAAAAAAAAAGTTACATTAAGGTGGTATAAACTAAGTACTGGGTGGAAGTGACCCCAATGGTGCACATAGGGTTAATAAAATTATAAAGTAGAAACCCTCCTCTCAAGCCAAAGAGATTGGTGTATCAAAATTAGAGATCGGTCTACAAATACCGAAGATATGAAAAAATGTATTTTAGCGACATCTAGCGGTGCAAAAAAATACAATTTTTGTCTGAAAATGTTTTCCGAAAACACATCAAAAGGGGGGGGGGGGGGGTGGGGGGGGTGGACGTTGGACTTGTTTTTTGGTCCATATAAGGCGAGACGGCCTAATGTACGTATGTACATACATACATGTGCTGCATAACAGCGGCTTAAGACTTTACTAGGTAGCTACAATAAATTTACGATCTTTAATAAATATACTGAAATGTTATAGGTATGCACGTACATATGTACATATTTATCAAGATTAAGAACATTCGTTTGAAGCTGCTTTTTCCTTGACTTTTATGTTATTTATGTACGTACATAATATGTTATATGTTATATTATGTACATATGTGTGTATGTTTTTTCTTGATTCTAACTTTTATACCGCTTCGTGTTACATACATAAGTGTCTTAGAAAGAATCGGTCGGAATCAATTAGCTCAAATCTGATTACAAAGAGTTTCTAGGAAGTTTATCTACATAAAGTTATGCCTATACCTTTTTTTTAGTTAATAAATAAAACAATTTTTTGGAACCGTGTGATTTCAATTGGAAAGAAACAAACAATGTATTAAAGTTTTCAAATGCCTTTTCCTTTAGACTTAATTCATCTAAATTGCGGTTTTTTAGTTCTAATAAGTTTATGCTTAACCTTCGCCTTCGCTCAAGGTTTGTTACCAGCTGAACAATGTTACTTTCAATAATCTGTTTTGCTTTGTACTTTGCCGAATATGCGAAATAAATTGTGTTTATTGTCCCCGAGTGAAGGTAAAATTATTTTATGCGATTTGTGGGGCCTCTGCAGATGTGTATGTCTTCTGTGTACATATTTGCTTTTCTCTCTTTTGATTATAAATATGTATGTACTATCAGTTTATTCTCGCCTTCATTGCCGTACAATGGTAGCTGAACTTAAGGCGAATTTTTTATGCCAATCTTAATAAAAATTATCGTACCTATCCTGACATTCGAGTGCAACGTTGTCGGTTATTGGTTCCAGGCTGACATTCTCGGACTTGAGGCGAAGTCATTTGATGTGATTTGTTTTGATTAGAATCAAGTCAAGCTCTCCAGTCGGGTTAAGACAACCCTATAAATGGCTTTTAAATAAGTTCTACTCTCATATATCTACTGAGTTGAAAAAAAGATGGATTCGTCGCCGAATTTGCTCACTTAGATAACAAAAATTCCCAATTAAATAGTACGTAATTAAGCATTCTTTAGGCGACTTTGCGGGCAGTTCTGCATGTAACGAGTTGATTGCCTTTATTGATAATATTAAGGGCAAACTATAGTCGTCTATAGAAAAACTTGCTTTCGAAGTAGAGAGTGCGAACAAAAAACACACTGTCTGGGAGAGTGTTAAATATGAAGTGCCCGCTGGAATAAAACTGCGATTGGAGATAAAGTAAGATGAGAAAACCAAGACTACAAAGAAATGAGAAGAAACCAAATTAAAGAAAAAAAATTAAAGCGTGAATAACGGGTATTCATGAACATTGATGTGTAAACAGTTTCGAAATCGGATGTTTATTCCCTTTTCCTTATTCCTTTTTTCCTGGTTTTCTATGGATTAAAAGGCGACTATCGTTGTCGTAATTTTTTGTTGTCATTGTGACTGCTACTATTTTGTTGTTTTTGTTTGTTTTGGTTTTTGGTTTTTGACTTTTGATCTTTTATTTTGTTTTGTTTTTTATTGCTTAGAAACATGCAAGATCATCCGAGTCCACGTTTAACCCATATCTGGAGACCCGGCCTAGGAATCATAAAGAGTAGATCTCCGTGTAGAAGTCCTGCTCAATACCTACCTTTCATTTGATACTAATATTGCTCAGAAACATTCCGGGTTAATCCGGGGTCACATTTTGACCCATATTTGGGGACCCAACCTAGGACTCATAATGAATAGAGCTCTATGAGAAAGCCCTGCTGAACACCTTTCATTTGATACCAATTTTGCTCAGAAACATTCAAGGATCATCCGGGTCCTCGTCTAGGAATCATAAAGAATAGG
The DNA here is from genome assembly GCA_960531455.1 of Urophora cardui. Lineage (NCBI taxonomy): Eukaryota > Metazoa > Arthropoda > Insecta > Diptera > Tephritidae > Urophora > Urophora cardui. Next base: position 143,551,982 of record OY482672.1, read on the forward strand.
GCTCCCTGTAGAATCTCTGCTCAAAGCCTTTCGTTTGATATCAATATTTCTCAGAAACATTCAAGGATCATCCAGGTCCTCGTATTGCCCCATATCTCGGGGCCCAACATAGGAATCATAAAGAGTAGAGCTCTCTGTAGAAGCCTTCCTCAAATCCTTTCATTTGATACCAATTTTGCTCAGAAACATTCAAGGATCATCCGGGTCCTCGTTTTGACTCATATCTGGAGACCCGGTCTAGGGGTCATAATGGAAAGAGCTTCATATCGAAGTCCTGCTTTCGTTTGATATCAATATTGCTCAGAAAATTAGATAGGTAGATGTAGGTATGCATATCCATACATTTGCATACATGCTCAAACAGGTTGGTCATTTTCATTTTGCCTATTTGTCGCATTGTTGCAGAAAACAACAACAACTTCACTTCGCTTCGTTGCTGTTGTTGTTGATATTTGCATTTGCACGGCTATGCATGCAAGCATTTGTAAGTACATGTCTATCTACCTACCTACCACCGAAAATGCTAAGCGATTCACACGGACACAGCAGCGCACTAACACAAAGGTCATTTACGGTTTACGCGTAAACTTTACCTGTTTTTCGAAATTACTCGTAGCTACAGCAAAGATCACATCAAAAATGAGTGAACTAAAGAAGAATAAGCACATCTCACACTGAAAAACTCCCATTCAGTGTATGAATACACACACTTGTGTTGACTTATGCGTACAAGCAAACATACAGTGAACTACACTGCGTATACGTAACTTGTTTACTTACATACATACATACAGGTGAAACTAATAAAAGCGTGTTAAAAAATGTGTAATTAATTGAAGAACATTGTTTTTCAGCAGCAAATGTTGAAGTTTTATACCTAAATTAAAAGGCACAATCTATAATCATAATTGGGTAGCAGGTAAATTATCGAACTTAAAATTAAGCGCACAACTAATTTTCAATGTTTTTTTTTTTCATTTCATAAAATCTGCACGATTTTTTAAGCTTTATTATTAAATGCTTTATTTTCCTTTCTTTTTGTAACCTTAATGAGCGAGTATTCAATGAAGGGAACAGCTTAAAAATAAGCAGCAGCAAAATAACAATTACTAAGCGCAAATGTATATTTATGCATGTATACATACCTTCATTATCATTCAGCGTGAGAAGGTGCCGTGTTTCATACATACAAAATACATATGTACTATGTATAAATCTGCTTATATGCATGCAGAAGATATGAAGTGGAAACTCGGTCGTCGCCGTCATCGTCATCGCCTTCGCGAAAGAAACCAGGTCATTGTAAATAAAGATTAAGCCTGAAAAATCACAATCTATTCTAAATTTGGTTCACTACACTGCTCTGCTTTGCACCAGCTTAAGCTTCTTCTGTATTGTTGTTGTTGTTTTTGTTTTTATATGAAATATACAGAGCTGCGCTGTGCACTGGAGCAATTTAATACTTGTATGTACTTAGATTAGGTAGGTATGCATATATGTATGTACATATCTACACACAACAATGTACATATGTATGTATGTATTTTGACGGACGGACACGTTTTAAACAGCAACAAATATGTACGTACCTTTATATTGCTTTAACTGCTCCAATGGTTTAACACCCGGAGCAAAGGACTCAAGAAAAAGGTATTGTATTACATGCATCTACAGTGGTGTGCAGTTGAATAGCACCAGACTAAAGGAACTGTCTCCAGGCTGTATTTATTTTGTTTAATAAAAAGTTATATTAAAATTCTGAAACAAAAACAATCAAAGTGAAATTGCAGAGTAGTAAAAGGAGCCTGAAGAGTCTTAGAGGGATTTAAAGTGAAACAGCTGTCGCTACATACAAGCTTCAAAGATTTTTTTAGTTTCAAATAAAATTAAAAATAAAATATAACTAGCTGACCCGGCAAACTTCGTTCTGCCCAAAATAGATTTTTTTATTAATTTCATTTCAAAAATTGTTATTACACCGGTATTATTTTTAATAGAAAATTAACGATTTTTCACTACTTCATTGTGTATACAACTTCAAAAATATATAATTTTAGTATTCAGTTTAAAGCTGGGGTTATAGATACTTAACGTAGCATGGAACAAGTTGAGAAACGGGACGCTTTATGCGCGCTCCGTAAAAATCTAAATTGATCTGACTTCTATGTTACGCTAAGTGTGCGTAATCAAATGTACTCAAACCCCCTTGAACAGAAATTTTGAGTGAGTTTGTTCATGCTACGTTAAGTACCTATAACTCCAGCTTAAGGCTACACGATACACAACATTTTTAGTTTTCTGTTCCGGATATTTATTTTCACTGAGTATTGGCTATTTTCACTAAGTAAGTAAGAGGATTGATATAGTATACCTCCATAATGGTTCTCAGGTCCCTCCTCCAACCCCTTTAGATATATTCAGCCTCAAAAGTTTAGTACGTATGGGAGGTGCAATGCCCCATTTTTCGATAAATATTTTTTTTTTTGGTGAACATGGTATTGATATCGTATATCTGCATAATGATTTCTATGTACATGCCATGAACGCTTTTAAGGATATTTAGCCTTAAAAATTAAGAACGCATGGGAGGTGCCACGCCCCCTTTTCCCAAAACTACTGTCTTTTTCATAAGCACGCTATTGATATCGTTAATCTCCTGACCAATTTTCAGGTCCCAACCTTAAACGCTTTTATAGATATTCAGCTTGAAAAATTAAGTTTGTATGGGAGGTGCTACGCCCCCTTTTCCCATAACCTACACTTTTATGCGCAAAAATTGTTTTGATATCATATAGCTCTGTACCAATTTCCAGGTCCCTGACTTAAATCCTTTTAAAGATATTCAGCTTAAAAAATTAAGTGTTGTTGGGAAGTGCCACGCCCCCTTTTCGTATAACTCCTATTATTTTGCGTTAATATAGAATTGTTATCGTTTATCTCCACACCCATTTCCAAGCCCCTAGCGTAAACAATTTTAGAGATATTCAGCATGAAAAATTAAGTTTGTATGGGAGGTGCCACGCCCCTTTTTCCGAAAACCCCCACTTTTATGCGTGAGAATGGTTTTGATATCATTTAGCTCTATACTAATTTTCAGCTGCCTACTTTGAACTGTTTTAGAGATAATCAGCTTTAAAAATTAAGGTTGTATGGGAAGTGCCACGCCCCCTTTTCTGATAACCCCCACTTTTCTGAGTGAGAAGGGTTTTGATATCATCTACCTCTATACCAATTTTCAGCTCCCTACCTTAAACTGTTTTGGAGATAATCAGCTTTAAAAATTAAGGTTGTATGGGAAGTGCCACGCCCCCTTTTCTGATAACCCCCACTTTTCTGAGTGAGAAGGGTTTTGATATCACCTACCTCTATACCAATTTTCAGTTCCCTACCTTGAACTGTTTTAGAGATAATCAGCTTTAAAAATTAAGGTTGTATGGGAGGTGCCACGCCCCCCTAACATTTTTAAATTTTTTCTTCGACTAAACCTTGGCGGGGTAACAACAAACAAACCCCCCTAAGGAAGTATTTCATTTGGTTCAGCCGTTTTCAAGTTTTAGCGTTACAATTAAATACCAAATCATTTTTATATATATAGACATATAAAATCCTCAAACATGCATATATTTTCTTCATTTAAAAACTGCGTAATAGTTCGTTTAATTCTCTGTAAGACGATATGAAGATCATCCAATTAATTTACTACAATATATGTGTTATTGGGCTTGAAAAAAATGGTGAGATTTTAACCTTGGTTGCACAAAACTGCAATAACTGATGCATATACGTGGAAATCGTATATGAGAAAATTGTTCACCTATTCATTTTAGTGGTCGCTGTGGTGCAGTGGGTAGAGTGCTCGCTTGCTATGCCAGAGGTCTCGGGTTCAAACCCCAGTCCGAGCAAAACACCAAAATAATTTTTCTAATTAGTAAAAATCCAATTATTGGATTTTTTAAGAGCAGCGGTCACCTCTCGGCAGAGGGCGGCATACCCTCCGAGTGTATTTCTGCCATGAAAAAGCTTCTCATAGAAAATGCATTCGCCGTTCGGAGCCGGCATAAAACTGTAGTAGGAAAAACAAAAAGGAGCACACCTCGAATTGGGAGAGAAGCTCGGCCATAAAACTCGTCAGAGTTATAAAGCGCCATTGTATTATATTATTCATTTTGAATGAAAGTGTTCATGTTGCTTTTTCACGCAGAATGACTATTTTCGGAGTTATAAAAAAATAAAAGTGCAAAACCATATATCTGAACAATCAGCTGTATGGCAGCTATATGTTGTAGTGACCCGATCTCGACTATTTTCAGGGAATAGATTAAGGCCAATACGAGTACAAATTCTCCAAAGTTGCATGTCCTTAGCTGTTTAAATAGCGAAGTTATACCCAAAAATGTCCATATCTGAAAAATCGGTTGTATGGCAGCTATATGTTATAGTGATCCGATTTCAATTATTTTCAGAAATAGTTAAGGTAATACTAAAATATTGTCACTTGCAAAGTTTTGGCAATCTATCTCATAAACTGACTGAGTTATTAACAAAAAAGTCCAAATTTAGGGTAATTTTTAAATACCGTTATCTCGAAAACCGGAGCCAATTTGGGCGTTGAATTTAGAATGCCCCAATTAAGTAAGAACAACTGTCAAAATTTTTATGCGAGTAAAAGGTTCCAAGCCTGAGTAAAGTTTATAGACGGAAAAAAAATTACCTTCAGAGCTCTGAAACTTCTTTCCTAAATATCTCGAAAACAAGAGCTAACTTTGACTTTCTGTAAATGCCATCGTATTCAACAGCCAAAAATTTAGTTGGGGTGTCTCGGCGTTTCGCTGTGATATTTTGACCTCCCTACAGTGTCATAAAAGGGTCTTTTGTCGATAGAAAATGGTACCCTCCGTCCGAATCTTTTTGCGGAATCGTTTTCGAGCCTTATTTGAGTCGTATTTTATTCATTTTCAAGCCCCTTTCGATTTTATTTTTTTCGTTTTTGAATCTTATTTTAGTCCTTTTTAAATCGTTTTCTGATCGTTTTTGAATCTTTTTGGGGTAATTTTTCTTCGTTTTTCGGATTTCGTTTTTCTGATAGTTTTCGATTATTTTGTCTCTATTTTTATGCACACCGCTGTACAAGTATGCGGCATGTAAGGTAGACACAAGAGACTCACTGTAAGTGGATTTGCTGTCGGCGCGCACTATGATTGTCTGTATTTCGGCTAAAATTTATTATTGTTTTAGCTGTTGTTGTTAATGTCCTTGTTGTTGCTGCTGTTGTTGTTGATATTGTTGTCTGTTTATTTAGCAGGTGTGACCTGCTGCTGCAGCAGCACCACCGTCTGTTACCAAGCGCGCACCTATTCATTTTTCGTTTTTACGCCTCGCTTTGTGTTTCAACCCTCAAAAAATGACTATCTGTCCATCTGTCTGACTGTTGCACTGTCTGTTTGTTGGTCTGTCTGTTGGTTGGCTTGTCTGTTTGGCTGCCTGTTTATTTCATCCTTCATACCTACCGTCATTCGCTCAATTGCTTGTTTGCACAAACCGACAGACATACGCACTCTTAAACTACTTGTATCTTTTTTTATGTTTTTTGGCCACCCTCGGTTGCGTGTTTGTTAAGCAATTTGATATTTTCTTTTTAGTGCACACAAGCCAACGGATTAATTTACACACAAAAAAAAAATTTGTTTTTGTGGTTGTTTCTTTTTTTATTTTTTTTTTTAAGGAAAACACATTTATAACTACACTGCTTTGGGTAAAGAATTGTCTTAAGGCCAGTTTGAAAGTACCGTACCGAGAGCTGGAGCGCTCACTCTTGGTAACAGATTTCATTTAAGCCACAGAATGTATCTGACTTACAAACATAAATAGATAGTACATATGTAATACATACTAAGTATGTATGTATATGCATATGTATGTATCTACTTGCATGTTTACAGTACGCTAGAGCCAACAACAAACAAGCAACCGCTCACGGTCACGTAAATTGTATTCATTAGCGAAAACCGTGAATTAGCACTTTACGCCGCACCGCTGTAATAGATTAACGTTTTTGTAACGATATACATACACTTTCATATTAGCACATGTTTTTAGTTCAATGTACTTATCTACTGAGTAGATTCTACTGCTTATAGCAGCAAATTCGTGCATTCCGTCAATATTGAGCTTATGGCACCCAAAAACCTTTAACAAAACAATTTTTCTATTGAAAGAATTTAGGCAAAGCAATTCTTACAGAATGTTTATTACTAGACTGCGGATCTTTATGCAAAAAATTTAAAATGATTTATTAAGAGTTATATTGATTCAAAACTATATATTCACATTCCAAAGCGAATTTTCTTGCTCTGTTTTGGATATGCAAAATATATGCAACTTATATGCAGGTTATATGCAAGTTATATGCAAATTAAAAGTACACATTTTTTACATCAGATATGGAATTTTAAGTGATATACACAATAAGTACAGTATAGTTGAATGCAAAAATCATATGTTCTATGCTGAATCTTTTGTTCTATGCAAATTTAAAACCCATTAACACCCAAAAACAAACTGCAAATGGGAACAAATTTTTATTATAATAATTTTTAATGTAAAGAGGTAATTTTAGTTGTAGTTAAGACCACAATATACTACAATGGAAACATTTTCAATGGAAACATTGTGACACTTATCGGTTAAGATCCGTTTATATGCTGAAAATGAACGCTCACCATCACAATATTTAACCGGAGCATAATTAAATGCGCTCCAAAATTGACTGGGAATCTGTATTCCAGTTTCTAATATTTTGTTGTCACCTGTAAGTATTTTGGCTACTCCTAATATGACTTCAAAAGCAGGTTCTTTTTTGAAATAGCTTCAATTTTGACCAAAACTATTTGCCCACATGATCCTGACGTAGCGTCAAGTCCTTCAAAAGCTTCTGTCATTAGGGCCATTGAAGCCATTAGGGGAACTCCGCGAGACTAACTTGCGGATTAAAACTGCTAAACCTCAATTATTATGCAAATATGCAAGTTATATGCAAATATGCAAGGTATATGCAATATGCAAGTTATATGCAATATGCAAAATATGCAGAAATAAATATGAAAATTTAGAATATTTTGTTAATAACTTTCATTTTTCTCTTTGGAACCATATCGCTATCCCTTTTCCTTAAAAATATGCAATTGCATAAAGATCCGCAGTCTATTTATTACTTTGCATATTTTTATTAAGACTAGAGTTGTAATTATTATAAGAGAAAAAATAAAAATCAAAAATTAATTATTATTGAAAGAAACATATTTTAAAAGTCTTTCCATAATAGTTATTTCTGAGATATTTTTTAAGTCGTTTTGTAATTATTAGCCCTGTTTTTTTTTAAGCGCATATACATCTGCGCTTAAATTTTGTATAGATTTCTAAGCGCACATCTCTATCCGCGCTTAGTTGTCCATACAAAATTTTAGCGCAGATGTATATGCGCTTAAATAAAAACACGGCTATTATAAATGAGAAATTTTGTTTTATATCTTCAAAGACTTTTATATTGAGACAAATTTGAAAAAAGTCTTTGAGTAATTATTATCCATAACAAATTGTTTTTTAAGTCTTCAAAGACTTTTTCATTGAGACGAATTTCAAAAATATCTTTCAGTAATTATTTTGAGTAACAAATTTATTTTTTATATCTTCGATAAAAATCTTTCATACAATTTCAAATTGGAAATTTGCTTGAATTTTGAAGTACTTATATGAAAGTTATTTTTATTTTATACGTATATGAAAGTTATCTGAGACTTTTTTGAACTTTGTCTCAATGAAAAAGTCTTTGAAGATATAAAAAACAATTTGTTACTGATAATAGGTTTGTTTCTTATTAAACTAGCAGCTAGCTGTCAAGTGAGCAAAATGGAAAGAATTCCGCTCATAAAGAGCGAAACGAACAGAAAATCAAGAAACGGAAAAATAGTAAAAATTAGCGATTAATAATTTGAATGCCATTTTTAACTGTTAATGGTTATTTTTTCTAAAAAAACATTTAATTTTCATTATTTCTATTTCAAAAATTCAAAAAATTTCAAAAGTAATAAAATCAAAAGTATTCGTTTCTTTAGTTTTTCAACAGCTGTTTCTTATTTTGGCAGCAAATAATTTCAGCTAGTGAAAATTTTACTAGCTGAAATTTGAAGCTGTCTATGGCTCTCTTCTGATATTTTTTTTACTCAAGAAACGATTTGCCAGCTGAAACTTGGCTAACTATTAATAACTAGCTAATAATAAACGAACCTAATAATTACACAAAGACTTTTTCAAATTTGTCTCAATATAAAAGTCTTTGAAGACTTAAAAAATATATATTTGAAATAACTATTATGGAAAGATTTTTAAAATATAAGTTTCTGAATAATAATTATAGAAGGTTTTTATCATTTTGATCAGGAAAAAAATATTATCAAAAGACTTTTATGATCCTGAAGAAAATTTGTAAGACTTTTTTATAATTTGAAAATGAAATAATAATTATTCTACATCTCTGATTAAGACACAAATGAAATTTATTTAAGAACTTATCAATCTATCATTTGCACTATTCAAGCGTTCGCTGAATTAATAAGTTTTTTTCTGGCTTTATGGCTGCTGTTGGAAACTTTCCACCCAAAAAATAAAAAAAAAGGTTGTTTAAAAGATATTAGTAAATTACAATGTGACACAAATTGAGGCTTGTTGTCTGGAGGCGGAAAAATTACCACACAGAATGAAAGACCACTATCCATAGATATAGTAAAACCCCCAAACCGTTTTGCTCAAACTCTTTTTATTGCGAATTTGAGTTTGCGAAATTTCGTCTGAGTGTTTTTTTTAAGAAATACATATCACATTGAAATATGTTGTTAGTAAACGTATAGTAAAATTGCACGAGTTTTAGTTTCGTAGAATACTTTAACCCTCTAAAGCCCATACGAAGAGGTCGTTTTGACCACTTTTTTAGGAAGTCCGAGAAAAATAGCATTTTGAAGGTCGATAGAAGGTAAAAATATTCTAGAAAATTATTCGCCATAAAAAACTTAAAGGACCACAGAAATCAAAAGCATATATGTACATATGTATGCATTCCTCGGAATAAAAAAAAAAACCAAATCCAATGCTTTCATTCCGTGTAGGAATTATTCCACCCCAAAATTGTTGTTGCACAGTGTTATCATTGCTATTGATAAATGTTGCTGGTGAAGTGTTTTGCTTCAATTTATTATTAAATGCTAACAATAATTGAAAAAAAAAAAAAAATTGTACAGAAAAGTATGCATTTATTCATTAAAAAAAACAGTTGAATAAAACATTTTAACAATAAAGAAATATGAACAGCAATACTCATACATATTTGATTTATGGGTAAATATGTATATTAATATGAGAATATTTGTTTATCAGCTTATTGAAAAATTTATGAAATTTGATATATACTCTGAAAAAAATACCCGTAGTTAAATCAATAACTTTCGGCTGTTGGATCTCCGTCTTTGATTCAACAGCAGAAATATTTGTTTTTACAGCAAAGTTGTATCCATAAATTGATTCAAAAACGGGAGCTGTCGCACATAGGTAGATTTTCAAGTTTTATGCGGCCAAAAATATTTTATTGTCTACATCTATTCCAAATTGCTTGTTCAATGCAAAATTTTATTAATTTGTCTTAAAAGTCGATTTTATTGAAAAATATATACAGTGACTCAAAAAAAATCATACGCCAGAGTTTTTAAATTTATTTCAAAGAGTTCTGTCGAAACTTTGACTTTATTAATTCCGCTTAAAAATGTAGACAATTTTTCAATAAAAATCGTGTTAAGCAGGATTTCTAAGCTTATGAAAAAAATCCGAAAAATCGTAGAAATTGCTAAAAGTGGATTAAAAGTTTTAAAGCGAGGCCAGAATTTATAGAAGATTTTGAGGAGATTTCTAAGTGTACTGTTATGTAGCCAACCAATTTTAGTGTAAAAAGTGCAATTCTCAATGCTGTGAAAAATTCCGTCGATTTTAGAAATTTTTTTCTGTAAGGTGTTTGCCTTATATGAACGTGTACATAGGTTTCTGGAATGCCAACAGTCTAAGTCAGTCGGTTAGGCGGTTATGAAGTTTCTCCAAATTTCATCTTCGTTACTAATATGTGGAAAATATTGCAGTAAATTGGGAGATACTCAAGAAAAATCATAGTTGTAATTATTATAAAAGAAAAAATAAAAATCAAAAAATAATTATTATTGAAAGAAACATATTTTAAAAGTCTTTCCATAATAGTTATTTCTGAGATATTTTTTTTTAAGTCTTTTTGTAATTATTATAATTATTATCCGTAACAAATTGGTTTTTAAGTCTACAAAGATTTTTTCATTGAGACGAATTTAAAAAATATCTTTAAGTAATTATTTTGAGTAACAAATTTATTTTTTATATCTTCGATAAAAATCTTGCATACAATTTCAAATTGGAAATTTGCTTGAATTTTGAAGTACTTATATGAAGGTTATTCTTATTTTATACTTATATGAAAGTTATTCAAAATTTTCTGAGACTTTTTTGAACTTTGTCTCAATGAAAAAGTCTTTGAAGATATAAAAAACAATTTGTTACTGATAATAATTACGGAAAGACTTTTTTCAAATTTTTCTCAATTTAAAAGTCTTTGAAGACTTAAAAAAAAAATACATTTGAAATAACTATTATGGAATATATAATATATAAGGAATATTTAAATATAAGTTTCTGAATAATAATTATAGAAGATTTTTATCATTTTCATCAGAAAAAAATATTGACAAAAGACTTTTATGATTCGGAAGGAAATTTGTGAAACTTTTTTATAATTTGAAAATGAAATAATGATTATTCTACATCTCTGAGAAAAATTGAACTTTCGTTATGAATTCGAAATCCAGGATATTCACGAAAATTCATTATCGCAGATAAAATTTGAAAAAGAGATTTTTATTTTCGAACTGTTAACCAAAACCATTGCTTCGAAATCCGGCAAGTAAATACAACATCTATACGATCGAAATATTTTTTTTATCGCACAGAAAAACTAATTTCCGTAATATCATTTATTACTTACATTTTATTTTCTTTTTTTTTTTTTTTGTATTACCCTCATTGCTGCCAAATTTACCGTTACGTTTTGTGGCATCTGCCGCCAAAATGCGCTACAGTTTTATTATACCTTTCATGAGAATGAAATGGTATTATAACTTAGTGCCAAAAAATGTTTGTCGAAAGTACCAGAAGGAAGCGTGGGGGACCTACCAAAATATATACCGATATGATCAGAATCACGAGCTGAGTCGAATAAGCCATGTTCGTCTGTCCGTCCGTCCGTCTGTGTGAACGCAAACTAGTCCCTCAGTTTTTGAGATATCTGAATGAAATTCGGAATACAGGTATGTTGTTATATTCTGCTGATCAGTTGTCGGAACCGGCCGAATCGGGCCACTATAACATATAGAAAACAATCGATTATTCAGATATACATGAAATTTTTGGATGTAATTTGTGCATAACTTGCCCATTTAAACAGCTAAGGACATGAAACTTTCAAGTAGACGTACCCATTTTGGCCCAAACAAGGTTACCGGAAATTGTCAAGATCGGACCACTATAACATATAGTTCCACAACATCCGATTATTCAGATATGGACATTTTGGTGTATAACTCCTCCATTTTAACAGCTAACGGCGTGAAATTTTGAAGTATTTGTACCCATATGGGCACAAACGGGGTTACCGAAAATTGTCAAGATCACTATAACATATAGCTCCCATACAACCGATTGTTCAGATATGGACATTTTGGTGTATAACTCCTCCATTTTAACAGCTAACGGCGTGAAATTTTGAAGTATTTGTACCCATATTGGCCAAAACGGGGCTACCGAAAATTGTCAAGATCGGACAACTATAACATATAGCTCCCATACAACCGATTGTGCAGATATAGACATTTTGGTGTATAACTGCTCCATTTTAACAGCTAACGGCGTGAAATTTTGAAGTATTTGTACCCATATTGGCTAAAACGGGGCTACCGAAAATTGTCAAGATCGGACAACTATAACATATAGCTCCCATACAACCGATTGTTCAGATATAGACATTTTGGTGTATAACTGCTCCATTTTAACAGCTAACGGCGTGAAATTTTGAAGTATTTGTACCCATATGGGCACAAACGGGGTTACCTAAAATTGTCAAGATCGGACAACTATAACATATAGCTCCCATACAACCGATTGTTCAGATATGGACATTTTGGTGTATAACTCCTCCATTTAAATAGCCAAGACACCATTTTTTCTAATAAATCTTTCCATAAATAACCCACAGAATTAAAATTATAAATTAAACTTAATCAGGCTATGTACATACATAGGTAACTTTTCATTTCCCCACTCATGAAAGGTATGAAGTCTTCGGTACGGCCGAAATCAGCCGCGCTTTTACTTGTTTTTTCATTGCTTTTTACTATCGTGACCATTTCCAAATAGCTAGTATTTTTTATTCATTTATTATCTACTCATGTTTTCGTTAATTTAGATATTTGGTTTTTTTTTTGTTCATTTATTTATTTAGGAAATTGTGTGCCTCAATCTAGTTTAGCCAGTAAAAATATCACACTTTTTGGCAGCATTGCGTCAAATGGCGGCAGTTGTCTGTATGTAGATATGTATTGACAAAATTATGAAAATGTTGTTGGCCCACCCCACCAGTCCAAACGAATTTCCTGTAAACTAAGTACCATTCATAATTTGTGCATTCGTTTGCGACTTTACATATTACATACCATCCACATAAATAACACTTGAACCATTTCTGCTACGCCCGCTCCCTTTTACGTACTACATATCAACTTCCTGAATGGCTGGTACTTCCACACGGTAGGCAGGAAGCGACGATAGGTTGCATGAAAATGTCGAGAAAAAAGGAAAGTGGAGTTGTGTTATGTGATGTTTATAGATGAAACATCCGTTGAAATTAAAATCCGAGCTGCTCCTTTTTCAAGGATATCCACATTTTTTGTTTTTTTTGAAAGGATCAAATATTGAGGAAATCGAATATTCGCCACCGTCCAAATTTTTCCGATTTCAATACATTATTTGGTCGCTAAGGGATACAAAAAAAGGTATTAAAAAGAAAACAGGACACCTGTAGTGGAAAAATCCAATGTGAACAGGACCTAAAGGATAACCACTGAAATATAAAATAACACAAAAAGTACCCACTTTAATTTGCGTATAACTCCTAAAATGTTAACTCTACGTGAAAATTTCTTATTATATGTTTCATTCAGAATAAATAAAGAAATATTTCTTTAATATACAATTTTGATGTGCCTGCAGTGCTTAATGTACTTTTGTGCATCTAAAGTGAAAATTTCAAAAAAAGTACGTTTTTTTTATGGTGCTATTTTAAGTTCAAATATTTTTCTAGTTTATGTAAATATTTTAATCTAATGATCCAACTCTCATTCCTACATATCTCTACGTTAATACTAAAAAAGAGTTAGAGCTGAGATACGCGCTAGCTGTGCACGGTGGGCGGGAAGCAACAATAGGTTGCATGGGAATATCGTAAAAACGATGGCCCAACGAATATGTGCCTAGCTGTGTGCTGGTACTAATTTTCGTTTAAAAAAAATGTTGGAGATTTTATTCTCTCTTGCTGTGTGTTTATGAAGTATATTAGAATATCATTTTACGTAAGTGTTTAGCCGGCGATCGTTTTTTCGATATTTTCATGCAACCTATTGTTGCTTACCGCCCACCGTGCACAGCTAGCGCGTATTTCAGCTCTAATTCTTTTTAATATTAACGTATAGATATGTAAGAATGAGAATTGGATCATTAGATTAAAATATTTACATAAACTAGAAAAATATTTGAACTTAAAATAGCACCATAAAAAAAACGTACCTTTTTTGAAATTTTCACTTTAGATGGACCAAAGTGCATTAACCACTGCAGGTACATCAAAATTGTATATCAAAGAAATATTCCTTTATTTATTCTGAATGAAACATATTATAAGGAATTTTCACGTATAGTTAACATGTTAGGAGTTATACGCAAATTAAAGTGGGTACTTTTTGTGTTATTTTATATTTCAGTGGTTATCCTTTAGGTCCTGTTCACATTGGATTTTTCCACTACAGGTGTCCATTTTTCTTTTTAATACCTTTTTTTGTATCCCTTAGCGACCAAATAATGTATTGAAATCGGAAAAATTTGGACGGTGGCGAATTTTCGATTTTCTCAATATTTGATCCTTTCAAAAAAAACAAAAAATGTGGATATCCTTGAAAAAGGAGCAGCTCGGATTTTAATTTCAACGGATGTTCCATCTATAAACATCACATAACACAACCCCACTTTCCTTTTTTCTCGACATTTTCATGCAACCTATCGTCGCTTCCTGCCTACCGTGTCCAGTTGTCGTTTTCGTCGTCGTCGTCGTCGTTCTGCTTGAGAATTTCTGTAAATTTCCAATTATTCACAGTTGGTTGAGTGGATAATGTCGCCAAGCGTTCTGTAAAGTGGTCGTTGACAACGCAAATAACTATTTAGCGTGTGTTGTTGTTGGCTGGCATTGGTAAAATGCCAACTCGTCGAAGGACCAGAAGGGCTTTATAATTTTTTTTGATGTTTTGTTTTCATACATGAAAACCTTTTAGTGGCTTCGCCCATTGAGTTGAATTTTTTTTTAAAACATTAATTCACGCTTTGCAATTTTTAAATTCAAATGCATTACCGACACTGAGACAATTAATATCTACATACATACATATATGCCACGCCGCAGGGGAGCAATTACTTACGTAATGAATGATGCTAGAGATTTTGTAAGAAGTGCATATTTATGTACATGTACATGGCATTATATAATCGTATGCATGTTATGAATATTGTGCATAAATGCCATTCGATATTTCGAATTCAGCTTAATGAGCCAGCAAAAACTGAGCTGTGAAAATCATTATTCCAGCATAAGAGACCATTGACTGCAATGAATGCGACTAATCCGATATGTGTCAGGGACATTCATAAATCGCATTCGGGCATACAATCACCACCCTTTTAGCTCAAAGTTGAACAGCATGAAGTGTGAATAGTTCTGCTTACTGGCAAACTATGATTTTAACAATTTGTCCTAAATGCCAAAAACAAATACTAAGGTTATGTCCGTTTTCTTTTCTAAAAACAATGTTGCCTCGTTTGGTCTTCTTCCTGTAGGTAATTTCAACAAATATTGACCCAAACTAAGTAAGAGGGCACCATTATCTACAAATACCGCTATTTTATGGGTCACAACGTTAAACTGAGTGCCCCGCAAAATTTCTGAGCGATATTGTTATCAAATAGTGTCCGACCGAAGCTGGAATTTTAGACCGAAGCCGAAGCCGTAGCCGAATATTCGGCATAATCCTTTATTCGGCCGAAAACCGAAGCCGAAGCCGAATACCAAAATAAGAAAAATATATACTTAAGTATGAGATTTTTTTTATTTCATAACTAGAGCTCGGATAATAGGTGAAAATCAAACGCCTAAAATTATGCTACGTAATGTTTGTGAGCACATCCAGTGGCAAGTTTAAGGGTGGGTGGGGATCATTCAGGTCTAAGCCCCCGTGAATGCAATTGGATTTTTTGCTTACTAGGATGCCAGAAAAATAAATTATTAAGGTTTTTTATGGGTTGCACGTGAAAAATTGCAAAGAAAGCTACAATAAATAAATATAATAATAAATAATAATAATAAATAAGGTATATTAAATAAATATATAATTATAAAGAATAAAGAAAAAAATTAAAAATTTGTAGTGACTCGCTTAAATTTGAGACAAAATCTTCGCACGTGAAGGAAAAGCAATTACAGTTTCAAACCAAATATATTTTGAATGAAAATGAGGCAAGTGCATATTAGCAAATGGAATATATAATACAGCTTTTTAATTTGTAGTGGTCTGACTTTAAACATTTGCATATTTTAGGTAAAAAAACTTGATTTGAACTTTCCTATTTTTTCTTATGACCATTTCAGGGTTTACAATTTTCCAATTGGATACTCGGCATAATTCCATATCTGTAAAAATTTCTGTCGTGGTAAAAACCGTTCTGCATTTTTGTTTATGAGTTATTGGAACATTAACTATGCCATAATTTACTTACTTTTCCCAAATTTTATTTTCATTACAGCTAGTTTTGTTTTGCTTTCAAAAAGCTTGACGATGTACAAAAATATAAAATACAAAATGTGTTCTTCATATTTTTTTCAGTAAAAATGTCAAAGAAACTAAATCCCTCTTTGGCTTTATTTCATCACACACCACTGTATGTTTATTCAAACTGCAAATTTGTGTAACATGATTAAGAACTTTTCTAATAAAATTTCACCATACCAATATGCTACCCCTTTATATTTAAATTGTAATCCCGCCACTGAAAACAACCAAAATTTACAAAATGTAGCATTTTTTAGGCGCTTGATTTCACCTATTTTTCCGAGCTCTATTCATAAAAATTAATTTTTTTTTTGTTTTTTGAATAAACAAAACACCTTACAAAAATACATACATAGTTGTAAAAAAAAATAAAAAAAAAAATTCAGTCTTTATGTAGGTAAATAAAATTCAATACTTAAAGTTCAACAGCTTTATGTTGTACGCCAAAAAAAGAGTTTATCTGCTTCGGTGTATAGTTGACCAGCAACTAAGGTTAAGTTAGTCGAACAGCTGGTTGGAGTTGTGTATGTATACTCAAATTGTATTCCGCCAATCGTGGTCTGCGACTTCCGCGAAAATAATTATAATTTTTAATGAAGTGATAACCAAGAAAACACAAAATTACCATTATCTCAAAAACCTAACCATAAAACAATAGCAGTACTTGAATTTCTTGGTTATTTTTTTGCTGTAACATAGTACTATACATTAGATGAGTTTTTTTTTAGATATTCTCTCCGGCACCGGAATATGAAAATAGGATGTTTTAGAGTGAGTAAACTGAAAAAAAAATTTCACTTTTCCAAAAACTGGATGGAGCTACACCGAAAACCGCGCAAATTCCCAGAATTTCAAGGTATGTTTAGATTTATGTCTGAAAAAAGTTAGGATTTTGCACAAGAAAAAAAATTTATACCCACCCATACGAAGAATTAACCGCTAAATCGAATGGCATATTCAGTTTTTTGGTCACTACCCAGGGAAGGTAATAACGCGGCCTAAAGTGTCCATTTTCTTTTTTTTCTCATGAATCTTCAACTTCTTGCCCTATACTCTTCCCGAAAGCGAACGTTCTTTTTAACTAAATCACACGGTAGGCTGCGTTATTTAATGGGCTTTCCAGAAATGTATAGCTATTAAAAATCGAATAATATTTGGATGAGTTCATCAAGTTTAAGTGAAGTAAAGTCGGGTATAAAAGGGTAACATACCTTAAAATTTCTCAATTTTTTTTTAAATTTTGCTCTTGAAGACGGTTTTTTGGGTTATTAGTGATTGTTTTATTTTGTTGGATAACTCCACAAATGTAAAAAAAAATTTGGAAGATCGAGACCGTGGATAGCGGAAAAAACCGTGGCCCCGGATGGCGCCAAAATATTATTGGGCAATATTGGTATCAAATTAAAGGTCTTAACTAGGGTTTGCATATGGAACTTATTACATGCCAATTTCTTAGCCAATTTCTGATATACTGGTGAATAAGTGGTCCAGGATGACTACAGAATATTTTAAAGGATATCGGCGAAATTTGAGTCTAATTTTTGACTTATATGTGTCGAAACGGTGGACACAGCAAAATGGATTGACTTTACATTAAAGTCCTAGGTAAAATCTTTATTTTGATACCCATATTGCCCACAAATGTTTTGGCACCATCCGGGTCAACTTTTTGTCCGTTATCCGCGGTCTCGGCCTTTCTATTTTTTTTGCATTTGTGGAGTTATCCATCCACATAAAACTATCACTTAAAACCCAAAAAATCGCCTTCAAGAGCAAAATTGTTAAAAAATTTAAGAAATTTTAAGATATGTTAGCCTTTTATACCCGACTTTACTTCATTTAAACTTGATGAACTCATCCAAATTTTATTCGATTTTTAATAGCTATACATTTCTGGAAAGCGCATTAAATAACGCAGCCTACCGTGTGATTTAGTTAAAAAATAACGTTCGCTTTCGGGAAGAGTATAGGGCAAGAAGTTGAAGATTCATGAGAAAAAAAAGAAAATGGTCACTTTAGGCCGCGTTATTACCTTCCCTGGGTAGTGTACCAAAAAACTGAATATGCCATTCGATTTAGCGGTTAAGTCTTCGTATGGGTGGGTATCAATTTTTTTTCTTGTGCAAAATCCTAACTTTTTTCAGACATAAATCTAAACATACCTTGAAATTCTGGGAATTTTCGCGGTTTTCGGTGTAGCTCCATCCAGTTTTTGGAAAAGTGAAATTTTTTTTCAGTTTACTTACTCTAAAACATCCTATTTTCATATTCCGGTGCCGGAGGGAGGATCTGAGAAGGTTTAAAGAATCCCATACAAAAAAAAACTCATCTACTATACATGCATAAAACTATTTTTTTTGAAACTGTATTGAATTTTTACTTATGATCTCTTTGTTTTTATGGCCAATAAGTGAATAAACCACTTTTTCGTGTAATAAACTATGTTTAATTTAATGACACTTTAAAAGAATTGATCGTCACACTAAGGTGACGATATTTAATAATTACACT
Source organism: Urophora cardui (assembly GCA_960531455.1). Lineage (NCBI taxonomy): Eukaryota > Metazoa > Arthropoda > Insecta > Diptera > Tephritidae > Urophora > Urophora cardui. The sequence goes on from OY482672.1 coordinate 143,570,755, forward strand.
GCTATTCCGAGCGTTACCGGAAAATTACTTTACTGGTAATTTATGTTGCTGAAAATTGTTACCATCTTTTCAATTGGTATTCTGGCACAAATGGTAACGCTGTCAAAGCATTTCCATACGAACGGAATTGAATCGGGCTGAAAATGGTAACAAAATATTACCACGTATTGAGGTGGTAACTTAATTTTCTGCTGCCAGAATACGAAAAGAGTGTTTAAAGTACCAGATTCTTTATTTCACCAGTAAAGTAAATTATGTTACCACACCGGAATAAGGCCGGTAGCGTTAGTTATCGTTCGGAATCTTAGACCTGTTCAATAACAAAAACATATTACTAGAAGTTACGATATTCTGTCGCTTATAAAAAATCAAAAATTCGTAAAATCCAGTCAATTTTTTTTTTGTTATTAAACACATCTATTATTCGGCCTTGACTATTCGGCCTTTTCAGCCGAAGGCCGAAGCCGAAGCCGAATAAAAAATACCAGCCGAATAGGCCGAATACCGAAGCTTGGCCGAATATTCGGTCGGACACTATTATCAAATGAAAGCTATTGAGGAGGACTTCAACAAAGAGCTGCTTAAATAGTGATGCCTAGGCCGGGTTCCAAGTAATGAGTCAAAGTGTGGACCCGGATGATCTCTGAATATTTCCGAGTGATATTGATAGCAAATGAAAGGCGGTGAGCAGGGCTTCAAGATACAGCTACATATATTCATTGTGATTTCTATGTCGGTTTGCCAGAGATGGCCAAGTAGTGGACCCGGATGGTGATGGATGGTCTCCGTACGGTACAAGTAAAGGTAAAAAAAGTATATTTTATTAGCAAAGTTTATGTCAAATATTTGTATCTGATGCAAGAACATTTTAAGCTTACGTTATTCCAACTATTTTCCAACCTTATTTTAAGTTGGATTTCAAAAACGTTTACCAAAACGTTTGCTGGAAAATTGCTGATAAAATCAGTTGATCACAGCTGTTACCCATTGATATATATGTATTCTTTGGTAGAAACGCTGTTTTTTTAGTACAACCTTTAGCATACAATACAAATACATATGTATTTCTAATGTTAAAGAGTTCTAAAATATTTTCGTTTTGTTTTCAATATTTTCTGTTATTTCCCCTCATTATTCCATAAATGTGCGATTTTTTTTGTACATGCATATCAGAGATCAGCAGCGGTGCACCGCATTTTCTAAAGCATCGCAAAAATACTTATTTTTTAAGTGGCTCAAAAAATAAGTACCCAGAAAAAAAATTCACCGCTACCGCATTGATAGAAAACCTAAATGATATTGCGGTATTTAGTGTTGTTTACACCGCATACCGCAAACACCGCATAACGCAAACACCGTATACCGCAAACACCGTATACCGCAAACACCGCATTTGTTTATTTGTATACTATTCAGTGTTGCCGGAAATTTTTCACACACTGCAATTGAAAATTCATTTTTGTTTGTACATAAATACATAGATATGTGTGTCTGATTACAGCAAATTTATTCTCAAGTATTTTTTTTTTTTTATTTTTGTGTGCCTTGTTTTTGGTAGCAGTTTTTTGAAAATAAAATATTTTTCAATAATGAAATAATCAAAAAATTTCATTTTTAAATCCAATACGACTAATAGGGCCGTCAGAATGAATACTTTTCCGTCAAACTATCAATCCGTTTAATTGACAACATAGTTGAATTAAATGTATTTAAATGACGATCGACACATTCAGTACTTCAGCTTTGCTGTAAAAAATACATCTAATTCAACTATGTTTCTCAGTTAAACGAATTGCTAGATTGACGGAAAAGTATTCATTTCGACGGGCACATAATAAAATGCATAAAAATAAACATGTGTATTGCTGTTGCTCCAATAAAATGACAAAAACTTCGGTTTCAATCAATGTATCGTAGCCAATTTTGTCGATTGTGAAAATTGAATGAATGCCTCGTTGGAAAATAAAGAATTATGTCACAGACAAACAAAAATGTGTAAACAAAACTTATGTGTATTACTAAGAAGCCATAAATGTAATTCAAGGATTTTAGGAAAAACTCTATTTCATGTAAATAGTACATATTTTTATCTTGAAATTCATTAGTCAAATTATTTTGAATGTAAACAAACTCTAAATTTTAAGTGGCCCTTTCAATGAAAAAATTAAAAAAAAACCAATCCTGAGAGTTTTCCTGTATGGATATTCTTTGGTTAAAATCAATTTGTAATCAGTAGTATTTTTCATCAGAAATCCATAAGACGGTAAAAATTACAAACACAAAATCGCACTGGCAACATTGTAAATATCTCTAATTGGGAAATGCGGTGTTTGCGGTATGCGGTGTTTGCGATATGCGGTGTTTGCGATATGCGGTGTTTGCGGTATACGGTGTTTACGATATGCGGGGTTTGCGGTGTTGTGATATCCATACTACCGCATACTGGAATTGATCAAGAAAATGCGGTGCGGTGTTTATTATGATCGCATATTTTGCGGTTGCGGTCATACTCCCACCGCATTGTTTATGAGTATACTCTAAATCACAAAAAATGTATCGCATGCTGATCTCTGATGCATATGTATGTACGCCAATAACGATAATTCTTAGAACAAGCTTAACATGCATTGCTAATTTGCTAAGTGCTTGCAAAATTAGATACACAGTAAAAAATGATAGTTTATTTCTAATATCATTTCGTACTTAGTTTAATCATTCTTGGAATTAAATTTGAATTTTAATGCCAAAAAGTCTTATTTTTAAACTATGAGAAGTTTTACAATTTTATTTATTCCAAAATAGTTTGAAAATAAAGCCTTGAAAAGTACTAAAATTCTCTCTGAAGAAGTTTAATCATTTATGGTTTAAAAACAAATCCTGAAAAGTATAAAAAACTTTCTCTTTCTCAATGTATATTGCTATCAAAGCTTTTTTGGTTTGAAATCAAAACCAAAAAAATATTAAGAACAAATTTTCAGAAAAAAAGTCAAAATAAGTAAACAAAATTTATCTAAAAGTACAATGAGAAGTAGTAATTAAATGGCCGAATCGAATTTTTTACGCCTGATGAAATAATTGTATCAAGTAAGTAATTCAGGAAATTAATAAAATAGCATGAGGGTAAATTTTGCTTTATTTTTACAGACATAAGGCAGTTGAAGGTCTCTCTTGCAGTATCATTGCAAGAACCGCGACGGTGCTGAAATTTACCTGGGCATCCAAAATATTGGTGTAAAAGTTGACAATATGTATATACATATATCGGGTCCTAACTGCCATAAAAGTGTATCCAATAAAGTTATCGATTTCAGATTTTTTATGGAAATCAACAATTTATTATAACATGCATCAACTCCCAAAAATTTCATACCTGTGAAATATGCATTTTCGATGTAAGAGACGAAATATATAAGTTTCAAGGCTACATACAAACTGTATGCAAAACAAATTAAAAAAAAAAACTGAGTCCCGTAAAATTTAGTTTTTGTTGGATACACATTTATGGGGATTGGGGCTCGATATGCTGCTCATGGAAACTTAGGGGCAAATGTTTGTTTTGGATTTTTATGTACATAAATAAACAATGTTAACGTTATTCAATTTCTCATTAATCTTTGTGATAAAGGGTTATTTGCGGTATATCCGCTGGAAATTTTATGGGCGTTTATTTTTAAATCCAAAAAAGTATAAAATTTATTCCAATTTTCGGATTGATCTCATACCATTTCAACAATTTTTAATACCAAAAATATTCTAAAAATAATCAAAATTTGGTTTTGATTTAATTCCAAAAAAATATTAATTTGACACCAAGAATAATTTTTGTCTCTCAGATTCTCTTCATTATTTTAAACCAGAATGGTTTTAATTTTATACTTTTTGGCATTGTTATATATAAATACCAAAATGGTATTAAAATTAAACTAAAATTTTTACTGTGTACAAAATTAGATACAAAAGGCTAAATATAGTGGCTCTCAGAAGTATTTTGCATAATTCATTTATTAAGAAAACGTTAGAAATTCGTCTTTTTTTCGAATTCTTTTGTAAATTTTTTTAATATGGTATTATAGCTGAATTTTCATACTACAAAACCACATTCATTAAAAACCCAAAATGCATTTCATCTTTTTTATAAAATTAAAGAAACGAAAAAAGTCATACATTTTTGCTCACAAAAGTATTTTGCATATTGGGAATTTTGGTGAATAAATGCATATACAACCTGTTTAATATTTTTTATGATATCCGTTGTTTTTCGAAATGGCTTCCAAGAGTCTAGGGATGGGCTCAGCTAATTTTTGGCAAAATTTCCAGAGGTATTTTGTCCCATTCCCTGGTCAAACCCGCATTTTAGGTTATTTTTTGGGGAAATTTTCGATTTTCTCACATGATCTTCAAGACAGGACTAAAAATTTTGATTGGTTCTTATATCAGAACTTTGAAAAAGAGTTTGGAAGTGTTTTTTTATTCGAAAGCGTGCACATTTGAACATCATTAGCGGTATTTTTAGGATTATTATTTTGTTGAATTAAAAACCCATTGTATATCATACCCATTTTTTCTGCACTAGAACGTAAATTTTCCCTGAAAATGGAAAATTGGGAATGCTCGTCCATCGTACTATCCACTAAAATAAGTTTTACAACTCACTGAGGTGATATAGAAACTCCCTGAGCCTCGATTGATCATAAACTCCTACAGTGCTTAACAATCGCTTTAATATTTTTGATTTTCAGCTCTTAATTGGGCTTCCGCCATAAAATACGACTCAAAAATATTATATTTGCTTTCGGCCCTTAAAATTATGATTTTAGAAATGTCAAATTTTTTTTTATTTTGTGTTTGTTGGGAAAATAAGACACTTTCTTTGAGATAGAGAGTTGGTTGCGCAGTACTTGGCGGTGAATATGGGTTTTCTCGGTACTCTGTGCACTGGCTCGTCCGATAATTAATTATAGAGTATTAGTTTTAGTTTTCTGTTTATTGTAAGAGCTTATGTGTGTGGGTTTAGTTCATTTTCTCTGAATATTTCACGTTCTTCTAGCGACGTTCTTCTTTGTGCTAGCAACTTTTTTCCGAAAAATATATGTACATACATAGGTACCCCCCAAAGAAAAAAAGGTTCGTAAATTATTTTTTCAGCAACGGGATTGAATTATGACTGACACTTTTTGAGCAAATGTCAAGGCTAAACAACAATTGAAAAAGGATAAAACCTGAACCTACTGATACATATGTACATATGTATATGGATGTATGTATATGTACATAAATACATAAGCCACTAAAGATTATTCTTTGCTTATCAAAAGAATAGCAAACTCGTTTAATTATATTGCTTTGTTAATTTATTTTGTATTGTATTTTTTTAAGAGATACGCAATTTCCTATTTTTGAAAAGGAACTCAATAAAGCTGTGTTCGTACACAATGCCTTGCAGTGCAGAAGAATGTTTTGTAATAAATAATAAATGAGTTTCAATGCTTTTTAAGTTTTTTTTTTTTGTTCATACAACGAATAGGCCTAGAGTTTTTTGCAGAGACTCCGCAGTACAACTAATGCACTGTTTTGTGCTAAAATTTTTAATGGCAGAAGCGCTTTTGTCGTTCACTGCTTAGCCGGTAAAGTTATACTGAAAACCTTATAAGAAGTGTTAATTAATTTTGGTTGATATTATTCAAAACTTGAATGCTTTAATTACATATATACACTCAAAAAAAAAACAAATCTCTCTATCAAAGACATATTTTTCCTTATTTTGAACACGCGTTGCAATAAAAAAATTTCTTTGTTTTGAGCAAATTTTCTCAAAAATGTGGAAAAAACATTCAAACAAATTCCTTGCCATCGTGATTTGTATGAGAATTCAACTTATCAAAATTAAAGTAATCAAATCTTCAAAACAAGGACAAGTTGGGAATGGAATGGCGCTTAAGAAATGTTTTCCCTATTTTGATGTATGAATATCTTTAAAACAAGTACATTTGTATATGAAACCATGGTAATTTATGTAAACAACTTTATTTTATAATCCTTTTAACGTGTTTTTGGGGGAAAGTTTAATTAAAACAAAGAAAATTGTTTTCAATATAGGGAAGCAATTTTTTGACCCCTCCATATATTTTTTTTTTCTTAGTGTACAAGTACAAACATACGCATCTATGTACACCCAGAGAAAAAATTAAGAATTTTGTACTTAAATCAAGCCCAAATCAAGAATTTTAGTTACGAAAGTACGGTAATACCGAATATTCTTTTGCTGAGTAGAAAATTCTTATTTGTTGTCCATTTTATATTCTCCTCCTGATTCGAACCATGGCATCAAGCTGAAATTCAATCCAACGTCATCATATAGTGAGAAATTCAACATTATATTAGACTTTAGAGATGCTTTTATACGTCTGTTTTTTTCGAAAAAGAATCTGTGAATTGTTGTCATCATTGCAAAAAGCAAAACTGAAGAAAAACTGATACCCATTATTTTTGTTGCTAGATTCAATGCTATAGCCGAGGGTTGTTTTAAGAACATTTCTCTTAATTTAAGTACATTATTCTTATTTTAAATATTTTGCATCTTAATTTTGAAAACAAGAACGGAAAATTATTGTTTTTAGAATATTTAAGAACGAATTATTCTTAAAATTTTAAGAACGAAAAAAGATAAATTTATTACCAGCCGAACTTAGATTTAGAACTAAATTTTTCTCTGAGTGTGCATATAGCAAGCTTTGGAGATTGATTTCAATGTCCTTATTTCTATTGTTTTTTAAGGGAACCTATGCATTCGACAACGGCTGATATTAGATACCGTACCCAAATTTGTCACAGCCCTTCATATATACAAAATTTCACACGTGCAGCTGGAAATGGGATGCTCAAATAATACAATTAAATTTCATATCAGATGCATGCATCGACATACATACATACATACCTACATATGCACATACATACGGACATTTCTGTATAATTTTCTTTCACATGAATAACCAGCTGTCGTCAGGCACTCAAATGGAAGAAAAGTTGATTTCAATACAGGACAAAAATTACCGGACATACAAGTAAGTAAAAAACTACTACAAAACACCAATACGCATTTGGACATTAAATGCCGTCTACATTGTCGGTAGCTTCAGCTGACAAGCCAACGGATGCGAGACAGCCTAACAACGGCTTTAATATTAAATGCAGATATTGAAAGTGGATAAACGAAATGTTTTTCATTATGCAAATGAGATGCTGATTTAAAATTTCGTGTCAGTACACAAGACATTGTTTTTTTTTTTTTTGTTAATTTATTTTTTCATTATTATGCCTGCTGTTTTGAATAAATTAATAAATTTAAAAGCGCATAAAAATAAAACAAAAAACATTGTTAAAAAATCTTTTTTTACAAATAACATGAAAAATATTTTAAAACAATAAGTAGGTAGATGCCTTTTGTCGGTCAGCATGTAAAATTCTCTGTGTACGTTATGTGCATATAAATTATACAAAAAACAAGTAAAAGCGCGGCTGTCTTCGGCCGTACCGAAGACTTCATACCTTTCATGAGTGGGGAAATGAAAAGTTACCTATGTATGTACAAAGACGGATTAAGTTTAATTTATAATTTTAATTCTGTGGGTTCATTTATGGAAAGATTTATTAGAAAAAATGGTGTCTTGGCTATTTATATGGAGGAGTTATACACCAAAATGTCCATATCTGAACAATCGGTTGTATGGGAGCTATATGTTATAATGGTCCGATCTTGACAATTTTCGGTAACCCCGTTTGGGCCCATATGGGTACAAATACTTAAAAATTTCACGCCGTTAGCTGTTAAAATGGAGAAGTTATACACCAAAATGTGTATATCTGAACAATCGGTTGTAGGGGAGCTATAGGTTATAGTGGTCCGATCTTGACAATTTTCGGCAATCCCGTTTGGGTCCATATGGGTAGAAATACTTCAAAATTTCAGGCTACTAGCTGTTAAAATGGAGGAGTTATACACCAAAATGTGTATATCTGAATAATCGGATGTTGTGGAACTATATGTTATAGTGGTCCGATCTTGACAATTTTCGGTAACCTTGTTTGGGCCAAAATGGGCACATCTACTTCAAAGTTTCATGTCCTTAGCTGTTTAAATGGGGAAGTTATGCACAAATTACATCCAAAAATTTCATGTATATCTGAATAATCGGTTGTTTTCTATATGTTATAGTGGTCCGATTCGGCCGGTTCCGACAAATGATCAGCTGCATATAACAAAATACCTGTATTCCGAATTTCATTCAGATATCTCAAAAACTGAGGGACTAGTTTGCGTTCACACAGACGGACGGACGGACAGACGGACGGACAGACGGACATGGCTTAATCGACTCAGCTCGTGATTGTGATCATATCGGTATATATTTTGGTGGGTCCCCCACGCTTCCTTCTGGTACTTTCGACAAAAATTTTTTGGCACCAAGTTATAATACCATTTCATTCTCATGAAAGGTATAAAAAGGCGTAAGATTCTTCTATGTATACAATCTTAGGCCTTTTTTTAATGCAATGTAGTAAAGAAACTCGTTCTCAGTTAGCGCCATATGCAGCCAGCCAGCCGCTGATGTCTTGTTATTTAATCACAGATAAGATTGATAAATCAATACCAGTTCCCAAATGCAAGTAGGTATGTAGAATGGCACAAAAGTACAATCTACCCTTATTTTTGTTTGTTTTTTATGGCGTTTTCGATTCTGGAAGAAAATGTTGCATTATTACAAGGCAACATTATTAACATGCGCCCTGTGCCCTAAGAAAATGTTGCATTTTTTATGTGAAGAATGAAACAAAAATAATGCGACCCTGTTGCGGATCAGCTGTTCACATGAATTCATGCATACATACTAGAGCTGTCAAACTATCGATAGTCACGACCATCGATGTTTTACGATAGTCCTAAGGGTGACTATCGATAGTATCGACCCATTTTATATGTTTCTTCAAATCCATTTATTTTTCGCTGCCTTACTTTTAAAAATACCAACTGATTTTACAATTCATTAAAATTTTTTTGTAAGAATAATAACACATCGACTTTTTTGGTTTTAAACTCGGCCGCCTATCACTTACAATTAAACCAGCTTTACTGAACATGCGTTCAGACTCTATAGATGATGTCGTGATACAAAAAAAATTTTTTGCAGGACCAGGCAGAGACTCTAGCTGATTTTCTAACACCTGAAGAGCAAAGGATGGTTTCGAATAAATACATACATATATGTTTTATATCTGTTATAATAATTATACGATTTCCGGTATCTACCTTCCAATACAATAGCGGGTTTGTGTTTGGTTCTGAGTTAACTTGCTCCAAGTACTGTCTCTTCTTCAGGATTACATCGACTTTTTTTGCTCTCTGTTTTTGATCCAACACTTTGGAAATTTTTGGTTTCTAATACGACAATGTGTTCTCAGTAAAAAATTGTGCTTTCAGAATTAATGTGGAAATGGGTAAATGTCAAATGCACTGGGAAAGAGTATACATGATAGTGGCGATAGTACTAAAACTATCGATAGTTATTTCAAGTGACTAGACTATCGATACTATCGATAGTATCGTCGATAGTTTGACAGCTCTAATACATACAATTGAAAGCATTCATTTTTGTTATCTGTGGAAAAGCGCACGTACACTTTTGGGATTTTTAAAATATTTTTTGCAAATAAAATAAACAAAATGGAGCAGCAAAATTCTAATCTTTTTTTTAAACGCATACAAAGTAAGTATATTTATACACGTTTTGAAGAACAGTAATAATAATGTTTTGTTTCAGTGTGGTCTGATAGTGAAACTCGACTCCTTTTGGACAAATACGCCAGCTATTTTCCCAACATCGGGCCTATGAAGGCATTAAGAAACAAGAAGGAGATGTGGGAAAAAATAGCATCAGAGGTCGAAGGAAGAACGGCAAAGCAATGCGAGGAGCGCTACAAAACTATTCTCAAGAGGAGAAAAAACGCCGTTGACAACAACCATACATCTGGTGCGAAGAGGCAGAGGGTTGAATACCAAGAGGAGTTTGAGACAATCATCGCTTTAGACGACACAATAGAGCCGGAGGTGATGATGAGCAGTCAGGCAGTTCAGGTGCGAGTTCCAGTTCAGCCAAGTTCAAGTTCGAGAGTGAGAGAGGGCGAAAGGAAAAAAACCGTTCAGGAGACAATGCTGGAAATCGCCAACCGTAAAGAAGAGGCGAAGGAGAGGCGACATGCCGAAAAGATGCAGTCCCTGAACAATATACAGCAAATTCTTGCGGAACTGCTCAACAAGAATTAGGCGTTTTCATGTAAATAACTATTTAGTATTAAGAAAGAGTGAATAAATTTTTTTGTTTGTATGTAAATAGTTGTTTAGTATTAAGAAAAAGTGAATTAATTTTTTTTTATGTAAATATGTAAATAGTTGTTTAGTATTAAGAAAAAGTGAATTAATTTTTTTGTTTGTATGTAAATAGTTGTTTAGTATTAAGAAAAAGTGAATTAATTTTTTTTTATGTAAATATGTAAATAGTTGTTTAGTATTAAGAAAAAGTGAATTAATTTTTTTGTTTGTATGTAAATAGTTGTTTAGTATTAAGAAAAAGTGAATTAATTTTTTTGTTTGTATGTAAATAGTTTTTTAGTATTAAGAAAGACTGAAGTCAATCCTTGTTTTTATGTACAAAGCTTTTTAATATTAAGAAACATGAAGTCCCTTATTAAAAGACTGATGTCAATCCTTGTTTTTATGTACATATTTCTTTAGTATCAAGAAACATGAAGTGCCTTATCAAAATACCGATGTCAATTTCCTTTATGTGCACATTTCTTTAGTATTAAGAACCACGAAGTACCTTATTAAATGAAGAAAACATTTTTTTGAACATATTCCTGCAGTATTAATACTAAAACTACTTAAGAAAACCAAAAGTGATTAGCATTAAATAATGTTTTTTAATTACATTAATAAAATTAATAAAAGTTCAACTTATTTGTTGATTTCTTTGTGAAAACAACTGGGTTTTAATACTATTTCGCTTAATTTGTCCCAGTTGGGTAAGTAATTGTTCCCTTCTATCTTCCCCTCCTGCGGAAGAGTTATCATCCTCGTCATTTATATTTTCATCGCTGCTGTCGAGGGAGTCTCCCCTTTCAATACACAGATTGTGAAGAGCGCAACAAGATATGACAAACTTTGCCATACACTGCACGTTGTGAAAGTCTAGTCGCATTAGCTGCCGGAATCGTGATTTCAGTAATCCAAAAGCATTTTCAATTTTTACTCTGGTTTGACAAAATTTAGTATTGTAAAATCTTTCATCTTCTCTCAAGTTACCATAATCTCGGAATGGTGTCAGTAAATACTCCCTTAGTGGATAAGCTGAATCACCCAGCAAATGGTAATTAGGTCCACATATATTTGCCAATTCCTTGCCGATGAAAGATAGTTTCAAAACTCTTGAGTCATGAATTTTACTAGGTACACCAGTAAATACATCCAAAAACCGTAACCTAGCGTCACATATCCCCTGCAAGGTAATGGATACACAATCATGCCTGTTAGTGTATGTAGAGCGTATTTTGTGCTTCGGCTTTCTACTCGCGATAAAACTTCCATCGATGCAACCCAATACATTTGGAAACCCCGATATCTAAAAATAATACAAAATGTATACCAACATTACATTATATTCAGTGATTAATATTTACATTTTCGAACTCTCTTGCCGTTGCTTCTTTTTCGTGGGCTTGCATTGGAAATTTTATTACAACTGGCGCAACGTCGTTAATGATAAAATTCAAAACTTTGTTAAAAATATTGAACATGCTTGACAAGGCCAAATCAAATAAGTTCGCAACTTCCCGGAAAGTTGTTTTATTTGCAGAGAACCTAAATTAAATAGATATATATATTTATAAATATTTTTGAACGGATTTTAGCATATGGGTTTATCAACGTACCACAAAAATGCGAGAATATGTGTTTTTGGTGGCGCTTGAATTTTTCCTCCTCTATAGATCCTTGCGCCGTACCAAGAACTCACTGCATAGCTGGACTCAAGGTAATCGCTGATTTCCCGGCTGACGCGAAAATTCTTCTTGAACTGCAATTAAAAATAATAATAAATAAAAATAAAATATGTATTTAACTTGCTAGAAACATTTGTATTTTTACCTCTGTATCCGTGTAGGCGCCCACAACATCTTCAACAAATCCTTTCACTCGTGGAAGCGAATTACCTTCGATTATCATATTTATTTCAAAATCGCTTGATGATGAGGAAGATTCCATCAATTCATTGACAATTACTTTTATGGAATTTAATAAAATTGCTTGATTTAATTCCATTTTTTATTTTTTGTTTAATGACAATAAAAATGCAAGACTTCACACACAAGAAACACAGCTGTTGTAGGGCGACCCTTTCAATTTTGTCAGTGGCAGAAAATGTTGCCCTGTGTGGGTCATAGTGCGACATTTTTGACAATAGAACAATCAACCCTGAAAAAATGTGTGGAATCTATGTGGAATAGAACAAAAAAATTTGACAGCCCGATAAAAATGCAGAATAAGTGCGACATTTTTGCCAGAATCGAAAACGCCATTAATATGCATAACAAAGGGGCGTTACAAAAGATGCATATCTGCTGCCCCTCTTCCTTAGAGGTACATACATACATATTTAAATTCAATCCGGCAAGCCAAACTCCTCGCGCATTTTTTTTTTCTATTGTTTTGACTTTGATTGGCAAGCACTATTATTTTCCAAATCATTCATTACTTTTGCGTTTTGCTGTGCTGATTATCTAAATACATAGCATACATACATGCATACATTTAAGCATACCTGGGTAATACTGAGTAGTAATTGGACTATCACGTACTTAAATACTTTATATTTTGATCTTGAAGTAATTAGTCCGTACTAAGTACTTTCAGAATATTCAAGTACAAGTACAAGGAATTAAAAAAGAATTGAAGTTTTAGCAAATACTTCAAAGTATTTGAAAAGAATTGAAAAATGTACTTGAAAAGAATTGAAAAATGTACTTGAATCGATTTTTCAATTCTTTTCAAGTATATATGTACTTTCAATTACTTACAATCGACGACGGAACATCAAGTTGAAACGAATATTTAAAAAAAAAACTAGAGTGCGCCTACTGTCAAATTTCGACAGTTTTTCTAGATATTTAGGATTAAGATGCGTTATATTTTTTCTTATAATTTTATTTATGTTGAATTATTTTTTTTGTTTTAAATTAAATTTAATTATTTATTTATGTTAAATTTCAAATGCATTTTGTTAAATAAACATAATATGGACTACAAGCGACATGTAAGAAATATAAAATATCGTTTTTTTGTAATTTTTTTTTTTAAATATTGGTTTCAAGATCGTAAGTAATTGAAAAAGAAATTTGAAAAGAATTGAAAGTACTTGAAAAGAATTGAAAAATGTACTTGAATCGATTTTTCAATTCTTTTCAAGTACTCTCAATTACTTACGATCTTGAAACCAATATTTAAAAAAAAATTACAAAAAAACGACATTTCATATTATGTACTTGAATCGATTTTTCAATTCTTTTCAAGTACTTTCAATTCTTTTCAAATACTTTGAAATATTTGCTAAAACTTCAATTCTTTTTCAATTCCTTGTACTTGTACTTGAAAACTTTGGGAATGTCTGTACCAGTACCAGTACAATTCGTTTAAAATGTACTTGTCACAAGTCGTACTGGTACTTGATATTACCCAGGTCTGCATTTAAGCATAGAAACGTCCATTTATTTAGTTAGTTACCTTATGGGGCAATCGCATTAAAATCACTCAACTCGCTTTGGAACCCGGTCGTTGTGATGTGATGCAGAGGAGACAATGTTTGCAAACATACTCGAACTATTATCAACCATTATTTCAGACTCCCCTTCAGACTGCCACACAGCAATCACTATCACAACTCAAGCACATAAAGCGTTCAGATATAGCAATACCAAAGCTTCAACAAAAACAACAAGAGTTCAAATGACATGAAATTAAAAAAAAAAGCGTCGACTCTAACGTAGTATGTAGCATTAGAGTGCGTTTAAAATTCAAATTAACGATATTTTACTGTATCGCCCCCTCAATCTGTAGTAACATGGTCAAAGATATCACACATAAATTTTGGTCCCGATTGGTGGCGGTTAAGGCGTGGCGCATTGAGGTCAAAGTTCAGAAAACTCTATGAAGGGTCAAAAAATCAAAATATTTTTTTTAATTATATTATACCCAAAATTAATACTTCTATACCCAAGGATAACAAATATAAATTTTGGTTCCGATTGATGACGGTTTAGTGGTGTTTTAAGGGGGCCAATGTTCAGATTGCCATAGAAGACTTACATTTTTAGTGTCGCATATGGTAATCTGAACTTTGACCCCCTTGAAACACCAGTAAACCGCCATCAATCGGGACCAAAATTTATATTTATTATCCTTGGGTATAGAAGTATTAATTTTGGGTATTAGATAATTAAAAAAAATATTTTGATTTTTGGACCCTTCATAGAGTTTTCTGAACTTTGACCTCAATACGCCACGCCTTAACCGCACCCAATCGGGACCAAAATTTATGTGTGATATCTTTGACCATGTTACTACAGATTGAGGGGGCGATACAGTCTTTTTATGAACTTTTAAATTTTTCATACAAATTAAAAGCACCCTAATGTAGCATATTGACTAATGAAAAAACAAAAACAAAAATAAACAATAATAAAAATAATAATAATGCCAGCAATGGCAACTATTCAAAGTCATCAACTTCAATTGGTGCACATTAACATCAGACAGCGACGCGTAACCATTTAATATCAAATTATTCCTACGGCAATGTGTCCGTACGTATAACTACGAGTACGAGTACGAGTAGACAGACAACAACCAAACTCAGCAATAATAAAAACAAAACAAAACCGGCGAACCCAAACATGGTACAATCACACCTTTAACAACTTGCAAACGTTTCTATATATGTATGTATATATGTATATATATACGTATGATTATATACGTTCCCTGCAGGGAGCTCAATAACTAGTGAGCAAAATTTCTAGTTCCGAACTGGCGAAAAGGTGTCAAAAGGGAACTAGGTCAATTGTAGTTAGACCCTCACCAGTTCAGAAGGAGTGAATTGAGTGACCATTATTAGACACACTTTGATTTGTATGCAATTTCGAAGTGACAAAAATTCTATGAAAATTTTTCATTCGTTCAATTGCCGTCGGCTTTGTACATTTCTGCAATTCTCAGATGTTTAGTGAAGCATTTTATATAAAGAGTTTTCAATTTGCTTCTTGTATGAAATGAAATGTTCCCCTCCCTCAGGCTTATTTTTAATTTTTTTTATTACTTTTTAAATATTATTGTAAATTTTTATTAAATAAATAAATAAAAAAAATATTAGTTAAAAAAAAAATAAAAAAAAAAAAAAAACGGTCATCCACCTTGACACCGACAGGATTCGAACCCGCGCCCCTCAGATTGAAAGGCACATGCGTTAGCCAGGCGGCCATCGCGCCACTTGCTTGAAGTATGTCAAAGGCTGCACTTAAGCGACAGATGTAAAACTGTAGAATTTGTAGGTACTTGCAGCAAGTTCAGAACTATCGAAAATGTGCCAATAAACGAACTAGTATAAACTGTAGAATTTAGTACTAGTTCGGAACTATCGAAAATGTAGTGCATAGAGTAGAGATGAGCGAAACTGCGATTTTTCGATATCTGTGATTTCGGTGATTGCTATTTTTAAATCACTGTGATTTTAAACTGCTATTGCGATTGCATGGACTGGTATAAAATCATCAGTTACCGGTAGAGATTAATTTTGCGTTTTCTGAGCGATATAACCTGTCTTTATTTTATGTTAACAAAATGATAGCAATAACAACGTATTCCGGTGTAATATCGCTATTTGTAAATATTTTTCAAAGACAAATTGTAAATTCAATAATTTTTTTTTCTTATATTTCTATATATGTACGTATGTGGTCTGCTCAAAAGTGTAAACAAAAAGAAATTTATAATGCTTTTGCGATTGCGATTCACATACAGTGAGTGTCAGCTTATTTGATGCAACCACAAAAATAATATATAAAAGCCCATAACATTTGAACCAAAAAAGATGTTCAAAAAAATCAAAAACCATAATAAAAGTAGCATTATTTTCTCTTTAAAACATCATTTCATGTATTAAATTTTTTTTAAAGTCCTTACAAAACAAGAAATAATGAAAAATGAACAGAATTCATATGAGCAGCTTATTTGATGCAGCAATAAAAATATGAAACGAAAACGAATTCTTCGATTTTGAAAGTAAATTCAGTATTTTGTCTGGTAACCATTTTGGGAAACAACTGCTTTTAGACGACTTTCCATTGCACTGACGAGTTTCTTAGTTAAATCGGGTGAAATTTTAGACCATTCTTCGAGTAATGCCGCTTTTAGGGTTTCTTTGCTAGAAATGTGGTGTTTTCTGATATTTTTTTCGAGTAGGGACCATAAATTCTCTATGACATTTAAGTCAGGAGACTGCGCTGGTGGTTCCATTAGGTGGGGGCAATTCCATATCAACCACTGCTGCACAATTCCTGACTTATGCTTCGGGTCGTTGTCCTGATAAAATCTAAAGTTCCTCCGCAGACCCAGTTTTTCAGCACTTTGAAGAAAGTTGTCTTTTAAAATGCGAAGATACATGTTTTTATCCATGATTCCGTCTATAAAGACGAGATTTCCAACGCCGGAAGCAGCCATGCATGCCCAAACCATAACACTTCCTCCGCCGTGTTTCACAGACGCACGTAAATTCTTCGTATCAAGTTGTTTGTTGGGCTTGCGCCAAACCATCGACCTTCCGTCCGACCCAAATATATTAAATTTGGACTCATCCGAAAAAATTACGGTGTTCCAAAATGTGGAATCCTTCAAAACATGATTTTTGGCGAAGTTAAGCCGACTAACTTTATTTTTTTGATTAATAAATGGCTTCTTGAGTGAAACTCGACCATGAAAATCATGTGATCGTAAGATGCGACGCACTGTTGATGCACTGCATTCCTTACCGAGGAATTTTTTTACTTCATCAGCCAATTTTTGTGCCGACAATTTTGGATTTTCACTAATTTTTCTAATAATCAATCTTTCGTCACATTGGGTAAATATTTTATTTGGCGCTTCTCTGCCCTTGCATTTTACTCGATTTTCTTTCAAGAACCGCTCGATTATATGTTGAACTGTAGAGGATGGAATGTTTACAATTTCAGATATAGAACGCTGACTTTTCCCGTGCTTAAAGTGATGAATCACCAATTCGCGTTGTTCTACACTGGTGCGACGGCCCATGTTTACAAATAATTTGCTCTTAGTATGCAGCTTACACATTCACGCTAAAAAATGTACTAATTCAATCAAGTAAGATTATTTTACCTACAGCGTAATTTTTTTGCTAAAAAATTTCAAAGCAACGGGATCAGTACCGTTATAAATTGACTGCATCAAATTAGCTGCTCATTTTAATAACAGTGCTATTTCATTTTTTTTTAGTTTGCAAGGACTGTGTTCACAATTTTAGTTACATGACATATTTTTTTAAGAGAAAATAATGCTAATTTTATTATGGCTTTTGGGTTTTTTGAATATCTTTTTTGGTTCAAATGTTATGGGCTTTTATATATTATTTGTGTGGTTGCATCAAATAAGCTGACACTCACTGTAGGTGAACTGCTTACTTGCTACATCGATAGCAGTTGCCAATAAGTAGTGAACTGCTATTTTGAAAAAGTGATCGCAATTGCGATTTGTGATTTTTTATTCACAGTGAAAAAATCACCGTTTGCGATATATCGCTCATCACTAGCAGAGAGTGCAAAAGAGATTTAGCTCGCACTAGTAGTGGCGAAAAATGCACTAGAAGCGACCTAGTTCGGAACTAGAGATTTTCCCTACTGGGTTTATCGTTTTGCCATCCAACTGACCATGTTGCTGGCATTCCGTACTTTACTCATTTCATTCATTCCATTCAATGCAAGACGTGCATACATATGTACATACATGGCTTTCAAATATGTGCATTAGTGCGGTTCTCAAATGCAAAGCTCGGCTATTAACACAGTCCATAACAGAGCATTTTTGGTATTTTCTTAAAATAATAAGTCATAATGATCATTTTTATTGAAAAAACTCTGCAGCATAAGTTAAGTCGGAGTTCTTTTTCCATTTTCACTCAAAGATTAAACGTTAAAAACTGCGTATACACATGCTGTTCTGCCTAAAATTTATTCCTATAAAGCCTGAAGAAAAGTCATTGAGAATGCATCGTAATGACTGCGAATACTAAAAAATTTTCAATTATCTGAATAAAAGTTATTCGCCGCGAAAAGCCCCGCTATCCCTATCCCTACCCCTATCTCTTATTCAGGGTTTTAATATAGAGTTATTTTCATTGATATGTCTTGTTTTGATATTATACCACTAATTCTTCCAGGGTTTCTTATTACCCCCATTTTCAGTAACTCCAAATTACAATTGAATGAGTAAATATTCAAACAAATGAGAAATCAAACAAACTTCTATCATAAGTTTTGCTTTGATTATGCTTATCCTGCCACCAAATTTTGATATTCTATCTACGGAAAACACTTCCAGACAAGGCCGTATCTAGGGGGGGATGGCAGGGATCAATCCTCCCCCCGAAATTAATGCGATTAAATTTTTTTTATAATATAAATATGCTTAATTGTATTTTTTAGAAATATAGAAATCATGTAAAAAGTTAGTCTCAATTATTATTTGTATCTATGTATGTACTAGCAAGTACCCGGCTTACTTCGTTGCGCCGCAAAAATTAAATATACTGATGTTTAGCTTTGAGTAGAGTGTAAAAATGGGTTACGCATTCATATTTTGTGCTTGTTTTCTGCAGGGAATGTAATATACCACCCTCCTTTAGATGAAATGCAAACACTTTAAAATTAAACAACGTTATAAACAATACATTTATTAACAACAAAAAACTCAAAGTTATAATAATTCAAACAACGTTTGGTACCTACACAGAGCGAAAACCATCTAATAAAATAGAACAAAAGTAAGAAGATATCTCTATAGTTTTTCTTTAAGAAGAATCCCTACTTACTTTTAATGGGATAGTCTTTTTAATAAAATCAAGAAGAAATCTTCGAATATATATGTGGATATCTCCTTGAATTAATAAAGAGGGCGTTCTTCTTATTTTTATTAGGTTATCTAATTAAATTTATTATAAAGTTAGTCTTATATACATACATATGTAAACTGAGTTAGCGGTTCACAGTCGACAACAATAATGCGTAAAGAAAAGTTGAGTAGAAAGTTTTTTATTTATTGTAAGAAGGTATACTTTTAAATAAAATTAAAAAGATTTACCTCCCAAAAATAAGAAGAAATCTCTATGGAAATATCTTCGAAAAATTGAGTAAGAAGTTTTCTAATTATTGTGAGAAGGTATACTTTTAAATAAAATTAAAAAGAAATCTCTATGGAAATATCTTCGAAAAATTAAGTAAGAAGTTTTCTATTTATTGTAAGAAGGTATACTTTTAAATAAAATTAAAAAGATTTACTTCCCAAAAATAAGAAGAAATCTCTATGGAAATATCTTCGTCTCTGACTTCTGTCCTCTTTTTGGGCCACGAAGCTGTTCAAAGAGACCATCTTCTTATTTTTATGAGGATTATTTGGCTCTGTGTACATTAGTAGGCAAATTAGTTCATAAAATAAGGTACATCTTGTTCATTAATTAAAAACTTCCGTGAACACAACATTCTTTGTTTTGTTGCCATTTCCAGGTATAAGAAAACTCTGGTTTTGTGGTGAACCAGTTCGCGACAGAGCGACATACATTTGACCGTGAGAAAACACCTCGTTGCGAAGGTCTACCCCAATATAGCTAAATGTTTGCCCTTGGGACTTACAAAAAAACGCAAATTTCACTCATACGACCCATAAAAAGGGAAGAATGTTCCATATAGTTTAAATCCGGTCTGTAGTTAAATGCTGATTTCGTATGAATCGCTACATGTCTCCTCTGCATTCCACGCAACCGTGAGTTCTCTAAACGATTTGCATGTTCAGCGACTGTCCCGTTTCTTCTGAACCTAATTTGGCGCCTGTTTCCAGAAGATATAGATAACTGCGGTTTTGCTTTTGGCATGTCTAAGAAATTGTTTAACAAAATCATAAACTTATAATTAACTTAATTGGGTAAGAGCTTAATTTAAAATTTTACCATTGAAATTAATGGTGATTTCGTTTCATCAAAAAAATGCGCATTTTTGTTACACTCTTCAATTTTCCGTTTTGGTTTGCAAAATGAAGGTAAAACGTCAAACAGAATATGTCTTCTTTTTTTAGTGGTTTTATTAGGCTAGTGGTAATTTAGTGTAAAAAAACTACATAAGTTTTTCACTTGCTACCCTGTTTTCGTTTCCTAAAAATTTACACTTCAGTGGTGTAAAAAACTCACACTTTCTACCCTCTGAAGCTTTGACAGGGTAGCTGGTTGCACTGAAAATCAGCTGACGAAAATTTTATTTGACAGATAAATTTGGTGAAATTAATTGGATTTTGCAATAACAATTAAATATGGGTGATAAGCGAAACCTAATTATTCATGCACATAGCATAGCAAACGGGGCAGATATGTATGTAATTTGAATTTGAAATGTTTTTTTTAGTTAATCACCCCTCCCCCCAAAATGATATCCTAGCTACGGCCTTGCTTCCAGATATATTTAGCATGAAAAAGTAAGTTTGTATGGTAGGTGCCACGCCCTCTCTTCGTATAGCTCCCTTTCTTCCTCATAACTATGGTACTGATATTGTTTATCTCGCTACCAATTTTCAGGGTCCTATCATGAATACTTCCAGAGATATTCAGCATGAAAATTAAGCTTGTATGGGAAGTTCCACGCCCCTTCAATATTTCCACTTTTTTTTCTCTTTCTAAAACTGATTCTAGGTAATTACGAACAAGCTTAAAGCCCGTCTCCACATAACTTGATTCACCAGAGAAACATGTAGCAAAACATCTCGCTCAATAACCCGTCTCCACGTGGCTAATCGTGATTCAGTTTGACATTTCTCTTTCTTGTTCTTCTTAAATGTTTGTATGTTTGCTTATTTTTGCGTCTTTGTTTTGGTCTGTGTGAGATTTCGATAGATTTTCGATACAAAATTAGAGAAGACATCGATATCATCGAGGTTGGCAAGATGATTCAGAATGAAACAGTGTTTCAATCTTCACTCGCTCTCAGAAATTTGTATGGAAATTGGCGAGTTTCGGCACTGGTTTCCGTGTCGAAACAAGATTGAGGGAGAAAATGCAGAAAAAAGAGCGAAACACGTTATGTGGAGACATGGTATTATAGAAGAAAATATTCAGTGTGTTTTAATTACAAGTATTCCTATTACATACGTGAATATGTTTTCTCAATAGATCTTGGCAAAAACTTCAAGAGAAAACTGACTCATTCCTACAAAATGTTGTATTAATTTCGTGACTACTTCTACGAAGCGATTTTCATAGTGTCCAAGAAAAAAAGGTACTTAAAATATTTTAAACATAAACACATAAATACATACATGTATAGAAAAATGCCATCCATAGTCTTTTTTTTTAAACAAGCTCACAGTTGAGTATCTAACCTCAGCACATTTCGAAACAAGTCTTTTAACTTTTTTTAATACAAAAGTTGCAATTGAATCCTACACACAATGACTTCTTCTAACTAAATACATACCTAAACTGATGATTACTTCGGCCATATTTGGCGTAACTGCAATTCTTTGTTACTGGCAGAGGATGGGCTGGTAGGTGGTTCCAGCAGAGATCATTGTGCCAACAGAGAAAATGTTTCTTTTATTTGAATCTTAATGCGAGTAAAAGTAAATGCATATAAATACATATCCGTACATACATAAATACATAGATATATGGCACGCAATTGTTTCTTTAGCTCTTGGAATTCGATCCAAACCAAGAGATTGTGCACGTATTCGTTGTAGAACAAATGTGTAGTTTCACGGTACTTACCTAAATGGAGAAAATTATATGTGATACGCATAATCGGCCTTTAGCTGTGCATAATTGTAGATTTTCAATTCAAAAAAAAAATACCTACCATTAATTTTGTTTTATCTGGAATTGTTTATGTTAGTATTATTTTTTTTTTTTTGTTAAGGGAGATTATCAAGTTGGTAATATTTTTGAAAAAGATTTTCTACATATGTACATACATATATGTATGTAGAAGTACCTACTAGTGTGCGTGGTTAATACAATTCAATTGATTTTGGAAACTGAAACTGTATGAAAAATTAATCAACGCTGTTTTTATGAAAAGAAGAACTGTGGAGCTATAGAGATTGTATAGTACCTACCTAATTTGAGTTGCTTGTGAATAATTGCAGAATTCTCTTCATATGAAATTTTAGCTTTATGGACTCACACTCTCGAACTCTAGCTTATAATTGTTGTACTAAATATATGTACATACATATGTATACTAAAGTAATTATCCGCTCCTGATATTATTACAAAGTACCCAAATTTTGACTAACGCACAAGTGGCATGATAACGCACATGGTCTATATAAACACATATGTAAATGCCACAACTGGCAAACAAAGCGCAAACGACAAACGACATCGGCAAACAAGTACAATATAGCTTTAATAACAACCCAAAAAAATTATGAAGGAAAAAAAGAACGATTAAATAAAATGAGGGTTGTTACACTTTCACAAAATTTCGGGCAGTGGCAACGCAAGTATAAAGGAAAATTAGTTGCATGAAGGGAGAAACATTAGCAAACAAACTAGGTACACAGAGCGGGGGGACTAATGAAGGTTGGGAAATATCAAAATCCGAAAATGACACTAAAAAAACTCTTCTCGATCAAACACATGTTTTTCATTATCTTGTCTTTGTTATGAGTAAATTTTCACAAAAATGTGGAAAAACATCCAAAAACATTAAAACAAACTTTGAGAATTCAACTTATCAAAATTAAAAAAAATCAAATCTTCAAAACAATGACAAGTTGGAAATGGAATGTTGCTTAAGAAATTTTTCTTATATTCATGTAGAAGAAACTTCTTTAGAACAAGTTTATGAAACCATGGATACGCATGTAAACATCTTTATTTTATAATCCTTTTAACATATTTTAGGGAAAATTTACTCAAAACAAAGAAAATTTTATGTGAATTTAAATGAGCTATTGGCCATTTTTTTAATGAAGAAAAATTGAAAAAATTTTGTTGGTAGAAGTTATGGATCCATTTCGGAGATCACCACATCCCCTCATCAGACTTCTTCAAGCGGCCTCAACCGAGAATCGAACTTAAGAAAATTTTAGTGAAACAATTTCTTTGACTCCTCCATATACATACATATGTACATACATATATATATTTTTATATTGGTATAGTTTCCCAATGTTCCTAGCATTTTGGAAATATAAACGAAATTACTAAGAAAAGTTAAATGAGCAACATGTGCATTTTTTTTTCCAGAAAACCGCTGTATATACTTCTAATTAAATTTCTCAGTATTAATGTTTACACCGAATAAATTTAACTACATTGAAGAAGAAGAAGAATAAGTAGAAGAAGAAGAAATGAGTAAAATCAAACTGAACAACGATAGCCACTTGGAGACGGATTAATTCGCGAACAACTTGGAGAGATGGTTCGAGAGCGAATTAAGGTATGCGGAGACAGGCTTTAAGCCTCGAAGTCTCATTTCAATGATGCATTTTAAAGCTTAATTGACTCAGTTAATTTGGCATGTCTGAACATAAGATTAATTATGATATTTATTTGCCAAATATCGGCAATTTATCAATACACGCAAAGAATTTTTTACTATGTAGAATCAATGAGGAGGCAAGGAAAATTAGATTTGATTTTGAACTTTGAAAATAATTTCTTAATATCAAGAATATCCAAAAAAAAAAATTGGATTTTAAATAAATAAGAAAACATTTTCTTGCTGCAAATAGTTTTTCTTAACTACAGGAGCTAAAGTAAATAAGAAAATTACTTTTTGGTTACTTGCACAATATATCATAGGTAAATAAGAAAACATTTACTTAAGTTTCTTTCTTCTAAACTTAGTAAACGTATGCCTATTGAATAAAAATGTAAGAAAAGCATATTTAAAAAGTAAGAAAATAAGAAAAATGAAAAATCAGATGAGTGATGGGAACAGCACAATTAGTCAACTACTATTTTCCTAGAACATGTCCAATCAAACTCATTACATATAAGTAAAGATGCAAATAGTGCACTACGTATACCAACTGCTTCACTAACAAGCTGAGAATTGCAGAAATATGCAAACCTGACGGAAAATGGAGAAAATACAATGTACTTGTGCGATGCAAATAAAGCAAGAAATATTTTACTTCACTCAAGAAAAAGTTTTCTTATTTATTTTAAATTTTTTGTTGTAGTTTGTTGTCCAATTGAAATGGAAACTAAATTTTCATAAATTCTTCTTGATACATATTAGTAAAAAAAAATTCTTCATTTAAGCAAATTTAAGACAAGATTTTCTTATTTATTAAAAAAAAATTTTTTTTAATTTTTTTTAAATTTTTTTTATAGATTTTGTTAGTGTTCTTGAATAAGAAAATAATTGTCTCATTTTTTGGAAAACTCAATTTCTTAATTCTAGTAATACATAATTAACTAAATTTTTCTTAATTCTCTAAATTGGGTTGAAGAAAGCATTTTTCCCTGGTTCAAGTAAAAAAAAATTTCTTTGTGTGTAGATAATTTCGCGAATTTTTGTTAATCCCCACAATTTAATGTAAATACAAACACATGTGTACGTATATATGTATGGATGCCCTGCAAAAAATGCGACCACTCCGGGATACATCCGGGACAACTCGCAAGGGAGCATGCGATTACTACCCATTTGTATCTCTTTATATGGGTTGAAGTGTTCTCTTTTGTTTGAGCATGTCCTATGAAGAGACTAATTGTACCCAGTTTGTACCCGAATGGGTAGCAAAAGCTCACAATTGTACCCGTTTTGTACCCGAACAGGTAGCAAATGCGACACATCCATTTGTGCGACTAATTGTACCCGTTTGATACCCTTTCGGGTACAATTCGTCTACAATTAGTATACATATGTACCCGTTCGGGTACAATTGGGAACAATTGTAGACTAATTGTACCCGAAAGAGAGCGCTCCCGGACAAATCTTTTTAGAGACTCGTCGCACACTTTTTTACAGGGTGTATGTTTGTTCGTATACATACATATTTCTAGAATCTAGATCGATATTATAGATAAAAACACCGCGGGTGAAATACGTCAATTGTGAAATTAATTACAACGTTTTATAAATGCAGACAGACATACACAGCTATACAAACACGGACGTACATACCTACACATATTTTCGGTTTATGGTTTTCGGCATTTCCTACCTTTTTAGCTCAATTGCTTCTTCAATTATTGCCAAGCGCATGCAATGCGTGCATTTCCTTTTTTTGTTTTTTTTTTTTTAATTTTTTTGTTTTTTTTTTGTATTTTTGATTGGCTGAAATGATTATTTATGAATGTTTTAAGGCAATAGCAACGTTTTTTTAACTACTTGGGTTAATGTTTAATTCTTTGGCTTTTCTGCTTGTTTGTTGTTATTGTTGTTGTTTTTTTTTTTTTGGCGGCCAGCCGCAGCTGATGTTCGTTCGGAATGAGCAGTTTTTATCAAATTGCTTGCGATTACTGCAATTTTGTGTTGGGAATGCGAGAGAGGTTGTGGCATGGGGCATGGCCCAATATATGCACCATGTTATTACATACATACATACATCCATACAAATGTGCATACAAATCTACATGCCAACATTTGCAAACAGCAGGCTAACATCAGACACACGGGCACGTTATATTACAAGTCAGACAGCAGCAAGCAATTCCTGTCGCTGTTGTTGGTGGTTGTTGTTGGTTGTTGTTGTTGCTATTATGTGGTTGCTGTTAGCGTCGTTGCTTAAACCACAACAAGAACAAAAAACAAAAAAAAAACGTTCGTCGACGTGCTTTTCCAATATGCATTCAATAATCTCATAGCCAACCAACGAATTATGCACACATTTTAATAACCAAAAACCACAAAGGTAATATGGCGGCAGAAACAATTTTAATTTTAATTTTCATTGTTTTTTTTTGCTTTTTTCTTTGTTTTTTTTTTTTTATTAAGCTATCGACAGTTGGCTAGTCTCAAGCTAGCAAGTTAACCATTTTATGCGATTTGCCATGCTTATTTATTCACATTTCAGTGGTTTTATTTTGTTCGATTGGTTTTCATTATTATTCTCGCCCTTGCTGCTGCGTTTTGCTCCTTCCTCCACTTCTTTTTATTTTTGTGCTTTTTTTTTTGCATTTTTTGTGAGTTACGTCTACGTGCGCGGAAATTATTTAAAAAAAAATCGAAAGAAACCAATTTGTATTGAGAAAAATTTTATGAATTTACCCTTGCAGTGCTCTTAAAGTCAAAAAAAATGTGCAATGAAATTGGCATCTTTTTTTTGTATCTAAGTGAACGCTGCCAAATTTCTAACCATAAAGCCCAAATTACATTAGCGATGTGGCAGTGGGCAGTGACGGTTTTCGAAATCAGCTGATGCGTCCAATATGAGCAGTGACTACCAGACCAAACACAATAGAGCGTTCGCAGTATTTGGCAGTGATTTTCTTATATACACAGGTATTAGGTCCGTTTCCTTTTACCTTGGACACGTGGTTACATAAATTTACTTACCATTTTCATGTCCACTTTTTTCAATTGAAATAATCAATCTTGTTTAATTTTTTCCTCTGCTCTTTCTTCTTCTTTGCTTTTTCATCCCGCCAGCAATATTTGCTAGTGGAAATCAATTAAGTAAAAAATTAAATTCTCTCCCGCTTGCTGGCATCAAAGTATGGAAACACAAAATTAGTAAAAAATATATTACATTGGATAGTACGGAAACAGACTTAAGTTCACATCAACACGTAGAAGTTGGCTGCGATTCAAGGCAGCGGCAGCGAATTTAGAATTTGGGCTAAACGGAGCGGTGCTGCCAGCTGCCTCTGCTGTATTATGTGCCGCTTCATTACAAACCGTAGTTTCTAAAAATCAGCTGATTTCGAAAAACAGTCGCTGCCACAGCCACAGCGCTGTTGCAATTCCGGCTTAAGTCTTTTCCAGTTGAGACTCCTACCTTATTTCTTTTATTAGTGTTTGCCAATTAAAATTTCGTTTGCTGGATTAAAAGTCTTGCGATAATCCCGATTACCGCAACAATTAATTCAATTCAAATTTTACCCCGACAGACGGCAAGTAGGTATTGCGTATTAACAAAACGGCTGAGGGAAGGTAGGCGCAGCGTCGAATTCCAAAACTTCTTTTTTATTTCCAAAGGTATAGTGTAATGTCAAAATCAAAGCAAATTCACATCATTATCAATAGGGATGGGCGAGTCCCAAACGAATTCAGATTTCAACCAAGGCGAAATATCATTTTGACATTACAATAACAAAATACATACATTGGAAATTTTTGATTTCACCTATGCGCCCACCTTCCTAGATTTGCTTTGGATTCTTCTTTTTCTTTACTTTCATTCACAATAGAAATCTTTCGCCAGAGATGTCATTAGAAAATGCCCTAATCCGCTAAAATTTTGAGAACTAACTCAAGAGATATTCCGGATTAGCTCCAGTTAATTCTCAAGTTAACTCCGAATTAGCTAGATATTCCGGATTATCGCTGCCTCTGTCAATGCCATAAGAATGAAATAAGAATGAATCATCACTGTTTTAAAGCCTTTCTCCACATAATGTAGTTCGCGATTATTATCGGTGTTCGCTTGCTCATTCATTATTCGGTCTCGAACACTCTAAATTTACTCACCAATCCCGTTAAAATCGATGCTTCCTGTAATGTTTTATCGAAAATCTATCACAGTGTAAAAGTAAACCAGAATAAAAACACAAAATAAGCCTACACACCAGCGACCCATTTTAATATATTTTTTTCGGAGTTCAAAAAAGTTCGTACCGGAAAATGATGCCATTGACATCAAAATAACCCCCAGCAACTCTAAAGGATCAAGCAGGCATCCTTTCTATTTTTCAAACTTGCAAAAGAGTACTCTTATAACTGTACAAAGCATATTTAAGAAAAATCTTTTTTATTATTTTTAATATAAAACATTTATGTTTAATATAAAACATCACAATACATTTTCATGGCTTACATTTATATGTCTGCTTAAATTTACATATGTATATACATACATATATGTACATTATCCCTGCAGTAAAAATCCGCAATGAATCCTTAATGAATCACTGATGCAATTCACCTATGACGAGGAGGCATCAGTGAATACTTTCATATAAAGACTGATGAATTTTTCATATAAATGGTTTGTTTTCCTCAGAAAAAAAAAACAAGAACAAAAAAAAATATACTGAGTTATGACGACAGTGATGAATATTCAACAAAGAATCATCACTGATCCTTCAGCAGTGAAACAAATTTACTGCAGGGATTATAATAAAGTAAAACTATATACATACATATAAAAATAAATAAAATCAAGTGGTAGACTTAGTGCCGGTTTCACCATCTCCGCTTAATTTAATCGCTGGTTAGTTTGACGTAAAATGTATGGCAAGATGTCAAATAAATTGCTTAACCGGGCAAAAATCTCTCGTTAAGTGCTTAACCGGAGATGGCGAAACTGGCGCTTATAAATCTAGCCCCTACTTTGTTAACTTGTATACATTATTAAAGAAGTTCTAACATTTAATCATCTAGCATATTTGTATTTAAAAACATTATTTTTTCCATTAAATCAGGGTTAAAACCAATTTGGTCACGTTTTTCGGAAAGCAAATTTTTTGCCTTTGAAAAAACCTTCTCCGATGAAGCACTACTTGCCGGCGTTGCTAATATTTTGCAGCTAAGTTTATACAACAATGGAAATTTTACTTTATTCAGCTCCCACCACTGTACAACATCAAAGTCGTCGTGCATAATTTCGTTAATATTTTCGTACACGGTTATTTCCTGTTCAATGCGATTGACTCGATTTGCCGGGCTTGGAACTTGAAGAAATGCTGAGAAAATACGTGCTCGTTCATTTTGCAAATTGTAACTATTATCGATATAATCAGCTTCATCATTTAAGGCTTCCAACATGGCCTTACATTGTGTTTTAACAGAAATTTGTTCGTCCATTGTAAACTGCGTTAATTTGTTGGTTGGCGGAAAGAGAAATACGGCTATCTTGTGATATATTGTTAAATTATTTAATACTTCATCTAACATTGCGCACAGTTTTAGCTTGAATGAACTTATGGCCGGTGGCTCTCCATAGGTAGTTGTTTTGCATGTACGTTTTAAGAAATAAATATGCATTATGACTAAATGTAGGGTTGGACAACTATCACCCTCTAACTCTTTCGACGATTCCTCAAAACATTTTAAAATACTGGTGATCTCCTTTAAAATATTTAAATTGATTTTGCTTATTCGGTGTGTTTGATTTTTCTCGTATAAAATATTAGCAATGTCAATCCAATTACGTTCAACGGACTCTAGTAAATAAAAAATTGTGTTCCATCTTGTAGCGGAGAAACTTTTGAGAGCGCTTTTCAGTTTTGCATCAGCTCCGATTTTCTTCAAATAAGTTACAAGTTTTATGGATTTCGTGCATATTTCCTTAATTTCCGGAAAGCTTTCGATGGATTGTTGTACTACATTTTGCAAAAGTTGAGTGGCGCAGATAATATGGTCATACTGGTTAAAGGCGGCTTGCTTATTGTAACCTCCGTCTGTAACAATCATTCCATTGCTGAGATCAAAATCAAACTTTTGTAATACGGCCGTCACTTTTTGTATGATTCTCTCACCTGTTGATGATAATAAAATAATAAAATATATAAATAAAGGAAATTAATATATGTACATATCGTCGTACCATACGAAAACTAGTGTTATTCACATCAGTACAGTATGAATGTGTTTAGTTTGAAGATAATAAAATACTCACTGGTACATGATTCAAAGTCCATTGATTGAAATGCTAGTAGCCTCACACCAATTTTCCCATGTTTAATAAAATGTATGGTGAGCGACATAAACGATTGATCTTCAGTCCTCAAAGCTGCAGTTAATCCAAAAGCACTGACATCTGTCAATGTTGTTTTCAGTTTCTCATAGGCATTATCATATAAACTTGTAATATTACTTGAAATAGTTGTTGATTGCGGTAACAATTTAGCTGTATCCACGTTTGCTCCATAATTTTCACCAATTTCCAAAATAACATCGGTATATTTTCGCAAATATGCATCTTCTAACATTTCATATGGTCGACAATGCCTTATTATCCAATCTGTCAAAACTTGTGCCACTCTTTTCTTGGATTCTTCACCCACATCAATCCTGTCTTTTCTTCCTTCATCTTTTATACATTTTTTAAAATTTATGTAGCACTTGTGTTTAAAAAGATTCGATGTTGAGTTTAAAAAAGTGAAAACGTTGTTGCAATTTTTACAACCGACGATATTTGGTAATAATTGTCCATTAGCTTCAATATAGCCGAATATCTTCCATACTTGGCTGGCTCTTCCAGTTACGTTAGTTATTTTATACTCTCCGCTTACAATTTTATGTCTGATTGCTCTCGATTGTTCCTTGGATATTTCCTTTTCTTTTGGTAAATCAGTGTGCGTGTCAGGGCTGCATGGTGCAGTTGCTGTTTTTTCATTTTGTTTAAATAATTGTTGTGAAATTTTTAAAATAGCCGATGATGTTGTTGGTAATTCTTCATCCACATCAGTATTTTCTTCTGACATTTTTGAAGCATCCACTAAATCCATGAATCCATCTTCGTCCTCATCAGTGCTTTCTATTTTCACTTCCACTTCTCTCTTGGGCGTTTCAGCAACATCAATAAATTCTTGTGTTTCTTGTTTACATTCAGTATTCATATTTTTTAAATTCTTGTAGCATCTGTGTTTAGTCAGATTCGATGTCGATTTACCAAATACAAAAGCGTTGTTGCAATTTCTGCACGCGACGATATTTGGTATTAACACGCCGCCCGCATCAACATAGCCGAATATCTCCCATACCCTGCTGACTCTGCCAGTTACGGCAGTAATTTTATACTCTCCGGTTTTAAGCTTGTCTTTGATTTCATTGGATTGTTCCTTGGTAATTTCTGTTTTTGTTTTTAAAACCGTGTATAATTCAGGTGTGTGTACCAGCGATTTATTTCCTCGTGTTTGTGCCATTTTTAAAGTAATTTTTTTTTTTAAATACGTTTCAACAAATGTTTTTATATAACAGAGAAGTATTACAAATATGCGCACCACAGCTTGTTCGCTCGATTGCTACTCAGAGACTACAGATGTATGTACATAACCGCTACGACTTCGTACAAGGGTATATCAACTGTACATATGTAGTAAGTACTGAGGGGTGATACTCAGCTGTACTATTGTTGGTATGCTGAGAATGAGAGTTAATTTGACTTCCATTAATGCCAGTATTACCATTTTGGTTCTTTTGCAACTAGATTTAGACCTTTTTTTGTTCTAAATATGTTTGGACAATTTTTTATTGTGACCTTTTTAAAATGGTTTAAAAGACGTTGATATTTAGTTTATATTCTAATGGAACAAACTATGAATTGCTTACTTTTGAATCGATCGATTTGAAGTGCTAAAACCACCAATGAAAAATAGTCAGAATACCCCTTAAGAAAGTTGTAGCCGGACTACGGTGAGTATTACCAAAGCTGTAGCAATACATACATATGTATGACAATTAAACTGTAAAATAACTAAGACAGTAATATTAATACACTTTCTTGTACAATGTTTTTTTGTTAAGTAAATAAGTCTTAAACATTGTTAATGTTATGTTAATGTGAAATAGATGTAAAAACGTATATTAAAGAAATATATATGTACATACATATGTATATACATTTCCAACCCTTTTTTTTAGCGGATTTGGATTTGCTTGAGTAAATTCTGCTCCCTTTTTTCTTTGTTTTAGGTAGCTACATAGTAGATATACAAATATTTTTCTTTAGGCAACACTGCTGATACATATGTATGTATGTCGTGTTATACGAAGAGCGAAGTAGGGTACTCAACTGGAAGTATTTGCTTATTCTCCGAGTTATCTTTGTTCTCTGTATTCGCATAAAAATAACTCGCCGCCATGTCACGCCAGTGACATTCGAGGTACAAACACATTTGTATACATATATGTATATATGTACTGTATATACATTCATATGTATATATCAGAGATCCCCAAAACTCTAACTGCAGCAGTGTTAGTAACTGCAGCAGTATTAGTGAAAAACGACTAGTTGAGTGCCCAGCTACTACCGTCGCATCGTTCAGTAGCTTGCGGGCAAGCAAAAAGACAACAACGTGCACGCATATATTTTTCGCTTTTATGCGCTGCTATACCACGTCGCACAATGCTATACGAAAAATACTTTATGATGCCCAATGCTTGCGCGACGTCGTATAAAAGCGTATGAAAACGAAGTATGCGTGTACGTTGTTATCTTTTTGCTTGCCCGCAAGCAACTGAATCGTCGCACGGTCGTAGATGGTCACCTAACTTTTGCGCTCTTACTACGACAAAACGAGAGAGTATAAAATCTGTGTAAGTTGAGCGTTGCACCTCAGTGCTATGAAACGAAGACCCCTGGTATATATGTACCAATGCATAGTAGACAAATAAGCCGTGTTGTATGTAGATAGGAAAATGGTTCCATTTAAGATTAATTATTTATATATGCACCTACATGTTAACATCCGCACACACATACATATGTACATACATTAGAGCGTAACGCAAAAAAAAAGTTCGCCGTACACCCGCCCCTCCATCCCCATCTGATTTCTTTTTCGAAAACAAATTGTTAGATTTTTTTGACGCCGCTAGATGTCGCTAAAATTAATTTTCTTCGGTATTTATGGTCCGATCCCTAAGTTTGATACACGAATCTCTTTGACTTAAGAGGAGGTTTTCTACTTTATATTTTTATTATTTTTATTAATTAATATGTGGCCGCTGTGGTGCAGTGGGTAGAGTGCTCGCCTGCTATGCCAGAGGTCTCGGGTTCAAACCACGGTCCGAGCCAAACAAATTTTTCTAATTAGTAAAAATCCAATTATTGGGTTTTTTAAGAGCAGCGGTCACCTCTCGGCAGTGGGCGGCATACCCTCCGAGAGTATTTCTGCCATGAAAAAGCTTCTCACAAAAAATGCATTCGCCGTTCGGAGCCGGCATAAAACTGTAGGTCCACCCAATTAGTAGGAAAAACAAAAAGGAGCACACCTCGAATTGGGAGAGAAGCTCGGCCATAAAACTCGTCAGAGTTATAATAGCGCCATTGTATTATATATTATTATTTTTATTAACCTTATGTGCGCCACTTGGGTCACTTCCAGCCAGAACTTAGTGTATACCACCTTAATGTAACTTTTTTGCCGGCATCTTAAACGTCGTCAAAAATCATTAAACTTTTGCAAAAAACGTATTTCAATCGCTTAAGTAGAATTGTGGTCTTTTAGTTTAATTTAACAAAGAGTTTGTCTGAGGAGCCCCTACAGAAATTTTATGGCGAATAATTTTTTAGAACGAGCGTACGGCGAACTTTTTTTTGCGATACGCTCTAATGTCCAGGCACACATTGTAGGTACATACAAATATGTACATATGTACATACATAAGACCTTCTTGGTGGGCCCGTTTTACAACAATTTTATGCTGTGACAGCCAATAAACACACCCATAATATGACATTAAAGTTTAATGATTAAACTCAAATTAACCATTTGAAATGTAGTCGGATTATATTATGTACCTACATACATCTTCATAATTTCAATATGTGTATATGTACATATGTATGTATATAATGTACATACATATTTATCTACTATGCATTGGTATAGATATATGTAGATATTTGTACCTCGAATGTACCTACAACGATACGACCTAAAAGTGAACTGTGCTACACTGGCGTGACATGGCGGCGAGATGGTTCTGCGAATACAGAGAACCAAGACAACTCAGTGAATAAACAAGTACCTTCTTTTAGTAGAGTACTTCGCTCTTACAATGACACCATATACATATGTACATATGTATCAGCAGTGTTGCCTAAAGAAATATTTGTATATGTATGTAGCTACCTTAAACAAAGAAAAAAGGAGCTAAATTTATTCAAACAAATCCAAATCCGCAGAAGGGTTAGAAATGTATGTATGTATATGCATATATATTTTTTTAATCTACGTTTTTACAATTATTTCACATTTATATAACTTTAATAATCTTTAAGACTTATAAAAACTATAATTAACTTAACAAACAAATAAATAATAATAATAAGATAAGAAAATCGTGGGTTAATTAAATTATTTATTAATATAGCTTTGGTAATACTAACTGTAACAAATTTCTTAAAGGGCATTCTGACTATTTTCCACTAGTGGTTTTAGCATTTGAAATCGATTAAAAAGTAAGCAATTCATATTTTGTCACATTCGAATATAAAAAATAAAATTAAATGACAACGTCTTTGAAACCATCATTTTAAAAATTTCACAATACGTTTTGTCGAAGTATATTTAGAAAAAAGAAAAAAACGCTAGATCTAGGGCCAAAAGTACCAAAATGGCAACACTGGCATTAATGGAAGCCAAATTAACTCTCACTCTCTCAGCATACCAACAGTGGTACGGCTGATTCTTCCAATTTATTCACACAAAAGTATCCATAAAATACTTACATACATACCAGATACATTGTATGCGCTGAAAAATGAATGTAGTGTATTGCTAAGCAGGTCAAATGGCTCGAAAATGGTCCAAAAGTACTGCGGCGTAGGTCAATTGTACTTAAATTAGTCCGAATGTAATGGACATTGTGCATAATTTGTTATACGTAATTTGCGTATACATAATACCAACTTTGTATTCTTATAGAAGCACTTGAACCAGATCAATAATTAAAGGACATCGGGGAAAATATATACACATACATACATACATATGTAGTTGCATTGCGTCACAAAAGTAATAATATACATATGTGTGTATAATTTATAGTTTATTTCCTGCAAGTATTTATGTATTTACTTCTCTGCAATATCTCTTTAATTAACTTTTAGATATAATGTACACAAATTTCTAACCAGCTACAATCACTTACAGTGTAGTTAATGGAGAATGCTTAGTCGACTCCGACATCCCACTGGGTGGTTTCACTCAAGAACAACAAATTCCGCCCCACATCCATTTTACTATGTACATAAATATATGTATGTACCTAACTACTATGTATTGGTATATGCATATGTATACACATATTTGTACCACGAATGTACACGATTTAAAACTTTACAGTGCCACACTGGCGCGACATGGCGGCGAGTTAGTACCTATTGTGTGAATACCGAGAATAAACAAATACTTTCAGTTGAATTCTCCGCTCTTCGTTTTACCTGACATAGCAGTGTTGCCAAAAGAAAAATATTTTTTTTATGTAACTATCTAAAACAAAGAAAAGAGGAGTTAAATTTTTTTAAGTAAATACACAAATCTCTTGAAGAAATTGTTATTTTTTATGTCAGTTTTTACATCAAGTCACATTTAACTTCAACAATGTTTAAGATTTATGCAAATGTAAAATTAAGTTAACAAAAAAGAACAAAAATAAGGCACGAAAAAGTTGATTTATATTACTATTTTAATTAATTTACAGTTTAATTAATTTATAAATACAGCTTTGGTAATACTAACTACGAGTAGGGTTGCCAGATACCTTTCCCAAAAAAATCTGTACATTGTCTTCCACAAAAAAAAAAAACAATATATGCGGAGAAAATATCTTTATTACTGGCATTTTGTTTTTGTTTCCGTATCGTTAACTGTCAATTATGTTTCTATCACATTTGATGTTCGCGTAGCTTCCTCCTTCGTGATTGTTTCATGGTTATGCCGTGGTTATGCTTACGAGCAAAACACCGATGAAATTCGGACACATTTTCGTCATCGGTGAGAGGTGGTTACGCTGAAATCGATGATTAGAGCGCACATATACAACATAACACATTATTACCCCGAAACCTGGGCATGCTGGGTGCTTGTTTCACCCAGCAAATTTGATCGATGTGAGAGTTCGAAAATTCTCTCACTCGTCGGAGTGCACAACGGCAATTACACGTTGCTCGTCGAGTATTGTCCTAAGCATAACCACGGCATTACAAACGTCAAATGAAAACAGTTGGAAAATTAAAAACAGTGTCGGCTAAAATCAGTACAAATCAGTACAAAATCCAAAAAATCAGTATTTCTTAAGGTTTTTAAAACCATCAGTACGGAGCACGAAAAATCAGTATTGTACTGATCAAATCAGTACGTCTGGCAACCCTAACTACGAGTATAATCCGGCTATAGCTTTCTTAAACGGAATTGTGACTATTTTTCACTGGTGGTTTAAGCACTTTAAATCTAGCAATTAAAAAGTAAGCAATTTATATTTTGTTACATTCGAATATAAAATATAAAACTAGATGCCAACGTCTTTTTTAAACCATAATTGTAAAAATGTCACAATACGATTTGTCTAAATATATTTAGAACAAAAAAAGCGCTAGATCTAGCGCCAAAAGTACCAAAATGGCAACACTGCCATTAATGGAAGCTAAACTAACTCTCACTCTCTCAATGTACCAACAATGGTACAGCTGAGTACCATCCCTTTTACATTGTACAGTTGATATACCATAAATATTAAGCGAAGCCGTAGCAGCGGTATATGTATTATAGTCTCTGAGTAGCAATCGAGCGAACAAGTTGTAGTACGCATATTGGGAATACTTTTGAAATAGAAATAAAATTGTGACAAAAATAGTCTTTGTTATATAAAAGCTTTTGTTGTTTTGTTTTAAAATGGCACAAACACGACAAAATCAATCGTTTGGGCACATGCCTGAATTATGCACGGTTTTAAAAACAAAAATTGAAATTACCAGGGAACAATCGAGAGAAATCAAAGACAAGCTTACAACCGGAGAGTATAAAATTACTGCCGTAACTGGAAGAGTCAGCAAGGTATGGGAGATATTCGGCTATGTTGATGCCGGCGGCGTGTTAATACCAAATATCGTCGCGTGTAGAAATTGCAACAACGCCTTTGTATTTGTTAAATCGACATCGAATCTGACTAAACACGGGTGCTTCAAGAATTTAAAAACTACGAGTATTGAAATAAAGGAAGAAACACAAGAATTTATGGAATTTGCTGAAACGCCCAAGAGAGAAGTGGAAGTAAAAATAGAAAGTACTGATGTGGATGAATATGAAGATGAAGAATTAATGGAAGAAGTGTATGCTTTAAAAATGTTAGAAGAAAGTACTGATGTGGGTCAAACATCACCAAAAACATCGGCTATTTTCCAAATTTCACAGGAAATATTTAAAAATGAAAAATCGGGAACTGCACCATGCAGCCCTGACCCGCTCACTGATTTGCCAACAGAAAGGGAAATATCCAAGGAACAATCGAGAGCAATCAGAGATAAGATTGTAAGCGGAGAGTATAAAATAACTAACGTAACTGGAAGAGCCAGCCTAGTATGGAAGATATTCGGCTATATTGAAGCTGATGGACAATTATTACCAAATATCGTCGGTTGTAAAAATTGCAACAACGTTTTCACTTTTTTAAACTCAACATCGAATCTGTCTAAGCACAAGTGCTACATAAATTTTAAAAAATGTATAAAAGAGGAAGGAAGAAAAGACAGGATTGATGTGGGTGAAGAATCCAAGAAAAGAGTGGCACAAGTTTTGACAGATTGGATAATAAGGCATTGTCGACCATATGAAATGTTAGAAGATGCATATTTGCGAAAATATACCGATGTTATTTTGGAAATTGGTGAAAATTATGGAGCAAACGTGGATACCGTTCAATTGTTACCGCAATCAACAATTATTTCAAGTAATATAACAAGTTTATATGATAATGCCCATGACAAACTGAAAACAACATTGAGAGATGTCAGTGCTTTTGCGTTAACTGCAGCTTTGAGGACTGAAGATCAATCGAAACAATCGTTTATGTCGCTTACTATACATTTTATTAAACATGGGAAAATTGGCGTGAGGCTACTAGCATTTCAACCAATGGACTTTGAATCATGTACCAGTGAGTATTTTATTATCTTCAAGCTAAACACATTCATACTGTACTGATGTGAATAACACAAGGGACAAACTGTCTCGATTAGTTTATTTTTTGTTTTTATTTTTGTATTGATTTAAAAATTTCTCGAATCCTGTATTATCGAAATAGTGTTTCTAGAAAAATTTAATGGTTTCTAGTTAAACCGCCAGAAAAATATTCAAAAGGGAATCAACCGTGACTTGCCTTAACAGTTTGCCCCGATTATGACTATACATACTTTTATTGCATCTGAACTAAAATTTATTAATTTCTGTATTTACATACATAGTATGTGGATATGTGTATATTAATTTTCTTTCTTTATTTATTTTATTATTATCAACAGGCGAGAAAATCAGACAAACAGTGACGGCCGTATTACAAAAGTTTGATTTTGATCTCGGCAATGGAATGATTGTTACAGACGGAGGTTACAATATGCAATCAGCCTTTAACCAGTATGACCATATTATCTGCGCCACTCAACTTTTGCAAAATGTAGTACAACAATCCATCGAAAGCTTTCCGGACATTAAGGAAATATGCACGAAATCCATAAAACTTGTGACTTATTTGAAGAAAACCGGAGCTGATGCAAAACTGAAAAGGGCTCTCAAAAGTTTCTCCGCTACAAGATGGAACACAATTTTTTATTTACTAGAGTCCATTGAACGTAATTGGAGTGACATTGCTAATATTTTATACGAGAAAAATCAAACACACCGAATAAGCAAATTCGATTTAAATAGTTTAAAGGAGATCACCAGTATTTTAAAATGTTTTGAGGAATCGTCGAAAGAGTTAGAGGGTGATAGTTGTCCAACCCTACATTTAGTCATAATGCATATTTATTTCTTAAAACGTACATGCAAAACAACTACCTATGGAGAGCCACCGGCCATAAGTTCATTCAAGCTAAAACTGTGCGCAATGTTAGATGAAGTATTAAATAATTTAACAATATATCACAAGATAGCCGTATTTCTCTTTCCGCCAACCAACAAATTAACGCAGTTTACAATGGACGAAAAAATTTCTGTTAAAACACAATGTAAGGCCATGTTGGAAACCTTAAATGATGAAGCTGATTATATCGATAATAGCTACAATTTGCAAAATGAACGAGCACGTATTTTCTCAGCATTTCTTCAAGCTCCTATCCCGGCAAATCGAGTCAATCGCATTGAACAGGAAATAACCGTGTACGAAAATATTAACGAAATTATGCACGACGACTTTGATGTTGTACAGTGGTGGGAGCTGAATAAAGTAAAATTTCCATTGTTGTATAAACTTAGCTGCAAAATATTAGCAACGCCGGCAAGTAGCGCTTCATCGGAGAAAGTATTTTCAAAGGCGAAAAATTTGCTTTCCGAAAAACGTGACCAAATTGGTTTTAACCCTGATTTAATGGAAAAAATAATGTTTTTAAATACAAATATGCAAGATGATTAAATGTTGGAAGTCCTTTCAATGTGTAGACTAGTTAACAAAGCAAGCGCTAGAATTATAAGGCTATCATTTAATTTTTTTTTTATTTTTATATGTATGTATGTATACAGTTTTTCTTATCATAATAATGAGTTAGTTTAACTATAAAAAAAAAAATTAACCCATAGCATCTTGAAAATATATTGTGATGTTTTAGAATATAAATACATGTACCTAAATAATGGGGAAATATATCTTTTAAGCCTTTTATGTATCTACATACATACATATATGTATACATATGTATATGTATTGCTTAAGTTATACATAAGTATAATATGAATTTTTTAAGAGCAGCGGTCACCTCTCGGCAGTGGGCGGCATAGCCTCCGGGTGTATTTCTGCCATGAAAAAGCTTCTCACAAAAAATGCATTCGCCGTTCGGAGCCGGCATAAAACTGTAGGTCCACCCAATTAGTAGGAAAAACAAAAAGGTGCACACCTCGAATTGGGAGAGAAGCTCGGCCATAAAACTAGTCAGAGTTATAATAGCGCCATTGTATTATTATTATTATTATAATATGAATTAATTTAACTGACAAATAAATAAAGCAAGTCATTGCATATTAAAAATGTTAATGTGGAGTTCACTATTCAGTTGAAAAAACAAGAAAAGTCAGTATGTGCATATCGACGGCTGAGTGAAGGATCATCCTATTTCACAACTTGCTACAATAACATCTTATTTCAGAAATTAATTCAAAACGCCTTATCTCAGAAAAATATGTATCAAATTTTCTCTGAAATGAGGTGTTTTTGAATACAATTTTGAAATAGGGCGTTATTGAAGCAAGTTCTGAAATAGAGTGTTATTGAAGAAAATTCTTAAATAGGGCGTTTTTGATACAATTTTTTAAATAGGGTGATTTTTACTTAGGCGTCGATATGGAAAAAATGTGTTATGAATCTTAAACAATTTCTGATATTCAAGGTCAAAGAGGTACTCTATAGTAGTGATGGGCTATTCCGCTATATTTGGGTAATCGAGAGAGTGTCGTCATCGTTGCAATTTTTTTTTTAATCAAATCATTATAAAACAAAAATTTTACTGACCAAAGTTATGTACATTACTCGTACAACATAGGCTCAAGTGTTATAGAGTCTCTAATTTAATATTTTATACAAAATAAATTTTTAAAAAGTATTTAAACTTAAACTTAGTGCTTAGTGCCGAAATACTTAGTGTGTTTCCTGTGCTTTTGATGAATTTGATTTTAAGTCAAACACCGTGAGACAACTATCAAGGCAACTGAAAGTTTTTGACATTTTCTATTAAAGAGCGAACTAGAACTTTTATTAGATCAAACCGAAAGCGCCTTTTATGTACACAAGCACATTATCCATTATGTACAATTAAATACTTGAAAGCCAGTGCCTGATTGGAATACAAATCTTATGTACGTACGTATCTATCTCGCCCATAACACTGTGACACAAATTGATGGGTTTTTGATGGCGGAATAATTACTTTTGCGTTCTTTGTACAAAGATCTTGTCTGAGAAGACCCCTAGTGAAATTTTATGCGCAAAAGTTTTCTAGAACATTTTAACACTCTAGCGGCATTCAAAATGCTTTTTTTGTTCAACTTTCTAAAAAAGGGTCAAGAGGACCTCTTTGTGTGGGTGCTAGAGAGTTAAAGCATTCAACGAAATTAAAGCTCGTGCAATTCTACTATATGTTTTTTAACAACAGATTTCTATAAGATATGTATATACATATGTATGTATTTTAAACCATTTTTTCCTTTACCTAAAAATCATTCAAGCGAAATTTCACAAATTTAGAATGGCAGAAAAAAAAATTGACTTCAGTAAAGAAAATGATTTGGGGGTTTCACTTATGCATAGTGCTCTTCGTTCTGTGTGTTAATTATTTCGCCCCATAGACAACAACCCTCAATTTGTGTCACATAGTGTAATCAATGCATAGTTGCCACTTATTATTCGACAATATTGCATTAGTTAGACCTTAATAACATTTACCACACATCAGCGTTCACAATTAAATATTACAATCAAACACACAAATGGACACCGCCCACAACAGAACATGGTAGCAAATTTCTTGTCAGGGAAATTGATAGCTTAAACTTTAATGGCCTTAAAGCCATATAATAATACTACACACACTACTCTTAGATTTGCCATTCTGCGTTCATACCCAATAACCAGCAAATACTCGTGCATATGTACATACGAGTATTTACCACTGAAACCACATACTTAATCCCGAGAGCTCAGCTAGTTGCTGGTAAACTAAAGAACAATGCCAGCCACGTATGTATTTTACTCGCAGCTTGAATGTTCATTTCAAACCAAAAACTGACTGAAAACTGATAAAGAAGGACCGTCGTTATGATGCGGCAGTCACTTAGCTGGACGTTGCACAGTGGGCGATTTTATCAATATAGGAGGATTTTAAGCAAAAAAAAAATACTCTAAATACAATGAAATTTTAGTATATGTGAGAAAAATGTTTCTTTGATACGAAGAGAAAAAAAAACAATACAAAAATAACATTATCAGCATGATAACGCTTATCAAAAACGTGTAATTTATATGCAGGCCTAAATGATTTTCACAACTAGTATTAGCACAAAATGTACATACATACATAAGTGATTAAAAGGATATTTTTCCCTTAAACCGCAATAGTTACAGTGTAAGATTATCAATCAAGTCTTAAGATATCTGCCCTGGAAAATTTAATTTAATTCACTTTATCATATTGTAAAAAGCAGGGATTGCAAATAATCGTTATTTTTTAAATTTTGACTAAAGAAATCATACTGAAGGAGAAATGTTAAACGCAAAAGAAGTACACAGATGTAATCACCGTAACGCAGACTACCTCTAGGTGCATTAACTTTTATTTTTTCGATTTTTATATAATTAATTATTTAAATCAATTTTTTATTTGTAATCATTATTTTCTGAATTTTATTTTCTGCTCAGAAAATAAAAGTTATTTTTAAGCTGAAAAACTTTTATTCTCTAAACAGAAAAACAAAACTCAGAAAATAACTTTATTTTCTGATAGAAAAATAAAACTCAAAAAATAACTTTTATTTTCTGAGGGAAAAATAAAACTCAAAAAATAACTTTTATTTTCTGATCGAAATATAAAACT
The DNA here is from genome assembly GCA_960531455.1 of Urophora cardui. Taxonomy (NCBI): domain Eukaryota; kingdom Metazoa; phylum Arthropoda; class Insecta; order Diptera; family Tephritidae; genus Urophora; species Urophora cardui. The sequence continues at coordinate 143,613,776 of OY482672.1, forward strand.
CAAAAAATAACTTTTATTTTCTGATCGAAATATAAAACTCAAAAAATAACTTTTATTTTCTGATGGAAAAATAAAACTCAGAAAATAACTTTATTTTCTGATGGAAAAATAAAACTCAAAAAATAACTTTTATTTTCTGACGGAAAAATAAAACTCAAAACATAACTTTTATTTTCTGATCGAAATATAAAACTCAAAAAATAACTTTTATTTTCTGATGAAAAAATAAAACTCAAAAAATAACTTTTATTTTCTGATCGAAATATAAAACTCAAAAAATAACTTTTATTATCTGATCGAAATATAAAACTCAAAAAATAACTTTTATTTTCTGATGGAAAAATAAAACTCAAAAAATAACTTTTCTTTTCTGATGGAAAAATAAAACTCAAAAATAAGTTTTATTTTCTGAGCAGAAAATAAAACTCAGAAAATAATGATTAATGATCAACTTTTTGGATATATGTAACTCATAACCGTTACAGTCCCTGGTAAAAAGTGATAAAATTTTCAAATATCTTTAATTTTTCCTAAGCTGTAACTTCTATTTTCTCTGGTGTTCTAAGATGCCACTACATAGCAAATGAGCGGACATATTCCCAGTACTGATCGGAAAAATAAAATCACGCCCAAGGGTATTGTTTTTTTTTACTCTTTCTATGGGGCACTATGTATAAAAGTTAAAAAACGGCATTTTACACGTTTTTTTATTTTTCCTTACTTCATGTATTCGGATAGTCTTAAAAATAAGGATATTTGGAAAGAATTTTTTAATTTTATTATTTAAAAAACAAAACAAAAAAATTTAAAAAAGTATACCAAAATTTTTGTATATGAAATACAAGCCTGCATACCAAATATCAATTCAATATCTCTTAAACTACGGTTGGCATTGAATTAAGTCCGCCTAGATTGATAAAATCGTCCACTGTGCGGAGGGATGACGGTCGAATTGTTCGTGTGAGAATTGGTCGACTGGCTGACAAACTAACTGAGCGAGTGACTGACTGACTGACTAACTAACTGAACGAGTGACTAACTGACTGACTGAGCTGAGCGATTGCGACTGAATGACTATCTACTTGTCTGTGACGTAATTGATGTGGAATATGCGGCAGCTGACGCACGTTTCTTTAGTCAATTCTTATGCCATTCACTAACACTCGCTCTTTTGTTCGTGCAAAATCTTGATTTTTTTGGTTTTTGTTCTTTTTTGTGTTTTTGTTCTTTTTGTTTGTTTTTGTTCGCTTTCTCATGCAAACTTTGTCTTCCTCTACACTGCAATTTTGCACTCCTCTTCATCCGCCCTCCTAACGCTTTCTTACACGTTTAATACAATGTGCTGTTTTTTAGTTTACTCAGCTCACGTTCAGCTTTTATTACGTTGTTCTATGCAAAAGGGTATGTATATTTTTTTATGGCTTTGGTTTGTTTGTGTGTGTTTTTCTACTTTTTTTTTTATTAAAAATTTATTTGTTTTTATTCAGTTTTATATTTTTACTGCTGCTTGTTGCCACTGTTGCTGCCACATCCTTTTTGTTGCGCAAAAGTTATCGTTGATTCATCGCTATTATGGACTACTAACTCGTTCACTCGTTCGCTCGCTGGCGGCGCACAAAGCAGCGCAGCAGCACAGAAGCCAGGCAGCCCAGCATCCGTCAATTCAATGACTTTAATATGGATGGAAAAGTTGTAAGTGCGAGGGGATATACATTTGTTGGTATGTATGTATGTACTTGTACATATCTTTTAAGTGTGTCATTTATGTATGTATGTATATAAATATGTATGTACATATATAACATTCATATCTTAAAGGTAGCGCACCTACCCTAACGACCACAAAAACTTAACAAACAAACAAGCTTCACAATCTTGAAAACGCGTCGCCGCAAAACTTCGCACTTTTCTTTACTTTGTAGTACGCAGTGCGTAAAAAAATTTGTATAACTAGCAAAGAAAACAAAAACAACAACCCCAGAAACAGAAAAACCCAAAAATAAAAAAGGCAACAGCCCAATAAACACAACGGATTCGCCTCGAATTCGCGTCGGATTCGCTTTCTCTGATTATATTATCGCGGCAATAGTTCGCGGCGATAGATCGGCGAATCCGAATTCGTAGGAATGTCACCTATCACTAGCGATACGAGAATTTTTAATTTCTCTGATTGCTGGCGATTCGAAAATTTTTACATTCTCGGATCGTTGGCGATTCGAATTTTTTATCATTAGGGATTCGAAAATCTGTAAAAAAAAAAACTGAAAAAAAAATGGCCAATTGCTCATTTAAATTCACATAAAATAATTATTAGAATTAAAAAACGGCCATATAAATACAAAACTGATTTCATCGGACTTGCCGAGGCGAACCCGAGGAAAATAAAAAAAATGATATCGCGATAACTGATTTTATCGGACTTGCCGCGAACTCGAGGCGATCCCGAGGAAAATAAAAAAAATGATATCGCGAAAACTGATTTTATCGGACTTGCCTCGAACTCGAGGCGAGCCCGAGGAAAATAAAAAAAATGATATCGCGAAAACTGATTTTATCGGACTTGCCGCGAACTCGAGGCGAGTCCGAGAAATTACATTCGAGAAAATCTGCTTTCGCGAACTCGCCTCGAATTCGCCGCGATATCATCCTCGCGGCTGTGTTTATTGGGAGATTTCAAAAAGTTGTCCCATTTCGGCAAACGTGTGCAGTTCTGTTTAAGGCGTTGTTGTTGTTGCCTCTTTTTTGCTGCTAACTAGTACTTATCTGCAGCAATATAGACAGATACATATGTACATAGTACATACATACATCCCCTTCTCAGCACAACAAACTTTTTTAATATTTTTTTAAGCATGAAAGAAGGCCCTTAAAAAGCGCAATTTCCGGCGCAAAATATCATTTGTTACACATGTCCGTATGTGCGTGTTTTTTTTTATGGCTCCCATGCGTCCGTCTGCTGTTGCTTTCACATATTAATTTTTATATTATTTTACATACATACATACATACATATATGCATAATACATTTTATTAAAGGCCTATTGATAATAATAGAAAACATACTATAAAAATTTATGACAACGGCTGCATTTTAATTTGCATTTCTAAAATGTATGGAAATTTGAGTCGTTTTGTTTTTTTTTTTTTTTTTGGCTGCGAAGCACAAATCATTAAACAAACAAGCTCCGGCGTATCAATTGCGAAATGTGACTGCGACTTTTGCAAAAAAAAAACAAATTGGTTTATAGAAAATTTTAATGCTACCACCTTTAGGGCCTTTTCACATTACTCGGTACGACATCGGATCGACATTTTTTGCTCGGTATTTCCAGCTTACCGAAACGATTCCGCGTTGCTGTGTTTTTCACACTTGTCGGAATACTTTCGGTGCGTTATCGGCAGAAAATAGGAAAACAAACATCGAAATTTGCAAAACAAAATTTTTAACTTCAACAAATCACTCAATAATAACAATAATGTCTTCTAGCGAAGACGAAGACATTATAACTTGCTACATTTATTGCCGAAACGAGTTTTTTACTGACTTTGTTCTTCTTCTTTTATCACGCCGCAAAAATGTATGCAGTAATTCCTCAAATTTTACTGACCGGTCTTACCGCGCTGCGGTATACCGAAATTAATCCGCTCCGATTTCATGTATGCAACACTAATGTGAAAGTGCCAATTGAAATACATGTGGTCGGTAAGGTTTCGGTATACTTTCGGTAAAAACCAAAAATGTCGATCCGATACCGCACCGAGTAATGTGAAAGCGCTCTTAGATACATATTAAGGTGGAGTGAAATCATATGGAGATTTTTTGTTTGTTCTTTTTTTGAACGTACCAGCAATGAAAAGTTGCCTTTATACGAGTTAATGAACCCCACAAAATTTTATCGCGATAGGATGACGTTTTGAACTGCCCCCAGCCCCGCAAAGTTGAAAGCAATAAGCACGATCTGGTACAAATATGAAATTTTGAAAATTATAAAATCAAAAAACTAAGTATGAGGATTGATAAAGATGGCTAAGCTGAGTATTAAAGTGAATTTTTTTTTTTTGGAAACAACAACAACAAAAGTTATTAAAGGTCAAAGTTTATATTATGCATTTTTTAAATTGCAATTACATACTTAAAAAATACTGAACCGATTTCGAATATTTTTATACCATTCGATAGGTATTTTGATTCCCTTTAATTTGATATACATTTTATATATGAAAAGTAAGGGGGGTAAAGGGGGCGTTGACCCCCGCAGGGGGTGTTATGGAACCCACATAAAAAGTATATCAAATTAAAGGGAATCAACATACCTATCGAATGGTATAAAAATATTCGAAATCGGTTAAGTAGTTTTTAAGTAATTGCAATTTAAAAATGCACAATATAAACTTTGACCTTTAATAAATTTTTTTGTTGTTGTTTCCAAAAAAAATAAATTCACTTTAATACTCAGCTTAACCATCCTTATCAATCCCCATACTTCGTTTTTTTATTTTATAATTTTCAAAGTTTCATATTTGTACCAGATCGTGCTATTTTTTCAACTTTGTGGGGCTGGGGGCACCTCTAAACATGCGAGTAGGTCAATAAAATTTTACAGGCTTATTACTGGGCTAGAAAGCTTCCGTTCTGGCTTTGGAACAAATTGAATTTCCAAAAAAAAAGTTTCACTCCACCTTAATACATATACATACATTAGATTGGGGCGATTTGTATGGAACCAAAAACATCTTTATGGGTCCTTCGCGGGACAAAATGGGACAAAAATTGTAGCCAAGACAAGAATTAAGAAGGCAGTTTTGGCCTTGAAAATGGTAATTTATTAATAATATAATAATATATGTAATACAATGGCGCTATTATAACTCTGACGAGTTTTATGGCCGAGCTTCTCTCCCAATTCGAGGTGTGCTCCTTTTTGTTTTTCCTACTAATTGGGTGGACCTACAGTTTTATGCCGGCTCCGAACGGCGAATGCATTTTTTGTGAGAAGCTTTTTCATGGCAGAAATACACTCGGAGGGTATGCCGCCCACTGCCGAGAGGTGACCGCTGCTCTTAAAAACCCAATAATTGGATTTTTACTAATTACAAAAATTTTTGGTGTTTTGCTCGGACCGTGGTTTGAACCCGAGACCTCTGGCATAGCAGGCGAGCACTCTACCCACTGCACCACGAAAAATTTCACAAGGCCAAAACTGCCTGAAGCACCGTTTCAATGCGATATACCAGAGAGTTCTTAACTATTGTTTTGGCTACAATTTTTCTCTTAGTATTGGATCGAAAATCTCAAATGTTTGGCTGTTATAGGCCAAAATATCAAAAAACAAGTAAGGAAGCCTAAGTTCGAGTGGAATCGAACATTAGATACTCATCTGTATGTTTTCATTGTTTGTTTGCGTTTGTTCGATATAGGGTGTATTTTATATGAAACGAGTGCTGCATAAACAGGGCGTAGCCGCGCCCATTTTCAAAATTTTTATCAGTCATACAACTAAGCATATGAATATTATTCTTTGTGCAAAATTTCATTCCTTTATGACTTCTAGTTACAAAGACTTCATGTTACAAATTCCAAAAGGGTGTTCCAGAAATATCTTTTGTTAAAAAGTAGGCGTGGTCATAAACCGATTTCAATACATTTTTGCGTGTCTATTAACACAAGTTATAAAAGTGTATAAACCAAGTTTCGTCATAATATCTCAGTTATTTGTCGAGTAATAGGCTCGTAGATTTCTTTGTATAAAAAGAGGCGGTGCCACGCCCATTTTCCAAACTTTTTTTATTTTTTGTTTCCGGTCTATTGTAGAACTCATGTCACAAAATTTCAATGAATTATCTTTATATTTCACAGATATATCGCTTAAAATGTTTTTATTAGGTCACTTTATAATACCCATATATAAAAGTGGGCGTGGTCGTCAACCGATTTTGGTAATTTTTCGTCCACACATTTGGCTAAGTAAATATATCACGCGCACCAAATTTCATCGATATATCTTTAACGGTTTCTGAGTTATGGCTTATAAAACTTTCAATATTTGCCCATTAATTAGTGGGCGTGGCACCGCCCATTTTCCAAAATTTTTGTACTTTTTGTTTTATGTCCGTAGTTGGACTCCTGCCACAAAATTTCAGTGATAGATCTTTATATTTGACAGAGATATCGCTTAAAATGGTTTTATTAGGTCACTTTATAATACCCATATATAAAAGTGGGCGTGGCCGTCAACCGATTTTGATAATTTTTCGTCAAAACATTTACCTATGTAAGCAAATTACGCATACCAAATTTCGTCGATATATCTTCAATGGTTTCTGAGTTATGACATATAAAACTTTCAATGTTTGACCCTTAATAAGTGGGCGTGGCACCGCCCATTTTCCAAAATTTCATCAAATTTCTTCATAAGGGCCTGAGCTCAATACGTGGGTAAAATTTTATCACTCTAGCTATATTAGTGGCTGAGATACCAAATTTCCGATTTTTTCTATATAGGAAAAGTGGGCGTGGTCATGGTCCGATTTCGCCCATTTTCAATACCAACCGTCCCAGTCTCGATACCAACTTGCATTTCAAATTTCATCAAAATATCTCAATTTTTACGCGAGTTATCGTGCGTACGGACGGACGGACGGACATGGCTCAATCGATTTCTCTTTTCACCCTGATCATTTTGATATATATAAGTCCATATCTATCTCGATTATTTCATTATGTCACAATCCACCGTTATGAAATCAAAATTATAATACTCTGTGTACTAGTACAGCTGAGTATAAAAAGTGACAAAAAGTGGTGAACTTTCTACATTTTCTACTATTTTATTTTACTCTGTTAAAAAAATAATTAAAATTCCATTCTATTTTATTTACTTTATTATTTTATTCTATTATTTTATTTTATTACTTTATTTTATTTTAATTAATTTAATCTAATTTTATTTCAGTTTATTTTATTTTATTTTTGGTTAATTTTAAGGTTTTTTGGCAATCACATTTCCACCGATAACTCAGTTATCGATAAATTTATCAAAATACCAACTGGCTGGGTTGCTTACTGAGCTGTTATGAGCGCCTGGTAATACAAGGACATCGTGGGTTTTTGTGTGGCTAGTCTTATGGCGTTTTCTTTTCTACGAAAAAATGTTGCCCTCCTATATCCCAATTATCGAATTACGTATCCTGACTTTCTATAAAATGGCTGAATTTGTAGATAAGGGTGCCCTCTTACTTAGTTAGAGGTCAATATTTGGTAAAAGGACCAGACAAACTTACAAAATGGCTAAGAAAATCAAAAAGGGCAACATTATTTCGAGAAAAGAAAACGCCATTATTGTTAGTGCCGGATAATAGGTGAAAATCAAACGCCTAAAATTATGCTACGTAATGTTTGTACATGTTTGCACATCCAGTGACAAGTTTAAGGGTGGGGTCTTTCGGGTCTAAGCCCCCGTGAATTCAATTTGATTTTTTGCTTACTAGGATGCCAGAAAATTAAATTATTAAGGTTTTTATGGGTTGCACGTGAAAAATTGCAAAGAAAGCTACAATAATAATTTTTCTTGTTTCTTTTCAGCTGTTTCTATTTATTGAAAGCTACAATAAATAAATATAATAATAAAGAATAATAATAAATAAAGTGTAATAAATAAATAAATAATTATAAAGAATAAAGAAAAAAACTAAAAATTTGTAGTGACTCGCTTAAATTTGAGACAAAATCTTCGCACGTGAAAGAAAGAATCACAGTTTCAAGCCAAATATATGAGAAATTAAAAAATGCAGACTGTATTATGGCAGACACGTTCAAAATGGCTGGTCCACATGTATTCAAATTCAAATGTGCGCTACTAACTTCCGTGGATGTGGAAAGGAGCTTCGCTGCATATAAAACAATTTTTTCAGAAAATCGCCCAAGTATTAGTAACGAAAATATGAAGAAACTTTTAGTAATTTATTGTAACAACCCAATAAACACAACGGATTCGCCTCGAATTCGAGACGAGTTCGCTTCTCTGATTATATTATCGCGGCGATAGTTCGCGACAATAGATCGGCGAATCCGAATTCCCAGGCGAGTCACCCCTCATTAGCGATTCGCGCATTTTTATATTCTCGGATCGTTGGCGATTCGAGACTTAGACTCATTGGCGAATACATTCTGGAAAATCTTCTTCTGCGAATCCGCCTCGAATTCGCCACGATATCATCCGAGCTTTGCAGTCGCTTGAGTAGAGTTTTAAATGGTAAATTAAAGTCCAACAGGGAATTTCTTCGTGTAAAGCAAGATTTAATAAAATTAATAAATGCTATTGCGATAATTGATTTTTCTCGAGTCCATCTCGAACTCGATACAAGTCCGAAAAATGACATTCACCTCCGCGAATTCATCTCGAATTCGCCGCGATATCATCCTCGCGTCTGTGTTTATTGGGAAGCGATGAAATAAATTCATAATGGAAAGTGGTTTTATTCGTAAAATATATGTATTTATTTTTGTGTTTTTAATAATTTTCATTTGAAATATAGCGAAATCAACATTTCATTTCATTTCATTTATTAACATTCGATGTACAGTAAAACAAGATGTCTTTTGTTGTACAAATTATCCAATTGAATTACTAAGCTTAGTTAAAATTATCAATCTACTTAAATTAATTAAAGTTTATTATTATGTATACATAATTAATAATAATTAGGTAGAGGAGTGGTTTGTAAGGTTATGTAGGAGGGTCAAGGGCCAAGGAGATTAGTAACTGCTATCTTGAAGCATCCAAACACTTCTAAACCTTTAATAGAATTTGGCAAAGAATTCCAAGTTCTAACAGCACTAACAAAAAACAATCTAGAAGCTGTTAAAGTTGTATATTTAGGTATAGTTAAATTATGCGTGCGAGACGATTGGACAAGGTTAAGTTTCCTGAAAAGATACCATGGTTGGCGATTTCTTAATAAATTAAATAAAAATAATACGTTACGGATCTTCAGGTAGCTTTCTAGGCGGCAGTTTAAGATGTTAATTGTGAACGCTGAAATATGGTCATACTTTCTTTTACCATAAATAAATCTGGCAGCGTTGTTTAACGTAAGATTTAGCTTGTCCATAGATTCACAGTCCAAATTGCCATAAACCAATTCAAAATACGTAATGTTAGGAACGATAAGTGCCTGCACCACTTTTAGTTTTGTACTAGTTGGCAGACAATGACATGTATGCCACAAATTCCTCAAAATAAAATAGATTTTGGATATGCAGTGGTTAATGTGATCTCTACACGTTAAGTGAGTATTCATTTTAAAACCAAGAAACAAAATAAATTAAAGCTTACGCGAAATTCAGGAAAATTCGCCAAGTTTTCAGCGAGATTTGTAGCTTTTCGCAAGTTTTGTAGCTCGTTGAATTTTACTATAAAAAATATGTACTAATACCTGTTATTTGAGATTTTTTTTCTAGCTGTCCTCTGCATTTTTTTTTTCATGCGAATTTACAAGTCCAAAAAAACTGCGTACTAGAAAATAATATAAAATTTCTACTCAAAAAGTTACAAATTCTGCTGAAAAATTGGCGAATTTTCCAGAAATTTGCACAAACTTTTTTAACTTTAATATATTTGGTTTCTGTTATAGATTTTTTTATATAACAAATTAAATTAAAAACACATAAATATATTTTACGAATAAAATCACTTTCTATTCTGGCTTTATTTCATCACACACCATTGTATGTTTATTTAAACCGCAAATTTGTGTAACATGATTAAGAACTTTTCTAATAAAATCTTCACCCACCATAACAATATGGCACCCCCTTATATTTAAATTGCAGTTCCGCCACTGAAGACAAGCAAAATTTAAAAATCGTAGCATATTTTGAGGCGCTTGATTTCCGAGCTCTACTTATTGTGTATAACAGTTGAGTGTTTAGCACGGTTTCAAACCAACTGGTTGGGTTGCTCGCTCAGCTGTTATGAGCGCCTGGTAATACAAGGAAATCGTGGGTTTTTGTGTGGCTAGTTTTGCTATTATGTATAACAGTTGAGTTTTTAGCACAGTTTCAAACCAAGCTGCTTAATTAGCTGTTATGAGCGCCTGGTAATACAAGGAAATCGTGGGTTTTTGTGTGGCTAGTTTTATTGTGTATAACAGTTGAGTGTTCAGCACGGTTTCAAACCAACTGGTTGGGTTGCTCGCTCAGCTGTTATGAGCGCCTGGTAATGAATATGACAAATAGGCTCTTTTCTAAGCTCTAAAAATCATACATGATTTTTTTATTCATGACCAAAAAACACAAATTGACCACGGGTCTATGTGAACCATCACAACCCTATCAGTCACCCATATCGGCTAATATTTATACATATATGTTGGACAATTACCAAACCAAACACAAAAATATCTATGAATATGCACAAGTAGTATAACACTTCACGTAAGTTATTACTAGGTGCTGCCGACTCAAAAATGCGCTAAGCTGATCAATTTGGAAATTGGCTTGCTTTTCATGGATTGAATTCCGCAAAGAAATGTCACTGAACCCTAAGAAGTACATAGTTGGAAACAATTCTATGACTACATCCATTTATTCTCCAATTAATAGCTCCTGACACGAACGCTTCCAATAGTAAACCAAGTAAAGAGTGACTCCTCTGTTGTTGCCAAACGAAGTACTCTTTAGAAGAAAAAAAATTTAGTAAAAGACCAAATTTGCTGTATTTTTAGCTTCTTTACGGATTATTTTTCTTTTGCTATCGTTTTCAATACCAAGCTTACAATAATAACTGCATATTTATTGGCAATGTAAATATTATTTTTTTTTAATTCAATTGATTTAGACTTATTAAATAGGCGCACGCACACAGTGCAGAACCAAATACAACTAGCTCACTCCTACAGCTTATTTCCACTTGTTGTTCCCGTAATCCCATTTGGAAGTAAGACCTGTGACTGGATTAATTTCCAAATCAATAATACGTTGCAGTTGTGCCTTCTTGTGTTCATCATCGAAGGAAAGTGGGGCATCGTAAACTGTAACGAAAAAACGATAAAAAAAATTTAGGTATAAATAAGGCAATATAGAACTACACCATTTCCAGATGGATTTTAGAAAATGTCAACTGGATTTTAGAAAGTGAAAATTGTATTTTAGAAAAGTAGATTAGAAATACAATTCAAATTTTCCAAAATCCAATTTTAGCTTTCTAAAATCCAGTTGACGCTTTTTTCAATCCACCTGGAAATGGTGTAGTATATTAACGTACCAAAGCAATTCATAACTAAAAACCGTAATCCACATAGCCAAAGCTGAAAAGATGAATCCATAGCCTATAGCTTCTCTCCATTCACCCGTTGGCGCTTTAACTTCAGCAACTGTTTGACAAAAAACTAGCACGATACAAAGCTTTGACCTCTTCCTTGCTCAATTTCTTGCAATCTTGCTTCTCCTTTTCACGCAGTGCCTTAATTTCATTGTTTACCTCACGGAAACGTATAGCTGGCATTGGATAGTCTGTACGATGGGCATAGCAAGCGGTGCTGCCCATTTGAGCATTCTTCTTGGCCAATTGCTTGAAAAGTGGACGTTGCATTGTCAGGGTTAGACCGCGTAGAGCCATTTTGTGTGGTGCACACCTAGGGATATAGATAAATGTATGTATATTAAATTATAAATATATACAATTTAACAATTAAAGAGGGCAAATTATTTCCAATCCTACTTAGTTTAATCTTATTTAAGTAATGGATGCTATCTAGTATATACATATCTACAACCAAACCTGTTAAATAATGATTATTAATCGTAATGATTACCGGCTTGATTGATTATTTTTTCAACTGTCCAATTAATGATTGATTACCCATTGTTTTCAAATTTTAATGATTATTTTGCAATTACCATTAAAAAAAAAATCAAAAAAAAATCATAAAAAATCAAAAAAAAAGAAAAATAATCATAAAAAATCAAAAATAATCAAAAATAATCAAAAAAATTATTTTGATTGTTTTTGATTATTTTTGATTATTTATGATTTTTTTTTGATTTTTTATGATTTTTTTTTTGATTTTTTTTAATTTTTATCAATATCGTTTAAAGAAATATGCACATTTGTACGTATGCAGGCATGTATATAGCCTTTTAAGGCAGACTCACGACGGTAGCTTGGTGGTTCGATACGATGAGCGTAGGTGGTGTAGTGCGGCTAAAGTCCCACACTAACAGGATAAGGGCTCTATATGCTTCCTCTTCGTATATTTGTGCAGAGAGGCATACACATTTATACATATCTTACAAGCTTGGAATTATTGTTAATTTGTCATTGACCGTACATGGTACGATGCACGTTTATATCTAATTATTTACCTTTATGAAAAATTGTTTAAAGTCGCCAAATCAAACATTTTAGTGTAACATTCGCTGTTGTACTAACTCATAAATTGGCCTTTAATACAGAAGTTCTCGTAGTTAGGTATACAATGAAAAGCAACTAATATTGCGCTGTCTTCGACTGTATCGAGACTTTATGACATTCATGAATGAGGAAAAGAAGCGATACATAGTCTCATTTTCATTAATTTATACAGTGAATTATGTGTGTTATTTATGGAGATGTTATAGTCCAAAATGTCTATATCTGAACAATCCGTTGTATGGGACCTATATGTTATAGTGGTCCAATTTCTCTTAAGAAGTCACCCAAGTACCAAATTTCAAGTAGATATCTCAAAAAAATGAGGGATTAGTTTGCGTTTATACAAACGACTCAGCTCATGATCCTCATCATAGCGGTTATATTTTGGTGGATCTGTCATGCCTCCTTCTGCATTTTCCGTGAGTTTGTCTGTATATTTTATTGCCAAATTTGAAATAATTCTGGTCCAGGGTTATTTTCAGCGTATTTACGATCTCTGTTGCAATGTCTTTGTTCGTTTTCACTGTCAGTATTTTAGTTAGAGCTTTTAGTATTTCTGTCTTTGGTATCGAGGGGTATAGATCCTTCACGTAAAGTGATACCTGTTTTGAGTCCTTGGGTATGTTCAGAATTCTCAGTTTGTTGGCTAGTTCCGTTGTGTTTTTGATTGCTAGTAGCATATTTAGATGTTTTGAAAGTCTATATCCTGGTGCCGATTTATGGTTTACTATTGGTCGCATAGGTGTTCCTGTTTTGTGGATTTTAGGTAGTGCGATCAGTGATGGGGCAGATGGATTCATTGCTGTGAGAGTGTAGGCTACTTTGCTGTCTCTTATATTTTTCGCTTGTTTTATTGCACGCTTTATTGCCATTTTGTATTCTTCCGTTGGGTCTTTTCTCATCACTCCGCAGCCCATTTCTTTGATAAGTTGACCTGTTTTTGCGGTGTATTCCTCTTCCTCCATTAGCACAGTTGTATTTCCTTTGTCTGTTTCACACTTCATCAATTTTTTCAAAAAAGGAAAAACTAATTCTTAATTTCATATAAGTTGTATTTATTGTTCATCATACGCCATACCGTTTCAGCCCTAGTTATTGCCCTATTGTATTCTTTTAAAAGGCAGAAATATTACGTACTTACGTTCCGACATTGTTCCTCAAATAGGATTATTTGGGAATTTGTATTCGTCTTCGCATGCCTACTACATAATAAAGCAGTAGACGATTTGCTATGTTGCAAATAGATTTACGTAAAGATAATCTCTGTCATAATCAGAATTCTTTAATCGCTCTTCCCTGTCCTTATACTGAACCTAGAAATGAATCTTCCCCAGGTGTAGGAAGGGTTTGTATCCCTATCTAGTACGAAAAACTTCGAACGAGCCAAGGTCTATACAAATTTTGTACTTCTAAATTTGTCCACAATTTAATTAGTGCAGTTGTCGCTGTAGAATACACAATGACTTGGATACACCTGTCCCCATATTTACTGCAGGGTTACGTACTTTAATATGCGTTCACATACATTTGTACAAACAAACTTTATGCCTCTCTGACCAAACATACATGCCTAACTGAATACTTATGTGCATGCGTATCCAAATTTCTTTACAACAATATTGGAAAAAATCAAACAAAATAAAAAAAAAATCAAAAAAAAAATCATACAAAATCAAAAAAAATTATTTTGATTATTTTTGATTTTTTATGATTATTTTTGATTTTTTTTGATTTTTTTTGATTTTTTTTTTGACTTTTTTTAATGGTAATCATTAAAATTACTTTTTTTCAGCAAAAGAATTAAAATAATGATTACCAATTAAAAAACAAAACAATTTAATTGATTACTAATCCTAATCGGAATTTAACAGGTCTGCTTATAAGTAAGTTCAGTTTTGTTATAAGCAAGTTCAATCACAGCTCACTATCCATTTTGTATAACAAAAATCCCTTTTCGAATGCACGCCACAATGTTTATTGGGTATTGATTGCGATATTTTCTTTAGATTTTACGATAATTAACGTATCGAAATAAAACAAAACGAATTAATTGACAATAATTACCAGCCAATCTATGGAATAGATGACACTTTGAATGAACACAGACCGAAATGATATGATAATAATAAAGTCAGTTACAACAACAAAGAAAGTCTAAATATACTTTTATTATTATGTACTATGTATTTTCATTACAATTTCATTTATCAACATAAAATTTTATGATTTTTTACAAAAATTTATGACTTGCACATAAAACCCATACGCATAATTGAAGAATGCGCTATTAAAAACTGTGAATTTCTTTAAACAAGTTTTATGCGCGTATTATTAAATTTTTCCCCGAATTTCAAAGTAAATTTTAATGGCTTTTCTAGCTGAGAGTTGAGTTAATAAAGTGCAATGATGCCTGCTTACGGACTGCTTAGATAAAAACGGCAGAAAGTACATAATAGTTCTACTAAGTATGTAAAAGAAAAGCCAGAAAAGTTTTACTGCAGCAGCCTTAATCTCATTTGGCTTTTATGGCGCTTAAATTTTGTAATGAAATAATGCCTAATAATGGATTGTAAAATTTTAATGTACTTAGTATGTGTTCATAGAGGATTTTACAGCACCAAAGATAATGAAATTATATAGTAGATAAATGTCGTTTCGAATTAACCCTGATTTATTAAAGAAATATCAAGTTCAAGCTTAAACAAATTTCTTCTGTTACAGTCTTTGTAAAATTTTTTAGGAAAAACCCTTAAACCATCTAAATCATTAGTTTCATCACGATGTGATCATTTTTACAACTATTTTTTGGAGTACTTCCAAAAAAGTGTCATTTGGTAGAGCGTTTAAATAAATTACTCTACTAAAAATATGCTCTTTCTAATGGATGGCAAAATTATTCCTCTAAAAAGGATGGTTGGACTAAGATTCATCATTGAGATATCCTCACTCTAAATTTCTGCTTTCTGACATCATTTTTCTTCTCAAAAATTTTCTCTAAGAATCACTACGCAAGTTCTGAATTGATTTGGTATCAGAGAATTTGCTTGGCCATTCCATACAGGTGACATTTGATTTTCGGAACAACTCGGAGCCCAACCAAGAAGTGTGATTTGGTTCGTTTTCTTTGTTGATATGTAAGTCATTTTATGTGACATGTTTTCTTTCGCATATGGCAGCTTAACATACTGCAAAATATATCTGTACTCGGCACAGCTCGGTTTTGGCTGGTTTGAATGGCGAGTCACACTGACTCCAATGCGCCGTTTTGATACCACAACTCGTGACTAAACCAGTAAAACGTATGAGTAGAAGAGTGAGCAGTTCGGAAACTGGTGCAGATTCCAAACCACGCTATATACGTACATATATGTATACATCCAGTTGAATTTATATATTTAAGCAGCCTCTCAGCCCTGACACCTTTTTGTGGAGAGACGCTGTCGAAGAAAGGTTTTCCAAGGAATTTTATTCTGCCTTGGTAGTGCGGAAGGACACTCGCATAGCAGTTGCTCCACCGTCTCCTGCTTACCAGGAAGGTTTCAGCTGCGGCACAAGCTGCGATTTTGGTCCAATCCCAATCGGGCGGCGCGTGTACCTACCAATGGTCCAATGTCTTGTGAAAATCGCAGTTAAGCGCGAAATGTCTCTTTTGTCCATCTTCAGAATAGAATTAAGATCGAATCTCTTTGTATGAAGACTATAGGCTCCCTGCAGGTCTGCAACCGCCTCTATCTGTTTTTTAGCCTCGTCGAGCCAGTGTCGAGCTATTCGACCCTTAATGCAACCCAGCGACGCAAGAACCTCCTCCGCCTCTGCGATATCAAGCGCCGAGCTCTGCCTGGCCAGCTCATCAGCCATTTTGTTGCCGTTGTTATCGCGGTGCCCCTGAGCCCACTCTGAAAAAAAAAACGTTGTAAATCTAAAGACTTTCGCTGTTGAATCAACTACTCTCCGCAGTTGAAATGTGCCCAACAACTAGGGTTGCCAGATACCTTTCCCGAAAAAATCAGTACATTGCCTTCCAAAAAAAAAAAACCAACAATATATGCGGAGAAAATCATCTTTATTACTGGCATTTTGTTTTTGTTTCCGTATCGTTAACTTTCAATCATGTTTCTATGACTTTTAACGTTCGCGTTGCTTCCTTCTTCCTAATTGTTTCATGGTTATGCCGTGGTTATGCTTACGAGCAAAACACCGATGAAATTCGGACACATTTTCGTCATCGGTGAGAGGTGGTTACGCTGAAATCGATAATTAGAGCGCACATATACAACATAACACATTATTACCCCGAAACCTGGGCGTGCTGGGTGCTTGTTTCACCCAGAAAATTTGATCGATGTGAGAGTCCGAAAATTCTCTCACTCGTCGGAGTGCACAACGGCAATTACACGTTGCTCGTCTAGTATTGTCCTAAGCATAACCACGGAATTACAAACGTCAAATGAAAACAGTTGGAAAATTAAGAACAGTGTCGGCTAAAATCAGTACAAATCAGTACAAAATCCAAAAAATCAGTATTTCTTAAGGTTTTTAAAACCATCAGTACGGAGCACGAAAAATCAGTATTGTACTGATCAAATCAGTACGTCTGGCAACCCTACCAACAACGCCCCGTTGTTGTTTCAAAGGTGCGAGCGTTGTTGATTTCAGTCAATAACGGAGATTGTTGGAAAAAATTTTCACCTAAAAATAAATTTTTGTTTGCATTTTACTCTTCATCTTCTCTCCGCCCGAGGCCCAACTGCAAATATGTTACCTTCGTTTGTTCTCCTATTCTTCTCCCCTTCTTATCATTCACTGGTTGCTATCTTTATTTCTTATTCTGTTTTTTCTTTTTTATTTTATATTCTCCTCCGGATTCGAACATCAACCTAAAATTCTATCCAATCATCACATAGTGGAATATTCAACATTATATAGAATTATAGGAACCTATTTATACTCCCATTTCCTAAAAAGGAATCCATGAATTATTTGAATCATTGTAAAAACGAAATTTAAAAAAATTTGTTCTCATTATGGTTCCAACAGTCATCAACGCCCGCACATAACCGTGTCAGCTGACACGATCTATCTTATGGGAGTTGCATGTAAACGAAATCTCACCGACGCTGACATAAACGCCCATAGCCGCCCGTATCGCAGAAATCAAAAGAGTTTTGATTTTTCCCATAACAACGTGTCAGCTGATTGCTTTTGCTCAACGCGGTGTTGCCGAACGAACTTTTTTAGCCACTAAAACATTTGAACGGTATTTTTCATTGTATTATTAAACGAAATCAATGCGAGTGTAAAATGTAATGGAATATATCTTTCTTTATAGGAAAAACAGCTTAAGTCTACTTAAGCGAAATATGAGTTATTAGATAATTGTTTATCTCATTTATTGAAAATAATTGTCGTTTATGTATGTATATGTTATTAGTTCACATGAAACCATTTGTAATACGTTTATTTTAGTTTCAAATAAACTTAAAATCGAGATTATCCAGTTATAACTTTTTTCGGAGCATAAATTCGCACAGGATGAAATAAAAAAGTTACATAAATGATGTTATATTTGAAAAATTTAAATGTTTGAATGAAATCATATCCCTGCTACAAAGCAAACGGATAGCGTATTTTTCAAATAAATGAGAAATTAGGCAGTGAAAAGAAAAGAGTAATTTACGATAAATAAAAGTAATTTTTATTTCAAAATTATCCCTTTTTACCATTTTTGAACGGGTCAACGGATAGCGGGTCAACGGGTAGTGAACAACTGATATTTTCCGTCATAAAATCCACACAGGTAAACAAAATTGCGACGAAGGCAGCTTTTAGAAAATTGTTTGTGTAAGCACGAAATAAAAAATGCGTATGGTTATTCTTTTATTTATTGCCAAAAAGTGTATTTTCTTTTACTTATTTTTCACTGTTCAACAAGAAAATTACAAAATGCATCAGAAATGCAACTCTGACTCCTGAGGAGGGACAGGACCACACCACTCAAAAAACTGTTTTTACCCCGCCGTCTTTTGTTAACAATTTTTTATTGCGTTAAAAAATTAAGTTCAAAACGCGTCGATTGACACCCCAGTTCTTGAAAATTTACCAATTTTCACCATGTCACCTAAACTAGATAATTACCAAAACTTTGAATACAAAATCGCGCATATTTTTATTAAAAATTTTCGCCTACGTCTTTTTTTCTGAAAGAAAACAATATATTTAGAAATTTAAATCGAGAATAAATATCGGTACTAAGTTTGGGTATTTCATGCAAAATTTTGGTGTCTTCCCATTATTTCAAATACGGCAACACTCACACGGCTGTTCAAAATAGAAAACAGCTGATTTTTGTGTTGGCATGC
Source organism: Urophora cardui (assembly GCA_960531455.1). Taxonomy (NCBI): domain Eukaryota; kingdom Metazoa; phylum Arthropoda; class Insecta; order Diptera; family Tephritidae; genus Urophora; species Urophora cardui. Next base: position 143,632,548 of record OY482672.1, read on the forward strand.
GGGCATGAAATTCGTTCAACTCGTTATGTTTACGGGTACTCGATTCGTTCAGTCGACTCGTTGATGACTGTCGGCACCCTTAGTTTTGTTTACAACGGAAACTGTTGGGTCAAATACCTTTGCCTTTAAATCAACAACGGGGAGAAAATTGTTGCTAAAAATAAACTTTTGTTTGGATTTTTCTCTTCATCTTCTCTCCATCATTATTTTTTTTGTTGGTTTTCTCACAAAAAAAGATTTTTTCACAAAAAATTTTTGAAAAGCAAGCAAGTATTTGAATCAACAACGCCCGTTTTTGAATAAATTGTTGGATCAAAAACTTTGCTTTAAAAACAAATACTTTTGCTGTTGAATCAAAGACGGAGATTCACCACTGACCACTGCCGAGAGGTGACCGCTGCTCTTAAAAAACCCAATAATTGGATTTTTACTAATTAGAAAAATTTGTTGGTGTTTTCCTCGGGCCGTGGTTTGAACCAGAGACCTCTGGCATAGCAGGCGAGCACTCTACCCACTGCACCACAGCGGCTTACCCTACATAGATTCTGTAAATATGTACATACATACATATACATAATGTGCGCTACATAAGTTTATTCATTTGCTAAATTATGTGAAAATTTTCCCGGGACAAGTTTTCAGCTGGTCCGTTAGGCACTTACATACATTACAGTACATACATATAATACATATCTGCCAACAAAAAACTACTTTTGTACTTTGCTTTTTAATTCAAACACAAAAAAATCGATGTCCTTCACGAATTCCTTGCAAAAAAAAAAAAAAACAAAAGGTAACACCGCTACGGCCGTTTATGTGAGTTCCCAATAAACACAGACGCGAGGATGATATCGTGGCGAATTCGAGGCGAATTCGCGAAAGCAGACTTTCGCGAATGTAATTTCTCGACCTCGCCTCGAGTTCGCCGCAAGTTCGAGAAAATCAATTTTCGCGATATCATTTTTTATATTTATTTTTAAGTTATTTTGCACTAAAAAATCATTATAGTTCAGCAGATGTTATCGTGGCGAATCCTAGGAGAGTTCGCGAAAGTAGATAAAATCAGTTTATAATCAAATAGATGCGAGTATGTAGAAAAAACAATTCAAAATTGTTTAAATAAGGGGACTTTATTTACTGCTTAAATTTATTTGAAAAGCTTTTGTTATTTCATGAAAGTTAAACTTTCTTTATAAAAATATTTTAAGTGCTTTGTATTATTTTATACGGATTTATCCCATTGCCAGTAAACCAAACTCTGAACTTTTAATTTTTCGAAACGCCATTTACCCAATAAACACAAAAGCGAGGATGATATCGTGGCGAATTCGAGAAGAATCAATTATCGCAATAGCATTTATTAATTTTATTAAATCTTGCTTTACACGAAGAAATTCCCTGTTGGGCTTTAATTTACCATTTAAAACCCTACTCAAGAGATTGAAAAGCTCAGATGATATCGTGGCAAATTCGAGGTGGATTCGCAGAAGCAGATTTTCTAGAATGTTTCGCCAATGGGCATAAATCTCGAATCGCCAACGATCCGAGAATATAAAAATGCGCGAATCGCTAATGAGGGGTGACTCGCCTAGGGCTGGGTCGTCTGGGCAAAAAGTCGATTTTAGACTTTCGACTCGACTTTTATCATTTCGACTATCGAAGTCGATTAGTCGGCTATGATAATCGATTTAAGTCGACTTTTCGACTTTTTTTCTTAATTTTTTTCACGTCCAAACACACGCACATATCGTCGGTCCGGAAAAAGAAAGACGCATGCCAGTAATTTGTCAACTAAAAAAGGCAAAAATATGTCGGGGAAAAGGACGCTTTACAAACAGGGATGCCACTTTTGGGCTTTTCCTACCAAAACTGGTAGGTTTTTTCCTTTTGGTAGGTTGGTAGGACGATTTGAATTTTGGTAGGTTTTTGCCTTCGTTCAACTAACATCACTGATTTTGTACATTTGGTCACTTTGCCACAACACTGTTGAGAAAACGTGTCTTCTCAGTAGAGTTTTGTTACAAAAATCTGCTAAATAGAAACGTTTTCTTCGAGCCTAAAGTACACTTGCCCCCACAGACACAACTGGAGGAGATTGAAAACAGAAAGGCATCTGACATTTTACGCTATATGAAGCAAACAAGGTTGTTCGTCAACATGGTGTGTAATAAAGAGCTCCATGTGGTATCACAACAGGCTATCAGGCCTGCCTAGGTAGTAAAGCTCAAATTAGTTATGCAGTAACAGTATCGTTATAAAACAGCTGATCAACCAACCTTATGGGAAACAATGTATCTGATTAGTGATTCGCTAGTCAGTAACGCTATCGGTAACAACGAAATGAATTTTGGTTTTCAGCCGTAACGCTAACCAGCTGATCGATTGTTTGTTTCAGTTGTTCACTGTCATGACCCAATAATAATAAGGTCGTAGCAATCAAAAGAGAATACGCCATTAGCGTTAATACAAAATATGATAATTTCGCAACCTAAAAAACTAAAAGAAGAAGAGCGACTCTATTTCATGGCCACTTTTATTGGGCTATGATCACTGTTCAGCTGTTTACTGTTACTGCACCAATAATCGACCAAATTAATACCGATACTGTTACTATTATGGAAATAAAGCTACTGCATAACTAATTGAACCCTAAATAGCTCTGTTCAATAACAAAAAATTGTTACGAATTTTTCGTAAAAAATTACAGTTCTCCATATAAAAATGACACTTTTTATGAAAAACTCGTAACAATTTTTTGTTATTGAACAGAGCTAATGTGTTTGCTGTACCAAGTTGGAAACAATGTCCGCTATTTCCCTCGATAAATCTTCTTACGTTTCCTTCGGAATCTGTTGCTTGCCCTCATTATTCCTCAAATGTTATTCCACAAATTGTAAATCCTGATTTCCTCCGCACTTGACGAGCAGTTGCAGCCACTAATATCCAATCCAACCTTGTCCGAATATCATTTAACGCCAACTCAAATTTTTGTTTATCTGGAAACTACTGCTTCCTCCTCCTTTCCTTCACATATTCATCACTCATTCCAAAATTAATTGAAATTTGTACAAATAATATTAAATTTAATACTAAAGCTTTCAAAATCAAAAAAAAAATTTACATTTTTTTTTTATTTTAAGCGGTAAAAAAAAACAAAAGTGTCCGGTTACTGCAGGGTGTCCAGTAAACTGGCATTTACCATAAATGAATTTATTGAATATGGGTAAATCTCACATTAAAAAAAAATTGGTAGGGTCGAAGCCATTTTGGTAGGTTTTTGGTAGGAAGAAAATTTTTTCAGTGGCATCCCTGTTTACAAAACATGTCGACGAAGATAGACGCATTAAAAAATATTTCGACGAACAGAGACGCATTATAAAATATTTCGACGAAGAAAGACGCATTAGCATTATTAACTGCGAAGGAAGACGCATTAGCATTAATATTGACGAAAAAAAAAAAAATCGAATACGTCTTTCTTTATAGTAAAACCAAATATAACGTCTTTCTTCGTTATCAAAAAAAAAAAAATAAAGAGTATTTCTTTGAAAAAAAGAAAGTTTGCGTCTTTCTTCCTCAACAAAACACTTTGCGTCTTTTTTTCTTCTATAGCGACGATATGTATATATGTGTGCAGAACACCTATTTGCGTTGGAGGTCTTCGGCCGCGCTTCAATAAAATAACCCTTAGTCGGCAAAAATCTCTTTCTGGAGAACTTCAATATTATAATTTAATAATAGTTGAAAGTGTTAAATTTAGGTTAAATTCCCACTAGTTTGTAAATTATATCCAATCTGAGCGTCGGAACTTTAACGGCAATTATCTCGGGAACCATAGACCTCCGGAGACTGGGGGCCTTCAGTTTCATGATCCTCCACTACCCTCCCCTACCCCTTAAAGTAATTTTTTTCTAGGCCGAATATGGTCTCCTAAAATGTCCCCTCTGCCCCCTGAAAAGGATATTTTTATCAGTGCGCGCTCGACCAATGGAAATCCGGCCCATATTGACTTACCTTTTTAGGGAAATCCTCCATGGCGGTCAACTTTTTTTGAACTGCAATATCCAATTTTATGAACACATACGATATGGCTTCGCATCGAAACATTTTTTTGCAACTACGAACGGCGAATGCATTTTTTGTGAGGAGCTTTTTCATGGCAGAAATACACTGAAGAGGCGACCGCTATTTCTAAAAACCCAATAATTGGGTTTTAATTAATTAGAAAATTTTTTTTGGTGTTTGCACGGCCTGGGGTTAGATCCGAGACCTCTGGTATAGCAGGCAAGCACTCTACCCACTGCACCACAGCGGCCATGTTAATAAGAGCCGTGTTTTTATTTTAAGCGCATATACATCTGCGCTTAAACTTTGTATGGACTGCTAAGCGCAGATAGAGATGTGCGTTTCGAGATCCATACAAAACTTAAGCGCAGATGTATATGAGTTTAAATAAAAAATACACTCGCGCGTTTATAACTCTGACGAGTTTTTCACCCAATTGGAGGCGTGCTCCTTATCTTTTGTTTTTCCTACAAATTAAGTGGACCTACAGTGCCGGCTCCGAAGGGCGAATGCATGTTTTTTTGGTTTTCTTGCTGTAATTTGAAGTTTTTTTCTGTGAGAAGCTTGTTTTCTATATATATTAGTTCTGACAATATTATACCGCCAATATATATAGTCAAAAATTCGATTAGTCGAGCCAATTAATCGATTTCCGACTAACTTTCACACACAACAATCGATTGTAGAAGTCGATTTTTTTTTAGCAAAAAGTCGATAATCGATTAAAGTCGAAGTCGATTTATCCAGCCCTAGACTCGCCTGGGAATTCGGATTCGCCGATCTATCGTCGCGAACTATCGCCGCGATCATATAATCAGAGAAGCGAATTCGTCTCGAATTCGAGGCGAATCCGTTGTGTTTATTGGGTTCTTATGTATATTTTTTCTCCATACATTTGTCGGTATTTTCTTTGCCTATTCTCTTGCCTGACGCCAGGGGTCGTCCGTCTTTGTGCGTAACGAAATTGAAAGAAATAAATCAAATCATTTTGAAATTTATTCGCACTTAAGTGCGTTTGATTTCTATGGACGAGGAACGGCGAAAACGACGACAGTGCGTTCACGTTGCCTTCCTTTCTTCTCTCTTTATTAAACTTCGCCGCTAGAGCTCGTCCATAGCCTTTGGCTTGCCAGTTTGGAATTCACAAACAGCTGCTTAGTCAGCCACTCAGGCAGCAAAGTGAAGGGAAGTGAAGTGAACTGAATCGAAACGAACCAGTCGGTAAGTCGTGCCGTTCGCCGCGCTGGCAACACGGTGAGCTGGTGCCACACAGTGGGGCAGCAGCAAAGACAGCAGTAGGAATAACTAGCAACTCCTGCGTGACAAAGCTGCAAAAGATGAATTAACAATGCAACAACAACAGCAACAATACAAAAAAAAACTGGCAAGGATGATGATGATTTTGCGCTTAAAACGCCTTATTTTGGTTTCTTTTCTTTTTATTTTTGTTTTCTTTTTTTTATTTTTGTTTTATTTTTTTTATTTTTGGTTTTATTTTTTTTTATCTTTGTTTTATTTTTTTTTCTTTTTCTTTTTATTTTATTTTTTTTTTCATATTCAGCGCATGTGTTTGCTCTTTGTGTTAGATTGTATGTATGGCTCTGTTTAATCAGAAACTGTCTGCTACGCTCCTTGAGCACGCTTCTCTCGGTATGTTAAGCCTACCGTTAACAACTGATGAAGCGCCTATCTCCAATAACGGGTCTGTTTCTCTCGGTGTGCTGGACACATCGTCAAAAATCGATGAAGCAGTTGACTTTGTTACTAAATCCTGTAACGCTGCTTTCAAGAGTGCCTGCCCGGAGGTCATAGTTCGGGGTAAAAAGAAACCTTATTGGTGGAACCCGGAGATCTCCAAGCTTCGGCTTAACAGCAGAAAACTCTTCAACCAGGCGAAAACAACTGGCAACTGGCAAGCCTACAAGGATGCCTTAAAAATTTTCAAGAAGTCGATCCAAAGAGCTAAAAGAGACTCATGGAAAAACTTCGCTAGCGACATAGAAGAAATCTCTGAGGCCAATCGTCTACGAAAGGTCCTCTCTACTAACCCAGTTCCCCCAAGCTGTATCCGAATGCAAAATGGGGACTGGGCCACATCTAGTACTGATATTCTGAACACCCTGGTCACCACACACTTCCCAGGGTGAACCTCGGAACCTTATAGAACCTACTCTAACCCCAGGACATCTAATGACCTGGAGCACATAATTACTAACAGAAGGGTAAAATGGGCAATTAAATCCTTCAAACCCTTCAAATCTCCGGGAATAGATGGGATATTTCCTGCTGAATTACAGGCAGCAAGTGATACTCTAATCCCTCTACTTGTTCCTATCTATAAAGCCTGCCTCAACCTGTCATACATTCCTCTAGAATGGACTAAGGCGAAGGTGATCTTTATTCCTAAAGGGGGCAGAGCCTCCTACAGCAGCTCAAAGGATTTCAGGCCGATAAGCCTGACCTCTTTTCTACTCAAAGTTCTTGAGAGATTGCTGGATGTCTATATCAGGCTCCGTGCGAATACTCTATCTCCTTTTCAACACGCTTATTCCAAAGGCAAGTCCGTAGAGACTGCTCTACACGCTATCACTTCCAAGATAGAAAAGGGGCTAGCCTTTAAGGAATTCACACTGGGCATCTTTCTCGACATAGAAGGAGCTTTCAACAATGTTCTACCGGGAGCCGTTACCACCGCCCTACGGTACTTGGAGGTAGAGGAGGCTCTCGTGAGGTTTGTCGAACTTCTTCTTAGTAGAAGAGCCATTATTTCTGAAATGGGTAATTCATCGATAACTAGGTATGCCAACAGGGGAACACCCCAGGGTGGAGTTTTGTCTCCTCTGCTTTGGAACCTAACGGTGAACACCCTGCTCTCTAAACTTCAGCACACGGGCTGCCAGGTCATTGCGTACGCCGATGACATCGCCCTGACAGCGACTGACAAGCATATACCGGTGCTGAGCGACCTTTTGCAAAATGCACTCAACATTGTAAAAACCTGGTCTCTGAAATGCGGGCTCAGTGTCAGCTCTGAGAAAACGGAAATGGTTCTGTTCACCCGCAAACATAAGATACCTGAATTCAAACCTCCGTCCATAAATGGGAAGGAGATTAAACTCTCTACCGAGGTTAAATACCTTGGTGTTATTCTAGACAGAAAACTAAACTGGAAACGGAACGTAGAAGTACGATCCCAAAAAGCCATGTTAGCACTTTACGCATGTAAATCAGCGATAGGCAAGAGATGGGGACTTAACCCCCAAATCGTCCATTGGCTGTACACAGCGGTAGTGCGACCTATTCTCTTCTATGCAGTCACCATATGGTGGCCAGCACTGGAACTCGAAACCAATAAGAGCAAATTAACTAGAGTGCAGCGAATGGCTTCCATGCTTATTAGCGGAGCCCTTCCCTCCACCCCAACTAAAGCTCTCGAAACCATCCTATTTCTTCTCCCCACGGATATACAGGGGAAACTCATTGCCAGCTGCAACGCGGCAAGGCTCAATGCAACCGAACCCTGGAGGGACACCAGATTCGGGCACGCTCAAATTCTTAGTAACATCCCTGCCAATTTTCTAAAGCTGGACTATGCAATACCAGCCTTTTGTTGGGATAACAAATTCTCCACAAGAATCCCGGAGAGGAGCGAGTGGAAGAACTTAGGGGATCCCGACCCTAATACACTGCACCTTTACACGGACGGCTCTAAATTGAACAATAGAGTTGGAAGTGGGTTTTTCTGCGAAAAGCTTCATCTGAAAGTAAGTTTGCGCCTACCTGATCACTGCAGCGTCTATCAGGCTGAGCTCATAGCCATATGGGAAGCAGCTCGTCGCCTGACAGATCTGCCAGACATAAATTCTATCAAAATCTTCTCTGACAGCCAAGCTGCCATAAAATCCTTACAGAGTAACAATACTACATCTATAGTTGCAATGAAATGTAGGGAGTCTTTGCACAAACTAGCCGAAAGGTGCGACCTGAACGTCATTTGGGTTCCAGGCCATAGCAACGTTCGGGGCAACTGCATTGCAGATGAGTTAGCAAGGGAAGGCAAAAGCTTGCAGGATATCACATCTGCGACATGGGTTGGCCCCCCGCTTAACTCATGCAAGCACTGGTTGAGGTCTCGCTCCATTGAACAGGCTAACGCTAGATGGGCCAAGGAGTCAACTTGTGTGATTTCTAGGCAAATCTGGCCTAGACTGGATGAGGCTAGGTCTGTATCGGTGCTGCATCTGAATCGGCTCTCTATAGGTCCGCTGGTGGGACTTCTAACAGGCCATTGTCTTATGGACACTCACGCCTCTCGCATGGGCCTATATAAAAACGACTTCTGCCGCAGCTGTAGGGACGTGGAGGAAATAGAGAGTGTTGAGCACTATCTATGCCACTGCCCCGCACTGTCGCTATCCAGGTACCGCTTCCTCCATAAACACTTTTTCGAGTGCCTGGCGGAGATGGAAAATGCAAGGACACTAGATTTTCTGCGCTTCATGAAACAAACGCGCTGGTTTAGCTTCACGGGCATCTAATCTTATCATACTTTTGAATCTAATTTTTCCGGAAAGGTTTGTAAATAGGGATAAGGAAGCTAGGGCTCCCGTGTGGTATCACAATGGGCCACCTCGGCCTAAGTGTGTCCCCGCTTTCATGAATTGCGGAGACAGCCACCTCAACCTAACCTAACCTAACCTAGATTGTATGTATCAGGCGCGGATCCAGGATTTCGGCAAGGGGGGGGTTTTGAAAATTTCTTTTTTTGGAAGATGTTTTTTAAGGGCAGACGCTGCACATAAGTAGATTTTACGAATTTATGCGGCCAAAATTGAAAATTTTAAAATTGGTGCAAATACAAAATCCAAAATCGCTCTGCGTTTATAATAGACCGGGCGATAAAAAACCGGTCTTCTCGGCTTTTATACACAACGGGGGTGTCTCTGCCGCTAGTCGAAACTTATTATTGTCCCACTTTTTCGATTTTTTATTTTTTACGTATTTTAAGTAAACCATTTTTAAACGTCAATATTTTCAGTTTTAAGAGAGTTATCAAAGTAAACATCATGGATTCGAGTTCTTCAGGTAAATATCATTATTTATTGAAGAAATCGTCAACCTAGCATAATAAAAGACCCACCATTTTGAAGCTTTTAAGCATATTGGCCTTTCTTGAAAAAATATTGTTAATTTTTTAATTCAAAAGCATTTTAGTTATATTATCGCCTCCCGTCAATTTCTCTACGGAAAAATGCAAAGCCAGAAATTATCAACAATGGGTCGTATTAATAAAAACGAAGCAAATACTTTTACTCAAGATTTTAGAAATTTGACATCAATTTGTATGAACCAAATTTCAAAATTTGAGTAAAAGGTCTCAAATTTTAAGTAAAAGCAAATGCTCAGCTTTTATTAATATGACCGAGTGGATTAAAAATTGGCCTATTTGGAAAATTACCTGCTTTCGTATTTTTAGTATTTCCAATTTTTCAAAGTCAAGGAAATACTTATCATAAAAAGGGGCTAGGAATCCTAAAGCTACATTTTTTAGAAGAGTTTTGAGTATGCAATTTTGCAGCTCATTCAATTTTAATATAATAATATGCAACATTCAACTTTTTGAAAATTTTCATTGGCTTTTCGGAAATTTTAATTGGAACGGTCTCACCCTACACCCTACAGAAAAAAACTTATAAAATCGACGGAATTTTTCACAGCATTGAGAATTTAATTTTTTACACTAAAATTGGTTGGCTACATAACAGTACACTTAGAAATCTCCTCAAAATCTTCTATAAATTATGGCCTTGCTTTGAAATTTTTAATCCACTTTCAGAAATGTCTACGATTTTTCAGATTTTTTCCATAAGCTCAGAAATCCCGCTTAAAACGATTTTTATTGAAAAATTTTCTATATTTTTAAATTAAAATAAAAAAGTAAAATTTTCGACAGAACTCTTTGAAATAAATTTAAAAACTTTGGCGTATGATTTTTTTTTTTTTGAGTCACTCTATATATTTTTCAATAAAATCGACTTTTAACTCAAATGATTAAAAATTTTGCATTAAACAAGCAATTTGGAATAGATGTAGACAATAAAATATTTTTGGCCGCATAAAACTTGAAAATCTAGCTATGTGCGCTGGTGAAAATATGGACTAATACCACCTACTATTATTATTCTATATACTAGTTGCGCCATTTCCCGCACCTTAAAAACACCAAATTCAAAACACTCCAAATTAACAATATGTATGTCATCACATAAAGTGCAGGAGATTTCAATTGAAGTTCTAAATAACATGTATAACGTATGTATGTATATTTTTGCATTGGTACGTGGGAATGGTATTGGTGGCAAATTGATCCTCAATTTCACTTACCCTTGCATTTAAAGCCAAAATAAATAAGAATATATGTATGTAGTACTTTTTGGTTATATTTATATTTTTAACAGAATTTTTACTTTATTGAAGTTCTTGTGTTTATATACTCAAATTTTTAAAAGATTAATTTAAACAAGAATTGCGAAATGCCTCTGAAAAAGGCAATTTCTCCAACGATTCAGACATTTCTAACCAAATTAATTCTGCACAATCCCGATAAAAGTAGGGATAAGAAAGAAAAGAAAATAAATTTGCGATTTGGCAATTTGCGAATAGCATTTGACAAATTTGATTTTATGCGCGTGCGTCCAAAGGTACCTACATGAACCTTTTCGCATGTAGGTACATATTTTGGATGTTATGTGGTCCAAACATTGCTTTTGGAATTATAGAGTTTTCCTTGATCAGTTTGGGAAATTTTGGCGCAGAATCTATAAAGGCATTAATTTGGGATCTATGATAAACCACAAGGGGGGTTTGAACCCCCAAAACCCCCCCCGTGGATCCGCCACTGGTATGTATGTATGTAAAAAAGCACCAAGAACTGGATCGCTTCGTTTTGAATGTAAAGCTGCGCTAAATATGGTTCGCTTGATTTCAGTTTAGGTTTTTTTTCCTTTCATTTTTTAGGGAGGCGATTATAGCGCATATTTTTATTTCATTTCCTTTGTGTGTTGGCATTTCTATGTGTGCTTTGAAATCGCTTTATAATACTTACTTTGCTATATGTACATACATACATACATATGTATCCTTCACTGTCTTACTGCCAACCTCCCCTTTTTTGGCTTTGTTCGGCTTATGTCGGATTCCCTGCTTTTTTGAGTTGGGCGTCTGCCACATTTTTTTTTCTTTTTGGTTTGAATTGCTAAATTGTGCTACTTTTGTTTCAAATTAAACCCTTGAGGGTTGTGCGGTCGAATTGGTCGGTCGATGGTGGTGATTCTTCTCCTTTAAGCCTTTGATATTCATTAAACATGTACAGATATACCTACACATGTATGTATATATGTAGCTATTTACTTAGGTATGTGCTTTGGCGCATATGCTTTACATACACATCTCTTTAATTTTGATTTGGGTTCTTTTTTGAGGTTTTTATCGCTTAACATGGGACATGTAGAAATGTGTAGCCAAATATGTATGGCCATGTGCCATCCTAATCACTTACGAAACTTTTTACTTATAAAATGTACATATGTAGATATGTACATATGTTTGTACGTCTGCAATTGGGTCGTTGTGTTTTAATTTGCTATGGGACAAAACTAAAGAAAACATCGAAGTGGGTTGTGCAAAACTTTCAATTCCCAGCGGCTGCTTTTGATGAAATCTTACCCTTTGTATTGTAGTACAATGCAATAGTTTTTGTGATGTACAAATGTATGTAGATATTTTACCAAGCTTATACATTCATACTCATAGTCGAGTTAGTCGAGAACGTAAACCCGTGTACCGTGTCAGCTGATCCAACCTATTTAATGGGATTTGTATGTAACCGATTATTCAACGACAGACGACGCAGAAGCCCGTACCGCAGAAATCAAAATAATTTTGATTTTTTACGTAAAAACGTGTCAGCTGATCGCTCGCATGGTTGCAAGGTAGAAGGGTTGCCAGTTGAACATTTTTAGTTATTAAGTATTTAAACAGTAATTTTCACAGCATTATACATCTAACTCAACAAGATTGTAAAATGTTATCGAATATACATAAATGTGTTCACATGGAAAAAATAGTATGTCTACTTAAACGAACCATTTATTATTACCTTAATTTTTAAAAAGAAAGGAAAGAAAACGTTTATAATTTTTTTTTAAATCCCAAACAAAATGTAAATATATATATGTATATAAATTAATAACAAGATAATAGCTTTGTTCAACAACTTTACTTGCAAGTACTTGCAAAAAGAGCGTCAATGTCAAATTAAGAGTAAAAACGAGAAAAAGAGAAAATTATCAGCTGATACGCTGTTTTGACAATTTGATTTTTAGGTTAGGTTTTAATTGAAATTTTTGAAATTGGAAATGAATGGAAATAACTGAATTAGGAAAACAAAATTCTACTTTGGCTATTCCACAACATCATCAAGATTCGTTTTTGCGCTAACTTATTTAGTACACAATTAGAAATTTGCGTTTAAAATGTTTGTATATTTCCAATTGAAATTTTTGTGATGATATATTTTTGACACTTCTATTTTTTTAAAGCTGCTAGTAGTTGCAAGTGAAAATTTTACTTGCAGCGTTTATCAACTCTCTCGAGGTCTTACTCTCTCAATTTGGCTCTCTTTTGCGAATTTTTTGGTTATTGAACATAAATTCGTAACTATTCGTAAAAATATGTAAAAATTTTGAGATATTGAACACTCCTAATAAATGAAGATATTACTGAAAATTAAAGCAAAAATTGTATTTATCGACAATGGTGGCTGTATTTTCTTAATTGATAACTCTTGGTGGTCTTCTTCTGCATTTGTTCTACATTAAAAAGTTATAAATTGCCACAATAAATCTGAGTTTCTGTAACAAAATCAATTAAAGTGATGTCACACTAATACGATCCACACTTTGTCACCACCTAAATATACTAGAAAAGATATGAGTTACAGAAACTCAGTACAGATTTCTTAATTAAACACAGATTTTTGTGAGAATCTTGTTGCTTCCCAATATAATTTTTTCTGACTGTGTTTTTTTGTTATTTTATGTTTTAGCTCTTGATAACTATCACCAAGGTGTGATGGAAATATATTGGGCAGCAACAAAATTACAAGAAAAATGTGTTTTAATTACCAACTAACACTGCTATTCCGAGCGTTACCGGAAAATTACTTTACTGGTAATTTATGTTGCTGAAAATTGTTACCATCTTTTCAATTGGTATTCTGGCACAAATGGTAACACTGTCAAACAGGGCCGTGCGCACGGGGGGGTTTTGGGGGTTAAACCCTCCCCCCCCATGACCAAATCTAAGTTGCAATGATTTTGCAAAAATTTTCAAAATACAGTTTATAAATTTTGCATTGAATTTTGACTCAAGAAGAATTGGTAAAAGTTGCAAATACGTAAGTTCGGCACTTTGAATTGCACTTGGAGCTTTCCGAAATTACAAAGTTGTGTAGCATATGTTCGTTTGGCATTTTTAAAAAAATTGTACTGATAACAAAAAATGTTCATTTTGTGAAAACAGTGAGCAGTTTCAATTAACAAGTACTGTAAACAGTACACGGAAAGAAATTTGTATACTTGAATCAAGAAAAATGCTTTCTTGAACTCAATTTAGAAAATTTTTAGGGAAATAAGAAAAATTGACTTAATTATTACTGGAAATAAGAAATTGAGTTTTCCAAAAATGAGACAATTATTTTCTTATTCAAGAACACTAACAAAATCTATAGAAAAAAAATGTTGAAAAAAAAAATGTTTAAATAAATAAGAACATCTTTTCTTAAATTTACTTAAATGAAGAAAATCTTTTTGCTAATATCAAGAAGAATTTAAGAAAATTGTGTTTCGACGAATTGGAACAACAAAATACAGCGAAAAAAAATGTAAAATGAATAAGAAAACGTTTTCTTGAGCGAAGTAAAATTTTTCTTGCTGAATTTGCATTTCCAAAGTTACATGTATTTTTTTTCACTTGCCATCCGCTTTGCACATTTCTAAATATTTTTGCAATTCTCAGATTGTTAGTGAAGCATTTGGTATAAGGAGTTCACTATTTGCATCATCATTTATATTAAAGAAAATGTTGTCATTTCAATAAACAAGTCCTAGGAAAATACTAGTTGACTAATTATGGTTTTCTAATCCCTCATGATTAGTTTTCATTTTCCTTATTTTTTACGTTTTTAATATTTTTAGAAAATATTTGCTTAATTTAATATTTAATATTTCCTTATGCCTCAGACACACATGTGGTATGAATATTAGAATATCAATATTATGATTTGGCTATGCTATGAAAATTTTCAATTAAACTACAATATGAGGGTGACACATATGTGGTATAGATCGAAATATTATTACTATACTACGATGTGTGTCTCTCGCATTACTTACTTAAGCTCGTATAAGAAAAGTTTTACTTGCAACAAAAAAATAATTTCTTAATTTATTTCAAAAAACAAGAAAAAACACTTACCCTAAGTAAATTATTTCTTATTTATTTAAAATTCAATTTCACTTGAAGCAGGAAAATTTTTACTTATTTATTTAAAATCCAATTTTCTTGGATTTTCTTGATATTAAGAAATTATTTTCTAAGTCAATGGAAATTATTTTCTAATCAAGTCTAATTTTTCTTGTCTCGGCATTGATTCTAGTAAAAAATTCTTTCCGTGTACTATTCAGGACCTGGTGAACTAGGTTTTGATGAATCATAATAGGGGTATTCGCTATCCCTAGCAAGATAGCACGGATTGCAAATATCCTAGACCAAAATATGCTACACATCGAGAGCACCCCATTGCACAGTCGTAGGAAATTTTAAGAAGCAGCTTTTCTTTTTAGCCAAAGGGACGCGTTCATCACTCACTGTTTAATAAATAAATCATTTTATTTTAGTAAATTTAATAAATACACATAAAAAATAACATTTTAAGCAAAATTCGAATGATCAAATTGAAATTGAAATTAGCAATTGGCAAATGTCAGCTGACGCAGGGTCGCAATTAATTTCCTACACTTCATAGCAAATAAATATACATAGGTTTTGGTGTAGCATATTTTTGAGGTCTAGCATATTTTTGTGCGCCTGTATTTTGTTGTTGTGTGTTATAAAACTTTGCAATCCGTGCAATCCGTGCTACGTGCTAGGGTTATGCTATGGATAGCGAATACCCCTAATGCGTTTCAGAAAAGTTAGAGAACATTTAAATTTATGGTGTATGGGTCTGGATATCTGTTTCAGCAAATATGTTTATCTTAGCGAAAAATGTATGCGAATGCAAACCAAAATTAAAACCCCCCCAAGGCTAATTCCTGCGCACGGCCCTGCTGTCAAAGCATTTCCATACGAACGGAATGGGATCGGGCTGAAATGGTAACAAATTGTTACCACGTACTGAGGTGGTAACTTAATTTTCTGCTGCCAGAATACGAAAAGAGTGTTTAAAGTACCAGATTCTTTATTTCACCAGTAAAGTAAATTATGTTACCACACCGGAATAAGGCCGTAAGCCGTAAAAAAGTAACTAAATTAATAAAAAAAAAGTCGTCAACGACAACTTTAAGAACGATTAAATTAGTATTTTCTTGTCATTTGGCAAATAATGCACAGTTGTGTATTGAAGAGTAATCCGCATAACACTTTGAAGATTAGTAAAAATCTTGTTTTCAAAAATGACTAAATGGCAACCCTGCCAAAATGTAAACAAACTATATATACATATGTAAATATGTGTCAGTAATACAGCTGATTGCTCCGTTGCCCCACGGGCTCAAAAAATCCTAAAAATTGCATACGGGCGTTTGCGTCAGCGGGCGGACCACACGTTCTTGACTAACTGGGCTATTAGTCACTGTCAAACGACATACTGTCAACTTTTGTAAGCGCTTTACTCGTCCTAATAATATCCACATAGTACATACATATATGGCTTGTAATTTAAATTAACCCAGCACACATTCTCGGAGCGCTCATAGTTTTCATATAACATATGTAATTAAGTATATATATATATTACAATGGCACTGATATAACTCTGACGAGTTTTTAGCCCGAGCATCTCTTTCCAATTGAAGGCCTGCTCCTTAATTTTTGTTTTTCCTACTAATTGGGTGGACCTACAGTTTTATTCCAGCTCCGAACGGCGAATGCATTTTTTGTTAGAAGCATTTTCATGACAGAAATACCCTCGGAGGATATGGCGCCCACTGCTGAGTGGTGACCGCTATTTCTAAAAAGCCCAATAATTGGGTTCTGATTAATTAGAAATTATTTGTTGGTGTTTGTCCGTATTGGGTTTAGAACCCGAGCAAGAGAGCAATCCACTCTCTACATCACAGCGGCCATAGTTCTCATATAGATAAAAAATTGAAAACAAAATCTTGCGGAAACTTATAGTTTATTAATAATACAGTATTTTTGCGTAGAACATCCTTATGAGTGATGGGCCTTCAGCCGCGCTTTAAAAAAATAACCCTCAGCCGGCAAAATTCCCTGGAAATTCTGTAGTAAAATCTATGGATCGATTCACAGTACTTTTGAGTAGAATAATCTGTTGCATTGGCGGCATTCGGCCGCGCTTTAAAAAAATAACCCGCAGCCTGGAAGAATTCCTTTTCTGGAGTTATATCTGTGTAGCAATCCATAGTAGGTATTTGTGCGTAGTCGCGAGTGTTAAAATTGACAGCAAATAAATTTAAAATCTTATTTCAATAAATGAATGCCAGTTAGCGTGGGTGAGCATGAGGAGGAGAGCTACCGTTACCGTGCTATCTTTTGTGAGTTTGCGAATGTTTGCTGGGAAAAGGTGTCACACATTATACAAATATTTCAACGATTATATTTAATTATAATTAACATATCTAAGAGAAATGAAATTAAAATTGAATCAAAGCAGTTTACCATCCCAGCCTTGCATAACGTACATCTCAACCTCAGCCCAACGATTTTGTGAACGTTTTCAGGTCCAGAAGGCAAAGTACTAGTTTAAGAGTCGTCATAAGCTGACTTACTTTCTGTCGAGCGTTTCAGAGATGTGAATGTAGAATCATGAAAGAAGTATGATATTACATATAAGACGATCTAAAAAAGTAATCATCTCTTTAATAAATTACTCTTAAGAGTTATTGTTGCTGAGCTCTTTTAATTAAAGCTTCCAGCTAGGTTATATACATACCTACATGCCATATGTTGCAACATAATCGATAAAAAGCGATTTTATGGTAGGTATGTTTCCTATAAATTTTAGCTTATCAATTTAAATTCGCATTGCACATAAAATGCAATACAATTAGCGTATCAAGCAGAACAAATTGTTAATATTGTTAGTGCCCTAAATATGTATGTATGTATGTTTACCAGCCCTTAAAAATCGAGAATCTATTTGGTAATTTATTTGTAGTTGCTTTGGAGAAGAAAGCTTTGCCATTACGGAAACCCACAAGGGACCACGTAATATGCTAGTACAGGACCAGTGGCCGGATTCTAGTTTTCGCTATCGCCAAAACTCCATCGCCAAAATTCGCCAAATTGATTTTAGCAACTTTTAGCGATTTTTGCGATTCTATCATAAAAATGCGTGATAAAAAATCGCTAAAAATTGCCTATTTTAGCACATTTTAGCGATGAACAAAATGAACCCGGATAAAAGGAATGAACACTTTTTGACAGTTCAGTTAGCTAAAATTGCGATTCCGATAAATCAGCTAGCGCCAAAAATCGCCATTATTAGCCCAAACTTCTCCAAAATTAGCGACCCGAAAAATTTGTTGTCAAAAAGATTATTTAAGT
This sequence comes from Urophora cardui, assembly GCA_960531455.1. Lineage (NCBI taxonomy): Eukaryota > Metazoa > Arthropoda > Insecta > Diptera > Tephritidae > Urophora > Urophora cardui. Next base: position 143,650,464 of record OY482672.1, read on the forward strand.
TGAAAAGGTAAAAAGTATATTAATTTCCTTTTTAAAATACTTCATCGCATTAATAATATTCATAATTATAGGAAAAATGGAGAATGTTAACTCAAAAAGGATAATAAATGAGCAAAAATACACGGTACTTCCGCAAAAATATTTCTGCATATTTGCTTTGGAAGTCGCAAAATTTCAACGAAAAGTTCTTCTGCAATAGAGAATGGAGCTGTGGACTCCCGCAAAAGTTTTCTTTTACTTTTCAAGCGATTTATTTACTCTCGCTGAGAATATATAGACATGCGACATAAATAACTTCGGAACATACTCATTTTGACCACATATTTTTTATCTTAATACTTATTTAATATAATATTTTCTAATCAATGTAAAATATCCCGCCAAATATGTATAGAAACTTTGACATTTTTCTTCCACTACAAGCAGATCTACAAAGGTAGGCTCGGTGGCGAATTCAGAAACTACTTTTTTTTTATTTACAAAGGTAGAATGTAATGTCAAAATTAAAGCGAATTCACATCATGGCCAATAGGAATGGGCGAGTCCCAGTCGAATTCAGATTTAAACACGTCGAAATATTATTTTTATATTACACTCTACCAATAATAATAAAAAAATACATTGGAAATTTCTGAATTCGCCACCGAGCCTACCTGGTAATTCTGCTTTGACAACAGCGACGCCTGCGGCGGATAAAGGTATTACAATGTTTGTTGGAGATTTTTGGCGATATGCAATCCAGAATCGCATTTTGGAAAAATCGCCTAAAGTCCGGATAATTTTTGGCGATTGCAATTTTGGCGATTTTTAGCGTTTTGGCGATGGCGAAATCTAGAATCCGGGTACAGGTTACGTTGTGACAACTATAGTTAAGCACATAACAGTAAATGTATAGATTATGTACATACATATGTACATACATATGTAGGTATTCACATATACATACATATGTACATATTCCTGTTATAAAAAAGTCCATAAATTTGGTGAGCATAAGCCGAACTAATCCATAAACGTGATTGCTGTGTAAATGTCCTAGACAAACAGGCACACAAAAAAGGACACAGGATGCATACATACAAACATACATAAATGTAAGGTAAGAAAAACAAAAAAAAAAAAGAAACAGCCGGCAGATGAAATGTAATAACAAGCACTTTCGAAAATGCCAAATTTAGAGAGACAGACAACAAATAATGACTATGCGACAACAGCAAAACAAGAAAATAAAACAACAACAACTAAAACAATACCGCGAAATTCTGTAAATTGCAGAAATCCAAGGATGAAATAACAATCTGTAGGGATTTAAAACTTTTATTTGTATTTGCGCGCACACGGAAGAAGGAAATGAAGGGATTGATCAGCCGCCAGGCAATGAAATGGAAAAAATGCAAAAACGCTGAGAATGATAAATAAACTACATATGTATGTATGTATGTACATTTTACAATAGCTCGATATCTATACATGAATGGGGATAAAAAAGCAAAGTACATATTTTAAACCTAGCAAAGTATAACATGAAAACACAAAACACGAATTGGCAATTAATATTTAAGCCAACAGCAAAGCGAAAAAGGTAACAAAAACCGTGTAAACAATCGAATTATGTACTAATAGCCCAGTTAGTCGAGAACGTAAACCCGTGTACCGTGTCAGCTGATCCAACCTATTTAATGGGATTTGTATGTAACCGATTATTCAACGACGTACGACGCAGAAGCCCGTACCGCAGATATCAAAATCATTTTGATTTTTTACGTAAAAACGTGGCAGCTGATAGCTCGCATGGTTGCAAGGTAGAAGGGTTGCCAGTTGAACATTTTTAGTTATTAAATATTTAAACAGTAATTTTCACAGCATTATACAACTAACTCAACAAGATTGTAAAATGTAATCGAATATACATATATGTGTTCACATGGAAAAAATAGTATGTCTGATACGCTGTTTTGACAATTTGATTTTTAGGTTAGGTTGTAATTGAAATTTTTGAAATTGGAAATGAATGGAAATAACTGAATTAGGAAAACAAAATTCTACTTTGGCTATTCCACAACATCATCAAGATTCGTTTTTGCGCTAACTTATTTAGTACACAATTAGAAATTTGCGTTTAAAATGTTTGTATATTTCCAATTGAAATTTTTGTGATCATATATTTTTGACACTTCTATTTTTTTTAAAGCTGCTAGTAGTTGCAAGTGAAAATTTTACTTGCAGCGTTTATCAACTCTCTCGAGGTCTTACTCTTTCAATTTGGCTCCCTTTTGCGAATTTTTTGGGTTATTGAACATAAATTCGTAACTATTCGTAAAAATATGTAAAAATTTTGAGATATTGAACACTCCTAATAAATGAAGATATTACTCAAAATTAAAGCAAAATTGTATTTATCCACAATGGTGGCGGTATTTTCTTAATTGATAACTCTTGGTGGTCTTCTTCTGCAATTTTTCTACATTAAAAATATAAATTGCTACAATAAATCTGAGTTTCTGTAACAAAATCAATTAAAGTGATGTCACACTAATACGATCCACACTTTGTCACCACCTATTTATACTAGAAAAGATATGAGTTACAGTTGGTTACAGAAACTCTGTACAGATTTCTTAATTAAACACAGATTTTTGTGAGAATCTTGTTGCTTCCCAATATATTTTTTTTTATGGATTTTCAATTGTAAATTTAATGTTCTGGCTGTGTTTTTTGTTATTTTATGTTTTAGCCCTTGATAACTATCACCAAGGTGTGATGGAAATATATTGGGCAGCAACAAAATTACAAGAAAAATGTGTTTTAATTACCAACTAAGCAGTAAAAAAGTAACTAAATTAATAAAAAAAAAGTCGTCAACGACAACTTTAAAAACGATTAAATTAGTATTTTCTTGTCATTTGGCAAATAATGCACAGTTGTGTATTGAAGAGTAATCCGCATAGCACTTTGAAGATTACTAAAAATCTTGTTTGCTCAAAAATGACTAAATGGCAACCCTGCCAAAATGTAAACAAACTTTATATATATGTAAATATGTGTGAGTAAAACAGCTGATTGCTACGGGCTCAAAAAATCCTAAAAATTGCATACGGGCGTTTGCGTCAACGAGCGGACCACACGTTCTCGACTAACTGGGCTATAAGTATGGCAGCCATAGCCTTATATGCTATGTATGTACATACATACAATCCATACCTAAATACATATGTATTCCTTGCAACAACATTCCTTTTTTAATTGTCTTGCAAATCTAACATGTTTTCGCATTTTTTTCTTTAAAGAGATAATCGTTCAGTACAAATGTTGTTGGCTATGATCATAAAAAGAAATCAAGGCTCTAAATAGCAACCGTATCGTCCGTCGTGTGATTCCATTACTGAAAAAATCTGCACTCGGCTAATAGCCCAGTTAGTCGAGAACGTGTGGTCCGCTCGCTGACGCAAACGCCCGTATGCAATTTTCAGGATTTTTTGAGCCCGTAGCAATCAGCTGTTTTACTCACACATATTTACATATATACATATATAGTTTGTTTACATTTTGGCAGGGTTGCCATTTAGTCATTTTTGAACAAACAAGATTTTTAGTAATCTTCAAAGTGTTATGCGGACTACACTTCAATACACAACTGTGCATTATTTGCCAAATGACAAGAAAATACATACTAATTTAATCGTTTTTAAAGTTGTCGTTGACGACTTTTTTTTATTAATTTAGTTACTTTTTTATGGCTGAGTTGGTAATTAAAACACATTTTTCTTGTAATTTTGTTGCTGCCCAATATATTTCCATCACACCTTGGTGATAGTTATCAAGGACTAAAACAAAAAAAAAATAACAAAAAACACAGTCAGAACATTAAATTTACAATTGAAAATCCATAAAAAAATTATATTGGGAAGCAACAAGATTCTCACAAAAATCTGTGTTTAATTAAGAAATCTGTACAGAGTTTCTGTAACCAACTGTAACTCATATCTTTTCTAGTATAAATAGGTGGTGACAAAGTGTGGATCGTATTAGTGTGACATCACTTTAATTGATTTTGTTACAGAAACTCAGATTTATTGTAGCAATTTATATTTTTAATGTAGAAAAATTGCAGAAGAAGACCACCAAGAGTTATCAATTAAGAAAATACAGCCACCATTGTGGATAAATACAATTTTTGCTTTAATTTTCAGTAATATCTTCATTTATTAGGAGTGTTCAATATCTCAAAATTTTTACATATTTTTACGAATAGTTACGAATTTATGTTCAATAACCCAAAAAATTCGCAAAAGAGAGCCAAATTGAGAGAGTAAGACCTCGAGAGAGTTGATAAATGCTGCAAGTAAAATTTTCACTTGCAACTACTAGCAGCTTTAAAAAAATAGCAGTGTCAGAAATATATGATCACAAAAATTTCAATTGGAAATATACAAACATTTTAAACGCAAATTTCTAATTGTGTACTAAATAAATTAGCGCAAAAACGAATCTTGATGATGTTGTGGAATAGCCAAAGTAGAATTTTGTTTTCCTAATTCAGTTATTTCCATTCATTTCCAATTTCAAAAATTTCAATTAAAACCTAACCTAAAAATCAAATTGTCAAAACAGCGTATCAGCTGTTTTCTTGCGAATGTTTACGATTTTGTGTTCAATTACTTTGGTTGATAATTTTCTCTTTTTCTCGTTTTTACTCTTAATTTGACATTGACGCTCTTTTTGCAAGTACTTGCAAGTAAAGTTGTTGAACAAAGCTATTATCTTGTTATTAATTTATATATATATATATTTACATTTTGTTTGGGATTTAAAAAAAAAAATTTATAAACGTTTTCTTTCCTTTCTTTTTAAAAATTAAAGTAATAATAAATGGTTCGTTTAAGTAGACATACTATTTTTTCCATGTGAACACATTTATGTATATTCGATAACATTTTACAATCTTGTTGAGTTAGTTGTATAATGCTGTGAAAATTACTGTTTAAATATTTAATAACTAAAAATGTTCAACTGGCAACCCTTCTACCTTGCAACCATGCGAGCGATCAGCTGCCACGTTTTTACGTAACAAATCAAAATGATTTTGATTTCTGCGGTACGGGCTTCTGCGTCGTACGACGTTGAATAATCGGTTACATACAAATCCCATTAAATAGGTTGGATCAGCTGACACGGTACACGGGTTTACGTTCTCGACTAACTGGGCTATAAAGACCGAGTTAACTCAATGTGAGATCGTGCAGGTTTCTACAGCAACATTTCTGATTTCAAGTGGCATAGTATTTTTTTTTTGTTTTCATGTTACCATAAAATATTTTGAAGCAATACGTTTAACGCGCTTTACATTCATTTCTCTGAAAAACTTTCCCAAAAAAAAACAACTGGTATAAAAGCAAGTTAAAATTATACGACCGTTCGTTAAAGTAAAGGAATTGGAAAATGGTGTGTTTATTTGAAGAAATGGCTTAAAATTTTTGTCGATAGATGTCTGGAGGCATTTCGAAACTCAACCCAACACTGTTCGTTAAAGTACGGAATTGGAAAAAATTGTCTAACGAACGGTATTGCGCTGAGTCTTGGCTAGGTTCGATATAGGACAGACATCTATTGACAAAAAATTGAAACCATTTCACTTATTCACAATAGGAAAAATTGGCATAATCAGTAAAGATCTGTTTAATGAGTAACTGGCATACTCTCTAGAAGTCCCTAACATTTTGTATGGAAATTGTCAGCGAAGAGAGCAGAATCCAGTATAAGTGGGCAGCGAAGTGTCCAAAAAAAAACACTCCTATTAATATCTACAGGACTGCCAGACGTCCCGATTTCCCGGTACCTGTTTCGGTGTGATTACATGCCACTATCATGAACACCGTCGGCGGTACCGAAATGACGTTTTCGGCAAATCGGCATTATGACAACCGACGGCGCGCCGAATGTTTCGAAGTTCGGTAAATTGGCATTATGAACACCGAATGAACGAACATTTTGACAGTTTTTCGTGCCGAAATTTGCCGCAAGTAATTGGTTGCGGCGATATTAACAAAATATCAAAAATTATAATAAAAGTTTAAGTAAATTATGTAAATGCATGTATGAAGTTGTAATAAGTAAATACATTATTCAACCGGTCGGCAGAAGCCACAAACTTGTCGTGGGTCCATTGCATTTTCCACCGCGATTGAATTGCCGTTATATGCAAAGAAAAACTTTAGAGAAAAAATTGTGAAATAATGATAAGAAGAGTGATTTACGTGTGTATGTAGGTTTTGGAAATTAAAATATATTTTCACCCAATAATAATAATGCATTTTGTGAAGTTGAAAATTATTGTTTGACTACTATAAAAAAGCAGCTAACGAATTATGAATGTGTATTACCAACAATTTACCATTTCAGTAAAAACTTTCGTCTCAATAAAGACGCGTTCAAATAAATATTGCAGTTGGTGGAAGGTCGGCTTCAGTATAATGCGCCCGCCGTATTTATTTTCAAACCACTAAGAATGTTTCAATGAATCCTTCAGGAAAAGTTCTGTGAATGATAATTTTACTAGTTATAACACTCCCGAATACGCAAAATTACTGTAAATCTCTCCAGATCTAACTCCAGAAAGGGAGTTCTGTCGGCTGAGGGTTACTTTTCAACTAGCGGCGGCCTTCGCAACTTCGCAACTGTGTTATTAATGAATTATAAGTTTCCGCAAGATTTCGTTTGCATTTTAGTGATCTATCGCCAAAAAAAGAAACGAAAAATTCCGGTGCCGGGTACATTGTTATTGAAATTTTCCCCTGTTTTTGTATACAATTTGCTTTTATGTAGTTCAAAATAATTCTATGAAAAACAGAAAAAAGGACAAGGTAAAGATTACTTTCACGCAAAATTAAGACTATTTTTTTTTCAGCCTCTAATTAAATTTACGCTTGTTTACTTAAAGTAAAAGGATTGCTATGATCTCTCAAAAACTTTCTTTCGTTCAGAGAAATCTAGCCATGGGTAATGGCGCAATTTTTTTGGCGCTGATACAATAACTCCAGCGCCACTCGTGGCGCCAACTCACGGTACTGGCGCAATAACACCTTTAGCGCAATTGTCATGGAATAATCGATAAATAACATTTTTTCGCTTGTTACTGTTCACCATCCCCGTTTTATTTCTTTTGGCGCAATTCTGCTTACATATACGAGGGCACAATTAATTTAAATTTTCATAATCATTTGGAAACATATTCCGTATATTTGTGAAAATATGCTGGAAATTAGAGTCACATAGGTCACTATCAAGCATACATAATTGTGACGGTGTCATACGTATACATATACTATGGTGCTGTTATTGGCGTTGTGGTTGCGCCATTTTACACTATCGCTATATTGGTGCTGGTGTTAGAGCACGAAATTGAGTTGGTTTCATATTGCAATATTGAGTTGGCGCAATATTGAGTTGGCGCTATATTGAGTTGGCGCATTTCCCAAATCGGAGTTAGCGCAATAACGCCAGGGTTGGTGTTAGCGCAATTGCGCCGCGCAGCGCAGTGTTACCCATGCCTAGAGAAATCCTTCGCTCCTCTTCCTCTACTAATAAAGCTGCTATCGCAATATTTTATTTTATTATTTAAATAAATTGTTTAGAGTAAAATAAAGTAAAAATGTATTTGGTTTTATCAAAAAGATAAGAAACCTGAGAAAAACCCTGCTCAATTTCGCATCAGCACTTGGTAACGCTGATTCGAACATAGTTCATATAGTTGGCAACACTTAACTTCGAACCGACGGGGTAGCTGATACGATTTTCGACGAGTTCGGCACCGTGGCTTTCGGCGTTTCTGTATTTCGTTCGTGATACTGGCAACAATTTCTAAGTCTGCTTTGACAAAGGAAAGGCACATACATACATACATATATTCACCAACTTTACTCTTCTTCTACTACTACTACTACTATCTACTAGTACTACCGCGCAGCTAAGACTCATCAGCTATTAAGTATGCGAACAAAACTTCCATTATTCAATGCCATAGAGTAGTCAATTCCTAGATCTTGCCACGCGCCATCATAGAAATGCAATAAGTCAGTGTTTTTGTAATTTTATGAATGTCATAAAATGTGCGAAAGCCCCCAAAGTGTCTTTTATTTCTGTATGAAGAGTTGTGTAGCGCCATGCATTCGCTGATTTTGCGTGCATTACCCTGTAAAAAAGTGTGCGACGAGTCTCTAAAAAGATTTGTCCGGGAGCGCTCTCTTTCGGGTACAATTAGTCTACAATTGTTCCCAATTGTACCCGAACGGGTACATATGTATACTAATTGTAGACGAATTGTACCCGAAAGGGTATCAAACGGGTACAATTAGTCGCACAAATGGATGTGTCGCATTTGCTACCTGTTCGGGTACAAACTGGGTACAATTAGTCTCTTCATAGGACATGCTCAAACAAAAGAGAACACTTCAACCCATATAAAGAGATACAAATGGGTAGTAATCGCATGCTCCCTTGCGAGTTGTCCCGGATGTATCCCGGAGTGATCGCATTTTTTGCAGGGTCGCTTCTGTTCGCATATGCGTACCCTGTAAAAAAGTGTGCGACGAGTCTCTAAAAAGATTTGTCCGGGAGCGCTCTCTTTCGGGTACAATTAGTCTACAATTGTTCCAAATTGTACCCGAACGGGTACATATGTATACTAATTGTAGACGAATTGTACCCGAAAGGGTATCAAACGGGTACAATTAGTCGCACAAATGGATGTGTCGCATTTGCTACCTGTTCGGGTACAAAACGGGTACAATTGTGCGCTTTTGCTACCCGTTCGGGTACAAACTGGGTACAATTAGTCTCTTCATAGGACATGCTCAAACAAAAGAGAACACTTCAACCCATATAAAGAGATACAAATGGGTAGTAATCGCATGCTCCCTTGCGAGTTGTCCCGGATGTATCCCGGAGTGATCGCATTTTTTGCAGGGTACGTGCATGCATACATACATACATATGTATGTATGTACATAAATACATGTCAATGCATGCATTGCATTTCACATAAAATTGTAATAAAATACCTACCATACATATAATCGCTCATATACAAAATGCTTATTATCTAGTTGTATTTTGCTATCTCTCCTCGTTGGTCAACAATAGACGCGGACGCGGAGACGGTAACGGCGTCTAAAATTGAGTTCTGTTGACTTTCCTTAAAAGTTGGCCGCCTTTTGTGGGCGCTACAATTACTCGTCCAGTTGGCGCTTCTGCTTCTTCTGTGTGTGCTCCATCAATGGCGCATTCATACCACATACACACAAATGTTTCCTACGTCCCACACACTTGGCTGTCCATTTAAAATACATTGTTGTATGTGCATGTGTGGGCGCGTCAAGCATTTTACGCTTTTGCACAGCTTATTCACTGCAACGAATGTTGCTTGTCCTCGTGCCCTCTCGTCCGCCTCGTTCCTCTAGCCATGCTTTAACGTCGTCATCGTAAAATGAAATGTAAACGCATTTTGTACGTCTGTGACACCGCGTCGACGTGCTTGGAGCTCATAAAGCGAACACACAGATGAATGGCTGGACGGACAGACGATTGGCGGAAAGGACGTGGTGGCGGATGAACGGAGAGACAGACGAGACAAACGATTGGAGCAATGTGTTATCGCTGTTTATTTGATCGCTGGGCGGTGGTAGCTGATTCTCGCTGCCACAATCACTAATGCCAACATTAAGGCCGGATGGAGGACGCAACGGCGCACAGTGGGGGCACCTCCATACAAACGCGGCCAAAAATAGTAATAATTGAGCTAGAAACTTTAAACTCGGAACTTAAGCTTTCTTGATTGAAGATAGTAAACTGTGAAAATTTGAACAAAATCGGCCCACAAATACACCCCCCTCCCATATAACGGTATTTTTGAAATTTCAATATTTTGTTAACTATTATAGCTAAAATGCTCAATTTTAATAAGAGCACACATTTTTTAAATATAAATAATATACAGTAATCATTTTGGAAAAAGCGCAAAGTATTCCATGGTTTTCAAATTAAAAATATATGCACTTTTGAGCATTTTATAAGCATTCATCATAAAATTTTCCTTCAAAAAAATCACATTTAAAAAAATTTTTATACCACAAATGAAACTATACTTTTCTAAAGGATTTCAGTGTGCTGAATCTGAATCTGAAGTCAGAATTTTCAAATTGGTTCTAGTTTTTGAGATATTCATGTCCAATTAGGCAAAAAAAACACATTTTTGACTATATTCCCTGCTTAATATCTTGTATGTAATATTTTTTTATTCAAAATCAAATACACCGTTAGAAAGCATAAACCATCCCCCTGAATATGGCGTTTAAATTTTTCAGATATCTTTATTAGAATTGGAGAAATTGTTGTTTAAGTTTCATTAACTTGGCAAATTTTCCCCATACAAAATTATTAATACTTTTTGAAGCATACTTTTGGGGATTTTGTATGGGAAAAATGTATGAAAACTTAGAAAAACTCACTCCATAAAAAAGTTCATAAAACAAAAAAGCGCAAACGAATTTTTAAGATTTCTTCACCTGTTTATAAAGCACGTTCACTAGCACCAAATATTAAAAATTTGGAGAGGTCATATTTTGTATTTTTTTTTTTATTTCATGTTGAAATTATCCAATTTTTACACAATTTTTTTTTCTGTTCAAAAAGAAAAAGGCTGCAAAAAAAATGATAACACTGATAAAAAAAATTCTTTCATAATTTGAAAGTGTGAACCATTGCCTACAACACGGTGAACAAACTATTCGATTAGTCGCCTAAGAATAAGATTTTTCATAATGTCAAAAGTAGCCTAATTATTGCGTTTTGAAAAAGGCACTTTTAGTCAAATGGGAAAAAGATTATTTAAGCGAAAAGCGCAGGTGGATTTCAAGAATTAAAATGCAGTTTGATTAAAAATATATCATTTCAAAACATATGAAAAAATTGGGGAGGTCATATTTTTTATTTTTTTTATTTTTTTGTTTAAAGTTGAGCAAAATTTTTTTTTTACGACTTTTTTTGTCAATATTTGAAAGTTCATATAAATCTAAGAGTTACCGCTGGTTACAAAAGGCTTATTGTTTCTAAAAGGCCAAATCAATATCTTTGTAATGATGTATCACTCGATTACATACGTTAATAATTGAATGAGTTACAGCATTTTGTATAAGGTGTAATTGTTGAGAAATAAAAGGACCTATTTTTTGCTCAGTTTTTAACACCCTGTACGGCTAAACAAAACGAGACTCAAAAAATTTTATATAAGCTTTTTTTTTACAAATTGTTATATCTGTCAATCACTTTCAAAAAAATTTGATTTGCTAATACTTTAATTTCGATTTTATTTTTGGCCGCTATCACCCAGTGTGCGGCGTGGCACTGCTGACGGTTATGTTGTTGCTATTAATGTTGTTGTTGCTATATGTATATGTACTTAAACATATTTATATATTATTTTCTTTATTTTCTTTCTTTTTGCGTTTTATTTTCACCATCATTGAGTTACAAGTTTATTGTTTTAATTTTAGTGTTATTGCAGCATTGGCTTGGTTGTAATTCGCTTTATGGCCTCGCGGCAATTTTTATTGAAATAAATTGGTTTTCTTTCTGCAACTGCGACTGCGTTTGCGTTTACGTTTGCGTCTGTTGCACATTGCCAAAATGCAACAATAAACATTAGCGCTCGTTTTACACATAGGCTTTGTTCAGAAACTAGGTTTGAAGCGCAATCTGATTTTGTAGTAGAAGCAGAGCGTTCATAAACGTAAATTTTGCATGAAGCGTCGCTCATCACAATCATCAAAAAAATAATTACTGCCGCTGTTGCGTTTCATACTCTAAGCACATTCGAACCAGCAAGCGACAAGCAGCGAGCTGTCAAAATTAAAATGCACACGTTCTTATGGGCGCACACATTTTAACGCCAGCACGACTTCACGGCAGAAGGGTTGCATTTGTCGCTGCCGCCAATATAGAGCTATTTCTAATTTGACAAGCGACAATGCACATGTACAGGCAGAAACGTATGTATGTATGTGTGCATTTTAAATACGTAGCCATGTTCAACGCCGTCGTCTTTAAAATATTTCAGAGGTTTACTTCAGACGACGTTTGATGCCAAGAAGTTGGTCGACAGATGCTGCTCTGCAGTTGCCGGTTCGAATGTGCTTAGAGTATCATGCTGCGTTTCTGAACATAGCCATAATCTTTGCTAAAAATAGTTAATGTATGTACAAAGTAACTGCTTTAGGCGTTGCCATTTATGTATAAACAAGCATTTATTTATGAACATGCAGTCAATGCCTTTCGCGGGCTATTCACATGACCCCATTTTTTTTCGAAGTAGGTACGTACGAGATGTTGCAAAGATTCGGTTTACACCATGGTATAAGTATACCAGGTAAAACAAACGTCAAGTTTTCGTCGCCATATTAACCACCTGACAATTAAGCAGATTATGACATTTCGTGCTGCCATACTCAATGATAAAAATCCTCCATTAATGGTATTTTTCACTGCTTTGTTTTAAAAATAAATTGTAACCATGGTATTCATAGTAACGAATTTTTTCAATTTGAATTGAAAGAAATTTTTTCAATTTGAAAAAATTACACATCCTGCAGTAAATTTGTTTCACTGCTGAATGATCATTGATGTTTCTTCTGAGTACAATTTTTATTATTATTATTATTTTTTTTTTTTTTTGAAAAAAGCAAACCATTTATATGAAAAATTCAGCAGTCTTTATTTGAAAATACTCACTGATGCCTCCTCAGTCATAGATGAATTTCATCAGTGATTCATAAAAGATTCATTTCGCATTTTTACTTAGCAGAATATCAGTTTAGCCGTACTACAAAGTAGCCCCTTTCCGGTATTCTCGGTGAGTTTTTAATTTAGTTTAGTAGTTACGATCACTTAATTTAGGATTTGTGATCACTCTGGTATATAGTTTGGGGAGGTTTTGGAGATTGATCTATTATAACTCCATATCGTCGCATAAAGTGTAATACCGCGTATCCGCTACCACCCAAATTTTACAGGAGACAGTAAAAACTGTTTTAATTCAAAACGGTTCGGAATTTTGCAAACCCACATCCAAACCAAGGTAGATTTTTGGATTATATTCTTAATTCAAATATCATTTTGGCGAAAAACAGTTAAATGAGCAGTTATTGGCTTACTTATGTATTTATAAGCGGTTTTGCGTCTTTTATTTTGTTCAATAGTGACGTATAGGCGGGATTGCAGGCGTACTTAAAAACTTTTCTTCAATAAAGCAAAGTTATAATCCATTTCGTGTTTATGAAAGTATAATCAACTTTAGTACATTACAGTACAGTTATAAAGCAATAACACCTATTATTCGCGGTATTGGTTCGAAAAATTTCCTTAAAAAACGCGGTTTTGAAACTGTGTCATTATTTGGAATTGCGTTGTGTGAATCTCAAAATTGTTGCATGAATGGATGGGGACGGACGCCAAGAATGTATTTTTGATGAAATCTCATTTTTGGCAAAAATGTCACGCGGTTTTGCACTTTCAACGACGATATGTATGTACACCACCATACCAAGTGGGCATTTCAGTCTATATATGTATGTATGTACATATGTCCAATCCAATTACAAAAAAATATGTACCCTAGATTTTAAAAATATGAGTTGCTTATTTCCGCGGTGCAATAATACCAAATATGGCGACGACACCCTTTATTCGCGGAGAGTGGATGAAGATTTGTGGAGTGAGCGAAGAGGAGCTACCGGAAGTTCCATAAATCTGCTCACTAGTGCCCTTTCTATTTCTGTCCTTTGATTCTTGAAATACCCAAACTTTCACACAAAAATCTACGCATTCAAAAAATAAAAGTCTGGCATCGCTATACTCCAAAACTGACATAAGATCAAACTTCAAAAATCTGCTTTTTAATCAAAAAGACAGCGTCAAAATGACAATGCACATACCTGTATTTTTTATACCATGGGTTTACACTTTTTTACACGATTTATGTACATATCTTTAAGGAAATTTAAAAACGAATTTGAAGCAAAATTGTGACAAGTCTTAGCTACAATCTATACATATTTGTTAAATTCTAAGAAAAAGTCGCTTAAAGCCCGTATTCACACAACTTGATTCGCCAGGCGAAACATCCGGGGAAACATCTCGCTAAATAACCCGTCTCCATGTGGCTGATCGTTATTCAGTTTAACATTTCTCTTTCTTGTTCTTCTTAAGTGTTTGTATGTTTGCTTATTTTTGCGTTTTTGTTTTGTTCTGTGTGAGATTTCGATAGATTTTCGATACAAAATTAGATAAGGCATCGATATATCTACCCATACGTAGAAATAACCGCTAAAAGCCCGTCTCCACATAACTTGTTTCACCAACAAAACATTTAGCAAAACATCTCGCTCAATAACCCGTCTCCACGTGGCTAATCGTGATTCAGTTTGACATTTCACTTTCTTATTCTTCTTAAATGTTTGTATGTTTGCTTATTTTTGCGTCTTTGTTTTGGTCTGTGTGAGATTTCGATAGATTTTCGATACAAAATTAGAGAAGACATCGATATCATCGAGGTTGGCAAGATGATTCAGAATGAAACAGTGTTTCAATCTTCACTCGCTCTCAGAAATTTGTATGGAAATTGGCGAGTTTCGGCACTGGTTTCCGTGTGGAAACAAGATTGAGAGAGAAAATGCAGAAAAAAAGAGCGAAACACGTTATGTGGAGACATGGTATAATGCGAATGGCGTATTCAGTTTTTTGGTCACTACCCAGGGCGCAGCTTAAGATGATTCTTTTCTTTTTTTTATGAATCTTCAAATTCTTGCCCAATACACTTTCTGAAGGCGGACATCGTTAAATCACACGGTAGGCTGCGTTATTAAATGCGCTTTCCAGAAATATGTATATAGCTATCAGGCACGTAGCCAGGGGGGGGAGCTCGGGGGCTCAAGCCCGCCCCCCCCCCCCGAAATTCGAAGGAAGTATTTTTTTTTTGTAATTTCCTCAACTCGCGTCTCGCAAATTCGAATGTCAAGCATGGCGAAAGTGGGTTTGGATTTTCTTGAAGAAATTTAGCTCTTTCAAGCCCTTTTTTCGTGAACCTAGCCCCAACCAAAGTGCGCAAGTTTGAGTCTTGGCAGAAGCAAAAGTAACCTGATGAGTCTTAGAGGGATCTAAGGTGAAACAGCTGTAGTTACATCCATGCTTAAAAAGTTTTTTTCTAGTTTCTAAAAAATAAAAAATTAAATATAACATGTGCCTGTGCTCGTTAAATCAAATAAATCACAATTTTTTCTGCCAACACTAAATTTCTAGATAACAAGTAAGGAAGCCTAAGTTCGAGTGGAATCGAACATTAGATACTCAGCTGTATGCTTTCATTGTTTGTTTGCGTTTGATTGAAACACGGTGTAGGTACTTTATATAAAGCGCGTGCTGCATAAAGTGGGCGTAGCTACGCCCATTTTCAACATTTTTATCAGTCATCCAACTAAGCATATGAATATTATTCTTTGTGCAAAATTTCATTCCTTTATGACTTCTAGTTACAAAGATGTCACGTTACAAATTCCTAAAGCATGTTCCAGAAATATCTTTGTTAAAAAGTAGGCGTGGTCATAAAATGATTTCAATAAATTTTTGCGTGTTTATTAACACAAGTTATAAAAGTGTATAAACCAAGTTTCGTCATAATATCTCAATTATTTGTTGAGTTATGGGCTCTCGTAGATTGCTTTGTCTAAAAAGAGGCGATGCCACACCCATTTTCCAAAATTTTTCTATTTTTTGTTTCCGGTCTATTGTAGAACTCATGCCACAAAATTTCAATGAATTATTTTTATATTTGAAAAAGATATCACTTAAAATGTTTTTATTAGGCCACTTTATAATACCCATATATAAAAGTGGGCGTGGTCGTCAACCGATTTCGCTAAAATTTTGAACATGTATTACTACAAGTAATAAAAGTGTATACACCAAGTTTCGTCATAATATCTCAATTATTTGTCGAGTTATAGGCTAAGAAATCTCGTATATTCCTGCTTCTAAAAGGAGGCGGTGCCAGACTTTATCTCTGCTATAAACCGCACGAAAGAAGTAATACAGTCTTTGCGCGAAATTAGACAATCTGCTAATGATTTCTTCTGGCAAATCTTAGTTTCCGCATCAAAAATCGCTGAAGACTTTTTTGACGGTGAAATCTGTGCTCCAAGAGTGGTATCGCGTCAAAGAAACCGAGCTAACCCGGGAACAACGTCGAGTGAAGAGTATTTCAGAATCGCAACATTCCTGCCATGCATCGACTTATTAATTTAAAATTTAACGCAACGATTTTTAGAAAACGAAGATATTCTACCGAGCTTCCAACTGCTTCTTCCAGGATTCGCTGATGTAAGTAAAGCAGATGAGCTTGAAAACCTGGCGCCATTCTTCGAAGATCACATATCATCAACAGCAGTAAAGGCCGAATATAGGTTGTGGTGTGCGAAAATATCGTCGATTAAAAACGAACCCGAGGTTTTAAAACTATTGGAGTACTGCGATGGAAACTATTTCCGTGGTATAAAAATTCTTCTCACTGCCTTGGCAACTTTGCCCGTGACAACGGCGAGCGTGGAAAGATCATTTTCTACCATGAAAAGAATCAAAACTTTACCTCGGAGTGTAATGGGTCATGAAAGATTGAGTTCACTCGCTATGATCTGCATTCACTGGGATATTGCTGTTGATCCTGACCATGCCATAGACATTTTATCAAAAAACAAATGCAGAAGGCTACTTCTTTGATGAAAAGGTTATTGTAAAAGAAAGTTTTATATGAAATTTTGTACCACATTCCATATGTATATGTATGTATGTGCATAATAAATGTCAATTAAAATAGCTTTTCAGTAATCTTGTACATATGTACAAATTTTTTCCATATTCATTTTCAAAATAATCAACCAATATGAATAACTTTCATTTGACCTATGTATGTACATATATATATGTATGTGGGGGGCGGGGGGAGTGCAATTTGTCCATGATTTCTGTAAGCCCCACCCGAAACGAATTCCTGGCTACGGGCCTGATAGCTATGAAAAATCGAATAATATTTAGATGAGTTCACCAAGTTTAAGTGAAGTAAAGTTGGGTATAAAAGTGCTGACATTATTTAAAATTTTTAAAAATTTTTAGCAATTTTGCTCTTGAAGGCTGTTTTTTTTTTGGGTTATTAGTGATTATTTTATGGGGTTGGATAAACCCACAAATGTAAAAAAAATTCGAAGGTTCGAGACCGTGGATACCGGAAAAAAACGTGGACCCGGATGGCCCCAAAATATTATTGGGCAATATTGGTACCAAATTAAAGGTCTTAACTAGGGCTATGCATTGTTGGCCTATAGGTCTGGTTCCATTTTTATTTGCGCGTGCTTGTGCCTTTGCCTTTGAGATGGCAGCAATATCAATAACAGTAAAAACAACAAAAGCAACAACATTTATTATGTAACCTCTTTTTTGGTATCTGTTTGCTCAATCAAAGTTAAAAATCTACTAAAAAAATGCGCTTCTAGAATTGAGCAGTAAGAATAAATGTTACCCTTGAACTGTGCTACAGTGTAATACTAATTAAGCGGAGCTCCTTTCAAATGTTATAGATAACAAAAAACAAATCACCTACATGCTTAAGAAAGATTTTAAAAACTTTTAGCTAAATTTGCTGCTAGACCAATGTCTCACTCTAATTGCCTTTGAGAATATTTACATATGTATAGAGCAATATGCATATGTACATACATATATATATATCATATGTGATATATGAAGCATATAAATTATAAATGAGAACATTTCTGCACTTTAGTGCCGCTCAGACCAATTTGCGAAAATCCAAATGTAAGTACATATGTATCTTTATGTTGAATTTAATGCATACTACAGTAGAATCGCACAAAAGTTAACCAAATGGTCCCAAGGGCATTTAACTTTTCCGAAATATTAACTTTTCCAGGTGGTTTTTAAATTTGATAAAATACGGTAATAAACATAATTTTTGGGATATAACATATCAAATTTATTTGAATATCTCAGTTTTAATCATTACAAAGCTGAAACTTATATTTAATTTGCTAGCCATCCATCACTTGCATAAAAAATTTTTCCAGGGTACATTTTGGCAAATTCAAGCTTGCTCTTGATTTTGAAATTGGACCACTAATTGCAGAATTGCGTTGCATTTGGTTCAAAAACCATTTATGTATACAACCTTGCCTCGAGAACGGGATATTCCGACTTGTGAAAAGTTTTCTTGCCAATTCCTGTGTGCTTGCCACTGCCTCCAAAATTTCATATCGTTTTTTCTTTATTTTTGAGATGGCACTTTAGATACATTATAATCTAATGCCAAGCGGTTTCCGTTAATACCTTCATCAAGTTTTCTTAAAATATCAGCTTTTTGATGTAAATTCAATCTAATTTGCGATGATTTATTCCGCTTTGTTGCCATTTTTAACACACAAACTATGTTTACACCACTCAATAGTTCAAACGACTAACTACATTTGTACCTCGCGACACCGACAATAATTTTTTACACAGAAATTCGGGGAATGCACGCAAATTCCAGGAATACATAGAAACAAGGGGAATGAGCTTGTTTTTGCTGAGAAATAAACGGTTGGATTTGAAAAAAAATGCGATAAGCTTAGAAAAGTTAACCAAGAGTTAACTTTTTAGAGCCGTACGTGGACGCTCAAATTTGGTTAACTTACCCGAAGGTTTAACTTTCTCGCGAGTTAACTTTTGTGCGATTCTACTGTACTAGTAATATCTTATAGGTGAGATAAATCTACTAGATAATTCATCCTTCTTACTCGAAACACATACATACATATGTATGTATGTATGTACATATGCAAAATGCCACGCGAATCTAATAAATTTCCAAATCTTTTTGCCGCCTTAATGTGCACGTAAATTTTATTTATTGATTTATAGCGACTTTTGTGTGCATGTACAGTAAGTAAATATATTTCGACTTCCTGCCATAAATCACAAACATACACATAGTATATATGTACATATTTGTTGTTGCTCTTATAACTCAAACTCTTACTAAAGGCCGCTGGCTGCTACTACATATTATTATTATTATTGTTGTTGTTGTACTCATCGATGCTTTGCCAATGCCGATGTAGTCGATGTTGCCACAAATTGTGGCACATGCCAAAAGATTATATATTTGTACAATGTACATCATACATATGTATGTTTGTTGGTGTTGTAGGTGGGTATAAATTTTCAATATATACACTTATATACATAAATACATACATATCCACATATACACATGTAGGTGCAAATGCTCACATACTGTTCATATGAATAAACAACAACATCTTCTTAGAAAACTCTTAAGTTGAAAGGAGTGGAGAAAAATTTTGCATACATGAATAAAATAGCAGATAAAACTCACACTCATTGTGAATTTAAGAGATTTTGCCTTCCAAAAAGTATCGCAAACAATCGTGTAGAGGTGCCATTTTGCTTTAGAATGGACTTACGTGGCAGTATGACGTCGCATTGGCCTACAAGGTTAATATTTATGTGCCTTATGTAAATTTTACGTCCAACAAAAACTCGTTATTTGTTTGTGACATGACCGTGATTAGGTATAGCCATGGTATAAAAATTCAGAAGGTAATTTCACTTTAAACTTTTTGACGGCTATTGAATTTTTCTGAAGTATCTTTTTTGTAAACATTATGAGTTAGGCTGCCATATTTGACAAATATAAAAATGGAGATTTTTTAAGAAATTTTTGGTAATTTTAGTTTTAGTTGAAGAAAGCTCAGAAATTATTAAAGAAAGTCATATATTACACTGGTCGACAAAATTTCAACAAATTTTTGTTACAGAAATAAAATTCTACTTTTCTAAAGGATTTCGGTACGCTGAATCCAAGTCTGAAGTCAGATTTTCTGTAATACGTACAGTTTTTTAGATATTCATGCCCAAAGAGGCGAAAAACGCGATTTTTGGCTATATTCACTCCTCAATATCTTTTAAATTACTTACTTATTTTAAAAATTGATTAAAGCTATTGAAAGCTCGGTCATTTCTCTTGAGGACAAAATTTTTAATTTTTCGGATATCTAATTTAGGTATATAGTAATATATGTTTTTGCACAATAAGGTATTTTTCGTCGAAAACAACGGCAGCTTTTGTAGTATGTTATAGGCGCAATCAAATTTTGTAGTTGCTTAGAAGAATAATTTTTTTTACGAAGCCACTTACATACGTCCATGATATAATAAACTGCCTAAAAGCGTGCTTCAAAATTTTTAATTATATTTGTATGGAGAAAATATTGCAAAACTAATGAAGCTTAATATGCAATATTGCAAGTTAAAAGAAAGATATCTGAAATATTAAAACGGTTTCTTCAAGAGAAATGTCAGCGTTTTCAATAGCTTTAAGCAATTTTTAAAATAAGTAAGTAATTTAAAAGATATTGAGCAGTGAATATAGCCAAAAAACGTGTTTTTCGCCTCTTTGGGCATGAATATCTAAAAAACTGTACGTATTACAGAAAATCTGACTTCAGATTCGGATTAAGTGCACCGAAATCCTTTAGAAAAGTAGAATTTTATTTCCGTAACAAAAACTTGTCGACCAGTGTTATTATAAGTGATGTGAAAAGTGGGAAGTATTTGGCTCGAATATTTAATACAAAGCCTTACGCAATACAACAGACAGAGCATTTAACAAAGGAATAAGGCTGGATTCATCGTTATGTCCGAACAAATTTTTGTTTACATTTTGCTCGTTCTTTTTCACTTCTATCTTACAGAAAGGGAAGAGAAGGAGTACAATACAAGCAAAAATTTGGTGGAACAGAAATGCAGAATTCAGATTAAAGGAAACAGGAAGGTATATTTTAAAGTTCTTTATTAAACTCATTTAAGTTGTAATTTTTTTAATTTTTTTGTTTTTGTAATCTTTTTTATTCATCAGGATTTCTTCGAGATATTTCCAATTAAATGTTTGTTTATAAAGCACTTACGTATCTACAGCCTCGAGATTTTTGTTCACAAAGCTTTCCACTAATTGCACTCTAAAAAATACATATTTTATTAACCCATTAGTGGTCGCCGTGCCAATTTGGGAACACCCAATGATATGTTTTACATTTATTGTAGGTTGGCTTTGACCACTAATGGGTTAAGATTTATGCACATTTTAATTACTGCGTCCATACTTTGTTTTCGCATTATAACTTGGCACTGCACATTTCGATAATAACGTTTTGTTGTTTGTGCTACTAATATCGCTAGCACCGAAATGCACTGAGCACATCAACGGGTTCTTTGGAAGATCAACTTCCTCTATTTGGCACGCTTGAAGCCATTGATTCCTTATAAACGGAATTGCTGGAAACCTAAAAAACTTCACCGCTGAGCCTTTGCAAAAGTGCACGGTATTTTCGCATCCTCATTTTTCAAATCTTTTTTCACAAATTACGCGTATGAAAGTAAATTTATTTATTTATTTAGTTTGCACAAATCACAATTGCTTGTTTGAAAATAAATTAATTTATTTTCACAAAATTCAGATTTCGGCCCAAAAAAACATTTGCTGCTGTTTACTCTGGCAGCATGATTTCAATGAAATGTCATAAATTCAATAAAAGTCAAATGGCTAAGATGGCTGCATACGTCAATAAGTGATTTTACCTTCTATTTTTCTACCATGGGTATAGCTATTGCGATATCAAGAAAGTTGGGTACAATTTTTGTAAGCATTTTCAGGGCTGGATGAACTCTTTTCTTAGAGAAATTAAGGCATTTCAGTGTAGTTTTTTTATATCTATATATTTTATGTCCTTTTCCACAAATACGTATATATGTTGTATGTATGTACATATGTAGATTGAATGTTGCAGCCCGTATTTCATTGCTGCCATGGCCATGTTGTTCATTCGTCCTATATTATAACTAGGTATATATGTAGGTACCTACTTTCTTGGTAGCATTTTACTTGAATGTGCCTTTGGCGAAGGAACTAATTTTGCAACTGTACATACATACATACATAGGTAGATAAATACTTACATATATACATATGTACACTCATTCATATATATCGACGCTTCCAAGCAATACTGTACTAAGTCTGAAAACTGTGTGTGTTGCAGGGGAAGCTCTCAAAATTTAATTTCGATATGAAACTTCGGTAGTATGCTAAGTATATTTTCATTTGTAACATCTACATACATATATGGATTGCACGATCAATACCAAAACTCGACACTATCTAAGTTACCTATATGTACACTTTTGCTTATAAGTTTTGATTGGATTGTCCGATTGATACCAAAATTTCACAGCATCCAAATTAAGACACGTTATACTTGAAAACACCAAAAACAGGAGAACGTACTAAGTCGACTTAGTACAGTATTGTTTGGAAGCGTCGATTGTATATACATACATATGTACATTAGGGTGGTCCTTAAAAAAAATCGAATGAACATTTTTTTCAGTCTAACCTCCTAAATCGGTCAAAGTAAGGCCAAAGATACCACACATACATTTCGGTCCCGATCGGAGATTGATAAACGGTGTCGCACAGGCATCAAAGTTAAGATTACCATATGAAGACTCAAAAACATTATTTTATTTTCTTTTTAAATCTAGGTAGTACCCAAAATCGATACTGCTGTACTCAAAAATTCCGTATATAAAATTTGGTCCCGATCATAGACAGTTAAGGGGTGTCGTAAGGATAGGGTTGCCAGACGTACTGATTTGATCAGTACAATACTGATTTTTCATGCCCCGTACTGATGGTTTTAAAAACCTTAAGAAATACTGATTTTTTGGATTTTGTACTGATTTGTACTGATTTTTAGCCGACACTAATGGCGTTTTCGATTCTGGCATAAAATGTTACCCTTTAGTATCTCAATTCTCAAACTACGTAATCAGTCTTCGTTTTAAATATCTGGTTTTGTAAATAATTATGCCCTCTGACTAAACTAGAGGTCAATATTCGCTGAAATTACCACACAAGCTTACAAGATAGCTAAGAAAATCAAGCAGGGCAACATTTTTTCCAGAAACGAAAACGGCATAAAAAAATTCATTTTTAATACCCTGCGACAATACTCGAAGAGCGACGTGCACTCCGACGAGTGAGATAATTTTCAGACTCTCACATCGATCAAATTTGCTGGGTGAAACAAGCACCCAGTACGCCGAGGTTTCGGGGTAATAATGTGTTATGTTGTGTATGTAAGCGTAACCACCTCTTACCGATGACGAACATGTGTCCGAATTTCATAAGTGTTATGCTCGTAAGCATAACCACGGAATAACCATGAAACAATTAGGAAGGAGGAAGCAGCGCGAACATTAAATGTCATAGAAACTTGGTTGACAGTTTTTTTTTTCGGAAGGAAATGTACTGATTTTTTCGGTAAAGGCATCTGGTAACCCTAAGTAAGGGGGTCAAAGTTAAGATTACCATATGGGACCCCTGTGCAACACCACTTAACCGTCTCTGATCGGGACCAAAATTTAGGTATGTATGTATGTATTAGGGATTCCAATTTTTCCGATTTTTACGATCCCGGGATTTTCGAGATTTTTTTTATAATCCCGGGATCCAGGGATTTATCCCGGGATTTGGACATTAATTATTTTTCCACATTTTGGGGTTGAAAAAAGTAAATATATATTTCGAGGAACGCTACAACTTTAAAGTGCACAGAAAAAATTGATTTTTATTGCCATTTCTATTATTTCATTAGTAACAAAATAAAATAGGAACGTAAAATCATGCGTATTATTTAATAATATGAGTTACTTTAAAAAACCAACCAACAAAGAAAATTACATACATTTGGTGAACAAAACATTTGCCTTCATAGTTGGTACTTTTAAGATATTAATAATAAAGCTTGTGATCATTTGATAATCTCCAATAAAAATTTTTAGAATTTAACGACGTACTTCGTTTAAGCGAATATTTCCAAGCTTGCGAAAAATACTGAAAATTAATGCAAAATTCGGAAAAAATTAAATATCGGATGCACAAATTTTGAGATGAATTCCGAGTATACAGCTGCGTATTTTATTTTAGTACGTAATGCGAATTCTCAAATAAAATTAAACTTTTTCCTGGTTTTTGCTTATTTTATTTTCTGAATATTGTTTGCATTTTCTTCCATTATTTACTTTTCATGGGAGGAAATTGCAAAAACCTTTGAAAAATAAATGACCAAAAATCAGGAAATAGAAATTATCAAATGAATTTTACCACAAGATTTTAAAAATACCTAACGTACGTTTAATTACAACGCGTACTTCACAAAAAGAAAAATTTAATTACACTGGGTTACAGCCAACAAATATCAGGTATGGGGAGGATAGGATAGGAATGCTGAGCTCGGAACTATTTTTTTAATGTGTTGTATTGTTAGGTTTTTGAAATAACCGTAATTTGGTATTTTTTTGGTTATCACTTCCCTCAAAAATTATTTTCGGAAATCACAAATGCGATAACTGCGACAATTAAGCAGGCTAATTTTTAAAAGAATAAAACTTTCCTGAATTTTACAACTTCCTACAAAAAACTTAATTTTAAAATTTTTTCAAAAATCGCAAGTAATTAACAAAATTTTGATTTCGACCAGCTTTCACTCAAAGAGGTTATGTCCAATTACTATAAGTTGTACATCGACAATTTTAATTGTCTTTCGAACGAGGTACTGCTTGTAATTATCGCATTTGTGACTCCCGTGAAAATAATTTTTTCAATGAAATGATAACCAAAAAGACCTAACCATACTAAAAATACAAAAAAAATAGTTCCGAGCTCAGCAGGCCCATATCTATTCTCCCCTAAACCTGAATTTCTTGGTATTTTTTTTTTTAATTATTTGTAGCCTAGTGATATTAAATCAAAAATATTAATCCTTACTTTGCCTTTTTTATTCTGGCAAAAATGTCAAACTTATTCTGCATTTTCTCCGGACTGTCAAATTCTTTTATTCTCTTCCACAAAGATTCCACATATTTTTTAGGGCTGTTTGTTCTATTGACAAAATGTAAAACTGGCCACACTAAGGGCAACATTTTCTGTTCTTAGCACAAGTAAAGGGTTGCATTATTTTTGTTTCATTTATCACATGAAAAATGTATCATTTTCATAGGGCACAGGGCACATGTTGATAATGCTTCCATGTAATAATGCAACATTTTCGTTCAGAATAGGAAGCGCTATTAGTATACAGATCTGAGACCAATAAAAATTATATATACAGAGAAACCTCTCCTAACGGACACCTCTCATAGGCGGACACCTCCCTTGAGCGGACATTTTTTCATGCACCAAGGTTTAGGTTCAATTTTTAGAACAAATTGCCCTCTCTTAGGCGGACACTCTCTTGGCCGGACGCGGACAGTTATTTACTATTGAATTGAACTAAAAACCTCTATTAAGCGGACACGAACCTCTCGTCAACGGACACTTTGATTTTTTTTCATAACGAATCACATAAAACCTCTGTTAGGCGGACACGAACTCCTCTTATGCGGACAAAATATAAGTATGTATAGCAATATAAAAAAATTTCGTGGAATGTTCGTTAGGTAAAAAGCGCTACGATGAAAGGGGAATCACCAACTAAAATAAATGTCCGCATGACTTTATTGGAATAGATATAACAACATTCACGGATTTCCAGTTAGAAAACGTCGAAACCATTGAAGATGATAGTACCAATACTAACTACCGCTGAAAGTAGGTAATGTAATCTCCTCG
Source organism: Urophora cardui (assembly GCA_960531455.1). Classification (NCBI taxonomy): domain Eukaryota; kingdom Metazoa; phylum Arthropoda; class Insecta; order Diptera; family Tephritidae; genus Urophora; species Urophora cardui. Next base: position 143,676,307 of record OY482672.1, read on the forward strand.
AACGAAATGGCTTTGACTGCAGTTTCAAATTTGAAAAGATTTTGCATGGAATGAAATTTGAAAGCCATCTGCAAAACAATTTTATTTTAAATAAGCAAAAAACCCCTCGTCAATCGACAATTTCGCAATTTTTTAAATAATTTCAAAGATATCCCAACATTTCTAGTTCTCAGCAACTTACTAATTGATATGTAATATGTATTTTAATACTTTATGTATATGTATACATATGTACATACATAAATATGTATATGTTTTTATGTATTTAAGTGAAATTTTGAAGACATAAGAATCCTTGTTTTTTTCAGTGATATATGAATAAATAAATTTTTTAAAATTAAAAAAATGTCTAAAATAGCCACCCACTCCCTTAGGCGGACACCTCTCTTGGGCGGACAAAATTTGCCCGACGGTGAGTGTCCGCCCAAGGGAGGTTTCACTGTATTTGTTTCTTTATGAGGCCTGCAAAAGAAAAGTTGACAAACAAAATTTTTCTGGAGCATTTCTTAAACGTGTTTTATGGCAAAAGCCATAATCGCATATTTTTCCACATATGTATGTATGTAAATACAGAGAAACCTCTCCTAACGGACACCTCTCATAGGCGGACACCTCCCATGAGCGGACATTTTTTCATGCACCAAGGTTTAGGTTCATTTTTTAGAACAAATTGCCCTCTCTTAGGCGGACATTCTCTTGGCCGGACGCGGACAGTTATTTACTATTGAATTGAACAAAAAACTTCTATTAAGCGGACACGAACCTCTCTTCAACGGACACTTTGATTTTTTTTCATAACGAATCAGATAAAAACCTCTGTTAGACGGACACGAACTCCTCTTAAGCGGACAAAATATAAGTAGGTATGTATAGCAATACAAAAAAAGTTCGCGGAATGTTCGTTAGCTAAAAAGCACTACGAAGAAAGGGGAATCACCGACTTAAATAAATGTCCGCATGATTTTATCGGAATAGATAAAAATACATTCACCGAGAGCACATATTTCCAGTTAGATGTTCTAACTGACGAAAACGTCGAAACCATTGGAGATGATAGTACCGATACTGAAAGTATTACCGATGAATGTAGGTAATGCAATCTCCTCGAACGAAATGGCTTTGACTGCAGTTTCAAATTTGAAAAGATTTTGCACGGAAGACCTTAGTGCATTTGAATTGTTGCAGAAATTTAAAAGCCATCTGCAAAACAATTTTATTTTAAATAAGCAATAAACCCCTAGTCAATCGACAATTTCGCAATTTTTTAAATAATTTAAGAGGTATCCCAACATTTCTAGTTCTCAGCAACGTAACTAATTGAAATGTAATATGTATGTTAATACTTTATGTATATACATTAAGGTGGAGTGAAACTTTTTTTTTGGAAATTCAATTTGTTCCAAAGCCAGAACGGAACCTTTCTAGCCCAGTAATAAGCCTGTAAAATTTTATTGACCTACTCGCATGTTTAGAGGTGCCCCCAGCCCCACAAAGTTGAAAAAATAGCACGATCTGGTACAAATATGAAACTTTGAAAATTATAAAATAAAAAAACGAAGTATGGGGATTGATAAGGATGGTTAAGCTGAGTATTAAAGTGAATTTATTTTTTTTGGAAACAACAACAACAAAAGTTATTAAAGGTCAAAGTTTCTATTGTGCATTTTTAAATTGCAATTACTAAAAAACTACTGAACCGATTTCGAATATTTTTATACCATTCGATAGGTATGTTGATTCCCTTTAATTTGGTATAAATTTTATGTGGGTTCCATAACACCCCCCTGTGGGGGTCAACCCCCTTTGACCCCCCTTACTTTTCATATATAAAATGTATATCAAATTAAAGGGAATCAAAATACCTATCGAATGGTATAAAAGTATTCGAAATCGGTTCAGTATTTTTTAAGTAATTGCAATTTAAAAAATGCATAATATAAACTTTGACCTTTAATAACTTTTGTTGTTGTTGTTTCCAAAAAAAAAAATTCACTTTAATACTCAGCTTAGCCATCTTTATCAATCCTCATACTTAGTTTTTTGATTTTATAATTTTCAAAATTTCATATTTGTACCAGATCGTGCTTATTGCTTTCAACTTTGCGGGGCTGGGGGCAGTTCAAAACGTCATCCTATCGCGATAAAATTTTGTGGGGTTCATTAACTCGTATAAAGGCAACTTTTTATTGCTGGTACGTTCAAAAAAAGAACAAACAAAAAATCTCCATATGATTTCACTCCACCTTAATGTATGTTTAATATCATACATACATATGCATATGTATTTAAGTGAAATTTTGAAGACATAAGAATCCTTGTTTTTTCAGTGAAATATGAATAAATAAATCCTTTAAAATCCAAAAAATTTCTAAAATAGCAACCCACTCCCTTAAGCGGACACCTCTCTTGAGCGGACAAAATTTGCCCGACGGTGAGTGTCCGCCCAAGGGAGGTTTCACTGTAATACAATTTTTCTTTGCTATAATAGGGGAATATTCTCTCTTTATTTTATCCCGAAAATCCCGGGATGAAATTCTAGCAATCCCGGGATTTCCGGGGAGTCAAAAAGGGCGGGATCCCGGGATCCCTGGATTGGAATCCCTAGTATGTATGTATATGTGGTATCGTCGACTCTACTAGCATCGACTTGGGGGTGACATATTCATACATACATATGTATGTACTTAAGTAAGATCTTATATGGCTTTGAAAGCGCTTTTTTATTGACGTAGCCATGGATCTAAATTTAGAGTAGGGTAAATTTTGTATGTAGGTATGTATGTATGTATGTACATTTGCAAAAAAATTTCTAAGAAACAAAGGAAAAATGAAAAAAATATTCTATCACGTAAAAAAGCCCACATACTGCGGTTAGCTTACATATTTACGTGCGTTTTTGCTCGTCTGTCTCAATGGCAAAACCTTTAGAGCCTATACACACTTGCGACTCAATCGATTTGGTCGAATTGGACTCTTGTATTCACACTACTCCAACTATTTAGTCGAATCGGTGGCAGCTATTCACACTTGAGACTAAATAGTCGTGCGATTGACAATGACATAGTGTTGCCAATGTTCACATTTTACTCAGCAAATTTTACATTAGTGGTCTTCATATAAAGTGATGAAGTATTAAATTGTTAAAGTTTATCTGCATTCTTACATGAAAGCACCTTGTTGTCAGCTGTCAACTTGATTAATAAATAAAAAACAATAAAATAAACAAAAAGTGCATACATTGTTTGGCTTTGTTTCTTATTAAACTAGCAACTAGCTGTCAAGTAAATGAAAAGAGAAAAACGGAAGGAATTACGCTCATAAAGGCGAAACGAACAGAAGTACAAGAAACGGAAAAATAGTAAAAATCAGCCATTAATAATTTTCATGAAATTTCATTTTCATTATTTCTATTTTAAAAATGCGATTAATGACATTTGAAGAGAACAACAATATCAAGAAACATATGAAAACGGAAGTAAATATCCTTAGTTAGATAATTCTTGTCTATAACTACACCATTTCCAGATGGATTTTAGAAAGCGTCAACTGGATTTTAGAAAGGGGAAATTGGATTTTAGAAATGTCGATTTGATTTTAGAAAAGGGAAATTGGACTTTAGAAACTGTAAATTGGATTTTCGAAAATTTATATAATTATTAATTTATACTTTCATACGCAATAAAGAATTTCTATTCGAAAAATTCTGTGTAAAATTTATTATAAACGCACATTCTGAAATCCAATTCACGCTTTCAAAAATCCAATTTTGTTTTCTAAAATCCTTTTAACGCTTTCTAAAATCCAATTGACATTTCTAAAATCCAATTTCCCCTTTCTAAAATACAATTGACATTTCTAAAATCCAATTTCCCCTTTCTAAAATCCAGTTAACGCTTTCTAAAATCCATCTGGAAATGGTGTAGTTAATAAGAAACGAACCTTTTGTTTTTAAACATTTTGAAAATAGTAATTGAAATATTCAATCTCTACAATTTACCAAAAGTGAAATAAAAGTAGTTCTGTCAGCATGGCAACTCTTTCCACTATGAATATCACTGTTGTTGTTGTAGTCGTTCGACTAAATTGTCTCAAGTGTGAATACGTAGAAGGGCGCCTTGCTGATCAAGCAGTTGTACAACTGTTTCAGTTGGAATGAAATTGGGCTGCAAATCCAACTGTTTCAGTTGTACAACTAATTGAATGTAGTGTGAATGCTTCCATACATTCCCATGCAAATCAACATTCGACTAAATCGATTGAGTCGCAAGTGTGTATAGGCTCTTACCGTCAGCAAAAGAAAAAAAAATTGCACACTCTTTATGTTCGTAATTCATGATTAAATATGTATGTACGTAGATACATATGTATATATGTACCTACATACATATGTACATAAGAGGTTTTGCGGACATTTATTTTCAAAAGCGTCCAATTGTATTTGCCAATAAACTCGTACCTATGTAGGTATGTATGTATATCCATAAAAAAAAGTGCTGTGTGTGCAATTGACAATTCATTTGAATTGTTGCTGTCATGGGAAAATTTTCAAAAAAATACGCTCACATATGTACATACAAATAAACGCATTTGCCCTGTAAAAAACTATGTTCATATTTACTACGAGTATCTACATATTTACATATAACGGCTGTGGACAAAGCGGGAAACATACTCGACAAGTAATTTCAATAAAAAAATTGTGTTTCGTTATGGCCTGGTTATGCTACCAATCAAGCTGGTCGAGCACCGTGTAATTGTTGTTGTGCACTCCGACGGTGAGAGAATTTTCGGACTCTCACATCCAGCAAACTTGCTGTGTGAAACAGGCAGCCAGCAAACGAGGTGCAACTGTTGAGTGTTTGTCTTAGAAACGCACTGTTGAGTAATTCCGCTCAGCTCAACAGTTGGCAACTTTTCGCCATTTTTTGCATCACAAATTTTCTTCGCTACTTGAGCTCAACATGTTGTGTAAAGCCAAACAGCTGATAAATTCATCAAACCGTTTCTAAGACGTAGCTGTTTAACTCAACTGCTACACAACTGTTGGCAACTGTTCAGCTCAACAGTAGTGGAGCAGCTTTTTCTTAGAAACTCACCCAATGTGTTATGTTGTGTATGTGCTCAGTAATTATCATGTGTTATGTTGTGTATGTGCGCCCCAATCACCAATGTAAGCATAACCACCTCTCACCAATCACGAAATGTTTCCGATTTTGATTGGCAATGTTGATTGGTACCATAACCACAGCATTATTGTTTTCTTTTTTTCAACATTTTAAACATGTTGAACTAGGTACGCATATATATATGTATGTACATATGTATGTATGTATATACAAACATACAATGCACATACATATGTATGTATGTAAGTATGGCAGCAGCAGCTCGTAAGTCAATATGAACTACTTTTTTCGACTGCCCTAAGACCAGTTCGCGCAACCAGACTCAGATTCCTACATGCCGCATTCGCTTTCGGGAGCTGGGTTTCATGTACACGCTTGAACGCTTGAAAATTATATGAACATACATTTGTACATGGGTATGGACATATGTATGTACATACATACATATACATATCGCAAATGTTATTTGAACAAGTAAGGAAGCCTAAGTTCGAGTGGAATCGAACATTAGATACTCAGCTGTATGCTTTCATTGTTTGTTTGCGTTCGATGGAAACACGGCGTACTTTATATAAAGCGAGTGCCGCATAAAGTGGGCGTCGCCACGCCCATTTTCAATATTTTTATCAGTCATCCAACTAAGCATATCAATATTATTCTTTGTACAAAATTTCATTCCTTTTTGACTTCTAGTTACAAAGATGTCACGTTACAAGTTCCCAAAGGGTGTTCCAGAAATATCTTTGTTAAAAAGTAGGCGTGGTCATAAACCGATTTCAATAAATTTTTGCGTGGCTATTAACACAAGTTATAGAAGTGTATAAACCAAGTTCCGTCATAATATCTCAATTATTTGTCGAGTTATAGGCTAAGAAATCTCGTATATTCCCTTGTCTAAAAAGAGGCGGTGCCACGCCCATTTTACAAAATTTTTATATTTTTTGTTTCCGGTCTATTATGGAACTCATGCCACAAAATTTCTATGAATTATCTCTATATTTGACAAAGATATCGCTTAAAATGTTTTTATTAGGTCACCTTATAAGACCCATATATATAAGTGGGCGTGATCGTCAACCGATTTCGCAAAAATTTTCAACATGTATTACCACAAGTAATAAAAGTGTACACACCAAGGTTAGTCATTATATATAAATCATTTGTCGAGTTATGGGCTCAGAAATCTCGTATATTCCTGTTTATAAAAAGAGGCGGTGCCACGCCCATTTGCCAAAATTTTTGTGTTTTTCGTTTTATGTCCGCAGTTGGACTCCTGCTATAAAATTTCAGTGATATATCTTTATATTTGACAGAGATATCGCTTAAAATGTTATTAGGTCACCTTATAAGACCCATATATAAAAGTGGGCGTGGCCCTCAACCGATTTCAGAAATTTTTCGTCCAAATATTTGACTAAGTAAGTATATCACGCGTACCAAATTTCATCGATATATCTTCAACGGTTTCTGATTTATGACTCATAAAACTTTCAATGTTTGCCCCTTAATAAGTGGGCGTGGCACCGCCCATTTTCCAAAATTTTTGTGTTTTTTGTTTTATGTCCATAGTTGGACTCATGCGACAAAATTTCAATGATAGATCTTTATATTTGACAGAGATATGGCTTAAAATGTTTTTATTAGGTCACTTTATAATACAAATATATAAAAGTGGGCGTGGCCGTTTGCCTAAGTAAGTAAATCACGCGTACCAAATTTTGTCGATATATCTTCAATGGTTTCTGAGTTATGACATATAAAACTTTCAAGGTTTGACCCTTAATAAGTGGGCGTGGCACCGCCCATTTTCCAAAATTTCATCAAATTTCTTCCTAGGGGCCTGAGCTCAACACGTGGGTAAAATTTCATCGCTCTAGCTATATTAGTGGCTGAGATACCAAATTTCCAATTTTTTCTATATCGCCATCGTCCGATTTCGCCCATTTTCAATACCAACCGTCCCAGTCTCGATACCAATTTGCATTTCAAATTTCATCAAAATATCTCAATTTTTGCGCGAGTTAGAGTGTTTACAGACGGACGGACAGACGGACGGACGGACGGACGGACAGACGGACGGACATGGCTCAATCGATTCCTCTTTTCACCCTGATCATTTTGATATAAATAAGTCTATATCTATCTCGATTATTTCATTCTGTTACAATCCACCGTTATGTGATTAAAACTATAATACTCTGTGTACTAGTACAGCTGAGTATAAAAAGAACTGATGCATATCGGCAAGTCGAACAACGTACATACACTTACTTACATACCGACAAATGTACGCACTTAAAGATATTTTTTCAAGTACATATGTACGTATGTTTTATTATATTCATGTAGAAATATCTGTAACACCCCTGTAAAAATCATTGGATTATATGCTCCATTTGTGGTAGGTTGGAGTACTTTCAAAGTGACCACTAACATAGCCCAAACGACCGATTCGTGTATCTGCATCGGTTCGTAGTTAGCCGAACATAACAAAAACCAAATGTTTATGGCGACGACGACGATATGTTTATACATACATAACTACATACATACATATGTTTGAATGTATACACTTCATTCGTCGTCGTCGCGATAAACATGTGGTTTTTGTTGTTATGTTCGGCTAACTGTTAGGTACTCCATCAATTAATCCAATGTAGGTACTCCATGGATTAATTTGATTGTTATGCGGGACTGGAGTATATACTCCATTGCAATGACATGCAATGTTAAATGGACCATATTTTTTGCATGAAATGTGGCATGTTATGGAGTAATCTGTTGGTCCATAGCGAGCACTCCATGGATTAGCGAATGGAGTACTCGGAATTTTTGCAGGGACTGTACAAGGAGATACAAGGCTGCAGCAACATATATGTACATACATTTGTACATATGTTGTACGTTATCTCTCTATCCTCTGCAACGCGCAAACAGCCGCGTTTTCGTTTGCTTGCTGGCTGAATTGGTATCTTGTGACAACATTTTTGGAAATGTCCCCCACAACGGTCGTTAAGCCCTGTAAAAATTCCGAGTACTCCATTCACTAATCCATGGAGTGCTCGCTATGGACCAACAGATTACTCCATAACTTGCCACATTTCATACAAAAAATATGGTCCATTTAACATTGCATGTCATTGCAATGGAGTATATACTCCAATCCCGCATAACAATCAAACTAATCCATGGAGTACCTACATTGGATTAATTGATGGAGTACCTAACGGTTAGCCGAACATAACAACAAAAACCAAACGTTTATGCGACGACGACGAATAACGTGTATGCGTTCAAACATATGTATGTATGTATGTAGTTATGTATGTATGTATACACATATCGTCGTCGTCGCGATAAGCATTTGGTTTTTGCTATGTTCGGCTAACTACGAACCGATCCAGATACACGAATCGGTCGTTTGGGCTATGCTAGTGGTCACTTTGAAAGTACTCCAACCTACCACAAATGGAGCATATAATCCAATGATTTTTGCAGGGAGATAGCAAGCATACATATGTACATCCATATACATACATACGTATATGTATGCCCACATAAGTGCTCAAGCATGTACAAATAAAAATGGCAAGATACTCGTACTCTAGATTTTACAATTCCATTTAATACTCAACTGCCATCAGTCATCTGATCTACAACAATGTCGTGCCATTTGAATCAATATTAATTACATTTATCGATTGAATCAATTTAAACATATGCGTACATATGTACCAGTGCATATTATGTACATACATATGTATGTATGTAGGTACCTCCCTTCAAAAATTTGAGGACCAGGTAGTTCAATGGCACGGGGCTATAAAGTAGGTCTGAAGGGACGTGGTTACGGACTTGGTTACATGTTATGCTGCATCGGACCACATCGAATGTAAATTGTCGTTCGCCGCCAACTAATTCATGGTTGGTTGGCAATTTGGCTCGGTCTAGGGTATTGCGATGTAGTTTAAAACGTGGTCCACTGTAAGCATACTAGTCTATGGTCCAAATGGGGTGGTTTTTTATATAGTCCTTTGTTATGCAGCGGTGAAGCAGGGGTGGTCATGTCCAATGACATCGCAATGTTAATGTAACCATATTTTTTCATATATTTGGACCACCTCTGTAACTAGGAACTGTCACAACGTAACCTGGTCCTGTACAGCATATTACGTGGTCCCACTTTTTGCAGGGCTACTTGTAATTTTATGCAGCGTTTGTGTTTATGTGGCTACAAAAATACCTACATACATATATCATTTTTCGAAATTGTCATTAAGATTAAAAAATACGTCCAAGATTCGCTGCTGATAAACTTCATAGCAGCACTTGAGACTGCTTATGTCTCCCATGTATGTATATAGGTATACATATGTATGTATCTATATACATATGTGGGACATTCCATCGTGACTCCTGGTACATTTGACTCCAGAGCTTAGTCAACTTTGAATTATAAAACTGACATCGGGACTTAAATTGCTATGAAATATATTTATCGACATGGATAAATATCCAAAACAACAAATGCATTAAAAGAATTGGCTAAATAATAACAAATAGCTTTGTAACTACTCAGTAAATGAGTGTGACTCCTGGGACACCGAAAAATCCCTTTGTTGCACCTTTATGAGCACGAATACGAATTTTAGTTCAACTATTCAACTTTCACCTACAATTTGTATATGGTCGAAAAAACATACTGCATAGTACCATATTCTATAAAAATATTTTATATATTCAAATTCAATTAACTATTTTCAATATTTAAAATTGTGACTCCTGGGACAAGTGCGAAATATGTAATATACTAGATTATTGAAATCAGTTTTATTATTGTTTTAGCCCTTTTTGACCAGGTTATTCATAAATCTCTTCCAGCAGAATTGAAACCAAGCCAATTAAATGAAAAAAATTAAGTGAATGCAAAATAATGCTTATATTTACTTCAAAGTTCTGATTAAATACACTGGATCACAAAATGAAATTTTTTGTCTGTACTTTGGACGCGACTATATGTAAAATCGGTCGCTGATTCCGAAAATCGGGTTCATTTTTAATTCTATGGGAAGGTTTTTGAGATATCGGCAATTTACCGCTATTTGGCCAATGGCTCCACTTAATCCTGTATATCTCTTTAACGCAGTGAGCTATCTTCCTTGAGGTGGCACCGAACGAAAGAAAATTAAATTTACTTTTCGTGGCTCCCATAACATTTTTCTCTATCTCTTACAGTTTCTGAAATTTTGATCCAATTTTATTTTTTTTCGATTTTTTACGATTTTTTTAAGAAAAAATTGATTTTGTCAGGCAATATCTTTAAAATAAATGTTTTTACCTTTACGTGAAGCTCCATTCCATTAGCAAAAAAATAAGCTATCAAAGAAGAAAATCCATGGTAAAATGGAAAAGTTATAGGCGATCAAGTAAATACAGCCAAGTCGCGCATGATATTTTCTTTCGTTTGGTGTCACCACAAGGAAGATAGCTTACTGCTTTAAAGATATATGTATACAGGATTAAGTGGAACCATTGGCCAAATAACGGTAAATTGCCGATATCTCAAAAACCTTCCCATAGAATTAAAAATGAACCCGATTTTCGCAATCAGCGACCGATTTTACATATAGATAGGATGGTCGCGTTTAGAGTATTTTTTGCTGTAGAGCAGTGATATTTATTTAAAACAAGTCGAATTCAACATCTCTAGAAACAATTATTTAAAACTATATAATAAAAACTAAAAACATTTCAAAATTTCGTTTCAGAATCTTCTATTTTAAGTACAGGTTTGCCCTAATACATTAGAGTTCAGAATCGTGTGACTCCTGGGACATATTTCAAAATAGTCTAGAAACCACAGTATGACCCTATTAACTTAAAAAATGTATTTAGACGGTGAACAGCCTTTTAATCCTTACTTTGATAAATATCTGGTTTCATAGGGTCATACCTGAGGTTACCAGACCAATTTTTATGCCTTTACGTGTGACTCCTGGGCAGACCTGTTAAATTCCGATTAGGATTAGTAATCAATTAAATTGTTTTGTTTTTTAATTGGTAATCATTATTTTAATTCTTTTGCTGAAAAAAAGTAATTTTAATGATTACCATTAAAAAAAATCAAAAAAAAATCAAAAAAAATAAAAAAAAATCAAAAATAATCATAAAAAATCAAAAATAATCAAAAATAATCAAAATAATTTTTTTTGATTGTTTTTGATTATTTTTGATTTTTTATGATTATTTTTGATTTTTTTTGATTTTTTATGATTTTTTTTTGATTTTTTTTTATTTTGTTTGATTTTTTCAATATTGTTGTAAAGAAATTTGGATACGCATGCACATAAGTATTCAGGTAGGCATGTATGTTTGGTCAGAGAGGCATAAAGTTTGTTTGTACAAATGTATGTGAACGCATATTAAAGTACGTAACCCTGCAGTAAATATGGGGACAGGTGTATCCAAGTCATTGTGTATTCTACAGCGACAACTGCACTAATTAAAATGTCGACAAATTTAGAAGTACAAAATTTGTATAGACCTTGGCTCGTTCGAAGTTTTTCGTACTAGATACGGATACAAACCCTTCCTACACCTGGGGAAGATTCATTTCTAGGTTCAGTATAAGGACAGGGAAGAGCGAATAAAGAATTCTGATTATGACAGAGATTATCTTTACGTAAATCTATTTGCACCATAGCAAATCGTCTACTGCTTTATTATGTAGTAGGCATGCGAAGACAAATACAAATTCCCAAATAATCCTATTTGAGGAACAATGTCGGAACGTAAGTACGTAATATTTCTGCCTTTTAAAAGAATACAATAGGGCAATAACTAGGGCTGAAACGGTATGGCGTATGATGAACAATAAATACAACTTATATGAAATTAAGAATTTTTCCTTTTTTGAAAAAATTGATGAAGTGTGAAACAGACAAAGGAAATACAACTGTGCTAATGGAGGAAGAGGAATACACCGCAAAAACAGGTCAACTAATCAAAAAAATGGGCTGCGGAGTGACGATAAAAGACCCAACGGAAGAATACCAAATGGCAATAAAGCGTGCAATAAAACAAGCGAAAAATATAAGAGACAGCAAAGTAGCCTACACTCTCACAGCAATGAATCCATATGCCCCATCACTGATCGCACTACCTAAAATCCACAAAAGAGGAACACCTATGCGACCAATAGTAAACAATAAATCGGCACCAGGATATAGACTTTCAAAACATCTAAATATGCTACTAGCAATCAAAAACACAACGGAACTAGTCAACAAACTGAGAATTCTGAACGTACCCAAGGACTCAAAACAGGTATCACTTTACGTGAAGGATCTATACCCCTCGATACCAAAGACAGAAATACTAAAAGCTCTAACTAAAATACTGACAGAGAAAACGAACAAAGACATTGCAACAGAGATCGTAAATACGCTGAAAATAACCCTGGACCAGAATTATTTCAAATTTGGCAATAAAATATACAGACAAACTCACGGAAAATGCAGAAGGAGGCATGACAGATCCACCAAAATATAACCGCTATGATGAGGATCATGGGCTGAGTCGTTTGTATAAACGCAAACTAATCCCTCATTTTTTTGAGATATCTACTTGAAATTTGGTACTTGGGTGACTTCTTAAGAGAAATTGGACCACTATAACATATAGGTCCCATAAAACGGATTGTTCAGATATAGACATTTTGGACTATAACATCTCCATAAATAACACACATAATTCACTGTATAAATTAATGAAAATGGGACTATGTATCGCTTCTTTTCCTCATTCATGAATGTCATAAAGTCTCGATACAGTCGAAGACAGCCGCAATATTAGTTGCTTTTCATTGTATACCTAACTACGAGAAATTCTGTATTAAAGCCCAATTTATTAGTTAGTACAACAGCGAATGTTACACTAAAATGTTTGATTTGGCGACTTTAAACAATTTTTCATAAAGGTAAATAATTAGATATAAACGTGCATCGTACCATGTACGGTCAATGACAAATTAACAATAATTCCAAGCTTGTAAGATATGTATAAATGTGTATGCCTCTCTGCACAAATATACGAGGAGGAAGCATATAGAGCCTTTATCCTGTTAGTGTGGGACTTTAAACGCACTACACCACCTACGCTCATCGTATCGAACCCCCCGGTACTACCATCAAGCTACCGTCGGGAGTCTGACTTAAAAGGCTATATACATAACTGCATACGTACAAATGTGCATATTTCTTTAAACCATATTGATAAAAATTAAAAAAAATCAAAAAAAAAATCATAAAAAATCAAAAAAAATCAAAAAAAATCATAAATAATCAAAAATAATCAAAAACAATCAAAATAATTTTTTTTTGATTATTTTTGATTATTTTTGATTTTTTATGATTATTTTTCTTTTTTTTGATTTTTTATGATTTTTTTTTATTTTTTTTAATGGTAATTGCAAAATAATCATTAAAATTTGAAAACAATGGGTAATCAATCATTAAATGGATAGTTGAAAAAATAATCAATCAAGCCGGTAATCATTACGATTAATAATCATTATTTAACAGGTTTGCTCCTGGGACACCCCATATGAATCAATTATATGAAGATCTACGCAAAAATCACATATCCTTTTTTAATTTTTTGTGATGCAATTATTTAAATTTTTCTGTGCTTTACTTGAATGACATGCAATTTTTTTTTTACAAATGAAAATATAGCTAATATAGCAATGCAAACATGACCAAACTTTTTCCGCAAAATAGTTAGGTGTGAAGTCAAAGTTCTGTGAACAAAATTTTTGGGTTTTTACATATTTTTATATATTTCTGTTACCAGATTAGGAAAATATACACATTTAATTACAGGTAACTGAATAAATAGGAATGATTAGTAGCATTTTAAATTTTATGTCGTTTTCCTCTTTTGGATGGAATGTCCCATGTACATAAATTAAATTTTATTGATTTTAAATCATTATTATTATCAGACCTGGGTAATATCAAGTACCAGTACGACTTGTGACGTATATTTTAAAAGAATTGTACTAGTACTGGTACTTGCATTCCCAAATTTTCAAGTACTAGTACAAGTACAAGTACAAGTACAAGTACAAAGAATTCAAGTACTTGAAAAGAATTGAAAAATCGATTCAAGTACATTTTTCAATTCTTTTCAAGTACTTTCAATTCTTTTCAATTACTTTGAAGTATTTGCTAAAAATTCAATTCTTTTTCAATTCTTTGTACTTGTACTTGTACTAGTACTTGAATATTCTGAAAGTACTTGGTACGGACTCATTACTTCAAGATCAAAATATAAAGTATTTAAGTACGTAATAGTCCAATTACTACTCAGTATTACCCAGGTATGATTATTATACAATTTCTTTTGCCCTCTGTACTCTATTGCCATCGCAAGAGACTGAGTTTTGGCAAACACGCCAATTTCGTGTATAAGCTTTTAGCAACATGCTGCTGCAACATACTAAATATGTAGTCCGTTGGCAAGGCGATTGAAAATTATACTCTTTTAATAAAAAGTAAAATTGAGAAAATCGAGAAATTTTCTTACAAACATACATAAATCACGCTAGAGTGCAAGTTAAAGAAAGAAAAGCAACTAAGACAAATTAAAATTGGTCAACAATTCGAAAAAGTTTTGAAAGTCTCACTTTCGATAATGAATGTGGCAAAGGTTCTTATTCGATTCGAGAACTATGTATGTACATATGTAGATTTATTTGTTAAGACGGATTCATCGTTCGAGTTCAGATTCTGCACTTCAGAACTAAAGTTGAATTTGAGTTAACTAATAAAAATAGTTCAGAACTTTTCGGAATTCCTCTCACACTCCGAAAACACAACAACAACAACATGGCCAAAAAGTTCTGAACTCGAACGATGAATCCGCCTTTAGCGTTTGTCAAAATGTGTTTCTACTTTCACGCACAAACAGACTTACCTTAATTCACACATATAAATGTACATAACAGTGGCGAACGCTTCATACAAGCTGAAAAGCCTGGCTTGCTTAAATATTTTCGTTCATTTAATATTACGAATTTCTTTAAAATCTGGTTATTTTATGCTTGAAATTTGTTTACTATTTAATTTCTTGAATATATTTACCAATTCAGTTCTCATGGCGCATTAGCCCACCAACAACATTCACGTGTATTTTGCTTGTACGGCTAATCACAACACAACCTGGGTTAGTGAGCATGCTTTAACAGTTCCAAACATGGAATAACATAGCTTGTTTTCTTGCTTTCACTAAGCAGTGGTCAATTGCTTATTTTCAGAGTTTATTTGAAAAAAAGTAGCAAACCATTTTTTTTTTTATTTTTCACATCAAATTTGTATGCGAATAAAAAAAGCTGGCTTTGACATTCGTGATTTGCTATTGAACAGTTCAAAGTCTGATATTTGACGACTGTGAACTTTGAGTAATCTGAAATCAGCACGATATCAGAAAAATCAGACAAAAGCGTCATTTTTTTTAGAAAGCGAAGAAAATCAAAATCAAATAAAAGCAAACATTTCACGACATTTTTCTAATTCCACTTCAATTTTTCAAACACAAGTTAAGCTACTTAAATCACAAATTTTATTTTGGATATTCTCTTATAGTGTTATAATAAGCAAATCCACTTACTACTGCTGAAATTGCCGTCGGTTTTATAAGGAAGCTAAAAATAGCTCTGCAATTTCGTGTGAGATTTAGTGATAAGTTTAGCCTTCAGCAATGAATTCAGTTGAATTATTCCCAAACGATGCTAATAATAACTTCTACTCTGATTTTGTAGATAATTCACGTTCTGATGTTGAAGAACTTGAATATACTTTCCATCTGGCCAGGCCCACAAGTAGGTTAGGTTAGACCGGCTGGCCGCTAAGGACCTCACATAGGCTGAGTGAGTCCGTAGTGTTACCAGAAAAGTTTTCGAACATGAACAACTGTAAACGCCTTGACCTAGACTGAAGAACAGGCCTGTCCCTCTTGGCAAATACTAAGGGTTTCTTTGCCCCTATTTTGGATACCAATTCAAGATCACTGAATACGACTCGCCCTAGTAGCCGAAGCCTAAGCCTGGAAAAAGCAGGATAGGAGCCGAGAACAACAGAATCAAAAGTAGGTATAAATTCAAAACCTAATTAATTTTTATCATCTTAATTTTCTCGATTTATTCCCATACATTCAGTTTCACACGGTATGAATATAAACAACAAACCAAATATGCAAAACGAATTTAATCAAAGTCAGTGACGGAACCGCAATCAGACTTTCAGATAATACAGCAAGGAAAATTAATAAATGTATATGCTTCATACATAGGCTTGTCCAGCCAATTAATGCTAGGTCCGCCACTGAAAAATACATACATACGTATATACACATAAAAAGTGCTTAGTGTGGCAAATGTGTCATTAGGAATTTTTCAATGTTTTATGCCCTCTTGTCATCCACATATAATTATAATTTAATACACTTGCCTCTTCTGTCTTGCTACCCTCATTTTGTTACAGTTTGGCGTTTGGAAAAGTGTTTCTCCCCTAACTTACAGCAAACATTGAAATTAAAATGAGCGCGTGTAGTCTGCAGGTATGTGCGTATGGATGTGTCTGAATATTGTATGCCCTCATGGGGAAGTGTCATCTGTGCCGCTGTAGGATTGTTCACATCCGTTCAGTGTAGTAACTCAAAACGACATAATGAAGAATATGCACAAATGTGGGTTGTGTGTTTGGTGACAAATTTTAAATTCAGCTTTATGTCAACTGTGTGTGTCAACGTTAGTGCATGGATTTTAAATGACTTTGTTGCCCTTCTACATTTTATACATACATACATATTTCTCTTTTTTAATTTTTTAAACGTTTTCTTCTTTTTTTATTTGATTATTTTTTTATTAACGTTGTGCGGTGCTGTATGCAGAATTTTAATTGATAGTAATTAGTAGACGCAGCAGGCTTTTTCCCCCTTTAAATATGTACATACATTGATATGCAGGCATGTTTGTCAAAGCTTTTTTTAGGTAAAATTTCCAGTCAAGACACAAATGAGGAAATGAATATTTGATTGGAATACGAACGTAAAAGAAAACAAGTAAAAGCGCGGCTGTCTTCGGCCGTACCGAAGACTTCATACCTTTCATGAGTGGGGAAATGAAAAGTTACCTATGTATGTACATAGCCGGATTAAGTTTAATTTATAATTTTAATTCTGTGGGTTCATTTATGGAAAGATTTATTAGAAAAAATGGTGTCTTGGCTATTTAAATGGAGGAGTTATACACCAAAATGTCCATATCTGAACAATCGGTTGTATGGGAGCTATATGTTATAGTGGTCCGATCTTAACAATTTTCGGTTATCCCGTTTGGGCCCATATGTGTACAAATACTTTAAAATTTCACACCGTTAGCTGTTAAAATGGAGGAGTTATACACCAAAATGTGCATATCTGAACAATCGGTTGTATGGGAGCTATATGTTATAGTGGTCCGATCTTGACAATTTTCGGTAACCCTGTTTGGGCCCATATGGGTACAAATACTTCAAAATTTCACGCCGTTAGCTGTTAAAGTGGAGGAGTTATACACCAAAATGTGTATATCTGAACAATCGGTTGTAGGGGAGCTATAGGTTATAGTGGTCCGATTTTAACAATTTTCGGCAATCTCATTTGGGTCCATATGGGTACAAATACTTCAAATTTTCAGGCCGTTAGCTGTTAAAATGGAGGAGTTATACACCAAAATGTGTATATCTGAATAATCGGATGTTGTGGAACTATATGTTATGGTGGTCCGATCTTGACAATTTTCGGTAACCTTGTTTGGGCCAAAATGGGCACGTCTACTTCAAAGTTTCATGTCCTTAGCTGTATAAATGGGGAAGTTATGCACAAATTACATCAAAAAATTTCATGTATATCTGAATAATCGGTTGTTTTCTATATGTTATAGTGGTCCGATTCGGCCGGTTCCGACAAATGATCAGCTGCATATAACAACATACCTGTATTCCGAATTTCATTCAGATATCTCAAAAACTGAGGGACTAGTTTGCGTTCACACAGACGGACGGACGGACAGACGGACAGACGGACATGGCTTAATCGACTCAGCTCGTGATTCTGACCATATCGGTATATATTTTGGTGGGTCCCCCACGCTTCCTTCTGGTACTTTCGACAAAAAATTTTTGGCACTAAGTTATAATACCATTTCATTCTCATGAAAGGTATAAAAAGTTGCTTTAATTAGGTATTGGATGGTTTTATTTCGAGTTTTAATTGCATAGGTAAATTTATGTACATATGTACCTATGCCTGTTTATAGGTTGTGTTTGATTAGAGTAAGAGGTTTAGTCCTTAGTCAAAATATTTTACGGCTGCATTATGGTGATTCGCTTCATTTATGGTTTACTGAGAAAAATTAAAAATTTAAATGTGAAAGAATTAGCCAAAGGTTTCTCCAGCTGTTTTAAACGCCGCTCTTAAGTGCCTAAATGTATGCTACACTTTAATATTATTAAAATTCATAATAAATGCACGAATATGCCTAAAATAGTTGGCAACGTTGTGTTGTTTGGTAAAAGTTTTCCAGCCACAGCAAAGTAAATATGTATATGCACACTTGCATATATGTATGTAGATACTCACTGCCAGTGGCGGCCCTAGCATAAATTGGCTGGACAAGCCTATGTATGAAGCATTAGCCATTTTCTTTCCTGTATTATCTGAAGGTCTGATTCCGTCACTGACTTTGATTAAATTCGTTTTGCATATTTGGTTGGTTGTTTATATTCATACCGTATTAAACTGAATGTATTGCAATAAATTGAGCAAATGAAGATGACGAAGAATAATTAGGTTTTGATATACAAGCCTAAATGAGTCGAATTAATTCAAGTTCTTCACCATCAGAACGTGAATTATCTACAAAACCAGAGGAGAAGTTATTATTAGAATTATTTGGGAAGAATTCAGCTTAATTGTTTGCTGACGCAAAATTTATAGAGAAATCTCTGAATCTCACACGAAAGCGCAGAGATATTTTTACATAGTTTCCTTGTACCGACGGCAATTTCAGCAGTAGCAATTGGAGTTGCTTACTAAAGCACTATAAGAGAATATATAAAAAAAAACGGGTGCTTTAGCTTAACTTTTAAGCAGTTTTTGAAAAAACTGAATTAGAATTGGCACAAAAATGGGAATGATTCGACGCTAAATACATATTTTCATTGTTTTGAACACAATTTTCTTTAAAATGGGGGTTTTATTCCTTAATTTGAAGAAAAGTGTACATCAAAACAATGAAAATGTATCTTTAGCGCCGAATACCCCCCTGCTGGGGTCAACCCCCCTTTTACCACCCTGACTTTTCATATATAAAATGTATATCAGATTAAAGGGAATCAAAATACCTATCGAACGGTATAAAAGTATTCGAAATCGGTTCAGTAGTTTTTAAGTAATTTCAATTTAAAAAATGCATAATATAAACTTTGACCTTTAATAACTTTTGTTGTTGTTTCCAAAAAAAAAAAATCACTTTAATACTCAGCTTAGCCATGTTTATCAATCCTCATACTTCGTTTTTTGATTTTATAATTTTAGAAATTTCACATTTGTACCAGATCGTGCTATTTTTTTTTTTTTTCAACTTTGTAGGGCTGGGGCACCTAAAACATGCGAGTTGGTCAATAAAATTTTACAGGCATATTTCACTCCACCTTTATAAGTATGTTATTCTGTTTTGAAAGCCTCATAATATCCCATGTCTGAAACTGTATTAGCATGCTCCGCTTTCACTAACTTGGGTTGTGCTAAGAGATCAGCTGATTTTTTATGCACGTGAATATTTTTGATGGGCTAATATGCCATGATAATTTATGTAATAAACATATTGAAAAACTTAAATAGTAAACACATTTCAAGCGTAAAATAATCAAATTTTAAAGAAATTTGTTATATGAAATGAACGAAAATATTTAGGCGTCGGGCTTTTTGGCTTGTATAAAGCGGCCGCCACTGATAAATATGTACATATGTACATACATAAGTGCTTATTACAAATATATTTTCATACATAAAAATTTAAGTACATTTGTCGGCTGTATAGGTACCTACATTTATGTAGATGGCAAGAGCCTTTCGGCTATAATCTCAACAGGATACTTTAATATCCTGTCCGCATGTTGCTTGGCTGCCTTGCCGCTTTGGCAGTCAAATATACACACTCGTACATACACAAAAACATATTCGAAATTAAATTGAGAATATTTTAATGTAGCCAAAAAGCAAAGCAAAGCAAGACGGCCATATAGCCACACCCCAGAGCAGTCAGCAGCAGTGTTGCCAGATTTTTTTTGTACCAAATCGTCAATTTAAAAATAAAAATCGTCATCCATTTTTTGCCCCATCTGCGACAAATGCAATCATGTTGTTTTCATAAGGCACATCGTTTTCGATGAAATACTGTTTTATCGCATTATGTAAATTGATAGCGTCGCAGGTTTCAACACGGACCAAGCCAAAAAAAAAGTCTTTCACTGAAAAGTTTATACATACTCTCACTACAAGACTGAGTAATTTCATATTACTTATGTATATCAGTGGATTCATCAACGCATAATGAAAATTCAGTTGTTCGGAGTATGGCACATAGCGATTATAGCTGGTACTGCCCAAGAGCGTTTTGAATAATACTTGTTGCTTTTGTTCTTCCACACGATAAAGCTGCCACCGTTTTAGAATCGTCGAAACTGCTTTTTATACACTTTACAAGATCATCTACGGCGGAGAATAGTAGATTATGTTGAGCAATGAATGCACTTATTCTATTCGTGTGGCAGTGCGCTCAGAACTAAGGCAATGTTGCATTTTAATGTAATAAAAGGATTTATGAAAACCATAATACCAGTGTTGGAAAAGGATTGAAGAAAACCAATCAGATTGCCTTAATTTTTTTTTTAATTATGGAAATTTGTATAAAGTAATTAATTTTTATTACGAATAAATCTATATTTTTCTGTACTTCCTAAAATCGTCATCTTGTGACATGAAATCGTCCCATCGTCATGGAGTCCAAAAATCGTCAAAATGACGATGCCATCGTCATTCTGGCAACGCTGGTCAGCAGCCAGAATTCGTGCAGCACAATCCGATTTTTGGTTGCTTACATTTGGCGCTTTATTCCCCGCTAACACTCGCCTGCCACAAACGTCGTGTGTCTTTTACCTTTCGTTTTTCTACTTATCCATTGCTCCCAACTTACTTCTATACATACATACATATCAGAGATCAGCAGCGGTGCACCGCATTTTCTAAAGCACCGCAAAAATACTTATTTTTTGAGTGGCTCAAAAAATAAGTACCCAGAAAAAAAATTCACCGCTACCGCATTGATTGAAAACCTAAATGATATTGCGGTATTTAGTGTTGTTTACACCGCATACCGCAAAGACCGCATAACGCAAACACCGTATACCGCAAACACCGCATATCGCAAACACCGTATATCGCAAACACCGCAATCACCGCAAACACCGCATTTGTTTATTTGTATACTATTCAGTGTTGCCGGAAATTTTTCACACACTGCAAAGGTACCCTGCAGTGAATTTGTTTCACTGATGAATGATCATTGATGATTCTTTGTTGAATATTCATCACTGTCGTCATAACTGAGTACAATTTTTATTGTTTTTGTTTTTTTTTCTGAGGAAAGCAAACCATTTATATGAAAAATTCATCAGTCTTTATATGAAAGTATTCACTGATGCCTCCTCAGTCGTAGGTGAATTTCATCAGTGATTCATAAAGGATTCATTTCGGATTTTTACTGCAGGGTATAGGCAATTGAAAATTCAGTTTTTGTTTGTACATAAATACATAGATATGTGTGTCTGATTACAGCAAATTTATTCTCAAGTATTTTTTTTTTATTTTTGTGTGCTTTATTTTTTGTGGCAGTTTTTTGAATACATAATAAAATATTTTTCAATAATGAATTAATCAAAAAATTTCATTTTTAAATCCAATACGACTAATAGGGCCGTCAGAATGAATACTTTTCCGTCAAACTAGCAATCCGTTTAATTGACAACATAGTTGAATTAAATCTATTTAAATGACGATCGACACATTCAGTACTTCAGATTTGCCGTAAAAAAGACATCTAATTCAACTATGTTTCTCAGTTAAACGAATTGCTAGATTGACGGAAATGTATTCATTCCGACGGGCGCATAATAAAATGTATAAAAATAAACATGTGTATTGTTGTTGCTCCAATAAAATGACAAAAACTTCGGTTTCAATCAATGTATCGTAGCCAATTTTGTCGACTGTGCAAATTGAATGAATGCCTCGTTGGAAAATAAAGAATTATGTCACAGACAAATAAAAATGTGTAAATAAAACTTATGTGTATTACTAAGAAGCCATAAATGTGATTCAAGGATTTTAGGAAAAAACTCTATTTCATGTAAATAGGACATATTTTTATCTTGAAATTCATTAGTCAAATTATTTTGAATGTAAACAAACTCTAAATTTTAAGTGGCCCTTTCAGTGAAAAAATTAAAAAAAAAAAACCAATCCTGAGAGTTTTCCTGTATAGATATTCTTTGGTTAAAATCAATTTGTAATCAGTAGTATTTTCCATCAGAAATCCATAAGACGGTAAAAATTACAAACCAAAAATCGCACTTGCAACATTGTAAATATCTCTATTTGGGAAATGCGGTGTTTGCGGTATGCGGTGTTTGCGATATGCGGTGTTTGCGATATGCGGTGTTTGCGCTATACGGTGTTTACGATATGCGGTGTTTGCGGTGTTGTGATATCCATACTACCGCATACCGGAATTGATCAAGAAAATGCGGTACGGTGTTTATTATGATCGCATATTTTGCGGTTGCGGTCATACTCCCACCGCATTTTTTATGAGTATACTCCAAATCACAAAAAATGTATCGCATGCTGATCTCTGATACATATATATATTTCCCACTTCCAATTAGAGAATGACGCTTAAATGAGTTTGCCGCCCATAAGACTTTTGCTTTGATTACAAACCAAATCGAATGGAATCCTTTTCAGATGCTGCTTCTTCTTCCTCTTCCTTTTCATACTCTTCTTGTTCTTCCTTTACTTCTTGTTCTTGTTCTGCTGATGCGAACAAAGCGTTGGCATGTTGTGCCAAAAATTATAAATTTTCGTTTCATTTTACATAAATGTTTTCAATGTAGTTTTTGTTCGCCAATTGTTTCACTTTGCTTTTGGTCATTGGCGTTGTGTTTTTGTTGCCGTTGTTGTTGTTGTTGCCGCCAACGCCATTGTGCCATTATAAGGGAAGTCTAACTGAGCGGCATAAGTTTTATACAACTGAACAAACATTCATACATACATACACACCTACATAGATTTGTACATCCTGTAGTAGAAATTTAATTACATTTTATTAAGCTGAAATTAAAAAGTTTTGTTTCCCAAATTCTGAAGGGCAACAATTTATATTTTATGGCATTGTTGTTGTCTTTGTGTTACGTGTTGGTATTTCAATTATTTATTGTTGTTGTTTTCATATTTTTATTCCACAAAGTATGACAAAGTTGGTGTGTTTTAATGCGTGAGTCACTCTCAAAAAGGGATTGAAGTAACTAGAATGTTTTATGAAGGCCAACCAGTACATTTAAAGTGAAAAGGAAAGGTACGAAAATATAGAAGAAAAAAAGGTGTGGCAACTGCCTTGAAAATTGTCCGCTTAAATTGAGGAATGTATTATTTATTGCTTGTTAATGTCAATAAAAGTTTTCCAAATGTTTTTGTTTTTTTTTTTTTCGAAAATATCTCAAATTTTTCTTAGGTACTGCACGCGCTGCGTTAATTTTTTAAACTTTTTCTTTGAACAGTTTCAAGAAGGAAAAAAAGTGAAAAATTAAAGCAACCCAGCAGTATTACTCGTAATCAGCTGGAAAACAGCACATATGAATGTATTTCATACTGAATATTCAGAAGAGTTGTAGTTCTAAAATCTGAACTTTCCCTTTCGTTTTTATACGAGTACATATGTACATACATTTGGAATGGGTTCGCCAAAAGGAAGAATCATGTGTTTGGTACTATAGTAACAACTGCAAAAAATTTTTAAGCCCCAGCTCTAGCTCATTACAATTTCTCTTCGAGCTTATCCAACTCACACATTCGGATAACAATTGTTTTAGCTTTAATTTTGCTGGAGGTTGAACTATGTATCTAGTTGTCGATTTACCTTTTTTTACATTCATTATCGAAGGCGAGACTTGAGAAGAGTATTTCATGATTTTAAATCGTTTTCAAATTGTTCACTAAGGTTAATGGGTTGTAATTTAAAATTAATACACACAAACAAGTTTTTAAACTTAATTTTTCTTTCTAGTTTTCTACTTTATATTGTGTGGTTCGCTTAGCTCCAGCGAATTTATAACTTTAATAGCCAATTGGAGCTGGTGGTTTTAAGCGTATCAATTTGGCCTCCGGGCAACATACATACTTATGTACATATCGACGGCTGAGAATAAGATCGCCCTATTTCAAAAATTGTTTCAAAAACGCCCTATTTGAAAAATTGTTTGAATAACGTCCTATTTCAGATTTTGCTTCAAAAACGCCCTATTTGAAAAATTGTTTCAATAACGTCCTATTTCAGATTTTGCTTCAAAAACGCCCTATTTCAGAGAAAATTCCATATATATTTCTCTGAAATAGGACGTTTTTGAATAATTGTCTGAAATAAGACGTTATTGAAACAAATTCTGAAATAGGGCGTTTTTGAAGCATAATCTGAAATAGGACGTTATTCAAACAACTTTTGAAATAGGGCGTTTTTGAAACAAATTTTGAAATAGGGCGATCTTATTCTCAGCCGTCGATATACTCGTATTGTTCTATGTAGTAAAAGCTTTTTTTATTGTTGTAATAATTCGTACCAAAGCTGACATACATAGCATGGTTTTTTACTTGTACATACCTGCATAGATATGTATGTATGTATGTATGTATATACATACATTGTGTGGGCATATCAGTACGATGTAAAAATTCCTTTTACAACAAGAAGGAATCATTTACATGTATGGATGATCGATGAATAGCTTGCATGGAATATAGTTTATATATCGTCGTACCATACGAAAACTAACATATTTAAAATATCTGGCGAAAGCTATCAATAAAAAAAATCTGTACGAAAAGTAACAAGTTCGACTTTTGGCTGACGAAAAATAACAAGTTCAACTTTTGGTTGACGAAAAATAACAAGTTCGACTTTTGGCCGACGAAAAGTAACAAGTTCGACTTTTGGCTGACGAAAAATAACAAGTTCAACTTTTGGTTGACGAAAAATAACAAGTTCGACTTTTGGCCGACGAAAAATAACAAAATCGACTTTTGGCTGACGAAAAGTATCAGCAATTATATCGTCGCTCCGGAAGAAGAAAGAAGCATGTCAGTAATTTGTCGACGAAAAAAGGCGCATTAAAAATATGTGGAAGAAAGACGCTTTACAAAACATGTCGACGAAGATAGACGCATTAAAAAATATTTCGACGAAGAAAGACGCATTAGCATTAATATTGACAAAGAAAAATAAAAAATCGAATACGCCTTTCTTTCCTAAAAAATATTTAAATGCGTCTTTCTTTAGATATAGTAAAAAAAAATAAAGTCTTTCTTTCGAAAAATATTTTTATTGCGTCTTTCTTTAAAAGAAAAAAATTTTGCGTCTTTCTTCCTCAACAAAACAGTTTGCGTCTTTTTTCTTCTATAGCGACGATATACTGTTTTTACATTAAAATTGTTGTTGTTTAAACGAAATTGATAGTTTTCGTCAGCCAAAAGTCGAAATTGTTACTTTTCGTCAGCCATAAAAAAACGTATGCTAGTTTTCGTATGGTACGACGATATGTACATATATATGCACATATAAATATCTCTGTATCTATCTATGTATGTATCTGCTTTTGTAAACAAATACCTATGTACATAGGTACATACTATGTAGCTATATAGGCAGGCCCGTAGCTAGGGGGGGGCATTGTGGGGCAATGCCCTACCTTAAAATTAGAATGCCCTACCTTAAAAAGGCCAACAAGTGAGATGAATTATTATAATTAAATTTTTTGTCATAGTTTGAGATAAAAAATTATTGCGGTTTCAATGTATGATATGGAGAATCCACCCTGCATCACATATATAATTAAATAAGACCATCGAATTTTTGTAGTTCATTCCGGCACTTTTCTGACAAAAACTTATCTCACTGTGAGCGAACAACACCAAAAGCGCGGAATCGATTTCTAAAGCTGTGTGCTAATCTAAAACATTTTACTCGATGGAAAAATAATCTATGGTTATCGTTTAATCATTTTCGAGAGTGTTTTTCTCACCTTGACTTGCGTGCATACCTACAGGCGACCCACATACCAAATTTAAAGATCTCCAAATCTCCACACCTAAATTGGAAGCTGTACCATCTTGTTGGCTTATTCTCAATGAGTATTGCTTATGTACTGTCACAATAATTATGTGTCAACAAATAGGTATTAAAAGTACGGGGAAAATTTTCCAACAGTTTACCACGCGTTGAAAAAAAGTCATTGGGGGTTGTAGAGGAGGTCCTCCTGATTCTAAATTCAAAAGTCCCGTCGACCGCAGATGTTGGTAAGTTGTAAAATTTACCAAACAAACCCCCAATACTGCGTACGATTACCGAGGAAAGGCACTTATAAAAACATGCACATATGTATATATGAGTGTAGAACATCTTTTTTCTTCGAAAGTCATTTTTCTCGGACGATGGTTCCTTAATGGAAAGCCGTCCCTTTCGGTAGACAGATGGAAATCTGAGCCAATGTACGTCACTGACCTAGAGAAAAGTGATATTTATGCTGACTGATTTTGGAAGCCATGCCTCCATGCACATAGGTAGATTTTCAAGTTTTAAAATATAAATAAAATAAATATTTTATTGTCTACATCTATTCAAAATTGCTTGTTTAATGTAAAGTTTTAATAATTTGTGTTAAAAGTCGATTTTATTGAAAAATATATACAGTGACTCAAAAAAAAATCATACGAAATAGTTTCTAAATTTATTTCAAAGAATTCTGTTGCATATTATTATATTACAATTGAATGAGCTGCAAAACTGCATACTCAAAAATCTTCTAAAAAAATGTAGCTTCAGAATTCTTAGCCCCTTTTTATGATAAGTATTTCCTTGACTTTGAAAAATTGGAAATACTAAAAATACTGCCTAGGAAGTTAACAATAATCGCTGATAAATATCTCGGTTACTTTCGAGCATCACCTAAATTAACCAAGATATGCGTTAGAAATATAAACATTAAAATCAAATATAAAACACAAAAAAGAATTTTATTGTAGGTACATAAGAAAAACCCTGTATCTAGTAGTGAAGTGCGGCTTTGTGCGACGTAATTTTTTGTCGGCAAAATATTAATTGTACTAGATATCATGTCCAAGGGTTAATGTGACTGAGTCTGACAGAGCAACATAACAAAATCAATTTTGAACACGAAAAAGAGTGATAATTTTTTTAAATATCGCAACTGTAAAAGCTTAAAACTATAAACTTAGAATTATTGGAAATCAAGGATATTATTGAAAAGTGTTAATAATTACCTGAAGCTTTAGGATCCATCACGATTACTTAAATGAATTGCTTTAAATAATAAATATTCACGTTGAAACTATCACTTAAAATTATGTAAAAAAAACTAAAAAATTTACTTTAGATATGCTAAGTTTCGACCATCTGGCAGCAAGTGCAGAGTATGAGGTCGGGAAAAAAGCGATGAATTATTGTTCCCCAGTCTATTTCCAATATGTGGGTATGTTTTTTTCTGCAATTGTAACAACTTTACAAAATTCAATTTTGGCCGCATAAAAGTTGAAAATCTACCTATGTGCGATGTAAGACTAATTGTGATACATTATCTATTTACTTCCGCCCTACCTTAAACCAACGCTGCCCTACCTTAAATTTAAATCTAGCTACGGCCCTGTATATAGGTACTTATTAAACCTGCCCAGGCGCGGATCCAGGATTTCGGCAAGGGGGGGGTTTTGAAAATTTCTTTTTTTGGAAGATGTTTTTAAGGGCAGACGCTGAACATAAGTAGATTTTACGAATTTATGCGGCCAAAATTGAAAATTTTAAAATTGGTGCAAATACAAAATCCAAAATCGCTCTGCGTTTATAATAGACCGGGCGATAAAAAACCGGTCTTCTCGGCTTTTATAGACAACGGGGGTGTCTCTGCCGCTAGTCGAAACTTATTATTCTCCCACTTTTTCGATTTTTTATTTTTTACGTATTTTAAGTAACCCATTTTTAAACGTCAATATTTTCAGTTTTAAGAGAGTTATCAAAGTAAACATCATGGATTCGAGTTCTTCAGGTAAATATCATTATTTATTGAAGAAATCGTCAACCTAGCATAATAAAAGACCCACCATTTTGAAGCTTTTAAGCATATTGGCCTTTCTTGAAAAAATATTGTTAATTTTTTAATTCAAAAGCATTATAGTTATATTATCGCCTCCCGTCAATTTCTCTACGGAAAAATGCAAAGCCAGAAATTATCAACAATGGGTCGTATTAATAAAAACGAAGCAAATACTTTTACTCAAGATTTTAGAAATTTGACATCAATTTGTATGAACCAAATTTCAAAATTTGAGTAAAAGGACTCAAATTTTAAGTAAAAGCAAATGCTCAGCTTTTA
The DNA here is from genome assembly GCA_960531455.1 of Urophora cardui. Taxonomy (NCBI): domain Eukaryota; kingdom Metazoa; phylum Arthropoda; class Insecta; order Diptera; family Tephritidae; genus Urophora; species Urophora cardui. The sequence continues at coordinate 143,705,252 of OY482672.1, forward strand.
TTAATATGACCGAGTGGATTAAAAATTGGCCTATATGGAAAATTACCTGCTTTCGTATTTTTAGTATTTCCAATTTTTCAAAGTCAAGGAAATACTTATCATAAAAAGGGGCTAGGAATCCTAAAGCTACATTTTTTAGAAGAGTTTTGAGTATGCAATTTTGCAGCTCATTCAATTTTAATATAATAATATGCAACATTCAACTTTTTGAAAATTTTCATTGGCTTTTCCGAAATTTTAATTGGAACGGTCTCACCCTACACCCTACAGAAAAAAACTTATAAAATCGACGGAATTTTTCACAGCATTGAGAATTTAATTTTTTACACTAAAATTGGTTGGCTACATAACAGTACACTTAGAAATCTCCTCAAAATCTTCTATAAATTATGGCCTTGCTTTGAAATTTTTAATCCACTTTCAGAAATTTCTACGATTTTTCAGATTTTTTCCATAAGCTCAGAAATCCTGCTTAAAACAATTTTTATTGAAAAATTTTCTATATTTTTAAATTAAAATAAGAAAGTAAAATTTTCGACAGAACTCTTTGAAATAAATTTAAAAACTTTGGCGTATGATTTTTTTTTTGAGTCACTCTATATATTTTTCAATAAAATCGACTTTTAACTCAAATTATTAAAAATTTTGCATTAAACAAGCAATTTGGAATAGATGTAGACAATAAAATATTTTTGGCCGCATAAAACTTGAAAATCTAGCTATGTGCGCTGGTGAAAATATGGACTAATACCACCTACTATTATTATTCTATATACTAGTTGCGCCATTTCCCGCACCTTAAAAACACCAAATTCAAAACACTCCAAATTAACAATATGTATGTCATCACATAAAGTGCAGGAGATTTCAATTGAAGTTCTAAATAACATGTATAACGTATGTATGTATATTTTTGCATTGGTACGTGGGAATGAGTATCGTATGGTATTGGTGGCAAATTGATCCTCAATTTCACTTACCCTTGCATTTAAAGCCAAAATAAATAAGAATATATGTACATATCGTTGGTTTCGTGAGCAAATGTGCTAAGTCCAATTTTTTTCAAAATTGAGATTTTAATGCAGTAAGATAGTACAACTAAAAATACATCGTCTGCCAAAAAGAAGTTACCATAATGTCTGTTTTTCATGGTGTAATGCAGTGTTAAGCAAATGTGCTAAGTCCATAAAAAAATTTTTTTTTCAAAAATCTACGTGCTAAGTCCAGTTGAAAATAAGAAATTATAAATTTTTTTTAAATTTGTTTTGTAGAATGATGTAGAATTATTACTACATTGCTTTAATAAGCACGGATTGGGACTGCAAACGTTAATAATTTGCGGGAGTGGCTAGCTTTCCCACCAATTTGATATAATAATAATATAATACAATGGCGCTATTATAATTCTGACGAGTTTTATGGCCGAGCTTCCCTCCTAATTCGAGGTGTGCTCCTTTTTGTTTTTCCTACTAATTGGGTGGACCTACAGTTTTATGCCGGCTCCGAACGGCGAATGCATTTTTTGTGAGAAGCTTTTTCATGGCAGAAATACTCTCGGAGGGTATGCCGCCCACTGCCGAGAGGTGGCCGCTGCTCTTAAAAAACCCAATAATTGGATTTTTACTAATTAGAAAATTTTTTTTATTGGTGTTTGCTCGGACTGGGGTTTGAACCCGAGACCTCTGGTATAGCAGGCGAGCACTCTACCCACTGCACCACAGCGGCCACTAATTTGATTTGCAAACTAGTTTGCGGTACTTTTTAAATTTTTATTATACATTTTTACATTTAATTATATTTTCTATAGAGAGGGTACAACATAATATGGGCGTGGCCCCACCCATTATCAACAGTGTTATCTCTCATCAGACCCAGCCTAAAATATTATTGTTGTGTTACACGTCACAAGTTTCCAAAGGGAGTTTTACAATTTTTTTTTTTAAGTAGGCGTGGTTACAAACCGATTTTGCTAAAATTTTACTACAAGTAATAAAATTACATATGTACCTACACCAAGTTCCGCCGTAATATCTGAATTATTTGTCGATTTATGGGCTCCGAAATCTCTTAGATTCACGATGCCACGCCCATTTTCAAAAATATGTATGGTTTCTGTTTTTGTCCATAGTTGGACTCATGCCGCAAACTTTGAATGAATTATCTTCATATTTGGCAAAGACGTCGCTTAAAATGTTTTTCGTCCAATCGTGTGCCTTAGCAAGTAAATCACGCTTTCCAAATTTCAGCTATATTTCTACTACCGTTTCTGAGTTATTGATGACTTATAAAACTTTTAGAATTTATCCTTTCATAAGTGGGTGTGGCACCGCCCATTTTCGTGAATTTCAATTTATTTCTTTATAACGGCGTAAGCTCATTGCATGGATGGAATTTCATCCATTATCACTTTTTGCGTGTTTTTCGATATATACTATATGGGAAAAGTGGGCGTGGTTATCATCCAATTTCGCCTATTTTGAATACCAACCTTCCCTGTCTAGTTAGGAGCCTCTGTACCAAATTTCATCAAAATATTTCAATTTTACTACGTACAGTTGAGTATAATAATTTGTGAGAAAATGTGCTAAGTCCACCGAAAAAAAAAACAAAATCATAGAAAGCAAATGTGCTAAGTCCTAAAGAAGCTCATAACTTTGTACAAGCTTTATATTAAAATGTGCCGATAACTGGTATTTTCGCACGACCATCTGAGGAAGAAAACTGCATTTTCAGATTTTTAAAATAGTAACAACAAAAAAAGTTAGCAGGTTTTTTATCCCTCCTGAAAAGTTACCAGAAATGGACTTAGCACATTTGCTCACGAAGCCAACGATATGTAGTACTTTTTGGTTATATTTATATTTTTAATAGAATTTTTACTTTATTGAAGTTCTTGTGTTTATATACTCAAATTTTTAAAAGATTAATTTAAACAAGTATTGCGAAATGCCTCTGAAAAAGGCAATTTCTCCAACGATTCAGACATTTCTAACCAAATTAATTCTGCACAATCCCGATAAAAGTAGGGATAAGAAAGAAAAGAAAATAAATTTGCGATTTGGCAATTTGCGAATAGCATTTGACAAATTTGATTTTATCAGTTTGGGAAATTTGGGCGCAGAATCTATAAAGGCATTAATTTGGGATCTATGATAAACCACAAGGGGGGGGTTTGAACCCCCAAAACCCCCCCCGTGGATCCGCCACTGAACCTGCCTATGTGCTAATCATTTATGTATGGATGTAAATAACCGATTTTGCAAGTTTTCTTTGAAGTAATTTCCATAAGTGCATAATAAATGTGTTTGAACACATTTATTATATATTTAATGCACATATGTACGCTTTTTCATGCCAAACAGCTTATAAATATGTACCTACCTACCATGTATACATGTACTTATATACGTGCGCTTTGTTATTATGGTTAATATGCGCTGCCGATTTAATCTTTATTGATTTATTTCGACGACTTTTTGATTTATAGACTTTTAATAGCTTACATACACAGATACATATATACTATATATGTACACATGTGCATATACATATGGATGTATGTAAATGAAGGCATGTTAACGACAACGCCTTCTCGGCCATTCTTTTCTACGGCATTTCCTATAATGTGCTTTGGCGTGTTTGCTATTTAAGTTTTTGTGATTTATTATTATTAATTCCTTTATTGTAAGTACTTACTTACTTTAAGCATACAAGGTTTCAATGGTTCAACTTTAGTTGAAAGTCAATTCACACCACCATTAATGAAATTCAAACTCAAGGATATTTCTACTCTACACAGAGCCAAAATACCACCTAAAAAGCCCTATAAATTAGAACAAAGTTTAGCGGATTTCTCTATGCTTTCTCTCCAATAAGATGCCCGTCTTATTATTACTGGATATTTCATTTTAATAAAACTAAGTAGATAATCTGTAAAACTAATATGAAAACCTTTTCAATATAATTAAGAAGATGACCCGTGGATTTTAGATGAAATCATTTTCAGTAAAATTTAAGAGATAACCTATAAAACTAAGATGAAAACCTATTAAATAAAATTTAGAAGATGACTCCTAGAATAAATATGGAAACCTTTTCACATAAATTTAGCAGATAACCTGTAAAATTAAGAAGAAATCATGTTTAATATTATTAAGAAGAGAATCTTGATTTTCATCGGAAAACATAATTAGTCAACTAGTATTTTCCTAGGACTTATTCAGACAAAGGGCAACATTTCATTTCATATAAGTGCAGATGGACATAATAAACTCTTTATACCAAGTGCTTCATTAATCGTTTGAGAATTGTAGAAATGTGCAAAGCCGTAGTGAAATTGACGAACGGAGGAAATACATAAGAGCTCTTTTAAAAATAAAAAGTTCTCCCTTTTAATTTCTTGAACATGTAATTGCACGCATAAAACGTGGCTGATGCAATAACTGTTATGCATACTTCTAGTATGTACGAGTATATATGTACATATGTATGTATGTACGTATGTTAAGACGTTTAAAGCAAAATTTGAATTAATAAGGGCTCTTTTAAAAATATAAACTTTTCCTTTTTAATAAATTCAAAAAGGTTCAAGTAAAAATTAGAGGATGTCCTTATTGATTTGCTTTATAAAAATTTTCTCCTAAAAACAAGCAGATTTCTTCTAACAATTTAATTTTTTTTACAAAATGACATAAAAAATTAATAAACAAGAAGTTATCTCCTCGTTTTCAGACGATATCCTTTTAAATAAATTTAAGAAGAAATTCAAGCTAAAATCCAGAAGAATTTCTAGCAAAAATTTCTTCAATTTTGTCCCCTCTCCCTCTCCTCGGCCAAATAGCTTTTTTAGGTGGCAGTCTCTTTGATTGTAGGTGAACTTTTTGGCTCTGTGTACTTACATATGTAAAAGGTGTGAAGAAATCTAGGAATCAAGGGTTATAAAGAAGGTGTCATCTCTCATTTAAAAGTATGCATTTTTACCTGCATATCTACTTAGTACCTGCATGTGCATCTGCTCGAATATGTAGAATCTCTTGAAGAATTGCCGACTTTTCAGATGGCAAGCAGGAGTAGAACAATGCAGAATGCCAATTGACTGAACGGCAAACAACGTTGCAGGCACTTTCGATGAAATGACTGGATAAATGAGTACGTAAAAACACACAGATGCACATACCAGCATACCCTGTAGGGAAAATTTCTAGTTCCGAACTAGGTCGCTTCTAGTGCATTTTTCGGCACTACTAGTGCGAGCTAAATCTCTTTTGCATATTATCTGGCGAATTTAACACGGTGATGTCCTGGCCGGTGTCAATTGTCACCCTCTGCACTACATTTTCGATAGTTCTGAACTAGTACTAAATTCTACAGTTTGCACTAGTTCGTTGGAGGATGATAATTTTTTTCTTAATAAATATTTTGTTATTTAGTTATTGAATAAAAATTTACAAAAATATTTAAAAAGTAATAAAAAAGAAAAATTAAAAACAAGCCTGAGGGATCGGTAACGCATAATTTCATACAAGTTAAGATGCAAATAGAAAACTCTTTATATCAAATGCTTCACTAAACATCTGAGAATTGCAGAAATATACAAAGCATACAAATCAAAGTGTGTCTTATAATGGTCACTCAATTCACTCCTTCTGAACTGGTGAGGATCTAACTACAATTGATCTAGTTCCTTTTTGAAACCTTTTCGCTAATTCGGAACTAGAAACTTTGCTCACTAGTTATTGAGTTCCCTGCAGGGTAAGTGCAATTAAATAAATATTCAGTACATATACATATGTATGTATGTACCTATGTATATGTATGCATATGTAGGTATACCAGTAACATGTATTCCATATATGATTTGTCATGCTATTGTCTGTACGATGATGACTCCATAGTGCATTTATGTCATTGAAAACCGAAACGCCTCTCGAACAGAATTATCATTATTATTATTACCGTTTGCTAGCTGACGGCAATAACAAAACAGCACATTGTCAACAAAATGAAAAAATTGCACCTTAAATAACAAAAAAAAAATAATAATAAAAAAAATTAAAAAAAAAACGTGTGAGGAGGGCAACCATCGACCAAGTCAGTCATTGAGTGGTGCGCATTGAGGGTCTCATACATACATATATTCGCATAATAGAATGGTCCGAATACCTACAGTAATCATAAGTACATATGTGCATAGGTATGTTTGTATGTACTGCCAGTGCATACATATATGCACTTATGCACTTAGTTGTACATGAATGCATTTTTTCGGGCCGTTACAGCATAAATATGAACCATCATCGTACGAGTACTTGCTTGCCTATCAGCGACCTGTCGACGTTTCCAAACAAAACTGCACTAAGTCTGAAAACTGTGTTTTGCAGGAGAAGCTCTCAAAGTTTAAACTCGATATGAAACTTCGGTTGTATGCAAAGTATATTTTCACTTATAACTTCTGTTTGGATTGAACGATCAACACCAAAACTCGACAATATCAAAGTTAGGGTACGCTTTATATAAACCCGTAAGAAAAAATTAAAACTTGCTACGTTGTTTTTCGTGGCAAGCTCTCAAAGTTTTTATTCTGAAAAAAATCACGAGTTGTATTATATGTACACTTTTGCTCATAACTTTTTATTGGATTGTCCGATTGATACCAAAATTAGACATCATCTAAATTAATAACTAAGTTTTGCGAAAATTTTCGGTAGAAAGTCAAAGAAAAACATTTTACTGCTTGAATACTGGTAATGCATTACTACTTATACTTGAAAATGCCCATCTATGATACATACATATGTATTTCTATTTCAGGAAAGAGCATGAACTTTTAGCCCTTTTATATGACAAAAAACAAACGTTTCTAGGCAAATAAGGTTCTTCAATTAGTTTTCGGTTGGCAGAATCTCAAAAAGATGATATATAAGCTTCCATTAGGTACCCATGTGGCCGCTGCATTGCAGTGGGTAGAGTGCTCCCTTGCTGTACCAGAGGTCTCGGGTTCAAACCCCAGTCCGAGCAAAACACCAAAACAATTTTTCTAATTAGTAAATTATTGGGTTTTTTAAGAGCAGCGGTCACCTCTCGGCAGTGGGCGGCATACCCTCCGAGTGTATTTCTGCCATGAAAAAACCTCGCAAAAAAATGCATTCGCCGTTCGGAGCCGGCATAAAACTGTAGGTCCACCCAATTAGTAGGAAAAACAAAAGGAGCGCACCTCGAATTGGGAGAGAAGCTCGGCCATAAAACTAGTCAGAGTTATAATAGCGCCATTGTATTATTATTATTATTATCAAAACGTGAGCATTGTGCCAAAATATTTTTAGTATGTACATACAATTAAATATAAAAAAATTAGTACATACATATGTACATGTTTTACATATTTTGTGTTATTGTTATTGTTCCACGCCGTTTTCGCCTATGCGAGATATATGTAGGTACCTACTAGTTTTCTATCTCCTACTAAAAATCAAAGATAACTAGATACGAAACTCTTCATTTCGTGAGAGCGCTGTCAAAATGCGCATTTTTTATAACATTTTTCATTGGTGCCACTCTGTTCGAAAACTGAAAATGGGTATTTTACATATTAATTCTGGGAATTATTCGGCTTCCTTATGTTATTGAAGACTAGCAATAATAAAATTTTGTTTATACCAAATTAATATAAGGATATAACCACAAAAGTGATAGTAGAGATAGTATGACTTTCCCACATTCTGAATATTCGTGTTCGAAACCCAATCTCAGACAAATTAAGAATAACGCACAAAAAGTGGTGAACGATAATACATGTAGTTGGGTGGTATTTTTTAAGAAATATTTTACTCTATTTTGCAATTATATTAAAATGTGAATATATTAGAACTGAAATATAATAATTTTTAACCGAAGATATATATAAATCTACTGAATAACCGCTGCCCGCGTTCCATCTCATTAACATATTTTTTATAATTTTAACTGAAACACAATTTTTTCCAGTTGAAACAATAAACAGCACTGCGTACTATACACGAGCAATACAATTACCTCGATATTTTTCATAATTCATTATTATTTCAACAGAATTTAACACACAAAACAAAAAATCTAAATCCACCAAATGCGCCTATTTATTTTGGCGTGTTTTCCCTACTGGCACCTGCAATTTGTACAAACAGCTGATCGGCCGGGTTTTCTGTTGTGTTGATGCTGGCAATAAAGCCACAGAAAACCCGTGGGAAAATCATAAAAGTGAGAGAGTAAAAAAGAGTTTCGTATCAAGTCATCTTTGCTAAAAATTGTCATCAAAATGCTGTAGCCGACGTTCAAAGACATTCAGATTAAAATGATAACGGAGCTGAATACCTACTGAACTAAGCTACATAATTGTTATTCCAAAGCATATACTGTTATACCTATGTATGTAGGTACATACAGTGGCTCTCAGAAGTATTTTGCATAAATCATTTATTAACAAAACGTTAGAAATTCGCCTTTTTTTCGAATTCTTTTGCAAATTTTTTTAATGTGGTATTATAGCTGAATCTTCATACTACAAAAATACATTCATTAAAAAACCAAAATGCATTTCATCTGTTTTATAAAATTAAAGAAACGAAAAAAGGCATACATTTTTGCTCACAAAAGTATTTTGCATATTGGTAATTTTTGTGAATAAATGCATCTACAACCTGTTTAATATTTTTTATGATATCCGTTCTTTTTCGAAATGGCTTCCAAGAGTCTAGGAATGGGCTCTGCTAATTTTTGGCAAAATTTCCGGAGGTATTTTGTCCCATTCCTCGTCCAAAACTGCATTTGGGTTATTTTTTGGGGAAATCTTCGATTTTCTCACGTGATCTCCAAGACAGGACTAAAAATTTTGATTGGTTCTTATATCAGAGATTTGAAAAAGAGTTTGGAAGTGTTTTTTATTCCAAAGTGTTCACATTTTAGCATCATTAGCGGTATTTTTGCGGTTTTGGACGAGGAATGGGACAAAATACCTTCGAGATTTTGTCAAAAACTAGCAGAGCGCATCCCTAGACTCTTGGAAGCCATTTCGAAAAAGAACGGATATCATAAAAAATATTAAACAGGTTGTAGATGCATTTATTCACCAAAATTACCAATATGCAAAATACTTTTGTGAGCAAAAATGTATGCCTTTTTTCGTTTCTTTAATTTTATAAAACAGATGAAATGCATTTTGGTTTTTTAATGAATGTATTTTTGTAGTATGAAGATTCAGCTATAATACCACATTAAAAAAATTTGCAAAAGAATTCGAAAAAAAGGCGAATTTCTAACGTTTTCTTAATAAATGAATTATGCAAAATACTTCTGAGAGCCACTGTATGTACATGCAATTATATGCCTACGAGTAGTTAAATGATACAAACGTACGTTGCATTTAAAATAATACATACATATTTCATTTTGCCACCGAAAACAATGCCATCAAAACGTAAGACAATAGATGAAAAGAGTTAAAAGGGACAATGGTAATGACAAAAAGTCTATTCTGCTAACTATGGACTTGATGAGTCGGATTAAAAATTCAAAAGTACATAGGTACATACATATGTACATATTTAGTGCATAGAGACAAAGTCTGAAGCGAAGGATGCAAGAAAGTTTAACATGAATGCGGATGATAAATTTTAATCTTTGGCGGCGCACTTTTTCTTTTCTTTATTATACCTTTCATGAGAATGAAATGGTATTATAACTTAGTGCCAAAAAATTTTTGTCGAAAGTACCAGAAGGAAGCGTGGGGGACCCACCAAAATATATACCGATATGATCAGAATCACGAGCTGAGTCGATTAAGCCATGTCCGTCTGTCCGTCTGTCCGTCTGTGTGAACGCAAACTAGTCCCTCAGTTTTTGAGATATCTGAATGAAATTCGGAATACAGGTATGTTGTTATATGCAGCTGGTCATTTGTCGGAACCGGCCGAATCGGACCACTATAACATATAGAAAACAACCGATTATTCAGATATACATGAAATTTTTGGATGTAATTTGTGCATAACTTCCCCATTTAAACAGCTAAGGACATGAAACTTTGAAGTAGACGTGCCCCTTTTGGCCCAAACAAGGTTACCGAAAATTGTCAAGATCGGACCACTATAACATATAGTTCCACAACATCCAATTATTCAGATATACACATTTTGGTGTATAACTCCTCCATTTTAACAGCTAACGGCCTGCAATTTTGAAGTATTTGTACCCATATGGACCCAAACGGGATTGCCGAAAATTGTTAAGATCGGACCACTATAACCTATACCTAGGCTGACCATAAATAGGAATCGAAAATGAGGGACAAAATTTCAAATGATATAAGTACGAACATATATTTATGAAACTTGAAATCGTAAAACATATTTATTCATCAAATAATAGGCATATGTAATTCAGATTCTCTTCAGACTCTTTTTAACAAAAATAAACAAATTTGTAAGTTTAATTATAGGTATCTACAATAAAGCAAGCATAATGCTACGTTAAAAAAGAATTTGGTAACTTAGTTTAATGTCCACAAATCAATTTTAATACGATTTACCAATTTCTTTCAAATTAATTTGCCACACAGCAGCCACAAAAATTACATTCCAACAAACATATAGTCAATGAGGATGGTAGTTATTATCGATAACTACTTAAATTCTGATGAGAAAAAGGGCTGCCACCTCAACCTTTTTAATATAAACCAGATTTTAAACAAAAAGGGGAATATTCATAGTCAAAATAAAATATTGATTTTAACTAACTTAAAATCAGCTTTTATCAAGACTATGAATATGCCCCAAAATAAATAAATGAGGGACAAATGAGGGACACTAGGAAAAAAACAGAACATTTTGAGGTTTTCCGAAAAAACAAAAATACGAGGGACAGATGTCTGAAAAACAGAACGGTCCCTCAAAAAACAGAACGGATATTCAGCCTACCTATACCTCCCCTACAACCGATTGTCCAGATATACACATTTTGGTGTAGAACTCCTCCATTTTAACAGCTAACGGCGTAAAATTTTTAAGTATTTGTCCCCATATGGGCCCAAAAGGGGTTACCGAAAATTGTCAAGATCGGACCATTACAACATATAGCTCCCATACAACCGATTGTTCAGATATGGACATTTTGGTGTATAACTCCTCCATTTAAATAGCCAAGACACCATTTTTTCTAATAAATCTTTCCATAAATAACCCACAGAATTAAAATTATAAATTAAACTTAATCCGGCTATGTACATACATAGGTAACTTTTCATTTCCCCACTCATGAAAGGTATGAAGTCTTCGGTACGGCCGAAGACAGCCACGCTTTTACTTGTTTTTCCTTTGTTTTCTGCTAAGAAGGTAAGTATTATAATTGCTCCGTATATTTGTCTGACTAACCACATACATATGTATGTACATATATATATGAAAGGGTTACGGTATGGTTTCTTCAATTTAAAATCATAAAAAGGAGTGTTTAGGCAAAAATGATTTTCAAGTTTAAATAAATTTAAAGTTAATCGAAGAGGGAGAGGGACACGTTATGTGAGTATGTAAATAGATTTTTTTTGTTTGCTAGCAATGCCAATATGTATAGTATTTGCAGCCATGCCTTCCATGCCACCATACAACCATCCTTAATATATTAGGGGTATTCGCTATCCATAGCATAACCCTAGCACGTAGCACGGATTGCACGGATTGCAAAGTTTTACAACGCACAACAACAAAATACAGGCGCACAGAAATATGCTAGACCTCAAAAATATGCTACACCAAAACCTATGTATATTTATTTGCTATGAAGTCTAGGAAATTAATTGCGACCCTGCGTCAGCTGACATTTGCCAATTGCTAATTTCAATTTCATTGAGCATTCGAATTTTGCTTAAAATGTTATTTTTTATGTGTATTTATTAAATTTAAATAAAATGATTTATTTATTAAAAAGTGAGTGATGAACGCGTCCCTTTGGCTAAAAAGAAAAGCTGCTTCTTAAAATTTCCTACGACTGTGCAATGGGGTGCTCTCGATGTGTAGCATATTTTGGTCTAGGATATTTGCAATCCGTGCTATCTTGCTATCTTGCTAGGGATAGCGAATACCCCTATTGTAGGTGCATTGGGCGTATTGCGCATCAAACACGTTTTGCCATGTACAACTTCTATGACGTGCTTAATTTTTTTTCCAATTTTTTCATTTCTTTACTACTACAGAAAAGTTTTGTTGTTGTTGTTCCTCGTATATATGTATGTATTAAATACATATATTTGATTTGAATTATTTGCAAGTTGGCTTCCTGTGCGCGCTTTTCCGCTTTACACACCTACACACAATAATCATCCATTTCGGCTAGTGATGGGCGAGTCCGAGATGTTTTATTCGATTCTCTCGATTGTTGAAACATCTCGAATGCTCTCGATGGTTTTCATTCGTGTTCGAGTCAAGTCGTAAATGGCCGTCAGTCGAAACAATCGCTAAAACATCTCGGACTCGCTAATGATTCCTCTCATTTTCAAAGCAATCCTACATTTCGGACTCGCTGCAAAAAATACATAACATTTGTTGTTGCCGCTTGAATATCAAAATTGCTTAAAAAAGTATACAGTGGTACAAATCTATTGCCGTTGTTACTGCTCGTAAAATTAATTTGTTTCGTAAGCGTCTCACTTCAGAAAATTTATTAATGTATTAATGTTTAAATAATTAATTGTATTTATTAAGCACGACACTCTTTAATTGTGATTGCAAAAATGCAGCGTCTATATATAGCATATTTTTCAATTTGGTGCATTTATTTACATATGTATTTGCCTCACTTCCATTAACAATCCTACTTTCTTCATCAACAACACTCATTCAGTTTATTTTATCAACTAAAACAAATCATCAAAACAACAGCCGGCCCGCCGACTCGAGACAATCGCAAAAACATCCCGCTTGTGTAGTCGAGATGTCATCGAAACAACCTCCGACTCGCCGACTCGGAACAATCGCAAAAACATCTCGGTTGTGTAGTCGAGATGTCATCGAAACAACCTCCGACTCGCTGACTCGGAACAATCGCAAAAACATCTCGATTGTGTAGTCGTGGAGCGAGTCAACTTTTGACTCGATTGTGATTTTGCAACGATGGCGATTCTCTCGATTGTCTAAACATCTCGGACTCGCCCATCACTAATTTCGGCCGCAATTTCGAAGAGGATGCCCCAGTGAGAAAAGTAAACCAATAAGCTTTACATACATATGTACATTTTACAAAACAATTAAAAAAAAACATATTCAATCTACATTTTTTAAAATACATTTTCCAAAGTAATAATTCTTATACAGTATAAATACAATGAACCCTACATCGTGGTTATGCTTAAAAGGAAAAAACCAGTCAAATTCGGACCGGCGTGTTCGGCAACGCGTCCAAAGGAGTTGCTCGAATGGAATGTAATGGACCAGGGTCATACTTCTATACTCAGGGTTATCCCAAACCAACTATCGGATAACTTACCGAAAAATTTGCTCACAAGGAATTATGAAATAGTAATTCCAGATAGAGACTTTTGGGTCAAGGGTCCTCCGGACTCGAATAATGCTATCCACCTCCACACCGTTGGATTTAAGCTTAATTCTAGGTTGGTAGCGGGGAATTTTTCAGCCGACGGGGGGCTAAAAGTATCATTTCGCTTACCGGATCACTGCGGTGTCTTCCAAGCGGGAGCAGCAGCAATACAGCAGGCGGTTGACTACTTGGAGGCAAGGAAAACCGAATGTAAGTAAGTCTACATCTTCTCAGACAGAAAGGCTGTACTCAAAAAGCTTGGGTCTGTCATATGCAAGTCAAGAACTGTGGAAAATTGCGCAGATCTGTAAACCAGATGGCGGAGCAGTTTGCCATTCACTTCGTATGGCTGCCTGGACACTGTAACATACCGTGAAACGAGATGGCAGACGAACTTGCTAGAGAGGGCACATCCGCTCCACTTTCAATGTCGTGAAAGAGTTTAGAAATGCCGCTCGCTACAAGCAAGCTCAAATTCAAGGAGATATACTCCAAAGAAGCAAATAACAGGTGGTTTGGTCTGAGTACCTGCAACGATACTAGGTTCTTGTGGCCTAACTCGGACGCGAAACGGACGAAGAGTCTGCAAGCACTCGGAAGATGCCAAACGGACGAATAGTCTACTCGCACTCGGAGGATCCCAGCTTGCACTAATGACTAATGACAAGGCTAATAACAGGCCAGAAAGTAGGAATTTTCCATATTACATTTACTGTAGGGCTTGTGAGAATCCACGTGGTATTACAATCGGACCTCAGGGCCGAAGTGTGCGAAGTGAATAGGCACTAGCAGCCACTGCAACCTAACCTAACAAGTAAATGATATGTACTAGAGGTCGGAAACTATCGATAGTCAGCACCATCGATAGCGTACGATAGTTTTTTGCAAACTATCGATAGTATATCGATAGTTGACGATAGTTTCGGGTGATTTGGGAGAGTCTACGGCTACGCTCACACTGTAACCGCCTTTTGCCGTCCGGCAGCAAACACATCCACAAACACATCTGTTTTAAATGAGCTCACCCGATTTCACCCGAATGTAAATAAACTTTGCCCACCTGTCCTGGTCTTATTCTTACCAATACATGAAAGTAATAGAAGATGATCCAATAAAACTTTTTTCAGTACATTGTTTTGTTTTATTTATTTATTAGCCATTTATTCTTGTTCAAAAAAATTAATATATTAACCAGAGACCATAACAATTATAACAAATAAATATAAAAATCACTTGATAACAATTTTTGAGCAATGAAAAAATTTTTCCATCATCAATAAAAATTACTCAAAGATCGATATTTTTTCGATCAGATCATAATTGTTATGAGCAATTGATATTTTTTTCGATCTTCCATAACAATTTCTGGATGATGGATATTTTTTAGATCAGCTCATAATTAATTAAGACTCGACCAAATGATAGCCCTAGCCAAGCGCTTTCATTTGATACCCATTTTGCGGTGTTCGGTATTCTATATTCGTATTCCGTATCCATATTTATCCGCTTTTCTACAATTATGAGCTGACCTAATCGAAATATATCGAAGTCCAAATGAAACCTGGGGTCATCCCCTTTCGTTTGATACCCATATTGTAGTGTAATTTTAATGTGTTTGGGTAATCACATTTTAAACGACCATGCGACTAGAATGCATAGTCGTATTTATGTTGCTTTGACTACTTGCTAGTCAGCAATTCAAACCCTGCATGGAATAGTTACCGTTTGTTTGGTGCATAGTGGTCACATTTCAAATTTTCAATAAACTATCGATAGTTCAAACGATAGTCGAAAACCATCGATAGTGTAAACAATATTGAGAAACCATCGATAGTGACGATAGTGCCATCGATAGTTTCCGACCACTAATATGTATATCAGACACGGATTTTAATATTAAGAAGAACGGTTCTGTGTGTTTAAGTCTTTGAAAGCGGGTACAATTTGTGATTGCCACATGCGCATAATTGTGGTTGGCTTTGACTGCGATTCGATGTTCACATTGCATGTCAAAGGTCATTTTCGAGGGTTCGAAGCAATGTTTATTTGAGCTCTTACTCTGTATTTTGTAGTTCGTTTCGAAAGAAAATTAATTAAAATTTGTTGGCTTTCGAGTGATTCGTTCACTGGAGCCGCTTTTCAAATAGAATTCGTTCGATGTTCAAGTTCCATTCATATAGAATAGGTATGGATGTGTTTTCGAATACAATTTCGCTTTCGAATGCAACAACTTTTCGAATCGAACTAGAGAGAGAGAGTGCCCTGGATTTGTTGATATCATCTGCTAAATTTCTTGTTGGACATGTAAGAAAAGTGCTGCTTTAAATATGTAAATGCAAATGTTTGTATGTAAGTAAAATATTTATGCTTGAACCTAATGCCGCTTGGCGCCGACAACATCATGGACTTTGGAATGCCAAATGACAAACGTCAAACGGCAAATGTTAAGCCGGAATTACAATAGCGCTGTGGCTGTGGCAGCGACTGTTTTTCGAAATCAGCTGATTTTTAGAAACTACGGTTTGTAATGAAGCGGCACATAATACAACAGAGGCAGCTGGCAGCACCGCTCCGTTTAGCCCAAATTCTAAATTCGCTGCCGCTGCCTAGAATCGCAGCCAACTTCTAAGTGTTGATGTGAACTTATGTCTGTTTCCGTACTATCCAATGTAATATGTTTTTTACTAATTTTGTGTTTCCGTACTTTGATGCCAGCAAGCGGGAGAGAATTTAATTTTTACTTAATTAATTTCCACTAGCAAATATTGCTGGCGGGATGCAAAAGCAAAGAAGAAGAAAGAGCAGAGGAAAAAATGATACAAGATTGATTATTTTAATTGAAGAAAGTGGACATGAAAATGGTAAGTAAATTTATGTCACCACGTGTCCAAGGTAAAAGGAAACAGACCTAATATATAAAGAAGTCACTGCCAAATACTGCGAACGCTCTATTGTATTTGGTCTGGCAGTCACTGCTCATATTAGACGCATCAGCTGATTCCGAAAACCGTCGCTGCCCGCTGCCACATCGCTGATGTAATTTGGGCTTTAAGCCGAAATTACAATAGCGATGTGGCTGTGGCAGCGTCTGTTTTTCGAAATCAGCTGATTTTTAGAAACTACGGTTTGCAATGAAGCGGCACATAATACAGCAGAGGCAGCTGGCAGCACCGCTCCGTTTAGCCCAAATTCTAAATTCGCTGCTGCTGCCTTGGATCGCAGCCAACTTCTAAGTGTTGATGTGAACTTATGTCTGTTTCCGTACTATCCAAAGTAATATATTTTTTACTAATTTTGTGTTTCCGTACTTTGATGCCAGCAAGCGGGAGATAATTTAATTTTTACTTAATTAATTTCCACTAGCAAATATTGCTGGCGGGATGCAAAAGCAAAGAAGAAGAAAGAGCAGAGGAAAAAATGAAACAAGATTGATTATTTTTATTGAAAAAAGTGAACATGAAAATGGTAAGTAAATTTATGTCACCACGTTTCCAAGGTAAAAGGAAACAGACCGAATATATAAAGAAGTCACTGCCAAATACTGCGAACGCTCTATTGTGTTTGGTCTGGCAGTCACTGCTCATATTAGACGCATCAGCTGATTTCGAAAACCGTCGCTGCCCGCTGCCACATCGCTGATGTAATTTGGGCTTTAGGCGGCGTATGTAAGTATACATACATAAATGAGTATTTGACAGCGATGTTTAGCGCAAACAACAAACAGCAAGAGCAACACTAACAGCAACAACAGAAATGGCGGCAACAACAACGAAAGTCGGAATATTGATGATGATGCTGCTGCTGCTGATGGCTGCGACGCAACGTTGGGTTGCTTTGGTTGGTGGGTTGGGGGCAGTTCAGGAAGTTGCATGTTTGCATGGCTTACACACATATACATATCTACATATACATATGTATATATGTAAATATATACGTGCTTATTCCCTATTGCAAACTACAATCACTTTTTTTCTTCTTCCTTTCATTTGCTTCCTTTCGCAATTCGCGCAAAATCTTGCATTTAAAATGTTGAAATGGTTTTTTTGTTGTTTCTTGTTTTTTCCTTTTTTTTTTCTTTGCAACTCACATTTCAACATTTCCATGTGCGCTTTTATTGAAATCGCATTTCAAATCAACTTAAAATAAAAGGAAGTATGTACTTTGGCAGCATTTTGAGAATATGCTGCAGCATCCACACCCCAACACGCCTACGGCAGGCAGTCAGCACACATTCATGGCACTTTTGTACATGTTACCTACCCACTTCATCTGGGATTTCGCCTTGACATGGCAATGGTAGCGACGCAACGGAACAAATACATACATACCTGAGGGTATCAAATGGAAAGTAATTAAATTTTTAAATGTCGCTTTAAAAAGGGATTCGGTTTGGTTGTTGCAGCAACCAACATCCGGAAATGCGCAACGGCTTCAGCAACGGCCAACGAAGAAGCGATCGTGGTGGGAGGGAGGGGAAATTCCAAAGTAAGTCACATCCAAATTTAAGACGATTCTCTTCACAGCCATTTGCTTTAATCTATACGTTTGAGTGTTTCCTTTTTGGCGAAATGTGCGCTTTAAGTGGAAATAGAGTATTTTACTTAACGTAAAACGAATGTAAAAGTGAACTTGTTTTTTTTACATTCACATGGTAAACATATGTACATTATACTTAATTTGTTTTTTTTTTTTAATTACACAGTGCGTCAGACTGTGCCCACTTTTTTGAGAGGTTCGAATAAAATACATATATGTATGTAGCTACTTCGAGGTCGCTAGAGGGTTAAAATATTCTAGAAAATTGTCCGCCGAAAAATGTACATGCAGAGAGCATAAAAATGTCAGAGAACATGAAGGAAACATAAGCAAATACGCCTTAAAATATGCAACAAATTCTATATGCTTTGCTTATTAATATATTTTTAAGCTCTTCGTTAGTGATGGTTGGGTTAGGTTTGGATAGGTTGGCCGGCTACAGTGATCCCTCACATAGACCACATATGGTCCTTAGTATTGCCAACATCGTATTGCAGGCGTTGAACTAAACTTGGAATGCAAGACTTCGCAAGTTTTAGTATTTTGTCTATTTTCTTAAGAGGATTTTGTGTATTTATTTGAACAGTATTTTGTGTATTTTCTGAACAGTATTTTGTGTATTTTCTGAACAGTATTTTGTTGACCACTAGATTCCACAACAGGGGTGAGAGTACTCCTTCTTTTGGGATGCCCTTATGTGCCCTCATTGACATTGTCGAAAGGCCCCACCCACCCGTCACCGTCCGACAACTCAAAAGTTCCTCGATCCAGCGATGAATGATTGGAGGTATTCCGATCCATTCGAGCCCCTCCAACAGCGCCTCAGCAGAGACGTTGCCAAAGGCACCCGAAATATCAAGAAATACACCTATTGCACTCGCTGTAGTGAAGGGCCTTTTCGATATTTTGTACAACGTTGTGATTCTTATCATGCATCACGACAAGATAGTAAATGCGTTTTATGCTTACCGCCAAGCACCTCGAACCATGACTGCGGCCGTCTCGCGCCTTCCCCTTGGCTAGCGCCATGAGGGGACCTATTCGACCGAACAACAGTCTTTGCTAGCCCTCCGCGTTATTGAAACAAATTCTGAATTAGAGCGTTATTGAAGAAAATTCTGTAGTTTGTTAATTTTGAAAAGTTTTAAAATAGGGTGTTCTTTTACCTACTCAGTCGTCGTCGATGTGCAGTAAGAGTTTTAAGGCCGAGTGTTGTGGAATTCAAACTAAAATTTGTAGTGCATATAGTGTAGATTTGGCTTTGTTCAGAAACTCAGTTTGAAGCGCAACCTGATTTTGTAGTACAAGCAGAGCGTTCATAAACATAAATTTTGCATCAAGCGTCGCTCATCACAATCATCAAAATAATAATTACTGCCGCTGTTGCGCTTCATGCTGCGTTTCTGAACATAGCCATTATCTCTAGTGTATTGCGACCAGACTGAGATTGCTGACGTTTTAGGTACACCCAGAAAAAAATTGTGTGAAATCAACCAAAAATCAACAAATTTTGTGGTTAATTTTTTTCAACACGATGCTTAATGTATGCCATCATGTAATCGTGCAAATTTAACACTACTGTCAAGTGTTAGTTTAACAGGATGACAACTGTAGAACTAACACTAAAAAGTATTGAGTCTTCCTGTCGATTTTACAATTTTTACTAGTTAATGTTACAATTTAAGTTGGTTAAATTAACACGAAATGGTGATGTTGAATTAACAATAACATCTTTTTGATTTTACATTAAATTTATTGTTAAATTAACTACAAAGTCTTGTTGATTGTACAATTTATTTTTTTAAATAAAAAAAAATATAAAACATAAAATATATAATCATCAGATCAATAAAGCATATTCGAGTACATCACCCGCACAACCGACCAAATTGAAAGCATCCTTCTCATACGAATAGTTTATAGATGGGAGATAGTACTTACTATCACTGGCACCGAGTAATGTTTGGCCGCTAATGCAACGGTATATGCACCGCATGCTGCGTGAAAGACTCCATTCGCTAAACATCTCTTCGTGGTAAAAATTGCAAACTATGAAGAGGAAAAAGAAAATATTGAACATTAGAAACTTTTAGAAACAAAAATGCAATCCACTTTTAACTTACCTGCGAACTAAAAATATAAATAGAAAACCCATTATCACGCACTGCCAATGATGCTAAACTCCCATCATTGCCACGGCACAAAGTTTTCTTTTTGTTAAAAAAAAAAAAATACTTAATATTAGTTTGTGTTTTGCACGAACAGCAGAACTTTAAACGTTGGAAAAATTGTGTATGTTTCAAAATAGTTTTGACGTTATTTTTAACACTTTTTTTTATATTATATATTATATATATTATATATATATATATTATATATTATATTATATTGACACTATCATCATGTTGAATAAACCAAAATTCCAAATGACGTTTATGTTTGAACATTGTTTCGTGTTATATCAACCAACTTTTATTGTTAATTGTGGTTCTTGTTGATTTAACATTTGTTTTCATGTTGTATTAACACTAAAATTGGGACGTCATTTTTCTAACATTTTTTTTTTAGTTTATATTGACACTATCATCATGTTAAATAAACCAAATTCCAAATGACATTTAGGAATAAAATTTTATATTTGAATCATCTTGTATATTTTAAAATTTCTTCATGTTGTATCAACAATAAAATTTGGTTGAATTTACCAAATTTTCAGATGACAGTTACAAAGCCAAAATCATGTATCAAACATCGTGTAATTTGAAAAAAATGTTGCTGTTCTATGTGTAAAGATCGATCGTGTTAATTTTACAAGAATCGTGTTGATGATTTTTTTCTGAGTGTATGCCTGTTTGCCATAAAAAATCGCTACCTAAATCTTGTGTGTAAACAAATTTGTCTGTGGAAACAAACGTGCATGTCTATCTAATTGACGTCAATTAGCACAAAAGAAACGCGACTGACGCGATTCCTTCAAGTTAACAATTGTTAACGACATAAATACAGAAAAATACATTGCAGCAAATATGTACATACGTATAAGTGCACGTCTCAAACAGCTGTGGAGTCAATCCAGCCGAAGAAAGTACCTACTCATATTCAGCTCTATTTTATAAACACGTGCAGGATATTTACGCACAACAATGGGATGTATGTTGTATGTATGTACTGATTCCTTCCTTAAAAGCGTAGAACTATTTGCATTTAAATAACTCAGCCCTTTAGGAAAATCAATTTTCCAATTTTTGGTCCACAAATGTTTGTATTGGTACTTAGGCGGAAACAGTTCAATTTGTAGATACTCTCCACTTTAAGAGTACAATTGACCATATAACCAGCATTTCTTTTTTGTTGTTTGCTTTTCCGAACGAAATCAGATACTGAAGATGGCACATAGCCGAAACCGGTTTATAACCAAATCAAACTTGACAAGGGATGACGGAAATTCGTTCCACAATACATATAACCAGCACTTGAGAAATTTCAAAAGAACTAAAAAAAAAATAAATTTAGCCAGTCTTATAATCAAGTAACAAAATTTAGCAAGCCTATCGCACCATTTATCGGCATTTAGATTACGGAGCCGCCGGTTGCTACGAAAAAAAGGGAAATTGCACCTAAATATACCTAGGCACCGTAGTACGACGTTTCGAGTTTACATATGTCAGTGTTGCCAGCTGTACAAATTATATTCGAATTAGTGCTAACAAGTTTTCATGCTTTATCGTTTTGCCAAAATTGCCAGTTGTTTGCATGCAAAAGGAATTTAGCTGTCACTACGAGTATTAAGGGCGATAAATGTATTACAAGTGCATCAAAGCAGAACTAGTTTATTCCCTGTGGGGAAATTTGTAGACACGTATGTATGTACATTTACGTACGTACGTACGCATTAATAATACGCACATAGTATGGATTTTCAAGTGGGTAAATCGAACATTGCACATCGTTTGATCCTTCAAGCTTTCACAAACAGAAAGGATTCATTCAATATGATGCAGATGAGCCGCATTCAAGCAATCATTTCATATTGATTTTTATATACAACAATGTAAATACATATGTACATATGTATGTAGGTTTTCCAATAAATATACATACATACATATGTACATACATAGGTATGTAGAAAAATTAATATTTTTATTGCGTATAAAAAGTTTAGTTATTTTTAATATCGTCGCTATAGAAGAAAAAAGACGCAGACTTTTTTTGTTTCAAAGAAAGACGCATTAAAAATATTTTTCGAAAGAAAGATTCTTTATTTTTTTTTTGATAATGAAGAAAGCCGTATTATTTTTTTTTTACTATAAAGAAAGACGCATTTAATTATTTTTTAGGAAAGAAAGACGTATTCGATTTTTTTTCTTTGTCAATATTAATGCTAATGCGTCTTTCATCGTCGAAATATTTTATAATGCGTCTCTGTTCGTCGAAATATTTTTTAATGCGTCTATATTCGTCGACAAGTTTTGTAAAGCGTCTTTCTTCCCCGACAAATTTTTAATGCGCCTCTTTTCGTCGACAAATTACTGGCATGCGTCTTTCTTCTTCCGGAGCGACGATACGTCGTCGCCCGGATAAATTAGTGTCGTATTTGAAATTTGGGCGGAATTGAGTTAATAATACAGTTATACTAAACTAATCAAGATCTTTCGAATGACGTTATCCGTTTTTTGCTATCTCTTTTGGTTTAAGAGATATTGAGCAGAATTTTGGCGTTTGTGCAAGGTCGTAAGCGAGTTCGTCTAATTTCCAATGTGCTTTTAATTGCTTTAATTTAGTTTAAATTGGGCGCACATTTTGTCGTACGTCATACAAATTTCCTGCAAAACTGTTGCTAAAGGTAATATACGACAAAGTTTTACTGAAGAAAATCCTTTATAAATTCCAAAATAATAAACAATACATAACAAAATTAAAATAATTCAAGAATTTTGTGGCCTAGTAGTGTACTGCCAGACTTTGGAGAAAAACTAATGAGACGTTTTGGAGAAATACAATTCCAAACTGCAAACCTGTTTTCCCAAAAGTCTTTAAATGCAACATACGACGTTAATTTATCCGGGCGACGATGTAGATATGTATGCAAAATTATTATTACACATTTTCTTTTTCTAATGGGTATATGTATGTATATGTACATATGGGTGTTTCCAGCTTTACGGACGTTCCATGCTGCGACATTATTTTCAGTGTAAAACCTATAGTAGGCTTTGGATCAGAATATTTTTTTTTTGTCATATGTAGCCTTTGTACTGATCTATCCAAAACTATCTGCGAATTGGTTGATGCTACAAAAAAATGATGTATATACGACTAACAGAGGAATATCCAAGGACTGTCACTACATTAAAGTTATATTTCTGTAGACGTTTTTTATTGGAGAAATATCGGGTTTAATTTTGTTCGGACGTTCCCGTTCGGACGTTCCAAATTTTTCTATGAAGGAAAACATAACTTTTTCATAACAAAACAAGTGTTGAGCACATATTTTATTGCAATTAAGTAACTCATTAATTAAAAATTTACATTACTTGCACATTCTGAGCACTAAAACGATACTTAATAATGTATAGTGGCGATGAATATAAAAAAAAACTGATGTAAGTACTAGCAAAATTTAATAAGAATAAACAAAGGTATTTTAAATATCGCGTTGCTTAGATGTCGCTGTACGTCCGGCAGTAATATGATGTCCATTTTCGCATGAGAAACTGTGTAGTGTTTGAGGGGCTGGTATTTGTTTTACTTTAAGCCATCGCATATAGGTAGATTTTAAAGTTTTATGCGGCCAAAAATATTTTATTGTCTACATCTATTCCAAACTGCTTGGAGCATTCTTACCTTCAAAGGTTTTTTTTTTATGTTTTTCCTAAAAATCTATTTTCTCTCTCTTTCTTTGTTTTTGAAATCCTTCCATTTCTGATCATCTTTCATGAGATTTAACCTTCACCTCATAGCGCTTTGAGCGGAATTCATTGCTAGATAGCTTTATAAGGAACAAAAAAATTATCTGAAGAAAAAAAGTGTATACGTTCGGACGTTCCAATGTTTAATATACTTACACTCAGGAATCCTTTTGATTTTGGGAAAAAAATTAACGCTGCCCGAAAGAGCACCCAAAACTGTGTTTTGTCAAAAAAAAAATTTTAAAAATATCACAAATGTAAGTATGATATTTTTTACTGCAAAGTATACTTTGCGTCCGAAAGCTTGAACAAAAGCACTACTTTAGAATACACTTTATACAAGATTTAAAGTATTTTGTAAATGTATCTATGTCATAGCTGTCCAAATGCGACTCATACCCTGTAAAAAAGTGTGCGACGAGTCTCTAAAAAGATTTGTCCGGGAGCGCTCTCTTTCGGGTACAATTAGTCTACAATTGTTCCCAATTGTACCCGAACGGGTACATATGTATACTAATTGTAGACGAATTGTAACCGAAAAGGTATCAAACAGGTACAATTAGTCGCACAAATGGATGTGTCGCATTTGCTACCTGTTCGGGTACAATTGTGCGCTTTTGCTACCCGTTCGGGTACAAACTGGGTACAATTAGTCTCTTCATAGGACATGCTCAAACAAAAGAGAACACTTCAACCCATATAAAGAGATACAAATAGGTAGTAATCGCATGCTCCCTTGCGAGTTGTCCCGGATGTATCCCGGAGTGATCGCATTTTTTGCAGGGTATGAGCAATGACCCTGCAAAAAATGCGATCACTCCGGGATACATCCGGGACAACTCGCAAGGGAGCATGCGATTACTACCCATTTGTATCTCTTTATATGGGTTGAAGTGTTCTCTTTTGTTTGAGCATGTCCTATGAAGAGACTAATTATACCCAGTTTGTACCCGAACGGGTAGCAAAAGCGCACAATTGTACCCGTTTTGTACCCGAACAGGTAGCAAATGCGACACATCCATTTGTGCGACTAATTGTACCCGTTTGATACCCTTTCGGGTACAATTCGTCTACAATTAGTATACATATGTACCCGTTCGGGTACAATTGGGAACAATTGTAGACTAATTGTACCCGAAAGAGAGCGCTCCCGGACAAATCTTTTTAGAGACTCGTCGCACACTTTTTTACAGGGGAGAGTAAGCACTTGTGTACGTATACACACCGATTGTCACTACTACAGACAAATAAAGAGCGTAAAACGAGCGCTTACGATGGGACTAGGCGATCGCCGATTAGCAAAAATAATTAAGTTGCCTTCGACTGGCATGAAAGCAAGTGGTCGCTAGCTGGTCTTAGCTTGAAATTCTTTTGTTATAATTACAGATGCCAAACAACAAACAAAAGTACGAAGAGTTTGCATATAACATACGTATGCATTAGTATACGTACGTTGTTTCATAAATTCGCAAAGCGTGCGCAGCATGACCTAGGGTTGGGCGATATATATCGATATATCAATATATCGATATTTTTAAAATAGTACAGCCGATAATATCGACGATATTTTGAACTACCGTGCATCGATAATAGATAATTTTTTACCATTTCGAGCCAAATTCGATATTTTTCGTAAATTTCTGATTCGCTTTGAATTTAACAGCAGAATATTTTTTAAGAAGTGGTATAACCATAATGTCCGAATGCTTGAATTTACATTATTTTCTTCTTCAAGCAATTCTTAATGATTTTTATGTTTATACTTCAGGATTCATAGAATATCTGTAGACCCATCCAAATTTAATAACAAATATCTAGTAAACTATAAGTCCCCGGCAAGTTTGGATTTCAGTTTTGAGATCTGTGAGAGCACCTCTAGCCCCGTGAAGAAGTGGTTTTTCGCAGGGCGTGGTTCCTTAATGTAAAGCGGCCCTTTCGATATATTGATATATCGATGTTTTTACACGGCATAAATCGATGTTTTTTTAAATATCGATATAATATATATCGATATATTTTTCCAATTTGCCCATCCGTAGCATGACCCTGCTCGCTCAACATCTGCATGCAGACTGATTATTGTTATTCATTTTTCACTTTGGCCTACGGTAGGCGCACCAACACACACTCAATTTTCGGTCGTTGCTTGATTGTGGTAGTGAATCGCATTTGGACAGCTATGATCTATGTTGATATTCCCACTGGTCACACTGGTCGCGCTGTGAAGTTGTCAAAAATTTTTTCCTCCGTACTTTTGTGCTAAAAAAAATATATAATTGATCAATTTAACTCAAAATATTGTGAAAAAGTGTCGGAAAAAGTGTCGCAATTTAGTGTGCTATCAAATTAATATAAAACTGCTTTATTTAAACTCTAAAGCGTAAATTAAGTGTTATTGCTGAGTGATTGTGCATATTGTTGTTGCATTGATCGCACAATAGCAAAAGCTCCCACACACAAAACTCCACCACAAACCTCTTTTCACCACTAAGTGGTGAATTAGTGTGGACACAAACAATTCGTGTAAAGTTTATACATAAGTATCAGAGCTGTAAAAAGCTGCAACCACATTGTATTACAATCATAAAAAGTTGTACATATTACAAGCGCAGCCGGGTGCAAATGAATATAGACTAAAATATTCGTTTGCACCAGCGAGATGCCCCTCAACCATACTCCTCCTAAAGTAGGAGGTTCCCAACAAGTCCAAGTGCGAGATGCCCAACAAGCCCAAGTGCAACTACAGCACCAAACACCGAGATCCCTGGGTACACCCCAACAAATGTCCCAACATCTAACCCCATCCCGCCTGCCTAGTACCAACGTACCAAACGTACAACAGCAGATCGAAACCCTCCAAAGGCAACTGGAAATTCTCTATGCCCAACAACAACAAGCCCAGAAACCCCAAACTGCAGGAAACTTGACAACTGCTACCCCAACCGACCAATGGAAGATCGTCAATCCCAAACGCCAACGCGAAAGCCCAAGTAAAAATACGGCCTCTAAAAAACAGGCTAAACTTGATAATTATTACTGGCTTGGAAGCCGCCAACCAAATGAAAATGAAAATGAAAACAGATTTGCCTCCCTTGAAGTTGAGGAAACTAACCAACCAACTGAAAAAATACCCAAGCCGCCGCCAATATTTATAGACAAAGTTCTAAACATTCCCCCCCTAATGAGTTTACTACAAGAAGTTGCTCCAAACTCCTATGATCTAAAGCTCACAGGCAAGGATCAAGTAAAAGTACAAGCATCATCCCTGGATGCTTACAAAACCATAGTGTCACAACTGGAACAGAAGGGCACAGAGTTCCACACTTATAAAACAAAACAAGAACGTACCTTCAGAGTTGTTCTCAGAAACATGCACTCCTCAATAGACACAAAAGAAATTGTGGATTCTCTAAAAGATCTCGGTCACTCAGTCACAAACATTTGGAACATAAAACACAGAGTCACAAAAAATCCTCTCCCAATGTTTATCATTGAACTCAAACCCGCCTCCAATAACAAGGAGATATATCAAATTAAAAGTCTCCTGCACTCAAGAATTGCTTTCGAGCCCCCACACCCGAAGCGTGAAATACCGCAATGCGCCAACTGTCAGCAATATGGCCACACAAAGTCCTACTGTCGTCGAAAATCAGTATGTATAAAATGTGCTGGAAACCACCTCTCCGCTGATTGTAAGCGAAAGACAAGATCTGAAGATGTCAAATGCGCTCTATGTGAAGGTAACCATCCAGCAAATTATAAAGGCTGTATGGTATACAAAAACATCCAAAGCGCCAAATACCCAACTCTGAGGAAAAAAGCTCCTGCACAGCCCCAAGAGAAACCACAACAGCCAATTCAAACCCCCATGCAGATTGAAACCCCAATTGAAATTGACCAATACCCAGCCACATATGCTCAAGCAGCAAAGAAAGGCGTAACACCCCGCTCGAACCCTAATAATGCCATTCCAAATAGTAATGAAACCCACACCCCAACGCAAAACACTAACGAAATGCGAGAAATGATAGACTTACTGAAACAAGTCATGCAACAAATGACATCAATGATGAGCCTCCTCGTCACCCTCACGACTAAAAACTGTGCATCTTCAACCCGTTGAAAATTATCATTTGGAATGCCAATGGCCTATCCAAACACTTACTTGAAGTTAAAACTTTACTTCAGACCCACGATATAGATATACTCCCCATATCTGAGACCCACTTTACTGACAAAAGCTACTTTGAAGCATGGCTGCACATTAACGTTATTTTTTATCAATAACCGAAAAAATATTTTGTTTTCAATTCAACTTTGAAAAATTGTAACGTTAAGTGCTGAACAAAAAAATACTGTTTTGATAATTATCAAAAAAAATTATGAAAAAAAATTTCGTTTTGTTGATTATCAAAAAACAAATATTGAAAAAATTTTGTTTCGGTAGCCAACAAAAAAAATTATCAAAAAAAATAACGTTAATAAAAATTCAAAGTAAATTGAAGCCGTAAGCCCGAAACAAAATTT
This sequence comes from Urophora cardui, assembly GCA_960531455.1. Lineage (NCBI taxonomy): Eukaryota > Metazoa > Arthropoda > Insecta > Diptera > Tephritidae > Urophora > Urophora cardui. Next base: position 143,733,787 of record OY482672.1, read on the forward strand.
TATTATTATTTTGTTTTTGATAATCAACGAAACAAAATAATTTTGATAATTTTTTTTTGATAATCAACGAAACGAAATAATTTCAATAATTTTTATTTGATATTCAACAAAACAAAATTTTTGTGTTAATTTTTATTTGATATTCAACAAAACAAAATATTTTTGTTGATATCGTTGTGCAGCCTTGCTTTGAAGTACCCAACTACAAGTTTTACCACACAAAACACCCCAGTAACAACGCTCATGGAGGCTCAGGTATCTTGATACGGAAAAGTATTAAACATTACAGCACGAATTCATTCCGTACAAATGCTATACAAGCCACAAATATTGTCATTGAAGACCCGAGCGGCCAGCTTACACTCTCTGCTATCTATAGCCCACCGAGGCACTCTATCAGCACTGCAGAATATGAAAATTTCTTCAAAACTCTTGGAAATCGATTTCTAGCTGGGGGCGATTACAATGCCAAACACACGTTCTGGGGCTCTCGTCTCATTACCCCTAAAGGAAGACAACTATATAATGCTATTAGCAATCTCAGTTTAACTCCATTCTCTACTGGAACTCCCACTTATTGGCCAACAGATAAAAATAAAATACCCGACTTAATCGATTTCTGCGTGGTGAAAGGCGTTAATTCTTCAGATATAAATTGCAAATCGTGCTTTGAATTGTCTTCCGACCACTCTCCAATCCTGGTAACAATTGATAAAAATTTTACACCGGCAGCGGAACAATGCAGCCTTTACAATCGGAAGACTGATTGGGAATACTTCTGACACATCATCACGTCTAATCTTGACTTCAAATTAGCCCTGAAATCTGCTGAAGATATAGAGGCAGCAGTCGAACATTTTAACAGCTGCATCCAACAAGCTGCATGGAAATCAACTCCCACCCTCATCAGACAAAAAAGGACAAGCGTTACCCACAACATACAAGCTAAGCTCAAAGAAAAACGACTCGCAAGGAAAAAATGGCAACAAACCCGTCACCCCGACGACAAGAAAAGATTGAATGCTCTCACCAAAGAACTCAAAAACATCCTCAAAATTGAACACAACAGACAAGTTCAACAATATCTCAGTAATATTGATGCAACAGCTGCAACTGATTACTCCCTTTGGAAAGCTGCTAGTAAGCTAAAAAGGCCGATTTTCTACAATTCTCCAATACGAATGGAAAATAACGAATGGGCGAAAAGTGACGCAGAGAAAGCAAATACTTTTGCACGCCACCTAAAATCAGTATTCACCCCACATGATATTGAACCTCCACTAAGCACAACAACAGAAGTGAAAAATACTGTGAGTCATCCCTATCAAATGGACCTCCCCATAAAACGATTCGCAATATCGGAGGTAAAAACCGTAATAGCGATGCTCAACCCAAAGAAAGCTCCTGGGTACGATATTATTAATGGCAATGTACTAAAACACTTACCTTACGAAGGCATAAAATTTCTCACCCAACTTTTTAATGCAATACTAATAACTGCATTCATACCCCCTCAATGGAAAGTCGCTCAGATGAAAATGATTCTGAAACCAGGAAAGCCTCCTGATACGGCAGCGTCTTACAAACCCATTAGTCTGCTGCCCATTGTCTCAAAAGTCTTGGAAGTTCTCTTCCTTAAAAGACTCCTACCCAAAATAGAAGAGCGTAACATTATACCTAATCACCAATTTGGCTTCAGAAGAGGACACGGAACAATTGAACAGGTACATAGACTTACCGAGAAAATCTACTCTGCCTTTGAGCAAAAAAAATACTGTACAGCTGCCTTTCTAGATATATCCCAAGCTTTTGATCGCGTATGGCACGACGGCCTGCTCTATAAAATAAAAAATACTCTCCCTACAAGCTACTTCCTATTTATACAATCTTATCTAAAAAATCGTTACTTTTTCGTCAAAGAAGGAGCAGAGCAGTCTGAGCTTTACGAGAGCTTAGCAGGCGTCCCGCAAGGTAGTGTAATGGGCTCAATACTGTACCTACTTTACACATACGACCTCCCAATAGCAGAAGGAGTCACTATCGGCACTTTTGCCGATGACACTGCTGTACTGGCTTTAGACCTCAACCCTAACGTCGCCTCACTCAAGCTTCAAAGAAGCTTAAATAAAATTACCCATTGGCTGAAAGACTGGCGGATAAAGTCAAATGAATCAAAATCTGTTCAAGTGACGTTTACCACTAGACGTAACACTTGCCCACCCGTAAAACTCAATGGCATTGATATACCGCAAAGTGACGTAACAAAGTACCTGGGTATGCATCTCGACAGAAAACTAACATGGAGAACCCACATATTCACCAAACGAAAAGCTCTTGGTATAAAACTGAGAAATCTTTATTGGCTCATGAATCGAAACTCCCAACTATCAATCGACAACAAACTCCTGCTCTACTCAGCTATCTTAAAACCCATCTGGACCTATGGCATACAGCTATGGGGAACCGCAGCAAACTCAAATATAGAGATTCTCCAAAGATTCCAATCGAAAACCATTAGAATGATTGTAAATGCGCCCTACTACGTCACGAACGACCAACTACATCGTGACCTAAAGATACCTACTATCTCTCAAGAAATCAGAAAGTATGCTGCATCATACCCATTGACCCATTTTCGGAAACACCCATAGGTTAGTAATATATGTACTACATGTGCGTCCATATGTTACTTGTTGTATATTCATATTATCCATGGATGTGATGAGACGTGCATCAAGTGGCTTCCACTTCATGCTTCACTACAAAAGTGGGTATTTACCCATTCACGCCGACAACGTCAGAGCAATACTAAATTGAGACGGCGCGCCGGGCAAGCAGTCAGGCGAGCAGGCACGGAGGCAGCTTTCGATATTGGTTGAAAGATTAAAATGCAGATACCTGATGTTTTGTGGCAGCGATGGTGTTGGCGTTGGAGTTGGAGACAGTGGCGGGGTAGTGCATGCGTTGTATAATGTTAGTTTTGTTGTAGCATATTTCCTACTGATACCGATATCGATGACTGCATTGTATATACTTACATATGGATGTACATATAGTATACATACATACATATGTATGTATGTATGTACATATGGATATTTTTTTAGATATTCCAGCCCAAAACGGAACGTGAGATTCTTAGCATGGAATTGAATGGACACAAATTTGCATCATGTGACGTGCTTAAGTTAAGTATTTATGCAGCAATTTACGCCTCAATTGTTCTCAGAAAAAGAGATGTTACATTCGTACATACTAGACATATACGCCGACAGTGATTCCGGCGGCGGCGGCGCTATTCCAAAAACATTTCGGCGGCGGCGGCGACGCCGGCGTGCTTTTTCGCGCCGACGCGCCTGCCCCAAATCTACAAATCACAATCCTTATTCAAATATTAATTTTATTTAGTTACCTTAATATCGCTGGCTGAATGGAATAAATAAACTAATTTCCACCTTAAATTGTTGAAACTTTTTTATTAACAGCAAAAAACAATTGTTACATAAACTAAAATATAAAATAAAGAAAATAAATATTAAAGAATATACACAAATCCATATCGTCGTACCATACGAAAACTAACATCATATTTTTTATGGCTGACGAAAAGTAACAAGTTCGACTTTTGGCTGACGAAAAATAACAAAATCAACTTTTGGCCGACGAAAAGTAAAAAAATCGACTTTTGGCCGACGAAAAATAACAAAATCAACTTTTGGCTGACGAAAACTATCAATTTTGTTTAAACAACAACAATTTTAATGTAAAAACAGTATATAATTGCTGATACTTTTCGTCAGCCAAAAGTTGATTTTGTTATTTTTCGTCGGCCAAAAGTCGATTTTGTTACTTTTCGTCGGCCAAAAGTTCATTTTGTTATTTTTCGTCGGCCAAAAGTCGAACTAGTTACTTTTCGTACAGAATTTTTTTATTGATAGCTTTCGCCAGAAATTTTAAATATGCTAGTTTTCGTATGGTAAGACGACATGTAAGGGTAAATTTAAATTTCAATTGCTTATTTTGTATGATAATAAACCTGCATACATACATATATTTACATATGTACATATTTATATATATATAAGGCACTTTAAAATAAATATATGTATATACAGTGTTGGAAAAAATAATAGGGACAAAATTTTGCAATTCTCCATTTATTTAATTTTAAGACCAAATAATAATTACCATATATTGATGCTTACACGGAGAGGACATGCTTCAATGACTCTGGGGTGGTTTTTGTATAATAATTTAATTTTTATGAATAAAAATAATGAAATGTATAATTTAAGTTGGAAATAATAATAGGGACAAACTTTAAATTCGATTGTTTTTTCAAATAAACTACAATATTACTGCTGCAGCTAGATTTAAACTAATGTTTAGTTGAAGCTCCTTTATTTTTTATAACTTCCTTACTTCTTCGTGGCATAGGGTTGACCAAATCAGCGCAATTTGCAACTGGTATTAAGTACCAAGCTTCTTTAATTTTTTTTCTATAACTCTTGCTTATTTTTCCATTTTTGATCCCCCAGCGTCTTCTTTAATATTCCCTATAGGGCTGAGGTTCGACAACTGTGAGGGCTACTCAAAAACAGCAACTTTCTTACGTTCAAACTATGAGTTTTCGATTCTGGAGGCATGTTTGGGATTATTTTCGGCATCTAATGATATCAAGGAGGGTTGAAATGGTGCAGTTTTGAGTAGAACAATTGGCAACAGACCTCGATAAGTAGGACTAAATGGAAGAGATCCCAGAGAAGTTCCGTATCTGAGAAAAAATTATGTAAGCCAACGAACTGAAATTTTCCAGTAGCTTAAATTCTTTAGGACTGAAACTAGTAAAGTAGGGAACAGCCAAATTTTTTGTTAATAACTTTTAACCGGCAAAAAATAAAACATTTCCGCATTCAGCTTTGTGTTCCTGAGGTCAAAACACGTCGATTGGTTCCTTTTTTTTTTTTTTAATTTTGAAGAACTTTAGCAGTTAGCAAAACTAGGAAAATATGTACACATCTCGCTCCATACGGGTATGGCGCGCCAGCGCACGCCGCCGCGCCGATACGCCGATTTCACGGATTATGGCGGCGGCGGCCGATTATGAAGGTAATCGGCGCGGCGGCGGCGGCGTCAATCGGCGGCGTATATGTCTAGTACATACATATGTACATGGGTCATTATTTTACAAATCGTACGGATTTGTTGAAAAAAAAAATTTCACATTTTTAAAAGACACCAAATTTATTTCTTGGAATCTTTTCGCAATTTAAGTAAACACCTATATCAGGATCATATTGCTTGCTGCAGGTATACATACATATGTATGTATGTACATAAATAGTTGTATTATCTATTTTACTAGACCGTCTATTGTGCTACAATAATGATTTGGTAAAATATAACTACTAGCTACCTATTAAGTGATAAGCAGGTTGAATTACATGCACATACATACATAGGTATATATGCGGTGGTTAACATCACCATGCATGCGCACAGGCACACGTTGGCGGTACACCCTTAGTGGAACGTAGGCAAGTTGCTCGAGGTCATGTCAGAAATGAGTTAATATCTTTTGAACCATAAAAGTCTCCACCTTGAAATAAAATGCGTTTTTAGATGAAAGTTCAGCGCATATTATGTATATTTTTTCGAAAATATTCGTTGACCCGATCAGTATGTAATAATGCTTTAAAAAATTTAGTTTGAATTCATTATTTTGATTTTGTAAAATTAAATATTTCTTTAACGCAGTTATAAAGTATATATTCTTACCTTCAAAATAAAAAAAAAATCAATAAGATACGACGAGCGGAACCAAAGATATGGAATTTTGAATGTGGGCATGTTTGCTTAACCATCGAATTTTTACACATGCAGATCTCTGAAAAGAAAAAAAATTTGCCAAAATCCTGATATAGGTGTTTGCTAATTTCGTGCAAGTAACTTAAAAAAAAAGTTTGAGCCGAATCAGAAATATGAAATCCCAAAAGGTGTACGATTTGTAAAATAATGACCCACATATGTACATACTATGTATGCACATGTGTGCATCTTTTTTTGTTATTAGGGGCATTTCAGTTATTACATCTGGGTCTGGGTTAAGATAAATTTTTACTGAAACAATCCGGCTCATAATGAAAATTGGCTGCACTTGAAAAGAACTGAAAAGAAGAAGAAACATATACAACATATACCCAGCAGTAAAAATCTGAAATGAATCCTTTAGAATCACTGATGAAATTCATCATGAGGAGGCATCAGTGAATGCTTTCATATAAAGGCTGCTGAATTTTTTCAAATAAATGGTTTGCTTTCCTCATGCCTATATGACTCCGTTCGGAGCCGGCATAAAACTGTCCAATGGTAGGAAAAACAAAAGGAGCACACCTCGAATTGGGAGAGAAGCTCGGCCATAAAATTCGTCAGAGTTATAATAGCGCAAAAACAATTCTTCTGTACATTGAAAAGAGACAAATACTCCCTCAAAAACAATTTTATTGACTTTAAACTTCAAACTAAATGAAAATAACGATTTCAAAAATTATCTTTTTGCAATTTGAATTTAAATTACTGAAATAAATTATGAAACTCAAATGGCGGGATAGCTATGTATTCCATGTTATAAGGAGAAGCCAGTGCGCAGTATAACTTTTCTTCCGGACTTGTTCTTTCCCCTTACGGCCAAAGCAGAAGCTTACAAGAGGCAAATTTGAAATTTGTATTTCCATATATTTTTTATTTTAAATATAATTTGTTTTATAGTTGTCAAATTGAAAACTTTGTCAGAAAAGCTGCCGAATGTCAAAAAACCTACCGAAATACAAGCTGGCTCGTTGGTTTTTAACCGCCTAGATGGTATTTCGTTTGGTTTTTTCAATATAGCTTGCTCGCTTGCACCAACGCAAAACGATAGTGATGAATATTCAACAAAGAATCATCGATGATCATTTAGCAGTGAAACAAATTTACTGCAGGGTATATCTATATATATGTATACATACACAAATGTCACTTTTCAGTTCTGCCAAATCAAAAAAGCACTGTGCTGCCAAATCAGCACGGAAAAAACAAATCGAACAGGGCGGATCAAAAATTGAACCAGCAATTTATCTGGTTTAATCGAGTTGAAATCTTTGTTGTTGCCCTGCAAGAACTGTGTAGGTCATTTGACCGGTCATATGACCGGCAGGCATGACCAAAAGTTTTGGGATATTTCCTATCACATTCTTAAGGGCATCGGTAACTTTTGTGACCGTTTCATTCATCACGTTCCCGTATGTGTATTTTCAAATTCCATTCTATCCTTATCTATCTCATTGGTTTTGAACTTGGCTAGACACACATACGAGTGCAAATGTGTTGGTAATATTATATGTTTTTAATAGTGTTATTACTTTCGGTCACACAATTCTAGCAGGGTGCATTTACGTGCAAAAATTTCCCTGCAAGAACTGTGCAGGTCATTTGACAGGTCATATGACCAGCAGGCATGACCAAAAGTTTTGGGATATTTCCTATCACATTCTTAAGGGCATCGGGAACTTTTGTGACCGTTTCATTTATCACGTTCCCGTATGTGTATTTTCAAATTCCATTTCATCCTTATCTATCTCATTGGTTTTGAACTTGGCTAGAAACACATACGAGTGCAAATGTGGTGGTAATATTATATTTTTGTAATAGTGTTAGTACTTTCGGTCACACAATTCTAGCAGGGTTTTATCTGGGTTAGGATCACCGTATGTGAAACACGGCTATTACCCTGCAAGAACTGTGCAGGTCATTTGACCGGTCATATGACCGGCAGGCATGACCAAAAGTTTTGGGATATTTCCTATCACATTCTTAAGGGCATCGGGAACTTTTGTGACCGTTTCATTCATCACGTTCCCGTATGTATATTTTCAAATTCCATTTTATCCTTATCTATCTCATTGGTTTTGAACTTGGCTAGAAACACATACGAGTGCAAATGTGTTGGTATATTATATTTTTGTAATAGTGTTAGTACTTTCGGTCACACAATTCTAGCAGGGTATATACTATTGTTGTTGTTGCTTCTATTTTCTTATTACATATTATTATTTTGTTAAGGTTTTTAAACAACAATTTTACTGTAAAAACAGTAGGTATATAACACGGTATATATATTGAGACGGTAATGCCAGTAGGCGGAAATGTCAAATACTGCTTACGTCACAGGACCAATAAAGTCGCGAACAACCAAACAAACAGCTGTGCCAATTGCAAAAGGAAATGACGTATGAGGACCTGATACTTTTTTCCAAAACCGAAAGAAATATGGCGGCCAGCGAACTGACATGACCTTTTAATTGGATCATGGGTATATAATTGCTGATACTATAAATATATGGCTCTGCGACAGCACTGTGCTCGCGAGCAGCTTCGTGGGCACCTACGCTCTAGATACCCGGGTATCGAGCAAAAAAAAAAAAGACTGTTCGAGCATTTGAACATTTGTTCGGGCTACTCGAAAATGTTAAAAAAAAAATCGAAAGCTCTAATATGTACATACATACGTACATACCAAGGCTAATTTATAGAAGGTTAACCTACTAAACAGCTGATTGCAAACTTTTTTCTATTTTTTTTATTCATATTGGGTGAGTTTCTAAGACTGAGCTGTTGTGTAACTGTTGAGTGTTTGTCTTAGAAACGCACTGTTGAGTAATTCCGCTCAGCTCAACAGTTGGCAACTTTTCGCCATTTTTTGCATCACAAATTTTCTTCGCTACTTGAGCTCAACATGTTGTGTAAAGCCAAACAGCTGATAAATTCATCAAACCGTTTCTAAGACGTAGCTGTTTAACTCAACTGCTACACAACTGTTGGCAACTGTTCAGCTCAACAGTTGCGGAGCAGCTTTTTCTTAGAAACTCACCCATTGTAATGCTTATGTCAAACTTGTGTCAATTTTGATCTTGACGCAATATTATTTCTACAATGGCGGGCTATGATTTTGACAGAAGCATCACAGAATACACAAACAATTTACATGGAGTGTGTATGTATGTATGTATGTACGTATATCATACTGCGAAAACCTATAATTGAACCATGGTACATACACTCCAGGTTCGTTTATTATTAGCTAGTTATGAATAGTTAGCCAAGTTTCGGCTGGCAAATCGTTTCTTGGGTCAAAAAATAGCAGAAGAGAGTCATAGACAGCTCCAAATTTCAGCTAGTAAAGTTTTCACTAGCTGAAATTATTTGCTGCCAATGTAAGAAACAGCTGTTGAAAAAATAAACAAACGAATACTTCTGATTTTATTACTTTTGAAATTTTCTGAATTTTTGAAATAGAAATAATGAAAATTAAATGTTTTTTTTAGAAAAAATAACCATTGACAGTAAAAAATAGCATTCAAATTATTAATCGCTAATTTTTACTATTTTTCCGTTTCTTGATTTTCTGGTCGTTTCGCTCTTTATGAGCGCAATTCTTTCTGTTTTGCTCACTTGACAACTAGCTGCTAGTTTAATAAAAAACAAACTTTCCATGGGCAAAAACTCTAATCTGAACTGGCACTCCGTACTACGGAGTCCGTAGAAATTGTCAATTTTGTATCTATAGGTAGTTTAAAAACAATCCAAAGTTCAACCACTTCCTGCCTGATTTATTTGATTTGTAGCAGAAACATTTGTTGCGGCAACATTTGTATATAGCTTGCGTTTGAAACATACATACATATGTATATGTACATTTTACTTATATACATATAGACATATGTATGTACATATTTCAATAAATTTTCTGCATAATCTGCGCATCATTCTCATTATTATAACTTAATCCAGCTTCAGTTTGGTATTAAAATGAAAAAGATTGCAACAAAGTTTAAAAGGAATTATGTATGCAAAAGTAGATATGCAAAAAAAAATGGAAATAGAAAAAAAAAAAAACAGCAACAAATCGTCATGTGTAACTTGAGCATTCGTCGGCTATTGATCAGCAAGCGCTGAGTTTTAAAATCTTACAAAATATTACGTACGACTTGCGGTCGCACGTCGAGACCACATGTATGTACATAAGATATTTTCAACTCCTGGCAACACCATATAACATATCGAATTTGTATCGAATGTAAACAACACAGGGCATCGAAGCGAATGGGAGCGGAGCTACGGAGACAAGACCTATGGACATTACCAAATTTCTCGGAGCGGAGCTGGACCTAGATCTAAAATCACTGGCTAAAGCTGAGCTGGACCTGGACCTAAACACTGTTCACAACACCAAGAAAATGGGAGGGAGAGCGGCCATGGAAGAAAAAAAACAAAATGGGAGCGAAGCAGGAGCCGAGCTAACAGCAAAAAAACTTTTGCTCCGATGCCCTGTAAACAATACCATATCAGCTGCTGTTTCTGAACATATGATTTAACTAGATATGTGTAAAAATCGATATAAAAAAACGATAGTGGGAGTACTCCTTAAATTAAAGATAAAATCTGGAAATTTATGAAGAAATCTATTTAAAAAATTATGCATATATGTATGTATTTCCTTTGAACATAAAAAACGCTTCCATCCCTCTTTTTCAGCAAAGCATTTAATATTTATAACAAGAAATTGTTTAATAAATTATCGATAGCTTGTCATCACTAATTAAAATTATTTGATAAGAGCTGAGTCAGCCAGGTCGAAAAAAGGATAAATAATTCAATTTATTACAACTTTTACAACTTTTACAAATAATTTAACCAATTATGCACGGAAGACTCAAAGTACGCACCACTGATGAGGAGCGTGAGCGTAAGAAGAAAGAGCAAACGCTCAAAGTCAAAGCTTATAAGGCTGCGATGGCCAAAATACAACATAAGCGCCAACAAAATGAACTGGATGATGAAATGCTGCAGCTCACTTCACAAATATTGCTACGCAATCCCGACGTGTCCACGCTATGGAATATCAGACGCGAATGTGTCGAAGCGAAAACAAAAGCAACAACGAATTTGCCAACAGCAGTGCAGGAGGAACAACAGGCAATTTACGATACGGAATTGAGCTTTAGCGAACAATGTCTGTTGGTAAATCCAAAATCTTACAACAGTTGGCACCACCGTTGTTGGACCTTGGAACATAGTCCAAAGGCCAATTGGCAACGCGAGGTGGATTTGTGTAATAGGTATTTGAAAATGGATGAACGTAACTTTCACACTTGGGACTATCGTCGTTATGTGGCGGCTAAAGCGAATGTACCAAAAGAGAGTGAATTGGATTTTTGTACGGAAAAAATTAAGGCCAACTTTTCCAATTATTCATCATGGCATCATCGCAGCTTGTTGTTGCCAGCGGTGTATCCCTACGAAAGTGATGCCAAGCCCAAGCGACCGATGAGCGAGGATAAATTGAAAGAGGAGTTAGAAATGGTATTGACGGCTGCCTTTACAGATCCCAACGATAGTAGTGCATGGTTTTATCAACGCTGGCTCTTGGGCTATTCGCGCCAAGAGTTGGATATATGTGCTTTTCGTTGGAGCGGCGCACACGCAGTGCTTGGCTTTACGAATGCTTTACTGCTGCAGGCGGATGCATATATTGGAATATCAGCGGCTGAAGGTGATAAACAAGTAATTAAGTTTAATAACTGGCGTTCGCTTAACGCAGCCGAAGACGGAATTGGCGCAGACACGTGGATTGGTACAGTGGTTTGTGACGAAAGTACTACCGAAGAAAATGCCATGCCAATTGCAAGCGAAAATGCGTATTTAATTATAAACATTCCAGAAATCAATATAAATCAATGCCAACGTGCTTTAAAGTGCTACAACAACAACAGTTACTATTATTTTCGGCCACCAAATCAATCTTGTGCATTTACTGGCAGCATTCTAAAAGAATTGAGATCACAATTGGAGTCCTGCCAGAGTCTCTTGGAGTATGAACCAGAAAGTAAGTGGACACTATTAACGACGGCGCTCTTAATGCGTGCTATTGATCCGAAACTGTATCATAACGAATCATTGCAACACTTGGCGAAGCTGCAAAAGGTTGATGTATTGCGAAAAAATTATTATAACGATATGGTATCGAAGTGGATTTTGGAGAAATATCTGCTAGATTGGATGGATTCGGAAAATATACCCAAAGTGCTGGACTTAAGCGATGCTGAGCAATTAAGTGCGCTTTTCTATCCGCAGTATTTGAGTATTGCTGACAAGATTTTGTTGCCTGAAAACTTGGCAATGAGCGACTGCAGCAAAATGAAGCAATTGCAAGGGTTCCAGTCAATTAAATTTTAATATTTATTTTAAATGAAGGTATTCTCATATTCCAAATGCTGATGTATTAAAGGAAAAAGTTATGCTATCAAATGCTTAAACAAACTTAATTGTTTTCAGCTATAAAGACTAAAACAAAATTTAATTTACTTCTGTGTTATTACAAATTCTTTTGTTAGATCTAGCATTTAGTAAAAAAAAAAAATATGTAATATAAACATACATGCATACGCATATTTGTAAGAATATAGTACAATATATAGTAATAATATATAATACAATGGCGCTATTATAACTCTCGACAAATTGTAAGGCCGAACTTCTCTTCCCAACGGCGAATGCGTTTTTGTGAGAAATGAGGAAATACCCCGGAGGGGTAAACATAAAAATAAACGCCCTTATTACGGTTGTCGTCGTCGACACTCACTCGACGCTGTCGGCGACGACCTATCAAAATCGGTATTACGTATGGTAAAGTCGATAACTTGTGACAACTATCGAAACATATTTGGTATCAGCTAAGTCGACGTCGACGGTCACTCGTTGCCATTTTCGTCGACGCGGTGTTTAATGGTGACATGAAGAAAATTTAGTATGTATGCATTTTTGTTTTTAAAATTTTATTACGGGAGTGTTAAAATAAGTAGAACTAACATCCGCAGAATATTTCCTGCTAGTTTTATTGAAAAATTCCCACTAGTTTAAAAATAAATTCGGTGAGCGCACATACCGAAGCCGACCCAAAGGTTTTTAATGGGGTAAGATACCAACTAATTTTTTACAACATTGAGAACCAATCACCATTAAATTGAATGCCTTGGCACCTCCTTTAAGAAAGATTGAGGAGAAAACTAATTTATTAAATATTTATGTACATACATACATATGTATATATGTATTTCAACTAAAATATTTTTTCTTTTATTTATTAATTACTCGAGCACTTAATTGCTATGTTCATCGCTAAAACTTGATGAATCATATGCAAAATATATTTATTATAAAGAAATAAATTATCTAAATAGCACAGATTAAAAATACGGAAAAAAATGCGCACAGATTCTAAATAAAATCAAACAGCTAGTGCAGAAATTATAGTGATGGTACTTTCGTCATTCGGTTTACCGATAAACAGTCGACGTCGTCTCAATACGCTTAGCTAATACCGATTTTGCGTCGATGTGACGACGACGTCGAGACGACGTGATGTCGACTGAAAAGTGACAACGACGTCGACGACGACAACCGTAATAAGGGTGAAAGTATATGAGCTTATGAAGTATGGGGCTTACCTACATACGTTAGTTATGTACGAAATTTGAATGTGATATGGGAACCACTCGTGATACAGTTATAGTATTTTTTTGCGTACATTTGATAAACCCTTGGTACTTTTCACTGCAATATTTTAGTGGAAGCTGTAAGTATAAAATTATAAAAACATGTAGGTAGTAGGAATATGGTTAAAATTAGAGTATGTACATTGTATACCCACCCCTTTCCAATCGCACGCATTTAAAGTTACGGGCTTTTCATGCACCGTCAAGGCTTTTAGAAGCTTGCAATTTCGTACAATCGAAGATTTTGCTACCGAATATTATCAATAAATAAATGCTAAATAACGAATTTCATTGCACAAAAAATAACTGCATCGAATTGGGCGCGACTTTTTTATAATACAAAATATCGATAATTGGCAAACCGGGCGATAGGCTTACGCTACACGGTCCCGTAGCAGTATTCCAGATCCGCGTACAAATTTTGCATGCAATTGGAATAAAAATTTTGTTATCCTGATGTTTATCTGGATCAATTTCGGAACCGTATAGATTGTAATAGATTTTTTTGATCCAGATAAATATCAGCACCGCAAAATTGTTGCATTTCCTTCAAAATTTTTATCCGGATCTAGATCACTGCCACGGGAAGTCACCTATAGAGTATTGATGGATCGCGACCTGGATCGCAAAATATTTAGAAATTTTAAAATCCGCGATCTGGATCTCAAGATTGACAGTGCGGATTAAATGTGTAGCATACTAAAGATCCTTGGCTTTACTTATAATCTGGATTGTCCAGTTTGATTGTTTTTTTGGGTGAGTTAGTCAAATTTGTGTATGTTAGTACAATCGGCAGCCCTCGTGATACACGTACTTGTTGTCGGATCGCTGTCGGCTCGCGGCGACGAAAATCAAAAATTTTGGATATTTGCGTCAATCACCCGACACTCACACATATACACTTCCTCTCGATCCAGATTGTAAGTTGCCAAGGGCCTTAATTTTGTGGTACATCAATATGTGTTTATATTTAGAGATTTTTAAATCCATGATCTGTGCAGGGATTCTGTAACTTATTTTGCGACCGAAAACCGCAAAGCCTATCTACACAAAAATTTCCCTCCATACCTCTGCGATGGTTATCGGAACCAACTGTCAAAATATGCTATAGAATTTGAGCGAAAATTCGTACAGAATAGCATAATCGCAAAACTGATCCAAAATTTACGATGTCGATGCGAAAATTGTCGCAAATTGGTTACAGAATTGAAACTGAAATGGTGAAAAGAACGGAAGTAAAATATTTTGAGCCTCACAGCGTGAAAAATACCGCAATATTCATATTGAACGTGCAGCACTAGTTTGCGATTCATCAAACCATCAATATGAATTGCGATCTAAATATAGCGATTCATATTGACCGTGTAACGTGTGCGATTAACAAAAATAACGGAATTGACGTGCTTCCGGCTAGTGATGGGCGAGTCCGAGATGTATAGACAATCGAGAGAATCGCCATCGTTGCAAATTCACAATCGAGTCAAAAGTTGACTCGCTCCTCGACTACACAATCGAGATGTTTTTGCGATTGTTCCGAGTCAGCGAGTCGGAGGTTGTTTCGATGACATCTCGACTACACAACCGAGATGTTTTTGAGATTGTTCCGAGTCGGCGAGTCGGAGATTGTTTCGATGACATCTCGACTACACAAGCGAGATATTTTTGCGACTGTTCGGAGTCGGCGGGCCGGCTGTTGTTTTGATGATTTGTCTTAGTTGATAAAATAAACTGAATGAGTGTTGTTGATGAATAAAGTAGGATTGTTAATGGAAGTGAGGCAAATACATATGTAAATAAATGAACCAAATTGAAAAATATGCTATATATAGACGCTGCATTTTTGCAATCACAATTAAAGAGTGTCGTGCTTAATAAATACAATTAATTATTTAAACATTAATACATTAATAAATTTTCTGAAGTGAGACGCTTACGAAACAAATTAATTTTACGAGCAGTAACAACGGCAATAGATTTGTACCACTGTATACTTTTTTTAAGCAATTTTGATATTCAAGCGGCAACAATAAATGTTATGAATTTTTGCAGCGAGTCCGAAATGTAGTGTTGCTTTGAAAACGAGAGGAAACATTGGCGAGTCTGAGATGTTTTAGCGATTGTTTCGACTGACGGCCGGACGTATTTACGACTTGACTCGAATACGAATGAAAACCATCGAGAGCATTCGAGATGTTTCAACAATCGAGAGAATCGAATAAAACATCTCGGACTCGCCCATCACTACTTCCGGCTGATGTAAAGGTCCCCACAAACAGGAGCGATACGATACAGCCCAGACAGCAAAATCGTGTAGAACGCGATACGATTTGCATATGTGGGCTGGGCCCTCACTCTGTAGTTCGATTCGAAAGAAAATTCGTTCGGTTTCGAATTCTATTCCATATATTCTATACAGTACGAATGTACTTTCGAATCGAATTTCGCTTTCGAATCGAACTACAGAGTGAGGGCCCTGTATCGTATCGCTTCTGTTTGTGGGGACCTTAAACCAAAAAAAAATATCGATGTTTAATCGATAATTGGCAATCGGTACGATAGTTGCCATTTGTATTCACTATAGTGTTGTTACCACTAAACAACTTATCGCAGCTAATACCGTAATTTTCTTACTGCGCGGTACGGTATGAGCAGATAATGTTCCCACGGCAGTTGGGTGCAATTACCGGAACTTCCCGGTGTTATATCCTTGCTGTGCCCCTCAGAACTTCTATTTAACATTCTTTGTTAATATGCGTTGTTAATTAAACAAGACATCCTTATAACTGGACATTGACAAAGATGTTCCAGATGGCTAACAGCTTTGGGTTCATTGCATGCCGTGCACGCCTGATTCTGCGCCAGTCCCATTTTGAACGCATGAGATGGTGTGAGATAGTATGCTAATATGCCGACCGCCAGTCTGCAGTCTGTTCTAGGAAGTGTGAATAGATAATTTGCAGTTTTTACGTTTGAACGAAGCATGATTTTGGCGATCTTGTAAGTTGGCAAAGTCCTTCACTGGGTTAATGCTGCTTCATTTTTTAAATCTTAAACTGGGTGTATCTACAGCTTGACGGAAACACCGAACGCCATACACCAAATGCTACTTTTCTTTTTTTAAATAAAACAACACAAAACTTAAAATATTTGTGATTTAATTGTATAAAAAAAACCAACAACTTCACAATAGTAAGAAAAACAATCAAATAAAATCAGATTAAATCATTACATAAAATAATAATTAAAAAAAAAACAAATTAAAAACTCATTAATTCAATTAGAAATGTTTTACAATGGATTTTGGAGATTTCTACATTTACATACTATGTATGTACATACATAACATATTTTTCTCTCCAAAAGTTTAGTTTTTACTTATAAAATCGTCTTGTTATTAATATATAGTAATTGCTAAACTGTACATACATATATGTATATACATACACAAAAACTTACTTTGTATGTATTGCAAGGTTTTAGTCAAATTGTTATATTTATTTTAAATAAAAGTATTTATATCTCATATTCCAAATTCTGATGTGTTATAAGGAAAGTGCTTAAACAAACTTAACTAATATAAAAGTACCAAAACAAAACTTGTTTTCTTAGTATTACATATTGTTTAGTTAGATTAAGTATTTTGTAAAAAAAAAAATATGTTATGCATACATACCATATTTGTAAGAATATAGTAAAATATAGTAATAGGTAATCATAAACATAAAGCACACGGGCTAATGAAATCTGCGAGCATAAGTTATGATCGAAATTTAATTGTCATATAGGAATAATCGAAATTACGGGGAATATATGATTTTTGCGAAAATTTGATCAAGCCTTTGTATTTTTCACAGCAAAATGCTAGTGGAATCTGTAAGCGTAAAGTTCGAAAACAATATATATGTTAGGTAGTATATAGTGAAGACTTGTGTAGATATACCCACCTCTTCGTACCAATTCAAAGTCATGGGCTTTTCACGCACCGTCAAGGCTCTTAAATGTTTGTCATTTAGTGTATTCGGTAATGCGTATCCTTCAAAACTAAGCAAATCTAGTTTCTCTGCATTAGAACATATATTTAACATAATATTTTCCCAAGATGCCGCATTACAATTGTAAAAATAAAGCTCACGCAGTGCTTTATATCTGTTGGGCGCTCCAGGCGTCTCAAATTTGATATCAAACTCTAAAAATTTTAAGGTATTTACGCGATTTAGGAATTCATATCTTTCTGGTACCATTAATTCACATATAAATCCATTTTCGTCATCGCCGATGTTTATTTCGTATACTTCCCGATCTACAATGGTTTCTATATTTCTGAAGAGATTGTGTATATTCGGTATTCGACATCCCTCTGTAATAGCTAAAGTTTTGAGATTTTTGAAAACGATGACGTTGTTTGCAGCGCTAGTATGAATGTTACATAGCCAATTCAATTCAAAGGAATTGAGTTTTAAATTGTGAATTTTACTTAATTTGCTTTTCGCTTCATAATTCAAAGGGAATTCACATTCTATGTTGAAAACATCTAAAGTTAGCGATTTTAAATTGAGTTCTATAAGTAAATCTTCGAGTTCCTCTACATTAATATTAATGCAACATGTTAAAGACAAATTTTCCAAATGCGTAAATAGCATGATGGGATATAAAGTGCTGTGTCTAGGTGTTAAGTTTTGTAAATTGGGAAATGCTCGTCTCAAATCGTACATACGGTTTTCATCCACGTATCCCGGTAAATTGAATTCGGTGACAAATGGGAAAGGATAGCGTGTTAATAACCGAAATTCCTTATCATCTAAATCAATTAAACGTAAGTCAGTGAAACGTAATTCTTGAACGGTGTTTCGTACAGATTCGAGAACGAATGATATATCTTCAAAATATGAATAAAAAAAGGCTAGATCTAATTCCAACTTCTTAAATCTCTTAGGTAGCGCATATGTCCCCAAAAAATTCTTATAGGCCGGAAATACTTTGGTCAGATTTAGGATGTCCTTAAGATCCAAGTGTTGACAAATTAACAGCCAAGAATCCATATTCAAAGGATCTATTAATTCTTCTTCTTTTGTGTTAGTTCTATTTATTTTTCGGTTCATTTTGGTTTCGTTTACAGTTTTTGCTGCCGAATTCTATCAATAAATAAATGATAAATAATTAAAAAGTAATTTCGCACAACAAATAACTGCGTTGAATCGAGCGCGGCTTTTTGATAGGGATGGCAACAATAACCGGAAAAACGATTATAATCGGTTAACGGTTAAAATGTATCGGTTTTTTCTTTTTGATTATTTCGATTAACCTCTTTCCTCTCAATTCGAAAATAATCGAAAGGAAATAATCGAATTTGAGAATTTCCGCCTTTTCATCCGAGTCCGAATTCGGTTACCTACGGTTTTGTGAGTATATGCAAAAAACCACAATAAATGTTCCCTCCAGTTCCCGAATAGACGATTTTATCGTCATTTAGACGATTTTTCCTAATAAATGACGATTTTTTTCGTTTATTATATATGTATATTATTTTAAGGAATAATTGTAATCGAAAAACGTTTATAATTGGTTAGTTACCCACAATTATTCGTGATTAATAATCGAACGCTCTCGATTTACCTAAAAAGCGGTTAATCGGTTATTTCATTTTTTTTGCCATACCTACTTTTTGACAAATTTTTGATTTGGTCGTGATTATCTTTGTTCGCCATGGAGGAACAATAAGGAGAATGCATAACGACATACCTTCATACATAGTGGGGCCAGAAGTGTTATGCAAAGAGGAATGTAGAAGAATTTGACAGATACGGCCCCTATGGAAATGCTAGGGTGCGTGTGTGTGTGGCATATGTCAACAAAAAAAATGCTTGTGTTCGTGTGTGTTTACGAGGATTGAAGAAGAAGTCAGCTGATCTTATGCATTCTCCTTCATTGTTCCTCCATGTTTGTTCGCGTACTTTCTCCAACAGCATTTACTCAGCAGCCTAGTGATGGGCGAGTCCGAGATGTTTAGACAATCGAGAGAATCGCCATCGTTGCAAAATCACAATCGAGTCAAAAGTTGACTCGCTCCTCGACTACACAATCGAGATGTTTTTGCGATTGTTCCGAGTCGGCGAGTCGGAGGTTGTTTCGATGACATCTCGACTACACAAGCGAGATGTTTTTGCGATTGTTCCGAGTCGGCGAGTCGTAGGTTGTTTCGATGACATCTCGACTACACAAGCGAGATGTTTTTGCGATTGTTCCGATTCGGCGGGCCGGCTGTTGTTTTGATGATATGTTTTAGTTGATAAAATAAACTGAATGAGGTTTGTTGATAAAGAAAGTAGGATTTTTAATGGAAGTGAGGCAAATACATAAATAAATTAACCAAATTGAAAAATATGCTATACATAGACGCTGCTTTATTGCAATCACAACTAAAGAGTGTCGTGCATAATAATAATAATTAATTATTTAAACATTGTTGCCGGCGAGGGGAGCAAGAAATAAAGAACGCTATTTTACTCGTGCTAGTGGCACGTTCCTCCCATTCCCAATGTATAAGTTCAGCTACTTTAATGGGGTATAATAAGGCGTTTTTATTTCCTAAAAATAGCACAGTTTTCCATGAATATTAAGTCAATAAAATACATAAAAACTTAAGTCTTACGTTGGTTTTGTCCTCCTCTTATTTGCCGGTCGACTTCATCAAATTACAATTTTAAATGATTTAATATAGAGATTACAAAAGATACAAATGTTCGATAAATAGTTCGATATCACCAGGCATAGGAGGCGTTGCCAGAGGGGCCAAATTAACAAATTGCTTAAGGCAGGTATACACTTGAACATTTTCTTTAACTCATCACAAACATAAATCTTCGTCAACATCCCGGCCACCGTGAATCTAGGCAGATTCACCAACATCTAACTTCGCCAATAAGCATGCAGGCCGTCTGAATATCCCATTCGTGGTTCGTACTTCCGCACTTCTTACTTGCCCGTCCTTGCCAGGATACACCTGAGCCACTCTACCCATTGGCCATTTGGAGCGGTGTAGATTGCTATCGACGATGAGGACAACGTCACCACTGCAAAGCGGTTGCACAGGCTGATACCATTTGGTCCGACGACACAAGTCTGGCAAGTACTCCGAAAGCCATTTCTTCCAAAAACGGTGCTGCGCCTGTTGCGTCTTTCTCCATTGCTTCCTAGTAGCTCGGTAATCTTCTTCATGTGGGTGTGGCGTTTGCTCGGCGTTGGCTGTACCTAAAAGAAAGTGGTTAGGGGTTACAGGATAGTCGGTGGGCGAGTCTAGAGGGATGTGAGTTAGCGGACGTGAGTTAATCATGTTCTCAGCTTCGCACATCAAACTGTAGAGGCAGTGTTCTTGAAGATTTTCATGGTGGAGTGCATGTCCAATAGCACGCTTTACGCTTCGTACTAACCGTTCCCAGCATCCGCCTGCATGAGGGTTAAGAGGACAGTTAAATACCCACTCTATACGATCGTTAGCAAGAGTATCTGCAATCTTCCTTTGGTCAAAGTCCGAGCGTTGTCGTTGTAGTTCCCTATCTGCACCGACGAAATTGCTGCCATTGTCTGAGCGTATGCGCACTGGAGTTCCTCGTCGGCTCATAAAGTTGCGTATACATATTAGGCACGAATCTGTGCTGAGATCTCTGGCGATTTCCATATGCACTGCACGAATGGTCAAACAAGTGAAAATAGCAATCCAGCGCTTTTCGGTGCGGCGTCCTGAGGTGACGAGGAACGGTCCCATATAATCGAGACCTACGTAAGAGAACGGCCTTACGAAAGGTGTCAGCCTATCTCGCGGCAGCTGGCCCATTATTGGATTTGCAGGTTTAGCACGATTGTTTCTGCATATTTGACAATTTCTAGCGGCGCGACGTACTGCTACACGAAGATGAGGTATCCAAAACTTCCGGCGGATTTCCGCTACGATTGTTCCCTCGTTCTGGTGCTTCCATCTGCAGTGGTAGTAGCTGATCAGTAAATCAGTGACGTAATGTGCTCGCGGCAGGATGATAGGTCTACGAGTCTCTTCTGGAACAGCGTCAGCGTAGTCAATGCGACCCTTTACTCGCATGACGCCCATATCATCGATATACGGCGTGAGCGTTAACAGCTTGCTATCTCGTTTCAGTGGTTTGCCCATCATCAGGTCTTCATAATCCTCGGAATAGTCTATCTTCTGCACCGCCCGACAGATTGTTAGTTCGGCCTTGTCCAACTCTGCGACGGTAAGTGGACCTCTGCGTTTATTCGGCTGGCTGCTTCGACTATTATCACGAAACCGAAGAATCCACCCAACTACTCTCACTAAACGACTGAAGCTCGAAAACCTTTCAATTTCCATGTGTAAAACGAAATTTGCACGAAGCTCTTCTGGAGTGTCCGAAGTAGGCTCGTCTGTTGGCCACCACCTCTCGTCTTGCAGTAGGAACTCTGGTCCACTCGCCCAGAAGGACTTACGCTTATCGCATCTAATGCGCGTGCCGAAGTCGGCTGGATTATTCCCGCTCGGTAGCCATCTCCATTCAGTTACTTCGCTGTTTTCCAAGATTTCGTTTACACGATGTGCTACATACGGCTTGTAACGCCGATGGTCAGACTTTATCCATGCCAAGGTGGTTTTCGAGTCGCTCCACATAACAACTCTGTTAACTTCCACATCGTGATTTTCCAGGATCATCGTACGGAGACGCGCCGCAAGAACGGCTGACTGTAATTCCAATCGCGGAATTGTTGTTAGCTTTAGCGGAGCACACTTCGCTTTTCCCATTACAAAGGATATATGTATGGCACCAGCATCACCTTCAACCCTCCAGTACGCAACGGCTGCATAGGCCGCTTCACTTGCATCTGCAAAAATGTGCAATTCTACTGGGCTCCGTAAGATCTTCGCATGATAACAACGCGGAATGCTCAGATTCTCGATTTCTTTTAACGCTTTTAGCCACTTAAGCCATATCTCGTATGCGTCGTCTGGAATGCTTTCGTCCCAGGCCGCCTTTTTCTTCCAAGCTGTCTGCAAGACCAGTTTAGCCACTAATGTAAATTCAGATGCCAGACCGAAGGGGTCGAACACTGACATTGCCACACTCAACGCTTCGCGCTTGGTAGGTTTTCTGTTGGTGTTAAATATTGCGTTATCGACTTTCCCAAGTGAGAGCGCGAACCTCAGCTCGTCCTTCGCTGTGTCCCAATACATGCCTAACACTTTCTGGAAATCTCCTTTGTCGAGGCAAAAATTCCTAGCCGTGGTTTCCTCACCATTCAGCTGCTCACTGACCCAATTGATATTTGATACAAAACGCTTTAATTCGAAACCAGCCTGTTTGTGAATCCAGCTAACTTCGTTCGTGATTTGCACGGCCTCTTCCTGCGTGTCGAAACAGTGCACAAAATCGTCCACGTAATGGTTATTCAGAATCGCTTCTGCCGCCTTAGGAAACATATCTTTAAAATCGTTTGCATTTCTGTTCTTGACGAATTGCGCCGAGCATGGAGAACATGTTGCACCAAATGTCATGACGTTCATAGCGTACTCACCAACCGGCTCGTTACAGTCACTTCTCCAAAGGAAACGTTGCGCGCTTTGGTCCTCCCGACGTACCTTCACTTGGTGAAACATTTCTACTATGTCCCCACACACACCGATTGCCCTTTGTCTAAACTTCATTAATATCGTGGTTACAGGCTGGCAGAGATCCGGACCGTTAAGCAGAACTGAATTCAAAGACACACCTTCGACTTTGGCGGCAGCATCAAAAACGAGGCGTAGCTTCCCTGGCTTGTTGGCGTTGCGTACTCCAAAGTGTGGTAGATACCATGTCCGATTTCCTCTTTGTTGAACTTCTTCGTCGTTTAACCGTCTCGCATACCCTTTTTTAATGTAATCCGCTATTATATCTGCATACCTCTTCTGAAATTCTTTATCCATCTCGAACTTTTTCTCTAGTGTAGATAACCTCTTCTCCGCCATTTTTCTACTATTGGGTAAGCATACGTCGTCGCTTATCCACAGGAGACCTGTTTCGTAGCAACCCTCCATTCGCACTGTCGTTTTCTGAAGCAGCTTGTTCGCTCTAGCTACGGCTACACTCTCTACGTGTTTCGTTGACGGATTGACACCCAAGGCATCATCGACTATGTAATTTTGCACTAGATTTTCCAATCGTTTGTCGTTTTCGTTCTGCATAAAAAATGTGTGATGGCCTATGGACACGGATTCGCTTTCTTTACCTCCTGAACCGTAGACAATCCAACCAAGTTTCGTTAGAATAACGGCCGGACCGTCTCGTCCGTCCGATGCTGTTTTCCTTGCAACGCCGAGATGTGCGTTATCGAGCCCAATTAATATCCGGGGAGTTGCTGCGTTGTAGTGCGTAATAGGGAGATTCTTTATATATCTTTGTTTAAACTGCAATTCTGAAATGTCTAATGTCTGCTTGGGAAGCTGTAAACTGTCAATGACTTTAATATTTCTTATGTTAAATTTGCTACTACCAGCCTGAGAACTAGATATTTGTACATCTACCCCGTAAACCATTTTGGACACGGTATTTTTTCCTAACCATTGCAACGTCAACTTTTCTTTCCTACCCTTTAGCCCGAGACAGTCTGCTAAACTCTTATCCATCAACGATATTGACGATCCCTCGTCGAAGAAAGCGAAACATGTTACTTGCTTTCCATTGGCAAACAATGTCACGGGTAATATTTTAAACAAAACTTTCGAGCTTCCAACCTGTTTAACTGTGCTTGTAAAAATTGGCTGAAGTTGCGAGCGTTGATTTTCAGTATGTTGTTGTTGTGTACCGCCTGTGTTGGTGACCTCGTTTTCATGCAAGAGTCCATGCAGCTTCCTGGTGCAATTACGTACCGTGCATTTGTGTTCATACCTACACCTGTTGCTCCTATGCCCGCTTTTGAGACAGTTAAAACACATCTTTGCATCCCGCACGAACCGCCATCTTGCTGTATTGTTCATATCAAGGAAACGCTTGCATCTTGCTATGTGATGCACCTCTGAACATAGTTTGCATGTAGAGCAGTTATCACCCCGGGCCTCCTCCATGTGGAAAAACCGACCTCGTGTTTCACTTCTTCCATCTGCTGGACGCGATTGTGTATTCGATGTGATGCACGCCGTATTTACTACACGTGCTAACTCCTGGAGCCAATTACTGAAGTGGCTTATGGTAGCCCTTGGAACAACAGTAATCGCATAGCGTGCCCAGTCCAGACGTCGTTGCATTGGAAGCTTAAGAAGCAGCTCTTCCATAAGCGTTGGATTACTCAAATGGTATTCACAACCAGCGGATTCTAAAAACGTAGCTAAATTTTGAACTTTTGTCGCGAACGGCACCAACAACTCTAAGCGATTTTCTGAAATCGACGAAAAATTACGTATTCGAGCAATTTGACTCTTAACTAATAGCTCAGGCCTACCAAAACGCTCTTGTAGTGTCTCAATTACCCGCGGTACATTCCTACAGTGGATAAGCAGACACTCGACAACTTCCCGTGCCTTACCTTTTATAGCCTTTTGTAATCTCAGCATATTTTGGCGATCGTTATACCCGTATTCTTCTGTAGTCATGACAAAAGATTCGCGAAACATGGGCCAATCTTCAGGCCTACCATCAAATTCCGGAAGTTCGTATAGCTTTTTTGTTGTATTCGACCTGGTAGCAACCAAGGTTCGATTTAAGTCTGCTAATGTTTCGACGATTGACACGCCACTTGCTTCAGCGCCACTCACCGACGACGGTCCAATGCTAATAGTACCATGTTCGTTGGATATAGCCGCGGTATCGTTTGGTGTAGTAAGTTTCGCAATAGCATCTTGTAACTCCTGTAACTGCTTTGACATTGTTTTAACCTGTACTTCTAACGCCGATGTTTGTTGCTGAGACGCCATTGCGCCCTGACTAATAACAGTTGTATTTAATTCGTCGTTGCTATTGCCGTCCTCTTCTGCCGTATTTGATGTTGACCGAGTCAATACCATCTTTTCAAGTGACCGCTATAACGGGAATTTACCGCTATGAATACTGAATCGCCTGATTCCGCAAGTCGGATGATATTTGTTTCAAACCCTATATAGCCTAAGCACCACCAAACTTCCTACAATCCCGGACCACTCTCCAATATGTACCTTACCTTGCAAATCCGCCACACGTTTTATCTGCGCCTTCTGCTTATATGTATTGAAATGCCTTGCTACTCTTTGCTTACTGATTTTGGTGGCCGGACCTCTGTTAACCGGCTTTGGTTGCGACTCCTTCGCTTGCGCAGCCAATGTTACATGAATAACAACGAAATAAAAAGATGTTGCCGGCGAGGGGAGCAAGAAATAAAGAACGCTATTTTACTCGTGCTAGTGGCACGTTCCTCCCATTCCCAATGTATAAGTTCAGCTACTTTAATGGGGTATAATAAGGCGTTTTTATTTCCTAAAAATAGCACAATTTTCCATGAATATTAAGTCAATAAAATACATAAAAACTTAAGTCTTACGTTGGTTTTGTCCTCCTCTTATTTGCCGGTCGACTTCATCAAATTACAATTTTAAATGATTTAATATAGAGATTACAAAAGATACAAATGTTCGATAAATAGTTCGATATCACCAGGCATAGGAGGCGTTGCCAGAGGGGCCAAATTAACAAATTGCTTAAGGCAGGTATACACTTGAACATTTTCTTTAACTCATCACAAACATAAATCTTCGTCAACAAACATTAATAAATTTTCTGAAGTGAGACGCTTATGAAACAAATGAATTTTACGAGTAGCAACAACGGCAATAAATTTGTACCACTCTGTATGTTTTGTAAAGCAATTTTAATATTCAAGCGGCAACAACAATTATTATGTATTTTTTGCAGCGAGTCCGAGATGTTGTAGAGTTGCTTTGAAAACGAGAGGAATCGTTGGCGAGTCCGAGATGTTTTAGCGATTGTTTCGACTGACGGCCATTTACGACTTGACTCGAATACGAATGAAAACCAGCGAGAGCATTCGAGATGTTTCAACAATCGAGAGAATCGAATAAAACATCTCGGACTCGCCCATCACTACAGCAGCCTCCAACAGCCAGGTGTTGGAGAAAAATGTCACCTATCCTCTCACAAGAGAAAAATATCGTAAGAGGTAAACGAACACAAAATTTGCAGAGTTCAACAGCTTTGGCAAACAGCTGATTTTTATTTACATTCACAAGCCCCAAATTCAAAGGATAAAAAGGATTAAAATTAAAATGATAATAAAATTGGTGGAAATTATTGCTGTTAATTATGTATATATGTACATATAACATAAAAATAATAAAATAAAACATAGTTTTTTTCTTATTTAATTTCTTTTGATTCGTTTTGGTCAGTCTTTTGTCACCTCGCGATAACCTCCTCAATCTAAAAATCGTTCGCATAGGCTCGCAAAAAGGTTTTTTGAAGTTCGGAAATGCATCCGGAACTCTCTTTTACAATAAATCGGCACTGTTTGTTCTATATAAATGCTAATGGAGTTACAATTCTGCCTGAAAACAGTGGATATATATGCACATATGTATGTATCTGCAATACAATTAACTTCATGTTGTTGTTGTTGTAGCCACCAAGGCACTCCCCGAAGGTTTTGGGGAGTGTAGGGGATGTGACAATCCTTTGCCGGATAAATCCGGTACACTCGGGTACTACACCTTTTCCAGATTGAAATCAGAAAACGCCAATTGGATTTCAGAATAGGTAATTGGATTTCAGAATTTGTCATTTGGATTTAAGAATAGTTATCTGGATTTCAGAATCTGTTAATTGGATTTCAGAATAGGTAATTGGATTTCAGAATTAGACAATTGGATTTCAGAAAACGAAAATTGGATTTCAGATATCATAAACTTTATTTCGTAAAGTTGGAAAATAATTTGTAAGTTCAATTCAGGTTATAAATTCATATAAGTTATGTACTACAGATACAATTCAAAATAAGAGATTACGCAGTTATCGCGAAACTCCATTTTTAAAAATACAATTACAACTGAACGGCATAAAAATTACTAATTAATTTCTTCCATAGTAAATAATTTTTGCATTTTCCATGGCCTTCTTTATACATAATCAAGTCTTTAAATGGCAAAAATAGTTCGAAAGGTATTTTCTGAAATCCAATTCTCTATTTCTGAAATCCAATTCACACATTCTGAAATCCAATTACCTATTCTGAAATCCAATTTTTGTTTTCTGAAATCCAATCGCCTATTCTGAAATCCAATTAACAGATTCTGAAATCCAGATAACTATTCTTAAATCCAAATGACAAATTCTGAAATCCAATTACCTATTCCGAAAACCAATTGGTGTTTTCTGAAATACAATTGGAGTTTTCTGAATTCAATCTGGAAAAGGTGTAGTCTCTTCTGACACTAGCCCGACTGCCGTGCGAACGATTTTTTCTGGCCATAATCAACCTTCTAGGCCGGTGGATTTTAGTCGCGTCTTACGACAGGCATTCCTTACAACGGGTATATTCTAGACCCCCTAACCGTCTGGGGTTCGCTGTTACTATCTAATAAATAGGATTTCATTGTAATAATTATCACACTAACAATTGCTTTTCTTTGTACCCATGTCCATACTGTTTTTCACCGCAGTATGTCTTCGCGTCTGCTGCCCCGCAGAAGAGATTTCAATTTAATGCACCCGGCCCTGGCCGTGCTTTAAAAAAATAACCCTCTATGGACCGATCCACAGTACTTTTGAGTAGAACAAACTTTTGCGTTGGCGGCATTTCACCGCGCTTTAAAAAAAATAGCCCCAGCCAGCAAAATTTCCTTTCTCGAATTATATCTGCGGAGCGATCGGGAGTGTTATAATTAGTAAAAAGGTGTTCCGCAAGGAAGTGTTCTTGGGCCATTATTGTTTAATCTATTTATTAACGATATATCTTATTGCTTTGCTAGTTCAAAGTTCGTCCTATATGCCGATGATTTGAAAATTTTTTTAAGAATAATAAATCCAGATGATATGCTTCGGCTACAAGAGGACCTCGACAATTTGTATACTTGGTGCAACAAAAATCGCTTGTTTCTTAATCTTAACAAGTGTTTTAAGATCACTTACACGAAACTTCACTCTAATCTTATATCATCATATAGTATTGGAAATTGCACTTTATCTAACATTAGTGAAATGAAAGATCTGGGTGTCGTTTTCGACTCACATTTTACCTTTGCTAGTCACTTGAACTACATCATTCCTAAAGCATATTCACTTTTAACTTTTGTGCAACGTAATAGTAAAGAATTTACTGATCCCTATACCTTGAAACTTTTATATACTTCGTTTGTTCGCTCGAGACTTGAGTACGCATCCTTTATTTGGAGACCCTATTATGCTGTTCACATCAAACGTCTAGAACGCATTCAAAAGAAATTTGTACGCTTCGCTTTACATTCGCTTAAATTTACTCATCCCTTGCCTTCGTATGAGGCATGTTGTACTTTAATAAGTTTAAAATCGCTGGAATGCAGGCGGAAAGTTAATTCTTTATTCGTTATAATGGATATCATTAGTGGCAGAATAAATTGCTCAGATTTACTCGAGAGTATTGCATTTAATGTGCCACGTAAGGTCTTGCGACACAACAATTTGTTTTATATAAATTCTTATAGAACCAATTATGCCTTAAATGAGCCTATTACAAGGTCTCTGATGGAATTAAATAATGTGTTAATTATATACGATTATCTAGATATCTCCATGGATAGAAATTTTCTTAAACGAGAGATTTTTGAATTTGTCACAAACTAAATTTAAGGAAGTATTTTTAAGCAATAAATTAATTATAATTTAATATCCTGTTTATTCTTAGTCTGTAAGGATGTAATACTCCATTGACTAATAAATAAATAAATAAATAAAAATTAACA
Source organism: Urophora cardui (assembly GCA_960531455.1). Taxonomy (NCBI): domain Eukaryota; kingdom Metazoa; phylum Arthropoda; class Insecta; order Diptera; family Tephritidae; genus Urophora; species Urophora cardui. Next base: position 143,763,319 of record OY482672.1, read on the forward strand.
TCCATAGAAGATTTCCCGAAAGTTCCAGTGGTTTGAAAATAAATACGGCGGGCGCATTATACTGAAGCCGACCCACTGCAGAACTACTCTCGGATGGTGTGCCACCCACTGCCTAGAGTGGCTGCTATTTTTAAAATCCGGATAATTGGGTTTTAGTTAGAATTTGTTGTCTATCCAGGCTCAGTGAAACTTTCAGGAAATATTCTGTAGATGATAATTCATCTTATCTTAACACTTTCAACTATTATTAAATTATAATATTAAAGTTCTCCAGAAATAGAATTCTCCCGGCTGAGGGTTATTTTTGTAAAGCGCGGCTGAAGGCAAAAGGTGGTCTATACAAAACAACTGTGGATTGCTCCATGGATATTAATCCAGAAAGAATTCTGCCGGTTGAGGGTAATTTTATTGAAGCGCGGCCAAAAGCCGCCAACGCAGAAAGATGTTCTACACATACATACATTAATTTAACAAGGAATGTCTCCTGAACTATAAGCGTCCGGAGGGTAATACTTTGTTTTTTTTGTGATCTGTGAGACCACCCCTACCCTCTGGAAAATTAATTGTTATCGGATCGTGGATCATTATATACAAATTTTCCCTCTATCCAGGCTGGGGATCCAACCCATGACCTCTGGTATGGCAGACTAGCCACTGTCCGCCACACCACAATGGCCACAACACTCCCCACTGCACCACAGCGGCCCCGTTAATATATATTCCCGCAAAGGAGATTACAATTTACTAAGGTACATAATATGCATATAAATACTTCGCAAAAAGTATGTAACTTATTTTGCATATTTAGTTTATCCATATTTGTTGCCAATTTAGTGTATTTTTCCAATTTTATAATTGATTTGTATATTTTGCAAATCTTGTTACTTGCAAAAATTCAAGTCAGCTGTTGTTTGATCAGCTGTTTTCCTGTTGGAAAATTGCTGTTGGCAAAAATTTGTCCAACAGAATTCAACAGCTTCTCACAAACTGAAATGTCAGTTTTCTCTCTCAGTTGGTTCTCTTCTGTTGGAGATTTGGCGTAAAAAAACGGCGACAAAGTGTTTGTTTTTAAAAGTTTTCGAAAAACATCAAAATATATCCGTAAACGAACAAAACTATTGTTAATCGCCATTCCTTCATTCTCGCGCTGTTCGAGTGGTTGTCAATAGGGTTGGGCGATATATATCGATATATCAATATATCGATATTTTTAAAATAGTACAGCCGATAATATCGACGATATTTTGAAATACAGTGCATCGATAATCGATAATTTTTAGCCATTTCGAGCTAAATTCGATATTTTTCATACATTTCTGACTCACTTTGAATTTAACAGCAGAACATTTTTTAAGAAGTGGTATAATTATGTTGTCCGGGTGCTTGAATTTACATTACTCTCTTCTTCAAGCAATTTTTAATGATTTGTATGTTTGTACTTCAGGATTCATAAAATATCTGTAAACCCATCCAACTTTAACAACAAATATCTATTAGACTATAAGTCTCCTGCAAGTTTGGATTTCAGTTTTGAGATCTGTGAGAGCACCTCTAACCCCGTGAAGAAGTGGTTTTTCGCGGGGCGTGCTTCCTTAATGTAAAGTCGACCCTTTCGATATATTGATATATCGATGTTTTTACACGGCATAAATCGATGTTTTTTTAAATATCGATATAATATATATCGATATATTTTTCCAATTTGCCCATCCCTAGTTGTCAATAGCGAGAAGTGGTTGTCAAACGGCCGCTTATCGATAACTCGATATACGAGTTTGCATACTATATAGAGTATACTTTGATCAAAACGTCGCGCGCAATTAATAATAATAATAATAATACAATGGCGCTATTATAACTCTGACGAGTTTTATGGCCGAGCTTCTCTCCCAATTCGAGGTGTGCTCCTTTTTGTTTCTCCTACTAATTGGGTGGACCTACAGTTTTATGCCGGCTCCGAACGGCGAATGCATTTTTTGTGAGAAGCTTTTTCATGGCAGAAATACTCTCGGAGGGTATGCCGCCCACTGCCGAGAGGTGACCGCTGCTCTTAAAAAACCCAATAATTGGATTTTTACTAATTAGAAAAATTTGTTTGGCTCGGACCGTGGTTTGAACCCGAGACCTCTGGCATAGCAGGCGAGCACTCTACCCACTGCACCACAGCGGCCGCAATTAGGAATGCAAATTTTGAGGACCAACATCGATACATAGATGTATCGAAAAAATTAACATCGATTCAAAAAAAAAAAAACATCGGAAGAGAACCATCGATACATCGATCCTTTTTTTTTTAGCTAAATTGTTCGAAAAATACATGGCTCCGGTGGATTTGATGATATTTATAATTGAATGGCTGTTGGGTACTCTCTCACACACCCCTAAATTGGAAATTTCATAGAAATTCGACCCGCAATGTGGAGTCACATTACCAACCTGTAGAGCATTTAGAGCCTATACACACTTGCGACTCAATCGATTTGGTCGAATTGGACTGTTGTATTCACACTACTCCAACTATTTAGTCGAATCGGTGGCAGCTATTCACACTTGAGACTAAATAGTCGTGTGATTGACAATGACATAGTGTTGCCAATGTTCACATTTTACTCAGCAAATTTTACATTAGTGGTCTTCATATAAAGTGATGAAGTATTAAATTGTTAAAGTTTATCTGCATTCTTACATGAAAGCACCTTCTTGTCAGCTGTCAACTTGATTAATAAATAAAAAACAATAAAATAAACAAAAAGTGCATACATTGTTTGGCTTTGTTTCTTATTAAACTAGCAACTAGCTGTCAAGTAAATGAAAAGAGAAAAACGGAAGGAATTACGCTCATAAAGGCGAAACGAACAGAAGTACAAGAAACGGAAAAATAGTAAAAATCAGCCATTAATAATTTTCATGAAATTTCATTTTCATTATTTCTATTTTAAAATGCGATTAATGACATTTGAAGAGAACAACAATATCAAGAAACATATGAAAACGGAAGTAAATATCCTTAGTTAGATAATTCTTGTCTATAACTACACCATTTCCAGATGGATTTTAGAAAGCGTCAACTGGATTTTAGAAAGGGGAAATTGGATTTTAGAAATGTCGATTTGATTTTAGAAAAGGGAAATTGGACTTTAGAAACTGTAAATTGGATTTTCGAAAATTTATATAATTATTAATTTATACTTTCATACGCAATAAAGAATTTCTATTCGAAAAATTCTGTGTAAAATTTATTATAAACGCACATTCTGAAATCCAATTCACGCTTTCAAAAATCCAATTTTGTTTTCTAAAATCCTTTTAACGCTTTCTAAAATCCAATTGACATTTCTAAAATCCAATTTCCCCTTTCTAAAATCCAATTGACATTTCTAAAATCCAATTTCCCCTTTCTATAATCCAGTTAACGCTTTCTAAAATCCATCTGGAAATGGTGTAGTTAATAAGAAACGAACCTTTTGTTTTTAAACATTTTGAAAATATTAATTGAAATATTCAATCTCTACAATTTACCAAAAGTGAAATAAAAGTAGTTCTGTCAGCATGGCAACTCTTTCCACTACGAATATCACTGTTGTTGTTGTAGTCGTTCGACTAAATTGTCTCAAGTGTGAATACGTAGAAGGGCGCCTTGCTGATCAAGCAGTTGTACAACTGTTTCAGTTGGAATGAAATTGGGCTGCAAATCCAACTGTTTCAGTTGTACAACTAATTGAATGTAGTGTGAATGCTTCCATACATTCCCATGCAAATCAACATTCGACTAAATCGATTGAGTCGCAAGTGTGTATAGGCTCTTATGTATAAATTATCACTGAATAAAACAACGGTCAAATATCATCATGGTTGACATCGATGTATCGGCGAATTTTCGATACTCACTGCTATTCCGAGCGTTACCGGAAAATTACTTTACTGGTAATTTATGTTGCTGAAAATTGTTACCGTCTTTTCAATTGGTATTCTGGCACAAATGGTAACGCTGTCGAAGCATTTCCATACGAACGGAATGGAATCGGGGTGAAAATGGTAACAAAATGTTACCACGTATTGAGGTGGTAACTTAATTTTCTGCTGCCAGAATACGAAAAGAGTGCAGTGATGCCAAGTGTAGGGAAAAGAGGCTACATGTAGGGAAATTCGACCTCAAATATGCAGTGTAGGGAAAAAAGGACAGATTTTCAAAAATTAGCTGAATGTAGGGAATTTTTGAAGTTAAAAATTTTCGTTTCCTTTGCAACGAATTAATTTTTTCTAAGAACCTAAAATTTTTTATTACGTACAAATAAAATATTTCTGCATCCTTGAATGCAATATTTCAAAATTGTACTTTGTTCTGATCTGGCAATACATTATTTTACCTGCTTACAGTGCCTCGGAGCAAAAGTTTTTTTTTCGTTAGCTTCGGTCACAGAAAAACCCCTAATCCAGGGTTGTTGTCGTTGTAGTAGCGGTACTAAGCCCTGCTTAGCCGATGAGTTCTGCTCACAATTTGTCATCAATTTCACTTAACGGAAGACTCAAGAATGTTGCAGCTTCTTTTGGGCTTGTCCAGAGGGTCAAGGGTGTTAAGTTAGTTGGCTTCAGGTGGCATGCAAGGAGGTGCTGTGTGTCATGCGGCGTCTCTCCACATGCCGGACATACGTATGTTTGGATCGATTCTGACCCTGTAGGAACTGAGCCTACTACAGAAGCCCGACCTTAATTGTGATAAGGTGACTCGGGTTTCTCTGGGCAACTCTTGTTCTTCTGCAGCTATTGGTGGTGGTTGGTCTCTAATTATTATGTACGCGGGGCGGGTTGAAACGAAGGTGCGGACTGTTTCGTTGTTTATCTCATTTATTGCCTGCCTGTATGTTGTGGGGTCTAGTGGTTGATTATGTATTTTATGCGGTTCGGGCTCCATTAGATGGTTGTTTGGATGACCTCTGCGGTAGCATCCAAGGAGAAACTGTTTGCTAAGCGTGATGTTATGATTCTCAACTGAGAGCACTTGTGCCTTGTGATGTAGGTGGTGTTCCGACGACATGAGTAGACTTCCCGTAGCGGTGCGTAACGCCGAATTTTGGCAGGCTTGGAATTTCTTCCACTGCGTCTTGCAAGTCCCCGGCGACCATATTGGCGATGCATAGTTCAAGACCAGCCGGCCGATTGCTTTGTATGTTGCGATAAGGGTTTCTTTGTCTTTTCCCCAGGTGCTGCCTTATTCGCGATCGTATGCGCGGAGAAGGAAGCTAGGCTGTCGAAGGTAACACCCAAGATTTTTGGGTTGTTTATGGTAGGGATGGGTATATTCCTTATCCGAGGGAGCGCGATGTAAAGAAGTAGGAAAGGTCGGAGAGATAACCGTTTATTTTCTAGCATAAGTCATTTATGTCGGTGCCTGACGCCATAATCGAGCAGTCATCGGCTTAGGATATAATACGAACTCCTTCAGGTGGAAGTGAGAGTGTGGAGATGTATAGGTTGACTAACAACGGGGACAGGACACCCCCTGTGGAACTACCTGTTTTATTCTCAACCGATGCCTGTTGATGACTCGGATAGTTCGCGGTCCACCTTTTCAGCCTCGGCGGGAGGCTCGAGACGTCTAGATCCTCCATTAGGGTGGCATGATTGACTGTGTCGAAGGCTTTCGACAAATCAAGTGCCACGAGGACCGTTCTCTCGCAGGGGCGTCGTTGGTTGAGACCGCGCACTATCTGCGTGTTTATGGCGTTTAGAGCTGTTGTTTTGCTGTGCGATTTCCGGAATCCATGTTGATGTGTGGCAAGTTGTAGATGTCCGTTTATATATGGTAGTATGGCGGCCTCAAGTGTCTTTAATACCGGGGAGAGGAGAGATATCAGGAGATAGGATTCTCCTGCATTGGCTAGCCTCCCCGGTTTAAGTATGGGAATGATCCTTGCCATCTTCCAAATGTTGGGGAGATGTTTTAGCATCAACATGGATTTGCCGTCTGGTCCGACTGATTTTGAGGTTTTGGTATTCTTTATGATTTCCTGAATCTCCGTAGGGGAGAGAGCAAGGGATGTGTCGTTGTTTGTAATCCAGGGTGTTATGCGCTTCCGTGCCCATTAGATGCTTTGCAGTCAGGGGTAACCGAAAAGCCGTTAATACATGAAATTTATTTGGAGTAAACTAAAATATTTTATAAGCTGACTCAAAATTTTATTAAAAAACGAAATAAGGATTAGAGATGAGCGAAATTGCGATTTTTCGATATATGGATTTCGGTGATTGCTATTTTTAAATCACTGCGATTTTAAACTGCTATTGCGATTGCATGTACTGCTATAAAATCATCAGTTACCGGTAGAGATTAATTTTGCGATTTCTGAGCGATATAACCTGTCTTCATTTTATGTTAACAAAATGATAGCAATAACAACGTATTCCGCAGTAATTTCGCTGTTTGTAAACATTTTTCAAAGATAAATTGTATGTACTTACATGTGTATGAATATATGCTCGTTGTGTTGTACGGAGCTGTGCGGACGTGTTTTTGTTCGGCTCGGCTTTCTTTATTATAATTCGGTGGTTTTATATAATCTTAAAGCCTAAATTGCTCTAAATCAATTGTGTTAACACCAAGTGTTAAAAACTGTGCTTATCGCCTTAAAAATAATTTTCTGAATTTTCGTAAATATAAATATTAAATATAATTATTAAAACATACATAGTACATACGTACATATATATGTGCAAAATCTCGGGCTTTTGCATTTATCACAATGCCTTGTGTTTGCGGTCAAAGGGTCGAGAGAGCGCATACCAACAAAGTGGAGTGTGGTAATTGCAATGAATTCTTTCATATGGATTGTGTTGGTGTAGTAACTGCCGACATTGAATTCTTGGCTATTTCAAACAAAAGTTTTTTTTGTAAAACTTGTGCCGCTCTTCGCCGTAAATCTATTTGCTCTCAGCAACCCGCAACTAACCAGGTGAATGCTTTCTCACCATCAGCTATTGCAAGTGCGCCAATCGCACATACTGCTAATCTATCTCCAGCACTCTCTAACAATGCTATCTCGCCTGCTCAATCGAAACAACAACAACAACACGCAGCATCTAATGAAGTCGCTATCAACAAGCATTTAACTATGTCTTCGATAGTAACTGCTCTCGACACTCTCCGTGCCGACAACTCTCGCATACAAAAATTACTCTCCGCTCTACATGCTGATAACAATAAACTAGCTAACAAAATTGACAACATGCACGGTGAGCTATTGTCTTTGCAGCAATGTGTCGCTAATAAAGACAAATTGATCACCTCACTGTCTTCTGAGGTTAAAGAACTTCGTATGTTGCTCGAAAGTTCAAAAGCCAATATAAATAAAGAAAATGCACACTCAAATAAAAAACATGGTGCATCCAAAAATGCTACAACTGCTTCTCTAACATCATCGAATTCTGCTGAGACTCATACCAACAATAATGCTTCAGTGTCGTTTCCTACTGGGTCGCCTTCAGGAAATATGTGTAATAAAACCGTCGCCTCTGCTGCTCTACCTTCTGGTGTCTCCGTTTTATCTACTCTTTCTTATTCTGATACAGCAAAAAATGTATTTGCCAATAGCGCTCAATCTGCTAATAACAATGCTGCTGCTGCCACTAATACAGGCTCTGCTGATGATCCCAGCAGATGGATTACTGTGCGTAATAAAAAAGTTCAGAGACGAAAGAATCAATTGGTCGGCAGGAATGAGTCTACTGAACTTGATGTCGTTGTCAAAAAGCATTGGGTACATATTTCATCTTTTAAAACTTCAGTTTCGGAAGAAAATATAGTTTCTTATGTTGAAAAACATGCTGGTATTGATGGTAATCTTCTTTCGTGCCATAAACTCGTCAAGAAAGACACGTCTCTCAACGCTCTATCGAGAATAAATTTCAAGCTTGGCGTACCGCCTGTTTTCTACAATAAGCTAATGGATCCTAACATCTGGCCAGCTGGGATTAATGTTCGGCCCTTTCGTTACATTCCGAAGCCCCAGGCCGAAAATTAGCAACAATAATGATAATAATATTTTATCTAGTGGTAGTATTAGTAATAGGCATAATATAAAACTATATTACCAGAATGTATCTGGAATGCGTACCAAAGCGAAAGAGGTATTTCTATTTACTTCTCGCTGTGATTTTGATGTTTTTGTTTTAGTAGAAACATGGCTTAATAGTGATTTTTTTGATGCAGAGTTTTTTGACCCTAATCTTTTTCTCACTTATCGAAAGGACAGGGATGCACAAAAAACCGGGTGTAGCAGAGGTGGTGGAGTTCTAATTGCCGTAAAGCGTACGCTGATGTCATCAGCCTTCAAGCTTTTAAATGAAAACTCCTTGTTAGACCAGCTCTGTGTCTGTATTTCTGGTACCTATGGTAATTTCTTCATTTGTGTATCTTACATTCCACCGAATAGTTCGGAGTCCTTGTATGCAGACCATACTAACAATATCATAAGTCTTTATGAAGGGAAAGAAGATTCCCATTTTTGTATTTGCGGTGATTTTAACTTGAGTAAAATAGTCTGGTCTGACATGCTTAGGGATAATTGCCTAACACCTGCGAATTTAAGTTCTTCTCATGAAATATATCTTTTGGATAGCCTTTTTGGTATTAATCTCACGCAAATCAACTATTTTAAAAATAAGCTTGGTAATATTCTGGATCTATTTTTTATAGATGAAAATTTGATATCTCATTTACAAGACTGTAGTTTCCCTATCTGCAAGTCAGACATGCATCATGTGCCCATTTCTATATTTTTCGAATTTTGTCATTTCCCATCCGTCCACATGAGTGACTCCCAATCATTAAATTTCAAGGAGGCAAATTACGATTTGTTAAATGCAATATTTCATGAGGTGGACTGGTCCTCTGTTCTACCTTCCGAAAGTGTCTCTTCGTGTTATGAGGCATACCTCCTCAAAATCTTTGAGGTTTTAGAAAGTAATTTATCGTTGCTTCCGGCCTCTCGCCATAAATTACCGTGGTACACAAAGCGTTTGAACTGGCTAAAGAACCAAAGGAACAAATATTTTAAGCTTTTCAAAGCCAATAATAACCTAAAATATAAAGAAAAATATATTGACTTTATGAATCGTTTCAACGATCTTGATAAAGTCCTATACAACAAGTATATATCTGGTCTCGAAACTGAATTAAAGTCTAACCCCAAAGCTTTCTGGAAATACCTTCGTTCTAAAAAAGGGTGTTCAAATATCCCAACCTGCATGAGTCTCGAGGACAATCGTTCTACCAATTTGACGGATACAGTCAATCTTTTTGCTGATTTTTTTAAGTCTAATTTTGTTAATGATACCAGTTGTAGCTCTTTTAGTTATACTTGTTCAAAAACTATTGATTTCGGAGCTTTGTCAATTTCTGAATTAGATGTCCAACTCGGAATCTCTTCCCTTAAATCATCATTAAAAAATGACATTGACGGACTTTCCTCATTTTTCCTAAAGAAATGTAGTTCATCACTTGCTAAGCCAATATCGCACATTATTAATTTTTCTCTATCCTCAGGCGTTTTCATTGACCGGTGGAAAGTGGGTTCTATTACGCCCATTTTTAAATCAGGCAACAAAAATGACGTTCGAAATTATCGCCCAATATCAAAGCTCAGTGTTTTCTCGAAAATTTTTGAGAAAGTGGTAAAAGAGAAAATGTTTTTTTCAGTTAAGGAATTAATTGTCCCAAACCAACATGGTTTTGTCCGAAACCGCTCCACAGTTACTAATTTATCTGTTTTCTCAGAATATTGTATAGCAGCGTTTAAGAGTGGATATCAGATCGACACCATATATACTGATTTCTCCAAAGCCTTCGACAGGGTGTCGCATAAGTTTCTGTTATATAAGCTCAAATGTTTAGGGTTTCACTCAGTTTTTCTGTCATGGCTGGCCTCGTATCTGACAAACAGGGAATCTTATGTGGAAATAGAAAAAACCAAATCATACACTTTTGTGGCTACGTCAGGAGTACCCCAAGGCAGTATCCTTGGTCCTCTCTTGTTCGTTCTATTTGTGAATGATATCCACACGTGTTTTAATTTTTCTCATTTTTTACTATATGCTGATGATCTGAAAATGTATAGTAGAATTACGTGCTTGCAAGATGCCATATTACTGCAAAACGAATTAAATAATTTGAGTGAGTGGAGTATTAGGAACAAGTTATCCCTCAATATAAGAAAATGTTTCCATATGACCCTTTCTAAAGGTCAAAATCGTATCAACACAAGTTACTCTATCCTAAATACGCAGTTGGCTATAGTAGAGGAGTTTTCAGATCTAGGGGTTGTTTTTGATTCTCGCTTCACTTTCGTAAGTCATGTGAACTGCATTGTGCCTAAAGCTTACTCTAATCTTGCATTTCTGAAGCGCTACGCCAAGGATTTTAAAGACCCTTACACAAGGAAATCGCTGTTTGCTTGCCTAGTTCGCTCTAAGTTGGAGTACGCCTCAATAATCTGGAACCCTTATTATTCTACACATTCTGATAGAATAGAGCGTGTGCAACGAAATTTTACTCGTTTTGCCCTTCTGCCTCTTAGGTTTGCTGACCCCTTTCCATCTTATCATTCACGCTGTCTTCTCATCAATTTAAATTCCCTTGCTAATAGACGCATGATCCAGTCCCTAATGTTCTTCTTTGATGTCATTAACGGCTCAATTGACTGTCAGCCACTTCTTGAGAAGATCTATATAAATGTACCTTCGAGGATGTTACGTTTTTTCTACCCTCTTCATGTTGATGTAGTGAAGTCAAATTATTTTAATTATGCACCTATATCGAGAATCGCTAGTGAGATGAATAGAATATATCAAAAATTAGATCTTGATTTCGCCATGCCTCGATCTCAATTTATCTCTAAGATATCTTCATACTATCAGTGACTCAGGTCTTTGAATTTTGTTGAACAAAAATTATTTATTATATACGTACAAATTAACAAAATTATTAAACAGCGTCAATATTAATTTTTGACTGGGTCCCTTCTGGCCCAAAATGTATTAAAATAGTGTCAAATTTAATTTTTGACTGGGTCCTTTCTGGCCATTAGTGTCCTTTAAGGCACACTCGCCCCTTAATGGGTATATCACTCCCTACTGAGTGAGTCTAATTTTGTAATTTTGTATTTTATTGTTTGCAAAAATGTATATGCATATTTTTGTACATTTATGTGTTCACCTAATATTAAAAAATCAAATGAAAATGAAAATAAAAATTGTATCTAAAATTGTATCTAGTCTGTAAGATTTTTTGTAATCATAGACTGAATAAACTGAAATTGAAATTGAAATTGAAATATATGCCATATGCGCCATTCCCAGGTGTATTTCACAAATCAATGCACAAAATTCCCAGAGAAATACAATTACAATTTCATAATATAAAATTTTTTCTTCCTAATGACATGGGATAAGTTTTTGATATTCATGTTTTTGACACAATATGTTATCGAGAAATCCGAGAAACGAGATTTAATCGAGAACCCGAGTCTCGGTTTTCTCGATCCTCGAATTTCTCGGCACTGCTCGAGATCGAATCGTAAGCCCTAATATATATTGTACCTGAATGTCTCGAGCTTCTAAATACTCTTCCGAAATCAGCTTCTGAGCGAATAAGAAGTAAGGAAATTTTTCATTTCCTTGAACATGAAAAGAAGGTTCTTGAAAATATACTTAGAAACATAAAAATTATATGTATGCATACGTGGTTTTTTGAATAAAAACTTTATTTGCATCAATTTTGTGTGTGTGTGTATGTAAATATAGAGAAAATACGGCGTAGGGAAATTTGTAGGGAAAATTTTTTTAGCGTAGGGAAAAGTAGGGAATTTTTTGGCATGCCGTAGGGATTTTTGGTCCAAGAATATTGGCATCACTGAAAGAGTGTTTAAAGTACCAGATTCTTTATTTAACCAGTAAAGTAAATTATGTTACCACACCGGAATAAGGCCGACTGAGTAATTTTCAAACATCGATGTTAAACATCGAATTTTCGTTCGATACTATCGATGTTTCAAAAACATCGATGTATCGTTTGCATACCTACGCGCAATTCAATGCAGTTATTTCTAGAGATGGCAAAAAAAATTTAATAATCGATTAACCGTTTTTTAGGTTAATCGAAAGGGTTCGATTATTAATCGCGAATAATCGTAGGGAATTAACCGATTATAACCGTTTTTCGATTACAATTACTGATAAATTAATACCATGGTTCAATTATAGAGGTTTTTGCAGTACGATATACGTACATACATACATACACACTCCATGTAAATTGTTTGTGTATTCTGTGATGCTTCTGTCAAACTCATAGCCCGCCATTGTAGAAATCATATTGCGTCAAGATCAAAATTGACATAAGTTTGACATAAGCATCACAATATGAATAAAAAAAATAGAAAAAAGTTTGCAATCAGCTGTTTAGTAGGTTAACCTTCTATAAATTAGCCTTGATTAATACGTAGTACCTCAAGAGGACAAACAAGCTAATTTTTATATATACTATGTATGTGTGTTCGTTTTTATTATAATAATAAAAAATAGTAATTTCAGCGAAAAAATCGTCAATACTAAAACACGTTATAAACAAAAAAGTGTCGGCTTTCCACTAAGAAAGCGCACCACGAAAAAAAAATTACTTTTTCTGGGGCTCTCAGATATCTCAAAACTGAAATCAAAACTTGCAGGAAGTTTACAGTTTACGAGATAATTGTCGTTAAGGTTAGATGGATCCATAGATATTACCCCAGAGAATTATGTCGGCTGAGGATTATTTTTTTTAAAGCGCGGCTGAAGGCCGCCAACGCAAAATATTGTTCTACACACATACATATATGCATTTTCTCGTTTTAATACGTGCTTTTATCTCGGAAATAAATCGTAGTTTTCTTGTTTTGTTTGGTAAATTTTAAAATCTTAACAACAAATATCTTGTAAACTACAAGCCTCCGGAAATTTTTGATTTCAGTTCCAAGTCCTGTGAGAGCCACTCTACCCCCCTGAAAAAGTCATTTATTTCGGGGCGTTGTTCCTTAATGGAAAATTTTCCCAAAAACAATTTTAAGGAGGTACGAATTAATACAAATTCGTATATAAATGAAATCATATTTAAAAAAGCTGTGCACATTTATCTGCACATTGCGCTTACTAAAATAACATCATCAATCATTCATTAATACTAACATTTTGCCTTGAAAAATAATTTACAAAATATAAGGATTTATTTCATAAAGATAACCATTTAATTATTGTACTGAGATGGTTTAAATTTTTAATAATGCCACTTTCCTTAAAAAAATATACAATAAACGAAAAAATCGTCATTTATTGAGAAAAATCGTCAATACGGCAACGCTGGCTGGAGGGAACGTATATTGCGATTTTTTGGATATAGGCTGTGTGCCAATCGGCAACATTTTTCTCTATGGGAAAATGAGGTAGAAAATTTTACCATGTTGAGATAAAAAACAAAATTTTGCTGTGCCAAACGGAATAGAAAATTTTGACAGTTACAAGGATAAACTTTTGGGCGAAAACGGACAACGATACAATTTTAAAACGTTAAATGAATGTAATTGTTGATGGCAATATTGATGGGAACAGAAAAAATGTATTCATGTAATCATCTCATGTTATTTTGTTTTTAAATATTTGTGTTACCTGTATGTGTATGTAATTACAAAATGTCAAAATTTTACCTAGCCCATTGAGCTAGGTAAAATTATGACACTAGAATTCACCACGAATACTGCCAAAATTTTACTCCCTTATGTCAAAATTTCATTTTTTTCTACCGATTGGCACACAGCCATACTCACAAAACCGTAGGTAACTGAATTCAGACTCGAATGAAAAGGCGGTAATTCTCGATTATTTCCTTTCGATTATTTTCGACTTTAGAGGAAAAAGGTTAATCGAAAAAATAATCAAAAGGAAAAAACCGATACATTTTAACCGTTAACCGAAAGAAATTAACCGATTATAATCGTTTTTCCGGTTATAGTTGCCATGCAGTTATTTGTTGGTTATTTGTTGTGCACAAAGATTTTTTTGATAAAATTCGGCAGCAAAAACTACAACCGAAACGAAAATGAACCCCAATCAAAGGAGTGGAACCAAAGAAAAAGAATCAATAGATCCTTTCAATTTGAACATGGATTGTTGGCTGTTAATTTGCCAATACTTGGAACTTCGGGATATCTTAAATCTGTCCACAGTATCTACGGCCTATAACAAATTTGTGGGGAATTATCTGCTGCCCATGGGATTTAAGAAGTTTGAATTATCTTTTATGGACTTTATTTTTATGGGGTTTAATGGTTTTGAATTCATTCTCGAATCTGTACAAAACACCGTTCAAGAATTGCTCTTCGATACCTTTCAAGTAATTGATTCAGATGATAAAGCAATTAAATTATTAACACGCCTACATTTCCCATCTGCAACCAAATTATGTATAGACCGAACCCTGAATGAGGATCGCATTAACGATTTGAGTCGAGCATTTCCCAATTTACAAAGCTTATCACTGGAAGTTAGCAGCGGTGCTTTGAATTCCATCTTGCGATTTAAGCATTTGGAAAATCTAACACTAACGAATAGCATAAATATCGATTTCTGCGAATTTCAAGATTTGTTTATTGCACTGAATTTAAAATCGCTAGCTTTAGGAGTTTTCGACGAAAAAAGTGTAATGCCTTTGAATCGTAAAGCGAGAAACAAATTGAGTCAAATTCACAATTTAACACTCAATTGCTTTGAATTGAATTGGCTAAGTGCCAGCGATGATAGCGATGCAAACAACGCCATTGTTTACAAAAATCTGAAATCTTTAACAATCACAAATGTATGTGATGTAGAGAGAATACACAATCTCTTCAGAGATATGGAATCGATTGTAGATCGGGAAGCTTACGAACTTGAGATCAACGATAACCGCGTTGGCTTTCTGCATGAACTAATGGTGCCAGAAAAATATGACTTCCTAAATCGCGTAAATACTTTAATAATTTTAAATGCTTATATCTCACTTGAGACACCTGGAGCACCCAACATATATAAAGCACTGCGTGAGCTTCATTTTTGCAATTGTAATGCGGCATCTTGGGAAAATATTATGTTAAATATATGTTCTAATGCAGTGAACCTAGATTTGCTTAGTGTCGAAGGATTTGAATTACCGGAGATAGCAAATGACAAACATTTAAGTGCTTTGATGGTGCGTGAAAAGCCCATAACTTTTAATTGGTACGACTATGTAGAGGTGGGTATACCTACACAAATCTTAATCATATATGTACATTGTACTTAATATGTTTTTATTTTATGCTTACAGCCTCCAATAGAATTTTGCAGTGAAAAATACAAAGGCTTAATCAAATTTAAGCAAAGATTACATATTTTCAATAAGTTTGATGAATCCTATATTACAATTAAATTTCGACCATAATTTACGCACCCAGATTTCCTACGCTCGTGTACTTTATTTTTATGATTAGCTATTACTATGGTTTAGTACTTTCTTACAAATATGGTATGCATGTATGTTTGTATTACATTTTTTTTTTACTAGATGCTAAATCTAACAAAAGAATTTGTAATACCACAGAAGTAAATTCAATTTTGTTTTAGTACTTACAGCTGGAATCAATTAAGCTTGTTTAAGCACTTTCCTTATAATACATCAGCATTTGGAATATGCATGATACAAATCAAGGCTGCATAACGATATCAACAAAAAAAAATTGTTTTGTAGAATTATTAAATAAAAATTAACCAAATTATTTCGATTCGTTGGTTATCAAAAAAAATTATCAAAATTATTTCGTTTCGTTGATTATCAAAAAAATTATCAAAATTATTTCGATTCGTTATCAAAAAAAAAAAATTATGAAAATTATTTCGTTTCATTGATTATCAAAAAAATATAAAAAAAAATATTATTTCGGTTATTGATAAAAATTAACGATACATCGTCGCCTGAGAAAACGAATGTCGTATGTGAAAATCGACGATTTCTAGTTTTTGATGCAAATTAACTAAATCGGACCTAATCTTTTAATTTTTCCAATCCATTTTTTTCTATCTCTTTTAGTTTTTGAGTTATTTAGTATGCATTTGTCGTATGTTACAAAATTACTACCATTTGGGTAAGCTTTTGTCGTATGTAACACACATACGACAAATTTCCATATAAATTCGTGTTTGTTTATTTTAAGCAAATGTCGTATGTGCCGCTGAGCTACTGAGAATAAACCAAAATATTGTATCGGAGCTATAGGTTATAGTGATCCGATCTGAATGATTTTCACTGACATATTTTATTGTAGTATAATACCAATTACTGCAAAGTTAAGTATAATTTGATCCATAAATATGGAAGTTATACCCGAAAACAGCTATATCTGAACAATCAGTTGTATGGGAGCTATATCTTATATTAGTCCGATGTGGTGGATTCCGACAAATCAAAGTATCATCAAAATATATGCAACTGCCAAATTTCAAGTCGATATCTCAAAAAATGTGAGCCTCATAACCATTCCGGTTTGAAAAAAGAGAAGAATTTTTGTCGTATGTGCTATCATAAACAGGTATTGGTGCTCAGACGTCACATACGACAAAAGCATACTGAATGAAAAGTCGTTTATCTCCCATAATTTTAAAGATATCCAACTTTTGCAAATTGCAAGTCAAAATATATAATACTCTCTACAGTTCGTCCAAATAACAGAAAAATCTGTTGTACAGTTTTTGAGAATTTCCAATTTAAACTTCAAAGTCGATTTTCTCGAAACTATGTTTTCCTACATACGACATTCGTTTTCTCAGGCGACGACATAGTATGTAAATGTAGAAAACTCCAAAATCCATTGTAAAACATTTCTAATTGAATTCATAATAAGAATTTCATATGATTTTTTAATTTAATTATTATTTTATGTTAAAAAGATTGTATTTCATTGTTTTTCTTTAGTGTATGCCTTTGTACTGTGAAGTTGTTGGTTTTGTTTTTTAACAATTAAATCAGAAATACTTTAAGTTTTATGTTGTTTAATTTAAAAATGAAAAGTAGCATTTGGTGTATGACGTTCGGTTTTGCCGTCAATCTGTAGATGCACTCGGTTTGTAAGATTTAAAAAATGAAGCAGCATTAACCCAGTTGAGGACTTTGTCGGCTTGCAAGATCGCCAAAATCATGCTTCGTTCAAACAACGTAAAAACTGCAAATTATCTACTCACACTTCCTAGAACAGACTGCAGACTGGCGGTCGGCATACTAACAGGGCACTGTCTCACACCAACTCATGCGTTCATAATGGGACTGGTGCAGAGTCGGGCGTGCACGGCATGCAATGACCCTATGCTGTTGGTCCTCTGGAACATCTTCTCTGTCAATGTCCAGTTATAAGGATACCTTGTTTTATTAACAAAGCATACCTTGTTTTACATATTAACACAGAATGTTAAATAGAAATTCTGAGGGGCACAGCAAGGATATAAAACCGGGACGTTCCGGTAATTACACCCAACTGCCGTGGGAACATTCTCTGCTCATACCGTACCGCGCAGTAAGAAAATTACCGTACGGTATTAGTTGCGATAAGTTGTTTAGTGGTAACAACACTACAAACAAGGATGGGCATTTTTGCACTATCACTATTGAATGGTAATGCAAATGTGATTAGCACTACCATTCAGTAGTGAATGGTAAAGGTCCCCACAAACAGAAGCGATACGATACAGCCCACAAACCAAAACGCGATCAATTGTGCAGGACGCGATACCCACGCTATACGATTTTGGTTTGTGGGCTGTATCGTATCGCTTCTGTTTGAGCATGGCTTAATGCAAATGTGATAGAGTATACTTTGTTTTTGATGTAAACAAATAAAAAATATCGATGATTAATTGGCAAACAGGTGCGATAAATGCCATTTGTATTGTTGTTGCTGCCACTAAAAAACTTATCGCAACTAATACCGTACGGTAATTTTCGTACTGCACGGTACGGCATGAGCAGAGAATGTTTTCGCGGAAGCTGGGTGTAACTACCGGAACGTTCCAGATATCTGTATGTACATACATATATGCAGCCAAGGACTGCTACGCTTGCTGCACTCCTCAGAACTTCTGTTTAACATTCTTTGTTAATAAAGCAGCTATCTTCCACTTAACCACCTTAGAAATAATAAATAAAACAAACGGGGTGAGCTAAATAAAACCGTTTAAAAATGACCAATGTTTTTGCTGGTTGGAGCTTCATAAGTCGTGCCACGATTCCAGGAAAACTGATTTTGTTAGGGGGCGTGGCACAGCCCCCCGATTCTATATCTGAAGTCCAAACGGCTAGGAAACAAATAGTTTTGGAAATATTAATGTTTAAAGTTGCGTAAATTGTCACACTGAACAGCCCTTTTTTGTATGCAAATCGATTGATCTGTTGGTCTAGTGCTGCCACACAACAACAAAAAATCCAAACAAAAACAGCAATCAGAAAATGTCTAAAATGGACAAAGAGATGTTTTATAAAAGTTATGCGTATAATACCCTTATGCGTTGGCGGCCTTCGGCTGCGCTTCAAAAAAATAACCCTCAGCCGCTAGAATTCTCTTTCTAGAGTAGAATCTAAGATGGATCCACAGTAATTTTGAGTAGAACACCCTTTTGCGTTGGAGGCCTTCGGCCGCGCTTATAAAAAATAACCCTGGGCTACACCATCCAAGTCCGGTCGTGTGTCATATCCGTGGCTACCGCCTTCTGCGTAGTACACCCTTCAGCGTATTAAATTTCTTGGCATCCGGCCAATCAACTGACAGTTGGGTGTATTCAGTGGTTGAGTGTATGTTAAGTTAAAGCTGCTAGTAAGAAGTTCTCGGTAACAAATAATTTAATTCCGTATTTTTGCAATAAAATTGTGAAAAATGTGTATAAATGGACTTGCAAATACCAGCTAAAATGTCAAACATTATAACAAAGTGACATTTCAGTGTTTTCAGTGAAGGAAATACAAAAATAGAGGAAGGGATTTTTATTAACAAATGCAGCAAAAACTATAAATATTTTCATAAAAAATTGTACATATATTTGTTAATAGACACTTCCACTATATCTCCTGTAAATTTCGTTTAAAAATATGAAGTGGTTTAGAAACTATGAACAATGGCACGACTTATGAACTTGCAGCCTTTTTGCTTTTTTTTTTTGGAATCGTTCAAATTTATCTAGCATATATATAACAACATATACATACATAGGTATTGTTTATTTTATTTAATTGCGACATAAGTTATTTTTCTTCACAAATATTTATGTATTATATATGTAATAGCTTTTCAATTAAATTAGAGTTACGCTGCAATCTAGAAATGATTATTCATGCTAAAGTTCAATCAAATACATTTTTGCTAACTTGAAAGTTATTGTGTGTTTCATAATCAAAGAGCCGTCGAAATGTAAATATGAAAGTACAATTCATTAACTTTTTTCTGCTTATTGATGTACTTATGTAAATATTTTGTATTCGTGCTTGTAATGATATTTCCATTGAGATACTCATAAAGATTTAAATTTTTCCACTCTAACTCTATAATGGGCATTAATTTATTTTTGTCTTTTATAAATAATTGATTTTAGTTTAATTTTAAAGGGGGTTGTTAAAAGATTTACTACTTGCTTAATTATGTATGTACATATGTAGATATTAAAGCATTTACTTGTTGCATAACGAGCTGTGCTCGTCCACCTTTGTATGTATGTATGTATTAGCGATTCAATATTCTCACCATATTGTGTTAATTACTTTCATACATATCCCAATAAACACAACAGATTTGCCTCGAATTCGAGACGATTTCGCTTCTCTGATTATATTATCGCGGCGATAGTTCGCGACGATAGATCGGCGAATCCGAATTCCCAGGTGAGTCACCTCTCATTAGCGATTCGCGCATTATTATGTTCTCGGATCGTTGGCAAATCGAGATTTGGGATCATTGGCGAATACATTCTAGAAAATCTTCTTCTGCGAATCCGCCTCGAATTCCCCACGATATCATCCGAACTATTAAATTTCTAGAGTGGAGTTTTAAAGAGTAAATTAAAGCCCAACAGGGAATTTCTTCGTGTAAAGCAAGATCCAACAAAATTAATAAATGCTATTGCGATAATTGATTTTTCTCGAGTCCATCTCGAACTCGATACGAATCCGAAAAATAACATTCACCTCCGCGAATTCATCTCGAGTTTGCCACGATACCATCCTCGCTTTTGTGTTTATTGGGATGTATCCAAAATATTTCAGAATTTCATGAGCTACAGAATATTTGGTGAATGTTTTGAATCTTTGTAGTAGTGTAGATTAGTCTTTGTTTAATAAAATAAGCTTTTTAAAAATATGTAAACAGGATAATAAACATTTTTTTTTTCCTTTTTTTAGTTTATTTATAGTAAATAGATCAAAATATTTATTTTCTATACATATTAAAGCATTTGTTTCGGTCTTTTTGTCAATATTTTGGAACTTGCTTTTTTTATTTGTATTTTTTCTTTGTTAAGTGTGTTGAGTTTAAAAAAAAAAGAGAAAAAATTATATAAATTTGTAGTATATGCATAACGATCGATACTTGATAAGTCCTCATGTCGAAGTAGTAGTAACTTTATTATGAAATTCGAAAAAAATAATTTATTTTGTTCAAAAAAAAAAATGCTAAAATAACGCAATTTTTATTGCTGAATTGCATCTGTCAAATTACTCATAAATTAAAAAAAAAAAAAATATGGCGCCGACAAGCTCATCTCACCTCAAGCAAGCAAAAAAAAAAAAGGACCAAAACCGCTTGTATCAACTCAAAAAGAATAGTCCTCGAAAACTGATGGCTAAAAATTATAAGAAAAAATTGGGAAATTCAAAAGTCGCTCGCATTGTTGTCAAAAACTCACAACTGAGTATATATACATACATAAATTTCATTTTTTTTAAATTTTATTTTAATGCTGCTTAATGCTTTCCAAATCCCCGAACATGCCGCACACCAAATGCATTTTTTTGTGAAATGCCTTGACTTTAATTTTGTAAATATAAAAACACACAATAATTAACTTAAAAGATGTCTGTTTTATTTGTAAAAAGAAAGAAAAAACTTCACACAAAGCCATAAATTAATTAAACAAAAATAAAACCAATGAAAAACATAAATTTTAAATGTTTGTATGTATCTATGTTATTATGAAATAAAATCTTTTTACATAAAATAATAATTGATAAAAAAATAAAATAAAATAAAATTAAACCAATCATATGAATTCAATTAGCAATGTTTTACAGTGTATTTTGGAGATTTCTACATTTCCATATGTACATAACATACATATTTTTCTCTCCAAAAGGTTTTTTAGTATGTATGTATGTATATGTATATGTACTTATTAAATCGTTTTTTATTAATTAATATACAGTAATTGCTAAACTGTACATGTATGTACGTACATAAATAATATTTACTTTTTTTATGTATGTTTGTGTTCACACATATGTAAATAACGAATGACGCTACTACACATTTAGAAACTCATTTTCACATACATACATATGTATGTAGCTGAATATATTTTTTTTTGCATTTCATAGCTATATATAATAAATTTGCATATATCGGTAGTTTGTTTATTTCTTGTTGTTGTTTTAATTTTTTTTCTTCATTAAAGCCATCGGTAATTAGTTAGAGAACGCTTTTTTGTTGCGGTTCTCTTCCCTTTTTAAAGTTTCATATTTTGTATGCTGTTTTTGTTTGTAAGAATTTCTTTGCTTTTATTGTTTGTATGAATTTTTTCTTTTATAGTATAGTAAATATCATGTTATTGTATTACAAAAAAAATATTTAATTTTTTACGTGGCTGGCAAAAAGGAAAAAACTTTTACGCATCTGCAATAATTGAATAAAAATTATATGTATATGTATGTATGTATGTTCGAAGTTTTTATTTTTACTTAAAATATGCACATAAATTTTGATGAATTTTTTCTATTTTATTTTATTTTATTTTATTTTATTTTATTTTATTTTATTTTATTTTATTTTATTTTTTCTTTTTTTGCTAGCGAGTTGATGTATAATGCAAATCGGTTTTTGTATTTTTCTTCTTCTATTAAATGAACCACTTATTTTTGTTAAAAAAATGGGAGATTTTAAGAAAAATCGTAAATTTTCTCTGGCTGCTTTTAAACGAAGTTTTTTTTTTTTAATTTTTCTTCTTTTCTTCTTTACTATTTCAATTTTGTACCGTTCAAGTGTGTGTACATTCAATGTAGTCTACATTGTTATGCATGTTATGCTTTTAATTATAATTATAATGTATAGATATACATCATTATATGAATATAAACTATTATTCTACATATGTTAACGAATGTTTTATGTTTTCTAAATTCAATAAACGCTTTTAGGTTTTCTTTTTTTCTTTTCATTGATGATAAATATTTCGAGTGCTAAATTAATTCGACATTATTATACATAAACATACATACATATCGTCGTTTAAACTTCATAAACACCTAAAGTGAAACTTTCATAACCGCCTAACTGACACTTGTGCCAAAAATTAGAATTAAATTTCTGATGCACTCAGCTCTATGACTGCAGAGCTGAAAAGGACATTAGAAGCATATATGTGTAGTGCTTGCTGGACTTTCCAAAGACCAAATTTATGATATGGAGAGATAGGGCTGGGTGTTAGCAATTCAAGAATGGCAGATCTCATTTTTGGCACAGACGGGTTCACTTAGGCGGTTATGAAAGTTTCACCTTAGGCGTTTATGAAGTTTAAACTAAGTTATGTGTATATAGTTATTATGTATGTAAGTTGTTAATTGTAAATTTTTTCTGTTGCTCATTAATTCGTATATTTTTTTTTGTTTAATGTCATTCCACTTAATTGTTAATAAGAATTTTGTTTAATATATATATATATATATATATATATATATTTTATATTTAAATGCATTTGTATATGCATGTATGTATAAATAGATATTGTTTGCCTGTATGTATGCTTGTATATGTGAATAATAAAGTAATAAGCTAAAAACTAAATAAACGCTTTATTACTTCCCAACCACACCTTAATAATGAGTAGTTTTACATTTATAATTATATTTATTTAAACTTACTAAATGTATGTATACGCATATTCAATATTTCTTATATTGATGTATTTATTTTTGTTTTTATTTTTATTTTTACTTTAATTTTCATTTTTGTTTTGTTTTTTACTTTTACTTTTATTTTTGTTTTGTTTTGTTTTTATTTTTATTTTTGTTTTTATTTTTTTTTATTTTTTCATTTTATATTTTTTATTTTTATTTTAATTTTTTTTGTTTTATGTTATTTTAATTTATTTTATTTTTATTTTTATTTTAATTTTAATTTTTTTATTTTTATTTTTTTATTTGTTTTTTTATTTTAATTCTTTTTTATTTCATTACTTTTTCTGCGTTTTATTAGTATTATTATTATTATTTTTTTTTTTGAAATTGCTTAGCGCATATGTCAAGTGCTTTTGTTGTTGTTTTTATTTTATACATTTTCACTTTTCTTATATACTTTTTCACTTAATTAATTAATTAATTAATTAATATATGTACATAATACATACTAACATAAGAATCGTGTACCTACAATTGTTGTGGTTGTTCTTGTTGTTGTTATTGGTGTATTACTGTTTCTCTTTCCCCCCCTTACGAACATTATGTGCTCGCGTGTAAGTATGTATGTATGCATGTAAATGAGTGATCAGTGTCTGTGTGTTCAAGTGCATACGTGCGTGCCTGGGAATAGATAACTCAATGCACAGCATCAATGTCTCTTTGTGCTCTAGAAATCTTCAACTTGTCCTTGGGCGTATGATCCTCACCCGATTCCAGTGCAAACATTTTCATTTTCTCCTTAAATGATAGCTTTTCTGGCACTGCTTCGGTGTGACGTTGCTGTTGTTGTTGTTGTTGTTTTTCGGCCAGACGCCGTTGGCGTGGATCTCTACAATTAAAAAGAAAAAAAAAAAAAAAAAATAGATATTACTAGTAAACACTGCCAAGCGATGCTGTGGCTTTCGATTACATTGCCACATTTGACAATTTTTTTGATTGTCATTTTAAATTTTACTTCCCCTTAAAACTGGCAGAATATGAATGGGCTGCAAGCCCATAGAATCTTATTAATAAAATATAAAATGAAGCATATACCTAGATACATAGTTACTGGTTATTTTTATTTTTTGTGGACCTAGATTTTTTATACAAAGATTATGTGCGAGGAGCCCCATAGTGAAGTTTTATGCCGCATAATTTTCTAGAATATGTTATCCTTAAAGCGACCTCTAAAAGGCCATTTGTCGCAGTCCTCTTTCTCTTTCTAGTTTTCTTTCATATGAAAAGATGGCAACCCTTTTTGTAAAAATAATTATAAATTACTAATTTTCAAGCAAAAACCTTTCATATTACACCTCAAATTTAAAAATCAAACAGATTATAGCGTAAAACTGACTTTTGAACAGGTGGCAACCCTTTTTGTAAAAATTTTGAATAAATTACTCATTTTCAGCTCAAGCCCTTTCATATGGTACCTGAAATTTAAAAATCAAACAAACTATATCGTAAAAATCAATTTTTGAACAGTTGGCAACTCTTTTTGTAAAAATTATTATAAATTACTTATTTTCACATAAAGCCCTTTCATATGACACCTCAAATTTAAAAATCAAACAAACTATAGTGTAACACTGAATTTTTGAACAGGCGGCAACCCTTTTTGGAAAAATTTTTATAAATTACTCATTTTAACGTAAAGCTCTTTCGTATGACCCCTCAAATTTAAAAATGAAACAAACTATAGCGTAAAACTGAATTTTTGAACAGATGGCAACCCTTTTTGTAAAAATTTTAATAAATTACTCATTTTCAGCTCAAGCTCTTTCATATGGTATCTGAAATTTAAAAATCAAACAAACTATATCTAAAAATTAAATTTTGAACAGGTGGCAACCCTTTTCAGAAATATTAGACCTTCTTGCACATCTACAGGTAAAGCCCTTTCATTTGACACCCCATCGAAAATCGGTATGAAGGTGTAAAAGTTATGGTGCGTACAAAAAATCGCTTAGCGTAATATATATAAAGATAGATCTTTTTTTTTGGCGTTTGCTCATAGCTCTTGGCTCGGCTTTTATTTAAGGAAGAACGCATCGAGAAAAGTCACTTTTTCTGGGGGGCAGAAGGGCTTGTAAATATCTCAAAACTGAAATCAAAACTTGCCGGAGGCAGCTGTGTTGGATGGATCCATAGACAATAATCCAGAAAGAGAAATCTGTGAGCGCCCTCGGTTCAGCAGTTTTAAAGTAATTGCAATTTAAAAAATGCATAATATAAACTTTGACCTTTAATAACTTTTGTTGTTGTTGTTTAAAAAAAAAAATTCACTTTAATACTCAGCTTAGCCATCTTTATCAATCCTCATACTTCGTTTTTTGATTTTATAATTTTGAAAATTTCATATTTGTACCAGGTCGTGCTATTTTTTTTCAACTTTGTGGGGCTGGGGGCACCTCTAAACATACGAGTAGGTCAATAAAATTTTACAGGCTTATTTCTGGGCTAGAATTTCCGAAAAAAAATTTTCACTCCACCTTAGTGCTGATGCCTGGTCGATATATGCACATACAAACATACATATCTACATATACACCACTTTTCTTCAATTTACCTATACACTTCTTGTGCTCCAATAACGCCAGGTGTTGATTGCACGGTTGTATTCCAAAGCACGGAATCTGGTGTTGTTGGTGTATTTTCTAAAACCGAGTTATCGAACAAGCGAGAGCGCTGCGCAAAAAAAATATAATTATTATTGTATTATAGCACAAATGTATGTATGTAGCATTATTATTTATATAACAAAAAAAACCACTTACATTTCTATCTTCAAGCATTGCATCCAAATCGAGCTGCATCGGCGATTCGTTTGTAGTGGCGGCAGCATACATGTCCAAACCCAAAGCACTTGTCATGCCATACGAATGCGGCGTTCCGCCAACGCCCCCTAAATAATTATTTTCTTCATCATGAAATGAGACGCGTTTATTATCACGTAAAAGTAAATTATTGTTGCTGCTGCTCGCATAACCTCCCGATGGCGATAGCTCCAATGTTGAGGTGGATTGTTGCGCTGTGTTTGCTGAACTGGCACTAGCATTAACATTGAGCGCTGCCGTTAAGGGTGTGGGCGAACTGTGCGAGCTGCCGCCATTTGTATTACTATTAACATTATTATTATTATTACCACTGATTGCGCCTGCATTATTATTATTCAATAAATTCGTTTTCTTCACCAAATTCGCATTCGCATTTTGTGTGGCAATTAAATCAGCAGCAGAATTGCTTGTGGCTGTTTTTAGTAGGCCAATTGAAGAATTGCGTAATTTTTGTTGTGACATAATTAAATAAGAGCTATTACGCTCGGGTGGTGGCGGTGGCGGTGCGTTTGGTGTGTCTAAATTCGTTTCGATTGGTGGAGATGATGATGATGCTGTTGACGACGAGTTGGCGGCAAGGCCGGCTCCAGCAGCAGCAGCAGCAGCAGTACCATTGTTATTATTATTTATAGACATTTGTGAAATGTCTTTGGCCAAATTCGAAATGGGATGCTCGGTGTGCAAGTGTCGATCATCGGCAAAACTGGCCGACTTTTGTGACTTGGATGGTGAGGATGGCGCTGTGCCGCCGCTGGTGCTGTCATAGCGATTGTTCTTTAGTATGCTTTTTGGTTGTATAACTGTTGTGGCGGCGGCGGCGGTGTTGGCAACACTGGCTGCACTAATTGGCGCTGGTGGCGGATTGTTTGGCAGAGGTGGCGGTTGTTGTTGTTGTTGTGCTGCTGTTATATCCGCGCCAGCTGCCGCTGAGCTGCGTGGCGATGCCTCTGCCGAAGCGCTAGTGTGTGATACACCGCCACCGCTGCTACCTCCCATTGTATTATCCAGCACTGCGGCCATTTTGATTTCCGTTTGCCTGAAATTGCTCGTTGTCGGCGTTTGTAGCGTTTGCTGCGCAGTGTTGTTGCTGCTGCCACTGCTGCTTTGTTGTTGTTGTAGCGTTGTGCGATACAACTCCTTTGCATTCTCCTTTTCGTATGTTGTTTCGCTCTCATCCTCCTGCTCTTCCATTTCTTGCGCGCGTCGCTCAAAATCACGTTCCAATATTAGCGTTTTCAGCTGTTCTTCCTGTTGTGGCGTGCGCTGCGTCAGCGTCGACAATTCGGCGATTTGTTGCTCACGCCATTGGCGTATATGTTCGCGGCGCATTTCCACTTCCTTCTCGCGTTCCTCACGCTCCCACGGATTGGTGCCCAAGAAGTTTTTCTGCGATTGTACTATATTTGCGGGATTGGTGGTGGATGTGGCTGGCACCGGCACCACATAACTGCCTTTGGGTGGATCCAATGAGCTGGCAACGTAATTCATGCCGGCTGTTAGTTGTTGTGTGGCTGTTGGCTTGTACAGCGGATGTGTGGCTGTGGGTGGTAGCGGTGGCTTATCGTCCATGACGTGCTGCTGCTGCTGCTGTTGTTGGTACATTGTTGCATGTTGTTGTTGTTGCTGTTGTTGCTGTTGTTGTAAGCGATTTGGTTGTTGCGGTTTTGGCGCGGTTGGCGGCAATTGTTGTTGTTGTAGCGTTTGTTGGTGTAACTTGGTTGGTGACAACTGCTGCTGCTGCTGTTGTGGTTGTTGTTGTTGCATGCTCAAAGGTTTTGGCGGCAACGTAACAAAGTTGTGTGGTTGCTGCTGCTCCCCCTGCGCTGACAACAGTTCGTGCCGCGGATTGCGACGCAGCGTGTGACTACCAGCTGGTGACTGCTGCTGCTGTTGTTGTTGTTGTTGTTGCATATATGCCATTGCATCAACTGTGCCGCCACCGCCACCGCCATCTACGCCACCGCTGCTGCCCATGTTCACATTTTGCATGCTCTGGCTGGCTGTCATGTGTTGTTGTTGTTGCTGCAGCAGCTGCTGGTGCTGTTGTTGCTGCTGGTGTTGTTGGTATGCATTGCTTATATTTGGCATTGATGGCGCCAACATTTGTTGCATACGCAAACTATGCTGATTTTGCATGTCCCGATTGAAGTTCTGTGTGCTACGCGAACGATTGCCCATGGTGAGCGAGGAATGCGGCGCCATTTGTGACAAATGATGATGGTGCGGTGGTTGTTGTTGTTGTTGTTGATGATGCTGTTGCTGTTGATATTGCTGCTGAGACATGTTGCCATTGCCGCTGCTATTCAAATTGCTGCTGCTTGCACTCATTGTGTGTGTATGATGTGTGAATTGTTGTTGCTGTTGTTGTGGTAGTAAATGTTGTTGTTGTTGTAGTTGATTATTGCCTGTCATGCCATTGCTTATGTTGTTACTTGTGGCGTTATTATTATTATTATGATAATAGGCAGAAGCTGGACGGTTCGGTGGCATATTATTCGCTGCCGTTGGGGATGTGATTGCTGCACCATGCTGCATCTGCTGATGTTGTTGTTGTTGGTGTTGTTGATGCAAATGTGACGCAAATGCTGGATGATGCATTGAAGCTGTACCATTTGTTGGCGATACTATCGGATTGGAACCATTGTTGTTGTTATTGTTGTTGGTGTGAGGAGAGTTGCCATTGTAGGCGTTCATTGTGGAATGTAAGCCCATGGACGGTCTGGGTGAGTGGGTGTTAAATAGAAAAAGGACATTTGTTTGTTTTAATAAATCACTACTTAACGCTCGTTTTTGTACGTAAATCAAAGCAAGAAAGCTTTTAAGCTTGTAAGCTTGATGTAGACTTTGACTTTATACGCAAGATAATCGCTCGGTTCCGGCTTTATAAATCACTCGGATTTATATCTCCACTAGCAAATACCCGTCCCGCTTAGCAGTGACGAAAAATAGTTTTACGTCGTAATGAGTAGTTCCCTCTATCTCTATTTCTACACCTTTTCCACAAGTACTTCAGAAAGCGTAAAATTAACTTCAGAAACCTTAAAATGTACTTCAGAATAGTCAATTGTACTTCAGAAACAGTAAACTGAATTTCAGAATAGTCAATTGTACTTCAGAAAGCGTAAAATGTTCTTCAGAAACAGCAAATTGTACTTCAGAAACAGTAAAATGTACTTCAGCAACAGTAAATTGTACTTCAGAAGCCTTAAATTGTTCTTCAGAATCATAAAGAACAGTCCAGCCCACGAATTAAAAAATTTGGTAGATAATTTCGATAAATTTGGAATACTTTGCACCACCTTGCTCATTCACGGAATAGGCGATGGAGATTCACATAGCTTCAACGATGTCTGGAATCTGGACGTAATATATGACAATCGAATGAAGCGAACAGAGGCTACTTCGGTTAAAATTTAGATATTACCAAGTATGTATGTACATAGTTCAAATCACATCATATTATTATTAATATTATCATATTAATTTCATAAGTCTACTACGTAACATACTTTTAATCTTTATATAAAAATGTATGTACTTGTTGTTAGTAGTCTGTAAGAAACTTTGTTTCATTGACGGTATTACAATAAATAAATAAATAAATAAATGCAAAGTACACATATTTGGATACAAATAAATCCCACTTTCCTACATAGTTTACATACAGTAATGTGGAATACCTAGCTGCAGGCCTCTGAAATATTTAAAACTACATAGCTGACCCGGCAGACGTTGTTCTGGATAAAAATTTTTCCTATAAAGCTATTAAAAATGTCAATTCTCTGAATAAAAGTTATATACATATATTCGCTGCGACAAACCTAATTTCCCTATCTCTATCCCTATCCCTATCCCTACGTATAACGCTGAGAACTTTTAATTTTCGATTTTTCTAATTTTCCGACTTTTCCGCAAGAACGTTCTCCTCGAGAATACGAACAACTGACAAAAAATTTTACAGAAATCGGCCCGGCCGTTCTCATTTTATGAAGTACTATACATTTTTTACACCATTTTTTATATATAGATACCTATTACTTCCGAATTACAATTTACGGTTCCTGAAGTACAATTATTTATTCTGAAGTACAATTCATTATTCTGAAGTACATTTTACAGCTTCTGAAGTACAATTTACTGTTTCTGAAGTACAATTTACGTTTCCTGAAGAACATTTTACGCTTTCTGAAGTACAATTGACTATTCTGAAACTCATTTTACGGTTTCTGAAGTACAATTGACTATTCTGAAATTCATTTTATAATTTCTGAAGTACAACTGACTATTCTGAAATTCATTTTACGGTTTCTGAAGTACAATTGACTATTCTGAAGTACATTTTACGCTTTCTGAAGTACTTGTGGAAAAGGTGTATCTGTATCTGTATCTGTATCTCAATTATCTTTATCTTTATCTCTATCTCTATTTCAATTTCTATCTTTATCTTTATCTTTATCTTTATCTTTATCTTTATCTTTATCTTTATCTTTATCTTTATCTTTATCTTTATCTTTATCTTTATCTTTATCTTTATCTTTATCTTTATCTTTATCTTTATCTTTATCTTTATCTTTATCTTTATCTTTATCTTTATCTTTATCTTTATCTTTATCTTTATCTTTATCTTTATCTTTATCTTTATCTTTATCTTTATCTTTATCTTTATCTTTATCTTTATCTTTATCTTTATCTTTATCTTTATCTTTATCTTTATCTTTATCTTTATCTTTATCTTTATCTTTATCTTTATCTTTATCTTTATCTTTATCTTTATCTTTATCTTTATCTTTATCTTTATCTTTATCTTTATCTTTATCTTTATCTTTATCTTTATCTTTATCTTTATCTTTATCTTTATCTTTATCTTTATCTTTGTCTTTATCTTTATCCCTATCTCTATCTCTATCTCTATCTCTATCTCTATCTCTATCTCTATCTCTATCTTTATCTCTATCTTTATCTCTATCTCTATCTCTATATTTATCTCTATCTCTATCTTATCTCTATCCCTATCTATCTCTATCTCTCTATCTATCTCTCTCTATCTCTATATCTATCCCCATTTCCATCCCATCTCTATCTGCACGTCCATCTCCATCATCGTCTCTATCTATCTTTTTCTCTTTCCCTTTCTAGTTCTCTTTTACTTATACACTTTCTCTCTCTCTCTCTCTCTCTCTTTTTTTCTTCTTCTCTTCCTCTTTCTATAACTTTTCGCTTCCTTTTTCCTACTCTTTAATTTCCCTTTGCCCTTCTCCTCCATTTCCCTTTCCCTATCCCGGGGGAACCGGGTTGGGCATTACATCGAAGAGGGCTCTGTTTTTAAGCCAATTCCTTCCGCTTTTCATTTGATACGCTCAGAATGATTACGGTACCACCCGGGTCCACGTTTTGAGCCACCTGTGGGCAACGAACATAGGCATCGCAATGAAAAGAGCTCCATGTTAAAGCCCTGCTCAACACTTTTCATCTGATGCTAATATCACTTAAAAACATTTCTTGCACTCTACGTACGCTCAGAAACATGTCAGGGCCGTCCAGGTTCACGTTCTGACCCATATATGGGGACCCGATCTAGGCTATAAGGAATTTTCTGAACGTTTTCTTGTTTTAAATATTTCTCTACTAAATTTCAGTACTATATTCTAGATATTTCAAGATGCTCAGATTTAAAGGTTCATTTAAAGATCAATTTGCCCATCCCTGCTTTTCAATAAGATAAAAAATATAAATGATAGATTAAGCATACATACCTTTCAGCTAAAGTCGGCTGACTTTGATTTTGTGCGCGATAAACGCTTAGATTCTGATAGAAGCCCTGCTCGTTGCTGCTGTTGATGCCGCCGCCGCCGCCAGCGAGATTGCTGCTAGGGTTGGTGATGAGGCTGTGGGTGCTGCGCGATTTCGAAGCGTTCATCGCTAAAAAAGGCGAAAACAAGGCAATTAAATAAAAAATATTAAAACAACAACAACAACCATACCGATACAAATATTCAAGAAAAAAACACATGTGAAATTAGTCCTCAAGCAAGTCAATTAAAAAAGTAAATTGTGCTTATCTGCATAACACATATTAAATAGTTAGTTTTTTTCTTATCTGTTTTTTTTTACTTACAAATCGTACCACTTCCGGTGTGATGATGCAGTGCTGGTACCGATTTACTATTTGACAAATGATTATTGGGTATTAGGGGACCACCAACACTATTACTTTTGGCGTCTGTTACGCCCATACGCGTCAAATCACGTTCAGATAAACGGCGATTGCCTAGAGAAGATCGTGTGCGTGTAGGGCAGCATTTTTTTTTGTGATTACGAAGGAATAGGGCGTATCAGCGGTCATTCATTTTTGCACACAATCCACACACATATTGACATTGAACATTTCACATTTCACAATTGACATTGGCGGCAGTTGTTTAATTCGTTAGTGGGCAGTTGGTGGCACATTGAAACAATCAGACACACAGTTTGAGGTACGTGCGTGCGTACGAGTGGTGATGAATTTGCGGTGTTGTGAGTGCATAGTTTGGTGCATTTTTTGTTTTGTTTTGTATGTGGTTATTTGAGATATGAAAAGAGGAAATGAAGCATAATTTGAAATTTAGTAAACACATGTTTTTGCATTCGGTTGAATTAATAACAGTTTTTGAGTTATGTGCAATTTATGTAGTAAGTATAAAACAAACAAAAAATACAATGCAATATAAAAATATGTATATATGTACAAAAAAAGAAAACAAAGATTAAAGCAATACATAGCAAAGCTGTAAACATTTACAATCATTCTACTTAGCGATCAATGATAGCTTCACCATTAAAATTTAATGCAATCTTTTATTTAACTACACTTTTTTGATTGTAAAATACCACAATCAATAATAATTTACGTTGCATCTATTGCAACCAACTTGATTTAAATTTTTTTTGTATTGTAAAAATGTACAATCAGTAATAATTTACGTTCCATTTTTTGCAGTTTTTTTATTGTAAAAATGTACAATCAGTAATAATTTATGTTCCATCTATTGCAATCAAATTGATTGCAAATTTTTTGTATTGTAAAAATATCCAATCGACAGTAATTTACGTTCCATCTATTGCAATTAAATTTGATCGCAACTTTTTATAGTAGAAACTTTCAATCAACACATCGATTGCAATTTTTTGATTGTAAAAATTTACAATCAAGAATAACTTACGTTCCGTATTTTGCAATCACATTGATTGCAATTTTTTTTGTATTGTAACAATGTACAATCGACAGTAATTTACGTTCCATCTATTGCAGTCAACATGATTGCAATTTTTTGTATTGTAAAAATGTACAATCAGCAATAATTTACGTTAAATCTTTTAAAATCAAATTGACTGCAATTTTTTTTTATTGTAACGAATCAATTGTAATTAAATTTAATGAAATTATTGCAATCATTGTAATAAAATTTTTTTAATCTTACATCCAAAATCGACAATGTTATAGTTGAAGATGTCATACATAAATTTTGGTGCCGACGGAGACAGTTCAGTAGTGTCGAATAGGCTAATCTGATCAAAATGACTTAAGATGTAAGCTGATTGCAATAACAGTTTTGTAAATAATTGCAATTGTATATTTTACAATAAAAAAAAATTGCAATCAATATTATTTACAAACAAAACTGATTGAAATATTATCCATTTTGTCTGATTTGATTGCATTTTTTTACAGCTCTGGTAAATAGAACCAAAAATGGTATAAAAAAACAACTAAAAGAAATAAAAAAAAAAAACATTTTCTCTCCATCACTTCAGTAGACTTTCGTTCTTTGTAAACGTACATAATTTCTCCTTATTGTTGTTGTAGCAGTCATTAACCACCATATTTAGTCCATTTAATTACAGAGATAACCGTTATCTACATTCAAGCCTTAACCAACGAAAGGTCCAGAAAACGTTCTATATTATTGACAGCGTGAAACCTGAAGAAGGTGTGGTGTTAAATAAGGTTGGTTTAAGGCGAGGCTTGCGAGGATTTGGTTGGTGTGCCGTAAGAGGCTTTTCTAAGTATCTAGAGGTGATGTTTGGTTGGTCCCAATCAGCTATCACGCAAGTCAGATTAGAGACACGAAATCTGGCAACTATATCTATGTATACCTCTCTGCGGATAGGCTCGCAAAACTTGCGCGATTGCCGTTGGTTCTAAGGGTGTTTTTTATGCTACTTAAAAGTAAGCGCTTGCAACTCATGCTGAAGACGAGAAGTTCAGGCGTCATTAGAAGATCACGCGACATTTTCAAACATTGTCAGAAAATCATGGAATTTTTTGCACATGCTAATAATTTTTTTTTTTCAGGTACGTGAAGGCCATAATATTTTTTCCACAACTAACAAATGGAAACGAAGAAAAGAATACTCGTAGTAATTTATACAAAAACCAATGTACCCAAGCTAATAAGCAATTTTAAACTCTAAACAAATTTTGCAACTGAAAAACACTTTTAAATACAAAAAAAAAAAAAAACAAAAAAAAACTAAGAGCATTGAACAACTAAAATCTTCTAATCCTCAATCGAACAACACCAAAAACCACCTTCATTTACAGCAAGCCAAGTTATCAGCTTTGACTACTGTTATCGTTCGCAGCTGCCGTTTTCGTTTCCATTTCCGCCTCCAAGCTCACCACCTCATCACTCCCTGCGCTTCCTGTTGCTCCAACGACAAAGTTTTCAAATTCAGCTGTTGAAATCGAGGAAATCACACCACTCTCATTCTCATCACCATGCACGGCAAGTGTTAACGAAATTCTAGGCAACGTAATGCCACCAGCCGCACCATCAGCACCACTACGCTGCTGCCTTTGATTACGTTTCACTGTACGCACTGTATTTCTCTTTGGTCGCGACATTATGCTGTGTTGACGCTTTAGACGACTTTGTGGCGTATCTTTTGGTGGGCTGGTGGTGGTAGTGTTGTTGATGGTGGACAGGCAACTGTCATAGCAGCGAAATGTTGGTGTGGCTGGGCAGATTGTTGATTTAATAGTGGCGGTGGTGGTGGTAGTGCTGGTGAATGTGTCATATGCGACTTCATCTTGCTCGTCTTCATCTGCTTCTTTGCCGCCTTCTGCTTCTTCTTCTTCACCTTCCTCTGCTTCTTCTCCACCCTCTGCTGCTCCCTCATTCTTATTGGCATTTGTGATATTTGTTCTAATTTT
Organism: Urophora cardui; assembly: GCA_960531455.1. Lineage (NCBI taxonomy): Eukaryota > Metazoa > Arthropoda > Insecta > Diptera > Tephritidae > Urophora > Urophora cardui. The sequence continues at coordinate 143,798,570 of OY482672.1, forward strand.
TTTTTTACAATTGGCACAACAAGGACAATCACAGGCGGTAACGGTGGTACTAATGGTTAGCTTCTTTGCTGCTGCTGCGGCTGTGGTGTGTGGTTTCTTGTATGTGTTCGCACTTCGTTGTTTGCTTGCATTATCATTTTTGCTACTAGTGTTGCCTTGCAAATTAATTTCATAATCTTTGCCTTTACTGCCATGCAAACTCCATTCTTTAAGTTGTTCCAACACGCCGGTTTGTTCGGCTTTCGTTAGAGTCGTCTTTGTGGGTTTATGTGGCGCGGGCAAATTATTTGGTGCATACAAATATGAGGTGGATTTTGAAAATTTACTTGAAATAGAAGTTTTGTTACCCTTTGACGTCGTCGCCGTTGCCTCTTGCCCGCCCTCGTCGGCAACATCAAACGATTTGTGACGCTCAAAAAATTCTGTCATTTCACGCACTTTGCCCTCACCAAAACTTCTATCGAAATTATGCAACTTATTACTAAGCTCAACACGGTCTGATGGCACCACATTTTGTTGTTGCTGTTGTTGTTGTTGACACTGAGTATTGGGTGTGAGTGTAAGTGTGGTGGTTGTTGTATTAGGTATTAATAATAAATCGTGCTGATAATCGTTGGTACGAAAAGGGAAATGTATATTGCCATGACTTAGCGATCGCTCTGTATGAAGATGATGCTGATGATGATGATGTTGATGGTAATGGTTATGGTTATGGACGACAGTTTCAGAGGAACTTTCGTTATCACAAACACTACTAGTAGGAACATTTATGGTAATTATAGTATTCGCTGTTGTTGTTTTATTATTAGCTTTGCTTTGTGTTGGATTGTGTGCGGCGGTCATGGCCATAGACATAGTCATAGGTTTAGCGTTGTTAGTGGTGCGTGGTGTACCAACAACACATGTGTTATTATCCATAATATTTACAAAATTTTTGTAATATTGCATTGAGGCAGACCTCTTCTTTTGTTGATGCATGACGCCACTACCACCGCCTGAAGTGGCGCGTATTGGGTTCAATTCACGTTTAGGACGTGCTGTTATTGTTGGTATAATTGTCGTTGTTGTTATTGCAGGTATGTTTGTTGTTGTTATTGTTGGTATGTTTGGTGTTGTTGCTATTGTTGGTATGTTTGTTGTTATTATTGTTGGTATTTTTGTTGTTGTTGTTATTGGCGCATTCATTTGCACGCCAAGTTCATGTTTTGTTTGTCGTCTATTAATTAATGTCATTTTTTCGATGGATTCACTCGATGAACGATTACTATTCGAACCGCTGCCCGAATTGTTGCCGCTTGTGGCGGTGGTTTTAGTGCTGCTGCGGCCGCCAGATGTCGAACGATACGAATTCAGTTCACGTCTTATTTTTTGTATTAATGGCATGCGTTCGCGTTCTCTTTCTCTATCACTTTTATCCACTAACAAAGACTCAGTTGATGAGGGATTGCTATCGTTGCCAACTCCAACAGTACGACCACTGCTATATTTACTTATAGCATCGTGTGTATGAAATTTGCGATTCAGTACCGCTTCACGATCCAATGAAATGCTATCCTTGCGACGTGCTTGCGTTTGCTCCAAATCAAAGCTTACCGTCTTGCGATAATGTGGCGCGGAGGCGGCAGCAGCGGCACTACGGCGTGCAGCAGCGCTTATAATGCCGAGCGATGTGCGTGTGTTGTTGTTGGTGGTGGTGGTGTTATGAAATTCTTCCACATTTCTTGCTTTTGCTGGCACATAGGCTGGTGCACAGCTTGTGACAGCTTCCTCCGTTGCTGTGGGCGCATCATCTATATATGGTATATCATTTGAATCGGCAACTGAAGCAATACCATCCTCATTGAGCGGCTGATGTGCCTCACTATACGCCAATTTAGTGATCGATTCATTGGAGGTACGTTTTTGTAATGGTTGATTGTCGTCAGTTGTCGCTACAGGATCCATATACTCTTCAATGTATATCGATGGCGGCGGCGTATTTATACACACATTACTATTGGCACGACGACGTGGCGGCACAGGACTGCTGTGTTGTATATAACTATTGTTGTTGTTGTAGATGTTAAAATAGCTGCTGTTATTGTTGTGCATGTTATGGAGATTATTTTCATTTGACAAATATAAACTGCTAACAGAACGTGCTATGGGACGCGTATCACGATAACGTGGATCGATGTGCAATTGATGTCCGCGTGCGCAAAGCTCTTCCAGCAGTGAGGAGGCGCTTAAGCGGCGTATTGGCGGCGAAGAGGCACGCATGTAAACGAGCGACTCACGACGACTGCGATTTAGACTATCATCGGAAACAGAGGCAAAGTAACGATTGTTGTACATGGAGTGACGGCGCTGCTGATCGTGATAGGATTTCGATGGCGAGGTGGCTACTAGCTGGGATTCTAGTTTTTTTTTTAATTTGCAAATTTTTTTTTTTAAATATGTAGATTTTTTGCATTTGTTTTTTTGAAATTTATTTTTTTAATTTATTATTTTTTTTAATTTTTTTTTTTTTTAATTTATTTTAAATTTATTTTTTTTGGCAAGTTTTTTAGTTTTTTTTGAAATTTAATTTTTTTTCAGTTTTTATTTACAACGTAAGAGATTTTTATTTTCAATAGGCAGCATGTAAGAAGGGAGTAGTTTTAGTAAAAAAGCAATTACCATTTAGTTTTACTATAAGGTAAGGTTAAGTAACTAGTTAAATAAGCGGTCAAATAACCACTCAAATAACCAACAGTATATTACTAGCGTGTGCGCATAACTAAGCTTAAAGTAAATCAACAATTCATAACATATTTACGTACAGTCTAATAGTATTAGTATAAGTAATATATTTTTTTTTAGCCCTATAGCAATTCACTAGCGCTTTTGAGAACTCTGCAAAAAAACATACCCCTTGCTATGACTGGACTCGGCTGCTGCAGCAGTGTAGCTAAACCATGGTAGATGGCGCCTTGCTTAGCCACTTCCAAAGTTACTACTGGACCCGTGCGTACAAGATAGTCTGCAGCTCTGAAAAATGAAAAAAAAAAAAAAAATAAATAAATATGTAAATAAGAATTAGTATCATCTGTTCAAATTATGAATCAATCGGTCAGCTAAAATTCATAATTGGTATCACCCGTGGTCGAAAATACGACCAATTAGACTGTGCGACAACTTTAGGATGGAAAGACCATTACTCATATACATAGGTAAAACCATAAAAACCGTTTAGCCACATTTGAAAATTTTTTTATTGCCATTTTAAATTTAAAAAATTTCGAAAAGGTTTACTCCAGCTTCCGCGTATGAAGTTCGACTCGTTTTTATCTGCTCATCTTATAATCTTATACAAAATATTTTGTTACTTAACTAAGAGGCTTCCTCTTAAGAATTGCAGAACATAAACCGGCTTTAAGCCCATACTTTCTTATTAATAAAATATAAAATAAAGCAAATAGTAATTGGTTATTTTGTCCGAGGAGAGACCCATTGTGAAATTTTATGTCGAATAATTTTCTAATGATGATAATTTTAGTCCTCTGGCGGCCTTCAAAATACCATTTTCAGACTCCTCCTTCTCTTTACAGCTCCTTTCTCTTACCCTTTACCTTTTATTTGCGTTTCCTTTTTCCCTTTATACCTTTTTATTTTCCGTACATTTTCCTCTTATTTTTTGCCCTTTCCTTTCCTTTCTTTTCCTTTCTATTCCATTTCTTTTCTTTCCTATAGTGAAATTCAAGTAAATTTTTTAAATAGGTGGCAACCTTTTTTATAAGGATATAAATTTATTATCTATCTACAGTGCAAGCCCTTTCATATGACACTTCAAATTTAAAAATCAAACATACTGTAGCGTAAAAATTAATTTTTGAACAGCTGGCAACCCATTTTGTAAAAATTATACTAAATTACTCATTTTCAGGCCAAGCCCTTTCATATGACACCTGAAATTTGAAAATCAAACAAATTATACCGGAAAATAAAATTTTTAAAACAGCTGCAACCCTTTTTGTAAAAATTATACTAAATTACTCATTTTCAGGTCAAGCCTTTTTTATGATACTTGAAATTTAAAAATCAAGCAAACTACGGGGAAATTAAATTTTTAAACAGGTGGCAACCCCTTTGCAAAATTTATAATAAATTACTAATTTTCAGGCCAAGCCCTTTTATATGACACCTGAAATTTGAAGAATCGAGCAAACTACTTATACCAGAAGATTAAAATTTTAAGCAGGTGGCAACCTTTTTTAAAAGGATACAATTTTATTATCCATCTACAGGACAAGCCCTTTCATATGACATCTGAAATTTGAAAATCAAACATATTGTAGTGTAAAAATTATTTTTTGAACAGCTGGCAACCCTTTTTTACAGTTATTATAAATTACTTATATTCAGGCCCAGCCTTTTCATATCGTACCTGAAATTTGAGAATCAAACAAACTATACCGGAAAATTAAATTTTTAAACAGGTGGCAACCCTTTTTGCAAAAATTATAATAAATTACTAATTTTCAGGTAAAGCGCTTTCATATGACTCCTGAAATTTTTAATCAAACTATAACAGAAAATAGAATTTCTAAGCAGGTGGCAACCCTTTTAAAAAAATTCTACAGGTCAAGCGCTTTCATTTGACACCACATTTTCCAAAATCGGTGTAACGGTGTAAATCTTATGGCTTGTACAAAAAGTACCTTAGCTTATTATATAAAGAAGAAGCAGAAGATATTACAATTCTTTCAGAAAAAAAATAACAAAAAGTTATATAAGCACACTTACTTCTCCTGCGTAATGCCTATAAGACTCTGGCCATCCACACGTAAAAGCTGATCGCCCGCTTGTAGACGACCATCCGCATCGGCGGCACCGCCGGGCACAACGCTCTTTATATAAATGCCCAAGCGTTCTTGACCCGCACCTTTGGCGGCCACAATCGATAAGCCCATGCCGTTGGCATTTTTATGCAGTTTGATTACTTGGATTTCGGGTTGTGGTAGCTTGTTGGACATGGCGCTGGATGAACGGGCCTGCAAGTAGAATTATTATTATATTTTTTTTTGGATTGATCAGCAAAAGCAAGTAGTAAGTAGCAAACAAATTGAACCACTCACATTAAATTGATGCATATAGACGGTCCATAAACCAATCGATGTTGGCTGTGCCGCCAAACGGCACATGCCTTGTTGTTGCAGTGGATTTAGGAAATCTACCAAACCCGATGGTATGCCACGCACAACATCACAACTGAAACCATCATCGGGCAACAACAAAGCTAAATGCAATTCCGGCGATTCCTCCAAACGCACTTCACGTCCATCCGAACGTGTCAGCTCATCGGCCACTGACTCGGCCATACGTATGGCAGTGTCCACCAAATTACGCGGTAGCTTCTCTTGCTGCAGCAATGCGGCCATTTGCAATGAATTCAAACGGAAGCAAGAGCAAGCTAATTGTTGTATCTCCTCAACCGATGATTTGGGCGCTTGCAAGAATTGAGCGCATTGATTGATTTTCGCCAAATGGCAATCGGCGGCCAGCTCGAGTCCTTGACGTTCAGCCCAGAGTTCGAGTAGTTGCAGGCGCTCCGACATTACCTTGCCCCATTCGGCGGTGCACATGTGTGAGTTGGCAACAATCTGCAAAAACCGAGAGTTCAAGTTTTTTTCTTCGGTTATATCAACAATAAATAAATTTAAAACAATTCTAAAATTCTAAATTAAAAATGCTGTATTCAACAAACTTTCTTCTTCCTCTTCTTCTTCTCATTCGCTCACCGTATTAAAGCAAATCACATTGATGTAATGAAACAGTTGACTAAATAATTGTATTGTTAGCGCTGCATTAACGCGACAGCGACGCAACAACGCCATCGCCGAACCCAACACCGTCAATACCAAACCCGCTGCCGAATCATGATCAATGGTTTCGGATAGAAATTGATTTAATGTCTGCGACAATTCCATGCGAAAACAATTCACCAAATTCCGAAATGCTGTTTGTACACTCTCCGCCAGCACTTCTTGTGCTTGTACGCTAAATGCGCTTATATGTCGATCGGATTTGAGAAAATGTAGAAATTCGGAACTATTGGCCATCCAAAAGGCCAATATACGCGGATCGGAATATTGTTCCTGTACAACGGTGTATATTAAATTGGCGACGTGATGTAGAAATATGGTTAATTTGTGTGCACGCTCGGTGGGTTGTAATTCGGGACGGTAGTGTGTGGATGCACGATATCTAAAAGGGGGAATGTACAGAGAGAGAAAAGTTACATATGAATATGATGCCAAAAATAGAGTCCAAATAAGGCTTTTTAGAATACACTTCACTACCTATCTATACCAATTAACACTCTAAAACCAATAGAAACTCCATAGTATCTGATTAACCGCTTAAACGAGCTCAATCCTCCTATATTACAAATGTCCAATTCCTAAATTTCAAGTGATCTACTTGCCAGCAATAGAACCAATTTACCCTTCCTGAACTTCAACTAGGTTAGGTTAGGTTAAACTGGCTGATAGACTAGGTAAATAGTTCTTGAACATGAACACCACTACATTCAATGCCTGAACTCAAATTGAAATGCAACCCGTCCCTTTGGCAATAACCAAGATTTTTCTTTTACCCATCTTGGTTACAGATTCGAGATCGCTGAATGTAAATTCCATTAGTATTCGAAGTCTGCAAAACGCTAGACAGGAGCAGAGTACTTCCTCTACCGTCTTTTAATGCGATCCGTATTTCCTGAATTCGCTTTCACCAATTTGTCCCATTTTGAGCGCATGTGATGCTAAGAGACAGTGTCCTGTAAGTCTATATTCATCTCTTCTCAGTGATAACAACCATTTAGTTAACTTTGGATACTACGATTTACGCATAATTTTGCACATCTTGTAGCCCTGCGATTGTTTCCACGCCTTATCCGTCTGGTCCATCTTATATACATAGTACCTATGCTTAATTTCACTGAGTGGCTTCAGAACGTCCATGGAGTGTAGGTACATCTCCGAGAACTGCAGCCTTATTCGCCAGCTCATCAGTTTTCTCATTCCCGTCTATCCCCTTGTGGTCTGTGATCCACTACAGATGAACAGTATTAGTTCTGCATATTGCCGTTAAGGCTTCCTTGCAGTTCGCCACATACTTGCATGAGGGGCTATATGACAGACTCACCTTTATAGCTGCCTGAATGTCTATGTAAAAAATAATGAGGGATTACCGCCTATCAACTCTGCTGCCCTCTTACAACTGTTAGGTACTGCCGCCTGAAAGGCACTACAGTGATCTCGTAGCCTGATACAAATGATCATATCCAGTTCACTACAATAACCAGCAGCTCCTAATTCCTCTGATGTCTTAGACCTATCCGTGTATGAACTACGTCTCCCTGCATGTCTACACCCTTCTGCCTTTATTGTGGCATCAAGGAAATCCAAATAACGCTTTACAGCATTTATTTGACCTTTCCTGAACGCCAACTGACTATTCTAAAGTCCTCATCTCTAAACCCATTTTATATTTGTTAAAATTGATTTGAACCTTCTTAAAACCAATTGACCTTTTTTAGTACAAGTTCCAGCTTACTAAATTTCAACTAACCCTTTCTTTTACCCAAGTTACTATTTCTGAAATCTAACTGAGCTCTGCTAGAACCAATTGGCCTTCTTGAACGCCCAATTAACACTTTCTATTATCCAATTGACTCTTTCTGTTATCTAATCCATCCCCCATTATAACAAATGGGCCTTTCCTGAACTTCAAAGACCGGTCCTTTTTCATCCATTGACGTTTGTTTCCTGAAGGCCAACTGTCTATTATAAAGCCCAACTGACAATCTCTAAACCCATTTGAGGTTTGCTGAAACTCATTTTAAACATTCCTAAATCCGATTGGCCTTTTCTAGTAGAAGTTCGGACTTCCTTAATCTCAACTGACCCTTTCTATTACCCAACTGACTCTTTCTGTAATCCAATCCACCCCCATTAGAGCCAATTGACCCTTCGAGAACTTCAACGATCGGTCCTTCTCATCATTTGACGCTTCCTGAAGGCCAACTGCCTATTATAAAACCCAACAAACCCTATTTATATTTGAATATTCTTAAATCCAATTGACACTTTCTAATACAAGTTTGAACTCTTTCTTTTACCCAAGTTTCTCTGGAACAAATTCCCCTTCTTGAACTCAACTAAACCTTTCTAAAATTCAATTGACGTTTTTTGAAGGCCAACTGTTTACTCTAAAGTTCAACTGGCAATCTCTTCACCCATCTGATGTTTGCTGAACCTCATTTGACTATTCTAAAATCCAATTGACTCTTCCTAACCCAACTAATAAGGGTATAAGTACATTTTCTATTCAAAATTTAAAAAATCATCTAGGAAATATTAGCACAAATGTTATTCAAAGCCCCTCGTTTCATCGATAACAAATGCAAACCTTACACTATTGAGCACATTATAAGCTTATGTAGTAAGGCCTGGCCTTTAAGAACTCCACAGAAAGATGCTTTCTACAACCCACAGCTCCATAAACAACATTCAAAAAGCACTAGCAAAAAAAAAAAAAATAACAGACGGTTAAGAAAATTAGTGCAAATAGAATTTTTTGTCAAAAAATGCAACACAACAAAAAGCACACATATGTACGTTTTAGGCTGTTAGTATAGCTACTAATTGAACAAATATATTTTTTCTTCTTTTTTCTTACTAAAAACATGCAATAAACCATTAGTTTCCTGCTTTTGTTCTAGTTACATATTCCCTTGTTTTTGTTTACCTGGCACATAAATACAATGAGTAAACCGGCGCCAATTTGAAATGCGGCGCATTCACATCCAACTCGGTGATAATATGTCTTAGAAATAATTCCTGATGTGTTTCAGGAAATTCCAAGACGGCGGGCAAAATGGCCTCCTGGCCCTGATTCTCTGTGACGCTGGCGATTTTTGGCGATCTGAAAAGAGGGAAATGTGGAAAAAAAATTTAAATCATGTTTGTTTAGAAAGGCATGTGAATAAAAAGAGTAAGAAGCAGAGGCAGACAAAGTATTTAAATTTTAAACTATGATTTTGAAATGAAATTAAGTTTTAGCGCTACACTTTTATGTTTTAAGCAACGAAATTACACAAATGAAAAGTTTTAAAGGCAAATTTGAAACACGACAACAGTACATAAGAGCAGCAAGAACATTAAGTAATAAACTGATTATAATTAATAATAAAAATGGAAACACAAACATAGTTATGCATGATGTGATGTATGTGCGCACATAAGTCAAACACAATTACACAAAGAAAAGAAAAACAAAGAATATTAATTAAACTTTTGTTGATCAACTGGCTGTTTGTGTTTATGGCTAAACCAAGTCAAGTGTTTGCTAGCATTTGTTTTTGTTTTTTAAATAATTTCCTTAAAATATTTTACTTGATCGCATTAAGCTTTAATAAACTTTTCACACAAATCCGTTGTTGTTGTAGTTTTTGCGCGCTATATATATGTATATTCCAGCGCAAATAGGCAAAGAAGCAATTTGAGAAAGAAAACAAGTTCAATTAACAAAATTTTAAAGCCTTAAAAGCAACACATTTTTATGTATATAAAAAGCATGTACACACATACCTTTCCTGACTATTCGAACCGCCAGAACGCAAACTCGAAATGGATTTCGTTTCATTCTCCAAATTACCCTCAATGCTTTGACCATCAAAGGCTTGGCTGCCAGCATGGCTATGGTGATCGGCGCCACTGCCACCGCCACCGGAACGTAATTTATGTTCTTCTTGCTCGCGCAGGGCCAACGTATGATGCTGCTCGTTGACGCTTAAGCCGCCAGCGCTGCCGTTGTTGCCGCCGCCGCTGTCGTTTTTGTGCAGCTAAATAAATAATTACAAAATACAGATTAGCATTACACAATGTTTTTCCATTTTCAATTTTTAAGTTTAAATTTTTTCACTTCTTTTGTAGGTACTTACAGCATTTAATCCGCCCTCATCGTCATTCCACGAGCCGGGTGAGGTTGGCGTGCGACTGTGTTTGTTGTTTTTATTTTTATTTTTATTTTTATTTTTGTAAGGCGTTTTTTTGCGGCGCGTAGTATTAACATTTGTTCGCCATTTATATATTTATATGATGTACATATTTTCAGTTTTTATTTGTATGCGTTAATACAATTGTTTTTGTTTTTGCATGTTTAAGTTGATTTTGGTATAAGTGAATTGGTGAGTAAGAAATGTGAGGCATGGTTGTTTAAATGAACATAAAAAAAAAACAAATGAAAAAGTGAAAAACATTTAATAAAAAAATAAAATATAATACAATAAAAAAACAATCATTTTAAAAGTTATAAAAAATGTAGGTACATAAAAACCGCACAATGCATTAAAAAGCAAACAAAAATGTGACGCTTTATAATTGAGTAGTGCACTTTCAAAAGCGGCTATGTGAATTTTTGATATCTAGTCACAAATTACAAAAAAAAAGAAAGAGTATTTTTAGATGTGTATTTAATGCCATTTTTTCAGAATACGCATGGGTTTTTCAATATACATATTCTTAATGGAAATTATACATTTTTAAATACTGCTACACAATACATCAAAAATTCAATATCGAAAAAATTTCACATAGCCACTTTTTAAAGTGGACAACTCTTTGGCCACAGCCAGACGAGGCAAGAAATTACTTTCAGAAAGTGAAAAATTCAAAATTTTTGTATTTGTTTTTTTAAAAGAAAAAAAAACAAAAATTTGAATTTTTCACTTTCTGCAAGTAATTTCTTGCGTCGTCTGGCTGTACCCTTTCTATTATAAGTTTCTGTTTTAAAATTTTTTTGTAGCTTAATGCATTAGTATGTACAAACATACGCACAACATTAAACATCAATATGAACAACAATTAAACATACACAACTTGCGTTGAATTTGATGGCAAATATTTGGCAAAATGTAATACTTTAATTAAAAGCATTTAATCACTCACCTTTCATACAGGCACGCCGAATCCAATTGTGATTGCGAAAGCGCCAAATTGTAACGTCCATCGGTTGGCGAATCGACAAAACGGTACGAGGCCACGCGTCCAAACATCACAACAGAGCCATTCTAATGCAAAGAAAAGAAGGAATTGATTAATAAAAAAATTAAATGCAATTGAATTTAAAAAAAGACTAAGAAAGATACAAAAAAAGCTAAAAATAAAATAAAAAAAGATTAAAAAAAATAAAAAATTAAAAAATTAAAAATAACTAAAAATTAAAAAAAAAGGTTGCAAAAATAGTTTCAATTCAATTTAAAGTCTTTTTTTTTTATTAATATATGTACATTTAAATAATTAAAAGGTTGTTGCATTTTTAGCGCTGCTTTTAGCTCAGCTGTCGTCCTCTATTCAACAAATTAAAATTCAGACTAAAAATGAGGGGCGTCTCGCATTTAAAATCTCATCATCAACAACATCCTCGGCCACCATACACTTTTTCGCCGCCAATAATGTTGCATTAACAAATCGGCAGGTCAAAGCAGAGAGCAAAAAAAAAAACAAAAAAAAAAAATTAAGTAAAGCAAAAAATTATAAGCATACAAAGCACAAATAAGCATAAGCTGTACAAATACAATTGTTGCTGTTTGCAGTTGTTGCTGCTGTTGTTGGCTGCCTGATGATTTACAAACTTAAAAATGCTGCATATAGTACACTTGAATGTGTGCATATACCCAAAAAAAAAATCTATGCCTTATTTAAGGTTTATTACAGCAGCTGATAAGGCTGCTATTAATGCCGGAAAATTCTAAGGAACATACGTTGTATGGACAAAGGCTGTTTTGATGTCATCAGTCCACAAATACTACTCTTTATCTCTGAGAGAAAACCTTATTCCCTAGGTTATTTAATCGCCATGGAAGATAAGGCTTAGGCAAGTCCTTATACCAAGTGCTTATGTACGTGGTGTTTAAGTACCTAAGTATATGACGCGTATAAGTCATAGGAAATAAGGCCAGAATCATTTCTTATTAAGTGTTATATAAAGTTTAAAAGCCTTATAATAAGAGATAATAAATATATTTAAACGTTGCGGCATATTTAATAATAAAAACTTTATTCTGCTAGGTTTGAAACTGTATTATTCATATTACGTTTATATAAATATATGTAAATATCTATCGGAATGAGGGAAGCGTTTAACCAACCACTTGCTTGTATGTCACTTGAAGCAAAACTGAGTACCTATCTTTTGTAAGCGGTAATCTACTATGTCTTTACTCAATACACAATTTTTTATGTTCGCCACACATTGTGCTCCCTTTGCCCATGGTTGCTTATAAAACTCAATTCCTTCTCCATTTCAGAGATGAGCGTATAACAGAAAAATAGGCATTAAAATGTTGGGAGCAGAGCGAATGAGCGTAAGGCAGCGCCGCCAGCGTATTTCATTTTGACAGCTTAGGCTTATGGAAATTTCTGCAGGGCATGTACACGCAATACAGACATACTCGCTAAACAAAAAAAAACTCAGTAGCAAGCATTGCGGAATTTCCGTGCATATAAGAGTAATCTTGAGAGCAGTTGCAAATTGACAACACTTTCTGAAATCTAATTGACTCACTCTAGAACCAATTGCATCTTCCTGAACTCCAACTACTAACCCTTTCTAGAATTTAATTGATGTTTCTGTAGATCAGTTGACTTTTTATAATGTTAAATTGAACCCAATTGACGTTTGCTGAAACATATTTCTCAATTCTAAACTCCAATTGACGCTCTCTAAGCCAACTGTATATGTTGTAAAGTACATTTTATATTGAACAATTTTAAAATCTTCTAGGAATATTAACACAAAATGTCATTTAAAGCCACTCGTTTCATCGAGACATACATATTGGCCACTCAGTCGAAAGTATTAAAGGAGTTTCATCCATATAGGAGTACTCTTGCGAGTAGTTGAAAACTCCTAAAAATCTAATGAAATGGAAGAAAAATATTAATAAATAGAAAATATCTTCACAGGATGCATTGAAAAAAGATTTTCTGTCATTCCTTGTAGCAATTAGATTTGAAGAGAAACCGGAGTACGAAAAAAAGTTACCAAAAGATGGCACATCGCCGAAACCGGTTTGTCTGCAAACCAAATCTGATAAGCGCTGACAGAAAATCGTTCCACAATACACTGTCGGAAAACCCAATCAACAAAGAAACAAAGTAATTACATTACTTCAAAACTAGTTCCATATTACTCACATTTACTACTACAGGATATACACCTACGCCCCTTTTTTACTTAATTTTTTGCTTGTGGTGAATGTGAATTGGTGCACATTATCAGCCTTAAGCTTAAGCACTTTGGGCAGATTACGTACATAATGTACATATGTATGTATAAGTCCATGTATACATATCCACTACATCTGCAGCAAGTTCTTCCCTGCAGGGAACTCAATAACTAGTGAGCAAAATTTCTAGTTCCGAACCAGCGAAAAGGTGGCAAAAGGGAACTAGATCAATTGTAGTTAGACCCTCACCAGTTCAGGAGGAGTGAATTGAGTGACCATTATAAGACACACTTTGATTTGTATGCAATTTCGAAGTGAGAAAAATTCTATGAAAATTTTTCGTTCGTTCAATTTCCGTCGGCTTTGTATATTTCTGCAATTCTCAGATGTTTAGTGAAGCGTTTCATATAAAGAGTTTTCTATTTGCATCTTAACTTGTATGAAATGAAATGTTCCCCTAATTATGCTTTTCCGATCCCTCAGGCTTATTTTTAATTTTCTTTATTTTATTACTTTTTAAATATTACTGTAAATTTTATTAAATAAATAAATAAAAAAATATTAGTCAAAAAAAAAATTAAAAAAAAAATTATGATCCACCTTGACACCGACAGGATTCGAACCCGCGCCCCTCAGATTGAAAGGCATATGCGTTAGCCAGTCGGCCATCGCGCCACTTGCATGAAGTGTGTCAAAGTCTGCACTTAAGCGGCAGATGTAAAACTGTAGAATTTGTAGGTACTTGTAGCTAGTTCAGAACTATCGAAATTGTGCCAATAAACGAACTAGTGTAAACTGTAAAATTTAGCACTAGTTCGGAACTATCGAAAATGTAGTGCAGAGGGTGACAATTGACACCGCCTAGGACATCGCCGTGTTAAATTCGCCAGTTGATAACATGCAAAAGAGATTTAGCTCGCACTAGTAGTGTCGAAAAATGCACTAGAAGCGACCTAGTTCGGAACTAGAGATTTTCCCTACAGGGTTGCTACTTATTATAATGTGCTTGTACGCATATACCTACTACAATGTAATGCTTAATTCGCCATAGTTAGTCCGGCAAAAAAAAAAGCTTGCTGCCGCATTGTACTTGAAAACACTTGAAACAAAAAACAGCAACAATTAAATTTCGTCATGACGAAAATAAAAAGAAAAAACAAATAAAAAATAAATAGTAGAGCGAATATACTGCAAGATCTCAAAAAAGGGATAAAAAAGTTGTAAAGAACGCAGAATTAAAGAGAGAAAATTCAAAGAAAGAAAATTTATGGAGATTATTGTTTTCCCAGTACTATAATCGTGACGATTTGTGCTTTTATTGTAATCATTTGTAGTTTCCCCGCAGTAAAAATCCGAAATGAATCTTTTAAGAATCTCTGATGAAATTCGCCTATGACTGAGGAGGCATCAGTGAATACTTTCATCTAAAGACTGCTGAATTTTTCATATAAATGGTTTGCTTTCCTCAAAAAAAAAAAAAACAAAAAAAAAATAAAAATGTACTGAGTTATGACGATAGTGATGAATATTCAACAAAGAATCATCACTGATCCTTCAGCAGTGAAACAAATTTACTGCAGGGGCAGGGTTCATTAGGGGAAGTTCTTTGAATGTGTTGTGTAATGATCCTAGTAGTAATAACAACAATCGAGGGTACGGGGGCGAGTGCACGAAAAGCCATGCATTTTCATACTGGGTATATACGAGCCTTGTTTGATAAGTCCGTGACTTTTTGAAATTGGCGAGCAGTAATTAGGAATTTAACACTGCCAACTAGAGCTGCAAAACCATCGATAGTCGGACCACTCGATAGTTTCGATAGTCAAAAAAAAAAACTATCGATACTATCGATAGTTTTTTATGAATATTTCACTACAATAAAAAGAGGGATGGTTTTGTTTACATTTTTCTTTCCAAAAAGTGTTTAATTTTTCTTTTTTTTACGCAAAACTATAATTAAATAAAAGATCAAATAAGAATTAAATACTTCACTTATGTATGTAGCATTTTCAGGTTAAATTAAACCTTAAAAGGAGGGACGGTTTTGTTTACATGTTCCTTTTCAAAGTCTTTAATTTTTTTAACGCATAACATTAATTAATTAACAAAGGAACAACAAATAGGAATTAATTTTCAATTGAAAATTTTCACTTGATTTGAAAAAGGTTTCATTTGAGTTTAAAAAGCTATAGTAATAAAACTAAAAGTAGTACATTTGTTTTTTTTTAGCATCTTTGGCGCTGACTAGTACATAAGGCACATTGTTTATACATTTCATTAATGTAAAATAGCAATAATCAAAAGGCACACTGTTTAAACATTTCATTAATGTAGAATACACTATGCTTTAAATAAATCAAAAAAACATAAAATACGAAGAATTTCAGTTATGGGGGAGGATACGTTTATTATTTAAAAATTAGCCCGTTTAATTGTTAACGTAATATCAAGGATATCTGATAAAAACATTATTTTTAGCGATTTCTTTCATCTGAAACAAAAAGGATATTTTATGGACGAAAAGCTCGGTTAGATGACTCATCCGTGTATAGACAAAAGATAAAATTTGTTTGTGACTTCACCCTCTCATATGGTTAGCGTTAATCAGAGGTTTAGTAAACGGCCCTTAAGCTTAGTATCGACCTCTCAAGAAACGCAAAAGTTTCATATAAAATGACATACAAGAAATGCTCAAGAAATTTTTCTTGTGAAACTTTCTTGAGCGAGTATCGACCTCTTAAGAAATTTAGTACACTTTTTTAATACTATTTTTCAACGTTATGCGAACACAGCAACACAGGTTTTGCCAAGAAATATATCATCGAGCATTTATTTCTTAAAGAAATTTTAACGTTTGTTGCTTGTTGAAAAAAAATCGTGGAAATCGTTAGTGAAAATGGCAAAAAAGAAACGAAAAATAGAATGCACAATTTTTCTAGTGATGCAAGGGCATAGTTGGCATCGATTTCTCATATTTTATTCCATTCCGGCCATCAATATACCACAGTTAACCAGTAATATAAGGTCATCCTCGTCGCTTTCGATGATTTCCTAAAATAACAATAAAATAAAACTATTGAAAACATATATTTAAAGCTTTTATTTAATATTTTTTAAGAACTTACTAATTGCTTATGTTTACAAAAAGGTTTATTTTGTTTACGTTTTTGATGCTCTTCTTCATTTCACTTGGTATTCACGGTGAATTACTAAACGTCAAAATTTCTTGCCTACTACTATTTTTTACTCAAGAAATAAGGCTGGTATCGACCTCTCAAGAAACAGCTCAAGAAATTTTTAGCTTTATTTCTTGAGTGAAAAATAGTAGTAGGCAAGAAATTTTGACGTTTATTATTCCACCGTGAATACCAAGTGAAACGAAGAAGATCATCAAAAACGTAAACAAAATAAACCATTTTGTAAACATGAGAAATTGATAAGTTCTTAAAAAACATTAAATAAAAGCTTTAAATATTTGTTTTCAATAGTTTTATTTTGTTGTTATTTTAGGAAATCATCGAAAGCGACGAGGATGACCTTATATTACTGCTAAACTGTGGTATATTGATGGCCGGAATGGAAGTAGATGTAAGAAATTGATGTCAACTTCCGCTTTGCATCATTACAAAAATTGTGCACTATATTTTTTCCAATTAATTTTCATTTTCACCACCATTTTTATCAACATGTAACAAAAGCCAACAGACGTCAAAATTTCTTTAAGAAATAAATGCTCGATGATATATTTCTTGGCAAAATCTGTGTTGCTGTGTTCGCATTATGTTGAAAAATAGTTGTAAAAAAGTGTATTAAATTTCTTGAGAGGTCGATACTCGCTCAAGAAAGTTTCACAAGAAAAATTTCTTGAGCATTTCTTGTACGTCATTTTATATGGAACTTTTGCGTTTCTTGAGAGGTCGATACTAAGCTATAAAGCTAAAAATTTCTTGAGCTGTTTCTTGAGAGGTCGATATCAGCCTTTAAGCTAAAGATATAGATACTTATGTGATTTTTCGTCATCCCTTGTGAAAAAATCGTTCCACAATACATCATATTCCTGCCCCGCACAGTGCCGCGACCATACAAATGATGGACAAAAATAGGAGTGGTCAGAATCGGCTGGAACTTCACACCTAGAAGTATTATGCCACGGTTATTTCAAAAATGAAATCGGTTTTTCTGTACCGGTTACTCATTTCGAGAAAACCGAGTTTTTCCTGCATTTTTATATGAAAATAGTCATTGTGAACATGTGTTGATATAAGTGGAAGCAGTCATCAGAATGGGCTGAAACTTTAGCTGAAAGGCTTATGTCACGTCAATTTCAGAACACAAATCCGTTTTTCAGCATCTGTTACCATTTAATTAAAAACAAATTTTTTTTTTACAATTTTTTCAAAAGGTAAAATAACTCATAATCATCGTAGACATATGTTTATAAAAACCGAAATTGTATTCAAAACTTGTTGAAACTTTAAAACTAAAAGGACTAAGACATGCTAATTTCAAAAATGAAATTGATTTTTCGGTACCGGGTACCCATTAAAAAAAAACTATTTTTTTTACATTACTATATGAAAGACAAATAAGGCATAATCATTGCTGATTGTGGTGTTTACGAAAACATGAAGGAGTTGTCAGAATTTATTGAAACTTTACATCTAAAGTTTCTATATTACTCTTATTTTAAAAAAGTAATCGGTTTTTTCGTAACGGATACCCCTTAAAAAATACCGAGTTTTTGCACATCATTATTTAAAAATGAAATATGGCATATCATTGTTGCTAAGTGTTCAGAAAAATAGAGTTAATACTTAAAAGAGCACTATATCTTCTATTGTAAGACGCATAGGACGAAATATGGTGGGAATGAACCTATACATAAGTTTACATCGCTTTGCAATTCCATCTGCAGCATTTCAGACCTTGACCTTGAGTAGGCCATGTTTGAAAAATAAGTTAATCGAATTGATCTGTAATAATGTATTGTGATTATTTTATTGTTGTATCAAACTAGTTTCTTTTTTGTTTTGTTTTTTTTTTGTTTTTATGCTCTCGAAGCAGTAATAATTGATTCTTGTATTCTGTGAATATCTATGTATATATCAATGTAAGAGCATTGTATGATGAATCTGTGAGGGCTGAGCCTGGTAGATTGCTGAATAAATAAATAAATAAATAAATTTGTCGAAACTTTACTCCCTAAGTGAATACATTACGGTAATTTGAAAAAATTGAGGTTTTTCCTTACATGTTAACCTTTAGAAAAAAAAATTCTTGAAAATAAAGCATAATCGCTGTTAAGTAATGCTAGAGACACACATCGTAGTATAGTAGAAATATTGCGATCTATACGACATATGTGTCACTCTCATATTGTAGTTTAATTGAAAATTTTCATAGTAAAGCCAAATCATAGTATTGATATTATAACCCTGCAAAAAATGCGATTAATCCGGGACGTGTCCGGGATCAATCGCAAGGGAGCATGCGACTAATACAATTTTACATCCCTTTGTATGGAGCGAATTGATCGCATTTGTTCGAGCATGTCCTATGAAGAGACTAATTGTTCAACTTGTATACCCGAACGGGTACCAATGTAGATTAATCGCTTTCATCCCGAACGGGTACAAATGTAGATCAATCGCTTTCATACCGAACGGGTACAAATGTAGATCAATCGCTTTCATACCGAACGGGTACAAATGTAGATCAATCGCTTTCATCCCGAACGGGTACAAATGTAGATCAATCGCTTTCATACCGAACGGGTACAAATGGAGATCAATCGCTTTCATACCGAACGGGTACAAATGTAGATTAATCGCTTTCATCCCCAACGGGTACAAATGTAGATTAATCGCTTTCATCCCCAACGGGTACAAATGTAGATTTTTCCAAGTTGTTAGCCAAGGCAATTTTAATAACAATCTTTAAAAAATTGTAAATGTTCATGCATATTTAAATAAAGATTATATAATGTTTTACTTTTGAAAAAGAATCTCAATAAATTTAAAAAAATTGTAAGTTTTGAGTATGCATTATATGAGCGTAATGTAAAGGATTTTTTCATAGGATATTGTAGACAACATTTTGTTAAAATTATTATTCATCATTGTTATTAAAAGAAAGGGTGTTCAATTCGTTTTACCGGTTGTTCTACAATTTTTTAAATACATTGCATATTTTTGTAAAATTTCTAAATTTAAGGAATCTAGATTTGTACCCGTTCGGAATGAAAGCGATTAATCTACATTTATACCCGTTCGGGATGAAAGCGATTAATCTACATTTATACCCGTTAGGGTACAATTAGTCTACATTTATACCCGTTCGGGAACAATTGGTCTACATTTATACCCGTACGGGAACAATCGGGGACTAATTGTGGACCAATTGTTCTCGAAAGAGATCAATCCGGGACAAATATCTTTCGGTATTAATCACACATTTTTTTGCAGGGAATATTTCTACCACACGTGTGTCTGAGGCATAAGTAATAATCGCTGTTATATGTTAATAAAAACATAACTCATCGGTGTTTTATATTTTAAATATTTTTTTTTGTGTATATTGGTAAAAAATATGTCAAATACAATTTATTCATGAAAAAAGACAATAAAAAAATATATAAAAAAATTAGACCTCCCTGATGTGTATACATTTGTAGAAAATAGGTGAACTTTGAGGGGGTGTGTGAGGCTGAAAGTTGTTTTTATCACAAAATAACTTACGAATTTCTCTTAGTTGGAGTTTTAGCTGTAACTTGACATCAAAATATCTAAGTTTCAAGACAGTCGATTTTTGTATTTTTGTCCACCTTCGCGGCACTGTGCCCCGTCGGAAAACCAAGCAAAAAAAGGAATAATGAAAATTACTTAACTATTGCTTGTCATTTTATATCAGAAGAAGATTTCAAATTGCGAGTAGCTGTACTGTGGACACAAAAGCTGCTGTAAGATACAAATCATTCCGCAGCTAATATATTGGAAACCTTGCACCATGTTCCATCTGTGATCAAAGCATGCGAGTTACCGTGTTTTGCACCTTCATTGAATTTAGCTGTGCGAGTAAATTGTTTCCTATTTTAAAGGCAGTACTATTGAATATGATAAGTTTTAGGCCGCGCAAGAAGTCTATAGTGTTTTGCAAAAAAAATGTTGTAAAACGACGCCCTATACACGGATGAGTCATATAACCGAGTTTTTAGTCCATAAAATATCCTTTTTGTTTCACATGAAAGAAATTGCTAAAAATAATGTTTTTATCAGATATCTTTGATATTACTTTAACAATTAAACGGGCCAATTTTTAATAAATAAAACTTTTCTGATTTTTACAAGTTTTTATAAAAAACTTAATTTGAAAATCAACTTTCAAAAATCGCAAAAAATTAAAAATTTTGACATTGACCAGATGTCATTTAGCGAGGTGTGGTTCAATTACTACAAGTTGTATATCGTTAGAAGCGTGGATTTTAGTCGCCTCTTACGACAGGCATTCCTTACCACGGGTATATTCTAAGCCCCCTAACCCGCTGGGGTATTAATTTGACGCAATTTGATATCGAAATCCAACTCCTCCCTAACATTCAGTATTCTTCTCTTGGGACAAAACTACAAGAATAGGGATAACCATCGATAGTGGAAAAAAACTATCGATAGTGACACGAAAAAAAAACTATCGATACTATCGATAGTGCCATCGATAGTTTTGCAGCTCTACTGCCAACGTCAACTACGATCTCTTAAAAGACTAATATAAGGTGTACTCGCGTACTTTTTCCAGCAGCTTTTCTCTGTTTGCCTCTATCACTCTCTATCTAGCCAAATATCATTCTTCCTCTCACAAGAGAAAAATATCCAAAAAAGTAAAAAAATGCAAATCTATTCAAATCTTGCAGGAAAGATGAACAGCTGATCAAATTAAAATTATGGGAATTAACAAAATATATACAAATCCTATATTTACAAAAATTTATACGAAATTTTTATTACTTTAGCTTAGTTTCAGCTGTAGATTATGCCTGCATTTTACTAATAAAGAAACATGTATGTATGTATATAAATGCGGAGCTGCGGCTGCCTGCTGGCATTGCATATTGACATACATACATACATACATATAAGTTAGCAGAGGGTAACCGGCGGACTTCCTACATTAAGCAACAAACATACAATGCTGCTGTTATCATCCGACATTTAGCTCAAGTACAGATGCAGACATAATCAAATGTTATTTATTTACATCTTTCATAATTAATTCGTCCATATTTAACTTTTTTAATTTTGAATTTCAATTTTGCAATTTTCGCAAATTACAAACATATGTTTTTTCATCAGCTGTTTTGCTGCTGGACAAATGTGATGGAAAAAATTTGTCCTGCAGAATTTTGCAGCCTCTCACAAAAATAAACGTCACTTTGCTCTCTCATTTCCATCACTTCTGCAATTTTTTTGCGTAAAAAAATGGAAAAAGCGGATATTTGTTGCAAAATTGTAATAAATTGCAACAAATTGCTGTACGCGAATACAACTATAAAAGTTTGAGCAAACTGTGCAGTTTAGTTTGTTTTTGACAGCTATTTAAAACCAAAAACCTCGCATGTTTTAACACAAACTAAAAAAGTGAATTTCGTGTGCTGATTAAGAATAATTTTTTATTAAAAAAAAACATGAAGCAAAAAAATAAAAGGTCTTATAAATGCTGTGGGGACTCTGCTCCATCATTTTCGATGATTAAGAAGTGGTTCACTGAATTCTGTTGTGGCCGTACTAGCACAAGTGTTGCCAAATGTTCAGGTCGTCCAAAAGAGGTAGTCATGTCAGAAAATGTCGCTCAAGGAACAATCAAAACAACAGGCCAAAGTGGGTCTGTCGGCCAAAGTAAGGTTATAGCTACAGTTTTTTTTCGGATGTACGAGGTAAGTTACCGGCGAATATTACTCAGTGCATTTGAACAGATTCGATCTTGATTTGAAGCAAAAATAACCGCATTTGGCAAGAAAAAAAGTTCTCTTTCATCATGACAATTCACGACCGCACACGTGTGTAGTCACCATGGAAAAAGTTCATAAATTGGGTGACGAATTTTGACCTCATCCATCATATTCTTTCCAGATTTAACGCCGTCAGATTATTTCCCATTTCCAAAACTGAAGAAATGGCTGGGTATGAGAATCGGCTCAAATGAGAGCCTTGAAAAATCCTTTTTTTTGGAAGGAATAAAAAAATTGGAAAAACGCTGTACTAAGTGTATCGAGCTAGAAGGAAATTGTATTAATAAAAAATAAAATGCATTTTTGCCGAAAAAATTTTTTCTTATTCAAAATGTCACAGACTAATCAAAGAACGCTCGTACATAAATTTATTAATATATGAAAGTTGATATCTAACATTGTTATTCTAAAATTCAAATTCAATGCCTCACAAAAAAAAAAAAAAAAAATATATGCACGCGTAGTAGTACGAACTTCTGCAACGCTGCTTAACTTAAGTTTATACTTAGAAACTCATCAAAAAGGCAAATTGATACTTATTTATGCTAAGTCACGTTCTCATACATACAAACATATTTATGCAATAAAAAAACTGCATAATAAATAAGCCAGCTACTCACATGTAAAATCGTTGGTTGTGTGATGTGATGGCCATTCACAAAAGTTAAGGCATCCGCATGCAATGGGGTGACAGTGCAAACACCCTCCAACAGGGAAATCAAGCAATGACGTGCTTGAATCGATGGACCGAATAGTTGCAATGAATTTGTATTTGCAGAGCCAACCTTGAGGGAAAAAATTATATACATATATATGTATGATAAATGTTTAACTAAATTTGTTAGCTTATGAAATATTTTTGAGCTTGTTTGTAGATACTCACCTCTATTGGATCGCTGCCCAATCTGATGCGACGACCGCCATCGCCGCTGTGCGTCACCTCAACCAAAACGGCGCCTTCGCGATCGCTGGTCAGGCTGTTGGTGCCATTTGAAGCGCCCAACGGTTTTTTCTTGCGTCGTCGCGGTTGTGAATCCGCTGGACGTCGGCGCACATGAAACATTATGGAACCTGGAAAGGAGGAGGAACAAGATTTAATTTGAGTTCATTGAATGTGATGCTTTAGTGGCTATGCATATATCGTACGCGTTAAATTCATTGCTAATAGTTAGTGACTTCAGTCTATAATCAACTGAATGTTTGTATAAAATGCAATGCACATCAAAGTAAAATCGAGAGTAAGAAAATGTCATCCACAAATCTCGCTAAACATATGTGTGTATGTATGTATGTAAATTTTTTTGCAGGCACAAAATTAGCTAAATATTTAAATTGTTTGTGACAACAGCCATAAATTGCATTTGAGCGATAAACTCCGCATTTAGATTACCTAATAGGCAGTGTTGGAATGATTAACTGCACATTAGGGTGGTACTTACAAGTAAACAAATCAAATGAACATTTTTTTCAGTCTCACCCCCTAAATCGGTTAAAGTACAGTTAAAAGTACCACATATAAGTTTTGGTCCAGATTGGAGGCCGATAAAAGGTGTCGCACAGGGATCAAGGGTCACATTAACACATGGGACCACGTGCGACACTCCTTAACCATATCCGATCGTGACCAAAATTTATATTCGGTATACTTGAGCACAGGACTATCGATTTTGGGCATTCGATAAAAAAAATTTAATTTAATTTTTTCATCTTTATATGGTAGTCTAAAGTTTGACCCCTCTGCGACACCCCGTAACCGTTTCCGATCGGTACAAAAATTTATATGTGGTATCTTCGGATATATTAGCACCAGCCTAGGAGGTGAGTTTGAGCAAATATGCTATACAATTTGTCTTCATTTGGGGGCCACCCTAAGGTACATAAATACATATTCAGAGAGACTGGCTATTGAAACAATTAAAAAAAAACTTTCACAAAACAAACAACAACAACAACAATATAAAGAGCAAAAGTGAATAAAAGATAATTGGCATTTCATTATCAATGAAAATTTTCATTATTATTTTGATAGCACATCTTTTTCTTTCTCAAATTAAGCGAAAAGCAACAACAATCAAAGTTAGCGGGTGATTATAAATGATTAGCGAAAAACTCTCTGCGCCAATAGCTAACTGTACATATGTAAAAGCGATATTGTGGCGTAAAACGAGGCACACACTGAACTAGGGATGGCCAAGCAATGGCTCTATTGGCTCTCTATGGCCCACAGCAGTATCACTTTGGCTCTTCACAATATACAATCGTTTTTAGTAGAATATCTAGCATTCTTGCTCGAATTATGTATTTTTATTCTGTTAACCATGTTGTTGTAAACTTTATGGCGTTGTTGTTGTATGGCTTCGTTAGTCAAATTTATTGGCCAACCTTGCACCATGCGTAAATTTAACATCGTTGTTGCTTTTAGTTTGCTGATTTTGATTTGAAAATAAAAGAAAGTGAAAATAGTCTGAGGACATCGCTAGTGCCTTGAAGATGCAACAAAATATTTCTATGTATAATGTGTGACATTTTTAAATAAAATTATAAGGTAGTGGAATAGAGCCGAGTTGCGCAATCTTTTGGGAACCACTTACAAAAGATAGTATTTTGTAATTATACAATCGTTTCATGGTTACAGTACAAGAGCTGAATTATTCCAATTCAGGTCAAAAAGGGCTTAAAAAAAACTCAAATTTAAGTACAATCTTTAGCTAGTAAAAGAAAATTTAATGATTATTTATTACGTGCTTAATTTTATAGTAAAATTTTAACCCATTAGCTCCTTTTAACCCTTTGTTCGTAGAATTGGAATAATAGAGCATTTAGGCGGTCGTTAGTGGGTTAGGATGTTCTAGAAATTTGTTTGCCAGAATATTTCACGATGAGTATCCTTGGACTAAATACTTAAAAAGATCACAGAAAAACGCCTTGAAAGATGCAAAAAAATGTATATGCTTTTTTTATAGCATTTTGGTAGTCGCTAGAGGGTTAAAATGCTTTAGAAAACTGTTCGACGGGGTTTTAACAAGGTGTAGGTGTTTAGAAAAAATTCTTAAAAGAAAAAAAAAAATGTATAACGCCCTGAAGTATGCAACACAGTTAATATGCTTTTCTTTATAGCATTTTGGTAGACGCTAGAGGGTTGAAATGCTCTAGAAATTGGTTCGCCGGAGTATTTCACAAGGTGTATATTTAGAAGAAATTCTTAAAAGAGCATTGAAAAAAACATAACGCCTTGCAGTATGCAACAAATTTTATATACTTTTTATAGCATTTTGGCAGTCGTTAGAGGGTTAAAATGCCCTAGAAATTTGTTCGCCGGAGTTTTCACGAGGTGTATCTTTAGAAAAAATTCTTACAATACCATAGAAAAGAAGCAACGCCTTGAAGTATGCAATACATTTTATATGCTTTTTATAGCGATTGGGTAGACGCTAGAGGGTTAAAATATTCTAGAAAACTGTTCGCCGAAATTTTCAAGAGGTGCATCTTTAGAAAAAATTCTTAAAAGAGCATAGAAAAACAAAAACATAATGCCTTGAATTATGCAAATAATTTTATATACTCTTTTTATATCATTTTGGTATACGGTAGAGGGTTAAAATGTTCTAGAAAACTATTTACTGGCAAGTTTTACTGGAGCGTAAGAGCCGACAGAAAATAAAAAGAAAAACAATTCCACCGCCTTGAAATATGCAACAAATTTTATATGCTTTTTATATTTCGATTTTATACCCATGCAGGTAAGTTTAGCTTCCCTAGAATATAGCGATGTTGGAAATTGATTAAAACCATCACAGTCATGCTATCATCAGAATTGGGTCACACTTGCTATCCATATGTGATTCCACTCTTGTTGGCTTCCCTGCTTGCTTCCTCTGCTAACTATGTGTTCAAGACCAGCATTTTCATACAAATGCTTACTTCATCAGCAGCAAATCTCTATAGCATGTTAGGTGCTCACCTAAGTGCAATAAAATATAAATATTACCTATATCAGGAAATTCGAAATGCTTTATAGAAGCCACCTTCTCACAAGCTAGAGCTTTAATTTATACGCCACAAAGGATGGAGATATGAACATACTTCATGTGCGTGCTATTCTCAGATTAAATGCACACAACCCTCAACTCTCAAGTACTAGCTTGGCTTTCGACTGGGGGTGTTACAAACAACCGTTTAGAGTCATTTAATAGCACTTGAGCTAAATGGCGAAAGCAAAAGCAACAACAAAAAAGAAATAATAACAAAAAAGAAAAATTTCCCAGAAACGGCAGTGGTACATTTTAATTTAATTTACTGCATTGCAACTTCTATTTCATGAACTTTTCTTCTAGTCCTAATTGAATTACATTATACTCGACGGTCGTGTTGAGCATTCTTTTGCTTTCGCTTTCTCGTTGTTCTATGCACAAAGGAAGAACAAACGAACGAACAACAAGTGAGCAAGCGAGCGTTTCAATTATTGCAAAAAGGACTGCGAAGCAGGGGGAAAGTTTTTAATTCATAATGTGCATACATATCGTCGTTGAGACTTCATAACCGCCTATGCCAAAATTGAGATTTGCCAAACTTGAACTCTTGGCGCACAGTTCTATCTATATATACCATAAATTTGGTGTATGGGAAGCTCGTGAAGCTTTATATTTCCTTTTTTGTTGTTTGCTTTTCCGACAGGGTAGGATTGCGATGTATTGTGGAACGAATTTCCGTCATCCCTCCCGTTCTCTCAGAACGAAATCAGATACTGAAGATGGCACATAGCCGAAACCGGTATATAACCAAATCAAACTTGACAAGGGATGACGGAAATTCGTTCCACAATACATCTTTATATTTCCCCTTCATGTCCTTTTCAGCTCTGAAGTCGTACAGTTGGGCGTTGGAAATTCAATTTTAATTTTTGGCACAAATGTCGGTTAGGCGGTTATGAAAGCTTCACTTAGGCGGTTATGAAGTTTAAACGACGATATATATGTATGTATGTATGTATATAAGTAGAAAATTGCATTGCCCGAATGTGTTGTTGTTGCTTTTGCTTCGGTCCAGTCGGTCTAGGAAAGCACAAAAGGAAAGGCGAGAATAAACAATAGTACTCGTACTTTAGACTTGCAACATTTTCATACAAAAAAAAAAATCGTTAGACGTTGGTTAGCGCCTTCGCTCGTTAGGTGCTAAAGGTAATATGCAATTTTATAATGAGCAAGAATACGACCCACTTACCCAATAAACACTGAGTTTTATTAGAGATCGATTAGAGAATTACTCGAGAATTAGCTTTTCTCTCAAATCTCTAACGTTAGAGGACAGCTAAAGATAATCGAGTGGAAAGTCAAAGCGCACTGAAACCAAAAGGGACATGCAAAATTCTTCAACTGAGAAAATGATAGGTAATTCACCAATCGAAATCTAATGTACATTAGGCCGGGGCGTTGAATTAACCTATATTGTGTCATAGAAATTTAGATTGCTCTTAAATTAATTTTTATATTTCGGAATTTGGTTTTTATGTAGCAAGACGCATTTTTGAAAATTGAACAAATGCACAAAAATCAAAAAAAAAAAAGAAAAAAATTATCAGACCAATACGCACTTCAAATTCAACCAAAATTTTTATTTATCTCTTAAGAAACTATTTAACTCTTAAGAAAACTCAAGTTTACTCAGACGCTATAGGACACGACTGGAAGAAAAAAAAAATTTTTTCAAGCAGCATAAGTCTACGTTTTGGGGAATAACTCTTACATTTATGCAGCTAAAATTCTGAAATCTTGTATTTGGAGCATTTATTGTACACAAAGTGCTATCAACGAGAATCATCCGTATCTATAACATAGAGATCGCATAACATGATTTTGGGCTAAAGAAAAAAGAGAGCATTCTAGTACTCCTATACCGGAAGCTTAATTATAATTTTAAAATTTACTAATCTTTCAGTAATTTGCAAACAAATGTAAAATATTTTATACGAAGTAAGAGATAATTGCGAAAATATGTATGCAATTTTGAGTATTCAGCCCCCAAAAAACCGGAAATCAGGCTATATTTCGAAAACCAATCACTTTAATTTTAGTTCTGACTTCATATTTGGATTCAGGTTGAATTTTATGCGCATATTGGCCTAATTAATTTTTTTACGATTTTTGTCCATTTTTGATTGTCAAAAATCCGTCTTGATTCATAAAATCCCAAATCCGGAACATCAAAATTAATTTTGGGCAAATCTCGTGGAAGAATTTTCCACTCAGAAAGAGAGAGGAATCCCAATTTCGTTAGCACGATATTGATTCAATTTCCCCTTCATGCAAATTGCCCCGGCCTAATGTAGGTACATACATATTTATCTAATGAGATTTTAATGAGAATAGATTTTCTCAATTTCCAATCGAATTTTAGTGCATTTTCTCTACACTAGCTCTAGATTAGAGGGAAAGTAGTTAGAGAATTATCGTACTTGTCTAATATAGTCTTCACAAATTTTCTATCATTAGAGAAACTATGCTATGTTTGCTGGGTATCTACATATACATACACATATGTACGGGTATATACCTACTTCTGGTGAATAGCTATGAAAGCGTTCGAACGTAATAAACGCGTGTGGGTGGGTGATGAGCGATTAAATGCCAAAGCAGCCAGCAAGGATACTCATACAACTTCATTCATTCGAGTTTTACTTTGTTAGGAAAATAGAATTTTTATACTCAGCTGTACTAGTACACAGAGTATTATAGTTTTAATCACATAACGGTGGATTGTAACAGAATGAAATAATCGAGATAGATATAGACTTATATATATCAAAATGATCAGGGTGAAAAGAGAAATCGATTGAGCCATGTCCGTCCGTCCGTCCGTCTGTCCGTCTGTCCGTCCGTCCGTCTGTAAACACTCTAACTCGCGCAAAAATTGAGATATTTTTGATGAAATTTGAAATGCAAGTTGGTATCGACACTGGGACGGTTGGTATTGAAAATGGGCGAAATCGGACCATGACCACGCCCACTTTTCCTATATAGAAAAAATCGGAAATCTGGTATCTCAGCCACTAATATAGCTAGAGTGATGAAATTTTACCCACGTGTTGAGCTCAGGCCCCTAAGAAGAAATTTGATGGAATTTTGGAAAATGGGCGGTGCCACGCCCACTTATTAAGGAGCAAACATTGAAAGCTTTATGAGTCATAACTCAAAAACTGTTGAAGATATATCGATGAAATTTGGTATGCGTGATTTACTTACTTAAACAAATGTTTTGACGGAAAATTGCCAAAATCGGTTGACGGCCACGCCCACTTTTATATATGGGAACTATAAAGGGGCCTAATAAAAACATTTTAAGCGATATCTCTGTCAAATATAAAGATCTATCACTGAAATTTTGTGGCATGAGTCCAGCTATGTACATAAAACAAAAAGCACAAAAATTTAGGAAAATGGGCGGTGCCACGCCCACTTATTAAGGGGCAAATATTGAAAGTTTTATGAGTCATAACTCAGAAACCATTGAAGATATATCAATGAAATTTAGTACGCGTGATATATGTACTTAGGCAAATGTTTGGACGAAAAATTTCCAAAATCGGTTGACGACCACGCCCACTTTTATATATGGGTCTTATAAAGTGACCTAATAAAAACATTTTAAGCGATATCTCTGTCAAATATAAAGATATATCATTGAAATTTTATAGCAGGAGTCCAACTGCGGACATAAAACGAAAACCACAAAAATTTTGGAAAATGGGCGTGGCACCGCCTCTTTTTAGAAACAGGAATATACGAGATTTCTTAGCCTATAACTCGACAAATAATTGAGATATTATGACGAAACTTGGTTTATACACTTTAATATCTTGTGTTAATAGACACGAAAAAATTTATTGAAATCGGTTTATGACCACGCCTACTTTTTAACAAAGATATTTCTGGAACACCCTTTGGGAATTTGTAACGTGACATCTTTGTAACTAGAGTCATAAAGGAGTGAAATTTTGCACAAAGAATAATATTCATATGCTTAGTTGGATGACTGATAAAAATGTTGAAAATGGACGTGGCTACGCCCACTTTATGCAGCACTTGCTTTATAGAAAGTACCTACACCGTGTTTCCATCAAACGCAAACAAACAATGAAAGCATACAGCTGAGTATCTAATGTTCGATTCCACTCGAACTTAGGCTTCCTTACTTGTTTCATTTTCACTTTTTTCAATTGAAATATTGTATGTAGTGGTCGCTGTGGTGCAGTGGGTACAGTGGTCGCCTGCTATGTATGTCAGAGGTCTCGGGTTCAAACCTCAGTCCGAGCAAAACACCAAAAAAAATTTTTTTCTAATTAGTAAAAATTCAATTATTGGGTTTTTTAAGAGCAGCGGTCACCTCTCGGCAGTGGGCGGCATACCCTCCGAGTGTATATCTGCCATGAAAAAGCTTAAAAAAATGCATTCGCCGTACGGAGCCGGCATAAAACTGTAGGTCCACCGAATTAGTAGGAAAAACAAAAAGGAGCACACCTCGAATTGGGAGAGAAGCTCGGCCATAAAACTCGTCAGAGTTATAATAGCGCCATTGCATTATTATTATTATAGCACACAACACCTGTTTTCCACTTAAAGTTCATGCATTGCATACCGTAAGCTGGCAGTGGCGTTGCTTAAGTGGAGTGAAAAATTTAAAAGGGCTGCTTGTTACGAGTATTAGGAATATTTCGCAGATGCTTTATTTTGCCAAGACGATATACTAAAGGGTTGCCTACTTCTTATATGCTTTAAATACTCGTACGCTACGTTTTCTTCAGTGAAAAAGTTCTGAAATCACTTTGATAAGAAATAGCAAACTGAGAGGGGTTATTGGCCCGCATGTTCTTAATGGTCTTACTATGCGCCAGCGTATTTTTTTGTGTGTACTGTAGACATTTACATACATTTATGTACATTTCTATCTAGCCTTTGACGAAGGTGTGTCTATTCAAATTCAAAGGCAACAGTAGAGCGATAACATACTCGTACCTACGTTTATTATAGAGCAGTACGATTAAACAGTTATACTAGGCATAGGTAATGACTAGGGCAACCAAAAATTGGCACAAGCAAGTTTTTTTCTATGGTAGCTATCACATAAGTTTTTAAGAAAAATTATACATTCTGACCTACTTTTGATAGAGCTAAAAATTGCCAAATTCATAATAAATGCTAATTTATGCTAATTTCACTATTAAATGAAAATTACAAAAAAAAATCGGAAAAAATATGTTACGGATTTTCTGCTCTCTGATTGGCTAATCGCTTCAATTTGTCAATTGAATTGCTCCAGATATGGCATGTATAGACGTCGGGTAATTTCAACAAGATTTTATTGCACATCTAACCCCCCATATATATTTCGTTTAATCTTCACAACCAGGGCATCGGAGTAAAAGTTTGGTTTTTCTTTAGCTACGTTCCTGCTCCATTCTCAAACATGTTTTTCCCTGGCTCTGCTCCTAACTCCCAATTTTTTTTACTGCAAGCTCCGCTCTCGCTGTCATTTTTTTGTTATGTTGATCGGGGATGCCGTATGTGGCAATATGAATTAAATTTTTTATAGCGGAATCCAAATTTGGCGTTCGGTCGGTCGTGCTTTTGACAGGTGAGTAGAAATGTATGGAAATATATGAAGCAAATCGCATTGTAATCTCGAGCGTTTGATCGTAAATTTTTTGTAATATCGTATGTTCATCGCAACCCTGTATAACGCCTGAGTTGAACATTTCTCTACTAAGTCGAGCGTTTGACATTAAGTAAATTAAAATTGTTTTTTTTTTCGATGAAAAATTATGAAATTTATGAAAAAATTCAACAAAATATAGTAGTGGTAGTGAGCACGTTTACTATCCAACATCTAATATCGAATGTCAGTGTGAAGCCGCTTTGAGGTACGATCAACGCGCGACCGACCTAACGCCAAATTACGTTTCCGGCATATTGTCTTTCTCTTTTGAAACATGTACCTAAGAGTTTACATTTTGTTATTTTATTTTAGTTTACTTTACTTTGTTTTATGTTTTAAGAAAATGAACTGAAATAAAATAATTTTTAAGGCTAATTCTTTAAGTTTAACGACAATTTGAATTAATTTAATTTTAATTGTCTTTGTTTTAAAACATGTACCTAAGATTTACATACATTTTAATATTATATTTTTTACGTTTAAAGAAAATGAATTGAAATAAAAAAAAGCATTTTTTAGAGCAATTTTTTGGTTGCCCTAGTAATGACATTGCAAAGGGTGAAAGCGACGTGCATCAATTAAAAAATATGACGTTGTAAATGTGCTTATAACGAAAATCATACGTTTATTTACATTTGAAATTCATTCATCATATAATGAGTACTTGTTGCTGAAGGTAAAATAATGTGTAATGATTCTTTGGGGATTGATAAACGTCTATAAAAATTGAATTATAAATCAAAAATGTTCAAACAACATTGCTTGTATAGATGCACATGCGTATGTAGATATGTATGTAGGTACATTTATAGCTTATTCGAGCGTACTCAGCAAACATTCTCGGAACCCTCATAATTTTGCAGTGCGATATGAGTTCGAAATATGTGTGAAACATGAGCCACAGAATTTTGGAGTCCGATATGAATACAAAATATGTGTGAAATATGAGCCTCAGCATTTTGGAATTCGTTATGAGTCCCAAATATGTGTGAAATATGAGCTTAACAATTTTTTTTTGTAATTTTTTGGTTTTTTTAAATGATAATTGTAATTCATAGATGCTATTTCGAAAAAGTGAAGGTATAAAAGTATCACTAAATTTCAATATAATGTTTAATGTACCATTTTATTGAATTTCAGTTTGATTTCAGGTTCGAATCCGAAGGAGCATAGAAAATAGACAACAATATAAAGCAAGCAGTGAAGGCGAAGGAGGTTCCACAATGAGAGAAGAGTAGAACAAGCGGGACGAAGCTGCTTACATATTTGTACTTGGAAACTAAATGGACATAGGATGAAGAGAACTGGGTGTCAGGGAGAGGGAAAATGCAAAAAAAAAAAAAAACAAAAAAAATATTTCTTTGTTTTACTAGTCACATAAGACGGAGAAAAAAGAGTCATAAATATGAGTTCAATAGGAATCTTTTATGATTATTTTTGTTTGTTCCAATATATGTACAGTAAGCCGTATCACGAAAATAAAGTTTGCGTGTGTCAGTTTTATTTGAACACTTACGTCGAAAAAATATTTATGGTGTAAAAATTTTTTTTTTAGGCCCGCGTTAAAAACAGCTAAATCGCGACTTTTGTAATAACTTCCTTATTTGATGTCCGATCTCTATGATCTTAATGTCGCAGAAAAGGTCTCGCTCAGCACTATATTTGGCCCATATAAAGTTTCGACCTCAAAGGTTGTTCTGAGTTTTACCTTTAAAAATTTTGGAGTTACTATCCCTAGATTTTTTTATTTTTATCACTAATACAAAGCTCTCAAAAAACCATGAGGACTCCGCTAAAAAAGTTTTAGCCTTTACTCACAAACAAAAAAGTTATACCGTTTTAAAATCAGAGAACCTGTTTTTTGAAAAATTATCCCAAGTTCTTATCTATATGAGGCAGTAACGCCATATAGTATGAGTTTTTGATTAAAAAGTATTCTAAGTCCTCGCTTGACTTGAGAATCTTGTACCGCGATGGAACAGCTACCAATACTGGATACATGATATGCCAAAAATTATTGATGATTGGACTATTCGTGCTGATCAACGTTATTTATATTGAATGATAATGGCTGTAGTGAAGATTTGGTAAGTATTCAAGTGGGATCTCTAAGCACAACGCGCTGGCTTACAACGGCTTCACGATTTCTGCATCCGTGCGTATCGTAAAATCATCCAAGTTATTTAGAAAAACTGCTATAGTTCGTTGTAAAATTATACGCGCCTAAGAAGAGACAACGGAAGTCGAAATGTATTATCAATACTTGCGCTGGATGCGTCGTCTGCCCCTAGAAATGCAGTTAATTATTCAGCCTACAATTGAAAACAACACACTTTACTTTAATCCCCAAAACATCTTCTTATCTATGATAACCGAGACCAAAAATGACGATGTCCTCCAAATTTAGAGATATTTATGAAAGCAGTTTCAGAGCTCTGAAAGTGAATTCTTCGTCGCTTATATTACTTTGCTCACACTCAAAAAAAATTACTCAGACTATGGAAAAATGAGAATGATTCGCAGCTAATGACATATTTTCATTGTTTTGAATAAAATTTTCTTTCAAAACGTTGTTTTTATTCCTTGATTTAAAGAAAGTTGTACATCAAAACAATGAAAATGTGTCTTAAGCGCCGAAACATTCCCATTTTTCCATAATCTGGGTAAGTTGTTTTTCCAGTGCAGGTTTCGAACGTTTAAAACAAATTGGAATTTATGTGCAGGGAATTCTCTTCCTTCTCATATGCATTTTATATACATATATGTACGTATAGTTTTTCCCCTTTTCTTTATTTTTATTACCTCAACAATAGTTACTCATACGCCCCCACATCGGATCGCTTTGTATGTGAAAACTGAAAATGTTTTCTTAAATATCTCGAAAATGGGAGTGCATACACTGCACTTCTAAAAACGCCATCGTAATCTGGAGCCAAAAATTAAGTTGACGTGTTTCGCCGTTTCTCTGTGGTAATTTTTTATAAAAAAAACAAGTGTTTCATTTTACAACGTTATAACTTTTTTGTTTGTGAATAAAGGCTAGAATTTCTTTGGGGGATTCCTCATGGTTTTTTGAGAGCTTTGTATTAGTGATAAAAATAAAAAAATCTAGGGATAGTAACTCCAAAATTTTTAAAGGTAAAACTCAGGGCAACCTTTGAGATCGAAACATTATATGGGCCAAATATAGTGCTGAGCGAGACCTTTTCTGCGACATTAAGATCATAGAGATCCGACATCAAATAAGGAAGTTATTACAAAAAACGCGATTTAGCTGTTTTTAACGCGGGCCTAAAAAAAAAATTTTTACACCAAAAATATTTTTTCGACATAAGTGTTCAAATAAAACTGACACACACTAAACTTTTTTTTTGTCCATATAACGTGATACGGCTTAATGTACAGTCTTTTATGACCTTTATTCAGGTTCATTTCATGTATGAAATTAGGTTCATATTGTGCGGCGACCTTAACAGAACAGAAATATATACATTTCGGATTCCAAAATAAGCTCATAATGTGTATGAATGCTCCGGTTTAGGATTGCTTTCTGACTTCTTTTATGATTATCACCCCTATTGCGAGTGTCGACTGTGATAGATAATCGACTGTTGATCGAACCAGGAACATTACATTTACATGCTCTTTGATCGATCAACAGTCGATTATCTATCACAGTCGACACTCGCAATAGGGGTGTATGATTCCGAATAATATTTGCTGGGTAATACCTTTACCACATTCCGAGTTTCGTTTTCCAATTTTTAACCAAGCCCAATGTTTATTGCCTACCAAAGTGTGTAAATATGTATACCCTAATGTCTCTATCTTAAAAATTATACTGAAAAAATATTAAAAAAAGGACTCATGTGGCAATTACCACCTCACTTTGTCGCACTGCCGGTGGCGGCTCCAGTGGCGGAGTATGCTATGTTGTCCTGTGGGTATTGAGGGTATTGTGTTGGTTGGTGATATTGATTTTTATAAAGTGAAAATGCGGTTTTGCGTGGGATGACGTGTTTTTGTATTTTTTTTGTTGTTAATCCCTACTCGTGTAGGCAGTAATGTCAAAGGTTAAAAAATATTTAGAGTTTTTTGTGGAAAAATTCGTTTACGGCTTATGTGTGCGTAATAGCGCTTAAGCACGAGCACATACAGTGGCGGACAAAAGTCTACATACACCCCCTATATTTGCTATATCACGGAACCAACATCATTAAAGGAAACAGTAAAAATGCAGTTTTATTTCAAACCTTTTCTTAACTATAATAAACAAAATGAAACTCTTTTTTAATAAGAAACTAGCTGACCCGGCAAACTTCGTTCTGCCCAAAATAGATTTTTTTTATTAATTTCATTTCAAAAATTGTTATTACACCGGTATTATTTTTAATAGAAAATTAACGATTTTTCACTACTACTACAACTTCAAAAATATATAATGTTAGTATTCAGTTTAAGGCTGCACGATACACAACATAGTGATGGGCGAGTCCGAGATGTTTTATTCGATTCTCTCGATTGTTGAAACATCTCGAATGCTCTCGATTGTTTTCATTCGTATTCGAGTCAAGTCGTAAATGGCCGTCAGTCGAAACAATCGCTAAAACATCTCGGACTCGCCAATGATTCCTCTCGTTTTCAAAGCAACCCTACATTTCGGACTCGCTGCAAAAAATACATAACATTTGTTGTTGCCGCTTGAATATCAAAATTGCTTAAAAAAGTATACAGTGGTACAAATCTATTGCCGTTGTTACTGCTCGTAAAATTAATTTGTTTCGTAAGCGTCTCACTTCAGAAAATTTATTAATGTATTAATGTTTAAATAATTAATTGTATTTATTAAGCACGACACTCTTTAATTGTGATTGCAAAAATGCAGCGTCTATATATAGCATATTTTTCAATTTGGTTCATTTATTTACATATGTATTTGCCTAACTTCCATTAACAATCCTACTTTCTTCATCAACAACACTCATTCAGTTTATTTTATCAACTAAAACAAATCATCAAAACAACAGCCGGCCCGCCGACTCGGAACAGTCGCAAAAACATCTCGGTTGTGTAGTCGAGATGTCATCGAAACAACCTCCGACTCGCTGACTCGGAACAATCGCAAAAACATCTCGATTGTGTAGTCGAGGAGCGAGTCAGCTTTTGACTCGATTGTGATTTTTATACGATGGCGATTCTCTCGAATGTCTAAACATCTCGGACTCGCCCATCACTAACACAACATTTTTAGTTTTCTGTTCCGGATATTTATTTTCACTGAGTATTGGCTATTTTCACTAAGTAAGTAAGAAGATTGATATAGTATACCTCAATAATGGTTTTCAGGCCCCTCCTCCAACCCTTTTAGATATATTCAGCCTCAAAAGTTTAGTACGTATGGGAGGTGCAATGCCCCATTTTTCGATAAATCTTTTTTTTTTTTGGGTGAACATGGTATTGACATCGTAGATCTGCATAGTGATTTCTATGTACATGCCATGAACGCTTTTAAGGATATTTAGCCTTAAAAATTAAGAACGCATGGGAGGTGCCACGCCCCCTTTTCCCAAAACTACCGTTTTTTTCATAAGCATGCTATTGATATCGTTAATCTCCTGATCAATTTTCAGGTCCCAACCTTAAACGCTTTTATAGATATTCAGCTTGAAAAATTAAGTTTGTATGGGAGGTGCCACGCCCCCTTTTCCGATAACCTACACTTTTATGCGCAAAAATTGTTTTGATATCATATAGCTCTGTACCAATTTCCAGGTCCCTGACTTAAATCCTTTTAAAGATATTCAGCTTAAAAAATTAAGTGTTGTTGGGAAGTGCCACGCCCCTTTTCGTATAACTCCTATTATTTTGCGTTAATATGGAATTGTTATCGTTTATCACCACACCAATTTCCAAGCCCCTAGCGTAAACAATTTTAGAGATATTCAGCATGAAAAATTAAGTTTGTATGGGATGTGCCACGCCCCTTTTTCCGATAACCCCCACTTTTATGCGTGGGAATGGTTTTGATATCATTTAGCTCTATACCAATTTTCAGCTCCCTATCTTAAACTCAGTCAGCTTTAAAAATTAAGGTTGTATGGGAGGCGCCACGCCCCCTTTTCTGATAACCCCCAATTTTCTGAGTGAGAAGGGTTTTGCTATCACCTACCTCTATACCAATTTTCAGCTCCCTACCTTAAACTGTTTTAGAGATAATCAGCTTTAAAAATTAAGGTTGTATGGGAGGTGCCACGCCCCCTTTTCTGACAACCCCCACTTTTCTGAGTGAGAAGGGTTTTGATATCACCTACCTCTATACCAATTTTCAGTTCCCTACCTTGAACTGTTTTAGAGATAATCAGCTTTAAAAATTAAGGTTGTATGGGAGGTGCCACGCCCCCCTAACATTTTTTAGTTTCTTCTTCGACTAAACCTTCGCGGGGTAACAACAAACAAACCCCCCTAAGGAAGTATTTGATTTGGTTCAGCCGTTTTCAAGTTTTAGCGTTTCAATTAAATACCAAATCATTTATATATATATAGATTAAAAAAATATTGTCGAATTTCACAAAATCAATGCTGACAAAAGTGTACATACAGCATGAGGTTACTGTCATGCACACTTCTACGCTGCGTTGTGATAACGGTAAAATACCGTTATTTGTTTCTTCGATCGATTTTGTTATTTTTGCAACTATTTACAATGGCTCCGCGAAAAGAAATTTCAGTTGATGTCAGAAGTTTAGT
This sequence comes from Urophora cardui, assembly GCA_960531455.1. Lineage (NCBI taxonomy): Eukaryota > Metazoa > Arthropoda > Insecta > Diptera > Tephritidae > Urophora > Urophora cardui. The sequence continues at coordinate 143,837,278 of OY482672.1, forward strand.
TATAAAGCACAAATCGGAAAACAAATCATATGGTGAAATAGCAAAACTATTAAAGCTGAGCCGCGCAACAGTACAAACCATAGTTAGAAACCACAAAAGTAATGGTTGTACCGAAAATAAACCGCGTTCTGGCCGACCGAAGAAACTATCCCGCAGAGATGTAAGCGTTATACTCAAAGAAGTGAACATAAATCCAAAAGTCACTGCTCCGAAATTGGTCGAACACTTAGAAAACATGACACAAAAGTGTGTACATGCACGCACAATAGGAAGATATCTGAACTATAACGGTTTTCGTAGTAGAACACCACGCAAAAAACTTCTTATTAGTGAAAAAAATCGAAAACTTCGCTTAGAATTTGCTAATAAACATAAGGAAAAGGGAATGGACTTTTGGCAAAAGTTTTTGCTCACAGATGAGTCGAAGTTCAATATATTTGGAAGTGATGGGAGGACAAAAGTTCGGAGGAAAGCAAGTACTGAAATGAATCAGAACAAGTAAGGAAGCCTAAGTTCGAGTGGAATCGAACATTAGATACTCTGCTGTATGCTTTCATTGTTTGTTTTCTGATAGAATCACGGTGTATTTTATATAAAGCGAGTGCTGCATAAAGTGGGCGTAACCACGCCTATTTTCAACATTTTTATCACTCATCCCACTAAGCATACAAATATTATTGTTAGTGCAAATTTACAACCCTTTATGACTTCTAGTTACAAAGATGTCACGTTACAAATTCCCAAAGGGTATTTCAGAAATATCTTTGTTAAAAAGTAGGCGTGGTCATAAACCGATTTGAATAAATTTTTGGGTGTCTATTAGCACAAGTTATAAAAGTGTATAAACCAAGTTTCGTCATAATATCTCAATTATTTGTCGAGTTATAGGCTAAGAAATCTCGTATATTCCTTTGTCTAAAAAGAGGCGGTGCCACGCCCATTTTCCAAAATTTTTGTGTTTTTCGTTTTATGTCCATAGTTGGACTACTGCCATAAAGTTTCAATGATATATCTTTATATTTGACAGAGATATCGCTTAAAATGTTTTTATTAGGCCACTTTATAATACCCTTATATAAAAGTGGGCGTGGTCGTCAACCGATTTTGGCAATTTTTAGGCCAAACATTTGCCTAAGTAAGCATATTACGCGCACCAAATTTCACCGATATATCTTCAACGGTTTCTGAGTTATGACTCATAAAACTTTCAATGTTTGCCCCTTAATAAGTGGGCGTGGCACCGCCCATTTTTCAAAATTTTTATGTTTTCTGTTTTATGTCCATAGTTGGACTCATTCGACAAAATTTCAGTGATATATCTTTACATTTGACGGAGATATCGCTTAAAATGTTTTTATTAGGTCACTTTATAATATACATATATAAAAGTGGGCGTGGCCGTCAACCGATTTTAACTATTTTCCGTCCAAATGTTTGGCTAAGTAAGTAAATCACGCATACCAAATTTCATCGATATATCTTCAATGGTTTCTGAGTTATGACATATAAAACTTTCCATGTTTGACCCTTAATAAGTGGGCGTGGCACCGCCCATTTTCCAAAATTTCATCAAATTTCTTCATAGGGGCCTGAGCTCAACACGTGGGTAAAACTTCATCGCTCCAGCTATATTAGAGACTGAGATACCAAATTTCCGATTTTTTCTATATAGGACCATGACCACGTCCGATTTCGCCCATTTTCAATACCAACCGTCCCAGTCTCGATACCAACTTGCATTTCAAATTTCATCAAAATATCTCAATTTTTGCGCGAGTTAGAGTGTTTACAGACGGACGGACAGACGGACGGACGGACATGGCTCAATCGATTTCTCTTTTCACCCTGATCATTTTGATATTTATAAGTCTATATCTATCTCGATTATTTCATTCTGTTACAATCCACCGTTATGTGATTAAAACTATAATACTCTGTGTACTAGTACAGCTGAGTATAAAAATTTGGTATCAACCGTCAAACATGGCGGCGGCAGCGTAATGGTTTTGGGAGCAGTTGCGGCATCTGGAGTTGGAAAATTAGCATTTATCGAAGGTATTATGGATAGTTATAAATATAAATCATGGTTGGAAGAAAATTTGAAGCCATCGGTGGATGATTTGGAACTTGGTGCTGGTTGGATCATCCAACAAGATAACGATCCAAAGCACACGGCCCAAGTTGTCAAGGACTGGCTACTATATTATGCGCCAAGGCAATTACACACACCACCACAAAGTCCAGATTTAAATGTAATAGAGCATGTGTGGGAGATTTTAGACCGAAAAATTAGAAAACACCAGATTTCTAGCGCAGCAGTACTCAAAGATCGAATAACAGAGGCTTGGAATAGTATAACCTCTTCGGAGTTGACAAATTTAGTAACCTCAATGCCACGACGACTTCAAGCAGTTGGGTGTGTAACGAAATCCCGAAAAACAAAATCCAGATTCAACCAAATCCCGACCAATTAAAATCCAGACACGACCAAATCCAGACCAATCAAATTCCAGACACGACCAAATCCAGACTAATCATAATCCAGACACTACACAATCCAGACAAAAAAATCCCGACAAAAATCCCGACAAATATAAAAATACTATTTTTATATTTGTCGGGATTTTTTCACGTTTAATAAGCATCATAACAGTGTTATTCAGCCTTATCGTGAACTTCATGTGAACAAAATGTTTCCAAAAATTACAAAGCAAAACAAAAACAAAATGTGAAAAATTGTTATTGTTTTGCTTTATATTTTTCGAGGGAAATTTTTCACATGAAGTTCATGATAGGGCTGATTGTTTTTGATTTTATTGTTGTTGGTGTTGGTAAAGATCTGGTTGTTGCTTCTTTCATCTTCTTCATTTTCTTATTCTTCTTCTTCTTCTTATTTTTATTCTTCTATATCATCATCATCATCCTCATTCTTCTTCTTCTTCTTCTTCTTCTTATTTTTATTCTTCTTCATCATCATCATCATCACCGTCATCATCCTCATACTCCTTCTTCTTCTTCTTATTTTTATTCTTCTTCATCATCATCATCATCATCATCATCATCACCGTCATTATCCTCATTCTTCTTCTTCTTATTCTTCTTCTTCTTCATCATCATCATCATCATCATCCTCATTCTTCATCTTATTTTTATTCTTCTTCATCATCCTCATTATTCTTCTTATTATTTTTATTCTTCTTCATCATCATCATCATCATCCTCATTCTTCTTCTTCTTCTTATTTTTATTCTTCTTCATCATCGTCATCATCCTCATTCTTCTTCTTCTTCTTATTTTTATTCTACTTTTTCTGCTACTTCTTCTTCCTCATCTTCTTTTTCGTCCTCCTGATATTATTTTTACGCTTGTGCTTTCGAATTGAATTTCGCTTTCAAATAGAGCTACAGAGTGATAGCGCTGTCTGGATTTTGGCTTGTCGGGATTATGATCTGTCTGGATTTTTTTTGTCTGGATTATGATTTGTCGGGATTTTGTCCTGTCTGGATTTTAAACTGTCTGGATTTTGTAGTTTCTGGATTTTTAAAATTGTCTGGATTATGTCCTGTCTGGATTTTAAAAATTCGGGATTACGGTGCGCACCCCAAGCAGTTATTAATGCAAAGGGAGGACCTACTAAATACTAAATAATAATAAAATAGAGAATTAAGATAAGTTTTCTGTCTGAGAAAAGCTTTGTTTTGTACTGTATGTACACTTTTGTCAGCACTGATTTTGTGAATTTCGCCAGTATTTTTTTTATTTCTTATTAAAATAGAGTTTTCTTTTATTTATTGTAGTTAAGAAAAGGTTTGAAATAAAAATGCATTTTTAATTTTTCTTTTATTGCTGTTGGTTCCGTGATATAGCAAAAATAGGGGGTGTATGTAGACTTTTGTCCGCCACTGTACATTATTGAATAGCATATTTGCTATATGTATGTATATAACATTTTGAACAAACATATTTACCACAGTGAAAGGATTATATAGATCCATATGGATGTAAGTTTAGCTCCCTTAAGTATGCCATTTCAATTCCACACCTGCTAATCAAAAGCCAATGTCAAGTGTACAATAACAAAGACTATGCGCATGCAATGTGTTATATAGATATTTATATACATATGTACATGCATATATGTGGCATAATAATAAACATATAAGGCACTTATGTATGTACATTCTCGTTAACTGACCTGGAAAAAGCAGTAGCTGCCGCGACGACCATTAAATTGAATTTGAATTAATGATGTTGTTGTATATTGAAAAAGCCGCTTAAGGCTAATTGAAATTCAGTCCTACATAAATACATATGTACATATAACTACTGTGCTCATATGCAAGTAGTGTAGCCTGCCACAGGACACACGAACGAATAGCAGCACTAACCGTTTCGATTCACAGTAAAATTAGTACTGAAGCACAAACTTGCATGCGGCGAATTACGATTTGACAGGAATACAATATACATATGCACACATTTGTGCGTATATATGTATTTACATATGTAGTATGTAATTTGGCTCCCTGCAGAAAACGGAACTAGTCCATACATGCATGTACAAACCAGCCGATTGTGGCAATCAACTAGCCCAAAACCTGCCACATTCCATATAAAAATATTGGTCCAATTAACATTGCAATGTCCTAGCGCAGGACCACATGGTCCATCGCTCGATCGCACCAAACTAGTTTAAAAACTAACTTGCCGTAGCTACTTCGCAAACCATCTACAAGAGGTTACTTTTTAAACTAGCTACGGCAAGTTACTTTTTAAACTACTCTAAGGAGTTAAAAATGTAAAATATTTCCATAATTACTTCATTCTTGAGCTCTCAAGACCAATTTTTTTTTAAGGAAAAATTGGTGTGAAAAATTAATATTTTTTGGTAGAAGTTATAGATCCATTTCGGAGACCACCACATCTCTTCATCAGACTTCTTTTTAACATTTTTATTCTTTGGCGTCCGTGTTGCTTCTTGGCAACACTGTTAATAAACATCGTGCAGCGGTTACGATCGTTAAAACCGATCTTCAAACACGGTTCTACATACATACATATACATGAACTGGCCCAATGATTGGCTGCATGTGACAAGTTCGTAGCTAGTTGAATGTGGCACAAATGTACCATTAACGTAAACTGGCCCAATGATTGGCTACATGTGACAAGTTCGTAGCTAGTTGAATGTGGCACAAATGTACCAAGTGGTCCAACAATTTTTGCAGGGCTTTTGCAGTTTTTGCCGTCAACTTCAATACACTTTGTTGACTTCTGTTGTCATCGTTGCTATTAAAATTCTGTGTATATATAGGGTGTTGTTTTTGGGGGGTTCACATGAAATAAATACATTGTTTGCGTTCAAAAAAAAAAGGAAAAGAGTGATTAAAACTGATGGGGAAATCATTTTACGAATCTGACCTTCGTTGATGAGAATGTAAAGGCTTGTTATTCAATTCGAGAACTAGGTCCAGCGAAACGGAACCAATACATATTGACTTCGAAATCCAGTTAATGCTCGAGCATAACTTTTAATCAGAGAGTGGTTGTCTTTTAAAATATGTATGTTACCCATATACCATACCAACAAACACAGACTCTAAAGTTAGAAAATTTGCAGAGACTGTAAAAGATATAACTAGTTTAAATCTCTAGATACCTATTCGCCAATCCAGTGTGTGGGTAGAAGGCTAGACCCGAATTCAATAATTCTTATTAGAGAACGTTCTTGAGAACGAGAAAATATACTGAAGATGGCACATTGCCGAAATCGGTTTATAACCAAATCAAACTTCACAATGGATAAGGGATGACGGAAATTCGTTACACAATACATCGTATTATTACGCTGTCGGAAACAAGCAAACAACAAAATGAGAGATTAGATTAGACTAGAGTGTACACGTCCCGCTTCGACGTGACAAAACTATTTCCCCCCTGTCTGTAACCCTATCCCTGTCCCTATCCTTATCGCCATCCCTATCCCTATCCTTAACTGATGCATTGTACCAAATTTTGACAGATTGCCACGCCCCTTTACAAACAAAACTTAATAAATTATATACATATGTACATAAACCTTCCTGAAGAATCACTCTATCCATTGGTAAAAACCGCATGAAAATCCATGCAGTAGTTTCTGAGTTTATCGCGAACAGACAGACAGACAGAAAGACGCGAGAGAGTACTTCATTTTATAATACATATGTAATGATTAATATTGGAAAACTAATGGCGTTTTCGATTCTGGCATAAAATGTTACCCTTTAATATCTCAATTATCAAATTACGTAACCTGTCTTCATTTTAAATGGCTGGTTTTGTAGATAATGATGCCTTCTGACTTAGAGGTCAATATTCGCTGAAATTAGCACACAAGCTAACAAGATGGCTAAGAAAATCAAGCAGGGCAACATTTTTCCCAGAAACGAAAACGGCATATGCTTTATTCCAAGTTGTTACTAAATTCATATTTGTTAAAAGAAGGTCATTTTGAAAGATTCTAGAGCATGTTTGTTGGAAGTAAACCAAAATTGAAACAAAGTAGAAATTTGTCTGCCAAAAAAAGACACCCGTTGCATATCCACTCTTCTATCACACATACATAATACAAAAACAAATGTGCGTAACAGTCCTTTACGCAACTACAAAAGGAAACTCATGAATATTTACAAAGACGAGGAAAATTCTAAAAATTACACAATGCTCGTAAGGCTAGTAGCGTTGGCGAGTGTATAGATGGATATAAATCAATCAAATAATATGGAACAGGATCCGATTAACCGTTGCCATTTATGCAGAGCTTATATAAATACTAAAAGGGAATAAAGAAGCTTTAAAAAAATGTTTGATTTGAGTTCAAGTTTGTGCTTTGAGCTCAAATTAAAGTAAGATTTCACTATTTGTATGTATGTATGTAAACAAGTTACGTATACGCAGTGTAGCTCACTGTATGTTTGCTTGTACGCATTTATGTAGCTGAGTCCTTTTTGCATTGCATAAGTTAACGCAAAAGCGTGTGTATTCATACACTGAATGGGAGTTTTTCAGTGTGAGATGTGCTTATTTGGTGTACGTTTATTACTACAGGCTAGTTTATAATGAGCAACATAGCGCTGAGGTCAGCTTATTCAATCTACGTTTTGAAGTAGGTTGTCGCAGTTAAACAACAGCAATCAGTAATAATGCAGTCAAAACCCTTTGGGTTCTGAAAGTGTCTTATTCAAACTAATCATAGCAAACATTATAAAATTCTGAAGTAACTCATGCACATCACTAATTTTTCGACATATGCTAACCTAAAACTATTTATTTATTCCTACAATGGAGATGATACGCTAACGTACAATATACAGTTGCGTGCAAAATTTCAATAGTTAACGGTTTGATAATCCTATGCGAATGGCTATTTCATAATAATAATAATAATACAATGGCGCTATTATAACTCTGACGAGTTTTATGGCCGAGCTTCTCTCCCAATTCGAGGTGTGCTGCTTTTGCTTTTCCTACTAATTGGGCGGACCTACAGTTTTGTGCCGGCTCCGAACGGCGAATGCATTTTTTGTGAGAATCTTTTTCATGGAAGAAATACACTCGGAGGGTATGCCGCCCACAGCCGAGAGGTGACCGCTGCTCTTAAAAACCCAATAATTGGATTTTTACTAATTAGAAATTTTTTTTTGGTGTTTGCTCGGACTGGGGCTTGAACACGAGATCTCTGGCATAGCAGGCGAGCACTCTCCCCACTGCACCACAGCGGACTATTTCATAGTTGACCATGCCAATGCAGATTGTTTGTTGTTTGTTTTTTTTTGGAAGCTTTCCTATCTGTGGGGGTTAGGGTGAGAAAAAAGCATGTCGTGGATGAATTTAACCAATTTCATGTCAATCAAAAGCTCGCGCGCATTGTACATAGATATGTAAATGCATATCAGTGTTACAAATCTACAAATTTATTTAATTTGTGTATGAAAGTGGCAACGAGTAGGATAACAATGACGTACATGTGTATACAAACAAACATGTCAAGCTTTGGCGTCCCTTTTACCAAAAAAAAATCGATTGATATCATATACATACATATGTGTCCGCAACTTAAAGTAGCCTAACTCGAGATAGTGCGAAATTAAGTTATTGTTATAGTGTTAATCTTTGGAGGAAAATCCATCGATCTGTCTTATCCCCATTTAAACCGGAGTAATAGTTAAAAAGTTATTAAGATATACAAATTATCCTAACTCAAATAGAAACATTTTGCATCAGTTAAAGTAACTTATCTTCACTTAAGTCTAGTATTGTATGAAAATCATTTTATTAAAACATTCTAATGCTATAGACACACATCGTAGTATAGTAATAATATTACGATCTATACCACATATATGTCAACCTCATATTGTAGTTTAATTGAAAATTTTCATAGTGTATCCAAATCATAGCATTGATATTATGATATTCATACCACATGTGTGTCTGAGGCATAACTAGATTTATGTGGGCACATTTACATATTTGTGTTTTCTGTTTATTAAAAACACTTAACTCGAGTTAAATGGAGATAAAAACCTTGTTGGAAAGAATTCAGTTCAATAAAAAAAACTTAACTACACAGAGCCAAAAGACCACCTAAAATGCCCTGTAAATCAGAACAAAGTTTAGCGGATTTCTCTACGCTTTCTCTCCAATAAGATGCCCGTCTTATTATGACTGGATATCTCATTTTAATAAAACTAAGTAGATATACTGTAAAACTAATATGAAAACCTTTTCAATATTATTAAAAAGATAACCCGTGGATTTTAGATGAAATCATTTTCAGTAAAATTTAATGGATAACCTATAAAACTAAGATGAAAACCTCTTATATAAAATTAAGAAGATGACTCCTAGAATAAATATGGAAACCTTTTCACATAAATTTAGCAGATAACCTGTAAAATTAAGAAGAAACCCTGTTATATTATTAAGAATATTATTAAGAAGAGAATCTTGATTTTCATCGGAAAACATAATTAGTCAACTAGTATTTTCCTAGGACTTATTCAGACAAAGGGCAACATTTAATTTCATATAAGTGCAGATGGACATAATACACTCTTTATACCAAGTTCTTCACTAATCGTTTGAGAATTGTAGAAATGTGCAAAGCCGTAGTGAAATTGACGAACGGAGGAAACACATAAGAGCTCTTTTAAAAATAAAAAGTTCACCCTTTTAATTTCTTGAACATATTATTGCACACATACAAAAAAAGTGGCTGATGCAATAACTGTTATGCATATTTCTAGTATGTACGAGTATATCCATACATGTACGTACGTTAAGACGTTTATAGCAAAATTTTAATTAATAAGGGCTCTTTTAAAAAGAAAAAGTTCTCCTTTTTAATAAATTCAAAAAGGTTCTAGTAAAAATTAGAGGATGTCCTTATTGATTTGCTTTATAAAAATTTTCTCATAAAAACAAGCAGATTTCTTCTAACAATTTAATTTTTTTGACAAAATGACATAAAAAATTAATAAATAAGAAGTTATCTCCTCGTTTTCAGACGGTATCCTTTTCAATAAATTTAAGAAGAAATTCAAGCTAAAATCTAGAAGATTTTCTGGCAAAAATTTCTTCAATTTTGTCTCCTCTTGGCCAAATAGCTTTTTTAGATGGCAGTCTCTTTGATTATAGGTGAACTTTTTGGCTCTGTGTAGAGTTAGTTCAGCTTTTCGTAAAAATTGTATTGAATAAAAGCACTTACGTTGTAAAAGTTAATTTTACTTAAGATTTCTCTTTCACAACCATTCCTTCTCTAACACTAAAAATCCATTCTTTTCATTTTTAAAATTCCGAATTGGTCCAATAGTTTAAGTTTTAACAAAAAATCGATTTTTCTCTGTTCACCATATTGAGTTAAGCTACTTTAATTTAACGGTACAGATATGTTAAATGCAGCTATAATATTTGTAGCATTTAACAAATTGAACATGTGTTACATTTTACGTCAATTCTTATACCAATTAATTGAATAACGCAGGTGCTGATGTGATTGAATAAATAATTAGACTAGCTTAAGTGCATTAAAGGTTCATTGAACAACAAATGAAAAAATAATTGCAACACAAGGTCAAGCACGCACCAAACAAATTGAAATAGAAAATAAATGAGTAAAGTGCTTTTCCTAGTTAAGAATAACATTTTACACAAATGAAAAGTTTTTTTCGGTTTTCGCCAATCAATTAATTACAAATTAAAAGTGCTAAAATTTGATTGGCGACTCTGCTGCAATTTCATAGTAGATTAAAATACAGCCGCAGGACTTTCTCAGGACTCAATTCAATGAAATCCCTTGAAACCCTTTAGCGAAATCACTGCTCATCAAAAAGGTTAAAATTTTGTTATGTATGTACATCCATCTAGTAAATCTCACTATCATTAATTTTAACTTGACTGACTGACGTTTTTTGTTTCCTTTTTTTTTTTTTTTGCTTTTTGTTTACACAACCTTTCACTCTAACTTCTTGTTCCATCTAAATCAAATATGACCTTCATATACATATGTATATATTTTGTGTATGACCCCTGTGTGGAAAATCTCTAGTTCATAACTGGTGCGCAGCTAGTGCATTTTTCGACACTACTAGTGCGAGCTCAATCTCTTTCGCATGTTAGCAACTGGCGAATTTAACATGGCGCTGTCATTGGCGGCGTCAAATATCCACCGCTGCATTACCTATTCGATAGTTCCTGCACTAGCTAAAAATTCCTACAAATTCTACAGTTTTACATATGCAACTTAGCGCGATGGCAGAGTGGTTAGCGCGTGAGACTTGCAATCTGGCGAGCGCGGCTTCGAATCATGACACTGCCGGATGATAATTTTGGTTTTTTTTATTTTTTATTTTTTTATTTAATAAAAATTTAAAACAATATTTAAAAAGGAATAAAATAAAATAAAAAAAAAAACATCAATTTAAGGCCATAGATTTCAATTAATTTATAATATGTTAATAGAGCTTTTTGGCGGGCGAAAGAAAAGCAAACGAAAAGTTTCTTTTATTCTCCTACGCGTTTCGGCGCTGTAATCGCCTTCCTCAGGGAGTCTAATTTATTTGAAAATATAAAAAAAACTTTTCGTTTGCTTTTCTTTCGACCGGCTAAAAAGCTCTATTAACATATTATAAAAAAAAATAAACCTGAGGGACCAGAAAAGCATAATTAGGGGAACATTTTATTTCATTAAATGAGAAATCATTAAGTGAAGATGCAAACTGTAAATATTATTTATACATATATTTAATATGCTTCAATAACAACCTGAGAATTGCAGAAATATGCAAAGCCGATGGCAAATCAACTGGCGCCTATTTGACACCTTTTCGCTAGTTCTGAACCAGAAATTGTGTTCACTAGTTATTGATTTCCCTGCAGGGACGGCTTTGGCTTTTATATGTATGCGCATTTGTGTTTTGTTTGTGTGCACAGGACAACAACTCAGCAAGCAAGCGAATGAGCAATCAAGCCTAACGAAGTTAAAGTAAAGTGATTTTGAGAATGGCAGTAATTCCCTCTGGCGTCTATGGAATAACACACAGACAAAAGGACATAGATAAATATTTTGTTGTGATATAGAAAAATATATGTACCCACTAGTTAGCTCCATTTGTAAGGTGATGCGAGTTTTATTCATGCCAGGATACTTGCTTTTGTTAGATATACCGCAGATGCTCCTAAAGTATGTTGAACGGCACGTACAAATTGAGCACATATCATTTCTTCACTCACTAAGGTAGGAGTTAAGAAGAGTAAACCGAAACAGAAAAATTTACACCAATGAAGTACTAACAAAGTTAGCTGGTAGGCAGCTATATATTTAGCACTACAATACTGCTACCATTCATGCTGAATACCTAATAAAAGTATTCAAGTAACGACCATATGAAAAGAGCATGCGGTTTGGAATGAAAGTTCGAGGCTTTCGCTTCATTGCTTTTTTTTACTATACAAAGTCATGCATGCGAAGGCGGCCATTGCCGTGCGATAGTCATGGGACATAGTCATGAAAGTTGTTATATTCCCTAAAGGATTTCCAATTAGGAAAGTATTGATGATTGTAGTATCTTTGGGCCTACTGGGTATGTATGTATGTACTAGGGATTCCAATTTTTCCCATTTTTGCGATCCCGGGATTTTCGGTATTTTTTTTATAATCCCGGGATCCCGGGATTGGTCCCGGGATTTTGCCATTAATTATTTTCCGACATTTTGGGTTGAAAAAAGTGAATATATTTTTCGTGGAACGCTACAACTTTAAAATGCAAAGAAAGTAATTGATTTTTATTGCTATTTTTTATTTAAAACAAAAATTATTTAATTAAAAAAAATAAATAAATTCATGCGTATTATTTAAAATACTTAAGAGTTACTTTAAAAAATACAAACAACAAAGAAAATGGCATACATTTGGTGTAAGAAATATTTGCTTTACAGTTGGTACTTTTAAGATATTGACAAGAAGGCTTGCGATCATTTGATAATAATGTGTGACAAAATAAAAAATTTGAAAGTACTTTTTCGAGGTTCACATATGTTAAACGAGTAGGCCTTACCAAAACATCCGAAGACTGCATATTTAGAATTTCAATACACCCTCAAAATCTGGAGTTACGGGCCAAAAACCCCTCTTTCATAGGGTAAGTCAGTCTGTTTCGTCTATCAACATGATTTTTAAATATTATCGAAATTATTTTTTTTCCATAATTTTTTCATATTTCTCGAATAATTTGTTAACCAGTGTATATATATAATTACATATTTCGAAACAATCTCCTGTTAATACTGTTTTCAACGAGATAAAAACTATTATTAAAGATGAAAAAATTGAATCTTTGACATTGTAGTGTGAAACTCTCAAGTCTAATTAAAATTTTACCTGGTCTTTGGTAATTTTATTTCTTGATTATTGTTTGCTTTTTCTTCCAATATTTACTTTTCATGGGAGAAAATTCCGAAAACTGTTGAGAATAAAATGGCCCAAAATCAGGAAATCGAAGTTATCAAAAGAATTTTACCACAAGAATTAAAAATTTTAAAAGTACCTAACGTACGTTTCCTTACTTCACAACAAAAAAATTTAATTAAAAAAAAATCAAAAAATATTAATTCTTACTTTCACTAATGGACATTTTTAATTTTGGCAAAAATGTTGCACTTATTATGAATTTTCTTCGGGCTTTCAAATTTTTTTGCTCTATTCCAAAATTTTTTCTGGCGTTTTTGTTCTATTGACAAAATATAAAACTAGCCTGATTACGGGGAAAACATTTCTGCTCTTCTGCGTTGCATTACTTTTGTTATGCATCATATGAAAAATGCAACATTTTCACAGGGCACAGGGCACATGTTGATAATTCTGCCATGTAATAATTCAAAATTTTCGTTCAGAATAGGAAACGCTATTAGTATACAGATCTGAGATCAATAAAAATTATATAAAATACTTTTTTTGCTATAATAGGGGAATATTCTGTCTTTATTTTATCCCGAAAATCCCGGGATCAAAAATCTAGCAATCCCGGGATTTTCGGGGTGTCAAAAAGGGAGGGATCCCGGGATTGGAATCCCTAGTATGTACATAGGTAATAATAATAATACAATGACGCTAATATAACTCTGACGAGTTTTATGGCCGAGCTTCTCTCCCAATTCGAGGTGTGCTCCTTTTTGTTTTACCTACTAATTGGGTGGACCTACAGTTTTATGCCGGCTCCGAAGGGCGAATGCATTTTTTGTGAGAAGCTTTTTCATGGCAGAAATACTCTCGGAGGGTATGCCGCCCACTGCCGGGAGGTGACCGCTGCTCTTAAAAACCCCAATAATTGGATTTTTACTAATTAGAAAACATTTTTTTGGTGTTTGCTCGGACTGGGGTTTGAACCCGAGACCTCTGGCATAGCATGCGAGCACTCTACCCACTGCACCACAGCAGTAGGTATAGATATAAAAAGGTTTATAGGAAAAATTGTAGATAATATTTAAAAAAAAAAAACATTTTACATAACATTACTATTTATTGGATATTTTTTACGAGCCAAAATGTTGCTAGACAATAAGGATTTATTTATTTGTGTATTTTCCTTTGTTCTGCGCTCAAATTTAGCAAACAAACAAGAATTAGGGTCAAATTAATAGGAAAAAGGCAATCGATTGCACAAAGCTTTAGAGGCTGAGTGCGAAGAGCTCACTTCGGCTGGATGCGGATTCAAGAGCAACTGGCGAAAATCAGATTCGTGAGAGGAAGAGGTGAATGTCTTCGAAATATCTATCACCGATTTTATTTAGTGCGTTTTCCAATTTTTTAGTTCATTTGTATTTAATTTTCTTTGAACTCGGTATAAAAGTAGTTCACATGCATATATTTACGATCATACTTCTAAAGGCGCATTATTAAGTACGACTGTGGATCAATTTGTCCCCACTGAGTTGATACATAATGCATCAAGCCCAATGCGAGAATAAGATTCGGAATAAATTTTTGTTCTGAATAAATTCGCGACATTTCCAGGCAAGAGTGGTCGTCAACTAATGGCATGTAAGGCTCCGTTAGTCAAATTGCTTGGCCACCCTCAAAGCTGTCGAAGACTGAACTACTTTAATAGATGGCAGTGCATTATGTATGTAAAGAGCTATTGTTCTTGTAGCCACCAAGACACTCCCCGAAGGTGTAGGTGATGTGACAGTCCGTTGCCGGATAAATCCGATACGTTCGGGTACCAATCCCTTCTGACACTAGCCCGATTGTCGTGCGAACGATTTTTTTTCCATAATCAACCTTCTAGGCCGGTGGATTTTAGTCGCCTCCTACGACAGGCATTCCTTACCACGGGTATATGGTTTGAGTGGCGAGTCCCACAGACTCCGTTTTGATACCACGACCCGTGACTAAAGAACCAGAACCAGAAGAATATAGTAAAAGTGAATATCAATTCCACTCTTGTTGAGTTTAGGTATCTAAGAAGCACCTCAGACCTAACTTCCTTGAGTTCCAAGCGGTTGTCGAAGAAAGGCTTGTCAAGGAATTTCATTCTGCATAGGCAGTGCCAAGTACATTCGCATAGCAGGTGGTCCACCGTACAGGAATATTACAGCTGCTATACGGAGTGTTATAATCCAAGCCCAATCGGGCCGCCAATAGCTCAATATCCCGTGTATACCGTGTATACCGCAGTTAAGCGAAAGCAATGTTCCTACTGTGCATCTTTAGCCTGACTGAGAAACGCATCTCAGCGTACATCTGGTTTTAGCCTCCTCAAAACAGTACCGAGATTCAGCCCTTGATCAAGCCCAGGAGCGCAAGAGCCCTTTGCGCCTCTACAATATCAAAAGCCGAGCCTTGCCTGGCCAGCTCATCAGGCATTTCGTTTCCCTTGATGTCACGGCACTCAGATCGGAGAAACGTTTTCGACTTGCTAATCCCATAATCCACTCCCTATACTGCGCGATCAGGCCTGATAAGACCTTTGCAAATCACAGAGCCTTCAGAGTCGCCTGACTATCTGAGGAAATTTCTATCCAGTTTCCCACACCGGCACTTTCTGTTGCAAGTAGAACCTTGCAGGCCTCCTGTATGGCGAAAACTTCAGATCGGAAAAGGCTCGCCGTGTCCGGTAGCCTAGTTGATATACGACTGAGTTGCGAAGATACACGCTTCCATTTCACACGCCATCTTTGACCCCTCCGTGAAAACTGAAACATCGAATATCTGAGCTTTGTTATCATCTCCCCAGTGCTTGCTGGATGGATGCACAATATGTATACATACAAATAGCGAAAAATTTCATTTTTGTAGAGGTTGAAATGGAAAAGTTAAAGCGCAAAAGGTTAATAGCTGAACAACAACGACTGTATGGGAACTAGTACATACATATGTACATATAAAACTATTTATGTATTGAATTTCAAAAAGATATTACAAAAGTTAGACTAGTTTGTATTCATGACTCAACTTGAGATTCTGATAAAATCGGTATATTTTGATGGGTTATCAGCTTTCCTCAGCGTACTTTCAAGCATCCCAGAGTACCAAACCGATCTTTATGAAACTTTTGCAGTTGACTCATGTGGTTTCTAGGCATAAAATGGACAAGCGATGACGGAAATTCGTTGCACAATACATCTATATATATAATATTGAAAAATTGGCGAGGTCACGCCTCCGAACGTGGATCTAGATGATGCCGGAATGCTTCTCAGCAATATTAATATCATACAAAAGTTGTTAATCATCAGGGTTTCCATATAGAGGTGACACAATTTCGAGGTTTAAATGCATTACCAAGAGATATGTTGACGTAAACGTGGGTCGGTGTGAACGAGGAATTTTTTTGGTTGTAACATTAGCTCAATGTCTAAAGCGATTCCCAAGATATAGACCAAACGCGGACACAGATGGTCCCGGAAAGTTTTTTTTTTTAGTAATATTGATATAAAATTAAAGTGAATGACCAGGAATTAACTTAAGAGTTTATCCACTTTCGTCGTCTAAAGCGTTTCTTAAGAGATATATATCTCTTCCATATGGTCAAAACGTAAACTCGTATGACCACGGAAGGATTTTCAGCAAATAAATGGTATTAGTGAGGGAGATGGAAGGCTAAATTTCTCGCAGCGAATCGGAAAGTTTCTCTGCTACTACATAATAATATTAGTTGCCTGTCACTTCATACAAAAAAAAAAGAAAAGAATTATCATTTACAAACACTAAAATAAGAATTTTAAACTTACGCCTGATGCCCCAATCCATCATTTTGCAGCTGCAAATTTAATTTCCCAGCAATGGCCAACATTAAAAACTAATAAATTGTACCAAACGCAGCACAGCACTTTGCCAAAGTAGTTAAAAAAGCGCACGACATTTGCATCCTTTTTGCTGCTTTCGCAATACACAATACACACAAGGAATTTTATATACAGATACAACGCTATTTTTTCGCACGATTTGAGATGAGTTGAGTATTATTTTATGCTTTTGCGAAACGAATGCAGATTTTTGCACAATCACACATTATAGTAAATAGCACTAAAATTAAATACTCGCATAACGCATAACAACAAACATTAGACAAACTAAAAACAAGTTAAATTCACTATTCAAAGCCGCAAGAAATATATATACACGCACTATATACATATATATTTTAAATAATTTAATTAGTTTAAGTTTTAATCCACATTTTTTTCTGCTTTTAACATTTAATATATTTTTTTGTGTGTGTACGAAGAAACACAGCGTTAAATGAAAAGTGGCGATGTGCTAATGTGCACCGTTTCGTTGTGACTATTGCAGGATGTTTTTCGTTGATGAAAATCAAGAGCAAAATTACCCGGTTTACATGCAAACAAACAAGCATATGATTTGCATTAGTGTATATACTACAATATCCCAGCAGGGTTTTTCCATATTTTGGTAATGGCTTGAACTTGTAATCAATGAAATGACGCATTACAAATAGCTAAGAAACACTCCTTCGCTTACTTTGCTCATTACTTGTAATGCGACAGTTTTAAAATTATTATTTTTTCGCTTACTGGTAATGCAGAAAATAATCGAAAAGGTTTGGGGTACTGCCGTTATTTCTTTGCAAACGCTTTGCTTTGATTTTAATTTCTCTAAATAGCAGTTTTGTAAAGCAATTTACTCTCATTCTCGTTTATTTAGCCAGTTTTCATTATAAAATTGTCGAGGTTAGTCGCGTTATTCCATCGTTGAAAATTTTTTAAATAAGAAAATAGCTGTGCAAATACATAGTGTAATAATTATTATTCAAATAGTGTGTTATTTTTTTTAACATTTTTCAAAGAATGTTTTGATTCTTTATTCATTCTGTTTGCTATTTGTTTTCGGCATAAATTGCTCACTCATAGTTTTAAAATTATTTTATCGGTATTGCATAAAATAAGCGAAAAGATTTGGAACACTGCCGATATATTTTGCAAAGCCTACATTGATTTAAATTTTTGTAAATAGCAATTTTGTAAAGCAATTTACCCTCATTCTCGTTTATTTTTCCAGCTTTAATGCATTATAGATTACTATACTGAATTGTGTGATATATGCAATTACTTACACCAGTGAAAGAACTTATTACTTGTAACAGCTTACTTTTCCCAATATTAGTAGCGACTTTATAATGCATTACTGTCTACCATATTGTAAGACAATACCGCCAATGACATGCCTATGTTAAAGTAATGCAATCCGTATTCGAAAGTGTAAGCGATGAATCAAGATTTCTCGATGATTTTACCCATTACATGTAAGAGAAAGCCCTGCTGGGATGTTTACACACTCCACCACCACTTTGGAGCAAAGCGGCGCCCACGACACGAAACTAAAACGACGACGATTGCACAACAAACCATAGTAACGACAACAAGGACGATGAGGACGACATAAGTAAATGCTTGCTTGTAGCATAACAATGGAAAACATACGATATCTCTGTACATACACACATCCATAAATATGTAGTATATAGTGGAAGCGAGGCAATAACAATAAGGACACTTGCAGGTTATTTTATCCTTATAGTAGAACTCAAATAAAAAAAAAGTATATGAAACACACCAACTCTGCTTCGCTCTCCAACTGGAAACTCAACTCAAGTATTTACTATGGCACATACAATCACGTACTTACATGCGATTGCAGGAAAACAACTACAAAAAAAAAAAAAATAAAAATAAAGCGTGCACACGTAAATTCGAGCCTTAACAGAGACTCACGAAAATAATACAGCAAATTCAGGTTAAAATGACAAGTGTACAAGTCACAAATACACACAATACAATACAATAAGGTACACACGCGTTAATCTAATAAAAATAGCGTGCCTATGAGGCAAGCATGGCCAAGAAATGGCTCTATTGGCTCGCTATGATCCACAACAATAGCCGTATTCGATTGGGCAAGAGTTAGAGACTTGCGAAAAAAACAACCACTGGTATAAAAACAAGTGAAAATTAAATGACCGTTCGTTAAAGTAAAGGAATTGGAAAAAAGTTGTGTTTATTTGATGAAATTTCTTCAACTTTTTATCGATAGATGTCTCCCCTATCTTCGAACACCGTTCGTTAAAGTACGGACAAAGAACGTATGTTGTACAATATATGTTCTTTAGTACGGAATTCGAAAACATTTTCTAATGAACGGTATTGCGTTGAATTCGAAGATAGGGGAGACATCTATTGACAAAAATTTGAAACCATTTCACTTATACACAATAGAAAAAATTGGCATAATCAGTAAAGATCAGTTTAATGAGTAGCTGGCATACTCTCTAAAGGTCTCTTAAAGTCTCTAACATTTTGTATGGAAACTGTCAGCCAAGAGAGCAGAATCGAGTATAAGCGAGCAGAGAAGTGCCCAATAAAACACTCCTAATATCACTAATTTGTGTATTGTATTACTGAAACTGCGTTGCTTTGTTGTATTATATTTCAATATGAAAGCATTTTTGTGCTAAAAATATATTTGTCATGTGCGGAACGATTCTGTTGTAAAGCTTACTAGTAAACCCTGTCAGGCTATGCTGTGGCTCTCAATTACATTGTATAACAATTTGAGGGTCAAAAGACCACTATTCATATAGTAAAACCTCAAAACTGTTATGCCACATTTGACAATTTTTTTTATTGCAATTTTAAGCTTGAAAAATTTCGAGTTCGACTCGTTTCTATCTGCCAATCTAATACAAAATATTTTATTACTTGACTAAGAGTCTTACACTTAAAAATTACAGATTTTGTCCGAGGAGATCCATGGTGAAATTTTATGTCGAACCATTTTCTAGAATATTTGAAGCCTCTAGCGACCTACAAAATGCCATTTTTCGGACTCCTCTTTCTCTTTCCAGTTTCCTGTCGCTTTCGCTTTCCCTCCCCGTTTTACTTCTGCATCCTTCTTCCCTTTATTCTTTTCGTTTCCTTTTTCTTCGTCATTTCCGTCCCTTTCATTTTCCATTTCCCTCCTTTCAGGCCCTTTCTTTTAGTGAAAAAAATTAAATTAAATTTTTAAATAGGCGGCAATCCTTTTTTAAATTAAAATTTATTGTCCACATATAATATGTGGCAATCCCTTTCATATGACGGTTCAAAAAAAAAATAGTTCTAGCCTCACTTAATAAATGATTGTAATCAGCTGATGAATTTTGTTCTGGAGCTGAATAGTTTTAGATCTCGTCACCTAACAAACCCCCTCCTGTACGACTCGGCAAAAAAAAAAAAAAAAACATATCCGTTCGGCATGCGGATTGGCGCCCCTCGTGTCGGTCGGTCGGGATATGGAGGGTAAACCATTGGGTATTATTATTATTATTATTATTATTATTATTATAAATTTAAAAACCAAACTAGCGTAAAAATTATATTTTGTACAGGTGACAACCATTTTTTTATATTATAATAAATTACTAATTTTAAGGCTACCTGAAATTTAAAAATCAAACAAATTACACCGGAAAATTAAATGTTTAAACAGGTGGCAACTATTTTCAAGAAAAATTAAATCTTCCTGCAGATCTACAGGCCCAGCCTTATTTTCGAAAATCGGTGTAACGTTGTAATTCTTATGGCTTGTACAAAAAATGTATGTATGTATGGCCGCTGTGGTGCAGTGGGTAGAGTGCTCGCCTACTATGCCAGAGGTCTCGGGTTCAAACCACGGTCCGAGCAAAACACCAAAACAATTTTTCTGATTAGTAAAAATCCAATTATTTGGTTTTTAAGAGCAGCGGTCACCTCTCGGCAGTGGGCGGCATACCCTCCGAGTGTATTTCTGCCATGAAAAAGCTTCTCACAAAAAATGCATTCGCCGTTCGGAGCCGGCATAAAACTGTAGGTCCACGAAATTAGTAGGAAAAACAAAAAAGGAGCACACCTCGAATTGGGAGAGAAGCTCGGCCATAAAACTCGTCAGAGTTATAATAGCGCCATTGTATTATTACAGCCTTATTCATAAAAACATATCAAAGGTTTATAAATAGTTTATCAATCAAATAAGCAAAAACATTATTCATAAACAATTTATAACTTTAAAATGCTCTTAAAAATCAGATAAAATGGAAACGATTTTATAACAAGCTTTACCCTTGTATAAGCTATTTATAAAACAATTACTTCAAAAAATAAAGAAAAATTTAAAATTAAAAAAAAAAAACCGAAACGCCCAGTATTGGCCAGCTGAAAATCAGCACATATGTCCTACTGAATATTCAGTAGAGATGGCCACTGTGGTGCAGTGAGTAGAATGCTCGCCTGCCATACCAGAGGTCTCGGGTTCTAACCCCGGTCCGGAAAAACACCAAAAAATTTTTGTAATTAATTAAAATCCAATTATTGGGTTTTTAGAAATAGCGGTCACCTCTCGGCAGTGGGCGGGATACCCTCCGAGTGTATTTCTGCCATGAAAAAGCATAAAACTGTAGATCCACCCAATTAGTAGGAAAGCCAAAAGTTAAGGAGCACACCATGAATTATGAGAGAAGCTCGGCCATAAAGCTCGTCAGTGTTATAAACGTGCCAGTGCAAAATTATAGCCGCTTTCGATTCACAATTTCTCTGCTCGCTATAAATTTCTATCTGCCAAATTTATAGCGAGCAGAGAAATTGTGAATCAAAAGGGGCAATTATTTGATTATTCAGTAGAGATGTAGTTCCAAAATCTGAACCTAAAAACTGCCGAAAGAGAAGGGAGTTTCTGTATGAAAAAAGGCCTGAAGGCACAGGGAGAAATTCCATAGGAAAAAGCTAGTACATTGAGCTTTCAGGGGAAAATTCAATAGCACTGATGCCTTCACTGCGTATTCAGTTAATTTTTCAGGCAATGGCTTTTGAATCCAGTTTCAAGGTATTTTTCATACTGAATATTCTACTGAATATGCAACTCCTTACCTAGAATACTGCTTAGATCTTGCAATAAACATGACTCGGGGCACCTTTCGCAATGAAAAAAGGTATCATGTAAGGACTGTCGCATTCTTGTTGTTTTATCAAGGGCAGCGTAAAAAAATAGTTAATTTAGTAATATCTCAATGGATAAACGAGGTTTAGGGACTTCAGCGATATTCCAGGTGCTAGTGGCTTTGCGATGTTGGGGTCGAAAAGAAGTGAGATATGTGTGTTAAAATTAATTTGAACTGCTAACTATCTATGTATGTTTGCATGTATTCTATAATTCCAAGAGTTTCAAGATGACGCAGGTGATCTCCACGGGCTAAGTCAGACTACTGTATGCCGTATTTGTATTTTCGGCCGTCAAATTATATTATCTACTTGTACTTGTCTTTCACTAATAAACGCACTACCAATAGGTTATATAGTGTACACTGCTCGCGAATCTTCGAGGAATTGCGTAAACACACTCCAAGTAGGCCAGATTATTTTCTCTACTTGTAGCGTGGCGCGAACTTAGTGTACACTATTTGACCAAACAGAACAAATACAAATGGTATTTGTACTCCAAATGAAGAATAGAGAATAGAGGATTTATTCGTAGCGACATTTGAATTGTGCTGTGAGTATTGTACAATGCAAAGAGTATTTGCAAATATAGAAGAGGCAAATCGTACTTCGCAGAGGTTTAAATTATATGAGGGTAGCGGTGGCACTTGCTAAGCAAGTCCAGTTGTCTCCTCTACTCGCCTTTTCTTCTGCATTTCCCTTTTATTTTCCGCATTTGTTTTTGTTTTTCGAATTTCAATACATTTATTTACATAATTGTTTATTTTAAAATTGTAATTTTTGTCAGGTTGACATTTTTTGTAACCAACATTGCCACATTTATTTTGATTATGGACAGCAAAAAACTTATAAATCAATGATAGTAATAAAACCTTTATAAATCGTTTATGAATAATGTGCATTATAACGGCTTTATAAAGTTAAAAAGAGTTTTTACTATTGAGCCTTTATAATGTATTATAGGATTTTTTTATGAATAAGGCTGTATGGCTCCGTTAGTCAAATTGCTTGGCCACCCTTGCTTATGAGTTTATAAGTATGTACATACATCACCCCAAAGAAGAGGTTTTTTTTGTTCACTAAATGCGTCAGGTGTAATATTTACCAACGTTTGTTTTTTTTTCTTGTCTTGGCGGTATGTTGTAATTTGTAAACGATTTTTGTTTGCTTTTGTACATCATGCATACATATAGTAAGCGTTATTGCTTATAATGAAAAGGAGGCTAGCAAGCCACAAGGCATGCCACAAATATCTACTAATATAAAATATATATTTACTTTACTTAATTGCATGTTGAGCGCTAAATATCACGCTGTATTTATGTCTAATTACATTCTAAGTAGTGCCCACACCTGCACTTATTAAGAATATCATATCCATGCACATTCATTAGATAAGCTTATCGTTATAAGTGTGAGTTCGTACGATTTGGTGCCATAGATTTAAGTCAATCAGAACGCCTGCAGTTTCAACAAAAACTAATGAGTCGATAATAGATAACAAGTCGTAAAATTAATTAAAAGAAAAAACAAATGCCGATAACAAACAAATAATGTTTGATTTAACCCAATTTTATTGCCGATTTCCAATAAGCAGCTGTAGATATGTCCATACGTATAAAGACATAAACAAATATCTATACATAACACCTGTGGCTATCAAAATTTTTGGGTCATAATTGCTTAAGTACTTTTTATCGCGGCATGTCATGTAGTGATGAGCGATATATCGCAAACGGTGATTTTTTCACTGTGAATAAAAAATCACAAATCGCAATTGCGATCCTTTTTCAAAATAGCAGTTCACTACTTATTGGCACTGCTATCGATGTAGCAAGTAAGCAGTTCACCTATGTGAATCGCAATCGCAAAAGCATTATAAATTTCTTTTTGTTTACACTTTTGAGCAGACCACATACGTACATATATAGAAATATAAAAAAAAAAAAAAAATTATTGAATTTACAATTTGTCTTTGAAAAATATTTACAAACAGCGATATTACTGCGGAATACGTTGTTATTGCTATCATTTTGTTAACATAAAATAAAGACAGGTTATATCGCTCAGAAAACGCAAAATTAATCTCTACCGGTAACTGATGATTTTATACCAGTCCATGCAATCGCAATAGCAGTTTAAAATCACAGTGATTTAAAAATAGCAATCACCAAAATCACAGATATCGAAAAATCGCAGTTTCGCTCATCTCTAATGTCATGCATATTTACTCAACGAATAGTACATTTATTGCATTTTAAAATCAATAAAACGACACAGCCAAAGTTTGACTGCGTCTCTTTCACTAGCGCTTTAGTAGTTACTTTATTATTGCCAATTGGAAAAGTTTTGGTTTTCAAGCGCATGCATATCGTACACATTTAAATTTCGTATGTGTTTTTTTACGTTTTATGAGCATTTAATAGGCCAACAGGCGCCAGACCTGTGTCTTATGGCGTTTTCTTTTCTACAAAAAAATGTTGCCCTCCTATATCCTAATTATCGAATTACGTAACGTGACTTTCTATAAAATGGCTTATTTTGTAGATAATGTTGCTCTCTTACTTAGTTAGAAGTAAATGTTCGGTGAAATTACCAGACAGACATACAAAATGGCTAAGAAAGCCAAACAGGGCAACATTATTTCGAGAAAAGAAAACGCCATAATTGAATTCAATATTTCTGAGTGAAATTCACCACAAAAAAAAAAAAAACAAAATATTTAAAAGCAAAGATGCGCTGTATTAATTTTGCGCGCTCTCTTCCTTTACTCTTTCTCTCACTTACACTTCATCAGTCGCATGGATGCTGCGCAATAAATAATCAAAATAAAAAAACTTTAATTTAGCGTGTGTTGTTTTTCTAATTTTTTTTTTACATTTTACAATAACAAAATTCATTAGCCGCAAGAGTGAGTTGAGTTTGTATGTTTTATTAGTGAGAGAATATTTACAACTTCCAGCGGGTCATGCGCAGTTTTTGAGAGAGGGAGAAAAAGAAAGAGATAGAGAGAGATATACATACATACTTATATACAGACCTGTTATTTAATGATTAAAAATTTTAATGATTATTAATTAAAGCATGTTTTGTTGTTGTAACTATTTAATGATTAATTACGATTATTTTCACCTTTTTAATGATTAAAAGTTAATTAAATTATATTAAAAAAATAATTAATCGATTAATTATTTTTAATTGCACAATTGTTTAGATTATTTTCAATTATTTTTAATTGCATGATTAACGCAATTACTTGATTATTTTCAATTATTTTTGATTTTTTTTAATTGCATGATTAATACAATTATATGATTATTTCAAATTATCTATGATTTTTTTAATTGCATGATTAATTAATTAATCGATTAATTATTTTTAATTTTTTGTTTCTTTTCAAATTTGTTTGTGAACAAAACATACATACATATATTCATACATACATATGCACGTGCATACATACATGTGCTGAGAGTATGCTGTGCGTTTAAACCCGTATCGGATGAGGCCGCACTAGTAATTGCCAGTCTATAGTATAGCTGGGGAATAATGATTAGTAATCCTAATGACTACTAATCGGATTAGAAACTTTTTTTTTTAATCCTAATTGATTAATTAGGATTAGATGGCTATTCTAATCGACTACTTTTTGATTAGATTAGAACTAATCAAAAATCTAATCACGATTAGTGACGATTGGCATATCTAATCAAAACTAATCAAAAATAAAATCGATTAGATTTCTCGACTAGTTTTGATTAGATCTGATTAGATCAACTATTTTGAAATATTTGCAATCGTGAAGTTATTACAGTACAAAGAGAAATTGAATAAGCTTTCCGATGAGCTGAATCTTTCTCCTTTTACATCAAGTGATTTTCAATATTTGGAGTCGTACAAGCTGCTAATGGAGCCTATTGCCCAAACTTTGGACTTTCTCCAAGGTGAAGCCAATGTGAAATATGGTTGTATTAATACTGCGTTATTTTCTTTAAGTAATAAACTGCTAAAATTATCCAGAAAAGCCGAAGTTTTGAGCAATGTTAGCTCAACAGCAGTACAATTAGAACATCAATTGAGAGAACGGTTTAAACCATATTTTACATTGGCTCCTGAGGGCTTTTTAAGAGCAGCGGTCACCTCTCGGCAGTGGGCGGCATACCCTCCGAGTGTATTTCTGCCATGAAAAAGTTTCTCACAAAAAATTCATTCGCCGTTCGGAGCCGGCATAAAACTGTAGGTCCACCCAATTAGTAAGAAAAACAAAAAGTAGCACACCTCGAATTGGGAGAGAAGCTCGGCCATAAAACTAGTCAGAGTTATAATAGCGCCATTGTATTATATATTATACTTTATGAATTAAATGACAAAAAAAAAATATTTCAAAACAGTTGATCTAATCAAATTTAATCAAAACTAATCGAGAAATCCAATTGATTTTTATTTTTATTAGTTTTGATTAGTTTTGATTAGATTTGCTAATCGTCGCTAATCGCTATTAGATTTTTGATTAGCTCTAATCTAATCAATTAGTAATCAAAATATAAAGAATCAAAAAAAATCTAATGATTAGATTACTTAATTTTTCTAATCGTAATGATTTCTAATTCTAATCGAAGTTCCCCAGCTATGGTCTATACTGCTGACGCAGTTCCTATCTCTACACGGTTGTTTCAAGGCCCATCTCTTTCGCTTTAAGCACGAGTCGAACCTAACGTGCGATCACTGCGGGAGGCAAGCAATAGACGATGCATACCACGTATTCTTTGAGTGTGCAAGATTTTACGAATCTAGAAACAAGTTCCGTAGAATATATGGAGGAGACTATACACCTGAGTCGTTCGTGAAGCATATGCTAGAAAGCAAGCCAAAATGGACTGCAGCGAGTGATGTAATAGCACACACCATGAAAACACTATGAAGCCTAGAGAGAATACAGCGAGGCAGTGGCGACTAAATTAGCACTAATTGTATCCCTCTAATCATAGGCACCTCAAGTGGAACGGATACGTAAGTACAGGAGCTCGGCTTCCTGTATCCGTCATTGCGCGTGTTACGGAGCTTTGGCCTCCGCAGACCACGTAACAGTGACCACTTTTGTAAAAAATAAATGGGTGAAGCCTTTTAAAGCAGACTGAGGGCAATAACGCGACCATTACGGACTTTCGAGCCTGGTGCTCAACCCACCACCCGACGGTAGCCTGACGGCAGTACCGGGGCGTTCGGTACGATGACAGTAGAACGTTTAGTGCGGTTAGAGTCCCGCACTGAAAGGGTAAAGGCTTTCGATGCTTCCTCGTTAAAAAAAAAAAATTCATATATATGTATACACATACATACATGTGCACATGCATACATACATACACACATTCATGCACACATACAAACACACATACATGTATATATGTACATACCTACACATACCTATTTTCAAAAATAATTTAAAATAATCATATTAAAGAAAATAATCGCACAATTGAAAATAATCGAGCAATTAAAAATAATCATACAATTAAAAAAATTTTGGCAATTAAAAATAATCAAACAATTAAAAATAATTGGGCAATTAAAAATAATCATGCGATTAAAAAAAATTATGTGATTATATGATTTTTTCCGATTATTTTTTTAATGGTTAGTAATCATGATTTTTTTACAATTTTTTTAATTTAATCGATTATTAATTGTCCGCTTAATGTAAGACAATTAAAATAATCATTAAAATTAAACAATCCAAAAAAATTAATCATTATTAATTTTAATCGGAATTTAACAGGTCTGCTTATATAGAGTGAGTGTCGTTGTGTGCTCTCTCAAATCAGCTGGTACACAGAAAAAAAAATTAAATTGGAAATTGCAAAGCTGTTCAAGAAAAAATGTATACTTAAAAAATTTTGAAAAATAATCTAGATTTGAAAAGAAAAAGAGAGAGATAGAGAGAGACATACATACATACATACATATATAGAGCGAGTGTCGCTGTATGCTCTCGAAATCAGCTGGTACACAGAAAAAAAATTAAATTGGAAATTGCAAAGCTGCTCAAGAAAAAATGTATACTTAAAAAATTTTGAAAAATAATCTCTTTAGATTTGAAAAGTGAAGCTTAAAAGAAAATTCAACATGCTGCCTACAACAGAGTGGCTCATTGTTTTACAACTACTTATTATTTTCCAAACTGAAAAGACAGGATCTTTTTGGTCAAAAAATCACGTTCGTTGTTGTTGTTGTAGCAGCAATAAGCCCTGTTCAGACGGCCTGCTCACAAATTGACATCAGGATCAGTTAGTGGTAGGCACAGGAATGCTGTAGCTTCCTTAAGGCTAGTCCATAAGCACAGTGGTTCCAAGTGAGTGGGTTTTGAAGGGCATGTGAAGAGATGTCGTGTGTCATGCAGCGTCTCTCCACATGCTGGATATTCATTTGGAATATTGGGATCTAAACTGGGGTCATGTAGGAGTTGAGTCTGCTGCAGTAACCTGATCTTAGTTGTGCTAGGGTTACTCGCGTTCCTCTGGGCAACTGCTAACTCTTATTCTGCAAACTTTGGGCGGACGGACGGACGAACGAAGATGTAGTTGGAAACAGTGTCTTTGTGTATGTATAATGTTTAAGGCCTGCCTATATGCTGCTGGATCCAATGGCTGCTTAATATACATATTTCTTGACCTCCTTGGAGAGGTCCAGCAGGTGATTCCTAACGTGTCGTGGGGAGGCTCTATGTAGTTAAGTGCGGCTATAGTGGGATGAGGTTGTGATTTGGGTAGCCTCGGCGGTGACATCCCAGAAGGAATTGCTTATATATGTAACATGGTGTTATGTTCCTTAACTGGGAGCATCTAAGTCTCTAGATGTAGCTGATTTTCCGACGACATCAGAAGGCAGCCTGTTGCGGACCTTAAAGCATAGCTGTCCAAATGCGACTCATATGAGCAATGAGAGTAAGCACTTGTGTACATATACACACCGATTGTCACTACTACAGACAAATAAAGAGCGTAAAACGAGCTCTTACGATGGGACTAGGCGATCGTCGATTAGCAAAAATAATTAAGTTGCCTTCGACTGGCGTGAAAGCAATAGAGTTGGGAAACTATCGATAGTAGCACCATCGATAGTTTTTGATAGTTTAAAAAAAACTATTGATAGTTTTCGATAGTCTTAAAAAAATGAACTATCGATAGTACTATCGATAGTACTATCGTATTTAAATGATTCCTGGAAAAAATTTTTTAACCGCCAACAAATTCATATTTTATAGATATTACACGTATGTATGTACACACAAGACCACGGATGCCACTGTTGGTTGTTTCCAACCAAACTTGGTAGTTTTTTTTTTTTCTGATTTTGAGTTTTTTCAATAAATTTTGGTTTTTTGCAATAAATATGTGAAATTCAAATTTTATTTTGGTTATTTTTTTTTACAAGTACCAACCATTCACAAGGCATTCGTACGCCTATGCCCAAAATATTGGAAACGCGACATTTTGACTATGTAGTTTTAGCCAAGGACTCAAAACTTACCAATAGCTGATATTCTCAATTCAGAACTTGAAATAGTAATGTAGATGGAGATGGAGATTTAAAAGTTGTAAAACTATCGATAGTATACATTACCATCGATAGTTTTCGATAGTTTTGAAAAAACCATCGATGGTCTTCGATAGTTTAAAAAAAAAAAACTATCGATACTATCGATAGTGCCATCGATAGTTTCCCAACTCTAGAAAGCAATTGGTCGCTAGCTGATCTTCGCTTGAAATTCTTTTGTTCTAATTACAGATGCCAAACAACAAACAAAAGTACGAAGATTTTGCATATAACGTATGTACACATATGTATATATGTGTGTTGTTTCATAATTTCGCAAAGCGTGCGCACGTGACCCTGCTCGCTCAACATCTGCAAGCAGACTGATTATTTTTAGTAATTTTTCATTTTGGCATACGGTAGGCGCACCAACACACACTAATTTTTCGGTCGTTGCTTGATTGTGGTAGTGAATCGCATTTGGACATCCCTGCCTTAAAGCAGCATTTTGACTCGCTTGCAGCTATCTCCTTTGCGTCCTGCAAGTCCCGGACGACCACACTGTTGATGCATAAGTCTATGACCGGCCGGCCGATAGCTTTGTAGGAGGTGACAATCAAGGTTTCCTTGTCTTTTCACCAAGTGTTGCCGGCTAGCGATTTGAGGATTTTATGACGACTTTGGACCTTGTTCGCAATCGCGTTCGAATGTGCGGAGAAGGAGGTAAGTCTATCGAAGATAACAGCCAAGATTTTGGGGTTGTTTACGGCAGGGATGGGTATATTCCCTATCCGTAAGCCTAACTCCGCTGAGCCCGCTGTGGTACAGTGGGTAGAGTGAGCAGGTGATACCAGAGGTCTCCGTTTCAAACCCCAGTCCGGACAAACACCAAAAAATTTTTCTAATTAATTAAAATCCAGTTATCACAAAAAACGCATTCAACTGTAGGTCCACCCAATTAGTAGGAAAAACCAAAGTTAAGGAGCACACCTCGAATTGGGAGAGAAAAGCTCGGCCATAAAACTCGTCAGTGTTATAATAGCGCCAGTGTATTATTATTATGTCTAACTCTAGTTCTACCTCCGTTGTCCATATTGTAAATATGTTCGCGGAGGACTTGGAAATCTAACTGTAATTGGTAGAGCAATTTGTGCATATTTATCTTATTTTTAACAATGACTTATTAGTATATTAGAAACAAATTTATTTTTAAAGAACCAACATAAATACTTAGCTTTTTAAAACACTTTTTCTTCGTTATACGCTTAATCATTAGTTTTTAAACATTTATTTTAAACTTTTTTTAAATTATTTTTCAAAAAGCAATAATTTTTTCATCATCTTATACACACGTATAAATTTTTATTTATTTTAAAAAAACAACTAATAAACATTAAAATTACTTTTCTCGCCTTCGTTTTTCTTCTTATTCCTCGAATTTAGTACGTGCGCGTATCACTCAAATGCGAACGCTTTACAAATTCATACACTACTGAGCAAATCATGCACAAAGTACATCTAAATGCATAAATATTTTCAATTCAATTGTTAGGTCAACCCCACCATGAAAAATATGCGGAAGCTTTTTGAACCTACACACACACAAAACGTATAAAATGAGTAATAAAAAATCTCTGGCCTCCCGAAAATATAAACAAGAAATGCATTTTAACCGAAAAAGCAGCAACTTTTATGGGCATTTCGTGTCGACAACACACTTCTATTCCCGCCCAACCATAATTATTGATAAAACATTGCTTAATTGTAAGAAAAATGTATGTATGTACGAGTATGTATGTATGTAAGTAATGCAGCATAAAAGAAATTATGGGCAACATGAAAAAAAGCAACAAACAAAAAAGTTTCAAGTATAAAAATACATAAACATACGAGTATACATATGTATGCATACAAATGTCTGTAGCTAGGCACTTATGTGTACCTTATTTGCATATGGCTACAGTGGTGAGAAATTAGTAAGCATTAAGTTAATATGAACACGAAATTCTGGTGAGTTCCAGAGTGAGAAAATATCTACCGATATAATCAAAATCAAGAGCTCTTCGAGGTAATCATTTGATCTAGTTTTGGTCACAATTTAACTGTACCACTGGCTGGGCAGGGTTAGCTCTTTTCTGTCCAAGCTGTCCCACATATTGATCCTAATGTCTTAGATTGAAGTCGATGCTGAGCCCCAAAGTCGTTTTTGAGGTTTGGACCAATGACCCATCCGTAGTTATTTTCAAATTATACATATTGAACAATCTTATTATCAATGTGATTTTTTCAGGACATTCTTCTATCCAATGTGACAACAAAGTAAGTAATGAAGTCTTTCTGTGAGTTTGGCATGCCGGTCTAAACAGTGTCAGACTAAAACAGGTACGTGGAACCGGCTGTCAAGCAACATAATATCATGCTGAACAAGTAGTTCCTACGGGGATGCCAGCGCAGGAGTCATCCAAATAGCCACCTGCTACAACCAGAACCCCCTGCCCCCCTGCGCGTCTGCAGCCATATATTCAAACTCTCTACAGAGGTTGAAAAATATATAAAACAACCCCTCAACCTAGCGGATTACAGTTACGCCCTAAAGGATATTTACCACCTTCGCTTCAGTCTGTCCGTCCTATGTAATATTGAGAAGCCAACAGCCCCCTCTATAGAAGTAGGGCAATTGGAGCTGTCGGGCGAAACCCGCGTCACCCTTGCGCAACTACCCAGCAAAAATCTGGTCATCGCTATTACCTGTCAGGCATGGCAGAAGGCCTTGCCATCGAACATCTGACGAGTTCATCACTTCTTTCACGCATTGCCAGTAATGCAGAGTGGAATGAGCTTCCATTACCCATTCCACGTAATGCAAAGTAGAATGGAGCGCGAAAAATGAACTGGAATAAATACCGTTATTTTCAGTGGAAATTTCCATCATGCCTTACATTCTTCGCCTTCTTTCTCTGCTTCGCCGTAAGGTATTATTTATTTGATTCGCTAGAATCCTTGCGGTATTGCGTGATTTATTCGTTCGTCGGTAATGCAGTGGGCAAGTGCTTCCCTATAATGACAAGCCCATGCTAATGTCAGACATTTTGTCAACGAATGTGGAAGCGATTGCCAGGGTTTTTCTGAATTACCCTCTTAATTCCACGGTCATCGAGTTTTTTGATGGGTAAGGTCGACTTAACTCATATAGGACAAGAATAGACACCGAGGACATCACAAATGTATGTCCGGCATGTGGAGAGACGCCGCATGGCACACAACATTTCTTCCACATTTGTCCACTCAAACACACTCACTTAACCCCTGTCCGTCTGGACTAGTGCAAAAAATGCTGCCTAATTCCTGGGCGGCCTCGCGTAAAGTGAGCCTGACGAAGATCTGTGAGCAGGACCAGGTCGGAAAAGCAGGGCTCAGTACTGCTATAACAAAAGCGACAGCAGCAACAACAACAACAACAACAACAACAACAACAATAACGAAGTCTGTGTTATCATTTTACCATTTATTAACGGCATGTGCGTTTTTTAACGCCATGCTGCACATTTACAGCACAATACTGTATCCAGCAGACACCCATAACACACACGGTGGGCAGGAGGCAAATTAATATTGCTTCAAATGCGTCGTACAATGAAATGTGATAGAACTCCTATCATAGAAGGAATTTATGAATGAAAGTGTGTATTATAATTCGATTGCCTTTAAAATACGATTTCATACAATACTTTCACACCAACAACAAAAAGCATTTTCCACAGAATGCAACTTGAATTGTGCTTAGCGAAAAAAGTACGCATTTGGCAATATTTAAGTAAATACTTAAAATACACTTATTAAGCTTTTCCTACACGAAAGTGTAGCAAGAAAGGCGTATACGCAACAAAAAACAACAACAAAAAAAGAAATAAAAAACAACAACACTTACCACGCGATGTTGGATGGTTCATCAGTATCGAAAGTGGACACTCATCATCGTCAAGTATATATTCCGTGCCATCGCTATTCACCTAAAGAAGCGAAAAAACAAACAACAAAAAACATTAAATCTTTCACAACTCTTTTTTTTCTACATAATATATATATTATATTTTTTTAAATTATTCCCCAAACCTGCACCAAACAATAGTGTAGCGGATCAGCTTTGTCCAAACCATATTTCGTTAGCATTTCACGCACAACCGCTTGCGCACAATCGCGTATCGACAGCAACAATGTTTTATATGGCACATCTTGACACAAACTCTCGCCGTAAATCTTTAACGTGCCACCGGTGTCGGGGCCGCCGTCACGTGAACGAAATTGTTGTAGCTTCTTCTCCAGCTTCTGTTGACGCCGTCGACGCATTACGGCTTCGGGATTCGAAATTGAACGTGTGAATGATGTTTCTGGCAATTCGGTGTAAAGTTTGCCCGCCACCGGCTGTTCAACACCATCGCCGCCGCCGCTGCCGCCATAGCCGCCGCCGTAGATGCCTCCATTGGCCATGGCATTGCCGCCGCTGCCGCCGTTCATGCCACCACCGCCAGCTGTCGCATCGGAATTTAATTTTGCAAGTTTCTCTTTCTTTTTTTGTTCCTTCTTTTCGCGTTTTGATAGTTTCCGTTTGAAATTCATGTCGGACTGTTCGATTGGCTGTGTTTTTGTTGTGTTTTTTTTTTAGGCGGGAAGGAAGAGAAGGAAGTAAAATTAAAGACTTGTGTGTGATAAAACGTTTAAAGTTTAAAGATAATTGTTGAGGTAATAAAAGGGAAGTGTTGCTTTGTTGACCCTTGGTTTTTTTTAGATATAAAATCAGTTTTTGTTTTGTCGTAATGGCAAAACTACTCTCCGCAGATGTTCTAAGCAGCGCAAATAGCACGATCCCCCCAAAAAAAAAAAAGATAATCTCATATGCGAATTTTCTGGTCCGTTGGTGGTTCTTGTAAAAGTAGCATGAGAATTTTGTAGTTTTCAATACTCAATACAACAAACAATCGTTTTCGAATTGTGAACCATCAAACCTAATGCTTATTTTTTTCAGTCACCGGTTCCATCAATTGCAATATTTCCACGACATCGATTTTATTACATTCACCATTTCCACCACTAATGCACACTACCACCGATTGCGATAATTCACCGGTTAAATCGATTTTGTGACATTCACCTGTTCCAACAGTTATGAGCACTTCCACTAATTGCGATAATTCACCGGTATTATCGTTACTGTTGGATTCACCGTTGGATTCATGAGCACTTCCATCAAATTCAAATATTTCCACGATTTCATCGATTTTGTTGCATTCACCGGTTCCAGCAGTTATGAGCACTTCCACCAATTGCGATAGTTCGCGGATTCATCGTTTTTGTTGCATCGGCCGGTTCCACCAATTATGAGCACCTACACCAATTGCGATAAATTACCTGTTTTATTGATTTTGTTGTTGTTTCTTGCTCTAGCGAATCAATTAGTGTTCGTATTCAGTATTCGTATTAACATTCGACATTTGGTATTCATATTCGGTTTTAAAATTTGGTATTAAAATTAGGTATTCGGTATTAATATTTGGTAATTATATTCGCTGTGGCCGCTGTGGTGCAGTGGGTAGAGTGCTCGCCTGCTATGCCAGAGGTCTCGGGTTCAAACCACGGTCCGAGCCAAACAAATTTTTCTAATTAGTAAAAATCCAATTATTGGGTTTTTTAAGAGCAGCGGTCGGCATACCCTCCGAGAGTATTTCTGCCATGAAAAAGCTTCTCACAAAAAATGCATTCGCCGTTCGGAGCCGGCATAAAACTGTAGGTCCACCCAATTAGTAGGAAAAACAAAAAGGAGCACACCTCGAATTGGGAGAGAAGCTCGGCCATAAAACTCGTCAGAGTTATAATAGCGCCATTGTATTATTATATTATTAATTATATTCGTTATTCGTAGTAATATTCGGTTTTGATTTCCGTTTTAGGTATTCGGTATTAAAATTCGGTTTTCGGTATCAATATTTGGTATTTATATTCGGTTTCCGGTATTAATATTTGGTACTTATGTCCGGTTTTCGGTATTGATATACGGATTTAATTTCCGTGTTAGGTATTCGGTATTAAAATTCGGTTTTCGGTATAAATATCTGGTATTTATATTCGGTTTCCGGTATTAATATTTGGTACTTATGTCCGGTTTTCGGTATTGATATACGGATTTAATTTCCGTTTTAGGTATTCGGTATTAATATTCGGTTTTCGGTATCAATATTTGGTATTTATATTCGGTTTCCGGTATTAATATTTGGTACTTATGTCCGGTTTTCGGTATTGATATACGGATTTAATTTCCGTGTTAGATATTCGGTATTAAAATTCGGTTTTCGGTATAAATATCTGGTATTTATATTCGGTTTCCGGTATTAATATTTGGTACTTATGTCCGGTTTTCGGTATTGATATACGGATTTAATTTCCGTTTTAGGTATTCGGTATTAATATTCGGTTTTCGGTATTGATATGCGGTATTAATATTTGGATTTAATTTCCGTTTTAGGGTTTCGGTATTAATATTCGGCTTTTGGTAGAATATTCGGTATTAATATTTGGTACTTATATTCGGTTTTCGGTATTCGGTATTAATATTCGGTTTTTGGCATTGATATTCGGATTTAATTTCCGTTTATGGTTTCGGTATTAATATTCGGTTTTTGGTATTAATATTCGGTATTCATAGACGGTATTCGTATTGACCTATACCCGAATACCTATATACTAATAATCATTGGTCTAGGCCAATTTCACTTTTGGTAGAATATTCGGTATTAATATTTGGTACTTATATTCGGTTTTCGGTATTGATATTCGGATTTAATTTCCGTTTTAGGTATTCGGTATTAATATTCGGTTTTTGGCATTGATATTCGGATTTAATTTCCGTTTATGGTTTCGTATTAATATTCGGTTTTTGGTATTAATATTCGGTATTCATAGACAGTATTCGTATTGACCTATACCCGAATACCTATATACTAATAATCATTGGTCTAGGCCAATTTCACTTAAAAAAAAATAAGTCAAAATTTGAGTTATTTTTTTACTTTTTCGGTAAAAAAAAATTACATCCTATTGAGCGATCTGCGACTAACGATCATCACATGTTGTATATAAATGTTAAAAATATTAACTATCTCCCATTGACTTTTTGAGTTGAAAATTCAAGAATAACTCTTTATTTTCCATGCCTGTTATGTCAGCACACTTAAAAAATTCTCACGCCACATTCCAGAACCCCCTCATTTTTTTAAATACACAACGCAAGACATTCGCTGTCATCCCTCACTTTCAACTCACCGTAGTTTTTTGGTCAATATTTTTTAACAAAAACCGACCCTCACGATCGTCGATATGCCAATTCAATTGCACCAACAACGGTTTCTCATCGGGATTCAAACGGCGCTCTTCGCCATTTGCGTGCACCTCATAGAGCGCATAATTTGGCACCGACAACATGCGCATATCCGGGCGGAATTTTTCGATTAAAGTATCTGCAGATAAAAAAATGAAAAAAAGGAAAAGAAAAATAGAAAAAATAATAAAAAGAGAAAACGAATATAAAAAAAAGAAAAAACAAAAAAAAAGAGGAAAAAAACAACACAAATGAAAGGCATGAAAGCAACAGGTGTTTGTTAAAAACACACAGTGAACATTTTTAATTCTAAAAAAAAACAAGAAAAGACTTTTAAAACCCCCAAAAAACATACCAATAACATCGGAAACTGTTGCATCAGAGGCAACGCGTATACACTTTGTGGCCACTTTTTGTCCAGCATCTTGAAAATAGAAACGCATAACGCCATGAAATAAGAGATTCTGTAAGAAAAAATATTAAAAACAAAGCCGGAGAAGGAAATAAGTTGCAAGCTAATAAATCATGCCTGCCATAGTTTATGTTTATATTACACCCACCTCGTCTGGCTCGGATAACGCAAACAAATCCAAGCGATTGGCATTCCATTGTTGGATGACAGAGCGTACAGCTTCGCGATCGAGCATTTTTCTATCGTGTGTCATTCTCTGCCAGCCGCTCTCTAAATGCTAAAAATGTTGCGAATAGTTGTGCTGCCGTTGCAGCATAACTTTTGCAGGGTGAAGTTGGAGTTTGGAGGTTTGTCTTCTAGAGCAGCGTCTGCTTGGATTTTACTGCAAAGACAGAGTGGAAAAAAAGATATGAAGTGTTATAAATCGTATATATGTATTTTGCAATCTATTTCATATAAAGCTTTAAAATTAATAAGGATTATTTATTAAAATATTGAAAAGCTACCAAAGTCACTGGTAACCCGTTTTTATTCTAAAGTTTCAAGCGGTTTAATCTTCAATATACTAAGAACTGTTCTCAATACCACATCAATATGATATTAATAAGGTTATTCTGTCAACTGTATTTCCAAAGACAACTATCGTTCGAAAGAAACAAAAGTTTTTTCCCTCTTGAAAAATAGTTGTCTTTGCAAATACAATTGCCAGAATATCCCTATTAATGTCGTAAAAAAGAGCTTCACTCAAAGAAAGCAATAGATTTATACATTTCACGGTACACCAAGAAGAGTCTATCCACCTCTGGACCTGTCACTCAATAGATTGGGAAATTAATAACCTAAGATTTAAAGCTCTCCTTTTTTAAAACACTTCAAAAGTAGGTGAACGTTTCCATAAAAAGCATAGACCATAGCTTGAAGCTCCTCTGCGAACAGCTCACTTCAAAGAGAGATAAAGAATGGAATGGAATTGTGGTAGACCAGTTAAACTATGTCTTTCCCCCGCACTCAGCCATATTTTCCCATTGTACTTAAGACCTTTAGAAAGGATGAGGATGTAGGGAAAAAGGTGGCATTGTGGAATCAGAATTACTCTACAAACTTCACAGATTCTCTTATAAATCTGAGCAGTTTGCCGAGTGGTAAAGAATGCGCTTCCATAATTCTCAATACATCTGAGCCGATATTGCGTATTATTAGCCTAGCGAAAGCCAGACACGTGCAGAGAGGTAAATGCTCTTTACCGTCGTCGTCCTCCTCCTCCAGACAGGAGAGGCATAATAAGCTCTCGATGATGCCTATAGTGGGCCATATGGCGTAGCCATGGATTGTGTGCGGTAATCAATCCCACAAGGGCCCGAAGCTTCCTCCCCCTCTGCTAGACCAGGAAGTTTGCTACCATCGCTGTTAGGTTTAATTTTACAGGAAGCTGTAGAGTTCCAGCGTCTTCCGTGAGTTTCACTCATGCAGCCCCTGATATACTTCACAGTGACAGCTATACTTGGTCCTATTAAGTATTGGCTGCGGTCCAGTTAGATGTTCCGTCGATACGCAATTTGTCAATTTCTCGCCCAGTTCGTTATCTTGAACACAGCAGTGTCGGCGTACCCACATAAGTTGAAGTTTATTCCATTTTGTCACGGAGCCAAGCTTCAACTTACATTCACGCACAATTTTTGTGGAGAGTTGCGCCGTTTCCAGTGCCTTCAGTGCAGACTGGCTGTCACTGCAGTTACAAATTTGGTATCCGCGCCACCTCTCACCGAGGCCTGAAGTCGGCCTGCTGGTCTCAGACCCCAAGGCTTGCTGAAGGTTCTTCTACACTGTCCGAGAGACAGGGACTCTATATTTCCAGAAAACTCACAGACTTTAGAGAACTAACAACCAGTGCATCGTTTACTTGAAATCTCTCGCTTAAAATAGGAAACATACAGATATATTTCCTCACGGAAAATGAAACAAAAATTTGTCTTACCCCAAAAAAGATTGCCTTAGAACCAAGCTTTAGCTTTATATTCGAGGAATAGATATTAATGAATATTGAAGGCGGTTATACTAAAACCTACAAAGCAGAATTAAGTAAGTATTCCCCTGCCTCAAAACTAAATTTTTTGAACTGAAAACATTTCTACGCTCACAATTTTATTTTTTTCGCATTTTCCGCTCAATGAGTATGCTTTTTTGCACCCTAATCGAACCAAATGTGCTCACATGAAACAAAAAATAATACTACAAACAAAAAAGGTTCTTCAATTTTTCTTACCTAATTTGGTTTCTTGGCACCAATTTTCTGTGTGTGTCTTACAAAATTGGGGGTGTGTTTTTTCATTGTTTTTGCTGTGCTGCAAATGAAACCATGCATGTCAAAGCAATGCCAAAACATTTCTTCAAACTGGCAACAATAACAAAATAAACAATTACATTACAGCAGCAATTGAGTTCAATCGCCTTGATGGCAGCACAAAATGCGACAAAGCGAAAAAAGCGTACTAATGTGCGGTTGCGCTGTAGTATCTACTACTACAGCTTAGCTATTTGGACTCCAGCGGCAGTGGCAGCAAGTCTTACTTCGCTGATAATTGTCATTCGTAACCGTAAATGGTTGTAAAGTTTTCTTTGTTATCTATTTTTATTTGAAAAATATACTTCAGTAGTATGCATATTTATAACCAGTAGTGCTAGGCAACGATAGCAAAAGGACAACAGCAATGGCGAGTGCTACGACGTCTGCCTAAGCAAACAGTGTTCAAATCGTTACAGTCTTCAGCGAGAAATTCCAAATTCGTTGGTTGCTGATACTCGGTATTCTTATCCTGCCCTATATCTTATAGGCATACTTTCCCCTGTCACCTCGACTAAGTGATGGCGGCCACGCCACCTTTATGACACCCGACCCCTCCTCCACTCGGCGCTGGCTCTGGCTGTGTACTGGTTCAGGTGACCAAGGGCCGGTCGGGCACACCTCAACCTCAGACATCCAAGTGGACTACAGGCTAAGGCTGATGCAGCCATGGGGACGGAGGTGTCCACCACAATGACAGCCAATATATTAACCGTAGTCTCCGTAGCTCAGGCGCCAGCAAAAGTATCCCGCACGGGCAAATGAGAACTCACTAACATAAACTCTCTCACAATTTTGCCGTAGTTTCGCCTTATATTATACCCGCAGTCTACAGGGGTTAAGCCAACACCAACACCGCTGGCTTACGCCTGGTACTGCTCCACTATCATCCGCGCTAGATGGCCTCTGCTACTACGACGGCTCGCGGCTCTGAGTTCCCTGTATCCATTGCCGCTCAACCTCGTCCGAGAATCTCCAATACCAGCCGCTATCAGCCACTCCGTCCACGTCTATAAGCCTATCCTTCTCTCTTCTATCTGCTCACCAGCTCACTCTCTCGTTAAAGCGGATTCATCGTTCGAGTTCAGAACTAATGTTCAGAACTTTTCGGAATTCCTCTCAACTCCGAAAACACAATAACAACCACATGGCAAAAAGTTCTGAACTTGAACGATGAATCCACCTTTAGGGAAGTTGTTGCCCTCTCGTAACACCTCAGGCCGCGTGTGTGTGTCTGTGTGTTCGATTTTAAAACATAAATACCGTGTTCTTATTCAGTCTGGGTTTGTGTTACCCCTACTCGACCTTGTACAGACTGAGTGTTTTCTCAGCCTTCGACAAAACCCACCTCATAGAGTGCTAAATCGTCTTCTTAAAATAAAACAAAAATCCCCGAAGCCATGAGCGAGCGAAATTCGTTGTTTGCAGATACTCGGTACTCGCTATCGAGTAGTACACTCGTTCCTTTACTTGACATATACAAAGGTGTACTCGTTGGAATTATTCGCTCGTTCACACGACGACTGCCGCGATTTAGACTTAAAATAAAGCTCTCTACTGGGTATACTTATAACGTTTGGTTACAACTAGAGCTCTAGATACCCGGGTATCGAACAGTTCGAATTGATAGTTTTTGTTTGAAGCCCGTTTGTTGTCAAATGCCCGTACAAACATTCGAGCATTCGAGCTTACAAACAAAAAAAATGTGTATTGAAAAAACAAAAATAAAAACAACTACATATGAAGAAGAAAAAAAATAATAAACAAAAGAAAAAACAAACTTCAAAATGCCCGAATTGTTCAAATGCCCGTACAAACATACGGGTAATAAACAAACAAACGACTGTTCGAGCATTTGAACAACATTTGTTCGGGCTACTCGAAAATGTTCAAAAAAAATCTGGAGCTCTAGTTACAACCCTGGTTAGATAGACTTTCTTAGATTTGCGTTTTAAATTTTATTTTTATTTTTTTTATTAATAACCACCAACGGTTACACTTAGTTGACTACAAATTGAAGACAAAAAAGAATACAGACTTAAAAGGAATAAAAAACAAAAATTTTTTTCTTTGTGCTAACTTCACTCCCTCCCTCAAAAGTTTCATTGGTGCAAGAAAACTTTTCAAACAATTTCATTTCGTACGTTCTTCTGTGACAGACAGACGGTCTACTTTAAGCATATGTGGTAGGTACGTACATGCATACATGTGTAAATTTGCAATTTTATCGCACGAATAAGATTAAGCATACAAATGTTCATTTGCAAATACATAATATTTTTTGTTGAATCGCATGTGTGTAAGTATTTAAGTATTTCCGCAATGGTCGCACCCACCTCAAGGCGTGTGTGCAAATATACATACATACATACATTTGTACAAATA
Source organism: Urophora cardui (assembly GCA_960531455.1). Taxonomy (NCBI): domain Eukaryota; kingdom Metazoa; phylum Arthropoda; class Insecta; order Diptera; family Tephritidae; genus Urophora; species Urophora cardui. Next base: position 143,879,326 of record OY482672.1, read on the forward strand.
AAGCAATTTCTGTTATGAATTTATTTAAGACCTTAAAGAAACATATCCATATGTAAGTACACATGTACTTATAAGCACTGTCAATCAACTTATATGCATGCATGCATGCATGCGCATGACATAGCACAGCACAGCATTGCAGTGTTGCTTTCTGCTGCTGAAATTACTCATGCATAATTCTAAGAGCAACAGCAACATTGGCATATTATACTTTTTGGTTTTTGGTCGTTTTTTTATTTTGATAACTACTTTTATTATTGAGCTCTCAAGACCATTTTTTTTTTTTTTTTTTTTTTTTTTTTTTTTTTTTTTTAAGGAAAAATTGATATGAAAGATTAATACTTGTTTGGTAGAAGTTATAGATCCATTTCGGAGACCACCACATCTCTTCATCAGACTTCTTTTTAACATTTTTTTATTCATTGGCGTCCGCCGAGATCGAACCTCGGATTTTCCGGTTGGAAGTCTAATGGCATCACCATTAGGCTACCGCCGCCTTGCATTTTGCTTGTATTAATTTTTCTTTTTTCATTTTTTTTCCTTTTTACAACCTACCATCCAGCAACAGTGACCTTGCCGACGTTATCGGTATTTGTCACTTGTATGTTGGTGTGGTTGTGTGTTTGTTTGGTTTGTACAAATTCTATTTAAGCACAAGCAATGCTTTGCACTAATTAGTAGAGTTTGTTTGTCGGCTGGCTCATCCGATTAAATTTTACTTTTTGGTTTTTGGTCGTTTTTTTTATTTTGATAACTACTTTTATTATTGAGCTCTCAAGACCATTTTTTTTTTTTTTTTTTTTTTTTTTTTTTTTTTTTTTTTTTTTTTTTTTTTTAAGGAAAAATTGATATGAAAGATTAATACTTGTTTGGTAGAAGTTATAGATCCATTTCGGAGACCACCACATCTCTTCATCAGACTTCTTTTTAACATTTTTTTATTCATTGGCGTCCGCCGAGATCGAACCTCGGATTTTCCGGTTGGAAGTCTAATGGCATCACCATTAGGCTACCGCCGCCTTGCATTTTGCTTGTATTAATTTTTCTTTTTTCATTTTTTTTCCTTTTTACAACCTACCATCCAGCAACAGTGACCTTGCCGACGTTATCGGTATTTGTCACTTGTATGTTGGTGTGGTTGTGTGTTTGTTTGGTTTGTACAAATTCTATTTAAGCACAAGCAATGCTTTGCACTAATTAGTAGAGTTTGTTTGTCGGCTGGCTCATCCGATTAAATTTTACTTTTTGGTTTTTGGTCGTTTTTTTTATTTTGATAACTACTTTTATTATTAAGCTCTCAAGACCATTTTTTTTTTTTTTTTTTTTTTTTTTTTTTTTTTTTTTTTTTTTTTTTTTTTTTTTTTTTTAAGGAAAAATTGATATGAAAGATTAATACTTGTTTGGTAGAAGTTATAGATCCATTTCGGAGACCACCACATCTCTTCATCAGACTTCTTTTTAACATTTTTTTATTCATTGGCGTCCGCCGAGATCGAACCTCGGATTTTCCGGTTGGAAGTCTAATGGCATCACCATTAGGCTACCGCCGCCTTGCATTTTGCTTGTATTAATTTTTCTTTTTTCATTTTTTTTCCTTTTTACAACCTACCATCCAGCAACAGTGACCTTGCCGACGTTATCGGTATTTGTCACTTGTATGTTGGTGTGGTTGTGTGTTTGTTTGGTTTGTACAAATTCTATTTAAGCACAAGCAATGCTTTGCACTAATTAGTAGAGTTTGTTTGTCGGCTGGCTCATCCGATTAAATTTTACTTTTTGGTTTTTGGTCGTTTTTTTATTTTGATAACTACTTTTATTATTGAGCTCTCAAGACCATTTTTTTTTTTTTTTTTTTTTTTTTTTTTTTTTTTTAAGGAAAAATTGATATGAAAGATTAATACTTGTTTGGTAGAAGTTATAGATCCATTTCGGAGACCACCACATCTCTTCATCAGACTTCTTTTTAACATTTTTTTATTCATTGGCGTCCGCCGAGATCGAACCTCGGATTTTCCGGTTGGAAGTCTAATGGCATCACCATTAGGCTACCGCCGCCTTGCATTTTGCTTGTATTAATTTTTCTTTTTTCATTTTTTTTCCTTTTTACAACCTACCATCCAGCAACAGTGACCTTGCCGACGTTATCGGTATTTGTCACTTGTATGTTGGTGTGGTTGTGTGTTTGTTTGGTTTGTACAAATTCTATTTAAGCACAAGCAATGCTTTGCACTAATTAGTAGAGTTTGTTTGTCGGCTGGCTCATCCGATTAAATTTTACTTTTTGGTTTTTGGTCGTTTTTTTATTTTGATAACTACTTTTATTATTGAGCTCTCAAGACCATTTTTTTTTTTTTTTTTTTTTTTTTTTTTTTTTTTTTTTTTTAAGGAAAAATTGATATGAAAGATTAATACTTGTTTGGTAGAAGTTATAGATCCATTTCGGAGACCACCACATCTCTTCATCACACTTCTTTTTAACATTTTTTTATTCATTGGCGTCCGCCGAGATCGAACCTCGGATTTTCCGGTTGGAAGTCTAATGGCATCACCATTAGGCTACCGCCGCCTTGCATTTTGCTTGTATTAATTTTTCTTTTTTCATTTTTTTTCCTTTTTACAACCTACCATCCAGCAACAGTGACCTTGCCGACGTTATCGGTATTTGTCACTTGTATGTTGGTGTGGTTGTGTGTTTGTTTGGTTTGTACAAATTCTATTTAAGCACAAGCAATGCTTTGCACTAATTAGTAGAGTTTGTTTGTCGGCTGGCTCATCCGATTAAATTTTACTTTTTGGTTTTTGGTCGTTTTTTTATTTTGATAACTACTTTTATTATTGAGCTCTCAAGACCATTTTTTTTTTTTTTTTTTTTTTTTTTTTTTTTTAAGGAAAAATTGATATGAAAGATTAATACTTGTTTGGTAGAAGTTATAGATCCATTTCGGAGACCACCACATCTCTTCATCAGACTTCTTTTTAACATTTTTTTATTCATTGGCGTCCGCCGAGATCGAACCTCGGATTTTCCGGTTGGAAGTCTAATGGCATCACCATTAGGCTACCGCCGCCTTGCATTTTGCTTGTATTAATTTTTCTTTTTTCATTTTTTTTCCTTTTTACAACCTACCATCCAGCAACAGTGACCTTGCCGACGTTATCGGTATTTGTTAATACAAGCAAAATGCAAGGCGGCGGTAGCCTAATGGTGATGCCATTAGACTTCCAACCGGAAAATCCGAGGTTCGATCTCGGCGGACGCCAATGAATAAAAAAATGTTAAAAAGAAGTCTGATGAAGAGATGTGGTGGTCTCCGAAATGGATCTATAACTTCTACCAAACAAGTATTAATCTTTCATATCAATTTTTCCTTAAAAAAAAAAAAAAAAAAAAAAAAAAAAAAAAAAAAAAAAAAAAAAATGGTCTTGAGAGCTCAATAATAAAAGTAGTTATCAAAATAAAAAAACGACCAAAAACCAAAAAGTAAAATTTAATCGGATGAGCCAGCCGACAAACAAACTCTACTAATTAGTGCAAAGCATTGCTTGTGCTTAAATAGAATTTGTACAAACCAAACAAACACAAAACCACACCAACATACAAGTGACAAATACCGATAACGTCGGCAAGGTCACTGTTGCTGGATGGTAGGTTGTAAAAAGGAAAAAAAATGAAAAAAGAAAAATTAATACAAGCAAAATGCAAGGCGGCGGTAGCCTAATGGTGATGCCATTAGACTTCCAACCGGAAAATCCGAGGTTCGATCTCGGCGGACGCCAATGAATAAAAAAATGTTAAAAAGAAGTCTGATGAAGAGATGTGGTGGTCTCCGAAATGGATCTATAACTTCTACCAAACAAGTATTAATCTTTCATATCAATTTTTCCTTAAAAAAAAAAAAAAAAAAAAAAAAAAAAAAAAAAAAAAATGGTCTTGAGAGCTCAATAATAAAAGTAGTTATCAAAATAAAAAAACGACCAAAAACCAAAAAGTAAAATTTAATCGGATGAGCCAGCCGACAAACAAACTCTACTAATTAGTGCAAAGCATTGCTTGTGCTTAAATAGAATTTGTACAAACCAAACAAACACACAACCACACCAACATACAAGTGACAAATACCGATAACGTCGGCAAGGTCACTGTTGCTGGATGGTAGGTTGTAAAAAGGAAAAAAAATGAAAAAAGAAAAATTAATACAAGCAAAATGCAAGGCGGCGGTAGCCTAATGGTGATGCCATTAGACTTCCAACCGGAAAATCCGAGGTTCGATCTCGGCGGACGCCAATGAATAAAAAAATGTTAAAAAGAAGTCTGATGAAGAGATGTGGTGGTCTCCGAAATGGATCTATAACTTCTACCAAACAAGTATTAATCTTTCATATCAATTTTTCCTTAAAAAAAAAAAAAAAAAAAAAAAAAAAAAAAAAAAAAAAAAAATGGTCTTGAGAGCTCAATAATAAAAGTAGTTATCAAAATAAAAAAACGACCAAAAACCAAAAAGTAAAATTTAATCGGATGAGCCAGCCGACAAACAAACTCTACTAATTAGTGCAAAGCATTGCTTGTGCTTAAATAGAATTTGTACAAACCAAACAAACACACAACCACACCAACATACAAGTGACAAATACCGATAACGTCGGCAAGGTCACTGTTGCTGGATGGTAGGTTGTAAAAAGGAAAAAAATGAAAAAAGAAAAATTAATACAAGCAAAATGCAAGGCGGCGGTAGCCTAATGGTGATGCCATTAGACTTCCAACCGGAAAATCCGAGGTTCGATCTCGGCGGACGCCAATGAATAAAAAAATATTGGCATATTATATTTCTTCCACTTTTCCGCACAAATGGGGTCACGCATATATGTATGTGTGTATGTATGTATGTATGTACTCGTACATGCAACATACTTGAACTGAACTTTCGAATTAAAAATTCTTGTTAAATAAATAAATATGTGCAGTGTATATGTTTCAATTGAACTTTCATCCATTGCACAACATTTAAGAATTTAATGTTAACCCTTATAAAAAGCTTCTGGGGTCTTCCGGACACAGGCACATAAGAAATCCTCAGAAAATACCCAATAATTCGGCGAATTGTTTCTGTGTGGACTTAATAGTATTTCTCTGGACGTAGCACATAGGTAGATTATCAAGTTTTATGCGCCCAAAATGGAATTTTGTGAATTTTTTTTCTCATATTTATAATATATATTATATTATATTTTTTTTTATATTTGCAAACTCCGTATTTATGAACCGTTTTTGTTAATTTTAATCTCGCATGTTTGTTATGTAAAGGTCTCCACAAACAGAAGCGATACGATACAGCCCACATATGAAAAATCGTATCGCGTCATGCACAATTGCATATGTGGGCTGTATCGTATCGCTTCTGTTTGTGGGGACCCTAATGAAGAACAAAAAATTAACCCGCTAGAGAATTTACACATTTATTGCCGGTATTTCAACCAGGGTAGGAAGAAACTCCGAGTATGTGTGAGTGAGTGAGGAAACTCCTCCTCACGGCGTGCTGTGGAGTGGCCGTTTGCGTTTCACACTCCTCTAGAACGCGGAGTGAGTATTTTTTTTTGTTTCTCCGCTCCTTTGGTTGGAGTGAGTTTCGAAGGAGCCGCTCACGCTGTGTGTGGAGTGAGCCGCCGTAGGTTTCCTCTTCTCACGGTGTAATGTGTGGGAGCGTGTGAGTGAGGAATGCGTAATGACGCTGCATAAAAATGCATACATACACATACATACATATGTATGTTGCAGTGTGCAATTTAGTGCTATGGTTTTTCTGCTAAATAGCATGTATGCTTGTTTTTTGCCTTTTTTCGTATTTATGCCCGTTTCAGGCGATTGAGTAGGTATGTAAAATCCATCTTTCTACCTATACTTGTTTTTTGTTGTTTTTCATCTGTGTACATGTGTAGATACATATGTAAATATGTATTTAATTCACCAGATGCAATTACGAATACATATTTACATATGTACGTATATAGGTAGGTAGGTAAAAGGAAAATTACTTTCAAAAATGTGCATTATTCGTTGTACATATGTATGTAGGTACCTACCTACTTGTTTAGTTTTTATTTATAATGCGATTAACGCAAAAAACTATTTATTCGTCATTAGAATCATATTTTTTTTTTGCATAAACGAAATATTTATTAATAACTTTTTGGTTGCTTGTTTTTCCGACAGGGTAGGAATATGATGTATTGTCCATTGACAAGGGATGACGGAAAATCGTTCCACAATACGAAATATTTATTACTTCATAATAGAAATCATAACTCACAGTATATGTATATCTGTGTTCGTATGGAACAGTAGCTTAAGTGTACTTAAGGAAAAATTGAGTCAGTTTGGAAAAAGCAGAAGTAATGCATCCCAGAGAGTACATTCTGCAGTTTTTTTTTTAACTCTTTCTTAGGCCTTCAACCAACTTCAGCCTCAATGATTTTACTCATGTAATAATATTGTGCGGGAAACTGCACTTTAAAATTTTCCTTCGACATAAGCTACTGTTCGATATGAACACAGATATGTATGTATTTACATACATATTTCTTAACTATTCTTAACACTTAGGTACTTAATCAAAATAAGAAACTTTGCCGAGAATATCATTATTTAGCTTAACAATCAATATATTATTCAAGGTTTCTTTTGAGAGCCTCGTGCGTAGTTTTGTTAAAATTGTAGCCAGAGCACTAAACGCCCTCTCAACAGACACTTGAGTCGATGGAACCGCTAATACTACTTGAATCAGGTTTCCTAAGTCCTGATCATTTAATAAACGGGATTTCCAGTAATTCAGAATATCTACTTCACAAGGAACTCTTTGAGCATATACCAGATTCTCCAACTTTTGCTTTAAGTTTACTTGCATAGTTTCTGTTGCACAATGACTGCTTAATAACGTGTCCAGCTTGTTGTTTAGCTTGCAGAATGAGCTGTGCACACTGTAGAGGATAGACAAATTTGTAGCACTCATGCAGCTGCTTACTACACACTACAGACGTTTGGCTGCTTCATCGCCAAGCTGTGAGGCCTCGCTCATCCTCACTCACTCCGGAGTAAAATATGGAGGTGCAGCGGAGGAGAGCCAACGCTTCATTTTTGCCTCCTATTGGCTGCGCACTCTGTTGCCACTCATGCGGAGCGCTCACGCTATTGTGTGGCCTCCGTTGTTTGCACACTCACAGGATCCTCATGAGTGCGGCATGTGTGAGTGTGGAGGCAAAATGAGGCAAATCCGAACCCTGATCTCAACCCCTTGCCGAGATACATATAAGCTAATATATGGACCCAGATGTCGCCGAAATATTTTTGAGCAATATTGGTAGCAAATTAGGGCTTCAATTAGAGTTTAAATAGAAAGTTCACTCCATTCCAACTTTCAAGTCGATTCTCCAGATAAAGGCCAACCCGTGGACCAGGATGACCCCAAAATATTTTTGAGCAATATTGGTATGAAATGAATGTGGATATCTCAATCGGTTGCCGACATACCTGAACCGATTGAAATGATATAGACCGATATTTGTAACCGGATGACCGCGGAATTTTGTTGATAGGGAACGGGAGAGAGAGAGTAATAAAGACGGAGGAAGAGATAGAGTGAACGGCAGATGGAAAACCGCTCATCAAACACTTGCAAAACCGTCTAAGCATTTCTTAGCTTTTGAAGTGAAAAAAAAGACATAAATTATAAATCATTTGTGTTCACTTGCTTCATTATTACCTACTCTAAGTACTCCTCTTTTTAGTTAATTTTAATCGTAAACTGCACTACGCATTTTTGCACTTTCATTTCCGGCTTCTCTTCTGTTTCTTTCGTCACTTTCAGCGGAACTTCCCTTTTTTGTTGCAACGTTCAAAAACACTCTCAAGAGCGTTAAAAATATCAATGGTCGAACATTACTATTTGTAGATCACATTACTCGTTATTGAGTACACTCGCTCGACTCTACTCGTTCTCTTCTCTTTTTGTCGTCATTTCCAGCGGAACTTTTCTTTTTGTTGTAACGTTAAAAAAAACACTCTCCAGAGCGTTGAAAATGTCAAGAATCGACGTTTGCTATTTTCAGATCACATTACTCGTTATTGAGTACACTCACTCGAATCTGCTCGTCACGTTTGAAATTTTACTCGTTACGAATTGCTCGCTTGTTTTCGAATTTCGCGATTCAGAGCGCTGTGGGTTATTCTGCATAAGAACTGTTTTGTCAATTACTGGAACAAGAGACTGCCGCCTTCAACATTTTAACAAAATAAGAAGAAATTCAAGGCGCGAAACAAGAACTGATGCCTAAAATACTTGACTTAAAGCCCGTCTCCACATAACTTGATTCACCAACGCAACATGTAGCGAAACATCTCGCAAAATAACCCGTCTTCGCGTAGCTAATTGTGATTCAATTTGACATTTCTCTTTCTTGTTCTTCTTAAATGTTTGTATGTTTGCTTATTTTTGCGTTTTTTTTTTTTTTTGATCTGTGTGAGATTTCGATAGATTTTCGATACAAAATTAGAGAAGGCATCGATATTATCGGGGTTGGAAAGAGGATTGAGTACGAATCAAGTGTTTCGCTCTTCATTCGTTCTCAGAAATTTGTATGGTAATTGGCGAGTTTCGGCACTGGTTTGGAGGTCGAACGAAGATTGAGAGAGCGAATGCAGATAAAAAGAGCGAAACACGTTATGTGGAGACATGGTATCATAGCTTCAATATCTATCTCAAAAAAATTTCTTCTTAATCCTTTTAAGCAAATAAAACACTCCAAACAAAAAACCCAGCAACAATGAAGCAATTATTTTCAAATCTACGGTTCAACTATTTCTAGGTTATATTTTTTACTTTTCCGCTTTTCTAAAATTCACTGCAATAATTCTTGCATATTTCATCAACACTTTACGGCATGTGTGTGCGCGCAGCATTGCGTTTTATTCACGTTTTGTTGGCATTTTGTTTTCTACTACGCTTTTATTAGTTAGTTAGGGATGGTAAAAAAAATTTAATAATCGATTAACCGTTTTTTAGGTTAATCGAAAGGGTTCGATTATTAATCGCGAATAATCGTAGGGAATTAACCGATTATAACCGTTTTTCGATTACAATTACTGATAAATTAATACGTAGTACCCCAAGAGGACAAACAAGCTAATTTTTATACATACTATGTATGTGTGTTCGTTTTTATTATAATAATAAAAAATCGTAATTTCAGCGAAAAAATCGTCAATACTAAAAACACGTTATAAACAAAAAAGTGTCGGCTTTCCACTAAGAAAGCGCACCACGAAAAAAAAATTACTTTTTGAGGGGCTCTCAGATATCTCAAAACTGAAATCAAAACTTGCAGGAAGTTTACAGTTTACGAGATAATTGTCGTTAAGGTTAGATGGATCCATAGATATTACCCCAGAGAATTATGTCGGCTGAGGATTATTTTTTTTAAAGCGCGGCTGAAGGCCGCCAACGCAAAATATTGTTCTACACACATACATATATGCATTTTCTCGTTTTAATACGTGCTTTTATCTCGGAAATAAATCGTAGTTTTCTTGTTTTGTTTGGTAAATTTTAAAATCTTAACAACAAATATCTTGTAAACTACAAGCCTCCGGAAATTTTTGATTTCAGTTCCAAGTCCTGTGAGAGCCCCTCTACCCCCCTGAAAAAGTCATTTATTTCGGGGCGTTGTTCCTTAATGGAAAATTTTCCCAAAAACAATTTTAAGGAGGTACGAATTAATACAAATTCGTATATAAATGAAATCATATTTAAAAAAGCTGTGCACATTTATCTGCACATTGCGCTTACTTATGCCGTTTTCTTTTCTCGAAAAAATGTTGCCCTGTTTGATTTTCTTAGCCATTTTGTAAGCTTGTGTGGTGATTTCAACGAATGTTGTCCTCTGACTAAGTAAGAGGGCACCATTAACTACAAATTCAGCCATTTTATAGAAAGTCATGTTACGCAATTCGATAATTGAGATATTAAAGGGCAACATTTTTTGTCAGAAAAGAAAACGCCATTAAATAACATCATCAATCATTCATTAATACTAACATTTTGCCTTGAAAAATAATTTACAAAATATAAGGATTTATTTCATGAAGATAACCATTTAATTATTGTACTGAGATGGTTTAAATTTTTAATAATGCCACTTTCCTTAAAAAAATATACAATAAACGAAAAAATCGCCATTTATTGAGAAAAATCGTCAATACGGCAACGCTGGCTGGAGGGAACGTATATTGCGATTTTTTGGATATACTCACAAAACCGTAGGTAACTGAATTCGGACTCGAATGAAAAGGCGGTAATTCTCGATTATTTCCTTTCGATTATTTTCGACTTGAGGAAAAAGGTTAATCGAAAAAATAATCAAAAGTAAAAAACCGATACATTTTAACCGTTAACCGAAAGAAATTAACCGATTATAATCGTTTTTCTGGTTATAGTTGCCATCCCTATAGTTAGTACCGGTGCGGGCAACAAGCAACCAGCAACCAGCAGCATAGCGCGTTTATGACACAACAATAACACCAACATTTTGTATTTATTATTATTATTTATCCCTTCGTTTTGTTTTGATTCTGTGTTTTTTTGCATTTTTTTACGTTTTTTTTTTGTGGTTCCACATGGGAGCGAGTGACTAACTTTTAATTTTATTTTTGTTTATATTTGCTGCTTTTTCTTAATTCCTCTACCATTTCTAGCGCTCACTTTGCGGCGCATGCCTTTCGTTGGCTGGCCTTTTAGCCCTGCTTTTGTTAGTGCAACGTTAAGTTAGTTATACTTTTTGTTGGATAACTACCTACATAGTGCTCGTATGTACTTATTTATTTCTTTGATCTCTTTCTTGCGCCTCTACCTCTGTGTCTAATTCATTAGCTTGTGGCGCTTTGTACAAAAATTTGTTAGCATTTGTTGTTAACTGCTTTTATTGTTTTCTTGTACGCTTTTCTTACCATTTCCCCTTTCGCAATTTAATCTAATTTTACAGCAAATGTGCTTAATATATGTATGTTGGTATAAGATGTGCTTGTACTTAGTACATATACTCTGAAAAAAAAATACCCGTAGTTAAACCAACAACTTTCGGCTGTTGAATCTCCGTCTTTGATTCAACAGCAAAAGTATTTGTTTTTACAGCGAAGTTTTTGATCCAACAATTTATTCAAAAACGGCCGTTGTTGTTTCAAAAACTCGCTTGCTTTTAAAAAATTTTTTGTGAGAAAATATTTTTTTGTGAGAAAACCAACAAAAAAATAAATGATGGAGAGAAGATGAAGAGAAAAATCCAAACAAAAGTTTATATTTAGCAACAATTTTCTCCCCGTTGTTGATTTAAAGGCAAAAGTATTTGACCCAACAGTTTCCGTTGTAAGCAAAACTAATGAGAACAAACTTTTTTAAATTTGGTTTTTACAATGATTCAAATAATTCATGGATTCCTTTTTAGGAAATGGAAGTATAAATAGGTTACTACAATTCAATATAATGTTGAATGTTCCATGTGATGATTGGATAGAATTTCAGGTTGATATCATGGTTCGAATCCGGAGGAGAATATAAAATAAAGAAGAAAAATCAGAATAAGAAATAAATATAGCAACCAGTGAATGATAAGAAGGAGAGAAGAATAGGAGAACAAACGAAGGTAACATATTTGCAGTTGGGACTCGGGCGGAGAGAAGATGAAGAGTAAAATGCAAACAAAAATTTATTTTTAGGTGAAAATTTTTTCCAACAATCTCCGTTATTGAGTTAAATCAACAACGCTCGCACCTTTGAAACAACAACGGAGCGTTGTTGGACACATTTCAACTGCGGAAAGTAGTTGATTTGACAGCGAGTCTTTAGATTTACAACGTTTTTTTTCAGAGTATGTATGTAAGTATATTTCCACTTTACTTTCCAATTCTGTTTCCCTTCATCGTTAAATTTATTACACCTTTTTACGCTTAACTGTTTTTTCTGTTTTGGTGCTTTCTTTTTAATATCCGTTGCCTATTTTTTTGCCGCTGCTGCCACAATTTCTATGTATGTAATGATTCAAAGCAAAAAATGCAAAAAGGTCTTGTGCTATTTCCCCCTTACTTATGCCCTTACATATTTAATCAGATCACGTGTAGGTAGATACAGCGTTAGATTGCGGTTATTGAAATTATAAGCCCATCAGCTTGTCTTTCCTTCCTTGCATAAGTACTTAGAAAGCAATAAAACAATTTTTGTAGTAAGTCAAGTGTATAATAATTATTTAGAAAAAAAAAGAAAACAAAGAAAAACAACTCAAGCAGTGGACAATGACTCATATAACAGCGCTGGTTGGCATGTTTGTGGAATAATTAGAATTTAAGGGGAAGTTAGTTCAACTTAGATCTTACTCAGTTCATTATTGTGCGCTGTCCGACTGTCAAGTCAAAGTAGAACACGGGGTTGCGTGATTTTGATTTGACTGAATCACTAATCAAAAATATTTTCTGATTCTTGATTTAAAATATTTTCAAATCAAAGATAATTTTTATTTGTGATTCCTTTCAAAAAAGAATCAGAAATACCCTTTGATTTGATAGTGATTCAAACTATTTTCAAATCAAAGATAAATTTTATTTGTGATTCGTTTCACAAAAGAATCAGAAATACCCTTTGATTCGTGATTCAAACTATTTTCAAATCAAAGATAAAATTGATTCATTTCTCAAAAGAATCAAACATCTTTTTTGATTCTTGATTCAAGCTTGATTTCGAATCAAGATTCTTAATAAATTTTTGATTCGAAACTTTATTTCAAATAAGTGGCTATGCACATACATATGTACATACGTGTGTATGTATGTACGTACGGCGTAGCACAAACGTAAATACGACAATCAGAAATATGTATATATGTACATACATACATACACATGTACACATTTGGCGTCAGCATACAATTTGGCTGTTGTTGCACTTTTGGTGCATTTTATACGTTTTTGTGTTTTAAATTACCGAGAATGTACTTGAATATTTCTGATATGCTAGAGTATTTTTTATTCTAAATAAATTTTTGATTCGAATCAAATTATTGATTCGAATCAAATTATTGATTCGAATAAAATTTTTGATTCGAATCAAAGATATTTTTTGAATCAAGAATCAAAAAAGATTTTTGATTCTTTTGAGAAATGAATCACAAATCAGATTTATCTTTGATTTGAAAATGGTTTGAATGACGAATCAAAGGGTATTTTTGATTCTTTTGAGAAATGAATCACAAATAAAAATTATCTTTGTAGTGTTACCAGAAAAGTTCTTGTACTCTGGATAGCTACCGAACATCCGTTTGGTGTTGAACAAAAGTGAGAATGCGACTACTCGACAAGGCCACTCCGACATATTCGGTTTAAGGGCTTTTTGAGGGGAATAACTGCAGCGTCTGTTCACCAGAAGGTGCAGTTGTGAGCGGGCTTCTGTCTTGCAGCATACGGCTCGCTATATAAAGGTGTCACAAACAATTACAACTACCGCAGCACGGACTGTGCGTCGGGCTTGGCACCCATCACGTAAAAAAACTATCCAATGAAAAGAGAGATAAAGCATCGGATGAGACCCCCCTTTTTGATGACAACCATGGCAAACGTTTAATTTAATTTGATCGTTCCACAATGCATCATATTTCTACCCTGTCGGAAAAACAAGCAACCAAAAGGCATTCAAACACTTAAGCCATAGACTATCAACTTTCAAATTCAGCGACTGTACGGCCACCATGCCAATGTCTAATATCAAGCAAAAACTTTCGATGGTAAACTTTTTACAAGCTAACCGGTAATTTTCATTGACATTTACCAATTAAGTAATTGTTTTTTTCGACCTTACAAAGTGCATTGTGCTTTTTTTAAAACGCGCATGCGCAAACTCATCACCGGCGCGCAAATCACGGTCATTTGAGTTGCTTAAACGATATTTGATTTTTATTTCGTAATTTTTAATATTTTCATACGCCAATTTTATGTTTACATGCTTAGTTTATGCGTGAGTTGTTGCAAATCATGGCAAACGTTCTTGAATTAAGACTCTAGAGTTTAGAGTTACCTCATTGAAGCAAATGTTAATGTACTTTAGCAGAAAACCTGTTCTTTTTGAAAAGCGCATTTACTTATTTATTATTTAACGGTTTTACATACAAATGCTGCATAGTCAAATGACTATTTTCAATTAAGTATTTATGTGTTTATATCAGATTACACTTGGCGATATTACGGTTTGCGATTGCGCGTAAGTAATCACTATTAGCGAACCGGTTTTGAGATGGAGCAGCAGAGCAGCATGAATGAAGGCGCAAAAAAGATTGAGAAAAGAAAATGTGATTTAAGTATGTATGGGACAGAGTGGTAAAGGATTAACAAACACCATTTTTTGTGAGAATAGGACTTTTGGAAGCAGTTTCCTAAACAAAATGAGTCAAACCCATGACAAGTGCAGCACAACCATATGAGCAACCAGAATACACGCTTTGCCTAACAACTTTTACAAATAATTTGCTTAGTTTTTGCCGCTTATATGTAACCTCATGCACTTATCGAGGTCAATTAAAGCACAAAGAAAGTAGTTTTCAAAGAAATTTTATTATTTAAGCAATAAATTTTCACCATGACAAGCGGTGATATAAAATTAACAAAGCTTGACCATAGAGACGCGCGCGCTTAAGCACAGAAGAGTTAACCTTAGCAAAGGTGCCAACACCACAAAAATAAATATATAAAAACAACAACAACCTTAGTTAATTTAGCACACGAAGAAGCAACCAAAATAGTAGCAACAAAAATAGCAACAAAAAATATTTACTTAATTAAAAAAAAAAAAAAACAATAAACAGTAGCGAAAGTGACCACCCAAAACCCAAAAGTATGTGACTTTTACAACAACGTCCACGTCCATTCGCTAGTGGAAATAGTAATTACTAGGGCAACAGAAGATATGCAAATGCATATTTTTCTGTTGCAGTCCTATTTACATATGATAAATATATATCGGCGTTTTAGCTCAAGACGAAGAGAATAAGCCTAACTTGTTAGGGCATATTTTCGCATATTTAGGTCAAAAAGCTTATTTTTGCATATCTTGACTTATTTGCATATTTTTGGCATATTTTGCTATAAATTCATATTTTAGCACAGTATTTCGTCGTATTTTTCCATCTGGCTCGTAAAATACCTTCAGTTGACGTGGAAAGAACTTTTTCTACGTTTAAAAACTTACCGCGACAATCGACATAGTTTTCTATTTGAAAATTTATCGCAAAATTTTGTAGTTTACAGTAATAGCAATTTGAATAAATAAGTAAGTATGCAATTTGATTATTTTTTAGGGAAATACATTAATTTTCCAAACCCCTTCTTTAGAATTTCTCCCAATTATTTTATGTTACAACAGGTATATCTTAAAAGTTTGAAATATCTAAGTGAAACGCCGAAACACGTCAACTTAATTTTTGCCTGTAGAATACAATGACGTATTCAGAATATCCGTAATAAATTTTGATTTCTAGAAAGAAGTTTAAGGTCTCTGATAGTGAATTCTTCGTCGTTTGTAAACTTTACCCAAATTCATTAAATTTTGTGATAATGTGTCGGCCGACGGATGGGTTCAACTCAAATAAATCTCAAAATTTAATTTGAGTATCTTCACTTACATTTTTTTAACAAATGTAAAAAAAAAATTTAGGGATGGCTATCTAAAATCAAAATTGCGGAGGGTCAAACTTAATTTTAGATCTATCCTCCTTTGGACTTTTTTGTTCAGAATTGACCAGAGAATGCAGCTGTGACCGAAACAAAGTAGGTTTTTTCCATCAATACAAATTGACCCGCCCTAATATATATAGATTTTCGTATGTAAAAATACTTGTTTTCTTTTGGTAACGAATATGTGTTTCGCAAATGTGAATTTTTTTATTTCGTCTTTTGTACCTATATATAAAGGTACCTTTAATAAAAATAATTTTTTGTTACAAAAAGTATTATAATTTAATAAAATGTGAATTTTTTATTTCGCTTTTGTACCTATAAAAACAAATATGTACCTTTAATAAAAATATTTTTTATTACAAAGTGTTCTAATTTTATTTAAAACTAATTTTTGATATTTGTCCGGGCCAGGGTTTGAACCTGGAACCTCTTCCATGAAGGAAGAGCACACAACCTACCATGCCGTATATCTTTTTACTAAGTATGTATATAAAAAAAATTTAAGGGCATATTTTCAGTGCTTAAACCAAGTTTTAAGAGCATATATTTAGCGCTTAAACCATATTTTTAAGGACATATTTTTAGCGCTAAAAACGAATTTTTTAGGGCATATTTTCTGTTGCCCTAGTAATTACTTAAGTAAGCAAGTCAAGATGTGCATTAGGTCGTATCGCCTTATAGGGAGCAAAAAATATTATGTCTTTTTGGAAAACATTTTCGGAAAAGAAAGCACCAATGCCTTTGGCTTGAAAGAACGGTTTCCACTATATAATCGTATTAACCTCATGTGCGCAATTGGGGTCACTACCACCCGTTACTTCGTGTATATCACCATAATGTACCTTTTTTATGCCTGCATGTTGAACGTCGTCAAAAATCATTGACTTCTGCAAAAGAAGTATTTCGGTTGCTACAGTAAAACCCGAAATAAAACACATTTAACATTCCTATGTTTTTAGCTTTCTGTGGTCTTTTACAAAGATTTTTCTCTGAGGAGACCCCTAGTGAAATTTTATGGTGAACAATTTTCTAGAACATTTTAAATCACTAATACCTCACAAAAACCTTATTTTGACCACTTTTTTATAAATTCAGAAAAAAAGAGTATTTTTAATGTCGCTAGAGGATTAAAATGTTCTAGAAAATAATTTCGCATAAAATTTCACCAGGGGTCTCCGCAGAAAACATCTTTTTAAAATGAAGCTAAAAGACCAGAAGAAGCGAAAAACATATACATATCTAAGTATTCCCCGGAATGTTAGGTTAGTTTAGGTTGGCCCGATACAGTGATCCTTCATATAGACCACATTTGTATGTCCTTAGTGTTAGCAACATCGTATTGAAGGGTGTTATACTAAACTTGGAATGCAAAACTTCGCAACTTTTAGTATTTTGTCTATTTTCCGAAAAGTATTTTGTGTATTTATGAAAAGTATTTGTTGACCACTAGATTCCATCAGGGGTGAGAGTGCTCCCTCTTGTAGAGTACCTCCGTGTGCCCTCCTTGACATCGTCGAAAGGCCCCATCCATCCGTCACCCTCCGACAACTCCAAATGTCCTCGATCCAGCGCCGAATGATTGGAGGTATTCCGATTCATTCGAGCCCCTCCAACAGCCGCCGCAGCAGAGGCGTTGCTAAAGGCACCCAAAATATCAAGAAAGACGTCTATCGCACTCACTGTAGTGAAGGGCCTTTTCGATATGTCGTTGTTGTTGTGATTTATCTTGGTTATCCTCCATCAATACAAGATAAATACTCGGAATGTTGAATGTACTACTGAAGCCAAAGACATTGGTGTATTAAACTTAGAGATCGGACTATAAATACCGAAGATATGAAAAAAATGTATTGGAGCGACATCTAGCGGCGTCCAAAAAAAAATATTTTTATATAATAACTTTTATTTCAATACGGTCTAATGTACAAAACACAACACCAACGAGGCGCAACAATAGAGAAAATTTGCTTCTTTAAGATTAAAAAAGGAAAAGAAAAACGAAATGACGAAAAATCACGTACGTAAAGTGAATTGAATGATTGTAAAATTGTAATGAAGAAAATTGTGTGCGAAGAAGCAAATCATATAAAAAAGGCAAAGATATGCATAAGCTTGGAGAAACGTGTGTGTTTCTGTATGTACACAAATGAAATTCATATATAAGGTAATATTACTTCTGCACCCATATTTTAAACATCAACATATTAGGGTGCTACACACAAAGTCAACTTTGTCTTTTTATGGCATGCTAAGGCTACTTAACGTGTGTATCTAAGGTCAAAGTAGTCAAAATATGTCATTATAAGCGAAGCTCTGCATGCCATTTTGAATATCCTGCCTTTAGATCTAGACGGATTCCAAGTAGCGGCTACAACAACGCCGCACACTGGATATTTTGCGGAAAAAAGTGAAATTGTCAACATACACTTCATGCAATATGCAGTGATATTTTGGAATTTAGACTAAATGGTACAACCAAATCAAAAAGAATTACTCCGATCTGACTGCTAGTTTTTTTTTTATAGCCGTCTCAAACTCAGTACTTGTATGTTTTACCGAACCAACTTAATTTAAACCTAAGAATTTCAAAACGAATAATCTTTTATTATGTGAGCTAACGTTTTTCTTTTTATTTTTTATTTAAAGTAGGATATTTCAGTCTACTAAAATTGAAAAAATAAACTCTGCAGAGACTTAAGTTTTTTTTTTTTTGTTTATTTTTATGAACATATAACAAAAATCCCTTTTTTCTGCAAACATTTCGACCTGTAATTTTAGCGCCACTTGCCTCCAGTTGGAAATCACTACTAATACATTGTTTCATATCTGTTTTTACATTTTTAATCAATTTCAAGTGCCCCCAGGTGCCCCTTTTCAATTTATTGTATTATACAGTACAACATTTTTCAGCTAATTGATTCGCGACTCAATTCTGATAAGGCTCTTTTGTTTAACATAACTCAAGAACCACTAGTCGGATTTTGTTTAAACAAATTTATAAAAATCAAGAATTACTAGTACTTTCATCTGTTTATATAACGCTTCGCTATATAGGCAACAGTTTCCCAGTTATAAATAAATGTATGGAGAAAAAAAAATATTTTTTGCCTAAAAATAATTTTTTTTTTTTTTAATTCATAAAAAATCGAAAACGGTAAAAAAGTTCAAAGTCCTATTATTTTCACGTAAAGTCGCATAACCTATGAACAAAATGATACATAAATCAAGAAAATCGATGAACGCGTTTCGCTTTTATTCACAATTAAGTACAGGTATGGATTAAAAATTATTTTTATTTTTTACTATAGGTCCAAGGGAGGTACCCCTAGGGAGTGGCCGATTTCAATTATTTTTTGTACCGTCAATGCCCTTTATGAGGGTAATTGATATGCGAAGTTTCGTAAAGATATCTTACTTTTTTGAGCTGAAATTAAAATTTGTATTTAAATTTTTTTTTTAATTTTTTACTATAGGTCCAAGGGAGGTACCCCTAGGGAGTGGCCGATTTCAATTATTTTTTGTACCGTCAATGCCCTTTATGAGGGTAACTGATATGCAAAGTTTTGTGAAGATATCTTACTTTTTTCGGCTGAAATTAAAATTTGTATTTAAATGTTTTTTTTTAATTTTTTACTATAGGTCCAAGGGAGGTACCCCTAGGAGTTGACCGATTTCAACCATTTTTGGAAATTTTCTTAACTAGCTCATATATAACCTGTCTGCAAAATTTCAAAGCCCTACGACAACTCCTTCTATTTTTTTCCGCTGAATGTATGGAAGCTTCCCCACTGTGCGCCGCGTATAAGAGAGCCGTCCGGGTGGAGCTCAAAACCTTCAGGGTATTCAAGCATTCTGAACAATTTACGTTTTCTACTTTGCCGCACGCACTGCTGTGTTGCTACGATGGTTGCAGACTTCGAAACAAAGATTCCAAGCAGGCAAATCGGTGCTATCCTCCCTCCAGTTAGCTTTTAATACTACACCGATAGCTCGAAACTAAACGGCAAAGTTGGAGGAGGTGTATTTTCGTAAGACCTATCTGTCTATAGCTGTGTTTTAGGCTAACTGATCATTGTAACATTTTCCAAGCTGAAATTTTCGTTCAATTCTGAACTGGCACTGAACTGCCGCCGATCTCTACAGCAGATGGCACTAAATATCGGTACCGCGGCATAGGGAGATCGAAGGTAATAATTGTATGGGAGATGAGCTTGCAGGGCAAGATACTGCCGAGCGAGTGCTATCTAACAAGGAACGCATGGGTATGCCTTTTACCACATACCCATATAAGTACAAATAAGCAAGTGATAGATGGCGACAAAGCCCAGTTTGAGGAATATCAAAAATTGGATCACAAGATATCTCGTCAACTATGCTCCTTAAGAAGGGAAGATATCTTTGACTTCATGGGAGTAAGTACTCACGGGGCACTGCCTTATAGGAAAACACGCGGAGAGGGTGCAACTGCTCGGCGCTTGCCGGCGCTAGAAAACGCTTCCTAGTAGCCCCCTTTCTGGATGGCTTAGACAGAGTTACAATTATCGACATAAATGACTACTTGATGGGGGTTCATCGGGCGTTCAAATTCGTTCAGGAGGGAGGAGTAATCTGTTCTCGTGGTATCACAACGGGCTTATACTTATACAGTGGCCTAAGTGTGCGGCTATCGCGGCAGCCACTCCACTCCCAACCTAATCTGGACCCCCAACATTCGAGGTTTAAAAAAGCCTAAAAAATTGAGCACGTCATTTGTTACTGATGAGAGATATTGGCACATAAAAGGCACATATGTAAATACTGGCCCATTAATTTCCTAATGAAAAAAAGTATGATACCTCCTATACAAACTGGACGGTCCTTTGGATTTCTGTTAACTGATTTATCGATCTTTTGCATTTGTCTTTCGAATATTATCGGTTTTTTAATATCTGGGTCTTTTAATATCTCGGCCTTTGGATTCATGTTGTTTGCATATCTGTTTTTCGGATTTGTCTCAGCGAAGTGGACGGGAAGCTTGTTGCGAAAATCATGACACCCTAATAATTAAGTATTTGCATAAGTAAATAACATTAGATATGCATGTATCAGTTTGCGCATATGTAAATATGTATGCTCTTATGTGCTCACTTATGTAAATACGCAATACTTAGGTACTTAGGCGAATTATTGCTTTCGCTCACATGGTCCAGTGCGTTTATGAGTTACCTAACAATGGCAATTTAAGCAACATTTGTGTGGCTATGGCTGCATGTATGTACATTAGAGTGGCCCTTATTTTCGAAAGTCGGAAATTTGCAGGTGTTACCCCCTGATATGTTTTTGTTTAATAAAAAAATAATACCCTGAAAATTTTGGCCCGATTGAACAACTCTAACCCGTGCCACAACAAGCTGAAGTTGAAAAATTGGCAACATCACTTTTAGTAAGCACCTCTTTTGGCTATGCCGCGACAAATATATGTATGGGCGTAGGAATACTCGAAAACCTAACTCTGAGATGTTTACAAGTTTACACTTGCATAAAATTAATCAAAATACTTTTATTATTTAACCGTTACAATTTCTTGAGTAGCAAGAATCGTAGAAGATGTATGTACGTATGTAGATGATATTAAATTTTGGTTCTTACGTATAAAGCAACATAGTATTAAAACTAAAAAATCAAACATTTCACTTTAGAATAGTGTATTAATTTAAAATCATAGGGCCTTAGTCATAGTTTTTAGGTGTATTTCAAGAAAAATTCAAATTTGTTTCGGGAATTTTGAAGCGAAATACAATTAAAATTTCGTAATATTAATTGTTTTCTTTCCCATGACATACAAGAAATTTTTGATATTCATATTTTTTTGACACAATACACATAATGTGTTATCGATAAATCCGAGAAACGAGATTTAATCGAGAACCCGAGTCTCGGTTGTCTCGATTCTCGAATTTCTCGACACTGCTCGAGATCGAATCGTAAGCCCTAGTATATATACATATATGAGCAAATAAGGATCCATGACATTTCTGTACTTCAAATATAGAATATCAGTATATTTTGTTTATAAATCATTTATTTGTGGAGTCTAATAAAATAACAACCTTGTAATCTACTAAAATTCAAAAATATAAGAGAATTCGTCCAATATAAACGTCCACCGAACCATATAACCCTTAGTTCATTATTTCAACTCATTGTGGCACGGGTTAACGTGGACCAATCGAGCCAATATTAAACAGGGAATATTTTCTTCGTACATGAAACCATTTTAAAGGGTAACGTCTCAAAAAAGTAGAAAAAAAATTTTTCCATAGGCGTAAGGGCCACTCTAATGTACATATATACTATATACTCGTACATACATATGACATAAATATGTACTGCTTATGTATGCTTGTTTTCATATATCTATGTCTGCACGTCAGTTTCTATGTCCACTAAATGCGAATGACTTTCAATTAACCACAATTACATGGTCTTGGAGTTTCATGAAAAACAAAAAGCTGTTGATGATGATGATGATGACGAGAATGGCTACAAGTCGGTAGCAAGTCAGCCATTCAGTCAGTCAACCGCACACCAAAGTGCCGGTCATAAAGTGAAATTAGAAATTTGAAATTTAAAAAAATTTTCTTTTCCAGCAACAACAATTTGCGTTGTAACTTTTATGCTTAATGAATTGGCATTTTTTTGGCATTTTCCTTTTTGCAGTTATAAAATTAGCTTTGGTTGAATATCTATTATATAAAAATAAGTCGCATTTTCCTCCCTGATGATTTAACTCCAGAACGGCTGAACTGAATTAAATGAAATTTTGCAAGTAGTTTTCGATTGAGCCCGACATGGTTTATGGCCAAAAAATTATAAGAATCCGGGAAGGTTTTGGAGATATTCCACAAAATATGGACCAGGGTAACCCTATAACGGGTTCGTACGATATGGGTATCAAATGAAAGGTGTTGACAAGTGCTTGAACAAGGTGTAGTTATTGGTCCCATATAAGATCCCGTATTCGAGATATTTCCTGAAATATGAACCAGGTGTGACCCCAAACGGGTTTTCTACAAAATGGGTATCAAATAAAAGGTGTTGGTGAGTATTTAAAAAAGAGGTGATTTTCAAGACCCTATGCGACCCGTTTTCCGAGATATCGACCAAAATGTGGACCAGGGGTGACCCTAGAAAGTCTAGAGGGATAGAATAGGCATAGGGATAGGGCTAGAGATATGGGTAGGGATAGGAATAGGGCTAGGGATAGGGATAGGGATATGGATAGGTATATGGATATGGATTAGGGATTAGGTATAAGGGATAGGAATAGGGATGGGGATAGGGATAGAGATATGGATAGAGATAGAGATAGGGATGGGGATAGGTATATGGATAGGGATTAGCGATTAGGGATTAGGGATTAGAGATTAGGGATAGGGATAAATATAGTGAAAGGGATAGGGATAGGGATAGGGGTAGGGATAGGGATAGGGATAGGGATAGCGATAGGGATAGGAATAGGGATAGGAATAGGAAGAGGAAGAGGAATAGGAATAGGGATAGGGATAGGGATAGGGATAGGGATAGGGATAGGTATAAGTATAGGGATAGGGATTAGGGATTAGGGATAGGGATAAGGACATGGTAATCCAGGACTTTTCCTTGAGGCTTTATAGGAATAAATTTTAGGCAGAACAACGTCTGGCGGGTCAGCTAGTTTACTTATAAACAAAGTTTTGTTTTATGGCGGTTGATGAACTGTAAGAGCATTTTTAGCAAATAAATATGTATGACAGCAAATGAGTAAAAAACCACATTGTATGTTTGTAATACTTTGTATGTACATAGGAATGTAGTACACAGTAAAAAATTATAGTTTATTTCTAATACCATTTGGTACTTAATTTAATCATTCTCGGAATTAAATTTTAATTTTAATGCCAAAAAGTCTTATTTTTAAACTATGAGAAGTTTTACAATTTTATTTATTCCAAAATAGTTTCAAAATAAAGTCTTGAAAAGTATTAAAATCCTCTCTAAAGAAGTTTAATCATTTATGGTTTAAAAACAAATCCTGAAAAGTATAAAAAACTTTCTCTTTCTCAATTATATTACCATCAAAATACTTTTGGTTTGAAATCAAAACCAAAAAAAAAATATTAAAAAAAAAATTATCAGAAAAAAGTAAAAATAAAATCAAACAAAATGTTTTCAAACCTGCAATCCGGAGGAGTAATCAAATATACTCAAATAAATGGCCCAAATCTAATAATTGTATCAAGTAAGTAATGCAGGAGATTAATTAAATATCATGAGGGTAAATTTTGCTTTATTTTTTCAGTATCACTGCAAGAACGGCGACGGTGCTGAAATTTCCCTGGACATCTCCAAAATATTAGTATAAAAATGACAATATGTATATATATCGAGCCCTAACCGCCATAAAAGTGTATCCAACAAAATTGTCGATTTTACTATCACATCAACTCCCAAAATTTCATGGCTGTGAAATGTGCAGTTTCGAAGTTAGAGACTAAATAAGTTTCAAGGCTGCATACAAACTGTATGCAAAACAAATTAAAAAAACTGTGTCCTGTAAAATTTACTTTTTGTTGGATACACTTTTATGAGGATTAGGGATCGATATATAAGGTACTTAAGTGTTTACTACTACTGTTTTGGATTTTTATGTAAATAAACTATGTTAGCGTTATTCAATTTCTCATTAATCTTTGGGATAATGGGTTATTCGCGGTATATCCACTGGAAATTTTAATGGGGTATACTTTTAAATCCTAAAAAGTATACAATTTATTCCAAATTTCGGATAGATTTAATACCATTTAAAATATTTTTATTACCAAAAATATTATAAAAATAATCAAAATTTGGTTTTGATTTAATTCCATAAAAGTATAGAATTTATTCCAATTTTGAATTGATCTTATACCATTTCAACTATTTTTAATACCAGAAATATTCTAAAAATAATGAAAATTTGGTTTTGATTTAATTCCAAGAAAGTATTAAATTGACACCAAGAATAATTTCTGTCTCTCAATATTCTCTTCTTTTTTTTAAACCAGAATGGTTTTAATTTTATGCTTTTTGGCATTGTTATATATAAATACCAAAATGGTATTAAAATTAAACTAAAATTTTTACTGTGTATAAGCTTTTTCATACTTTTTTGTTTCTTTTATTTATCAGTAGATAACACTTAAAGATACATACATATGTATGTATATTTATATGTACTAGATACCAATAGTAATAATGGTAGGCAAGCATGCGTTAAGTACTAAAGTACTTAATTGGGTCAAAGTGTAGCTGGCTGCCCTTATATACATACATACATACTAATTGAGTCATACCTCATATATTTCTTTGCATTTTTTTTTATTTTGTTACAAAAACACTATCTAAGTACAACATCGTTTACAATATTATTTCAACATGCCGCTTTGGTTATCTATGTAGGTACTTTTTGTTTACATACATATAATAAAACAAGGGTTTAGGGGGTACAACTATACGGAACCAAGAAATCACACAAGTATGCGACTCATATAAAATTTATCATTTTCCTGTATGCATATTTCAAAAAAACATCGAACTTTTGTTACTCGCCGCGCATAGTTGCAGGTGTACAAGTGCATTAATGAATTATGCATGTTAATGTGGGAATTTGTCGGTGCATGTTTACCCGCATTAAGTATTTAAGTATGCATAGGAAAAATATGTCATTAATGACTAAAAGAAAAAAAAAATTTAAGTAATAAAATTATGTAGGCAAATAACATTAAATACAAAGCTAAGCAAAAATAAAATGCCTGTAAGCGCTAAGCGCTTAGTTTTTTTTTTTAATAATTTTCAAAAGAAAACCCAGGTTAAATACTTAATTGGAAGTTTGAGTAAAATTAAGAACTTATTTAACCAGTTTTTTTTACACACATGCATAAAAATACTAAAATTAACCACTTTTCTAACTACTTACTCAAAGTAAAATTCAATAGATTTTGTACAAATACTTAAAAGAATCGACTTACTTTACCATTTAATTAATTTTTAAGCAGACTGAATTTACCACCTGGAAAAAATGTGATTTTTTTAAATTATTTAATTAGTGTTTATCGCATTTTCAAAAAAATATGAAGAAATGCAGGTGTGGTGAATTTCTTTAATGTGGTGAGTTACAATTTTTATGAAGTTTTGCAAGATTTTTTAACGAGCAAGGGTTTGTTTTAACATTTTTAAATAGAAAATATTAAGAAATGCAGGTGTGGTGAATATTTTTATGTGTGTTGAGTTAAAATTTTTATATAGTTTTGAAAGATTTTTTAACTAACAAGCGATTCAAATATTTTTAAATATAAAAGTAAAATTAGATGCAGGTGTGGGGAATATTTTTAATGCGGTGAGTTACAATTTTCATTAAGTTTTGCAAGTATTTTTAATTGACCAAGCGTTTTAATTATTTTTAAACAGAAAAGTAAAACAAAATGCAGGTGGTCGGTATTTTTTAGTGGTGTTACAATTTTTATATAATTTATAAAGAACTTTTAACGAACAAGCGTTTTAATTATTTTTAAATAGAATAATATGAAATAGAAGAAATGCAAGTGGGATGAATATTTTTGGGCGTGGTGAGTTACAATTTTTGTACAATTTTGAAAAAAAAAAAATTGTTACGAGCAAGCGTTTTAATTGTTTTTAAATAGCAAATATGTACTAGAAATACATATGTACATATGTGCTGATTTTTTTAATGTGGTGCTACAATTTTCATAGTTTTGAAAGATTGAACAAGCATGCGTTTTAATTACTTTTAGGTAAAAATAAAACGAAAAACAGGTGTGGTGAATATTTTTGTGTGTGGTGAGTTAAAATTTTTACAGTTTTGAAATATTTCTTAACGATCATGCTTTTTAATAATGCTTGACTAGAAAACAAAACGAAATGCAGGTGTGGTGAATATTTTTGTGTGTGGTGAGTTTCATTTTTTTTTAATTTGCATTATTTTTTAAAAAAAATTCTCAAAAAGTAAATAAAAATGCCCTACCAAAAGTAATAATCAGCCAGCATAAATGCTTTTAAATTATACAACCCACTCCGTTACGCCTGACTAAATTATTTAACAATCAATCTGCAACCCTTTGTTAGGACAGCTAATTTGCTTTGCTCAATCGAACATGGCGCAAATTGCTGTCACAACTCATAGCATGTCTGGCAGACTGCAAAAATGTTCAGATTTACTAGGGTATACTCGTAATGCTTCCACTGCTTGTATGAATTGCTTACTTCATTTTTCCTACAAGTGCAAGGCTTTGGAAGTAATTGTTTGATGGCAATGACGCATCAATGGTTTATGGAATTTTATTTTGTGTAGCATTTCCTGCATAGATGCACCCGTAGCATAGGATCCACCGATAGAAACTATTTTGTATGTGCATATGCATGTTTGCAATTAAAATATAAGTTATAAATGCATTAAGTATTTTCTTTTTCTTACATTATCGGCTTAACGTAATAAAATTATAACTACCAAAGAAAAAAAAAAAAAAACGATAATAAATACCTAAAAGAATGCGAAGAATGTTAAGACGATATGGCGTGTCAGCCATAAATTCCTAATGAAAACCAGAAAAAGCACCCTCAATAACACGTAAAATTTTGATTTTCTTTAATGAATGTTTACTGAAACCATTGCACATTTGTAGATACATACATACTTACATAGATAGGTACAAATGTATCTCATGTATCTAGGTATCTACCAAAAGTCATTTTGTCAAAGCCAAAAAATACAAGTGAAAACAACCACCGCTGGAATGAAGAGCTGCGCGCGCGCATGCGTGTTTCACTTGATTGCTGCGGCCTGCTGCGCCTAAATTGCGTGCCTGTACGTGCGTAAAACAATTTTGTTTTGTTTTTTTTTTTTGTCTACCAGACGACAACTTTATTTTTGTATAATTTTGAATATGAAGGCATGTCGCTAGCTTAGAGTGCAAACTGTGTAAGTCCATTTTTATGAAAAAGTGTATTTTTATGTAGAACGCTAGAAAAATCAAATACGCACCGCGCTAAACAAGTCTGTGACTCTTGTCATCTTTCTACTCGTTGTTATTCAGTGATACGCAAATTGTGTAAGTCCAAAAATCGAAGAAAATTGTGTAAGTCCAAAATATTTACATGAACGGAATTTTTTTTTCATTTCGAAATTTTTTAATTTTTTGTTTTTCGTCTCTCCTACAAAGTTTCAAAAAAGGACTTACACAATTTGCACTCTAAGCTAGCGATGTAGTGTTTAATACCCTCATTCTTTCTTATTGATATTCCCTTCGCATTTACATTTAATACAAATTTCTTTTTTTTGGAAAATTATGCATACAAGAAAAAAAGGTAACAAAAATCGATACAATATTATCACAAATCAAAGCAGCTACCTGTTCAAAGGTGTTGCATTGTAATCAGAGTCAACAGACAATAGTGGCTTAGGTACATATAATTATAGTCACATGACCTTAACTGACTTTATCACACAAAAAAGGCAACTTAGAAAAAGGCGATTGTGAGATTTTCTATCACAAATTCCTTTCCAAAAAAAAAAAAAAAATTCCTTTCCAAAAAAAAAAAGAAAAAAATTCCTTTCCAAAAACAAAAAAAAAAAATAAAAAAATTCCTTTCCAAAAAAAAAAAATAAAAATAAAAACAAAAACAAAAAAAGTTACATAAAAATGTATTCAAAACTTTTGTCTGCAATCAACCCTCAACAATTCTGTTTTAATACTCTTCTTTGCCTTTTGCGCAGAGACATACATTCATGTCTGTTGATTATTATTACTTCCCATCGAGTTCTTCATACGTCAGACACAATTAATTCCCTTTTCTTTTAGCCTTTCTGCTTGCTCTACAAGCCATTACAATCTGATCTTGTTGCATCTCTTTTGCTTGCCAGCAACATACAATAAATTTATCTTTGTACATGCGAGCAAATAAAAAGAAAGATGCTTGCATTGTTGTTACTTTTTTTCACCACCATCCATTCATTCATTCACCATCATCAAGACACTTCACCTTGTTGCGCATGCTTACAGTTATATTTAACTAAATAAGTATGTTATGTGACTAGAGACAACTGCTCCGATTTTTTATTTCTCAACACTTTTTTGCTATGTGAATTTGCGACTCTTGATGCAGACTGTTGCCAAGCGAATGGTTTGCTTTTTTTATACTCAGCTGTACTAGTACACAGAGTATTACAGTTTTAATCACATAACGGTGGATTGTAACAGAATGAAATAATCAAGATAGATATAGACTTATATATATCAAAATGATCAGGGTGAAAAGAGAAATCGATTGAGCCATGTCCGTCCGTCCGTCCGTCTGTCCGTCCGTCCGTCTGTAAACACTCTAACTCGCGCAAAAATTGAGATATTTTGATGAAATTTGAAATACAAGTTGGTATCGAGACTGGGACGGTTGGTATTGAAAATGGGCGAAATCGGACCATGACCACGCCTACTTTTCCTATATAGAAAAAATCGGAAATTTGGTATCTCAGTCACTAATATAGCTGGAGCGATGAAATTTTACCCACATGTTGAGCTCAGGCCCCTAGGAAGAAATTTGATGAAATTTTGGAAAATGGGCGGTGCTACGCCCACTTATTAAGGGTCAAACCTTGAAAGTTTTATATGTCATAACTCAGGAACTATTGAAGATATATCGATGAAATTTGGTACGCGTGATTTACTTACTTAGGCAAACGTTTGGACGGAAAATAGTTAAAATCGGTTGACGGCCACGCCCACTTTTGTATATGTGTATTAAAAAGTGGCCCAATAAAAACATTTTAAGCCATATCTCTGTCAAATATAAAGATCTATCATTGAAATTTTGTCGCATGAGTCCAACTATCGACATAAAACAAAAAACACAAAAATTTTGGAAAATGGGCGGTGCCACGCCCACTTATTAAGGGTCAAACCTTGAAAGTTTTATATGTCATAACTCAGAAACTATTGAAGATATATCGATGAAATTCGGTACGCGTGATATACTTCCTTAGGCAAATGTTTGGACGAAAAATTTCCAAAATCGGTTGACGGCCACGCCCACTTTTATACATGGGAACCATAAAGTGGCCTAATAAAAACATTTTAAGCGATATCTCTGTCAAATATAAAGATATATCATTGAAATTTTATAGCAGGAGTCTAACTGCGGACATAAAACGAAAAACACAAAAATTTTGGAAAATGGGCGTGGCACCGCCTCTTTTTAGAAACAGGAATATACGAGATTTCTGAGCCCATAACTCGACAAATAATTTATATATAATGACGAAACTTGATGTGTACACTTTTATTACTAGTGGTAATACATGTTCAAAATTTTAGAGAAATCGGTTGACGACCACGCCCACTTTTATACATGGGAACTATAAAGTGGCCCAATAAAAACATTTTAAGCGATAACTTTGTCAAATATAGAAATAATTCATAGAAATTTTGCGGCATGAGTTCTACAATAGACCGGAAACAAAAAATAGAAAAATTTCGGAAAATGGGCGTGGCACCGCCTCTTTTCAGACAAAGGAATCAACGAGATTTCGGAGCCCATAACTCGACAAATAATTGAGATATTATGACGAAACTTGGTTTATACACTTTTATAACTTGTGTTAATAGACACGCAAAAATTTATTGAAATCGGTTTATGACCACGCCTACTTTTTAACAAAGATATTTCTGGAACACCCTTTGGGAATTTGTAACAAGACTTCTTTGTAACTAGAAGTCATAAAGGAATGAAATTTTGCACAAAGAATAATATTCATATGCTTAGTTGGATGACTGATAAAAATGTTGAAAATGGGCGTGGCTACGCCCACTTTATGCGGCACTCGCTTTATATAAAATACACCCTATATCGAACAAACGCAAACAAACAATGAAAGCATACAGCTGAGTATCTAATGTTCGATTCCACTCGAACTTAGGCTTCCTTACTTGTTTATCTTTGTCATTGTTTGCAAGAACATGATTTTCATTAAGATTTAGCGTAGCATGTTCATATGTATGTATGTTTGTACAAATGTATATATTTTTTTACAAATGTACATATGTACGTGAGTAAGTGGGTTAAGTAAGTTCAAATGCATTCATTGCCAAACAGACCAACCAACCAACCAACCAGCCAGCCACTTAAATATGAGATTTTACGCACTAAATAAGAATTTGCCAACAATTTTGCATTCGCAAACTTAAAGAGTTCTTAAACTTTGCTAACAAAAATATTTTTTGCTGCAGCAGACTGATATACTTAGTATGTTGTAAGCTTCTACCAAATGCTTATGTATGTTCATATGTACATTAGACCGTCTCGCCTTATATGTAACAAAAAGAACGAGTCCACCGCACTATTCCAACGCATTCAATGGTTGTGTCGTGCTTATCGGCTCCACCGTTTTATAACACATTCACCAGTTGCGATAATTCACCGGTTTCATCTTTTTTTTTTGCAGTCACCGGTTCCACCAATTATTAGCACATCCACCGATTACGATAATTCAACGGTTTCATCGTTATTGTTGCATTCACCGGTTCCAAGACATGGGGCATACGGCGAACTATGTATTTATTTGCGATACCGATGGCCTATTTGTCTTTTTTAACTTCAAAAGAGGCTGTGGCTCATATTGAACATTCAACTTGAGATGGTTTTGCAGCTCACTTTTATACCATGTCTCCACATAACGTGTTTCGCTCTTTTTTTCTGCATTTTCTCTCTCAATCTTGTTTCGACACGGAAACCAGTGCCGAAACTCGCCAATTTCCATACAAATTTCTGAGAGCGAGTGAAGATTGAAACACTGTTTCATTCTGAATCATCTTGTTAACCTCGATGATATCGATGTCGTCTCTAATTTTGTATCGAAAATCTATCGAAATCTCACACAGACCAAAAAAAAGACGCAAAAATAAGCAAACATACAAACATTTAAGAAGAACAAGAGAAATGTCAAACTGAATCACGATTAGCCACGTGGAGACGGGTTATTGATCGAGATGTTTTGCTACATGTTTCTCTGGTGAACACTGTTGCCACTGAAAAAAAATTTTACCGACCAAATTACCGCCCAAGTCCGTCAAAAAAAGCAGAGAAATTTGAAGCCAACTTAAAATGGGATTACATATTTATTTTTAAATACATATGTACATACTAAGTAATATCCATTTTAACATGCGTAAGTATGTACATATATTAGGCATATAACAAATTTTGACGAAAAATTTGGCATACCACCACGTGGTGGCAAATATTGTACAAGTAATGAATATCACTTTTTTAGGTGATTTCGGTTCAAAAACGTTCCGCGCACAGCTGTGTTATTATTATATTGAATCAGAATTTTCTGAAGAAAAATTAGTTTGGGGTGGGTGGGGCACTCCTCTTAGGTCCATTAAAAGGCGTTTGGATAATAGGAAGATTATTAGTAAAATAAATATCTATTATTATGAAGAAAAACGTGTACACTGTAAACAAATTTTTGTTTTTTTCAGCAGTTCTGATAAAAAAGTAATTTCGTTTTGCGCGGAAACTTTTTTGCAATTTTGCAAAAAAAAAAAACATAATGCGGTTCATGCTTTTTTATGCTCTATTCGACTATGGTATGCCGTTTTTCGTATTTGCAAAAATTGTAAAAAGTTATATGCCTAATGTATATACTATGTATACAGAAATATGTTCATATAGGAGATCAATCGCGTTATAAAAACTCACATTGGTTCAAAAATTATATTCGCAAATAACACTTAAGAATCAAATCAAAATTTATTTCTTAACAATTCACACATTTCTAAAAACAAACAAAATATGTACATATGAATTATATGAGATCAATGTACATATCATATAGTTTTTCGCGTTGTAAAAAATTGCACTTCAAAAAGTTATATTCAAAAATAACATTCGTTGAACTAGTTCATCCAAGTGAGTGAACGAACTAGTTCATGTTCCCAAATTACATACCATGGCTTACCCATAAAGTGGGCTCATCTCGTCAGCTGATTTCTCCTTTTTTTATTTGCAAAGTTAATTGCGCCCTGCGCCCTCACTCTGCAGTTTAATTCGAAAGAAAATTCGTTCGATTTCGAGTTCGATTCCATATATTCTATACAATAAAAATGTGTGTTTCGAATCGAATTTCTCTTTCAAATAGAACTACAGAGTGAGGGCCCTGGTGAAATGCATTAGGTTTTCAAATTAGTTCAAAAAGGAGGAGTAATCCGCTTTCTTCTTGTGGTATCGCAACGGGCCTCGGCACTGGCCAAGTGCGACTCTATGGCAGCCACTCCAACCTAACCTATTCGTGGAATAGCCCGTATGTTCGCTGGCGCTTTTCAAGTGAAACATAATTTGTCTCAAATTTCAGCATTTTATTTGCAAAATAAATGCCCGATTGTCTGATTTTGACGTTTCATTAAACTTAGCATGCGAGACGAGTTCCAAGGGAATTTAGATATAACGAGTCCCAAGCGAATTTATGCGAATTGTGTGTTTCACTAACAATAAAAGAACTTTACACAGGAAAGATAAAATGTTAAGCGTCGGAGAAATTGTGTCCACTAAAAATATTCATATTACAAATCAGACCAAAATTGATTTTAGCCGCCCAACAGCCCAAAGTAAATTTATCTGACCAGATTTGGTCCGAAAGGCCCAATTTCGGCATCACTGCTGGTGAATCAAGTTATGTGGAGACGGGCTTTTACTCTGAGAACATTGTAGGTATATTCGAAGTATTTTTTTTATTAGTTAAGCATGCGTAAAATTGTTTACCAAATCAAAAATCGTAAAATTTATTTTTGGAACACACCCGCGCATTTGTTGTTTCATAGTTGTTGTTGTTTAAGTAATTATGTACATATTTACATGTTTGTACGTGCTCATACAAATTCATACAGACCACGTTTTGCCACTTACTTATATGTGGGAAAAGTCCTTTATTTTTGCTTTACTCATTGTTGTTGTTGCAGCTTTCTAGCGCAAAACTTGTTTAGCTTGATTGACCGTGATTTTGCGCAAATGTTTTTTTTGTTGTTGTATGCAGTATTTTTAGCTTGAAATCAACAACCAGCACATGCATACAGCACATGTAAATGTAAATATTGAATGTGGCAAAATGTTTTTGGGGAAAGATTTCTTCTAAGCATACGCACAGAGTCAACGACGACCACCTAGTTTGCCAGCATTGCTAATTTCATCGCCTCACCAATTTAGGGCTTGTCGACCTGCCCCACTAATTAACCTCCAATTCATCTACTTTGTCGAATTGCGGCTCCACCATTATACAGAACATCGAACAGCCGCAATATTTTAACGCATTTAACTGTGGTGTCGTGCTCACCGGCTACACTGTTTTATAATACATACATTCAGCAGTTGCGATAGCTCACCGGTTTTATACTTTTTTTACGGCGAACGGTTCCACCAATTGAAATATTTTTCCGGTTTCATCGATTTTGTTGCATTCAACGGTTTCACCATTTATGAGCACTTGCGCACCAATTGCGCTAATTCACCAGTTTCATCGTTTTTATTCCATTCAACGGTTTCACTATTTATGAGCACTTGCACCGATTGCGCTAATTCACCGGTTTCATCGTTTTTATTGCATTCAACGGTTTCACCATTTATAAGCGCTTCCATCAATTGCGATAATTCACCGGTTTCACCGATTTTGTTGCATTCAACGGTTTCACCATTTATGAGTACTTGCACCGATTGCGCTAATTCACCGGTTTCATCGTTTTTATTGCATTCAACGGTTTCACTATTTATGAGCACTTGCACCAATTGCAATATATCAACGATTTCATCGTTTTTCTTGCATTCACTGTTTCCATCAAGTATAAGCACTTCCACCGATTGCGATAATTCAACGATTTTGTTGCATTCATCAGCTCCAGCAATTATGAGAACTTCCACCAATTGCGATAATTCATCGGTTAAATCGATTTTGTTGCATTCACCAGTTCCACCAATTATGAGCACTTGCACTAACTGCAAAATTTCGGCGATTTCATTGTTTTTGTTCCATTCAACAGTTCCACCAATTATAAGCACTTCCACAGATTGCGATAATTCATCGGTTTCATCGATTTGGTTGCTTTCACCAGTTCCATCAATTATGAGCACTTCCACCAATTGCGATAATGCAATGGTGTCATCGTTTTTGTTGCATTCATCAGTTCCAGCAATTATGAGAACTTCCACCAATTGCGATAATTCATCGGTTTAATCGATTTTGTTGCATTCATCAGTTCCACCAATTATGAGCACCTGCACCAATTGCGATAATTACCCGGTTTCATCGTTTTTGTTGCATTCGCCGGTTCCATCAATTATAAGCACTTCCACCAACTGCGATAGTTCGCCGGTTTTATTGCTTTTGTTATGATTTTTTGTTGTAGTGCAGTGCTCATATTCGGTATTCGTATTAACATTCGATATTCATATTAATATTCGATATTCGGTATTAAAATTTGATATTCGGTATTCGCTATTATCTAATATTCGTTATTCGATATTAATATTCCGTTTTTGGTATTCATATTCGGTATTCAGTATTAATATTCGGTTTTCTGTATTGAAATTCGGTTTCGATATTGATATTCGGTATTAAAATTTTATATTCGTATTCGGCATTCAGTATTATCTAATATTCGTTATTCGGTCTTAATCGGTACTAATACTCGATGTTAATATGTATTAGGTTTTTTGTATTGATATTCGGTTTTTGATAGTGATATTCGGTATTAAAATTTGATATTCGTATTCGGCATTATCTAATATTCGGTATTAATATTCGGTTTTCGGTATTAATATTCGGTATTAGTATTCGCGATTCGGTATTCATATACGGATTTTTATATTCGTATTGGTGCCAGAGTTGGGCAAAATTTATTCGAATAACGAATAATAGATGAATAAATTTTTTTATCTTTATTTGAATAATAAATATATTTTTTTTTAATTTAACGAGCACAGGCCCAGGTTATATTTTATTTTTTATTTTTTAGAATCTAGAAAAAAACTTTTTAAGCATGGATGTAACTACAGCTGTTTTACCTTAGATCCCTCTAAGACTCATCAGGTTACTTTTGCTTCTGCCAAGACTCGAACTTGCGCACCTTGCAGTACAATAACTACAGTTGTATTTTTTTCACAACCAAATTATTCGAATAATAGATAATTTTCATTTACATATGTAAAAACAAACAAACACAAACAAAAAAAAATTAACAAAAATTTTTTTTTATCATTACTCAATTG
Organism: Urophora cardui; assembly: GCA_960531455.1. NCBI lineage: Eukaryota > Metazoa > Arthropoda > Insecta > Diptera > Tephritidae > Urophora > Urophora cardui. Next base: position 143,915,408 of record OY482672.1, read on the forward strand.
TTTTTTTTTGTTGTACCCTAAGTTTTTATGTGGCCGCTGTGGTGCAGTGGGTAGAGTGCTCGCCTGCTATGCCAGAGGTCTCGGGTTCAAACCACGGTCCGAGAAAAACAACAAAAAATTTTTCTAATTAGTAAAAATCCAATTATTGGATTTTTTTAAGAGCAGCGGTCACCTCTCGGCAGTGGGCGGCATACCCTCCGAGTGTATTTCTGCCATGAAAAAGCTTCTCACAAAAAATGCATTCGCCGTTCGGAGCCGGCATAAAACTGTAGGTCCACCCAATTGGTAGTAAAAACAAAAAGGAGCACACCTCGAATTGGGAGAGAAGCTCGGCTATAAAACTCGTCAGAGTTATAACAGCGCCATTGTATTATTATATTAAGTTTTTATTTATTATTTGAAATAACGAATAAACCTCAGAATAATTATTCGTAGGGAATTTATCTGAATAAAATTTGAAAAATAAATTTTTATTCAAATAATTATCTAAATAAAAATTTATTCGAATAATACCCAAGTCTGATTGGTGCTCGTATTCGCCGTCACCCACTTTTCATATTCATATTCGGTATTCTGTATTCGTATTGGTATTGACCCATACACTAAATATTACCCATATATGTACATACATATAACTCTTTTCCATCAATGTTTCTAAGACATCAGTTCTCAGGGCGAAAAAGTGACGTATTCTAATGGCGTTTTCTTTTCTACGAAAAAATGTTGCCCTCCTATATCCCAATTATCGAATTACATATCCTGACTTTCTATAAAATGGCTGAATTTGTAGATAAGGGTACCCTCTTACTTAGTTAGAGGTCAATATTTGGTGAAAGGACCAGACAAACTTACAAAATGGCTAAGAAAATCGAACAGGGCAACATTATTTCCAGAAAAGAAAACGCCATAAGATAATCTCTCTCGTTAAAATTTCTCAACGAGAGAAATATTCCGTTTTGCGGAAGAATGGCTTAAGATTTAATAACAACTTACTTCAATCATCGAAAGTGATGTTTATTATTGGGTACTTACATACATATATTCCAGAAATTAAGTATTTTGTTATTTCATTTTAACGCCAAATTCGTCAGTATAAATACATATTGAAAATGACGAAAATCACAGCTCAAATAACAATATAAGTGGTTGTTGCTGTTTTTTTTTCGAGTTGTTGACTCATACTTCTTTGTTTGAGTATTTCATAGCCGAGCATTGCCGTCAAAATATGCCATATTTGTTAAGCAATTTTAGTTTCCCTTACGCAGCAATAATCGTAATTATAGAATGATGACAGCGCGAATTCTTTTTGTTTTGCTCTACTTTTAAAAGAAAATTGAAATGAAGTCGGTGGGTAAACTAGAATCAGCAATTACACTGCTCTACAGCCAAAAAATACTCTAAACGCGACCACCCTACCCAGGCGCGGATCCAGGATTTCGGCAAGGGGGGGGTTTTGAAAATTTCTTTTTTTGGAAGATGTTTTTTAAGGGAAGACGCTGCACATAAGTAGATTTTACGAATTTATGCGGCCAAAATTGAAAATTTTAAAATTGGTGCAAATACAAAATCCAAAATCGCTCTACGTTTATAATATACCGGGCGATAATAAACCGGTCTTCTCGGCTTTTATAGACAACGGGGGTGTCCCTGCCGCTAGTCGAAACTTATTATTCTCTCACTTTTTCGATTTTTTTTTACGTATTTTAAGTAACCCATTTTTAAATATTTTCAGTTTTAAGACAGTTATCAAAGTAAACATCATGGATTCGGGTGCTTCAGGTAAATATCATTATATATTGAAGAAATCGTCAACCTAGCATAATAAGAGACCCACCATTTTGAAGCTTTTAATCATATCGGCCTTTCTTGAAAAAATATTGTTAATTTTTTAATTCAAAAGAAATTTAGTTATATTATCGCCTCCGATCGATTACCCGTCAATTTCTCTACGGAAAAATGCAAAGCCAGAAATTATCAACAATGAATTAAAAATTGGCTTATTTGGAAAATTACCTGCTTTCGTATTTTTAGTGTTTCCAATTTTTCAAAGTCAAGGAAATACTTATCATAAAAAGGGGCTAAGAATCCTAAAGCTACATTTTTTAGAAGAGTTTTGAGTATGCAATTTTGCAGCTCATTCAATTTTAATATAACAATATGCAACATTCAACTTTTTGAAAATTTTCATTGGCTTTTCGGAAATTTTAATTGGAACGGTCTCACCCTACACCCTACAGAAAAAACTTCTAAAATTGACGGAATTTTTCACAGCATTGAGGATTTCACTTTATACACTAAAATGGGTTGGTTACATAACAGTACTCTTAGAAATCTCCTCAAAATCTTCTATAAATTATGGCCTTGCTTTGAAATTTTTAATCCACTTTCAGAAATTTCTACGATTTTTCAGATTTTTTCTATAAGCTCAGAAATCCTGCTTAAAACGATTTTTATTGAAAAATTTTCTATATTTTTAAACTAAAATAAGAAAGTAAAATTTTCGACAGAACTCTTGGAAATAAATTTAAAAACTTTGGCGTATGATTTTTTTTTTTTGAGTCACTGTATATATTTTTCAATAAAATCGACTTTTAACTCAAATTATTAAAATTTTGCATTAAACAAGCAATTTGGAATAGATGTAGACAATAAAATATTTTTGGCCGCATAAAACTTGAAAATCTACCTATGTGCGCTGGTGAAAATATGGACTAATACCACCTACTATTATTATTCTATATATTAGTTGCGCCATTTCCCGCACCTTAAACACAACAAAATCAAAACCCTCCAAATTAACAATATGTATGTCATCACATAAAGTGCAGGAGATTTCAATTGAAGTTCTAAATAACATGTATAACGTATGTATGTATATTTTTGCATTGGTACGTGCGAATGAGTATCGTATGGTATTGGTGGCAAATTGATCATCAATTTCACTTACCCTTGCATTTAAAGAAAATAAATAAGAATATATGTATGTAGTACTTTTTGGTTATATTTATATTTTTAATAGAATTTTTCTTGTTCTTGTTTTTATATGCTCAAATTTTTAAGATTAATTTAAACAAGAATTGCGAAATGCCTCTGAAAAAGGCAATTTCTCCAACGATTCAGACATTTCTGACCAAATTAATTCTGTACAATCCCGATAAAAATAGGGATAAGAAAAAAAGAAAATAAATTTGCGATTTGGCAATTTGCGAATAGCATTTGACAAATTTGATTTTATGCACGTGCGTCCAAAGGTACCCACATGAACTTTTTTCGCATGTAGGTACGTATTTTGGATGTTATGTGGTCCAACCATTGCTTTTGGAATGATAGTTTTCCTTGACCAGTTTGGGAAATTTGGGCGCAGAATCTATAAGGGCATTAATTTGGGATCTATGATAAACCACAAGGGGGGGGGGGGGGTTTGAACCCCCAAAACCCCCCCGTGGATCCGCCACTGACCCTACCTATATGTAAAATCGGTCGCTGATTCCGAAAATCGGGTTCATTTTTAATTCTATGGGAAGGTTTTTGAGATATCGCCTAGGCATGGGTAACACTGCGCTGCGCGGCGCAATTGCGCTGACACCAACCCTGGTGTTATTGCGCTAACTCCGATTTGGGAAATGCGCCAACTCAATATAGCGCCAACTCAATATAGCGCCAACTCAATATAGCGCCAACTCAATGTAGCGCCAACTCAGTATAGCGCCAACTCAATGTAGCGCCAACTCAATGATGCGCTATTGCAATATAACACTGACTCAATTTCGTGCGCTTACACCAGCACCAATATAGAGCTAGTGTAAAATGGCGCAACCACAACGCCAATAACAGCACCGTAGTATATGTATACGTATGACAACGTCACAATTATGTGTGCTTGATAGTGGTCTAATGCCTATATGACACTACATTTTTTTCTTGGTTTTTTTGGTTTGGAAAACCCACCGAAAGTCAAAATACAAAAACAATTCTTCCGTAGGTTGAAAAGAGACAAATACTCCCTCAAAAACAATTTGATTGACATTAAACTTCAAACTAAATGAAAATAATATTTATTCCAAAAATTAATTTTTTTTGAAATTTGAATTTAAATTACTGAAATAAAAAAGTTATGAAACGCAAAGGGCAGAATAGCTGTGTATTCCATGTTATAAAGGGAAGCCAGTACACAATATAATTTTTCTTCCGGACTTCTTCTTTACCCTTACGGCCATAGCAGAAGCTTACAAGAGACAAATTTAAAATTTGTATTTCCATATATTTTTTATTTTAAATATAATTTATTTTCTAGTTGTCAAATTGAAACAATTGTCAGAAAAAATGACCGAATGCCAAAAAACCTACCGAAATACAAGCTGGCTCGTTGGTTTTTAATCGCCTAGATGGTATTTTGTTTGGTTTTTTTCAATATAGCTTGCTCGCTTGCACCAAGGCAAAACTGTATTTGACCATCTCCTTCACACAAAAAACCTGGTAGAATACCAGAAAAAAAATGTAGTGTCATATGGGCTTAAGTGACTCTAATTTCCAGCATATTTTCACATATATACGGAATATTTTTCCAAATGATTATGAAAATTTAAATTAATTGTGCCCTCGTATATGTAAGCAGAATTGCGCCAAAAGAAATAAAACGGGGATGGTAAACAGTAACAAGCGAAAAAATGTTATTTATCGAGTATTCGATGACAATTGCGCTAAAGGTGTTATTGCGCCAGTACCGTGAGTTGGCGCCACGGTTGGCGCTGGCGTTATTGTATCAGCGCCAAAAAGATTGCGCCATTACCCATGGCTAATATCGCCAATTTACCGTTATTTGGCCAATGGTTCCACTTAATACTGTATATCTCATTAACGCAGTAAGGTATCTTCCTTAGGGTGACCTTACCAATACCTACACATCTGCAGTAGCAGCGTATTGGCAGCACAGTAGATACGAGCCCATTTACGGGTATAACATGCATAAAATATACCCGTGCAGAGGCATTGTGCGACTTGGCTGTATTTACTTGACCGCCTATAACTTTACCATTTTACCATGGATTTTCTTCGTTGATAGCTTATTTTTTTGCTAATGGTATGGAGCTTCACGTAAAGGAGTAAAACCGAAGGTGAAAACATTGGTTTTTAAAGAGATTGCCTGACAAAGTCAATTTTTTCTTGAAAAAATCGTAAAAAATCGAAAAAATTCAAATTGAATCGTCAATATTTCAGAAACTATAAGAGTTAGAGAAAAATGTTATAGGAGCCATGAAAAGGAAATTTAAGAAGGAAGATATCTTACTGTGTTAATGAGATATACAGTATTAAGTGGAGCCATTGGCCAAATAACGGTAAATTGGCGATATCTCAAAAACCTTCCCATAGAATTAAAAATGAACCGGATTTCCGGAATCAGCGACCGATTTTACATATAGATAGGATAGTCACGTCCAAAGTACAGACAAAAATTTTCATTTTGTGATCCAGTGTTATCGGTGAAACGGTGAGTAAAAAAGCAAACTACGCACTAAAGTAGGTAAGTACATGCTCTCCGTCTTTCTTTTTGTTGTTGTTGTTGTTGCTACTTTGTTAACAATCTACGCATTTTTCATTGATGACGAATACCTTGACGTATTTGTGTTAATTTATCATAAAAATGCTGATTTATTTCTATGTACATATGTATGTAGGTACATAAATACATACATAGTATATGCATAAGTTAGTTAGTGTTATTGCGAAAAGGTCTACGTTATACACAAGTGTTACATATAATTAAAGCAATTAAGCAACATGTTTTACGAGTCAAATCGGTCAGTCAGTCAGTCAACTTTATGCAACGAATCGTTAAAACTTGCACTCGTTATAAAAAAAAAAAAAAAATAAAATAAATATTTAACGATACACAAGCAAGTGCTGCTACGAGAGATCAAAACACATTAAACTTAACCGCTTAAATGTATAAATTGACATTAAGTTGATTAAGAATTGTTGTTTTTATTACATATTTCTATTAATATTTAACCCTTACTTGCATGCACCAGCAACACTCACACCAAACAACAGAGAGCTTGTTCGTGCTTGTTTCAATCAATTAAGCAACCCAACATACACACATGCATATAAACTTGTGCGAATGCATTGAAAACAAAAAACGTCAGTAGTCGAATTCAATTACATTATTGCTGCATACCTACATAACTTCCACGACTTGTATCAGCACAAAACAAAATCAACAGCAAAAGCAACAACAACAACAAGAACAAGAACAGCGACCAGTGTTGCCGCAGCCTCAAAAAATTTGGTATCAAAAATTGATACTTTCATGGTTTTTTTTCGTATCACCGAAAATTTTTTGGAAAAAAAGCTTAAATTAATCAAAAAAGCTGTTTTGGGCTTTTATCCCGTATAACAAATTGATACGGCAAATTTTGCTTTCGTATCACTGAAAAATTTTTGAAAAAAATTAAAATTAATAAAATAAGCTGCTTTTGTGTTTTTAACGTGACATCATTTTTTATTATATTTACCAATATAAAGATAATGAATAGTTAGGTATCATTTTAGATTTTTCGAATTCAATTTAATTCAAGAAAATCATAAAGGCTATTAAAATAATGGTTAACATAAAACATAACGCTCTTTGCTCATGCCTGCCATGGGCAGTGATGCCTGTATAGTAGTGAGTTTGATAAAATGTTGCCCATTTTTGGTATTTTGAAGACTTTCACAATACATATTTTTCGCGGCAAACACAGGTTGTTAAAATTTTTAGAAAATCTTAAAAATGAAAAAGAATAGGTTAATATTCTTTGAATTTGATTAAATCGTATCAAAATTATTTGATGCTGATTAAAAAGGTATCAAATTTGTTCTACGTCAAAATAAAAAGTATCTACGTATCTTGGGCTTAAAAAAGTATCACATTTGATACGATTGTATAAAAACGGCAAAACTGACAGCGACAACATTAAACACACAATTGCACAGCATGATATGGATATTTATAGACGAATGCATACATAAAGCAACAGGTGGCTACTTAAGTGCATGCATATGTATGGAAATGTATGCGCTTATACATATATAAATTTACATAGTTTAGAACACAACAAAAAAGCGTGTGATTAAAGACTTCATGACAAGTTTTGCTACAAACGTACCTACACAATATTAGTACAAATAAACGCTAAGATTTAAGCTTTTGAAAAACTCTGTAGGTACCTTCGTAATGGTTATCAAATAACTTCAGTTGTTCTACAACAAAAAATGGTGGATTTAACGTTAAAAAAGGCGCAAGTTTGCTTACTGATATGAAACTAAAGTGAAAAGTAAATTAAAAGATAAAAAAAACATGGAAAATATGCATTTATGCACGTATGTAAGCAGTGGGCCCTTATGGATGCACACTAAGCACAAAAGAATGTCAATTGTTTACATACAAACAAATGCACATACCTATGTAAATATGTACATATGTATGTACAGCTGTGTTCAAAATAATAATAGTGCTATGAAATCAATGTGGAACTTTCTCATAAAAAGTTTATTTTAACTTCTTTTTGGTTAAAATTGGGTACAAAAGTAGCATAGACATTCATTTCACGTGTCACAAGAGTTTTACGGTGGTAAGTTGCAAGATAACCGATTTAGAAAGACAAAGGTAAAACAACATAAAAATTCCTTGTTCAAAAAATAATAGTATTTTTATTGTGTATTGTGGAACGATCCTCCGTCATCCCTTGTCAAGTTTGGTTTGGAGACAAACCGGTTTCGGCTAATATGCGCCATCTTCAGTGTCTGTAATATATAATGTATTTGAACCGCTTAAGCTATTATACCGAAAAGAGGACAGAAAACCTAAAACCGACATAAACAAAACAACACACAAGAGGACAATAACGGACTTTTACCTGCCTGTTTAATGAGGATACAAAAATAGATTTACATACCTAAACGCACAGACTCGCACGCACACACGCATGCACGTCGCCCGAACGCACGAATGCACGAACACACGAACACATCCCACGAACACGAAGTACGTGACCAAACGATGGAAGTTAGTTACTATAAGTACTATCGAACTTACACAAAATAACTCAGAACGAAAAAAGACACTGAAGATGGCGCATATTAGCCGAAACCGGTTTGTCACCAAACTTTTTATGGTGTTGGGCCCAAAGATCGTATTGACACTACCATGGGTCAACGTGCCTGCGTGGGTATTTTGGAGAACACTATGCTGCCTTATGCGGAATACAAAATTTCTCTGGAATGAACCTTCCATCAGGATAATGACCCAATACATACGAGTTGGCTAGGCAAGGAGTTCAAAGGAATTGAGGTAATGTCCTGTCCTGCACAATCAACCGAACTCAATGCTATAGAAAACTTGTGGGGCGACATAAAGAAATGGGAAACCAGCCAATAATTGTGAACTTTGGGAAGTAGGAAAGAATTGTTGAGAAAAAATACCCAAGAAACGCTGTGAAGGATTAGTCGATTTTATGCCGCGTCGCTGTAAGGTGTTATTAGACAATGATGGTTCCACGAACTAATGTTAAACACTACTTTATTTTGTATATTCTAAATTTTTTGATTTTACCTTATTTTAAATATTTATCTAAATTAGAATAAAAATACTATTATTTTTTTGAACAAGGAATCTTTGAGTTGTTTTACTTTTGCCTTTCTAAATCGGTTATCTTGCAACTTAACACCGTAAAACTCTTGTGACACGTGAAATGAATGTCTATGCTACTTTTGTACCTAATTATAACCAAAAAGAAGTTAAAATAAACTTTTTATGAGAAAGTTGCCCATTGATTTCATAGCACTATTATTATTTTGAACACAACTGTATGTATGTACATAAATCACGTGCGATAGGAATGCCAATGGTGGATGTGCCTAGGTTGTAGTGCTGGAAAACCATCGATTGAACTATCGATACTATCGATGGGACCGATGCCATAGCGATAATCGATGGTTTTTTTTAACCATCGATAGTATTTTACTTGGTACATAACTACAACATGTGTTAAAAAATTAATCAAAACAAGTAAGTAAGTTCGAGTGGAATCGAACATTAGATACTCAGCTGTATGTTTTCATAGTTTGTTTGCGTTTGATGGAAACACGGTGTACTTTATATAAAGCGAGTGCTGCATAAAGTGGGCGTAGCCACGCCCATTTTCAACATTTTTATCAGTCATCCAACTAAGCATATGAATATTATTCTTTGTGCAAAATTTCATTCCTTTTTGACTTCTAGTTATAAAGATGTCACGTTACAAATTCCCAAAGAGTGTTCCAGATATATCTTTCTTAAAAAGTAGGAGTGGTCATAAACCGATTTCAATAAATTTTTGCGTGGCTATTAACACATGTTATTAAAGTGTATAAACCAAGTTTCGTCATAATATCTCAATTATTTGTCGAGTTATAGGCTAAGAAATCACGTATATCCCTTTGTGTAAAAAGAGGCGGTGCCACGCCCATTTTCCAAAATTTTTCTATTTGTTGTTTCTGGTCTATTGTAGAAATCAAACCACAAAATTTCAATGAATTATCTTTACATTTGGCAAAGATATCGCTTAAAATGTTTTTATTAGGTCACTTTATAATACCCATATATAAAAGTGGGCGTGGTCGTCAACCGGTTTCGCTAAAATTTTCAACATGTATTACCACAAGTAATAAAAGTGTACACACCAAGTTTAGTCATTATATATAAATTATTTGTCGAGTTATGGGCTCAGAAATCTCGTATATTCCTGTTTATAAAAAGAGGCGGTGCCACGCCCATTTGCCAAAATTTTTGTGTTTTTCGTTTTATGTCCGCAGTTGGACTCCTGCTATAAAATTTCAATGATATATCTTTATATTTGACAGAGATATCGCTTAAAATGTTTTTATTAGGTCACTTTATAAGAACCATATATAAAAGTGGGCGTGGCCCTCAACCGATTTCGGAAATTTTTCGTCCAAATATTTGACTAAGTAAGTATATCACGCGTACCAAATTTCATCGATATATCTTCAACGGTTTCTGAGTTATGACATATAAAACTTGCAAGGTTTGACCCTTAATAAGTGGGCGTGGCACCGCCCATTTTCCAAAATGTCATCAAATTTCTTCCTAGGGGCCTGAGCTCAACACGTGGATAAAATTTCATCGCTCCAGCTGTATTAGTGACTGAGATACCAAATTTCCGATTTTTTCTATATAGGAAAAGTGGGCGTGGTCATGGTCCGATTTCGCCCATTTTCAATACCAACCGTCCCAGTCTCGATACCAACCTGCATTTCAAATTTCATCAAAATATCTCAATTTTTGCGCGAGTTAGTGTTTACAGACGGACGGACAGACGGACGGACGGACGGACGGACATGGCTCAATCGATTTCTCTTTTCACCCTGATCATTTTGATATATATAAGTCTATATCTATCTCGATTATTTCACTCTGTTACAATCCACCGTTATGTGATTAAAACTATAATACTCTGTGTACTAGTACAGCTGAGTATAAAAACTGAGATTTATAATTTTAAGGTACTTGATTGGAATATGTGGGCTGTGAGAATACAAATAAAAGACTAGTGAATAATTTTATGAAAAAAACTTGCAAATAAAACGGTTTTTTTATTGAGAATTGCAATTAAGGTTTTGATTTTGGCTCTTCTATTATTTTGTGGACAACTGTATACGTACAAATGTGTGTATGTAGTATTCTTACTTTGAATATATATTGACTTATTTTTTGTATTGAACTTTTTACATAAACTTTGATTTTCTATTAATTTTATAATATGTTTCTAATAAAAATTTATATTTTTCTTTTAAATATGGGAACGTAAGTACATACATGCATACATATGTATGTATGTATATATGCATGAAATGTTTGAGTACCACATTTCCCTTTAACGGGCCACCTACTTACATATATTAAACCATCGATACTATCGATGGCTGCCTTTAAAACTATCGATGGTCCATCGATGGGACCACTATCGATGGTTTTCCAGCTCTACTAGGTTGGACTACAATTTGCCGCTGCAAGGTAGTTTTTAGCAGTTCGTTTTATAAGAATGTTCGGAGATAGTTGCCCAGTTGGAAAAGATAATGTATGGTCATCCATTTATAGATATAAAGATATAAACGCCATAGGATCCATACATTTCAGAATGCATGATTATTTTTATTTAGGGGATTCACAACCTGTCATATTACGTCATATCGTCATAAGTCATAATATTTTGTTGTTGCATTCTATGCTGTATGTGTACTAAATAAATACAACTCTGCACGATATGTTTTTGGGTCGTGGTATTTGATGATCTGCTGTTGTTTGCTTCTTCACAGGGCCTCGAAAAAGTTTTTTATAACTATTTCCGTACAAGGTTTTAATATGACATATAACTTTATGATACTTTGTGAACCCCCTAATTGTGATCTCCTAGGAAACCCATTCATCCACTTTTCCCTGCCAAGGTAAGGCAAAAAGGAATGTTTGGATGAGAGTCACTCTTGCACTACAATTACTCTCTCCCTCTCATTCATTTTATGTCTCCTAATATGACTTAAAAATAATTAATTAGGGGATTCACAACCTGTCATATTGCGTCATATCGTCATAAGTCATAATATTTTGTTGTTCCATTCTATGTTATATGTGTACTAAATAAATACAACTCTGCACGATATGTTTTTGGGTCGTCGTATTTGATCAGTTGTTTTTGTTTACTTCTTCACAGGGCTTCGGAGAAGTCCTTTATAACTATTTCCGTACAATATTTTAATATGACATATGACTTTATGCCACTTTGTGAATCACCTATATACTTTTTTTTATTTTTCTCTTCATTCTCTCTCCATCCGGTTTCTAACTAGCAATATGTAACTTCACTCCAGCTTATTCTTCTCTGTTTCTCTCATTGTGACACAATCTTCCCCTTCACTGCTTCATCGAGCGCCTCCATATAGTGGAACATTCAACATTATATTGGTCTTTACTTAGTTATGCTTTTATACGTCCGTTTTTTCGAAAAAGACTGAATTGTTATCGTCATTGTAAAAGCAAAACTATGGAAAACCTGATTCTCATAATTGTTTTTGTTGCCAGATTGAATGTTATAGCTGAGAGCCGATACATGAACTTTTCGCTTATCGTGGAATGTATCCGATTTCCTATATGTCGGAAGGTATAGCTGACAACCGATATCTGAACTCTTTGGGATGCATTTTAAATGTATCCGTCTTCCTATATGTCGGAAGGCATAGCTGAGAACCGATATCTGAACTCTTCCTTGTCTTTGGGATGCATGTCTTTGGGAACATGAAATCATAGTTTGTTTTTGGAATACTTACTACTTATAATGCAATTTTTTCGCACATCTTTTCATGCGTGCGCAAGGTCATGCAGGACTACCTTTCCAACTAGGTGGTTTTATTTTAAGTGTTCTTAGCATTATACATATCGTACGTTTTATGCAATAGGGATTTAACTCAAAAAAATATTGTTTTTGGGAAAACGCAAATAAAGTTTTATAATTTCAAATAGTTTCCTTCTACGGCTAACTACAAAATCACTTTTATTTCCGCCATTTTTATCTTTTTGAGTATTTTATAAGACTAGACTCAAAGGCACTACCCAGTTATTGAATTATATGGCAAAATCCCAGAAATCGAAAATTTCGAGTTAAATCCCTATTGCATAAAACGGGCGATATGTACTTAGATAGGTACCTACTTACTTATTTAATTTTTTTCTACTTAAAATGTAAGTAGCTTTTCAATATGCAATCTCTTTTATTCAATAAATTACATTTTTTTTAGTTATTTACATTGTCTTCTTTGCTTTCGCGCTTATTAGTTGCACTTAACTCGTTGCATTGCTTTATAACAATGTTCAGATGCACAATGCCATGTTTATAAACACAAAACTGTAATGCAAAACACTTTATAATGCTTTAATAATTTTTATCAAGCACTTTGTAATAAAATATTTAATCTTTTACACTTTTTATCAAAACTTTCTAATAAAAGAAGTATTATCTAAATCTTTTTACACTTTTTTTCAAACACAAAGTGTATTTACCTATTTATCTTTTTTTCAACAACAAAAAATAAACAAATTTCTAGAATCACAATAGAGAAAGGTTAAACAAGTGCTGTTGATTCTTACTACACGCCAACGTGCTATTCGCTATTGCCACAAGTTGCACAAAGACTGGCTTATAGCCCAGTTAGTCGAGAACGTAAACCCGTGTACCGTGTCAGCTGATCCAATCTATTTAATGGGATTTGTATGTAACCGATTATTCAACGACGTAGGACGCAGAAGCCCGTACCGCAGAAATCAAAATCATTTTGATTTTTTACGTAAAAATGTGTCAGCTGATCGCTCGCATGGTTGCAAGGTAGAAGGGTTGCCAGTTGAACATTTTTAGTTATTAAATATTTCAACAGTAATTTTCACAGCATTATACAACTAACTCAACAAGATTGTAAAATGTTATCGAATATAGAAGAAACACTGATTACGATAAAAGAAAATCCATAAGTGAAAACGTAATAAACATAGAGACAGTATTCAGGGATATAATTTCGAATAGTACCAGGCCAAGGATAGTAAAATATAATAGAGAAACTAGGTGGTTTGATCGGAGTCTGAAAAAGCTAAAAAAAGAAAAAATAAACGCGTATAAAGTTGCAAAGCTAGAAAATACTAAGGAACATTGGGAGATATACACGAAATTGAGAAACAAATATAAGATAAAAATAACTAGCGCGAAGAATAAATATGTAAGGAATAGTATTATAAATACAGGAGGGCAAAAGGAAATGTGGAGAAAAATTAAAGAACTAGTACTGCGTGAAGAGATAGAAAAAATTGATTGTGTTGAATTTGGAGGAATAGAATATAACGATAAGAAAGTTATTGTAAATAAATTTAATGAATACTTTATCAAAAGCATAAAAGACATCAGCAAGACAATCGAAAAGGTGCAATATGTGAATAACGTCGAGGATAAAAAAACGGAGTTTAAATTTAGGGAGATCACATTGGTAGAGTTATGGAATATATGCAAGACGTTAAAAAATAAGGCGGATTTTGTGGGAATAAAAATAGGTATGATAATGGATAAGGGATAGGGAACAACTTGCTGAACATGGTAAATATATCAATTACAAAGCGAATATTTCCAAATGCACTGAAGGAATCCATGATAACACCTATCCAAAAAATTAATAGAACAAAGAAAGGAGAAGAGTTTAGGCCAATTAACACGTTAAAAACCATAGAAAAAGTTTTGGAAAGCGTAGTCAAAGAACAACTGGTGGAGTATCTGGAGGGAAATAAACTATTTTCGAAATTTCAATCGGGGTTTCGTAGGCATCACTCGTGTGAAACAACAATAGCCCATATTATAGATGAATGGAAGACCGAAGGATCAAGTAACAAAATTATTGCAGTGTTCTTAGATTTAAAGAGGGCATTCGAAACTATAGATAGGGAAATTTTAATAAAAAAGATGTATCAATATGGGATTCGCAACATGGAACTTGAATGGTTTAAGTCTTACCTAGAAGATAGGTATCAACGAACTAAGATGAATGGAGAAATATCGGAAAGTGTAAAAGTTGAAACGGGAGTACCGCAGGGGTCAATTCTTGGCCCTGTACTATTTAATCTATACATTAATGATTTAGAATCAATTATCAAGAAGTGCAAAGTAGTATTATATGCCGACGATACTTTAATTTATGCGGAAGGAGAAAGTGAGGACGAATGTAAATGTAAATTGTTATTCGATATAAAGGAAGTAATAAGTTGGTTAAATATGAATAAACTTAAGTGAAATGAAGAAAAAACAAAAATTATGGAAATCAACTTTAATGGAACATTTCAAATGCAAATAAACAATAAAAGGATTGAAAAAGTTAATAAAATCAAATATTTAGGCGTTATAATTGATAAGTTTTTAAAGTTCAACGACCATGTTGAATGTATATGCAAGAAGATTGGTAAAAAATTAGCCTATTTTAGAAGAATTCGCAATAAAGTTGATATATTAACAGCTATAAAAATATACAATGTCATGATTAAACCGCATTTCGACTATTTTTCCACTATCACGTACACGTGCTGCAACCAGAAACAGATGGAAAGACTTCAAAAACTACAAAATAGGGGCATGAGATATATACTGAAATGTAATAGATACACGTCAATTAATGTTATGTTAGATATCTTGAAATGGTTGAATGTAAAGGAAAGGTTTCAGTTAAACACATTATTGGCGGTATACAAGATAAAAAATAACAAAGCACCATTGTATTTAACTGATAAAATTGAATACGTGGGGGAGGTTCAGAGATACGACTTAAGAAATAATTGTGATTTTAGAATTAAGTATAAGCAAAACACAAAGGCACAAAAATCAATGTTTTATATAGGTTTAAAATTATATAACACATTGCCTATAGAAATAAAAGATGAAACAATATATATCATATTTAGGAAAAAATGTATAGAATTAATTAAGGATAAGAGAACTTTTATGCAAAAGAAGTTCATTGTAATGAAATTATAAAGTATTACAAATACTAATAATAAATAATAATAAAAAAATATACATATATGTGTTCACATGGAAAAAATAGTATGTCTACTTAAACGAACCATTTATTATTACTTTAATTTTTAAAAAGAAAGGAAAGAAAACGAAATTTTTTTTTAAATCCCAAACAAAATGTAAATATATATATATATATATATATATATATAAATTAATAACAAGATAACAGCTTTGTTCAACAACTTTTCTTACAAGTATTTGCAAAAAGAGCGTCAATGTCAAATTAAGAGTAAAAACGAGAAAAAGAGAAAATTATCAACCAAAGTAATTGAACACAAAATCTTAAACATTCGCAAGAAAACAGCTGATACGTTGTAATTGAAATTTTTGAAATTGGAAATGAATGGCAATAACTGAATTAGGAAAACAAAATTCTACTTTGGCTATTCTACAACATCATCAAGATTCGTTTTTGCGCTAACTTATTTAGTACACAATTAGAAATTTGCGTTTAAAATGTTTGTATATTTCCAATTGAAATTTTTGTGATCATATATTTTTGACACTTCTATTTTTTTAAAGCTACTAGTAATATAATATAATACAATGGCGCTATTATAAGTAACTCTGACGAGTTTTATGGCCGAGCTTCTCTCCCAATTCGAGGTATGCTCCTTTTTGTTTTTCCTACTAATTCCTACTAGCTGCTAGTAGTTGCAAGTGAAAATTTTACTTGCAGCGTTTATCAACTCTCTCGAGGTCTTACTCTTTCAATTTGGCTCTCTTTTGCGAATTTTTTGGGTTATTGAACATAAATTCGTAACTATTCGTAAAAATATGTAAAAATTTTGAGATATTGAACACTCCTAATAAATGAAGATATTACTGAAAATTAAAGCAAAAATTGTATTTATCCACAATGGTGGCGGTATTTTCTTAATTGATAACTCTTGGTGGTCTTCTTCTGCAATTTTTATACATTAAAAAGTTATAAATTGCCACAATAAATCTGAGTTTCTGTAACAAAATCAATTAAAGTGATGTCACACTAATACGATCCACACTTTGTCACCACCTAAATATACTAGAAAAGATATGAGTTACAGAAACTCAGTACAGATTTCTTAATTAAACACAGATTTTTGTGAGAATCTTGTTGCTTCCCAATATAATTTTTTATGGATTTTCAATGGTAAATTTAATGTTCTGATTGCGTTTTTTGTTATTTTATGTTTTAGTCCTTGATAACTATCACCAAGGTGTGATGGAAATATATTGGGCAGCAACAAAATTACAAGAAAAATGTGTTTTAATTACCAACTAAGCCGTAAAAAAGTAACTAAATTAATAAAAAAAAAAAAGTCGTCAACGACAACTTTAAAAACGATTAAATTAGTATTTTCTTGTCATTTGGCAAATAATGCACAGTTATGTATTGAAGAGTAATCCGCATAACACTTTGAAGATTAGTAAAAATCTTGTTTGTTCAAAAATGACTAAACGGCAACCCTGCCAAAATGTAAACAAACTATATATATATATGTAAATATGTGTGAGTAAAACAGCTGAATGCTACGGGCTCAAAAAATCCTAAAAATTGCATACGGGCGTTTGCGTCAGCGAGCGGACCACACGTTCTCGACTAACTGGGCTATTAAAAGCAACATGCGCGCACCCGTAAAAGTTGTATGGAAAATAAGGTAGGTATGCGGTTGAGAAAGTAAACAATCGTGAAACGAATTGGAAATGAAATGGAGTCCAATGACCGGTAACAACTTAATGCCGCCAGTAGGTACTATGTACATATGTATGTATGTAAGTAGCAACTAGGGGAAGTCAGTTAATATTTAGAATAGAGTATGCAAAGGCATTAGGGTGTGTTACATATGTACTTATATAAATATGTACGTAGATACATATGTAGGTATGTAGCGCTGAAGTTTCGCTGCAGAATTTGAAAATTGTGGCTTATTGAATGTTGACATTTGCATAAGGAAAAATATGTTGCTGATTATGTGAAAAAATGCATACTTACATAACTTTGTATATAGTATATGTATATACATACATATGTATGTATCTACATATATTTATGCATTTATTTGTGTGCTAAGTATGTAGAATAGCTAGAGTTAGAAATCATAGACTTATAGTAGAGCCGCTTGTAGAAAACAGTGTCACACATGAAACACAATCACAAATGAATGTCGTAGAAATAACTTGGCAACATCTAACTGCCGTAAGAGTCAACATTAGTACACACGCACATACCTACATACATACCTACAAATAAACAGGTAAATGATTCAGCGCGCCAGTAAGCCAACCAATTGTAAATTCATTGTAAACAGGGTTGAGAAGCGGGTGTTCGAATATTGAAAACGAGAAAACATACGAAAATCGAAAGAGAAAACATAAATAAATTAATAAAAAAAAAAAAAAAAATACACAAGAGACCAAGTATAAGGCGATAAAATAAACAGCCAACACGTATGAAAGCCATCGAGCTCGATAAAAAAAAAAAACAGAAGAAAACAAGAAAAACAGCAAAATAAGCTAGAAAATAAATAAACAACATCGTAACAACAGAAATTCCGATCTTCCAGTCTGTCGAGCTGAGAATACGTTGGTTACTATCATTATGAAGCGAAACTCGCTAGCGCAGGCGATAATGATGAAATTCAACGGAGATAATTATGAAATTGAACGACGACGACGACTACAACCACGTTAGCAACATCGACGCGGCCACCACAAACGGGGTTTATTGTGGTTTCACAACTTGCTCGTATGTATGGACAGGTACGTACATAGGTAAGCAATTCAACGTATGGTAAGATGTGGTAAGGTAAGGTAAGGTAAGGTAAGGTAAGTTAGGTAAATGAACGGATGGATGTCTGCCTATTCGCAGCTTAATAATGCTGAGCTCAGCCGCTGGCCGGTTGGATGGTTCAGCGAGTTGCGGTTTAGATCGAGATGCGTCTCAGATTTCTGAGGAAACAATAAATACGCAGTGTTTATAGATATGAATACAATGAGAAGGTTATGTACATACATACATATGTAGCGGGAAAGTGACTACAAAAAAAAAACAAAAACGTAAAAATTTCAACTGCTATTGACTGGCGACGAATTGAATTAAAATAACAGCGACACACCTTTGGACAGTGTTTAAAGATGAATATACAACGAAACAGAGTAAAGTAAATAATTAAAGGAAATGAAAATGAAGACAATGGCCATATCTATGTATCTATACTTGTTTATATGTAGATATAATGTAGATATGTACATGTATGCATTTGAAGTCTGAATGTGGGAGCATAATTGCAATTAACATAAGAAAGCAAATGGGAAAGAATGTGTGTGAAAAAAAAAATACTAAAGTTGAGGGATATTACAAAAATAATTTTCACTACCGACATTCCAATTGATTTCTTCTGGTTTTACACAAATATGTACATATGTATGTAGAAGTCTGTGCATGCATGTAGAATCTACTTTGTAGATCTATGTATGTAGAAAACAGGTTTTTGTAAGATTTCTTGTTGTTGTTGAACAGGAATAAAGCTTTTTTAAGGTATGCATTGCACCACCTTCGCATTGTCAAGGTCAAGTAGCAAAACGAGAATATGCACTACCTACCTATTTAGAATACATCTTTACTACCTTTGGTTGCATGTTCAAGGGGCAAGTGTAACATGGAAGGCAATTTATATGGCTTTATATACCAAATAGCTGGGAAAATGCGTAATTTTAGAGAATCTTAGTAGTACTAATAGCACACCGTCGCGAATATAGCACTAGCTACCTAGTTGTAAGGCCCATCTCTCATAATTCGTGGTGTACAGCTTAATTTTTGGGTTGGTTTCCCAATAATGCCCCACACCCACAAGCAAATGACTTGTACTGGGCGGTAGGGGAGGGGGAGTAGATTCTGAAATAGTTAAATTTCGGCGCCGGACGTACTTACCTGATTTCCAGGAATTTGATGTTAATTTTTTTTTTCTACCAATTGGATGGACCTACACTTGCAGATGAATTTTTTTGAGATTATTTTTATGTAACACAGGCAGGCCAAACATTGCATATTAAGGGTAAAAACAGAATAGGAAGGTAACGACACGACATTGCGACAACGACATCCTGTCAAAATTAAAACCCATGCATTCTTATGAAAGCAATTATAATAAAGACGACGCGGCACGACGTCGTCCACCGACAAAATTACGTTGTCGTCAACTTAGGCCGATTTCTAATTTTGGTGACGACGACGAGCGGACGATGAGTTGCCACTGCATTATAAAATATGAAAATTTTGACAACTCAATAAATGTAATGAAACTTTACAAAAAAAGCAGAAGTATTTATACACAACCAAATATAATAACAGTTTAAAGCATTCAATTAATAAATTTAACTATTTAATTTATTATTTTACATTAAAAAATTACGATCTGAACCAAAAACTTTTTAGCTGTGAATGAAAAACTGTAATGTGGCAGCAACGAGCCATCTGTAGGGGCGGTCGTTGCCGCATTTATTATGTTTCAGTCGCTGGTTTCGCACCGACATTTTTACGTCAAGGTACTGTCGTTGTCGCAATGTCGTGTCGTTACGTACCGATTCTGTTTTCACCCTAATGCTCCCTTTTTATATTAAAACCAATATTACATGTTTTTATTGGTTTTAAATTTTGACGCTAGACGATCTTCTATTTACCTACTAGGTATGCTATAGCTGCAACACACATACATACCCATTTACATATGTACATACCTGCCCTCAATACGGAAGCACCTACCAAATATTATTATTATGTATGCTAATTAGATTTAACTTGTTAATGATATATTAATTATGTAAGGCCAAATATGTGAACCGTATCTAAATAAAATAAGATTAAAATAAAATAAGACACACACATGTACCGCAAGAACACATCAAAAGAAACCGGGTTTTTTCAAATGGCAAACATGTCTTGAACCTCCCTAACCCCACATCAATGAAGGTCTTGTGGTATTTTAGCTACATAGTATTTACATATATGTATATATCCAATTGTTTAAACAATAGTTTTATATTTGCAATAAACCATTTTTTACTCACCAAAGCTGTAATTTCTACAATTTTATGTATTTGCCGTACTTGAAGTGAGGAAATCGTCAATTCTATTTAAATTGCTTTGTTTATCTCTTTTATTTAGGTATGTATTCACTTTTTTTGTTTTTTCTACGATTCAAATTACACCATAAATAAATGCTTCAATAGCTTCAGTTTTCCATATTTTACACTGCGACATGAAATAAAATAACAATTAGAATGAAATAAATCAATTTCTGTATTGTAATTCAATTAGTAAACTACATTTGTTTTAGTTAATTTATATTGCTTTGTTTTGCAAATTTTATTTTATCCACTTTTGCCAATTTTCTCGTGTTTTGCCTTTGTTTTCGCGTATTTGCTTGCTTGCGTTTGTTACGGAATTCCACAGTTGCGAATGCTGCAAAGAAATGGGCATATCACCATCTCTTTTCTACACACACAACATCCAACGAGCGCTAAACAAACACACAAATGGCAAATATGTTTGGTTGGCGTCGGCGCAGCTGCACGATTAAACAGCAGCGCAGCAACGGATTTTCACCTTTCGAAACAACAAAAAGCGGCGCCGTCGCGTCGCTATTTATACGATTCTTTTGTTTTTTACGCTTATTTGCCCTTCTTTATTTACTACTGCGGCAATATTAGCTATTTTACTATACTTTTCTTTACATATAAATTTGTTTTATAAACTTGTTTGATATTTGAATTTTTGTAAATTTTTGAAATTTTCACTTTGCTTGATGCGCGTGCAGAGGAAAACCAACAACCACATTCGAATGAAAATTAACAACTGAAATTCCATGGAATTGGAATTTGACGAAGTGGTTGCACATAAAGGAATGTCAGTGAAGAATGACAGTGGATGGAGAAGAATGAAGATCGTTAGCCAACAGAGACAGAGAGGTTTTTTGTCATACATTGGCTTTCAAAGTGTTTGAGCAGGCAGAGTGCATGGTATAAAAAATACAGGTATGTGCATTGTCATTTTGACGCTGTCTTTTTGATTAAAAAGCAGATTTTTGAAGTTTGATCTTATGTCAGTTTTGGAGTATAGCGATGCCAGACTTTTATTTTTTGAATGCGTAGATTTTTGTGTGAAAGTTTGGGTATTTCAGGAATCAAAGGACAGAAATAGAAAGGGCACTAGTGAGCAGATTTATGGAACTTCCGGTAGCTCCTCTTCGCTCACTCCACAAATCTTCATCCACTCTCCGCGAATAAAAGGTATCGTCGCCATATTTGGTATTATTGCACCGCGGAAATAAGCAACTCATATTGTTAAAATCTAGGGTACATATTTTTTTGTAATTGGATTGGACATATGTACATACATACATATAAAGACTGAAATGCCCACTTGGTATGGTGGTGTACATACATATCGTCGTTTAAAGTGCAAAACCGCGTGACATTTTTGCCAAAAATGAGATTTCATCAAAAATACATTCTTGGCGTCCGTCCCCATCCATTCATGCAACAATTTTGAGATTCGCGCAACGCAATTCCAAATAATGACACAGTTTCAAAACCGCTTTTTTTAAGGAAATTTTTCGAACCAATACCGCGAATAATAGGTGTTATTGCTTTATAACTGTACTATAATGTACTAAAGTTGATTATACTTTCATAAACACGAAATGGATTATAACTTTGCTTTATTGAAGAAAAATTTTTAAGTACGCCTGCAATCCCGCCTATACGTCACTATTGAACAAAATAAAAGACGCAAAACCGCTTATAAATACATAAGTAAGCCAATAACTGCACATTTAACTGTTTTTCGCCAAAATGATATTTGAATTAAGAATCACCCTTATTACGGTTGTCGTCGTCGACACTCACTCGACGGTGTCGGCGACGACTTCTCAAAATCGGTATTACGTATGGCAAAGTCGATAACTTGTGACAACTATCGAAACATATTTGGTATCAGCTAAGTCGACGTCGACGGTCACTCGTTGCCATTTTCGTCGACGCTGCGTTTAATGGTGACAAGAACAAAATTTAGAATGTATGCATTTTTGTTTTTAAAATTTTATTACGGGAGTGTTAAAATTAGTAGAACTAACATCCGCAGAATATTTCCTGCTAGTTTCATCGAAAAATTCCCACTAGTTTAAAAATAAATTCGGTGAGCGCACATATCGAAGCCGACCCAAAGGTTTTCAATGGGGTACGATACCAACTAAATTTTTACAACATTGAGAAACAAACAATTAAATTGAATGCCTGTGCACCTCCTTTAAGAGAGATTGAGGAGAAAACTAATTTATTAAATATTTGTGTACATATGTATGTACGTACATACATATGTATATATTTCAACTAAAATTATTTTTCTTTTATTTTTTAATTACTCGAGCACTTTATTGCTATGTTCATCGCTAAAACTTGATGAAACATATACAAAATACATTTATAATAAAGAAATAAATTATCAAAATAGCACAAATAAAAAATAAATGTAAATAAAATCAAACAGCTAGTGCAGAAATTATAGGGATGGTACTTTCGTCATTCGGTTTACCGATAAACAGTCGACGTCGTCTCAATATGCTTAGCTAATACCGATTTTGCGTCGATGTGACGACGACGTCGAGACGACGTGATGTCGACTGAAAAGTGGCAACGACGTCGACGACGACAACCGTAATAAGGGTGAATATAATCCAAAAATCTACCTTGGGTTGGATGTGGGTTTGCAAAATTCCGAACCGTTTTGAATTAAAACAGATTTTACTGTCTCCTGTAAAATTTGGGTGGTAGCGGATACGCGGTATTACACTTTATGCGACGATATGGAGTTATAATAGATCAATCTCCAAAACCTCCCGAAACTATATACCAGAGTGATCACAAAGCCTAAATTAAGTGATCGTAACTACTAAAGTAAATTAAAAACTCACCGAGAATACCGGAAAGGGGCTACTTTGTAGTACGGCTAAACTGATATTCCGCGAAGTAAAAATGCGAAATGAATCTTTTATGAATCACTGATGAAATTCATCTATGACTGAGGAGGCATCAGTGAGTATTTTCAAATAAAGACTGCTGAATTTTTCATACAAATGGTTTGCTGTTTTCAAAAAAAAAAAAAAATAATAATAATAATAATAATAATAATAAAAATTGTACTCAGAAGAAACATCAATGATCATTCAGCAGTGAAACAAATTTACTGCAGGATGTGTAATTTTTTCAAATTGAAAAAATTTCTTCCAATTCAAATTGAAAAAATTAGTTACTATGAATACCATGGTTACAATTTATTTTTAAAACAAAGCAGTGAAAAATACCATTAATGGAGGATTTTTATCATTGAGTATGGCAGCACGAAATGTCATAATCTGCTTAATTGTCAGGTGGTTAATATGGCGACGAAAACTTGACGTTTGTTTTACCTGGTATACTTATACCATGGGCATAGTGCACATTTTGATTTAGAAATAAGCTGATGGTGCAGAGAAAGGCCTTTAGGAAACTTGCAAATGTCTTTAAATAAAAACTTATTCCTTATATTTTATAAAATGAAAATGGGTAATATTGGCGCAGTGATATATGTACCTACGTAATTACTTATCGTTTAAAAAAATTAGTGACGCGAAGGCGTACATTTTTGTTGTTTTGAAAGTGGTAAATGTTGCAATATTTTATTTTTTTATTAAAAATGTTTTATTACTTTATTGAAAACTAGTACCAGAACTCATAATTTTTAGCAATTGAATAAAGTGACATTTTCATAAAATTTTTCGATTTGAACAGTTTTATAAACCTTTTTTATTTTTTATTAATACCGGTATAAATTCATAATATAAAATTCTAAATTATCTGCATAACCATAGCATCAAATGCCTTAAACAAAAGCAAAGAAATAAATTAACTTAAACAAATAGACATAGTTTGCTAAATGAAAAATATTGGAATGAATATCAGAGAACTTAAACAAATGAAAGTAATCGTAAAAGCAGAAAATTTTCGTGCATAAAAAAGTGATTTTGCGGGGAAATATTGTAGGCGTTAAACAAGTCAGTTATAGGCGTTAAACAAGCCAGTTCGTGGATCACAAGCTATACATTTGACGTTAAGTCCAATTTCCCTAAGTGCTGACAAGTGTTTTTCTAAAATATACTTCAAATCTGGTGTTTTAACGCTACCATTCGCAATATAGAACGAAAACACGTACATATGTATCTCCAGTTGGAGCACAAACCCTTTATAATGAAGAAACAACATTTGTTTCCAATTTTCAACTCCCTTTGGTCATCCCCTTTGTCAACAAAACCATCAATATTATCGCGTGTTTTGTTGTAGGTCAGATCTGGCTATTTCATCGAAAACTAGAAGGGCGAGGCGTTCTGTATCTGACATATCTTATAATATTGCGGAGATTTTTACAAACATGTTTATCGGAACCAGGAAAAACAAATCTAATGGGGCGCCAAGGCAATAAGGAAGTTTTAGAGGGCAAGGCAAAGCCCAAATCGTCGCGCATGCATTTATAAGCCTAAGTTGACATGTAATTAATATTTTGTGCCAATGC
Source organism: Urophora cardui (assembly GCA_960531455.1). NCBI lineage: Eukaryota > Metazoa > Arthropoda > Insecta > Diptera > Tephritidae > Urophora > Urophora cardui. The sequence continues at coordinate 143,940,632 of OY482672.1, forward strand.
TTTTTCATCGTCGGTATATTTGGAGCGATTGCACGACTGGACGATGATTTTCGCAAACGTTAAAGCATCTTTACTTGAATCTTTGTCCGCAATTATTGCACGTTTTCTCAGATATTCCATCTGAGTATTATGCCGGAATCGCAATTTGGCGTTAGGTCGGTCGCGCGTTGGCCTCAAAGCCGCTTCGCACTGACATTCGATATTAGATGTTGGATTGGAAACATGTTCACCGCCGCTAATATATTTTGTTGAATTTTTTCATAAATTTCATAATTTTTCATCAAAAGAAAACAATTCGAATTTATTTAATGTAAAACGCCCGACTTAGTAGAGAAATGTTCAACTAAGGCGTTACACAGGGTTGCAATGAACATACGATATTACAAAAATTTTAAGATCAAACGCTTGAGGTCACAATGCGATTTGCTCCAAATATTTCCATACATTTCTACTCACTTGTCAGAATCGCGACCGACCAAACGCCAAATTGCGATTCGGGCATTAAGGGTCTAAATTTTTTTAACTCATCGATTTTTAATGCTGATAAGCTTGAGCGGCATGTGCCAAACGTTGAAGGCGGCATGTGCTTGTCGAGCTCACCTCCATGCGTGTTTGATGCACAAATTTGCGGCAAACTTCCAAGTCCGAAAACTTTTCGAGGGTTAATTCGAATTATTGAGTGAAAAGCACCAACCAATAATTTGGATTTCATTAGATATTTAGGTAGGAAATGCTGTTGACATACAAACAGCTTAGCAGCTTGGGAAACGTCCACTTTGTAAGCAAGGGCCCAATTACGTCCAGTAGCGCTCGTCGAAAGGAAATGCAAATAGCTGTATATTTGTTTTGTAAGTATTTTTATTTAGAGTATCCTCCTCCAGGGCCGCGGAGAGGGGGGGGCAGCCAGGGCAATCGCCCTGGGGCCCGGAAGGTATTTGGGGGCCCGGAAAGGCAAATCAGTATTGACAGTACTCGAACTAGGATTTCATAGATATATACATAGGTATTTTGTTCTACAAAAAATTGTTTTAAAATTGAAGTGTTTATTTTTGGGTGTTAGTTTTTTACTTAATTGAGTTTATTTTTTAGGGGGGCCCGTAAACGCGAACTCTCCCAGGGGCCCGGCTCGGCTCTTTGCGGGCCTGTCCTCCTCAAAATGCTTGGCACATACATATGCATACTGCACCGGTTGATGGACTGTTTGGAGGATGCCCAAGTTATTCCTCCATTTCGTGTTGGCAGCAGCTACCTTCGCCACTTTTACACCCGCGAACGCGACATCTCTTTACTTTCGGCATTTTTGATTTTTTTTTAAATACAATTAAAAACACGAAAGCAGCTTATTTTGTTAATTTTATTTTTTTTTTTCAAAATTTTTTCGGTGTACGTAAAAAATCAGGAAAGTAATAATTTTTGATAGCAAAATTTTTAAAGGCTGCGGCAATACTGGTGGCGATGCATAACAGTTTTGCTGCCACTGTTAATTACTACCTTCAGTATTTGCAGCTATTTGCTATAGATTTTGCAGCAATACCCGCTAGATGTCGGGCGTCGCGCTAGTCTTGTGTCTTTGGTTGGTTAATGTTGCTAAACAACATGTTGCTGAAAAATGTAAGGAAAGGTGGGCTAATATCAAGCAGCTAATATCCTTTTTTAATTATTTATTTTTAATGCTGAGGGACATTGTTTTCTGTGGCGTTATTATGCAACAAAAAAAGAAAAAAAAAACAAAAAACAAAAAAAAAACAAAATAAAAACAAAAAACAAAAAAGAAAAAAAAAACAAAAGAAAACGCTCATCGTAGGTGTGACTTTGGTTGCTTAACTATGTAGCATTAAAATTATATATGTATACATATATGTACATCCATATGTACATACTAGGGATTCCAATCCCGGGATCCCGGGATCCCGCCCTTTTTGACTCCCCGGAAATCCCGGGATTACTAGAATTTCCTCCCGGGATTTTCGGGATAAAATAAAGAGAGAATATTCCCCTATTATAGCAAAGAAAAATTGTATTTTATATAATTTTTATTGGTCTCAGATATGTATACTAATGTTGCATTATTACATAGCAGCATTATTAACATATGCCCTGTGACCTATGAAAATGGTGCATTTTTCATGTGATAAATGAAACAAAAAATAATGCAACCCTTTTGTGCTAAGAACAGAAAATGTTGCTCCTTAGTCGGGCCAGTTTTACATTTTGTCTATAGAACAAACAGCCCTAAAATATGTGTGGAATCTTTGTGGAAGAGAATAAAAAAACTTGACAGTTGAAGAAAATGCAGAATAAGTTTGACATTTTTGCCAGAATAAAAAAAGCAAAGTAAGGATTAATATTTTTGATTTAATATCACTAGGCTACAAATAATTTAAAAAAAATACCAAGAAATTCAGGTGTGGGGGAGAATAGATATGGGCCTGCTGAGCTCGGAACTATTTTTTTTTTTTTTTTTAATTTTTTGTATGGTTAGGTTTTTTTGGTTATCACTTCATTGAAAAATTATTTTCGCGGGAGTCACAAATGGGATAATCACAAGCAGTACAGTACCTCGTTCGAAAGAAAATTAAAATTGTCGATGTACACCTTGTAGTAATTGGACATTACCTCGCTGGTCGAAATCAAAATGTTATTAACTACTTGCGATATTTGAAAAAAATTTGATTTTAAAATTAAGTTTTTGTAGGAAGTTGTAAAATTCAGGAAAGTTTTATTCTTTTAAAAATTAGCCTGCTTAATTGTGGTTATCGCATTTTTGATTTCCGAAAATAATTTTTGAGTGAAGTGATAACCAAAGAAACACCAAATTACCGTTTGTTGTGAAATACGCGTTGTAAGGAAACGTACGTTAGGTATTTTTAAAATCGTTAGAATTCTTGTGGTAAAATTCATTTGATAATTTCTATTTCCTGATTTTTGGCCATTTATTTCTCAAAGGTTTTTGCAATTTCCTCCCAAGAAAAGTAAATAATGGAAGAAAATGCAAAAAAATTTCAAAAATAAAATTAGTAAAAACCAGGAAAAAGTTTAATTTTATTTGAGAATTTCACATTACGTACTAAAATAAAATACGCAGTTGTATACTCGGAATTCATCTCAAAATTTCTGCATCCGATTTTTAATTTTTTTCCGAATGTTGTATTAATTTTCAGTATTTTTCGGCAAGCTTGGAAATATTCGCTTAAACGAAGTACGTCATTAAATTCTAAAAATTTGTATTGGAAATTATCAAATGATCACAAGCTTTATTATTAATATCCTAAAAGTACCAACTGTAAAGGCAAATGTTTTGTATGTAATTTTCTTTGTTGGTTGCGTTTTTTAAAGTAACTCTTATTATTAAATAATACGCATGATTTTACGCATGATTATTTTGTTACTAATGAAATAATAAAAATGGCAATAAAAATCATTTTTTTCTTTGCACTTTAAAGTTGTAGCGTTCCTCGAAATATATATTTACTTTTTTCAACCCCAAAATGTGGGAAAATAATTAAGGTCCAAATCCCGGGACAAATCCCGGGATCCCGGGATTATAAAAACAAATCTCGAAAATCCCGGGATAGTAAAAATCGGAAAAATTGGAATCCCTAGTACATACGTAGTGAGCTGTGAAAGGCTTTAGTAGCGCCAAATTTATGGAATTCTACAGGAGGGTATAAAATATGCACTCAAAAAAAAATTTCTCTCGATCAAAGACATAATTTTCCTTATTTTGAACACGCGTCCCAATACAAAATTTTCTTTGTTTTGTGTAAATTTTCTCAAAAATGTGGAAAAAACATAAAAAAACATTCAAACAAATTCGTTGCCATGGGAATTTGTATGGGAATTTAATTTCTCAAAATTAAAGAAATCAAGTCTTCAAAACAAGGAAAGTTGGGAATGAAATGGCGCTTAAAGAATTTTTCATTATTTTAATGTATGAATTTTTTCAAAACAAGTATATGAAACCATGGTAACGCATGTAACAACAATATTTTATAAACCTTTTAACATGTTTTAAGGAAAATTTACTCAAAACAAAGAAAGTAGTGTTCAAAATAGGTAAACAATTTCTTTGACCCCTCCATATATTTTTTTTCTCCTAGTGTGTGTTTGCACATATATTTATATGAGTTGTACATATATTTATAAGTACATATGTACATATTTATGCACATATCTACGCGAAAATATATGCGAAAAGTGCCGTTAACAAATAGCATTACAAGTTACATACATGCTTACATACATACACACATATGTACATAAAATATTTTAAAAATTTCCAAGCAAAATATTCCAATCATTCGTTTTAATCGCTTCAGAGCTAACATTTGTGTTAAACTAATTAAATTAAATTTAGTATCTAATAATATTTTTTTTAATTATTGTGATTTAAAATTTTGTCAGAATTTAATGTTGTGTATTTTGTTTTATAAAAATGTGGTTTCATAAAAATTTTAAACAAACATGTTTATTGTGTTTTTGTATTTATATATTTGTTTGTGTAATAAGCGCTTTTTCGGTAATGAAACTTAGGCAAACAGTTGAAGAAACAATATTAAATCATTTGCCAACTACAACGACCAGCGCCGATTCGAAACAAGTTTTCAATTACCCTAGCACTACCGGACCTGTTGAAGAAATTGATGAAGATAGCAGCAACAACAACAACAACGACGAAGACGACATCAATTGGCAGACAATCGCTATTCAAGTGCCAGGTAAGCAAAGAATAGGAAAAAATTTACTAAAGTGTATCCAACCCCGAGGAAATGGGGAATATTTGACTAATGTTTACCCAGCCCCGAACAAATGGGGAATATTTTACCAAAGTGGGCCCTACTGCGAAAAAATGGGGAACATTTTACTTAAGTGTACCCAGCCCCGAACAAATGGGGAGCATTTTACTAAAGTTTACCCAGCCCCGCACAAATGCGGAACATTTTACTAAAGTGGGCCCTACTGCGAAAAAATGGGGAACATTTTAATAAAGTGTACCCAACCCAGAAAAAAGTGATTTCTTCAGTGGAGTAGAGCGGGTCTCACAGAACACAAAATTGTAGCCAAAAGAACACGCACGCATAAGAACACTATACTGCGTGGGGTTGTAGTTTTTCTCAAGAGATTTCTTTTCTTTTGATTTCTTTTTTTTATGACCTCCTCCTTGTTCCCTTTTAATTCAATTTCTCGCTCTGCCTTTCATCAGCCGGCGATACCAAAAACCAACATACAACAAGCCTTTTAATCAAATGTGAAACTTGTGCGGAGAATGTCCTCTGTGTGCCGCCCATACAATGTCCGGCACATGTGCGCATGCAGGAGCATGAGAAGCCGCGCATTTGTGATTTGCCGGGTGAGAGTTATGGACTTTGTTGCATGACAGGGCAGAATCACACAGGTAAGTTGAAGTGCTATAACCTCTTACTCCCTGCCGATTCTAACCTCACTTAATAAATCTCTCATAAAAAAAAAAACAGCTGACAACTCGGCAGGCTTTGCGCCGCGTAGGCTGCTGCCCTTCGTGCACGATATGCCGCTTGCGTTGGTGGAGCAATCTTTCCGGCGTTTCGAGGCGCTTATGCATAATGTGCCATTGTTGCCGGTGCGTCGTGGTCAACCCGACTTTATGCATGGAATATTCTTTCATTCGCCTGGACGTGATGATAGACAGCATTTCCATGCGTCCAATACGGCAATGCAACAAATTATTGCCGGGCAATTGTTGGCCAAGAAGTGAGTATGCCAGTAACTGTACTTGCTCCCCCCCCACGAAGGTGCAGCATCAAATAGCTAACCTGTCTAATATAAATTAATTGCTTACTAGAGAGGAAATACCAGTAGATGATTTGATCACAAATAATGTGCAAGTGAATTGGAAGAAGACGCCGCTATCACACCACTGCCCAGCTGCCATCAGGTGTGCTGATACGCATTTCCGCTATCGCACGCTTGACGGCACCTGCAACAATCCGCTGCGGCAACGCGCACGCTGGGGTTCCGCCGGTGAGGCTATGGAACGTTTACTGCCGCCTGCCTATGAAGATGGCATTTGGGCGGCGCGTGTGCATGCCGTGGATGGCACGGAGTTGATGGGCGCGCGCGAAATCTCACGGCGCTTGATGACCGACGTGAATGCGCCGCATCCCAAGTATAATCTACTTTTAATGCAATTTGGGCAATTTTTAGCGCATGACATTGTACAATCGGCTGCGGTGGTTTTAGGTGAGTTGAGTTCTTTTTTGAGTACTTGTTTTTTTTTTTGCTGCAACTCATTCAGCACTTGTCGCTTTTTCTTCGCATATACAGAAAACGGCGCCTCGGTGGAATGTTGCACGGCCAACGGCGCGCATGCGTTACCCGAAAACCGACGCCATTTCGCTTGCATGCCGATTACGGTGCCGCACGACGACGAATTTTTCGGCGTGTTCAATGTGCGTTGCTTGAATTTTGTACGACTTTCGCTGGTGCCGAACGCCGAGTGCAAAATGGGTTATGGCAAGCAACGCAACAAAGTGACACACTTCATTGATGCCTCCACGGTGTATGGTTCGAGTGAGGAGACAACGCGTGAACTGCGCGAATTCAATGGCGGTCGTTTGCGCATGTCCAAGGATTTTGGGCGTGATTTGCTGCCGATGGCGAGCGATGGCAAGTCCTGTGAGGCTAGTGATGCGAGCAGAACTTGCTATAAATCAGGTGCGATTGTGTGCGAATGCGCGCGTGCTATAATTTTCAATAATCTCCTGTTTTTCTCCTTTGCCAGGCGATGGCCGCACAAATGTCATCATTTCGCTTACCATACTACATTTACTCTTCTCACGCGAACACAATCGCATTGCCGGCATTTTGGCTGCTCAAAATCCACGCCTCAGGGATGAGACACTTTTTCAGGAGGCACGCCGCATTGTTATAGCCGAGCTGCAACATATTGTCTACAATGAATATTTGCCTGCGATTATTGGTCCCCAGCAAATGCAACGCTTCCGTTTGACACCACAAAAGCAGGGCTACGCCAACGGCTATAGCGTCGACGTTAATCCGTCTATAACGAATGAGTTTTCCGCAGCCGCATTTCGTATGGGTCACTCTAGCGTTTATGGCAGTTTTCACGTTTATCGGCAGGATCACGAAGTGGAGGAAATTATAAATATACCCGATGTTATGTTTAATCCATCACGCATGCGTACACGTTCGTTTTATGATAATATGTTGCGTAGCATGTATACGCAGCCAATGCAGCGTGTGGATCGTTTTATAACGCATGGTGTGAGTATTTATATAAGTAGTTTATAAACATGGCTTGATTATTAATATAAGTGGTTTATAACGCATGGTGTGAGTATTTATATAAGTAGTTTGAGTACTTTTGTGATGTCATACACGGTGCGCCATATTGTTTTACATACATATAATACGCTAAGGAATTTTTTGAACAAGCCATAACATTTACACCATTATAGCGATTTTCGAAAATAAGAGCTTGACCTGAAAATGTGCGGGACGGTTTCCATTTTATGAAGAGGGTTGCCACTGTGTAAAAATTTAATTTTCCGGTAAAGTTTGTGTGATTTTTAAATTTCAGGTGCCATATGAAAGGGCTTCTTGGCCTGGAAATGAGTAATTTATAATAATTTTTAGAAAAAGGGTTGCCACTGCTTAAAAATTTAATTTTCCAGTACAGTTTGTTTGATTTTTAAATTTCAGGTCATATGGCTTCTTTGCCTGAAAATGAGTAGATTATTATAATTTTTACCAAAAGGGTTGCCACCTGTTGAAAAATTTATTTTAATTTTCCGGTACAGTTTGTTTGATTTTTAAATTTCAGGTGCCATATGAAAGGGCTTCTTGGTCTGGAAATGAGTAATTTATAATAATTTTTAGAAAAAGGGTTGCCACTGCTTAAAAATTTAATTTTCCGGTGTAGTTTGTTTGACTTTTAAATTTCAGGTCATATGTCTTCTTTGCCTGGAAATGAGTAATTTATAATAATTTTTAGAAAAAGGGTTGCCACCTGTTGAAAACTTTAATTTAATTTTCCGGTGTAGTTTGTTTGACTTTTAAATTTAAGGTGCCATATGAAAGGGTGTCTTGGCCTGTAAATGAGTAATTTATAATAATTTTTACAAAAAGGGTTGCCACCTGTTGAAAAATTTAATTTAATTTTCCGGTAAAGTTTGTGTGATTTTTAAATTTCAGGTGACATATGAAAGGGCTTTTTGGCCTGGAAATGAGTAATTTATAACAGACCTGTTAAATTCCGATTAAAATTAATAATGATTAATTTTTTTGGATTTTTTAATTTTAATGATTATTTTAATTGTCTTACATTAAGCGGACAATTAATAATCGACTAAATTAAAAAAATTGTAAAAAAATCATGATTACTAACCATTAAAAAAATAATCGGAAATAATCATATAATCACATAATTTTTTTTAATCGCATGATTATTTTTAATTGCCCAATTATTTTTAATTGTTTGATTATTTTTAATTGCCAAAATTTTTTTAATTGTATGATTATTTTTAATTGCTCGATTATTTTCAATTGTGCGATTATTTTCTTTAATATGATTATTTTAAATTATTTTTGAAAATAGGTATGTGTAGGTATGTATGTATATATATATATGTATATACATGTATGTGTGTTTGTATGTGTGCATGAATGTGTGTATGTATATATGCATGTGCACATGTATGTATGTGTATACATATATATATATTTTTTTTTTGTAACGAGGAGGAAGCATCGAAAGCCTTTACCCTTTCAGTGCGGGACTCTCCGCACTAAACGTTCTACTGTCATCGTACCGAACGCCCCGGTACTGCCGTCAGGCTACCATCGGGTGGTGGGTTAAGCACCAGGCTCGAAAGTCCGTAATGGTCGCGTTATTGCCCTCAGTCTGCCTTAAAAGGCTTCACCCATTTATTTTTTACAAAAGTGGTCACTGTTACGTGGTCTGCGGAGGCCAAAGCTCCGTACCACGCGCAATGACGGATACAGGAGGCCGAGCTCCTGTACTTACGTATCCGTTCCACTTGAGGTGCCTATGATTAGAGGGATACAATTAGTGCTAATTTAGTCGCCACTGCCTCGCTGTATTCTCTCTAGGCTTCTTAGTGTTTTCATGGTGTGTGCTATTACATCACTCGCTGCAGTCCATTTTGGCTTGCTTTCTAGCATATGCTTCACGAACGACTCAGGTGTATAGTCTCCTCCAAATATTCTACGGAACTTGTTTCTAGATTCGTAAAACCTTGCACACTCAAAGAATACGTGGTATGCATCGTCTATTGCTTGCCTCCCGCAGTGATCGCACGTTAGGTTCGACTCGTGCTTAAAGCGAAAGAGATGGGCCTTGAAACAACCGTGTAGAGATAGGAACTGCGTCAGCAGTATAGACTGGCAATTACTAGTGCGGCCTCATCCGATACGGTTTTAAACGCACAGCATACTCTCAGCACATGTATGTATGCACGTGCATATGTATGTATGAATATATGTATGTATGTTTTGTTCACAAACAAATTTGAAAAGAAACAAAAAATTAAAAATAACACTGGATCACAAAATGAAATTTTTTGTCTGTACTTTGGACGTGACTATCCTATCTATATGTAAAATCGGTCGCTGATTCCGAAAATCGGGTTCATTTTTAATTCTATGGGAAGGTTTTTGAGATATCGGCAATTTACCGTTATTTGGCCAATGGGTCCACTTAATCCAGTATATCTCTTTAACACAGTGAGTTATCTTCCTTAGGGTGACACCAAACGAAAGAAAATTAAATTTCCTTTTCACGGCTCCTATAACATTTTTCTGTAACTCTTATAGTTTCTGAAATATTGACGATTCAATTTGAATTTTTTCGATTTTTTACGATTTTTTTAAGAAAAAATTGACTTTGTCAGACAATATCTTTAAAACCAATGTCTTCATCTTCGGTGAAGCTCAATTCTATTGGGAAAAAGATAAGCTATCAACGAAGAAAATCCATGGTAAAATGGAAAAGTTATAGGCGATCAAGTAAATACAGCCAAGTCGCGCAATGCCTCTGCAAGGGTATATTCTATGCATGTTATACCCGTAAATGCGCTTGTATCTACTGCGCTGCCAATGTGCTGCTACTGCAGATGTGTAGGTATTGGTACAATATGCATAGAATGTACGCGTGCAGAGGCATTGCGCGACCTGGCTGTATTTACTTGATCGCCTATAACTTTTCCATTTTACAATGGATTTTCATCGTTGAAAGCTTATTTTTTTGGTAATAGAATGGAGCTTCACGCAAAGGAGTAAAACCGAAGGTGAAAACATTGGTTTTAAAGATATTGCCTGACAAAGTCAATTTTTTCTTAAAAAAATCGTAAAAAATCGAAAAAATTCAAATTTAATCGTCAATATTTCAGAAACTATAAGAGCTAGAGAAAAATGTTATAGGAGCCGTGAAAAGGAAATTTAATTTTCTTTCGTTTGGTGTCACCCTAAGGAAGATAGCTCACTGTGTTAAAGAGATATACTGGATTAAGTGGACCCATTGGCCAAATAACGGTAAATTGCCGATATCTCAAAAACCTTCCCATAGAATTAAAAATGAACCCGATTTTCGGAATCAGCGACCGATTTTACATATAGAAAGGATGGTCGCATTCAGAGTATTTTTTGGCTGTAGAGCAGTGTAATTAATCGATTAATTAATTAATCATGCAATTAAAAAAATCATAGATAATTTGAAATAATCATACAATTGTATTAATCATGCAATTAAAAAAAATCAAAAATAATTGAAAATAATCAAGTAATTGCGTTAATCATGCAATTAGAAATAATTGAAAATAATCTAAATAATTGTGCAATTAAAAATAATTAATCGATTAATTATTTTTTTTATATAATTTAATTAACTTTTAATCATTAAAAAGGTGAAAATAATCGTAATTAATCATTAAATAGTTACAACAACAAAACATGCTTTAATTAATAATCATTAAAATTTTTAATCATTAAATAACAGGTCTGATTTATAATAATTTTTAGAAAAAGGGTTGCCACTTGTTGAAAAATTTAATTTAATTTTACGGTGTAGTTTGTTTGACTTTTAAATTTCAGGTGCCATATGAAAGGGCTTCTTGGCCTGGAAATGAGTAATTTATAATAATTTAAAAAAAAAGGGTTGCCACCTGTTGAAAAATTAGTTTAATTTTCCGGTGTAGTTTGTTTGACTTTTAAATTTCAGGTGCTATATAAAAGGGCTTGGCCGGGAAATGAGTAATTTATTATAATTTTACAAAAAGGGTTGCCACCTGTTGAAAAATTTAATTTAATTTTCCGGTGTAGTTTGTTTGACTTTTAAATTTCAGGTGACATATGAAAGGGCTTGCGCTGAAAATGAGTAGATTATTATAATTTTTCCAAAAGGGTTGCCAGCTGTTCAGAAATTTATTTTTGCGTAACAGAAGTTAGATTTTTAAGCTTGAAGTGTCATATAAAAGTGCTTGCCCTGTAGTTGGATAATAAGATTTAATTTTTATGAAAAGAGTTGCCACCTATTTAAAAAATTTGCTTGACAATTTTTTGACTATAGGAAAGAAAGGAAAGGAGGGGAAAGGAAAGGAGAGGAAAGGAGAGGAAAGGGAAGCGGAAAGTGAAAGAAGTGTAAATGGCGAATGAAAGGGAAAAATGTAAGAGGAAAGTGTACGAAAAAAAGATAAAGGGAAAAAGGAAACGCAAACAAAAGCGAACGGGGAGGATAAATGAAACTGGAAAGAGAGAGAGGAGTCCGGTAAATGGTATTTTGGTGGACGCTAGAGGGCTAGAATATTCTAGAAAATTATTCGACATAAAATTTCACTATGGCTCTCCTCAAAAGATACTAGTTTTTTCCCTGAGATTGAAGGCTTAAAGTTGAGTTTTTTTTTCTTTCATCTTCATTTCAGCTAAGCCGCTATTTGTTTCGTGGTGATAATCCTTTTGGCTTGGATTTGGCCGCATTTAATATACAACGTGGCAGAGATCATGCGCTGCGCAGCTACAATGATTACTTGGAGGTAATGGGACATAAAAAATTGCGCAACTTTGCGGATTTGCCGGATGAGGTAAGTGAACTAATTAGTTGCGTGAACTTACAATGTTGATTGTAGTAAATTCTAGTGCAAAAAATAACGTTTTTTAACTGTCAAGCAAACAATTTTGTTATCGATTTTTAAAAGCTATCGATATTGGTTACAAAACAAAAAATGCTGTCTCGCTCAGCATATTAGATGTACACAACTGTACCTCTATTTATCTCTATTTTCTTTTTATTTCTCCCTCATAGATCGGCCGCCAACTCGCACAAATCTATCACAGTCCCGATGATATTGATCTTTGGGTGGGTGGTCTCTTCGAAAGTCCCGTTAAGGATGGCTGTGTTGGTGGTACATTTTCGGAAATTATTGCCGATCAATTTGCACGCTTAAAACATGGTGATCGTTATTTTTATGAATATGGCTCGGATATCAATCCAGGCGCTTTTACGGCGGAGCAATTGCAGGAGATACGCAAAGCGAGTATGGCACGTTTGATTTGTGATAATGCGGATCATTTGAATTTGGTGAATGTGCCGCCGGCAGCATTTGTACAAGTCGATTTGCCGCTGTAAGTATTTGAAATGTTGGTGGAGAGGTAAAGAGGTCTTGCCTAGGAATCATATGCGAACAAATGGTCGTTTGTTTTGTATATCTAATAATCTTGTTACTTGCTGTCCTCGCTTAGAAAATCCCTAACTCAATTTTTGTTTAAATTACTTAAAATATTTACTCTCTTTTACAGCAACAAGCCGGTGAGTTGTGATAGTTCGCAGATACCTGTAGTTAATTTAGCGGCATGGCGCGGTCGCTTACCGGAATGAAATGATCAAGTTTAATTGTTATTTTAATTGTTATATTTATGACAGTCTTGGTTTTAATGTATAATAATATTTAATTTAAATGTACATGTGTAAATTAATAATCAGCAAATGTTTGTAACCTGTTTTGTATTTCAATAAAGCGATGAAAATTTTATGATTGATTGTTGCAATACAACTTTGGTAAATATTAGAAAATAAGCTTAGGAATTAATTTAAGCGATGAGAGGCCAATTAACCCTCGCTAAGCAATTGGTGTGATCACTTGAAAGTTGTAAACTTTTTTCTATGGAATAATATTTAAAACACCTTTCAAAAACTAATTCCAGAAACCAAAGCGAAATTTGATTAAATTCAAATATATGAGAGTTTTTTGATAATTCCGTGACATTAAAAAATTACTACGAAACTTTCATAAGAAGAACGTTTTTTAAACGGTTTTATTTAGCTCACCCCGTTTGTTTTATTGTTGGGTCAAATTTAGTAATTCAAATTTCACCCTCTTCCTGTCAACCGATTAATCTGAAATTTTGTACGCATGTATAACCCCGATGACAATGCAATATTATGAAAAAAAAATTCCGATAGGTGGCGCGTGGGTCGCTATATTTACAAAAATCGCATTTATGGTCCGATTTGGCTGAAATTCGGAACATGTATTACTACCTTGAAAGGAAATATTTTCCTAAAAAAAACTTCCGATAGGTGGCGCGTGGGTCGCTATATTTAGAAAAATCGCATTTATGGTCCGATTTGGCTGAAATTCGGAACATGTATTACTACCTTGAAAAGAAATATTTTCTTCAAAAAAAATTCCGCTAGGTGGAGCTGAGATCGGGGTAATTAAAACTGAAAATCCTATTTGCAGGGACTACGTATAGAGGCGTTGGACTGCAATAAACTAACGGGCAAGAAACCTTGCAATAATGAAGCACTAAATGAATTAAACAGAATGCGAAATAAAAACTAAAAACTAGAAAATAAAAATAGGTAAAAAAACTTTTTAAGTTAAACAGTTTTATGTTATACATACATTGCAATGCTTAAGATAAATGTACTAAAAACCAAAAAATAATAAAATAGATACAGTCGTGGGAATTATAAACATTTGCATAGACTAGACTAAAATAAAACCGTGGGGCACGTCAATTGTCTACAATCGTTGATTAAAATGTTTGTTTTCTAATGTTACACTATAATTAGGCAGTTGTTCAACCGACAACGATGGACGTGTGATAAGTAGGGCTAGAATGTGGAAAAAAGCGAGCAAGCTCGATTATAAGCGAGTTTTAGGGTTTCATAGTGGTGAGCGAGTAGTACTTTTATCACATGTTTTGTCGATTAAAGACAAACTACGAGCAGTGAAACGATTCCTCGTGTGAATGTCCAACGATAAACTAGTTGAAACATCTCTTTTATTAACATGGAGTGTATAACTATTGGAATTTCCATGAGCAAGAAAATAGTATGTAATTTCCTCACCGTCTGCGGGCCAACTGCCTAACGACGAATTAAACGATTCTTCTATCGCACATTAAGTCGATAATTTGTAGACAATTAACGTGCCCCACGATTTTATTTTAGTCTAGTCTATGCAAATGTTTATAATTCCCACGACTGTATCTATTTTATTATTTTTTGGTTTTTAGTACATTTATCTTAAGCATTGCAATGTATGTATAACATAAAACTGTTTAACTTAAAAAGTTTTTTTACCTATTTTTATTAAGTTTACGAAACAACACTCAAAAAACCTAATTTTCGACACTCTTTTTGGACAGTTTTTGAATCTGAGCGCTCCGGCTTTGGTTAGCCAGGTGCCAATAGGAGTTTCACCTTTATTGATTAAAGCTCTCGTTTTTAGTTTCGCTTAGTTCAAACCGTTTCATAATCTTAATACAATATGGTATACCCAGCGAACATTTTCGTAGCTCTCATAATTTTGGAGACTAATATTAGTCCGAAATATGTGTGAAATATGAGCCTACGAATTCTGGAGTCCGAAAAGAATCGGAAATATATGTGAAATATGTGTGAAATATCAGCATAAGAATTTTTTTTTAATAATATTTTTGTTGTTTTTTTTGTTTTTTATAAAAATAATTGTAATTCATAGATGCTTTTTCGAAAAAGGCGAAGTATAAAAGTATCATTAAAGTTCAATGTATTGTTTAATATCCCACTATATGAGGGCGTTTGATTGAATTTCAAGTTGAAGTCAGGTTGGAATCCGGAGGAGAAAACAAAATAAACAACACTATGAAGCAAGCAGTGAAGACGAAGAAGGTTGCACAATGAGAGAAGAGGATAACAAGAATGCAGAGAGGATGAGGATGAAAAAAATACTTTTTGGTTTTACTAGTCATGGAAGAATGAAAAAAGAGTCATAAATATGAATTCAATAGGAGTCTTTTTTCACTGTTATTCAGGCTCGTATGATGTATGAAATTAGGCTCATATCAGACGACCTTAAGAATAGAAATACATAAATTTTGGACTCCATGAGCTCATAATCAGTGTGAACGCTCTTTTATGACTCCGAATATTTGCTGGGTATAACTATTGCATATGTACATATATGTATATTTCTTTGTATGTACTTGCTTACTGCTTCGATAAAATTTCCTATTACAATTGAAAAATCAAATAGAGTAGATAGATAAACTTAAATATAATTCCTAATAATATTTTAAGTCAATTGCGATTGATGATAATCTTTTAATCAACTAAGTAAGATACACGTAGCTCATCAACAGAAATACATATATAAATACCAATGCACATATGAGGATGTATATTAGGGTGACCCCAATATATGGATACAAATTGTATGGCATATTTCCTTAACCTCAACGGGTAGGTCGATGCTGGTATAGTCGAAGATACCAAATATAAATTTGGTCTGAGGGCTCAAAGTTCAGATAACCGTGTGGGACCTTGTGCAACGGGTCTATGAAATAAGTCCCACGAAATAAGTTCCACTTTTAAAAGCGAAATAACTTCCAACAAAAATTGCTTAAAAAAATAAAATAACTCCCACGAAATAAGTCCCACTTTTGAAAACGAAATAAGTCCCACCAAAATGAAATGATTTAAAAATTTACTTGAAATAAAATAACTCCCACTCAAAATGAAATAACTCCCCCTTGAATAATATATTTCTTAAATGAAATAAGTCCCAATTTCATAAACGAAATAAGTCCCACTTTTTCACTGTTTAATGAGATTTCAAATAAGAAGTATTTGGCTCTTCGAAAAAAAAAACACACGTCGAATAATATGAATAATCAAATCAGAGGAATAATAAAGAGATAAGGACAAAAAATTATGGTTTTCCCTTTTACGAAATGTGCAATATACATATAACTTTTTCCATAAGAAAAAAATGAGAAATAAAGCCATAATGGCCTTATATTTCATGGCTCTATCTAGGGTTGCCAGATACCTTTCCCAAAAAAATCAGTACATTGCCTTCCAAAAAAAATCATGTTCCTATGACATTTAACGTTCGCGTTGCTTCCTCCTTCCTAATCGGACACATTTTCGTCATCGGTGAGAGGTGGTTACGCTTAAATCGATGATTATTACCCCGAAACCTCGGCGTGCTGGGTGCTTGTTTCACATAGCAAATTTGATCGATGTGAGAGTCTGAAAATTCTCTCACTCGTCGGAGTGCACAACAACAATTACACGTTGCTCGTCGAGTATTGTCGTAAGCATAACCACGGCATGTCAAATGAAAACAGTTGGAAAATTAAAAACAGTGCAGGATGATAAAAATGTTTTTTTAGTGTCGGCTGAAAATCAGTATAAATCAGTACAAAATCCAAAAAATCAGTATTTCTTAAGGTTTTTAAAACCATCAGTACGGAGCACGAAAAATCAGTATTGTACTGATCAAATCAGTACGTCTGGCAACCTTAGCTCTATCGCACCCCTCCATAAAAAAATCATTTATTTATCAGATAAATATTTGAAGGGGTATGAATTAACTCCCACTTTGCAAAACGAATTTATTCCCACTCAAAACGAAATAAGTCCCACTTAAAATAAAAACGCGTCACGAAATAAGTCCCACCAATTGACGAAATAAGTCGTACTTTTAAAAACGAAATAACTCCCACTTTCAAAATAGCAATTTTTGGTGGGACTTATTTCGTTTTTAAAAGTGGGACTTATTTCGTGGGAGTTATTTCATAGACCCTGTGTAACACCGCTTAACCGTCTCCGATCGGTACGAAAATTTATATGTGGTATCTTTGACTGTGCTTTAACCGATTTAGGGGGTGAGAATGAAAAAAAAAAATGTTTATTTGAGTTTAACGAACACCCTAATGTACATACATAAATCTGCATATGTATGTAATATTTAGTCTTTCTCAGCGATTGGCTTATTATCACTGCATTTATTAAAGTCGGTACAATATTTAGTGTGTATACATATTTATTAAGAGCACAAATGGCTAAAAAATGAATATTTAATTAACATTTTTATGCAAATTGATACAAGTAGATAATTGCAAGGAATTTTGTTTATGTAATTAGTATTATATAAACTGGTATAGAAATGTAGAGCTATTGTATATGTACATATGTATGTTGATATGTAGATATTTCGATATATGTTTGTGTATGCAAATTTATAGCTACGTGTCGCCGTTTAAACTTCATAACCGCCTAAGTGAGACTTTCATAAGCGCCTAAACGACATTTGTGCCAAAAATTAAAATTTAATTGCTGAGACGTTCAACTGCACGACCTCAGAGCTGAAAAGGACATTGAGAGCAAATATAGAGCTTCCCGAGATACCTAAAGACCAAATTTATGGTATAGTTCAATAGAGCTGGGCGGCAGGAGTTAAAGTTTGGTGAATCTCAATTTTGGCATAGGCGACTATGAAAGTTTCACTTAGGCGTTTGTGAAGTTTAAGCAACGATATGTATTTTAAGATCTGATTGAGCTGCGATTACGCATTTTAAGAACAAATATATATGTATATTATTTTCAGTTAAATTTTATTTTTAGCGGCATAAACATGCGGTTGAGACATGTTATATTGTTGCACAAAAGAAAAAGATTAAAACTTAATTATTAAAATCAATCATTTTTGTACGCAAATGTTTACAGTAAATGTTTGCTTTTTTGATTGAAAAATTGTACTTTATACCGAAAACATTCGACTGACGGCAACAAGACGAAAATCGTGCGTCCATAAATCGGAAAATGAAAACGTTTTAAATCATACAAAATAGATGAATTGGCGAATCTGCCGTATTTGAGTCGCAGCTACTCATAATAATTGTTAAAGTTAAATTAGTTTAGCATTATGCAATGATAGGCCTAGGTCAGACCCCAACAATTTGACCCATGTGAGTAAATGAGAAATATCACACACTCAAGTAGCGTAAAGTAGCCCAAAACGCTCTGCGCTCTCCCACACGATCTATCTCATAATTTTGCTGGAATATAGTTTAGGTTGCTGACTCTGGCTTTGAGTGCAATATTGCACGATTTTCTGGTCAAATAGGATTTTAGTACGCTCAAATATATAGGGAGGGTCTTCCTACAAGTCTACAGAGCACACTCCAGCCCGTAGTATTTGCCTAAAATATCGATTAGGGGGTGATTCTAGATGCAACTTCGGACTAAGTAGGAAAAAGTAAAGTCCTCTTTCGACGAACAAAAATCACATTCTACAAGACACTCATCATACCCATTATAATGTATGGGGCAGAATAATGGATGATATCAATATTGGATGAGGTGGCTCTTGGAGTTTTCGAGAGAAAAGTTCTTCGTAAGATTTATGGAACTTTGCGCATTTATGACGCCGAGTATAGAAGAAGATTTAACGACGAGTTGTAGGTACGAGCTTTGCGCAGATTTGGACATAGTTCAGCGAAAAAAAATTGAGCCGCTATGTTGGCTTGGCCATGTTATGCGCATGGGAAACGCTGCTCAGGCCCTGAATGTATTCCTATCGATACCCGCCGATGGCAGCAGAGAAAGAAGGAGGCCTCCAATGTGTCGCAGCTGGCCTCCCTTGGTGTTAGCAATTGGCGCCCACTATTACGAAGCAGAAACGACTGGTGTGCTACATATGTATGCGTGACTCGGGGAAAAATCGCCTAGGCTGTTCAGCTATTTGAGGCTAGGCCAAATACAGTGAGTAAGTAAGGGTGACTCGAGAACTGGCCCTACACTCAAACTTTTAGCGTTAGAGAACGACTCGATAAACAATGGAGAATTGACGCGTTCTAAAGCAAAGGAGGGCTTAACATGTACCTACTCCATTCGGAAAAATTATAATTTTCCAATTGAAATCTACATAACTCTAATGGGATTCTAATGATGCATTTACTTCATAGACATTAATACTCGGCTGCTTCTCTAATCAGTTTCAAAACGAATTCTAATCTACACCTTTTCCAATTGTACTTTCGAAAGCATCAATTGGATTTTAGAAGCCATCGTTTTGATTTTAGAAAGAATCAAATGTACTTTAGAATAGTCAAATGTACTTTGGAAATCGTCAAATGTACTTTGGAAAGCGTCAAATGTACTTTAGAATAGTCAAATGCACTTTAGAAAGCCTCAAATGTACTTTAGAAAGCCTCAAATGTACTTTCGAAAGCGTCAAATATACTTTCCAAGTATCAAATTTACCTTGTTACAT
This sequence comes from Urophora cardui, assembly GCA_960531455.1. Lineage (NCBI taxonomy): Eukaryota > Metazoa > Arthropoda > Insecta > Diptera > Tephritidae > Urophora > Urophora cardui. The sequence goes on from OY482672.1 coordinate 143,960,194, forward strand.
TTGACTATTCTAAAGTAAATTTGATGCTTTCTAAAATCAAAACGATGGCTTCTAAAGTACATTTGACGATTTCCAAAGTACATTTGACGATTTCCAAAGTACATTTGACGATTTCCAAAGTACATTTGACTATTCTAAAGTACATTTGATGCTTTCTAAAATCAAAATGATGACCTCTAAAGTACATTTGATTATTCTAAAGTATATTTGACGCTTTCTAAAGAACATTTGACTATTCTAAAGTAAATTTGATGCTTTCTAAAATCAAAATGATGCTTTCTAAAATCAAATTGATGCTTTCGAAAGTACTGCTGGAAAAGGTGTAGTTTCCTAAAATCCACAAATTCTTTAACGTTAGTGATTGTGTTTGCTGGGTTTATACCCTGAAAAAGTGATTTTCAAATCAATCTGCGGCCACACATCCCATGTTTCACCTGGCTGGTATCGACATTATAGAAATTATAGTAAAGAGCTCTTAATTATTTCCTTGATGATTTTTGTTTTTTCCGAGAGGGTATGAACATGATTACGGATCGATCTTCCGTTACCGCTTGGCTGGATACAAATAAGTTTCGGCAGAAAGGCTAAATTCGCTGGCTTCGGCGATGTGCCATTCCATCTGTCCATATTTATTGCGCGCTGTTGTTGTTGTTGCATTTCCTATCAGTGATGGCTAATTTTAGTCATTGAATTGGTTGGCTGCTACTTAACCGGCCGTGGATTTTACTTGCTAACTCAGCTGATTGACCTAATAAAGCTACAGCACAATACAAGAAAGCTTCCACTCTTTTGCTGTTGTTGTTGTTGTTATCATAACAGCTGATAAACCCAAAGACTGATGTATATACATACATATGTGTGCACGAGCGCGCAAGCATATCTATGTATGAATATAGTCGTAATATCCGGCAGCTATGCACGCCTTGGTTGCACCAGCTGCATTGTCTCATACGAGTACATGCAACAACAACAACACTGCGTTTGTGTGGATGACGACTGGCGTTGCTGTGTGGGCTATTTGAGGTGTTTTTGTGTGGGGAGTGTGCAAATGTGGGTGTGCAAACAAAAACAGACACTAGCAGCTATTACATGCAGGTACATAGCATTGGTTTTGCATTCGGCCAGCAACAGCAACAGCAACAGATGCAACAAGTGCGCGCCTAAAAGCTGTGCTACATAAACGCACACGAAAGCTTTTTGCTCAGCCTGCTTCGGTAGAATTCGCTCGCAAAATCTGACAATAATAACAAAAACAACAAGCGGCACATATGTAAAAATAACAATAATAAAGAAACAACAAGTAGACAAAAATAACAAGCAACAACAACAGCAACACAGTGCACAGAAGCACAAAATAATAGCAATGCTGAACCGGACCGAATATCTCCAAAACATTTATCGGCCGCATCATCATCATCATTGGCGTTTCGGCTACGGCAGCGCACGGTTCGTTAGCGGATTTTTTGCTTGTAGATTTCGAGCACTCGCTTGCGTTTTGAGCTTTGAGTTACGGACACTCGTCGTGTGTGTTACTTATTCGCCGTGGCGGATGCAAAGTATTTAGTTGTGTTGTGCGGTGTTGGCGTGTGGATGCGGGCTGATTTTTTTCTTTAGTTGAAGCGCAATCCAGCAGGTGTCTTTTTCAAAAAGAAGAGGAAATGTGAAGGAATATTATAAGTTGAAAAAAAAAACTTAAAATATAAAAAAAATCTAGTTAAAAAAATAAATATAAAAAAAAGATTTTAAACAGAAATTATTGTAAAGTGAACTACAACAAGTACCACAACGCAAATGTGAATGAATTTTTTTGTTGAAAATTTGAAAAAAAAAAAAATTTTTTTTAAATAAAAAATTTAAAGTTTTAATTAAACAGAAATTATAGTAAACTAAAAAAAATTCTGATAAGAATTGATGTTTTACTAAAAAAAACCTTAGCAAACAAAGATACAAATATGTAATTTTTTGTGTGTTTTAAAATTTAAATAACAGTGGGTTTTGCCAAAAATATAGGGCAGTAGTGTTAAAAAAAACTAAGACAAATATGCTTGTCTATATGTACCTACATATGTTCATACTTATGTATGTATGTATATATGCATGTTCCCATATATGTCCATAAATACACAAACACACGCCCGCTTGTTTAAAAATAACTCAAATTAAACAAAAAACAAAAAACAAAAAGCGAATGCTTAATTATAAATATTTGCTTGCAAAATTTTATTTTATTTGTTCGTAATCGCTTCAAAGCCCAAAAATGTTAATTTAATTGGCTGCGAAATAATAGTAAAAGTGTAAAAGTGATAAACTTAAAAAAAAGATAATGCCACTGAAGAGGTGAGATATGTATGTATTTATAATTTGTTTGTGTTTTTGTTGTGCCAAAAATTATTATTAAATAAACTTCAAAAACACTCGATGCTACAAACTATTGGACAGTGGCTGAAAGTTGAAATGGAACAAATATCTATTTATATATGGTTAAATTTTCTTTTATGCTTAAAGATAATGCTTAAAGATAAAAGCAATAGAGTAAAAAAAAGAAACAAATTTATAAAAAAATTGAATAAAAATTTTTGAAATACTAAAAAAAATTTTTAATATGAATTTTTTTAATAATAATTTTTTTTTTATTAATAAAGTATGCAATTTTAAAGAATAAAAAATTAACGAAAAAAAAATTATTAAAATTTATTAGAAATTTTTTTAATATTTTTTTGTAAGTAAGAGTTTTTTCAATTATTCATTTCATTTTCATTTTTTAATATCTTTTTTCTTAATATTTTTTTATTATTCATTTCATTTTCATTCACTTAATTTTTTCTTTTAAAAAAAAAATTATTATTAAAAAAATCTTTTTTTAATAATAATTTCTTTTTAATAATAAAGCATGAATTTTTAAAGAATAAAAGCAAACGAGAAAAAATTATTAAAATTTATTAATTCTTTTTTATATTTTTTTTTCAATTATTCGTTTCATTTTAATTTTTTAATATTTTTTTTTTCAAAGTAAGATTTTTTCAATCATTCATTTCATTTTCATTCACTTATTTTTTTTTTTTTTTTTAATAAAAAATTTCGAAAAAAAAATTTTTTTAAATAAAATTTTTTGATTGTGTAATTTTTGAAAAAAAAAAATATTTTTTTAAATAAAATTTATATTTATAAATGGAGTTCGTAATTTTAAAGAATCAAAAAAAAAAAAACTAGGAACAAATTTTATGAAAATTTTATTAAAAGTTTTATGAGAAATTCTTTAAATACTTTTTTCCGAAATTAAGATTTTTTTCATTTATTCATTTAATTTATTTTCATTCTTTTTATTTTTACTAAAACATTTATTTTTTAAATAATAGTGCGCAATTTTAGAGAACCAAAGAACAACAAAAAAAAAATCAAAACAAAATTTATTAAAATTTTTTTAATATTTTTTTTTAAAGTAAAATATTTTTTTTTAATTATTCATTTCATTTTCATTCACTTAATTTTTTCTTTTTTAATAAAAAATGTCGAAAACAAATTCTATATTTAAATAAGATTCTTTAGTGTGCAATTTAAAAGAAAAATATTTTTTTTTTAAATAATATTTTTATTTAATAGAGTTCGTATTTTTAAAGAATCAAAAAAAGAAACAAAAAAAATTGTATCATGAGAAATTTTTTGAACTTTTTTTCTCAAATTACGATTTTTATTTTATTTACTCATTTCATTTATTTTCATTCTTTTCATTTTTAATAAAAAATTTATTTTTTAAAAAAGTTTTTTTTTTTTTAAATTAATAGTGCGCAATTTTAGAGAATCAAAAACAACAAAAAAACACGAAACAAATTTTATTAAAATTTTATAAAAAATTTTATGAGAAATTTTTCAAATAATTTTTTTTTCAAATCAAGATTTTTTTTCATTCATAAAGTTTGCAATTTAAGAAAAAATTTTCGTCAAAGGCAAAGCAAAAGAGGCTTGTTTATTAGCACAGATGTTGAATTCGTCGCTTTGGCTTAAACTCAAAATGAAGCATTTTTTAATTTTTTATTTGCACTTTTTTCTTTTGCAACGACTTTTGTAAGACCAATAAGGTTGTTCTCTGTGTCTAATATTTTTGCCGAGATATCATGATATCTTGAGAAATTTGCCACACAGAGAGAGCGCACCTTTAAGAAAATAAAATTCTGACTGACTTCATTGTGAACTAGCATGTTAGTCATATTCTTTCCACACTTTATACAACTGTTGTCGCTCTGCTTTGCTTGCTTCAATTTCGAATTAATTAATATTTTATCTGAATAAAATAAAATACTTAAAAAAAAAGAACTAGAAACATAAATTCAAACTCACTTCTCATAGAAGACCATTGTGAATGTAATAACATGGTTGCATTTCCCGTGATATTTTTCTCATGATATCACATATCACGGGTTGGGGTATGAGAAATTTGCCGAAGCTCCACATTTGACAAGACGTGTATTTTGTTGTTGTGCTCGGCAAATTTATCACCTTATGTCTTCTCGGTAAATTTGCCAGGCCAAAATCACAGAGAGAGAACAACCTTAATAATTTCATGCCGAGTCGGAATGGCAAAAGAAGTTTTTGTGAGAAGCCTTTTCATGACAGATATAGACTCATTCGGAGCATATGCGAAACACTGCCTTCGTTTTTTTAAATTCACCTTGTTTGTGAAAAAAATAATTAAAATTGTGTCATTGTTCCATTAACCGCTATCAGCCACTGTATGTACATTGTTAATCACTAGTGCTGCACAATTTGTATTCTCACTTTTATATTTTCTCACTAAATTTTCTCATTCACCAAATATTTAATTACAATACAATAACAACGAAATTTGTGTGTGAATATAGACAAAAGCTCTCTTATCTCAATTGAACAAAATTTAATTAAACAATCGAAATTCAAATTGAATGGATATTTTTGGTCAATTTTAAGTGCAAATGTGGCAAACCAGATAGAGAAGAGTATTGTCGATGCCTTTGCAAAACCACCTAATCAAAAATTGCAAAACCGCTTATTTAACTAAAAGGTATGCAGCTTTGCCATAATTGGCGTTTCATTAACCATTACTTTAGAAACTTGTTACTTAACACGTTGGCTGCCAGTGTATCACCGGTGATCACATCAGAAAACCACCCCCAGGCGCCAGTGTATCACCGGTGATACACGCCTAGGCGCTTAAAATTTTAACAACATTTTAAAATAAAAAAGCAGATGTTCGCGGGGTCATCACAGCTTAAAAGCATGTTCAGATGCGTCGCCAGCATGGCTTTTACTCTAGGTAAAAAATCCCGTTATAATACAAAAAAGCAAAAGTAATTTTGTTCCTGGCACCTGTGAGTGGTTTTTTGTTGTGATCACCGGTGATACACTGGCAGCCAACGTGTTAAAGAATGTTTTTACGAATTGCATGTGTTGCCATCGATGTCTGGAGTTCAGTGCTTGCAAATCTCATTTTTGCAACAAATGTCAAAGAGGTGGTTATGCAATTTTCGATGGGCGGTTTTGCAAAGGCCTCGACGTTATTTACAGTGTACACTGTACACTTATGGTATGCATGAATTGTCAAATTCCTGGTAATTTCATTAGGATTTTGAAGTAAATTTTGCAATTTTTAGCCCATGGAGAAGAATTTTTGCTTCGATAGCAACATTTTTTTGTGATATAGAAAAGAATAACGATTTTACAAAGGAGGCAGATAATTCAGACTTTGTTAAGCATCATCTGAGAAGTATGGGAAAAAAATAGTCGAAGTTTTGGACTGAAGTCAGAAGTGCATTTGCTTCTGAACTTTATACATATAGTAAATAACTATTAAAACTATTCGCTAGCTTAGAGTGCAAACTGTGTAAGTCCAATTTCATGAAAAATTATATTTTTATGTAGAACGCTAGAAAAATCAAATACGCACCGCGCTAAAGAAGTCTGAGATACTTGTCATATTTCTACTCGTTGTTATTCAGTGATACGCAAATTGTGTAAGTCCAAAAAACGAAGAAAAATGTGTAAGTCCGAAATTTTACATGAACAGAAAATTTTTTTTCATTTCGAAATTTTTTTATTTTTTGTTTTTTGTCTCTCCTACAAAGTTTTAAAAAAGGACACACATGTCGTTTTCGATTCGCCATCACACAAGCGAGGTCGGATCGAACAAAAATGTTTGAATCCATAATGAGTAGTAGCCATACTCGCTAACTGGTCGATAAGAATTTCCCTCTGCTCGCTATCATTCACATATAAATTTGACAGAAGGAAATTTATAACCAGCAGAGAAATTGTGAATCGAAAGCGGCTACAATTTGCACTCTAAGCTAGCGTATTCTATAGCCGCTTTCGATTCACAATTTCTCTGCTGGTTATAAATTTCCTTCTGTCAAATTTATATGTGAATGATAGCGAGCAGAGGGAAATTTTTATCGACAAGCTAGCGAGTATGGCTACTACTCATTATGGATTCAAACATTTTTGTTCGATCCGACCTCGCTTGTGTGATGGCGAATCGAAAACGACATATATTAATTCTATGGCACCGAACCAAGGATACAAAATAATATTTATTGATCTACAGACATTTCGGAGAAGACTAAGGAGACCTTATTTAGATCGAGAATGTCATAGAAACACGAGTCTTAAAGAATTTGACAGGTTCGATTATGCCAGAAATGTGATAGAAACAAAAATAAACTGCTAATGTGTGTGTGTGTGTGTGTGACATATGTTTTGAATAAGAGAGGAGATCAGCTAATCTGACGAGCTCTTCTTATTTATTCCTTCATGGGCAAGACAAATGCACTGTTCTCCAGCCATCAGTCGCCACAAAGTAAGGGGTCCTTAAGCAATATTTATTTTATAAGGAATAGACTGAGAGAGGGAGAGATTGATGGGGAGCTAGAGAAGACAATCTGGAAGGTACCTATATGGCACGTGAGCAAGAAAAGAGATCAGTATGAAAGTAAGCTCACGAAACGACAAAAAAATCAAATCCATAACGCACAAAACGAACAAAGTCAGCAGTCACAACGCTATAATCATGGTCATAATAATCATGGCTATAATAATAAAATAAACACTTGAAGCGTCAAAGGAACCCAATAAACATAATGCTGAATATTTTAAAATGACCTTTGATCTCTAATATATGAAAAAAGGAACTAAGAATGAATTGAGAATGTACTTATAACCAATCGCACTTGTTTTTTCAAGATCTATAACACAATAAACATTAAATTAAAAAATCTCAAACGTTTGATGATTGAATGATTTAGGGTGCGATATGTATAATATAGGTATGCAAATCAAAATGGGAAATTTTTCTGTTCATTTAATATTTTCTTAATGTTGGCTTTTAATTGGTTATCATAAAGAAAACTCTCACTTGGTTATAAGGCGATTTAATTCATTTGTAATTTATCAATTTACGTTGATACAGATTTTGCTTATTTAATAAAAATTTGTGTACATACTTACATGCATGTTATTGATTTTAGCTCATACATGCATTGTATATACATACATATTATGCATACATACATACGTGGATATTTAAAAGTGACCAACACAAAAATATGCATACATGAATGTGCCTTATGCTCGACAAAGGTAGCAAAAATTAAAAGCTTACGAAGGGATTATCTGAATTAATGCGATAAAATGCACTTTGCTGCGGTCTCATTATGCGGAAACAAGCAAAATTATGGCAAAATATATGTACGAGTATGTATTGTTGAAATTTAAAACATGGAAGGAGTGTGTTTGTGTTTTTTTTTTGGTTAATTCCTGAAAAGTTGCTGAAAATATTCGTACATACACACGAGTACTTTGGCTACGAGAATAATAAATACAACTTACTTTGGTAAAATGGGTTACATATCTACATGCATTTATTGCAGTAGCGCTCACATAACAGTATAAAGGTTAATCGTTCAATGCAAGGACGACTAACTAATGGCTCAATTGGCTCTGAAGGTCCGCAACAACATCTAAATTTGACACACAAAACAAAAAACAAAAGAATCGAGCGTTGGCGCCGTTATAGCATCATTGTTGCCGTATAACTCTGTTAGTCTTGTAGCTTGTGGCTAACGTTGGCTTAATGTGCAACCAAATAAACATTGGGCTTTTTTTTAACAATTCGAAAACCATTCGAAAAGAGAAATACTTTCTTAAGTCTCAGCTTCGCTAATCTGTATTCGATTCGAGTACTAGATAATTAACCAGCAAAGCGGAAACTACTTTAATAAGAGGGAGATATACATAGAGTGATTGTGTTTAAATATTTTTGTACTCATAGTATAGTATTTTGTATAGTAATTAATATAATAATATAATACAATGGCGCTATTATAACTCTGACGAGTTTTATGGCCGAGCTTCTCTACCAATTCGAGGTGTGCTCCTTTTGTTTTTCCTACTAATTGGGTGGACCTACAGTTTTATGCCGGCTCCGAACGGCGAATGCATTTTTTGTGAGAAGCTTTTTTATGGCAGAAATACACTCGGTATGTATGCCGCCCACCGCCGAGAGGTGACCACTGCTCTTAAAAAAACCCAATAATTGGATTTTTACTAATTAGAAAATTTTGTTTTTTGGTGTTTGCTCGGACTGGGGTTTGATCCCGAGACCTCTGGCATAGCAGGCGAGCACTCTACCCACTGCACCACAGCGGTATACTAATTAATTTCCTTAATTTTGATTACACAAAACCAAGTAAATAGATAAACAAAGCAAGCAAAGAGGTTGAAAGTTTCAACTTGAAACAAGGGTGGAGTGTAGCGAATAAGTATCATCTTCTTGGCGTTTTAATGCCACCCACTGTTTGCTTGAGTTGGCAGTGCATAAATTTCCACTTATACATACATATACATATGTATGTATATTTATGTACATTTAGTTTCGTAATAATGGTTGCACATAAATTAAATTTTCCACAAAATTTTCCAGATTGATTCTCATACTGCCACGCACTTTAGAATATTAGCTATCAGCATAATATAAAGAATTAAGGGACTTAATTAGGGGTAGGTGGAGGAGGAGGGTAAGAGATAGTTTATGCTGCATATAATGCAGACAAATAAGTTAGATAAATTAATGAAATATATGAAGTGAATTTACTATGTAGTACAGTCTGTGCTGTTAAGTGGTTTGGTTGAGTGCAGCAGATTCAGTGATAAAGCAAGCGAAGCTCCCTCTGAGGGGGTATAAAAAACGAAAATATTCTACTCTGAAAAAAAAAAACGTTGTAAATCTAAAGACTTTCGCTGTTAAATCAACTACTTTCCGCAGTTGAAATGTGCCCAACAACGCTCCGTTCTTGTTTCAAAGGTGCGAGCATTGTTGATTTAAGTCAATAACGGAGATTGTTGGAAAAAATTTTCACCTAAAAATAAATTTTTGTTTGCTTTTACTCTTCATCTTCTCTCCGCCCGGGTCCCAACTGCAAATATGTAGCCTCCGCTTGTTCTCCTATTCTTCTCTCCTTCTTATTATTCACTGGTTGCTATCTTTATTTCTTATTCTGATTTTTCTTCTTTATTTTATATTCTCCTCCGGATTCGAACCATGACATCAACCTGAAATTCTATCCAATCATCACATAGTGGAACATTCAACATTATATTGAACAGTTTTTAAAAAACTGGCATAAGTTTCATTTCTGTTGATTTTGATTTTGATTCCGCTTTTAAAAAATCAGAAGTCGCAGTTAATCAATATGAAAAAATATGAAAATGAACGATTTTGCCTGATTTTGATTTTGCGCTGATTTCATATTGCTCAAAATCAAAAGCAGCCAAATATCAAAATTAGCGAATTTGCCTGATTTTCATTTTGCGCTGATTTCATATTGCTCAAAATCAAAAGCAGCCAAATATCAAAATTAGCGAATTTGCCTGATTTTCATTTTGCGCTGATTTCATATTGCTCAAAATCAAAAGCGGCCTGATTTCAAAATGAACAATTTTGCCTGATTTTGATTTTGTGCTGATTTCATATTGCTCAAAATGAAAAGCAGCCAAATATCAAAATTAGCGATTTTGCCTGATTTTCATTTTCTGCGAATTTTGATTTTGTGCTAATTTCATATTGCTAAAATCAAAAGCAGCCAAATATCAAAATCAATGCTTTCACAGTTTTGCTATTTACGCTTACATGCGCATACCCAGCAGGGTTTTTTCATATTTTGGTAATGGCTTGAACTCGTATTCAATGAAATAACGCATTACAAATAGCTAATAAACACTCCTTCGCTTACTTTGCTCATTACTTGTAATGCGACAGTTTTAAAATTATTATTTTTTCGCTTACTAGTAATGCAGAAAATAATCGAAAAGGTTTGGAGTACTGCCGTTATTTTTTTGCAAACGCTTTGCTTTGATTTTAATTTTTCTAAATAGCAGTTTTGTAAAGCAAATTACCCCCATTCTCGTTTATTTTGCCAGTTTTCATTATAAAACTGTCGTGGTTAGTCGTGTTATTCCATCGTTAAAAATTTTTTAAATAAGCCAATAGCTGTGCAAATACATAGTGTAATAATTATTATTCAAATAGTGCTTTTTTTAAAATACACTTTGCAAAGAATTGATTTTTTATTCATTCTGTTTGCTACTTGTTTTCGGCATAAATTGCTTACTCTTAGTTTTAAAATTATTTTTTCACTTACCGGTATTGCATAAAATAAGCGGAAAGATTTGGACCACTGCCGATATATTTTGCAAAGCCTACATTGATTTAAATTTTTGTAAATAGCAATTTTGTAAAGCAATTAACGCTCATTCTCGTTTATTTTGCCAGTTTTTATTATAATACATTATAGATTACTATACTGGATTGTGTGAAATATGCAATTACTTATACCAGTGAAAGAACTTATTACTTGTAACAGCTTATTTTTTCCATTATTAGTAGCGATTATATAATGCATTATTGTCTACAATATTGTAAGACAATACCGCCAATGACATGCCTATGTTAAAGTAATGCAATCCGTATTCGAAAGTGTAAGCGATGAATCAAGATTTCTCGATGATTTTACCCATTACATGTAAGAGAAAGCCCTGCTGGGACAGAGGGTAAGAAATTACGTACATACACACATGTGTTCATGTAAGCGTAAATAGCAAAACTGTGAAAGCATTGATTTTGATATTTGGCTGATTTTGATTTTAGCAATATGAAATTAGCACAAAATCAAAATTAGCACAAAATGAAAATCAGGCAAAATCGCTAATTTTGATATTTGGCTGCTTTTCATTTTGAGAAATATGAAATCAGCGCAAAATCAAAATCAGGCAAAATCGTCATTTTAAAAAGCGACGAATATCAAAATCAAATAAAATCAAACATTTCACGACTTTTGCTAATTCCGACTGCAGTTTTTTAAACACTGATATTGAATTGTAGTAACCTATTTATACTTCCATTTCCTAAAAAGGAATCCATGAATTATTTGAATCATTGTAAAAACAAAATTTAAAAAAAAATGTTCTCATTAGTTTTGTTTACAACGGAAACTGTTGGGTCAAATACTTTTGCCTTTAAATCAACAACGGGGAGAAAATTGTTGCTAAAAATAAAAATTTTTTTTTGGATTTTTCTCTTCATCTTCTCTCCATCATTATTATACTCAGCTGTACTAGTACACAGAGTATAATAGTTTTGATTTCATAACGGTGGATTGTAACATAAAGAAATAATCGAGATAGATATAGACTTATATATATCAAAATGATCAGGGTGAAAAGAGAAATCGATTGAGCCATGTCCGTCCGTCCGTCCGTCCGTCCGTCCGTACGCACGATAACTCGCGTAAAAATTGAGATATTTTGATGAAATTTGAAATGCAAGTTGGTATCGAGACTGGGACGGTTGGTATTGAAAATGGGCGAAATCGGACCATGTCCACGCCCACTTTTCCTATATAGAAAAAATCGGAAATTTGGTATCTCTGTCACTAATATAGATGGAGCGATGAAATTTTACCCACGTGTTGAGCTAAGGCCCCTATGAAGAAATTTGATGAAATTTTGGAAAATGGGCGGTGCCACGCCCACTTATTAAGGGTCAAACATTGAAAGTTGTATATGTCATAACTCAGAAACCATTGAAGATATATCGATGAAATTTGGTATGCGTGATTTACTTACCTAGGCAAACATTTGGACGGAAAATAGTAAAAATCGGTTGACGGCCACGCCCACTTTTATATATTTGTATTATAAAGTGACCTAATAAAAACATTTTAAGTTATATCTCTGTCAAATATAAAGATCTATCATTGAAATTTTGTCGCATGAGTCCAACTATGGACATAAAACAAAAAACACAAAAATTTTGGAAAATGGGCGGTGCCACGCCCACTTATTAAGGGGCAAACATTGAAAGTTTTATGAGTCATAACTCAGAAACCGTTGAAGGTATATCGATGAAATTTGGTATGCGTGATATACTTACTTAGGCAAATGTTTGGAATAAAAATTGCCAAAATCGGTAGACGACCACGCCCACTTTTATATATGGGTATTATGAAGTGACCCAATAAAAATATTTTAAGCTATATCTCTGTCAAATATAAAGATATATCATTGAAATTTTATGGCAGGAGACCACCTGCGGACATAAAACTAAAAACACAAAAATTTTGGAAAATGGGCGTGGCAACGCCTCTTTTTAAAAGCAGGGATATACGAGATTTCTGAGCCCATAACTCATAGATGCCCACGAAGCTGCTCGCGAGCACAGCGCTGTCGCAGAGCCATATATGTATACTGACGTGACGTAGCAAAGCACTGCTTCAGTCGACTTTGCCGTTGGTTGTTTTTCTTCTGAATTTCAGCTCGTGGTTGCCAGCTGCGTAACCGTTATGCGCAATTATGAATGCAAGTAAATAATTTTTATTTGCGAAAATGTCCACAATGTGTGATGACGTGCACGAATTAGAGTTCTTTATTGTCAAAAACTCTAATTCCGAATACGATTGTAGCATAATGGTGAGATATGCTGCCTACGGACCAAAGAGCGTAGGTTCGAGTACCGAGTAGCGCATTTTTTTTTGTTTGGAAGAAATTTTTCTCCTCACGTTTACAAAACATTGTATAAAAATGTTTATTAAGAATTTCTTTCCAAACGTGAAATGCAATTATAGAATTAGGGTTCCTTTTCGTTGATTCAGCAGTTACTATTAAATGAATTACAAGTTTTATATTAAAGATTTTCGAAACGTTTTGCTTACTGAAGTAAGTTTATTGTAGTTATAACAAATGTATTTTGCATATTGGGATATTTATTATATTTCCATATACATACGTATGAATATGATTTTTACAGAAACATTGGTGTCTAATACTTTTGGGCAAGGCTGTATATTTATATTTATCATTTGAGTGTGAGATGTATTTACGTACAAGTATTTTAAATAACAAAGGTGGAAAATTATCATTAGCCTAAAATCATCATTAGCAAACAAAAAACACCTCAGTTCGGTGTCATTACAGAAAAGTGGCAACTCACGTTTCTAGCGACCAAACGCCATGCATCAACACTACGACAAAATGAGACTGTATTTGTGTGGGCATCTATGCCATAACTCGATAAATAATTGATATATAATGATGAAACTTGGTGTATACACTTTCATTACTTGTGGTAATACATGTTCAAAATTTTACCGAAATTGGTTGACGGCCACGCCCACTTTTATATATGGGAACTATTAAGGGGCCTAATAAGAACATTTTAAGCGATATCTTTGTCAAATATAAAGATAATTCATTGAAATTTTGTGGCATGAGTTCCACAATAGACCGGAAACAAAAAATATAAAAATTTTGGAAAATGGGCGTGGCACCGCCTCTTTTTAGATAAAGGGATATACGAGATTTCTTAGCCTATAACTCGACAAATAATTGAGATATTATGACGATACTTGGTTTATACATTTTTATAACTTGTGTTAATAGACACGCAAAAATTTATTCAAATCGGTTTATGACCACGCCTACTTTTTAACAGAGATATTTCTGGAACACCCTTTAGGAATTTGCAACGTGACATCGTTGTAACTAGAAGTCATAAAGGAATGAAATGTTGCACAAAGAATAATATTCATATGCTTAGTTGGATGACTGATAAAACCGTTGAAAATGGGCGTGGCTACGCCCACTTTATGCAGCACTCGCTTTATATAAAATACGCCGTGTTTCCACCAAACTCAAACAAACAATGAAAGCATACAGCTGAGTATCTAATGTTCGATTCCACTCGAACTTAGGCTTCCTTACTTGTTTTTTTTGTTGGTTTTCTCACAAAAAAATATTTTCTCACAAAAAATTTTTTAAAGGCAAGCAAGTTTTTGAATCAACAACGCCCGTTTTTGAATAAATTGTTGGATCAAAAACTTTGCTGTAAAAACAAATACTTTTGCTGTTGAATCAAAGACGGAGATTCAACAGCCGAAAGTTGTTGGTTTAACTACGGGTATTTTTTTTCAAAGTAGGAGCATATAACAGTTTTATATAAAAGCAGTGATGGGCACTTTAGGAGTTTTATTGTCACAATCAGCATTATTTATGATCTATTGTTGAACGAATCAACAAAAAAAAGAAAGCATTATTTATACTTTCTGTTATGTTCCATCAACAACCAAACGAATTACTCAGCTATTATAAATTTTAGAACAGGGCTGCTCAACGCTCTCGTATTGAAAGTACAAAACTCAATACATCTACAAATTTTGTATATGCACTGAAAAATTTTTTTGCTCATTTAATTTTTTTTATGAATTCCAATAAAATATTATTTTAGAATTTATTTTCAAATGGTAGTATCAAATACATAAAAAAATTTTTTATTTTTTATATGAAAATTTTTTGAATACAAATTTTTTACAGTGCTTTCATTTTTTGAATTTTTATTTCATTACAAATTTGTTTTTGTAAATTTCGATTTCTTACGGCAGTGCTCGAGCTCCTATACAAAGTGCCTTTGCTCTGCACATTCAATATGAATCATAGGCACATTCATATAAAATTTTTTTTATATCTGAGTGCTTATGGGAGTGCAAAGAAAATTTTATTTTCATATTTGAAGTGAAAATATGTATCTGTGCCTATGATTCGGAACAAAACAAAAACAATTGTGCTTTGAGTGCCTATGAGGTGAGCAGCCCTGCTTTAGAATGACGTTGCATCTAAAAATATTTTCCATACTGAAAATCTAATTTACTTAATTACAAGTTATTTGCGCTTAATTACATACTTATGTATTTATTTTTGGAAACCAGTTGGTTTATTGCTGTAACATTTGTGTATGTGCATATGTATGTATGTATGTATGTATATTTGTACACTAAGGTGGAGCGAACATTTTTTTTTTGGAAATTCAATTTGTTCCAAAGCTAGAACGGCACCTTTCTAGCCCAGAAATAAGCCTGTAAAATTTTATTGACCTACTCGCATGTTTAGAGGTGCCACAGCCCCACAAAGTTAAAAAAAATAGCACGATCTGGTACAAATATGAAATTTTGAAAATCAAAAAACGAAGTATGAGGATTGATAAACATGGCTAAGCTTGGAAACAACAACAACAAAAGTTATTAAAGGTCAAAGTTTATATTATGCAATTTTTAAATTGCAATTACTTAAAAAGTACTGGACCGATTTCGGATATTTTTATAACATTCGATAGGTATTTTGTTTCCCTTTAATTTGATATACATTTTACTTACTTTTCATATATAATATATATGAACAAAAAACGCCTATTTATGATTTCTTATTATAAGGCATTCAAGTACCAACTAAGGCCTTATTATCAGCAATTATCTAAGCCTTATTTACCATGGCGAATAAGCCTGGTTATAAGGTATATAAACACCACATAAGGCCATATTATCAGTTATTATATAAGGATTATTTACCATGGCGTTAAGCATTGAAAATAAGGTTTCCTCTGAGAGTGAGATAGAGAGTAGTCCTTATAGCCTGATGACATCAACACAGGGAAATCAGCCTTATTTTAAGCCTTTGCTCATACAACTTTTGTATTCTTAGATTTTTCAGCCACTATTTAAAGCCTAAAGGCTTAGGCTTAGAAATATTTGTCTAACACAACGATTTGTTTCGGAGTAGGTACTTATGTTGGGCTGGTTAACATTACGAAAACGATTGGAAAACGAAACTCTTTTTCAAGTTTTACTTTTGATAATAAATGTGAAAAAAGTTATTAAGCTTGATTGTAAGCTCATGCTTCGTTTAATACAGCATTTTCAGGTCAAATGAAACTCTTTTCTAGTAAAATGAAACTTTTTTCAAGTCAAGTGAAACTTTTTTCAAGTCAAGTGAAACTTTTTTCAAGTCAAATCAAACTTTTTTTTAAGTCAAATGAAACTTTTTTGAAGTCAAATGAAACTTTTTTCAAGTCAAGTGAAACTTTTTTCAAGGCAAATGAAACTTTTTTCAAATCAAGTGAAACTTTTTTCAAATCAAATGAAACTTTTTTCAAGTCAAACGAAACTTTTTTCAAGTTAAATGAAATATTTTTCAAGTCAATTGAAACTTTTTTGAAGTCAAATGAAACCTTTTTGAAGTCAAATGAAACTTTTTTCAAATCAAGTGAAACTTTTTTCAAATCAAATGAAACTTTTTTCAAGTCAAATGAAACTTTTTTCAAGTTAAATGAAATATTTTTCAAGTCAATTGAAACTTTTTTGAAGTCAAATGAAACCTTTTTGAAGTCAATTGAAACTTTTTTCAAGTCAAGTGAAACTTTTTTCAAGGCAAATGAAACTTTTTTCAAATCAAGTGAAACTTTTTTCAAATCAAATGAAACTTTTTTCAAGTCAAATGAAACTTTTTTCAAGTTAAATGAAATATTTATCATGTCAATTGAAACTTTTTTCAAGTCAAATGAAACTTTTTTCAAGTCAAGTGAACCTTTTTCAAGTCAAATGAAACTTTTTAAAAGTCAAATGAAACTGTTTTCAAGTTAAATTAAACTTTTTTCAAGTCAAGTGAAACTTTTTTCAAATCAAATGAAACTTTTTTCAAGTCAAATGAAACTTTTTTCAAGTCAAATGAAACTCTTTTCAAGTGAAATGAAACATTTTTCAAGTCAATTGAAACTTTTTTCAAGTCAAATGAAACTTTTTTCAAGTCAAATGAAACTTTTTTCAAGTCAAGTGAAACTTTTTTCAAGTCAAATGAAACTTTTTTCAACTCAAGTGAAGCTTTTTTCAAGTGAAATGAAACTTTTTTCAAGTCAAATGAAACTTTTTCCAAGTCAAGTAAAACTTTTTTCAAGTTAAATAAAACTTTTTTCAAGTCAAGTGAAACTTTTTTCAAGTCAAATGAAACTTTTTTCAAGTCAAATGAAACTTTTTTCAAGTCAGGTGAAACTTTTTTCGACTGAAGTGAAACTTTTCAATTGAAATTAAACCTTTTTAAATTGAACTGAAATCTTATTCAGCTGAAATGAATTCTTTTCAATGGAAATGAAATTGAAAAATGTTTAATTTGAATTGAAAAAGGTTTCAATTCAATTGAAAAATTTTCACTTGACTTCAAAAAAGTTTCACTTGAGTTGAAAAAGTTTCATTTGACATGAAAAAAGTTGCATTTGACATGAAAATGCTATATATATGTATGTACATATTCCATATATAAGATCTCTTTCGAAGGTTCATCACATTGCTTATTGGGTTATTGCATTTATACAATCTACATAAAGCCAATTAAGTAAGATACACATTTTTCTTAACGCAAATAACAAATTGCAAACTTTTGTGCTTACTTATTTATTTGCTGCTTTTGCTTAAAGCCGACTTGTGAATGTCACGTGTTGGCAGGCACAGCCAATTAAAAAAGAAGACAGCAGCAAGTGCATTAAGAAAACACAGAAAAAATAAAATTAAAACAGGGAAGCAAATTTTTGTTTTTTTTGTTGTTTTTTTTTGCATTTCTTGTTGCAGTTTTTTCCGTTTGTTCAATGATTTGTTGACATGAAATTTCATAATAAGTTTAATTTCATAATTAAGTGCGATAAAAAAATTCTCACGATTACTAATTAAGCGTACAAAAGTTAGCGTGCAAAGCAATTTGTAGCGATTTGTAGTGATTTTGAAATGATTGAGTTGGCAATCAAATCAAATTTTAATAATTAATTACTTATACATACATCTAAGTATGTACATAAATATTTTTTTTAAGTAATTAAGAGTTTTGGCAGTTTAAATTTTGATTGTTTGAAAATTAATACGTTTCATAGTGATGATGAGTTCATATTATAAGAATTAAGCTTTAACTATTGTTAGCTTTTCAGTACTTTAAAGCCGTAGTTGAGCTCTATTTGCTCAATCAAACTTAACATTCGATGAGAAAATTTCTTCGGAAGATTTGTGGCCCTTTGGGAGTTGGCGACGGCTGTGACGATTACGGTGAATGATTAACAAGTGAACTTTTCGATAAACGTCAAGTGGTCTAACAGCTGGGATCGTGTGACTTGTAATGTAGCTCTTATTTTACAACAACCACTTTGGCTATCATATTGAAGTGTACCCATTGCGAATGAGGAGTGACGAAGTTGATTCACTTGTAATTATTCACAATGATAAAATTCTAGCGGCTGTGTTGGTTAGATTATGTCATGAGAATGAATGAAGATGCCGTAGCATCGGCACAGAAATTATTAAGTGATGCAATTTAAAGCCTAATTGACTCAATTAATTTGTGATACCTGAACATGATATTAAACTTGTTAAAGTTATACATACATATATTATCGCCACTTGTTATTATTACGTCATAAAAAAATCTCGTGCGACATTGAATATTCATTATCCAATATACCTAACGCTTATTTAAATGTGTATAAAATTTTATCAAATAATTTAATCGATTTTAACTCTTCTCATCAACAAGCTGGCTTCGCCGCATCTTCGTTGCTTGTCTTGCGTTTAATCATATTCCGAGCACGTGGAGACAAGTCTCGGTTATATTCATTCCTAAGGCTGGGAAAGCCTCACACTGCGAGCCAAAGGATTATAGGCCAAAAGTCTTTCTTCCTTCTTGCTCAAAACTTTGGAGAGAATAATAAGTAACTTTCTCTCTATATCAATTGATAGCAAACTTCTGTCTAGCTGTCAACATGCTTACCTTAAAGGGAAATCTACTGAAACGGCACTACATAGCCTGGTTTCTACCATTGAATCATCCTTAACCGATAAGGAGTTCTGTCTCGTGGCCTTTCTGGACATCGAAGGTGCATTTAATAATGTTATCCCAGAGGCTATCAGCAACGCCTTAAACGACTTAGGGGTTGACGTCTCTCTGATTGGGTTGATTGATCAACTTTTGAGGGGAAGGATTGTATTCTCAACAATGGGTGAGGTCAAAACTACACGCTATGTCACCAGAGGCACAAATATCGCGAAATATTGTATAGTTTTATGATAAAGGGAAAGATTTACGCCACGGATAATGATTAAAGTATGTTAGCGATAGAAATTTAGTTTAATGCCTCTGTTTTAGCTACTTTTAAAATATGGACGTGTTTTTGTAGCGTCCGGAACGCAGTTTAAGTGGCTTACACAGAGGCATTAAACTAAATTTCTGTCGGTAACATACTTTAGTCATCAGCTGTGACCTAAATCTTTCCTTTTATCATAAAACGATACAATATTTCGCGATATTTCTGCCTCAAAAGTTCAAAAAATCGTGCGAACATACCGTCCGAAACGCCCAGGAAATACCCATATCGCTGTATAAGAATTTGCATCATACCGAATTTTTCTGTTGCAACAGAAAACGAATTCAAATTTATGCTGCAAAGTCGACGCCAAAAACCAACAATTCCTTAAGTGGGATGCAGACACGTTAAGAGATTTATAAAATTTGTTGAAATTTAAAATGATTGCTATCTACGAAAGGTGATTAAAGGTGTTGTTTGTTTATTTTCTGTAGCAAAAACTTGGATATCATTTTGAGATTCCCGGGCCCTCTAAAGCCCGGGCCCGGGGCAATTGACCCCCTCAGCCCCCCCTCTCGTCGGGCCTGGTTATGTGAACGAAATATACACTGAAAAAAATATTAATCAATAATTGGTTAAGCGTAGTAATTTCACACTTGAAATGGAATCAACCAGAGTTTTGTTTAAACTTCAATTTTTTTTTATTTTATGCAAAATTTCGTTTCAGAAACGAAAAAAACAGCCAAAAATTGGTCGGAATGGACTAAATGTCACTTATTTAAATATTACATATCATCATACTATACGAAAAGTAGCAGCCGATTATTTGTGTCTAACGAATACTAGCATTTTAAATTTTTGACTGACAAAAACTAACAATTTCATTTAAACAACAAAAATTTTGATGTTAAAACCGTATATGTATATGTAATTATTGCTACTTTTCGTCGGCCAAAAGTCAAATGTGCTACTTTTCATACGACTAAAGTCAAAAGTCGTACTTTGCGTACAGAATTTTTTTAATTGCCAGTCTTCGTAAGAAATTTTAAAAGTGCTAGTTTTCGTATGGTACGACGATATGTAGTTCATTTTTTCAAAATTTTGTTTTTAATAAAAAAAAAATCAGCATTGTAATATATACATATATATGTATGTATGTACCAAAACTCTGGCTGAGTCCTCTTCATGGTAGTTTTTTCTCTGTGTACGTTCGGCATAATAATCGTGCAAGCATATGTACATAATTTTATTGGCTTTTACAGAATCTACACAAATATACAAATATAGAATGGGCAGTGATCGTGCTGGCGCAGTTAGCACTTTAGAAGTATGTATGTATATTAAAATACATAAATATGTATGTAAATGCACACATACATATGTAAGTACATATTTAAGCACAATTTGGTGCAAATAAAAAAAATCATTACGTTACTGTTTGCTTTGATTCTATGCCTTTTACATAACAGATGCTCCACACGTAGCCCCACCAAAAAAAGTTATTGAAAAAAGTTTGTCACGCTTTGTCAAAATCAATTGCACAAATGTTTGTAACGCCTCAGCAAATTTAATCATACACTCGAATTACGCGCCGCATCGAGCTAATAATTTTTAATGTTTTCATAATTTGTTAAATTAAGTGAAGTGATTAAGCCAACATATGTATGTATGTAGATAGTAAAATTGGCTGGTGATGGGGGAGGAAATTGAATTGGAATTGATGAGGTCTGGGCATGAGTCAACTACTAATTTTGAGTGCACTCAGCCTTCAACTTCCACTCAAACTTGAGTGGTATTTGTAGTTGAAATTGAGTGGTACCCAAAAGAGCTTGGAGTGAGATTTTCCCAAGGGATGAATAGAAGAGTACTTCAATTGACATCCTATGCGAGAAATATTAAAACAATTTTCAATTTTGAATTATTTTGTTTGCGTTTATTCCCAGTCGAACTTCAAGAGAAATCACCCCAAGCGAGGAATAGAAGAGTACTCTTTTCGGCATCCTTTTAGAGCAATAGAAGAGATTTGTACAGTTATCTGCTCACATGCCCTTCCTAGGACATACAATGAAGTAGAGGTCGGAAACTATCGATAGTCAGCACCATCGATAGTGTACGATAGTTTTTTGCAAACTATCGATAGTATATCAGCAAACACATCCACAAACACATCTGTTTTAAATGAGCTCATCCGATTTCACCCGAATGTAAACAAACTTTGCCCACCTGTCCCGGTCTTATTCTTACCAATACATGAAAGTAATAGAAGATGATCCAATAAAACTTTTTTCAGTACATTGTTTTGTTTTATTCATTTATTCTTGTTCAAAAACATTAATATATTAACCAGAGGCCATAATAATTATAACAAATAAATATAAAAATCACTTGATAACAATTATTGAGCATTGGAAAAATTTTTCCATCATCAATAACAATTACCCGATATTTTTTCGATCAGATCATAATTGTTATGAGCAATTGATATTTTTTTCGATGTTCCATAACAATTTCTGGATGATGGATGTTTTTTAGATCAGCTCATAATTGTTACTAGCAATTAATATTGTTTTCGATCTTCCATAACAATTACTGGATGATGGATATTTTTTAGATCAGTTCATAATTAATTAAGACTCGACCAAATGATAGCCCTAGCCAAGCGCTTTCATTTGATACCGATTTTGCGGTGTTCGGTATTCTATATTCGTATTCCGTATCCATATTTATCCGCTTTTCCACAATTATGAGCTGACTCAGTTATCGATAAATTTATCGAAATATATCGTAGTCCAAATAAAACCTGGGGCCATCCCCTTTAGTTTGATACCCATATTGTAGTGCAATTCTAATGTTTTTGGGTAATCACATTTTAAACGACCATGCGACTAGAACGCAGAGTCCTATTTATGTTGCTTTGACTACTTGCTTGTCAGCAATTAAAACCCTGCATGGAATAGTTACCGTTTGTTTGGTGCCTAGTGGTCACATTTCAAATTTTCAATAAACTATCGATAGTTCAAACGATAGTCGAAAACCATCGATAGTGTAAACGATGTTCAGAAACCATCGATAGTGACGATAGTGCCATCGATAGTTTCCGACCACTAAAATGAAGTATCGGGATTAATGGAGTACTGAAAAGGGAGTACTCCCGGATTAATAAAACGATGAACTCAAGTCCTACTGGGTAGTGGAAAAATGCCCATATTTGGTAGCGTTAATTTAATAATATCAACTATATCCGTATCGTATTGACTTAAGTACACCCTTATATATGTGCATAAATACACAATTTGTGTATTTGTTTTTATACTTATGAACTCCATACACGTGCTGACGAACATGGCCTTCGATGTTCAAAACGGATATCGAACTGAGCACGAACTTATAACAAAACCTACTTTTCGAAATTTCATATACTAATGAAATATATGTATGTATGTAATAATAATATTTTAGTAGACAAAATGCAATCATATAATCATAGAGTTTAGTAAATTAAGTAGTTTTTAAATGTACTAGCTGTAACCGGCCAAACTTTGCTTTGGCCCACTTTCTATTATAGGCATTAGATACGAAAACCGGCACACTTTATGGAATTACCTGGAAGACTGAGCTTTCATCGGGCTGCATGCCTCAGCAAAAGTCAAATAAATTAAAGAAAATGCGTGGGAAAAAATTGTATTTCTCTTCATGTCCTTATCCCTTTCTTGCTATTAGTCTCCCACTACTATTTCTCTCAACTATTCCCTTTCTCTTTTCCCGTATTTTTCATTTCCTTATCCGTTTTCTTTTCCCTTTCCCTTTCCCTTTCCCTTTCATTTCCGTACCCGTTTTCTTTTCCCTTTCCCTTTTATTTCCGTATCCTCTTCTTTTCCTTTTCCTTTTCCTTTTCCTTTTCCTTTTCCTTTCCATTCCCTTCCTTTCCTTTCCTTTCCTTTCCGTTCCTTTCCTTTCCCCTTTCAATTCCCTTTCTCTAACGCGCTCCCTTACCGTTCCTTTTCTGTCCTTTCTCCTTACCATTCTATTCTTTCTCACCTTCCCTATTTTTCTCAATCTCTCTCCCCATTCCTCTCCATCCTGCTTGCATTTCCTTTTCCCTCCCCTTTCCCGTCCTTTTCCTTATCGTGTCCCTAGGGAATATATTGCTTAGAAACATTCCAGGGTATCCGAGTCCACTTTTTTACCTATAGCTGGGTAACCGGCCTAGGAATCGTAATGAAAAGAGCTCTAGGTTTCAGCCCTGGTCAGTACCTTTCATTTGATATCAATATTGCACAGAAACTTTCGGGGTTATTCGGGTCCACATTTTGCCCATATCTGAGGACACGATCTAGGAATCATAATCCGTACATCCATCTTTATGTAAAATCCCTGCTCAATACCTTTCATTTGATACCGATATCGTCGAAAAATATTCAGGAGAAACCCGGGTTCACATTTTGACCTATGTATATCTAGGGAACCGATTTCCCGATTTAAAAAAATATGCATATAAACTATCTAGGCCAAGGTACTCAGCTGGTGTGTAAATATGGTCAAAATACCTCAAAGTTTTATACTTTCAGGCCATGAAACAAAAGAACTTAAATGTATTTCAATAAAATTTTATTTTTTTTTGGTTTTTTTTTTTATTTTTACTAAAAATAAAACGAAGTCACTTTCATATTTCATTTACAGAAATTAAATGTAGAAAATCTGCAACAAAGACTACAACAACAATTACTGCAAAAAAAAAACAGTAGTGACCGACAGCCACTCAGTTAATCGCGCACTTAATCAAAAAAAACAAACAAAAAAGGAAGCCCAAGCCCAAGCAGAAGCAGAAAAACAAAAGCAGAAAATGCTTTCAATGCAACCAACGATGATGAGGACGACACCAACGACGAGAACACAATGAGACGCACCTCTTCCTCCTCCAACAACAAAAACAAACACTCGTCGAAAGGCACCACCACCAACAACAGCACGAACAGCAACAGCAACGGCAACAAAAGCGGCGGCGGCGCCGGCGGCGGTGGCGGCAGTGTGCCAATGTCAAATGTCAGTTGGTGGCGCCGCGAACGTTTCTATAAATTCTTTTTACAAATGCGAATATTTCCATTATTTCGATTGTTGCCGGTATTGTGGTTGCTATTGTGCTATTGTTGTTGTTGCTGTCATTGTGAACGCGGCAATCGGCAACAGCAGGCACAACAACAACAACAACAACAATTTGGTGTGGTAGAGCATAGCGTTAAGCTGAGTAATTGCTATGACATACGATATGGTTTCGATGGATTAGCGATGGCGGCATCAGCAGCGGCCGCGGTGGCAGCCGACTCCTCGGCCTCCTCCTCCACTGCCACCGGCTCGCCATTGACTTCCTCGTCCTCGTCGTCGTCGTCGTCGTCGTCAACATTGACAAAGCTACTTGTACCTGGAGCTGGAACTGGAGGTGGAGGATTAGCACTACAAGCTGCGCAAAGTGCTAATCGAGGTAATAGCAGCACAATCAATAATATGAAAATGAGCACAACGGTGAGTGATTTGTGGACGCACAATCAAATGCAATTGAAAAATGCTACGGATTGGGAGGGTCAAAGTGTTGGTGCTGCAGGCGGTGGTGTAGTCGGTGGCGCTGGCAACGGTTATAGAGCTGCACATCCAGTGTTAACGGGTTGGCAATGTTGCTGTTGGAATGCGACAAATCAGGTGAGTGTGTGCGACTTAGAGTATGATATAGGTACGTATGCACGGTATATATATTGAGACGGTAATGCCAGTAGGCGGAACTGTCAAATACTGCTTACGTCACAGGACCAATAAAGCCGCGAACAACCAAACAAACAGCTGTGCCAATTGCAAAAGGAAATGACGTATGAGGACCTGATACTTTTTTCTAAAACCGAAAGAAATATGGCGGCCAGCGAACTGACATGACCTTTTAATTGGATCATGGTACGTATGTGCATTAAGCCGTATCACGTTATATGGACAAAAAAAAAGTTTAGTGTGTGTCAGTTTTATTTGAACACTTATGTCGAAAAAATATTTTTGGTGTAAAATTTTTTTTTTAGGCCCGCGTTAAAAACAGCTAAATCGCGTTTTTTGTAATAACTTCCTTATTTGATGTCGGATCTCTACGATCTTAATGTCGCAGAAAAGGTCTCGCTCAGCACTATATTTGGCCCATATAAAGCTTCGTCCTCAAAGGTTGTCCTGAGTTTTACCTTTAAAAATTTTGGAGTTACTATCCCTAGATTTTTTTATTTTTATCACTAATACAAAGCTCTCAAAAAACCATGAAGAATCCCCCAAAAAAATTCTAGCCTTTATTCACAAACAAAAAAGTTATAACGTTGTAAAATAAAACACTTGTTTTTTTTTATAAAAAATTACCACAGAGAAACGGCGAAACACGTCAGCTTAATTTTTGGCTCCAGATTACGATGGCGTTTTTAGAAAATCCGGATTAGCTCCCATTTTCGAGATATTTAAGAAAACATTTTCAGTTTTCACATACAAAGCGATCCGATGGGGGGCGTATGAGTAACTATTGTTGAGGTAATAAAAATAAAGAAAAGGGGAAAAAACTATACGTACATATATGTATATAAAATGCATATGAGAGGAAAGAGAATACCCTGCACATAAATTTTAAGTTGTTTTATACGTTCGAAACCTGAATGTTTTAAAGAAAATTGTATTCAAAACAATGAAAATATGTCTTTAGCGGCGAATCATTCACATTTTTCCATAATCTGAGTAATTTTTTTTTGAGTGTGAGCAAAGTAATATAAACGACGAAGAACTCACTTTCAGAGCTCTCAAACTTCTTTCATAAATATCTAAAAATTTGGAGGACATCGTCATTTTCGGTCTCGGTTATCATAGATAAGAAGATGTTTTCGGGATTAAAGTAATATGCATTATTTTCAATTGTAGGCTGAATAATTAACTGCATTTCTAGGGGCAGACGACGCATCCAGCGCAAGTATTGATAATACATTTAGACTTCCATTGTCTGTTTAGGCGCGTATAATTTTACAACGAACTCTAGCAGTTTTTTTTTAAATGACTTGGATGATTTTACGATACGCACGGATGCAGAAATCGTGAAGCCGTTGTAAGCCATCGCGCTGTGCTTAGAGGTCCCACTTGAATACTTGCCAAATCTTCACTACAGCCATTATCATTCAATATGAATAACGTTGATCAGCACGAATAGTCCAATCGTCAACAATTTTTTGCATATCATGTGTCCAGTATTGGTAGCTGTTCTATCGCGGTACATAATCAAGTCAAGCGAGGACTTAGAATACTTTTTAATCAAAAACTCATACTATATGGCTTTACTGCCTCATATAAATAAGAACTTGGGATAATTTTTCAAAAAACAGGTTCTCTGATTTTAAAACGGTATAATTTTTTGTTTGTGAATAAAGGCTAGAATTTTTTTGGGGGAGTCCTCATGGTTTTTTGAGAGCTTTGTATTAGTGATAAAAATAAAAAAATCTAGGGATAGTAACTCCAAAATTTTTAAAGGTAAAACTTAGAACAACCTTTGAGGTCGAAACTTTATATGGGCCAAATATAGTGCAGAGCGAGACCTTTTCTGCGACATTAAGATCATAGAGATCCGAAATCAAATAAGGAAGTTATTACAAAAAACGCGATTTAGCGGTTTTTAACGCGGGCCTAAAAAAAATTTTTTTACACCACAAATATTTTTTCGACGTAAGTGTTCAAATAAAACTGACACACGCAAACTTTATTTTCGTGATACAGCTTAATGTGCATATGTATGTACAGTGAAACCTCCCTTGGGCGGACACTCACCGTCGGGCAAATTTTGTCCGCCCAAGAGATGTGTCCGTTTAAGGGAGTGGGTTGCTATTTTAGAAATTTTTAGGATTTTAAAGGATTTATTTATTCATATTTAACTGAAAAAACAAGGAATCATATGTATTCAAAATTTCACTTAAATACTTACATACATATGTATATACATATACAATATATATAATATTAGCAAACATATGTACAGAAGTAGATTCATATTACATTTCAGTTAGTAAGTTGCTGAGAACTAGAAATGTTGGGATATCTTTGAAATTATTTAAAAAATTGCGAAATTGTCGATTGACAAAGGGGTTTTTGCTTATTTAAAATTAAACTGTTTTGCAGATGGCTTTAAAATGTCTGCAACAATTCAAATGCAATAAGGTCTTCGGTGCAAGATCTTTTCAAATTTGAAACTAGTGAAAGCGATTTTGTTCGAGGAGATTACATTACCTACATTCAGCGGTAATACTTTCAGTATGGGTACTATCATCTTCAATGGTTTTGACGTTTTCGTCAACTGGAAATATGTGCTCTCGGTGAATGTATTTTTATCTATTCCAATAAAGTCATTTGGACATTGATTTTAGTCGGTGATTCCCCTTTCATCGTAGCGCTTTTTACCTAACGAACATTCTGCGAACTTTTTTATATTGCTACACATACTTATATTTTGTCCGCATAAGAGGAGCTGGTGTCCGCCTAACAGAGGTTTTTATGTGATTCGTTATGAAAAAAAATCAAAGTGTCCGTTGAAGAGAGGTTCGTGTCCGCTTAATAGAAGTTTTTAGTTCAATTCAATAGTAAATAACTGTCCGCGTCCGTCCAAGAGAGTGTCCGCCTAAGAGACGGCAATTTGTTCTAAAAATTTAACCTAAACCTTGGTGCATGAAAAAATGTCCGCTCAAGGGAGGTGTCCGCCCATGAGAGGTGTCCGTTAGGAGAGGTTTCTCTGTTCTTATATTAGGGTAGTCCTTAAAAAAATCAAATTAATGATTTCTTCGGTATGTAACAGCATAGTCGAAGATATCACAAAAAACTTTTTGGTTCCGATCTGAGATGGTTAAGGGATGTCGTACAGGGTTCGTATATGGTAATATTAATATTGAACCCTGTGCGACACGCTTTAAGCGTCTCCGATCGGAACCAAAATTTGTATTTGGCATCTTTGAGTGCAGGGCAATCGATTTTGGGAATTAGATATAAAAAATATTTAATTCATAAATTCATGTCATTCAAGTCATCTGTCATACTGTCATATTGTACGCATATCTAAAAACCTTTTGCTCCGAAGCCCTGTGAAGAAGTAAACAAAAAAAGCTGATAAAGGGCCCAAAAACATATCATAGAGAGTTGTATTTGTTTAGCACACATACAGCATAAATGCAACAACAAAATATTTATGACTTATGATAATATGACGATAAGACGTAATATGACCGTGTTGTGAATGCCCCAAAAAAATTTTTTCCGTCTCCATAGAGTTTTCTTGACCTTGATCTCGTGCGACACGTCTTAACCGCCTCCGATTGTGACAAAAATTTATATGTGGTATCATCGGCTATCAGGGCCGTGCGCAGGAAATAGCCTTGGGGGGGGGGGGGGGGTTTAATTTTGGTTTGCATTCGCATACATTTTTCGCTAAGATAAACATATTTGCTGAAACAGATATCCAGACCCATACACCATAAATTTAAATGTTCTCTAACTTTTCTGAAACTCATTATGATTCATCAAAACCTAGTTAACCAGGTCCTGAATAGTACACGGAAAGAATTTTTTACTAGAATCAATGCCGAGACAAGAAAACTTAGACTTGATTTTGAACTTAGAAAATAATTTCTTAATATCAAGAAAATCCAAGAAAATTGGATTTTAAATAAATAACAGCGTTGCCGTTTTAAATTCTTGAGATTACCCAAAAAAATATTCAAATTACCCATAATTGTCCAAAATTCCCCATACAAATTTTCAAATTACACTACCCGACAAAATTTCAAAAATTTTGATATCCTCGACATTTTATACATCTTGTATTTTTTTGCATAAAAACAAATCTTTTATCCGCCATAATTCCGTCACTTTAACGTCGATTTTATGTGGAATTGGAAAGGGTATTTCATCCTCTCAAAATGAAATGAAATGAAATAACATAAAACTCAAGACGGTAATGGCGGAGATATTGACAGATTAGTAATCCTCCTTTTCTTCTTAGCGCGAAAACTGAAATTTCAAAATATCTCGAAAACTGTTCTACTTTTGAACCATTTGATGACATATTTGGAATCAGCAGGAATACATAGGAATCAAATGTCGAGAATATTTTTTTGTCGGGTAGTGTTATCAAGAGATTTCCAATAAACAAGTATTTTCAAATTTATTTTACTTTATAACGGTTTGTATTTTTAAATTCATGTGCATATATGTGTGTTTAAAAAAAGTTATAAAGAAACAAAACAAGTAAGAGAGAAATGAAACATTAAATAGTCCGATTTTCTTTAATTTATAAGTACCTCCAATTCTGTGGGTTGTTTATGCAAATATTTATAAAAAAAAATATTGTAATGATCTTAGCAATTTAAGTGGAGAAGTTTTACCCCAAAATATATGGTTGGTTGTAGGGGAGCTATATGTTATAATGGTCCAATTTGGCCGATTCCGACAAATGATCAGCGTATCTTAACAACTGAGGAACTAGCTTATGATTCTGATAATATCGGTATATATTTTGGTGGGTCTACTTTTTCTCCTTCTGGAACTTTCGACAAACCTGTTTTGGCTCAATTTCATGTTCATGAAAGGTATAAAACTGCTTATTTTTTTCCTAGCTAACTTCTTACTTTAATGGGCTTATGATATTTGCTTGTAAATGTTCGACCAGCCGGTAATTCAAGATTAAATAAATGCTGCAAAAACTCATGCACACTTTCACACAATGCGAATGTAATAGAAACTCATGAAAATAATTATTTTTTTTATAGGTATTATTATTCATATAAAACTATTAAAAGGCGAATTCCCCAAAAATTCCCCAAATCATAGCACTCCCCAAAAATTACCCAAATATTAAAAAATTCCCCAAATCTGGGGAATTACCCACAAAACGGCAACGCTGATAAATAAGTAAAAATTCTCTTGCTTCAAGTGAAATTGGATTTTAAATAAATAAGAAAACATTTTCTTGCTTCAAGTAAAATTGGATTTTAAATAAATAAGAAATAATTTACTTAGGGTAAGTGTTTTTTCTTGTTTTTTGAAATAAATTAAGAAATTATTTTTTTGTTGCAAGTAAAACTTTTCTTATACGAGCTTAAGTAAGTAATGCGAGAGACACACATCGTAGTATAGTAATAATATTTCGATCTATACCACATATGTGTCACCCTCATATTGTAGTTTAATTGAAAATTTTCATAGCATAGCCAAATCATAATATTGATATTCTAATATTCATACCACATGTGTGTCTGAGGCATAAGAAAATATAAAATACTAAATTAAGCAAATATTTTCTAAAAATATTAAAAACGTAAAAAATAAGGAAAATGAAAACTAATCATGAGGGATTAGAAAACCATAATTAGTCAACTAGTATTTTCCTAGGACTTGTTTATTGAAATGACAACATTTTATTTAATATAAATGAAGATGCAAATAGTGAACTCCTTATACCAAATGCTTCACTAACAATCTGAGAATTGCAAAAATATTCAGAAATATGCAAAGCGGATGGCAAATGAAAAAAAATACATGTAACTTTGGAAATGCAAATTCAGCAAGAAAAATTTTACTTCGCTCAAGAAAACGTTTTCTTATTCATTTTACATTTTTTTTCGCTGTATTTTGTTGTTCCAATTCGTCGAAACACAATTTTCTTAAATTCTTCTTGATATTAGCAAAAAGATTTTCTTCATTTAAGTAAATTTAAGAAAAGATGTTCTTATTTATTTAAACATTTTTTTTCAACATTTTTTTTCTATAGATTTTGTTAGTGTTCTTGAATAAGAAAATAATTGTCTCATTTTGGAAAACTCAATTTCTTATTTCCAGTAATAATTAAGTAAATTTTTCTTATTTCCCTAAAAATTTTCTAAATTGAGTTCAAGAAAGCATTTTTCTTGATTCAAGTATACAAATTTCTTTCCGTGTACTGTTTAGGTTAGGTTAGGTTAGGTTGAGGTGGCTGTCTCCGCAATTCATGAAAGCAGGGACACACTTAGGCCGAGGTGGCCCATTGTGATACCACACGGGAGCCCTAGCTTCCTTATCCCTGTTTACAAACCTTTCCGGAAAAATTAGATTCGAAAGTATGATAAGATTAGATGCCCGTTAAGCTAAACCAGCGCGTTTGTTTCATGAAGCGCAGAAAATCTAGTGTCCTTGCATTTTCCATCTCCGCCAGGCACTCGAAAAAGTGTTTATGGAGGAAGCGGTACCTGGATTGCGACAGTGCGGGGCAGTGGCATAGATAGTGCTCAACACTCTCTATTTCCTCCACGTCCCTGCAGCTGCGGCAGAAGTCGTTTTTATATAGGCCCATGCGAGAGGCGTGAGTGCCCATAAGACAATGGCCTGTTAGAAGTCCCACCAGCGGACCTATAGAGAGCCGATTCAGATGCAGCACCGATACAGACCTAGCCTCATCCAGTCTAGGCCAGATTTGCCTAGAAATCACACAAGTTGACTCCCTGGCCCATCTAGCGTTAGCCTGTTCAATGGAGCGAGATCTCAACCAGTGCTTGCATGAGTTAAGCGGGGGGCCAACCCATGTCGCAGATGTGATATCCTGCAAGCTTGTGCCCTCACTTGCCAACTCATCTGCAATGCAGTTGCCCCGAACGTTGCTATGGCCTGTACTGTTTACAGCCGTGTACTGTTTACAGTACTTGTTAATTGAAACTGCTCACTGTTTTCACAAAATGAACATTTTTTGTTATCAGTACCATTTTTTTTAAAAATGCCAAACGAACATATCGAGCCGTATGCGCCCGAAAGTTGTAAAAGCCAAATTCAAAAATGTTCAGGAGAAGGTTTTTTAAAATTTTTTTTTACTTTCATTTTTTTATTTCGATTTCTTTTTTTTTGCTTTTCGACAATTTTTAATCAACTTTAACCACCAAAAATATAAAACTATACTTTTCTAAAACGAAATTTAACGCTGATCCCGAATAGCATCTCCATTTTTTTGTGGTAGACCCTGTTTCTGAGATATCGGTAAAAATGTAGAAAAAACCGTATATACAAGACATCGCATGACACACATAAGTGCATGAAAAAATTGTATTAGCCACCGTAGCGACTTGGCATCTAATAAGAACTGGTAAAGAGAATCCCAACAAACATTTTTTGCCTTTTACTTAAAAAATGGTCAAGTAGTTTGGTTACAATGGCAAAAAGAATGAAAAAATCCAAGTTTGTGTAACGAATTTCAGATTCGACTCCGTTCTATCCCATAAAGAATTTAAATGTGAACATTTTGAGACTACTTTTGCAATAATGGGATGTATCAGTATTTATATTTACCTATTTTAATTGAGAGTTCTTAACCTAGCAATTTCCGTTTCTTTATAAAACTTTATTAAGGAGTAACATTTAACATTATTTCTTTCCATTTATTATGAGTTTTGAAGTGCACAATGTCTCTCAAAATAGCGATTAATAGGATAAAGAATTAATTGAATAAAAAAATTAGTGCATTTCGCGATTTTAAGGAGAGGATAAATAATGAGGAATGTGTGTAAGTACTTTTGGCTATTCTTTTGTAATTTTCTGGATTTGTCTCCCACCATATCCTTGTTCCAAGATCTTTGATATCGCCTATCAAAAACTACTAAGTTCTGATGAAATCTCTCACCATGTTCATCACTTTCAGCATCTACGTTTGGAGGGAAATTATCGAGATTCAAGAAATTAATTTTGGAGAAATTTTAGAAATACACAACCAGTTTGTTTAAAACTGCTCTAAGCAGTAACAAAAGGGACCCTAACTATCGTGAAATCGGTAGAACTTTATTCCAAAATTATGGAGCAATAAAATGCAATATGCCGCACAAGAAAACCATATTGGCCATCGATATGTAATAAAATACAAAGTAGAAGTCTTCAAAGTGATAAAACCCTTGGTTAAATACCAACAAAACCCCGTTAAATTTGTTTATTAGTCACTAGTCTTCAATAACTTGAGAAGCAAAAAAGATGTAAAAGCCACTTCGTACTCACAAAAAAAGTAAACAAACTGAACTTATGTACTTACATCAAAATTGCTTTTCATAACGGTACATTTTTCAGACATAAAATTTCTGGAGAAGGTGTGGGGGATGACAAGTAAGCCATTTCTACAAAAAAGTGAAAATCGGAAATCATGGCCTTTACATCTTTCCGGCGCATACGGCTCGATATGCTACACAACTTTGTAATTTCGGAAAGCTCCAAGTGCAATTCAAAGTGCCGGACTTATGTATTGGCCAACCTTATTTTTTGCAACTTTTACCAATTCTTCTTCCGTAAAATTATTGTAACTAATATTGTCAAAAATTATGAGTCAAAATTCAATGCAAAATTTATAAACTGTATTTTGAAAATTTTTGCAAAATCATTGCAACTTAGATTTGGTCATGGGGGGGGTTTTAACCCCCAAAACCCCCCCCCCCGTGCGCACGGCCCTGTCGGCTATATTAGCAATGACATAGTGAATGATATTGAAGAAATGTGATATAAAATTTATGTACATACATTTGGAGACCACCCTAATGTACATATATGTATGATAGTATAACGGTATGACAGTATAGCAGTAAAATATTATAATAATTAACCAATATAACAATTTAAAAACATAACAATATAACTACTTAAAAGTGTAACAGCAAAACTGTATAACAGTATAATAGTAAAAACAGTATAATAGTATAACAGTATATCAGTATAATAGTTTAATAGTATAATAGTACAATAGTAAAATAGTATAATAGCTTAATGGTATAATAGTGTAATAGTATAATAGTATAATAGTATAATAGCATAATAGTATAATAGTATAATAGTATAATAGTATAATAGTATAATAGTATAATAGTATAATAGTATAATAGTATAATAGTATAATAGTATAATAGTATAATAGTATAATAGTATAATAGTATAATAGTATAATAGTATAATAGTATAATAGTATAATAGTATAATAGTATAATAGTATAATAGTATAATAGTATAATAGTATAATAGTATAATAGTATAATAGTATAATAGTATAATAGTATAATAGTATAATAGTATAGTAGTATAATAGTATAATAATACATATAATAGTATAATAGTATAACAGTATAATACTATAACAGTATAACAATATATCAGTATAAAAACATAACTTTATAACAGTAGAACAATATAAACGTATAAAAGCATAACAGTATAACAATATGTATAACAGAATAACAGGATAATGCTTAGTATAACAGTATAACACTAACCCATTTACATCACTTACAAGAATTCGTAGAATTAATCCATACCGAGAGTTCGGATGTTTACATATCAAAATTAGAGAGCAAAAAAAAAGGAATAATTAATAGCTTCTAACCGGTTTAACGAATGTTCATACATAAACATACATACATATATGTACATACACACATAAAAATGTACTTATATACATACCTACATATCTACGCAAAAATATCTCATATTTGCTTGCAGCAACATAGTTATTCTTCATTAGAAAAATATTGGTTTCTTTTCTGCCGAAGGACATGATTTACATTTTGACCTATGCACATATGTATGTACATTTACATATCAATTTCCTAACTATGTACATATGTAAGGATGTGTGCATAATTAAATTGGACGATTCAACGTAAAAGAACTGCAATGCAAACTGCATTACCAGCCCTACCCACACCCGTATAGCTTGCCTGAACACTTTAGCTACTCGTCCTTAAAAATATTTCTTTGCGCACACATATTTATATACGAGTATGTACATATGTATGCAGATATTTATCTTTTGACTTTTTGTTTGATTAGTAAGTGGTTATATATACACAGTAAAAAATGATAGTTTATTTCTAATATCATTTGGTACTTAATTTAATCATTCTTGGAATTAAATATGAATTTTAATGCCAAAAATTCTTATTTTTAAACTATGACAAGTTTTACAATTTTATTTAATCCAAAATAGTTTAAAGATAAAGTCTTGAAAAGTATTAAAATTCTCTCTTTCTCACTTTTGGTTTGAAATCAAAACCAAACAAATATTAGAAAAAAATTGTATGTATGTAAATACGAAAGTGAAAAAAGTAGGATGGAGAAATTAAATTTATTAAAACCCGCAAAGCGAGTTTTTCATGCCTGGTGGAACAGTTGTATCAAGTAAGTAATACAGGAGATTAAGTAAATATTTTGAGGGTAAATTTTGTTTTATTTTTTTTTTTTCAGTCTTGAGGCAACTGGCTGATGGTCTCTCTTGATACCACAATATCCCTGCAAGACCGCGACGGTGCCGCAATTTCTCTGGCAAAAGCCAGTATCTACCTGGAGCAGTTTTTTACTGACGGTGGTACAATTCGACAAGGGAGCAGGACATCCTATTACCGAGGAATACAAACAACAAAGACTATGTTATAATCCCTATATTTGTAATATTACATATGTACATACATATATAATATGAAATAAAATGAGCACTTCTACATATTTTTGGTTTTGATTTAATACAAAAAAAGTATAGTATTTATTCCAATTTTCGGATAGATCTTATATCATTTCAACCATTTTTAATACCAAAAGTAATCTAAAAATAATTAAAATTTGGTTTTGATTTAATTCCAAAAAAGTATTAATTTGACACCAAAAATAATTTCTGTCTCCCATATTCTCTTCTTTTTTTTAAACCAGAATGGTTTTAATTTTATACTTTTTGGTGTTGTTATATATAAATACCAAAATGGTATTAAAATTAAACTAAAATTTTTACTGTGTACATTAGACTGGCCGCAAATTTTTTTTTCTCGAATTCTATTAATAAACACTGCCTAAAAGGTGAGGTATGGTATAAGAAATAACGTCCTATTTTTTTATTC
Source organism: Urophora cardui (assembly GCA_960531455.1). Lineage (NCBI taxonomy): Eukaryota > Metazoa > Arthropoda > Insecta > Diptera > Tephritidae > Urophora > Urophora cardui. The sequence goes on from OY482672.1 coordinate 143,996,569, forward strand.
AGATCGCACCAAGCTTTGTTGACCCTCATCAAGCTTAAAAGGTTAAAAAATTTTTTCTTTAATTAATTTTTTATTTTTTTATTTTATGAAATTTCAAGAAATTAAGAATAATAAAAACAATATCAATTCAATAAAATGGACTTTTTGTGAGACGGAAATGTCTTACGATAATGTTCAACTACTTGCAGTAGGAATTGTTTATCCTCTTCGTCATACGTTAAGGTACGGTTAAAGTCTGTTATCAACTTAACTGCCCTTTCGGCTGCATCGTTCACCACTGCCAAAGTTTGACATGCCGATTTCGCTTTGCGATAATCATCTTTGGTTTGCCACGTAGAAGGATCCGAATTTATAAATGATGTATTAATATTCAAAGAAATGCTTTCATCGAAAAATGATAACCCAACAATTTCCTCACTCAAGTACCACAAATGGTTTTTAATCTTATGCAACAAGGCATTAGAAACTTCTTTATCAAAATATAAAATGGCATCTTTTATTAATTTGAGATCTTGTGCTGGTGCATCTATTGCATTAATGCATGTAAACCAATATGGAACGTAAATGTTTGTCAAGAAGATACAAATACTGCGAAGGTTTTTCAATTCCGATGAAGTCAATTTGAACTGATCGCGAAACAAAAATATTTTATAGCAATATATGCATTTCGACATGAACCTAGCATGCGATGTTGCTCCGGGTTGGCGTACTTTAGTAAAGTTTGGAACATTTTCTCCAATAAAAAGCAATGACAGTTGGAGAAGCTCCTAATAATCGGACCTTGAACTTTTTGATTTTTCGTACAACCGATACACAACTTCATACAACATCCCCAAAAACATTGCGATTTCCAGCGCAACATGCTCATGTTGTATAAAAAATTGCAAGGTGTGTGGCTGGCATCATGACGATCGGATAGTGTACGCACACTATTCATTGTGGTTCATGTACGAGTAACATAGTTCTCATAATAAAGCGAGTTGTTGTACTTCACTACAAGAAAACCAAACGAGTAAGGTCCGATTTTACTTGCATAGCACAGCAGCGCACAACATAAGAACTGTCACATACGAAATCTGTTTAATGGGATTTCCGTGTAATCGATTACTCAACGCATAGCGGCACAGGGCACAGCATAGAAGTCTGTTGAATTTTGATTTCTGTGTTATGTGCTATGCGATTTGACATTTGGCAACACGAATGTGTGTGTGCTGAGTGTGCGAAGGGTTGCACGCAAGGCTAATTTATATAGGTTAACTTACTAAACAGCTGATTTTTCACTTTTTTCTACTGTTTTACTTTAATAATGGTGCTTATATCAAACTGGGATCAATTTTGAGCATGGTGCAATATGATTTCTACAAAGGCGAACTATGATTTTGACAGAAGCACCACAGAATACACAAACAATTTACATGGAGTGTGTATGTATGTATGTACGAATGTCGGGATGCGAAAACTTTTATTAATTAACCATGGTTGCACGTCTATGCGAAGTATAATCAGCTCTATGCGCTATATGTTTTGCGCTGCCCTGCTTTGCAATGCTATGCAAGTATAACAGGGCCTTAACTCGTTTGGACATATGAATGTACTCATGCAACAGTCTACTGACTACTGCTGACTATTTCTGGTAAAACTGTCAAACGATCAGCTGTTTGGAAATTTACTTCCCTGCTGGAATAGTTAGACTCATTTCAACATTTGTATCAGCACGTTAAGAGCAGGGTGAAAAACAGCAGCAATGTCTTGGAATTTGATTGTTTTTGCTCGTTAAGTACCGTTATATTCACTTAGCAACTCAAAGCAACGGTACTGATACTTTGTTTTAGGTGTAGAAAACGCAAGAAGGGCTCAGCAAGAGAATTTTTATCTCTCAAAACAGACATATTAAAAAAAATCATGTTCAAGGTTAAAAAATAAAATTTTCCATACATTGGGCTCAATGAGGGTCAACTAGACAACAACGGATCGGGCCAAAAAATTAAGGCCGTCTTTTTAACCCTAAACCTCATATTTTAAGAACTGTTAATATACAAATTTCAACAAAAAAAAAAATCCATACATGCTGCGGCCAGTCTAGTGTACATATATGTTTGTTTGTTTGTAAATCCATGCTAAACATTGTTTGCCTTAGCATTATGACCATCAGCATTTTCTCTTTCCTCTGATTGTGTGTGCACTGAGCAAACATAAAAATACTTAGAAAATAGCAGATTCAAATACTAAAATGAGTTACTGCCAGAAATGCTCAAGTTCAAATGAAATCACATATTTGTACATAGATATCTACGTACATATTCCATAACTATTTTCGTTTCTTCCATGTCCGCTTTTTGCTGCAGAGGCAAAAAGCCTTTTCCAAACTACTTTTTTCCTATTTCACACAGCAATTGTGCGTTTATCGCTTGAGACCAAAGAATTGACATTTGCAGCGAAAATGCATATTCATTCATATAAAATTTAGCTGTCCATCCTGCCGTTTGTAGCACCTAATCCTCCTACTTGGAGAGTTTGTTTGACGATTGCTCTGTGTGTTTTATGTGATTGCCAGCTTAGATTTGAGCGCAAGAATAAAGTTAAAGTGCTTTTGCACAAAACTTTAGCTATCTATGTGGGACATACTTTTATTTTCTCTTTTAAATTGTCAAAGTATTCGTATTAGCTGTCAAGTGCGGAAACAAACTTCAGCAACAACAATAACAACGGGGCAGCTTACTTACATATTGTGACAGCGAAAGTAAATATTGTGGCATATAATGTAGGATAAGTAATATATGATCACAAGTGCGTATCGTAAAATTTTGCACTGCAGCAGACAGCCATTTAGCCAATTGACAATTGAATGGGTGGCTTGGCTCGGCTCGACAAAGTGCAGAGAGTCATTGAAGCTTAAATTTGTGTACATATGTATATAAATGCATTAACACACTTATGTACACATGTAAGCCAAGATGCATTTATGTATAACAATTGCACAATTTGTTATTGAGAAAGTTTGGTGAGCTTGGAAAGTGTTTGTGTGTAGGTATACCTACATTAGACCTTGCAGTATTTTGAGACAGTCCCGAGAAAAATTAATGTTGTTGCCAAAGACCATTCAATTGAATTTCGGGAAAATTGCATTTAGCAAAATTAATTATTAATAGCATAACAGTATAATAGTATAACAGTATAGCAGTATAACAGTATAGTAGTATAACAGTATAGCAGTATAACACGATAAAAATATAACAGTATAACAATATAGAAGTGTAACAGTATAACGGTATAATAGCATAACAGTATAACATTGTAATAATATAAGTGTTCACCAGTATAACAGTATAGCAGTATAACACGATAAAAGTATACCAGTATAACAATATAGCAGTATAACTGTATAATAAAATAACAGTTAAACAGTATAACAGTATAGCAGTATAACAGTGTAAAAGTATAACAGTATAACAGTGTCGGTATAACAGTAAACCAGTACAACAACAGTATAACAGTATAACAGACATAGTAAGTATAAAAGTATAACATTATAGCAGTATAACAATACAGCAGTATAACACGATAAAAGTATAACAGTTAGACAGTATAAAAGTTACCAGTATAACACGATAAAAGTAGAACAGTACAACAGTTACCAGTATAACAGTGCACCAGTATACCATTATAACACTGTTACAGTATAACAGTATAGCAGTATAACGGTACACCAGTATAAAAGTATAACTTTATAGCAGTATAACACGATAAAAGTATAACAGTATAACATTATAGTAGTAAAACTGTATAAAAATATAACAGTATAGCAGTATAACAGTGTAACAATATAACAGTATATCAATAAATAGTATAACAGTGTAACGGTATAACAGTACAGCAGTATAACAGGATAAAAGTTTAACGGTATAGCAGTATATGTAACTGTATAAAAGTATAACAGTATAACGGTATACGGAATAACAGTATAACAGTTTAAAAGTTTAACGGTATAACAGTACAACAGCATAGTTGTGATGGATGACGTGAAAAATGCTACCGCTATGTCATCGCAAATTTGACATAATCAGCTGATTATGTGACGTATTGTTTCCACTTGCCAAATATCACCATATTTTCCATGATAAAAAAATGAAATGGAAAAATTAACTCCTGTTTTTTGTGATACAAAACTTAACTTTTCAAGTAGAGTGCTGTATTTTTTTCTGGTACGGTCTACTTTACATTTACACGTGCTTATAATAACTAACAAATATTAAATTACGCTGAGGTTAGAGAAAATGGAAGTGATAATTTTATTATGCAGAGCAGCAAACCAAAGGATATGGATAGTCTAGCTCGTGTTGCCAGTGAAGATGGACAGTTAGACATACATACGCATGAATGAATGTATATATAATAATATAATAATATATAATACAATGGCGCAATTATAACTCTGACGAGTTTTATGGCCGAGCTTCTCTCCCAATTCGAGGTGTGCTCCTTTTTGTTTTTCCTACTAATTGGGTGGACCTACAGTTTTATGCCGGCTCCGAACGGCGAATGCATTTTTTGTGAGAAGCTTTTTCATGGCAGAAATACTCTCGGAGGGTATGCCGCCCACTGCCGAGAGGTGACCGCTGCTCTTAAAAAACCCAATAATTGGATTTTTACTAATTAGAAAATTTTGTTTGGCTCGGACCGTGGTTTGAACCCGAGACCTCTGGCATAGCAGGCGAGCACTCTACCCACTGCACCACAGCGGCCACTACTGAATGTATATACTTGCACATAAATGTCGAACTACTTTCATATACCTAAACCAAAAAATATTGACATTAATTGAAATACACAAAATGAAAATGTTTACATACATACATACATATGTATATAATATGCATGTACTGAAGACACAATGAACTTTCGTTATGCTACATTGAAAGGTTAGTGCTTCAAGCACATTGTACAGTATTTAATAGGTATTGATTGAATTGTTTTATCAATTATTTACATGAATTCATTTGAAATTGATTAGCTTTGAATTTTTGAAGTAAGACGGAGATGAAGGACTAAGATTGAGTTTGAGTTGGAATCGAATGGAATGTAATGGTTGTAGGCCGGGAAAATTATGTTTTTCCTCAGCACTAAGGCATATTTGACCATTGAACTTAAGGCCTTTAGAAAGCATCAGGTTGTAGGGGAAAAGGTGGGGTAGTGGAATCAGAATTTCTCTGAAAACTTCCCAGGACTCTCTTATACGTCTGAGAAGTTTGTCGAGTGGTAAAGACTGTGCATCTGCCATCAACTCGCCAATAGTCGTAGGAGTGTAGTTGACAAATCATTTTCAGCCTCCTTTTGGTTCACAAAATCCAGAGTGAGCAGGTTCGAGAGAGTCTTAAGGGCGGCACCTGTTGTACTGATTTTAAGTTTATCTTGCATGAAAAAACACTAATTCATGTAATTAAACGAACATAGTCTTTTCGAGCACATACATTTACTAACTCGCAACATTAATATAACTATCTGCCAACAGATTTCTATGAATTTTCATTCAATTATCTCAACAATGTAAAATGTTTCTCTTTTTACACTTAGTTAGTTAAATAACTACATAGAGTGTAGTAGTGTTCTTTAATAGGGGTTAATTACGCTTTTTAATAAAGCCCTAACTGTTGCTATAATGATTCATTAAATGTTGACATTAGAAGATACATACATACAAACAATTTTGCACACAGCCAGAGGCCCACAGCAAAATAAAACGCCTAATGACAGACTTTACTTAATGGTAAGCTGTTGGAAAAAGTAGACAATGCGTTGTTTAGAGCAACAAAAGATTTGTTTAGATGTTTAGCTGTTTGTGTGTTTCAGTGGGTGTACAAGGTGAGTTTGCTCAGTCGGTAATAGAAGTAATAGGAAAGAAGAAGAATACAAGAAGCATTTATTTGCTACCTTTTTCCAAAAAAGAAAAAAAAGCAAAAAATAGTGAAATGCGTGCTTTAAAGAGAAATATAATTAATGGAATGCTAAAGAAGACTAACGAATGCAACTCTGCTTTTCTTCTTCTTCTTATATGAACATGCCGCATAAATCCACCGCTCTTCAGCTTGAAAACCATCTACAATTCTTTCATCCAAAGAAAAAAAAAAAAAAAAGTCTGAGCCCCTAACGAACTGCCCCTTAAAGTTTATATGTATTTACATTGCCAACTCTCTACAGTTTCCACCTGCATGAGAAAGAGGAGTGTGCTGTTTGGCGTTTGTGTTGAATATGCATTAATTTACATATGTACATACATATTTGCCTGCAGAGGCGATGCTCAGTTAACTAATTGAAAAACTATTATTATGCGTTGCGGTTTTATGGCAAGCCAAGAGCACTTATTTATATATGTATGCATGTAAGTATGCAAGCAGCTGTTGCCAATGGGGTTTTGTGTGGAGGAAAGAAAAAAAAAATTGCGAAAAAAAAATTAAGAGAAAAAAAATTAAGAGAATGAGGTGTTTTTTGTTTCCTACGAAAGCTTCAATAAGCAGTCACTATAAAACGCGTCAAAAATTGCATGCGGAGTGTCGGCCTACTATGGTACACCATGTCGTATACGTAACTCTTGACTAAGGCCAAACTTTTATAAGGCCGAATAAAGCAAGGAGCGTTTCATTGCTTGTTGTTGCTGTTTACTCAGTGCAAGGCGGAACGTTTGCTAGTAAAGCAGTTTGAGCGCACCCTAGTATACATATTTGAACTACATATCGCACCCTAAATCAAAAAGTGGCACAACTCAAAATTTTTCGAAATCGAGTTTTTTTCATAAACGGATGTACGGAACATATCTCTAGCGATTGCCAAAAAAAAACTTTTGGAATAACTGTCACTTTCGACCGAAAAATAACCATTATACCTGGCCCTTTGCCATACGATTGCTTGTAATGAAAAAAAGGTTTTTCGCTCTCCTGGAAATTTTTGAATTTTTAGTTGTGACACTTTATGATTTAGGGTGCGATATGTACATATTTTATATATACGTACATACATACATACATACACACCGTACATATTATGTACATTAGGCCGTCTCGCCTTATATGGGTCAAAAAAAAACTTCACCGTATGATGTCATCTTGGAAAACATTTCCCGCCAAATTTTTAAATTTCTTTTTGGACGCCGCTAGATGTCGCTAAAATAAATTTTTCATATCTTGGGTGTTTATAGTCCGATCTCTAAGTTTAATACGGCAATGTCTTTGGCCTGAGAGTAAAGTTGCCACTATATAATCGTATTAACCCTGTGGCCGCTGTGGTGCAGTGGGTAGAGTGCTCGCCTGCTATGCCAGAGGTCTCGGGTTCAAACCCCAGTCCGAGCAAAACATCAAAAAATTTTTCTAATTAGTAAAAATCCAATTATTGGGTTTTTTAAGAGCAGCGGTCACCTCCTGCAGTGGGCGGCATACCCTCCGAGTGTATTTCTGCCATGAAAAAGCTTCTCACAAAAAATACATTCGCCGTTCAGAGCCGGCATAAAACTGTAGGTCCACCCAATTACTAGGAAAAACAAAAAGGAGCACACCTAGAATTGGGAGAGAAGCTCGGCCATAAAACTCGTCAGAGTTGTATTATATTATTATTATTAATCGTATTAACCCTGTGTCAATACCATCCAGTACTTAATTGATACCACCTTAATGTTACCTTTTTTACTTGCATATTAAACGTCGTCAAAAATCATTAATCTTTTGCAAAATAAGTATTTCGATGGCTTTAGTAGAACCCACAATAAAGCACATGCAACATTTCGAGGAATATATGTACGTACGTATGTAACTCGCTCCCTGTGTTGTTTTAGGTTAATTTTAGAACAAAATTTTCTGTTGAGACCCCTACTGCAATTTTATGGAGAATAATTTTCTTGAACATTTTAATCCACTTGCACCCCCACGAAAGGGTAATTTTGACCCTTTTTTAGAAAATCAGGAAAAATAGTATTTTTAAGGCGTTAAAATTATCTAAAAAAAAGTTCACTTGGCCTCTCCTTAGTAAAAATCTTTGTAAAATGAACCTAAAATAACACAGGAAGCGAAAAACATATATTCCTCGGAATATTGAGTGTGTTTTATTTCCGTTGGACTTCTTTTTTTTTCGGTACGGTCTAATATACATACATACATATATTTATACATACTTACATATATATTCCTTTTATTTTTCGTATATGGATTTACATTAGCTACTTTATTAATTTTATATCTTGTATTTCTTCTTCTTCTTCTTTCTTATCTAATTCTTCTTCTTCTTTTTCTATGTCTTAAAGGATGAAATTGAATGCCATTGCGAGGGCGAGGCGTTAATGCGCGTCCCACAAACGCTCACGGTGCCAGTGCAAAGGCTTAGCATCTCGTCGGCGGGTTTGCCGCGCGTACGCACCACCGGCTTAAAGAAATATGCCGCTTCGCTGCAGGATTTGTAAGTACATAGTAGACGTAGGTAGAGAATTATGGCTAAACTTTACTTTTACAACAAAAAAAAACTAATAATTTTTTATATTTTTTTTCTTTTTGCACTTCTTTTCCGCTTCTATTCACGCACATTTTTTTCACTTTTTTGCGTAATAAAATATAAAAAATAGCGTGCTAACAGATTTGCAACATTTGGAGTGCATTGAGGATGGTGCCTTTGATGGCTTGAAGCTGTTGCGTACCATGTAAGTACATGCTTAGTGGATACTTATTTGTGAATGTTGCTTGAAAAATGGGTTAAACTAAAAATAGCAAAGTTGATAATGTGGTAAATGGTTTTTAAAGTGTTGCTAATTTTAATATTATATATTTTTAATTGTTTGAATTTATTTTTCTTTTACTTAAGTTTATTTGAAACTTACTTGCGTAGGATGATTATTATGCCTTGTCGATATTTTTATATTAACTACTTACACGTTATTTTCTTTATCATGCTCTGTGCTGAAATAAATATTTTAATTTTAATTTTTTAATTTTTGTTATTTTTTATTTTTTTTATTTTGTTAATCTCCATAAATCTGCAACTTGAATATATAATTAATTAATTTTCATTTATTCACCCATTTCAGTTACATTTCACATGCTCCGAAGTTGATATTTCTGTCACGTGATGTTTTTGCTGGCATTTCCGATACAATAAAAACAATGTAAGTACTTGCATATACATACAATGTTTAAAGAATTAACATGCTTATTTAAACTTATTCCATTGCTGTCACAAAATTAATTTAACTGTCACAAAAGCAAAAAAGAAAAATACACTTATGCATCTGAAAGGTCAAATTAGCTGTTCCACTGACAGCACTTTGTATGAATTCGCCTTGTTTATGAACAAAGCAAATATTGACAGTTCGAAGGCGAATTTTTTGTGCATTCCAATGACAGTTGAAATAAAATTAATGTTTTATCGGAGATACGAGATATTGTGCACCCACCGCCATTTCCGGAAGGAACTTTGATCTGGTTCTTTCGGATAGAGATTTCTGGTCCAATGGGCCACTGGATCCGTCGAGTGCTCTCCACATCTATACCGATGGATCTAAATTAAATGGTAAGGTGGGTGGCGAGGTCTCTGTAGCACAGACGGCTACAAAACTCGCCTTCAACCTTGCGGACCATTTTAGCGTATTTCAGGCGGAAGTTGCTGCTATCCGAGAGGAGTTAGACCATCTCCGCAAGGCAGTCCTCATGCACGACAAAATCTTTATATATTTCTGTCAATTAGGCGGCGCTGAAGGCGCTTGGGTCTGCAACTGCAAATCCAGGACAGTTGAGCGTTGCTGCAAATCTCTTGACGAGATGGCTACGCAGGCTTCTTTAACACTGGTATGAGTGCATGGACACTGCAAAATACCGGGCAATGAGATGGCAGACGAACTTGCAAGAGGAGGCACATCTGCTCCACTTACGTCATATTGGAAGGGTTTAAAAATGCCGCTCGCCACATGCCAGCTCACTCTTAGTGGAATTTTTCTCATAGACGTGGGTGCTGGATGGAAACGCCTTAGTACCTGCAATCATTCAAGACTCGTATGGCCATATTGCGATGAGAGACGTACTAAAGTGCTACTTCTTCTAAGGAGAAAGGACCTCTCAATTGTTGTTGGCGTAATTACTGGCCACATTACTATTAGCAGACATGCTGAAAGACTGGGGTTTCCTTTTATTGACTTCTGTAGAAGCTGCAGAGATGAGGAGGAACTTTAAATTGTAATACATCTACTGTGTAAATGTCCCGCACTATGGTTTAAGAGGCTCAAATTTCTGGGATCCCCCCACTTTTCTGACCTCATTTATTTAGCTAAGACGGAGCCTATAAAAATCCTAAGATTCGCTGAACTCACTTGTACATATGTGTAGGGCTTCAGATCCTCGTGGTATCACAGTGGCAACTTTTGGGCATAAGGGCCGTTTACTCAACCTCTGATTAACGCTAACCACGGTTAAAGTCCGGTTAAACATCATTATCAATTTCATCAAACCATACATTTAACATGTGGTCGATAATGCAGTCCACAGCTTAACCGGACCTTTGTCCTCCGGTTAGCGTTAATCAGAAGTTCAGTAAACGGCCCTAAGTGTGTTGGTATTGCACCAACAGCCATTATTACCTAACCTAACCTATCTCTGCAAATATGTGCCTACTCGTTACTGTATACTGGTTTAGTTTGATCTTTTTAGCTAACTTTTTTAAAGTAAAATGTTACTTTTACTAATCGGAGGTGAAACTGCTCGTTAAACTATGGACGGTGTTATCGACCATATCGAGCCGTATGCGCCGGAAAGATGTAAAGGCCATGATTCCCGATTTTCACTTTTTTGTAGAAATAGCTTACTTGTCATCACCCACACCTTCTCCAGAAATTTTATGTCTTAAAAATGTACCGTTATGAAAAGCAATTTTGATGTAAGTACATAAGTTCAGTTTGTTTACTTTTTTTGTGAGTACGAAGTGGCTTTTACATCTTTTTTGCTTTTCAAATTATTGAAGACTACACCTTTTCCAGATTGAAATCAGAAAACGCCAATTGGATTTCAGCATAGGTAATTGGATTTCAGAATTTGTCATTTGGATTTAAGAATAGTTATCTGGATTTCAGAATCTGTTAATTGGATTTCAGAATAGGCAATAGGATTTCAGAAAACGAAAATTGGATTTCAGAATAAGTAATTGGATTTCAGAATGTGTGAATTGGATTTCAGAAATAGACAATTGGATTTCAGAAAACGAAAATTGGATTTCAGATATCATAAACTTTATTTCGTAAAGTTGGAATATAATTTGTAAGTTCAATTCAGGTTATAAATTCATATAAGTTATGTACTACAGATGCAATGCAAAATAAGAGATTACGCAGTTATCGCGAAACTCCATTTTTAAAAATACAATTACAACTGAACGGCATAAAAATTACGAATTAATTTATTCCATAGTAAATAATTTTTGCATTTTTCATGGTCTTCTTTATACATAATCAAGTATTTACATGGCAAAAATAGTTGGAAAGGTATTTTCTGAAATCCAATTCTCTATTTCTGAAATCCAATTCACACATTCTGAAATCCAATTATCTATTCTGAAATCCAATTTTTGTTTTCTGAAATCCAATTGCCTATTCTGAAATCCAATTAACAGATTCTGAAATCCAGATAACTATTCTTAAATCCAAATGACAAATTTTGAAATCCAATTACCTTTTCTGAAATCCAATTGGTGTTTTCTGAAATACAATTGGAGTTTTCTGAATTCAATCTGGAAAAGGTGTAGTTACAAATAAACAAATTTAACGGGGTTTTGTTGGAATTTAACCAAGGGTTTTATCACTTTGAAGACTTCTACTTTGTATTTTATTACATATCGATGACCAATATGGTTTTCTTGTGCGGCATATTGCACTTTATTGCTCTATAATTTTGGAATAAAGTTCTAACGATATCACGATAGTTAGGGTCCCTTTTGTTACTGCTTAGAGCAGTTTTAAACAAACTGGTTGTGTATTTCTAAAATTTCGCCAAAATTAATTTCTTGAATCTCGATAATTTCCCTCCAAACGTAGATGCTGAAAGTGATGAACATGGCGAGAGATTTCATCAGAACTTTTTGACAGGCGATATCAAGGATCTTGGAACAAGGATATGATGGGAAACAAATCCAGAAAAGTGCAAAAGATTAGCCAAAAGTACTTACATCCGTCATTATTTATCCTATCGCGAAATTCATTAATTTTTTTATTCAATTAATTCTTTATCCTATTGATCACTGTTTTGAGAGATATTGTGCACTTCAAAACTCATAATAAATGGAAAGAAATAATGTTACTCCTTAATAAAGTTTTATAAAGAAACGGAAAATGCTAGGTTAAGAACTCTCAATAAAAATAGGTAAATATAAATACTGATACATCCCATTATTGCAAAAGTAGTCTCAAAATGTTCGCATTTAAATTCTTTATGGGATAGATAGGAGTCGGATCTGAAATTCCTTATACAAACTTAGATTTTTTCATTCCTTTTGCCATTGTAACCAAACTACTTGACCAATTTTTAAGTGCAAAGGCAAAAAATGTTTGTTGGGGTTCTCTTTACCAGTTCTTATTAGATGCCAAATCGCTACGGTGGCTAACACCATTTTTTATGCACTTATGTATGTATGTCATGCAATGTCTTGTATATACGGTTTTTTCTACATTTTTACCGATATCTCAGAAACAGGGTCTGCCACAAAAAATGGATATGCTTTCGGGATCAGCGTTAAATTTCGTTTTAGAAAAGTATAGTTTTATATTTTTGGTGGTTAAAGTTGATTAAAAATTGTCGAAAAGCAAAGAAGAAAAAGAAATCGAAATAAAGAAATGAAAGTAAAAAAAATTTTAAAAAACCTTCTCCTGAACATTTTTGAATTTGGCCTTTACATCTTTCCGGCGCATACGGCTCGATATGTTTAATGTATGACTAAGACGATAATGATGTTCAACTGGGATGATGAGAAAACAGCCCTTAGTATCAGAGGCGGGCGCTTCATACAAGCCGAGAAGCCCGGCTTGCGTACATATTTTCGTTCATTTCATTTTACGAATTTCTTTAAAATCTGGTTATTTTACGTTTTAAATGTGTTTATCCTCAATAATATAGCCCCCACTGTAACATACGGCGCCTAAAAGTATTCTAAGAAAATGGCGCAAATAGGTACACCACCAATCCACCTCACCAAAGAACGTAAATAGATTTACGTTCTTTGACCTCACAATGTGTATTTTGTTTGCACAGCCAATCACAGCACAGTTAGCATGCTTTAACGTTTCAACACATTGGCTTTTACCTGGCTTTCAAAACAGGATAACATAGCTTGTTTTCTCGCTTTCTCTAAGGAGAAATCAATTGCTTATTTTCAGACTTAAATTGAAAAAAAAACTAGCAAAGCACTTTTTTTATTTTTCACATAAAATTTGTATGCGAATGTGAAGCTGGCTTCGGCATTCAGTATTCACAGCCATATGCATATTTGATTTGATTTTCGTTTGAATGTACATACTTATGCACGTAATTTCTTACATGTGCATGTACATGCAAATATAAATATCAAATACCAGATTATAAAAGCGTTGATTGTGATTGTTTGGCGACTATTGGCTCAATATCAAGATAATTTTAAAAAGCGACGGAAATCAAAATCAAATAAAATTTCACGACTTTTGGTAATTGGACCTCAGTTTTCCAAACACTAAAGCACCCATTTTTTTAGATATTAGATAATAAGCAAATACACTTGCTACTACTAAAATTTCCGTCGGTATAAGGAAACTAAAAATACCTCTGCGCTTTCGTGTGAGATTTCCCTATAAGTTTGGCGTCATCAATCAATTCAATTGAGTTCTTCCCAATTTATTCTAATAATTTCTCCTCTGATTTTGTAGATAATTCTGATGGTAAAAAACTTGAATTTACTTTCGACTTAGCCTGGCTTGTTGATATGCTGACCAAAAGTAGCTACAGCTAAAATACCTACATATGTACATATGGCCGATTTTCTGGGAAAGTAAACCAAGTAGTTTTTTTTTTTTTTGTCAAATATTGCAAGCACTGGGGTCTTGCGGGGTTCATGACATATTATAGTAGCTGTTGACAACAGTGGCATTAAATTTTAATCGTTTTAATTTAAACTTTTCGCTCTTTTTATAAAACGTTGTGATTAAAAAAAAATATGGTCCGAAGTAGTTCAGTAAACAAAAAGTTAAATATAACATGTTTGTTGCGACTAAATTTAGCCGTTCAAGTTTTATCTATTAGAAAATTAGCTATAATATCATAACACGTAAAGTTTTTAAAAAAGTTATGTTCCAACTAGGAGTTATGTGAAAAGTAAATGTGCCGCAAAAATCTTATGTAACGTTAGCAGTGCAAAACCAAAAAAGTTTTTTTAAGACATGTTAAAATACGTTTTAATTTAATTTGTTTATATATTTTCTTAATACTATACGTATATCTCACGTTCCAATTAAAAAAAGTTAAACTTCCAAAGATTTGAAGACATTGTTAGATTAAATAATATGTAACGTTAGCAGTGATTTTTTATCTATATAATACATATAATAAAATTGTAACAGCTCGATGTCTGTACATTGAAGATATTCAAGAAAAACTGATAGGAGAGGTCATTGTTGGACCAGCGGAACCCAAATCTAAAATTTTTAGAAGTCTATCTGTCTGTCTGTCCGTCTGTAGGATTGTGCGCGCATCACGCAAAAACTACTGAATATAATTGAATGAAACTTTCACCATTCTTCACTTAACGCCATTCACTAAACGCCTAACTTAAAATTCAGGACAACTTTCATTTGGATATCTCATCCCGTTCCCGAGTTATTGACCAAAATGTGGGAAAAATGTGACCACAAATGTGTTTTTTTACCATAACGCCCGCATCACATAAAAACGACTGCATAGAAATGAATGAAACTTTCAATAATCATTTTCTGGATGAAAAAATGAGAGCAATTGGAAAAGGGGCGTGGCACAACCCATACAAACTTAATCTTTCATGCTGATTATCTCTGGAAGTGTTTTCCGTAGGATATCAAAACTTGGAGGGATAGGGATAGGGAGATATCTCCGAAACCAATCGAGATATTGAATTTAATAGAATTACTTATTGCAGCAATCATCAGCACCTTATATTTGATACCCATATTGTACTAACAAATTTTGGATCACCCTTGGTCCACATATTGGTCGATAGCTCCAAAAATAGTTGAGCTATAGAAATAAGGGATATCTTAAATCTTAAAGTAGACATCTATAATAATAATAATACCATGGCGCTATTATAACTCTGACTAGTTTCATTCAATTCCATCATTCCAATTTTTAGTGACCCGCGCACAAACATAAGGACAGACAGACAGTCAGACCGACAGAAATTTTAAAAACAGTTCATTTGGATTCCTCTGGCTCCTTTTTTTTATTTTCTGTATATCTGCAATGTACAGAGATCAACGGTTACAATTTTATTATATGTAGAGATACTCAGTTTTCGCAGGTGTAACGTTAGCAGTGCTTTGTGTAACGTAGGCAGTGCCTTATTTTTTGTTGAATTACGTTAAAAAATCCTAAAGATTTTAGTAAAGCGGTATGCCATGACCTTGTGACATCCTTGCTATATAACATGAAGTAAAATTGGGATGATTGTCTCAGCAAGTTCGCAGAAATTAAACCAAACATGATCTGTATCTTGATCTCACTTCCAAATGATGTAACGTTAGCAGTGCGTTTCACGCGCTTATAACTTTTAGGGTATGGTAGCCATCAGAATAATTTTACTCTTAAAATGAAGGTATAGGTCTACCTGATAGCATAAGTAGCAGAACCTTGGACGTTTCTAACATTTTTGTTATTATTTCGTATAAACTAAATAAAAACTCCATGCGAATGTAACGTTAGCAGTCAGAAAATTTACCATATGTACCTACATATATTCATAATATCCATTGTATATAAAAACTTAAAAATTCTTTATCATCCTCATTTTCTCGATTTAATGCAATACATTCAGTTTCATATGTTATGAATATAAACAACAAACCAAATATGCAAACCGAATTTAATCAAAGTAGAGCTCTAGATACCCGGGTATCGAGCAATTCGAACAGATCGTGTTTGTTTGAAGCCCGTTGTTCAAATTCCTGTACCAACATTCGAGCTTATACTCAGAGAAAAGGAATCAAAAATAAAATTTTTATTTTTATAATGCACGTTTTAAACTGTAATTTTTATTTAAAAAATAAAATTTTTTAAATTAAATGTGTTTAGGATTTAAAAAGAAACATTTTTAAATTAAAAATTAAAGTTAATGGAATAAAAACGAAAGTTTTTGGTTCAAAATCTCATAGTGCTTAAAATAAAAATAAAGATTTTTAAATTTAAAAATGTATTGTAATTACATTATTTTTAAACACGTTTTTATATCTATCAAGAAAAAATATCTTAAGTTTAAAAATATTTATTTTTATTTTAAGCACTATGAGATTTTGAATCAAAAACTTTCGTTTTTATTCCATTAATTTTCATTTTTAATTTAAACATGTTTCTTTTTAAATCCTAAATACATTTTAATTTCAAAAATTCAATTTGTAATTTAAAAATTTTCATTTTTAATATAAAAATGACTTGGTTTAAATCGGGCATTATTAAAAATAAAAAATTTATTTTTAATTCCTTTTCTCTGAGTGTACAAACAAAAAAATGTGTATCAGGAAAACAAAGATACAAAAATACATATGAAGACAACAAAAAAAAAAAAATAAACGAGAAAAAACAAACTTTAAATACCCGAATTGTTCAAATGCCCGTACAAACATACGGGTAATAAGCAAACAAAGGAGTGTTCGAGAATTTGAAAAGCATTTATTCGGGCTACTCGAAAATGTTAAAAAAGCGAGAGCTCTAAATCAAGTTCAATGACGGAACGCAATCAGACTTCTAGATAATACAGCAAAGAAAATTACATATATGACTAATGGTTATGCTTCACACATAGGCTTGCCCAGACAATTTATGCTAGGTCCGCCACTGCTTAGTATATGTATGTAGTTACACCTTAAATCATCGTAGATTAAATAAACATTAACAATGCATATGATTGTTGAATTTATCGCGACATTTCATTTGAATAATTTCCCAGAATACACAAATATGTATGTACATACATGAATGCCCACAATTAGTTAATGTAATCTGTGAAAAGAATGTGCTGAATGCATAATTAACTACAAGCAATAAAAAAGATATATTAATCAACTTAGCGAAAGGATAAAATCGTGAGAATTCAATTGTTATAAATTATTCAACACGACAGATGTGCAAACAAATACACGCATACAAACATATTTGTGAATGGAATGGCATATACACCCTGTAGGGAAAACCTCTAGTTCCGAACTAGGTCTCTTCTAGTGCATTTTTCGACACTACTAGTGCGAGCTAAATCTCTTTTGCATGTTATCAACTGGCGAATTTAACACGGCGATGTCCTAGGCGGTATCAATTGTCACTCTCTGCACTACATTTTCGATAGTTCCGAACTAGTACTAAATTCTACAGTTTACACTAGTTCGTTTATTGGCACAATTTCGATAGTTCTGAGCTAGCTACAAGTACCTACAAATTCTACAGTTTTACATCTGCCGCTTAAGTGCAGCATTTGACACACTGCATGCAAGTTAGTGATGAGCGATATATCGCAAATGGTGATTTTTTCACTGTGATTGAAAAATCGCAAATCGCAACTGCGATCACTTTTTCAAAATAGCAGTTCAGTACTTAGAACTGCTATCGAAGTAGCAAAAAAAGTAGTTCACTTATATGAACAGCAATCGCAAGAGCAATATAAATGTGAAAACAGCGATTTTTCTATCGAAATCATAGAAGAGTGGCAGCTTCTTTCTTTTTGTTTACATTTTTGAGCATAACGCATATCGCAAATGTGTGTAAAGAAGTCTAATAAAATGTCGGCAAACAATTATAAAAAAAGAAGCGAAATCTGGCAAATGTTTGAGGTAGTTGATGAAATTTATGCAAAATGCAATATTTGTAAAGCAAAAATTTCTTACAAAACGTCTTTAACGAACCTTAAAAAACACATTAAAAATAAGCATCCTACAGTGGAACTTCCAATGCAAAAGGTATGAATGAAATCATTTAACAGTATGAACCTAATTTAAATTTGTAATTTTTTATACTAACAAAAGCAAACAACGCAAGCAACTGATGTAATACCACTGCAAACTGATACACCAACGGAAGGAAGAGTGCACCAAGGTAGGTAAATAAATCGCTTATATTGGCCATAATAGTAACAGTATAATTTTATCAGTAAATGCTTTACGACAAACAAAAATATCATCTGGTTTCGAAAACGCCAAAATGTCTGCTAAAACAAAAAAGGCAATCGATGATGCACTGCCAATGCTTTTTATAAAGGATCTGCAGCCATTTAGTATTGTAGAGGATGAGGGATTCCGTGAGTTGGTAAAGGCACTAAATGCATGCTATCAGTTACCAAGTCGCTATTCTATATCAAACACAATTATCCCTGCAATTTACGAAGCATGTGTTGTCCAAATGAAGGAAAAAATACATGAAGGTTCAAAATTCTGCATAACCACGGATTGTTGGACATCGCGAAGCACGGTGAGCTTCATCGCCATCACAGCTCATTTCGTGAATGCACAATTTGATCTGTGCAGTATTTTATTGGAGTGCAGTCCAATGACTGAGTCACACACGTCAACAAATTTGTCCGCCGAATTAATTAGAGTTACCGAAGAATGGGGGATTAGTAATAAAATTTCACTTGCAGTGTCAGACAATGCAAAAAATATTACAAATGCAATTGAAAAAGAGCTGAAGAGCACGCTTAACCTTGTCGTTAAAGATAGTTTGGGTAACGAAGTAGTTTGTACACTGTTACAGAAGGTAAAGCAAATCGTTGCACACTTTAAAAAAAGTACGACTGCTAGTGAAAAATTTTTAGCGTTTCAACGAAATGCGGGTGAGCAGCCAATTAAACTCATTCAAAGTGTTGAAACCAGGTGGAACTCTACTCTTGACATGGTTGAGCGTTTTATTAGAGTTGAAGATGCTGTTAAAAGTACCATCGCACTTATTAAAAAAGACTTGCCAATTATAACATCAGACGAATGGCAATTACTCCAACATCTGGTATCGGTTTTAAAGCCATTCGAACATGCAACGAAGGAAATAAGTGGTCAGAAATATTGCACAGCTTCTATGGTGATACCAATAGCTAATGGTCTTTTCCAAGTTTTGAGAGAGTTATCTGACGGTAATAAATATCCAGAAGTAGCCAAAACAATTTTATTTCGCTTATTGAATGGTTTAAACGAACGACTGGCAAACTCGGAAAATAGCAATACGCTCACAATGGCAACATTTTTAGATCCTCACTTTAAGAACTTTACCTTTTCTGACCTAAGAATAGCAGATGTTGTAAAGAAACGCCTTATCGCCGACGTTAGTCGAGAAATTCAGAATCAGAATAATGGACAGTGTCAGCAGAATGAAGTACAAAAACCTAGCGTACCACAACTTTCAATATGGAGCAAATTGGATTTAAATATTTCAATAAATAAGCCTAAATGAACAAGCACATCCAGAGCAATTATAGAAGTTCAAAGGTATTTCGAAGACGACATAATTCCCCGGACAGAAGATTCGTTTCTATGGTGGAAAACAAATAGTTATAAGTATCCGTATCTTTCGATGATAGCACGTGAAAAGTTGGGGTGCTTGGCATCATCAGTTCCTTGCGAAAGGCTATTTTCTACAGCTGGAATGATATTAAATGACCGACGAATGCGCTTGGATGATGAAAAGGTTAAAATGTTAATGTTTTTAAATGCAAATGCTAGAAATATGTGTTAGTTATATTCATTCTGCCCACTTGGGACAACGTGCTGTGTTTATGCTTTAAACTCATATAAAAATAAATAAATATTCAATGAATTTAAAGTTGTCTTTGTGAAATCTTGACAATCAGCGAAATAACTGCGGAATACGCTGTTATTGCTATCATTTTAATCCACAAATTTTTTGACAGGTTATGTATCACATGTCGGTTACAAAATGCAAAATGATACTCTACCGGTAACTAGTGATTTCACAACAGTCCATTCGATCGCAATAGCAGTTTAAAATCACAGTGATTAAAAAATAGCAATCACTGAAATCACAGATATCGAAAAGTCGCAGTTTCGCTCATCTCTAATGCAAGTGGCACGATGACCGACTGGCTAACGCATGTGCCTTTCAATCTGAGGGGCGCGGGTTCGAATCCTGTCTGTGTCAATTTGGATGATATTTTTTTTTAAATTTTTTTTTAACTAATATTTTTTATTTATTTATTTAATAAAAATTTACAATAATATTTAAAAAGTATAAAATAAAAAAAAATACAAATAATTCTGAGGGATCGGAAAAGCATAATTAGGGGAACATTTCATTTCATACAAGATGCAAATAGAAAATTCTTTATATAAAATGGTTCACTAAACATCTGAGAATTGCAGAAATGTACAAAACCAACGGCAATTGAACGAACGAAAAATTTTCATAGAATTTTTGTCACTTCGAAATTGCAAAGTGTGTTTTATAATGGTCACTCAATCCACTCCTTCTGAACTGGTGAGGGCCTAACTACAATTGATCTAGTTCCCCTTTGACACCTTTTCGCTAGTTCGGAACTAGAAATTTTGCTCTCTAGTTATTGAGTTCCCTGCAGGGTGCATTGCAATGTACATACTTATGTTTGTATAAATGCCCTCCCAATAAACACAAAAGCGAGGATGATATCGTGGCGAATTCGAGATGAATTCGCGGAGGTGAATATAATTTTTCGGACTTGTATCGAGTTCGAGATGGACTCGAGAAAAATCAATTATCGCAATAGCATTTATTAATTTTATTAAATCTTGCTTTACACGAAGAAATTCCCTGTTGGACTTTAATTTACCATTTAAAACGCTACTAAAGCGACTGAAAAGCTCGGATGATATCGTGGCGAATTCGAGGCGGATTCGCAGAAGAAGATTTTCTAGAATGTATTCGCCAATGAGCCTAAATCTCGAATCGCCTAATATCCGAGAATATAAAAATGCGCGAATCGCTAATGATGGGTGACTCGCCTGGGAATTCGGATTCGCCGATCTATTGTCGCGAACTATCGCCGCGATAATATAATCAGAGAAGCGAACTCGTCTCGAATTCGAGGCGAATCCGTTGTGTTTATTGGGCTGATTTACATGTACATATGTAGGAGTACGTATGGCTATAGATTTTTCAAACTCATGCAAAACCACCTTTTACAAACATATGCCACGTGTACTTACACATGTTTTTTTTTGTTGTTTTGTTTCGTATTGATAAACTGTTTTTCTAGGGGTTTTTTTTTTTTGGGGGGGGGGGGGGGGCATGTTGAACGGCATGTTGTTGTCACTTTGCCAATAACGCAAAAGTGCAGTGAAGTGCAATCGAAAGTTTGCCTGCTTCTGTATATGTCAACAATCCACTTGTTGCATGTCCATTGGACCACGCGCACCGTTCATTTTTTGCGGTTGGTTTTGTTTTTGCAAATGCAGATAAGCACACTGGCAGATTTAATTAGTCTAACGTTTATCGTGATTGTACGAATGTGGGTTTCTGCACGGTGATTGGCATATTCAAGTTGATTACTACCTTTTTCTCAAATTTCAACACTTTTAAAGCCACTGTAGGAGTTTATGAAATGGCGTTTAATACTAACAGTTTGTTTGAATTTGTAGGTATACTTTTGATTTCAACACTTCATGCCAGCGCATCAACATTTTAGCACATGAGTATGTACCCAGCAAACAATTTTACCCGAAATCTGTTAGATTTCTATAAGATTGTCGGCAAAAAACTCCGAAATCAATAAGATTTCTGTACGACTTTTTCAAGATAAATATATTAAGACGTTGACAGGAATTCTCACAGATATGTCTGGCGAAATTCTTTGTTTTTTACCGACAATTGGTACAGATATCCAACAGATTTCTGAACGAACAATGGGGGGAAATTATTTTGTTTTCCGACGAATCTGATGGATATCTTACAGATATCTGAAGAAAATCGTGCAGAATTCTGCAATATTTGCCGACGAATCTGATCGATATCTAACAGCTATCTGAAGAAAAATCGTGAGGATTTCTGATTTAAATACCGAAGAATCTGATGGATATCATACAGATATCTAAAGAATTTTCAATTAAAATTCGCACATACATACTTATGTAGTGGCAAATTATTTATTAAAGTATTTATTATAGGTACATACATATGTATGTATATTTATACATGGGTGCTTAGTCTAAGATCTATTATATGAATTTAAAACGGGTTTCACGCACTCCACCAGATCCGTTAATAAATTTCCTTAAATGAGTATTATAACGAACCAGCGATATAAATTACCGGATTCTTCGCTCACTTTAGCTTGCAATACATATTCGTATGCGAAAATAATAAAGAACTTATTGTTCAACGAAGTCCAAATTGCCACAGCTATTATTCTTTTGTTTTTTTTAAGGCCTGACGCGACATATCCGGCTATCTTTCCGTATATACAAAATTTGTACATATGTATATTTTATATTACACATTTTCTTGTTTTATTAATTATTAATTTTTCTTAATCTTGTACTGATAACAAATAGAAATTTTCTTGTAGAAATTCAAATAATAAATTGAAAATATTTTGGCATATCTGCACGAAATCGGTCCGATATCTATAAGATTTGTCGGATGAGAAAAAATTAATTTCCCCAGAGATTTCTGATAGAAATACCTACACAGTAAAAATTTTAGTTTAATTTTAATACCATTTTGGTATTTATATATAACAATGCCAAAAAGCATAAAATTAAAACCTTTCTGGTTTAAAAAAAAGAAGAGAATATTGAGAGACAGAAATTGTTCTTGGTGTCAAATTAATTCTTTTATGGAATTAAATCAAAACCAAATTTTGATTATTTTTATAATATTTTTGGTAATAAAAATATTTTAAATGGTATTAAATCTATCCGAAAATTGGAATAAATTGTATACTTTTTTGGATTTAAAAATAAACCCCCATAAAATTTCCAGTGGATATACCGCAAATAATCCATTATCCCAAATATTACTGAGAAATTGAATAACGTTAACATAGTTTATTTACATAAAAATCTAAACAGTAGTAGCAAACACTACAGTACCTTAAATATCGAGCCCTAATCCTAATAAAAGTGTATCCAACAAAAAATTTTACAGGACACAGTTTTTTTAATTTGTTTTGCATACAGTTTGTATGCAGCCTTGAAACTTATTTAGTCTCTAACTTCGAAACTGCACATTTCACAGCCATGACATTTTGGGAGTTGATGCATGTGATAGTAAATTGTTGATTTCCACAAAAAAGTTGAAATCGATAATTTTGTTGGATACACTTTAATGGCGGTTAGGGCTCGATATATATACATATTGTTTTAGAAACATTTTGTTTGATTTTATTTTTACTTTTTCTGATAATTTTTTTTTTTAATATTTTTCTTGGTTTTGATTTCAAACCAAAAATATTTTGATGGTAATATAAGAGAGAAAGAGAGAGTTATTTATGTATACTTTTCAGGATTTGTTTTTAAACCATAAATGATTAAACTTCTTTAGAGAGGATTTTATTACTTTTCAAGACTTTATTTTGAAACAATTTTGGAATAAATAAAATTGTAAAACTTCTCATAGTTTAAAAATAAGACTTTTTGGCATTAAAATTCAAATTTAATTCCGAGAATGATTAAATTAAGTACCAAATGATATTAGAAATAAACTATAATTTTTTACTGTGTAAGAAATCTGAAAGATTTGTCCAGATACTCAAATTTTTACTCAGTATATTTTCAGAATTGTCTGAATCAGAAATTGTCTGGCAAAATTGTTAGCGGGGTAAACAAGCAATGTCAGTTATAAGCGCTACTTCGACTAGCACTTTGCGTTTATTTAGAAATGTTCAAATTTAAGAGCCTTTAAAAAGAAAATTTTAAAATGCTCATTTTACTTTGCCCACATGCAGACATACATAGCTGAGTCTCATATGAACAAATGCATGTTGAAATGTCTGTATTCATAAATTTGCGCAGCTCTGTAGCACTGCAAATTATATTCCTCGCAGGAGGAATGTGTAAAAAAATATATTTTTGCTTTTTAGCTGAGTGGTAGCTTACCACAACCTTTATTCTTTCATCTCGAACTTCCACTTAAAAACTGCTTTACATTTTCTAACTTATCCTCTATTTATTAGAATTACACAAGCAGCAGAGACGCTCGTTCTGCTTCATGGAAACAATACCAGAAATGTTTACATTACATTTCGGATGTTATTCCTCACGTAAATTCCTGGAAGTCATTAAACAATTCTGAAGTGTCAAAATAGCTTTTGGATATAAATTATATATTAATGACCATGTGTGGACGATTAGCCTTCACATGGGTTCTCGTGTTACATATTTCTGGCACCGCTTTGGTGCAATAAAATTTAATGACTCTGCTAAAGCTTTGGGTTTGATAGTAATCGATGTGAAGCAAATAATTTTAAGAAATTTTGTTTATATTTTACATTTAAACCGTTATGGTTTGATGGCCGTTAACTTGCATTGCAATTGCAACTCAAAAAATTTCAGCTAACAATTGTACTGCCACCTCCATATTTACATATGTACATACACGGTGAGGAAAATGTGGTTCGAAAAGAGAAAAAAAATAACATATGTAGCTGGTTAGGTCAGCAGAAAAAAATTATAGCCCGAGTAGTAATTATAGCTATTAGGGCAAAAAAAATTTCAATATCAAAGTTTTTTTCTCAAGTTACTCTAGAAATTACCATAGAAATGAGAGCAGGGTTTTTTTTCGATAAAATGAACATGATTGCTCATCTGTCAACGTTAGAATGTCAAAACGGCTGTTCATAAATAAACAACGCATGGAAAAAGCTCTTGATAATCAGGTGTTTGGTGTACAGTTCGAATAGATGGTGCTGCCAGAAACGGAAAATATTTGATGAACGCCTTGAATTGTTTCAAAACAAATTTAGGGCCGTTTTTTTAAATCCCCGGTGAACGAAAACCGTTTAAAATATCAACTGCGTTATCGACTGTATGTTAAATGTATGCGTTTGATTAAGGGCCGTTTACTCAACCTCTGATAAAGCTAACCGGAGGAGGGACTGGTTAAGCTATTGCCTGCATTATCGACCACCTGTTAAATACGTGGGTTGATGAAGTCGATAATGATGTTTAACTGGGCTTTATCCGTGGTTAGCGTAATCAGAGCTTGAGTAAACGACCCTAAGTCGATAATAATGCCCAACTGGGAGTTAGCGTTAACCGGAGATGGTGAAAATGTCGCTTATTGGTTACTTCCGCGCAAAAAGTGATCGAAGTATTGAAAATTTGTCTAAAAAGCAACTTTTGAAGGAAGAATGAAAAAATATTAAAGAGAGAAAAATATTAAAGGGAGCCAGAGAAAAGTAGCAAAATTCCGTTCGTGTTCTGTCAAATCAATATCGTTGCACTATTTTTGCTTTTTCATCACCTTGTTTATGTCGAAAGCAAATAGCAAAAAAAAAAAACTTATCAGCGCATGTGTATGAAAATTTTTCGAGTGTTTTTATAAAGTGAATTGACTACTGTCAGAGAAGGAAAGGGGGGGAGGGGAGTGGGGGACTTTTTGCTTCCCCATGGCCATCAACGTTGGTCATGGAACAATGTAAGCAACACACACACAAAATGTGGCGTAGAGAATGGCAGTGATAGTGGTAAAAATGGGCGTCGTTACAAACCCACTAGGCCCATTTGTAAGGTGATGCGATTTTTTTTTTTTCATGCCAGGATATTTGATTTTGTTAGATATAACGCAGTTACTGCTAAAGTATATTTAACAGCACATACAGATGATTTCTTCACTGACTAAAGTAGGAGTTAAGAAGAGTAAGACGAAACAGAAAATTTACACGAATGAAGTGCATTACAAAGTTAGGCGGTAGGCAGCTGTATATTCAGCACTACAATACTGCTACCATTCATGCTGAATACCTAACAAAAGTATTCAAGTAATGATCATATGAAAAAAGCATGCGGTTTGGAAGGAAAGCCCGGCGCTTTCGCTGCATTGCTTTTTTTACTATACAAAGTCATTCATGCGAAGCCGGCCATCGCCGCACGATAGTCATGGGGCATAGTGACGGAAGTTGTTATCTTCCCTAAAGGAAATGTAAGGAGGAAATTATTGATGATTTGTTGATTTTTGCGCCTACTGGGTATGTGCGTATATACATGTGTGTGATTTATTTATGTATGTATGCTAAGGTGGTACAAAAAATTAAAACTGAAAAAATTATTGCGGAACAATGCTATTCTCATGCTATCACACCTAAAACATATTAAGACAAAATTTTCGATATACATATCATATCGTCGCCCGGATAAATTACTGTCGATGTGAAATTTTGGCCGAATTGAGTTAATAATGCAGTTACTTATACTAAATTAATCAAGATCCTTCGAATGACGTTATCCGTTTTTTGCTATCCTTTTTAGTTTAGTAGATATTGAGCAGCATTTCGGGCGACGATATTCGTAGTACAGTCACATCAAATGTGGGTTGTTCCGCAGATTTCTGGGGGAAATTTATTTATTTTTTTTTTTTCAAGCAATTTCGAGCCGCCTTAATGTCTTAATGCTGTCTAAAATTAAGTTGAAAGTTTGCTAAAACTGAAAACTTATTTTGGGCTACACAATATTAAATTAGTTCATAACTATGTATGTATGTAAAATAAAGAGTGCATTGAACCCTTTTCTTTTCTTAAATCTTTTCTGAAACACCCCTTTTTACATTTTTCTTCTTTCACCCCAGACGCATCATGAATAGCGGCCTAACAAGCATACCAGATTTGCGGCACATACCACCAACAAATATTTTACAAATGATGTAAGTAAGAAAAACAAAAAAAAAATAAAAATGCCTAATTTTGCGCTTTCAAATTTTCAAATGTCATTGTTTGACATTGCAAAGCGTTTAGCTTCTAAGCAACGCAATTTCCGTTTATGCTTTGCTTTTGATTGTAACACTGACCGTACGCACTGAGAACTGTCCAAATGCTGTACTTCCATTTCGATTTGTTCGCGTGACCCTTTTTGATCAATAACGAAAGCGCATTTCGCATTGACCAAATGGAATTTGCAATTTTTTCAATTTATTACGTGCTATGATTTGTTTTGCAGCAGTTCGAAGTTGGAATGAGGTTAGATAGAAACAGAAAATGAAATGAAAGGTAAATAGAGAAAGGGAATTTGACAGATGCAGTTTCTTAGTGGAGGAGTTTTACAAAGTGTAATTAGAGTTATTGAAGTTATTTCTATTTTATCGTATTAGAGTGCCAAAATGCTTGCTTAATCAGCTTAAGGGTATCGATTAAGGTCAAGTATTTATCTTATTTCAATGGGATCTTGTATCAATAACACGTTCTACAGAATTTCTACTAAATACTCACACAATAAAACTAAAAAATAAATCTTATATTCCAAGGAATACTTGTTTTTTTTTTGCTTTCTGTGGTCTTTTAGGTTTCTTGTACGAAGATCTTGTCCGAGAAGACCACTAGTGAAATTTTATGGTGTAAAATTTTCTAGAATATTTTAACCGGCTAACGACTTTCAAAATATTACTTTTTTCGGACTTTATAAAAATGGGTCAAAACGACCTCTTTTTGTAGGTGTTAGAGGTTTAAAGTATATTACGAAACTCGTGCAATTTTATTATATGTTTGCTAACAATATATTTCTATACGATACGTATTTTAACCCTTTTTTTCCTTTATTTAAAAATCACTCAGACAAAATTTTGCAAATTTAAGCTGGCAATAAAAAAAATTTAACCTCAGAGAGCAAACCGGTTTTCGGGGTTGTTATATACATATGGATAGTGGGCTTTCATTCTGTGTGGTAATTATTCCGGCCCCAAAAATGCTGTTTCACAGTGCAATCAACAAAGTTTGGTCTAATAGATCGACTACCCAGGGGAAGAGTAGTACTTGTTCTTCTGTTATGTCTTGACATCTAGTGTATTTAAATCGAGAATATTATTAATTAATCTGATTCTGAAATAATCGATAGATCATGTAATTTTTTTGGGTACTTTTTTCCTGCTACAAAAATAACCAGATTTATTTCCAAGCTCTTAAAAAAACATTTAAAAAGATTCACCTTTGAATATGGTCTCATTCTTTTTCTTTTTTTTAATAATCGACAGTGATCTCGACAACAATCAAATAGCTCGAATCGATAAGAATTCCATAAACCTTAAGACTGATCAACTGTAAGTATTTTTAACACTTTGTTAAAAAAACAACCAAGGCTGGCCAAGCAATGGCTTTATTGGTTCTCTATGGCGCACAACAACAACACTTTGGCTTAGATTGGCTCACACAAATGAATAAAAGTGAAATTACCTTTTGGTTGCCTGCTTTTCCGACAGGGTAGGAATATGATGTAGAGCTGTCAAACTATCGATAGTCACGACCATCGATGTTTTACGATAGTCCTAAGGGTGACTATCGATACTATCGATAGTATCGACCCATTTTATATGTTTTTTTCAAATCCATTTATTTTTCGCTGCCTTACTTTTAAAAATACCAACTGATTTTCCAATTCATAAAAATTTTTTTGTAAGAATAATAACACATCGACTTTTTTTGGTTTTAAACTCGACCGCCTATCACTTACAATTAAACCAGCTTTACTGAACATGCGTTCAGACTCTACTGCGCTGGTTATAATAGCGGAAGGGGACGGAAGCCGTACCGATAGAGAACGGTGACAAATATAAGGCAGTTATAATAGTGCGTTAACTGCCGTCTTTGACATTTGCCACAGCTGTAAATATTGTACTTTGTTTACCAATTTAAAACAGGAAACTTTCCACTTACCCCAACAAGGAAACTTTCAATTTGTTGGTGATTTCATGACGACACACGCCGTTATTAAGTCTTTCCTCGAATTCGCTCATATTTATTTTATAAAATGTTTAAAAAAAATTTTTGCTAACGGTATTCTGTTTTGTCACAGCAAAGAGAACTGTCAAATTGCCGTAAGAATACGGAAGAAATCTAAAATCAACAGATGCTTACGGTTCTCGCCGCTTTCTACCGTTCATTGTAATCAATCACATGCCTTTCACATACAATAGATATTAAAGTCACAACTGCATCCGTTGCGTTACGGCTATTATAACCAGCGAGTACAGATGATGCCGTGATACAAAAAAAAATTGTTTGCAGGTGGGTTTGTGTTTGGTGCAGAGTTAACTTGCTCCAAGTACTGGCTCTTCTTCAGGATTACATCGGTTTTTTTGCTCTCTGTATTTGATTCAACACTTCGGAAATTTTTGGTTTCTTACACGGCAATGTGTTCTCAATAAAAAATTGTGCTTTGAGAATTAATGTGGAAATGGGTAAATGTCAAATGCGCTGGGAAAGAGTATATACGATAGTCGCGATAGTAGTAAAACTATCGATAGTTATTTAAAGTGACTAGACTATCGATACTATCGATAGTATCGTCGATAGTTTGACAGCTCTAATATGATGTATTGTGGAACGAGTTTACGTCATCCCTTGTCAAGTTTGGTTTGGAGACAAACCCGTTTCCACGGTTCATGCGCCATCTTCAGTGTCTTTTTTCGTGAAAGTGACATTTCTGCTTTCAGTATGAATAATTTGTTGTCATCCCAAACGCTGCTCTCAAATGGCTTCGTTAGTCAAATTGCTTGGCCAGACTTGATATAAACATAAATGAAAACATACGTCAATTTATTTAATAAAAATGTTTTTTTCTTGTAGAATTTTAGCGAATAACGAAATAAGTTATATTGATGATTCTGCATTTTTTGGCTCACAGATTGCAAAACTGTAAGTATTTTGTAAGTAAATAAGCCACGCATATTGTATGATAAAACTTTTCACTAAAGTTTGAATGCTTTGCTGATTTAATTTTTGACAAATGAAAAATGTCTATTAAAAAAATTTTAATAATTTTTCGTTTATTGTATGTGCATATATTTTTTTCACTTTCAGCATTTTAAGGCAAAATCACAAATTGCGTAGTATCCATCCAAATGCATTTAACGGCATAAGCATGCATGAGTTGTAAGTAGCACTTAAAGTAATTAGAGCATTTTTACAATTTTTATTAAATACCAAAGCGCCTTATTATTATAAAGAGGATTACATATACATATGTACAGTTTGTCAATTAATTCTTTGCAAAATGAAAACAGTTCAGAAATTTGTTTTCATACTGGTATTTGGTCAACTAAGCTTAACTTTTTAATTTTTTTTTAAATGCTAATATTAAGTTAAATATGTTTACAACATTTAGGACCAAAAAGATCCAAAACTTAAAGCATAGAAAGAACAGAAAAAACAAAAGTTCAAAAAATTATAAAAAACATTTTGTCAATTAATTCTTTGCAATTTTTTCATATGTGACAGAAACTGAAGAAAAGCAGACCGGATCGTTGAAATTTTGGTGTGACGGCCACTAACCTCAACCACACATTGTAGACGAAGGGTTATGGAATAAATCAAGTCCTTCAGCCCATAAATTTAGCGTATTTTATGCCACTCTTCCTGAATGGCATTAATTACAACATTTTTCGCTAGTAGACCTTGGTTTTCTGCCCCGTTATTTCAAGAGAGGCCAAAATTTTTTGATTGGGTTTAAGCTAGGACTTTGGGCAGGTGCATAAATTGCTTTGGTGCAATTATGCAGTACCAAAGTCCTGCACAGGAACAATTTATATTTAGGATCGTTGTTCAGGTACAGCGTTTACTTGAATTTATTGGCGCTTTTTGGTTAAAAAATGCAATTTTGCATTGCGATTCTCGACTACTCGTGTCAAGCTAAAACTCCTTCGTCATCAGGTCATTAAAAATCCGCAGTCCGCCTTCACCCTTTTTAGAATAACGAAATCGACATTATTGCAGACAATTTTCGAAACATCACATCTGGTCTAATATTCTTCTGTAGCAGAGCTGTGTTGGTCGGTCTCGTGTTCTGTATCCATCGCGATGCATCGTGCGTATTTTTGTTTCATCCCGAAAAAGAACACCAATTTTTTTTGCACAGCTCTGCTACAGAAGAATATTAGACCAGATGTGATGTTTCGAAAATTGTCTGCAATAATGTCGAGTTCGTTATTCTAAGAAGGGTGAAGGCGGACTGCGGATTTTTAATGACCTGATGACGAAGGAGTTTTAGCTTGACACGAGTAGTCGAGAATCGCAATGCAAAATTGCATTTTTTAACCAAAAAGCGCCAATAAATTCAAGTAAAAGCTGTACCTGAACAACGATCCTAAATATAAATCGTTCCTGTGCAGGACTTTGGTACTGCATAATTGCACCAAAGCAATTTATGCACCTGCCCAAAGTCCTAGCTTAAACCCAATCAAAAAATTTTGGCCTTTCTTGAAATAACCAGGCAGAAAACCAAGGTCTACTAGCGAAAAATGTTGTAATTAATGCCATTCAAGAAGAATGGCATAAAGTACGCTAAATTTATGGGCTGAAGGACTTGATTTATTCCATAACCCTTCGTCTACAATGTGTGGTTGAGGCTAGTGGCCGTCACACCAAAATTTCAACGATCCGGTCTGCTTTTCTTCAGTTTCTGTCACATATGAAAAAATTGCAAAGAATTAATTGACAAAATGTTTTTTATAATTTTTTGAACTTTTGTTTTTTCTGTTCTTTCTATGCTTTAAGTTTTGGATCTTTTTGGTCCTAAATGTTGTAAACATATTTAACTTAATATTAGCATTTAAAAAAAAATTAAAAAGTTAAGCTTAGTTGACCAAATACCAGTATGAAAACAAATTTCTGAACTGTTTTCATTTTGCAAAGAATTAATTGACAAACTGTATGCCATTTTTAGAAAATTGTATGCAGCACCAAAATATTCTATACACAAGTTATACAATTTTCTTTTAACTCAACTGGAAAATTTATTTCCTCTATGCACTTAAGTACATTTATATGTATGTAGTAGTTTTCTCTACTTCCGTCGTAGTATTTAGTGCTTCCATCACAATCAGGAAACAAATATATTTGCAGCTGCACCTTTAGCTGCACTTGTATCCGCAACATTTCCTGTCTAGCACTTATCATGGCTAAGATTAGCTATATTTACATGCAGCACAATCAACAACACAATAGCAAATTTAGCAATTTAAAGGCAAAAATTCACTGGGGTGGCAAGCAAAGATTCAAAGCAACTCTGGCGGCGAGTATTTAAGTATTTCATCAAGAAATATGTGAATTTAAAGTCACAGAGGGTATTGAGATCACTTTTTCAAACCTCCTTTAAAATTTACCATACAAAGTATCTCAATAAACATTGTGATGAGAATGTTCGAAAATAATCTTTACGCAATGGATTTCCACAGCGGAAGTACGCCCATTTATGCTCTACGGGATTCTGGAATGATGCACGCTACTAAACAAAAAATAACAAAAACGTACGCTAAAGAGACTTCATAGCCCCTGTACTATGGGAGCGCTACGTATAATCCCCTCAGAAGCGCCGAACAAAATACAGAACCCGTTGGTTGGTTGGTTTGAGCACCGAGGTACACAGACTCTAATTAGCGCCGAAGCCTCCTTTTGATATCACGCCTCGTGACTAAAGAACCACAATCAGAAAAATAGAGTAAAAGAGAATATCAGGTCTTACGCTCTAAGTATATCCCTTTTGTTGAGTTTAGGTATCTCAGAAACCCCTCAGACCTGACGTCCTTGAGTTGCTAGAGGTTGTAGAAGAAAGGCTTGCAAAGAAATTTCATTCCGCCTAGACAGTGCAAAGGACACTCGCATAACAGGTGCCCCACCGTTTAGGAAGTTTACAGCTGTGACACAGAGTGTTATGAATCACACTTTTTTACACTTTGACAAATATCTCCTTGTGTGTGTGTGTGTATGTTTGTATGTCTACACTTATTTTAGCGATTTCGCGCAATTTCGTGGGAAGTGAACAGAGAAAAGTAAAAAATAATATTCGAATAAGCAGAAAAAAGCAAATTCCCCAAATATTTTACCAAAAATTAGGTTTATAAATTAAAGCAAAGAAGTGAAGTGGAAATTGTCAAACAGTTAATTGTAGCAAGCATCTGGAATTTCGCTTTGCTTTAAGGTTTTTTCTATCAAAGTTGGAGCAGACAAAGCCAATTGTGCACGGGCTCTAAATTACTCAAAAGCGTGAGTGAACGCACGTAATTTCGGAAAGTAATTTCGGCTAATCAATGTAATTTAAAATATAGTCTGAATGTGCTTTTATGACACGGAATAAGGCCTGAAACGCACGTGTCGCGACACTTCAATTTTCGGTGAGAATTTTGTCGCGTCTGCAGCGTCGCATAGTGTAGTATTTTGCGGTTCTAGCTTAAGAGATAGAAAGAAGTTATCGATAATCGCACAAGATTTAAATTTACGCTGAGTTTACACTCGACAAGATTACATATCTAATGTTCATACGGCTAATACCATGTTTACATATAACGAGATTTTCAGTAAATCTCGATTCGCCAATCTACCCGTTTACATATAACATGAAATCTAGATTTGCTGGGAGAGGGATTGTCAACTGTCAATTTTCCTTACCTGCATGACCCAATAATAATATGGTCGTAGCAGTCAAAAGAGAATAGGCAACTACCGTTCGATGGCTGTTTTCACGAATGTAAAAAAACAGATATTTTGTTTTTATTTAACTTGAAAAACGCTAGCAAACACACAAGCTTTTGCACGATTAACACGTTAAAGAAAGTATAATTAAAAAAAAGACGATCATTTCATAACCTATAAAACAGAAAGAAGAAGAGCGACTTACTATTGCGATACGATTCTTGTTGGGCCATACTTACTGGCGTCCATTTTGTTTACTTTTCATTTTGACGTTTCTCCCAAATTCGCCAAAAAATATCGATAACACGAAGAACACAGGATTGCATTGAGAAAACTATCATGATAATCTCGAGATTCATTTTAAATCGCGAATTTTTGGTAGCGGATTTTTGTATGGCAAACCTCGAATTTCAATCGAAGATTTTGTGTCAACCTCGAAAAAAGTAGATAATCTCGTATATGTAAATGGCCTATAAAACGAAATAAAATTTATAAAAAATATCTATGTACACAAAAAACTTTTCAAAATGCCTGACAAAATTCATTAGGCGCCTGATTGCCTGACAAAGTATGTAATGCCTGACAATCAGGCCAAATGCCTGACGTATGGCAAGCCTAGTTATGATCCAATCCTAATCGGGCCGCGTGTGGGTACCAATAGCCCAGTATCCCGCCGATACCCCAGTTACGCGGAAAGCATCGTATTTCTGAGCTATTTTACCATTCCCCCGCTCCTTCCTGGATGGAAAGACAATCTCATAGTTTGTATCGAGAACTGTTGTAGGACAGATGCTGTCTGTTTTCGTATTGATGCCGTTGTCGATAACGCTGAGCAGAATACGACCCTGCCCTCCTTCCAGACTCCCGACTACCGCAACCTCAGGCCACCCTGAGGTGGTCTTTCCTTGACAAAAAGATCAATAGCTGGAATATTGCAAATCACATTCAGTGCCTCTGTGTTATATGATCTAATCGCCCCTGTGATAGCAACGCAAGCAGCTCTCTGAACTTTCCTCAGCATATCAGCTATACAGCCCACCTCGGTTGCTCCCCACCACACCAGTGATCCGCATGTTAAGATCGGTCGAACAACTGATTTGTACATCCATGCCATGAGTTCTGGCCTCAGATCCTCCGAGCCGTTGGAGACCAAACGAAGTTCCAGCCAAATTGATTCATTTCTTCGACTTGATGCCCGAAACGATAATTCGATCTACAGAGCTCAACCGCACAGGAAGTATCTTGTATCACCAGAGTGTGCAACTGCTGACGTACGCCGATTATATTGACATCATTGGCCCTAACACTCGCGCCGTATGTTCTGCCTTCTCCAAGATGGATAAGGATGCTAAAAAAATGGGTTTGGCGGTTAACGAGAACAAGACGAAGTACCTCCTGTCATCACACAAAGAAACAGTACGCCCTGGCAGCCACCTCACTGTTGACAGTACCAAATACCGTCAAGGTGCTAATTTCGACTAAGTAGGCAATTGAAAAGTAAAGTTCGCCCGCTCGAAGAACAAAAATCACACTCTACAGGACGCTCATCGTTTCAGTTGTCATGTACCGCGCAGAAGCATGTACGATGTCAATATCAGCTGAGATGGCAATTGGAGTATTCGAGAGGAAAGTTCTTCGGAAGATTTATGGACCTTTGCGCGTTATCAAGGACGAGTATCAACAAGAGATTTAACGATGAGCTGTACAAGCTTTACGCAGACATCGACATTGTTCAACGAATAAAGAGACAGCGGCTGCGTTGGGCAGGTCATGTCGTGAGAATGGATGAAGGTGCTACGGCCCAGAAAGTATTTCTATCGAAAACCCGCTAAATGCAGAATAAAAGGGAGACCTTCACTACGTTGGGAAGATCAGTAAAGACGGAATCGCTCTATCTTAATATTTCTAATTCGCGGCAGGATGCACGAAACAGAAACGATTGGCGCACTTAATTGGACACGGGCAAAATCGCGTGGACGGTTACGCGCCAATTAGGAAGAAGAAGAAGACTGTAGACTGACAGTGGGCATAATAACAGGGCTTTGACTCACGCCACCACCGCATGCATAGTCGACGCTATCTGAAATATCTCCGCTGCCAATGGCTGCTTCGGTTCTGTACACTTTCTGTCTCTTTCTAGTGACCCTTGATAAAGGGATTCGTTTTTCGAAATAGCTAACTGGACAATTAGCAGGGTTGCCATCTATTCAGTAGTGTTAAATAAACATTTGACAGGGCAAATTTTTTTCTTTTTGTTAGAAGACCTTTCTGTTCAAAAAAGAGGCCTTCAGACTTAAAATGCGACTATTTTTTATTTTAAAATCTTTAACATGTAGTTACATATATGCAAAGTCGTGTATATTATTATTAAAAAAAAACCACAAACTTTTCTCACCTTCCCACAGAGATCTCTCCGCCACTTCATTGGTCAGCTTACCACCGGTGGGCTTGCAGGATATTGAAGTATTACGCATTGAAAATGTGCATACATTGAAAACTATTCCATCCATTTACAATTTTAAGGTAAATAAATGTACGAGTAAATATCTACATAAACTATCTATCAGAGCTGGAAAAAACCAAGTACCAGTACAATTACCATTACCAGTACTCAGTAATTGAAAAGCCCAATTACCAAGTATAAGTATATTATACTGGTACTTGATACTCAGTACGTACATTTTTCAATTCTTTTGCAATTCTTTTCCAATTACTTTCAATTCTTTTTCAGTTGATTTTCAATTACTTTCAATTCTTTTTCAGTTGTTTTTTCAATTCTTAAATTTTTTTTTATTTCATTATAAATATAAGATAACAGTTTAATAACAAGAAAATATTAAAACGAGTGCATACAATTTTTCGCTCAACTGAAGCTGATGAAGCTAGTGGTGTGTTTGTTCGTATTTCCACGTCCAAGATTATGGGATATTTTTTTAAACTTGGTAATTACATCTCAGGATCTCGTATATATTCTCTCCCAATTCGATGTGTGCTCCTTAACACTTTTCCTACAAATTGCGTGGACCTACAGTTTTTATACCGGCCCCGAACTGCGAATGCATTTTTTCATAGCAGAAATACACTCGGAGGGTATGCCGCCCACTGCCGAGAGGTGACCGCTATTTACAAAAACACGATAATTGGGAATTTAATTAATTAGAAACATTTTTTTTTTTTATGTTTCTCCGGACTGGGGTTACAACCCCAACGTAGTAACGTAGGCGAGCACTCTACCCACTGCACCACAGCGGCCCATAACATGTACACACAACATAACATGTACAAACATACATATGTACGATGGGAGAAAATTTGAAAATTTAAAAAAAAAGTACAATATTAAAAAAAAACCCACCTTAATGTACGTATGTATGTATATATATTTAATAAAGAGTTCTTATAAGAGAATTTTCCTGCTTTTAGTGGCTGTAATATTTAGTATCCGATGTATCTTATGTAGAGGATAGAAGAAAATACAATAGTTAAAATAAATTCATTGATTAAACTCCATGTAATTGAAAAGAATTGGTGGTAATTGGTGGTAATTGAAAGTAATTGGTGAAAGAATTGAAAAAGTTGTACTTAATTACCAATTACCAGTATAAAGTAATTGTACTTGATACTTGAATTTTTTAATTATCAAGTAATGGTACTTGGACCAAGTACAAGTACCAAGTATATTCAGTACTTCACAGCTCTGCTATCTATATATAAAAAAGAAAGTGGCGTTAGTACAAACGCGTATAACTCAAGAACGCCTGCACCGATTTGGATGATTGACACCAATTTAGATTGTTCTCTGGCCAGAATAGGAGAATATCCAATAAAATTCCCGAAAAATGCAAAAAAAAAAAAATTATTTTCCCATACATTTTGTATATCTATGTATATATATAAAAGGAAGTGGCGTTAGTACAAACGCGTATAACTCAAGAACGCCTGCACCGATTTGGATGATTGATACAAATTCAGATGTTCACTGGCAAACATTTGGATGGAAAATTGTTAAAATCGGTTGACGGCCACGCCTACTTTTATATATGGGTATTATAAAGTGACCTAATAAAAACATTTTAAGCGATATCTCTGTCAAATATAAAGATATATCATTGAAATTTTATGCCAGGAGTCCACCTGCGGACATACAACGAAAAACACAAAAATTTTGGAAAATGGGCGTGGCACCGCCTCTTTTTAGAAGCAGGAATATACGAGATTTCTGAGCCCATAACTCGACAAATAATCGATATATTATGACGAAACTTGGTGTATACACTTTCACTACTTGTAGTAATACATGTTCAAAGTTTTAGCGAAATCGGTTTGACGACCACGCCCACTTTTATATATTGGTATTATAAAGTGGCCTAATAAAAACATTTTAAGCGATATCTTTGTCAAATATAAAGATATATCACTGAAATTTTATGGCAGGAGTTCTACAATAGATCGGAAACAAAAAATAGAAAAATTTCGGAAAATGGGCGTGGCACCGCCTCTTTTCAGACAAAGGAATCAACGAGATTTCGGAGCCCATAACTCGACAAATAATTGAGATATTATGACGAAACTTGGTTTATACACTTTTATAACTTGTGTTAATAGACACGCAAAAATTTATTGAAATCGGTTTATGACCACGCCTACTTTTTAACAAAGATATTTCTGGAACACCCTTTGGGAATTTGTAACGTGACGTCTTTGTAACTAGAAATCAAAAAGGAATGAAATTTTGCACAAAGAATAATATTCATAAGCTTAGTTGGATGACTGATAAAAATTTAGAAAATGGGCGTGGCTACGCCCACTTTATGCAGCACACGCTTTATATAAAGTACACCGTGTTTACATCAAACGCAAACAAACAATGAAAGCCAACAGCTGAGTATCTAATGTTCGATTCCACTCGAACTTAGGCTTCCTTATTTGTTATGAATAAAAATAATGAAATGTATAACTTAAGTTTGAAATAATAATAGGGACAAACTTTAAATTCGATTGTTTTTTCAAATAAACTACAATATTACTGCTGCAGCTAGATTTAAACTAATGTTTAGTTGAAGCTCCTTTATTTTTTATAACTTCCTTACTTCTTCGTGGCATAGGGTAGACCAAATCAGCGCAATTTGCAACTGGTATTAAGTACCAAGCTTCTTAATTTTTTTTTCCATAACTCTTGCTTATTTTTCCATTTTTGATCCCCATCGTCTTCTTTAATATTCCCTATAGGGCTGAGGTTCGACAACTGTGAGGGGTACTCAAAAACAGCAACTTTCTTACGTTCAAACTATGAGTTTTCGATTCTGGAGGCATGTTTGGGATCATTTTCGGCATCTAATGATATCAAGGAGGGTTGAAATGGTGCAGTTTTGAGTAGAACAATTAGCAACAGACCTCGAGAAGTAGGACTAAATGGAAGAGATCCCAGAAAAGTTCCGTATCTGAGAAAAAATTACGTAAGCCAACGAACTGAAATTTTCCAGTAGCTTAAATTCTTTAGGACTGAGGCTAGTAAAGTAGGGAACAGCCAAAGTTTTTGTTAATAACTTTTAACCGGCAAAAAACAAAACATTTCCGCATTCAGCTTCGTGTTCCTGAGGTCAAAACACGTCGATTGGTTCCTTTTTTTTAATTTTGAAGAACTTTAGCAGTTAGCAAAACTAGGAAAATATGTACACATCTCGCTCCATACGGGTATGGCGCGCCAGCGCACGCCGCCGCGCCGATACGCCGATTTCACGGATTATGGCGGCGGCGGCCGATTATGAAGGTAATCGGCGCGGCGGCGGCAGCGTCAATCGGCGGCGTATATGTCTAGTTAGTACAAACGCGTATAACTCAAGAACGCCTGCACCGATTTGGATGATTGATACAAATTCAGATTGTTCTCTGGCCAGAATAGGAGAATATCCAATAAAATTCCCGAAAAATGCAAAAAAAAAAATTATTTTCCCATACATTTTTAGTTAGGGATAGGAATAGGGATAGGGATAGCGATAGAGACAGAGATAGGGATAGGAGAAATTAGGTTTGTCGCGGTGAATATATGTATATCTCTTTTGTTCAGAGAATTGACAGTTTTATATCTTTATAGGAATAAATTTTAGGCAGAACAACGTCTGCCGGGCCAGCTAGTTTTATATAAATTAATACAAAAATCAATACAAAAAACAAAATGCTGCACATTTTATGTAATTAAACATGCAAACATTTGGCACATTTTATAAGCTTTTATTTTTACAATTAATTAAAAAAAATATTTTTACAGAATTTACAAAAGGCATTTTTAACGCATTCCTTTCACTGTTGCGCATTTAAATTCCCCTCGAGACACGATCCGGTGCGGCATGCGGCACGTTTGAAGGAAATCGAAAAGTGGCAACAACGTTGTGCGAAAAATGGCAAACATGGCAGCGCCAATGTTGTGGAGATGAGCAGCACTAGACGCGCTAGTGGTGGTACTAGTGGTGCTAGAGGCACTAGTGTTAGCATCAACGATAGCTTAGATAGAAAATTATTGAGAGCGAAAGAGACTGATATTGATTATGATAATCGAATTTGGAATTCAAATGTTGGTGATGGTGTTGTAATGCTGCCCATGCAAAATGGCGGCGTTTTTTACAGGTAACTTTTTGTTCATTTTTTTTCGCTTTCGAAATTCATATTGTACTTTTCGTTTGTTTTGTTTTTGTATCTATTACAATAGCAACAGTTTGGCACAAACCGAATTGAATGCCAACAATGATGAGAATGAGACTGAAAGCGTGCAGAGCGATTACGCTGCCGAGGAGGACTATTTATCGGAATCGATAATTAAAGAAATTGGCATATTCCATGAAGAGATTACCATAAATCCGGATGCTATGCAATTTGATGAATATTGTGGCAATTTTACATTTAGGTAAATACATACGTAGATAGTAAATAATAGCCGACAGCTGACCAATAAGCTACTTATATATGTATGTATTTATGCACGAACGATTTGATACTTTTACTTGCATTTAAAAGTATTTGAAT
This sequence comes from Urophora cardui, assembly GCA_960531455.1. Classification (NCBI taxonomy): domain Eukaryota; kingdom Metazoa; phylum Arthropoda; class Insecta; order Diptera; family Tephritidae; genus Urophora; species Urophora cardui. Next base: position 144,037,381 of record OY482672.1, read on the forward strand.
ATATTTAATTTTATTATTTAAACACAATACAATTTTAAGCGGCTTAATGCAACAAAAATAACGTAAATTTTTTATTTCATAAAAGTATTATTGCTCTCTTCCTTCTTTGTTGTTTTCGTTTATAGAAAACATGATGTGGAATGCTATCCAATGCCAAATGCGCTCAATCCCTGCGAAGATGTGATGGGCTATCAATGGTTGCGCATATCCGTTTGGATTGTTGTTGCTTTGGCTGTGGTGGGCAATGTTGCTGTACTTGTTGTTATACTCTCAATAAGGTTAGTACTTTTCTATGCGCTTAAGTATGCTTAAGAAAGCTTCAATTTGCTGCAGAAGCTAAATTCTTGCTGATGAAATGAATAGCAAATAAAAAATGTATTTCTTTTTTCTTTTTTTTTTTTGGTTTAGATCCGAAAGCCCATCGGTGCCGCGTTTCCTAATGGGTCATTTGGCCTTTGCCGATTTATGTTTGGGTCTTTATTTGTTGTTAATTGCCGCCATCGATGCACATTCCATGGGCGCCTATTTTAATCATGCCTATGATTGGCAATACGGTATGTAATATGCGTGTATATGTATATGTTTTTTATGTATATAATATATGTGTGCATGTATGTATGCATTTATGCAGAAAAGTTACACTGGGCGTTGGCCTTTTTTTCTACGCATATCAGCAGATTTTTCACCCCAGACATTCGTTTTTTATTGACGTTGCTTGCTGTTAATAACACTGAACTACATAAATAAACACATATACACATATGTATAGATTACGGTGCTTCCCAAATGTATAAAGACAAATTTTATAGCATATGTCCTTAACCTTACCCCGTAGGTCGTTGCTAATATAGCCGAAGCTAACACATAAAATTTTTTTTCTCGTTCGGTGGCGGTTAAGTGGTGTCGCACAGGGGGGAAGGGCGGGGAGAGGTCAAAAATGGTAGTATGAACTCTGACCTCTGTGTGACACCGCTTTAACGTCTCCGATCGGATCCAAAATTTATACGTGATATCTTTGACTGTGTACCGATTTAAGGGGTGAGACCGAAGAATATCGCTAATTTGATTTTCAAAGACCACCCTAGTAAACTTAATTAAAATGGAATGTAGTAAAAAGATTAAATACAAAAAAAAAATGTAGTAACTAAATTAGTGATAGTGGAAAAAACTTTCACTACCACTATTTTTGATTTAGTGAAAAAAAATTTTCACTATCACTATTTAGCATTTAGTGCAGAAAATTTCCACTAAGTACCACTATTTTTTTATTTAGTGGAGAAAATTTGCTCTATCACTATTTCCGATTTAATGGCCAAATTTCCACTACCACTATTATTTGTTTAGAGGAAAAAATTTCCACTACCACTATTTTTTAGTTAGTGGAAAAAACTTTCACTACTACTATTTTTGATTTAGTGGAAGAATTTCCACTACCACAATTTTTTTATTTAATGGAGAAAATTTCCACTATCACTATTTTTTGTTTCGAGGAAAACTTTTAACTACCATTATTTTTTAGTTAGTGCAAAAAATTTCCATTTCCATTAATTTTGATTAATTGGAAAAATTTTTACTACCACTATTTTTGATTTAGTCAAAGAATTTCCACTTCCACAATTTTTTTTTATTTATTGGAGAAAATTTTCTCTATCACTATTTCTGATTTAATGGAGAAAATTTCCACTATCACTATTTTTTGTTTAGAGGAAAAAATTTTAACTGCCCTTATTTTTTAGTTAGTGGAAAAAATTTTCATTTCCATTAATTTTGATTAATTGGAAAAATTTTTACTACCACTATTTTTGATTTGGTCAAAGAATTTCCACTTCCACAATTTTTTTTATTTATTGGAGAAAATTTGCTCTATCACTATTTCTGATTTAATGGAGAAAATTTCCACTATCACTATTTTTTGTTTAGAGGAAAAATTTTAACTATAATTATTTTTTAGTTAGTGGAAAAAATTTCCATTTCCATTAATTTTGATTAATTGCAAAAATGTTCAATACCACTATTTTTGATTTAGTCAAAGAATTTCCACTTCCACAATTTTTTTTATTTATTGGAGAAAATTTTCTCTATCACTATTTCTGATTTAATGGAGAAAATTTCCACTATCACTATTTTTTGTTTAGAGGAAAAATTTTAACTACCATTATTTTTTAGTTAGTGGAAAAAATATCCATTTCCATTAATTTTGATTAATTGGAAAAATTTTTACTACCACTAATTTTTGATTTAACGGAAAAAATTTCCATTAACACTAAGTTTAAATTTTGGATTACGGTTAATTGGAAAAAAGTTCCACTACCACTACCAGTTATTCTAATTTTGGGAAACTTTTTCACTACCAGAATTTTTTATTTCGTGGAAAAAATTTCCACCACCACTATTTTTTATTTAGCGGGTCAAATTTCCACCATCACTATTTTTTTATATTTTTTGTGGAAAAAATTTTCACTACCACTTTTCTGATTTAGTTGAAAAAAACTACCACTAATTCTGATTTAGTGTTTGACATTAAATTTAAATTTTGGATTAGGTTAAGTGGAAAAATTTCCACTACCACTAATTTTTGATATAGTGAAAAAATACTACTAAATCTGATTTAGTGGAAAATATTTCCACTGCCACTACCAGTTAATCTGATTTCCTGGAAAAAAATCTCAACTCCACCATTTTTTATTTAGTGGAAAAAATTTTCACAATCAACTCTGTTTTAGTGGAAAAAATTATAATTATTTTTTTTTAAATTCTACTCATTCAAAAATTAGTGGTGCTGCTACACTAGTGCACTAGTTACTGCCACAACTGTTCTTCACAAATTTCATTCCAAGTATCCAATAATAAATAAACATACGAGTATATTAAATAATTGTTTTATTAATTAAAGGCGCCGGTTGCAAGGTGGCTGGTTTTCTCACCGTTTTCGCTAGTCACTTATCGGTTTTCACGCTCACCATCATCACCATTGAACGTTGGATGGCAATAACGCGGGCAATGCACCTGAATAAACGCATTAAATTGCGTGCAGCAAGCATTATTATGGCCGCTGGCTGGCTATATTCGATTGCGATGTCATTGTTGCCGCTTTTTGGCATAAGCAATTACTCGTCAACGAGGTGAGTATAAATAAAAATGATGAAAAAAATTTTTTGACGCCTATTTAACCTTATAAAAAGGTTTAAGCTAAGCTGAGCTAAACTGAATTTTTGGCCTCAAGACTTTTAAAAGATATATAGAGAGAGAGGGAGAGAGAGATATGGAGAGAGAGAGAGTGATTGAATGCCTTTTTACCGCTTTATACCTTGCGGCATTAAAAAAACTACTTATAAACTACTTATAAACTACTTATAAACTACTTATCACATTTCTATTCATTTTTTTTAAAAAATTTTTTTGTTTAATTTCCTTTTGCCATAGCATCTGTTTACCAATGGAGATACGCGACCATTTTGACACCGCATACCTTGTGGCCATTTTGGGTTCAAATGGCTGCGCTTTTATTATCATAACAATATGCTATGCACAAATTTATTTATCACTTGGCGAGGAGACACGTCATGCACATAGTACGCATAGGGGTGAGATGACAATTGCCAAGAAGATGGCGCTATTGGTGAGTGGGAGAATGCATAGCTATAAACATAATATACAGTGGCGTGCAGTGTAATAGTGTGCAAGAGTTCAAAATAAAAATGCATTCACTTACTTGCAGGTATTCACCAACTTCTCTTGCTGGGCGCCAATCGCTTTCTTCGGTCTAACAGCGCTTGCTGGCTATCCGCTGATAAATGTAACTAAATCGAAAATTCTTTTGGTCTTCTTCTATCCGCTGAATTCGTGTGCTGATCCTTATTTATATGCAATTTTGACATCACAATATCGCACGGATTTATTTGCATTGCTTTCAAAGTAAGTGATATGTATTGGGTAGCTTGTGTTAAAATAGGCAGAGGTACTCGAAGTACGTAATTCAGCATTATTATCTTTCCTATTTCCCTTTGCTGGAATTATGTTAATAATTCTGAAAAAGAAATTTCTTCTTACAGATTGGGTCTCTGCAAACAGCATGCATTAAAATATAAGAATAGCCTATCGGCGCCATATACCACAAATATCACTGTGCCCGGCTCGAGTTTGCAGCATCGCAGCTCTTCATCGGCCAGTCGGCATACAGAGATGCAATTGATGTTGAGGAAGCATGAGGAGTTTGTTTGAATTGGTAGCAGCAGCAGCAGCAGCAATAAGAATAATGTAATATGATTTTTGTGAATGTTTGTACTTATGTTTAAGTAAATACTTTTAGGATACCTAGTACATAGTTATAAGAAAGTACGTACATTAGGCCGTCCACACGGTGGTTCCAGTAGTAGGGTCTTCGGATATACGTGGTATCACAACGGGACCTTCGAGGCCCAACTGGGCTATGTAGGAACTAGTAACCACAGCAACCTAACCTAACCTAGGCCGCCTCGCTTTATAGGCACCAAAATAAAAAATCTCCTGTACGTCCCTCCATAAGCTGTACTCTTGGAAAAATATTCCAGAAAAAATTTATTTTTCTTTGTTTTGGACGCCCCTAGATGTCACCCAAAAACATTTCTCCATATTTTCGGTATTTATAGTCTGATCTCTAATTTGAATACACCAATGTCTTTGGCTTTAAAGGACGGGTTCTAGTACTATATAATCGTATTAACCCTAAGTGCGCCATTGAGGTCACTACCGCCAATTACTTAGTTTATACCACCTTAATGTACTTTTTTTATTCCTGTATGTCAAAAATCGTCAAAAATCATTAATCATTTGTAAAAGAAGTATTTCGTTCGCCTCAGTAGAACACGAAATAAAACACATTTAACGTTCCGATGATTATATGTATGTTTTTCACTTCCAGTGGTCTTTTAGCTTCATATTACAAAGACTTTTTCTGAGGAGACCCCTAGTGAAAATTTATGGCGATTTATTTTCTAGAACATTTTAACCCTGTAACACCCAAACGAAAAGGCTTTCTTAACCCTTTTTTTATAAAGCCTGAAAAAAAATTTTTAAGTTCGCAAGTGGTCCACATATTTATAGAGTTTATGTTATGTGTATAACTCAATCGGTTTCCGAGATATCTGAACCGATTCAAATGATATAGTGTGGATATGTGGATCCGTATGGCCAAACAATGCTGTTGATAGAGTACGGCAGAGGAGTAAAGAGGAAGGTAGTAGTGTAGGGGAAGGAAGATAGAGACAGAGTGCCAACTGGAGATGGAGACTGGTAAAGAGATTGATAGGTAGTGACATAGTAGGGGTATTCGCTATCCCTAGCAAGATAGCACGGATTGCAAATATCCTAGACCAAAATATGCTACACATCGAGAGCACCCCATTGCACAGTCGTAGGAAATTTTAAGAAGCAGCTTTTCTTTTTAGCCAAAGGGACGCGTTTATCACTCACTTTTTAATAAATAAATCATTTTATTTTAGTAAATTTAATAAATACACATAAAAAATAACATTTTAAGCAAAATTCGAATGCTCAAATTGAAATTGAAATTAGCAATTGGCAAATGTCAGCTGGCGCAGGGTCGCAATTAATTTCCTACACTTCATAGCAAATAAATATACATAGGTTTTGGTGTAGCATATTTTTGAGGTCTAGCATATTTTTGTGCGCCTGTATTTTGTTGTTGTGCGTTGTAAAACTTTGCAATCCGTGCAATCCATGCTACGTGCTAGGGTTATGCTATGGATAGCGAATACACCTAGTGTGATTTATTGCAGCGTAGCGGGACGGGTATTAGCTAGTGTGTTTATATATTTATTAGGTATTTTAATGTTTTTTATGTATATGAAATGTGCAAAAAGAATAATCGTAAATGTTTTTATTTTAATTTGAAATAATCATTTTGCTTAAATCAGTTTTCAGTGTGTATTTGCGTACTTAAAATTTAAATTATAAATAATATAAATTCATAAGTAAATAATAATGTATATAATTATATTTATTTTTAGTCTACCTATATATGTTAATAATTAAGTATTAATTTGCAACCACAGTGAATGGAATAGATGTTTAATGTACTAAATTAATTATGAAAGTCCAATTTATTTAGAAATGTAAGAATCTTGTGCTTTAATTGATAAATGTACTAATACTTAGATAGGCCAAATTTAATGTTTTAATTTTATTATATATGTATGTAAATGTAACTGAAATTTGTTGTTAAAAGAAAAGTAAAATAAAGCAAAATGTTTATGAAAGACGAATGAACTTCAAAAGTATTCTATACTCAATCAGTCTTTAAGTACAACAATTCCATATAACAACGGGCAATAACCGGCATGCTTTTAAAAGTGGCTTCTTGAATTGCCGCCCTTCAAGTGGAAAACAATACTAGCATATGACAAGGGAGTTCAAATATTGAAGAACTTCCAACTATTATTAAAGTTTGCGAAATTTCGTCTGAGTGATTTTTAAATAAATAAAAACAGGGTTAAATCACATATATGTAGTATAGAAATATGTTGTTGAGAAAAATATAGTAAAATGGCACGAACTTTAATTTCGTAGAATATTTTAACTCTCTAATACCCCCGCGAAACGGTCGTTTTAACACCTTTTTTAGAAAGTGTTAAAAAAAATATTATTTACAAAGTTGTTAGAGGGTTAAAATGTTCCATAAAATTTCACCAGGGGTTCCCTCTTTGTACAACAACAGTGTTATTAAAGAAAATATTTACTTCTGACTTTTTGTATGGACAATATGAACACTTTAAGCTTGTATATACCGTTAGCAGTACTAATTTTAATGTTGACAACAAAATTTTAAACATTCATACACCCTGTTATGGGTTCTCTTCCAAGCTTAAAGCTTTTACTTCATAACTGCGCAAACTAAAAGCTTTGAAAATTTACACACACATGTGTACGTACCCAAATGATGGAAAATTCACATGATATTGTTACTACATAGTAAAGGAAGTTATTCAGCTGTAATATGTAAAATATAACATGCATAGCTTTCACTAAGTAAACGGAGTGAGTTTCCTATGAGTGTGAAGTGCTGTTCATACAAATTGATTGTATCCTATTTCTGTCACTATCAAAACAGCAACAGGTGGAAAACATTTTAGCGTGTGTATGTGATGAAACTAATATCATGTTCAGACATAAAAATTAATTAAGTCAATTGGGGTTGATTGAACATCTTTAGATTTGGTGTTCAGACATATTTAATTTACTTGGCCCATTTAACAGGTCGGCTCAAGATACATACACACATACACGCCGTGAGCTGAATATCAAACTCTCGTGACCTAAATGTCAAAATTGCAAGGAGGACGAAATAATTTGACATTCATCTCACAATTTTTACCAATAGTAAACATGAATGCATGTATAAAATAAGCAGAAATAAAAACAAATTTGGTAGGTGATGAAGAAGAACAAGAATGCAGCTGATCTGACGAACCAACCTGTTTAGTGGACACTGACGCTAATCACATTTCTCTTTTCATGACATTTCATTTTACTTATGAAACAAGCCTTTTAACAGGGTTGCATGCAGAATTGTTCTTCATTAACAACTCATTAATTTCTAATGAAGCATTAACTTGGTCAATTTTTGTATGGTAAATTGAGAATCATTGGACTTGAAAATTGAATGAAGGCTCTTAATGTTCAATTAAGGTTGTGTCTGAACATAACATAAGACCGATAATAGAGTAAATATATACACAACAGAGATATGTATATGTATATATCGTAGGTTCTATGCAGTAGTACCTAATTTCTTATGCTAGAGACACACATCGTAGTATAGTAGAAATATTGCGATCTATACCACATACACATGTGTCGCTCTCATATTGTAGTTTAATTGAAAATTTTAATAGTAAAGCCAAATCATAGTATTAATCTATACTAATTATATAAAATTGATTGTATGGAAAATGTATGTAACGCGATAACTCAAAAAGTACTGCACCGATTTTAATAATTAGTTTTTTAAAATGTCAGAAATGGTAAATTCTCGAGAACCATGTACTTTTTTTGTGCATTTCTGAGACTTTAATACATTTTTCCCGGTTTTAAATTTAGAAAAACTCAAAAAAGTGCAAGCATAGACAGATTCGTTTGGTCATTTGCCGTGTTCAGTGGAGGCGTCGCAGTCGTGCCAGGCAGCGCAGCGTAGGTAACTCATATGTTTGTTTTTGCACGGTTTGCTGTTTGTCTCGGTGGCAATCAAAAACCTGTTTATGCATGCATACTATGCTATAACTCAAGAACGCCTGCACCTACAAGTGCGATATTGGTATCAAATGAAAGGTTTTGAGCAGGACTTCAACACAGAGTTATTTTCATTGTGATGCCTAGACATCCTCCCCTGTCTGGTTAAGAATGTGAACCCAGATGACTCCGGAATGTTTTTGAACGATATTGGTATGAAATTAAAGGTATTGAGCAGGGCTTTAACACAGACCTATTTTCATTATGATTTCCATGCCGGGTCTTCTGATATGGGTCAAAGGGTGGATCTGGATGACGTCGGAATGTGTCTGAGCGATATTGGTATCGAATGAAAGGTCTTGATCTGGACTTCAATATATAGCTATTTTAATAGTGATGCCTACGCCGGGTCTCCAGATAAGGGTCAACAGGTGGACCGGATGACCCTCGAATATTTCTGAGCGGACCCGTATGTTTTTGAGCGATATTGGTATCAAATGAAAAGTGTTGGGAACGGATTCAACATAGAGCTGTAGTGATGGCTAGACAAGGTCATCAAGTGGACCCAGATAAACCTTGAATAATCTAACTTAACTTAACTTGGCTTGACTTGGTTTGACTTGATTTGACTTGACTTGACTAGACTTGACTTGACTAGACTTGACTTGACTTGACTTGACTTGACTTGACTTGACTTGACTTGACTTGACTTGACTTGACTTGACTTGACTTGACTTGACTTGACTTGACTTGATTTGAGTTAAGTTGACTTGACTTTGGTTAACTATTATTCCTCATTGCGAAGCAACGGGTATTTGCTAGTATTATAATATTTCTACCACATGTGTGTCTGAGGCATTAGATAGCTTAAACAAAGTCGCAGATATCATCGTAAAAATTTGGTAAGGCGTTTTTAAAGTATTCAAATTGTTTTAGAAAGGAGGAATAATCTGTTATCATGGTATCACAATGGACTACCATACTAGAAAATAACCCTCAACGGGTTAGGAGGCCAAGATTATAACCGTTGTAAGGAATGCCTGCGTAAGAAGCGACTACAACGGTCCAACGGTGTAGAAGGTTGATAATGGTAAAAAAAAATTGTTCGTACGACAGTCGGGATAGTGTTAGAAGCGACTAGTACCCGTGCGTACCGAATTTAACGGCAAAGGCCTTACTTCCCGTACACTCACACAAACCTTCGGGAGCGGCTTGATGGCTACTACAACAACAATAACATACTGAAAAGTCTCATCAAAGGGAAATGTATGTAATCTTATACGCTTTCTTCTGTTATTGGTTATTACTTAATATATTCCAAAAAAAAAAAAAAAAAAAAAAAAAATAAAAAAAAAATAAAATTATTCAATCAACTACGTCAAGTCCCATAATACGTCAAAGATCCGCTAATAAATGAATATTATATTATTCGCTCTTCATGCCGTCATGTGCCACATTAAGTATAGCCTAATTAAGTAAGTATAATCCACGCTAATGCATTTAACAGGAAAAAAGGAATTTAAGGCATAAGAAATGGCTTTTAGCATTAATTTCGTTTTTATGTACATATGTATATACGAACATAGGTTTGTACATATGTGTATATGTATGTAACAGTGGCGGAACTAGCATAAATTGGCTGGGCAAAGCCTTCCTATGTATATCAAATAGCAGACTGTGAACAGCACTGTTGAATATCAGATCACAAAGGCCAAAGCCAGCTTCTCATTCGCATACAAATTTGATTGGAAAAATAAAAAAAAGGGGTTTGCTACTTTTTTTCTTCAACTCTGAAAATATGCAATTGACTTCTCCTTAGAGTAAACGAGAAAACCAGGATATGTTATTCTGTTTTGAAAGCCACATAAAAGCTCATTTATGGAACGGTTAAAGATGCTTACGAACCGAGGTTGTGCTGTGATTGGCTGTACAAACAAAATACACGTGAATGTTGTTGTTGGGGCTAATGCGTCATTAGAACTTAAGTAGCAAACACATTTCAAGCATAAAATAACCAGATTTAAACGAAATTCGTAAACTGAAATGAGCGATAATATTTAGGCACGCCAGGCTTTTCGGCTTTTATGATGTTTGCGCCACTGGTATGCACATATCCAAGTACACATTTTTATATGCATATATGTATGTATGTGTGTATGTGTGTTGTATTTTTCATACATATACATTGTAAGTTTGTGTGTATCTTTGCTTTATACTTTTGTCTCCCCAAAGTCAAATATATTTTTTTTAATTAAATGTCGCTAAAATTTACGACAAAGCACTTAATGTGCTCGTTAAACTAAGTAAATTAATTTGCAATCATAACAATTAATTTGTTATAAAATCTATATGTATCTACTACAAATTATTTGATTTGTTGTTTGTTTGGGTTGTAGGGCAGAGATGGGTTGGATGTTTTGGTAGTTTAACTTACTGGCAATGACCTAAAAATCATGGCCAAAAGAAACAAAATATTTTTGCCAATAAAAAAAATTGTTTTTTGTTTCTTTATAATAAATAAATAAATAAATAAATAAATAAATAAATAAATAGATAAATAAATAAATAAATAAATAAATAAATAAATAAATAAATAAATAAATAAATTGTGAGAAAAAAATTTATGTTGATTTGAAATGGATTTGAAATTTGGTAACGCTGACTGTTCTGTAAGATATTAATAGTTTGATTGAATAGAAATATGTTAATTTAATCTCAGCAAGGTGGTAAATTTGATTAACTAGATTTAAAGCTCGCTTAAACTTTGTTTTAAGAATAAACAAAAAATAAGACAAACATTTATGTATGTTCATTGAAAAATCTTTATAGAACCACATCAGTGTCTTTTTGAGCACATTAATTAAGGAGCACTTAGGGCTTGCTCACTTGTTCCTACGCTCACTAGCTTTTCCTACAAGGTCCATTAATATTTATTTTAATAAAACATTACACCTCGTAAATTACTACATTGCCATCATATAAAGCTAACAATTAACATGTTCCATGAATTAATCGCTTCAGGCTCTTTTTAATGGCCAATTTTATGGCACTAAAAAGCGTATGTATAAACGAGAGTATGTGGGTTAAGGTTGCGATTTCGCACAAAAAACACATGCGTGGAAATATACGTATATTTTTTTTATTAAGTATATATAAATATAATAAAATTAGCGGCATGCAATTCGTAGAATGTAACTTCATTTCGAGGCCTGAGAATAAGATCGCCCTATTTCAAAAATTGTTTCAAAAACGCCCTATTCCAAAAATTGTTTGAATAACGTCCTATTTCAGATTTTGCTTCAAAAACGCCCTATTTCAGAATTTGTTTCAAGAACGTCCTATTTCAGACAAATATTCAAAAACGCCCTATTTCAGAGAAATATATATGAAATTTACTCTGAAATAGGGCGTTTTTGAAGCAAAATCTGAAATAGGACGTTATTCAAACAATTTTTGGAATAGAGCGTTTTTGAAACAGTTTTTGAAATAGGGCGATCTTATTCTCAGCCGTCGATTTCTTTTTGTTGGGAAATTCCTGTCAGAAATTTGCTTTGTGCAAAATTACTTTTCACTCTGGAAAGAGTGGAATGGGCATGATAAATGCCTTGCCTAGCCAGTAAAAATGCTTTTAAAGCAAAGGACAAAGCAACGGACTATGAGTTCTAAGGAAGCGATGATGCAAAGCTGGGCAATAAGACAATACCTACGCTAAGCAAAAGAAAAAAAGGAAACACATTTTATTGCAGGAAACGTATGTACATATGTATGAATGAAAGAGTGGAAAGCGATTTTTTTTTCTTTCACTGCACTGTGGTATTGTAAGGTGGTATAATTTCATTTAAGCATATGTTCGCAGAAATGTTAATATTACCCTATAAACAAAACGCTTTGCTACAAATTTAAATGTGAGAGGAAAAGTGATTCGCTTTTCAAGAACCTACTTTTAAAGACCTTCTGCAATGAATATGGAACAAGTGTGTTATTTGTTTCGAAAACTCGCGTTTTCTTCAGTAAAACGGAAGCTTTAATCTTCGATCTCTTTTTCTTCATTACTAATTCCAAATTCGTTGAGAAAGAGAGAGGCTGGGGATAAAGAGAGGGTGAGAGAGAAAGAGAGGGTGAGAGAGAGAAAGACAGAGAGAAAGAGAGAGAAAAATTTACTAGTGGTGCTCTTTTGTAAATATAGTAACATATGCATTCCTCTCATTTCGTTTTTCGAGCCGATTTCGAGCGCATTCCCAATATATGTACTATGTATGTATTCATATTGTGCATTCTGGGTTATACTTAATAAGGAAATGCACGTACGCTTGCTGAGGTAAATTCAAAATACAGTATTGCAAAGATCGATAAGTCTATAAGACAGATCACCGAAGACCCATAGCTCCAAACGACGGATATCCAAGGACCGATAATTTCATGAGATGAAACCCAAAACCGATAAATCGAAAAGGCAGAAATCCAAGGACCGATAAATCCATAAGATCGAAGCCCAAAGACCGATAAATCCATAAGACAGAAGTCCAAAGAAAGATAAGTCCATAAGTCAGAACCTCAAAGACCGATAAATCCATAAGACAGGAATCAAAAAACCGAAAAATTCATACCACAGAAGCCCAAAGATCGATAAATCTATAAGACGGGAATCCAAAGACCGCTAAATCCATAAAACGGAAATCCTAAGACTGATAAATCCATGAGAAAGAAGACCAAGGACCGATAAATCCATAAGAGAGAAATGCTAAGATCGATAAATCTATAAGGCGGGAATCCAAAGACCACTAAATCCATAAGACAGAAGTCCAAAGGCCGATAAGTTCATAAGGCAGAAGCCCAAAGACCGATAAATCCATAATACCAAAATCCAAAGATTGATAAATCCATTAGACAGAAGACCAAGTCCGATAAATCCATAAGACAGGAATCCAAAAACCGAAAGATTCATACAACAGAAGCCCAAAGATCGATAAATCTATAAGACAGGAATCCAAATACCGATAAATCCATAAAACGGAAATCCTAAGACTGATAAATCCACGAGAAAGAAGACCAAGGACCGATAAATCCATAAGAGAGAAATGCTAAGATCGATAAATCCATAAAAATGAACCCAAAAAACGATGAATCCATAAGACAGAAATTTAAAGACTGCTATATCCCAACGGCTGAAATCCAAAGACCAGGGGCGAACGCAGTGGGGGGGGGTTTGGGGTGTTAAACCACCCCCCCCCCCCAAAGTAATTGAATTTTTAAATAATAGAATTTAATTCTACATAGTCATTTGAAAAATTGTAATTTGTTGTTTTCAAAGCAATCTTTCTGCCGACGATGTATGAATATGTAAAATAAATGAATACATTAGTCACTAACAGCGTTGCCGTTTTGATACAATTGTATCTTTTTTGATACTTTTTTTTTTAAGTTTTGTGATTTGATACTTTTTTTGTTCACAAACGGCCTATTTTGATACTTTTCTGCTGATAGGATTTAATTTTTTGAAACTATGAAAATGTTAAACTAAAAACAAACCTATTGTATCTGGATAGTATTAAAAATTTGTGGGAATGTAGGCCAATTAAAAAACCCAGAAAAATATAAACTGGACAGAGACATTTTTTTAATTTGCTTCAAAGTAATGAGTTTGCCTTATAACTCTGTGGCTGCTGAAGTAGTAACGTTTAATGGTGTCTATTGCGTATAGAAGGAGGTTTTCTATAAAATTCAATATATTTTCCACGGAAATGCATGACAGAAATTTCTTTTTGGAACACCAACATTTTTTACTTTTGTGTGTAGGGCTGACAACGATGTGGACTTAACGAATATTTAATTCACCATAATCCAATTGGTTTCACCAAAGCTACAATGTAGCTGCTACATGACGAAAAATATGAATTCAGTAGCAATTATGACGCAATAATACAGGTGACCTTTCCATTTTAGTTTTAGTTTAAATACAGAGAAAATGCTATGAATTGAGCTTTAAAAGGTGCCTTTGTTTAATGCAGACCTGTTATTTAATGATTAAAAATTTTAATGATTATTAATTAAAGCATGTTTTGTTGTTGTAACTATTTAATGATTAATTACGATTATTTTCACCTTTTTAATGATTAAAAGTTAATTAAATTATATTAAAAATATAATTAATCGATTAATTATTTTTAATTGCACAATTATTTAGATTATTTTCAATTATTTTTAATTGCATGATTAACGCAATTACTTGATTATTATACCTTTCATGAGAATGAAATGGTATTATAACTTAGTGCCAAAAAATTTTTGTCGAAAGTACCAGAAGGAAGCGTGGGGGACCCACCAAAATATATACCGATATGATCAGAATCACGAGCTGAGTCGATTAAGCCATGTCCGTCTGTCCGTCTGTCCGTCTGTCCGCCCGTCCGTCCGTCCGTCTGTGTGAACGCAAACTAGTCCCTCAGTTTTTGAGATATCTGAATGAAATTCGGAATACAGGTATGTTGTTATATGCAGCTGATCATTTGTCGGAACCGGCCGAATCGGACCACTATAACATATAGAAAACAACCGATTATTCAGATATACATGAAATTTTTGGAAGTAATTTGTGCATAACTTCCCCATTTAAACAGCTAAGGACATGAAACTTTGAAGTAGACGTGCCCATTTTGGCCCAAACAAGGTAACCGAAAATTGTCTAGATCGGACCACTATAACATATAGTTCCACAACATCCGATTATTCAGATATACACATTTTGGTGTATAACTCCCCCATTTTAACAGCTAACGGCGTGAAATTTTGAAGTATTTGTACCCATATGGGCCCAAACGGGATTACCGAAAATTGTCAAGATCGGACCACTATAACATATAGCTCCCATACAACCGATTGTTCAGATATGCACATTTTGGTGTATAACTCCTCCATTTTAACAGCTAACGGTGTGAAATTTTGAAGTATTTGTACACATATGGGCCCAAACGGGATTACCGAAAATTGTTAAGATCGGACCACTATAACATATAGCTCCCATACAACCGATTGTTCAGATATGCACATTTTGGTGTATAACTCCTCCATTTAAATAGTAAAGACACCATTTTTTCTAATAAATCTTTCCATAAATAACCCACAGAATTAAAATTATAAATTAAACTTAATCCGGCTATGTACATACATAGGTAACTTTTCATTTCCCCACTCATGAAAGGTATGAAGTCTTCGGTACGGCCGAAGACAGCCGCGCTTTTACTTGTTTTCAATTGTTTTTGATTTTTTTTAATTGCATGATTAATACAATTATATGATTATTTCAAATTATCTATGATTTTTTTAATTGCATGATTAATTAATTAATCGATTAATAATTTTAAATTTTTTGGTTTTTTTCAAATTTGTTTGTGAAAAAAACATACATACATATGACCGTGCATACACACATGTGCTGAGAGTATGCTGTGCGTTTAAACCCGTATCGGATGAGGCCGCACTAGTAATTGCCAGTCTATACTGCTGACGCAGTTCCTATCTCTACACGGTTGTTTCAAGGCCCATCTCTTTCGCTTTAAGCACGAGTCGAACCTAACGTGCGATCACTGCGGGAGGCAAGCAATAGACGATGCATACCACGTATTCTTTGAGTGTGCAAGATTTTACGAATCTAGAAACAAGTTCCGTAGAATATTTGGAGGAGACTATACACCTGAGTCGTTCGTGAAGCATATGCTAGAAAGCGAGCCAAAATGGACTGCAGCGAGTGATGTAATAGCACACACCATGAAAACACTAAGAAGCCTAGAGAGAATACAGCGAGGCAGTGGCGACTAAATTAGCACTAATTGTATCCCTCTAATCATAGGCACCTCAAGTGGAACGGATACGTAAGTACAGGAGCTCGGCCTCCTGTATCCGTCATTGCGCGTGGTACGGAGCTTTGGCCTCCGCAGACCACGTAACAGTGACCACTTTTGTAAAAAATAAATGGGTGAAGCCTTTTAAGGCAGACTGAGTGCAATAACGCGACCATTACGGACTTTAGAGCCTGGTGCTCAACCCACCACCCGATGGTAGCCTGACGGCAGTACCGGGGCGTTCGGTACGATGACAGTAGAACGTTTAGTGCGGTTAGAGTCCCGCACTGAAAGGGTAAAGGCTTTCGATGCTTCCTCCTCGTTAAAAAAAATATATACTCTGAAAAAAAAACGTTGTAAATCTAAAGACTTTCGCTGTTAAATCAACTACTTTCCGCAGTTGAAATGTGCCCAACAACGCTCCGTTGTTGTTTCAAAGGTGCGAGCGTTGTTGATTTAAGTCAATGACGGAGATTGTTGGAAACAATTTTCACTTAAAAATAAATTTTTGTTTGCATTTTACTCTTCATCTTCTCTCCGCCAGGGCCCCTACTGCAAATATGTAGCCTCCGCTTGTTCTCCTATTCTTCTCTCCTTCTTATCATTCACTGGTTGCTATCTTTATTTCTTATTCTGATTTTTCTTCTTTATTTTATATTCTCCTCCGGATTCGAATCATGACATCAACCTGAAATTCTATCCAATCATCACATAGTGGAACATTCAACATTATATTGAATTGTAGTAACATATTTATAATTCCATTTCCTAAAAAGGAATCCATGAATTATTTGAATCATTGTAAAAACAAAATTTAAAAAAAATTGTTCTCATTAGTTTTGTTTACAACGGAAAATGTTGGGTCAAATACTTCTGCCTTTAAATCAACAACGGGGAGAAAATTGTTGCTAAAAATAAACTTTTGTTTGGATTTTTCTCTTCATTTTCTCTCCATCATTATTTTTTTTGTTGGTTTTCTCACAAAAAAATATTTTCTCACAAAAAATTTTTTAAAGGCAAGCAAGTTTTTGAATCAACAACGCCCGTTTTTGAGTAAATTGTTGGATCAAAAACTTTGCTGTAAAAACAAATACTTTTGCTGTTGAATCAAAGACGGAGATTCAACAGCCGAAAGTTGTTGGTTTAACTACGGGTATTTTTTTCAGAGTATATATGTGTACACATACATACATGTGCACTTGCATACATACATACACACATTCATGCACACATACAAACTCACATACATGTATATATGTACATACCTACACATACCTATTTTCAAAAATAATTTAAAATAATCATATTAAAGAAAATAATCGCACAATTGAAAATAATCGAGCAATTAAAAATAATCATACAATTAAAAAAATTTTGGCAATTAAAAATAATCAAACAATTAAAAATAATTGGGCAATTAAAAATAATCATGCGATTAAAAAAAATTATGTGATTATATGATTATTTCCGATTATTTTTTTAATGGTTAGTAATCATGATTTTTTTTACATTTTTTTTAATTTAATCGATTATTAATTGTCCGCTTAATGTAAGACAATTAAAATAATCATTAAAATTAAAAAATCCAAAAAAATTAATCATTATTAATTTTAATTGGAATTTAACAGGTCTGGTTTAATGTGTGCATACGTAGGTCCACTCCCCAAACATAAATAGATTTAAGTAAAAATTGTCTGGACGAGTTTTGATTATTTTGTTTTGAAACACCCCCCCCCCCCCCAAAATATTTTTCTGTGTGCGCCACTGCCAAAGACCAACGCATCCTAAAGAAAAAAATCCAAAGAGCGATAAACTCAAAATAAAGAAACAAAAGGACTGCCTGGTATGTGGAGATATCTCGACTCCCCCCCTTTTTCGTTGTGCTTAAAGATATGACTCTAACTATGCCGGTGTAAAAATATACTCTTTTTTCGATTCTCAAGTTATAAAAGATCGAATCAAGTAAATAACTTTTGGTTGCTTGCTTTTCCCACAGGATAGGAATTTGATTTATTTTGGAATGATTTTCCGTCATCCCTTGTCAAGTTCGGTTTTGGAGACAAACCGGTTTCGACTAATATCTCATGATATACTTCAGTGTATTTCTTCGTTTCACATTTTTAGTATAAAGATGGTACATTGCAATGTTTACTGGGTTGCATTTTGAATAGAAATACAATCATATACTCTTATTATTTGTTGAGGCTAGTCTGTCGCAAAGTGCTCGGCACTCCTTGGCCATTATATGCACATATACATATGTACACATATTGATACATTTGCAAATACATATCTACATATGTATGTATGCATGGCTCCAACTAATAATGCACTAAACAACGATAACTGTTTAGATGTGTGAAATGCACGCGATACCAATTCCTTTTGCTTTCCGCCATGGGGAATTGCTTAGCCTTTTTTTTTTTATTAAATAAATAAATACTTTTTCTCATTCAATACACACATATAAATGAATAGCTAAGTTTTTTTTTTATTAAATATGCTCATAAATGAATATATGTACATACATATGTATACGCCAAAAGCAGATACATACATACATATGTGCAAATTTTTAAGTGACTCAAGTTTTGTATAAATTTCCTTCAAAAAATCTACGGTTCTACTGATCGTTTTTTTTTGCTATTTGCTTCTTTCGAGAAACTCTTGCTACAATTGCTACCAAAATTGAAATCAAAATGAGCAAAAAAACACGCCTGTTAGCAGGTGTTGTCTGTATCTACATACATTTGAGCGGCATTTAAGTGTCAGCGCACGAAATTCACTTATTCAACGTTGAAATGTTACTCATACGACATGCCGTCAAGCTGACACAATAAACATTTCTGCGTACGTTTGTGCGAATAGTAGATTGAAAAACTGAAATTGAACAACATATTTGCAATTGCACAAAAGTGAGCTAAATGAAAATGTTAAACAAACAAAATAACAAACGTGATATGCATACGTGCAAGCATACATACATACATGTGCTTATACACCCTGCAGGGAACTCAATAACTAGTGAGCCAAATTTCTAGTTCCGAACTAGCGAAAAGGTATCAAAAGGGAACTAGATCAATTGTAGTTACACCCTCACCAGTTCAGAAGGAGTGAATTGAGTGACCATTATAAGACACACTTTGATTTGTATGCAATTTCGAAGTGACAAAAATTTTATGAAAATTTTTCGTTCGTTCAATTTCCGTCGGCTTTGTACATTTCGGCAATTCTCAGATGTTTATTGAAGCATTTTATATAAAGAGTTTACTATTTGCATCATGTATGAAATGAAATGTTCGCCTAATTATGCTTTTCCGATCCCTCAGGCTTATTTTTAATTTTTTTTTTTATTTTATTACTTTTAAATATTATTGTAAATTTTTATTAAATAAATAAATAAAAAATATTAGTTAAAAAAAAATTTTTTTAAAAAATTATCATCCACCTTGACACCGAAAGGATTCAGATTGAAAGGCACATGCGTTAGCCAGTCGGCCATCGCGCTACTTGCACGAAGTATGTCAAATGCTGCACTTAAGCGGCAGATTTAAAACTGTAGAATTTGTAGGTACTTGTAGCTAGTTCAGAACTATCGAAATTGTGCCAATAAACGAACTAGTATAAACTGTAGAATTTAGTACTAGTTCGGAACTATCGAAAATTTAGTGCAGAGAGTGACAATTGACACCGCCTAGGACATCGCCGTGTTAAATTCGCCAGTTGATAACATGCAAAAGAGATTTAGCTCGCACTAGTAGTGTCGAAAAATGCACTAGAAGCGACCTAGTTCGGAACTAGAGATTTTCGCTACATGGCATGTCCAAACATATGTATGTATGGTATGCATATGGATATTGGTTCCACCGTACGTGTGATTACCGCGGGCTTGCGCTTGTGGCAAAAAAATGACTTTCATGTGTTAATTAAAGCTTTATATTATAGAAACACTTTCATATGCAATAGAGCAATGATAAAGATAGCTAAATTATCCTTTTTCCTACACTCAAAAAAAAATTACTCAGATTATGGTAAAATGGGAATGATACGGCGCTAAAGAAAATTTTCAATGTTTTGATGTACAATTTTCTTCAAATCAAGGATTAAAAACCACGTTTTAATGAAAGTGGTACATCAAAACAATGAAAATAGTCTTTAGCGCCGAATCATTCCCACTTTTCCATAATCTGAGTAATTTTTTTTTTTGAGTGTAGTGGTAGTTCTGGACAAAAAGCTGAACTGGAAGGACAACATTATTAAGGAAGAAAACGAAGCATAAATTGCTTTGTATACGTGTAAAAGAGCCATAAGAAAAAAATGGGGACTTAGTCACAGTATTTGCAGATGGATCTGCGCTCGTTTGGCAAATCTTGCTATATGGCGTCTTACTTATTTGGGTCGTCGTATTTGATCAGATGTTTTTGTTTACTTCTTCACAGGACTTCGGAAAAGTCTTTTATAACTATTTCCGTACAATATTTTAATATGACATATGACTTTATGACACTTTGTGAATCACCTAAATAATATTGAATTTAAGTACATATCGCAACCTAAATCATAAAGTGACATAACTCAAAATTCAAAAATTTTCAAGAGAGCAAAAAAACTTTTTTCCTTTACAACAACAATTTGTGTGACAATAATTTTTTTGAACTTAGTACATATCGCAATCTAAATCATAAAGTGACATAACTCAAAATTCAAAACTTTTCAAGAGAGCAAAAAAAACTTTTTTTCTTTACAATAACAATTTGTGTGACAATAATTTTTTTGAACTTATTACATATCGCAATCTAAATCATAAAGTGACATACATAACTCAAAATTCAAAAATTTTCAGGAGAGCAAAAAACTTTTTTCCTTTACAACAACAATTTGTGTGACAATAATATTGAATTTAAGTACATATCGCAATCTAAATCCTAAAGTGACATAACTCAAAATTCAAAAATTTTCAAGAGAGCAAAAAAACTTTTTTCCTTTACAACAACAATTTGTGTGACAATAATTTTTTCTGAATTTAAATACATATCGCAACCTAAATCACAAAGTGACATAACACAAAATTCAAAAATTTTCAAGAGAGCAAAAAAACTTTTTTTCTTTACAACAACAATTTGTGTGACAATAATTTTTTTTGAATTTAAATACATATCGCAACCTAAATCATAAAGTGACATAACTCATAATTTGAAAATTTTCAGGAGAGCAAAAAACCTTTCGTATTTACTGGCAATTGCATGGTAAAGGGCAACGTAAAATGGTGATTTTCAGCCAAAAGAGACACCGATTGAAAAGGTGTTTTGAAAATCGCTAGAGGTATGTTCTATGTGCCGGTTTATGATAAGAAATCGATTTCAAAAAATTTTGAGTTGTGTCACTTTTTGATTTAGGTTATTAATCGTATATGTATATGACGTAGTTAATATGCGTGCAATAACCAACGTCATTGCAAATCATTTGGGACTAAGTTTGCTGCATAATACATACATATGCATGAATATTAATAAATTCGTTTCGAGTATACGGTTATTTAACACAAATGTTGCCTTTATTTATGTATATGTAACCACGTACTTTCGTGTGCATTTGTGTGCGCTCCAGACGGATCAATTTTCATTTTACAAATATTTGTCCAAAAGAGCCAGCTGCCTACGGTTACACTTGTTTCCTTCCTTCCTTTCTGTCTCTCCGCTTGTTGCCTTTGTTTTCAACGGATGTGCGTCCGCTTTTTGGCGGCCATTTGTCAATAGACAGTGGGAGACATTTTTGAAAAGCTCAGATATTAAAAAAGGGACTAATATTTCAAATTAAAACAAAAAAAAAAACAAACAGAAAAAAGAACACAAAAAAACAACAACAAAAACAAAAACAAACAAACAGAAAAAGAACGGCAATACCCAAGCGGCAAATAAAAAACGGCGAAATGAAAACAAAAGCAGAGAAAAGGAGCCGCAAAGGTGCAGCACAGCAAAAAAAAAGGAGCAAAGCGAAAAAAGCACAGAAAAAGCAATAAAAAAGCTAAACAAAAACATTGACCGAAACACACACAAATATATGTACATACACATACACAAGTGCAAACCTCAGATTACAAAAAAAAAAAAAAAAACAAATTAAGCAGACGCACGTTTGTTCATGCTTTGCACAATTTTCACGCACATTCATGTGAACTTTTTTAGGTTTTCCCGCTGTTTGCAGCTGCTGCCACTAATGTTTTTGTTGTTGTTATTGCGCTGGCCGCTGGCATTTTTTATACATATGTACATACATTCGCTTTTTAGCTTTGGCTTTCACTTTGACGACTTTCTAACGCGCGCTGTGCATAGCCAGCCAGCCAGCCGGTCGCTTGGTGCGCAATCAACCAGCCGTTGGCAGATAACCGGAATCAGTTGCGTGCGAATCGTCCTGACTGACGGGTATGTAACTCGTGGTCGTCGTGGTCGTCGAAAAAACGCGCTTTGTGTGCTTTTGCTCGTTGTTTTTGCTCGCTCGCATTTCGCTGTGCGTGTTTTGACGGAAAAGTCGGGAAAGTGAAAAGTGAAAGCACTTTTTTTAGTTTTTTTCGTTTTCTTGATTGTTTGCTGGCTGTGCAAAGTCGGATATGCGCGTACTATTCGAGTTGCAAACAGGGATTATGTGCAAAGAAAAAAATGGAAGGATTTGCGGTTGCGTTTCAGTGCAGAAGTAAAAAAAAAACGCAAAAGTGAGTTTACTTCTGATCGATTGTGTGGAATTTGAATTAGTGTTAGCACAAAAAAGTCAGTTGCGGTCGTGAAACAAAGAAGAAACAAAATGTTTAAACCAACAGGCGCCCATTAATTGTAAGAAAAATTCAATACAAAATACTGTATGTTTGATGTGAACAAAGCAAAACTCATATTAGAAGAAAATTAGGGAACATTTTACAAAAGCGCACCCCACCGTGACAAAAGTGACTTTTTCAGTGGGATAGAGGGGATCGCCCAGATAAAAAGACTGCTGTGAAAATTCGCCGCTGTAGAACACTGTTCTTCCATTGCGTCTTTGCTTATGCTTTACAAAAAACATCCCAACCCCAAAAATACTCTTTCTCGGGTAGTATCGGAGCGAGCCACAGTTGTTTTTTGTCTAATACACAGTGTTAAAATGAATAGAATTAGCAGCCATAGAATATTTTCTGAAAGTTTATTATATACATATATATATTTGTATTCAGAAACGTTTTTAATTAAAAATTTAGTTTTGTTTAAAATTTCCCAAAAGGGGAAATTTTTACAAGAATAATTCTTAGAAAATTTTGCACACAGTTACATTATAAGAAGCATTTTTTGTAAGAAAAGCCCTGGATTGTTCTAATTACCAATAAAAGAAGTTTTTTTAAGGGATTTTTTTTAAGTTTTGTTCATAGCCACTTATAAGAAACGTTTTTAATGAACACAGCCACATTATTAAACGCATTTTTTGTTGAAAAAAAGTTTTTTTTTTTTTAAATTTCCATTAAGGGATATTTTTAAAACAGGGGGTTTTCAATGATCACGTTATAAGAAATGATTTTTGTGAAAATTTTTGCTTTTCCTTAAAATTTCCCAAAAAGCTACATTTTTAGTTGAGGAGTTTCTCAATATTTTTTCACACAGCCACATTTGCAATAACATTTTTCTTTATGAAAACATAATTTTTAATCAAATTTTCCATAAGTGAATTTTTAATTTTTTTTTTTAATTTTAGCTATAATCACGTTATGAGAAACGGTTTTATGAAAAATTATGCATTGCTTTAAAATTTCCCAAAAAGTTGAAATTTTTTCAAAAATTTTTCACACAACTATATTATTAAATTTATTGTTTGATGAAAAGATAAGTTTTATAAAAATTACCCTTAAGGGGCATTTTTTTATAAGGAGTTTTTTCAATGTTTTATGAAAAATTGTGCATGATATTAAAATTTCCCAGAAACGTAAATTTTTAATTGAACAAATTTTTGAAATTTCACATTAGGAAAATTTTAATAAAAGCTTTGTTGAGTGCTTTGCCTATAATCACGTTATAAGAAATAATGTTTATGAAAAGTTTTGCATTGTGTTAAAATTTTCCATAAAGATAAATTTTTAATTGAAGTTTTTCTTTGAAATTTTTCACACAGCCACATTGGTTTTGGATGGAAAATCCGCAAGGTATATTTTTTTAAGGAAACGATTTTTATGAAATTTTTTTCTTATTTCCCAATTCCCAAAAAAATAAATTTTTAATTTATGAGTTTTTTTTATTTCTGCACAAATACATCCCATGGAAAGCATTTTGTGGTGAAAAAATAAGTTTTGTAAAAATTTCCCACCAGGGATATTTTTTTAAAAAGGGTTTTATTCAATGTTATGCCTGTAATAAAGTTTAAAAAATGATTCTTCTTCTTCTTATGAAAAGTTTGAAATTTTCCAAAATTGTCCAAAAAAGGTGATTTTTCTATTGAAGTTTTTTAAATTTTTATTAAAATTTTCTATAAAGAAACTCTTTTTCCAAAGTTTTTCTGAACTCACACTTGCCCCTGATATTTTATTCAAAAAAAGTAGAATTAAAAATCCTTTTTTTGCTCCCGTTTTCTATCCTCTACATTTCGCTCCTGTTTTATTTTATCAAAGTTTTTCTTTTGCCGTTCTATCACAAAACTAGAAAAAATGCCACTGCGTCACCATCACGGACAATAACATGCCGCCCCCTCGGGCCGCCCTTACCGTGCGTCATTAACTTTAATTTTCGCTCTTTTTATACTCAGCTGTACTAGTACACAGAGTATTATAGTTTTGATTTCCTAACGGTGGATTGTAACAGAATGAAATAATCGAGATAGATATAGACTTATATATATCAAAATGATCAGGGTGAAAAGAGAAATCGATTGAGCCATGTCCGTCCGTCTGTCCGTCTGTCCGTCTGTGAGCACGATAACTCGCGCAAAAATTGAGATATTTTGATGAAATTTGAAATGTAAGTTGGTATCAAGACAGGAACGGATGGTATTGAAAATGGGCGAAATCGGACCATGACCACGCCCACCTCCCCTATATAGTAAAAATCGGAAATTTTGTATCTCAGTCACTAATAGAGCTAGAGTGATAAAATTTCACACACGTATTGAGCTCAGGCCCTTATGAAGAAGTATGGTGAAATTTTGGAAAATGGGCGGTGCCACGCCCACTTATTAAGGGGCAAACATTGAAAGTTTTATGAGTCATAACTCAGAAACCGTTGAAGATATATCGATGAATTTTGGTAGGCGTGATATACTACTTAGGCAAATGTTGTGACGAAAAATTGCCAAAATCGGTTGACGACCACGCCCACTTTTATATATGGGTCTTATAAAGTGACCTAATTAAAACATTTTAAGCGATATCTCTGTCAAATATAAAGATATATCATTGAAATTTTGTGGGAGGTGTCCAACTATGGACATATAACAAAAAATACAAAAATTTTGGAAAATGGGCGTGGCACCGCCTCCTTTTAGAAGCAGGAATATACGAGATTTCTGAGCCCATAACTCGACAAATAATCGATATATTATGACGAAACTTGGTGTATACACTTTCACTACTTGTAGTAATACATGTTCAAAATTTTAGCGAAATCGGTTGACGACCACGCCCACTTTTATATATGGGTCTTATAAAGTGGCCTAATAAAAACATTTTAAGCGATATCTTTGTCAAATATAAAGATAATTCATTGAAATTTTGTGGCATGAGTTCTACAATAGATCGGAAACAAAAAATAGAAAAATTTCGGAAAATGGGCGTGGCACCGCCTCTTTTCAGACAAAGGAATCAACGAGATTTCGGAGCCCATAACTCGACAAATAATTGAGATATTATGACGAAACTTGGTTTATACACTTTTATAACTTGTGTTAATAGACACGCAAAAAGTTATTGAAATCGGTTTATGACCACTCCTACTTTTTAACAAAGATATTTCTGGAACACCCTTTGGGAATTTTTAACGTGACATCTTTGTAACTCATAAAGGATGAAATTTTGCACAAAGAATAATATCCATAAGCTTAGTTGGATGACTGATAAAAATTTAGAAAATGGGCGTGGCTACGCCCACTTTATGCAGCACTCGATTTATATAAAGTACCTACACCGTGTTTCCATCAAACGCAAACAAACAATGAAAGCATACAGCTGAGTATCTAATGTTCGATTCCACTCGAACTTAGGCTTCCTTACTTGTTTTTATTAGATCTTTTATTGATGTCGTAGTATACCATTACAAGAGATTAAATACGAAGTAATTGATAAAATTGTATTAATTAACAACTTTATCTATCAATGAAAATGAGATAAAGAGGAAAAAGAAAAAACAGAAAACAAAAAAAAAACTGATAACTTTGTTAACAATTAGCCAGCTGGAGTCGCTTTCACAGTTTATGCGTAGGCTTGGCAAAAAAGTTAGATTTCGTATATACATTTTATTGTAGGTATATCAAAGTTTTCCGCGATTTTCGCATCTACTTATCAGTTCAATGACACTGCCCACATAAACGCCCACAAACTTCCGTTATGCAAGTTAATCAACAACTTGGTTAAATACTCGTAATACATCAATATCTTTACAGGTCATAAATTGTAAATAATAATAAATAATTAAACAGAGCAATAAAGCAAGTTTATTTTATGATGAAAAAGTAAGTGATGATGTCAAGCAATCAATGCAAACAATAATGGAATGTATTTCCAGGAAACCAAACAGCCTAGATCATAGAGTACACGAAATAGTGTCGCATTTGCATAAAGTAATGTGTGACAAAAATCAAATGGCAAAGCGGTTATTTGCTTTGGAAAAATTTTAGGCAAATGAAAAGAAATTTTTGTTTTTTATATAAATGTACGCATAAGTACATATCTCTACATCGCTTATAAAGTGTTGCCTTGCTAAGTTGTGGTGGATTAATGAATATGAAGTGCCATTAAAACAGTAGAATGTAGACTGTGACCTGCTGTGTAAGCTGAAGTGATGTGAATGCTTTTTAATAATTCAGAAATGGGCATTACTCCAACAAGCTGTTTGTGTTCACTGCTTTGGCAGTCTATTACTCTCTCTCTCTCTCTCTCTCTCTCTCTACCTCTCTCTCTCTCTACTTACTTTTCAGTTGAGATAATGAGTTTAATGACCTTTTGCGTTTCTATTAAAAATTGCTTATAAACTTAATTTCTTTTTTTAAACGGTTTTATTTAGCTCAACCCGTTTGTTTTATTTATTCTTGGGTCAAATTTAGTAATTCAAATTTCACCCTCTTCCTGTCAACCGATTAATCTGAAATTTTGTACGCATGTATAACCCCGATGACAATGCAATATTATGAAAAAAAATTCCGATAGGTGGCGCGTGGGTCGCTATATTTACAAAAATCGCATTTATGGTCCGATTTGGCTGAAATTCGGAACATGTATTACTACCTTGAAAAGAAATATTTTCTTAAAAAAAAAATCCGCTAGGTGGCGCGTGGGTCGCTATATTTACAAAAATCGCATTTATGGTCCGATTTGGCTGAAATTCGGAACATGTATTACTACCTTGAAAGGAAATAGTTTCCTAAAAAAACTTCCGATAGGTGGCGCGTGGGTCGCTATATTTACAAAAATCGCATTTATGGTCCGATTTGGCTGAAATTCGGAACTTGTATTACTACCTTGAAAAGAAATATTTTCTTAAAAAAAAATTCCGCTAGGTGGAGCTGAGATCGGGGTAATTAAAACTGAAAATCCTAATTATGGACCGATTTGGCTGATATTTAGCATGTGCATTACTTAAATAATTTACAAATGTTTAAAAAAAAATTGGAGCCGCTAGGTGGCGCGTGAGTCTCTCTATTTAAATAAAAATAGGTAAAAAAACTTTTTAAGTTAAACGGTTTTATGTTAAACATACATTGCAAAGTTTAAGACTAAATGGCGTATAATAATAAGATTTAAATTTAGAAATTGAATCTGTAATTTAGGTATCTGATTAATCCAGCCTGAATCCACCACCCAAGTCAAGATTTTGTATCGTGTTGAGGACTGTGTGGCGTTAGGGTGGCTAAAAATGATACGTCGTTAGCGGTACACCACCCAAGTTAAGGTGAAAGGTTAAAACGCGCCGAGAACTGTATGGCATTAGGGTGGATAAAAACTAAAAACTAGAAAATAAAAATAGGTAAAAAAAACTTTTTAAGTTAAACGGTTTTATGTTATACATACATTGCAATGTTTAAGATAAATGTACTAAAAACCAAAAAATAATAAAATAGATACAGTCGTGGGAATTATAAACATTTGCATAGACTAGACTAAAATAAAACCGGGGGGCACGTCAATTGTCTACAAATTATCGACTTAATGTGCGATAGAAGAATCGTTTAATTCGTCGTTAGGCAGTTGGCCCGCAGACGGTGAGGAAATTACTTACTATTTTCTTGCTCATGGAAATTCCAATAGTTATACACTCCATGTTAATAAAAGAGATGTTTCAACTAGTTTATCGTTGGACATTCACACGAGGAATCGTTTCACTGCTCGTAGTTTGTCTTTAATCGACAAAACATATGATAAAAGTACTACTCGCTCACCACTATGAAACCCTAAAACTCGCTTATAATCGAGCTTGCTAGCTTTTTTCCACATTCTAGCCCTACTTATCACACGTCCATCGTTGTCGGTTGAACAACTGCCTAATTATAGTGTAACATTACAAAACAAACATTTTAATCAACGATTGTAGACAATTGACGTGCCCCACGGTTTTATTTTAGTCTAGTCTATGCAAATGTTTATAATTCCCACGACTGTATCTATTTTATTATTTTTTTGGTTTTTAGTACATTTATCTTAAACATTGCAATGTATGTATAACATAAAACCGTTTAACTTAAAAAGTTTTTTTTACCTATTTTTATTCATATGAAAAATTCCAAAAGAAAAGTCTAACAATGCATAAAGCTACTTAATAAATGTTTGGTTTAGAAAATGAATCTCTTTATCAGATCGCACTTTCAAAAGGTTAGGTTACGTTACGTTGGCAAAGATCCAGTGATTGCTATGAAATCGAAATCAAGCGCAAAAGAGAGCGCTTGTCTTAAAGTACGTGACTTTTTCTCTTGTGGTAAAAGGTTCCCATTTTATTTTCGCAGCCATTTCGAGAGTATTTCTAATATCGCACTGCTATAACTGTTCCAAAATTAATGTCATGTTCTTTTCTAGAAATAATGTTGCTCTGTTTTGTT
The DNA here is from genome assembly GCA_960531455.1 of Urophora cardui. Taxonomy (NCBI): domain Eukaryota; kingdom Metazoa; phylum Arthropoda; class Insecta; order Diptera; family Tephritidae; genus Urophora; species Urophora cardui. The sequence continues at coordinate 144,066,693 of OY482672.1, forward strand.
TCGCTGTTCGCTCCCAGAATTTTATATGGAAATTATCACCGTTCGGCACTGAATTCGAGGTTGAACAATGAATGAGAGCACAAACATATATAAAAAGAGCGAATGACGTTATGTGGAGAAATGATTATAGAAAGTCAAGTTATATAATTCGATAATTGAAATATTAAAGGGCAACATTTTTTCTCAGAAAAGAAAACGCTGTAAATGTTTGAAAACTAATGTTTCTTATAACTTAGTTACTGTTGGTTATCGGTCATCATTATCGAACGTTTACTACGATGCTTGTTGGGTAGTGAAGTTTTCTAAAAAAATGTTGATTGATGGTCTTAATGATAGATGTTCATGCCCTATCCCCTTGAATCACATTTGTTTTTGTTTTCCCCCCAGACATAGACACAAATACAAATTCGCCCTTTGAATATCAAAATATTCAAAGCTTCCCCTTTCCATAAGAAATTGAAAATTACGCTAACAAATTCTTCAAAAATTACACTAAAAAATTCAACATAATTTTTTTGAAAAAATTGGATTCTCGAATTGAAAAACGGCATAACTCAAAATATAAATAAATATAAAAAATTTGAAGAGAGGCAAAAAAGCTTTTTCTTTACAAACGATGTTTTGTAGTAAAACTTTTGGTAAGGAAGAAGGCTGTTGCTTCAAGGATACTAACATTGAGCAGTCCCTAAAGATGTGATTCGTGGACTCAAACAAAATTTTGAGTTGTGCAATTTTTTGATTTTTCAAATTTCACAAAAATTTTTGTAGATGCATTGTGCTCCCCCTTTCAATACGAGAGCGTTGAGCACCCTTGATCTTAATGATAATTTCAAAAAAAAAAAAATAAATAAAAAATAACAAAAAACTTCTTTCTTTTGCTTAAAAAAATTCAACACAAGCATTTTAAATTTACGAGTATTTTCGCGAACTTTATGTACTTGTATATTCATATTTAATAGTTTCTTTAGAAGTGAAAAAAGAATACAAAAAAAAAGAGGTAAAAAATACGCTGGAAAATGTGCGAAGAAAAGAATGCAAAAAAAAAACTATAAAAAACACTTAAAGTGTGCCACTTTTCGCTCTTGAAAAAATACCAACAAAAAAGAAATAAAAGACAAAAATATTAACGAAAACAAAAAAAAAATATTTTCAAAAAAAAAAAAAATTACGAAAAACAATAAAATCAATGAACAAGAAAATTACAAGCAAACAAACAAACACACATTAAAAATTCGTACTCAGCTAAAAACATATGTTTGCATATTGAGCGCATACACTCACACTGAACATACTCTTCCGCTTCAAAGCTTTTTACATTTGCCGAAGTGCCTGCGCCGCGTCCGTCTTTACTTGCCTACTCGCAGGTATGTGTGTTTATGTGTTTTTTCACGCACATTTATCATCAGCAAATGCACACAAAATGTGCAAAATGTGCTGGAATTACTATGTATTACGGGTATTATTTATAACGCTTTCTATCTACACAAATAGCCATTCATACATGCGCTTAATGTGACTCAAATGGGCGAATTAAAATGGCAACTAAAAATTTGAATTTAAGAAAAATTTAGACGCGAAAGAGGCAATGAAATTATTTGAAATATAGTATTAATGTTTTGAAGGCAGCGCACTGAACAGTGATGGGTAGCATTTAGTTTGGCACGCTTGTGTGAAATTACAAAGTATTGGGTTTTAATGAGAATGAATTGTGATTACCCAGCGGCGAACATTGCCTACCTCACTACTTCTTCCCAATGATGTATACTACACATTATGAACAATGCAAAACAATGAAAAAGTAAGTTGGGTTCACAAAAATGAATTTTGTGTTTGTATTTATATGGCCGTTTTAATTCTAATAATTATTTTATGTGAATTTAAATGAGCTATTGGCCATTTTTTTTTTTTTTTTTTTTTTTTTTTTTTAATGAAGAAAAATTGAAAAAATTTTTTTGGTAGAAGTTATGGATCCATTTCGGAGACCACCACATCCCCTCATCAGACTTCTTCAAGCGGCCTCAACCGAGAATCGAACTTAAGTCGTTCGATTGGTAGTCCATTGTCTATACCATTGAGCTACCACCGCCGTCAGCTTTGTTTCGCTTAAATTTCAATTTTCCTTCCATTACAATCCACATACCAACAACAGTAGCTTAATGACACTCTGCCTTTGCTACCTAGTATGTTGGTGTGATTGTGTGTTTGGTTTGTACAAAGTTCTAAAGCTATTAACAAGCAAAGCTTTTGTACAGGCAATGCTTGTTATTGTTTTCAGACTTTTGTTTTTCGGCAGGCTCTCCGATATACATATTTATGTTTGTATTTATATGGCTGTTTTAATTAAAAAATTTTTTCAATTTTTCTTCATTAAAAAAAAAAAAAAAAAAAATGGCCAATAGCTCATTTAAATTCACATAAAATAATTATTAGAATTAAAACGGCCATATAAATACAAACATAAATATGTATATCGGAGAGCCTGCCGAAAAACAAAAGTCTGAAAACAATAACAAGCTTTGCCTGTACAAAAGCTTTGCTTGTTAATAGCTTTAGAACTTTGTACAAACCAAACACACAATCACACCAACATACTAGGTAGCAAAGGCAGAGTGTCATTAAGCTACTGTTGTTGGTATGTGGATTGTAATGGAAGGAAAATTGAAATTTAAGCGAAACAAAGCTGACGGCGGTGGTAGCTCAATCGTATAGACAATGGACTACCAATCGAACGACTTAAGTTCGATTCTCGGTTGAGGCCGCTTGAAGAAGTCTGATGAGGGGATGTGGTGGTCTCCGAAATGGATCCATAACTTCTACCAAAAAAATTTTTTCAATTTTTCTTCATTAAAAAAAAAAAAAAAAATGGCCAATAGCTCATTTAAATTCACATGAATTTTGTTCATTTTTCTGTTTTTCTTCAAATTTCATTCTTGTTGTGTTGCTATGTATAATAAATTCGGAAATTCCATAGAAACAAAATAACAATCACATTGAAGAATTTTTTTTGTTACAAATTCGGTTCTGAAACAAGCGCTGATAGAATAAAATTGTATAAAACAGATCTGAGTGCTAAAAAAATGCTCTACTTCTTCATGGACGTTCTCCCTATGCAGATATATTGGATTATTGGCGGATTTCGGTGTTTTCTTTTGGTGTTTTATGTGGGTTATTCCTCAGTTTCGCTAATTATGCACGTTTCCTTAAATACATACTAGTAGCAGTCTCAGCATAAATTGGCTGGGCAAGCCTGTGTGTGAAGCAGTCATTCGTCCTTTGTGTATATTTCTTTGCTGTATTATCTGAAAGTCATTGCATATGTACATTGTAAATACATATGATTAGTAGGGGTAGTGGTGGTTTTTAAATTTGAAATGTATACTTACAGCTTACAATGTAAACAGAATTGTGTACAATCAGCCTACATTCACCTTACAAGGTAAGCTAAGGTAGATTCGAGGTGCCTACCTACAACTTACAATGTAAGTGGAATTGTGTTCAGTCCGCCTACATCCACCTTACAAGGTAAGCGAAGGTACATTCGAGGTGCCTGCCAACAACATACCCTGTAAACGGAGTTGTATTCAGTCCGCCTACATCCACCTTACAACGTTGGCGAAGTAGGATTCGAACTGCCTACCTGTAGCTTACAATGTGTGCTAGTTAGTGATATGGTCATTGGATGAACAATTCACTACCCTGATTACTTTGTATGTAACATGTAGGCGTTCACTTTACATTTACGGCCATGAATATGAAAATGTTTAACAGATCTGTATATGAGGTGGTGTGCATTACAGCCTTACATGTGTGCATGACATAATCGATTCTGTAAGCAACATTTTCGCCGCTGGGTAATTTTGAGTGAAGGAATCTAAGCACTATATCTATTTACTTAGTGAGAAAGAGAGGAATTTTAAGGCCTTTCTAAGGTGGAAGGTGATCGTGAAACGAATTTCTGACATCCCTTGGCCAGTTTGATTTGGTTTTAAAACGGTTTCGGCGATGGGATATCTTCTGCAAGGAAAATGACCTTCGATAAAAAAAAATCGTAGAGAGAATTTTGGTTGGTTATAACTAGGGCATGGAATTTCATGTACTAAAAAATTAAAAATATGCGCATAAAAAATGCAACAAAAACTGAGAAATATGCATGAAAAATCAAAAAAAAAATGCATTAATTCAAATTTTTCAACTTCAGATAATTCATGTTTATTGAAGTTACAATAGTTAAATAAATTCGGTACAAACATTTTTTAATTCAATTTTGCTCTTACGTTGTACGTTTATACATATGTATGTTTATATGTGTGGCCGCTGTGGTGCAGTGGGTAGAGTGCTCGCCTACTATGCCAGAGGTCTCGGGTTCAAACCCCAGTCCGAGCAAACACCAAAAAAATTTTTCTAATTAGTAAAAATCCAATTATTGGGTTTTTTAAGAGAGTATTTCTGCCATGAAAAAGCTTCTCACAAAAAATGCATTCGCCGTTCGGAGCCGGCATAAAACTGTAGGTCCACCCAATTAGTAGGAAAAACAAAAAGGAGCACACCTAGAATTGGGAGAGAAGCTCGGCCATAAAACTCGTCAGAGTTATAATAGCGCCATTGTATTATATTATTATTATTATGTTTATATATATATATACTAGCAAATACCCGTTGCTTCGCAATGAGGAATAAAAGTTAACCAAAGTCAAGTCAACTCAAGTCAATTCAATTCAAGTCAATTCAAATCAAGTCAATTCAATTCATGTCAAGTCAATTCAAGTCAAGTCAAGCCAAGTCAAGTCAACCCAAGTTAAGTTATTCCGGGGTTATCTGGGTCCACTTGATGACTTTGTCTAGCCATCACTACAGCTATATATTGAAGCCGTTCCCAACACTTTTCATTTGATACCAATATCACTCAAAAACATACGGGTCCGCATTTTGATCGATATATGGGGACCCGGCCTAGGAATCATTATGAATAGAACTCCACGTAAAAGCCTTGTTCAAAACCTTTCATTTCATACCAATATTGCTCCGAAATATTCCGGGTTAATCCGGGGTCACATTTTGACCCATATTTGGGGACGCGGCCCAGGCATCACAAATAACATAATTCTACGTCGAAGTCCTCATCAATACCTTTCATTTGGTAGCAATTTCGCTCAGAAATATTCAAGGGTCATCCGGTCCACCTGTTGACCCATATTTGGGAACCCAGCCTAGGCATCACAAATAAAATAGTTCTATGTTGAAGTCCAGATCAACACCTTTCATTCGATACCAATATCGCTCAGACACATCCCGACGTCATCCAGTTCAACCTTTTGGCCCATATTAGGAGACCCGGCATGGAAATCACAAAGAAAATAGGTCTGTGTTAAAGCCCTGCTCAATACCTTTAATTTCATACCAATATCGTTAAAAAACATTTCGGAGTCATCTGGGTCCACATTCTTACCCAGACTGGGGAGGATGTTTAGGAATCACAATGAAAATAACTCTATGTTGAAGTCCTGCTCAACACCTTTCATTTGATGCCAATATCGCACGTGTAGGTGCAGGCGTTATTGAGTTATAGCATAGTATACTCAAAAAAAAAAAATTACTCAGATTATGGAAAAATGAGAAAGATTCGGCGCTAAAGACATATTTCCATATTTTGATGTACAATTTTCTTTAAAACGTGGTTTTTATTCCTTGATTTGAAGAAAATCGTCTTTAGCGCCGAATCATTCCCACTTTTCCATAATCTGAGTAAGTTGTTTTTTCAGTGTATGCATGTGTAAACAGGTTTTTGATTGCCACCGAGACAAACAACAAACCGTGCAAAAACAAACATATGAGTCGCCTGCACTGCGCTGCCTGGCACGACTGCGACGCCTCCACTGAACACGGCAAATGACCAAACGAATCTGTCTATGCTTGCGCTTTTTTGAGTTTTTCGAAATTTAAAACCGGGAAAAAGGTATTAAAGTCTTAGAAATGCGCAAAAAAAAGTACATGGTTCTCGAGAATTTACCATTTGAGACATTTTAAAAAAAGAATTATTAAAATCGGTCCAGTACTTTTTGAGTTATCGCGTTACATACATTTTCCATACAATCAATTTTATATAACTAGCCGGACCCGTGCGCATCTTGCGCAAAAAATAACAAAACATACGTGGCGCCAGTCGATAGGGTTTGTGCTGTCACGCCCATTTTAAAAAAACTTATTATTTATTTGGTTTGGTGGACCTTATGGAACTTTCAATGAATTACCTAGATATATGTTTGACAAAGATATCGCATAAAATGTTTTTATTATTCCTATATAGGTATGTGCAATATATTTTTATATATTTTATATATATTTTTATGTGCGTATGTGGTTCTTGCCGACTTGGGTAATTTTTTTCCACACGTTTGCCTTGGCTTAATCGATTTATCTGCTACAGTTCCTGAGTTTTGACTTATAAATCTTTGAAAATTTGCTCCTCTTGGCCCATTTTTCAAAATTTCAGCACGTTTCCTCATAACTGCATAACGTAATTTCATCACTCGGGCTTTATTAGTGATTGAATTATCATGTTTTACGTGCTTTTCGAAATACACACATATGCCTTATTTTCAACCCCAATTTTCTCTGTTCCCATTAGAATCTATGTACCAAATTTCATTAAAATATTTCTATTTTTGCGCAAGTTAGAGTGTATACGGCCGGACGGACGGACATGGTTCAATCATTTTTTTCATCCTGATCGTTTTGATATACTCTTATATATTAAGGTGGAGTGAAAATTTTTTTTTGGAAATTCAATTTGTTCCAAAGCCAGAACGGCACCTTTCTAGCCCAGTAATAAGCCTTTAAAATTTTATTGACCTACTCGCATGTTTAGAGGTGCCCTCAGCCCCACAAAGTTGAAAAAATAGCACGATCTGGTACAAATGTGAAATTTCTACAATTATGAAATAAAAAAAAACCAAGTATGAGGATTGATAAACAGTCTAAGTTGAGTATAAAAGTGAATTTTTTTTTTTTGGAAACAACAACAACCAAAGTTATTAAAGGCCAAGTTTATATTATGCATTTTTTAAATTGCAATTACTTAAAAACTACTGAACCGATTTCAAATATTTTTATACCATTCGATAGGTATTTTGAATCCCTTCCCTTGAATTCCTTCCCTGGGTTCCATAACACTCCCCGCTGCGGGGGTAAACCCCCCTTTTACCCCCCTTATTTTTCATATAAAGTACTACGCCCAATAAAACACCGTGTCGCATGCATAGCTAATTAATACCTTTAAAACGATGCCTTACTTATTAATTTTGGTAAACTATGTGAGCAGAAAAAGGGATATTTATAAAACACCAATTAGAAATAATATATATGATTAGTATAGATATATAGATACATAAATTCAGTCTTGAACATTTCATAATTTGCAAAGGTTAATCCTTATTCAACGATTCATTAGCGTACACAATGAAATATTTTTTCATATTCTCAAAAAGAAAACTTTGCCGATTCGGTCGAAAAAAGCTCTTATACATAGAAAATGAACGATCTACATCCACAGAGGTAATAGGAGCATGTTTGAAAACGGCTCTTTGTCGACAGGTATGCACCGTATCGAAAATACTAATAATAGCCGTGTTCACACGAAACTCTATTCGTCGTCAGATGACTGTTATGCATGAATTTCGTTTGTATAAAACTCTCAACTAGCAAATTACAAAAATAGGCAATATATGACAATTTCACGATTCGCAAAGGTTGTTTAATTATTTGGCTCTACCTAAATCTAAGAAAAACATGTATTTGCATAGATTTCCATGCCCTAGTTATAACTTTAGTTTTACAACGTTCATAGTGTACCTGCAATACACTCGCAAGGAACTCGAAAAATGCAAAAAAGAATCGTTGGTTACTATGGCAACAAGAGGAAAAATTGCATATATTAAGATAATCCCTTTCTTTCGCTCTCATTCAAATTTTTCTTTCGCGAATGAACTGGCTTTTGAACCGAGAACGAAGAGAAAACTACAGCGGTTAATGGAGTTTTTGTTGTGCTGGAGAGTGCAGTAATTCCGCGAATTCAATAAAAACAAATTTTCGTGTTTTTTTTTTTATTGAAAATGAGATTTGAAAAAGGAGACTAATTTTCCAGTTGATTTCGATTTGTTAAACAAAGCAATTGTTTATTGGGATATACACAAGTATACATATATGTATGTAAGCCAAATTTTGTGGCTCTTCCAATTTTTATTTTTTTGTTTTTATTATAAGACAAAAAGCTAAAATTTTAATATAAGAAAAATTATTACTCTTTTAAAAAACACTTTTCTTGGCGACCCGTGAAATTTTTTTTGCTTATGTAAATATAAAAAAATAACATAAGGCAAAGTTGTATGTAATAAAAAAAATCATGAGATAAACATGCATTAATATTTTGGTGTTTGGTTTGTTTAAAGAATTATATTATGTTTTTAATATGTACATTTTTTTATTTATTTCAACTTAATAAAAAAATACATGTACATTAGGCCGGAGCGATTTGTATGAAGGGAAATTAGTCGTTGGCACAATGCCAACGAAATTCGTATTAAATTTTGCTGAGTAGAAAACTCTTCAACGACATTTGATATTATGACACCACTTTTGTGCGATAAAGGCTCCAAACACAAAATTTCAGAATTTTAGCTGCATAAATGAAAGATTTATTAACCAAAACTTAGAGTTATGCTGCTTGAAAATTGTTTTTTTTTCTTCCAGTAGTACCCTATGGCGCAGAGTAATCGTGAGTTTTTTAGAGTTGAATAAAGTAAATCGGATGACTATAACATAGAGATATCATACCATGATTTGGCGCTAAATAAAAAAGAGATTTCTCCCATACCGGAAGATAAACTACAATTTTAAAATATTGCTATTATGTATATTGAATTTACTTATCTTTAAGTAATTTGCAATAAAACTTAAGATATAAATATTATACACAACTAGAGATAACTGCGAAAATATGCGATTTTCGACATTCAGCTTCCAAAATCGGAAATCAGGCTGTATCTCGAAAACAACTCATCAGATTCAAATTGTGATTTCATACTCTTATTCAGCATAAAATTTTGATTGAACTTGATGTGCCGATGCACACTGGTCTCATTTGTATGGAAAGTGGGACAAAACCCAATTTCTTGGAAACGGATGGACCTACCGAAACCAAATTTGGCACATTGGTGTCCCACTATACGACTCATCTTTCAGAAAAATTAAAAGCATATATGTTGTAATCCACGCCCACCACTAACGCTAGTTTACAGCCAAAAAAAAAAAAAAACAAGAAAACCAGGAATGGGGGAGGATAGGAATTGACCAACTGAGCTTGGAACTATTTTTTTTTTTTTAATTTTTTGTATAGTTAGGTTTTTGAGATAACGGTAATTTTGTGTTTTTTGTTATCACTTCATTCAAAAATTATTTTCTCTAGAGTTACAAATGCGATAATCGCAAGCAGTATCTCGTTCGAAGGGCAAATAAAATACGCTTCAAACGACATACAACTTGTAGTGGTCTAATAAAAGCTCGCTGAGCGAAAGCTGGTCAAAATTTTGTGGATTTTTTGCGATTTTTGAAAAAATTTTGATTTTCAAATTAAGTTTTTATAAAAAGTTGTAAATCAGGAAAGTTTTATTACTTTAAAAATTTTCCCGTTTAATTGCTAAGACTTTAAGCGTAATATCAGAGAGATCCGATAAATATTTTATTTTTGGCGATTTTGTTCTTGTGAAACAAAAAGGAATATTTTGTACGAAAAACTTGGTTAGGTGACTTAACTATATGAAAATGACTTCATAGGTCAAAAGGACATTAGAAGAACATATAGAGCTTCCAAAGACTAAACTAATGACATTTCGATTTTAAAAATCCGATGTCAAATAACAAAGTTACAATAAAAAAAAATTATTCCGCGATATTTCGCGGGATCAAAAAAAAAATTGTATGGAGAGTGGGACAAAACTCAATTACTCAGATTTTATCGAAAACAGTCGATGTAAATATGTACAAAAATCGTAAAGGGGCAACAATATTTTGTATAGACTAGTTACATTTAATATGATATTTTAAAAAAAAGGGAAAAAAGGGAAAAATATATAAAAAGGCTTCTTAAGAGAAGACTTGAAAGAATTCAAATCTGCTTATAAGACCTGGTCCAGAGTGGTCCTTAATTGCTAAAAGTTTAAATGAAAATTCTAATGCTTGAAAATTACGCTCACAGAAAAGCCAAGATTTCTTCATCTTGTATTTTGCTAAAAATAAATTGTTTATACTGTTTTCTTTCGCTAAATCATGAAACATGCGTTTTTCTTGCGTTTCCATAGTTATCCGCATTTTTTAGCACTCAAACTTGAAATATCGCAAAAATCATAATACACTTATTTACACAAACTTTTTCCAGAAAAAATTTTTTCAAATCTGTTGACTTTAAATGAGCCAAAGTAACATTTAATGATGGCTATTGCGTATAGAAGGTGGCCGTTGTGGTGCAGTGGGTAGAGTACTCGCCTGCTATGCCAGAGGTCTCGGGTTCAAACCACGGTCCGAGCCAAACAAATTTTTCTAATTAGTAAAAATCCAATTATTGGGTTTTTTAAGAGCAGCGGTCACCTCCTGCAGTGGGCGGCATACCCTCCGAGTGTATTTCTGCCATGAAAAAGCTTCTCACAAAAAATGCATTCGCCGTTCGGAGCCGGCATAAAACTGTAGGTCCACCCAATTAGTAGGAAAAACAAAAAGGAGCACACCTCGAATTGGGAGAGAAGCTCGGCCATAAAACTCGTCAGAGTTATAATAGCGCCATTATTATATTATATTATTGCGTATAGAAGGAGGTTTTCCATAAAATTCAATATATTTCCCACGGAAATGCATGACAGAAGTTTGTTTTTCAAGCACCAACGTTTTTGACTTTTGTGTATGGGGGCTGACCAGTGTGCTATGGTTTGGTAAATTTTTTGTGAATTTTTGTCCATTTTTGATTTTCAAAACTCCGTCTTGCTCCATAAAAATCAAATTCCGGAACATCAAAATTAATTTTGGACAAATGTCGTGGCAGAGTTTTCTACTCAGAAAATGAGAGAAATTCGAATTTCGATGCTATGATATACATATGTACCAGTGATGCCGAAATTGGGCTTTTCGGACCAAATCTGGTCCGATAAATTTACTTTGGGCTATTGGGCGGCTAAAACCAATTTTGGTCCTATTTGTAATATGAATATTTTTAGTGGAGACAATTTCTCTGACGCTAAACATTTTATTTTTCCCGTGTAAAGTTCTATTCGCATATCTATTAGAGTTGGGAAATTTAGTTCACTTTGTTGAGCGCTCAATTGGTGAGCGCTCTCTTCAGTGAACTAGTTCACTTTAGTTACTTTGCATAGGCTAGTCCCAAGAAAGCGTTGCCTGCCGCTGTTAAGAGCCGAGCAAAGCAGTGGCAGATAAGGTGTTCGATTGTCTGCTCGCCTTATCATCTTTCCAGCTTATGCAGCATCTGCGGTAGGGTGCACCTAGCCTCTCTGCGTGTTTCCCGATGAAGCAGTGTCCTGTGAGTACCATCACAAGGTTCGAGATGTCATCTCTCCTTAGAATACTTATTTTATGGGATCTCCTGTGAACCCATTTCTGCCAGATTTGCCTTGATGTTCGATATACTGGCTTCTGTTGCCATCTATCGCTTGCTAGTTTATAGACATGCTGTTTAAGAATTAGCTTGTTTGTGGCTAAGGCATATCTATGCCTTATGGAAGAACCTGCTCGGTAGTGCCCTGCCTCGCAAATTCATCCGCCCTACAATTGCCATTGATATCCCTATGTCCCGGGACCTACACGAGGTGCAGACAGGTCTGTTTGGCCATCTCCTTTAGAGATCGGCGACAGTCTAGTGTTAGTTCTGAATTAAATGAGTGAGTCATTATTACTTAGTATGTACATATGTATTTAAAAATAAATATGTAATTCCATTTTAAGTTGACTTCTGATTTTTGGGCGTTTTTTGGCGGAATTGGGCGGTAATTTGGTCGGTAAAATTTTTTTTCAGTGGCAACACTGATATGTACATAGGTTAGTAAATTGCCCCGGCCTAATATACATAGGTACACTAAAAAAAAAATTAGTCAGGTTATAGAAAAATGGGAATTATTCGGCGCTAAAGACATATTTTCATTGTTTTGAATACATTTTTTTTAATGTGGTTTTTATTCCTTGATTTGAAGAAAAGTGTACATCAAGACAATGAGAGTATGTCCTTAGCGCCGAATCATTACCACTTTTCTATAATCTAAGTAAGTTGTTTTTTCGGTGTAGTTATTCGATTCGTCAACTAGATCATCTTCAGCAAGACGGAATTTTTATTCGATGTATTTTTGCTTCATTGTGAATTTGAAATCTAACACATTATCGAAGGGAAATTGTAGAGAGAGAGAGAGAGAGAGAGAGAGAGAGAGAGAGCAATTGTCTTTATATACATATGCCGTTTTTCGCTTCTTAATATACATACCACCATGTATACATACATAGTAACATATGACACTAATTTTGAAAACTTTCAAAAACACTTTCCAAGGAAATTTCCATATACAATGAACAGAAAATTAATCTTACTTCGTTCTCATTTTGATATTCATATGGAATATAGAGAGAAGATAATTTTTGAACATTATTCACAATTTTTCCCTGGATAGCCTTGTGACCTTTAACTTTATGCATTCACAAAAAAAAAAAAAACAAGCCACAAAATCGCATAAAACACCGGCTGCCACATTTAAGTAATTCATAATAAAAACAAAAATCCATTCATTTGCGCTTAATGCCTTTAAAGCACGCATTTGAACGCGACAAGGAGAAGCAGCACTTATTTGTATCCATATGCCTATCCATCCGTCTATCTATCACTATAAGCCATACTGTGTAACCTAAATCAAACGCACGCCGTCAATTTACTGTCAAAAATTTCTCATGCCCATACAACTTGTATGGGAGTAACCGAAATTGAACGGCGTGCGTAAAAAGCAAATTCGACGCCCAATTTTTGTTTTGCGTGACAGTTGAAATTAAGCATTGTGGGTGATTGTTTGCAAAAAAATTTACACTTGCTTTTGATATCGTGTCTGTTAGGTACATATTCCACAAAATAACAAGATTTTCTCTGATTTTCTGTATTTTTCTATTTCTTTATCTGAACACGCACGCAAGTCAATTTCGGTTCAACGCATATGAAAAATTTGCGTGCGTGCGTTAAATTGACGACTTGCGTTTGATTTAGGTTACACAGATAGGCAGGCATTTTGGGCAACACAGCGCAGCTTGCGCCTGGCAGGCTTTCGCGGGCTACAACCATAACGTCGTTTGAATTTCATAACCGCCTAAGTGAAACTTTCATAAGTGCATATGCCAAATTGAGATTTGCCAAGCTTTAACTACTGGCGCCCAGCTCTATTTAGCCATAAATACCATAAATTTGGTCTTTGGGTAGCTCGCGAAGCTCTATATTTTTCCTTCTAGTGTTCTTTTCAGCTTTGAAGTCGTGCAGTTGTGCGTCTCAGAAATTCAGTTTTTTTATTTTTGGCACAACTTTCGGTTAGGAAGCTAAGAAGTATCACTTAGGCGATTATAAAGTTTAAACGGCGTTATGTATAAACATACGTTTATAACATAGCTGTCCAAATGCGACTCATGTGAGCAATGAGAGTAACTGTGTAACCTAAATCAAACGCAAGTCGTCAATTTAACGCACGCACGCAAATTTTTCATATGCGTTGAACCGAAATTGACTTGCGTGCGTGTTCAGATAAAGAAATAGAAAAATACAGAAAATCAGAGAAAATCTTGTTATTTTGTGGAATATGTACCTAACAGACACGATATCAAAAGCAAGTGTCAATTTTTTTGCAAACAATCACCCACAATGCTTAATTTCAACTGTCACGCAAAACAAAAATTGGGCGTCGAATTTGCTTTTTACGCACGCCGTTCAATTTCGGTTACTCCCATACAAGTTGTATGGGCATGAGAAATTTTTGACAGTAAATTGACGGCGTGCGTTTGATTTAGGTTACACAGTAAGCACTTGTGTACGTATACTCACCGATTGTCACTACTACAGACAAATAAAGAGCGTAAACCGAGCGCTTACGATGGGACTGGGCGATCGCCGATTAGCAAAAATAATTAAGTTGCCTTCGACTGGCATGAAAGCAAGTGGTCGCTAGCTGGTCTTAGCTTCAAATTCTTTTGTTCTAATTACAGATGCCAAACAACAAACAAAAGTACGAAGATCTTGCATATAACGTGTGTACACAAATGTAAATATGTACGTGTATATTTGTGTTGTTTCATAATTTCGCAAAGCGCGCGCACGTGACCCGGCTCGCTCAACATCTGCAAGCAGACTGATTATTTTTAGTAATTTTTCACTTTGGCATACGCCCTGTAAAAAAGTGTGCGACGAGTCTCTAAAAAGATTTGTCCGGGAGCGCTCTCTTTCGGGTACAATTAGTCTACAATTGTTCCCAATTGTACCCGAACGGGTACATATGTATACTAATTGTAGACGAATTGTACCCGAAAGGGTATCAAACGGGTACAATTAGTCGCACAAATGGATGTGTCGCATTTGCTACCTGTTCGGGTACAAAACGGGTACAATTGTGCGCTTTTGCTACCCGTTCGGGTACAAACTGGGTACAATTAGTCTCTTCATAGGACATGCTCAAACAAAAGAGAACACTTCAACCCATATAAAGAGATACAAATGGGTAGTAATCGCATGCTCCCTTGCGAGTTGTCCCGGATGTATCCCGGAGTGATCGCATTTTTTGCAGGGCGGTTGGCGCACCAACACACATTCATTTTTCGGTCGTTGCTTGATTGTGGTAGTGAATCGCATTTGGACAGCCCTGGTTTATAACGACCAATTGCGTATTATTTAAGCGTAATATGTCTGACAGCGCTAATATGATTAAATTTTGTACATCAAAAGTTAATTTGTATTCGTGCATTATCTAATGCGTGTGTGTAATGTGGAAAGTCTTTGCTGTAAGTATCGCAATTTTTTTTTCATGGCAATTTCGCTCAATGTGTAAGTGTTTTTTTTTGCTTTTTTTACTTTCTTTATTTCTTTGCAATTATGGCAAAAGCATCTATCTTTCAGATATCGCTATGACTAATTATACTTATTGAATAAATGAAGCAATTAGGCAGTGAGGAAAATAGAAAATTATTGGGAATAAAATGAAATGAAATTTAATGAAAAAAGCGTAATATACAAAAAGGTGTGTATATATGTGTATAAAGGTATGCATGTGGCATGTGTGTATTCCATAACATTTGTTCAACATATTCAGCAATGTTAATTAATTAGGTTAATTAATTTGTAGCGAAAACTTAGCCGTCTTTAGTTTGTACTTAACTATGCTATTTTTTGTATTAATTGTAGTGCTTGATGGATACTCTATATTATAGTTTTGTATAGACAAATGAGGCTATTAGTGATGCGAGAGTATCTACATGTAATTAAATAATAGAAAAATGGTAACGCAAGTTACAGTTATTTTTATTCATTGACTTATTTACAGACTTATTTACAGGCGCATCAAAGATGGACCTAAGGGTGGGAGCTGCAGTGGTTTGTTCAGAGCTACATATGTTATTCTGTTTTGAAAGCCTCATAAAAGCCCATGTCTGGAACGGTTACAGCACGCTCACTAATCCAGGTTATGCTGTGATTGGCTTTTTATATTCCTAATAACACTGCTCTACAGCCAAAAAAATACTCTAAACGCGACCATCCTATCTATATGTAAAATCGGTCGCTGATTCCAAAAATCGAGTTCATTTTCTATAGGAAGGTTTTTGAGATATCGGCAATTTACCGTTATTTGGCCAATGGCTCCACTTAAATCTGTATATGTCTTTAACGCAGTAAGCTATCTTCTTTGGGGTGACACCAAACAAAAGAAAATTAAATTTCCTTTTCACGGTTCCTATAACATTTTTCTTTAGCCTTATAGTTTCTGAAATATCGAATTTGAATTTTTTCGATTTTTTACGATTTTTTTAAGAGAAAATTTAATTTGTCAGGCAATGTCTTTAAAACCAATGTTTTCACCCTAGGTTTTACTCCTTTACGTGAAGCTCGATTCCATTAGCAAAAAAATAAGCTATCAACTAAGAAAATCCATTGTAAAATGGAAAAGTTATAGGCGATCAAATAAATACAGCCAAGTCGCGCAATGCCTCTGCTTTAAAGAAATATACAGGATTAAGTGGAGCCATTGGCCAAATAACGGTAAATTGCCGATATCTCAAAAACCTTCCCATAGACTTAAAAATGAATCCGATTTTCGGAATCAGCGACCGATTTTACATATAGATAGGATAGTCACGTCCAAAGTACTGACAACAAATTTCATTTTGTGATCCAGTGTAATTAATGTTATGAGAATTTTGTATGAGCTATTGGCCAATTTTATTTAAGAAACGTTGAATTTTTTTTTTGGTAGAAGTTAGGGACCCATTTCGGAGATCACCACATCTCTTCATCAGACTTCTTTGCAGCGTTGCCGTTTTAGCCATTTGGTGGCTAGATTTAGCCACCGCCGTATTTTTTTAACCACCAAAATTTCGGTTTTGCCCATAGCCACGTTTTTAGCCACCGCTTGTAATGAACCATAATTTTGCACATATGAAGGATGTGGTAACGCTAATTCAATTCAGCGATTATCACAAATCGATTTAAGTGTTAAAAAACAAAACAAGTAACGCAACTATCGATAAATGCCTGTTGATACTCGCTAGTGGAATAGTAGGATGTCGATGAAAGTCCGTATAAGGATCTAACTGACTTTGTATATTGTTTGCTACTTCTACCATTTAGCAACGCTGAAGTGGAAAGAACCTTTTCCGTAATGAATATTGTCAAAACCAAAAATCGAAATAAAATTAATCATACAATGTTGAATGCAATTTTAACTATAAAATATGGCTTAAAGAATGTAAAACAATATTGTAATGAATTTGAAATAACAGAAGATCTCATTAAGTTAATGAAGAAAGAATTAATTTATGAAGAGAAAGAGTCAATTAGTGATGACGACATAATGATAGATATTGAATGTGATATCTAATTTTTTTAGATATAGTTAAGTACATATTATGTATGTATGAATATTTTATTTTTACACAAATTTATGATGTTTTCCTTATATTGTATGCAATACTTTTGTGCCTGAATTTGAAAAATAAATTTAAAACATGTTAATTTGAAACACAATTTTTTAGCCACCTTTTTAGCCACGAACCAAATTTTTTAGCCACAAATTAAATCAAATCTAGTCACCAAGAAAATTTTTCAACGGCAACGCTGCTTCTTTGCCGTGAACTTTGTTTCGCTTAATTTTCAATTTTCCCACGTGAATGTTATTGCCGGCTAACGCGCGATTAGAAATGAAGTAGTCATATATATAGTACTCCTATATTCGTAATACCTACGAGTTCCATCAGCCAACATTACAGTACAGACATATAAAAAAAGAAAGAGAAAACCGAGCAATCAAATTTGAAAAATGACATATGAATTCAAAATAAACCGCAGTGACGGCACATAACAAAAAATTATAGGAATTCACATATTTATTATTTGATTCTCGTATTAAAAAATTAAAAAATGTCGAAGCGTATTTCGTTTTGAGTGCATTATTGGTTATATAAATATATATATACATATGTAAATAGATTTCCAAAAGACGAAAGCATTTGCAAACAATGGATGCATGCGTGCGGTCTGATGCCTGACGACGTTGTTAAAAACATTCGAATCTGCAGCAACCATTTCCAAAAAAGCGATTACACTGGGAATCGCCTGTACGTATCAATGACTGAAAGATACTGCAGTAGTCCGGGACTAAAAAGGATTTTTTAATCCCAAGCTCCGGACAAAACACTGCAGCTCCCACCCGTCCAACTTTTATCCGCCTGTAAATATGTGGAACATATATCGATTGGTTCGTAGTCCTTTCTTCCATCCGTCTTGTTATATTATTACCTGTGGTCCCCTGTTGAGGTCGGTTTGGAGAGTAACGTAGTCTGAACTTTGGTCCTCATATGTTGCTGTGTCCAAAAGTTCGTTGTCTAAATTGTCCTGTTATTCAGTTTAGAAATTCGCAGTACTCACCGTGTTGGCGGAATTCGAACGTATGTACATACTTTACAAACATAACCCTCAAACGGCAGAATTCGACTTTTTGATATAATGCCATGGATCGGACCACAGGATTTTAACATTAAACGCTTTCCGCCCCGATTCATAAAAATATGAGTGCATAGAAAATAGATTTTTCTACAACATTTCCACTAATTTTCATAACCAAATTCACAAAAGTTTGCATCTTAAAATAAATGTGGCAAATTTCTTATTTTAATTATAAACAAATTCAAAAACTAAAATCAAAGGGGTATAAGTCCCCTAGAACACAGTGATGCCTTTTAATTTTTTTTTCAAACGCCTCTGAACTCAATTGAATGTATTTGTCACACATATTCCCAGATGACATTAAATGTAATTGAGGCGCATGCGCAGAACTGCCAGTTGCACAAAATTTTTGGATGAATTCATACACATTGCACAGATAGAATACTATCAATATAGAAGTACTATATATATGGAAGTAGTAAACAAACTTCAAGCTCAAAATAATCAGATTTTAAAGAAATTTGTAAAATTAAATGAACGAAAAATTTAGACAAGTCGGGCTTTTCGGCATGTATGAAACGTCCGCCACTGGTATGTATGTACATATGTATATGAAATGCTCAGCAAAACATTTGCATCAATTTGTTAGTCGTTTGGACAAGGTGTGAAATAAATAAATCAAGCAAAATGGCGATCCCCATTTTCCCGCAAACATTCACTAATGTAAATACTAATACATACATACATACCCACATATGTAAAGACATATTTACATTTTATAGTTCGCTGATTTACCGCGCGCGTGCACAAACCTTTCAACTTGAAGACTTCCAGCGCTTTTAGCGATTGACATCGCCGGTGCAGCAGTTGGTTGTGAACAAGTAAACGGTTAAAACGTTATACGAGTTCAATGTCGCGCAATTTAATGGAAATAGTATTTATTAAATTAAAAGAAGAAAAAAAAAAAAAAAAAACAAAAAACAAAAAACAAAAAAGAAAACATTCAAGTACATACTAATAACTTAAAACGTCGCGGTAAAGCATCATTCACTGAACACTCGAGTGTAAAAAGTGACCTAAAATTTTAAAGGAACGCCGACACAGTGCGGCTGAAAGCGGAAAGTGCATGTGAAAAGTGGAAAAATGTAAAAAATTATATAAAATTGAAAAATTGAAAAAAAAATTATATAAAATTGACAAAAAAAATTATATAAAATTGAAAAAAAAAAAAAATGCTAAAATGCGTCTAATGTTTTTTGTATGAAAAGCCAACAAAGTGATTCGGCACGATGAGAGTAGGAGGTTTAGTGCGGTTAAAGTCGTACACTGATGGTGTAAAGGCTTTCGTTGCTTCCTCCTCGTAAAAAATACCAAAACCAAAAGCCATAAACACATTTATATCGCACCCTAAATCATAAAGTGACACAACTCAAAATTTTTTTAAATCGAGTTTTTTTCACAAAATAGTGAGTGCCAAAAAAAACTTTTTAATAAGTGTCTCTTATGACCAAAAAATTACCATTATACGTGGTCTTTTGCCATACGATTGCTTGTAAAGAAAAAAAGTTTTTTGGCTCTCCTGAAAATTTTTGAATTTTGAGTTGTGTCACTTTATGATTTAGGGTGCGATATGTAATAAATGCTATGGAATTTAAATCTCTTAGTCTATTTGTGCATAATTCACCGTTTGCTTGCATTTTCGCGGCGCTTATTTAGCATATTTTTGGTTTATTATTCGGCAGCCAATTTGGCAACAAACAAAATGGCAAAGCGCAAAATTGTTTAATTTTTTTTTTAAATTTTACTTTATGTTTCGCCTTTATTGTGCTTATTTTGCTCTGCGTGTTTGTGTATTTTGTTTTATGTGGAATTTTGGAATTTTGCGTCGTTCGGCGCGCTCCTTTCACTTTCCTTTTGTTTCTGTCTGTTTGTTTTTGTCGAAATTTTTGAATAATGCGCTCATATTTTGTTGTTGTTTTCCTTTATTTCGTTGATTTATTTGCTTCAACTACTATTTATTGATCTAATCGCAAACATTTATGTATGTATTTTGTTTTCAAATGTTGATTTGTGTGTTTTGTTTTTATTGTTGCTATTAATAACTAATATTGTAGCAGTTGCTTCATTTGTTTTCATTGCTTGTCGCCGGCGGAAGCAGCTACACATTCTACACGCAGTTGCATTCATCGATGGATTTACATACATAAATTATATAATAGATTTATACAGACATACATAAATATATACATTGATACATACATATATGTACATTATTCATATATTATCTATACATAATAATAATAATAATAATAATAATAATAATAATAATAATAATAATAATAATAATAATAATAATAATACAATGGCGCTATTATAACTCTGACGAGTTTTATGGCCGAGCTTCTCTCCCAATTCGAGGTGTGCTCCTTTTTGTTTTTCCTACTAATTGGGTGGACCTACAGTTTTATGCCGGCTCCGAACGGCGAATGCATTTTTTGTGAGAAGCTTTTTCATGGCAGATATACACTCGGAGGGTATGCCGCCCACTGCCGAGAGGTGACCGCTGGTCTTAAAAAACCCAATAATTGGATTTTTACTAATTAGAAAACTTGCTTTGGTGTTTTGCTCGGACCGTGGTTTGAACCCGAGACTTCTGGCACAGTAGGCGAGCACTTTTTTTCTGATAAAAAAACATATAAAATGTATGGGAAAAATTCTTTTGGGCTTCTAATATTGTTTCGGTATTCTACTTTCACTTTTGTTGAGCATCTTAATTAGGTAATACCTAAACTTTAGGTCCTAAAGCGTTAGCTTCCCTAATTTCCATCAAGCGAAATAGCTGTAAATTCAAATACCCGTATACAAGCTCTAATATTAGGTCTAAGTTAGAATATGTATCCATAATTTGGAATCCCTCTTATCGAACTCCCTCTTATGAAACTCACCAAAAATGTTTTATAAAATTTGGACTGGCTCATTTGAGCTTTGATTCCTCAGGTTCCACCTAATAGCTTTACATAAACTCGTAAAAGTGGCTGACACACCTCGCAAGATGGAAGTAAGAAGACTTTGGCAATTTTTCAATTGAAACACTCTAATGTAGATATTTCTATATATATATGCATGAATATTTGCAACGTTGTCATTATTTTGTTTCATCAATCACATCTAAATATAAAGTCAAAACAACTACCTAACGAAAACAAGCATTTTGTAACGCCGACACCAAACATAAAGCAGCGCTAGCGCCAGCGCCGACGCCAACAGCAGCACCATCAACTCAAAAAATGTATTCCAAAGTGTGCACGTAGTAAATCACAACAATGCAAATTAATATGTATGTTGACATTTATTGTTGTTGTACAACAAGATTATGAACGCGAGCGAAATAAGCAAATAAAATTAAATAAATACTAGTTCAGTTGCAGAATTGCGCTGTTTGTTTTGTTTTTATTTTTAAACGGTTTTATTTAGCTCACCCCGTTTGTTTTATTTATTATTTATTCTTTATTCTTGGGTCAAATTTAGTAATTCAAATTTCACCCTCTTCCTGTCAACCGATTGATCTGAAATTTTGCACGCATGTATAACCCCGATGACAATGCAATATTATGAAAAAAAAATTCCGATAGGTGGCGCGTGGGTCGCTATATTTACAAAAATCGCATTTATGGTCCTATTTGGCTGAAATTCGGAACATGTATTACTACCTTGAAAAGAAATATTTTCTTAAAAAAAAATTCCGCTAGGTGGCGCGTGGGTCGCTATATTTACAAAAATCGCATTTATGGTCCGATTTGGCTGAAATTCGGAACATGTATTACTACCTTGAAAAGAAATATTTTCTTTAAAAAAAAAATTCCGCTAGGTGGCGCGTGGGTCGCTATATTTACAAAAATCGCATTTATGGTCCGATTTGGCTGAAATTCGGAACATGTATTACTACCTTGAAAGGAAATATTTTCCTAAAAAAACTTCCGATAGGTGGCGCGTGGGTCGCTATAGAGGCGTTGGACTGCAATAAACTAACGGGCAAGAAACCTTGCAATAATGAAGCACTAAATGAATTAAACAGAATGCGAAATAAAAACTAAAAACTAGAAAATAAAAATAGGTAAAAAAACTTTTTAAGTTAAACGGTTTTATGTTATACATACATTGCAATGTTTAAGATAAATGTACTAAAAACCAAAAAATAATAAAATAGATACAGTCGTGGGAATTATAAACATTTGCATAGACTAGACTAAAATAAAACCGGGGCACGTCAATTGTCTACAAATTATCGACTTAATGTGCGATAGAAGAATCGTTTAATTCGTCGTTAGGCAGTTGGCCCGCAGACGGTGAGGAAAATACTTACTATTTTCTTGCTCATGGAAATTCCAATAGTTATACACTCCATGTTAATAAAAGAGATGTTTCAACTAGTTTATCGGTGGGCATTCACACGAGGAATCGTTTCACTGCTCGTAGTTTGTCTTTAATCGACAAAACATATGATAAAAGTACTACTCGCTCACCACTATGAAACCCTAAAACTCGCTTATAATCGAGCTTGCTAGCTTTTTTCCACATTCTAGCCCTACTTATCACACGTCCATCGTTGTCGGTTGAACAACTGCCTAATTATAGTGTAACATTACAAAACAAACATTTTAATCAACGATTGTAGACAATTGACGTGCCCCACGGTTTTATTTTAGTCTAGTCTATGCAAATGTTTATAATTCCCACGACTGTATCTATTTTATTATTTTTTGGTTTTTAGTACATTTATCTTAAACATTGCAATGTATGTATAACATAAAACCGTTTAACTTAAAAAGTTTTTTTACCTATTTTTATTTCTTGTTGTTTTTGTTGTTTTTGTTGTTTTGCAATTTGTGATTTATTGATTTGTTGTCATTGTAATGATGTAAAGCAATTATAACTTCTGTGAATTATCGCACTATTTGGACCTATGTATGTACATATGTGGGTATGAGTAGTTGAGGGGCGCTATTTAGATGATGACGACAGCGCAGCGATTTAACGATTTTCAACGTGTAAAGTTGGCGAACGCTTAAAAATGTTGATTTTTTATTATAGTAAACGAATGTTTATAAAACTAATTGACACGTTTTTCACTTTAAAAAGTTTTAATGGCAAACTCTTTACTTCGCAGTCGAATCAAAGTGCATTGAACCGCTGGAGCTGAGTTTTTAACAGTTCTCATATAACTTAATTTTTTTAGTTTTCATGCATGTTTACATACAAATAAATGTATTCACTTTTTATACTCAGCTGTACTAGTACACAGAGTATTATAGTTTTAATCACATAACGGTGGATTGTAACAGAATGAAATAATCGAGATAGATATAGACTTATATATATCAAAATGATCAGGGTGAAAAGAGAAATCGATTGAGCCATGTCCGTCCGTCCGTCCGTCCGTCCGTCTGTCCGTCCGTCCGTCTGTCCGTCTGTCCGTCCGTCTATAAACACTCTAACTCGCGCAAAAATTGATATATTTTGATGAAATTTGAAATGCAAGTTGGTATCGAGACTGGGACGGTTGGTATTGAAAATGGGCGAAATCGGACCATGACCACGCCCACTTTTCCTATATAGAAAAAATCGGAAATTTGGTATCTCAGCCACTAATATAGCTAGAGCGATGAAATTTTACCCACGTGTTGAGCTCAGGCCCCTATGAAGAAATTTGTTGAAATTTTAGAAAATGGGCGGTGCCACGCCCACTTATTAAGGGTCAAACATTGAGGGTTTTATAAGCCATAACTCAGAAACCATTGAAGATATATCGAAGAAATTTGGTACGCGTGATATACTTACTTAGGTAAATGTTTGGACGAAAAATTGTTAAAATCGGTTGACGGCCACGCCCACTTTTATATATGGGTCTTATAAAGTGACCTAATAAAAACATTTTAAGCGATATCTCTGTAAAATATAAAGGTCTATCACTGAAATTTTGTGGCATGAGTCCAACTATGGACATAAAACAAAAAACACAAAAATTTTGGAAAATGGGCGGTGCCACGCCCACTTATTAAGGGGCAAATATTGAAAGCTTTATGAGTCATAACTCAGAAACCATTGAAGATATATCAATGAAATTTAGTACGCGTGATATACTTACTTAGGCAAATGTTTGAACGAAAAATTTCCAAAATCGGTTGACGACCACGCCCACTTTTATATATGGGTCTTATAAAGTGACCTAATAAAAACATTTTAAGCGATATCTCTGTCAAATATAAAGATATATCATTAAACTTTTATGGCAGGAGTCTAACTATGAACATAAGACAAAAACCGTAAAAATTTTGGAAAATGGGCGTGGCACCGCCTTCTTTTAGAAGCAGGAATATACGAGATTTCTTAGCCTATAACTCCAAAAATAATTGAGATATTATGACGAAACTTTGTTTATACGTTTTATAACTTGTGGTAATATACACGCAAAAATTTATTGAAATCGGTTTATGACCACGCCTACTTTTTGACAAAGATATTTCTGGAACACCCTTTTGGAATTTGTAACGTGAAGTCTTTGTAACTAGAAGTCAAAAAGGAATGAAATTTTGCACAAAGAATAATATTCATATGCTTAGTTGATCGACTGATAAAAATGTTGAAAATGGGCGTGGCTACGCCCACTTTATGCAGCACTCGCTTTATATAAAATACACCGTGTTTCCATCAAACGCAAACAAACAATGAAAGCATACAGCTGAGTATCTAATGTTCGATTCCACTCGAACTTAGGCTTCCTTACTTGTTTCTTCTTTATTCCAATATACACATGTTTGCTTTTAAAACAATGTTGTAAATAAAACGAACAAAACAAAAAAATAACTTTGAACTTTGCGCTAAATTCACAACGAAGACAGTTTCGATAAGTTTAGCAACTAAATACAGATCTATGCAATTAACGATTTACGACCCCATTTAAATCTGTTGAAATAAAGTGCAAAGTTTCAATTTTCTTTGAAATTTACGCGCCTTAAGTTTTTTATACTCAGCTGTACTAGTACACAGAGTATTATAGTTTTGATTTCCTAACGGTGGATTGTAACAGAATGAAATAATCGAGATAGATATAGACTTATATATATCAAAATGATCAGGGTGAAAAGAGAAATCGATTGAGCCATGTCCGTCCGTCTGTCCGTCTGTCCGTCTGTCCGTCTGTCCGTCTGTACGCACGATAACTCGCGCAAAAATTGAGATATTTTGATGAAATTTGGAATGCAAGTTGGTATCAAGACGAGAACGGATGGTATTGAAAATGGGCGAAATCGGACCATGACCACGCCCACCTCCCCTATATAGTAAAAATCCGAAATTTTGTATCTCAGTAACTAATAGAGCTGGAGTGATGAAATTTTACCCACGTATTGACCTCAGGCCCTTATGAAGAAATGTGGTGAAATTTTGGAAAATGGGCGGTGCCACGCCCACTTATTAAGGGGCAAACATTGAAAGTTTTATGAGTCATAACTCAGAAACCGTTGAAGGTATATCGATGAAATTTGGTAGGCGTGATATACTTACTTAGACAAATGTTTGGACGAAAAATTGCCAAAATCGGTTGACGACCACGCCCACTTTTATATATGGGTATTATAAAGTGGCCTAATAAAAACATTTTAAGCCATATCTCTGTCAAATATAAAGATATATCATTGAAATTTTATGGCAGGAGTCCAACTATGGACATAAAACAAAAAACACAAAAATTTTGGAAAATGGGCGTGGCACCGCCTCTTTTTAGAAACAGGAATATACGAGATTTCTTAGCCCATAACTCGACAAATAATTTATATATAATGACGAAACTTGGTGTGTACACTTTTATTACTTGTGGTAATAGACACGCAAAAATTTATTGAAATCGATTTATGACCACGCCTACTTTTTAACAAAGATATTTCTGAAACACCCTTTGGGAATTTTTAACGTGAAATCTTTGTAACTAGAACTCGTAAAGGAATGAAATTTTGCACAAATAATAATATTCATATACTTAGTTGGATAACTGATAAAAATTTTGGAAAATGGGCGTGGCTACGCCCACTTTATGCAGCACTCACTTTATATAGAGTACAACGTGTTTCCATTAAACGCAAACAAACAATAAAAGCATACAGCTGAGTATCTAATGTTCGATTCCACTCGAACTTAGGCTTCCTTACTTGTTTTTATAGTCTTTGTTTTGCTTAAACACTTACATTTATTTTTATACTCAGCTGTACTAGTACACAGAGTATTATAGTTTTAATCACATAACGGTGGATTGTAACACCATAAAATAATCGAGATAGATATTGACTTATATATATCAAATTGATCAGGGTGAAAAAAGAAATCGATTGAGCCATGTCCGTCCGTCTGTCCGTCTGCCTGTCTGTACGCACGATAACTCGCGCAAAAATTGAAATATTTTGATGAAATTTGGAATGCAAGTTGGTATCAAGACTGGAACGGATGGTATTGAAAATGGGCGAAATCGGACCATGACCACGCCCACTTCCCCTATATAGTAAAAATCGGAAATTTTGTATCTCAGTCACTAATAGAGCTAGAGTGATGAAATTTCACCCACGTATGGAGCTCAGGCCCTTATGAAGAAATTTGGTGAGATTTTGAAAAATGGGCGGTGCCACGCCCACTTTTAAGGGCCAAACATTGAAAGTTTTATATGTCATAACTCAGAAATCGTTGAAGATATATCGATGAAATTTGGTAGGCGTGATATACTTACTTAGGCAAATGTTTGGAAGAAAAATTGCCAAAATCGGTTAACGACCACGCCCACTTTTATATATGGGTATTATAAAGTGGCCTAATAAAAACATTTTAAGCGATATCTCTGTCAAATATAAAGGTATATCATTGAAATTTTATGGCAGAAGTCCAACTGCGGATATAAAACGAAAAGCACAAAAATTTTGGAAAATGGGCGTGGCACCGCCTCTTTTTAGAAGCAGGAATATACGAGATTTCTGAGCCCATAACTCGACAAATAATTTAAATATAATGACGAAACTTGCAGTGTACACTTTTATTAGTTGTGGTAATACATGTTCAAAATTTTAGCGAAATCGGTTGGCGACCACGCCTACTTTTATATATGGGAACTATAAAGGGGCCTAATAAAAATATTTTAAGCGATATCTTTGTCAAATATAGAGATAATTCATAGAAATTTTGTGGCATGAGTTCCACAATAGACCGGAAACAAAAAATATAAAAATTTTGGAAGATGGGCGTGGCACCGCCTCTTTTTAGACAAAGGAATATACGAGATTTCTTAGCCTATAACTCGACAAATAATTGAGATATTATAACGAAACTTGGTTTATATACTTTTATAACTTGTGTTAATAGACACACAAAAATTTATTCAAATCGGTTTATGACCACGCCTACTTTTTAACAAAGATATTTCTGGAACACCCTTTGGGAATTTGTAACGTGACATCTTTGTAATTAGAAGTCATAAAGGAATGAAGTTTTGCACAAAGAATAATATTCATATGCTTAGTTGGATGACTGATAAAAATATTGAGAATGGGCGTGGCTACGACCACTTTATGCAGCACTCGCTTTATATAAAATACATCGTGTTTTCATCAAACGCAAACAAACAATGAAAGCATACAGCTGAGTATCTAAAGTTCGATTCCACTCGAACTTAGGCTTCCTTACTTGTTTTATTTTATTCCAGGCGAATTTGAACGCTATAAAATTGCGTTGCGTTGCAAAAGTTTTACAATAATCTTAATAAGAAAACAAAAATCAGCTATTAAATAAGTTTAGTTATATAGTAGAGTCTTTCTTTTGTGTAATAAATAAGAAAGTGCTTATTTAGATAACTTTTGTGTATATTAAGATTCCGTGAAATTTAAAAAACCATTTAGAAATTGTTCTAGTTGCACTACTAAGGCTCAAGCTCTAAATAAAAAATTACAAAAAACATTGTTCCCGTAATGACAAAAAAAAAAACTCCAGCAAAAATTCGAAAAACAACAAAGTAAGGCTAGTAAGGAGCATAGATAGCTAATAGAGCCGCCCTTTGTCTAAATATGTGTGTATGTATATTAGGCCGGGGCGATTTGTATGGAGCGAAAGTAACCGATATAGTGGCATGAAAATTGCGATTCCTCTCATTTTTCTGAGTAGAAAAATCTTCCACGTAATTGGTCTAAAATAAATTTTGATGATCCGGAATTTGGTTTTCATGGACCAAGACGAATTTCTGAAAATCGAAAATGGACAAAATCGCCAAAAAATTAACCAGGCTAATATGCACATCAAATTCAACCAAAATTGTATGCTGAATCCAGAGATGTAGAATAATTATTATTTCATTTTCAAATTATAAAAAAGTCTCACAAATTTCTTTCCGAATCATAAAAGTCTTTTGTCAATATTTTTTTCTAATGAAAATGATAAAATTTTTATACTTTGGAATAAGCGGAAAAATCCAATTAGCTCATACAGCGATGGTAGATGTGATAGCTATTTCGAAGAAAAACCACTTTCTTCATCATCAGACATCTTCTCGGGAGCACACCAGGCTTCGAACCTACGCTCCAACCATCAGTAGTCGAATATTAGCGAAACGCTAAGCACTGCGGCTACCGATGGTTCTGCTGAGCTGTTGGATTTTTCACTTATATATGCCATTGCTTTATTCAATCTAACCTCACTTAGTGTACGATTTTCGTACATCTGCTATGGAAGTGTTGAATACTGGTTGGCAACTGACGGACAGCGGGCGCTGTGTACAGTAGTTGTATGTACAACAGCACAATTTATAATTTAACATTATTAGGTATGTTAGTGTCTAGCACGAAATTATTATTTTTAATTTTAATTTTTATACTTTGGAATAAGCGGAAAAATCCAATTAGCTCATACAGCGATGGTAGATGTGATAGCTATTTCGAAGAAAAACCACTTTCTTCATCATCAGACATCTTCTCGGGAGCACACCAGGCTTTGAACCTACGCTCCAACCATCAGTAGTCGAATATTAGCGAAACGCTAAGCACTGCGGCTACCGATGGTTCTGCTTAGCTGTTGGATTTTTCACTTATATATGCCATTGCTTTATTCAATCTAACCTCACTTAGTGTACGATTTTCGTACATCTGCTATGCAAGTGTTGAATACTGGTTGGCAACTGACGGACAGCGGGCGCTGTGTGCAGTAGTTGTATGTACAACAGCACAATTTATAATTTAACATTATTAGGTATGTTAGTGTCTAGCACGAAATTATTATTTTTAATTTTAATTTTTATACTTTGGAATAAGCGGAAAAATCCAATTAGCTCATACAGCGATGGTAGATGTGATAGCTATTTCGAAGAAAAACCACTTTCTTCATCATCAGACATCTTCTCGGGAGCACACCAGGCTTTGAACCTACGCTCCAACCATCAGTAGTCGAATATTAGCGAAACGCTAAGCACTGCGGCTACCGATGGTTCTGCTTAGCTGTTGGATTTTTCACTTATATATGCCATTGCTTTATTCAATCTAACCTCACTTAGTGTACGATTTTCGTACATCTGCTATGCAAGTGTTGAATACTGGTTGGCAACTGACGGACAGCGGGCGCTGTGTACAGTAGTTGTATGTACAACAGCACAATTTATAATTTAACATTATTAGGTATGTTAGTGTCTAGCACGAAATTATTATTTTTAATTTTAATTTTTATACTTTGGAATAAGCGGAAAAATCCAATTAGCTCATACAGCGATGGTAGATGTGATAGCTATTTCGAAGAAAAACCACTTTCTTCATCATCAGACATCTTCTCGGGAGCACACCAGGCTTTGAACCTACGCTCCAACCATCAGTAGTCGAATATTAGCGAAACGCTAAGCACTGCGGCTACCGATGGTTCTGCTTAGCTGTTGGATTTTTCACTTATATATGCCATTGCTTTATTCAATCTAACCTCACTTAGTGTACGATTTTCGTACATCTGCTATGCAAGTGTTGAATACTGGTTGGCAACTGACGGACAGCGGGCGCTGTGTACAGTAGTTGTATGTACAACAGCACAATTTATAATTTAACATTATTAGGTATGTTAGTGTCTAGCACGAAATTATTATTTTTAATTTTAATTTTTATACTTTGGAATAAGCGGAAAAATCCAATTAGCTCATACAGCGATGGTAGATGTGATAGCTATTTCGAAGAAAAACCACTTTCTTCATCATCAGACATCTTCTCGGGAGCACACCAGGCTTCGAACCTACGCTCCAACCATCAGTAGTCGAATATTAGCGAAACGCTAAGCACTGCGGCTACCGATGGTTCTGCTTAGCTGTTGGATTTTTCACTTATATATGCCATTGCTTTATTCAATCTAACCTCACTTAGTGTACGATTTTCGTACATCTGCTATGCAAGTGTTGAATACTGGTTGGCAACTGACGGACAGCGGGCGCTGTGTACAGTAGTTGTATGTACAACAGCACAATTTATAATTTAACATTATTAGGTATGTTAGTGTCTAGCACGAAATTATTATTTTTAATTTTAATTTTTATACTTTGGAATAAGCGGAAAAATCCAATTAGCTCATACAGCGATGGTAGATGTGATAGCTATTTCGAAGAAAAACCACTTTCTTCATCATCAGACATCTTCTCGGGAGCACACCAGGCTTCGAACCTACGCTCCAACCATCAGTAGTCGAATATTAGCGAAACGCTAAGCACTGCGGCTACCGATGGTTCTGCTGAGCTGTTGGATTTTTCACTTATATATGCCATTGCTTTATTCAATCTAACCTCACTTAGTGTACGATTTTCGTACATCTGCTATGGAAGTGTTGAATACTGGTTGGCAACTGACGGACAGCGGGCGCTGTGTACAGTAGTTGTATGTACAACAGCACAATTTATAATTTAACATTATTAGGTATGTTAGTGTCTAGCACGAAATTATTATTTTTAATTTTAATTTTTATACTTTGGAATAAGCGGAAAAATCCAATTAGCTCATACAGCGATGGTAGATGTGATAGCTATTTCGAAGAAAACCACTTTCTTCATCATCAGACATCTTCTCGGGAGCACACCAGGCTTTGAACCTACGCTCCAACCATCAGTAGTAGAATATTAGCGAAACGCTAAGCACTGCGGCTACCGATGGTTCTGCTTAGCTGTTGGATTTTTCACTTATATATGCCATTGCTTTATTCAATCTAACCTCACTTAGTGTACGATTTTCGTACATCTGCTATGCAAGTGTTGAATACTGGTTGGCAACTGACGGACAGCGGGCGCTGTGTACAGTAGTTGTATGTACAACAGCACAATTTATAATTTAACATTATTAGGTATGTTAGTGTCTAGCACGAAATTATTATTTTTAATTTTAATTTTTATACTTTGGAATAAGCGGAAAAATCCAATTAGCTCATACAGCGATGGTAGATGTGATAGCTATTTCGAAGAAAAACCACTTTCTTCATCATCAGACATCTTCTCGGGAGCACACCAGGCTTCGAACCTACGCTCCAACCATCAGTAGTCGAATATTAGCGAAACGCTAAGCACTGCGGCTACCGATGGTTCTGCTGAGCTGTTGGATTTTTCACTTATATATGCCATTGCTTTATTCAATCTAACCTCACTTAGTGTACGATTTTCGTACATCTGCTATGAAAGTGTTGAATACTGGTTGGCAACTGACGGACAGCGGGCGCTGTGTACAGTAGTTGTATGTACAACAGCACAATTTATAATTTAACATTATTAGGTATGTTAGTGTCTAGCACGAAATTATTATTTTTAATTTTAATTTTTATACTTTGGAATAAGCGGAAAAATCCAATTAGCTCATACAGCGATGGTAGATGTGATAGCTATTTCGAAGAAAAACCACTTTCTTCATCATCAGACATCTTCTCGGGAGCACACCAGGCTTTGAACCTACGCTCCAACCATCAGTAGTCGAATATTAGCGAAACGCTAAGCACTGCGGCTACCGATGGTTCTGCTTAGCTGTTGGATTTTTCACTTATATATGCCATTGCTTTATTCAATCTAACCTCACTTAGTGTACGATTTTCGTACATCTGCTAGGCAAGTGTTGAATACTGGTTGGCAACTGACGGACAGCGGGCGCTGTGTACAGTAGTTGTATGTACAACAGCACAATTTATAATTTAACATTATTAGGTATGTTAGTGTCTAGCACGAAATTATTATTTTTAATTTTAATTTTTATACTTTGGAATAAGCGGAAAAATCCAATTAGCTCATACAGCGATGGTAGATGTGATAGCTATTTCGAAGAAAAACCACTTTCTTCATCATCAGACATCTTCTCGGGAGCACACCAGGCTTTGAACCTACGCTCCAACCATCAGTAGTCGAATATTAGCGAAACGCTAAGCACTGCGGCTACCGATGGTTCTGCTTAGCTGTTGGATTTTTCACTTATATATGCCATTGCTTTATTCAATCTAACCTCACTTAGTGTACGATTTTCGTACATCTGCTATGCAAGTGTTGAATACTGGTTGGCAACTGACGGACAGCGGGCGCTGTGTACAGTAGTTGTATGTACAACAGCACAATTTATAATTTAACATTATTAGGTATGTTAGTGTCTAGCACGAAATTATTATTTTTAATTTTAATTTTTATACTTTGGAATAAGCGGAAAAATCCAATTAGCTCATACAGCGATGGTAGATGTGATAGCTATTTCGAAGAAAATGATAAAAATCTTCTATAATTATTATTCAGAAACTTATATTTTAAAAATCTTTCCATAATAGTTATTTCAAATATATTTTTTTTAAGTCTTCAAAGACTTTTATATTGAGACAAATTTGAAAAAAGTCTTTGCGTAATTATTATCAGTAACAAATTGTTTTTTACATCTTCAAAGACTTTTTCATTGAGACAAAGTTCAAAAAAGTCTCAGAAAATTTTCAATAACTTTCATATAAGAATAAAATAAGAATAACTTTCATATAAGTACTTCAAAATTCAAGCACATTTCCAATTTGAAATTCTATGAAAGATTTTTATCGAAAGATATAAAAAATAAATTTGTCACTCAAATAATTACTTAAAGATATTTTTGAAATTCGTCTCAATGAAAAAGTCTTTGAAGACTCAAAAAACAATTTGTTACGGATAATAATTACTCAAAGACTTTTTTCAAATTTGTCTCAATATAAAAGTCTTTGAAGATATAAAACAAAATTTCTCATTTATAATAATTACAAGAAGACTTAAAAAAAATATCTCAGAAATAACTATTATGGAAAGACTTTTAAAATATGTTTCTTTCAATAATAATTATTTTTCGATTTTTATTTTTTTCTTATAATAATTACAACTCTGGCTGAATCTAAGTATGGAATCAGAATAAAAAAATTAGCCAACTTATTCCACACTAGAGTGCTGCCTACCGTCGAAACTCGAAAATTTTCTAGATGTTTTCTTATGCAACTATAATTTTTGTATAATTGCTTGTTGTTATTGTCACTGTTACTATTTTGTTGTTGCTACTTTCACTTCTACTATTTTTGTTGTTGTTGTTGTCGTTGTTGTTGTTGTTGTTGTTGTCGTTACTCGTCTTCACAGTTCTCCTGTCTATTTCTTTCTTTCTACTTCTTTCTTGCTATTTCTGCTCTTTTATTTCCTCAATTTTGTTCCTACTTATTCTTTCTTATCTATATATTAATAGGCTAACATTTTTCCCATACAAACAATTGCCAGGCTGTTTTGCACATTTAACATACTCATATCCACATAAAATTGATATGGATGTGTTCGTATGAGTGAGGAGCAGTGCATAGGCAAATCATTTTTTCTATAAATTGTTTAATTTCTTTATAATTAATAAATAAAGTTTTTAGTTAAGAGAAAGAGATATCGTAAAATTTTTTACAAATATCGTAAACACAGTTGAAGAGTTGCTTTAATTTCAAAGCACTCTCTCTCTCTCTTTCTTTTTGATATGAACATTGGCAGCGTTGCCACTTAAAAAATTTAAAATTTACCAAAATACAAAATTAAAGTAACCAAAACCAGAAACAGGTAACCAATATAAATTAGCGCTGCTGTGTCCGTGTGAATCGCTTGGCTTTGTCAGTGGTAGATAGGTAGATAGACATGTACTTACAAATGCTTGCATGCATAGCCGTGCAAATGCATATATCTTCACTTCGCTTGGCAAAATAAAAAGGACCAACCTGTTTGAACATGTACGCAAATGTAGGGATATGCATACCTACATCTACCTATTTAATTTTCTGAGCAATATTGGTATCAAATGAGGCTCAAGGTTTTGAGCAGGACTTCGATATGAAGCTCTTTTAATTGTGACCTCTAGGCCGGATTTCCAGATATAGGTCAAAACGAGGACCGGATAATCCTTGAATGTTTCTGAGCAAAATTGGTATCAAATGAAAGGTTTTGAGCAGGCCTTCTATAGAGAGCTCTACTCTTTATGATTCCTAGGTCGGGTCCCGAGATATGGGAAAAAAAGAGGACCAGGATGATCCTTGAATATTTCTGAGCAAAATTGGTATCAAATGAAAGGTTTTGAGCTCTACTCTTTATGATTCCTAGGTCGGGTCCCGAGATAAGGGAAAAAAGAGGACCAGGATGATCCTTGAATGTTTCTGAGCAATATTGGTATCAAATGAAAGATTTTGAGCAGGACTTTGATATGAAGATGTTTTAATTGTGACCCCTAGGCCGGGTCTGCAGATATGGGTCAAAACGAGGACCCGGATGATCCTTGAATGTTTCTGAGTAAAATTGGTATAAAATAAAAGATCTTGAGCAGGCCCTCTTCAGGGAGCTCTATTCTTCATGGTTCCTAGGTTGGGTCCGGAGATATGGGTCAATACGAGGACCCGGATGATCTTCATGTTTCTGAGCAATATTGGTATCAAATGAAAGGTTCTGAGCAGGGATTCTACACGGATCTCTACTCTTTATGATTCCTATGTCGGGTCCCGAGATATGCGGCAATACGAGGACCTGGATGATCCCTGAATGTTTCTGAGCAATATTCGTATCAAATGAAAGGTGTTGAGCAGGGTTTTCACATAGAGATCTATTCATTTTGAGTCCTAGGTCGGGTCCCCAAATATGGGTCAAAATGTGACTCCGGATTAACCCGGAATGTTTCTGAGCAATATTGGTATCAAATGAAAGGTGTTGAGCAGGACTTCTGCACGGAGCTCTACTCTTTATGATTCCTAGGCCGGGTCTCCAGATATGGGTCAAACGTGGACTCGGATGATCTTGCATGTTTCTGAGCAATACAAAGCAAAACAAAATAAAAAATCAAAAGTCAAAAACCAAAAACCAAAACAAACAAAAACAACAAAATAGTAGCAGTCACAAATGACAACAAAAAATTACAAAAACGATAGTCGCCTTTTAATCCATAGAAAACCAGGAAAAAAAGGAATAAAGAAAAGGGAATAAATATCCCATTCCGAAACTGTTTACACATCAATGTTCATGAATACCCGTTATTCACGCTTTAATTTTTTTATTTTCATTTATTTATTATTTTATTTCCTTTTATTTTTTATTTCCATTTATTTATTATATTATTTCTTTTTATCTAAATATTTTGTTCTTTTTATTTCAATTTTACTTAATTCGTATTTATTCCATATATTAGGTGTTTTTTATTTTTATTTTTTTTCATTTCAATTTTTGTTTTAATTTCGCTCTATTTACTGTTAGGCCTTTTTCTATTTTCATTTATTTATTATTTTGTTTTAGGCCTTTTTCTATTTTCATTTATTTATTATTTTATTTCTCTTATTTATTATCTTATATTTTTTTAATTTAATATTTTTCCTTTTTATTTCAATTTTACTTAATTCGTATTTATTATGCTTTACTGCTTTATTTTTATTTGTACCATTTTTGATTTACTTCGTTTTTGCTTCGTTGGCAAATGTGCCCATTATCTATATATTAATAGGCTAACATTTTTCCCATACAAACAATTGCCAGGCTGTTTTGCACATTTAACATACTCATATCCACATAAAATTGATATGGATGTGTTCGTATGAGTGAGGAGCAGTGCATAGGCATATAATTTTTTCTATAAATTATTTAATTTCTTTATAATTAATAAATAAAGTTTTTAGTTTTGTACCATTTTTGATTTACTTCGTTTTTGCTTCGTTGGCAAATGTGCCCACTATCTATATATTAATAGGCTAACATTTCTCCCATACAAACAATTGCCAGGCTGTTTTGCACATTTAACATACTCATATCCACATAAAATTGATATGGATGTGTTCGTATGAGTCAGGAGCAGTGCATAGGCAAATCATTTTTTCTATAAATTGTTTAATTTCTTTATAATTAATAAATAAAGTTTTTAGTTAAGATAAATGGATATCGTAAACGTGTTTACAAATATCGTAAACACAGTTGAAGAGTCGCTTTAATTTAAAAGCGCTCACCACCGGGCCTACCTTCCTAGATCTGCCTTGATTTTGACCATGATTTCGCGTCGGACCGTGATCAAAAGGGCAAATCAGTGTTGCGGTACAACTGGAATTTGGAAAGTGTTGCTTATCTCTGCGAAAAGGAATAATTTTTGTACCAATACAAAGTTGAAAAAATAAATTGCATGGTCGAATTTCGACCACCGGCGATACTAGTCCTTCTTATTACTTGACTTTGTGTTTTTGTTGTAGAGCTTTTGCTACTTTTATATGTTTCTAATTTTTTTGAATCTACACACCACTTCTAGCCAAACATGTTCACAATTGCATGCTAAGTTTGGTGAGCACACACAAACTCACCTATGCACGCGCATTGACACAGCTCTGTTGTATTCAAAAGCATGCAACAACAACTATACGGGAATTTTCCAACGACGATTGTTGGAGCATTTTCCAACCAATTTTAACGAAAATTGGCGCAGTTATATTTGAGAGCAATACCTTTCTAATGGTGTTCTTAGTTTTAAAATCGCTTCTGTAGTTTCGACGATGAAGATGGAACAAAATTTATGTTAGCGTACTCTGAAAAAAAAAACGTTGTAAATCTAAAGACTTTCGCTGTTAAATCAACTACTTTCCGCAGTTGAAATGTGTCCAACAACGCTCCGTTGTTGTTTCAAAGGTGCGAGCGTTGTTGATTTAAGTCAATAACGGAGATTGTTGGAAAAAATTTTCACCTAAAAATAAATTTTTGTTTGCATTTTACTCTTCATCTTCTCTCCGCCCGGGTCCCAACTGCAAATATGTAGCCTCCGCTTGTTCTCCTATTCTTCTCTCTTTCTTATCATTCACTGGTTGCTATCTTTATTTCTTATTCTGATTTTTCTTCTTTATTTTATATTCTCCTCCGGATTCGAACCATGACATCAACCTAAAATTCTATCCAATCATCACATAGTGGAAAATTCAACATTATATTGAATTGTAGTAACCTATTTATACTTCCATTTCCTAAAAAGGAATCCAGAAATTATTTGAATCATTGTAAAAACAAAATTTAAAAAATTTGTTCTATTAGTTGTAGATTGTAATGGAGGGAAAATTGAAATTTAAGCGAAACAAAGCTGACGGCGGTGGTAGCTCAATGGGATATACCTGTGATTACCAATCGAACGACTTAAGTTCGATTCTCGGTTGAGGCCGCTTGAAGAAGTCTGATGAGGGGATGTGGTGGTCTCCGAAATGGATCCATAACTTCTACCAAAAAAAATTTTTTCAATTTTTCTTCATTAAAAAATGGCCAATAGCTCATTTAAATTCACATAAAATAATTATTAGAATTAAAACGGCCATATAAATACAAACGTAAATATGTATATCGGAGAGCCTGCCGAAAAACAAAAGTCTGAAAACAATAACAAGCATTGCCTGTACAAAAGCTTTGCTTGTTAA
The DNA here is from genome assembly GCA_960531455.1 of Urophora cardui. Classification (NCBI taxonomy): domain Eukaryota; kingdom Metazoa; phylum Arthropoda; class Insecta; order Diptera; family Tephritidae; genus Urophora; species Urophora cardui. The sequence continues at coordinate 144,104,863 of OY482672.1, forward strand.
TAGCTTTAGAACTTTGTACAAACCAAACACACAATCGCACCAACATACTAGGTAGCAAAGGCAGAATGTCATTAAGCTACTGTTGTTGGTATGTGGATTGTAATGGAGGGAAAATTGAAATTTAAGCGAAACAAAGCTGACGGCGGTGGTAGCTCAATGGGATATACCTGTGATTAGATACCAATCGAACGACTTAAGTTCGATTCTCGGTTGAGGCCGCTTGAAGAAGTCTGATGAGGGGATGTGGTGGTCTCCGAAATGGATCCATAACTTCTACCAAAAAAAATTTTTTCAATTTTTCTTCATTAAAAAATGGCCAATAGCTCATTTAAATTCACATAAAATAATTATTAGAATTAAAACGGCCATATAAATACAAACGTAAATATGTATATCGGAGAGCCTGCCGAAAAACAAAAGTCTGAAAACAATAACAAGCATTGCCTGTACAAAAGCTTTGCTTGTTAATAGCTTTAGAACTTTGTACAAACCAAACACACAATCGCACCAACATACTAGGTAGCAAAGGCAGAGTGTCATTAAGCTACTGTTGTTGGTATGTGGATTGTAATGGAGGGAAAATTGAAATTTAAGCGAAACAAAGCTGACGGCGGTGGTAGCTCAATGGGATATACCTGTGATTACCAATCGAACGACTTAAGTTCGATTCTCGGTTGAGGCCGCTTGAAGAAGTCTGATGAGGGGATGTGGTGGTCTCCGAAATGGATCCATAACTTCTACCAAAAAAAATTTTTTCAATTTTTCTTCATTAAAAAAAAAATGGCCAATAGCTCATTTAAATTCACATAAAATAATCATTAGTTTTGTTTACAACGGAAACTGTTGGGTCAAATACTTTTGCCTTTAAATCAACAACGGTGAGAAAATTGTTACTAAAAATAAGCTTTTTTTTTGGATTTTTCTCTTCATCTTCTCTCCATCATTATTTTTTTTGTTGGTTTTCTCACAAAAAAAATATTTTCTCACAAAAAATTTGTTAAAGGCAAGCAAGTTTTTGAATCAACAACGCCCGTTTTTGAAAAAATTGTTGGATCAAAAACTTTGCTGTAAAAACAAATACATTTGCTGTTGAATCAAAGACGGAGATTCAACAGCCGAAAGTTGTTGGTTTAACTACGGGTATTTTTTTCAGAGTATTAATAATATACATAGATATGCAACTTATTTCACATGTGGAGGCCAGTGCACACATGCAAAAATATTGCAATCAGAAGAATTTACTTCTTCCCAATATTTTTGCGAATTTAATATTTTACGCTGCCTTTTAATCATTAGGGTGGCCCTTAAAATCAAATTACCAATTTTCTTCGGTCTTCAAGTATATCACATTTAAATTTTGCTCCCGATCAGAGATGGTGTTGAACAGGGGTCAAAATTCAGACAATCAGATCGGGCCAAAAATTTAGTATATGTGATATATTCGAGCATATTAGCATCGATCTAGGTGCTGAGGTTGATGAAATATGTTATAAAATTTGTTTCCATATATTTTTTTTGGACCAAAACTGTACATACTTAGTATACATATATAAATTATTTTACCATTTCATAGACTGCAACTGATTGTTTTAAGATTTACTGTTGAAGCTACAAAAGGCAAAGGTAGATCGAGATATATATATAGATTTTCATTAAGCTTTCTTTAGCACATTTATACATTACATAAATTTTTTAAATTTTATGATGTACTGTGGAACGATTTTCCGTCATCAACTCTTGTAAAATTTTTTTGGCAGAAAAGCCGGTGTTGATCGGTGCATTGTACAACAAAACATTATATTTCTATTCTCTTCAAAAAATAAGTAACAACAAATAAAATTAAGTACTTTTACTAATATCTTTAGCTGCACTGGCTTCAGGTCAAAATAAAACGCAATTAATTTTGCAGATTGCCGATATATTTCGGTTGCTGAACGGCAATCTGCAAAATTAATTGCGTTTTATTTTGACCTGAAGCCAGTGCAGCTAAAGATATTAGTAAAGATGAAAAAGGTCGCAAACGACAACAACAAAGTTACTTTTATTAATTTAATAATTTCTTTCTCTTGCAGATCTGCATTAATTAGCAAAAGCTCCACATATGTAAGTCATAGGGCGGCGATATAACAGTCACAAACATTAAACATTGATTTATGGCAGTCAAACGCAAATAAGCGCAAAACATTCGAAAAATGACATATAATAATTTAAATGCAGAAAATAATTATCAAACAAACATAGTTTTTGCGCTGAAATTACGGAGAAAATCAACAAATAACGCCAACTTTACAAGCAACACCCCCACAGACAGACAACAACAATCAGCGACAACAACGATAATACAACTTTGCAATGGGAGCGGCGACATTCCATCATTGGCTAAGCGCTTGTCAGTTCACAGCACAGTTAATATAAAGCACAGCATAGAAGACAAGCAACAACAAGAAGGAAAAAAAGAACATCAAGAGCAACAAGAGAAAATACAACAACAACAACAGGAAAAAGTACAACAAGAACAAGAAAAAGTACAACAACAACAAGAAAAAGTTGAACAACAACAAGAAAAAATACAACAAGAAAAATTAAAACAGCAACAAGAAAAAGTACAACAACAACAAGAAAAAGTACAACAACAACAGGAAAAAGGACAACAAAAACAAGAAAAAGTACAACAGCAACAAGAAAAAGTACAACAGAAACAAGAAAAAGTACAACAGCAACTAGAAAAAGTACAACAGCAACAAGAAAAAGTACAACAACAACAAGAAAAAGTACAACAGAAACAAGAAAAAGTACAACAACAACAAGAAAAAGTACAACAACAACAGGAAAAAGGACAACAAAAACAAGAAAAAGTACAACAGCAACAAGAAAAAGTAGAACAACAACAAGAAAAAGTAGAACAACAACAAGAAAAAGTACAACAGCAACAAGAAAAAGTACAACAACAACAAGAAAAGGTACAACAACAACAAGAAAAAGTACAACAGCAACAAGAAAAAGTACAACAGAAACAAGAAAAAGTACAACAGCAACAACAACAACACCACCACCGAATTCGACGACGCAGCAAACATAAATTAAAAACGTTGCTCTGTGAGCTGCTGGCAATAACAACAACCGCTGCTGCCGCTGCAGCTGCCACCAATACCTCCACCACAGTTGTTGCCACGCCCATTGCGCTGCCAAACACAGCGCAAATACAAACAACAACAACATTGACAGCTAAAACAGCAACACGACAATTCATTGCTTTTGTCGGCGGCAGCGAAGCAACAGCAGACTACACAACAACCGCAACATTGCCAACAATAGCGGTAACAACAACAACAACAACAACAATTGACACTACAAATGCAACGGCGCTCACAGCGCTCAGAGTTCATAGAGCACTGTCTTCGCACATCGCACGTCGTCCAGCGCTGCGTAGTGTTGGTGTCGTTGCTGTTGATACACCCTCGTTGACTACCGCCACCACCGCCGCTTTGAATGCAATATTCGCTAGTTTCGAAACCGCAAAGGCGCTCATACAAATGAATGTCAGCAATGCAGCAGCAGCAGCAGCAGCACAGAGAATAAGCGAAGAACACGCTGCCGCTTCCGGTTGGATTAATGATGTTGGCAACTCTAATACTATATACGCTTTGGATAGTAGTTTAGTAACAGCAACAACAACAGCACCAGCAGCCACAACAACAACAATTATACCAGCTAATAACAATACTTTCAACTGCACCGCCGCAATATGCCACCCGCCACCATCAACCATTTTTGAACATCTCGCTGCATTACCTTGGCCCAATGCACTCGCTGTAGCGATTTTCGTTGTACTCTTCATGGTAACTGTAATCGGAAATTTATTGGTTATTGTATCCGTGTTGACAACGCGTCGTCTACGCACCGTGACCAATTGTTTTGTTCTCAACTTGGCCATCACCGATTTGTTGGTGGGTTTGTTTGTTATGCCGCCGGCGGTGGTGCTTTATATTGTGGGTGAGTGATGTAGATATGTGATGTTATATGTATGTACTATGTATTTTGTTGTTAAGTTGTCGTAGTTGTTGTTGCTTTTGCACATTTCTTGTTGTTGTTTGTTAATTATTGCGCATCATTTCCGTTTCATCAGAAGAGCAACAGAGGTGCTTCGCCATCAACACACACGTCATTTTGCTTTCCTCCGGTTTTTTTTTGCGGTTTGATGAATTGCCATTGGGATTGGCCTGTGACTCTGTTGCTGCTGTAACATATGTATGTATATGTATACATACATATTTACTGCTGCATATATTGTAACGCTATCAAGGCCGTATTTAGGGGGGAGGGGTTTTGGGTGTTTGAACCCCCCACGAAATTCTGGTATATAAATTTTACTTCTATCATATTTAAAGCTATATGTTGAAAACACTAGTTTACGAATAATTAATTTGAGAAAATACCAAGAATTTCAGGTATAGGGAAGGGCTGGCATGAACCTGCTGAGGTCAAAACCATTTTTTTATGGTTAGGGGTTTGAGACAACATAATTTTGGGTTTTTTTCGTTACAACTTCAATCAAAAATTCTTTTCACTGAAGTTACAAATACCCGCAAACCGTATCTACACCGTTCGAAAGACAATTAAAGTACGCTTCTAACGACATACCACTTATAAATTAAGTTATGCTACCACTCCGGAATAAAGCAGTTAATCATTGCACATTTTCTAAAATTTTAGCATATTTCCTTATAACTGCATAAAGTCATTGCATGGCTGAAAATTCATTACTCGGTTTATATTAGTGTCTGAATTATAACATTTTGTGTGTTTTTCGAAAGATCCCATACATATATGGGATATGTGAGTTGTTATAGTCCGATTTCACCTATTTTCAATACTAACTTTTCAAATTCAACATTTTATTGATTTTTTGCGATTATTGAAAAAAGTTGGTTTTTATTGCAGTTTTTATAAAAAGTTGTAAAAATCAGGAAAGTTTTATCCTTTTTAAAATTATTCTGTTTTATTGCAAACATTTTAAGCGTAATATTAAAAAGATTTAATGAATACCTTATTTTTGGCGATTTTTTCCAAGTGAAAAAAAGGATGTTTTATGGTCGAAAAACTCGGCTAGGTGACCCAACTATATGAAAACGACTTCACAGATCAAAGGGCATTAGGGGGAAATATAAAGCTTCCCAAGCACTGTTTGCCAGCATAACACCAACAGTCTCAAAAAATAAGCTGTTGCTGTTCTCATAATTTTTTGAGAACTTTTGAATTTCGATTTCCTTTGAAAATATCTGAAGTCGAAGCACAGAACAATGGAATATATTTGTTTGTTTATTTGTGCTGTTGCTTTACTGTGTAATTTCAAACAGATCAGTCGACAGCAAAGCACAGATAAACAGAATTCAATTTTAAGTGCGGCCTTTTAAAATTGGTTTTTTTTTTGTACATTACAATTTCGATTGTGTACCCATAAATTAAAAAAAAAAAACAATAACAACAGTGCCGTAAAAACTCGAAATTATGTTTGCCCTTTGCTGCGCTGTACAAATTTCAGAACGAAAGAAGACACTAAAGATGGCGCATATTAGCCGAAACCGGTTTATCTCCAAACCAAACTTGACAAGGGATGACGAAAAATCGTTCCACAATACATCAAATAACAAAGTTGCAAAAAAAAAAATTAGAGTCCAACATAAGCTAAAAATCTTGGGGCGGACTTTTACAGCTGAAAATAGCTGGGTAATCTAACCGAGTTTTTCGTCCATAAAATATAATTTTTTTTTCACTTGGATAAAATCACCAAAAATAAAGTATTCTTCGTGTTTGCAATAGAACAGTAATTTTTAAATGAATAAAAGTTTCCTGATTTTTAAAACTTCTTATAAAAATCAAAAGTTTGTAAAAAAATTTTTCTTCTAAGTAAATAGCACTTTAGAAACCAGAATTTTTTTATTTGTATTTAGTGCACGAAATAGATTCTATATTTTTCTCAAAAAAAAAAAAAAAAAACAAAAAAAAAAACTCCACAACGACGAAAGCCCGCACGAAAAAAATTCCTGGCTACGGCCCTGAACGCTATATTGTGTTTTGTGGTTTTGAGCTATTGATTGGCTTTTGTATCTGCAGCTGGACGTTATTCAGAAATCATTTGCTTTGCGGCTTTCAATTGACAGTTGTTTAAACTGATTAACGTGAAATTGTCCATAGTTGGCAGGTGAACTGCGCTTGTGGAGGTAAATTATACATACACACACAAGTGATACATACATATATGCTTTGTATAAGGATTGAATGAGGTGAAATATCAAGCAGGTCAAGCAACAAAGGCAGATTTGAGGAATTAATTAGCAAAGCGCTAATGCTTTACATACAGCAGAGTTCAAAAAAGGATTCGTTAGTGTTATTAGTGTTATCAGTATAGCCATAATGAGCTATCGATAATGCCTATGGTGGCCATCCCCATGGATTGTGTGCTGTAATCTACGCCGCAAGTGCCTGCAGCTTCCTCCTTTGCTGCTTTATATCATGTTCAGACATAAAAATTAATTAAGTCAATTGGGGTTGATTGAACATCTTTAGGTTTGGTGTTCAGACATATTTAATTTACTTGGCCCATTTAACAGGTCGGCTCAAGATACATACACACATACACGCCGTGAGCTGAATATCAAACTCTCGTGACCTAAATGTCAAAATTGCAAGGAGGACGAAATAATTTGACATTCATCTCACAATTTTTACCAATCGTAAACACGAATGCATGTATAAAATAAGCAGAAATAAAAACAAATTTGATAGGTGATGAAGAAGAACAAGAATGCAGCTGATCTGACGAACCAACCTGTTTAGTGGACACTGACGCTAATCACATATCTCTTTTCATGACATTTCATTTTACTTATGAAACAAGCCTTTTAACAGGGTTGCATGCAGAATTGTTCTTCATTAACAACTCATTAATTTCTAATGAAACATTAACTTGGTAAATTTTTGTATGGTAAATTGAGAATCATTGGGCTTGAAAATTGAATGAAGGCTCTTAATGTTCAATTAAGGTTGTGTCTGAACATAACATTAGGAGGAAGTTTGCTACACTCAAAAAAAAAAAATCAAGGAATAAAAACTACGTTTTAAAGAAAATTGCACATCAAAAAAATGAAAATTGTCTTTATCGCCGAATCATTCCCACTTTTCCATAATCTGAGTAATTTTTTTTTTTTGAGTGTATCTCTCTTAGATGTTTTCAGCAAGCACTTTGCATTTTTATAGGAATCTGTAGAATTTCAGCGTCTCCCGTGAGTTTCCCTCATGGAGTCCCGGATGTACAATATACCTCACAGTAACCGCTATGCTTGGTGCTATGACTGGCGGCGGTTCAGTTGGATGCTCCGCCGATACGCAATTTGCCAATACAACAACCAGCTCGTTTCCTTGAACACCACAGTTCCGGCTACCCTCATAAGTTTAAGTTCACTCAGAGAAAAAGCAACCTAAATTTAAGTATAGCGGGCTTGAATCAAGCCGAAAACGTTATGAAAGTCTGTTAAGCTTGAAAATGCTAAAATCAAGAATATATTCTCATTTTTAGAACGCTTATATTAACAATTTTCTGTTTTGAAATAAGCTTATATAAACTTGTTTTCAGCATTGCCCATGATTGAATTAAGAATGTTCATTCTTATGCGTAGAATGTTCAAATTCGTTTTAAGAATACTTATTCTTGATTTTCCACTTTTTCGAAATTCTAAATTCGAAATTTTTAACCCACCTAACAAAAATAAAACATAAAAGTGGGTATTTTTGTGCATGGTGTTTTATTTTCTGATTTTTCAGGTATTTATATATATATATAGCAATATATACAATATATAATTCAGTCATTACATACAAAATTATATATTATAAACCCAAAAATATTTATATATTAAGATATTGTTATAACTATAAATACAACTATAACTATTACAGATATTTAATTGTAACAAAAGATTTTAAATCAACAATTCAGCTTCCCAGAGTTATTTAGAACGAGATGGGGAGGGAAGCACTGCGTTGAACATTACGATTGATAAATAAACTTGAGGATCTGAAATAAAAGATAAAAATTAAAAGTTATTATAAAAATTTAAATTATAATCGATTGCCGATTGTATGTTATCTTCATAAATGTATAGCACGCATATGTATGTAGTTATACTAGTCCCAGATCCAACTGTAGAAACACCTACGAGTTGAGTGATTGCCTCTATTTTTATATCCATCATAAGGGGATTACTTATCTACTATGATTCCTAAACGCAATTACATATGTACATACAGTATATTGCTTTTACAAATAAATTTTGTTATATTTCCGTAAAAACTACATACATATGTACAAAACAGTCGTATGACGAGCCGTATGAGTAACTTTTTGATGTGTAAACATCTTTGCTGTAGCTACGAGTAATTTCGAAAAACAGGTAAAGTTTACGCGTAAACATGTAAATGCGTAAACCGTAAATGACCTTGGCATTGTCAGTGGTAGGTAGGTAGCTAGGCATGTACATATGTACTTACAAATGCTTGCATGCATAGTCGTACAAATGAAAATATCAGCAGTTGTTGTTTTCTGCAACAATGCGACAAATAGGCAAAATAAAAAGGGCCAACCTGTTTGAACATGTATGGATATGCATCTGAGTAATATTGGTATCAAATGAAAGGTTTTGAGCAGGACTTCGATATGAAGCTCTTTTCATTGTGACTCCTAAGCCGGTTCTCCAGATATGGGTCAAAACGAGGACCCGGATGATCCTTGAATGTTTCTGAGCAAAATTGGTGTGAAATGAAAGGTTCTGAGCAAGGATTCTACAGGGAGCTCTACTCTTTATGATTCCTAGTTCGGGTTCCGAGATATGGGCCAAAACGAGGACCCGGATGATCCTTGAATGTCTCTGAACAATATTGGTATCAGATGAAAGGTTTTAAGCAGGACTTCGATATGAAGCTATTTTAATTGTGACCCCTAGGCCGGGTCTCCAGATATGGGTCAAAACGAGGACCCGGATGATCTTTGAATGTTTCTGAGCAAAATTGGTATGAAATGAAAGGTTCTGAGCAGGGATTCTATACGGAGCTCTACTCTTTATGATTCCTATGTCGGGTCCCGAGATATGGGTCAAAACGATGACCCTGATGATCCTGGAATGTTTCTGAACAAAATTGGTATCAAATGAAAGGTTTTGAGCAGATCTTCTACACGGAGATCTACTCTTTATGATTCCTATGTCGGGTCCCGAGATATGGGTCAAAACGATGACCCTGATGATCCTGGAATGTTTCTGAGCAAAATTGGTATCAAATCAAAGGTTTTGAGCAGATCTTCTACACGGAGCTCTACTCTTTAGGATTCCTATGTCGGGTCCCGAGATATGGGGAAATACGAGGACCTGGATGATCCTTGATTGTTTCTGAGCAATATTGGTATCAAATGAAAGGTGTTGAGCAGGGATACTTCATGGATGTCTATTCTTTATGATGTCTAGGTCGGGTCCCGAGATATGGGCCAGAATGAGGACCGGATGATCCTTGAATATTTCTGAGCAATATTGGTATCAAATAAAAGGTGTTGAGCAGGGTTTTCACATAGAGCTCTATTCATTTTATGTGTTCCTAGGTCGGGTCCCCAAATATGGGTCAAAATGTGACCCGGATTAACCCGGAATGTTTCTGAGCAATATTGGTATCAAATGAAAAGTGTTGAGCAGGACTTCTATACGGAGCTCTACTCTTTATGATTCCTAGGCCGGGTCTCCAGATATGGGTCAAACGTGGACTCTGATGATCTTGCATGTTTCTGAGTAATACAAAACAAAAGAAAATAAAAAATCAAAATTTAAAAACCAAAAACCAAAACAAATAAAAACAACAAAATAGTAGCAGTCACAATGACAACAAAAATTAAATATCCGATTTCGAAACTGTTTACACATCAATGTTCATGAATACTCGTTATTCACGCTTTAATTTTTTTAGGTAAAATATGGACAAATTTGTTGAATTTAGTTGCATAAAATTGTATTAAGGACAGGGTTTGAATTTGCTTACTGCAAATTAGCAATAGCCGATGTTTTTTGCTTATTGCTGAATTCAGCCGAGCCAAAAACGAAAACACGAATCATTCGTTTCAGTTTTCAGCTGAGTCGTGTTTGCTTGTATAGTTAAGCCAAGCAACTCAATTTGAGAGGGTTGCTTTTACTTCCAGCAATTAGTTCAGTGGTAAATTTTTGCTAACAGTTGCTTATTTTGCTGAAACTAGTTTTTAAGCAAAATTCAACATGAAAAGATGTTTACAAATGGACATACATACATATTATGTGTACATACATACATACATAAGTAAATATGTATAAAAAATCGAAATATGCGTAAACAAATCGTTTCAGCAAAATAAGCAAAAGCAGAAAAAATGCAAATATACAACTAATTGCTGGAAGCAAAATGAAATCCCCCAAATCGCGTTGCTTTGCTTAACTATACAAGCAAACACGGCTCAGCTGAAAACAGAAGCGAATGAATCGTGTTCTCGTTTTTTACTCGGCTGGCCGAGTTTGCTAATTTACTTTTCGTTAGCAAAAGCAAAGCAAAAGCAAATGCAGCAAAAGTAGCTAAGCAATTTCAAACCCTGATTAAGGATTGAAGATAGTACAGCGACACTGTCTATGAAGGATATGGTGCTGTATTAATTTTGAATGAAATTTTGTATCTAACTTTTTTACTTATAAACAAATAAGCGAAAAAAATCCCACAAAAATACATTTTTCAAATTTATTAAAATTACCCGCGTTTAATTGCGCTTAGTCAACCTAGTGGATAAATCACCTAAATTTATATAAAAAATGGGTGTAACGACTCAAATCGATCGGGCACATATTTCGACCGGATAACTCACCCTTTAAGTATGAAATGACGGCCACCAAATATTTCTCAGGCTTTCGTCATCATCCGCTTTGTGAACCATTTGGTCTGAATCTAAGCGCAGCGTTTTACATACACACTATGTATATAAGTACTTTATCGACGCGTTCCATCCTGATTCGTCAATACGTGCATACGCCTGGCACTCGTCCAATGGAACATATCGTCGCTGCGCCAACAAATTCATTTATATGTTTTTTTTTCGATTTTTTGTTTATTACATATTTATTTAGCGCTATCCGCTAGCCACATTTCTGCATTTCCCGTTTTCTGATATCCTTCTTTGGTTAGAAGTTATCAAACACAGCTATATGCTCTCAGTAGTAGAAATGCTCTGTAAAATCAGTTATACATCTATTTTCGTATAATTGTTTTTTGATTTCAGGTTATTTTTGTGTAAAAAAATTATTTAAAACAAGTAAGGAAGCCTAAGTTCGAGTGGAATCGAACATTAGATACTCAGCTGTATGTTTTCATAGTTTGTTTGCGTTTGATGGAAACACGGTGTACTTTATATAAAGCGAGTGCTGCATAAAGTGGGCGTAGCCACGCCCATTTTCAACATTTTTATCAGTCATCCAACTAAGCATATGAATATTATTCTTTGTGCAAAATTTCATTCCTTTTTGACTTCTAGTTATAAAGATGTCACGTTACAAATTCCCAAAGAGTGTTCCAGATATATCTTTCTTAAAAAGTAGGCGTGGTCATAAACCGATTTCAATAAATTTTTGCGTGGCTATTAACACATGTTATTAAAGTGTATAAACCAAGTTTCGTCATAATATCTCAATTATTTGTCGAGTTATAGGCTAAGAAATCACGTATATCCCTTTGTGTAAAAAGAGGCGGTGCCACGCCCATTTTCCAAAATTTTTCTATTTGTTGTTTCTGGTCTATTGTAGAAATCAAACCACAAAATTTCAATGAATTATCTTTACATTTGGCAAAGATACCGCTTAAAATGTTTTTATTAGGTCACTTTATAATACCCATATATAAAAGTGGGCGTGGTCGTCAACCGATTTTGCTAAAATTTTCAACATGTATTACCATAAGTAATAAAAGTGTACACACCAAGTTTAGTCATTATATATAAATTATTTGTCGAGTTATGGGCTCAGAAATCTCGTATATTCCTGTTTATAAAAAGAGGCGGTGCCACGCCCATTTGCCAAAATTTTTGTGTTTTTCGTTTTATGTCCGCAGTTGGACTCCTGCTATAAAATTTCAATGATATATCTTTATATTTGACCGAGATATCGCTTAATATGTTTTTATTAGGTCACTTTATAAGAGTCATATATAAAAGTGGGCGTGGCCCTCAACCGATTTCGGAAATTTTTCGTCCAAATATTTGACTAAGTAAGTATATCACGCGTACCAAATTTCATCGATATATCTTCAACGGTTTCTGAGTTATGACATATAAAACTTGCAAGGTTTGACCCTTAATAAGTGGGCGTGGCACCGCCCATTTTCCAAAATGTCATCAAATTTCTTCCTAGGGGCCTGAGCTCAACACGTGGATAAAATTTCATCGCTCCAGCTGTATTAGTGACTGAGATACCAAATTTCCGATTTTTTCTATATAGGAAAAGTGGGCGTGGTCATGGTCCGATTTCGCCCATTTTCAATACCAACCGTCCCAGTCTCGATACCAACTAGCATTTCAAATTTCATCAAAATATCTCAATTTTTGCGCGAGTTAGAGTGTTTACAGACGGACGGACGGACGGACGGACATGTCTCAATCGATTTCTCTTTTCACCCTGATCATTTTGATATATATAAGTCTATATCTATCTCGATTATTTCACTCTGTTACAATCCACCGTTATGTGATTAAAACTATAATACTCTGTGTACTAGTACAGCTGAGTATAAAAAGCGTATGTGACCAATTTTCAAAAGGGGAGGGGCACTGGTCAATTAAATAATGCATTTCCAAGCTTTCGCTAATTGTATCGGACCCTAGCGAAGAATTGTATACACATCTTTTACGATTTCTTACCCCCACTATCAAATTTAAAGAATTTGTAAAAAGAGCTATGTGCTGTAAAACGGCGCAAATGCTTCATGCGAAGTGGTTCGTCAAAAAAAGTAAAAAAAAATTGCACAAGTCTATTACATATGTATGTGTAGTATCATTAGTTAACAATTCAAAATAGAAAAAATATTCTCTAGGATCACCAGAAAACGGTTTTTTTGCTCTCCTGAAAAGTTGCTGAAAAACGTATAGCTCTTTTTGTTGGCGCAGCGACGATATGCATTATGCATACATATGTATTTATGATATTTTAATTGCTGCCATCGTAAATTTTTTTTTAATAAATAATTTTCCATTTTCACAAAAAAATAACAACATTCGAAAATTTCATATCGTCGTACCATACGAAAACTAACATCAGATTTTTTGTGGCTGACGAAAAGTAAAAAGTTCAAGTTTTGGCCGACGAAAAGTAATAAAATCGAGTTTTGGCTGACGAAAACTATCAATTTCATTTAAACAACAACAATTTTAATGTAAAAACAGTATATAATTACTGATACTTTTCGTCAGCCAAAACTTGATTTTATTACTTTTCGTCGGCCAAAAGTCAAATGTTCTACTTTTCGTACAGAATTTTTTTATTGATAGCTTTCGCCAGAAATTTTAAATATGTTAGTTTTCGTATGGTACGACGATATGTACATACATGTATGTATATGTATATGTATATTTTAAAAAACACTGCTTAGTATTCTTAAATTAAGAATTCCATTCTTAAACCAAGATTTTTTCATATTTTTATCCTGTTTCAAGAATACCGTTCTTGATTCAAGATTGTCGAAACTTAAATTTGATTTATTTTCCCTCAATTTCTGTAATTCTTAATTCAAGTACGACACAGCTTGTTTTTAGTCTGCAACTTTTCTCTGAGTGTTGAAGTTTATTGCATTACGGAGCCAAGCTTCAACTTCAACATTCTTGTAGAATTTTTGAAAAGTTTCGCGCAGTTTCCAGTACCTACGCCACCACCCTACAGAGGAGTACGTGATAATCGGTCTGAACAAAGCTCTATAAATCAATATTCACTATTGCTGGACTTATGTCCCAGGTCTTGCTGAAGGTTCTTCTACACTATCCGACAATTTTCAGTGCCTTGTTTACCTTCACCTCGCTATGAGCTTTCCAGGTCAGTTTCTTACCTAGAATCACTCCTAGATATTTTACCTCCTCGGAAAGACTTAGTTTTAAACCTCTGAGCACCGGGAGGTTGAGATCTTCCAGTTTCTTTTTCAGTGCAAATAAAACCGGGGTTATCTTTCTAGAATTAACAGCAAGTCCCTGTAAAGTGCAGCATGCATAAATCTTTTCTGTGCTTGCGCAGCTCTGCTTTTCTGAGACATGGTGCTGACGCTAGGGCACATACGTCATCATCCCACAAGCCTAAATGTGATTTCAATCTGGCATTTTCGTCACTGAGAGAAAAAAAATATATGGAGGGGTCAAAGAAATTGTTTACCTATTTTGAACACTACTTTCTTTGTTTTGAGTAAATTTTCCTTAAAACATGTTAAAAGGTTTATAAAATATTGTTGTTACATGCGTTACCATGGTTTCATATACTTGTTTTGAAAAAATTCATACATTAAAATAATGAAAAATTCTTTAAGCGCCATTCCATTCCCAACTTTCCTTGTTTTGAAGACTTGATTTCTTTAATTTTGAGAAATTAAATTCCCATACAAATAACCATGGCAACGAATTTGTTTGAATGTTTTTTTATGTTTTTTCCACATTTTTGAGAAAATTTACACAAAACAAAGAAAATTTTGTATTGGGACGCGTGTTCAAAATAAGGAAAATTATGTCTTTGATCGAGAGAAATTTTTTTTTTGAGTGGTTAGAAGGGATTTCACAACCAAGCGCCACACAGTGGGGGCACCTCCATACAAACGCGGCCAAAAATAGTAATAATTAAGCTAGAATCTTGAAACTCGGAAATTAAGCTTTTTTGGTTGAAGTTAGTAAACTGTGAAAATTTGAACAAAATCCACCCACAAATACGCCCACCTCCCATATAACGGTATTTTTGAAATTTCAGCATTTTCCTAACTATTATAGCTAAAATGCTCCATTTTGATTAGTGTATACATTTTTGAAATATAAATCAAATGCGGTAATCATTTTGGAAAAAGGGTAAAGCACTTCACCGTTTTTAAATTAAAAATATATGCACTTTTAAGTATGTTATAAGCATTTATCATAAAACTTTCATACAAAAAAATCGCATTTCAAAAAAATTTTATACCGGAAATGAAATTACACTTTTCTAAAGGATTTCAGTGTGATAAACCTGAGTCTGGATTCAGATTTTCCAAATTGTTTCTAGTTTCTGAGATATTCATGCCCAAATAGGAAAAAAACACGTTTTTTGGCTCTATTCCCTGCTTAATATCTTTTATATAATTACTTTCCACTCAAATTCGATTTAACCAGTTGAAAGCACAATCATTACCCTTGAAAACAGCGTTTAGTTTCTTCGAATATCTTAATTAGAATTGGAAATATCGATATTTAAGTTTCACCATTTTGACAAAAATTCCCCATACAAAAAAATTTAAACTTTTTGAAGCATACTTCTGGGCATTTTGTATGGGAAAAATGTACCAAAACTCAAAAAACACCTTCCATAAAAATGTTCATAAAACAAAATGGAGCAAACGAATTTTTACAATTTTTTCGCCAGTTTTTAAAAGACATTCAGGAGCATCAAATATTAAAAAATTGAGGAGGTAATATTTTTTTTTTTTTTTTAATTTCATTTTAAAATTTTACAATTTTAACAATTTTTTTTTTTATATTCTAAAATAAAAAAACTGCCAAAGATAATAATTAACGCTGATAAAAAAAATTACCTCATAATTTTAAAGTATGGACCATTTGCTGAAAGACGATAGAGAAATATTCGATTAGTCGCCTAAATATACACGTTTTTCATAATGTCAAAAGTAACATAATTAATGCATTTACAAAAACACAGTTTTAGGCAGATGGGAAAAAAATTATAAAAGCAAATGGAGCAAGTGGATTTTTAAAATGAAAATGCAGTTTGATTAAGAATATATTATTTCAAAGCATAAAAAAAAATTGAGGAGGTAATATTTTTTGTTTTTTTTATTTTTTTATTCAAAGTCGAGGAAAATTTTTTTATCATCGTCATTTTTTGTGAATATTTGAAAATTCATAGAAATTCAACAGTGAGCGCTATTTACAACTAAGTTATTTTTTCTGAAAGAGAAAATCATTATCTATGTAACGATGTATCATTCGTGTATGTAGGTTAACAGTTAAATGAGAAAGAGCGTTTTGTATGAGGTGTGTTCATTGAGAAATAAAAGGACCTATTTTTTGCTCAACTTTGGGCACCCTGTACGGCTAAACGAAAAGATACTCAAAAATTTTTATATAAGCTTTTTTATTACAATTTGATGTATCTGTCGATCTCTTTTTAAAAAAATGGTTTTACTCATACTTTAATTTTGAATTTATTTTTGGCCGCAATCACCCATTGTGCGCCACCGCAGAGCAGACAGTACACCACCCTGAGGGCATCCTCTCTCTAACTCTGCGGCGGCATAGAGGCCGTCTTTCTCCCCTACCTTCAGCAATCGTTCGGATAACATGGCATAGATCTATGTCTTCTAGCCGCTAAGCCCCTAGACTCAAAGGTAACGTTGTCAAAGGCTCCCTCGACATCAGTAAAAACTCTCATTGTGAATTTCCCTGCTTTCAGCTCTAATGGTGATGATGATAAGTTATCATATCGCACCCTAAATCAAAAAGTGGCAAAACACAAAATTTTTCGAAATCGAGTTTTTTTTCATAAACGGGTATACGGAACATATCTCTAGCGATTGCCAAAAAAAAAAAACTTTTGAATAACTGTCTCTTTCGACCGAAAAATAACGATTATACCTGGCCCTTTGTCATACGATTGCTTGTAATGAAAAAAAGTTTTTTGGCTCTCCTGACAATTTTTGAATTTTGAGTTGTGCCACTTTATGATTTAGGGTGCGATATGTTGTTTCTGTACGCTTTGTTGTATTTATAGCTATTGCTGCCGTTTTGGTTTTGCTTTTTTTGTTTTTTTTTTCTTTCTGCACAGGGTCTGCTAGTCGCCGGTAAATAGTAGAAGACTATTTCCACGACATTCATTTGGGCGTGTATGTTCTTATGATTGTAGCCGTATTTGTCTAGATTTCCTGATACCTACATATGAATCTAAACAAGTATGCAATGAAATATAAATTTCTGGTAATTGCATAAAGTTGCAACAAAAATTCCACATAAATTCACTTTCATTGACCATATATCGTGTGCTACATACGAGTACAAATAAGTTGTCCTGCAGTTTATTTCTTTAGATGTATTTGTGGCTTTTGGTATACAAATAACACTTAGATGAACATACCTTTTATGCACATGTGTTTTAGTTTATACTCAGCTTTTGCTAGGACACTTTCCAAACAATGTTGTTGTGGACAAAATTCCTAAAAATTCATTCTGCACTTATATATGTGTACACTAAGAGCAAAGTTGCGGGCTAAAAACAAGCTGTGTCGTACTTGATTTAAGAATTACAGAAATTAAGGAAAGATAAATTACATTTAAGCTTTCACAAGCTTGAAACAAGATATAGGTCCGAAAAAATTGATTTAAGGATAAAATTCAGAGTTGTAATTATTATAAGAGAAAAAATAAAAATCAAAAAATAATTATTATTGAAAGAAAAATATTTTAAAAGTCTTTCCATAATAGTTATTTCTGAGGTATTTTTTTAAGTCTTTTCGTAATTATTATGAATGAGAAATTTTGTTTTATATCTTCAAAGACTTTTATATTGAGACAAATTTGAAAAAAGTCTTTGAGTAATTATTATCCGTAGCAAATTGTTTTTTAAAAGTGCAGACATTGGTGACTTATCTGTAACGTTATAAAACAGCTGATTCAACCAACCTTACGACAAGCTGTGTTACTAGTCATTGGTGGCTTATCGTAATTCTGTAGCTGTATCGTTAACTTACAGACCAATTGGATTTTGGTTAGCAACCCTAAATCCGTAAACAGCTGACACTTGTGAAAGCAGAATAGGAAGGTAGGCCCATAGGCGAATTCAGAAACTTCTTTTTTTATTTTCAAAGGTAGATTATAATATCAAAATCAAAGCGAATTCACAGCATGGCCAATAGTAATGGGCGAGTCCCAAGCGAATGCAGATTTTAACAAGGAGAAATATTATTTTGACATTGCAATCTACCAATTACAATAACAAAATACATGGGAAATTTCTGAATTCGCCTATGCGCCTCCTTCCAAGATCTGCCTCGACAAGTGTCAGCTGTTTACAGAGTTACGGCACCACTAACAGCTCACATGGATAGCGATAAAGTTACAATAAGGTTAACGATACTGAAATACTTATAAGTTACCAATGTCTGAACCTTAAGTCTTCAAAGACCTTTTCATTGAGACGAATTTCAAAAATATCTTTAAGTAATTATTTTGAGTAACAAATTTGTTTTTTATATCATAAAATTTCAAATTGGAAATTTGCTTGAATTTTGAAGTATTTATTGGGCAATTCACAAGCTGTTGTAAAGTATTGTAATGTTGTATACTGGTAAAGGTTTACAATAGGTGTATCAGTAGGGTTGATTTTTCTCATACAAATTTCAATACAACCAATACAACTGGGCAGCCTATGTTTATTGAGTGTGCTATGTGATTTGTTTTTTATTCTGACAGTTTGTTAAAAAAAATTTAAACAAAAATATGGAAGCGGTGAGACGAAAAAAAAAACAAATTACTTGCATCGTGTGTATAATATATCTATTAGGACTTGAATCCGCCGCTAACAAACCTAATAACTGTTTTTCGCTTTCGCCTGGCATTTTTTTTATTCAAATTTTTGTAAAGAACAAACTGTAAACAATAACGAAATACAACAAAACACATACGAGAGTCTGTTCACAGGTACTGCGTTATTATGCACATTTTCCTTTACAACATACAACTTTACAATAGCCAGTGAATTGCCCATATATGAAAGTTATTGAAAATTTTCTGAGACTTTTTTGAACTTTGTCTCAATGAAAAAGTCTTTGAAGATATAAAAAATAATTTGCTACTGATAATAATCACGCAAAGGTTTTTATCAAATTTGCCTCAATATAAAGGTCTTTGAATACTTAAAATAAATATATTTAAATAACTATTATGGAAAGATTTTTAAAATGTAAGTTTCTGAATAATAATTATAGAAGATTTTTATCATTTTCATCAGGAAAATATTATTATCAAAAGACTTTTATGATTCTGAAGAAAATTTGTAAGACTTTTTTATAAGTTCAAAATGAAATAATAGCCGCTTTCGATTCACAATTTCTCTACTGGGCCCTCACTCTGTAGTTCGATTCGAAAGAAAATTCGTTCGCTTTCGAATTCTATTCCATATATTCTATACAGGACGAATGTACTTTCGAATCGAATTTCACTTTCGAATCGAACTACAGAGTGAGGGCCCTGGTTATAAATTTCCTTCTGTCAAATTTATATGTGAATGATAGCGAGCAGAGGGAAATTTTTATCGACAAGTTAGCGAGTATGGCTACTACTCATTATGGATTCAAACATTTTTGTTCGATCCGACCTCGCTTGTGTGATGGCGAATCGAAAAAACAAATAATTATTCTACATCTCTGATAAAATTCTTGATTCAGAAAGGAAATGCTTAATGTAAGTTTAAACATTCTTAAAATAAGATTGAACAGATTTCAATCAATTATGGGTTGTGCTTAAAATAAGTTTACTTCAACTTGTTTCAAAACTACACACTCTTAATATAATATTTATGAAAAAATATTGTTCTAAAAATAAAAAAAAAATATATGTATATATTCTTAATTTTAGTATGTGCAAGCTTAACAGACTTTCATGACTTTTCCGCTTGTTTCAATCCCGCTGGACACAAATTTAGCTTGTTTTTTTTCGCTGAGTGTACACATATCTACATTTATATACCCTCTAAAAAAATATATGCCTTATCGGAAGCCTATTTCTGATGATGATAAGCCTTAAATAATAACGCTTGAAAATTCGAAGGGACAAAGGCTTATAATAAGCGTTATTTTCCTGTGTTTATGTGATCAGACCATAAGAACTACTCTCTCACTCTTTGAGAGAAAATCTCATACCCAAGGCTTATTCACAATGATAAATAAAGCTTAGATAATAATACCTTATAAAAGTGCTTATATAAGAGATTATAAAAAGGGGGTTTTGCTTAGCTGCATAATTAAATTTATTTGGGCTACTTAAACGTTGCGCGAGATACTTTATAAACGCCTTAACCTTATATTACTGTGTTGGAGGGTATGTGCATGCATATAACTGTACATATATCTCTATATATCTTTCAAAGTGTCCGTTCAAAACAATTGTTGTATTTTAAGTTTATTTTTATGCATTTTGCAGGCAGCTGGCGCTTTGGTTGGATTCTGTGCGATATATGGATTTCATTGGATGTGCTGCTCTGCACTGCTTCCATACTCAGCTTGTGTGCCATTAGTTTAGACAGGTAATGTACATATGTATTTCGGAGCTAAGCTATTGCCTTTATAAATTTGTCGACATTTTTGTAAGGAAATTGCATACATATTTACATATTTACAAATGTGTATAGCTGCTATATAACCATAATCAATATACCAGATTATGTACATAGTTGCAATTTATTTTTGATATCAATGGCGTAATGCTCAATCAGTTCATTCTTGAATTTATCCTATTAAGCTTGGCATCTCTTTTTAATGCCAAAATTTGTATTAGAATCTATAATGTATTTCATTTCATAATATAATAATACACAGAAGGCAAATAAACCACAGAAAAACCTTAAATAGTTAGAACAGCTTCTTGCTTCTAGGAATAACCGTGTCACATCTATAAGAACTTATCTCTTAAACAGCTAATTCCTAGTGGATTATTTAAAACCGAAAAGAAATCTATAAAATTTAAACAGTTTACTTACACAAGGATCTCAAGAACCTATAGATGGTTATGTACCAATTAAGAAGAAGATCTCACAATAAGAATCCACTCTGAAAAAAAAAAAACGTTGTAAATCTAAAGACTTTCGCTGTTAAATCAACTACTTTCCGCAGTTGAAATGTGCCCAACAACGCTCCGTTGTTGTTTCAAAGGTGCGAGCGTTGTGGATTTAAGTCAATAACGGAGATTGTTGGAAAAAATTTTCACCTAAAAATAAATTTTTGTTTGCATTTTACTCTTCATCTTCTCTCCGCCCGGGTCCCAACTGCAAATATGTAGCCTCCGCTTATTCTCCTATTCTTCTCTCCTTCTTATCATTCACTGGTTGCTATCTTTATTTCTTATTCTGATTTTTCTTCTTTATTTTATATTCTCCTCCGGATTCGAACTATGACATCAACCAGAAATTCTATCCAATCATCACATAGTGGAACATTCAACATTATAATGAATTGTAGTAACCTGTTTATACTTCCATTTCCTAAAAAGGAATCCATGAATTATTTGAATCATTGTAAAAAGAAAATTAAAAAAAAATTGTACTCATTAGTTTTGTTTACAACGGAAACTGTTGGGTCAAATACTTTTGCCTTTAAATCAACAACGGGGAGAAAATTGTTGCTAAAAATAAACTTTTTTTTGGATTTTTCTCTTCATCTTCTCTCCATCATTATTTTTTTGCTGGTTTTCTCACAAAAAAATATTTTCTCACAAAAAATATTTTAAAAGCAAGAAAGTTTTTGAAACAACAACGGCCGTTTTTGAATAAATTGTTGGATCAAAAACTTTGCTGTAAAAAAATAGGTAAAAAAACTTTTTAAGTTAAACGGTTTTATGTTATACATACATTGCAATGATTAAGATAAATATACTAAAAACCAAAAAATAATAAAATAGATACAGTCGTGGGAATTATAAACATTTGCATAGACTAGACTAAAATAAAACCGTGGGGCACGTCAATTGTCTACAATCGTTGATTAAAATGTTTGTTTTGTAATGTTACACTATAATTAGGCAGTTGTTCAACCGACAACGATGGACGTGTGATAAGTAGGGCTACTCTGAAAAAAAACGTTGTAAATCTAAAGACTTTCGCTGTTAAATCAATTACTTTCCGCAGTTGAAATGTGCCCAACAACGCTCCGTTGTTGTTTCAAAGGTGCGAGCGTTGTTGATTTAAGTCAATAACGGAGATTGTTGGAAAAAATTTTCACATAAAAATAAATTTTTGTTTGCATTTTACTCTTCATCTTCTCTCCGCCCGGGTCCCAACTGCAAATATCTTTCTTATCATTCACTGGTTGCTATCTTTATTTCTTATTCTGATTTTTCTTCTTTATTTTATATTCTCCTCCGGATTCGAACCATGACATCAACCTGAAATTCTATCCAATCATCACATAGTGGAACATTCAACATTATATTGAATTGTAGTAACCTATTTATACTTCCATTTCCTAAAAAGGAATCCATGAATTATTTGAATCATTGTAAAAACAAAATTTAAAAAAATTTGTTCTCATTAGTTTTGTTTACAACGGAAACTGTTGGGTCAAATACTTTTGCCTTTAAATCAACAACGGTGAGAAAATTGTTACTAAAAATAAACTTTTTTTTTGGATTTTTCTCTTCATCTTCTCTTCATCATTATTTTTTTTGTTGGTTTTCTCACAAAAAAAATATTTTCTCACAAAAAATTTTTTAAAGGCAAGCAAGTTTTTGAATCAACAACGCCTGTTTTTGAATAAATTGTTGGATCAAAAACTTTGCTGTAAAAACAAATACATTTGCTGTTGAATCAAAGACGGAGATTCAACAGCCGAAAGTTGTTGGTTTAACTACGGGTATTTTTTTCAGAGTAGAATGTGGAAAAAAGCTAGCAAGCTCGATTATAAGCGAGTTTTAGGGTTTCATAGTGGTGAGCGAGTAGTACTTTTATCATATGTTTTGTCGATTAAAGACAAACTACGAGCAGTGAAACGATTCCTCGTGTGAATGTCCAACGATAAACTAGTTGAAACATCTCTTTTATTAACATGGAGTGTATAACTATTGGAATTTCCATGAGCAAGAAAATAGTAAGTAATTTCCTCACCGTCTGCGGGCCAACTGCCTAACGACGAATTAAACGATTCTTCTATCGCACATTAAGTCGATAATTTGTAGACAATTGACGTGCCCCCCGGTTTTATTTTAGTCTAGTCTATGCAAATGTTTATAATTCCCACGACTGTATCTATTTTATTATTTTTTGGTTTTTAGTACATTTATCTTAAACATTGCAATGTATGTATAACATAAAACCGTTTAACTTAAAAATTTTTTTTTACCTATTTTTATTTATATTTTTTTTACCATTTTGTTCCCACGAGTAATGGACATTTAAACGGTCGACCCCCCCAGAGGTCCAATAAAGGGGCAAGGCTATGTACAACAAGATGCGCCTGAGTCTTGAGGGGAAAACGCTAACGACATATCATTTTTATCCACCCTAATGCCATACAGTTCTCGGCGCGTTTTAACCTTTCACCTTAACTTGGGTGGTGTACCGCTAACGACGTATCATTTTTAGCCACCCTAACGCCACACAGTCCTCAACACGATACAAAATCTTGACTTGGGTGGTGGATTCAGGCTGGATTAATCAGATACCTAAATTACTGACCCCGATCTCAGCTCCACCTAGCGGAATTTTTTTTTAAGAAAATATTTCTTTTCAAGGTAGTAATACATGTTCCGAATTTCAGCCAAATCGGACCATAAATGCGATTTTTGTAACTATAGCGACCCACGCGCCACCTATCGGAAGTTTTTTTAAGGAAAATATTTCCTTTCAAGGTAGTAATACATGTTCCGAATTTCAGCCAAATCGGACCATAAATGCGATTTTTGTAAATATAGCGACCCACGCGCCACCTAGCGGATTTTTTTTTTTAAGAAAATATTTCTTTTCAAGGTAGTAATACATGTTCCGAATTTCAGCCAAATCGGACCATAAATGCGATTTTTGTAAATGTAGCGACCCACGCGCCACCTAGCGGAATTTTTTTTTTTAAGAAAATATTTCTCTTCAAGGTAGTAATACATGTTCCGAATTTCACCCAAATCGGGCCATAAATGCGATTTTTGTAAATATAGCGACGCACGCGCCACCTAGCGGAATTTTTTTTTTAAGAAAATATTTCTTTTCAAGGTAATAATACATGTTCCGAATTTCAGCCAAATCGGACCATAAATGCGATTTTTGTAAATATAGCGACCCACGCGCCACCTAGCGGAATTTTTTTTTAAAGAAAATATTTCTTTTCAAGGTAGTAATACATGTTCCGAATTTCACCCAAATCGGGCCATAAATGCGATTTTTGTAAATATAGCGACCCACGCGCCACCTATCGGAATTTTTTTTTTTCATAATATTGCATTGTCATCGGGGTTATACATGCGTGCAAAATTTCAGATTAATCGGTTGACAGGAAGAGGGTGAAATTTGAATTACTAAATTTGACCCAAGAATAAAGAATAAATAATAAAAAAACCGTTTAATAAAACAAACGGGGTGAGCTAAATAAAACCGTTTAAAAAAATACTTTTGCTGTTGAATCAAAGACGGAGATTCAACAGCCGAAAGTTGTTGGTTTAACTACGGGTATTTTTTTCAGAGCAGAACTGACAGCAAAAGCTCTTCAAAACCTCTAATATTAAGCTCTATACCACTTGTCCACAAAAACTCTCTACAGTTCCATTCAACTAACGCTATTTCTACGTAACTAAATATATATTTAAGTACATATTTTAGTGCATATTTAAGTTAATACTATCCCCTACTATTTATCATGCATTTTAATTTCGTAATTCTCCTTACACCAACGCTAGACAGTCCACCTTAGAACTCAACACAATACCCCAACACCCTCGCACAAATTTCAACTAAATGCCAACTAAGTAATATTATTGGAATGGTTAATTAGCGCTCTTGTGCTAAATTAATTTCATGTTTGCTGTGGCAACAGTTTCAGTATTTCAGTTTCACTCAGCGCCATTGTTTACATCATTTTATTATCTTTAAGTTACAATAAGGGTATTCATTTAACCTTATAAATGCCTCGTAAAGTGTGTAAACTTGTAAATTTATAAAGTTTGTAAACGAACTGTCAAATTTTGTATGGAAAATCATTTACGCATGGTTGAGAAATTTACGCGCACATTTCAGTGTGTAAACGCTGTAAACTCGAAAAAAGCAACCTTGCGCAACAGAAACCTCTAGCATCAGTAAGTCATTTACAAAAATTTCCTTGTAAAGTCGTTTTAATTTGGATTTCTCACTTATTTTTGGCATATTTTAATATATGTCTTTAATATATGTAGATATAGTTTTAAATAAATTTTTACAATAGCACAGCTGATGCGAAAAAAAATTATTAGGTGCGTTCATATAACAGTGTGTGTAAACTGATAGAAATTTACACTTTATAAACTTATACTCTTAAATGAATACCCTTAATGTCAATTTTGTCGACGCGTCGTGTGTTCTGTGTTTGACATTTTCCGCGTTCGCGTTGTTTGCGTTTCTGTCATTTTGTATTGTTGGCTTTCATGCATATATGTTTATTATATCTGTGTTGATATTAATAAGTTACAACTAGTCAATTTTGACTTTTTTTATCATGCAGATATCTTGCTGTGACACAACCGCTCACATATTCGAAGAAGCGCCGCTCGAAACGTTTGGCTTTGTTTATGATATTGATTGTTTGGGTGACGGCACTTTTGATCACATGTCCGCCATATTTTGGTTGGTGAGTATTTATTTAAATAATTTATGTACATATGTATGTAATCGAACTAAATTTTGGACAATAGATAAACCATAATAACTTTTTTGTGGTAAAAAAAAAACTTTTAATTGTGGGAGGTAAATAGCTCGCTTTATTGGTTAAAATATTAACATTTCGTTAATACTTTCTACGTTCAGCAGACCACGAGTAAACAAGAGAGATAGTAATGAGTAATTAGGCATAGTAAAACGTAGACTTAAGGCCGTTTTCTCAGACTCTGGTTACGGCAAACCTTAGGTTTAAATGCCGGTTAAATTATCGGCTGCATTATCGACTACAAGTTAGATTAATCGAAGGTTGAGAAAATGGCTCTTAGAGAAACGACAATGAAATGATAAAATATATGGCAAGAATTCCAGCTCTTTAGGGAAAATTAGATTATTTTGATAAAATGTAAGAAATATTGAAAACATTTAGAGAAATTTCAAAACCTTTTAAGAGCGGTTTGTGGAACAGTTGGATACCTTTTTATCACTGTTTAGTAGAAACTCCCTTTTCGTCACCATTTCGTCAACATTTGAGAATGTTCTCATTCCTGAAATTATTGTGAGAGTTGCATAGACTGGTTGTAAAAAGTATACGTCTTTTGTGATAAGAAAAAGGAAACTTTGAAACTCGAGCACTGTCAAAGTGGACATAGAAAATTTTGTACAATAAACAGTTACATTTTTTTTTGTAAAAAGCAGACATTTCACTGCCGTTGAAAATACACACTGAGGTCCACTTTTTCAGCAATATGTCCAATAAATAATAGATATTTTATTGCTGTAAATTGTAGACATTTTGTTGTTGTAAAATATAGACATAATTGTGGAGAGCAAAAAAGTGCATATAGAATTTTTTGGCAATAAAAAATTTAAAACTTATTGTAAAAATTTGAAAATTGATTGTAAAAAGTAGACACTTTTGTTGGTAAAATTACTGTAAAAAGTAGAAAGTAGAAATAGAATTTTTTTTGTAAAAAGTAGACATTTTAATTTTTTTTTGCTATAATACAAAATGGCATGACCCTTTTGGGACCACTTCAAAATCATTTCAGAGCTTCTTTACTACTTTACAGTAAAAAATTTAAAGCTGATTATAGAAAGTAGACATTTTGTCAAAGGTAGACATTTTTGTTGTTAATATTATTGTAAAAAGTAAAAAATGAAAAGATGGAAATTAAAATTTTGTGCAGTACAGGGAAGAAATCTCTTTGTAAAATGTACATTTTTTGGCGGTAAAAATAGACATTTTTGTTAAAAAAAATAGATATTTTTTTGTAAAAAAAGTACACACTCTAATTGCTTTGCTACGATAGAAAATCGTGTTGATACTTTTGGGACCACTTGAGAATCACTTCAGGATTTTTTCCCAAATTTGTTCGCTTTTTACTAAGTGCTAGTCCATACTTTTTGTTACTTTTATGTTGTAAAAAGTGGACATTTTCAATTTATTTGCTATAAAAAGTCTATGATACAAAAGAGCAAGTATTTTATCGGGACAATCTAAGGACTGCTGCAGGACATTTTCACTGTTATTTACATCCATAATACAACATTTAACACTTTCTCTAACATCAATCTACTTAACACATACACAAAAGTTGTTCGATGCTTCGAAACTGATTTTGCATCAACGAGGAGAACACTAAAATCAAAATCTTAAACAAAATCGTGCCGCGGCGCCTCTTAGCGCACACAGCAAACATATTTACATTACTTTCACCATTCTCTTATGCACATCCATTTTAACTTTTAAAAATCGGTTAGACGCAAACTTTTGCTCAATTTTTATCTTTTTTTCAATGCTTTCTGGCGAAAACTTTTCAAAAATTGTTGTCATCGCAATGCACAAAAATGTGTTTGTTGTTGGAATTTTAATCGCACTCCACGCAGGGTTGCGTGATTTTGATTTGACTGAATCACTAATCAAAAATATTTTCTGATTCTTGATTTAAAATATTTTCAAATCAAAGATAATTTTTATTGGTGATTCGTTTCAAAAAAGAATCAGAAATACCCTTTGATTCGTGATTCAAACTATTTTCAAATCAAAGATAAATTTTATTTGTGATTCGTTTCAAAAAAGAATCAGAAATACCCTTTGATTCGTGATTCAAACTATTTTCAAATCAAAGATAAAATTGATTTGTGATTCATTTCTTAAAAGAATCAAAAATCTTTTTTGATTCTTGATTCAAACTTGATTTCGAATCAAGATTCTTAATAAATTTTTGATTCGAATCAAATTTTTGATTCGAATAAAATTTTTGATTCGAATAAAATTTTTGATTCGAATCAAATTTTTGATTCGAATAAAATTTTTGATTCGAATCAAATATTTGATTCGAATAAAATTTTTGATTCGAATCAAACTTTTGATTCGAATCAAAAAATTATTTTGAATCAAAACTTTATTTCAAATAAAAAAATACTTAGTACGTGATCCCACCACCCCCGCGAGTTGAAATGCAAAAAATCTAAAATTTCAACAAACGTCTACGTTGTATGGGAGGAAATGCAAGCAGATTTTCGCAGTTGCTTAGCCAAGCATTTGTGCATATATATGTATGTATATACTTACATACATATATGTAGGTATATAACGAATAAATGAATGAAAGGATGAATGAATTATGGTTAGGTGTATGCATACAAAGAGTGGTTTCGATATGTAAATATGTATGTGCATACGTTAGGCTGGGTCAATTTTCTAAGCCATACTGTTCGTAGAAAAATCGGATTCTGCATTAAATTCTATGAAAAATGTGTTCTAGAGCATGCCTCTAATATCAATTTCGAGCTTGCCCATTTTCGATTGAAGTTTACTAGGTATGTAGAATTGTTTTAAGCATAGTAACCCATATACTTTTAAATTCAACCAGTGGTTTTAAATTTATCTCTTTACATTCTTTTTCATTGTTACTTAAACGACTTTTAATAATGCATGTATATAAGAGTTTGATTTCGTTGTTGTGGTTTTGTTGAAAAACGAAAATATTAAAAACAACTCCCATTCGTTTTTTTGTTTCTTAACCCTCTCAACATTAGCTTAAAATTTAGGGGAGACTTTTATAACTTTTTTTTCGCATGGGGACCAACACTTACCTCCTGACTTCATTTCCATATAAAATACAGATGTAATCTAACACATACATATGTACATACTTACATATATATGATGTATGTACATATGTACTTACCCCTTAATATG
This sequence comes from Urophora cardui, assembly GCA_960531455.1. Classification (NCBI taxonomy): domain Eukaryota; kingdom Metazoa; phylum Arthropoda; class Insecta; order Diptera; family Tephritidae; genus Urophora; species Urophora cardui. The sequence continues at coordinate 144,133,942 of OY482672.1, forward strand.
TAAATGAATATACATACATATGTAAATTTCTCTTATACATATCCACACACATGTACTTATTTATGTACTTATATTTTATATATTTTACATACATTGAATGAACCCAAAAAAAGAATAAAATAACAGAATTTAAAAATAAATAATAATAATGCATTTACCCAAAATGATCTCGTACTAAAAGTATCTTTTACTTGAAATACATATATTTTGGATTCACTATAGGTACATACATATGCATATTTTAAACCCGTTCAAATTAAACGAAAGTGGTTTGTTGTGTTGCTTTACGAACAGCAATTCAATCAGTGAATTTATTGGTAAAATTGATTCTTATTTACCTATACACAAAATTTCTTATGTACTACTTATTTACTATAATACATGTACATATATCTACTCTAATTCTTACTTCTATGGAGATATGTACATACATATGTACATACCCTGTAAGACAGGAATGATGGAAACTCCAACACATTCTCAGCAAACACTAACACATATAGCAGTGATAGTCATTTGATACATCATTTGGAGAACACATTCATCACATTTTTCATACCGTCCATATAAAAATGATGGAAACTTGTAGGCAGTGTGTGACAGAAATTTCCATCAAACGTGCACCTCAAATGATATATCAAATGACTATCACTGTGTTATAGGGTATATACATACATATGTATGTATGCATATGCACCCAAGTGCCCCCTGCAAAAAAGCCGAGTACTCCATGCACGCTTGTATAGAGTACTCGCTATGGACCAACCGAGTACTCCTCAACCTGCCACATTTCATATAAAAAATATGGTCCATTTAACATTGCGATGTCCCAGGCAGGGATCACATACTCCAATTTCCGCATGACACCCGAGTAATCCAAGGATTACCCACATCGGATTAATTTACGGAGTAGGTACTAAAATTAATGAAATTTAATAATCTCTGAACAGTTTTGAAAGACTGCCAATTCAATTTACATACATTCATAAGTAAGCTTTTCTTTAGTTAAAATAAAATATTAAAATTTTTCTAGCGCAATCACCAGCATTTTTTGTGTCGCGTAATTTTTTCGATACATCGAACATCGATGTATCGATGTTGGTCCTCAAAATTTGCATTCCTACCCTTTATTACTGAATCGTGCACGTTCAAACGAGCATGCATATGTACATACATACATACATACAAATGTATGCACTTGCTTCGTCGTTACCCTCACGGAAAAAAAAAAGTTAGTTGCAAAAATAAATATATTAAAAAGTGATTTATATTCAACTAATTTTAAAGTAGCTCTAAACAAATGCAGCGCGGGACAGTTTCTTGTATATGTACATATTTATATGTAAACACATGTTTTCAGATCTAAGTATGCCAAGATTGTTTTTTCCATTTTTTGGTTACCGTTTTTCAGCTTCACTTCCCATTAAACACTGAAAACGAAATTCTCAAACGGAGAAAATATTGTTTCATTTTTATCATTTGAAAATTAACATAAATTCAATTGTTTCTCAAATATTGTTTATCAACTTGAGAACAATTTGCGAAATTTGAGGAAAATTTGCTTCGCATTTTTACCATTTCTTGAATTTCGACATCAAATGCAGGATTAAGTTATTTATATTAAACTACAAGTAAAGTAGTTGAAAAGAAACTCAAGATAAAGTTATTTATTTCAAACTACTAGTAAAGTAGTTGAAAACAAATGCAGGATAGGGCAATTGACTGCTTGCTATGACATCGCCGTGTTAAAAAAGTCAGTTCATTGCAAAGGAAAAAGTCACATTTTCAATTAGTTGTTATTGAAAATAAAGTAGTTTATAAAGTAATTTAAAATTAATTAAATTTCCTACAGGGTATCGCTATATATGTACATACATTTCGTTTTCGTAGCTAACTACGAGCCGATGCAGATAAACAAGTCGCTCGCTTGGGTCTATGTTTATGATCACTTTGAAAGTACTCCTACCTACCGCAAAATGGATCATATAATCCTATGATTTTTACAGGGCCTATGCACATCCATACATATGTATGTATGTACGTACGGCGTAGCACAAGCGTAAATACGACAGTCAGAAATATGTATATATGTACATACATACATACACATATACATATTTGGCGTCAGCATACAATTTGGCTGTTGTTGCACTTTTGGTGCATTTTATACATTTTTGTGTTTTAAGTTACCGAGAAGGTACTTGAATAATTCTGATATTAGCTACAGTATTTTTGATTCTAAATAAATTTTTGATTCGAATAAAATTTTTGATTCGAATAAAATTTTTGATTCGAATCAAATTTTTGATTCGAATCAAAAATATATTTTGAATCAAGATTCGTAATAAATTTCGTCAAAAATTTGATTCGAATCAAAGATATTTTTTGAATCAAGAATCAAAAAAGATTTTTGATTCTTTTGAGAAATGAATCACAAATCAAATTTATCTTTGATTTGAAAATGGTTTCAATCACGAATCAAAGGGTATTTTTGATTCTTTTTTGAAACGAATCACAAATAAAAATTATCTTTGATTTGAAAATGGTTTGAATCACGAATCAAAGGGTATTTTTGATTCTTTTCAGAAATGAATCACAAATAAAAATTATCTTTTATTTGAAAATAGTTTGAATCACGAATCAAGTTGATTCTTTATTTGAAAGTTGATTTAAAATCAAAATTGATTCGAATCACGCAACGCTGACTCCACGCCATAACTCAGTCACTTTTGCGTTCATCCTTTGTAATAATGTGCATAGTCACATTCTCACATACATACATACATATTGTACATACCCTGCAGGAAGAAAAAAATCAATTCCTAAAATAGTTGACTTTTAACTGGCTATTTTGAGACAATTGAAAAAAATAATCAATTTGTATCAAACAGCAAGAAACCCATTTTTAGTTAGTTGCTTTGTCATGCAGGAATATAAAAAAAAACGTAAAGTGTGCATTGACAAAAGCTTTCAAATGCCTGATGACAATATTTCTATTCAAAATATTTAAACTGATAGAATTTTGCTGTGAAAATTCCTCTTTTTGGATTTGGGAAGCGAAGCAATGGAAGAATATCGAAACTTTTGCGAATTCCATGTAAACATGTATGTATGTAACAGCTACATCTGCAACCATTTCCCTTGTATTTTTTGTATAATTTTCTAAAAATGAATGTTATATGTATTTTGGGATCAATTATTTTTCATCCAAAAAAAGTTAGCTTATAGTTACCCTCCAAGTAATGCAGAAGTACACAGGACTGACTTTTTTATCGCCATTCCCAAACAAAAGTAGTTAGCCTTTTTCAAAGAAAATATACAATTAAAAGTGACCACTAGTGTCTTTGTAAACAGTTTAAAGTCAGTTTTAAGTTATATACACTTCCTGCAGGGTACGTACATAAAGAATCCTGGATAATGTTGAAAACATTGTAGGTAATGCTATTAATTTAAAATGCACACGTGCTTTTCCGCTCGCATAAAGTTGCGTAGACAAGTCGTTTTTATTTTATGGCATGCTGTGTTCAAATAGAGGATGTGTAGAACGCTATGGCAGCGGTAGGGTATACTAAATAAAGTATGCATGTTGTATGTATGTATGTACTTACATGCTGCAATTGCACATGACGCGTCATGACGCCACAATGGCCTATGTAACCCAATAAACCACTAGTTTTGGGCCTCTTCGAAAGTTTTCTGTATAAGTTTTGTAAGCATTTCCTAACCGATTGTTGTAAGTGATGGCTGGGCAGTTGATTTACAGTTTTTGTCAGTAAAGGGTAGACATAGTTGGGAACAAGTCGGGTAGTAGTCCCTAGTTGGCATAGCACTTTTGTATCGAATACGTTTTACAGCCAAATATTGAAAATGTCCATTTTTTACAACCAAAAAGTAATAAAAAGGATGGACATAGCTTCACAATGATATTCAAGTGGCCTCAAAAGGGCCTTTTATTGTTGGAAAAATATTAAAAATGTCTACTTTTTACAACAAAAAAAATTTCTACTTTTTACAAGAACAATTTCTAGGTTTTACCATGAGAGTTGTTAATTTTATTGCACAGAAACTTCTAATACCAATTTCTCACTGTCCACCTTTTACATACAAATTTTTATTTTGTAAAAAATGGACATGGTGAAAGTGTAAATGATTCAAAATTTTATAATTTTTATATTGTAAACTATTTGCAGCAAAACATTAAAAAAAAGTCTATTAATAAAATGTCTACTTTTTACAACCATAAAAAATTTATAAAAAAAAATGTTCTCTTTCTCAACAATAAAAAGTGTCTACTTTTTACAAAAAAATTTCTGCTTTTTAGATCTTTTTCTTTCCGCTACTGCACAGAAACGTCTAGTTCCATTTTTTCACTGTCCACTTTTTGCCATAAGTGGTTTTTATTTAGTAAAAAGTGGACATCTGGGAAAGAGTTCTTAAAGCGATTCCAAATCGGTGCCAAAAATTCTTTAACTTTTTTATTGTAAACTATTTACAGCAAAGCATTAAAAAAAGTTTTACAGCAATACAAAATGTCTACTTTTTACAGAAAAAAATTTCTGCTTTTAACAAAAATAAAAAATCCCTCAACAATAGAAATGTTTAATTTTTACAACAATAAAAAATGTCTCCTTTTTACAAAAATAAAGAATTTCTCAACAATAAAAATTTTCTACTTTTTACAACAATAAAAAATGTCTACTTTTTACAACAATGAAAAATGTCTCCTTTTTGCAAAAATAAAAAATCTGTCAACAATAAAAGATGTCTACTTTTTACAACAACGATAAATGTCTACTTTTTATAACAATAAAAAAGTCTTCTTTTTACAATTATGAAAAATGTCTACGTTTTACAACAATAGAAAATCTCTCATCAATAGAAAATGCCTACTTTTTACAACAATAAAAAATTTCTACTTTTTACCACAATAAAAAATCTCTCAACAACAAAAGATGTCTTCTTTTTACAACAATAAAAAATTTCTACTTTTTACAACAATAAAAAATTATCTACTTTTTACAACAATAAAACATGTATACTTTTTACAACAATAAAAAATCTATCAACAACAAAAGATGTCTTCTTTTTACAACAATAAAAAATGTTTACTTTTTACTTCTCGCAACAAAAAATTTCTACTTTCTCAACAATAAAAATTGTATTTTTTACATAAATAAAAATTCTATTTTTAAAAAAAAAATGTTTAGCTGCTCTTTGCAAAAATTTTTCAATATCCACCTTTCCAGTGCTCAATTTGCTAAGTTTATTTTTTGCTAACACAAAACAAGTCTATTTTTACTACTCACATATTTTCGCAAAACCATACAATTTGGTTTACTGGGTATAAAGCAAAACCCCTCATGCAATTGAATGCGCTATTTTTCAAATATTTTACCAGCTAAGCTTAACAAAATTGATTGCCTGAAAAATTATGAAAAAATTTCTGCTTCAAGTATTTGCTACACATATTCTACTTTTGCTGAAAGTTGGCATTAGCGGCTTCCGCACATTTTTCATGCGCGCGGTTGTCAGTTTTATTTTTTCTCTAACTTTTTTTTATCTTTTTTTATTCTCTTTTATCATTTTAAAACATTTAAAATTTCATAATTCATACTAACGCATTATTATTTTCCCCTTTATTTGGGTATCCTCCTACATATCTCCACCGTAGGTACGAGCAAGGACAGAACAACGACAGCAATTTCAATTGTCGCTATAATCAAAATAAAGGATATGTGGTGTTTTCCGCAATGGGCTCATTTTTCATTCCCTTAGCGGTTATGATGTACGTGTATCTGAAAATTGGCTATGTACTCAAGTCGCGACGACAGCGCATTGTACGCGATGCGGTAAGTACCATAATGTTGGCATGTTTGTGTGCGCGTATGTACCCTGTAGGGAAAATCTCTACTTCCGAACTAGGTCGCTTCTAGTGCATTTTTCGACACTACTAGTGCGAGTTAAATCTCTTTTGCATGTTATCAACTGGCGAATTTAACATGGCGATGTCCTAAGCGGTGTCAATTGTCACTCTCTGCACTACATTTTCGATAGTTCCGAACTAGTACTAAATTCTACAGTTTTCACTAGTTCGTTTATTGGTACAATTTCGATAGTTCTGAACTAGCTACAAGTACCTACAAATTCTACAGTTTTACATCTGCCGCTTAAGTGCAGCGTTCATGTAAGTGGCGCGATGGCCGACTGGCTAAGGGTTCGAACAGAGTGGGCGCTGATGCCGAGCGGAGCCGAGCCGAGTTTATTGATGCTTATTTTCATGCGAGAAGAAAATTTGTCTATAACACAGTGAATGCGAGAATCAGCGCTGAAATTCTGTTTATTCCATGTGTTTTGCCTTTATGTCATTTAGTCTTATTATACTCAGCTGTACTAGTACACAGAGTATTATAGTTTTGATTTCCTAACGGTGGATTGTAACAGAATGAAATAATCGAGATAGATATAGACTTATATATATCAAAATGATCAGGGTGAAAAGAGAAATCGATTGAGCCATGTCCGTCCGTCTGTCCGTCTGTCCGTCTGTCCGTCTGTCCGTCTGTCCGTCTGTCCGTCTGTGAGCACGATAACTCGCGCAAAAATTGAGATATTTTGATGAAATTTGAAATGTAAGTTGGTATCAAGACAGGAACGGATGGTATTGAAAATGGGCGAAATCGGACCATGACCACGCCCACCTCCCCTATATAGTAAAAATCGGAAATTTTGTATCTCGGTCACTAATAGTGCTAGAGTGATAAAATTTCACACACGTATTGAGCTCAGGCCCTTATGAAGAAATATGGTGAAATTTTGGAAAATGGGCGGTGCCACGCCCACTAATTAAGGGGCAAACATTGAAAGTTTTATGAGTCATAACTCAGAAACCGTTGAAGATATATCGATGAAATTTGGTAGGCGTGATATACTTACTTATGCAAATGTTTGGACGAAAAATTGCCAAAATCGGTTGACGACCACGCCCACTTTTATATATGGGTATTATAAAGTGACCTAATAAAAGCATTTAAGCGATATCTCTGTCAAATATAAAGATATATCATTGAAATTTTATGGAAGGTGTCCAACTATGGACATAAAACAAAAAATACAAAAATTTTGGAAAATGGGCGTGGCACCGCCTCCTTTTAGAAGCAGGAATATACGAGATTTCTGAGCCCATAACTCGACAAATAATCGATATATTATGACGAAACTTGGTCTATACACTTTCACTGCTTGTAGTAATACATGTTCGAAATTTTAGCGAAATCGGTTGACGACCACGCCCACTTTTATATATGGGTATCATAAAGTGGCCTAATAAAAACATTTTAAGCGATATCTTTGTCAAATATAAAGATAATTCATTGAAATTTTGTGGCATGAGTTCTACAATAGATCGGAAACAAAAAATAGAAAAATTTCGAAAAATGGGCGTGGCACCGCCTCTTTTCAGACAAAGGAATCAACGAGATTTCAGAGCCCACAACTCGACAAATAATTGAGATATTATGACGAAACTTGGTTTATACACTTTTATAACTTGTGTTAATAGACAGGCAAAAATTTATTGAAATCGGTTTATGACCACGCCTACTTTTTAACAAAGATATTTGTGGAACACCCTTTGGGAATTTGTAACAAGACTTCTTTGTAACTAGAAGTCATAAAGGAATGAAATTTTGCACAAAGAATAATATTCATATGCTTAGTTGGATGAATGATAAAAATGTTGAAAATGGGCGTGGCTACTCCCACTTTATACGGCACTCGCTTTATATAAAATACACCCTATATCGAACAAACGCAAACAAACAATGAAAGCATACAGCTGAGTATCTAATGTTCGATTCCACTCGAACTTAGGCTTCCTTACTTGTTTTTCATTTGTGTTTATAAAATTGCTGTACACGGTAATGGATTCATCTGATGAAGAGTATTTTGCTTCTCCTAGTGTGGTTAATGCAATTATTATCACAAAAGAATTTGGAAAACATCCAATTACACTAAAAATATATCAATTTGGTGAATTTCATCATTTATATAATGATTTAAGAAAATATCCAGCTAAATTTCTTTAAAAAACCATTAAAAAACACGATTTCACGCTAAAAAGTAAACATCAACAATGCAAACAAGCGCGCAAAACGCTTTGAAACTGTTTTTCTCGCACTCATCGGCTTTGCTCTCTGCTCTTGTCGGCGTTCACTGTGTTATGCACAAGCTTATTTGTATTGACTTGTATGTAACCAGTTTTATCGCACTGACAATCCTTATCGCATTGACAATCTCGGCTCGGCTTTCAGCGCCCACTCTGTTCGCAGCCTAACGCATGTGCCTTTCAATCTGAGGGGCGCGGGTTCGAATCCTGTCGGTGTCAAGGTGGATGATAATTTTTTTTTAACTAATATTTTTTGATTTATTTATTTAAAAAAAAATTTACAATAATATTTAATAAGTAATAAAATAAAAAAAATTAAAAATAAGCCTGAGGGATCGGAAAAGCATAATTAGGGGAACATTTCATTTCATAAAATATGAAAATAGAAAACTGTTTATATAAAATGCTTCACTAAACATCTGAGAATTGCAGAAATATACAAAGCCGATGGCAATTTAACGAACGAAAAATTTTCATAGAATTTTTGTCACTTCGAAATTGCATACAAATCGAAGTGTGTCTTATAATGGTCACTCAATTCACTCCTTCTGAACTGGTGAGGGTCTAACTACAACTGATCTAGTTCCCCTTTGAAACCTTTTCGCAAGTTCGGAACTAGAAATTTTGCTCACTAGTTATTGATTTCCCTGTAGGGTATGTATGTATCATTTGTGCTTGTATGTGTGTTTGTCGTGAAATCCTTTTCACAAAAAAGGACAGTGTGAATTAGATACTTATCATTACGTTTGCCGGCATTTGTGTTTGAATTATGTGCAAGGAGTGTTACTACTTCCCGCTGACATTTAGCAGCAGCACACCCATTCGGTTTGTGTTGTGTTGGTTGTACGCTGTGCTTCAAGTGAATAGCATCAAATTGAAAAAAAAAAAATAAATAAATAAATAAAATATAAAAAATGTTTAATTAAAAAATAGTTTAATATGATTAGTGAATACTTTGGAGTATGTTTGAAAAAAAAAAAAAAATAGTAAAATAGGGAGTTATTCTCTTCTTTTACTCGCACGCCAGGTCAATAGGGGCTTCATGATTTAATGTATCGCTAACTTATATGCCGTTAGTGCAGCTTAAGAATAATTATGTAAATGGAATCTTCTAAGCACAACTCGGGTTGTAAATATCATTTCGACACTTCCTGATCATTACACTGTTTTTCAACCTTAGCTGTACAAAACAAAGAGGTCAGATTCAATAACAAATTAATGTATGTACATATGCAGATGGTCAAGATAAGCTATAAGATGCTATATAAGACTGATCTCAGTGCCTCAAATAAGCAGATATCAGATATTAGCACTTTTTCAGTGGTTTTTTGAGAAGGGGAAAAGAGATATCAGACGATCTTCCAAGAGAGAACATTCACTAAAGTTTCGCTTTCATCAAAGGTTCTTAGTCATGCCCTCTGCTGACCAGAGGCTTATCCTCAAAGAAAGAAGTAATAATGAGGGAAAACCTTAGCACTTTGAGTCATCAACACTCATGTGAAGGTTTACGTGTTTCTTAAAATGGCTCCTAAGAAAGATGAGTGGTCTGTTATATAAGAGTATTCTAGGTTATGGTGAAAGGGGCTCTTATGTTACGTGATATCAATAATTTACCAAACAATTTAACCCTTCGTCGGCGGGCGGACAGAATATATTGTTCCGTATCTCTGCGCTTCGATAAGTATCCTGATGCCACAATAGAGGCGAAGGGCTGAGAGAAGTTTGTAAATATGAAGGAACACGTCATTCATGTATACACGGATGGATCTGAGACATCAGAAGTAGTAGGAGCTGCTGTTTATTGCAGTGAACTGAATATCAATACTAGCATTGGGCTGCCGGATCACTGAAGTCACTTTCAGGCAGAAGCATTAGCTGTGAGGAGGGCAGAAGAGCTGTTAGTCCGTAATCCCTTACGAAGAGGACGTATTAATTTTTATATATAGTTAGTTAGGCGTTTATAAAGTCGATACTGTCACATAGCACCTCATCCAAGTGAGCAGCGGACTGCAAGCTAGTTACAAGGATAATATACAGAACTAGTATTATCCATATACTTTACATATACTACAGGCACAAGGGAATATGCGAAAGTCAGAAAGCTGATGAGCTGGCAAAGAAGGGTGCATGTCTCGGAGCCGAACACTCCATGGACGTTCCGATGGCACTCAGTAAAATTAAGCATATATAATGGACCAGGCATATAAGTCGTGGAAACACTCGCTGTAGGGTGTCCAAAATTATGCCTAAATCGTATGATTCGAGGTTGCTATCCCTGAAAAAAAGAGGAATGCAGACTTACATATAATGGGGTTCCTCACAGGACACTGTCTATTGGCATCACATGCGTTGAAAATGGGACTAGTTGGTGAAAGTGAATGCAGAGGATGCGAATTGCATGAAGAGACGGTAGAGCGCACGGAAAGAATTTTTTACTAGAATCAATGCCGAGACAAGAAAAGTTAGACTTGATTTTGAACTTAGAAAATAATTTCTTAATATCAAGAAAATCCAAGAAAATTAGATTTTAAATAAATAAGTAAACATTTTCTTGCTTCAAGTGAAATTGGATTTTAAATAAATAAGAAAAAGTTTTCTCACTTCAAGTAAAAATGGATTTTAAATAAATAAGAAAACATTTTCTTGCTTCAAGTAAAATCGGATTTTAAATAAATAAGAAATAATTTACTTGCGGTAAGTGTTTTTTTCTTGATTTTAGAAATAAATAATTAAGAAATAATTTTTTTGTTGCAAGTAAAACTTTTCTTATACGAGCTTAAGTAAATAAGAAAATATTAAATATTAATATCAAGTAAAACTTTTCTAAAAATATTAAAAACGTAAAAAATAAGGAAAATGAAAACTAATCGTGAGGGATTAGAAAACCATAATTAGTCAACTAGTACTTATTTTCCTAGGACTTGCTCACTGAAATGATAACATTTCAATTGATATAAATGAAGATGCAAATAGTGAACTCCTTATACCAAATGCTTCACTAACAATCTGAGAATTGCAGAAATTTTCAGAAATATGCAAAGCGGATGGCAAATGAAAAAACAAACATGTCACTTTGGAAATGCAAATTCAGTAAGAAACATTTTACTTCGCTCAATAAAACGTTTTCTTATTTATTTTCAATTTTTTTTTCTGTAGTTTGCTGATATGCTCAAAGAACTTTGGCGTTCAAATTGAGCAAGAAATATTTTACTTCGGTCAAGAAAACCTTTTCTTATTTATTTTCAATTTTTTTTTGCTGTAGTTTGTTGTTCCAATTCATCAAAACACAATTTTCTTAAATTCTTCTTGATATTAGCAAAAAGATTTTCTTCATCTAAGTAAATTTAAGAAAAGATGTTCTTATTTATTTAAACATTTTTTTTTCAACACTTTTTTTCTATAGATTTTGTTAGTGTTCTTGAATAAGAAAATAATTGTCTTATTTTTGGAAAACTCAATTTCTTAATTCCAGTAATAATTAAGTCATTTTTTCTTATTTCCCTAAAAATTTTCTAAATTGAGTTCAAGAAAGCATTTTTCTTGATTCAAGTATACAAATTTCTTTCCGTGCGTGTTCTTTGCTGCTGTCCTACGTTTTCCAGGCTAAAGCCCCGGCTACTAAGTGTCGTCGTATTCAGTTATCTCGAATCGGTTTCAAAAATAGGAGTGTAGAATTTCTTGGATTTGCTAGAAGTACGGGATTGTTCTTCAGTCGGAGTCCAGGCTTTTAATGTATTTCATTAAGTGAAGATGCAAATTGTAAATAAGTACTCTTTATACAATATGCTTCACTAACAACGTGAGAATTGCAAAAATATGCAAAGCGGACGGCGAATAAACGAAAGACTCTTTGACACCTTTTCGCTAGTACTCAACCAGAAATTGTGTTCTCTAGTTATTGATTTACCTGCAGGGTGGTTTGGGTAATGTAGAAGCTTCTAAGAATTATGTAGCGTGGTACTAGTGTGATCACTGGTAGGCTCTGCAACCTAATTTTACCTAAATTAGGGACACAGATAAATCAATTGAAATGTAAGAAGAAAAGAAAAAGGATAATCCTATTCCTTTTTTAACACTTGTTAACTGCTTACTATTAACCACATATGTATATACATTTAAAATATAGGTCCGGTTTAAATAATAATACTTAAGTTTAGTTTTAGTCACGACATAAGTTGGTCGATATTCATCAACAAGTGGTATGAAATAGTTTTGCATGCAGCAACTTTGCCAGCTATTTTGCCAAGTAATGGCTTTTTTGGTTGCTATCTTTGCTTAGTTGGTTCTCAAATCTGCTATTTATATTGCTGTCTTTGCTAAGTTGGTTCTCATATCTGCTCTTTAGATTGCTGTCTTTGCTCAGTTGGTTCTTATATCTGCTCTTTTGATTGCTGAGTTTGCTCAAGCGAAGAAAATTTGTAATTTAGTTTTGGTCAAATTAAGAGCTACATAACTTGTGACTAAGTTAAGAATGCGTGTTGAAATCGAATACATCAAAATTGGGACTAAACTAATGGCGTTTTCTTTTCTACGAAAAAATGTTGCCCTCCTATATCCCAATTATCGAATTACGTATCCTGACTTTCTATAAAATGGCTGAATTTGTAGATAAGGGTGCCCTCTTACTTAGTTAGAGGTCAATATTTGGTGAAAGGACCAGACAAGCTTACAAAATGGCTAAGAAAATCAAACAGGGCAACATTATTTCGAGAAAAGAAAACGCCATAAGTGTGGTTGGTGAAACCAGGTCATAGAGATTTTGTATATTAATTTATCATAAGGAAAATCAATTATAACACCTAGGCGAGCTATACAAGTGAAAAGCTGTGTATTTTGCTGTGCTTGGTTATTACGTTCATTCCTACATTTCCTTTTTATGGCGATAAACGTTAAAACACACATTTTATGAGCGCTGTTAATTACATACCTACATACCATTATAAATACATACATGCATACCTTCAGATACACACACACATAGATATTTAATTAATTTCATTAGCCACTTTTAATTAAGTCTTTTTGTGGTGCTTTTTCTTCACTATTTTCTCTTTCTTCCATCCACCTTAGAATTCCGAACGTGTGGCCGAGCACGATATGGACTGTGATAATTTCATTTCCGAATCGGAGCATTATCAATGTGCTACGCCAAAGTTGCCGTCATTTAAAACGCGTTGGAATAGCATGAATGGTGGCGGTGGTAAAAATGCGATTTGCGCCACAAAACAGCTCAGCTTACATTGTGATAAATGCCAACACCAACGCGACGACGAGGACGAGCAGCAGGATGTGGAGGCGGAAGATGCGCAATTTATGAACAATTTGAATAAAAGTGCAAATTATAATGATGGCGGCGGCGGCGGCGGCAACACAGCCGTAACCATTGGCGGCGACCTTAAACATAACACTTCGTTTTATGATTTGGTTGAGGTTGCGCATTTAACTTCAATAATTCAATGTACGGCAATTAATTGTAGATACGCTGGAGTTTGCTTACAACACGACGATAAAGAAATTGCGATTGGAGCGCCATTAGGCGGCGGCGGGCATCGTTCCAGCTCATTATGCATGAATGCGGTGCATTTGATTGGTGGTGGCGGTGGAGGTGGCGGTGGAGGTGGCGGTGGAGGTGACGGCGTTGGTGGCATTGGAGGCGAGAATGTTGGTCTAACGTACATGGCGGAAACTTGCTTGGTTGGCGGGGGCGGTGTGGGTGGTGGTGTTGGCGCGATAATCACCTCGAATGCGCAAAACATAAAAATTAAGCAGTTCTTTGGGCAACAACCACCGCAGCAATACCAACAACAACAACAACATTCCACGCAGCACACAAATCATCATCACCATCCACATCATCAACATCATCACCCGCACCAGCACAGTCGTTCACATCATCCGCACACGCATCATCATCGCATACCGATGCGCGTGTCGACAGCCAAGAAGGGCGATACAAAAGCGGCTAAAACTTTAACAACCGTTATGGGTGGCTTTATCGCTTGTTGGCTGCCATTTTTCGTTTATTACCTGCTTAAGCCATTTTTGCCCGCTGCCTGCATATCGGAGGGCCTAATGTCCTTTTTCACGTGGGTGGGTTGGGTGAATTGTGCCATTAATCCCTTTATTTATGCCTTCTACAATCCCGATTTTCGTACTGCCTTTCGGCGTATAGCTTGTAAGATAATTTGTAAGAAAATGCCAGCGTCCAATCATGTGGCGGCGATGTTGCGCGGTTGAAACAAAAGTGAAAGGGAGAAAAGGTGGAGAAAAGGTAGCAAAAAGGATCAAAAAGTACTAAAAAGGACTGAACTAAACGAAACTGAATGAAACTAAACTAAGTACATATAAATCTGATGGCAGTGGGTGCAAGCGGCAAAAAAATAAACAAAAGACAATCTAATCTAAAATCGGATGCGTTGAACAATGAACTTGTCGGCATGTCAAAGTAGCAAAACATGCGGATAAACAAATTGCTGGTGGTGTTCTGTTTGAGATTAGATGCAAGTTGAGCGCAAGATATTCATGTTTTTGAATTGGACATTTTCTTTGGGTTTTTTGGGCTGCCAGCCAAATGGCGTTGCTTGTGATTATTTGGGCGTGGGTTGGCGAAAGACAAACAGAAAAAAGCTTATAAAAAGGGCATCATTTTCTAGTGTGCGGCCGTGTGTTGCAAAGCGAAGAAAAGTTCGTAGAGGAGTGGTTTAAATATAAGCCACTTGGTTAGCCTCCGGCGAAATTCTTAAAGTAAAAAATCGCAGTGTCAACGAACGGCAGCGGTATTTGTGCACGGAAAATGTTAAATGTATGGATCGAAAAATAACAAGAAAATCGTTTTAAGGGTACCTTAAGCATATAACAAATATAGCTACATATACTAACACTTAAAGAAGAAGTGCAAGAGTGCAAAAACTAAAAAAAAAAATTTTATTATATGTTACCAAAAAAGTATACATATGTATTTATAAGTTTAGTTTTGTATGCATGTTTTAGTATTTAATATATGTATGTACCAACAGATAGTATTTACTACAAAACTTTGTTTAAAATGCAAAAATTTCTGTGGCTCTAATCGATTTGGCAGCTGCTTATAGAACAGTGCTTTGAATACTTATAGCTTCCAATAGCTGAGAAAGTGATATATGCATAGCTTCGGCAATTTATCGATTGAAAGTTGAATACGATTGTTTTCTAGTCAGCAGTTATAACAATTTGCCAGTCTCTCCATTAAAACATGCCATTAAACTCAAGAAAATCCATTGTGCCATATTCCTCCGGCCGTCCGTTAGTCCGATCGCACTTTAAAATGTATACAAATATGTACTTAAAAAAATATTAGGAGAATATTTCCCAACAATCCAGCCAACATTTATGTAGAGCCGTATTGACCAAACACAATTCACTTTTAGTTTTGTTGCAAAATTTATTTAATATGTCCAATTACACTACTCGACACAAAAAATCACCAAGAATAAAATAAAACTTCTCTAAAGCGAAATTTTACGCTGATTCCGAATATCATCTCCATTTTTTTGTGGCAGACCCAGTTTTTGAGATATTGGTAAAAATGTGGAAAAAGTCATATATGCAAGACATTGCATCACATAAGTACATCAAAAAGTTTTATTAGACATCGTGGCAATTTGACGTCTAGGAGGAGCTGGTAGAGGGAGCTCCAACAAACATTTATTGCCTGCACACTCCAAAATTGGTGAAGTAGTTTGGTTACAATGGAAAAAAATAATGAAAAAAATTAAAAAAAAAAATCGAATTTTTTAAAGAAATTTCAGATTCGACTATCCTAAAATCAAGAAAATTTTATGGCGGACAAAAAGTTAGCCACCCTATCCTATAGAGAATTTATTTGTGAACGTTTTAAAACTAAGTTTGCAATAATCGGATGTACCGTTATTTATATTTACCTACTTTTATTGAAAGTCCTTAACCAAAAATTTTCGGAAGAGTAAAATTTCAACAACAAAAATTGGGTTTATTCATAAAACTTTAGTAAGGAGTAATACTTAACATTATTTCATTCCATTTATTATGTGTTTTGAAGTTCACAATGTCTCTCAAACCAGCGATTAATAAAAAAAAAATTAATTGAATAAAAAATATCTATATTTCGCGATTTTAAGGAGAGGATAAATAATGAGGGATGTGAGTAAGTAGATTTGACTACTCTTTTGTGATTTTCTCTATTTGTTAGACGTATGATTGTCCAAAAGATAATATCCCATCATACGCTCGTACCAGGATCTTTGATATCGCCTTTCAAAAACTACTAAGCCCTGATGAAATCTTTCAGCATGTTCATCACTTTCAGCACCTAAGCTTGTAGAGAAATTATCAAGATGTGAATGCAGGAAATGAATTTTACGCCGCATATTACTTTTTTTGCTCTATAGTTTTTCAATAAAGTAACTTTTTGTTACCTAGAAATCCACAAACAGTTTGTTAAAAACTGCTCCAAGCAGTAACAAAAAGCACCCGATCTATCGTGAAATAGTTAGAACTTTTGTTCTGTTTGTGGATTTCTAGTTAACAAAAAGCTGCTTTATTGCAAAACTATATAGCAAAAAAGTAATACGCCGCCTAAAATTCCTTCACATCTTCATAATTCCCTACAAACTTAGTGGTGAAAGTGATGAACATGGTGAGAGATTTCATCAGGACTTAATAGTTTTTGAAAGGCGATATCAAGGATCTTGGTACGAGGATATGATGGGATATTATCTTTTGGACAATCATACGTCTAAAAAATCCAGAAAGTCACAAAAAAGCAGTCAAAAGTACTTACTCACATCCCTCATTATATGTCCTCTCCTTAAAATCGCGAAATACAGATATTCTTTTATTCAATTAATTTTTTTTCTATTAATCGCTCTTCTGAGAGCCATTGTGAACTTCAAAACACATAATAAATGGAATGAAATAATGTTAAGTATTACTCCTTACTAAAGTTTTATGAATAAACCCAATTTTTTTTGTTGAAATTTTACTCTTCCGAAAATTTTTGGTTAAGGACTTTCAATAAAAATAGCTAAATATAAAAAATGGTACATCCGATTATTGCACAATTAGTATTAAAATACAATTAAATTCTCTATAGGATAGGGGGGCTAACTTTTTGTCTCCCATAAAATTTTTCTGATTTTAGGACAGTTGAATCTGAAATTTCTTTAAAAAACTAGTTTTTTTTCAAATTTTTTTCATTATTTTTGCCATTGTAACGAAACTACTTGCCCAATTTTGGAGTGTGAAGGCAAAAAATGTTTGTTGGGGCTCCCTCTACCAGCTCCTCCTAGACGTCAAATCGCTACGATGTCTAATAAAATTTTTGATGCACTTATGTGATGCAATGTCTTGCATATTTGGCGTTTTCCACATTTTTACATATATATCTCAAAAACTGGGTCTGCCACCAAAAAATGGAGATGATATTCGGAATCAGCGTAAAATTTCGCTTCAGAAAAGTATTGTTTCCTTTTTGGTGGTTAAAGTTGATCAAAATTTGTCAAAGTCTATCGTTAGGTCCGTTCCATGATTGTCCGTCAGGGTTGCATATTATTGTATTAAAATGTAACAGTGCGACCGCACACTACTGGCTGTCAACTTATGTCACGTTCGTCAAATCCCACATTTATTATCGTGGAAATAACGAAAAAGTTTCAGGGAAAAGGTGTTCCTCGTCAACGTTACGTCCATACTGTGTCCTAAACGATACTTCAGAAAGTATCTTACAAGTGTCGTTTGGAAAACTACGCTTCCGGGAGTAACTTCTTAGTGTCGTGTGAGAGACACCAACGCGTCAAAGTATCTTCTCTCCAGCCGCACCAAGAAGATATGCGATAGCAATGAAAGTTGTTTTTGTAATAACACTAAGAAGTGCCTCAGATGTAACTTATTTTAGAGAGAAGAGAAAAGGCTATTCCAAATATTGGCAGGCAACCTACATATAAATCGAAAGAATTAAGAGCTTCGATGATTTGAATTCCTTTTGTTTCTCTTTTTTCTTCTGATTCTTATGATTTCTTCTTTTGATTTTATTTTGCCTACAGAATAATGATTTTCCGTCATGCCTTATCAAATAAAGTTTTGTCATAAACTGGTTGCAGGGATTGCTATCTTCAGTATAACGAAAAAAAAAAAAAAATAAACTGCAGGTGGCACATCCCCAAAACCGGCTTATAATCAAAGCAAATTTGGCAAGAGATTATGAAAAATCGTTCCATAATACATCTTCTTGTTCTTCTAGTTCTTGGTCTTCTTCTTCTTCTTCTTCTTCATCTTCTTCTTCATCTTCTTCTTCTTCTTCATTTTCTTCTTCTCATTCTTCTTTTACTTCTTCTACTCTTTCATCTTCCCTTTCTTCTTCGTTAATGCTGCGACTCACGGCTGCTGGGATATTTCCAATTCAACGACCAGTTGGAGTCTTTCCCGCTCTACCTCTTTCCCTCTCTCTTTATCTCTCACTCTCTCTGTCTATCTCTTTTTAAAATTTTCCCTCGATAATGTGCTGAGTTCCGAGCACATATCAAAGATAAATCGCATCGGGTAACAAGGGGTTTGTTTTGCTGCAGAAGTACGTAGCTCTCCAATCGACATTCAATATCGAAATTGAGACTTGCAAAGAATTATTCTCCCAACGCTTCCAATTGTCTAAACGCCACTGTACAATTTCTTTTACGCTTCTTGCGAATGTGTATGTGAATTGAAAGCAAAAATTAGTTAAAAGTAGATTAAGTAAGCTTTTGTATTAGTAATCAGTATATTAAGCTTATGTATTACAAAAAAAATGCATTTAAGCTTTACACAGTTTTTAAATAAATAGTAAATGTTAAAAAAAAAAAAATTAAACATGTGTTTTTTTTAGAGCCTATACACACTTGCGACTAAATCGATTTAGTCGGGCTGAATTTAGTGTGAATAATTACGCAGAAGAGAGCCTTGCTGATCAAGCAGTTGTAGTGTGAATACTTCCATACATCCCCATGCAAATCAAAGCCCCACTAAATCGATTTAGTCGCTAGTGTGTATAGGCTCTTAAGGCAAAAGTATTTGAAATGTTTTTGATGAAGCTTGGCCAACAAATCATTCTAAAATTTTTTTAGCATTTCGGGAACGATGTGTTTGCAAAGCGTATGACGTTGCTGTCGTAATTGCTTCCTTAAACAAATTGCTTAGCCAGCTTTGCTCTTGATGTTAGTTGGTTGTATTTTTTGGAGTCACATGATTTTAAAACAAGTAAGCTTATGTATAAAGAAAATTTCGAGTTGGTTTTCGTATGATTTCCAAAAAAGGAGGGCCTAGCTGACTTTTTAAGCAAGAAAGCGGCTTCTTTCGAAAACGTACTTAAATAGTTGCAGCAGTTAGGTAAGTATATGTCCGCAATCTGTATCATTGCCTGTCTTATTACTAGGGAAGCTAAAAATATGCAAATGCATATTGCATATGCAAATGCATATTTAGACCTAAAATGCATATTTATGATCAAAATGCATTTCGTGCTTATTTTGGCATATCTGGGAACTTAATCGAGCAATATCGAAAAATATTAAGCTGGCAACATCTTATCTGTGGTTAATTCAGATAGTTGCGTATACATACAAACAAGGCTATTTAACTATTGATCTGGGCCCCGTAGCGGAGCATTTTCCGTTATAAAAATTCACCACGACAAACACTAAGTTCTTGTACGCTGATCAGAGCCTCGAAGCAAACCCAGAGTAAAAAAAATCTTTGCTCCGATGCCCTGTTATTGATAGAAAAAAGCTGTAGTGTGAAAATTTGAAGGGAACAATACTATGCAATATGTATCGACATACGTAGGCATACGCTACACTCTCAATATGAATCACGATTCATATTGATGGTCTGATGAATCGCAGACTAGTGCTACACGTTCAAATTTTAAAATTTGCGATATTTTTCTCGCTCTGAGGTTTAAAATATTTTACCTCCGTCCTTTTCACACTTTCACTTTCTATTCGTTTATTGCCAATATTGCGATCCAGATCGCGGATTTCAAAATTTCTAAATATTTTGCGATCCAGAATCCCGATCCATCAATACTCGATGCTACACGGTCAATATTAATCGTTTTCGCATACAGGAGCTTTTTCCCGGAAAACCGCCAAAAATTCACACTGGAAAATATTGTAAAACATATGATAGTTCCATGCAACCCTGCGCAATGTTAATGGAATGGTTTCGTTTGATTTGCAAAAAGATCTCATGTATTTACATAAATACGAATCTAAAATTAATTTAAAGTATTTTATAGTATTTCAAAACAAATTTTTTAAATGGGGAAAATGTGAATTGTACGTTTCAGTTCTTATATTATTATTATTTTGCAAAATTCGTTAAAAAAAAAAATGTAAGCTTGAAATGAAATACATACATTTTTTGAGCACATTTCAGGTATTTTTAGGCATATATGCATATAATTAGATTTTTTCGTGCATATTTACGAGCATATTTCAGTTATTTTTCGGGCATACTAGCATGCATATTTTGAAATTTTTCATGCATATTTTTAGCTTCCCTACTTATTACTTAATTAAGTACATGCAATTGTCAAAGTTAAGCTAATTGACTGTCGCTGCGCACAAGTTTATTAACTATTCAACATACCGTCTAACCAAATTGTTTGCTAAAGCCTCAAGCTAACAGCCAGATGCATCTGTTGCATTTTGAAACGTTTTCCAATCATTTGGTTACCATACTTGCATTAAATATACAAATCGCACCAGTTACAATCGCCCATTTATAACACCGAGATTTGCCAATTTATAGCAAAAAGGAAAATTTCAATTTCTTTACTGTCAGTTTTGCCCGTTGAAACAAATCAACAGAGCAATGTACGCGCATAACCTTCAAAATTCGCAGCACGAAACGCAGCAACGCTAAACAAACACTAAATGCGCATCATCAGCATCGTCAGCTTCGTCTATTACCATATAGCATGAGGTTGCATTTCCATACAAACGAACAATGTACACATGTATTAAATCTACACATTTTTGCATACTTTCATGTCATACAAAATCGATTTGGCAAATTGTGTTTTACGGGCAGAAATTTCCAATACAATTCGTGTCCAAGTGTTGTCGATTTGCGATTTTGCGATTTTGCGAATGTCAAGTCACGTCCTCGCCAATGTTTGCTAATGTAAGTTGCTGCAGACAAGCATGTAGCAATGTGTAGTTATGCATTGTGTATTAGCAGAGAATCTTCTCTGTTTGCAAATTGTGAAAAGTTCAACAGTTGTTACAACATTGTTGTTGTTGTTGTTGTTTTTGTTAGTGTGCCTCACTGTGAGACGTCAACAAACAACTCACAGCGAAAGCATGTACATAAGTCTGCAATAGGCGAATTTCTGTCGTACCCAAGCATGAAAAGAATACTCGCTTATGCATCAAATTACCTTCAAAGCAACAACACCAACTCGACTATTTTTAAAATAAAATTACCTTCAGTGATGCTAATTTTATTTTGAAGAAGCGACAAAAACATTTCAGCCTTGAGTATCATCGCGCAACACTTTGAACTGTTTGCATTTTCCAATGGATTCTCATGCCATTCTTCAGATCCTGCAGATGGTCAAGTAGTGTCAAGCAAACAAGTAGAGGGTTAATAAGTAAATAGCTACAAAGAGATATGTTGAGTGTCACTTGACTTGAGACACAGATTCACCGAATACAACGCACTCAACGCCAAACGGTCCGCTGGCAAATTTCCTCATTTGGTTTACACTTCTGTGATACTTACGTCGACGTATTTGCGTGGCAAAGATTTGCATTTCATTAGGCGCATTTCTGTCGTACCCAAGCATGAAAAGAATACTCGCTTATTCATAAAATTACCTTCAAAGCAACAACACCAACTCGACTATTTTTAAAATATTTTAAATATTTTATTTAAAAGTCTTTTAAAAGTACACAAGTTCACAAGTACAGTACCTCGTTCGAAAGAAAATTAAAATTGTCGATGTACACCTTGTAGTAATTGGACATTACCTCGCTGGTCGAAATCAAAATGTTATTAACTACTTGCGATATTTGAAAAAAAATTTGATTTTAAAATTAAGTTTTTGTAGGAAGTTGTAAAATTCAGGAAAGTTTTATTCTTTTAAAAATTAGCCTGCTTAATTGTGGTTATCGCATTTTTGATTTCCGAAAATAATTTTTGAGTGAAGTGATAACCAAAGAAACACCAAATTACCGTTTGTTGTGAAATACGCGTTGTAAGGAAACGTACGTTAGGTATTTTTAAAATCGTTAGAATTCTTGTGGTAAAATTCATTTGATAATTTCTATTTCCTGATTTTTGGCCATTTATTTCTCAAAGGTTTTTGCAATTTCCTCCCAAGAAAAGTAAATAATGGAAGAAAATGCAAAAAAATTTCAAAAATAAAATTAGTAAAAACCAGGAAAAAGTTTAATTTTATTTGAGAATTTCACATTACGTACTAAAATAAAATACGCAGTTGTATACTCGGAATTCATCTCAAAATTTCTGCATCCGATTTTTTATTTTTTTCCGAATGTTGTATTAATTTTCAGTATTTTTCGGCAAGCTTGGAAATATTCGCTTAAACGAAGTACGTCATTAAATTCTAAAAATTTGTATTGGAAATTATCAAATGATCACAAGCTTTATTATTAATATCCTAAAAGTACCAACTGTAAAGGCAAATGTTTTGTATGTAATTTTCTTTGTTGGTTGCGTTTTTTAAAGTAACTCTTATTATTAAATAATACGCATGATTTTACGTTCCTATTTTATTTTGTTACTAATGAAATAATAAAAATGGCAATAAAAATCATTTTTTTCTTTGCACTTTAAAGTTGTAGCGTTCCTCGAAATATATATTTACTTTTTTCAACCCCAAAATGTGGGAAAATAATTAAGGTCCAAATCCCGGGACAAATCCCGGGATCCCGGGATTTTAAAAACAAATCTCGAAAATCCCGGGATCGTAAAAATCGGAAAAATTGGAATCCCTAGTAGCAACATAGATTAGACTTGCCTTATAATGACCTGTAATGTTGAATAATATGTCTGCTGTCTGCAGTTGTTAGTTGCTGTGGGGTGTACCACATGTAGATTGGAAATGCGAAGTACAAAAAAAAAAAGATGTATTCATTCAAATGATGTACTCACTTTAGATTTAGGTAAAGCCTTAAATTCCTCAGTTGCTTTATGATGAGAGATCAAATCTTATACTTTAACTTTTAGCCGTTGAAAAACCAGTGAAAAGTAGTCTAAAAAAAAACGTTGTAAATATAAAGACTTTCGCTGTTAAATCAACTACTTTCCGCAGTTGAAATGTGCCCAACAACGCTTCGTTGTTGTTTCAAAGGTACGAGCGTTGCTGATTTAGGTCAATAACGGAGATTGTTGGAAAAAAATGTCACCTAAAAATAAATTTTTGTTTGCATTTTACTCTTCATCTTCTCTCCGCCGGGGTTCCAACTGCAAATATGTAGCCTCCGCTTGTTCTCCTATTCTTCTCTCTCCTTCTTATCATTCACTGGTTGCTATCTTTATTTCTTATTCCGATGTGCAACCTTAACTGGTTGCCGATATGGAGTCTCACCTTAATGTTTTGCCGCACCGTAAATTACCTTCCTTGGTTCGTACAATTTATTTAAGTTCTTCCTTTGTTCCGTTGTAATAAAAATTTTACTTTTTTTATTAAATGCTAAGTTTATTTATTCGTACTTCTACCTTTTTTTATTTAATTTCTATTTAACTTTCTTTAAATATTTTTAGTTACCACCCAAAGCTGCTCGCACGTTTAGAATTCGCGAATAGAATAGAATGAGAATGATGGCGGCAGGTTTATTCTCTACCTGTCTGTCAGCTGGGCGCGTTTACACGATGCCACAGAAGGTGGGTGCGTTTACGCGATGGCGTTGAAGGTGGGCGCGTTTACGCTGTGATGTTGGTCAAGCCAAATGCGTACGCATGTTACACCGATTTTTCTTCTTTATTTTATATTCTCCTCCGGATTCGAACCATCAACCTAAAATTCTATCCAATCATCACATTCCACTTCAACATTATATTGAATTGTAGTAACCTATTTATACTTCCATTTCCTAAAAAGGAATCCATGAATTATTTGAAACATTGTAAAAACAAAATTTAAAAAAATTTGTTCTCATTAGTTTTGTTTACAACGGAAACTGTTGGGTCAAATACTTTTGCCTTTAAATCAACAACGGGGAGAAAATTTTTGCTAAAAATAAACTTTTGTTTGGATTTTTCTCTTCATCTTCTCTCCATCATTATTTTTGTTGTTGGTTATCTCACAAAAATATTTTCTCACAAAAATTTTTTTAAAAGCAAGCAAGTTTTTGAAACAACAACGGCCATTTTTGAATAAATTGTTGGATCAAAAACTTCGCTGTAAAAACAAATACTTTTGCTGATGAATCAAAGACGGAGATTCAACAGCCGAAAGTTGTTGGTTTAACTACGGGTATTTTTTTCAGAGTAAGAGTAAAAGAAGAGAATGAGCAGTTCAGAAACCAGAGCAGGGCAGGTCTCGCACCCTATATGCATCCTGTTCAGTTTAAATATTTAAGCAGCCCTTCAGGCCTGACATCCTTGAGTTGCGAGAGGCTGTCGAAGAAACGTTTGCCGCCAAGGAAATTCATTCTGCCTTGGCAGTGCGAAGAACATTCGCATCACAGGTGCTCTACCGTCTTCTACTTCCCAGGAAGACTAGAGCTGCGACACAAGCTATTATGGTCCAATCCTAATCGGTCCAATGGTCCAATATCCTGCGAATACCGCAGTTGAGCGGGAAATGTCACTTCTGTCCATCTTTAAAACGGGTCTAAATGGAATAAAATCAAGAAGTGAAGTAACGCAAGGCATGACATTGAACCATCCATTATTCAATTCGTTTTACTTCATTTCGGCAATACTTTAAAAGCTGTAAGCGATTTATGAGAGCTAATGTGTTCAACTTTAGTGTTTAAAAGTATTTTTTTTTTATTAAAATTTAAAAAATAATGAAACAAAACACTAGCGGCAACAAATTGAGCGAAGTGTCATATGCCAGAATGGGTTAAAAAAATAAAGAATAGTGTAAATAAATGCAAGTGTAAGAAAAAGTACGAAATGCGAGAAAATTAAAAATTAAAAAAAAAAAAACAAAAGAAAAATAAAAAAAAAAATAAAAACAAGTAAGGAAGCCTAAGTTCGAGTGCAATCGAACATTAGATACTCAGCTGTATGCTTTCATTGTTTGTTTGCGTTTGTTCGATATAGGGTGTATTTTATATGAAACGAGTGCTGCATAAACAGGGCGCAGCCACGCCCATTTTCAAAATTTATATCAATCATCCAAATAAGCATACAAATATTATTGTTAGTGCAAAATTTCATCCCTCTATGACTTTTAGTTACAAAGACTTCACGTTAGAAATTCCAAAAGGGTGTTCCAGAAATATCTTTGTTAAAAAGTAGGCGTGGTCATAAACCGATTTCAATACATTTTTGCGTGTCTATTAACACATGTTATAAAAGTGTATAAACCAAGTTTCGTCATAATATCTCAATTATTTGTCGAGTTAAAGGCTAAGAAATCTCATATATCCCTTTGTCTAAAAAGAGGCGGTGCCACGCCCA
This sequence comes from Urophora cardui, assembly GCA_960531455.1. Classification (NCBI taxonomy): domain Eukaryota; kingdom Metazoa; phylum Arthropoda; class Insecta; order Diptera; family Tephritidae; genus Urophora; species Urophora cardui. The sequence goes on from OY482672.1 coordinate 144,159,755, forward strand.
TTTTCCAAACTTTTTTATTTTTTGTTTCCGGTCTATTGTAAAACTCATGTCACAAAATTTCAATGAATTATCTTTATATTTCACATAGATATCGCTTAAAATGGTTTTATTAGGTCACTTTATAATACACATATATAAAAGTGGGCGCGGTCGTCAACCGATTTTGGTAATTTTTCGTCCACACATTTGGCTAAGTAAATATATCACGCGTACCAGATTTCATCGATATATCTTTAACGGTTTCTGAGTTATGGCTTATTAAACTTTCAATATTCGCTCCTTAATAAGTGGGCGTGGCACCGCCCATTTTCCAAAATTTTTGTAGTTTTTGTTTTATGTCCATAGTTGGACTCCTGCCACAAAATCTCAGTGATTGATCTTTATATTTGACAGAGATATCGCTTAAAATGTTTTTATTAGGCCCCCTTATATTTCCTATATATAAAAGTGGGCGTGGCCGTCAACCGATTTTGATAATTTTTCGCCAAAACATTTGACTAAGTAATTATATTACGCGTACCGAATTTCATCGATATATCTTCAACGGTTTCTGAGTTATGACTCATAAAACTTTCAATGTCTGCCCCTTAATAAGTGGGCGTGGCACCGCCCATATTCCAAAATTTTTGTGTTTTTTGTTTTATGTCCATAGTTGGACTCATGCGACAAAATTTCAATGATAGATCTTTATATTTGACAGAGATATCGCTTAAAATGGTTTTATTAGGTCACTTTATAATACACATATATAAAAGTGGGCGTGGCCGTAAACCGATTTTGATAATTTTTCGTCAAAACATTTGTCTATGTAAGCAAATTACGCGTACCAAATTTCATCGATATATCTTCAACGGTTTCTGAGTTATGACATATAAAACTTTCAATGTTTGACCCTTAATAAGTGGGCGTGGCACCGCCCATTTTCCAAAACTTCATCAAATTTCTTCATAAGGGCCCGAGCTCAATACGTGGGTAAAATTTTAAAACTCTAGCTATATTAGTGGCTGAGATACCAAATTTCCGATTTTTTCTATATAGGAAAAGTGGGCGTGGTCATGGTCCGATTTCGCCCATTTTCAATACCAACCGTCCCAGTCTCGATACCAACTTGCGTTCCAAATTTCATCAAAATATCTCAATTTTTGCGCGAGTTAGAGTGTTTACAGACGGACGGACGGACGGACGGACGGACAGACGGACGGACGGACGGACGGACGGACGGACGGACGGACGGACGGACATGGCTCAATCGATTTCTCTTTTCACCCTGATCATTTTGATATATATAAGTCTATATCTATCTCGATTATTTCATTCTGTTACAATCCACCGTTATGTGATTAAAACTATAATACTCTGTGTACTAGTACAGCTGAGTATAAAAAAAATCAACACAAAAAAAAAACAAAGTAATTTCTGTGGCAATTTGCAATAATCGCTTAAGTCGAAAAATATGATTTCGAGATAAATTGATTTTTATAATCGAAGGCGTTTCTTAACAAATCATAAAAGTCGATTAAAAACTATGGACGCAAAATTAGTGAGCCATCCACAATGTTACGATCAAATTTTGTTAATAAAACAAAATGTCATGAAGAAATTTGGTTTAGTATATACGCCTACTTTGGCTGCTATAGCAAGTTTAATATACCTCTATTGTAAGTTAAGCCTAAATGTTTTTATTTATATCTTTTTATTGAATTAAGTTATAAGCATGGGTGTTTTACAGAAATATAGAGTTTTAAAAGAAGAATAACGTGGTATATATAACTCGAAATCCTCCTAAGTCGACTTAAGCGGTTATTGCTTGTGGCCACAGAATTGTCGATGATGATTCGCCCATGGCCTGTTGACCGAAATGCATTTGTATGTACATATGTGTATATGTGTGTGCATTAGGCCGGGCTGATTTTTATGGAGGTAAATTTAGGCGATATCATAGTACGCCATGGCGTATGTGTAACCTTGAGTTGTCATCAAGTTGAAATAACCCTGCAGGAAGTGCATCTAACTAAAAACTGACTTTAAACTGTTTACAAAGACACTAGTGGTCACTTTTAATTGTATACGTATTTTCTTTGAAAAAAGCTAACTACTTTTGTAAGGGAATGGCGATAAAAAAGTTCGTACTGTGTACTTCTGCATTACTTGGAGGATAACTATAAACTAGCTTTTTTTGGTTGAAAAATAATTGACACCAAAATATAACATCATTCATTTTTAGCAAATTATACAATAAATACAAGGGAAATGGTTGCAGATGTAGCTGTTACATATATACATATGTACATGTTTACATTCATGGAATTCGCAAAAATTTCGATACTCCTCCATAGCTTCGCTTCCTAAACTTCAAAAAGAGGAATTTTCACAGCAAAATACTAACAGTTTAAATATTTTTGAATAAAAATATTTCCATCAGGCATTTGAAAAATTTTGTCAATGCACACTTTACGTTTTTTTTTTTTGGATATTCCTGCATGACAAAGCAACCAACTAAAAATGGATTTCTTGCTGTTTGATACAAATTGATTATTTTTTTCAATTGTCTCAAAATAGCCAGTTAAAAGTCAAGTACTTTTAGGAATTGATTTTTTTATTCCTGCAGGGAAAGTAAAAAATAAATGCATACATACATATCAAGTGACATAAGGCTACGTTTTTGGGTATAACTCTTGAATTTTTACAGCTAAATTTAAGATTTTTTTGTTTGCAGCATTTATTGTGCACAAAGCGCTGTCAGCGAAAATCAGCGATATCGGATGACTATAACATAGCGAACCCATAACATGATTTTGAGCTAAGCAAAAAGAGTGTATTCTAGTGCATTCTCCTATACAGGAAGATAAATTATAATTTTTAAATATTCTTACTTGACTACATTTATCTTTAAGTAATTTGCAAGCAAATTTAAGATATATTATGCACAGCTAAAGATAATTGCGAAAATATGCGATTTTGCGCATTCAGCCTCCAAAACCGGAAATCAGGCTATATCTCGAAAACGACACATCCGATTTTAATTCTGTTTTCATATTTGGATTTAGCATAACAGTTTGATTGAATTTGAAGTGCATATTGGGCTGGTTAATTTTTTTTGGCGATTTTTTCTATTTTTGATTTTCAAAAATCGGTCTTGACCCATAAAAACCAAATTGCGGTACATCAAAATTAATTTTAGAAAAATGTCGTGGCGGAGTTTCCTACACAGAAAAAATTAGAGTAATCCTCTTTTCGATGGCATGATATATGTAGGTTAGTAAATCGCTCCAGCCTAGTGTGCATACACGTGTATGTAATACACTTACTTTCATACATAAATAATGCCACAGCCATGTCTGCGTATAAATTATAGCCATTGTTTGTTGTTTTGTTTTTGTTATTATGCTCATTGTTGCTGCTGCTGCTGTAATGTTTGTAGTTGGTTTATTTTTTTGTTTGTTGTTGGCATTGTTGCAGTTGCTTTGGCTTTTGCTGTTGCAGTTGCTGTTGTTTGCTGATTCTTATGTTGTTGCAGTTGCATAGCAAAGCAATTTTACTGTACATTTTCGACATTCTGTTTTTGATTTATTATATGTGTTTGCACACACACACACTCACACAACCCTATTTCGCGGCCCAGCACCGGCTCGAGGTGAACTTTAGTGTTTTTCACTGTCTAAAAGTTTTTTTTTCCTTGTTTTTAAAAATGGGCTAACAAATATGTTGCAGTCCATGTGTCTATCTACTGTCTTTTACGGTAAGTGTACTTTTGTATGTATGTAAATATCTGTCTCTATTTATATATGTATGTATGCAGTACTCAGAATTTCTAAAGGAAGGTCACCGAATTGCAAACATTATTTAAAAAAGCATACAAACATTGAGTGTTTGAAAATAAAAAAAAAAAAAAAACACAGAAAAAGAAGGTAACAAACAAATAGCAACAAATGCAAACAAATGAATTCACATTTAATATTTTATATACATACATATGCACATATAAAAACAAAAAACTTTTGAAACTCGCTTTGTGGACCTACAGACATACCTACATATAATGCATACGGTCGTAAATTTCCATTAACGTAAGCGTTAATGTACATACATACATATATATGTATGTATGCAGTGGCGCACACAGAAAAAATTTTTGGGGGGGAGGGTTTTCAGTATCCAATGGAAAATTAAAAAAAATACTTAAAACTCGTCCAGACAATTTTTACTTAAATTTATGTTTGGGGAGTGGACCTACGTAAGCACATTAAACAAAGGCACCTCTTAAATCTCAATTCATTGCATTTTCTCTGTATTTAAACTAAAACTAACAAGTAAGGAAGCCTAAGTTCGAGTGGAATCGAACATTATATACTCAGCTGTATGCTTTCATTGTTTGTTTGCGTTTGTTCGATTAGGGTGTATTTTATATGAATCGAGTGGCGCATAAAGCCACGCCCATTTTCAAAATTTTTATCAATCATCCAACTAAGCATACAAATATTATTGTTAGTGTAAATTTGCAACCCATTATGACTTCTAATTACAAAGATGTCACGTTACAAATTCCCAAAGGGTTTTCTAGAAATATCTTTGTTACAAAGTAGGCGGGGTCATAAACCGACTTCGCTAATTTTTGAACATGTATTACCACAAGTTATTAAAGTGTACAAACTGCTTTTCGTCATAACATCTTAATTATTTGTAGAGTTATGTGTTCCGAAATATCGTAGATTCCTTTGCCTGAAAAGAGGCGGTACCACACCCATTTTCCAACGTTTTTCTATTTTTTGTTTTATGTCTATAGTTGGATTCATGACACAAAATTTCGATGACATATCTTTATATTTGACAAAGATATCGCTTAAAATATTTTTATTAGGCCCCTTAATAATTCCCATATATAAATTTGGGCCTGGTCGTCAATCGATTTTGGCAATTTTCCGTCCAAACGTTTGTCTAAGTAAGTAAATCACGCGTACCAAATTTTATCGATATAGCTTCAATGGTTTCTGAGTTATGACATATAAAACTTTCAAGGTTTGACCCTTAATAAGTGGGAGTCGCCCATTTTCCATCACTTCATCAAATTTCTTCATAGGGGCCTGAGCTCAACACGTGGGTAAAATTTCATCGCTCCAGCTATATTAGTGACTGAGGTACCAAATTTCCGATTTCTTCTATATAGGAAAATTGGGCGTGGTCATGGTCCGATTTCGAGCATTTTCAATATCAACCATCCCAGTCTTGATACCAACTTGTATTCCAAATTTCATCAAAATATCTCAATTTTTGCGCGAGTTAGTGTTTACAGACGGACGGACGGACGGACATGTCTCAATCGATTTCTCTTTTCACCCTGATCATTTTGATATATATAAGTCTATATATATCTCGATTATTCCATTCTGTTACAATCCACCATTAAGTGATTAAAACTATAATAGTCTGTGTACTAGTACAGCTGATTTACACAAATATTTGTGCATGTACCATCTTTTATAAAATTATTTTGTGTATGGTGTTGTCAAATTTTGGGGGGGGTTTTAAACACACCCCCCCCCCTCCCCCCACCCCCCTTGAGTGCGCCAATGTATGTATGTATGTATGCACAAACATTTTTCACAAATTTATCACTGCCATCATGGCTATAAGAATAAAAAAAAGAGATAAAATTAAATAATAGAGTTTTAACGCATTAAATTTAATGAAAATTGTTTACTCTTTTGTGTCTTTTTGATTAAATGATTTAATTTTTCAATCTCAAACATATTGAGATTATAAATTAATCTTATTTATATGGCTGCGTTCAACAATGTTAAAGTAAAATATAAAAGACAATTTTTATGAGCTGTCGGCGTAAATATTTCAGGCTTAAATAGGCAATAAATGGGGCTAAATACAAAGAAGGAAAAGGAAATAGAAAGATAAACATAAAGACACAGAGAGAGAGAAAGAAAAAGAGAAATAGAAATAGAACCAGATATAGAAAGAGAAAGAGAAAGAGCACGAGAAAGAGAAAGGGAAAGATAAATAGAAATAGAAATAGAAATAGAAATAGAAATAGAAATAGAACCAGATATAGAAAAAGAAAGAGAAAGAGAAAGAGAAAGAGAAAGAGAGAGAGAAAGAGAAATAGAAAGAGAAAGAGCAAGAGAAAGAGAAAGAGAAAGAGAAGGGTAATGGGGATGGGAAAGGGAAAGGAAATGGAAGGAAAGCAGAGGGAAACTCCAAAGGTGGGCGTTGAGTGAAACTCATTCAAAGTGGACGTGTTTCTGTTGAAGCTTCGACAATTTGTTAAAAAAAAAATTGCGGAATAGAGAAGAGAGGAAGGAGAGGAAGAGAAAAGTAAAGGTAATGGAGAGCGATAGAGAAGGGGTAAGGGAAGGGAAAAGAAAAAGGAAATGAAGAGGGAAGGGAAATAAAAAGAAAAGGGTAACAAGAAGAGGGAGTGGGAGTGAGAGACTAAGACGATGCAGAAAGGCAGAAGCACATGAAAATGGCGAACTTTGGAAAAGTTAAATTTTTTTACTCACTTTTTTTAATTTTATTTGACTTTTGTGGAGGCCTGCGGAAAAAGGTGCAGCCCGAGGTCATCCAGGTACTATGGATATAAATGGGTTCTAAAATAATTCAGTGCTGTCTTCGAACATTTTATACCCATAAGTAGTTTATTTAAAGATGAAGTGATCAATTCATTGAAATAACTGATTCATTCAATTCTGTGGCTTAAGTGATCAAAATGACCCAGAAAATTTCCCCCAGCGGGTTAGGGGGCTTAGAATATAGCCATAGTAAGAAATGCCTGTCGAAATACACCGGCCTAGAAGGTTGATTATGACCAAACAAATCGTTCGCACGACTGTCGGGCTAGTGTCAGAAGGGACTAGTACCCGAGCGTACCGGATTAATCCGGCAAGCGACGGTCACATCCCCTAAACTCCCCAAAATCTTCGGGGAGTGTCTTGGTGGCTACATCATCAACAACAACAAAAGCAACCCAGAAAAAAAAGACTTGTTGCGCAGGTTAGCTTATACTTTGGGTATCATATGGCACAACCAGGGAATCTTTTAAACTTGTTTTCCCAAAATTTTAGTTTCTTTCATTTCCATTCAGGTTTTTTACATTATTTGCTTTCATTGGTATATTTGTGATTAGTGCAATACATTCCATTTGCCAAATCTTGGTTTTGCTTCCATAAATTCTCATAAATATAATCATATAATCAGCTGACTGTGACAGTTGAAGCGACACAGAAATGGTAATGGCATTACCTTAGTTTGGCTTAAGCGATGTTTGTACATAAATTTATCCCATAGAATTTCTCTTGATTCTGCATATCGCTACAAAAAAAAATAATAACAACTCTATTTCCAACAAATTTCTTCTACACTTCGAGCAGCCACAATGCAAAGCAAAGTAATGGCGTTTGGTTATGATTATTGTGTAGCATTTCGAATGTACTCGTAAGTATGTATTTACGAATGTAAATCCAAATTAGAGGTCGCAAACTATCGATATTCAGCACCATCGATAGTGTACGACAGTTTTTTGCAAACTATCGATAGTATATCGATAGTTGACGATAGTTTCGGGTGATTTGGGAGAATCTACGGCTACGCTCACACTGTAACCACCTTTTGCCATCCGGCAGCAAACACATTCACAAACACATCTGTTTTAAATGAGCTCACCCGATTTCACCCGAATGTAAACAAACTTTGCCCACCTCTCCTGGTCTTATTCTTACCAACACATGAAAGTAATAAAAGATGATCCAATAAAACTTTTTTCAGTACATTGTTTTGTTTTATTTATTTATTAGTCATTTATTCTTGTTCAAAAACATTAATATATTAACCAGAGGCCATGACAATTATAACAAATAAATATAAAAATCACTTGATAACAATTATTGAGCATTGGAAAAATTTTTCCATCATCAATAACAATTACCCGATATTTTTTCGATCAGATCATAATTATTATGAGCAATTGATATTTTTTTCGATGTCCCATAACAATTTCTGGATGATGGATGTTTTTTAGATCAGCTCATAATTGTTACTAGCAATTAATATTGTTTTCGATCTTCCATAACAATTACTGGATGATGGATATTTTTTAGATCAGTTCATAATTAATTAAGACTCGACCAAATGATAGCCCTAGCCAAGCGCTTTCATTTGATACCCATTTTGCGGTGTTCGGTATTCTATATTCGTATTCCGTATCCATATTTATCCGCTTTTCCACAATTATGAGCTGACTCAGTTATCGATAAATTTATCGAAATATATCGTAGTCCAAATAAAACCTGGGGCCATCCCCTTTAGTTTGATACCCATATTGTAGTGCAATCTAATGTTTTTGGGTAATCACATTTTAAACGACCATGCGACTAGAACGCAGAGTCCTATTTATGTTGCTTTGACTACTTGCTAGTCAGCAATTCAAACCCTGCATGGAATAGTTACCGTTTTTTTGGTGCCTAGTGGTCACATTTCAAATTTTCAATAAACTATCGATAGTTCAAACGATAGTCGAAAACCATCGATAGTGTAAACAATGTTCAGAAACCATCGATATTGACGATAGTGCCATCGATAGTTTCCGACCACTAATACAAATCCGTAATGCCTTTACTTCATACGTAAATCTGCTTTGGGGAAATTTGTTGGGAAATTGCAAGTAAACAAAATCAAAAATTCACAAATCCTTTGCTATTCATTAGTCAAAATTTCTACGTTATTTTGTACATATGTACTATGTATGTATGTATGTTTGCTTCTATACATATGAATAACTTTCGATATCGCGTATGTGCATAGGTTAGGTTAGGTTGAGGTGGCTGTCTCCGCAATTCATGAAAGCGGGGACACACTTAGGCCGAGGTGGCCCATTGTGATACCACACGGGAGCCTGTGCATAACTTTGCGATGAGCTTATTCCTCCCGCCCGGAAAAGTGTTGCAACTTTTGAAATGTTTTTGTTGTTTTTTATTTGTTTGCTTCGAGATTATGTTCGCGAGCGCTCTGGCCGTTTGAGCGTAGAATACGTGTGTAAGTGTACTCCAATGTAGATATGTATTTGAAACGTTTGCAAAATTTTGTGTTTGTTCAATAGTTTTGTTTCTAATCAGCTTAACAACAATAAGCTCCAACTGAACAAATAACTGAACTAATAAAGTGTGCGATAAGCATGCGGCAAATACCACCGGCAAAAAAAAAAAAAAAACAAAAAGAAAAAAAAAATTGAAACGTTCACGTGCATCGCGCAAAAAGTTTATGGTTTAATAAAGCAAATGAAACAACATTTTTAAGCCCTGCATGATTGCGGAAAATTTGCTGGCATTTTGACTTGGGAATGCAAAACGTTTTGGTTGTCTCTTGAATAGGAGAATCATTCAGCAGCCAGAAATATTGTCGCACTATATATATTACTTAGCTGCAAGAGACTTGAGCTTTGTCTCCTTTTATTTTATTTTTTTTAAGCGCCATTTAGCTAATTGCTTTGGTTGTGATAATTGTGAAACTTGAAACCTGCACGTGATAAATTTTTTAAGTTTTTAAATGTTTCCGTTTTTTTTCTTGTTAAACCCAGCAAACATTCTCGGAGCCCTCATAAGTTTGGAGTGCGATATATTTATATATATATATGTACGAAATATGTATGAAAGGAATTTATGAAATTTTTTTTTCTTATTTTTTTATATATTTTTTTTTTAGTTTTTTTTTTAATAATAAATGTAATTCATAGATGCTGTTTCGAAAAAGGGGAAATACGAGAACATTGCAAAAGACCAATAAAATATTTACTGTCTCACTATATGATGGCGTTTGTTGATGATGTATTAATGTTGCATTGAATTTCAACTTGATGGCAAGTTTGAATCCGGAGAGGAATACAAACCAGACAACACTATAAAGCAAACAATTAAGGCAAAGAAGGTTACACAATGAGAGAAGAGCAGAACAAACGGGGGTGAAGCATGGAAACCGAATGGAGAGAGGACGGAGAGAACTGGGTCAGGGGAAAGAAAATGCAAAACAAAAAAAATTGTTTTTAGGAAGCAAATGCAGAAGTATTTAGTTTTAATAGTCATAAAAAAGGAAAAAAGAGTCATATATGATAAATAAATAAATAAATAGATAAATAAATAAGAGTCCGATAAGTCATTTTGGTATACAATAAGAGTCATATAATAGCCGAAATAGGAGGAAAATATTAGGCAAATGGAGAGATAACGGAGAGAACTGAGTCAGGGAAAGGAAAATCCAAAAAAAAAAAAATTTAGAACAAAAGGAGTCATATATGACTCAAATAAAAGTCCGATAATTCATTTTGGTATCCAATAAGAGTCATATAAGAGCAGAAATAGGAGAAAAATATGAGGCCAATGGAGAGAGAATGGAGAGAACTGGGTCAGGGGAAGCAAAATGCAAAAAAAAAAAACAAATTTTTAGAAGGAAAAGGAGTCATATATGACTCTAATAAAAGTCCGATAAGTCATTTTGGTATGCAATAAGAGCATATAAGAGCAGAAATGGGAGGAAAATATGAGGCCAATGGAGAGAGAATGGAGAGAACTGGGTCAGGGGAAGCAAAATGCAAAAAAAAAAAATAAATATTCTTAGGAGGTAAATGCAGAAGTATTTAGTTTTACTAGTCATAAAAAAGAAAAAAAAAGAGTCATATATGACTCAAATAAGAGTACGATAAGTCATTTTGGAATCCAATAAGAGTCATATAAGAGTAGAAATAGGAGGAAAATATGAGGCCAATGGAGAGAGAATGGAAAGAACTGGGTCGGGAAAGGAAAATCGAAAATAAAATTTTAGAACAAAAGGAGTCATATATGACTCAAATAAAAGTCCGATAATTCATTTTGGTATCCAATAAGAGTCATATAAGACCAGAAATAGGAGAAAAATATAAGGTCAATGGAGAGAGAATGGAGAGAACTGGGTCGGGAAAGGAAAATCAAAAAAAAAAAAAAAATTAGAACGAAAAGGAGTCATATATGACTCAAATAAAAGTCCGATAAGTTATTTTGGTATACAATAAGAGTCATATAAGAGCAGAAATAGGAGGAAAATATGAGGCCAATGGAGAGAGAATGGAGAGAACTGGGTCGGGAAAGGAAAATCAAAAAAAAAAAAAAAAAATTAGAACGAAAAGGAGACATATATGACTCAAATAAAAGTCCGATAAGTCATTTTGGTATCCAATAAGAGTCATATAAGAGCAGAAATAGGAGGAAAATATGACACCAATGGAGAGAGAATGGAGAGAACTTGGTCGGGAAAGGAAAATCCAAAAAAAAAATCTTTGAAGGAAAAGGAGTCATTAGAGTCATTATAGCAGAAATAATAAGAGTCCGATCATTTTGTAATCCAATAAGAGTCATATAAAAGCAGAAATAGGAGGAAAATATGAGTGCAACAGAGATCAGCATGCGATACATTTTTTGTGATTTAGAGTATACTCATAAAAAATGCGGTGGGAGTATGACCGCAACCGCAAAATATGCGATCATAAGAAACACTGTACCGTATTTTCTTGATCAATTCCGGTATGCGGTAGTATGGATATCACAACACCGCAAACACCGCATATTGTAAACACCGTATACCGCAAACACCGCATATCGCAAACACCGCATACCGCAAACACCGCATTTCTCAAATAGAGATATTTAAAATGTTGCCAGTACGATTTTTTGTTTGTAATTTTTACCTTCTTATGGATTTCTGATGAAAAATACTACTGATTACAATTAGATTTTTAGTTTTTTTTTTTGATTTTTTCATTGAAAGGGCTACTTAAAATTTAGAGTTTGTTTACATTCAAAATAATTTGACTAATGAATTTCAAGATAAAAATATGTCCTATTTACATGAAATAGTTTTTTACTAAAATCCTTGAATCACATTTATGGCTTCTTAGTGGTACACATAAGTTTTGTTTACACATTTTTGTTTGTCTGTGACATAATTCTTTATTTTGCATTCATTAAATTTTCACAATCGACAAAATTGGCTACGATACATTGATTGAAACCGAAGTTTTTGTCATTTTATTGGAGCAACAACAATACACATGTTTATTTTTATACATTTTATTATGCGCCCGTCGGAATGAATACTTTTCCGTCAATCTAGCAATTCGTTTAAGGCTGGTATCTACCTCTCAAGAAACAGCTCAAGAAACTTTTCGCTTTATTTCTTGAGTCAAAAATAGTAGTAGGCAAGAAATTTTGACGTTTAGTGATCCACCGTGAATACCAATTGAAACGAAGAAGAGCATCAAAAACGTAAACAAAAGCAATTGGTAAATTCTTAAAAAATATTAAATAAAAGCTTTAAATATATGTTTTCAATAGTTTTATTCTGTTATTATTTTAGGAAACCATCGGAAGCGACGAGGATGACCTTATATTACTGCTAAACTGGAAGAAGATATAAGAAAGCTACGCCAACTTCCGCATTGCATCATTAGAAAAATTGTGTACTCTATTTTTTCGAATCTTTTTTTCCATTTCACCACCATTTTTATCAACACGTAGGTAACAAACGTCAAAATTTCTTTAAAAAATAAATGCTCGATGATATATTTCTTGGCAAAACCTGTGTTGCTGTGTTCGCATTATGTTAAAAATAGTGGAAAAAAAGTGTATTAAATTTCTTGAGAGGTCGATACTCGCTCAAGAAAGTTTCACAAGAAAAATTTCTTGAGCATTTCTTGTACGTCATTTTATATGGAACTTTTGCGTTTCTTGAGAGGTCGATACTAAGCTTTAACTGAGAAACATAGTTGAATTAGATGTCTTTTTTACGGCAAAGCTGAAGTACTGAATGTGTCGATCGCCATTTAAATACATTTAATTCAACTATGTTGTCAATTAAACGGATTGCTAGTTTGACGGAAAAGTATTCATTCTGATGGCCCCATTAGTCGTATTGGATTTCAAAAATGAGTTTTTGTTTATTTCGTTATTGAAAAATATTTTACTATTCAAAAAACTGCCACAAAAAACAAAGCACACAAAAATAAAAAAAAATAATTGAGAATAAATTTGCTGTATATCTTATAATCAGTAACACATATCTATGTATTTATGTACAAATGAATTTTCAATTGCCTATACCTTTGCAGTGTGTGAAAAATTTCCGGCAACACTGAATAGCATACAAATAAACAAATGCGGTGTTTGCGGTGATTGCGGCGTTTGCGATATGCGGTGTTTGCGGTATACGGTGTTTGCGTTATGCGGTGTAAGCAACACTAAATACCGCAATATCATTTAGGTTTTCAATCAATGCGGTGGCGGTGAATTTTTTTTCTGGGTACTTATTTTTTGAGCCACTTAAAAAATAAGTATTTTTGCGTTGCTTTAGAAAATGCGGTGCACCGCTGCTGATCTCTGGAGTGCAATAAGAGTCTTTTATGACTTTTCTTCGGGCTCATAATGAGTGTGTGCGATCCGATTTAGGACGCCTTTCGGACTCTTTTATGAGTACCAATGTTTGCTGAAATGGAAAAAATTGCTCTGGATAAGCATATATCGTCGCTCTCAACGAAGAGTAGCACGGTTCGTTGTTCGCGTGGAAGACTAACATGCTTCACTTGTTTGGGTGGAAACGAACATACTTCTGTTTGTTAAAAATAAGCTTAGGGGTTAAGCGCATAAGGAGGATAGTCCGAGGAGTGAACGATATTTGATAAGTAAGTGCAAGAACAATAATTCATACTGCAATAAAACTTCAAACAGGAACCTTCAGCCAAACTATATGAAAAGTATATGACTTTCAAATATTCCTAGACTTGTACTAGGCCTACTTTTAAGTATGTGCATAGGTTGTGCAAATAAAACCTGGCTTTCTTTTTAGTGTTTACACGGTTTGATTCTTTATCCATACAAAAAAGTGGCATATACATCTGACAAAACATATCGTGTAATACCCCTTCAAGAAATGAAGCATGCTAGTCTTCCACGCTGACTGAACCGTGCTAGTCTTCGTTGAGAGCAACGATATGTATGTATATGTATATATATCTAGTATGAATGTAAAGTATTAAATTACACCGCATACAAAAAAAAACTGTCCACCAAACTTGCCTGCCGGGCAGCGCAAGGAAATTTGTTTGTGTCATTTTGTGTCAAATTTAATGAAAGCCATGAAAATGATAAACAAATTAGCACACACCCACCAAATGCAAATGGTTTGCTTTATATACATATGTATGAGCTTACATGCACATAAAGATAGTGTATGTAAGTCAGGGCCGGGCGCACGGGGGGTTTTGGGGGTTAAAACCCCCCCCATGACCAAATCTAAGTTGCAATGATTTTGCAAAAATTTTCAAAATACAGTTTATAAATTTTATAATTATAATTTTACGGAAGAAGAATTGGTAAAAGTTGCAAAAAATAAGGTTGGCCAATACATAGGTTCGGCACTTTGAATTGCACTTGGAGCTTTCCGAAATTACAAAATTGTGTAGCATATGTTCGTACTGTATGCATATGTTGTACTGATAACAAAAAATGTTCATTTTGTGAAAACAGTGAGCAGTTTCAATTAACAAGTACTGTAAACAGTACACGGAAAGAAATTTGTATACTTGAATCAAGAAAAATGCTTTCTTGAACTCAATTTAGAAAATTTTTAGGGAAATAAGAAAAATTGACTTAATTATTACTGGAAATAAGAAACTGAGTTTTCCAAAAATGAGACAATTATTTTCTTATTCAAGAACACTAATAAAATCTATAGAAAAAAAATGTTGAAAAAAAATGTTTAAATAAATAAGGGCCGATTTCATAATCAAATTAAAAGTTCCTTTAAATTCTAAAGGAGCCTTTAATTTTCTGATCGATTTCATAGTCTTTTTGAAGATAAAAGTTCATTTAAAATTAAATACCCAAAAACGGGCATTTAAGTTATTTAAAGGTTCCTTTTGCCAGAAAAAAATTTCATTTCTGTAATGTGTCAAAATCAAATATCAAAAATTTATTAAAATTTTTGAACCGATTTTGTTTGTTGTTTTGTTTGTTGAGTCGTATAATGCAATATTCATCTTCTTCTCTTTTGTGATGTTGGATGACCGCTTCCTATATTTTCTTCACTGGGTTTCCAAATTATGCTTCTTTGTTCTTTTTCTTTTTTTCAAAAAAAAAAAAAAAAATAAAAAAGCCATAATCAAAAAATTTATTTATTTTCAGAAAAAAATAAAAGTCAAATTTCAATATTTTTAAATTTATGAAAATTATTTGACGTTAAAGGAGCCTTTTAATATTATATTATTATGAAATCACTCCCACTTTAAAGAACTTTTAAATGGCTCTTTAACTAAAAGGCTCCTTTCAGGAAAGGAGCTTTAAGAATTTCATTATGAAATCGGCCCTAAGAACATCTTTTCTTAAATTTACTTAAATGAAGAAAATCTTTTTGCTAATATGAAGAAGAATTTAAGAAAATTGTGTTTCGACGAATTGGAACAACAAAATACAGCGAAAAAAAAAATGTTAAATGAATAAGAAAACGTTTTCTTGAGCGAAGTAAAATTTTTCTTGCTGAATTTACATTTCCAAAGTTACATGTATTTTTTTTCATTTGCCATCCGCTTTGCATATTTCTGAATATTTTTGCAATTCTCAGATTGTTAGTGAAGCATTTGGTATAAGGAGTTCACTATTTGCATCTTCATTTTTATTAAATAAAATGTCATTTCAATAAACAAGTCCTAGGAAAATACTAGTTGACTAATTATGGTTTTCTAATCCCTCATGATTAGTTTTCATTATACTCAGCTGTACTAGTACACAGAGTATTATAATTTTGATTTCATAACGGTGGATTGTAACATAATGAAATAATCGAGATAGATATGGACTTATATATATCAAAATGATCAGGGTGAAAAGAGAAATCGATTGAGCCATGTCCGTCCGTCCGTCCGTCCGTCCGTCCGTCCGTCCGTCCGTCCGTCCGTCCGTCCGTCCGTACGCACGATAACTCGCGTAAAAATTGAGATATTTTGATGAAATTTGAAATGCAAGTTGGTATCGAGACTGGGACGGTTGGTATTGAAAATGGGCGAAATCGGACCATGACCACGCCCACTTTTCCTATATAGAAAAAATCGGATATTTGGTATCTCAGCCACTAATATAGCTAGAGTGATAAAATTTTACCCACGTATTGAGCTCAGGCCCTTATGAAGAAATTTGATGAAGTTCTGGAAAATGGGCGGTGCCACGCCCACTTATTAAGGGTCAAACATTGAAAGTTTTATATGTCATAACTCAGAAACCGTTGAAGATATATCGATGAAATTTGGTATGCGTAATATGCTTACTTAGGCAAATGTTTTGACGAAAAATTATCAAAATCGGTTGACGGCCACGCCCACTTTTATATATGGGAACTATAAAGGGGCCTAATAAAAACATTTTAAGCGATATCTCTGTCAAATATAAAGATCTATCACTGAAATTTTGTGGCAGGAGTCCAACTACGGACATAAAACAAAAAATACAAAAATTTTTGAAAATGGGCGGTGCCACGCCCACTTATTAAGGGTCAAACATTGAAAGTTTTATATGTCATAACTCAGAAACCGTTAAAGATATATCGATGAAATTTGGTACGCGTAATATATTTACTTAGCCAAATGTGTGGACGAAAAATTACCAAAATCTGTTGACGACCACGCCCACTTTTATATATGGGTATTATAAAGTGACCTAATGAAATCATTTTTAGCGATATCTCTGTGAAATATAAAGATAATTCATTGAAATTTTGTGATATGAGTTCTACAATAGACCGGAAACAAAAAATAAAAAAAGTTTATAAAATGGGCGTGGCACCGCCTCTTTTTATGCAAAGAAATCTACGAGCCTATTACTCGACAAATAACTGAGATATTATGACGAAACTTGGTTTATTCACTTTTATAACTTGTGTTAATAGACACGCAAAAATGTATTGAAATCGGTTTATGACCACGACTACTTTTTAACAAAGATATTTCTGGAACACCCTTTTGGAATTTGTAACGTGAAGTCTTTGTAACTAAAAGTCATAGAGGGATGCAATTTTGCACTAACAATAATATTTATATGCTTATTTGGATGATTGATACAAATTTTGAAAATGGGCGTGGCTGCGCCCTGTATATGCAGCACTCGTTTCATATAAAATACACCCTATATCGAACAAACGCAAACAAACAATGAAAGCATACAGCTGAGTATCTAATGTTCGATTCCACTCGAACTTAGGCTTCCTTACTTGTTTTACTTATTTTTTACGTTTTTAATATTTTTAGAAAATATTTGCTTAATTTAATATTTAATATTTTCTTATGCCTCAGACACACATGTGGTATGAATATTAGAATATCAATATTATGATTTGGCTATGCTATGAAAATTTTCAATTAAACTACAATATGAGGGTGACACATATGTGGTATAGATCGAAATATTATTACTATACTACGATATGTGTCTCTCGCATTACTTACTTAAGCTCGTATAAGAAAAGTTTTACTTGCAACAAAAAAATAATTTCTTAATTTATTTCAAAAAACAAGAAAAAAACACTTACCCTAAGTAAATTATTTCTTATTTATTTAAAATCCAATTTTACTTGAAGCAAGAAAATGTTTTCTTATTTATTTAAAATCCAATTTTCTTGGATTTTCTTGATATTAAGAAATTATTTTCTAAGTTCAAAATCAAGTCTAATTTTTCTTTCCGTGTACTATTCAGGACCTGGTTAACTAGGTTTTGATGAATCAGAATGAGTTTCAGAAAAGTTAAAGAACATTTAAATTTATGGTGTATGGGTCTGGATATCTGTTTCAGCAAATATGTTTATCTTAGCGAAAAATGTATGCGAATGCAAACCAAAATTAAAAACCCCCCCCAAGGCTAATTCCTGCGCACGGCCCTGATGTAAGTCAGCAACGTGTCAGCGCTATATCAGCGCGCTACAGCGTTGAGTAATTACTTATAAATTATGTTAAACCAAAAATAAATTAAAACAAAAACAACAACAAACAAGTAAGGAAGCCTAAGTTCGAGTGGAATCGAACATTAGATACTCAGCTGTATGCTTTCATTGTTTGTTTGCGTTTGTTCGATATAGGGTGTATTTTATATGAAACGAGTGCTGCATATACAGGGCGCAGCCACGCCCATTTTCAAAATTTGTATCAATCATCCAAATAAGCATATAAATATTATTGTTAGTGCAAAATTGCATCCCTCTATGACTTTTAGTTACAAAGACTTCACGTTACAAATTCCAAAAGGGTGTTCCAGAAATATCTTTGTTAAAAAGTAGTCGTGGTCATAAACCGATTTCAATACATTTTTGCGTGTCTATTAACACAAGTTATAAAAGTGAATAAACCAAGTTTCGTCATAATATCTCAGTTATTTGTCGAGTAATAGGCTCGTAGATTTCTTTGCATAAAAAGAGGCGGTGCCACGCCCATTTTATAAACTTTTTTTATTTTTTGTTTCCGGTCTATTGTAGAACTCATATCACAAAATTTCAATGAATTATCTTTATATTTCACAGAGATATCGCTAAAAATGATTTCATTAGGTCACTTTATAATACCCATATATAAAAGTGGGCGTGGTCGTCAACAGATTTTGGTAATTTTTCGTCCACACATTTGGCTAAGTAAATATATTACGCGTACCAAATTTCATCGATATATCTTTAACGGTTTCTGAGTTATGACATATAAAACTTTCAATGTTTGACCCTTAATAAGTGGGCGTGGCACCGCCCATTTTCAAAAATTTTTGTATTTTTTGTTTTATGTCCGTAGTTGGACTCCTGCCACAAAATTTCAGTGATAGATCTTTATATTTGACAGAGATATCGCTTAAAATGTTTTTATTAGGCCCCTTTATAGTTCCCATATATAAAAGTGGGCGTGGCCGTCAACCGATTTTGATAATTTTTCGTCAAAACATTTGCCTAAGTAAGCATATTACGCATACCAAATTTCATCGATATATCTTCAACGGTTTCTGAGTTATGACATATAAAACTTTCAATGTTTGACCCTTAATAAGTGGGCGTGGCACCGCCCATTTTCCAGAACTTCATCAAATTTCTTCATAAGGGCCTGAGCTCAATACGTGGGTAAAATTTTATCACTCTAGCTATATTAGTGGCTGAGATACCAAATATCCGATTTTTTCTATATAGGAAAAGTGGGCGTGGTCATGGTCCGATTTCGCCCATTTTCAATACCAACCGTCCCAGTCTCGATACCAACTTGCATTTCAAATTTCATCAAAATATCTCAATTTTTACGCGAGTTATCGTGCGTACGGACGGACGGACGGACGGACGGACGGACGGACGGACGGACGGACGGACGGACGGACGGACGGACGGACGGACGGACATGGCTCAATCGATTTCTCTTTTCACCCTGATCATTTTGATATATATAAGTCCATATCTATCTCGATTATTTCATTATGTTACAATCCACCGTTATGAAATCAAAATTATAATACTCTGTGTACTAGTACAGCTGAGTATAAAAATATATTGTATATCAACGAAATTTATTGGAAAATTATTTAACACACATCAACTCCGCAACATTGACCGCAGTGACCAAATGTCCGCCGCCAATTGCTGTACGGGCCGGCTGGCTGACGCGACGTGTGTACATAAGGGTGATGCTTAAAATCAAATGAACATCTATTTTTCATACTCACCGCTGACATATGAAAGGGCAGAAGCGGCCATTTCGAATCAGTCTGCGTAGGTAAGCATATTTGGCATCTTCATCCCGTTGCCACGGCTAAGTGATGGCAGCCACGTAGCCTTCATGACACCAGACCCTCCATTCAGCACCTTCCAGTAGTGTGCAGCCATAGGGATGAGGGTATCCAGTACAAGAGCCAGTATGCTAACCGGAGTCTCCGTATGTTATATTCCCAGTCTAGAGGAGTTACGCCGTTACCAACACCGCCTCTCCGCTACCATATGCCTAGGGTTGCCAGATACCTTTCTTGAAAAAATCAGTACATTGCCTACGGAAAAATCGTCTTTATTACTGCATTTTGTTTTTTTTTTTTTGTATCGTTAACTGTCAGTTATTTTTCTATGACATGTATCTTTCGCGTTGCGTTATGGGTCTCCTTCCTAATTGTTTCATGGTTACAAACGTCAAATGAAAACAGTTGGAAAATTAAAAATAGTGCAGGGTGATAAAAATGAATTTTTTTATTGTCGGTTAAAAATCAGCACAAATTAGTACAAAATCCAAAAAATCTGCATTTCTTAAGGTGTTTAACACCATCAAATCAGTACGCCTGGCAACCCTACACATGCCAGCTACTGCTCCTCTCTCATCCACGCTAGTCACCATCTGCTACTGCGACCGCTGGGCGCTCTGAAAGCCCTGCATCCATTGCCGATAAAACTATTCCGGCAATCTCCGATACAAGCCGCTGCCAGACACCCAGTTCACGTCTATAAGCCTCTCCTTCTCTCTTCTCACCATCTCACTCTTTCGTTATGGAAAGTTGCTGCCCTCGCAACACCTCAGGCCGTGTGTGTGGGTTCTAACTAGGGCTTACGATTCGGTCTCAAGCAGTGTCGAGAAATTCGAGGATCGAGAAAACCGAGACTCGGGTTCTCGATTAAATCTCGTTTCTCGGATTTCTCGATAACATATTATGTGCATTGTGTCAAAAAAATATGAATATCAAAAATTTCTCGTGTGTTATTGGAAAGAAAAAAATTTATATTATGAAATTTTAATTGTATTTCACTCGGAATTTTGTGAAATACACCTGGGAATGGCGTAAATGGCACATATTCATACACATGTAGCTAGAAGCTAGACGGATTTACTTTAGTTCTGGATCTCACAAACGGCTTCAAAAACCTTCCTTAATTTTAGTATACAAGGGCTTTCGGGTGTAAACTTCTGAAAAGTTTAATTTTTCCACTAATTTTTTTTTAACTTTTTATTTCACTTACAAAACCTGCAAAAAAAATGGCAGCCCGAGATAAACTCGATCATCCAGGTACTGTATATTATTTATTTATTTATTTATTTATTTATTTCATAATCTAGAATAATTTACAATTCTCCAAGATTGCTTAACAACTAATTAAATATTTCATTTAGATAAAATTTAAACGCAGATTTAGATACAGCAAAATCAAGCTTAGATGAGTTTGGAAGCGAATTAAAATCTCTAAGTGTTCTAGAGATAGGAGCATTAAAAGAATAATTAGTTCTTACTGTTTCTACCCAGAAAACATCACGGTTACGTAAGGTGCGGTTGGGAATATAGAAGCTGATTTTCTCCAGTAAACAAGGAGAGTCAATCACACCATTTACTAAATCAAAAATATATTCTGTTTTTTTTCAGTGCTATAGCTTGAGGAAAAAGTTGCAGTTATAACAGTTTTTGCTATCATTAGCATCTGAGTCGCATTTTAGGTCCAGAGCTGACTACATTGCTGATGCTACTACTGTTCGCCCTTCAATGTCTTCACTACCAGTATTTTCGAACAAAAGCAATCCTGAGTCTGAGCTGGAGACACTGCACTGCATCCTGCACTGAAATATAATATTAAGTCGAGCCTTTGCTGAACGAAGAAATGCAACTCGGTTACCTTGATCGATTGTGATTTGTGTATATATGAGCTATACTCCAAAAATTTCCGCTAATAATGCAGGCAAAAGTTTGTCATTATCAAACCAAATCAACGCTGGCTACATCAGCTTGCATATTACAAAAGTTTTAAATTAAATTATATATGCACCCCACGCCAGTGGCGCACAGTGGGGGCACCTCCATACAAACGCGGCCAAAAATAGTAATAATTTAGCTAGAATCTTGAAACTCGGAACTTAAGCTTTTTTGGTTGAAATTAGTAAACTGTGAAAGTTTGAACAAAATCCACCCACAAATACGCCCACCTCCCATATAACGGTATTTTTCAAATTTCGGCATTTTCCTCACTATTAAAGCTAAAATGCTCAATTTTGATTAGTGTATACACTCTTGAAATATAAATCAAA
Source organism: Urophora cardui (assembly GCA_960531455.1). Taxonomy (NCBI): domain Eukaryota; kingdom Metazoa; phylum Arthropoda; class Insecta; order Diptera; family Tephritidae; genus Urophora; species Urophora cardui. Next base: position 144,181,830 of record OY482672.1, read on the forward strand.
TGCAGTAATCATTTTGGAAAAGGGGTAAAGCACTTCACCGTTTTTAAATTAATAATATATGCACTTTTAAGTATGTTATAATCATTTATCATAAAACTTTCATACAAAAAAATCGCGTTTAAAAAAAATTTTATACCAGAAATGAAATTACACTTTTCTAAAGGATTTCAGTATGCTAAACCTGAATCTGGAGTCAAATTTTCCAAATTGGTTCTAGTTTCTGAAATATTCATGCCCAAATAGGCAAAAACACGTTTTTTGGCTCTATTCCCTGCTTAATATCTTTTATGTAATTACTTTCCATTCAAATTCGATTAAACCAGTTGAAAGCACAATCATTACCCTTGAAAACAGCGTTTAGTTTCTTCGAATATCTTAATTAGAATTGGAAATATCGATATTTAAGTTTCACCACTTTGACAAATATTCCCCATACAAAAGAATTTTAACTTTTTGAAGCATACTTCTGGGCATTTTGTATGGGAGAAATGTACGAAAACTCAAAAAACACCTTCCATAAAAATGTTCATAAAACAAAATGGAGCAAACGAATTTTTACAATTTTTTCTCCTGTTTTTAAAAAACATTTAGGACTATGAAATATTAAAAAATTGAGGAGGTCATATTTTTTGTTTTTTTAATTTCATTTTAAAGTTTCACAATTTTTACACATTTTTTTTTTATATTCCAAAAGAAAAAAGCTGTCAAAGATATGAATTAATGCTGATAAAAAAGATTACCTCATAATTTGAAAGTATGCCCCATTTACTGCAAGACGATAAAGAAATATTCGATTATTCGCTTAAATATAAACGTTTTTCATAATGTCAAAACTAACATAATTAATGCGTTTACAAAAACGCAGTTTTAGGCCAATGAGAAAAAAATTATAAAAGCAAATGGAGCAAGTGGATTTTCAAAATGAAAATGTAGTTTGATTAAGAATATATTATTTCAAAGCGTAAAAAAAAATTGAGGAGGTCATATTTTTTGTTTTTTTTTTTTAATTTCATTTTTTTCACATTTTTTTTTTATATTCCAAAAGAAAAAAGCTGTCAAAGATATGAATTAATGCTGATAAAAAAGATTACCTCATAATTTGAAAGTATGCACCATTTACTGCAAGACGATAAAGAAATATTCGATTATTCGCCTAAATATAAACGTTTTTCATAATGTCAAAACTAACATAATTAATGCGTTTACAAAAACGCAGTTTTAGGAAAATGGGAAAAAAATTATAAAAGCAAATGGAGCAAGTGGATTTTCAAAATAAAATGTAGTTTGATTAAGAATATATTATTTCAAAGCGTAAAAAAAAATTGGGGAGGTCATATTTATGTTTTTTTCATACTTTTTATTCAAAGTCGAGCAAAATTTTTTTCTTATCGACATTTTTTTCAATATTTGAAAATTCATATAAATTCAATAGTGAACGGTATTTACAACTACGTTATAATTTCTGAAAGAAAAAATCATTATCTACGTAATGATGTATCACTCGAGTTCGTATGTTAAGAATTAAATGAGATAGAGCATTTTGTATGAGGTGTGTTCATTGAGAAATGAAAGAACCTATTTTTTGCTCAACTTTGGGCACCCTGTACGGCTAAACGAAAAGAGACTAAAAAATTTTTATATAAGCTTTTTTATTACAATTTGATATATCTGACGATCTCTATTTAAAAAAAATGGTTTTACTCATACTTTAATTTTGAATTTATTTTTGGCCGCAATCACCCATTGTGTGGCGGTTCATATTCTATGTAATTTGATTGCAATAGCTTAAAGTTACTCATACGCACTGTTGAACTGCGCGCAGAAGTTGGCGGCATTAGTTGTTATAGGCAAAAACACTTTGATATTTTCATACATATAAACGCAGATTTCTATTCTGTCTATCTCTATCTGTTTTCCAGAAGTTTGTTATAAACTTTATTTTCGCATTTTATCTATTTTTCGTTTGTGGTTACCGCAAGTCTTGTCAAACTTCTTTTCTCTGCTGTGCCTTGGCTGATTGCTTGTGGTGCTGCGGTGCGAGAAGCAATTTCTCTTCGCTTTCAATCGATACAGTTGAAGTTGTTGTTGTGGCAGTCAAATGTTGATTTATTCCTCAGGCATTTACCGCAAATGCATTTGAAATAGATTTAGTTTGGTATGGAAGACATTTTGTGCATCTTCCTCTAAATGTTGGAGTAATTTAAAATGCAACGAGTGTCGAGCGTGTTAAGCGGCGAGCATGCGAGCAATTTTCGCGCCAAGCAAATGCTTTGCAATGCATTTGAAATATGTTTTTATTTCTGTTGGTTTTTGTGTGTTAGTTTTTGTTGTTGGTTTTTCTTTCCTTTTGCAAATCTATGCAACGATTTGTCTAGTTCCAAATGAATATTCTTCGCCGCTGACTGGAATGTGTGTATTTCAAGTCAATTTTCATTTGCTGCACAGTGTTACAATGTTCTTTAAGTGAAAGCAATTTAGCATAGCGACAACATTTATATTTGCTCACGCATATATGCTAATATACATACATAAATATATGCATACATATATACATAAATAGAACTAGAGAAATACCGCAGAAACATATTCGCAATTTTCACATACGCTCACTCGATTTGCATTTTTTGTGGTGCGTGAAGTGATTTTGACGTTCAGGCTTCAAATAATATCCCTTTGAAGGAAATTTTTTAAACTAAATTAAATGGCAGCTATAAACGTTTTACTTGAAAATAATGCATAAAATCCCAAAAAGGAAAATTTTTGAAATTAATATCCCTTTGAAGGAAATTTTTTAAACTAAATTAAATGGCAGCTTTAAACATTTTACTTGAAAATAGTGCATAAAATCCCAAAAAGGGAAATTTTTTAAATTAATATCCCTTTGAAGGAAATTTTTTAAACTACATAAAATGGCAGTTATGACCAATTTTAAGACCATGCTTAACTATTTTACTTGAAGATAATACATATTACAAAAAATCCCAAAAAGGGAATTTTTTGAAAGAAACATCCCTGTAAAGGACATATTTTATACTAAATAAAATAGAAGCCATGACCAGTTTAAGGGCGTTTCTTGACTATTTCAGTTGAAAATAATGCATATTACAAAAAAAATTCCAAAAATGGAAATTTTTGAAACTTACGTACCTACATACATCTCTTTAAAGAAAATTTTTTAAACTATATAAAATGACAGCTAGGACCAATTTTTAGACGATTCGTGACTATTTTACTAGAAAATAATGCATATGATAAAAATCTCAGTAAGGGAAATTTTTGAAACTAATATCCCTTCAAAGCAAATTTCTTAAGCAAAGTAAAATGAAAGCTATGACTAACTTGAATACCATACTTAACTATTTTACTTTAAACTAATACATATTACAAAAAATCCCAAAAAGGGAAATTTTTGAAAGTCATATTGCTTTAAAGGAAGTTTTTTAAACTTAATAAAATGGAATCTTTTACCAATTTTAAGACGATTCCTTACTATTTTATAAGAAAATAATGCATACAACAAAAAATTCCAAAAAGGGAAATTTTTGAACTTTAAATGTCTTTAAAGGAAATTTTTTAAACTAAATGAAATTACAGCTATGACCAATTTTAAGACGATTATTGACTATTTTACATGAAAATTTTACATGTATGCAAAGAATCCTAAAAAAAGAAATTTTTTAAACTAATAGCCCTTTAAATGAAATTCTGTAAACTGAATAAAATGGAAGCTATGGACAATCTTAAGAGGATTCTTGACTATTTTACTTGAAAATAATGCATATTACAAAAAGTACCAGAAAAGGGAAATTTTTTGAAAAAAGCTAGTAATACCATACCAAAGTTGGCTATCTACAATTTTTCTTGAAAATATTGCGTAGTTTAAAATATCCCAAAAGGTAGGTTTAAAAAAATGTTCATACATAAGTACATGACGTTGAAGTCTAGCTTCCCCTGTTAAATAACTAATTTTTTCATCAGACCTTGTAAAAACTTTATTCATGAAAACGTTAAGTCTTGAGTAAGGCTAATTTGGCAATTTTTAATTACTATTTAACAGCTCTAATCCACACTTTCAGCCAGTCAATGGTGGACATTCATCAGCTAATGGTGGTTTTGCTGTCTTCTTATGGTTGTTTTTGTTGTTGAGTTTGTGTGTGCACAAATTTTGTGAATTTTGCAATTAAATAGAAAGGATTTTAAACAAGATTGCATTTATATTTTTTTTATATTTCATACGCACACATGCATAGGTACATACATATTTATATATAGAATTATAGGCGCTTAAATGGAATTAGTAATTTTCCCAAAAATTTGACTAGAGCAACTTTGTTAATTAAATTGAGTTGGATTACAGGCAAAAATTAGTTTTTTGTTGCTTATAAAGTAAATAGTTTCTTGCATACATACACTGAAAAAACAACTTACTCAGATTATGGAAAAGTGGGAATGATTCGGCGCTAAAGACATATTTCCATATTTTGATGTACGATTTTCTTCAAATCAAGGAATAAAAACCACGTTTTAAAGAAAATTGTACATCAAAATTTGGAAATATGTCTTTAGCGCCGAATCATTCCCATTTTTCCATAATCTGAGTAATTTTTTTTTTGAGTGTATATGTACATATTTATGTGTATATATGTATGTACATATTTATATTATTGTTCATTCTTAGTATCTAATTTTATTTTTTTATAGGAGTTCCATTGAACTGTCAATTAAAAAAGGGCTTAAAAAGCAGATTAAAAAAAAGGTTAATTGTTTCACAAACAAAAAAAAATTAAAAATAGATTTATAAAGCTGTTAAAATTGAAAATTTGTATGAAAATATCACATTACTTATACAGTTCTTAAAATTTATTTTATTTTTTATGAATACCGGTCTTAGTCTCTATATTTACATAGGAAAGTTTTCTTCTTGCAGAACACTCACTAATTGCAAAAGGGCATGTCCTTTGCCTTGTTGAATGTGAAATGGGCCCACATTGCACTGATTATAATAATATAGCTCGAAAAATTCCAAACTCTCCAATTCCAAAAAATTATCGAATTCATAGAGAAGGAAAAAATGGATAACGAAAATTCCGCTGTGGAATGAGTCACATAATATTATAGAACAGGCGTGCAGGTCCAGTGACTCTTTTGACTCTTTGTAACTCCCAACAACATCACTGTGGCTCGGTGTGACTGCCAACAAAAAAATAATTCAGCGCTGTCGCCGCCACGGCGCAACTCAAAACAAACCATACACTTGATCGACATTCAATGCGTAGCTTTTTTTCGAGTCATTTTTTGTCATTTCGGGAAAGACTATGTTGTAAAAATTATGGTGTTTTTATTGAGTTACTCCTGTATTGGATTTATGCCTGCACCCTTGCTATACAATAGGCGCATTTCTGTCGTACCCAAGCATGAAAAGAATACTCGCTTATTCATCAAATTACCTTCAATGCAACAACACCAACTCGACTATTTTAAAAATGCGCCTAATAACAATAACATCCAGTTCAACATATATTGTCTATCAATTGTTTAATGAAGGAAGACAATGGATGGCCAAACGTCTATCCATCATCGGTAGACCAAGGAGGGTCGTGTAGACTTCACTGTGGATTCATTACATTAAATTCGAATTAAATTCCATATAAATGATTCTCTATTTTCTTTATTCAGTCAATCAAAAAACAGAATTTTTGGTAGGTCCGGCCTTCGGTTTGCCTGTCAACGTAATGTAATTTTCTACCTTTATGGGTTTTAATTAAATCTTTTATTACTATTGAAATTTTTAATACCATAATCTTTACCAGGTGTAATTATGAATACATACATACATATGTATGTCTATATGTATGTATGTACATTGTTTGCATTAAATATTTAACCCTTGCAAGGGGTTAGTAAACTTTACTTTTACTGGCTTTTTTTGCTGGCTAAATCTGGTATTTTGTGACGCGTTTACTTACCTTTTCTATTTTATTTATTATTTCTCTTTATGCATAATCATTTTACTTGGTATCATTTTTTTGTTTTTGTGATATTGTTTTTTTTTGTTCGTATATACATATGTATGCGCGTCTATATTTGTGTAACAATGAAATTTTTGGTTTTCAGCTCATAAACTTTTGCTCGCCTCGGGTGTTTTATTGTTTCTGGTTAAATGACTTTTAGTTTCATCGTTCACCTTTTGCATGGATGGACTCATGTACATACTACATACCAGACTTGGGCATTATTCGAATAAATTTTTAGTTAGACAATTATTTGAATAAAAATTTATTTTTAAAATTTTATTCAGATAAATACCCTACGAATAATTATTCTGAGGTTTATTCGTTATTCCAAATAATAAATAAAAACTTAGGGTACAACAAAAAAAAAACATCTGAGTAAAGATAAAAAAAAATTTTTATTTTTTTTTGTTTGTATGTTTGTTTGTTTTTACATATGTAAATGAAAATTATCTATTATTCGAATAATTTGGTTTCTGAATAAACAAAATTATTTATTATTCAAATAAAGATAAAAAAATTTATTCATCTATTATTCGTTATTTGAATAAATTTTGCCCAACTCTGCTACATACCCCAGTCAACATTAGACTTGGTTATGCTATGGTTATGCTACCAATGCTGCTGGTCGAGCACCGTGTAATTGTTGTTGTGCACTCCGACGGTGAGAGAATTTTCGGACTCTCACATCCGGCAAATTTGCTGTGTGAAACAGGCAGCCAGCAGCCGAGGTTTCGGGGTAATAATGTGTTATGTTGTGTATGTGCGCTCCAATCATCAATGTAAGCATAACCACCTCTCACCAATCACGAAATGTTTTCGATTTTGATTGGCAAGCAACATTGCTACCATAACCACGGCATTAGCAACACGCAAACGATTGTAAAACGAGTCTCTTATTCACGTCTCAACTGCGATAGTGAATGCGGAAAAAAGGGTTTTAATCGGTTGGAGAGCTATTGATGTAGATAATTATTCAGTCAAATGGAATCTCTGTTTTTGATGTATGTAGGTATTTTTTCTTCGTTATCAAAATTCGAAATGCCGTACATTCTGGAGCAGATCCCGCCATCTTGACTCATGTGAGTAAATGAGAAACATAACACACATTCCGAACAATGTAGCGCAAAACGCTCTGCACTCTCGCTCACAATCTCTCTAATAATTTTGCTGGAGTCTGTTATAGAGAGAAAATATTAATGAGAAAGAGCTGTCTCTGTTTCTCTTGTTGCTATATTGTCGACGTCCAAACACGGAGACACGAAGTTGAGCAACCCGCTGCTTTTGATCGTTTGTAGGTGAGAAGGCGGCGAGGAAAGGAGGGGGGCACCAAGTCGTCGGTGCTCGGACAACACGCTTTGTGCTGCAATTCGTATCGCCAACGACCAATCAGAGCGTTCGAAGAATGCCAGAACAAAACATAATGAACAAAAGTTGGCCAGCGACGAGTTGATGTGTTTGGACAAATGGAAGACAGAACAGCGGCACAAAAGAGAATCGTTGGATAATTTCGCGGCAGAGTTGCTGTGTTTGGACACGGACAATGCAGGGATGGGCACACAAACACATTCAAACAATCTCCGAAAATTAGTGTGTATTGGTGCGCCTACTGTAGGCCAAAGTGGAAAACGACAAACAATAATCAGTCTGCATGCAGATGTTGAGCGAGCAGGGTCATGCTGCGCATGCCTTGCGAAATTATGAAACAACTTACATATACAAATACATACGTATGTATGTTATATGCAAACTCTTGATAGTTTTGTTTGTTGTCTGGCTTCTGCAAATAAAACAAAAGAATTTCAAGCGACGACCACTTGCTTTCACGACAGTCGAAGGCAAATTAATTCTTTTTGCTAAGCGACGATCACCTGGTCCCATCGTAAGCGCTCGTTTTACGCTCTTTATTTGTCTGTATTAGTGACAATCGGTGTGCATACGTGTGAATCGCAAACAGCTGGTCTGCCCGCGGGCAAGAGGCTGCGCATCGCTGCTATAATGACATTTTGTGCTCATACTATTTTTCGAATGCCTCTCGAGTGTTTTTGTTTCAAATACACAGTGAATATTCGGAAGATAAAGTCGGTTAGAACTTCGTTCTCAGTAAGATAATATTGGTTATTTTCACATGTTCACCACAATGTTTATTGGGTATTTTACACGGTCTTAGCTTGAATGTTATTGTAATTAATTATAGCTTGACTTTTGTGTAACAATTTTCTTTTGTTTTTTATGTATTTTTTGGGTGAACTAACTTTTCTAAATTTATTTTAGTACTGTCTGCTTCACAGTCGTTTTTTTAGTCGTTTCACTACTTGCTTGTAGCGCATATAAAAATGTACATGTGTTTTTTTGTGTCTATATATTTTGTTTTTTAATTATTTTTAAATTTATGTAGCTAAAGGTACACATATGTATTTTAAGCAACAATGTCATCGTCAACTAAATTAAATTCCTTGACTTTACATTTCTCATTTAAGTTTAACGCTTGAAATGGAAAGGTATGCGTCTGTAGTTCATTAAGCGCTTGTGACGTCAGCAAGTGCCTGTGATTTATTGTATCATCATGTATATGCATTTAACTTACAATTAACATGTCCTTACATATTCTTTCCCTTCATTATCCTTTGTAATGGCAATTAAGCTTGTTTAATCCATTAGAGTTTGCTGGCACATCGTCATGCTTTGACTGTCATTTCTCCCTCCTCATCCAACGAACTCAGCTATCTTTAGCAAAGTAAATCACATATGTGGTCACATATGTTCAGAAGCTTCCAACAATTTTAACAATTTTATACACCAATGGAATGCTAGATGGCCACAGGTAATTAATCCGATGTGATTTTTAGTTGCTTAACTTTTATCGAAAAGGCCAAGAAATAACACTTAAATTTCGACTGTTACTTTTTAAGTAAAAAATAAAAGTGAAAACGGCCTAGGCCAGTGATGTATGGGTCAACACGAATACGAATACGAGTACCGAATGCGAAACACCGAATATGAATGTGAAAAGTGGTTGGAGGCGAAAACGAATACCAAAACGGATACCAATACCGAATACCGAACACGAATACGGTGTGTGAATACCGAATAACCCGTATATGAATACAGAATATTAATATCCAATATTAATGCCGAAAACCGAATAATAATACCGAATAAAGAAAACCGAAAATTAATACCGAATAAAGAAAACCGAAAATTAATACCGAAGAGGAATATCAAACTTTAATACCGAATACCGAATATTAATATGAAATATCGAATATTAATACCGAATATCGAATACGAATATCAAATTTTAATACCGAATATCGAATTTTAAATACGAATACCGAATTTTAATACCGAATACCGAATTTTAAACCCTAATACCGAATGCGAATATCAAATTTTAATACCGAATTTTAATAGGAATACCGAATACTAATGCCGATTGATTCACTATAACGAAAAACAACAACAACTAAATTAATAAAACCCGTGACTTATCGCAATTGGGGATATATTCTAAAACGGTGGAGCCGATGCACACGACTCTGCATAACGACTGCCGAATACCGAATATGAATATGAAAAAGGGCGAAAACAAATTCCAAAACAAAAACCGAATACCGAACACGAAATTCGGTATGTGAATACCTAGTACCAATACCGTATATGAATACCGAATTTTATTATCAAATACCGAATATTAATACAGAATACCGAATAGGAATATCAAATTTTAATACCGAATATTAATATCGAATATTAATAGCGAATATCGAATACGAATATAGAATTTTAATACCGAATATCGAATGTTAAATACGAATACGGAATACTTACGCTGATTGATTCACTACAACAGAAAACAACAATACCAACAAAAACGATGAAACCGATGAATTATCACAACTGTTGGATATATTCTAAAACGGTGGAGCCGGTGCACACGACTCTGCATAACGACTGTCGAATACCGAATGTGAATATGAAAAAGGGCGAAAACAAATTCCAAAACAAAAACCGAATACCGAACACGAAATTCATTATGTGAATACCGAGTACCAATACCGTATACCGTATATGAATATCGAATTTTAATACTAAAGACCGAAAATTAATACCGAATACCGAATACGAATATCAAATTTTAATGCCGAATACCGAATACGAATATAAAATTTTAATACCGAAAATCGAATGTACATTCGAATACCGAATTTGACGCTAATTTATTCACCACAACAAAACAACAACCATAACAATGAAAACAACAACAAAATGAATAAAACCGGCGTTCTATCGCTATTGCTGGAACCGCTGAATGCAAGAAAATCAATGAAACCGATGAATTATCGCAACTGTTGGATATATTCTAAAACGGTGGAGCCAGTGAGCACGACACAACCGTTCAATGTGGTTAAATAGTGCGGCTTTCGGATGTCCTACATATAGACGGAGCCGCAGATGAATGTGGATTGGACGTGAATTAGTGTGGCTGGACGTGAATTAGTGTGGCTGGTGGACGTGCCCTAAATTGGTGAGACGATGAATTTACATAGCAATACTGCCAAACTAGTTGGCTGTCGTTGAATTCGTACGAAATAGACTAATAAGGCTATATGGAATGGCTGCGCTCTTTGTAAGGAATTGAGCAAGTATTTTTTTTATTTTTTGAAATGGAAATGGATAACAAAACTGGGTTTGGTACTGAGTAACTATTTAACCGAATACTTACCTTAGATCTGTAGATCTTAGAGACCGTCTACTTATACTTTCCTTATACTTATTTCATGTCGAATAAAAAACACTTGCTTTATATGTGCGACATTAGTCGTTCTTTAATATAATATTTTAGGCGATTTTGTATCATATAATTAATTTTAATATCAATTTTAACTTTAATTTAATTACAATTTTTTTTAAATTTTAATTTAAATTTTTTTTTATTTGATTTTTTTTTTAGCTTTAATTTTAAATTTAACTTTAAGGAATAAAAGTCTTTTTGTCTTTTTGCAATTTTAACCTAATTAAAACTACTTAAACGCAAGGCATGCAAGCGCTTTAAGCCAATCTTAACGTTATAGTTAAATATGTATTTTAAATAAAATTTTCTACACTATATAGTATAAGTATTTATATTAAATACGCTATGTAATTATAAATATGTAATACTTCGTAGTGGATATACATACATATATGTATATAACGAGCTGAGTCAGCCCAGATCACCACCATCCAGCACTCACCAACAGCCCCACTATCGTCTAATGGACATTGTATTCGTTGGAAATTGCGCCTTCATTGAGCCACTAAAGAAACGCTTGCATGTCAGCCGCCAGAATGCCGTACGAAAGTCGACGCTATAAAAGGCATAAATGAATGGATTTATGGCGCTGTTGAACCAACCCAGCCAGGTGAGCGCCTTCGCCAGCGTGCGACTCACTTGATGTTCCTCGAGGAAGGGTGTGATGAGATAATAAATAAAAAATGGCAACCAACATGCTATGAAGCCACCAACAACAATGCTCAACGTTTGTGTGGTCTTATTCTCCTTCTTCAACGAGCTGATGCGATTTGAAAAGGATTTGTTGTGATGATGATGGCGTTGTGGTTGCTGCGCAAGTGGTGGTGGTGCTATTGATGGCTGTTGTTGTTGTGATTGTTGTTGCTGTTGTTGTATGCGAATTTGCCGTGTTAAAGTGACCGCTTCGGCGGTTTGCAAATTTGGTGAAGTGTTTGTCGTATTTACGCCTGGACTGCTGCTGCCGGATGCAATGCCAAAGTGCTGCTGCTGCTGCTGATGATGATGATGCTGATGGTGGTGATGATGTGCATGTGGATGATTGTGTTGCTGTTGATGTTGCTGTTGCTGCCGCACGCTGAATGTACGTGATGACCAATGCTGCGGGTCGCTGGCGGCATTCGTTGCTATGTAACCGCCTGCTGGTGGCGGTGGTGCGCCTGGCGTGAGCAGAGACGACGGACCACCACTGCCACTGCCACTGCCGCAGCCACTTATCATTACTGTCATTGTCGATGAAGACGATGTGGGTGTACGCTTCAAGGACGATGGTCGCGTCAATTCATAGCAACTGCTATTCTTTGTCGTGTTCGTTGCCGCCGTCGCCGCGGTGGCCAGTGTCAAAAGCGAAGGGCAATGAGTGAAGGAGCTTGCATCGCCGCCATTGTCGTGCCCATTGTTGCTTCTGCTGGCAACTATTGTTGTTGTTGTTGTCGTCGTCATGGTCGCCTTGCGCTCATCGGCAACACCACCAACACCAAAACAACCACCTCCCTCAGACAGCAGCACATCTTGCAACTCTTTGGCTATCGTTTGATTTGAAAATGTGCGCGCCGCCGCCTGTTTGCGTTGACTCGAACTGAGCTCCTGCTCGGATATGTCGTGCTCGATGTCGTGGTCGATATCTGCTGTGGTGTAGCGTTTGAATTTCTGCGCGTAAGCGTAAGGGTGAATAGAAGGTAGAAGAAGAAAAAGAGAAAAGGTAAAAAAAGGTAAAAAACTTTTCAAGTTTCAAGTGGTTGTGCTGTGCTGTCCTGACTGCGCAAAATTGATTACCTAGTGCTACAAAATTTGCTGAAACGTTTATTTGTAATATAGTCAAGGTAAAATTAGAGCGCTTTTTTGTTTGTTTTTTGGTTGTTTTTAGGCAACACTCAAGTAAATAATGTCTGTTGTGCCACTTGCGGCTGTTTTTTGCAATCCAAACTTTTTTGGATATTCCTACATAATGCTTTTATACATATATGTATACAGGGCCGTAGCCAGGAATTTTTTTTGTGGGGGGTTTCATCGTTGTAGATTTTTTTTTGTTTTTTTTGAGAAAAATATACATATAACCTATTTCGTGCACTGAATAAAAATAACAAAAAAAAATCTGGTTTCTTAAGTGCTATTTAGAAGAAACATTTTTTTACAAAACTTTTGATTTTCAAATTAGGGTTTTATAAGAAGTTTTAAAAATTAGGAAAGTTTATTTTTGGTGATTTTATCCAAGTAAAAAAAAAATAATATTTTATGGACGAAAAACTCGGTTAGATTACCCAGCTTTTTTCAGCTGCAGAAGTCCGCCCCAAGATTTTTAGCTTCCGTTGAGACTCTAACTTGTTTTTTTTTTTTTTTCAAAATTGTTATTTGACATGGTATTTTTAAAATTGATAGATATGTCATTATTTTAGTCTCTTGAGCAGGGTTTGAAATTATTTTCAACTTTTTTTCATTTTCATTGAATTTCATTTTCATTTGAAAATTAAAAAATAAACAGCGCAGCAAAGTATAAAAAATAAAAAGTTCTACTGTACTGCAACTGCGCAGCCTTAAGTTTCTAAAAAATTATAGTCGACCGTTGCTGTATTGTCGAAATTTTTACAGCACAGCAAAAGGCAAACATAATTTCGAGTTTTTACAGCACTGTTGTTATTGTTTTTTTTTTTTTTAAATTATAGGAACACAATCGAAATTGTAATGTACAAAAAAAAAAAAAAACAATTTTAAAAAGCGGCACTGAAAACTAAAATTCTGTTCATCTGTGCTTTGCTGATCTCTTTGAAATTATACAGTAAAGCAACAGCACAAATAAACAAGCAAATATATTCGACTGTTCTGTGCTTCGACTTTAGATATTTTCGAAAGAAATAGAAATTTAAAATTTCTAAAAAAATCATGATAACTTTCGCAGAACAGCAACAGTTTAATTTTTGACACTGTTCGTGTTATGCTGGCAAACAGTGCTTGGGAAGCTTTATATTTCCCTCTAATGTCCTTTGATCTGTGAAGTCGTTTTCATATAGTTGGGTCACCTAGCCGAGTTTTTCGACCATAAAACATCCTTTTTGTTTCACTTAGAAAATATCGCCAAAAATAAAGTATTCAAAGTATCTTTTTAATATTACGGTTAAAATGTTTGCAATAAAACAGAATAATTAAAAAAATAAAACTTTCCTGATTTTTACAACTTCTTATAAACCAAATTTTTTCAATAATCACAAAAATCAATAAAATTTTGACTTTGAAAAGTTAGTATTGAAAATAGGTGAAATCGAACTATAACAAGGCACACATCCCATATATGGGATCTCTCGAAAAACACACAATATGTTATAATTTAGACACTAATATAGCCCGAGTAATGAATTTTCAGCCATGCAATGACTTTATGCAGTTATAAGAAAATATTTAATATATAAGTGGTATGTCGTTAGAAGCGTACTTTAATTATCTTTCGAACGGAGTAGATACGGTTTGCGGGTATTTGTAACTTCACCGAACAGAATTTTTGATTGAAGTTGTAACCAAAAAACCCAAAATTACGTTATCTCAAAACCCTAACCATAAAAAAATGGTTTTGACCTCAGCAAGTTCATGCCAGCCCTCCCCTATACCTGAAATTCTTGGTATTTTTGCAAATTAATTATTCGTAAACTAGTGTTTTCAACATATAGCTTTGAATATGATAGAAGTAAAATTTATCTACCAGAATTTCGTGGGGGGTTCAAACACCCAATCTGCCCCCCCCCCCTAAATACGGCCTTGTATGTATATATATATAGGTAACAGAAGGAAAACGAATTATAATTCAAGTGCATGTGAGGGCTGCTCTATATATTTTTAGCCTAATAATGAAAATGCGAATATTAATCATAGAAAATGGTTTTATTGTTTTTCAAAGTATTCTCCAGCATGATTTATACACTTTTGCATGCGCTCAAGCCAATTGACGAAACACTTTTTCCACTCCGATTGAGACACCTCCAAAACATGGTTTTTGAACGCTTGAACAGCATCATCTGGCGACGAAAATCGTTGACCACGCGTTTCTTTCTTGATATGCGGGAATAATACGAAGTCATTGGGTGCCAAGTCAGGGCTGTACGGTTGATGACCCATCAATTCGACGTTTTTGCCCGCCAAAAAGGCGTTGGTTTGAGCCGATGTGTGAGAGCTCGCATTGTCATGCTGAACAATGATTCGTCTTCCCTTGTTCGTTTTTCGAATTTCTCCGAAGACTTCGGGCAAACAGATTATGATTTACCAGTCAAAATTGACCGTCCTACGTTGCTCAAGCGGAACAGTCGCCACATGGCCAGATTTGCTGCAAAAACAGGCGACCATTTGCTTCGAAGTGCTTCTTCCACGAACAACTTTCGTTGGATCTGGCTCGTCTTCGAAGACCCACATGGTCGATTGTTGTTTTGTTTCGGGCTCGTACGCATAGATCCATGATTCGTCACCTGTGACGATCTTATAAACGTCTAAACGCTATCGTAGTGTTGCAACATTTCTTTGCACCAATCGACACAAGCCTTTTTTTTGAGCGACAGTCAAATTGTGCGGGATCCAACGAGAACAAACCTTTTTTACGGCCAGGTGTTTATGCAATATCGAATGTATGCTGGTGGGAGAAATGTCCAAGCATGTCTCTATCTCACGGTATGTCACATGACGATCTTGCATTATGAGTTCACGCACGGCATCAATGTTCTCTGGAACAGCGGCCGTTTTTGGACGACCTTCACGGAATTGGTCTTTGAGCGTGTGTCGGCCACCATTGAATTCATTATACCAATTTTTCACAGTGCCATATAAAGATTTAAGTTCATCAGTGCACTCTCGTCGTGATAATCCACATTGAAATTTGTGAAAAATGATCGCACGTAAAGTTTCACGAGTTAATTCCATTTTTTTGCCAAATTAAATTTTTCGAGTCACTGTAGATAAACAACACAAATGATGGTCGTACGTCAAAACGTTCTGAATACGATTATACTAAAACATTTCAGGTTACCCAATGGAAATGTCAGATTTCACCTGGTAACATCTTTTCATTGTTCGTCTAAAAAAATATAGAGCAGACCTCGTAAATGCACTTGAATTATAATTCGTTTTCTTTCTGTTAACTACCTTTCACTTACGCATATACATATATGTAAGTACATACTTGCACATTCAGGTACATATCATATCTCTTCTACTCACCTTATTATGCACGCTAATGTCTGTCATGTGATCATGTCGCGCCGCAACCACACACGATATTCTCGCATAAACATATATCATAACGGCCATTGGTATGAAAAATGAGCCCATTGCGCTAAATATGACATAACCTTCATTCTGGTTGTAACGGCATTCATTTAGATCTCGTCGTCCTGGCTCATACCTGCGGGCATTTATGTGTGTGTGGATAAAAAAAGGATAATAGCAAAATTATGCAAATGTAATCTGATGTTGCTTATTTTTTGTTTTTCGTTTTTCGTTTTAATTTTTTTTTTTAATTTTATTAATGTTTTGAAGAGTACAACCGGTGTGGTACACCCTGGCCGAATACAGATCCAAATTGTTCGGGTCTACATACTTGTATATACATACATAAATGTGATTTTTTCGATATTTTGTTTCAGTTTTTGTTGTTGTTGTTCTTGTAATTTTGTTGTCCTTTCTGTTATTCTCATAGTTTGGTTGCCGTAATTGTTGTTGTAATTCTTTTGCTGTAACTTTTCTCTATTATTTTTTTGTTGTAATTTTGTGTTTGTAAATTTTTGTTGCTTTAAGTTTGTTACTGTAATTTTGTTGCTATTTTGTTGTTGTTGGTGTTGTTGGTGTAAAGTTTTGTAGTTATTGTTGTAATTTTTGTTGACATTTTCTGATTGCAGTTTTGATGTAATTTTTTTTTTAATTTTTTGGTTGTTTTTTTATGAGTTTTTTTTAGCCGTGTAATTGAATTATTTTCCTTTTTGAGCTCCAGACCACAAATTAAATTTTAATTGGTTGTAATTTTTTTGTTTAAACTTTTATATGTATAACTTTTTGTTGTAATTGTTTTTTGTTGTGTTTTAAACAATTTTTTTTATGAAATTTTGATGTATTTTTTTTCAAATTTTTGTTTCTTTTTGTTGTAATTCTATTTTATAATTTTTGGGTTGTATTTTTGATGTAATTCATTTCTCACTTTTTTGTTGTAAATTTTTTAAAAATTTTTTTTTTTTGTAATTTTGATGTATTTTTTTAAATTTTTATCTGTTTTTGTTATAATTCTATTTTATAATTTTTTTGTTGTATTTTTGATCTAATGCTTTTTTCTTTATTGTTGTAAATTTAAAAAAAAAATTTTTTTTTGTAATTTTGATGTATTTTTTTTAATTTTTTTTGTTTTTGTTGTAATTCTATTTGATAATTTTTGGGTTGCATTTTTGATGTAATTCTTTTCTCATTTTTTTGTTGTAAATTTAAAAAAAAAATTTTTTTTGTAATTTTGATGTATTTTTTTTTAAATTTTTGTTTGTTTTTGTTATAATTCTATTTTATAACTTTTGGATTGTATTTTTGATGTAATTTCTTTCTCACTGTTTTATTGTAATTTTTTTTTTTAATTTTGATGTATTTTTTTCAATTTTTTTTGTGTTTGTTGTAACTCTATTTTATAATTTTTGGATTGTATTTTTGATGTAATTTTTTTTCACTTTTTTGTTGTAAATTAAAAAAAAATTTTTTTTTGTAATTTTGATGCATTTTTTCAAATTTTTTTTGTTCTGGTTTTAATTCTATTTTATAATTTTTGGGTGGTATTTTTGATATAATTTTTTTCTCACTTTTTTGTTGCAAATTTAAAAAAAAAAATTTTTTTGTAATTTTGATGTATTTTTTTTCATTTTTTTTGTTCTGGTTGTAATTCTATTTTATAATTTTTTGGTTGTATTTTTGATGTAATTTTTTCTCACTTTTTTGTTGTAAATTTTTTTTAAATTTTTTTTGTAATTTTGATATTCTATTTTATAATTTTTGAGTTGTATTTATGATGTAATTTTTTTCTCACTTTTTTGTTGTAATTTTGATGTATTTTTTTCAATTTTTTTTTGTTTTTCTAATTCTATTTTATAATTTTTGGGTTGTATTTTTGATGTAATTTTTTCTCACTTTTTTGCTGTAAATTAAAAAAAAAATTTTTTTGGTAATTTTGATGTATTTTTTCACCGTTTTTTGTTTGTTGTACATAATCTTCTATATATATAAAAATGATTTGGTATTTAATTGTAACGCTAAAACTTGAAAACGGCTGAACCAAATCAAATACTTCCTTAGGGGGGTTTGTTTGTTTTTACCCCGCGAAGGTTTAGTCGAAGAAAAAATTAAAAAATGTTAGGGGGGCGTGGCACCTCCCATACAACCTTAATTTTTAAAGCTGATTATCTCTAAAACAGTTCAAGGTAGGGAGCTGAAAATTGGTATACAGGTAGGTGATATCAAAACCCTTCTCACTCAGAAAAGTGGGGGTTATCAGAAAAGGGGGCGTGGCACCTCCCATACAACCTTAATTTTTAAAGCTGATTATCTCTAAAACAGTTTAAGGTAGGGAGCTGAAAATTGGTATAGAGGTAGGTGATATCAAAACCCTTCTCACTCAGAAAAGTGGGGATTATCAGAAAAGGGGGCGTGGCACCTCCCATACAACCTTAATTTTGAAAGCTGATTATCTCTAAAACAGTTCAAGGTAGGGAGCTGAAAATTGGTATAGAGGTAGGTGATATCAAAACTCTTCTCACTCAGAAAATTGGGGGTTATCAGAAAAAGGGGCGTGGCACCTCCCATACAAACTTAATTTTTCATGCTGAATATCTCTAAAATTGTTTACGCTAGGGGCTTGGAAATTGGTGTGGAGATAAACGATAACAATTCCACATTAACGCAAAATAATAGGAGTTATACGAAAAGGGGGCGTGGCACTTCCCAACAACACTTAATTTTTTAAGCTGAATATCTTTAAAAGGATTTAAGTCAGGGACCTGGAAATTGGTACAGAGCTATATGATATCAAAACAATTTTTGCGCATAAAAGTGTAGGTTATCGGAAAAGGGGGCGTGGCACCTCCCATACAAACTTAATTTTTCAAGCTGAATACATATCTATAAAAGGGTTTAAGGTTGGGACCTGAAAATTGATCAGGAGATTAACGATATCAATAGCATGCTTATGAAAAAAACAGTAGTTTTGGGAAAAGGGGGCGTGGCACCTCCCATGCGTTCTTAATTTTTAAGGCTAATATCCCTAAAAGCGTTCATGGCATGTATATAGAAATCACTATGCAGATATACGATATCAATACCATGTTCACCCAAAAAAAAGAAAAGATTTATCGAAAAATGGGGCATTGAACCTCCCATACGTACTAAACTTTTGAGGCTGAATATATCTAAAAGGGTTGGAGGAAGGGCCTGAAAACCATTATGGAGGTATACTATACGTATCAATACTCTTACTTACTTGGTTAAAATAGCCAATACTCAGTGAAAATAAATATCCGGAACAGAAAACTAAAAATGTTGTGTATCGTGCAGCCTTAAACTGAATACTAAAATTATATGTATATTTTTGAAGTTGTATACACAATGAAGTAGTGAAAAATCGTTAATTTTCTATTAAAAATAATACCGGTGTAATAACAATTTTTGAAATGAAATTAATAAAAAAAATATATTTTGGGCATGATACAAGAAAGAAGGTAGTGTAAACGTCAAATTTTTGTCGCCATATTAACCACCTGACAATTATATGGATTATGGCATTTCGTGCTGCCATATTCAGTGTTAAAAATCCTCCATTTATGTTATTTTTTATTTCCATGGTAATCATGGTATCGATTGCAACAAAACGAATTTTTTAAATTTAAATATTGATATATATATATATATATATATAAATACGCACATTTACGTGTTAAATTCTTCATAACATCAGATCAAAAATAATTATATAAAAAATAAGATTTATTCTTAAAATAAGTTGCGGTAAGTTTGTGGAATATGTATAGTACATGTTACATTCCCACTACACCTCCTGTGAATTTCATTGAAAAATTTCAGTGGTTTAGAAATTATGAATATTGTCACGACTTAGGAACTTACAACCGAAAAAACAAGTGCGGTCGATGGCATGGTTATATGCAAAATTTATTAGTAAATACAAAATTTAATTTAGATGAAAAGGTACTAAAAAGATTTTTTTGCGAAGAATCTATTTCAGAATTATGTAAATAATAAAATAAAGGAAAATAAATTTAGTAACGCAAGTAAAAACTAAAGAAAACTGCAACATAAAAATTTAAACTAAATTTACATTGTTATATAACTGCTAAACAATTTTTTTAATAAATATATTTTTTAAATGTGGAAATATTCTTGTATAAAACATTGAAACCAAATATGCATATATATATTTATACGTACGCAATAAATAATACATATAAAGAAAATCAAGAACTCTTACCTTATTCATAAAAAATCGAACAGTTTTCAAATATTGGGTCATATTAATAAAAGCCAAGTATTTACTTTTGCTTAAGATTTCAGACCTTTTACTCAGATTTTGAAATTTGGTTCATACAAATTAATGTCAAATTTCTGAAATTTTTAGTAAAAGCAGTTGCTTGATTGTATAAAGGACGTTTTGATACCATTTTTCGACTCTAATAACTGCATAAATCTATTTTATTTTTTATGAATAACTTATTTTTTATTTTCTTTGAAAAGCTCATTACATCGGCTCATTTGTTTTGTTGATTAGCATATGTGAAAAACGCCATTTCATTTAAAATACCCAATATTTTGTTCAAATATACCCTCAGCCAAAAACTTTTGATTGGGCAACGCTATCCTAAATTTTTGACTTAAAATGAGACGTCAAAAATCCATATTATAATCAAAAATGACAAAGTCAAAGTGAAATGGAACTACCTTGAATGTTTGTATCATGATTTTGGGCAGAACGAAGTTTGCCGGGTCAGCTAGTATTTTATAATTTTTGAGTTGTATTTATGATGTAATTTTTTTCTCACTTTTTTATTGTAAATTTTGTACTACCTGAAAAACCGCAAGCGTGATGCGGTTTTGAAAGGTATGCGAGTGGAGATAATTTACCTGGTTGATGGTAATTTCACTGATGAGAAGGGGGATGATTGGATGAGAATGATTATTATGATGCTTGTGGATATTTGCCAACGGGAGGGTTTCGATGCAAAACGTGGATGAATTTAGAGTTTATGTTGGACTCCTTCGCGATTTATTATTAAAGCGATTGAAGATTAACGGAAGCGATTAATATATTAGACGAACGATTAATATTACACGACTGCTATTACACGACTATGAGATCACCTCGGTGTGGTGATCTTGGTCCGATTTGTATGAAAGACTACGTACGTTGGCAAGATGGGACTTGCCCCTTTTAGTAAATTGAAGACAGATGGACTGACCGCTATACTGGAAAGAGAATCTAGTATGGCGCTCGGAATTCCAACTATGGCAGCGATGCCAAAAGCAGAAGAGTGGAGTAGGGTTGCCAAGTCATGGAAGCTTTTATATGCACGTAATGCATATACCTAATTTAAGTGAACGCAAGTCAGTTAAACACGGCCCCTCCGTTGCACTTGTGCAATAGATTTCGAAACCTTGCAAAGGCTCTGTACACGCGTAAGAATCCATGACGTTGGCGAAACGTGAAACTTTCCCAAATTGTCTTCGGTAGTCGGTCACTGTTGGAATTTGTACGTGGAGATATTTTGTAATCGTATATCGTATGGGGATGAGCAAACAAAGAAGATTGCTTTGTAGTTGGAGCTGCCATGCTGTGTCGATGTGAAACGCGTAGAAAATTATGGTTTTCTGGAGAAACCAGTAGAAGAATCGTAGAGATTCCTAGGTGATTTTCGTGACATGAAAAGCGTAGAATAAGTAATTAAATTTTTATCGATGAATAAATTCAGAGTTAGTAGGTGTGAGCTCTTCTTGGGAAGTGGTTTTTCGCTCGAAATATTTGTATGCGCAATCGATTAGGGTATTTCTTGGAGAACTTTTATAAAGAGTCACTTTAACGTTCTTCGAGATGAGGAACGTTTTGGTGGAACGAAGTCGACCATTGATCAGGTGGCTTTAAAAGCCGGAGAAGTCCGTATAACCATAGAAATTGGTGCATTAAATTCTGTGGTCTGTTGCCTTTTACTCCCAGATAAGAGAAACTGTGTTTAGTGAGTATATGTCGCCACTTGATGTTTTTAACTCTTGGTATAAATTGCGAGATTCGGCCATATATTTTCCAAGGCAATGGAAATTTTTCTAACCAGGAAAGGGTTGTTATCGAATTTGACAATAGTAAAAGTGGTAAAATGTTTATTTTACCTGATGTGATTTGATGAGATATATTCTTGATGCAAATCTATGGATGGATTGTACCATTGTGGCTTAAATTGGGAAGGCTGATAGTTTGATTTGTTGCAAAGAAAATTTTGCTTCATTTATAATGGGCGAAAGCCACCCTGCGGGGTCAAACGATTTCGAAGTGGAGGAAGGTAGTTTCCTCTTTGTACCTTCTATGGCTTGAGTATGGAATGAGGAGCATTCCAAGGGTTTTAAAGGAGCCTTCAAATACCATCGGTGTATGGTATTTTTCGGAAGAAGACGGCCAATAATTTTTTGTATTATTTTTAGTATTAGATTGATTTGCGATGAAATAAGGATACGACGGATATCCTTAATATTTGAGATGGGTTGTTTTTTAATTTTGAAGTTCGGGATAAAACTTACGGGTTTGTGGTTGAGATTTCTCAGGAGCTCGTTGTGCAATTGGGCTGTTTTTGGAAGCAACATTTGGTCGGTGATGCTACGGGATTCGACTTGAATTTCGTATTCAGAGACGATGGGGAAACAACGGGCTTCCTCGGAGGTCGCCCTACTCTTCGAGGTGTCAATAACAAGCTGTATTGAGAAGGCTGTGATAATTGTGTCTGCAACAAGGGGGCTGCATTTGATTTTTGATTTTTTGAGCCAAACATGTCTTGCTTTAAGACGTTTTCAAAGTTTCCCAACGAGAGTGGAGGTCTTGAAGCCTTACTTCAAGTAGAGTATATATTCGTATGACCCACAGGATCTTCTTTTTCGAATTTTGAACAGAAGTTGATGAGCTGGTTAAAATCAAAAATAAATTCATTCATGATTGACGATTCTGTTGACATGATTTTATTTTTGGAAAAAATCGTCGAAAATGCAAATTTATTTCAATCATTTATGCTTGTTTATCGAAAAAGTTGTATTCGATTTGAAAAAATTGATCGAAAGTGATTAATTATGTATTTCTGTTGTTGGCGAACTTTGGCATTAGTCAGAGACTAGTTTGCGAATGACTGACCATGAAAAAGTATGCTGGGTTGTTGTGCAAAACCGCGATGCACCTGCGCTGGCCCAAGCAGCGAATAGCACAGTAGGGATGATATGAAAAATGAAACAAATCACTCAGTGTATATACGTATGTACATATGTATATATATATGTATGTGCAAATGAGTGCATATATTAGGGACACCAACAAAATTGGAAAATCGCCGAAATTCGTAGGTATGTATGACAAACGTTTTAATTAGAGAAAATAACCATCCAGGCGGGCAGAGATTTATATACATACGTGTTGATATATCGCACGTTTTATGCAATAGGGATTTAACTCAAAAAAATTTTTTTTGGGAAAACGCAAACAAACTTTTATAATTTCAAATAGTTTCCTTCTACGGCTAACTACAAAATCACCTTTATTTCCGCCATTTTTATCTTTTTGAGTATTTTATAAGACTAGACTCAAAGGCACTACCCAGTTATTGAAATATATGGCAAAATCCAAGAAATCGAAAATTTCGAGTTAAATCCCTATTGCATAAAACGGGCGATATGTAGAAATAAGCAATTATATGTATGCTGGATGTTAAAGAATTAACTGTCGAGCACCATGAAAATAATTGTGGGAAAATTTAGGCGCTGGCGCAAGCAGCCACCCTAACCTGAAAATATGTATGTTAAAATGCGCAACTGCTGTTTTGTGGAAATTGGAATATACCAGGGACTGTAACGGTTATGAGTTATATCCAAAAAGTTGATTTTTAATCATTATTTGCCGAGTTTTATTTTCTGCTCACAAAATAAAAGTTATTTCTTGAGTTTTATTTTTCCATCAGAAAATAAAAGATTTTTCTTTACTTTTATTTTTCCCTCAGAAAATAAAAGTTATTTTTTGAGTTTTATTTTGCGATCAGAAAATAAAAGTTATTTTTTGAGTTTTATTTTTCGATCAGAAAATAAAAGTTATTTTCTGAGTTTTATTTTTTTGCTCAGAGAATAAAAGTTTTTCAGTTTAATTTTGGCTGCAATTGTAGATTTTGCCATATAAATAGGTAAAGTAGATAAATAAATTTTTAATTTTTTTTATTTATAAACTTTACCTACCTGTTAATGTGGCAAAATCGACAGCTGCAGCTAAAATCAAACTGAAGAAACTTTTATTCTCTGAGCAAAAAGATAAAACTCAAAAAATAACTTTTATTTTCTGATGGAAAAATAAAACTCAAAAAATAACTTTTAATTTCTGATCGCAAAATAAAACTCAAAAAATTACTTTTATTTTCTGATCGAAAAATAAAACTCAAGAAATAACTTTTATTTTCTGAGCAGAAAATAACACAGAAAATAACTTTTATTTTCTGATGGAAAAATAAAACTCCAAAAATAACTTTTATTTTCTGATCGCAAAATAAAACTCAAAAAATAACTTTTATTTTCTGATCGAAAAATAAAACTCAAAAAATAACTTTTATTTTCTCATCGAAAAATAAAAATCAAAAAATAACTTTTATTTTCTGAGCAGAAAATAAAACTCAGAAAATAATGATTAAAAATCAATTTTTTTATAAAAATCGAAAAAATAAAAGTTAGTGCACCTAGAGATAGATAGTCTGCGTTACGGTGATTACATCTGTGTACTACTTTTGCGCTTAGCATTTCTCCTTCAGTATGATTTTTTTAGTCAAAATTTAAAAAATAACGATTATTTGCAATCCCTGGAATATACATATCTACACTTATGTGTTTGTATATAACGAGTGCATGCAAACATGGGTACATAAATATATATGTATGAAGCACCGTTTTTGAGACTAACGGTTATAGACTTTTGCAAAAATGTACTTACATTCGTATTGGGGGCATATGTACTTATTGCTCCTGTTGAGGATTGTGGCTTGTGGTTGTTGCTGTTGGACGGGCGCTGTACCTACTGGTGAATGTTGTTGTTGTTGCTCGCAATGGTTTGGCGGCGACTTCACTACACACTTGATGATTTGATTTTTTATTTTGTTTAAATCTAACCCGTTGACTTTGCTTTTGTTGTTTTTGTTTTGCACTCACACTACAAATTATATCTTTTTTAGTTTATAACTTTTATTGGTTTTTTTTGTTTTTGATTTTCACTTTTCACACACTTTTGTTTGCACTTCTATGTTTTTTGCTCCGCGCCCGACTTAAATTTTGGCTTTTGTTTTACATATTAATTTTTTCTGCGTACTGGCACTATGTATGTATTTACAATACATACATATGTACGTCTTAGTAGTGGGACTTTTTTCGAATAATATTCGAATAAATATTATTCGAATAAACGAATAATAATATTCGCGGGAAAAAATTCGAATAGTACTATTCGAATAACACTATTCGAATAATACTATTCGAAAAATAGTATGTATGTACATGCATAATTTGGAAATTCCACTTGCCTCCGCGCAAGCCAGAGTACGTATATATATATGTACATACATATGTATGTACCCTGCAAAAAATGCGATCACTCCGGGATACATCCGGGACAACTCGCAAGGGAGCATGCGATTACTACCCATTTGTATCTCTTTATATGGGTTGAAGTGTTCTCTTTTGTTTGAGCATGTCCTATGAAGAGACTAATTGTAACCAGTTTGTACCCGAACGGGTAGCAAAAGCGCACAATTGTACCCGTTTTGTACCCGAACAGGTAGCAAATGCGACACATCCATTTGTGCGACTAATTGTACCCGTTTGATACCCTTTCGTGTACAATTCGTCTACAATTAGTATACATATGTACCCGTTCGGGTACAATTGGGAACAATTGTAGACTAATTGTACCCGAAAGAGAGCGCTCCCGGACAAATCTTTTTAGAGACTCGTCGCACACTTTTTTACAGGGTATTTACAAAAGCAAAAGCATACATATATACATTTAATAGCTATTCGCAAATAGTGCTATTCGAATAGTGATATTCGAATAGTACTATTCGAATAGTATTTATTCGAATATACGAATAAATTATTCGAATAAATATTATTCGAATTACGAATACCTTTCGAATAAAAGGATTTTTTATTCGAATAATTTTTATTCGAATAGTCCCATCCCTAGTACGTATGTTTCACGTGCACAAACGAAACGCACACCGCTAAATATATGTTTTTTATGTACATACCTTCCCATTGTTTTGGTTTTATTTTAATCACACTTTTTGTCTTTCTTTCACACACTTTATTTAAGCCGGAATTACAATAGCGCTGTGGCTGTGGCAGCGACTGTTTTTCGAAATCAGCGGATTTTTAGAAACTACGGTTTGTAATGAAGCGGCACATAATACAGCAGAGGCAGCACCGCTCCGTTTAGCCCAAATTCTAAATTCGCTGCCGCTGCCTTGAATCGCAGCCAACTTCTAAGTGTTGATATGAACCTATGTCTGTTTCCGTACTATCCAATGTAATATATTTTCACTAATTTTGTGTTTCCGTACTTTGATGCCAGCAAGCGGCAGAGAATTTAGTTTTTACTTAATTGATTTCCACTAGCAAATATTGCTGGCGGGATGCAAAAGCAAAGAAGAAGAAAGAGCAGAGAAAAAATGAAACAAGATTGATTATTTGAATTAAAAAAAGTGGACATGAAAATGATAAGTAAATTTATGTCACCACGTGTCCAAGGTAAAAGGAAACAGACCTAATATATAAAGAAGTCACTGCCAAATACTGCGAACGCTCTATTGTGTTTGGTCTGGCAGTCACTGCTCATATTAGACGCATCAGCTGATTTCGAAAACCGTCACTGCCCACTGCCACATCGCTAATGTAATTTGGGCTTTAACTTTGATTTTGTTTTTACCGGGTCGCGACCGCGAGTAGGGATTTTATTAGACCGCACACGTGAGATGACCGAGAACTAATGAATTCAATTAAAGGCAGAGAGCTGGTATGAGAAAACTGGAACACCAACAGAGCTTTGGTGTTTTCCAGCCTGTGTTGCCATGTAGGCAGTTCCCAATTTGGATCGCAGGGACCATGAGTGGAGTTAAGTTACCTGGTTGATGGTAATTTCACTCCACTGGTGGTTGGTTGATAAGAAGGGGGATGACTGGATGAGGATGATGATTATGATGCTTGTGGATATTTGCCACAGGGAGGGCTTCGATGCAAAGCGTGAACGAATTTAGAGTTTATGTTGGATTCCGTCGCGATTTATTGTTAAAGCGATTGAAGATTAACGAAAGCGATTAATATATTAGACGAACAATTAATATTGCACGACTGCTATTACGCGACTATGAGATCAACTCGATGTGGTGATCTTGGTCCGATTTGTATGAAAGACTACGTACGTTGGCAAGATGGGACTTGCCTTTTATAGTAAATTGAAGACAGATGGACTGACCGCTATACTGGAAAGAGAACTAGTATGGCGGTCGAACTTCCAACTATGACAGTGATGCCAATAGCGGAGGAGTGGAGTAGGGTTGCCAAGTCATGCGATCTTTTATATGCCCGTAATGCATATACGTAATTTAAGTGATCGCAAGTCACTTAAACACTAGCTTTTTGTAGCATTTTAAGCTGCAATTGTTTTCGAATTGGTTTGGTTGTAATTTTTTTTGTAAAACTTTTTATAATTTTTTGTTCTAATTTTGATGTAATTTTTTTCTAATTTGTTGTTTGTTTTTTTTTTTTTTTTGCAATTTTTTTTTATGGTTTAATATTTTTTCAAATCTTTTTGTTTTTATTTTATTAATTTTGGGTTGTAATTTTTTTCTAATTTTTTTGTTGTAATTTTTTTTTACAATTTTTTTGTTGTAATGTTGATGCTGTAATTTTTTCGCATTTTTTTGGTTGTATTTTTTTTGTAAATCTTTATATATTTTTTTGGTGCTGTAATTTTTTATAATTTTTTGGTGGCAATTTTTTTCAGCTGTAATTTTTTTCCTTAATATTTTGATAGAAATCTTCGTATAATTTTATATTGCAATTTTGTAAAATTTTTTTTGTTGTCATTAAATTGTTGCAAATTTTTGTTTTTAATTTTCTATTGTAGCTGTAGCTGTTGTTGTTGTTGTAAGTTTTCTGTTGTTAGTTTTACATGTAATTTTTATTGCTACTGTTTGATATTTTGTTGCTGTTGTAATTGTATTGTTGTGACAATTTTTGTAAATGTTTTTATCTTTTTTTCATATTTTATGGTTGCTTTAACAGTAATTTGTTGTTGTTCTTGTAGTTGTTGTTGTAGTTTTGTTGTTGTTGTAGTATTCGCTGTTATATTGTTCTTTCTCTTTTTGTTGTCACTGTCCGTAATGATTATCTTCAAAATTCCTTGGCACATAAAAAAAAGCAACAAAATCACTCAAGTGCATATGTATGTACTTACCAGCCCAACATTGGCGGACATGTTATAGCCAATGCCAGCACCCAAACAATCAAAATCATTAGAAATGCCAAACGTTTTGAGCGTCGCCTGCGTGAATATGTCAATGGCTGTGTAACTGCCAAGTATCTAAGGAGCAAAAAGGAGTAAACATAAAAGACAGCAAAGGATTACACTTTTTGACAAATAACCGAGTTCAATTGTATCTAGTGGTCTAGTTTTCAATCGCCTTATTTTCAATTGAGTAGTCCACTTTCCAAAGTGGCTATGTGCAATTTTTTCGATTTTTAGGTTTTGATGCATTGTTTAACAGTATTTAACGGTCATTCCGTATCGTGAAAAAAAAAGCATTCAATACGAATGCACTTTCAAAATTCTCTCTTTTTATACTCAGCTGTACTAGTACACAGAGTATTATAGTTTTAATCACATAACGGTGGATTGTAACAGAATGAAATAATCGAGATAGATATAGACTTATATGTATCAAAATGATCAGGGTGAAAAGAGAAATCGATTGAGCCATGTCCGTCCGTCCGTCCGTCCGTCTGTCCGTCCGTCTGTAAACACTCTAACTCGCGCAAAAATTGAGATATTTTGATGAAATTTGAAATGCAAGTTGGTATCGAGACTGGGATGGTTGGTATTGAAAATAGGCGAAATCGGACCATGACCACGCCCACTTTTCCTATATAGAAAAAATCGGAAATTTGGTATCTCAGTCACTAATATAGCTGGAGCGATGAAATTTTACCCACGTGTTGAGCTCAGGCCCCTATGAAGAAAGTTGATGAAATTTTGGAAAATGGGCGGTGCCACGCCCACTTATTAAGGGTCAAACATGGAAAGTTTTATATGTCATAACTCAGAAACCATTGAAGATATATCGATGAAATTTGGTATGCGTGATTTACTTACTTAGCCACACATTTGGACGGAAAATAGTTTCAATCGGTTGACGGCCACGCCCACTTTTATATATGTATATTATAAAGTGACCTAATAAAAACATTTTAAGCGATATCTCTGTCAAATATAAAGATATATCACTGAAATTTTGTCGCATGAGTCCAACTATGGACATAAAACAGAAAACACAAAAATTTTGAAAAATGGGAGGTGCCACGCCCATTTATTAAGGGGCAAACATTGAAAGTTTTATGAGTCATAACTCAGAAACCGTTGAAGATATATCGATGAAATTTGGTGTGCGTTATATACTTACTTAGGCAAATGTTTAAACTAAAACTTGCCAAAATCGGTTGACGACCACGCCCACTTTTATATATGGTGGTCCAATAAAAAAATTTTAAGCTATATCTGTGTCAAATATAAAGATATATCATTGAAATTTTATGGCAGGAGTCCGACTATGGACATAAAACGAAAAACACAAAAATTTTGGAAAATGGGCGTGGCACCGCCTCTTTTTAGAAGCAGGAATATACTAAATTTCTGAGCCCATAACTCGACAAATAATTGATATATAATGAGGAAACTTGGTGCGTACACTTTTGTTACTTGTGGTAATACATGTTCAAAATTTTAGCGAAATCGGTTGACGACCACGCCCACTTTTATATATGGGTATCATAAAGTGGCCTAATAAAAACATTTTAAGCGATATCTTTGTCAAATATAAAGGTAATTCATTGAAATTTTGTGGCATGAATTCCACAATAGACCGGAAACAAAAAGTAGAAAAATTTTGGAAAATGGGCGTGGCACTGCCTCCTTTTAAACAAAAGAATCTACGAGATTTCGGAGCCCATAACTCGGCAAATAATTGAGATATTATGATGAAACTTGGTTTATACACTTTTATAACTTGTGTTAATAGACACGCAAAAATTTATTGAAGTCGTTTTATAACCACGCCTACTTTTTAGCAAAGATATTTCTGGAACACGCTTTGGAAATTTGTAACGTAACATCTTTGTAATTAGAAGTCATAAAGGTATCAAATTTTGCACAAAGAATAATATTCATATGCTTAGTTGGATGACTGATAAAAATTTTTAAAATGGGCGCGGCTACGCCCACTTTATGCAGCACTCGCTTTATATAAAATACACCGTGTTTCCATCAAACGCAAACAAACAATGAACGCATACAGCTGAGTATCTAATGTTCGATTCCACTCGAACTTAGGCTTCCTTACTTGTTTTCTTCTAATTTGTGACTTAATATGAAAAATACATATAGGCACTTTTGAAAGCGGACTACTCGATTAATTTCAACAAGGATTTTTGGCGCAGAATTTCTTTTATATATTTTATATGTTTTTTTTTTTTCAAATGCCACTGCATATCTTTAGCCAAAAGTAACCCCAATTTTTTCCGCGCTTACAATGAAAATTGGGACACTGCGCTCAAAAAACAATAGGCTTACATGCATACATATATACATTCCAGTTGTATGCACTTACCTATCCACGCTAATTGCGCATAAGCTTAATATGGAAGCTGTGCAAAGCAGCACATCCAAGGATATCCAAATATCACAAAGCACCCAGCCCAAACGCCAAGAGCCTGTGAAAGAGTGAAAGAAAATGCAAAGAGGAAACAACAATTTAAAATGTTGCCAAAAAATAGAGAAAAAACATACATATGTATTTAATTAAAAAAAATATACATATTTAATTAAAAAGTACACAAAAAAAGAAAATTAAATTTAATTAAATCAAAGAAATATACGCCACAAAGTATTAGAACTTTTCAAACCAAAGCAGTAAGTCAGCATTGTAGATTTTCTAATAAAAGTCCTTTACAAAAAATAGAAAAAAATATAAATACATAAATAAGAGATCAAAAAGCACAAAATCAAAGGTTTATGCGAGTGTTTATATGTATATTTTATAGGTAGCCAAAATTCTTCCACTTCCTCCTTTCTGACAACTCAGTGACTCGTGAAAAAGAAAGTAAATTGATGATGCAAACGGTGGTGTCTGTGTGTAAGACCCCACAAAAACTCTATGCCATTTATTTTCTCAGTTGAGTAAGCTTTAAGTAGAGTGAGTGAAAGTAATGTTAATAATGATACGCTGATGGTTGGTTGATTTGATAAAAGTCACATAATTTATCACGAACGCATTTGAATTTAGCGCAAGTACAAACGGAAATAGCGGATAAGTGTTCGAGCAATAGGAGAGCATTTTCTTTTTGTTTATAAAGAAGAAAGCAGAAACTTCCGCAGTCAATCTTAATATACATAAATTCACTTTCATCAATTGTCGCTCCGAGTATTTGAAAATTCAATCAGAAACTTCCGCGCATATTTTGTGTGCTTGTTTGTTTGTTTGTCCGCCGTCTTAACGCACTGCTTGCTGGGTGTATATTTTGTTGATATTGACACAGCCACCACAGCCGTCAACGTTAAGTAAGTAACTGTATAATATTGTTTTGACTATTTGACAGCAATGCTAATATATTTAAGGTGAATATACATAATTTTAAATAAGTAGATATTTAGCTGAATGATTTTGCAATCGTGATTCGCTTGATGCAGAGCAGCATTGCCATTCTAGCTTTTTTATACTCGGCTGTACTAGTACACAGAGTATTATAGTTTTAATCACATAACGGTGGATTGTAACAGAATGAAATAATCGAGATAGATATAGACTTATTTATATCAAAATGATCAGGGTGAAAAGAGGAATCGATTGAGCCATGTCCGTCCGTCCGTCCGTCTGTCCGTCCGTCCGTCCGTCCGTCCGTCCGTCCGTCCGTCTGTCCGTCCGTCTGTAAACACTCTAACTCGCGCAAAAATTGAGATATTTTGATGAAATTTGAAATGCAAATTGGTATCGAGACTGGGACGGTTGGTATTGAAAATGGGCGAAATCGGACGATGGCCACTCCCACTTTTCCTATATAGAAAAAATCGGAAATTTGGTATCTCAGCCACTAATATAGCTAGAGCGATGAAATTTTACCCACGTGTTGAGCTCAGGCCCCTAGGAAGAAATTTGATGAAATTTTGGAAAATGGGCGGTGCCACGCCCACTTATTAAGGGCCAAACCTTGAAAGTTTTATGAGTCATAACTCAGAAACCATTGAAGATATATCGACAAAATTTGGTACGCGTGATTTACTTACTTAGGCAAGCGTTTGGACGGAAAATAGTTAAAATCGGTTGACGGCCACGCCCACTTTTATATATTTGTATTATAAAGTGACCTAATAAAAACATTTTAAGCCATATCTCTGTCAAATATAAAGATCTATCATTGAAATTTTGTCGCATGAGTCCAACTATGGACATAAAACAAAAAACACAAAAATTTTTGGAAAATGGGCGGTGCCACGCCCACTTATCAAGGGGCAAACATTGAAAGTTTTATGAGTCATAAATCAGAAACCGTTGAAGATATATGGATGAAATTTGGTACGCGTGATATACTTACTTAGTCAAATATTTGGACGAAAAATTTCTGAAATCGGTTGAGGGCCACGCCCACTTTTATATATGGGTCTTATAAGGTGACCTAATAAAAACATTTTAAGCGATATCTCTGTCAAATATAAAGATATATCACTGAAATTTTATAGCAGGAGTCCAACTGCGGACATAAAACGAAAAAACACAAAAATTTTGTAAAATGGGCGTGGCACCGCCTCTTTTTAGACAAGGGAATATACGAGATTTCTTAGCCTATAACTCGACAAATAATTGAGATATTATGACGGAACTTGGTTTATACACTTCTATAACTTGTGTTAATAGCCACGCAAAAATTTATTGAAATCGGTTTATGACCACGCCTACTTTTTAACAAAGATATTTCTGGAACACCCTTTGGGAACTTGTAACGTGACATCTTTGTAACTAGAAGTCAAAAAGGAATGAAATTTTGCACAAAGAATAATATTGATATGCTTAGTTGGATGACTGATAAAAATATTGAAAATGGGCGTGGCGACGCCCACTTTATGCGGCACTCGCTTTATATAAAGTACGCCGTGTTTCCATCGAACGCAAACAAACAATGAAAGCATACAGCTGAGTATCTAATGTTCGATTCCACTCGAACTTAGGCTTCCTTACTTGTTCAAGCTAGATTTAGCTTTTTTTCTTGTCTTTTAACTCCAAAAAATCTGATTTAGCTTTGGCTTTTTTTTTTAGATTTTTTATTTGCTAAAACTCCAAAAAATGAGCGCTAATCACTGCTCATATACATTAGGGTGGAGTGAATTGGGGCTTTTTTGAAACCATTATTGCTCTACCTGCAGAAAGTTGCCTTCCTAGTACAGAAGTAAGACCGCAAAATATTACTGGCCTAGTTCTTTATTTTGAGGTGCCCATATACATACATACAGTCATCATAGTTGCCATTATTTGAATGTAAAACATTTTTTTACATTTCGTTATTTTTATTGACACTGAAGTACAGATTTACATATAGTACCTATATGTATGGAAATAAATAACTTATGCTGGCTCCACTAAACAGGTCGGTTCTTCAGATCAGCTGACTTCTTGTTCTTCTTCAACAGCTATCCAATTTGTTTACTTCTGCATATTCTATACAGCATTCGTGTTTACAATTCGTCAAATTCTTCATTCTCTGAGTTTATCCATCATTCGCCCGTGAGCTGAATGTCAAATTATTTCGTCTTCCTTACAGTTTTGACATCTCGGTCACGAGAGTTCGAACTTCAGCGCACGGCGTATATGTGTGTATGTATGTATCTTGAACCAACCTGTTAAATTGACCTTGAATTTATGTGTGTTTTGTAGACACATTGGGCGAGTTCCCGTGGCTGTGATCCAGATCCGCATAAAAATTTTGCATGCAAATGGAACCACAATTTTGTGATCTTGATGTGTATCTGAATCAATTTCGGGTCCGTATAGATTGTAATAGATTTTTTTTTTGCTCCAGATAAACATCAGGATCAAAAAATTGTTGTTGCAGTTGCTTGCAAATTTTTTTGTCCGCATCACTGCCACGGGAAATCACCTATTAATAAAACACTGAAATACGCAGTAGGACTTGGGATCATCGTTTTATTAATCCGGGAGTACTTGTCAATAGATAATCCATTACTTCCTATACTTCGTGTATAAGCATATAATTTTGTATACTCGCTTTTAACATTGTATTTCCTAGGAAGGGCAGTAATAAACACAAATAAAATAAAACAAAACTGAAAAAATTTTGATATTGCTCGGAAAGGATATCAAAGTGAGTACTCTTCTGCTCTCGTTGGGGGGGAAATCTCGCTCCAAGTTCTTCTGGGTAATTTCGTAATTTTTTTAGCTTCTTTTTTGTAGCTTTAAATTTTTTTTGAGGCGTGAAACAATTTTTTGTAGCCTTTTCTAGCTGTTTTTTTGAGAATCTAGCTGGAACTCTGGAAAAGTTCTGGCAACACTGATGCAGAGTGAGCGTGATTGGAAACAGCATTGCCGCTGGGGCCACTAAAGTGGCAATTTGAACCTTTTTAAGAGCCAGGCCACCGGAACCCAACTTTTTGAATATATGCAATATTTGAACCTTTTTAAAAATTCGGGCCAATTTTGGTCCTTTTTGACTTTCAAAACTATAATGTAATAAATATTTTTTAGTTTTTTTCTTAAATATAAATAAAGCCTCTTTGTTACTTTTTCACTTTTAATTGGCAACTCTCCGCTGCGAAATAGTTATTTAGGAGTATAAATTGGTAGAAGGCAAGAAAATTGTTTGAACAAACCGAAATCGAAGAGTTTTGACACAGCGTGGGAAATATGAAAAGCAATTTAAATGAGAACTTGTTGTGAATTTGTTGCAAATACATATATTTACGCTGCCACATAGCAGTGCATCAGCAGAAAGATTATTTTCAAAATTTTCACTATTTAAGATCAAGGTTACAAACCGCTTGCAAAATTTATACGCGCAATTCAATGATCTCAGCGCTCAATTTAACTAATGGAAATGATTTAGATTCTTGGATACCGGCAAAAAACTTGGTTGTTAAATCCATTAAACTAAATCCATTATTTATGTTATATATAAACTTGAATTAAATATATGTTTGCTCTAGTTTAATTGTTCCTTAACCTGTGAATTGCTTTAAGCATTAAATAAACCACAAAAATATATAAAAATGTCTTCCTAGCTACACAAAATTTGGAGGACACCTTTTTTCCTTTCTTCGGGGCTTTTTGAAATTTTTTAGCGGCAACACTGATTGGAATGCTTTTTAAGGCGGATTCATCGTTCAAGTTCAGAACTTTTTTGCCATGTGGTTGTTGCTGTGTTTTCGGAGTGTGAGAGGAATTCCGAAAAGTTCTGAACTATTTTTATTAGTTAACTCAAATTCAACTTTAGTTCTGAACTCGAACGATGAATCCGGCTTAAAGGCGGATTCATCGTTCAAGTTCAGAACTTTTTTGCCATGTGGTTGTTGTTGTGTTTTCGGAGTGTGAGAGGAATTCCGAAAAGTTCTGAACTGTTTTTATTAGTTAACTCAAATTCAACTTTAGTTCTGAACTCGAACGATGAATCCGCCTTAAGGCGAATGCATTACGGAAATCTTGCGGAAACGGAAGTTGAGAGTTAAATCAAAAGAAAGAAATAATTTTGCTACTTTTATGCAAATGCTGCTCATTCGTTTGAGATTGTGCGATGAGTGAGGAGTAAATGTTATTTACTTATTCATGATAAATATATTTCTCACTATATAGAAAGTAGGCTGGAAGAACTGGAATGGTAAGTTGAGTAAATAAAATGGAGTTTTGGAATATAGACAGTAAAAACTAATGCAGAAAAACTTAGGAAGGCATTTTTAGATGTATAGAATGGGCATAGAAGTTTTTGTGCTGTAAAAAGTGGAAATGGAATGCTTGGTGCTGTAAAGAACGAACATAGATATAATTTTTTTTGCCGTGAAGAGTAGAAAAAGATTTGTATTTGTCCAAAAAGTGGACATGCAATTTTTGTTTGCTGCAACAAGCAAACAAACTCTCTTTTTGTGTTGTAAAAAGAACTAGTACGAGTATGTATTTTAGTTGTGTGAAAAGTGGACATGGAATTTTTTATGCAGTAAAAAGTAGAATTAGAATTTTTGGTTGTGTAAAAAGTGGACGTGCATTTTTTTTTGGGCGTAAAAAGTAGACAAAGTTTTTTTTCGTGCTGTAAGAAGTACCTATTGTCAAAATTTTGAGTTATGTAAAATGTGGGCATTAAATTTTTTTGTGTTGTAAAAAGTAGACCAAAATTTTTTTAATACCGTAAAAGTAGAATAAGAATTTCCAGTTATGTAAAAAGCAGGGATTGCAAATAATCGTTATTTTTTAAATTCTGAATAAAAAAAATCATACTGAAGGAGAAATCCTAAGCGCAAAAGAAGTACACAGATGTAATCACCGTAACGCAGACTCTCTCTAGGTGCATTAACTTTTATTTTTCGATTTTTATAAAAAAAATTGATTTTTAATCATTATTTTCTGAGTTTTATTTTTCCATCAGCAAATAAAAGTTATTTCTTGAGTTTTATTTTTCCATCAGAAAATAAAAGTTATTTCTTGAGTTTTATTTTCCCTCAGAAAATAAAAGTTATTTTTTGAGTTTTATTTTGCGATCAGAAAATAAAAGTTATTTCTTGAGTTTTATTTTTCCATCTGAAAACAAAAGTTATTTTTGAGTTTTATTAATCGATCAGAAAATAAAAGTTATTTTCTGAGTTTTATTTTTCCCTCAGAAAATAAAAGTTATTTTTATTTTTTATCTTTTTGCTCAGAGAATAAATGTTTCTTCAGTTTAATTTTAGCTGCAGCTGTCGATTTTGCCACATTCACACGTAGGTAAAGTTTATAAGTAAAAAAAATTAAAAATTTATTTATCTACTTTACCTATTTATATGGCAAAATCTACAATTGTAGCCAAAATTAAACTGAAAACTTTTATTCTCTGAGCAAAAAAATAAAACTCAGAAAATAACTTTTATTTTCTGATCTAAAAATAAAACTCAAAAAAAAAACTTTTATTTTCTGATCGAAAAATAAAACTCAAAAAATAACTTTTATTTTCTGATCGAAAAATAAAACTCAAAAAACAACTTTTATATTCCGAGGGAAAAATAAAACTCAAAAAACAACTTTTATTTTCTGATCGAAAAATAAAACTCAAAAAATAAGTTTTATTTTCTGATCGAAAAATAAAACTCAAAAAATAACTTTTATTTTCTGAGCAGAAAATAAAACTCAGAAAATAATGATTAAAAATCAACTTTTTGGATATAACTCATAACCGTTACAGTCCCTGGTTATACCACTTGTTTACAGTTCGGGGTACTTTCGCTCCATCTCACTTTTTTTTACCGATTTCCAAGCCATTAAAAAGCATATATTGTGACTATCAGACCAGAAATATTCAAGAACTGTTCGGAACTTTTTTAAGAACGGTTCGATAACTTCTAGAGATTCACTTGGAACCCTTGCATGATGTCAGCTGGAACTTATTCCAATTTTGGAAATGTTTTCGAAACAGTAATGACAGTATTTCAGACCATTTAACGACATAAAGATAATTTAAAATTCATACAAATTATTCATTAACAAAATACGAGTTTAAGAAATTATATTGTAGTACCTATAACTAAATAAACCGAAATAAAAAGGGTACAAGATCAAGGATATACAAACACTGTTTAAAATCCCAATTTCACACTAAACTCACCGATTAAATGCACCGCC
Source organism: Urophora cardui (assembly GCA_960531455.1). NCBI lineage: Eukaryota > Metazoa > Arthropoda > Insecta > Diptera > Tephritidae > Urophora > Urophora cardui. Next base: position 144,220,046 of record OY482672.1, read on the forward strand.
ACCGCTGGCGGCATCACAAATATCCCCACCAATAGATCGGCCACAGCCAAACTCATTACAAAACAGTTTGTGACCGTTTTTAGGCGACGCGTCGTTATAACAGCCAATATGACCAACATGTTGCCAATAATTGTGACTACAATTAGTGTGCTAAAGACGGCAATAAGACAAATTCCCTGCCATGAAAACATCAAATCATAGAAACGCGCCCATTCCACGTCTGATGTCCAAATGTCAGCGGCGTCGGTACCGTTGGTGGGTGGATGGGCGTTGCTGACATTTGTAATGTTATTATACATGACATTCGTAGCATTCGTAGCTGACATAAATAGCGTTGATGGAATATTCTTGTTGTTGTTGATGATGTTGTTGTTGCTACTACTATTGCTTGACAATATCATTCCGTTGGTGGTGCTGCTGTCACTCGCATTAACGGCATTTGCTGTCACAAACAATATGGTACGATTGATGACTGTCAGATCAGGCTCAGCTTCAATGACACCGCTGCTACCGCTACTACCACTACCGCTACCATCAGCAGCTGGCAAAAGGAGTGGCGGCAGCATTGACTTGCTCCCATTTGAGCCGTTTTGTATTGCGTAATTCGTCAACAAATCCATGACAGCTAAAGATGATGAAGAAGAAGATGAATAAGAAGAAGATGAATAAGAAGAAGACGATGTGTGTGTTGCTGTTGTGAGTTCTGATGTTGCTGATGGCACTGGCAATGACGTTGGCTTTGGCTATGGCTTTGGTGTTGCAACATTTTTTCTATTACACAAGAGCGTATTGTTGCTGTTGGTTGTTGTTGGTGCCTGGCATTGTGATACATCACACATTTATGGCATGTTTATGATTTCTGCTGGCTTATGCATTTGAAAATTGCATTTTAGTTTACTTGGCATCCATTTCAATTGTGTTTTCTCCTCTCATAACACGTTTACACAAATTTCAGTTGGCTTTAGCTTTTTTGTTTATTTCTGCTGGCATAGAAATCGACATCGTCGAAATTTGTACCTGAAGGTCATCACGCAAATGTGTTTTGGTATCATTACGTGGATGTGTTTTGCACTTACGGAAGTTGTCAATTCAATCGCGGGGATTGATTTATGAAACGATTACTAAATTCGTGTAGCAATGAAAGCGAGAATTGGAGACACTTTTGTTAGTTGGAAAAGTAATAAATTTATGTACATATATATGTACATATGTATAAATAACATTTAATCTACACAATTTCAAGGTGGATTGTAGAAAGAGTTAACTGGATTTTAGAAAGAGCCAATTGGATTTTGGAAAATTTTAATTGTATTTCTAATCTACTTTTCTAAAATCCAATTTTCACCTTCTAAAATCCAACTTTTACTTTCTAAAATCCAGTTGACATTTTCTAAAATCCATCTGGAAATGGTGTAGATCAAGGGTGCTCAACGCTCTCGTATTGAATGGGAAATCTCCAATACATCTACAAAAATTTATTAGTGCACTCAGAAAAAATTTGTGTTAGATTTAAAAAAAAAGTTACAAACTACAAGTAAATTTTTATTGTATGATTGGAAAATTTTACATACAACATAAATACATACATATGTACATACATATGTACAATATTTACAACATATTTTATTTATATTAAATTAAGATATGAACTCGTACATATAAAAAAAAATGTACATATACATATTACATAATAACAATAAGTGATAAGTTTATTCAAGGCTGTTTAATAAATTGTCAATATTTATTGTTGTCGAATCAGGGGTGGATAATTGCAGAATTGCTTCCAAATGCTTTTATGATAAAAGGTTTCTTTGGTTTGTTTTGATTAACTTAAGGCTAGAAAAGGCTTTTTCGCAAATATATGCATATATGTGCTTCCGAACTTGGATAAGTATTTTAAAATTTCATTTCTTATGAGTGGATACTTGTCATATTTTATTTCCGTCATATATGTAACTTACCTTAATTATTAATTTATATACGTACCTATAATTAATTAGCATAGACTGTGACTCGCAATAATATTTCAGCAAAAAAAGGTCTAATTCCTATTTTTCTTATTAAAATCTACTTTTATTTTTCTTCAAATAATTTGAAATACACTTTTGTCACACTTTTTTCAATATTAACGAGAAATTTTGTTCAGTTTTTTCGTTTGCCTACAAATCGCACCCTAAATCAAAAAATTGCACAACTCAAAATTTTTCGAATCCCTGAATAACGTATTTAGGGACTGCTAAATGTTAGTCTCCTCCCAGCAAAAGTCTTCATCCTTACCCAAGGTTTTACTTCAAAGCTTCGTTTGCAAAGAAAAAGGCTTTCTTGCATTTCTTCCATTTATTTTATATTTATTTGGGTTTTAAGTTACGTCGCTTTTCACTTCAAGAATTCAATTTTTTCAAAAAAATTTTATTTTCAATTTGTTAGTGTAATTTTCAATTTCATATGGGAAGGGCGACGCCAACGTAGTTTCATATGGGAAGGGAGAAGCTATGGTGTAGATATTGCATTAAATAATCCTCGTCATCCTCGTATACATATGTATATCTAATACTTCTATATTGCTAACAACCTACTCAATGTGTTTCAGTTCTGGTCACGGTGAACTCGTTTCTGACTGCATATGTAATTTGTGCGCATGCGTCAACACATGCAAAAGTCGTATATGTGAATATATGTCACACACACATTTGTAAAATTGTAGTAGCATTACAATAAAAAATTAAAGGGGGAATTAAAGGGGTCGTTATTCCCTTCATATAAAACTTTCATGATCGTTATAAAAACACAAAGCAGTAGATTAAACAATGAAATGCCAATCTTTCGAAAACAAAATTGTACACGTGTATTTATTATTTCAACGTAGCTCACAACCAAATAAGTTATGTATGCATACCTGCATGCTAAAAATAAGGCAGATAATTTATATTTTCGTAAATTAAATAAAATCACAATATATAGATCGTTGTTTAAATTTCATAACCGCCTAAGTGAAATTGCTAACCGCCTAAGCGGCAGTTGTGCCAAAAATAAAATTTGCCAATAATTCAATATGTTCCTACTTCTATACGAAGTTGATACTTTTTTGAACTCATGCCCAATTGTTGAAATCTAGTTTTCAAACAAAATTATCTGAATATCATTGTTAAATAAAATACCTATGTATTTCATATTATCAAATTTTTCTGTAGTTCCCCTTGTCTTTGAAAAGAAATGTTTAACGACGCCCATGGAATCTTGCTTCCCTTTCTTACAGTATATCGTTACTGTGAAGTTTGACCAACAAAACAATTGAATAGTAGCAATATAGAAGTATTATATATATGCTCGTATATAAATCTCAAATATCTATGATGGAGGTTAACTAGCAGTGGCGGACGCTGAATACAAGCCGAAAATACCGGCTTGCCTAAATATTTTCGTTCATTTCATTTTACGAATTTCTTTAAAATCAGGTTATTTTACTAAAGTTCTCATGGCGCGTTAGTCTAGCAACAGCATTCACGTGAATTTTGTTTGTACAGCCATTCACATCACAACCTGGGTTATGCTTCATACCATGAATTTACTTTCTACTGAGCCAGGCTTATTGATGTGCTGATCAAAAACAGGTACAGCTCAAACAATAAGTCATACCTACATATCTCCATATAATCCACACTCAGGGAAAAAAAAATTATAAAAACATATGAAAACATGCTTAAAATGGGCAAAAACGTATTTAAAAGTGATATAAATTCCAACATTTTTATTTTAAAAGTGTTCATTGTAAAGGTTTTAAATCAAGAAAAATATTTTAAATTTAAAAATGTTTATTATTATTTTAAGCACTATTTCGTCGCTATAGAAGAAAAAAGACGCAAACTGTTTTGTTGTGGAGAAGAAAGACGCAAACTTTTTTTCTTTCAAAGAAAGACGCATTAAAAATATTTTTCGAAAGAAAGACTTAACTTTTTTTTGATAACGAAGAAAGACGCTTTATTTCTTTTTACTATAAAGAAAGAGGCATTTAAATATTTTTAGGAAAGAAAGACGTATTCGATTTTTTATTTTTTTTTTGTCAATATTAATGCTAATGCGTCTTTCCTCGCAGTTAATAATGCTAATGCGTCTTTCTTCGTCGAAATATTTTGTAATGCGTCTCTGTTCGTCGAAATATTTTTTAATGCGTCTATCTTTGTCGACATGTTTTGTAAAGCGTCTTTCTTCCCCGACATATTTTTAATGCGCCTTTTTTCGTCGACAAATTACTGACATGCGTCTTTCCTTTTCCGGAGCGACGATTTCATATTCTCTTTCGGATTTGAGAGTGAATCCAACGCCATTCTCTTCATCTTCTCTCAATCCGAGTCCCAACTACAAAAACGTAGCATATGCTTTTTCTCCTCTTATTTCTTCTTCGTTTTAACTGTTTGCTATCTTTATTTCTTGGCCGCTGTGGTGCAGTGGGTAGAGTGCTCGCCTGCTATGCCAGAGGTCTCGGGTTCAAACCACGGTCCGAGCAAAACACCAAAAAATTTTTCTAATTAGTAAAAATCCAATTATTGGGTTTTTTAAGAGCAGCGGTCACCTCTCGGCAGTGGACGGCATACCCTCCGAGAGTATTTCTGCCATGAAAAAGCTTCTCACAAAAAATGCATTCGCCGTTCGGAGCCGGCATAAAACTGTAGGTCCAACCAATTAGTAGGAAAAACAAAAAGGAGCACACCTCAAATTGGGAGAGAAGCTCGGCAATAAAACTCGTCAGAGTTATAATAGCGCCATTGTATTATTATATTATCTTTATTTCTTATTCTTCTTTTATTCTTTATTTTATATTCTGCTCCGGATTCGAACCATGATATCAACGGTATCACATAGTGGAACATTAAACATTATATTGAATTGTAGTAATCTAGTAATCTATTTATACTTCCCTTGTCCTAAAACAGAATCTATGAATTATATGAATCATTGTAAAAACAAAATTACAAAAAAAAAATTGATTCTCATTATTGTTTTTGTTGGATTTCTCACAAAAAATATTCTTTCAATGTTACTTTAAAGCTTTTGAATCAACATTAATTTTCGTTTTTAAATTAAGTATGTTTCTTTTTAATCCAAAATGCATTTTTACCTCAAACATTTCATTCTTAATTCAAAAATTTAATTTTTGATTTAAAAATTTTCATTGTTAAAATAAAAATGGTTTGTTTACGTTTATTTTTACATGGCCGTTTTAATTCTGGTTTAAAACGTGCATTGTAAAAATAAAAATTTTATTTTTGATTTTAAAATGCTGTTTTTCTATGAGTGCAGTCAATGACGCAACCGCAATCAGACTTCCAGATAATAAAGCAAAGAAAATTACATAAATGGCTAATAACTATGCTTCATGCATAGGCTTTCACAGCCAATTTATGCTAGAGGCGCCACTGGTATTTGCGGTGTGCTTAAGCGAGATGGTCAGACATTTCTCATTAGAGGAAAGCTCGATATGTGGCGAAGTAAGAAGAAAGTCTCCCATTTTTGTCGGCAATAGAAAAACAGCCGCCGCGTTCTCTGGAAATTGAAAAATCAGAACCCTTGTTCAATTATAGAGGGTTTTCGCAGTACGATGTACGTACATACATACATACACACTCCATGTAAATTGTTTGTGTATTCTGTGGTGCTTCTGTCAAAATTATAGCCCGCCATTGTAGAAATCATATTGCGTCAAGATCAAAATTGACATAAGTTTGACATAAGCACCACAATATGAATAAAAAAAGTAGAAAAAAGTTAGCAATCAGCTGTTTAGTAGGTTAACCTTCTATAAATTAGCCTTGATCAGAACCCAGATTTCGATGTAGCCGTTCTGAAAGCAGTAAGCCCCTTCCAAGCAAATTAGAGAGGGAGAAAAATAATCTACCACATCTGAAGCAATAAATACCAGTGAATGCTGTCGGGGTAAAAAGTGGTTGATGGTGGAAGACGTCAAAAACTTCCTTTCATGGTAACATCTAGCTACGAAGCTCAACCTAGAGTACTAAACCAAAAATACCTAAAGCCAGTAATGGCTTAAGGCATGGAGTATAAAGCGGCTGATGCTTTGTAATCAAGTTTCAAAATTCATTTTGTGATTTCATCAAAATCTACTAATCGCGAAACGAGCTCCTAATGTTTTCTCCATGCTTTTAATCTCCTATCGGTTTGCTAATATTGCCGCTACCACATTATCTACCATGCATCTATTTCATTGTTAGGCAAAAACAGCATAAATTGAGGCACTTTAAACATTTCCTTTAAAAAAATTTTTTATGCTTAACACACGTAGATAAATATACCTACACATATACCTAAGTATGTAAGTATTTAAAATCAACTGAGCGGTTACGAAATTCCCTCAAAATATGAACGTAAATTTTTCTGGCTTGAGCAATTTCACTATAAAATCTTGTATAAAAATTAATAAATTGAATTATGTATGTGCGTGTTCGCGCTCTACCCCTCCTAGAAGCATTTATCAACGCCGCCCATGCGTACCAAACTCGTCGTCGTCGCTATGTACGTACATTCTCATTACCAATAACCGTAGCCACCATACACGGTGCGACCGTTGAACCAACTCGGTTCCAATTGAGTTGGACTGCTTGCCTAAAACTTTTTGATTTTTCGTACAATCGATACACAACTTCAAACAACAGCCCCAAAAACGTTGCGATTTCGAGTGTAAAGGTTCAGACATTGGTGACTTGTAAGTATTTCAGTATTGTTAACCTTATTGAAACTTTATCGCTATCCATGTGAGCTGTTAGTGGTGCCGTAAATCTGTAAACAGCTAACACTTGTCGAGGCAGATCTTGGAAGGTAGGCGCATAGGCGAATTAAGAAATTTCCCATGTAGTTTGTTATTGTAATTGGTAGATTGTAATGTCAAAATAATATTTCTCCTTGTTAAAATCTGAATTCGCTTGGGACTCGCCCATTACTATTGGCCATGATGTGAATTCGCTTTGTTTTTCATATTATAATCTACCTTTGCATTCGCCAATGCGCCTACCTTCCTAAATCTGCTTTCACAGGTGTCAGCTGTTTACGGATTTAGGGTTGCTAACCAAAATCCAATTGGTCTGTAAGTTAAGGATACAGCTACAGAATTACGATAAGGCACCAATGACTAGTAACAAAGCTTGTCGTAAGGTTGGTTGAATCAGCTGTTTTATAAGGTTACAGATAAGTCACCAATGTCTGCACTTTAACTCGCTCAAGTTGTATAAAAAAATTGCAAGGTGTGTGGCTAGCATAACACGCACTCTCTACATAATTACCTCAGCAGCAGTCTTGCCGCTGCCTCAAAAAATTTGGTATCACAAATTTATACTTTTGAAAAAAATTTAAATTTATGAAATATGATGCTTTTTCAGATTTCTAAACCGTTTCATAAATTGATATCTTCATGGCTTTTTTCGTATCACCGAACAATTTTTGAGAAAAAAATTAAAATTAATAAAGCAAGGTCCTCTTGGGTTTTTGACGATGATATCGTTTTTTTTTAACAATATAAAAAGATATAAAAGTTCTATAAAATTCAATGGGTCAAACAAGCTGGGTGATCCAGTTGCCAGAGCTTATTTTTGAATTGAATTGGAGTCATTGAATCAATAGTTAATTATATGTCGCGTTGCACTTCTTCAAGTCAAAATGCCTGCTATTGGCAGTGATCCTACAAAAGTTTGATAAAATATTGCTCAATACACATACATATGTTCATACATACATATCTACCCATTTTTGGTATTTTCAAAGACTTTTACAAAACATATTATTCGTGGCATACACAGGTTGAAATTTTTTAAGATAATTTAAAAATGAAAGAGAATAGATTAATATTATTGGATATTGAATAAATTGTATCAAAATATTTGATGCCGATTAAAAAGTTATCAAATATGTTCTAAGCCAAAATAAAAAGTATCTACGTATTTTGGGCTTAAAAAAGTATCACATTTGATACGATTGGAGCAAAACGGCAATACCGCTCAGCAGCCAAAGACGCTGCTATCCAGTGTGGCCAGGTGATGATAAAAAGTGAGGCTAGATTGGCAAAAAAAGTTAGAAAAAGCTGAAATTAAAAAAAGAAGCTAAAAAAGCTTTTCAAAGAAATCCATTGAAATTTTTTTTATTTGGTTTTGTTCATTTCCATATAAAAATTATAAACGTAACTTAAAGGAACTATTCTTGTTTGAACACATATCAGAAACATTTTCTTGACTTGTAAATGACTTTTTTTTTAAATAAATACGTATATTTACATAGTATAAAAAGTTCCCAAAGACTAATAAATTAAATAATATCTTCGTTGTCTGATGAATCAGAAGAGCTTGAGGATTCATATAAATTATGCGTATTTACCATAGAGATGAGATCATCAGTAATTTCAAAATCATCACAACATTTGGATACAAGTTTTATTGAACATCTAATATTAAGAATTTTAATTTTTAGTCTATTCCTTAGCTCAGTTTTTAAAATGTGTATGGTACTAAAAATTCTTTCAACATCTGCATTACTAAGTGGTAATACCAAAAAACTAAATACGAATTCGACAAGTTCTAAAAAAGGCGTTTCGTTTAATGCGTTTCTGTATTCGTTCCGCCCAAAACTCTATTGTGGATACACTTGTCCATTGTACAGTTATTAGCTTTCGCCACTGTAGCTCTATTAATGATATTTGACTTAGAATATAATGAGACTTATCTTTTCACAATGACCAAATACATCTCGCTTTCTTACTTTCAAAGAATTTTCAACAGAGAAAAAATTTATGTACTGTAGAGAGTTCATGTTATCAGATAGCCGTTGTTGTAGCTGGCTTCCCAACTGACAATTCTTACGAATAATTTTTTGCATTTCGTCATCAATACTACCTTCATTCAACTTTAATTTTATGTATTCTTCGAAGTTATATCAAAAATGTGGTGTTGGAACCAGGAAAGGTTCAAGGAGCTTTGACAAAGGTTCAATAAGTAGAGAGAAATGTTTTTAGGTCAGAAAACATCTTTATAGGGTCAGCAGTATTACTACCAAAAGTTTTATTTAATTTTTGGACCTCATGCAGGACGGGCTTTAAAAATATAAGATATGCCATGTTTGCATCCGTATATAAATCATATAAAATTTTGGCTTTGTGACACTTCTCTTTTAATGAAGTATGTTATACCAAAATGTGTTTTCAATTCAATCCACTGATCGGCTATACGTTTGACTGCTGTTTCAATTGACAACCAGCGCGTGTCGCATGCTCTAACTAACTTGTACGGCTCATTGCTGTCGTTAACAAAGAAAAAAATTGCTTGTAACTATTTTGCCTGGACGCAGACTTTGCAAACCAGTTGTAAGTCTTAGAAATTAAAAATTCTATCTCATGAGGGATTTACGTTCATATGAATTACTGAAAGTTGTTGTTGTAAAATTAACATTTTAGTAAAAAAAAATGCTAGAAAAAAGCCACGAAGCTAAACCGAAAATTATGGGGCTAAAAGCCCGTCTCCACATAACTTGATTCACCAGAGAAACATGTAGCAAAACATCTCGCTCAGTAACCCGTCTCCACGTGGCTAATCGTGATTCAGTTTGACACTTCTCTTTCTTGTTCTTCTTAAATGTTTGTATGTTTGCTTATTTTTGCTTCTTTGTTTTGGTCTGTGTGAGATTTCGATAGATTTTCGATACAAAATTAGAGAAGACATCGATATCATCGAGGTTGGCAAGATGATTCAGAATGAAACAGTGTTTCAATCTTCACTCGCTCTCAGAAATTTGTATGGAAAATGGCGAGTTTCGGCACTGGTTTCCGTGTCGAAACAAGATTGAGAGAGAAAATGCAGAAAAAAAGAGCGAAACACGTTATGTGGAAACATGGTATAAAGGACAAAAAAGGCTAGATATGTATAGCCTCGAAAAGGCTAACCTGGCCACACTGTTCGTCATGCATTTTCGTCGCCTACTTTGCAATGATGTATCTCACTTAACTGCTGTAGCAGCCTATGTTCATGCCCACTGCTATGTACATACATGCATATGTGCTTCCAAAATCACGCCACCTGTGCCGTTCTTCGTACATATGTACATATATAAGAACAAGTACATATTCTAATAAGCATGCCACCTGCCAAGGCAGATCTAGGAAGGTAGGCCCGGTGGGGAATTCTGAAATTTCCCATGTATTTTGTTAGTGTAATTGTATTTACCTATTTGAATTTTGATCAAAATTATGCATATGAAGGAATAGAATAAATTTCTTTTTGGCTTTCAATTTCAGTTCGATATACATTGTTAACCAGTGCAGACAAAATAAAAAAGAACATTCGAGTTGAAGACAATTTAATTTTCGGAAAGAAAGTTGTAGTGCGCTTTATTGAATATTGAACTTTATAATTATTTTAAAACTTGGCTGGTAGCTGGAAATCTTATGAAATATATACATATGTACATACACACTTCCATAGAATATTGGCAAGCTAAATATACACTGGAATGGAAATTGTGGTGTTCCAGTAAGTAAAACAATAAATGAATTTGTTTAATTAAGATTCACTTGCCCACCGCCATGGCAAAGTTTCTCAAACAAATTATGATGCAAATATTTGCGGAAGTGGAAAAATTCGCTGACTTATATACATAGGTTAACTTAAAGTTAGCGAATGGAGAAACCAAAGTTGAGGTAGAAGTTAGTATAAAGTACTTGGTTTTAATGTGGTTTTAAAAAAAGAAGATGAGTGGTTTATGAGACTTGCCGCTTTTGTTGCAAATTTTAGTGAGAAAAAAAGCGGTTGTTTGTCTTTCATCCGAAAAAGATACTAAAGATGTTATATCGCCGAAAACGGTTTATAACTGAATCAGACTTGGCAATGAATAACTGAATTTTTTTCAACCAAACTTAACCCTTTGTTTTCAATTTCTTTACCCGTGGAGGAAAAAAATCGATTGGCACATATTTCATTCATTTAGTCCTAAATAAGCATAATTTGTAAGAAAATTAAAAAAAAATTAATTAGTTTAGGTTTTACAGCCCTTTGAAATTTGTACGATATATCGTACAAAGTTCGTGAAATGAGCCAAAATCTTGCAAATTTTGCTTTTATAATTTGTTTAGACTTTTTTAAACAAACATTTTTTAAAGCAACGAAATAAAGATATTTTTAATATTAAGCTTAAAAATTGTGACTTCTATCCAGATTTAATAAAATTCATACTTAAATACATAATTATTATATATAAAAAATACATATATACATAAAAAAAAATTTAGTAAAGACAAAATAAAAAAAATATAATTTTAAACTTAAAAGCTGTAACCTCAATACAAAATTCATTGCGACACATATTTTTAAATTGTAATTTAAGTTAAGGATATAAAAATATGTATGCACTGAGAGAAAAAACGTTATATTTAGCGTTCAAAGGAATTACTTCCCTGTATTGAACACTTTCTTTGTTTTGAGCAAATTTTCCTTAAAACATGTTAAAAGGATTATGAAATAAAGTTACTTACATGGTTTCATATACTTGTTTTAAAGAAATTCATACATCAAAATAAGGAAAAATTTCTTAAGCGTCATTGCATTCCCAACTTGTCCTTGTTTTGAATATTTGATTTTCTTAATTTGATAAGTTGAATTTTCAAACAAATCACCATTGCAACGAATATGTTTGAATATTTTTAAGATAATTTACTGAAAACAAAGAAAAATAATGTATTGGAACGCGTGTTCAAAATAATAAAAAAAAAATATATCTTAGATCGCGAGAAGTTTTTTTCGTGTATGCATATGCATGTATTTATTCGATAGGAAAGAAAAAAGATTTTATTTCTAGTGTTTTTTTTTAAATACATAAGTGAATATTGAACGGTTTTGTACTGATTCGACTAACGGACGAACTTTATAGAATTTGTCAATAAAATGTACACTGAAAAGAAATTACTCAGATTGTGGAAAAGTGGGAATGATTCGGCGCTAAAGAAAATTTTCATTGTTTTGATGTACAATTTTCTTTAAAACGATGGTTTTATTCCTTGATTTGAAGAAAATTGTACATCAAAACAATGAAAATTCCCACTTTTCCACAATCTGAGTAATTTTTTTTTTTTTGAGTGTAGATTCTGTCGTAACAGTATGAAGCTTTTTAGTGACATCGTATCCTTAAAAATCTGTATTGAAATCGTAGGATACCAAAATGTTGTCATTCTACCACGTCGCATGCAACCTATGGCTATTTGTAATTCAATTAACATTTTAGTTTAAAAATTTTGAGTTTGTTCAAATTCTGAAACTTCATTTTGCGCTGTGTATAACTATCTAAAGCAGCTACGTGCCACGCAACGTCGAAAAATTTGCGTTTGAATTTAACGTAACAAGCAGCACTGAGCAGCAACTTTCGCGGATTTTGTACGATATATCGACCAAATTAATTATGTACGATATATCGTACATTTGAGTTACCTAATTTTGTACGATAAATCGTACACTTTTTTTGCGCAGGTCTCAAATTAACTTTTACGTATATTTATTTTATTTAATATTTTTGTTATATTCGGTAGGGCATTGTATACACAAAACTTCATAAATTTTGGGCACCTTTGCTTTTATTAAATTTATAAAAATCGATTTTTATGGTGACTCCTAGAACAATTGCATTCCTGAAAGGGAGCATGTGAAGAATATGTTTTTTTCTGAGAAACTTTTTACAAAAATTATATAATTTCTGGCTGTATTAGATAGGGAAGAGTTCAAATTAATATAATATTGCTTTCTTTGGCAAAAATAGTGCTTAGTTTTAACAAAAAAATCATGTAAAGGGACACGAAAAATTTGGTCGATATATCGTACAAAATTAAGCAAAGGGTTAAAAAAAAAACCACTTTAAAAATCACTGGGCCGTAGTCATAGTCGATTTAAAACAGTGTTTTACCACACTTAGAATGATGCTAGCATAAACGTCATTTTATCTCTGTCATAGACGACTTAAAAACAGTTTAAAAAACGTTTTAACTTTAAAATGAGGTGAACGTCATTTTAAAATCTTAGAATATTGTTCTAAGCTAGAAATTCGTTGTGAAAAACTAGAAAATGGAAAGAGTACGTGAATTCAATAAAAAATAAATAAATGAAACGTAAAAAGAAGACATTTTAATAAATATTTTTCAAGATTTTGCTAAGTATTATAGACGATGCCATCCCGGGACGGAGACCAAAGGTATATCGAAGCCGACGGGATCCGTTCCAAATGGAGGAAGAGTAATTTTATTGATTTGGTAAGGCCACGTTGGAATATTTTATAGATACTGAGGAGCCTGTCAATAATAGGGGACTTCCAATCTTACCCGTCTTGGAAGTTCTGACTAAATTACGATTTTTAGGTCGAGTGACATATGTATGTACATAGGTTATGTGGCACTAAATGTTTTCCCGCAAACAAGCATTTTCTCTTGAGTTCCAGTTTGGCTCACGAGATTTTTTGTTCCCTAAAATCACAAGTTTATTTTAATTTAGGTATATGAAATGTGTAGTTTTATCTCAATATTGAACTCAAAATAACAAATAAAATTTGCGAAAACCAAAATGTCGAAGAGATGATACGCTTACTTATTTTCTTTGTGAATTTAAAGGTTGACACAGGGTGAACTTTTAAAACCCTCGAAATTTCTTAAAATAACAGAGCGATTCTTATTATTTTTAATGGGTAACCCTGTTTCGGTTCATTTTAGCAAAAACGTTGTTCTAACTCGTCTATGACACACCACTATTTTAAACGTCGTTCTAAATTTAACATCTATTTTAACTAAAACCGATTTTAGTGAACGTCTATGACTACGGCCCACTGAATTCACCGCAATGCCTGGGCTTTACAATAAGCCATGAAACTATATATAAGAAGAGCTCAGATCTTTTTCTCATTTGTGTACACAATTAAAAAAAAAACACAATGCAAATATCTAATTACTTTTTGTTTTTAGTTGTTGTTAGTAGCAAATGGTGCCTTTTATGCATTTTCACTTGCCATTTACCTCTCATTCGCATATAGATAGCTTGGAGTGCAAACTGTGTAAGTCCATTTTTATGGAAAAGTGTATTTTTATGTGGAACGCTAGAAAAATCAAATACGCACCACGCTAAACAAGTCTCTGATACTTGTCATATTTCTACTCGTTGTTATTCTGTGATACGCAAATTGTCCAAAAAAAAAAAAAAAAGTCCAAAAAACGAAGAAAATTGTGTAAGTCCGAAATTTTACATGAAGGGAAAATTTATTTTTCATTTCGAAATTTTTTTTATTTTTTGTATCTCCTACAAAGTTTTAAAAAAGGACTTACACAATTTGCACTCTAAGCTAGCGATATGTTTATTTGACTGTGTGCAATCGACAACTACAGTGGGCAACAAACTGTTAGGTGGTTAAGTGCATACTTGTCCACTGCATATACATATATACATTGAGGTCCAAGTATTCAACACGAAATTTGTACAAACTATTAATTGGAAAAGTGTGCACTTAACGCGCATGTAATTGACCCCACTCTTGCCTAAACACTAACTAACTGGGCAATCGTCTAATTGCATTTTCATTTACATGCAAATTTGTATACATACATTTGCATTTATGCTGTCAGTTTTGCGAGGCGTCAACGCACAAAAAACATGGCTGCCGCCACCTTCAAAGTCTATTTTAGTTGCCACAGGCCATGCAATTTCTAACTGAATGTTCGATGGTACGTAATATGCGCTTTCAACATTTGAAAGTAAACAACTATGAAAATGTTGCTCATGTTTTGCGAAATGTTTTATGTGTGGCTGTTTTGCAGCACATATAACGGCGAACATTTTTCGGCTTAAAAAAAGAGCTAAGCTCTTAAAGGGTGTGAGCTGCTATAAATTTATTATATATATATATATTAATAGGCTAACATTTTTCCCATACAAACAATTGCCAGGCTGTTTTGCATATTTAACATACTCATATCCACATAAAATTGATATGGATGTGTTCGTATGAGTCAGGAGCAATGCATAGGCATATAATTTTTTCTATAAATTATTTAATTTCTTTATAATTAATAAATAAAATTTTTAGTTAAGAGAAATAGATATCGTAAACGTGTTTACAAATATCGTAAACACAGTTGAAGAGTCGCTTTAATTTAAAAGCGCTCTCTCTATGTTATATGCATTGGCCCAGTTTACGCTCAGATCAAATTCAACGCGGCCAAATATCTCCTATTGCTTTTCCATTAAAGCGAAAAATGAGAGAGAGTGCGGGAGAGCACACTGAGTAATTTTAATTTTGACCAAGGCATATCTAACAAGTAGGCTCGGCGGCGAATTGAAAAACTTCTTTTTTTATTTACAAAGGTAGAGTGTAATGTCAAAATCAAAGCGAATTCACATCATGACCAATAGGAATGGACGAGCCCCAAGCGAATTCAGATTTTAACTACGGCGAAATATCTTTTTGACATTTCACTCTACCAATAACAATAACAAAATACATGGGAAATTTCTGAATTCACCACCGGGCCTACCTTCCTAGATCTGCCTTGATTTTGACCATGATTTCGTGCCGGACCTTGATCAAAAGGGCAAATCAGTGTTGCGGTACAACTGGAATTTGGAAAGTGTTGCTTATCTCCGCGAAAAGGAATAATTTTTGTACCAATACAAAGTTGAAAAAAAATTTCGACCACCGGCGATACTAGTTATATTTATATTCTTAGCAGATGAAATTTTGAAATTACGAGCTGAACAATTTTTAAATATAATTTATTCATAGACCAATTGGCACTTGAACTACACAACAGCCAAGGCAAATTCATTCATGGTAATGGTACGTGAACAGCTGACTTCTTCTTCTTCTCGTTTTTAGTTCACCGTGTATAGAAGAATACAGGAGAATGTCAAACAAAGAAAAAATTTACTTTGAGTTTGACATTCTGCTGGACGAAAATTTAAAGCGAATCGAGGCGAATATTTTACGAATTCGCCGTGCCATTACCATAACGAATTTGCCTTGACAACAGCATGTTTACAGAGACCTAAAATAACAATTTTCCTAATATCGGCAATCGTTAAAATTACGGGATTAGACAATTTTTATTTTTTCGATCGGCACATAAATTATGTGACATAATTGTTATGAGTAATTTATATTTTTTTCGATCCTCCATAACAATTACTGGATGATGCATATTTTTTAGATCAGCTCATAATTGTGGAAAAGCGGGTAAATATGGATACGGAATACGAATATAGAATACCGAACACCGCAAAATGGGTATCAAATGAAAGAGCTTGGCTAGGGCTATCATTTGGTCGAGTCTTAATTAATTATGAACTGATCTAACAAATATCCATCATCCAGTAACAATTATGATCTGATCGAAAAATATCGATATTTGAGTAATTGTTATTGATGATGGAAACATTTTTCCATTGCTCAATAATTGTTATGAGTGATTTTTGTATTTATTTGTTATACCTAATTGTTATGGTCTCTGATATTTACAGTTTCGACACAGGGTTGCACAGCGCAGACAAAGATGCCAGAATGTATTGATCTGCATCTATTTTAAGCAGGGATGGAAAATAATTGTTATTTTTTGAAATTTCAACTCAAAAATTCAAAGGGAAAGGGTTCGCATTCGCTTCCGTATTGGCATACGCATTGGCCCATATACCAAATATGACCCAGAGACCAATAATCATTGGTCTACGCCATTTTAAGTCAAAAATAAAAGTCAAAGTTTAGTAGTTATTTTTAGACTTTTTCGATAAAAGTCATAACCGTTCTATTCCCTCATACTCGTAATATACATACATATTGGTCATATTTTTTATTATTTATCTAAATTAACATCCTGTGTGTTTTGGGTATTCAATTCCCGCCAGTAAGCAATTTAAATAAATAAAGCTAAAATATCTCTAAAACATACATTTGTGTATAACGAAATGGCATTTCCCGCATGAATAGCAGCCGCCATTTTAGCATTTTAATAATCGCACAATGCATATTTTTTGTTGTGGGAACATACATTTGAATACAATAAATGCTAAATAGGAGTTTTTAAATTAGGTTACTTGCAAAAACACACGACAATATATTTTCTAAGGGTAAGGCCAAAACGGTTCGGTTTATATGAGAAGAGAAATGCGCTCAAAGAGCTTGACTTACACAGCCAAAGGGTTGCATTGCCTTTAAAAAAAGTGCCTTAACAGCTTTTCATTAACTTACTCGCGCTTAATTGCAAAGCCCTTTACTTTGCTTAAACAAATATGTACATATGTATGCATTGCCACCCTGCAGGAAACTCAATAACTAGTGAGCAAAATTTCTAATTCCAAACTAGCGAAAAGTTGTCAAAAATTAACTAGATCAAATGTAGTTAGACCCTCACCAGTTCAGAAGGAGTGAATTGAGTGACCCTTATAAGACACACTTTGATTTGTGTGCAATTTTGGAGTGAGAAAAATTATATGAAAATTTTTCGTTCGTTCAATTGCCATCGGCTTTGCATATTTCTGCAATTCTCAGATGTTTAGTGAAGCATTTTATATATAGTAGACGCTCACAAATTAAAACCACTTTGTTTTTAGGGTGATTCTAATTTCTGAAAAATTCTAATTCCTGGACGTTTTTTTATTTCAATAAAACCTTAAAATTTAAGTCAATTTGCATTTAAAAACTACAATGAAATTTTGTCTTATTCAATTCATAAAAACGAGAAAACATAAGATAACAATCCAATATACATATATGTATTTATGCGCTAAGTCAAAAAAAGGTCCAAAAAAACAAAAACTCCAATTATCGAATTCAAACAAAACCTAACAAAAACTGTACACATAGCGACGAAAATCCAACGACTACCGAGCGTAATATGAATAAATTGGGGATTCCCTTTTTTGTATCTATTTTGCAACAAAAAAACAAAATACCCTCTGAAATTAGAATATTCGATTCTAATTTCAGAGCGTGTAATGTATTCAAAAAGTTGATCCTAATTTCTGTAAATTCTAATTACTAAGAGTTCTAATTTGTGAGCGTCTACTGTAAAGAGTTTTCTATTTGCATCTTATGTAATGAAATATTCCCCTAAGTATGCTTTTCCGATCACTCAGGCTTATTTTTATTTTTTTCTTTTATTTTGTTACTTTTTAAATTTTATTGTAAATTTTTATTAAATAAATAAATACAAAAATTAGTTAAGAAAAATAAAAAAAAAATATATCATCCGCCTCGACACCGACAGGATTCGAAACCGCGCTCGCTAGGTTGATTGTCACACGCGTTAGCCAGTGTGATATCGCGTCACTTGCATGAAGTGTGTCAAATGCTGCACTTAAACGGCAGATGTAAAACTGTAGAAATTTTGAGTACTTGTAGTTAGCTCAGAACTATCGAAATTGTGTCAATAAACGAACTAGTGAAAACTGTAGATTCTAGTACTAGTTCGGAACTATCGAAAATGTAGTGCAGAGGGTGACATTGGACACCGCCTAGGACATCGCCGTTCATAACATGCAAAAGAGATTTAGCTCGCACTAGAAGTTGCGAAAAAATGTACTAGAAGCGACCTAGTTCTGAACTAGAGATTTACCCTACAGGGCAACGAGTGTATATGCTTGGGGGAGAAATTTTGCGCTCATGTGGTTATTGTTTTTGTTTTTTGTTTTTTTAACCTCTGCGGCGCTGTCTGGCAAACATTCAAACACGCTCAAGTGGAATGCAAACGCAAATAAGTGGAAATTAAAATATATTTTCACCCAAGAATAATAATGCATTTTCTGAAGTTTATAATTATTAGCCATGGGTAATGGCGCAATTTTTTTGGCGCTGATACAATAACACCAGCGCCAACCGTGGCGCCGCGCACGGTTCTGGCGCAATAACACCTTTAGCGCAATTGCCATGGAATAATCGATAAATAACACTTGTTCGCTTCTTACTGTCTACTATACCCGTTTTATTTCTTTTGGCGCAATTCTGCTTACATACACGCTGGCAGAATAATTGTGCCACAATTAAATTTAATTTTAAAAATAATTTGCGTATATTTGTGAAAATATGCTGGCATCTCGTTTTTCGGCATCTTTATTATGAAATACGAGGGTCGGCTCCACCCTATTAAAAAGAAAGATTCCGGGTCCGGGCGCATTATATCGAAATTTCCCCTTACCATTTACCATGCGTAACAAAAATATACTATATGCTAATAAATATTTTATTTAATTTGTTTTGTATTATATTTTTCTCTCCTATTCACAAATAATGTAAATTTTGTCTTCTTTATTTGTGAAAGTAAAATATCAATAGCCTTTCGTATTAGCGATGGTTCGGTATTGGTGTTAGCATACATAATTGTGACGGTGTCATATACGCTGTGCTGTTATTGGCTTTGTGGTGGTACCATTTTACACTAGCGCTATATTGGTGCTGGTGTTAGAGCACGAAATTAAGTCAGTGTTATATTGCAATAGCGCATCATTGAGTTGGCGCTACATTGAGTTGGCGCTACATTGACTTGGCGCTATATTGAGTTGGCGCATTTTCCAAATCGGAGTTAGCGCAATAACACCAGGGTTGGCGCCAGCGCAATTGCGCGGCGCAGCGCAGTGTTACCCATGCCTAATAATTATTGTTTGACTACAATAAAAAGCAACTAACGAATTATGAATGTGTATTACCAACAATTTACCATTTCAGTAAAAACTTTCGTCTCAATAAAGACGCGTTCAAATAAATATTGCAGGTGGTGGAAGGTCGGCTTCAGTATAATGCGCCCGCAGTATTTATTTTCAAACCACTAAGAATGTTTCAATGAATCCTTCAGGAAAAGTTTTGTGAATGATAATTTTACTAGTTATAACACTCCCGAATACGCAAAATTACTGTAAATCTCTCCAGATCTAACTCCAGAAAGGGAGTTCTGTCGGCTGAGGGTTACTTTTCAAAGCGCCGCGACCTTCGCAATGCATAAGGGTGCTCTACACAAAAATACCTTGTTATTAATGAATTATAAGTTTCCGCAAGATTTCGTTTGCATTTTAGTGATCTATCGCCAAAAAAAAAGAAACGAAAAATTCCGGTGCCGGGTACATTGTTATTGAAATTTTCCCCTGGTTTTGTATACAATTTGCCTTTATGTAGTTCAAAATAAATCTATGAAAAACAGAAAAAAGGACAAGGTAAAGATTTCTTTCACGCAAAATTAAGACTATTTTTTTATTTTCAGCCTCTAATTAAATTTACGCTTGTTTACTTAGAGTAAAAGGATTGCTATGATCTCTCAAAAAATTTCTTTCGTTCAGAGAAATCCTTTGCTCCTCTTCCTCTACTAATAAAGCTGCAATCGCAATAGAATCCATTATTTTATTATTTAAATAAATTGTTTTTAGTAAAATAAAGTAAAAATGTATTTGGTTTTATCAAAAAGATAAGAAACCTGAGAAAAGCCCGCTCAATTTCGCATCAGCACTTGGTAACGCTGATTCGAACATAGTTCATATAGTTGGCAACACTTAACTTAGAACCGACGGGGTAGCTGATACGATTTTCGACGAGTTCGGCACCGTGGCTTTCGGCGTTTCGATAGTTCGTTCGGTGTTCGTGATATTGGCAACAAACTCAAATGTAATCCCCCGCCTGCCTGCCTTCCTTCCATCATACACCGTCATCATCACTAGCATCATCAGAAACGTTCTAAAGCTGTAGCTACGAAGAATGCAGATAATATGAGTCTATGACGTTGCAAGAGCACTTTAAATGCTTGGCAAATTTGCATATACATATGCACATAAGTAACATTGATGGGCGCCCACATAACTATTTATAGACATACATACGCCTATACATACTTACAAATATATAGTATACAAGTATATACATAAGTATTCTCCTACAAATGCATAAATTCACAAATGCAAAAGCCAAGAGTTGAAATGTGCTTTTAGGTCTAATCTCATCGCTGCTGGACAGTCAGCCAGTCGGGCAGCCAGAGATCACTGGAAGCGCTCATATTTCTATATCCAGGCTAATTTTAAATGATAAGCTGCTGAGCCAATCTTTTCGTATTTGGCAATTACATACATATTCTGAATTGTGCATTGAGGGCTTCCACTTGCTGGCACGTGCGAATCTCGTGCGGGCATACCGTAAATTAAAATGGTTTCATCTTTAAATTAATTTCAAGTACACTTTAATTGAAGTGTTTGTTCATGTCACTTAGAACAACTTGTGTATACAAGTATCTATGTTGATTATTCAACACTAATAGCTTGATTAACCCTTCTGTTACATTTAGGTCATTTGATGACCTTTTTTTGTTTAATTTTCTCATAAATGCTAATATGAACAAAATTTTATAATTTCCCTCAAAGTATTTCTGTATTGAGGAAAATCCTTTCGCAAAAGCATAAAAAGAAGGATTTTGCATTATCAAACAAGTGGTAACATCAAGAGTTACGTGTGCGCCCCTTCAGGTCATTCAGTGACCGTCAGTGTTATTTTGTGCGCAAAAGCTGATTTTTATTAAATTCGTATAAAAGTGAAAGAGTGAAAGCTTCGGTAAGTATTTTAATTCCAATATTTTATTATTTGTGATATATTTGCAGATTAATATATGTATGGTTTAGAGCCAAATCGCCTGACACAAAGCCAAATAGAGTATATCATTCATAATGATGTGGATGTTGATGAGTGTAGTGAAGTTGAGGGCGAAACAATATAGTCGATTAGTTTGAGCCCGATGGTTCTTCTTACGAATATGCAGAAAGTGATAACGACGAATTAATTGACCTTGTATTGGAAAATGAAGGTAGTACCCACTCCCGTGTATTATTCCACAGATAGAAATTTTGAGTGGTCAACGTAGCCGATTAGGCAGAATAGTGGTAGGACCACAATAGGAAATATAATTTACCGAAACAGCTTCTATAATTCTACAAAATCAGAAGTGCATACAACTGACCAACTTGTTGAAACATATGCATACAAAAGACAAACCAATGTATGGCCAAAATCGTACAGAGGAATTACCGTTTCCACAATCTTTGGTCTTGAACATAAAAATTAAAAATATATTAAGTATATGCATTTAAATAAGTGTATAATCTGATAAATAATCAATTGAACTAATACATTTTGAAAATTTCCATTGAAATTATACTTCCATATCGATATATATGAAAAACACAGGTAAGGTCATTCCGTGACCTTAATGTCACATGCGTAAGTTTTTTTGAATGTAACAGAAGGCTTAATTAATATTTATGCGGGGAAGAGGTACACAACTGCACACGAGTGCGATTTATCATGGATGATGCTTCAAAAAGGTGGAGTGAGCTTAAGATAATGACACTTGGTAGCGAATTAAATCTGCCAGAACTAAATGGCGTTCGCCTGAGCCCTGCCGACAAGGCTAAGTTCCTAGGGTAGTTTGGGACAAAAAGCTTAACTGGAAGGACAACATTATTCTTTGGACCAATCCTGCTATATGCGGTCGTAGGATGGTGGTCTGGTTTTATCAAGGTGTCAAACCTGAACCGAATTGGCGATGTCCACAGATACACAGATGAGCACAAGAGGTGCACTCAGAACGACGCCTAGCAATATCGGCGGCTATGTCAGCCCTACACCTAAGAGATTTGCCCGGTTAGTGCACAAAAGCCACAGGATACTTTAGTATTTTGAACAATCTAAGTTTTCTACCTGGTAGTACGGAAAGCCGTACGGCAACAGACAGCAACTTTAAAACACGGATTCCACATAGGGATGATTGGGAAGAGCCAAATCGGTGCCACTCATCTCCAGGTAGCTTTTCAATCTATACTGATGTCTCGAAACTGGACAATAAAGTTGAAGGTGGAGTCCTTTCACAAGACTTGAATCTTTAGCTTTTAGGCTGCCAGATCACTGCAACGTTTACCAGACTGAAGTCTCAACTCAAATGGAAGCTGTTAACCGTATAGGACATGAACCTACCCACAAGGCTCCCACTCGTTTAATATTGAACTAACTAACACTAGACTGTCGCCAATATCTACAGGAGATGAACAAACAGATCTGTTTGCACCACGTGTGGGTCCTCGGGCAGAGTTCAGATTACCATATGCGACACTAAAAATGTAAGTCTTCTATGGCAATGTGAACATTGACCCCCTTAAAACACCACTAAACCGCCATCAATCGGTACCAAAATTTATATTTGTTATCCTTGGGTATAGAAGTATTCATTTTGGGTATAATATAATTAAAAAAAATATTTTGATTTTTTGACCCTTCATAGAGTTTTCTGAAATTTGACCTCAATGCGCAACGCCTTAACCGACACTAATCGGGACCAAAATTTATGTGTGATATCTTTGACCATGTTACTACAGATTAAGGGGGCGATACAGTAAAATATCGTTATTTTGAATTTTAAACGCACTCTACTGTCCATATAATAAATAGCTTAGAACGCGTTCCAAAATTCTGCAGAGGGGTATACTTGCCATTTTGTAGGACATCGCCATGTTAAAAACAGGCCGCTGAAAGCATTGCGTTGGGATAGAACGAGAAACAAGCCTGTCTACTTTTGAACTAGTTCTGCACGAGTCTGGAACTAGCGCGATTTGCTGCAGGGATGTTAAGAAAAAGCAACTTAAAGCAATAGAAAGCATTTTTTCCATTTGAAAGAAGTTAAATTTATTTTCATACATGCCTCTCTCAAACCTTGAGGGTGTTAAATTTGGCACACTCCACTTAGCTCTTTTAGCTTTTTTGAATGCAGAGCAAAGATATTTTACATTTTTGTGGTCTTTTTGTTTGTTTATCTACGAATAGCAAAGCGTAAAAGTCAATAAAGGCAATAAAACACATACACACATACATACGTGCGCACTAAAACAAATGACAGCAAGTATCAAGATACAATTTGCACATTTGCAAAGCAAAAAAAAATTGAAAGAAGACAAGAAAAAATAAGGAAAGCAAAAGCAAAGAAAAAGTAGAAAAAATAGACAAAAAATGGCAAAACAAAAGCAAAAAAATTGAAAAAAAGACAAGAAAAAATAAGGAAAGCAAAAGCAAAGAAAAAGTAGAAAAAATAAACAAAAAATGGCAAAACAAAAGCAAAAAATCGACAAAAACCACCTACGCACAATGGGTAATTGCGGCCAAAAATAAATTCAAAATTAAAGTATGAGTAAAACAATTTTTTTAAATAGAGATCGACAGATATATCAAATTGTAATAAAAAAGCTTATATAAAAATTTTTGAGTCTCTTTTCGTTTAGCACCCTGTAGCCCAAAGTTGAGCAAAAAATAGGTTCTTTTTTTCTCAATGAACACACCTCATACAAAACGCTCTTTCTCATTTAACTGTTAACCTACATACACGA
The DNA here is from genome assembly GCA_960531455.1 of Urophora cardui. Taxonomy (NCBI): domain Eukaryota; kingdom Metazoa; phylum Arthropoda; class Insecta; order Diptera; family Tephritidae; genus Urophora; species Urophora cardui. The sequence goes on from OY482672.1 coordinate 144,244,444, forward strand.
GTGATACATCGTTACATAGGTAATGATTTTCTCTTTCAGAAAAAATAACTTAGTTGTAAACAGCATTCACTGTTGAATTTATATGAATTTTCAAATATTCACAAAAAATGTCGATGATAAAAAAATTTTCCTCGAATTTGAATAAAAAAAAAAAAAACAAAAAATATTACCTCCTCAATTTTTTTTTATGCTTTGAAATAATATATTCTTAATCAAACTGCATTTTCATTTTAAAAATCCACTTGCTCCATTTGCTTTTATAATTTTTTTCCCATCTGCCTAAAACTGCGTTTTTGTAAATGCCTTAATTATGTTACTTTTGACATTATGAAAAACGTTTATATTTAGGCGACTAATCGAATATTTCTCTATCGTCTTTCAGAAAATGGTCCATACTTTAAAATTATGAGGTCATTTTTTTTATCAGCGTTAATTATTATCTTTGGCAGCTTTTTTATTTTAGAATATAAAAAAAAAAAAATTGTAAAAATTGTAAAATTTTAAAATGAAATTAAAAAAAAACAAAAAACATTACCTCCTCAATTTTTTAATATTTGATGCTCCTGAATGTCTTTTATAAACTGGCGAAAAAATTGTAAAAATTCGTTTGCTCCATTTTGTTTTATGTACATTTTTATGGAAGGTGTTTTTTGAGTTTTGGTACATTTTTCCCATACAAAATGCCCAGAAGTATGCTTCAAAAAGTTAAAATTTTTTTGTATGGGGAATATTTGTCAAAATGGTGAAACTTAAATATCGATATTTCCAATTCTAATTAAGATATTCGAAGAACCTAAACGCTGTTTTCAAGGGTAATGATTGTGCTTTCAACTGGTTTAATCGAATTTGAATGGAAATTAATTACATAAAAGATATTAAGCAGGGAATAGAGCCAAAAAACGTGTTTTTTGCCTATTTGGGCATGAATATATCAGAAACTAGAACTAATTTGGAAAATCTGACTCCAGATTCAGGTTTAGCACACTGAAATCCTTTAGAAAAGTGTAATGTCATTTCTGGTATAAAATTTTTTTGAAATGCGATTTTTTTTGTATGAAAGTTTTATGATAAATGTTTATAACATACTTAAAAGTGCATATATTTTTAATTTAAAAACGGTTAAGTGCTTTACCCCTTTTCCAAAATGATTACCGCATTTGATTTATATTTCAAAAATGTATACACTAATCAAAATGGAGCATTTTAGCTATAATAGTTAGGAAAATGCTGAAATTTCAAAAATACCGTTATATGGGAGGTGGGCGTATTTGTGGGTGGATTTTGTTAAAATTTTCACAGTTTACTAATTTCAACCAAAAAAGCTTAAGTTCCGAGTTTCAATATTCTAGCTTAATTATTACTATTTTTGGCCGCGTTTTTATGGAGGTGCCCCCACTGTGCGACGCCTGCGGTTAGTTTTTCTAATTCCATTTTGAGCAGGATTTAAGGCGTGTGAATGCCATCGCATGCACATACATACATATTCGCATTTACATATCACCACTACATACCAGGGACCGAAAATAACGGTTATTTCTTTTAGTGTGGTGAAAAGGTTACGCAAAAATAACCTTTATCTTCTTTTGGTCCTTAATAACCATTATAAAAACCAAAAAACCGTTTTGGGCCTGAATAACCATTATGGCAACCAAAAAAGTGTTTTGGGCTTGAATAACCGTTGTTGGCCGCTGTGGTGCAGTGGGTAGAGTGCTCGCCTGCTATGCCAGAGGTCTCGGGTTCAAACCACGGTCCGAGCCAAACAAATTTTTCTAATTAGTAAAAATCCAATTATTGGGTTTTTTAAGAGCAGCGGTCACCTCACGGCAGTGGGCGGCATACCCTCCGAGAGTATTTCTGCCATGAAAAAGCTTCTCACAAAAAATGCATTCGCCGTTCGGAGCCGGCATAAAACTGTAGGTCCACCCAATTAGTAGGAAAAACAAAAAAAAAAGGAGCACACCTCGAATTGGGAGAGAAGCTCGGCCATAAAACTCGTCAGAGTTATAATAGCGCCATTGTATTATTATATTATATTATTATATTATTAAGGACCAATAAATTTTTTTTCTCATGATAATGGTTAAATATGACTTTTAGCCCATTTCTCTTATAACCATTACGTCCCTGCTACATACATACATATGTATATCAGGCTGTGGGCATATGCTGACATAAAAAAAGGCAGCTTTCAGCCACAAAAAGGAAGAAAAGGAAGCAGTAGAAGAGGAAGCAGATGAAGAGAAAGCGGAAAATTTGCTTTTTGCAACTGAAGGTTTTAATTTGGCTTTTGTTACTTTTTTTTTAGCTACGTTTCGCGGCTGACTTTTAGCAAGGGCTTTCTTTTATTGATTTATGGTGGCAAACTGATAGCAAACTAATGCAAATTTGTTTGTGGTGATGTGTCTGTACTGCCGCGGTGTCGTTTTCATTTGAAAAAAAAAAAAAAAATGTGTTGTTTTAATTGAGTTATGTAGTGAAACGCGCAGCCACAAGCTAAACGCATTTCCCAGATATCAATGCACATAAATATTTATGTATGTATGTATATGCGTTGATTGCTTCGCTGAATTATAAATTTGCATAAAATTACAGGAAAACTTTTCGCTTCAGTGAATAGAAATATTTTATACAAAATTGAGTGCCGCTGGGCATGTCAGGAGCTCAGCAGCTCAAAGCTAGTTATTTCTAGACAGTGAATATTTGTGAATACAGTTAATGAGATAGTTCTTGGTGTAAGAATGTATATTCAGAGACGTTCTGATATACGCGCTGAATTATGACAGTAATCATGCTATAAGTGGGCTGTTGTGGTGCCGATAGAAGGAAGGCAACAAGTTTCAAGTGACTCCACTAAAGCACCCCCACTAAGCAAGCCTTTTAAGCGCTTTTTTGGGAAGTCCGATTTAAAAAGCATTACGAAAGTCGCTAGAGGGTTAAAATGTTGCAGAAAAATTTTCAACGGACGATTTCTTTAGTGTATATTGAAACTAAATACACCGAAAGTACAAGATTACAAAAAATAAAACAAACAAATATTACGCCTTGAAGTATGCAACGCATTTTATATACCTTTTTATTTTATCTGAGTGACCGCTATAGGGTTAAAGTGTCATGGAAAATTGTTCATCGGACAACTTAACTAGTAGCAGTTGTACTCAAACTAAATTTTCATACAAAGAGAGAAGAAGAGTACAAGAAAAGCATAAAACAAATATGACGCCTTAAAGTATGCAAGAAATTTGTTTTACTTTTTTATTGCACTTCGATGGCCGTTAGTTGATTAAAATGTTCTTATTTAGGATATACTAAAATTAAATATCCAGAAAATAAATATAAGATTACAAGAAATAAAAGGAAAAGACCTATATGACGCCTGGAAGTATGCAACAAAATTGGTTTGCCTTTTACTGCATTTTGGGTGGCCACTAGAGGATTAAAATATTCCAGAAATTTGTTCGACGTAAATTTCCACTAGGTCATACTCAAACACAGAAATACACAGAAAGTATAAATAAAAGAAAACAAGAATAAATAAAATAAAATATATCGCCTTGAAGTATGCAATACATTTTATAGCCCTTTTATTTTACTTGAGTGGTCACTATAGGGTTAAAATGCGCTAGAAAATTTTGCATAGGGCAATTTAACTAGTAGCAGTTATACTCAAACTAATTTTTCGTACCTACAAATAAAGAAGACTACAGGAATAACAAAAGTAACAAATATCACGCCTTGAGGTATGCAACCTTTTTTTTGCCTTTTTATTGCATTTGGGTGGCCGCTATAGGGTTAAAATGTTCTACAAAATTGTTCGTCGGAAAATGTAACTTTATTTTGGACTAAATTTCCATAAGACAATAGTAAAAGCACACAAGAATTAGAAAAAATAGATATAACGCCTTAAAATATGCAACACGTATTATGTGAATTTTATTTAAATATATTTTCACTTCTTTTCGTGGTAAATGTTGCGGGTATGGCTAACAGATATCACAAGCAACGCATTTGAGTCACACATAATGTCGCAGCCTGACACAACTGCTAGTTCTCCTACTGCTTCCTCTCTTCAATGCCTTCAAGGTTTTCAATGTCTTCAATTTTTCACGTTTCCTTTTTATGGGGTCTATACACAGTGCGTCTGACTCGCGAGTCATCTGTGCACGTGTTGGCTCGCCGTGTCACAGCAAAATATCAAACTAAGTTTGATTTTCTTGAGTCAATGCTAGAGTCATGTCGGTGTAACTACTACATGCAAATTTTCACTAATACACCTAAACTGACTCTTGAATCAGACTCATCGTGTATTAGGCTCTATTACAATTTATTCACTTCAGCCATCAGCCATTTCACTTCAATCTCTTAAATGCTAATACAAAGCCAAATGAAAAGCACAAAGTAACAAGTGGCAAAATAAAAATAAAATCAGCGCCAAATTTACAAGACATGCCTTCTAATTTCATTAAAATATAATCCACAGAAATGCACAATATCTCTTAATCTTATAAAAAAAACAAAGTAAAAAAATTTTTTTAAAAAAGCTTTTATTTAATATTAATATAACAATTTACTAAAAAGGAAAAAAATAATTTTTTTATATTTTTGAACAAGATTTATATTAGTCCTTAGTTCATTTGGATCTTAATTTCAATCTAAACATACATTTAACGTATTTCTTCAAAGCATTTCTGTATATGTATCAACATAAATAAAAGCGCGGGTGCTCTTTACGTAATGCATATCTTACGTAATTGGAATTTAAAGTTTTTATCGCTTCCTTCCATTTCGCCAATACGGTTTTATAACATGAATATGTAATGAGTACCCGCGCTTTTATTTATGTTGATACATATACAGAAATGCTTTGAAGAAATACGTTAAATGTATGTTTAGATTGAAATTAAGATCCAAATGAACTAAGGACTAATATAAATCTTGTTCAAAAATATAAAAAAATTATTTTTTTCCTTTTTAATAAATTGTTATATTAATATTAAATAAAAGCTTTTTTAAAAAAATTTTTTTACTTTGTTTTATTTTTGCCTTTTTAGTTTTACAATGCATATTACATCTAATATCTGGTTTTACTATACTCTTTTGTGAATAGATTACTTCGTAATACGTGTTCAAAATAGGAACAAATCTGGTTCATAAATACTAATTTTCTAAATATCTTGACACTAGCGCCACCTAGCGGCGATTTATTTCCACGGATATATTTACTTTCTCATAGGCAATATATATACCGAATATGAACAAATTCGGTCGGTAAATACGAATTTTACAAATATCTTGACACCAGCGCCACCTAGCGGCGATTTTTTTCCTCGGATGTATTTACTTTCTCATAGGCAATATATATACCGAATATGAACAAATTCGGTCGGTAAATACGAATTTTACAAATATCTTGACACCAGCGCCACCTAGCGGCGATTTTTTTCCACAGATGTATTTACTTTCTCATAGGCAATATATATACCGAATATGAACAAATTCGGTCGGTAAATACGAATTTTACAAATATCTTGACACCAGCGCCACCTAGCGGCGATTTTTTTCCTCGGATGTATTTACTTTCTCATAGGCAATATATATACCGAATATGAACAAATTCGGTCGGTAAATACGAATTTTACAAATATCTCGACACCAGCGCCATCTATCGGATTTTTTTTTTATTTCACATTGCATTGTCTTCGGGTCCTGAACTATGTTCCAAATTTCAAGTACCTAGCTCAACTAGAAGTATCTTAAATGTTCGTTGCAAAATTCCACGACATACATACAAAAAGTGAAGTTAAATAAAAGCTTGTAAAAAAACAACTTATTTTCGGTTCTGCGGCTGCTTTCAGCAACATTTCTCCTTTGCAGAAAAATTTATCAAAACCACACACATGCAAAGCCGCAGAAAAGTTGTAATGACAGTGTAGGGCCATGTCTTGTAAATTTATATGTTCCTATAACCTTACGATTACCAGAGATTTTTATATACGAGGTTTACCAATACCCACCCAGGTGACCCATATACATTTTCTTGCATTACGGGCGTTTCGCGTGCTTTAACTTTTTATTGCCCAAACATATTTATTACTATTGTAAAATGTAAGCCTGTGAATGATTAAAAATATTTAATTTAACTATATTTGGTGAAATTAAGCCAACAAAAACAACAAACACCCCGTAATGAGTGTATATAATGTAAAAAATTCAAAATTTTGAATCCTAAGGCAAAGGTTGAGTGAATAATATGATTACGACACATTAATTATCTACTTGAATTTGGCGTTGAAGCATTCCAATCCAAAATAACATTATTCCAAAAAAAAAAAAAACGATCAAAACAAGGCGAGCGAGTTGTGAAGGACTTTGTTGACCCGTAAAAGGATTCTTGTAGAAATATCGCCATATATACCTTTTTTACTAAATTATCATTAGCCAAAGATTAGTGGGATGATGTTTACGGTGGGAAGAATAAACTAAAATAAAATATGTGTATGTATGTATGTCCATATTATATTCTAAATGAATTCAACCCGTCAGGAGCATGAAAGGAGATTTACTCTGGCTTTGGAATTACCGTTTAATGCTCTATATCAGGCATCGGCACTTTGATCCATATGAGTAAATAAAAAACATCACACAAATTTTAACCAATGTAGCGGAAACCGCTCTGTGCTCCCTAACACAATATCTTTCACAATTTTGCCACCTTGCTTCTAGAAGTAGCAACACTTGCTGCATATATAATATACGGAGGAAATCAACCAGGTAATATCAAGGTTCTTCAGTCACAGGCTTTCTCAGAAAGCTTTGTTCTATCTAAATTATGCTGGAGTCCATTAGGCATAATATTACTTGAAGATTCTACATAAAATCGGCAATTGTATGTATCTTAGGAACTATTTGCTAGAAAGAATGAATTTATCAATGACCTTCCTTATTTCTAATAAAAAGGACAATCTTCCAGCAGGTTGATGAGAGTAAAGATGAAAGGAAAATGTCATAAGTGTTTTGATATGAAAATTAAACCAAACACTAGCCAATTATGCATAAAATGCAATAAACCCATTGGCGATGAACAAAGTATTAGCCAAACAAAATGCATAAATTGTTGTATAGATCCTTCGGCATTTCGCTTGGCTTGAAATAAATTTTTATTCTATAAATTTTCTATAAACTTTATAAAACCAATCAAAATATAGTTAAACAATAAATTTATAAAGTTATAGCAACAAGAATATGTGCATATGCACGTCTTTTCATAGAAAAGTGTACTGGGTCACCCGGGTGGATATTGGTAAACTACGTACATAAGAAGTCAAAATCGCAAAAAAAGCATATTCCAGATGAAAAAAAAAAAGTTCAAACTTGTTATTATCTGAAAGAACTCGAAAAATTGATCAGTGAGTAAAAAGCATTTTAAAATCGGTCCAATAGTTGCTGAGTAATCGCAAAAAGAAAACGCAAAAGGTCACCCGGGTGGGTATTGGTAAACCTAAGGATAAAGTAATGCGCTAAGTAAGCCGCTTATTAACAAGGCTTTGTGTGGCAGACAGACATATTTATGCCTTCCGAAAATAGATGAAACTTAATAAGGAACATGTGTAGGAATTTATAGTTCTTAGTAAAACTGCTATAGATGGAAGCACAGTTTGAACAGCGAATAGTTTAAATTTCAAGGTGCGATTTCTTTAAAATCTAACCAACTGTGTAAGAACCCTGTAGTCAAAGTTCAAAGTAGTCAGCAGACATTCTAGTTAATTAACTGGAATATTTAGGTAAGTTGACTGACTAAGCAGCAAAATGGTATTATGCTGATGTAGAGACCGACAATTCAATCAAATTATATCGTGTAATGCCCGATGTGAATGCTGACTGGTCTCAGTCAAGGGTATGACTGTGATGTGAATGCTGACTAGTCAGTGAAGTGACTGCTGACTAGTCAGTGAAGTGATATGTCTTTCATGTGAATACTGACTAGTCTCCGTCAAGTGCTATGTCTTTCATGTGAATGCTGACTAGAAAGTCAAGTTAGTCGAGTGGTATGCCTTTGATGGAAATACTGACTGGTTAGTTAACTGGTATGACTCTGATGTGAATGTTGACTAGACCTTAATGTGAATGCTGACTAGTTTCAGTTAAGTGGTATGTCCTTCATATGTATGCTGACAAGAAAGTCAAGTGATATGACTCCGATGTGAATGCTGACTAGTCAGTCAAGTGGTATGTTTTTCATGTCAATGCTGTCTAGTCTCAGTCAAGTGGTGACTCTGATGTGAATGCTAGAAATTGTCATTTCATAGGGCATCACCGTGTTAATAATATCAGCGGTTAATATGGAAAAATAATAGCTTAAAAAAACTAAAAAACACGCTTTAATCTTAAAAATCGTACTAAAAATTGAGAAATAATTTAATTAGAAACAAAATGATGAACGAAAATATAAGTATTTAAGGAAAAGCGTCGGGTGGTGCTCAGTATGTCAAAAAATATTTAAGATCGCTGTTTTTAACTAATATTTTTATTTTGACTTTTTTGAGATTTCATATAACGTACTCTTTAATTTCGCAACTAGGTATGTATATTTTTGTTCTAGTTGTACGAATCGAATATTTTCATATTCAAATATTATTGAACACCCCCACGCTTTTCCTTAAATACTTATATTTTCGTTCATCATTTTGTTTCTAATTAAATTATTTCTCAATTTTTAGTACGATTTTTAAGATTAAAGCGTGTTTTTTAGTTTTTTTAAGCTATTATTTATTTTTAACTTTTTAGTGAAAATTTTCATTAAAGGATGTTTTATGCGGACGCAAGAATAAAAGTAAAAATACGTCTGATGAAGGGATGTGGTGATCTCCGAAATAGATCTACATACATATGTATGTATTTATAACTTCTACCAAAAATATTAATTTTTCACATACATTTTTTCCTTATAAAAAAAACATTGGTCATAAGAGCTCAAAAATGAAGCCTAAACGAAAAAATATCAACTAATATGTACTATGTGTATCGAAGCAAAACTATTTCAGTTTTTAATCGGAGATATGCTCTTCTTTATTTGCCTGTGCATATTCACAATGAACAGTCAGCGCTCCAAAATATTCTAATTGTCCTATAATCACTTCCATATTTTTCTTGTATACCAAAAATAGTAAACAACTTCTTGAAAACAAAAATTGCCAAACAGATGTGAAAGTTACCAAAAAAACCAACAGCGAAAAATAACCTATTTTGGTAATTACCAAGTTCGGCAACATGCTATAAATAGAATTTGAACCAGGGTTTGAAATTGCTTAGCTACTTTTGCTGCATTTGCTTTTGCTTTGCTTTTGCTAATGAAAAGTAAATTAGCAAACTCGGCCAGCCGAGTAAAAAACGAGAACACGATTCATTCGCTTCAGTTTTCAGCTGAGCCGTGTTTGCTTGTATAGTTAAGCAAAAGCAAAGCAACGCGATTTGGGGGATTTCATTTTACTTCCAGCAATTAGTTGTCTTTGCATTTTTTCTGCTTTTGCTTATTGCATCTTATTAACATTACCAGAGTTGAGTGATGGTGAATTACAGATTTGAGAGAAAAGTTGAAAAAATTAGCAGCGCGCTGTAGAATGGAGTGTTACTTTACATTTGTGCACATCTGCTGATATTCTTAGTTTTATTCACATACACCGATTTCACCAATGCACCAAATTCCTAAAACAGCAAAGTAATTTTAAAATTTTCTTATCGAATTTCAATTATAAATAAATTTAAGAATTAAAAAAAATCAATTTAAATTAGTTTCAATTTGACTTTTCTGGGACTCGAACCTGCGCCTCTATGTGCATATCTTTCTGTATTAAAAAATTATAATTCAATAGATGCTTTTGTGTACACAACAATTTTTTTGAAATGATTGGGGGACAATAGGATTTTCGTTGATCAGTCATCAGAGTCTAGCAGCTGCTGTGCCCCGATACACCAAGATGAATGGTGAGGGTTTTGAAGCAGCCACCAATTTATTATTGCTCAATAGATGTACATATGTATGTACATATGTACATATGTATTGATGCATCATCTATTTGTTCAGAGAGGGTGACAATTAAATTTCATTGGCATAGGTATAGAGATGGTTGATCGTTGCTCATCAACGAGGTTGATGGGTTGGCCATCAACAATATGAAATGGACAACAAAATGTTTTTACATTTTCAAAATTTCGAAAATTTTAAAATAATTAAAAATTCGATGTGGAAATTGTAAAAATACTCACCGGTTGTAGCAAACTGATGCATTGTTGTATGATTTTTAATACAGAAAATGCATTGATGTGCAGGTTCGAGTCCCAGTAAAGTCAAATTGAAATTAATTTTAATTGATTTTTTTTTATTTTTAATTTATTTATAATTCAAATTCGATAAGAAAATAGTTAAAACACCAGCGGTTTTGGGAAATTAGTGCATCGATGGAATTGGTGTATGGGAGGAATAATGAGCCATATCAGCAGATGTGCTGAAATTTAATATAACATTCCTTTCTACAGACGAACTCGCTCTACTTCTGTTATTTTAACAGCCAGCTGTGTTGAATTACCATTTTTTATTCACCAGATGCACTAACAGAATTTTGTTGGGTCTCTGGCTTCCACGATTATTCGTAGTTGCAACTTCTCTGTTCATCTACGTTCTCTGTTATTGGCTTGCATACGGGAGTGAATTGAATGAAATTCATAGAGGCTATTTTGAAGAGAGGTAACATAAAAGCCACAATGAAGCATAGATTATAATGTTGAATCTCATTATATGATGTCGTTGGGTTGAATCCCATGTTGATGTCACGTTTCGAATCCGGAGGTGAATAGAAATAATAGAGGAGAGAACACAATAAAAAAGTAAAGTGAATGTTTCAAAAAAATAATAATTGAGTTTAAACGTTTGCAACTTTTAGGATGGGATGAAGTTACATACATACATACATACATACAGGTGAAGCTAATAAAAGCGTGTTAATAAAAACGCACAACACCAGCACCATAAAAAAAATATCAATTTATAAATTTTCAAAATTTTTCGGGTGTACTTTTAATAATGGAGGAAGTGGGCGGTCGCAATTTTTTTGCTCTTATTGTCGGCCATGATTTTTATTTGAAAGTACCGGTGACCGCGCTTCCATAAGGGCTTTGTGGAGATCACTGGTTTAAGGCCACCCTACGAGTAAGAGGTTGAAATGGCTGCCTGCACAAATCAAAGCGAAGGCACAGGGTGGCCGTTGTGGTATGTGCTCTGAACAAAAAACGTTGTAAATCTAAAGACTTTCGCTGTTAAATCAACTACTTTCCGCAGTTGAAATGTGCCCAACAACGCTCCGTTGTTGTTTCAAAGGTGCGAGCGTTCTTGATTTAAGTCAATAACGGAGATTGTTGGAAAAAATTTTCACCTAAAAATAAATTTTTGTTTGCATTTTACTCTTCATCTTCTCTCCGCCCAGGTCCCAACTGCAAATATGTAGCCTCCGCTTGTTCTCCTATTCTTCTCTCCTTCTTATCATTCACTGGTTGCTATATTTATTTCTTATTCTGATTTTTCTTCTTTATTTTATATTCTCCTCCGGATTCGAATCATGACATCAACCTGAAATTCTATCCAATCATCACATAGTGGAACATTCAACATTATATTGAATTGTAGTAACCTATTTATACTTCCATTTCCTAAAAAGGAATCCATGAATTATTTGAATCATTGTAAAAACAAAATTTAAAAAAATTTGTTCTCGTTAGTTTTGTTTACAACGGAAACTGTAACTTTTGCCTTTAAATCAACAACGGTGAGAAAATTGTTGCTAAAAATAAACTTTTTTTTGGATTTTTCTCTTCATCTTCTCTCCATCATTATTTTTTTGTTGGTTTTCTCACAAAAAATTTTTTAAAGGCAAGCAAGTTTTTGAATCAACAACGCCCGTTTTTGAATAAATTGTTGGATCAAAAACTTTGCTGTAAAAACAAATACTTTAGCTGTTGAATCAAAGACGGAGATTCAACAGCCGAAAGTTGTTGGTTTAACTACGGGTATTTTTTTCAGAGTGGTGCGATAAAATCGAAATTTAATATTCAAATATTTTTGTAAATTTTAAAGCATCACAGGATGTAAACATGCATATGTATGTGTTTTGCAAAAAAGGTCGACTTTCAAAATAAGAAAAAAAAATTACAAAATAAAAGAATAAAAAGGTTCTTAAAGTACGTATATTTAACTTATCAACTCAAGTCAACTCAATTGACGCCAACTAATAAATAAATCAAGCTTTACAACTCTACATAACTTAATGCTAAACTCTTATCATTAGGGCAACCAAAAAATTGCTCTAAAATATGCCGCTAAACTTAAAGAATTGGCACTTTTTAGCTTTAAAAATTTTTTATTTCAATTCATTTTCTTTAAACGTAAAAAATATAATATTAAAATGCATGTAAACCTTAGGAACATGTTTTAAAACAAATTAATTCAAATTGTCGTTAAACTTAAAGAATTAGCCTTAAAAATTATTTTATTTCAGTTCATTTTCTTAAAACCTAAAACAAAGTAAAGTAAACTAAACTAAAATAAAATAAAATAAAATAACAAAATGTAAACTCTTAGGTACATGTTTCAAAAGAAAAAGAAAATATGCCGGAATCGTAATTTGGCGTTAGGTCGGTCGCGCGTTGATCGTACCTCAAAGCCGCTTCATACTAACATTCGATATTAGATGTTGGATTGTAAATGTGTTCACTGCCACTAATATATTTTGTTGAATTTTTTCATAAATTTCATAATTTTTATCGAAAAAAAAAACAATTTTAATTTACTTAATGTCAAACGCCCGACTTAGTAGAGAAATGTTTCCATACATTTCTACTCACCTGTTAAAAGCGCGGCCGACCGAGTGCCAAATTTGGATTCCGGTATAAAAAATCTAATTCATATTACCACATACGGCATCCCCGATCAACACAACAAAAAAATGGGAGCGAGGGCGGAGCTCGCAGAAAAAAAATTGGGAGTTAGGAGCAGAGCCAGGGAAAAAATGTTTGAGAATGGAGCAGGAACGTAGCTAAAGAAAAACCAAACTTTTGCTCCGATGCCCTGGTTGTGAAGATTAAACGAAATATATATGGAGGGTTAGATGTGCAATAAAATTTTGTTGAAATTACCCGACGTCTATACATGCCATATCTGGAGCAATTCTATTGACAAATTGAAGCGATTAGCCAATCAGGGAGCAGAAAATCCGTAACATATTTTTTCCGATTTTTTTTTTGTAATTTTCATTTAATAGTGAAATTTGCATAAATTAGCATTTATTATGAATTTGGAAATTCTTAGCTCTATCAAAAGTAGGTCAGAATGAATAATTTTTCTTAAAAACTACCCTAAATTAAGCATTATGTGATAGCTACCATAGAAAAAAACTTGCTTGTGCCAATTTTTGGTTGCCCTAATTATCATCAACAGCAACAAGTGTGTCACTTGGCGTATAAGTGACCTTTTTCGCAAGAGCAGCCACAAAAAAAATTGTGTCCCTTCAGTTTTTTTGGCGCATAACCAAAGAAATTTATTTTCAATTATATTACAACCCGAAAAAAGGTAAATTTAAAACCTTTTCATCACTGCCAACAACGTTAACAAACAAAAAGGCATTCAACTACGACATTGACAAGCAACAACAAATTACACGGTAATTATTTGTAACTTAGGCGTGGCGTCTGTAAAGTTTTGTTCTAAAAAGTTGCACAGCAATTTTTCGCAAAGTTAATCTGCGCGCATGCAATAAATTTCTCAAAAAGCGAGTGTAAGAAAAATGTGTTACAATTTGTTACAAAAACATAAACTTCAAAAAAATGTGGCAAAAATGGCATATGGGGGACACGCCTACATGTCTTTTGATTGTTGATGATGGTTTAATGAGTTGTTTGTGTTCATTTTCAGCGGAGCAGAGAATAAAGGTTAATGAGGTTAAATGGAATTGTAAGGCAAGGAATCTCTTCTAAGCTGAAAGGAAGAAAAAATGTGAGTTATAGCTTTGAGCTTACGTACTTTTATCTAGAAAAGGAGTGAAGAGAGAATCTGTCTTGACTTCAGAACATTAAAATTTTATTGAGCAAAGATATTACTTGCTGAAAAGCAATGATTGGGTCACACAGATCTTATCAAGGCAGTATAAAGAGGCAAATATAATCTTCAACGTTAAACTCTTTGCGGAAACTACGTTAGATAACTAGTATAATTCTCTAACTATTATCTAATCGGGAGTGGGCGTAGAAGATCACCCTAAAATTCTATTGGAAATTGTCTAGAGAATATAAGAACCAAATCTCAATCTCTACGAAATAAATATCTATGTATGTATGTATGTTAATTGAAAATATCTGCAAATTCTCTTTAGGGTCTAATAAAAGAACTACCTTAGACGTTGAATGAAGAATTATAACACTACGCAACATATAATTAAAAAAAAATACCAAGAAATTTAGGTATGGGGGAAATAAAATTTTGTTGAAATTACCCGACGTCTATACATGCCATATCTGCTGAGCTCGGAACTATTTTTTTTTTTTTTATTTTTTGTATGATTAGGTTTTTGAGATAACGGTAATTTTGTGTTTTTTTGGTTATCACTTCATTTAAAAAATATTTTCTTGCAGTAATTGAGCCAAACCTTGCTGAATGACAGATGATCAAAATCAAAATTTTGTAATGTTTTTTTTTGAGATTTTTGAAAATATCGCTAGCTTAGAGTGCAAATTGTGTAAGTTCTTTTTTTCAAACAAAAAAAAAAAAATAAAAAAAAAATCGAAATGAAAAAAATTTCTGTTCATGTAAAATTTTGGACTTACAAAATTTTCTTCGTTTTTTGGACTTACACAATTTGCGTATCACTGAATAGCAACGAGTACAAATATGACAAGTATCACAGACTTGTTTAGCGTGGTGCGTATTTGATTTTTCTAGCGTTCTACATAAAAATACACTTTTTGATAAAAATGGACTTACACAGTTTGCACTCTAAGCTAGCGATACAATTTTTTATAAGGTGTAAAGATCAGGAAAGTTTGATTCTTTCAAAAATTAGCATGTTTATTTGGAAACAC
The DNA here is from genome assembly GCA_960531455.1 of Urophora cardui. NCBI lineage: Eukaryota > Metazoa > Arthropoda > Insecta > Diptera > Tephritidae > Urophora > Urophora cardui. Next base: position 144,259,561 of record OY482672.1, read on the forward strand.
TTTGAGCGTAATATTACCAAGATCCGTTGAATATTTTATTTTTGACGATTTTTTTTTCAAGTGAAAGAATAATGATGTCAGGAAAAAATGGCTGGTTCTCTAGTCACTCTCTAACTAATCGATATCTAACCACGGTGTTTTTGGGGAAGTTTTTGTTCTAGCATACAGCCTTGAAGCCTTTTTAGTAAATCCTTCACCAAGGAAAGCCACTTGACTCACTTTAATGAGGACATGGGCATACTTCAAGGTGAAATCCATTATCCAATTCTTGAAAAGGATGTGGTACATTGATGAGTACAAAGCATAATAGATCTTAGAATTCCAATCAAGGAATTGAATACAGGATTAAGTATTGGCCAAATAACGGTAAATTGCCGATATCTCAAAAACCTTCCCATAGAATTAAAAATGATTTCGGATTTTAGATTTTACATATATGTAGATAGGATAGTTAGTCCAAAATACAGACAACAAATTTCATTTTGTGATCCAGTGTAATCTAAGTATCTAGCCAAGTTTCTTCCCCAAATCGTGAATAAGAATTTTTAATGTTAGTGCTGGAATTTGGAAACGTGTTAGGGACCTTCTATATAGTGGGCGAATGCTCTACTTATTAGGCCATAGCTTCAGTCCCATGAGAGTGTATCCTAAGTGTCGGAACGATCCCAATTTATATCCGGTTCAAGCCTGCCACTATTGCTGCACTCTTTAGAATTTTGGGAGAATATTTTTCACCATTATAACAACAACAAAAACAACAATGCAAGCCTCAGTAAATCTCAAGGTGACTCAGTAAATGATGTATTGTGGATTCAGTAAATCTTAAGGTGGCAGTGCAAATTCTCAAAATTGATCTAATTTTACTTCTAAAGAACTACAATTTTTTGCGTAAGCCCAGCACAAGAAGAACTCCCTTTTCCATTATTCTTTACTTCAGAATATCAAGCTTAAAATGCTTTCATTAAAAAAAAAAATACCAAAGACAAGGTAAAGCACTTAAATATGTAAGTGTCTTTAACGATAATCTACCATAACAGCTCTATTATGTCAGTTATATATAAACATATACATTCATACATATCGTCGTACCAGTGGCGTAGTAAGAGAATTTTTCGGGGGGGGGGGGGGGTCACAGCCAATGTAAAAAATTTACCAGAATTAAAATAAAAATTACCAAAAATCTAAAATTTTTTTTACAAATGATCAAAATGTAATTTTTTTCAGAAATTGGAAATTTGTAACGTGACAACTTTGTAACTTCTTCTTCTTCTTGATTGGCGCTTAACCCTTTCGAACCGGCTTTCAACCGCTTGAGTATATAACATTTAACTAGTTTCCCACAATTAAGTAGCTTATAACTAAAAAATCCACATTCAAATTATTTCCATTTTTATCAAGGTGTGGGTGGTGGTAAACCATTGTACCACCAGTGCTGTTGTGTGGTACAGCATATGTACCATCAGTCCTTAATCTGCTAAGATTTATTGATTATTTCAACGAATATATTTTCTTATATTTTATTCAAATAATGCATTTTACATAATATAGGTATTTATATTCACGAAAAAATACTTTTAAAATTAATATGGAGATGTATTAATTTGATTTATTAGTCTGATAACTTGCAAAGCAACCCATGCAAAGTGGTATATCGCATATCTGGCACATTTACTTTGTTCTCGTTTGCTTTTTGTTGCGCCGAAAATTTTCACAATGTCTTCTAGTATTAATAGGAACTGGTAAATGCATAGATATAATGCCCAGATTCTTCTGTCCTGCAGATATGTGCCCCATTGCTTGAGACCTACGTCTGGTTGCAGTTTTCTTATCTTCAAATATTAGCGATTCTGCTAATATTATTATGAAATCGATAAATTGAAGTTTTTCTTATCGGAGATCGCAATAAATGACCGAAGATTTGGCAGCGGAAATCATTAAAAGACGATAGAACACTTTTTTCCGCGGTTTCTTTCTTGTAGGACATAACAAACATATATCCCAGCAGAATTGCTATTTCCCCAGCATCAGTTTTTGATATATTTGGTGATTGTTTTGCGGTTCCAAATGTAAAAATGCGTTCGTTTGTACATTTCGCGGTATATACACACAAACTTCGAGGGAAATTTTTTTGAAATACTGAAAATGGTGACGAAGTACGTGGAATTTCGAGACTTATATTACACTCACGATGTTCGTTTGTAATATTCTTAGGTATAAAATTTGGCTGAGGACAAGACCATGACCTTTGGTTCGAAGTCATGGAAATCATGTTATCTTCGAGCTCTTGGTAAAATTCTTCCGATTCATTTTCATTTACACCTTCAGCTGCATGGGATTCCCTATCGAAAGATAAACATGAAGATATTAAAGATTTTTCGCTATCCGTATTCGAGTCCGGTTCGTAATTATCAGCATTTCCGCCAGAAAAGTCCCCACTTTCATCCCCACCTTCATTGCCAACGTCAGAATAATCTCCATAAACATCCAGCGTCTTTGCTATTTCATCTTCACACAAGTTTTCGACATATTATTTCTTTGTAAAACAAAAAACAATAAGTATGTAAAGATTGACGAAGGGTACTGCTGGTACACATATGTACCAGTATAAAGGACTGCTGGTACGTATACGTACCAGTTTTGTAAAACTCAAAATATACAATAATAAATATCCAAAATTTGTCATTATCAATACTTATCCTCATAAACGAAGTCAATATCTTTATCTGTTATATATTTTTTACTAGTTTGCACTTTGTTTTGAATAACTAATACTTGCAAAAAATGTACGCGTTCGCATGCTTCGCTGTTTCACTCAAAGCTGTGTGTAAACTGTGAGCGCGAATGAGCTCCTTTTTATATGTACCATTAGAAAAACCAGCAGGCTTCGTCCGAGTATATTCTTTTCAAGTTTGAGTGCAAACTTTAGGAGTTATCCCATAATAAAATTTAGTGGTACATATGGTGTACCAGGAGGTTCGAAATGGTTAACCGTCTAGACGATTCTGGCCGCGTCCAACAGAGCGCGCCAATTGATTCTGTTTCGTGCAGCATGGCGCCACTTGGGAACACCTAGGGAGGCAGCATCGCTGTCCACCTGATTTTCCCAACGCAGAGGAGGTCTCCCTTTTCTTTTGCGTTCAGCGGGTTTCGATAGAAATGCTTTCTTGGCCGGAGCGCCTTCGTCCATTCTCACGACATGACCTGCCCAACGCAGCCGCTGGATCTTTATTCGCTGAACAATGTCGATGTCTGTGTAAAGCTCGTACAGCTCATCGTTAAATCTCCGTCGATACTCGCCCACGCCAACGCGCAAAGGTCCATAAATCTTACGAAGAACTTTTCTCTCGAATACTCCAAGTGCCATCTCATCTGATTTTGAAATTGTCCATGCTTGTGCGCCGTACATGAGGACTGGAACGATGAGCGTCCTGTAGAGTGTGATTTTTGTTTGTCGAGAGAGGACTTTACTTTTCAGTTGCATACTTAGTCCGAAGTATTTCTGCCATGAAAAAGCTTCTCACAAAAAATGCATTCGCCGTTCGGAGCCGGCATAAAACTGTAGGTCCACCCAATTAGTAGGAAAAACAAAAAGGAGCACACCTCGAATTGGGAGAGAAGCTCGGCCATAAAACTCGTCAGAGTTATAATAGCGCCATTGTATTATTATTATTACTTAGTCCGAAGTAGCATTTATTGGCAAGCGTGATTCTTCGTTGGATCTCCGTGCTGACATCATTCTTGGTGTTAATGCTGGTTCCCAGATAGACGAAGTCCTCAACAGTTTCGAATTTGTAGCTATCAACATTGACGTGGCTGCCAAGTCGTGCTGTTTCTTTGTGGGATGACAGGAGGTACTTCGTCTTGTCCTCGTTAACCGCCAAACCCATTTTCTTAGCCTCTTTATCCAGCTTGGAGAAGGCAGAACATACGGCGCGAGTGTTAGTGCCAATGATGTCGATATCATCGGCGTAACTAGAAGTCATAAAGGAATGAAATTTTGCACAAAGAATAATATGCATTTCCGGAAGAGTAAAATTTCAACAACAAAATTGGGTTTATTCATAAAACTTTATTAAGGAGTAATACTTAAGATTATCTTATTCCATTTATTACGTGTTTTGAAGTGCACAATATCTCTCAAAACAGCGATTAATAGGAAAAAAATTAATTGAATAAAAAAATATCCATATTTCGCTATTGATAAATAATGAGCGATGTGAGTAAGTACTTTTGACTACTCTTTTGTGATTTTCTGCATTTGTTACACGTATGATTGTCCAAAAAATAGTCTCCCATCATATACTCGTACCAAGACCCTTGATATCACCATTCAAAAACTATTAAGTCCTGATGAAATCTCTCACAATTTTCATCACTTTCAGCACCTAAGCTTGTAGGGAAATTATTAAGATTTTTTCTGATTTTAGGACAGTCGAATCTGAAATTTCTTTAAAAAAATTCGATTTTTTTTCAAATTTTTTTCATTATTTTTGTTTTTGTAACCAAGCTACTTGACCAATTTTGGAGTGTGAAGGCAAAAAATGTCTGTTGGAGCTCCCTATACCAGCTCCTCCTAGATATCAAATCGCCACGATGTCTAATAAAACTTTTTGATGCACTTATGTGATGCAATGTTTGCATATATGGCTTTTTCCACGTTTTTACCAATATCTCAAAAACTGGGTCTGGTTATTTCATTTTTGGTGGTTAAAGTTGATCAAAATTTGTCGAGTAGTGTAATTGTAGCGTTTGTTGAGCCGTAGGAAAGTGCAGGAACCGTAGGAATTTTACCACAAAAGAGCGAGTATGGGTACAAAGAATGTAAATTGTGATAAAATTCCTGCGGTTCTTGCACTTTCCTACAGCTCAACTAACGCTACAATTATAAATAATACTTCGTGAAAAAGCGCTAAATTTCGAATTACCAATTTCGAGAAATTAATATTCTCATTGATTTTTTCCTGTAAATCATCTCTTAGTTAAAGGTGGTTTTATGGTCAGATGAATTTTATACAAAACGAATCTTTCGGGGGGGGTTTTGTCCCCAAACCCCCCCCCCCCCGTTACTACGCCAATGCGTCGTACCATACAAAAACTATCACTTTCGTGTGGTACGACGATTTATGACTGTATTTACCCACTTGTATACCCAGCAGTATTGATCAGTTGGAAAACAGCATATATTTCCGGCTGAATATTCAGTAGAGATGTGGTTTCAAAAGCTGAACTTTCCCTTTCGTTTTTATATAGAATAGCATTTTCAGATCAAATGAAACTTTTTTCAACTTGAGTGAAACATTTTTCAAATCGAATGAAACTTATTTCAATCGTATTGAAACCTTTTTGAAATGAAACTTTTTCAATTTCATTTCATTTGAAGAAGGTTTAATATCAATTGAAAAAGGTTTAATTTCAATTGAAAAAAGTTTCACTTGTTTAAAAAAGTTTCATTTGACTTGAAAAAAGTTTCACTTGACTTGAAAAAAGTTTCACCTGAGTATAAAAAAGTTTCAATTGACTTGAAAAAAGTTTCACTTGAGTATAAAAAAGTTTCACTTGACTTGAAAAATGTTTCACTTGACTTGAAAAAAGGTTCACTTAACTTGAAAAAAGTTTCACTTGACTTGAAAAATGTTTCAATTGACTTGAAAATAGTTTCACTTAACTTGAAAAAATTTCAGTTGATCTCAAAATGCTATATTCTACTGAATATGCAGCTCCTTAACTCGAATACTGCTAGGTACATTATTCTTTTGCTAAAAACTGCTGTCTTACTTGCTGCTTCCATTTCAATCGCCTATAAACAAATAAATGTAATGAAAAATGGCTTACCAGCGCCAACACAACAAAAACAAATACATAAAATGCAAGTCTTAAAGCATTTACCAACAAGCAAGGCTTGACAATAGCTGCTGTTGTTGATGTTGTTGTTTTTTTTTTGTTTGATTTTGCAGTTTACTGCACACTTAAGTAAACGCATAAAAAACGTATAAACTGTCATAAAGAGATGAAGTGCCATACAAGCACGCATGCCGACTGCGCCCGCTTCTTCTTCTTCTTCACCACAATCGTATCAAGAATTAACGGAAGTCAACGCCGCCGATGGCCAAAGTGAGAGTGAAATGTTTTGCCTTCATTTTCATATAATCCACCAGCTGTATTTACTATTTTTAAATCGCTTGGAAATTTTACAATGAAACTATCAGGAAATATTCTGTGACTGTCAATTCTGCTAATTTTAACACTTCCGACTACACAAAAATGCTCTCTGTAGATATTTTGTCCGAAAGGTTATTCTAGGGGTTTAGAGGTTTTTTTTTTATGTAAAGCGCAGCCATAGACCGTCAACACTGAATAGAGTACTAAGCGCTTGAACAATTTTGATTTCAGTTTTGTGACCTGTGAGATCCCCTTTACTCCCTAGAAAAGTCATAAAAGTCGGATAAACGTTTGTCAAATTTTTCGAATGCTTCTTAAACTGTAACTGTAGAGGTGATGGTAAAGTTAACACTCCCTTACAATTTTTTGACTAATATTTTTTTTTTTAATTGTCGCCCAGGAAGTTGATTCTTTTAGTATCTTCCCATATTAGTATCTCACTAGCCATATAGAAAACCCCAAAACCGTTTTGCTCTCTGAGGTCAAATTTTTTTTTTGCCATTTTTAGTTTGCGAAATTTCGTCTGAGTGATTTTCTAATAAATAAAAAAAGGGTGAAATACATAATGCATAGAAATATGTTGCTAGAAAACATTTAGTAAAATTGCATCAGCTTTAATTTCGTAGAATACTTTAACCCTCTAGTACCACCACGAAAAGGTCGTTTTACCCCTTTTTTCGTTAGTTGAAAATATAGCATTTTGAAGTTCGCTAGAAAGTTAAAATGTTTTACAAAATTATTCGACAAAAAAATTTTACTAAGGATCTCCTCAGACAAAATCTTTTTCTGTCTCTAAAATTTAAAAAAATTTTGTTTTACTTTTTATCTACAAAATTCTTATGTGATGGTTTCGCTATTTTTAAATATACAGGCTTTGTGAAATATAGTAAAAGTTTTGCTGTTGTAAAAAATTTAATAAAATTTAGTTTTTACTTTGAAAAAGCTATGGCTTCTTTTCAATGAAAAAATTTTTATACAACGACGAACGAAACAAGATACTGAAGATGGCACATAGCCGAAACCGGTTTATAACCAAATCAAACTTGACAAGGGATGACGGAAATTCGTTTCACAATACATTTATAAAAAGCCTTGATTTTATTGAGTTTTATTAAATAAAATTCGTGGAGGTAAATTTTACACCACATCAAAGACTATGTCCCAAAAATTCACCGCCACTGTTTAAGGTTAAAACGTTAATTGTTTTTGTTGTTGCTTTAGTAATATTTTCTAAATTTTTATATAGATATTCAGGCGGCTATGAGGTCGATATTATCGTATAGCACCTAATCCAAGTGTGTAGCGGACTGCAAGGAAGCCTTAAGGGTAATATGCCAGGATAATAATGGTCATTTATACTGAATCCCAGGCCACAAGAGAATAAACGGATATGAAAACGCTGAAGAGCTGGCAAAGAAGGGTATAGGTGAACACTCCATAAATGTTCCGATACCACTTGGTGAAATTAAGCAGAGGTACTATATATAGATATATATATGATGGACCAAGTTGATAAGGCGTGGAAGCAATGGCAGGGCTGTAGGGTACCCAGAGCGCTTTAGGGTGTAGGAAACTGTAGAGCATGTTCTCTGCTCCCTGCAGCTAGCGAAAGTTGTAATCAGTGATCTCAAATCTGTATCTAGGGATAAGTTAACTCTTGATGTCTGCCAAAGGCACGGGGTTGTTCTTCAGTTTGAGTATAGGCTTTTAATGTAGAGGGTTTCATGTTTACTAAATTTTCTGCTAACACTACGGACTCACTCACAGTCTATGTGAGGTCAATCATGGCCAGCCAGCCTAACCTAACCTAGTATATGTATATATATATTTTTTTCTTTCTTTTGTATTTTCTACCTTTTTTCAAGCGCTGTTGATGATTTTCGTAGCAAATGTATCGATAATTTTCTTATACTGCCTTTGAATCACATTGTTTCTCTTGAAGAGCAGCGCATTTTTCTTGCACGTTTTTAATTTCCAAATTCCATCTTTCACTTGTGAATCTTTACCATTCTTTATTTCTTTCTACCATTTGTGAACTTTTTAACTTTAAGTTTCATGTTTTCATTTTTCATTTCTCTCATTTAAATTTTCAATTTTGTTTTCAAATATTTTCAATTCTCATTTAATATGCATGCCGAGGCAGCACTTAAAATAAATCTCCCATTTTAAATTTCACATTTTGAATCGTAAGCCTTTTTATTACTCGCATAAATCACATTTTTGTTTGATCTATATTAAATGCTTTTGAATTCCTCTTTTTTTATATTATTACTTCATATTATTTTCATTATTTTCTAGCATCACTTACTATTAATCTTTGCACAGTCACACCTGCTGTCAAATTCACAAAATAAGCACAGTTTAGCTCTTCTTAGCACTTATTAGCGCAGCATTTGCATTATGAATTACATGCGAATTTTTTGTGCAAATACATTCCAATCAATCAATGCTAGTCAGCTGCGTTTTCTGTATATTTTTTTGTTTTTTTATTGTATTGTATTTTATTTTATTTTATTTTATTTTATTTTATTTTATTTTATTTTATTTTGTTTTATTTTATTTTATTTTATTTTATTTTGTTTTGTTTTGTTTTGTTTTGTTTTATTTTATTTTATTTTATTTTATTTTATTTTATTTTATTTTAATTAATTTTTTACTTGTTTTTTTTTGTTTAACTTTTTTCATTTGTTTTTTTCCACCTTTTCTTCCCCTTCTTCTTTTAAATAGTCGTTGACTAGTAACAATTAATTTATTATTCAAACATGAAACCAAATTCGCGCCAAAACACCACACACAACAACCGTTTCAGTAAAATGCTCTTATCGTACTGCTGCCAGTAAATTTGTTAAATATTTGAATATCCCTGTTGAGATGCTTGTTAAATCGTGTACATTTATGTTAGCTGTTACAATTGGCTGTTACTTTTAACATTTCAGCTGCTAGTCGTTTTCTGTTAGCAGCTCTGTGCTCTAATGCTCTGTTGCTCTATTACTCTGTTGTAGCCGCTGGCCAAATCACAGCTGTTTTGTCTTTCTGCAATAATTGAAAGTAACTCTGCTCTCCTTTTACATCAAGTTCATTGTAATTGAGCGCGTATGTGTGTGTTATTAGCAGTGAATATTTCCAGCGTGCTGGAATTTAAGTTTTTTTGCATGACACATGCGCTTTGCGAATATAAACATAAACACAGCTGATTGTAAAAAGCGCGCCAAAATGTGAATGTGACGTTGTTAGCGGCAATTTGTCTGGCATTGAATTTTTCATTGATGTGAAGTACTACGGCTAATGTGTGTGTAGTAGTTTTCACAATCAATAATTGAAATGTTTTAAGTTTAGGGCTATTCTGCTTTTTATGGCCAATTTTGCTATATATGGAATGGTAATCTCTTGGACTGACCTGTAAAATCAAATCAAATACTCGCTTACTACAAAAGATGCTGAAGAGTGTACTAGCAAGCGTTAGCGGAGCTTTGCGTACTACCACTTCGGAGGTGTTGGATGCTTTTCTCGATTTTGTACCGAGTGATTGATATCAGTGGTAAGCTCTTCCGAGGTATTTGACACTACGCTTAAGGGAACTTACTGTTGAAAATCTCTCAATAAGTGGGCTGAGCAGTTTTCCATCCTGTTGGGATTCGGGAAAATACGATTCATTCATATTCGGATTCGCGAAGATATTTGGTTCAGATTCGGTAAAAAAGCCGGTTCGGATTCAGGAAATTATTCAGAAAAGTATTCGGTTTCGGTTTTGTATTCAGGATTGTATTCGGAAAAATATTCGGTTCGCATTCAGGAAAGTATTCAGAAAAATATTAGGTTTCGGTTTTGGATTCGGGAATGTAGATATTCGGAAAAATATTCGGTTCGGATTCAGAAAAGTATCCGGGAGAATATTCGGTTCGGATTCAGGAAAGTATTCAGAAAAATATTCGGGAGACTATTTGGAAAAATATTCGGTTCGTATTTGGGAAATTATTCGGAACAATATTCGATGCGGATTCAGAAGGTATTCGGTAAAAAATTCGCTTCGAATCGGGAAGGTATTCAAAAAAATATTCTGTTAAGTATTCGGGTTCAGTTTTGGATTCGAGAAAGTGTTAGAAAAAAAATTCGGTTCGGATTCAGGAAAATATTCGGATTAAGGAAAGTCTTCAGAAAAATATTCGGTTTCGGTTATGGATTCGGGAAAGTAGATATTGGGAAAAATATTCGCTTCTGATTCAGAAGAGAATTCGAGAAAATATTCCGTTCAGATTCACGAAATTATTCTGAAAAATATTCGGTTAAATTTTCGGGTTCAGTTTTGGATTCGGGAAAGTATTTAAGGAAATATTTGGTGCGTATTCAGAAGGTGTTCGGGAAAATATTCGGCTTGGATTCAGGAAAGTATTCAGAAAAGTGTTCGGTTAGGTATTCGGGTTCGATTTTGGATTTATCAAGTATTAGGAAAAATATTCGGTTTTTGATTCGGTAAACCACTCCGAAAATTATTCTGTTCGGATTCGTCAAAATATTCGACTCGGATACGGGAAAGTACTCGGCAAAATATTCGGTTAAGCATTCGGGTTCGGTTTTGGATTCGTGAAAGCATTAGGAAAAATATTCGGTACGAATTCAGAAACTTTTCGTAAAAATATTCGATACGGATTCGAATCCGGGAAAGTATTCGTTTCGGATTAACCCTAATCACCGAATTTTGAAAAGTTACGTAAAACCGAAAGTGAGACTCTGAGGCTCACCTATGGGGAAATTTTGAAACACCTTATTTTGGTATTTGTTTTTTACTTTTATTTATGCAGTAATGAACGCAGAAGCACTTTTATACATTCTTATAACGGTTTATGACAATTTGTTTAGTATATAAAGATAAAAAAGGTAATTGCATAAAATAGGGGATATTAATGAACTACAATTTTCACACATTTTTGTAGTTGTTGAATGTTCATTATAAATGGTATTATTACATCTGTTATAAATTTGTTTTCGTGCACACAATGAGAAAAACTAAGAATCAAATGAATATGAATAAATATTTCATATTATAATTTCCGCGATCAAATTTAAAAGTTTTAAAACGCAACGTTCGTGGTGAAATTACTGACGCATAAAAGCAGACGATCGTTCGTTTCTCTATCTGAACGCATCTTTTCCGTAATTTAGAATCTCAGTAAACAGAAAATCATAAGATTTTAATGGTTTTGATATTGCTCACTTTACCGTTCTCCATAATTTTATGACATCATATGATCTAAAGATCTATGGTGAAATACGACGAATTCACCAAAATCCGGGGGAAGTATGGCGAGTTAACAATGCAAAAACCTCACTGGATAAACCTTGTAAACAACGGATTCAAAATTTAGTTGAATTCTAGAAATGTAAGCTTATTACGATAAAGATACTTAAGGTGAGTCTTTGAGGCTCACTTTCGGGTTTTCGTTACAATTTTATACGATTGCAAAAAAAATGGTTAAAATAAATAAATAGCCCAAAGATCAACATTATTTCATAATTTATGAACACAAATGGAGGAATACCCAAAATTTCAAGCAAAAAGCTTTTTTGGTTTAGGAATTATTCGCTTTTAAACTTTAAAGTGAGACTGAGAGGCTCACTTTAGAGGATTAGGGTTAAGCAAAGTATTCAGAAACATATTCGGTTAAGCATTCGGGTTCGGTTTTTGATTCGGGAAAGCATCAGGAAAAAAATATTCGATTTCGGATTCGGAAACTATTCGAAAAATATTCGAATCGGATTCGGTAAAATATTTGAAGAATCACTTTTTGAAAAAGAAAGAAAGCATAATTTTTTTTAATTATGGATAAAAATTTAGTCTTATTTTTTCCTTGTTGAATTATTTAATTTTTGAATAATGCCCATTCCTGCCTTATAGCTTAGTAGAAAATTATAAGACCTTTAAAACAGCCAATTTTGCTTTCTTTCATAACTTTCAAAAGCCTAAGCGCTTTGCAACTTTCTATTGGGCATAATTATGCTCGGGTAGCAAAAGAAAATGTGCGTATGTAAATGCTTATGCTAAATGACGCACTTAATGAATAATGAACAATAGTACAACAATACAAGAATACAACAATGAAACAATACAACAATGCAACAATAAAAAAATGAAAAAATGCTAAATGCAAAATGCAAAATGCAAAACGATGTCACTAGACCGGAAAAAGTTTCAAAAAATTGAAGTCACTGAAGCAACAAACAATAAAACCACAACTAAACACCCGCACCAACTACGATGATGACGACGAGGACGACAAGGCTGGACTAAAGTTGTTCCTTTTTACATACATAAAAATTATGCATAAAATATAAAGGGTTACCTTAAAGCAGGTCAAGGGAGGCAAGGCGAATAGAAAGTGTAAATTTTTGTTGTTACAAATGTTTGCTGCACCAATTAAGTAAGTGACACACAAGACCATTTGTATGTATAAGAGTATGAGTAAAATGTTATTTAGCAGCAGAAGGACGTAACTAACTGAAATGTGTCAAATGTTACACACAGAAATACAAACAACTTAATTGTTGTTGTTATTGTTGCATTACAATAATGCATTCTTTATGCAAATGTTGTGTTTCTAAGTCAGGAAAAGTCTTATAGGCTGCCTATATTGCATGCAAAATTGTTTCACACAGAAGCAGAATTAGGTACCACAGTGCGTATACGTAACCTTAACGAAATTGCATGTTTCTGCATGTTTCTGCACGTTTTTCTTTTTTTTTTTTTGTAATTTGCACGCACAAATACACATACATCTTATTTGTGACATTAAGCTTCACACAACTTATTATGTGGCAGTTCATTTAGGAAATTTCTCACACACTCTTTCACAATGAATGAGCTGCCAGCAATAATTACTGCCTGCTTAATTGCAGCAACACATTGCAACGAATTGCTTTGGCTGTTGGCTGTTTGGTTGTTAGTTGCTTGGTTGTGCAATGAATTTAAAATTTGCTTTGCTGCAGCTTGTTGTCTGCCTGCCTGCCCTTGTTTATTGTTTAGCCATTCATGTGCAACTAATTATACTTAATACATTGTACATATTTTTAGACACATTTAATAACGTTGCTGAAGAAGCAAGTCTTAGTAAATAAGTAGGTGAGTTAGTAAGTAAAAAAGTGAGCCAAAAGTATTTATTTATTTTTTTATTTAAAGTCTTTATTTATTGCACGCAAACTCAAGTTTCTTTGTTTTTTTTTTGTATTTCAAATTAATTTTTTTCATGCCGCTCAAGTCAAAAGTTCAAAAGTAAAGTATGACAAATTGATTTTTTGATGAATAAACGCACTACTCTTACTTTACATTATTTACATTTATGCCGGAATCGCAATTTGGCGTTCGGTCGGTCGCGCTTCTGACAAGTGAGTAGAAATGTATGGAAATATATGGAGCAAATCGCATTGTGACCTCAAGCGTTTGATCGTAAAATTTTTGTAATATCGTATGTTCATTGCAACCCTGTATAACGCCTGAGTTGAACATTTCTCTACTAAGTCGGGCGTTTGACATTAAAAAAATTCAAATTGTTTCTTTCGATGAAATATTTTTAAATTTATGAAAAAATTCAAGAAAATATATTAGTGGCAGTGAAAATGTTTCCAGTCCAGCATCTAATATCGAATGTCAGTGTGAAGCGGCTTTGAGGTACGATCAACGCGCGACCGACCTAAAGCCAAATTGCGATTCAGGCATTAAAAGTTTTGTTAGTGATTGATTGATTCATTTGCTCATCTACACCATTTCCACTTTAAAATGAGAAAGCGTCACTTCGAAATGAGAAACCTTCATTTGAAAATCAGATTAGTCAATTTTAAATGAGAAAGCGTCACTTTGAAATGAGAAAACTTCATTTGAAAATGAGAAATTTTCATTTTAATATGAGAAATCATCAATTGAAAATGAGAAACATATTTTTATGGCATGTTTTCTAAAGCTGCACACTCGTATGAAAAGAGGAGGCATGTTGAAAAGCCCGTGCACAACCACCCGAGTTATTGTTATTTTGGATTCGTCCACCAAGTTTTCCAGGTATTGTAGTCGTTATTCTATTAAATGTGGTCGTTCTACAAAAAAAAATATTATTCAGCTTATACATTTGATAAACTATTCTCAATTTAAAATGATAATTTCTCATTTTCAAATGAAATTGTCTCATTTTGAAGTGACGCTTTCTCATTCAACATTGACTAATCTGATTTTCAAATGAAGGTTTCTCATTTTGAAGTGAAATATTCTCATTTTAAAGTGACTATTCTGATTTTCAAATGAAAGTTTCTCATTTCAAACTGACTAATCTGATTTTAATGTGAAGGTTTCTCATTTTAAAGTGGAAATGGTGCAGTGTGAAACTTATGGAAAGGGCTTTTTTGAGTGAAATTTTATTAAGCGTGAAATGAATTTGGTTTTGTAATTTTTTAATGCTTTAAAGCTTACCTAATTTTAAAGTTTGATATAGAAGAAAAGACTACATACCTTTTGGAAAAAAGAAAAATTATCAAAATTGATTGAGCTACAAAACTGCGTACCAAAAAAACCATTGAAATAGCTGAAGATTAGTCTTCTTTCATAACTTGTTATATAGAGTATTTATTTGCACGAAAAATTCTTTAACTGTATACCCGTTGGGAGATATTATTGTATGTATATATTAGATTAGATAAGATAAGATAAGATAAGATAAGATAAGATAAGATAAGATAAGATAAGATAAGATAAGATAAGATTAGATTAGATTAGATTAGATTAGATTAGATTATATTATATTATATTATATTATATTATATTATATTATATTATATTATATTATATTATATTATATTATATTATATTATATTATATTATATTATATTATATTATATTATATTATATTATATTATATTATATTATATTATATTATATTATATTATATTATATTATATTATATTATATTATATTATATTATATTATATTATATTATATTATATTATATTATATTATATTATATTATATTATATTATATTATATTATATTATATTATATTATATTATATTATATTATATTTTTATATATGTATACTAGCTGTACCCGGCCAAGCTTTGCTTTGGCCCACTTCCAATTATAGGTACTTGAAGCGAAAAACGGCATACTTTAAAATATGTTGGAAGTATCTAGAAACCGAAATTACCTCGGGCTGCAGAGCTCGGGCTGCAGAGCTCGGCACAATTCATATAAGTTTAAAAAAAGTGAAGGAAAAAATTGATATTTTCAAAAGTTTGCCCTCTTCATGTTCTTATCCCATTTTTCTTCGTATTAGTCTCCAACTGCCTTTCCCTCTACTTTACTATTTCTCTTTCCCTTTCATTTATCTTTCCTTTCATTTCCGTTTCCTTTTTCCTTTCCGATCACATTTCCGCTTCCCTTTATCTACCGCTCTTTCTTACCTCTCCTTTTCTGTCTTTCTCCTTTTTATTCCCCCCTCTTATTCCTTCACTAATTACCTGTCTTCCTGTCTCTCTCCCATCCTCTTCATTCCATTTTTATTATATTCTCCCTCTCCTTTTCCGTCCCTTTGCCTTTCCCAGTCTCATTACTCTTCCTCTTTCTCTAGGGAACTGGGTTTAGCATAATATACCATGCATTCCACTTCTCATTTCATACCATCATTGCTTAGAAACATTCCGTGGCGTCCGAATCGTCTCTTTTACCATTAATTGGGTATCGGGACTAAGAATCACTATGAAAATATCTCTATATAGCAGACCCGGTCAATACTTTCATTTCATATCAGTATTGCTCAGAAGCATCCCGAGCTCATTTGGGTCCACTTATTGACCCACATCTGGGAACTTGACCTAGGAACCATAATGGGTACGGTATCTGGAGACTTGACCAAGAAATCGTAATGGGTACGGCCCTACATGAGAGTCCGCTCAACACCTTTCATTTGGTACCAATATCCCTAAGATATATCCCGGTGTTATCCGGGTCCACATATTGACCCATACCTTGGGATCCCACCTAGGAATCGTTATGCGCCATTATTAAATAACAATATCGCTGAGAAATTATCCGGGGTCATCCGGATCCACATTTTGACCCACATCTGGGGACCTGACCTAGGAATCATAATGAGCTCATCTCTATGTAAAAGCCCTGCCTTTCAGTTGAAACCAATATCGTTCAGAAATTTTCCGGGGCCATCCCGGTCCACGTTTTGACCCACATTTAGGTTTATCTCTGTGTAAAGGCCCTGCTCAGCACTTTTCATTTGATACCAATATCCCTGAGAAATATCCCGGTGTTATCCGGGTCCGCGTGTTGACCAACACCTTGGAACCCGACCTAGGGATCGTAATGAATTCAGTTCTATGTAAAATCCCTGCTCAAAACCCTTCATTTGATACCAATATCACTGAAACATTTTCCGGGGTCATCCGAGTCCACGTTTTGACCCATATATGGGGACCCGTCCTAGGCATCACAAATAAAATAGATAGTTCTATGTAAATTCTCTGCTCAATACCTTTCATTTGATACCAATATCGCTCAAAAACATGAGAAGGTCGTCCGGGTCCACGTTGTGACCTATATCTGGAGACCCCGGCTAGGCATCACAATTATAATAGTTCTGTGCTGAAGTCCTCATCAAGACTTTTCATTTGATACCAATATCGCTTGGAAACATTCGAAGGTCACAAAGTTCCATGTTTTGACCCATGGAGAGCCGATCTAGGAATCACAATGAGTACTATTCTATGTAAATTCTCTGCTCAATACCTTTCATTTGATACCAATATCGCTCAGAAACATTCGAGGGTCATCCGAGTCCACGTTTTTACCCATATCTGGAGACCCGACCTAGGAATCACAATGAGTACTATTCTATGTAAATTATCTCCCCAATAGCTTTCATTTGATACCAGTATGACTCAGAAACATTCGAGGGTCATCCGGGTCCACGTTTTGACCTATATCTGGAGACCCGACCTAGGAATCACAATTAGTAATATTCTATGTAAATTCTCTGCTCAACACCTTTCATTTGATACCAATATCGCTCAGAAACATTCGAGGGTCATCCGGGTCCACGTTTTGACCCATATCTGGAGACCCGACCTAGGAATCACAATGAGTACTATTCTATGTAAATTCTCTGCTCAACACCTTTCATTTGATACCAATATCGTCCAAAAATATTCAGGGAAAAGCCGGATCCACGTTTTGACCTTTTGAACTATATCTCGGGAACCGACTTCCGGATTTGAAAAGAATATGTATATAAACCATCTAGGGCAAGGTACTAAGCTTGTGTGTAAATTTGGCCAAAATCCCTCCACGCGTTTGGGCGAAAGCCGGCGACAAAGAAATGGGCTTGATTTTTATATACATATATATAGATTACGCTAAGCGATTTTTTGTAAGCACCATAACTTTTACACCGTTATACCGATTTTCGAAAATGTGGTATCAGATGAAAGGGCTTGACCTGTAGATGTGCAGGAAGGTTTAATTTTTTTGAAAAGGGTTGCCAGATGTTTGAAAATTTAATTTTACTGTATAGTTTGTTTGATTTTAAAATTTTTGGCACCATATGAAAGGGCTTGACCTGATATTGAGCAATTTAATAGAAATTTTTCAAAAAGGGTTGCCACCTGTTCAAAAATTCAGTTTTACGCTATAGTTTGTTTGATTTTTAAATTTGAGGTGTCATATGAAAGGACTTGGCATGGAAATGAGTAATTTATTAAAATTTTTACAAAAAGGGTGCCACCGTTCAATAATCCATTTTTACGCCACAGTTTATCTCATTTTTAAATTTGAAGTGTCATGCAAGGCCTAGCACAGAAGATGGGTAATAAAAGGAAAGGCAAGAGGAAAATGAAAGGGACGGATATGGCGAAGGACAGGAAGCGAAAGAGGAAATATGAAAAATAAAATGGATAAAGGGAAAATAAAGCGCAAATAAAGGGGAAAGGGGAAGAGAAAGAGAACTAGAAAGAAAAGGAGGAGCGCGTCAAATGGCCTTTTGTAGGTCGCTTTAAGGTTACCATTAGTGCTGGAAAAACATCTATGTTTACGAGTATCGATATTTTCAATATTTTTGAGAAAAAACATCGATATTATCGATATATCGACCTTTATATTAGAGCTCTAGATCAGAGTTTGTTTTCCCTATACACGCGTGCAAAAGCTTTTTGTAGCTTTCACACCAACAGCCTCACACCGACACTACACAACTCTTCGTACACGAAAAGAAATTTTGTTTGTTGGCAAATTTTTGTTCAACGATTTCTAGTCAGCGTTAGGCTGTTGAGCTAGCAGGTTGTGTTGCTCGCGCAGTCTCTGAACGCTTGTAAATGATTGTGCGTTGGGGGTGGTTTTTTTTATCTCGTTTTTTTACCTAATATTTTTAGTAGGTTGGTATAATGACTTTGTTTTCTTGCTCTTATTTTGTTTGTGTTCTTTTTGCAGTAGCGCGATTTCAAGACATAATTTTTTTATTTTGTTATCAAGAAATAAAATAAAGTTTTTCCATGTCAATTAAAATTTGGTTGATATTTCCAATATTTCAACTATAAATTTTATACATAATTTTTTTTTTATAATCAAGTTCATTTCCGCCCAAAAAATATAAACGAAATCTTTTCATGTCAGTTATTAAAAAATAAAAAATAAAATCTCCATGCCAATTAAATTTGGTCGATTTTTCGAATTGAATCAGAAATATAAATTTTTTATTTTATTATCAAGTTCAATTTCGCCAAAAAAAATATAAACGAAATTGTTTCATGTTAATTATTAAATAAGTGAATATTTTAAAAATATAAATGCACGCGCGCCATCTGTTGGAACATAGCGGTGGTTATAGCCTAATCTCATTAGTAAATATGTTGCATATATTTAGACAGCAGCTAGAAATCACATACATACGTACAGGTGAAACTAATAAAAGCGTGTTAAAAATAAAACAAACTTTTTCACTGTCAATTAAAATTTAAAAAACTTTGAAGACTTTAAGATTTATATTTCAGATCCAATTCGAAATATCGACCAAATTTTAATTGACATGGTGAAACATAATAATAAACATGATACAATGTTTTTACGTAATATTTTTTTTAGTAATAAAGATTTTTCATTTTTTGCTCTTATTTTTTATTCACATTTTTTGGTTTGTGTTTTTTGTGAAGTTAATAATAATATCCATTTCCAATTTCAAAATTTTAGTCTTCGACCATGATTGAGTTTTTTTTGGGTGTAGGCAAGAGCTTTTTGTGCTCTTAACACATGCACAATATGTGAGAATGTTAGTTTGATAATCCCTGCTCTAGATACCCGGGTATGGAACAATTCGAAAAGATCGAATTTGTCTGAGGCTCGTTTGTTGTTCAAATGCCCGTACAAACATTCGAGCTTACAGACAAAAAAATTTGTATCAGGAAAACAAAAATAAAATAGAAATAAAAATTTTTAAATTTAAAATGTTTTTTCTTGATTTTGCAATTCTAAAATGAACATTTAAAAAAAAAAAATGTTCGTATTTGCATTACTTTTAAACACAGGAATTTCTACATAGGAATCAAATTTAAAAAAATCTCCAAATTTGGGGAATTACCCACAAAACAGCAATGCTGCCTTTTACCAGTTTCTTTCCGCGTTTATCAGTGATGGATCCATGATCGTCGATATATCGAATATCGGGAAAAAAATATCGATATATCGAAAAAGTTCAAAAACATCGATGAATCGATATTATATCGATATCGCTTCCAGCACTAGTTACCATAGTCTAGAAAAATATTCGGCACAAAACTTCACTATGGGGCTCCTTGGTCAAAATCTATGTATAAAAAATCTAGGACCACAGAAAATAAAAATAACCAGTAGCTATGAAGGTATATCAAAAAATTTTCAAATGTGGCAATAAGTGGTCTTCCACCCTCAAATTGTCGCACAGTGTAATTGAAAGCCACAGCATCGCGTGGTCGGGTTTACTAGTTATATTATATTAGATTAGATTAGATTTGGTTAGATTATATTATATTAGATTAGATCAGATTATTTTATGTGAATTTTATACACTCAGGGAAAAACAGCATTTTAAAATCAAAAATAAAATTTTTGTTTTCATAACGCACGTTTTAAACCAAACCATTTTTATTTTAACAATGAAAATTTTTAAATTAAAAATTAAATTTTTGAATTAAGAATGAAATATTTGAATTAAAAATGCATTTTGGATTTAAAACGAAACATACTTAAATTAAAAATGAAAATTAATGTTGATTCAAAAACTCGCTCTTTGTTCAAAATTTTTTTATGAGAAAATACTTTTTGTGAGAAATCTAACAAAAACAATAATGATAATCGATTTTTTTTTTTAAATTTTGTTTTTACAATGATTCATATAATTCATTGATTCTTTTTTAGGAAAAGGGAAGTATAAATAGATTACTACAATTCAATATAATGTCTAATGTTCCACTATGTGATGGCGTTGGATTGAATTTCAGGTTGATGTCATGGTTGGAATCCGGAGGAGAATACAAAATGAAGAAGAAATAGGAGAATAAGGAGAATAAGAAACAAAGATAGCAAACAGTTAGGGCGAAGTAGAAACGAAGAGGAGAATAAGCGGAGGCTATATTTTTGTAGTTGGGACTCGGATTGAGAGAAAATGAAGAGAATGCCGTTAGATACAGTTTCGAATCCGGAAGAGAAAATGATATAAAGAACACTGCAGCGTTTTTTTTTTTTTCTCATAGTGCTTAAAATAAAAATAAACATTTTTAAGTTTAAAATGTTTTTTTCTTGATTTAAAAATTTTACAATGAACATTTTTAAAATAAAAATGTTGGTATTTACATCACTTTTAAATACGTTTTTGCCCATTTTAAGCACGTTTTCATATGTTTTTATAATATTTTTCCCTGAGTGTATGAGCTATTGGCCAGTTTATAATTAAGAAAAATGGAAAAAATTTTTTTGGTAGAAGTTATGGATCCATTTCGGAAACCACCACATCCCCTCATCAGACTTCTTCCAGCGGCCTCAACCGAGAAGCGAACTTAGGTCGTTTCGATTGGTAGTCCAATGTCTATCCCATTGAGCTACCACCGCCGTCAGCTTTGTTTCGCTTAAATTTCAATTTTCCTTATATTACAATCCGCATACCAACAACAGTAGCTTAACACACAGCTCCACATCAGATTATATTAGATTCGATTATTGCTTTTAGACCGCTATTTTTATTTGTTTGGTATTGGTCATCTAATTTGTAAAACGTTCAAAAAATGTGAAAACCAGCAAAGCTTTAAAAATTAAATATTTAATACTGCGGTCACATGATGACGTCATGAAATGTTTCTACTTATACCCATATCCATAACATGCAATGTGATTTTCGGTCCTTATTGAAAAATTTGCAAATTTATGCGTGGATTGCTCATAATAAATAATAAAATGATATTTGTACATACAAAATGATAATTGTATTTATGTGTTAACACTTATATGTATTATGTATGTATGCATTCGCATACATATATGCGAAGTAATCAACATTTGTGCGCCGCTAATCACAAATCGCTATTCGCTAATCAATCTTATACGGCATAATGCTAATTAAATCGATAAAATCTATTTTGAGTACAAACAGCTGCATACATACTTAACTATACATGTAAGATATACACCCCCCGACTAACGAAAAGCAGAAAATAAGACCTTTCGTTTAAGAATTCTTTTTTGGATCCTAAATGTGCAAAATGTGGCCGCTGTGGTGCAGTGGGTAAGTGGGTAGAGTGCTCGCCTGCTATACCAGAGGTCTCGGGTTCAAACCACGGTCCGAGCCAAACACCAAAAAAATTTTCTAATTAATAAAAATCCAATTATTGGATTTTTTAAGAGCAGCGGTCACCTCTCGGCAGTGGGCGGCATACCCTCCGAGAGTATTTCTGCGATGAAAAAGCTTCTCACAAAAAATGCATTCGCAGTTCGGAGCCGGCATAAAACTGTAGGTCCACCCAATTAGTAGGAAAAACAAAAAGGAGCACACCTCGAATTGGGAGAGAAGCTCGGCCATAAAACTCGTCAGAGTTATAATAGCGCCATTGTATTATATTATTATATTATTATAAATGTGCAAAAAATCGTTCTACACGATTTTACGTCAAAATGATGAATCCGATTTACATTTAAAAATTTCGTCTAATTTTTTAACTTAAATTATGTATGTATGGATATAGTTATGCAATGCAATGCGAACTCCATGGCTGCTAGAGAAGACTTGGACAGTATGCAAGATATGTATGTAAATTTAATTGCGAGACCGCTTATAAAGTAAAATTATAAAAAAAATATTTAACAGCAAATAATTTTATCCCAGTGCTCTAATTTCCCCCAACAAGCAACTAACTAATAAATGATTTATTGTGAATCGCTAGTGATTTTAATTAATGAACAAAATTGGCAGTTTGGCAATAATGGCAAGTGTCATTTTGAGCACATAAGGTTAAAATAGATAACCACTTCTACGTGTATTGATTCTACTTATAATGAAAAAGTATTATTATATTTACTTAACAGAGCTTACCAAGAGAAAATAACGGGTGGTGCTCAGTATGTCAAAAAATATTTAAGATCGCTGTTTTTAACTAATATTTTTATTTTGACTTTTTTGAGATTTCATATATCGTACTCTTTAATTTCGCAACTAGGTATGTATATTTTTGTACTAGTTGTACGAATCGAATATTTTCATGTTCAAATATTATTGAGCACCCCCACGCTTTTCCTTAAATACTTATATTTTCGTTCATCATTTTGTTTCTAATTAAATTATTTCTCAATTTTTAGTACGATTTTTAAGATTAAAGCGTGTTTTTTAGTTTTTTTTTAAGCTATTATTTATTTTTAACTTTTTAGTGAAATTTTTCATAAAGGATGTTTTATGCGGACGCAAGAATAAAAGTAAAAAGAAGTCTGATGAAGGGATGTGGTGATCTCCGAAATAGATCTACATACATATGTATGTATTTATAACTTCTACCAAAAATATTAATTTTTCACATACATTTTTTCCTTATAAAAAAAACATTGGTCATAAGAGCTCAAAAATGAAGCCTAAACGAAAAAATATCAACTAATATGTACTATGTGTATCGAAGTAAAACTATTTCAGTTTTTAATCGGAGATATGCCCTTCTTTATTTGCCTGTGCATATTCACAATGAACAGTCCAAAATATTATCATTGTCCTATAATCACTTCCATATTTTTCTTGTATACCAAAAATAGTAAACAACTTCTTGAAAATAAAAATTGCCAAACAGATGTGAAAGTTACCAAGAAACCAACAGTGAAAAAATAACCTATTTTGGTAATTACCAAGTTCGGCAACCGTGCTATAAATAGAATTTGAACCAGGGTTTGAAATTGCTTAGCTATTTTTGCTGCATTTGCTTTTGCTTTGCTTTTGCTAACGAAAAGTAAATTAGCAAACTCGGCCAGCCGAGTAAAAAACGAGAACACGATTCATTCGCTTCAGTTTTCAGCTGAGCCGTGTTTGCTTGTATAGTTAAGCAAAAGCAAAGCAACGCGATTTGGGGGATTTCATTTTACTTCCAGCAATTAGTTGTGTCTGCATTTTTTCTGCTTTTGCTTATTGCATCTTGTTAACATTACCAGAGTTGAGTGATGGTGAATTACAGATTTGAGAGAAAAGTTGAAAAAATTAGCAGCGCGCTATAGAATGGAATGTTACTTTACATTTGTGCACATCTGCTGATATTCTTAGTTTTATTCACCTACACCGATTTCACCAATGCACCAAATTCCTAAAGCAGCAAAGTAATTTTAAAATTTTCTTATCGAATTTCAATTATAAATAAATTTAAGAATTAAAAAAAATCAATTTAAATTAGTTTCAATTTGACTTTTCTGGGACTCGAACCTGCGCCTCTATGTGCATATCTTTCTGTATTAAAAAATTATAATTCAATAGATGCTTTTGTGTACACAACAATTTTTTGATATGTTTGGGGGGCAGTAGGATTTTCGTTGATCAGTCATCAGAGTCTAGCAGCTGCTGTGCCCCGATACACCAAGATGAATGGTGAGGGTTTTGAAGCAGCCACCAATTTATTATTGCTCAATAGATGTACATATGTATGTACATATGTACATATGTATTGATGCATCATCTATTTGTTCAGAGAGGGTGACAATTAAATTTTATTGGCATAGGTATAGAGATGGTTGATCGTTGCTCATCAACGAGGTTGATGGGTTGGCCATCAACAATATGAAATGGACAACAAAATGTTTTTACATTTTCAAAATTTCGAAAATTTTAAAATAATTAAAAATTCGATGTGGAAATTGTAAAAATACTCACCGGTTGTAGCAAACTGATGCATTGTTGTATGATTTTTAATACAGAAAATGCATTGATGCGCAGGTTCGAGTCCCAGTAAAGTCAAATTGAAATTAATTTTAATTGATTTTTTTTTATTTTTAATTTATTTATAATTCAAATTCGATAAGAAAATAGTTAAAACACCAGCGGTTTTGGGAAATTAGTGCATCGATGGAATTGGTGTATGGGAGGAATAATGAGCCATATCAGCAGATGTGCAGAAATTTAATATAACATTCCTTTCTACAGACGAACTCGCTCTACTTCTGTTATTTTAACAGCCAGCTGTGTTGAATTAAAATTTTTTATTCACCAGATGCACTAACAGAATTTTGTTGGGTCTCTGGCTTCCACGATTATTCGTAGTTGCAACTTCTCCGTTCATCTACGTTCTCTGTTATTGGCTTGCACACGGGAGTGAATTGAATGAAATTCATAGAGGCTATTTTGAAGAGAGGTAACATAAAAGCCACAATGAAGCATAGATTATAATGTTGAATCTCATTATATGATGTCGTTGGGTTGAATCCCATGTTGATGTCACGTTTCGAATCTGGAGGTGAATAGAAATAATAGAGGAGAGAACACAATAAAAGTAAGGTGAATGTTTCAAAAAAATAATAATTGAGTTAAACCTTTGCAACTTTTAGGATGGGATGAAGTTACATACATACATACATACATACATACATACATACATACATACATACATACATACATACATACAGGTGAAGCTAATAAAAGCGTGTTAAAAAATAGCTTTAAATGCGAATACACTTTTAAAAGTCTGTTTTTTGTTTTTTTTTTCTAATTTGTAACTTAAAATGAAAAATTCACATAGCCACTTCTGAAAGTGTACTACTCATTTGTTTTGCGTTGCATTGCAATCAAATTAAATGAAAATGCAAGTGTTTTTGAGCAGGCAATACTCAACGTGCACACAATGCGGATCTGATTGAATTGAGGTGAGAGTTCATTAGAGTGTATGATTTACTCACAGGCGGATGGGTGAAACTGTCAAATTGATATGTTTTAATTTTTATATATTTTTCGCATTGCTTGTGGCGATGGCAGAGTTTTTTTTGGGATTTGCGTGTGAAGAATGTTAAATGGATATATTGCAGGAAACTCTTTTCGCGATTTGTTTTTCTTTTGCAATGTATCTAAATATAGTCAGCGCACTGAGATAGTCAAAAAGTAACAAAATGGCAATGCTTTGACTTTATATTGATTTCGCCTTTACTAATACTAATGTTGGGATCATCAAGCGGACGAAATGTTAGCAGTGGTAACAAACCGCGAACTTATTGTTAAGTTGTTAGCTAGTGGTTTGAATCCCATATATGCACCTCCTTAGACCACCGCAGCATTAATATTTCCTGCTCAAATTTAAGAGCTCCGAAAATTCGTATGAAATTTAGTGTCGGAACAGAGTATATCCTAGTATTAGTACAAAAAAAAAGAAAAACCTTTAAGGACATTGACACGTTTATCATGTCCAGTCAAGAGTTTAAATCAGTGCAATGAACTTGAGGCACAAGTAGCATAAAAAATAACATAACAAATGATACGTGCTAAGAGGCTTAGCAAATAATAGCAAATATATTTGCACAAGTGTTGCTAAATCATATGATGAGCAGCATTAATGTACAAATGCCATGCTTAACTCACATAGCAATCAAAGCTAAGTCTTCCTTAGGCCAAATGGCTTTAGGCAACTACGTGCAATATTACAGTTGAACTCATAAAATCGCCAACGCCATCACCGAACAACAATTCTTATTGCTGCAATAAAATTTTATGCAGGAAATAAAAGGAGAAGATCTTGTAAATGTAGCTTGGACAAAATTCCTCAAAGCTTAGCTAGATTGCAAATATATCTATTGATGTGTATAATCACACCCACCAAAATATCTACGTCTTATTTAGGGTTTATACCAGATGGTGTTAAGGCTTGAAATAATGCCTGAATTCATCAGGCCGTAAGGACTTAACTCTCTCTCTATCTCTCTGGTTGGAAACCTTATTCGCCATGAGAATTAACGCTTACATAATTCCTTGTAATAAGAGCTTATGTCATGTTTAAATACCTTATAATAAGGCTTAATCTCTGTAACAAATAAGGACTAAATCATTCATTATAATAAGGGTTTATATGGAGTTTTTATGCCTTATAATAAGTGACAGTAAAGAGGCGTTTTTTCTTAGCTTCATAATTAACATGATTTATGCAACTTACTTAAGCGTTACGGCTTATTTAATAATAAAAAATGTGTTCTGCTAGAGTTGGAATGTTGATATTCATACATTTAAAACTCAATTCCCTCTATCTCTATCTATTTGAGATTTGAGATATGAGCGCATAACAGAAAATCAAGTATTAAAATGTTTGGAGCAGATCGAATGAGCGCATAACAGCACGCAGCGCTGACAACGTATTTCTTATTTAGAACTTTTGCTTATGGATCTTTTTGAAGGGTATAAATGCTACTTTATTTTTATTAGATTTGATTACTAAATTGAGCGGGTGGTGGAGGAATAGCTTTGCTGGTAAGCCACTTGATTTAGCGCTAGCAAAGCAATAGAACATTGATTTATGTTGATTTGCTTAAGTGAAGGTGATTATTGAGAACTTGTGCCAGGACATTAGGAAGTAAATATATCACCTTTGCAAAGAACAGCGTTTATTTTTCTTGATTAAAGAATTATGCCGATTTTCGTGTACGGGAAGGTAGTGGAGGAAGCACCGGCGTCTCTTACCAAATTACTGTTGAGCAAATTTATTGATGTGCGCTCTGCCCTTAAGTGCCATCAATCTGCTTGCAACGTCTTCTTAGTCGGACTCCAAGCACATTCTAGAAGCAGAAAATTGTCGCTTTCTTTTTTTTTTTTTTTTGTGAAATCTCAGTAATTGAAATTTATAAAACAATTTTCGTCGCCCTCCACTTTGTTACTTAAGTGTACTTATTGTTTTTTTTTTCCTTTTATCACTTTTAAAGGATCAAATATTTAATATGCCATTTTATGACTTGTATCCCATAATGGCACTTAAATTTTAATTGCGTGTTAAGCTATAAAGTTTTACGAAAATAAATAAAAAGCAGAACAAAACATGGCTTTGTTTCGCTAAAGTAATGATGGTCATTGTGTAGAATGTCGCAGCTCTGATGGATGTCGCATGCAGGGATGGATGGGATGGAATAGCTGCGTGTGTGTTTGTAAAGAACCGACAAAAAATGACTGCAAAGAATATTTCAATTGGCTGCTTAGCGCTGAAATAGCAATTAAGTGATGTACCAACGTTCTATATCTTAGCTATTTATTATAAGATGGATGGTGGTTAATTGATGTAGCTAAGGGAGAAAGAATGAGTGAGTTTCAATAGCGTAGAAGTTCGGTGTGGGTTGTTGGTTTGGATGTGACGGCAACTAAAATCTAGATTAGCTAGTGTAATTTCTGTTTAAATGCCTAGCAGGGGAAATTTATGATTTTATGAGGAATTTCAATCAGCGTTGCCACTTTGGTTACTTTTTACCAAAATTGGTTACATTTTTTTCGTTTGGTTACGTGGTTATTTTCGGCCGATTTTGGTTACCTTCAAGGTCCATGTAAGTATTGAGCACACCATGGTTACATTCAATTTTTAGGAATGCCATTTTAATTTTTCCAAACTATAAAAGATTTGTTATTCAAATGGTTTTGTTGTATTTTTTTTATGAAGTTCCAAATAATTTATTGTTGGGGGTAAATAGAAAAATTCAACAACTATTTCCAGCGAATGTTGAGTGTAAAGCTGTTTCAGGAAAATGAATAAGGCAAAAGTGGGAAAAATTCAACAGTTTTCACAGAGTCTCAGTTAGGGTTGCCAGACGTACTGATTTGATCAGTACAATACTGATTTTTCGTGCCCCGTACTGATGGTTTTAGAAACCTTAAGAAATACTGATTTTTTGGATTTTGTACTGATTTGTACTGATTTTTAGCCGAAAATAAAAAAAATAATTTTTATCACCCTGCACTGTTTTTAATTTTCCAACTGTTTTCATTTGACGTTTGCAATGCCGTAGTTATGCTTACGACAATACTCGAAGTGCAACGTGTAATTATTGATGTGCACTCCGACGAGTGAGAGAATTTTCGGACTCTCACATCGATCAAATTTGTTTGGTGAAGCAAACATCCAGCACGCCGACGTTTCGGGGTAATAATGTGTTATGATGTGTATGTGCGTTCTAATCTTCGATTTAAGCGTAATCACCTCTCACCGATGACGAAAATGTGTCCGAATTTCATCGGTCTTTTGCTGGTAAGCATCATCACGGCATAACCATGAAACAATTAGGAAGGAGGAAGCAACGCGAACGTTAAATGTCATAGAAACATGATAGAAACATGATTGACAGTTAACGATACGGAAACAAAAACAAAATGCCAGTAATAAAGACGATTTTCTCCGCATATATTGTTTTTTTTTTGTTGGAAGGCAATGTACTGATTTTTTCGGGAAAGCTATCTTGCAACCCTAGTCTCAGTGGTCGAGCGTGTAAAACCGTTCGCACATTGCGGCTGAAGATGGAATATATCACGGGTTCGATCCTCGTGAGGAGCATCCACTTCCGAAAAAGGTGCCAATGATCGAAAATGGTTTTTCGTAAAATAGCTATATTCAACATTCGCTGGAAATAGTTGTTGAAATTTTTCCATTTACCCCCAACAATAAAAAATTAAATTAAATAATTTTCGTGCTAAGCACTAAAAAGCTTTTAAGTCCAAATAATTTATTTGACAGGAGCCAATGACCAGATTAGAAATAAATCTATTCTGACGAATTTTCGTCGGGCGATTTTCATCAGCTTTTTGGCTCTGTTCATTGTCATACCTGGCCGTGTTTTTAAATGTTGATAGAACGCTACGACGGGGCGATATTTCGCTCAACGTTGGATCTGTTTAAGGTTAAAGATGTAAAATAATTGATATATTTTAGTTTTTGTTAACCGTATATATTGTTGTGCTACGAAATAAATATCCCTAACGTTAATAGGACATATGCCTATATTATTAATTTATTGTGGTTACTTGTTTCTAGCAGGGACCGTAATCATTATGAGTTTTATAATAAAAATCGCCATTTAATCATTATATGTTGAGTTTTTTTATATTTCATCAAAAATCATCATTATTGTTTGAGTTTTATTTTTTTTTTGATCAGAAATAACACTTATTCCTTGAGCGATATATTTATCGTTCAGAAATAATCATTATTGTGTGAGTTTTATTTTTTTCGATCAAAAATTTCACTCATTCACGAAGTTATATCGATGGGAATTTTTTAGTAATTATGTTCCAGAGCACTTCAGAGAAAATTTGAGTTTTTCGGCCTAAGCAAAAAAATAAAACTCAAAAAATAATGACTATTTTTGATTTTTATGGATATCGCTTAAAATTTTTCGATCATAGTGGATTCGGATAGTGCTCTTTCAGATATGCACACATACAAACTCAATACTCTTCTACGATGATTGCAAGTATTTGATTTTTTTCACTGAAAATATAACGAATAATGATTATTATGGGTGCCTGGTTTCTAGTTTTGGTTACTTTTATTTTGTATTTTGGTAAATTTAAAATTTTTTAAGTGGCAACGCTGATTTCAATTAAAGTGAGAATTAGATATAAAAAGATAGAGCGAGATAGAGAGCGTGCGAATGATAGAAGAAAAGAGATTTTGAAATTTAGAGGTAAAGAAATGAACAGAGAATACTTTAAGTGTAAGCCATTTTGAGAGCAATTTGAGTAAGTCATTTTCCTGTTGGAATGATAACGGCGATCTTGTAACTGACGTCCAGAGTGTACTTAAGTTATGAAGGGGCCACTTCTTCTCCTAGCTAGATAACGGCAATAGTGAAATTGCGGAAGGAGAAGATGTTCCATCCGAATCTCCAATATCAGATGATGCTAGGCATGTTCCACCAACCTATAATGACGAAGTTCAAATAGCAATATCTCGGCTTAGTGATGGGCGAGTCCGTGATGTTTAGACAATCGAGAGAATCGCCATCGTTGCAAAATCACAATCGAGTCAAAAGTTGACTCGCTCCTCGACTACACAACCGAGATGATTTTGCGATATTTCCGAGTCGGTGAGTCGGAGGTTGTTTCGATGACATCTCGACTACACAAGCGAGATGTTTTTGTGACTGTTCCGAGTCACCGGACCGGCTGTTGTTTTGATGATATGTTTTAGTTGATAAAATAAACTGAATGAGTGTTGTTGATGAAGAAAGTAGGACTTTTAGTGGAAGTGAGGCAAATACATAAATAAATGAACCAAGTTGAAAAATATGATATACATAGACGCTGCATTTTTTGCAATCACAATTAAAGAGTGTTGTGCATAATAAATATAATTAATTATTTAAACATTAATAAAATAATACATTTTCTGAAGAGAGACGCTTACGAAACAAACGAATTTTACGAGCAGCAACAACGGCAATAGATTTGTACCACTCTGTATGTTTTTAAAGCAATTTTGATATTGAAGCGGCAACAACAAATGTTATGGCTTTCTTGCAGCTAGTCGGAGATCTTGTACACTCAGAGAAAAAGCAAGCTAAATTTCAGTATAGCGGGCTTGAATCAAGCCGAAAACGTTATGAAAGTCTGTTAAGCTCGCAAATGCTAAAATCAAGAATATATTCTCATTTTTAGAACGATATTTTTTGAGCATAACAAGCTTATATAAACTTATTTTCAGCATTGCCCATGATAGATTTGAGAAAGTAAAATCTTATTTGAAGAATGTTCAACTGTGTTCTAAGAATATTTATTCTTGATTTTCCACTTTTTCGAAATTCAAAATTCGAAATCATTTAACCCACCTCACAAAATAAAAAAAATAAAAGTGGTTATTTCAATGAATTGTATTTTATTTTGTTTTATGTTCAGAAATGTACATACGTATATATATAGTAATATATATAATATACAATTAATTTTATACATACATATACTTTACATATATATATATATATATATATATATATATATATATATTCCGCACACATTGTATATGCAAAACAGGTCTTAAGGTTAACATTACCATCGGCCATCGGCAATTTCGAAAAGGACACATCTTTGAACAGCGAAAGTTTGCAGGAAATGAAAAAAACTTATTTCCTAAGTATACTATTGCAAAAAAAATATTATTGAGTTACATTTAGGAGCTTATTAGCAATCGAAAGATATAAAAATATTAGGATGTTAACTATGTTATATGTTTATTATTTGATGTTGATTTGATGACCCCAAATTCCTAAAAAATCCGAGATGTGCCCTTTTCGAAATTGATGATTCAATTATAACTACAACAATTTTGGAGGATTTACATAAATCTAAAAAGAAGATGAGTGGAATCTCTGTACTCGGCCACCAAAATAGTTCGATAGTGATTCACGTAAACTGCACAACAGCGCTGAGTATGATATATATATATATATACTTGGGAGACGTCCAATATATTTTATCACAGAACTAAGCATACCAATTTGATTTATGCCAAATGCGCATGACACACAGGCCTGTGTGAAATCGGCTCCAAATAAATGCCTGTTCCATGCCAAGGAAAACCATAATGGAATGAGCAATTTTTGTTTGGTTTTCTTCATTTGATGGAAAGTGGCCGACAATAGCTCCATGCCCGATAGGTTTTATGCCGATTGTGAACCTTAAGGGATTTCAGAAGATGGAAATAATGGCAACAGACACAATAATACAAGATATATAGATAAACCATTGATACTTCCAAGATTTCATTGTCTGGTGCACGATTCAAGCTGTCATGACCATTGGAGCCATGCACACAAAAGTTGGCGCCGCAAAACTGTAAATCCTCTTAGATAATAGCGTTGGAGTCCTCGCCACTGCCATGAGCGCCACTTCAAAGCAGTATTTATTTTGTTTTTTTTTTTTCATTTCGTACATTTTATTTTCCATCTCGTAAACTTTTAATTTTTTCTTTTAATTTTTCGTTTCAACAAAAAAAAAGCAACGTCTATTGAAAATTATGTACATATGTATGTATCTTTTCAGAGAACACTTGAACCTAGTATTCTTAAATTAAGAATTTCATTCTTAAATCGAGAATGTTATTCTCAAAAAAGGTTTTTATCTTCCTGCAAGAATGAAATTCCGGTTTCCGGATTGGAGAAACTTAAATTTTGTATACTTTTCCTTAATTTCAATAGTTCTTAAAACAAGTACGACATAGCTTGATTTTAGCCCACAACTTTTCTCTGAGTGTAGGGCTGCTTTGAAAACGAGAGGAATCGTTGGCGAGTCCGAGATGTTTTAGCGATTGTTTCGACTGACAGTCATTTACTCGAATACGAATGAAAACCATCGAGAGAATCGAATAAAACATCTCGCACTCGGCCATCACTATCTCGGCTTAAGAATAACAAGACCCCGTGCGCTGACGGCTTGCCAGCCGAGCTATTCAAACATGGCGGCGAAGAGTTGATAAGGAGCATGCATCAACTCATATGCAGAATATGGCCGGACGAGCGCATATAAGGTCTTATCAAGTGTATTATGCGAAAGACTGAAGCCCACCATCAATTGGATTGATTGGACCTTATCAGTGTGGATTCAGACCTTGTAAATCGACCCATCGACCAGACCTTATCAATACACCAAATTGACTAACACCCAGTGGCTGGATGAAGGTTCTCCCTCCAAGGAAGTATTTCTTCCACTGTGTTGGGAAGATCAGATGGACAGCGATGTTGCCTTGCTAGGTATTCCCATGTGGCACCATGTTGCACGAGTCAGACTGTACTACGGAAATCAACACCGCAAATTTTTTCTTAATATATTTCATAAAGGTTTGAGTAATATCTAAATATCCATAGAACTTCTATGGTAGATCCTTCGAAAGGAACTAGGCCACTTTTGTATATTGTATTTGGGCAGCCATTTTAATTTAACGTGAAATCTGTACGTCAATATTTCAATAAAACAAATACAGTAAACAACAGCAAATGTCCTTCCATAGCAAAAATGTTAGCTTATGATTTCAGTATGAGTAAATACATACGATCAATTTCACTAAAAGGAAGTTATATAAATGTACATTAATGGCATTTGCTTGCAAGTTATCTCAATTATTTCAATTGAAGTACATGCATGTACAACACCAAACACAATGCTACCCGAATTCCTTACACTCTTTACACTATTTTCGCCATTTTGTTACACATGTCTGCTAAATAAACTTTATTTGCACAATTGGTTGGTTAACTATATATACGAATAACTAAAAATATATTTGCTTTGCTTTTGTTGCATCTTCGGTTTTGAAATACATACACACACTCAATTGTGTTGCCACAAGAAAACGAAAATGGTTTTCGCTTGTTATTTGCCCATTTTCATATTGAACTTAAGCAACAAAAAATCGAATCTAACCTAAAAGATTGCGAGTGTTTTTTTTGGAGAAATAAAGGCTTGTAGCCACAATGTTTTATATGTACATCTATTACTTAGTTGAACAGAAGAAAAGTTGCATGCAACGAAAAATAAAATAACACAAACACATATCGTCGCTATAGAAGAAAAAAGACGCAAACTGTTTTGTTGAAAGACGCAAACTTTTTTCTTTCAAAGAAAGACGCATTAAAAATATTTTTCGAAAAAAAGACGCTTTATTTTTTTTTTTTACTATAAACAAAGAAATATTTTTTAGGAAAGAAAGACGTATTCGATTTTTTTATTTTTCTTTGTCAATATTAATGCTAATGCGCCTTTCTTCGTCGAATATTTTATAATGCGTCTCTGTTCGTCGGAATATTTTTTAATGCGTCTATCTTCGTCGACATGTTTTGTAAAGCGTTATTTCTTCCCCCACATATTTTTAATGCGCCTTTTTTCGTCGACAAGTTACTTACATGCGTCTTTCTTCTTCCGGAGCGACGATATGTATGAAAATATATTTGGCCATTACAAGTTTTTCCAAACATATCGAAATGAAAGTAATTTACTTTATACAAGTTTTTATCTGATTTATTTGCAAAGCTGTAACTTGTCGTTGTTTCTTGAAATAAGAAAGTGTCGTTTCAAACAATTCAATCAGTAGAGTACCTGATGACCTACAAATATATTTAATATACCTACTTATTTACACATATATACATAAGTCCTTTCTCCATGTCAATCCTTATCCCGCAGTAAAGCCTATCAGTTCTCTTGTTTTTCGTCCAAACCCCCTGACTTAAGTGTGTATATAGTGAAGCAAACGTCTTTGTACCAGACTTGGGCATTATACAAATAAATTTTTATTTAGATAATTATTTGAATAAAAATTTATTTTTCAAATTTTATTCGGATAAATTCCCTACGAATAATTATTCTGAGGTTTATTCGTTATTTCAAATAATAAATAAAAACTCAGGGTACAACAAAAAAAAAAAACAACTGAGTAATAGTAAAAAAAAAAATTGTTTATTTTTTTTTTGTTTGTATGTTTGTTTTTATATATGTAAATGAAAATTATCTATTATTCGAATAATTTGGTTTCTGAATAAACGAAATTATTTATTATTCAAATAAAGATAAAAAAATAATTCATCTATTATTCGTTATTCGAATAAATTTTGCCCAACTCTGCTTTGTACGAGTAGTAACCACATTTAAAAAACATGCAAGTTTTTTGAGCTACCATGTAAGTACACATGTACTTATGTATGTATGTATGTGTACATAAATATAGGCTTATCAAACTACTAGAAAAAAAAAACAAAAAAGCAACTCAAACTAAAAGTTTCACATAAACCACATTCCCCAACTGCTTTCCCCAACCACATTTCTCAGTTTGGTGTTGCGGTTACGCTGACTTGCATATATTCGTACACGGAAAAAACTATATTGATGTCACATCCATATTTATGGGTAATCCTGTCTGATCCATAAACTATGGATGTCATATCCATATAATGGATGTTATATCCAAAAACGATTTGTAATATATACAAAAATATTGATATGACATCCATAGTTTATGGATCAGACAGGATTATCCATAAATATGGATGTGACATCAATATAGTTTTCTCCGTGTATCTGTTTGTATTTCTTTGAATCCTTACGTCCCCATATGTATGTATGTATGTATGTAGGTATGTGAGTAAAATCATTTCTTTTTATCTTCTGACATCTATTACTTCTCTAGAGATTTTAGCTAAGTTAACTGCTCGTAAAGGAATTAATCGCTAAAATAAAGATTTATAAAGTGAAATTGAAGTAAGTTTTTATAACCACGTTTCTTCAGTTTTTTTCTGTTTTTGTTTTGTTTTTTGATTTTTATAACTCTCCGAGTGCGCATAAGCAGGAGTAGAAGCATTTATGTACAAATATTCCTAGCAGTGAAAACACAAACTGTTCAACAAAGAAACTACTCTACAGCAAATATAGGGAAAAATCACGCAAAGCGATAGCCTCGCACTAGATACTTCATAACTGGCTCAAAACTGGTTCTAGATTATACAGAGCAGGACAGTAATTATTAATATTTGTATCAACAGCGTGCGATGTAGGTACATACATATGTACCCAGCCAGCAAAATCATCGTAAACGAGCTCGTAAACTGATGTTTTCTCGAAGAAAACTCTAATAAAATATCGTTTACGAAATCCGTTTACGATTCGCCTACGAATACTGTTTCGCTTTAAAACGTTCATTGCCTACGAGTGTCGTAAATGTATCGAAAAAGTACTCGTATATGAATCTTTTTACGTCCGTTTTTTTATCGTAAATGTAGAAATTTTACAAACATACATACTTACTTTTAAAATATTGAGTTTGAAATTTTTCGTTTTCTTTTTTTTTTTTTGACATGATAGAAAAAAGCTTCTTTTGTTATTGTTTTCTTATTCGAGAATAGCTCGTAAATCGCAATGTTTGTAAAATGTACGGAACCTTGCTGGCTGGGTATGTACAGTGGCGAGCATTAATGGATGAATGTTTCCCACTTCTATGCTTATGTGTGCATAAAACCTAATCCAAACGACTAATTTCAACCAAATTTTTTTTTATTAATTAGCTTATATATTATTTTAATAGAAAACATACAAAAAGTTTAATTCCATCTTGATAACCACGTTTTTTAGGGCGAAAACCTCAAACATCCACATTCATCCAATCTTGCTCGTGGAGAAAAAAGTTATTTGGGTATGGAGTAATAATATTTCCTTCATAGCCCCTTATCTTTTGGGGCTGTTTTAATGAGCGTTGGCATGCTTTCCATTAGTTCTGATATGGTTACCCTTGGTTTTTTCGCCCATTCGTCTTCAACTCGGAGCCAAAGTTGATTCAAATTTGTGGTACACAGCCATCCTCTTTTTTATAAATGCCCACAGGTTTTCGATGGGATTAGGATCTGGGCTTTGGGCAGCCCACTTTATCACACCAAATCATAGCCTAGATAACTAGTTTCGCATGATTTACCCATATTTTTGGGGTTACCGCCTTGCTGAAATAGCACCTCGTCTTCGGAATGGGCGCTTTTATAGGCGAACTCAGGAAAATCTATTCTTAAAATATGAAGATAATCTTCCTTTTTCATAGCTCCACCTCTTTTTATTAATGGAGCAAGTCTGCATCAGGTAAAACAGCTCCAACCCCTATAATTTCCTCCCCAGTTTTCTTTACTTGGTGCCTTTGGAGTGTTTCACGTGGCCAGTGTCAAAAGTATTGTTTGCCATCCGACTGGAAGCAATTTATTTTTGTTTTGTCTGATCATGTAACTCGTATCTAGTCTGATGGCAAGCAATATTTTTGGCACTGGCAACATGAAACACCCCAAAAACACCAATTGAAGAAAACTGTAAAGCATGGAGGAGGCAAATTTATGGTTTGGGGCTGTTTAAGCTGATGGAAACTCCGTCCATTAATAAAATTAGATGTAGCCATGAAAAAGGAAGATTATCTTCATATTTTAAGAATAGATCTGCCTGAGTTCGTCGGAATAAGCGCCCATTCCGAAGACGAGGTGCTATTTCAGCAAGGCGGCAACCCCAAAAATATGCGGAAATCATGCGAAACTGGTTATCTAGGCAATGATTTGGTGTGATAAAGTGGGCTGCCCAAAGCCCAGATCCTAATCCCATCGAAAACCTATGAGCATTTTTAAAAAAGAGGATGGCTGTGTACCAAAAAGTTCCCACAAATTTGAATCAACTTTGGCTCCGAGTTGAGGACGAATGGGCGAAAAAACCAAGGGTAACCAACGCTCATTAAAACAGCCCCAAAAGATAAGGGGCTATGAAGGAAATATTATTACTCCATACCCAAATAACTTTTTTCTCCACGAGCAAAATTGGATGAATGTGGATGTTTGAGGTTTTCGCCCTAAAAAACGTGGTTATCAAAATGGAATTAAACTTTTTGTATGTTTTCTATTAAAATAATATATAAGCTAATTAATAAAAAAAATTTGGTTGAAATTATTCGTTTGGATTAGGTTTTATGCACACATAAGCATAGAAGTGGGAAACATTCATCCATTAATGCTCGCCACTGTATGTAAGCTATGTATAACATTTTAAATTTAATACAATCTCAGCTACTCAGATATTTGTTCTATTAGCAGCAAATATCGTGTCTCTTAAGCTTAACTAAATCAAAAGAGTGCATATCACATAATAAACTAACTTAAAAAATTTCTCAAAAAGGGAAACTTTTCAAAAAATTAACTAAAATGTTTTCCTAAACGTCTAAATAAGCCATATTGGCGATAGTGAACAAAAATTATTCCAAACTAAAATTTCCCAAGAAAGGAATTTTTTTAAATTACATACATATATAAATCGTATCCATCAAGCTTTACTCAGTCGAAATGGCAAATTTCATAGCATTAAATTAATTAAATTAATTAAAAAAAATCAGCTAAAAAAGTGAAAAAAAAATTACCACAAAATAAAATTTCCCAAAAAGAGAAATTTTCTAAAATCAACTAAAATTGTTTGCCTGAACGGCTAAACGAGTCAGTTTTTTAAATTAGTTAAAATCGTTTCCCTCAAGCCTTACTGAGTCAAAATGGCAAATATCATACAATTATGCTAATTTATAAAGTTTCCCTAAAAGCGAAATTTTTGGAAAATGTAATAAAATGGTTTGTAAATAAATGTTTTACATAACAAACTAGTACATTTAGGTGACTTGTTGTAATAGTATAGGAATTGGAAAAGACTTACTATGTAGTCCTGAACCTATTTCGATTGCCTTTTCCATATTTTATGAACTTTAGTACACTACTGCCATATGTATGTACTTTTGCCAGAATATTTATTGGGTTGCAATTAAAGACCCTCACATACAAACCTAATTATGCAATTATCTGCAAAAAGTAAAACAAACCAGCTATCAAAGCAAACAAGTACAATTTTCATTTACTTGGGCATTTTATGCTTTTGTTTCCGAAATTAGCCAAAATAGCAGCTGAGTTCAGCAAGTAAATGTGAAATCTTGGTTTGCTACATTTGAGGTCAAAATTAAATGTTAATACGAGTATATGTAAATACATGAAAGTTATAAAGTGGATTTGTGCACTTACAATTTGCAAGCACTTCTGGTTGCATTTTATCTATGCAAATTACTTACTTATCTGCATGCGAGCAAACAGTCTTTTATTTTAGAATATACGCATACCAAAGCCTATATACTGTACCAAGTAGAATGATTCTCATGCATAGATAAGCATTAAATTAATGTATAAACTCTTATCGTAATTCAAGCTATTCTTATGCATAGATAACTGCGATATATTTTAAGCCTCAGCCTCTAAAGCTGTCTAAAAAGTTGTTAGGTAGGAATATGAGAAATTGGAATATGATATAAGTATATATCGTTACCTTAATTCACAAAGGCCCTAATTGACACTTTTTTCGAAACTGCGTTTTTCGCAGATTGTAGTAGGATATATTAAAATACACCTTCCCTCAAAATTTGACAGCGATAGTTACAAAAGTAACGAAGTTATACGACTTTTTAAAAAGCCCTATTTGTAAATGCTGAAAATCTATAAATTAAAAGGCCCTAACTACATTTGCTACAATATGCAGTAGTACAAGGTGAAAGTGTTTGGCAGGCTTTGAATTATAAATTTTGGACTCCATGCATGCTTAGATGGTTGTATTTACCAAAATCGTAACACTGTGTTATCAAATGCTTTGCTAAACTTTTGTATGGAAAATAATGTTATAGAACATAAATATTTAGTAAAAGGTCATACACAAATGGAATGCGAGGCTACACATTCTCTTATTGAAAGAAAGATTTTTAAAAAACAAATAAACTTACCATCTCAACTTGTACAACTTATCCGCGAGGCTCGAAAAAATCCTATTCCACTTCAAGTTCACCACCTAGAACATAGCTTTTTTTTAATTTTGAAAATATTCCGAAAATGTACTCAACGATTCGACCTGTATATTCCTAGTGCGTTAAACATATCTAAAATTATATATATGGTGTTTCCTTTTCAGGAATAATGTCAGGAGGCTCCACAGTCAACATGCTTCGTGCCTTAGGATATGATCCTTCGCGACAAATATTTCATAAAACTGATATAACATCTGAGTACCAGCCTCTACCTTAGAGAGCCAGCAAAAATTTTGAAATAGTAAAGCCCAGCTTATTACATAATCAGCAACTTCCAATCTCTAAAAAGAAATGGGAAAATCTATAGGATCTAAAAATATCATTACCTAAAGATTGCCATTCTTTTTATGAAAACTTACCATTTAAAAATTAATGAAATTTTCCTATATTATGTATGTATGTATGTGTATTGAAATTAATATAGTATTAATTTTACGATATATGATGTACATATATATTTACAGTCTAAAATGTTATTTATAATGCGCTTTGAAGTTATTGGAATCAATTGCATCTAAAAATTTGAATAAATATTCAAACCACAAAAAGCCCTAACTACAGTTTTTTTTCTAAATTCGTAGTGTAAAAAAGTCCTATCTGACACAAAATTGCCAAAATCCAATCTATCTAAAATTTTTCTTAAAGATCTACTTCAGGGCCTTGTTTGTGCAGAAACTGCATTTTTACAAACTCACAAAAGTCTTTTATTTTCATTTTAACACGTTTTTTGGCTCTCCTGTAAAAAAATTATTTTGTCAGTTAGGGCCTTTGTGAATTAAGGTAACGATATGGTGGGCTTAATTGTTATTCGCATTCGCATTTATTTTTGTTGATGCTTATATTAATTTTTAAATACAATGCATATTTAACTTGAAATTAGCAAAATGAGTTTCCTGTTTCCTCTGTACATTTGTATAATTGCATGTATTTAAATAAATATTTCATTAAATAGAATTTGTACAAATAATTAATTTATTTTATTTACGCACTTGGTTTATTCATAATATTTAATTTAAACAGCTTAAATGAGCGTGTGGACAATTTATAGAAATTGGGTAGAGTGATAAATAGTGGTGTAAAAGCTGAACTAACTTCCTTTAAGTGTTGATTTCATTAGTCAGTTGAAGTCTATTTAGTTATATCAATCTAATACTTAAACATTACGCTTGGTTAAGGATGCATGAATAATTGAAAAGCGATTCTCTTTTTCATATTTCAGCTTCGATAATAATGTAATGGAAAAAGGTTGTTATACATACCATTCGAAAAACAGATCGGATCCAGCAAAATGGAACCTCCGTTTTTGGGTGTATTTTACCGTTCGTTATGTGCTCGAAATCAAGCGCACATACGAAACGTCTGTTTCTATGGTAACATATGTTTCCGATTCCTTTTTTCGAACACTTGTCGAGTGTAATGAAAATA
The DNA here is from genome assembly GCA_960531455.1 of Urophora cardui. NCBI lineage: Eukaryota > Metazoa > Arthropoda > Insecta > Diptera > Tephritidae > Urophora > Urophora cardui. Next base: position 144,300,994 of record OY482672.1, read on the forward strand.
TCTATATATATAAAATTGTAACGGTTTTTGTGGCTCAAAATCTACTGAAATTTTTAAACTTTATTCTTTGGATAAGTTCTGTCGACATAGGCTATATTTTTTCTCTCACTAGATGGCGCTGGAGTTGCTATCTTTGCAAAACCCGTATTTATGATCCGATTATCTTCGTTTTTGGCACGTATGTTTATTATGTAATCAAAAAATCTGTTAAAAAAAATGAACCCGTTTGAGAATTTATGAACATATTTAATTCCGGTAACCCTTCCCGAGAAACATATAGGTTAATATTTGGACCCAGATGGTCCGGAAATATTTTTTAGCAACATTGTTAACAAATTAAAGGTTTCAATTAGGGCTTCAATAAAGAGTTCAGTCTATTCAAACTTTCAAGTGGTTTTTCCAGGTAGAGGCCAAACCGTGGACCCGAATGTCCCCGAAATATTTTTGAGCAATATTGGTATCAAATTGAAGGAGCCGATCGGGGTTTCCATCATAATTCATGCTTTTTGGATATCCCCATCGGTTCTCGAGATATGTGTACCGCTGCAAATGCTATAAACCGATATGTGGACCCGGATGGCCACAGAATGTTGTTGACAGGGAATGGGAGAGGAGGAGAGTGAAAGAGAGTAGTATAGGGAGTGGAAGAGATAGAGGGAACGAGAGAAGTGGGACGGGTACTACATATGCACTTTGGGAATAAATATGTTGATATCCTCTCTATACACTCTACCAAGCATTTGTACTGGTATTGCCATCGCCTGAATTTTTTCCCTCCTCTTTAGTAGAAAGCTTTACGTGCATAGAATTTACTCGTATGTATGTGTTAATGACGTAAATTTGGGAAAGGTAATTATTTTATTTTATTTTATTTACATATTTTCTTTTTTTTAGCTTGCAATATTGCTGAATCATTTTTAATTCAATATCCGTATTGTAACCGAATAAATTAATTTGCTGTTTGCTTATTCCTTTTTTTAAACCGTAACATTGCACACACGAAAGGTAAGTGTATGTATGTAATTGTTAATTTAAGTATGTGTGTAGCTTCCGGCTTTTCATGTGCCATTTTTTTTATTGGTTTATTTACTTTTATTGTATTTTACTTTATTTTATTTCATTATAAATTTTGTTTGCTCTAAAGGATTTCCCCTATGCAAATGTTGACTTTTTCTACCGCAAAATAAGCACAACACGTGTGGGAGTTTCGGTTAAATTGTGTGCATACATTGACGTAATTTTTTTTTTTTTTTCATATTTGCTTTTTTTCAATATATGTACATACATACATATATATATATTAGGGTGGGGCGATATACCAACCTATATCGCGCGATTGAAATTTGGATTTCTCTCATTTTTCTGAGTAGAAAACTCCTCCACGACATTTGTCTAAAATTAATTTTGATGTTCCGGAATTTGGTTTTTATGAACCAAGACGAATTTTTGAAAATAAAAATTAGGCAAAAATCGACAAAAAAATATCCAGGCCAATATGCACATCGAATTGAAACAGAATTTTATGCTAAATCCAGATATGAAATCGAAACTAAAATCGGATTATCCGTTTTCGAGATATAGCGTGATTTCCGGTTATGGAGGCTGAATGCCCAAAATCGCATATTTGCGCGATTATCTCTTGTTGTGTACAATACATCTTAATTTTTGTTGCAAACTTTTTAAAGATAAGTCAATACAATATATGAACAGTATTTTAAAATATTAATTTATCTTCCGGTATAGGAAAACTAGAATGCACTCTTTTTTCCTTGGCCCAAAAGCGCGGTATGGTTTCTCGCGAAAATATGCGATTTTGGGCATTCAGCCTCCATAACCGGAAATCACGCTATATCTCGAAAACGGATCATCCGATTTTAGTTTCGATTTCATATCTGGATTCAGCATAAAATTCTGCTTCAATTCGATGTTCATATTGACCTGGATATTTTTTTTGTCGATTTTTGCCCAATTTTTATTTTCAAAAATTCGTCTTGGTTCATAAAAACCAAATTCCGGAACATCAAAATTAATTTTAGACAAATGTCGTGGAGGAGTTTTCTACTCAGAAAAATGAGAGGAATCCGAATTTTGATAGCGCGGTATCGATTAATTTCTCTCCATACAAATCGCCCCACCCTAATATATATATATATATGAAAATATATTCTTGACGCAAGAAGCTTCTGGGACATTCCATCCAAAAGAGGAAAACGACATAAAATTTAAAATGCTACTAATCATTCCTATTTATTCAGTTACCTGTAACTAAATGTGTATATTTTCCTAAACTGGTAACAGAAATATATAAAAATATGTTAAAACCAAAAAATTTTGTCCATAGAACTTTGACTTCACACCTAACTATTTTGCGGAAAAAGTTTGGTCATGTTTGCATTGCTATATTAGCTATATTTTCATTTGTAAAAAAAAATTGCATGTCAATCAAGTAAAGCAGAGAAAAATTTAAATAATTGCATCACAAAAAATTAAAAAAGGATATGTGATTTTTGCGTATATCTTCATATAATTGATTCATATGGGGTGTCCCAGGAGTCACACGAAAAGGCATAAAAATTGGTCTGGTAACCTCAGGTATGACCCTATGAAACCAGACATTTATGAAAGTAAGGATTAAAAGGCTGTTCACCGTCTAAATACATTTTTTAAGTTAATAGGGTCATACTGTGGTTTCTAGACTATTTTGAAATAGTATGTCCCAGGAGTCACACGATTCTGAACTCTAATGTATTAGGGCAAACCTGTACTTAAAATAGAAGATTCTGAAACGAAATTTTGAAATGTTTTTAGTTTTTATTATATAGTTTTAAATAATTGTTTCTAGAGATGTTGAATTCGACTTGTTTTAAATAAATATCACTGCTCTACAGCAAAAAAATACTCTAAACGCGACCATCCTATCTATATGTAAAATCGGTCGCTGATTGCGAAAATCGGGTTCATTTTTAATTCTATGGGAAGGTTTTTGAGATATCGGCAATTTACCGTTATTTGGTCAATGGTTCCACTTAATCCTGTATATATCTTTAAAGCAGTAAGCTATCTTCCTTGTGGTGACACCAAACGAAAGAAAATATCATGCGCGACTTGGCTGTATTTACTTGATCGCCTATAACTTTTCCATTTTACCATGGATTTTCTTCGTTGATAGCTTATTTTTTTGCTAATGGAATGGAGCTTCACGTAAAGGTAAAAACATTGGTTTTAAAGATATTGCCTGACAAAATCAATTTTTTCGTAAAAAAATCGTAAAAAATCGAAAAAAATTAAATTGGATCAAAATTTCAGAAACTGTAAGAGATAGAGAAAAATGTTATGGGAGCCACGAAAAGTAAATTTAATTTTCTTTCGTTCGGTGCCACCTCAAGGAAGATAGCTCACTGCGTTAAAGAGATATACAGGATTAAGTGGAGCCATTGGCCAAATAGCGGTAAATTGCCGATATCTCAAAAACCTTCCCATAGAATTTATTTTATCTGTTATGAAATTACAGGCCAAATCCGTGTAAGATTGCTCTTGTAGGTGGTAGTCTGCTACAGCGGCGTGTGCACTGGCTCATACCCGGAGCATCAGTTTCGTGGGATCATGTAACACAGTAGCAAACTCAAGAAACAACCTCATGAACCTATAACAACAGAAAAAAATAAATTATCTTGCACACTAGGACACACAACTAAAACCCACAAGTCCCACACTGCTATCTGAAAACGCGTGGGGAAACCTACCTCAGCCTGGCAGCGCTTTATAATGTTGCTGGCTGCGTCTCGTACCCACCCTTCCATGGCTTTGTTGGTGTTGATAAAGCCCCTTTTTGTCCACCTACACTTCCTCAGAAATCAGACCCAATATGTCTCATTAGCAAACCATGTTTATTACATTAAATTGTTCATTTAATCATATCCTTATAGATAATATTTAACATAGAATTCATTTCAATATTCGTGTTATAATCTATGAGATACTTCATATCCTACCTACTCTGTAATTCTTAACACTAACATTTACACTAACATTTTTCTGTTGGGCTTATGTTAAAAGAATGTTCCTGACCTATCTCAACATTGGTAAACGACCTTGGCATTGAAAATTACTCTAATTACATACGGACTTATATATAAGCATCAATGTAAAAATATAAGTATGTATTTTTCATTGAGAATAAAAATAGCAAAACAAAATATGTATGTATATATTTTCGCTAGGTATGTATATATGCACATCGATTTATATGCTCCTTGATCATAGAGAGCAAGTAAAATGGAACAGCTGATCATGCAGAAATATATATCTAGGTACGTATGTAATTCAATACGTTAAGAAAGAAAAACAAAGCAAAACAAATGTGCATATATGCATACATATATATTGACATATATACAAAAATGAAATATGCAGTTGTGGAACAATAAATAGGAAAACAATGACTTACATTTGGATTGTCGATAACGCAGTCCCACGAAGCGTCGAAGGCCTCCTCGCTTATGGTATGCTGCTGCACTGCTGCTTTGGAGCTGTGGAAACTAGATTTTGCTTTCTTTCCCTATTATATGCATTTCACAGCCGCAATATATATATAGATTTTTAATTTAAAAATTTTTCTTATTTGACCAAAAATAGTTAGTAATTGCAAGTATTTGTAAGATCGATCATATTTTAATGGCCGTCGGTGTAACTAACAAAAGCAAAGAAAACCATACTGAGAGAAAAAAACTCTAGGGATTAAAGTGGCGATTTCTCACAAAAAAACTAAAAACACACATGGGGCTTAGAGAGGGCTTTAGCGAAGAACAAAAAAAAACAACAAAAATGCCCATATGCTCTAATATGACTGTTTAGAGTTTTTCATTCTTCTTCGATTTTATCTTTGCTTTTTCTTTAGAGCCACGTGGCTTGATTATGACGATAAGCTGAAAAACGACCTAACTCTAAGTTTACTGAAAATGTACATATGATTACATATGTATGAACAGCTAAATATATATGCACATAATTTTTAACAACTTTTTCACTTTTCGTTTTCTATAATTTCCTAATTCACTTTACCCGTACATATTAATCTAATACTTTCCTCAACAAAAAAAATATTTAATTAAATCTTTAAAAAAAAATAAAATTAAATTATATAAAAAAAATTATATAGATTAATACACGAAATTTCCAGGATTTCCTTCCTCTTGATGTTGCTTATGATGATATGACATTTGCAATGATACGATTACTTTACTCCATTCTTTCCTCGCGGATTTGGTCAAAACTGGATATTAATGCATGTAATCGTACATGCCTTAGATTTTTTTATTTCAGATTCGGATTTTAAATGAAGATCATAGTGACGTGGTTTTGTGGCTTTGGCAGGTTTTAGGCAATCATCTTACGAAATCGATTAGCCGCTTATTTTGGAGGGTTTTAGTTAATCATATTCCGAGTCGGTTTGGTGCAGGTTTTGTAGCTAGACTACGGCACCGAAGTCACACTAGACCATGTGCTGAGATTTATATGTATGTATGCTTATGGACGTATCAAAGATTCAGTTTTTATTGTATGTGGAGCTTTTGGGATTTTGAGTAGTTTGATGGCATGGATTTCGCCGCGCATCGGCCAAATCCAGACCCACTTTTCCTTTTGGCCACTGGATGGCAATGATAATTCGGGATAAACGCCACGTCTGTGGTGAAAGTTTCAATTAGACCACTTTTAATTCACAAGAAAAAATATTCACTAACAAAAAATGTTTTCTTACCTATTGTAAAATGGATAAAAGGCTGGAGATTCTAACTTCGCTTCCAAGATAAACTTTTATATATGTATGTTGGTACTTTAAACAAAATATAAATCACTGAAATTTTAACTTTTGTTCACTGCTGGCCACTTGTATTTTCTTCTGTGATCGATGCGGAAAAGAAAGATAATTTTGCTGCGGAAGCTTAACTAACCCCAGCTTGACATGGAAAATTATCGATAGTTGCTTATCGGTAAACATATGTTTGGCGTATGATAGTTCTTAGTATCGGCAAGGAACTGTGTTCAGTAAAGTAGTAGTACAATTGGCACTACTTGTACCGAAAGAGGAATATTGAAAAATGAATGTATGGATATATTAATGTCGGTACGATCCGTAGGAATTTTTTTTTTTTTTTGCATGTACTAATAAATATGCATAAGCATGCATATACATACACATAAAGGTAGATACCAAAAGAAATGAGAGTTATGAAGGAAAAGGAATATGTATCTGTTAGATGTTATCAGATAAGTACCTAGAAGTTGATAGAGGAATAATGGAGGGAAGAGGCAATTCATGTACACCGGTACAAATTAAAAATGAATGAATTTTCGGAATCAGCGACCGATTTTACATATAGATAGGATAGTCGCGTCCAAAGTACAGACAAAAAATTTCATTTTGTGATCCAGTGTATTTAATCAGAACTTTGAAGTAAATATAAGTATTATTTTGCATTCACTTTATTTTTTTCATTTAATTGGCTTGGTTTCAATTCTGCTGGGAGAGATTTATGAATAACTTAGTCAAAAAGGGCTAAAACAATAATAAAACTGATTTCAATAATCTAGTATATTACATATTTCGCACTTGTCCCAGGAGTCACAAAAACTTGTCCCAGGAGTCACAATTTTAAATATTGAAAATAGTTAATTGAATTTGATTATATAAAATATTTTTATAGAATATGGTACTATGCAGTATGTTTTTTCGACCATATACAAATTGTAGGTGAAAATTGAATAGTTGAACTAAAATTCGTATTCGTGCTCATAAAGGTGCAACAAAGGGATTTTTCGGTGTCCCAGGAGTCACACTCATTTACTGAGTAGTTACAAAGCTATTTGTTATTATTTAGCCAATTCTTTTAATGTATTTGTTGTTTTGGATATTTATCCATGTCGATAAATATATTTCATAGCAATTTAAGTCCCGATGTCAGTTTTATAATTCAAAGTTGACTAAGCTCTGGAGTCAAATGTCCCAGGAGTCACGATGGAATGTCCCTTCTATAAAACCTAACTGCTTACGTAGAACCAAGAAGAAAAATGTAAAACACCGGTAAAATCAACTCGCAAGTTATGCTAGATTAGGTTACGTTGGCTGAGATCCCAACATAGACCACATTGAGGCATTATTATTATATTAATCTTGTAAATCTTCGCAAATTTTAATATTTTGTATATTTTCCATCCGCAATGCATTCTAAGTACAAGAAGTATGCAGAATCGAGGCGGCTAAGGATGAGTCTGCTAAAAGCTGGATATTGACAGAGAAGCGGTTCCAGAGTGCCGACAGCAACGGGGTCGTTGTATGTCGTGCACGCCTGGCTCTGCATCAGTCCCATTTTTGTTTGTTTGTTTGTTTGTTTATTTGTTTGTTTGTTTGTTTGTTTATTTGTTTGTTTGTTTATTTTCCAACCTTTGAATACAATATATTCTTACCGGCTAGACATACAAAGAGAGACCCTGCGTGCCCTGTTAGTGTGCCAAACGCCAGTCAGCAGTCTGCTCCAGGAAGTCTGAGTAGTTCGTTTGCGGTTTTTGCTTTACATGAATGAATCCTGATTTTGGCGATCTTGCACATCTTGGTGACATTTACTCCAAGTCAAAGTATTTTCGAGTGGTTCTTAAGGGCTTTAGTTGAATCTAAACATCTCAACGGCACTGAGTACCGCTCTAACTCAAAGTAATGAGGCAATGAAAATGTCTTTTTTCGATCATTGCATAGAAGAAATACTTGAAGCTATCGTTAGAGAAAGAATGCTTAATGATGATATATTTAAGTAAGCCAAACTTGCCCCAAAACATAGAATTTAAATTTTATAGCCAACAAGAATAGGTACACTTTAAAAATCACTATTTCTTTAATAATACGAGTACTAACTATTAAAACTTCATCAAATATTTTTCAGTATCTACATAGATTGTCTTCAAAAGGCAACAAATGCATATCTATTTCCTGTTTGTACGTTACAACCATACTTTAGTTATTGTTGTTTTCAATGTTTTAAGTTAATAGCATAGTAATTGTTTAAGGCTCAACTGGAGTTAGTTCTCGGAAGGCCAAATAACAATCTAAAATCTAAATATTTAAGTTAAAACTCCTTGTTATCCCATTGAATTGTTGTATTTGTTGTAACTCCAAAACATGTCGCGCCAATATTTTGTACATATGTCCTATCTGCCTATACCCTATCAAAGAAATACAATCCAATTTGGTAACTTGTTATCGTAATTACTTTCGCTTCTATTTCTTTGCCTGCTATTCATTTGACCATTAAAACAAACGGGACAATTTTTGTATGCTCCCTGTTCCTTTTGGTGGTGATTTTCAACTCGCAATCTTTGCTGGCAATTTCTCTCCTGGTTGCTTAGCTACTCCTTTTGCTCTGATTTTTCGGTTGATAAGCTTGAGTAACAATTTTGTCATCTCCATTTTCGTTACTAACTTCATGACATCGCTTACGTCATTGACAAATGTTTTGATTGGAAAGTCTAGTTTTTATTGTTAATTGGCTTAGGATCATTAAGCGTTTGTGGCGTCGAAAGTTTTGCATAAGATGAATTTCATATCAAAGGCTGAAAAAAACGAACATTTTGAACCCCTCAGAATTTGATGAAATTTTGCATAGAAGTACATCTTATCTACCCAAACACAACCTCATTTTTAGAAATTGCATTTTCGAAAAATTGTGGGCGTGGCAAGGTATCGAAATATTCGAAAATATTCGAAAATACTCGAAAAATGACGATAATGGCTACTTTTAAAGTGTGATTACTAGGGAATGGCTTAACCGATTTCAAAGATCTTCATACCATTAGAAAGTTATTGAAAGAAGCTTTCAAAAAAAAAATACACTGTAAAAAAAGCATCAAAAATTTTTTTTAGTACACTGAAAAAAAATGTTTTCCAATATAAAATTTGAAACTGAAAAAACACTTCAAAGATCAAGCGATTTTGAAAAATGGGATTTTTTTAGAAAGGTCTATTTAATATATATAACATATCTGAAAACTAAAATGGCCTTTTTCTTTATTTTTTTTTTAATTTATTTAAGTAAATGCATCTCTTGGCTTTCTTATATTTTGATATAACGCGTAAACTAATCAACCGATTTCAAAAATTTTTATACCGTTAGAAAGGTATTAGAATCACCTTTTTAAAACATACACTGTAAAAATTCTATATTACACTGAAAAAAAATTTTCAAATTTGAATTTTTTTTTTCAAACTGGTAAAACACTAAAACAAATAAGCTAATTTCAATACCTTTGTAATGGTATGAAGATCTTTGAAATCGGTTAAGCCTTTCCCTAGTAATCACACTTTAAAAGTATTTCGCCATTATCGTCATTTTTCGCGGATTTTCGAATATTTCGAAACCTTGCCACGCCCACAATTTTTCGAAAATGCAATTTCTAAAAATGAGGTTGTGTTTGGGTAGGTAAGATGTGCCTCTATGGAAAATTTCATCAAATTCTGAGGGGGTCGGGTTCAACGCATATTGGGTTTGATATGAAATTCATCATAAAAGAAAATGGGAGAGTAAAGGACAATTTTTTATACATGTTAATTAATAGAACAAACTGATAACAGTTTATAGGCAACTGTGTTATACCCCATTTTATTGCTAATCACTAACCAATCCATTTCTTGTGTGTGCACCAGCCTTTAAAGGTATCTTCTGTCAGCATAGAAAATAGTAGTTTGTTAAATCAGTGTAAAAAGTTCAATTTGATAAAAAATTTTGATATAGTTAAAGAAACAACCTTAAGTCAAATTCTTTCATTTACACACCCTTTGACCTTTAAATGACACTTGTAAATTTATTTTTACTTTTTACTTGCTGTAAAAAAGTTAAAAATATCATTGAGAGTATGATTTAGCTGACAGCACTGAGATTAACATTTGACGTGCATCACGTGGTGCGCTTGATGGCTGATGGCTGTCATATCGAACTGATGGCACTTCAAAAATTCGGTCAAATTCTACATAGCGAAGAGACATTTGTCTTTTTTTTTGTTTTTTTTTTTTTTATCTTGCATATTTCTATCGCAGTTGGCAACACAATGCATACTTACATATATCACATTTGACTGGTTTAAGTTTAGTTTTACTCGTATTTAAAATATCAGTTTTCGTTTAGTCTTCTTTTGTTGTTGTCATTTTGATTGCTGTTGATGTCAATTTAACTTGACACATTAACATATCACACCATATGATGGCCAACTGGTATTTAGTATATGTATGTTGTTGTTATTGTCTTTGCATTTGTAAGCGTCAATTTCGCGTCCTGTGTACTTCATTTCGCTTTGTTTCAAATTGTCAAAATTTGCAGGCGGAATACAATCAGTTTTTGTAGGAATTTATTAATTTAATATGAGATGATAAAAAATAAGAATGAAAGTTCCGCTTAAAAAATTAGTTCCAATATGTAAGATTGTATTTGTGAAAGCGAGGAAAAGGAAAAGAAAACAGAGAAGAAGAAAAGTGACAAAGGCGGCCTTCACAAATTGTGACAGGATTTTTTTGCTAGTGGTTTTTTAGTATGAGATTTTTCAACTATTAATTGCATGATGTGATATTGATGTGATTATGATGATGTTGATGTGATTATTATGATGTGATGATACTGATGTGTTTATGATGATGTTTATGTGATGATATTGATGTGATGATGATGATGTGATTATGATGATGTTTATGTGATGATATTCATGTGTTTATATGATGATATTGATGTGATGATGATGATGTGATTTTGATGATGTTTATGTGATGATATTCATGTGTTTATATGATGATATTGATGTGATGATGATGATGTGATTATGATGATGCTTATGTGATGATATTCATGTGCTTATATGATGATATTGATGTGATGATGATGATGTGATTATGATGATGTTTATGTGATGATATTCATGTGCTTATATGATGATATTGATGTGATGATGATGATGTGATTATGATGATGTTTATGTGATGATATTGATGTGATGATGATGATGATGATGTGATGATATTGATGTGATTATGATGATGTTTATGTGATGATATTGATATGGTTATTATGATGTGATGATACTGATGTGTTTATGATGATGTTTATGTGATGATATTGATGTGATTATGATGATGTTTATGTGATGATATTCATGTGTTTATATGATGATGATGATGTGATGATATTGATGTGATTACGATGATTTTTATGTGATGATATTGATGTGATTATGATGATGCTTATGGAGCATTCCATGGTTTGTACGGGACAAATTGTACGAATTTTTACAGTTTTGGATTTGAATTAAAGGCACACCAAAATGTTAACCAACAAAATATCTGGTGCATTATTACTGTTTAATAAAACTCTTATTAAAAGCCGAAACTTGCTTTTGAAATATTCGTGTATGTGTGAAAAATCTTAAAAAAGTTATGTGTTTGTACGGGACAGGGCTGGTCTACCATGATCCTTGGTTTATGCGAACCAGATGCAATTTTAGTCAAATTAATTGTATTAGAAAAAAATAAAAAAGTAAATGTGGTAGCACTAATATCAAGGTTTATTTAAACAACAAAAATATCAGAAATAAGATTATTCCAAAAGAATTAAAAATGCTCTAATGTAATTTTGTACACTGTTTGTACTGTACGGGACAAATGGTATAAATCTTAACAATTCACAGACAAACCAAACGGTTATTAAACAAAGTATCTAGTACATCAATATTGTGTGGCTAATTTCTAAACAAAAACCAGAAGGTTGCATTTAAAAACTAGTATATGTGTTAGAAATCGAAATGTTTGTACGGGACAAATTTACCATTTTCCATGGAATGCTCCTTATGTGATGATATTGATGTGATTGTGTTAATGGTGATGTGAATATGATAATGTGACTCAGATGATGTTGATGTGGTGGTCTTGATGTGATTATAATAATGTGAATAGGTTGATGTTAATGTGATTATTATGATGTTGATGTGCTAATGTTGATGTGATGATGTTAATTTGATGATGTTGATTTAAAAAAATTTGATATGATTATGATGATGTAAATATGATAATGTGACTGAGACGATGTTGATGTGATTACGATTATGTGATTAATTCGCATAAGCCGTTCGTTTTTTTTTTATTCGAAAGGACTTTCATGTGATTATGTAATAAATATTATCTACGCTGATGTGATGTGATGATGCGACGATTCCGATGTCATGACAATTTTCTGTGCTACGCAAAACAGCTTATCGCAACTTAGACCAAATTTTTATTACATATCTCATGCGCGAAAAAGTTTCTCTATCGGTTATATGCAATGAAAATCTCTCATCTCACTCCTTCTTCTGCTTCTTATTGCAATTTCTTTCATCGACATCAAAATGTGTCATTTTCAGTTTTGCTTTTATTTTTCCACTTTGATTTCATTTTCATCTTTTGTTTGCAAAATTTTTAATTAGTTGTTTCATTCCTTCATTATATTTATTATTATTGTTACCATAATTATTATTGCAAAGTGGGCACTTAACTGCCGCTGTTGCATAAATTACATACAGCCATACATTTGATTGTTGACACAATTTCTTATTATTATGAATTGTGCTACATACGAATATCAGCTGAAGGATTTATTTTGCTTTGGTATTAAAAGCTAAGCATTGCTCAGCTATAGCGTATTATTTGCACGCGTGTATTTGTGTTTGTTTGTGCAAGGGTTTATATGCGAGTTTGTCTATTTGATATTCAAATATGTATGTAGGCAAAGCCTTTGATGTTCCCTTGGTGACATTATTTGTTTGTTTATTTGTATGTGTTGTATTGTTTTCCTGCGCAAACGTTGGTTGTCGGCTGCTAATCATGAACAAAGGCTTAGAATTACTTAGCTGTAATAGCTTTAATTGCTATGAAGTGGCAAGTTATGCACATATGGGGAATATGAGAGTATGCACAAGTGTACGAGTAGAAGGACTTAAGTGCATATGAATACAAACATGCATACTCGCATATCTATTTATTTGTTTTTGTAGTAACTTGACGCCATTGGGCGCAGCTTAAATTGCTTGAAAGTAAATAAATATAAGCACAATTCTTGGAAAAGGTGTCAAAAAGCAAAGTAATGAAAATTGTAAATTGCAAAAAGTTCTAGGACAATAAATATTATGTCTAACAAGTTACCTTAAATATGTAATATGAAGGTTTTCGGCTTAAAAAAGCTGTCAAACACAAACTAAATTGCGCAGATTGTTTAAATAGTCTTTTTACATTAGTCTTTTAAGAGATGTTAGTTGAGGTGGGTAATGTTGAATTCAAAATTACTAGTTGTCAAGTTCAAAATGTCACGGACTTATCAAACAACCACCGTATATCGAAAAACATCACTGTGCTGTTTAGTTTGAAAGCCACTGTATGTATAGTACTTATGTATATGTATATCTCAACCAGAGAATGAACAAATTTGCATTCTCTGTCTCGACTTTGTTAACCGTTGCACACTGGTCTCATTTGTATGGAGAGTGGGACAAAACACAATTTCTTGGATACGGATGGACTTACCGAAACCAAATTTGGCACATTGGTGTCCCACTGTACGACTCATCTTTCAGAAAAATTAAAAGCATATCGACGGCTGAGAATAAGATCGCCCTATTTCAAAAATTATTTCAAAAACGCCCTATTCCAAAAATTGTTTGAATAACGTCCTATTTCAGATTTTGCTTCAAGAACGACCTATTTGAAAAATTGTTTCAATAACGTCCTATTTCAGATTTTGCTTCAAAAACGTCCTATTTCAGACAAATATATATGGAATTTTCCCTGAAATAGGGCGTTTTTGAAGCAAAATCTGAAATAGGACGTTATTGAAACAATTTTTCAAATAGGGCGTTCTTGAAGCAAAATCTGAAATAGGACGTTATTGAAACAATTTTTCAAATAGGGCGTTTTTGAAACAATTTTTGAAATAGGGCGATCTTATTCTCAGCCGTCGATATATGTTGTAATCCACGCCCACCACTAACGCTGGTTTACAGCCAAAAAAAAAAAAAACAAGAAAACCAGGAATGGGGGAGGATAGGAATTGACCTGGTGAGCTTGGAACTATTTTTTTTTTTTTAATTTTTTTTATAGTTAGGTTTTTGAAATAACGGTAATTTTGTGTTGTTTTGTTATCACTTCATTCAAAAATTATTTTCTCTGGAGTTACAAATGCGATAAACGCAAGCAGTATCTTGTTAGAAAGGCAATTAAAATACGCTTCAAACGACATACAACTTGTAGTGGTATAAAATAAAAACTCGCTGAGCGAAAGCTGGTCAAAGTCAAAATTTTGTGGATTTTTTGCGATTTGTGAAAAAAATTTGATTTTCAAATTAAGTTTTTATAAAAAGTTGTAAAAATCAGGAAAGTTTTATTACTTTAAAAATTTGCCCGTTTAATTTCAAAGAATTGAAGTGTGATATCAGAGAGATCGGATAAATATTTTATTTTTGGCGATTTTTTTCTTGTGAAACAAAAAGCATATTTTGGACGAAAAACTTGGTTAGGTGACTTAACTATGTGAAAACGACTTCATAGGTCAAAATGACATTAGAAGAAATTATAGAGCTTCCAAAGACTAAACTAATGACATATCGATTTTAAAAATCCGATGTCAAATAACAAAGTTACAATAAAAAAAAATTATTCCGCGATATTTCGCGGGATCAAAAAAAAAAATTGTATGGAGAGTGGGACAAAACTCAATTACTCAGATTTTATCGAAAATAAAGTTTTATCGAAAACAGTCGATGGAAATATGTACAAAAGTCGTAAAAGGGCAACAATATTTTGTATAGACTAGTTACATTTAATATGATATTTTAAGAAAAAGGGAAAAATGTATAAACAGGCTTCTTAAGAGAAGACTTGAAAGAACTCAAACCTGCTTATAAGACCTGGTCCAGAGTGGTCCTTAATTGTTAAAAGTTTAAATGAAAATGCTAATGCTTGAAAATTACGCTAATAGAAAGCCAAGATTTCTTCATCTTGTATTTTGCTAAAACTAAATTGTTTTCACTGTTTTCTTTCACTAAATCATGAAACATACGTTTTTCTTGCGTTTCCATAGTTATCCGCATTTTTTTTAGCACTCAAACTTGAAATATCGCAAAAACCACAATACACTTATTAACACAAACTTTTTCCAGAACATTTTTTTTTTCAAATGTGTTGATTTTAAATGAGCCAAAGTAACATTTAATGGTGGCCATTGCGTATAGAAGGAGGTTTTCCATAAAATTCAATATATTTCCCACGGAAATGCATGACAGAAGTTTCTTTTTCAAGCACCAACGTTTTTGACTTTTGTGTATGGGGGCTGACCAGTGTGCGTTGCCAGCTGCAAATTTTGTGCTTGCAAATTAATTAACGAATTCATAGGTGAATTTCCGAACACATTATAGACACATGCATATGTATGTGCAAATGTACATACATATATTCATCGTAACATGTGTTTATGCTGCATTTATTTATGTTTACATTGCACTTGAATGTGCTTAAGCGCTTTCGAGCGCCAAAGCTTAAAAACACGCACATACGTACATATATTAACGCACAATGCAATTCAAATAGGCATTAAAGCGTAGTAAAGGTAATTATGAATACTTAAACAAAATTTTAATTTCCACAACATAGCAAACGTTTAATTGAGTATTAGAGTGAGAGAAATAATTAATGAAAAAAGGACAGTTAAATATTTAAATATGTGAGATTGAGATTTCCATCTAGGGAATATTTTTATTTACCTTCGAAAATAATGCAGCCGACCTCACTGAACTGAATTGAAAATTGCTCCCAACTGCAGAACCTAGTACCCGTTCTGAGCTATTCCTAATGCAGAGAGTTTTGTGGCAATTTAAAAGTTAATAGTTTGGAGATAGTTTAGACGTAAACACCATTTTTTTTGTTCTTTATTAAATTTTATGAAAGCTCCCTTTTTTGGGAAATTTTGTTAAAAAGTAAAATTGAATAAAATTAATCATAATGGCTCACTGAAGTTTAAGGCAAACTATTTTATGACATTTTTAAAATAATTCCCTTTTTGGCTTTTTGGGAAATTTTGTAAATTAGCATAATTGCGTGAAATTTACCATTTTGTGTTAGTAAACTTGAAGAGAAAGAATTTTGTGTAGTTTGAAAAAATCCATTTTTGGGAAATTTTTGTAAATTAGTATAATTGTGAGAAATTTATTATTTTGTATTAGTAACATTTATTTTATATATGTAGCTTAAAAAATTCCCTCTTTGGCAAATTTTGTACATTAGTAATATTGTGTGCAATTTGCCATTTTGTGTTGGTAAAGTTTAATAGAAAAGATCTTATCTAGTTTGAAAAAATTCCCTTTTAGGGAAATTTCGCAAATTAGCACAATGGTGTGAAATTTAACATTTTGTGATAGTAAAGTTGAAGAGATAGAATTTTATATAGATTTAAAAAATTCCCTCTTTGGAAAATTTTGTAAATTAGTATAATTGTGAGAAATGTATTATTTTGTATTAGTAATATTTAGGAGAAAAGAATTTTATATAACTTAAAAAAATTCCCTCTTTGGGAAATTTTGTACATTAGTAATATTGTGTGCAATTTGCAATTTTGGGTTGGTAAAGTTTAAGAGATAATATCTTATCTAGTTTGAAAAAATTCTCTTTTTGAGAAATTTCGTAAATTAGCACAATGTTGTGAAATTTAGTAAAGTTGAAGAGAAACAATTTTATATAGTTTTAAAAAATTTCCTCTTTGGGAAATTTTGTAAATTATTAAAGTTGTGTGAAATTTGCCATTTTGTGTTAGTAAAATTTAATTTAGTTTAAAAAAATTCCTTCTTTGGGAAATTTTGAAAATTAGTACAATTGTGTAAAAACTGTCATTTTGAAAATTTTATATAATTTGAAAAACTCCATTTTGGGAAATTTTTCAAGTTAGTATAATTGTAGCCGCTTTCGATTCACAATTTCTCTGCTGGCTATAAATTTCCTTCTGTCAAATTTATATCGACGGCTGAGAATAAGATCGCCCTATTTCAAAAATTGTTTCAATAACGCCCTATTTGAAAAAATGTTTCAATAACGTCCTATTTCAGATTTTGCTTCAAGAACGCCCTATTTGAAAATTTGTTTCAATAACGTCCTATTTCAGATTTTGCTTCAAAAACGCCCTATTTCAGATAAAATTCCATATATATTTATCTGAAATAGGGCGTTTTTGAATAATTGTCTGAAATAGGACGTTATTGAAACAAATTTTGAAATAGGGCGTTCTTGAAGCAAAATCTGAAATAGGACGTTATTCAAACAATTTTTGGAATAGGGCGTTTTTGAAACAATTTTTGAAATAGGGCGATCTTATTCTCAGCCGTCGATATGTGAATGATAGCGAGCAGAGGGAAATTTTTATCGACCAGTTAGCGAGTATGGCTACTACTCATTATGGGTTCAAACATTTTTGTTCGATCCGACCAAGCTTGTGTGATGGCGAATCGAAAACGACATGTGTTAAATTTGCCATATGAGTTGAATTTTTTGAAGTGAGCCACTTTTTTTCGAAGTTGTAGTATCTTTCTGAAACTTTTTTGTATAGTTCACAACAACAAAAAAAAATACATTTGGCCCAGTTTTTCGAAATTCGAATTATTTTCAAAGTTATAGCTATCAACACTTTTCGAAGTTCCTCATTTTTGCCGATTTTCTCACGATTGGTCAAACCGATTTTGCTAAATTTTGACATATGTATAAACGATGGTATTTTCTACCAAACTGAATTTCTTATTTTGCAAATAATTTTTTTTGCAAACATTATTCGCAATTTTTATGTTCTGGACCACGGTCGGATGGCGCTTTTGTATGATGTTGTTGGGCATTCCATTAGTAACTATTAGCAAAAAAAAAACTTTGGGGCACTTTAAGGGAGCGGGAATTATGCATGCTTTAATTCATTATTCGTAGTACTCAGTAAGTAACAAAAAAAATTGCATACAAAAATAACAAGTATTTTTTCATTAAAATACATGACCGTCGAAAAAATTTTAGGTGGCCCACTTCAAAAAATTCAACTCATAT
Organism: Urophora cardui; assembly: GCA_960531455.1. Lineage (NCBI taxonomy): Eukaryota > Metazoa > Arthropoda > Insecta > Diptera > Tephritidae > Urophora > Urophora cardui. Next base: position 144,319,118 of record OY482672.1, read on the forward strand.
GTATTTATACCAACTGTCCAGTTCTATGTACATTAGACCTCTGCACAATACCATTTGCCTCTTCTATATTTGCGAATACTCTATGCATTGTACAATTAGTCACAGCACAATTTCAATGCAGATACGAATATAACCCATACTTTTCATTTGGAATACAAATACTATTTCTATTTGCTCTGTTGGAGCGATTAGTGTACACTATTTGCCACGATAGAATAGAACATAATAATAACCATGTTATGAAGTATTCGCAAAACCTTGTTGCTTCTTTGGTTTGTTTGTTTATTTAATGTGCATATGGCATTAAGGTGGACCAAAAAATAAAGGCCCAACAAACATATGTTCCATTTTTTAATGATAAGAAATGTTTTTCTTGTTCATTAAGGACTTTGAAAAAAATTATGTATCATCACTGATATAAAAGGAAAAAGAAATTTGGAGGCATTTGCACGACCTCTAAATTTTAATATATTAAGGAAAAATTTTAGGTATAGATTTCCGTATTATATTCCAAATCGGGTTGTTCCGCGAATTTCGGGAGAACTTTATTTCCTTCATAAAACCACCTTACTTTGCCAAATAAGTTTCCTAACTAATGCCGAAAAAATCAAAAGAATCGAAGTATTGGTTACCGAGTTATTTTAAAATATATAGAACAGTTGGAAATATGTAGATCGTAAAAAGCTCTGGTTCGAAATTTATTTTAGACATATGGTTTCTTGGGCAAAAAAGCTTGAAATTACCCAAATTTTTATAATTGCAATGTGTCCCTGTTAATTTTTTTTTGGCCCCTACCAATCGACCCGCCGTAGTGTGTATGCATATGCACATACACACACTCACACTAGCAGTGTACGAGCACACGGCGAAGTCGATTTCTACCTGACGCAGTTCCTATCTGGGCACGGTTGTTTCAAGGCCTATCTCTTTCGCTTTAAGCACGAGTCGAACCCAACGTGCGATCACTGCGGGGGGCAAGCAATAGAGGATGCATACCACGTATTCTTTGAGTGTGCGAGATTTTACGAATCTAGAAACAAACTCCGTAGAATATTTGGAGGTGACTATACACCTGAGTCGTTCGTGAAGCATATGCTAGAAAGCAAGGCAAAATGGACTGCAGCGAGTAACGTAATAGCAGACACCATGAAAACACTGAGAAGCCTAGAGAGAAGACGGCGAGCAAACGGCGACTAAATGAGCACTAATTGTGTCCTTCTAATCATAGGCACGTCTAACAATGACCACCTTGTGTGGAACGGATACGCACAGGAGCTCGGCCTCCTGCATCCGTTACTGATACGTACAGGAGCTAGTCCTCCTGCATCCGTTACGCGCGTGGTGCGGAGCTTTGGCCTCCGCAGACCACCTAACATTAACCACTTCGAGTGGAACGGATACGTACAGGAGCTCGGCCTCCTGCATCCGTTACGGATACGTACAGGAGCTAGGCCTCCTGCATCCGTCATCGCGTGTGGTGCGGATCTTTGGCCTCCGCAGACCACCTAATATTGTGAACTTTGAATGAAACGGATACGTACAGGAGCTCGGCCTCTTGCATCCGTTACGGATACGTACAGGAGCTAGGCCTCCTGCATCCGTCATCGCGTGTGGTGCGGAGCTTTGGCCTCCGCAGACCACCTAATATTGTGAACTTTGAATGAAACGGATACGTACAGGAGCTCGGCCTCTTGCATCCGTTACGGATACGTACAGGAGCTAGGCCTCCTGCATCCGTCAATGCGCGTGGTACGGAGCTTTGGCCTCCGTAGACCACCTAACACTGACCACTTTTATAAAAATATATGGGTGAAGCCTTTTAAGGCAGACTGAGGGCAATAACGCGACCATTACGGACTGTGAGCCTAGTGCTCAACCCACCTCCCGACGGTAGCTTGACGGTAGTACCGGGGGGTTCGGTACGATGACAGTAGGAGGTTTAGTTCGGGTTAGAGTCCCACACTGACGGGGTAAAGGCTTTCGATGCTTCCTCCTCGTAAAAAAAAAAAAAAAAAAAAAAAAAAAAAAAAAAAAACACTAGCAGTGTAATTTTGCTGAACACAACGTCTGGATGTGTGTTTATGAAAATATGTATGTACGTACATATATTTCGATTATATTCAAAGTATTCGCAAGTAGTGTACACTATTTGCAGAACCTTTTTAAGGTCATGTAATTGTCGCTACGAATAAGTAATTGTATTGGTTCTGTTTATGGTTGTGCTCTACTTGCGTTTATTCTAAAACGACAGAAACATGTAGGTACTGTAATTGGACGGCCGCGAATATTTTGTTGGCCGTTTCGAATCCATTCGTGCAGCCTTCTAATGTACATACATACATATGTATATCCCTTCAGAACCATTTCTGAGACAGTTAAGAACTCTCTACTGTGAGACTATCGATTTAGAACGTGACCATCTCCTATGTATATTTGCTCCAGGGAATGTACATTGTTCATACATATGAGAGAAAAAAAAATTAAAACCAATTTCTTAATTTTGAGTTTTGAGTTTAATTTTTTTTTTTTTTTTTGCTTTTTCTATCTAATTTAAGTTTTTTTAAGTGCAACAACTTTAAGACGTGCTCTGCTATTTTAAATTCAAAGCTGTAAGTTACACGATTTTCGGTACATCTCTGTGTCATGGCGGCACACTTCTGTATGTTTGGCAAGCAAGTTCCGACAAGTGCGCTTGTTAAGTTGGCACGTTCTCAAAATGCAATTAGGCGATTACCCAATGAGGTGGGTAAGCAAATTAAAAATGCGTTAATTGCATTAAAAGTGCAGCTGTGCAGCTGTGGATTTATGGCGAAACTCATACGCTCTAGCTTTATTAGGAGATTTTCTGTTGGTTTTTGTGGGTTGTAACTAAAACAGCTGAATAAATATGAGAAAGCAGAGCTTGCGTTTTTATTATATTATTTATATTATATTTTTTATATTAAATAATTTTTCTGTATTTAGAAGCCAAAGCGTACAAAGCGTTAGATTCTATTCGGCTTAGTACGAATAATAGAATATTTTGTAAAATAATTTGAAGGTTCATATTAAACAAGAATTTCGAGTAGAGCACCCAAACCACCGTCTAAGCTCTGGCTGTTAATAGTAATATTAAATTTTCCATACATAGATTAACTTGTCATTTTGCTTTTTTAACGCGCAAATAGTAATTTTGTTACGCTCTAACAGCAACCAATGATGATGATTATGATGATGATATATTAATTGTACTCTGAAAAAAATACCCGTAGTTAAATCAACAACTTTCCGCTGTTGAATCTCCGTATTTGATTCAACAGCAAAAGTATTTGTTTTAACGGCAAAGTTTTTGATTCAAAAAATTTCCGTAGTTAATTCAAAGACGAGCGTTGTCGATTCAAAGACTTACTTGCTGTTAAACATTTTTTAAGTAAAAAGAAAGAAGGATTTGAAAGAAAAACCTAAAAAAAAATAAACAAAATTTTTCAAATTAGTTCAATTCATTTCAATTTTAAAATAAAATAAAGAAAGTAGTATACATATGTACATACACTGAGAGAAAAAAAATATATGGAGGGGTCAAAGAAATTGTTTACCTATTTTGAACACTACTTTCTTTGTTTTGAGTAAATTTTCCTTAAAACATGTTAAAAGGTTTATAAAATATTGTTGTTACATGCGTTACCATGGTTTCATATACTTGTTTTGAAAAAATTCATACATTAAAATAATGAAAAATTCTTTAAGCGCCATTCCATTCCCAACTTTCCTTGTTTTGAAGACTTGATTTCTTTAATTTTGAGAAATTAAATTCCCATACAAATCCCCATGGCAACGAATTTGTTTGAATGTTTTTTTTATGTTTTTTCCATATTTTTGAGAAAATTTACACAAAACAAAGAAAATTTTGTATTGGGACGCGTGTTCAAAATAAGGAAAATTATGTCTTTGTTCTGAGTGTACATACATAAATAAAAAAAAATTAATTAAACAAAAACTAAAATCAATTGATAAACTCAGCTTTTTTTGATGTCGTGAGAGTTGTCTGCAGATGTACTGATGCATTTGAAAATGGTGAATGGATGAATGACTAAAGTTCGTTTGGTGACGGCGGGCCTTAGTATTAATATTACTACATATCGAGCCCTAACCGCCAAAAAGTGTATCCAACAAAAATTAGATTTTACATGTTTTTTTTTTTTTTATTTTCTTTTCATACAGTTGGTAATCAGCCTTGAAATTTATTTATGGCCGCTTTCACAATCTGCGGTTAATTTAATCGCTGGTTAGTTTGACGTAAATTGTATGGCGAGCTGTCAAATAAATTGGTTCACCGGGCAAAAATCTCTGGTTAAGTGCTTAACCGGAGGTGGTGAAACCGGCCTTCAGTCGATGAAATTGTGGGAGTTGATTAAAAACGCTAAAATCGATAATTTTGTTGGATACACTTTATGGCGGTTAGGGATCGATAAGTAAACATACATACATATATTATATGTATAAAAAAATAAAATAAAATAATATCTATTATATTAAAAAAAAAATACTATTTTTACAATTTTCTTGAGGTTAACTTAAATGCGTAAGTATTTGCTTCAATGGTGCCCGTTTTTCGACCAAAAACTTTTGCGGTTAATTCAAAAGCAAAAGTTGTTAGCTTAAATACGAAAAGTATTTGAATCAACAGTGCTCGCTTTTGGACTAAAATTTTTTGCTGTTAATTCAAAAGCAAAAACTGTTAACTTAAATGTAAAGTATTTCATTCAACAGTTTCCGTTGTTAACTTAAATAAATTTGAATCAAAAACGCTCGCATCTTTGAAACAACAACAGAGCGTTGTTGGGCACATTTCAACTGCGGAAAGTTGTTCATTTAACTGCAAAAGTCTTTGTATTTACAACGTTTTTTTTTTTCAGAGTAGGCGCAAAATTACTTTCCCAAAGCAAAAGAAAAGGCAAATCAGTGTAAAATTTAACCAAATTTAACACAAAATAAATACTCAAAAATAAATATATCTTTGTATTAACACGTGCTCAACATTTTGTCGTCATCATTTTATATTATCTACTTATACATATGTATGTTGCTGATTAGGGTTGTAGATGAGTGCGTGAATCATTTCCTCCTTATCTAAAATGTAAAACAACATCATCATGGTAATTTCCTATAAATTTTATTTATGATGCATAAACTTACATACACAGAAATACAGACGTGTACTACGCACATGTAGAAGCCAAAAAAGCCGGAAGAAGGATAAATCAATGTACATACAAAAAAGTTAACATATGCCTTTTACTTGAAGTAAAAATGCATGTAAGGCATTTACGCCCGCGACATGTGCTTGGTTGAGAGCTTTTGGTGTTTTTGTGAAGAAAATGTGCTACTTAATTATCATCACACACGTGTAAAGTATGTATTTATGTGCATATGCATGTATCTATGTATGAGTGTGTTGTAGATTCTTCATACGCCATAGCATTAAAATGCACAGTGTGCCATCGGTTCAAAAGCATCAAGTGCGAAAGTGCTGCTGATAAAGCAAAAATATGTATTGACAACGAGCCATTTGAACATTTTTGGTTTAGTCATTGAACTTTCATAATACCTACATATATGACACTACATTTTTCCCCTGGTATTTTTGGTTTGGAAAACCCACCGAAAGTCAAAATACAAAAACAATTCTTCTATAGGTTGAAAAGAGACAAATACTCCCTCAAAAATAATTTGATGAAAATGGTTTTTCGTGAAATAGATATACACTCAACCTTCGCTGTAAATAGTTGTTGAATTTTTTTTTTCCACTTACCCCAACAATTACAGGCTATTTTATAATATAGAACTCAATAGAGCATAGACAAAAGATGCGAAAAAATAAAAATTGGCAACAAAATCTCTTTTCTGAGGGTAGTGAGAGCTTAAAGAAAAAGACGAAAAAATAGGTAAATCAAGGGCGTAGGCAGGTAGGGGCAGGGGGGCAGCTGCCCTGGCTACTGCTTAATATTATAATGGCATCAGATAATAGTACAGAAATTTACATGTCAAAATAAAACACTGAGATTTGTTTCAATTCGTGTCTACAGTTCACTAAATATTTTAGCATTAGCATTGATAAGCAGAATCTAAGGTCCGGTTTCACCAGCGTGACTAAAGCTAATACTGATTTCACACAGGCGGTTAATGGAGTAATTATCCACATTTTCTTCATTAAAGCCTATATGACACTACATTTTTTCCCTGGTTTTTTTTGGTTTTGAAAACCCACCGAAAGTCAAAATACAAAAACAATTCTTCTATAGGTTGAAAAGAGGCAAATACTCCCTCAAAAACAATTTGATTGACATTAAACTTCAAACTACATAAATGAGAATAATATTTATTTCAGAAATTAGTTTTTTAGGATATTTGAATTTAAATTACTGAAATGAAAAAATTATGAAACTCAAATGGCAGAATAGCTGTGTATTCCATGTTATAAAGAGAAGCCAGTGCACAGTATAGTTTTTCTTCCGGACTTCTTTTTTCCCCTTACGGCCAAAGCAGAAGCCTACAAGAGGCAAATTTAAAATTTTTATTTCCATATATTTTTTATTTTGAATATAATTTATTTTATGGTTTAAATATAATTTATTTTATGGTTGTCAAATTGAAAAAATTGTCAGAAAAAACTGCCAAATGTCAAAAAACCTACCGAAATACAAGCTGGCTCGTTGGTTTTTAATCGCATAGATTGTATTTTGTTAGGTTTTTTTCAATATAGTTTGCTCGCTTGCACCAACGGAAACTGTATTTGACCATCTCCTTCACACAAAAAAACTGGTAGAGTACCAGAAAAAAAACGTAGTGTCATATGGGCATAATCAAAGCAAACTAATTTTTTTTTTTTTTTTTTTTGCAAATAACAAACAATTTGGAACTTTAACTTGTTGCCAAAAAAAATTAAAAAATTTTGTTTATTAAAAAAAAACAACAATAAAAATTATAAACAAGTAAGGAAGCCTAAGTTCGAGTGGAATCGAACATTAGATACTCAGCTGTATACTTTCATTGTTTGTTTGCGTTTGTTCGATATAGGGTGTATTTTATATAAAGCGAGTGCCGCATAAAGTGGGCGTAGCCACGCCCGTTTTCAACATTTTTATCAGTCATCCAACTACGCATATGAATATTATTCTTTGTGCAAAATTTCATTCCTTTATGACTTCTAGTTACAAAGAAGTCTTGTTACAAATTCCCAAAGGGTGTTCCAGAGATATATTTTTGTTAAAAAGTAGGCGTGGTCATAAACCGATTTCAATAAATTTTTGCGTGTCTATTAACACAAGTTATAAAAGTGTATAAACCAAGTTTCGTCATAATATCTCAATTATTTGTCGAGTTATGGGCTCCGAAATCTCGTTGATTCCTTTGTCTGAAAAGAGGCGGTGCCACGCCCATTTTCCGAAATTTTTCTATTTTTTGTTTCCGATCTATTGTAGAACTCATGCCACAAAATTTCAATGAATTATCTTTATATTTGACAAAGATATCGCTTAAAATGTTTTTATTAGTCCACTTTATGATACACATATATAAAAGTGGGCGCGGTCGTCAACCGATTTTGGTAAAATTTTGAACATGTCTTACTACAAGTAGTGAAAGTGTATAGACCAAGTTTCGTCATAATATATCGATTATTTGTCGAGTTATGGGCTCAGAAATCTCGTATATTCCTGCTTCTAAAAGGAGGCGGTGCCATGCCCATTTTCCAACATTTTTGTATTTTTTGTTTTATGTCCATAGTTGGACACCTTCCATAAAATTTCAATGATATATCTTTATATTTGACAGAGATATCGCTTAAAATGCTTTTATTAGGTCACTTTATAATACCCATATATAAAAGTGGGCGTGGTCGTCAACCGATTTTGGCAATTTTTCGTCCAAACATTTGCCTAAGTAAGTACATCACGCCTACCAAATTTCATCGATATATCTTCAACGGTTTCTGAGTTATGACTCATAAAACTTTCAATGTTTGCCCCTTAATAAGTGGGCGTGGCACCGCCCATTTTGCAAAATTTCACCATATTTCTTCATAAGGGCCTGAGCTCAATACGTGTGTGAAATTTTATCACTCTAGCTCTATTAGTGAGTGAGATACAAAATTTCCGATTTTTACTATATAGGGGAGGTGGGCGTGGTCATGGTCCGATTTCGCCCATTTTCAATACCATCCGTTCCTGTCTTAATACCAACTTACATTTCAAATTTCATCAAAATATCTCAATTTTTGCGCGAGTTATCGTGCTCACAGACGGACGGACGGACAGACGGACAGACGGACGGACATGGCTCAATCGATTTCTCTTTTCACCCTGATCATTTTGATATATATAAGTCTATATCTATCTCGATTATTTCATTCTGTTACAATCCACCGTTAGGAAATCAAAACTATAATACTCTGTGTACTAGTACAGCTGAGTATAAAAATAGACTTGAAACTGGACGCTTAAAAGTGGTTTAGAAATCAACATTTACGGCCAATAATGCTTCCAGAAATATATATTAAAATTTACCTCCTTTAATAGTAGAATTTGCAGGTGCCACTAGGCGTATGAGTGACCTTTAAGCATAGGCGAATTTATTGGGCCTAATGCAATAAAAATCGAGTTATAGCTCAGACTAATTTTTTTGTAAAAAGTGGATTTGGTCTGCAAAAAAAATATTAAAATTGTTTGACTTTACTAAATAAATTAGGTTGCTCTAATAAAAAAATAAAAACAATAATAAAACTCCATGCAATAAATTTAAATTATTTGGTTAATTCTCGATCTTAAGTTTGAGTTGAGTCTCTTGATTTCAATGTTTAAACTATGCCAAGACCACCAATGGCTGCACACCACCACCAATGGCTACACATTTCCAGATAGATTTTAGAAAGGGTCAACTGGATTTTAGAAATGACAATTCAATTTTAGAAAGAGAGAATTGAATTTTAGCAAGAAAGAATTGGATTTTAGAAATGTGAATTGGATTTTAGAAAAGTGAAATTGGACTTTAGAAACTCTAAATTGGATGTTCGTATGTAATTACGTCTATGTACGTTATACTTTCATACGCAATAAAGAATTTCTATTGCAAAAATCCTGTGTTAAATTTACTTTACACACACATTCTGAAATCCAATTCACGCTTTCGAAAATCCAATTTACGTTTTCTAAAATCCATTTAACTCTTTCTAAAATCTAATTTCCCCTTTCTAAAATCCAATGGCCTTTGGCAAATGTGCCTTTGTGTGGCTTCGATATACATACTTATAACTAAACAAAAAGCAAGTAAAAAAGCAAGAATATTTATTGGCCCTTCGCTTTTTAGAATGTTTGCCCAAATTTCAAGTAATAGAAAAACGACTTGAAGTTAATCATTTAAATAAGAAAAATGTTTTATTTTGCTCTTCGCAAAATCTTTTTATTTGCTCTTCGCAAAATATTTTTATTTGCCAGCAAATGCATTCAATTTTTCCTGCATTTTCTGCTTTAGTATTTTCTATTTTTTTTGTTGTTATTGTTGTTGTAAATGAATAAATAATTGCAGTCGTAAACTAAGCAATTTTTCGCTTCGTTAAACAAGCTACATCGATACTAATTCATACTCGTACACGTCTATCTATCTACATGCATAAAACAAAATAACAACCCAATAAGCATTTGTGTGATGGAACATTCGAAAATTACTCGATATCCATTAAGAATATTGAACTGAGAAAAATTTCACAACAAGAGCAAATAAGAAACGGAAATGTGATGTCTTTTAAAACAACACACTCTCTCTCCCTGAGTTCACTTTCAACATGGGATTTTTAGAAAAGGAAGAAAGCAATTGTAATTTAAACTGCATAGTTTAGATTTGGCAAAAAAGGATAATTTAGATTTGGCAAACTTTATCTCCCAGCGCCCAGCTCTTCGATCCATATCATAAATTTCGTTTTTGGGCAGCTCGGGAAGCTTTATACTTCCTGCTAATATCCTTTTCAGTTCTAAGGTCGTAGATTTGGACGTCAGGAATTCAATTTTAATTTTTTGGCACAAATGTTGCTTAGGCGGTTATCAAAGTCTCACTTGGGTGATTGTTAAACGATACACACTAGACCGTATCGCAAAAAAAATTGACCTAAAAATTCCATTTTTCAGACTTTCTAAAAAAGGGGTCAAAATAAACTTTTCATGTGGAATGGTAGAGGGTTGAAATGCTGTAGAAAATTATTCGCCATAAAATTTCACTAGGGGCCACCTCAGAAAAAAATTAAAAAAAAACCTAAAAGATCATAGAAAGTAAAAAATATATGACACCCTAAAGTGACACAATCCAAATATCCAAATTTTTTATAAATCGAATACATTTTTTTTTCTTGTCTATAAGCTAAATTAATCTGGCTCGCCTTGCCAATATAGAAGAACTTTCACGTTATCGCCTTCTCATGGTCTGAACATCGTCTCGATCAATATCGATCGGTTAAAGAAGCTTCCAAAAAACTCGAATAGTTTTAGAGTCGAACAACAATCCTTTTCACATTCATTCTTAAAAGTGATGTTTGAAAAAGTGAGATTAATTTTCTAATCGTTTGCGAATTATTAACCACCACTAATGTTTACTGGCATATTTTGTTGTTTTACATTCAACGCCAAGCAAGGTTATGTATTAGTTATTACTGCAATTTTTTTATCTATTTATGTATGTACGATTGCTTGTGATCAAAATAAAAATTCGAGTAGTACAGTAGACGCTCACAAATTAGAACCACTTTGTTTTTCGAGTGATTCTAATTGCTGAAAAATTCTAATTCCTGGACGTTTTTTTATTTCAATAAAACCTTAAAATTTAAGTATTGAAAAACTACAATGAAATTTTGTCTTATTCAATTTTATTCATAAAAACGAGAAAACATAAGGTAACAATCCAATATACATATACATATGTATTTATGCGCTAAGTCAAGAAAAGGTAAAAAAAAACAGAAACTCCAATTATCGAATTCAAACAAAAACTGTACAGATAGCGACGAAAATCCAACGACTACCGAGCGTAAGATGAATAAATTAGGGATTCCTTTTTTATATCTATTTTGCAAAAAAAAAAAAAAATTAGAATCGAGCGTGTAATGTATTTAAAAAGTTGATTCTAATTTCTGAAAATTCTAATTATTAACAGTTCTAAATTGTGAGCGTCTACTGTACTACAACAACCATTATTCTCCGCCGCAGTCAGGCAGATATTCAAGTTAAAACAAAAGAAATACAAAACAACAAAAGTAAATGCAAAGTGATTAAAGTGAAATATGTATTGAAAATTAAAATTTGATTAATATTAAAGCGATAGAAAGTGCTTTTTTCCTTACTTACTACTACATGATATTGTGTTATAAAAAAAGTCAGACGGAATTGAAATAAATAATAGCTTAAAAAAACTAAAAAACACGCTTCAATCTTAAAAATCGTACTAAAAATTGAGAAATAATTTAATTAGAAACAAAATGATGAACGAAAATATAAGTATTTAAGGAAAAGCGTGGGGTGCTCAGTATGTCAAAAAATATTAAAAATCGCTGTTTTTTACTAATATTTTTATTTTGACTTTTTTGAGATTTCATATATCGCAGTCTTTAATTTCGCAACTAGGTATATTTTTGTACTAGTTGTACGAATCGAATATTTTCATGTTCAAATATTATTGAGCACCCCCACGCTTTTCCTTAAATACTTATATTTTCGTTCATCATTTTGTTTCTAATTAAATTATTTCTCAATTTTTAGTACAATTTTTAAGATTAAAGCGTGTTTTTTAGTTTTTTTAAGCTATTATTTATTTTTGACTTTTTAGTGAAATTTTTCATTAAAGGATGTTTTATGCGGACGCAAGAATAAAAGTAAAAAGAAGTCTGATGGGATGTGGTGTTCTCCGAAATAGATCTACATACATATGTATGTATTTATAACTTCTACCAAAAATCCCAATATGCAGTGAAGTAAACTAGCTTATTATGCAATATTTTCCAAACCCTTTTATTCAAGGTTTTCCAAACTAGTTTGGAAATACAAAATTTCCCAAACGTTTTGTTATATTTTACAATCAGAAAGTGAAGAGAAGTTGAGGTGAAGCATTTGAAAAGAACAAAAAAAAAGAAACCTGATTGAATAAATTCGAATTTAGACAACGAAGTTCCGAATACGTTTGTAGCGTAATGGTGAGGTATGCTGCCTACGGACCAAGGAGCTCAGGTTCGAGTCCCGAGTGGCGCATTTTTTTTTTTTTTATTTTTATTTTTTTTTTTTTTTTATTTTTAGAGAAATTTTTTTCACCTCACGTTTACAAAATATTGTATAAAAATTGCTTTCCAAACGTGAAATGCAATTATAGAATTAGGGTTCCTTTTCGTTGATTCAGCACTTACTATTAAATGAATTACAAAACAAAACCAGTTCTTGTTTTGCATACGTATGTATGTACATGCGGCTGATTTCATTGCAAATACAACAAACCCAAAACAGAAAGCTACAAGCTTCATTTTTTTGAGTGAATTTATGCATTGAGTTTATCGCCATCGCTATGAGCGATCGCTGGCTGTTGTGCGTTAGTTCGCTCGCTATTTGAGTGGTTATACGTTTTTCTTTGAACATTTGTTTGTGATTTGAGAAGAATGTATTTTGAGCGTTCGTGAGTGAGTTTTTCCGTACCCTGAAAGCTTGTTACTTATTGGCTTATATACGGGAGTGAATTGAAATTCATAGAGGCTATTTTGAGGAAAGGTAACTTAAAAGCCGCAATGAGGCATAAAGTATAATGTTGAATGTCCTACTATATGATGCCGTTGGGCTGTTGATGTCATGTTTCGAATCCGGAGGAGAATAGAAATAATAGAGAGAACACAATAAAAGTGAATGTTTGAAAGATATAATAATTTCGTTAATTTAGTTAAATGTTACAACTTTTAGGATGGGATGAAGTTACATACATACATACATATATACATACAGGTGAAGCTAATAAAAGCGTGTTAAAAAAGAAAAAAGTAATACATTTTGCTTGCTTGCACACCCAAGCGCCAACAAGTGCCACTGTGCGTATACGTAACCTTTCCAGTTGGGCGTTTGATGGCGCGCCGCACGTCTTTCCTTGCCAGTAAGCTTTGCTGCATGCTGCATGTTGCCAGTTCATTTAACAAATGAAATAAATGAGCTAGCAATAATTACTATTAAATTGCGCCAAATTTGCAACATTTGCTGATTGCATACGCAAAATGTGGAAATTTCAACTGCAACGGCACAATTTGCAATGAGCAAAACCGAAAGCATGTGCTACTATAAGCCTTTGCATATTGAACAGCTTACAGCTGTTGGAATTAAATTTTATTTGCAAGGAATCCACAAAACGTTGCGCTAAAATTGCTAGAAAGAGACTAAGCAAGTACGAACAGTTGCTATAGTAAGTATGCTCAGTCTAGTATAGACATATACGCTGAGTTTAGCTGGGCATGCAAATAGCAATAAATAAGGCAAAAAGACAAAAAGACAAAAAGGCAAAAAGGCAAAAAGACAAAAAAACAAAAAGGCAAAAGCCACTCTGTATGATTAACATGTGCTCAAATTCAATTCATTTAATAATAAATTTATTTTTTCATTAAAGCACTTACTTTTATAAATAAACAAATAAATTAGTATGTTTGTAAGTATGTATATAAACTTAGTTAACTTGTTTAAGCACATGTTTTTGTTAGGCAAAGCTCGGCATGTAAAAACGGAAATGAACCTTTGTTCAACACACGCACACATACACACACGCTTTTCAAACTTTGCTAATTCCATTGTGTATTGCATTAAATTTATGTACGCATATAAAGTTAAGTAAAGCAACTAAAGTTTAATGCATAGTAGCTGTGTATGTAGTCAAAATAGGCCGCAGGTGAGCCAATGGGCATGATTTTACAACAACAACAACAACAGCGTAATAAGCTTGTTTGTCTATGCTAGCTATGTCGGCAAGCCGTGTCAGGTGTCGCCCCCAAACGAATGCCCCTTTGGGGAGCATGTTTAATAGTTAAATGTATGTAAGCTCTTCATGCATTTACAATATACATATACTATGTATGTATGTATACGAACTACGCGCTTGCAAACAATTTGCATAAAAAAAACCTGCAAAATTGAGCACAAATTTATCTAGTTAAAATTGTTTAAAGTGTTCACAACATTGGCTTCAGCTACATACATCCATTTTGAAGCAGGAAATTTATAATTTACGTTTTTATTTGACCTTCGCAAGCACTTTTGTGTATGATGTAGTTGCCACTTGCCACAATTTTTATTTATTTTTATTTATTTTTTTAAAAAGCAATTATTTGCAGTTTATTTTTTTTTATAAGCAATTATTTGCTAAGTTTCAAAGCAATTCAGTGGAACTAAGTGTGAATGGGGCTTTTAGAAAAGGCAGAAAAGTAATATATACACATCTATGGGCCGCTGTGGTGCAGTGGGTAGAGTGCTCGCCTGCTATGCCAGAGGTCTCGGGTTCAAACCACGGTCCGAGCCAAACAAATTTTTCTAATTAGTAAAAATCCAATTATTGGTTTTTTTAAGAGCAGCGGTCACCTCTCGGCAGTGGGCGGCATACCCTCCGAGAGTATTTCTGCCATGAAAAAGCTTCTCACAAAAAATGCATTCGCCGTTCGGAGCCGGCATAAAACTGTAGGTCCACCCAATTAGTAGGAAAAACAAAAAGGAGCACACCTCGAATTGGGAGAGAAGCTCGGCCATAAAACTCGTCAGAGTTATAATAGCGCCATTGTATTATATTATATTATTATATATATACATAGCTCGCCTTGACATTGTTATCATTCCCGTTATAGACGTTATAGTTTTATCTTCGTCTCGTTATCGTCTAATTACACTATACCAGAGGCGGTCGCTTCAAACAAGCCGAGAAGCCCGGCTTGCGTACACATTTTCGTTCATTTCATACGAAATTCTTTAAAGTCTGGTTATTTTACGTTTTAAATGTGTTTACTATTTAAGTTCTCAATAATATAGCCCCCACTGTAACATGCCCCTAAAAGCCTGCTAAGAAAATAGCGCAAATACACCACCAATCCACCTCACAATGTGTATTTTGTTTGTACAGCCAATCACAGCACAGTGAGCATGCTTCAACGATTCCACACATTAGCTTTTACGTGGCTTTCAAAACAGAATAACATAGCTTGTTTTCTCGCTTTCGCTAAGGAGAAACCAATTGCTTATTTTCAGACTTAAATTGAAAAAAAAATAGCAAAGCACTTTTTTTATTTTTCACATCAAATTTGTATGCGAATATGAAGCTGGCTTCGGCATTCAAAAGTTCAGTATTTACAGCCATATGCATATTTGATTTGATTTTCATTTGCATGTAGGTACATACTTATGCACATAATTTCTTACATCTGCATGTGCATGCAAACATAAATATTAAATACCAGATTATAAAAGGGTTGATTGTGATTTTTGGCGACTATTGGCACAATATCAAGATAATTTTAAAAAGCAGTGGAAATCAAATTGGACCTCAGTTTGTCAAACACTAAAGCACCCATTTTTTAGGCAATAAAAGCAAATACACTTGCTACTGCTAAAATTTCCGTCGGTATAAGGAAACTAAAAATACCTCTAGATTTCCCTAGCGCACGTGTTTATATTTAAGAATTATGTAAATACGAAATTTTTTATTTTAAAAATGTTCAGAGTAAAATTGCTAAATCAAGAAAAAACTATTTTAATTTAAAAATGTTTATTTTTATTTTAAGTACTATGAGATTTTGAAGGAAAAACTTTCGTTTTTATTCCATTAATTTTAATTTTTAATTTAAACATGTTTCTTTTTAAATCCTAAATACATTTTAATTTAAAAAATTTAATTTTTAATTTAAAAATTTTCATTTATAAAATAAAAATGACTTGGTTTAAAACGTGCATTATAAAAATAAAAATCTTATTTTTGATTCATTTTCTCTGAGTATACAAACAAAAAAATGTGTATCAGGAAAACAAAAATAAAAAATACATATGAAAAAAACAAAAAAAAAATAAACGAGAAAAAACGATCTTCAAATACCCGAATTGTTCAAATGCCCGTACAAACGTACGCGTAATAAACAAACAAGCGTTCGAGCATTGAAAAGCATTTATTCGGCCCACTCGAAAATGTTAAAAAGAAATCGAGAACTCTAAATCAAAGTCAATGACGGAACGCAATCAGACTTTTAAATAATACAGCAAAGGAAATTACATAAATGGCTAATAGTTATGCTTCACACATAGGCTTGCCCAGGCAATTTATGCTAGGTCCGCCACTGCACTGCACATGGGTAGATTTTCAAGTTTTATGCGGCCAAAGATATTTTATTGTCTACATCTTTTCCAAATTGCTTGTTTAATGCAAAATTTTAATAATTTTTGTTAAAAGTTTTTTTATTGAAAAATATATACAGTGACTCAAAAAAAAAAAAAAATCGTACGCCAGAGTGTTTAAATTTTATTCGAAGAATTCTGTCGAAAATTTGACTTTCTTATTTTCGTTTAAAAACGTAGACAATTTATCAATAAAACTCGTTTTACACAAGATTTCTAAGCTTATGAAAAAAATTCGAAAAATCGTAGAAATTTCTAAAAGTGGAATTTTTATTTCAAAGCGAGGCCAGAATTTATAGAAGATTTTGAGAAGATTTCTAACTGTACTGTTATGAAGCTAACCAATTTTAGTGTAAAAAGTGCAATTCTCAATGCTCTGAAAAATTACGTCGATTTTAGAAATTTTTTTCTGTAGGGTGTTTGCCTTATATTTACGTGAGGCCGTTCCAATTAAAATTTCCAAAAAGCCAATGCAAATTTTCAAAAGGTTAAATGTTGCATATATTAAAATTGAATTAGCTGCAAAATTGCATACTCAAAAATCTTCTAAAAATATATAGCTTTAGAATTCTTAGCCCGTTTTTATGATGAAGTATTTCCTTGACATGGAAAAATTGGAAATACTAAAAAGTTAATAATAATCGCTGATAAATATCTCGATTACTCTCGAGCATCACCTACATTAACCAAGTTATGCGTTAGAAATATAAACACTAAAATCAATATAAAAAATAAAAAATAAAAAATAAAATTATTGTAGGTACATATGAAAAACCCTGTATCTAGTAGTGAGGTGCGGCTTTGTGCGACGTAATTTTTTGTCGGCAAGATAATAATTGTACTAGATATCATGTTTGAGTGTTAATTTGACTGAGTCTGACAGAGCAACATAACAAAATCTATTTTGAACACGAAAAAGAGTGATACATTTTTTTTTAAATATCCCAACTTAAAAAGTTTAAAACTACAAACTTAGAAATATTGGAAATTAAGGATATTATTGAAAAGGGTTAATAATTACTTTACTGCTTTAAGATCCATCACGACTACTTAAATTACATGCTTTTAAATTATAAATATTCACGTTGAAACTAGCACTTAAAAATATGTGAAAAGAAAACTAAAAAATTCACTTCAGATATGCTAAGTTTCGACCATCTGGGAACAAGTGCAGAGTAAGGGGTCGAAGAAAAAGAGATGAATTATTGTTCCCCAGTCTATTTCCAATATGTGGGTATGTAATTGTAAGAACTTCACAACATTCAATTTTGGCCGCATAAAACTTGAAAATCTAGCTATGTGCATCGTCCAATCATCAGCTGATTTTGTCTCATTATCACCAATTTATCGTATCGCTATCATCTAATCATCATCTGATTATTGTCGCATTATCATTACACTATCATCTCGTCATCGTCTGATCATCATCTGACTATTGTATGATTATCATCTTATCATCGTCCAATCATCAGCTGATTTTGTCTCATTATCACCACATTATCGTTTCGTCTGATCATCGTCTGATTATTTTCTCATTATCTTCACACTATTATCTCGTTATCGTCTCATCATTATCTCATCATCTTTTCTTCGCCATCTTCGTATTGTCACATTATCGTCTCGCTAGCATCTCATAATGTTCGAGTTATCTTCAAACGATCTAGTGCCGCAACCGGCTAAAATGGTCCAAAATGGAAAAACGCATAGAACTATATGCTGTAGGCTAACGTACAAATTTCCATCCATCGCTTGATATACACATTATTGTGCCAATCAGGCGCGGATCCAGGATTGCGGCAAGGAGGGGGTTTTGAAAATTTCTTTTTTTGGAAGATGTTTTTTAAGGGCAGACGCTGCACATATGTAGATTTTACGAATTTATGCGGCCAAAATTGAAAATTTTAAAATTGGTGCAAATACAAAATCCAAAATCGCTCTACGTTTATAATAGACCGGGCGATAATAAACCGGTTTTCTCGGCTTTTTTAGACAACGGAGGTGTCCCTGCCGCTAGTCGAAACTTATTATTCTCCCACTTTTCGATTTTTTATTTTTTACGTATTTTAAGTAACCCATTTTTAAACGTCAATATTTTCGGTTTTAAGACAGTTATCAAAGTAAACATCATGGATTCGAGTGCTTCAGGTAA
Source organism: Urophora cardui (assembly GCA_960531455.1). Classification (NCBI taxonomy): domain Eukaryota; kingdom Metazoa; phylum Arthropoda; class Insecta; order Diptera; family Tephritidae; genus Urophora; species Urophora cardui. The sequence goes on from OY482672.1 coordinate 144,337,670, forward strand.
ATATCATTATTTATTGAAGAAATCGTCAACCTAGCATAATAAAAGACCCACCATTTTGAAGCTTTTAAGCATATTGGCCTTTCTTGAAAAAATATTGTTAATTTTTTAATTCAAAAGCATTTTAGTTATATTATCGCCTCCGATCGATTACCCGTCAATTTCTATACGGAAAAATGCAAAGCCAATGGATTAAAAATTGGCCTATTTGGAAAATTACCTGTTTCGTATTTTTAGTATTTCCAATTTTTCAAAGTCAAGGAAATACTTATCATAAAAAGGGGCTAAGAATCCTAAAGCTACATTTTTAGAAGAGTTTTGAGTATGCAATTTTGCAGCTCATTCAATTTTAATATAAGAATTTGCAACATTCAACTTTTTGAAAATTTTCATTGGCTTTTCGGAAATTTTAATTGGAACGGTCTCACCCTACACCCTACAGAAAAAAACTTCTAAAATTGACGGAATTTTTCACAGCATTGAGAATTTCACTTTTTACACTAAAATTGGTTGGCTACATAACATTACATTTTTAATCCACTTTCAGAAATTTCTACGATTTTTCAGATTTTTTCCATAAGCTCAGAAATCCTGCTTAAAACGATTTTTATTGAAAATTTTTCTATATTTTTAAATTTTTAAATACGAAAGTAAAATTTTCGACAGAACTCTTTGAAATAAATTTAAAAACTTTGGCGTATGATTTTTTTTTGAGTCACTGTATATATTTTTCAATAAAATCGACTTTTAACTCAAAATATTAAAATTTTGCATTAAACAAGCAATTTGGAATAGATGTAGACAATAAAATATTTTTGGCCGCATAAAACTTGAAAATCTACCTATGTGCGCTGGTGAAAATATGGACTAATACCACCTACTATTATTATTCTATATACTAGTTGCGCCATTTCCCGCACCTTAAAAACACCAAACTCAAAACCCTCCAAATTAACAATATGTATGTCATCACATAAAGTGCAGGAGATTTCAATTGAAGTTCTAAATAACATGTATAACGTATGTATGTATATTTTTGCATTGGTACGTGCGAATGAGTATCGTATGGTATTGGTGGGAAATTGATCATCAGTTTCATTTACCCTTGCATTTAAAGCCAAAATAAATAAGAATATATGTATGTAGTACTTTTTGGTTATATTTATATTTTTAATAGAATTTTTCATGTTCTTGTTTTTATATAATCAAATTTTTAAAAGATTAATTTAAACAAGAATTGCGAAATGCCTCTGAAAAAGGCAATTTCTCCAACGATTCAGACATTTCTGACCAAATTAATTCTGTACAATCCCGATAAAAATAGGGATAAGAAAGAAAAGAAAATAAATTTGCGATTTGGCAATTTGCGAATAGCATTTGACAAATTTGATTTGATGCACGTGCGTCCAAAGGTACCTACATGAACTTTTTTCGCATGTAGGTACATATTTTGGATGCTATGTGGTCCAACCATTGCTTTTGGAATGATAGAGTTTTCCTTGATCAGTTTGGGAAATTTGGGCGCAGAATCTATAAAGGCATTAATTTGGGATCTATGATAAACCACAAGGGGGGGGTTTGAACCCCCAAACCCCCCCCCGTGGATCCGCCACTGGTGCCAATGATACCTAGAAAAGACGAGCCGTACGTGGAGTTCTTTAGAGTGAATAAGAAGTAGTATTTTGCGCTTCTTGCTTAAGTGAAATTTACTATGCCAGCACTATTATCTTATGCATTTTTATTCTTTATTGAACGTACAAAATTTGCTTCAAAAAAAGTTTGCACTGCATACTTTTAGCCGAATGCGTGTCTATTCATACACTGAATAACAGTTTTCAATGTAAGATGTGCTTATTCTATTGTATTCCTTTCAACATCTTCACTTACATTAACTTTAACGTAAAGTACATAAGTATATAAGCCATTTCAAGCGCTCTGTTGCGCTTTGTTGCGCTTTTCCCCTCCTTCTTTTCGACTTGCTGCTGAATGAAAAAATGATAAAATTATCTAGCTTAGCTCCTTCACTTCCTTTGTGCTTTGTCAGTTTTTGATTGATTTTCTTCTTTTTTCTTCTTTTCTGTACTTTTAGGCTTGCAAAGCAAATTTTTGCGTGGGCTTACCAAAAGAGCAAAATCAATTTCTTTTTAAGAACACTTCATGTTTATGCGTCAATAAAATGCAGTCTTTTTTATTATCTTCTTCTTCTTATATTATAAATGTGAAATGGAAATTGTGTTTAAACTCAATTGGCGAGAAAACCGCTGAACGGATCCTCACGAAACTTTGCACACCTTGGTATTTTCACCCGGTATTTGCTATAGGCATATTTTTAATCTGATTAAAAGTCAGGGATGGGCACCTCCCATACAAAATTTTCCTTTTTTTCGTAATATCTCTTGAAATATTTGTACTAGAATAATGAAAATTTTTGTGAAGGAATAATACAAAAATATATACTCAACGGATAAACAATTTAGGTCTTGGTAAAGCAGGGATGGGCACTCTCCTCCCATATAAACTGAAATTTTCACATCGAATATCTCTGGAAATATTTGTAGTAGGGTACTGAAAACTGGTGTGAGGGCATATGAGATAACTATGTATTAAACGGGAAAAACACTAGGTCTTGGTAAAGCAGGGATGGGCACCTCCCATACAAACTGAAACTTTCACAGCGAATATCTCTGGATATATTTGTAGTAGGGTACTGAAAACTGGTGTGAGGGCATGTGAGATAACTATGTATTAAACGGGTAAAACTGCTAGGTCTTGGTAAAGCAGGGATGGGCACCTCCCATACAAACTGAAATTTTCACATCGAATATCTCTGGAAATATTTGTAGTAGGGTACTGGAAACTGGTGTGAGGGCATGTGAGATAACTATGTATTAAACGGGTAAAAAGGCTAGGTCTTCGTAAAGCAGGGATGGGCACCTCCCATACAAACTGAAACTTTCACAGCGAATATATCTGGAAATATTTGTAGTAGGGTACTGAAAAATGGCGTGAGGGCATGTGAGATAACTATATATTAAACGGGAAAAACACTAGGTCTTGGTAAAGCAGGGATGGGCACCTCGCATACAAACTGAAATTTTCACAGCGAATATCTCTGCAAATATTTGTAGTAGGGTTCTGAAAACTGGTGTGCGGGCATATGAGATAACTATGTATTAAACGGGAAAAACACTAGGTCTTGGTAAAGCAGGGATGGGCACCTCCCATACAAACTGAAACTTTCACAGCGAATATCTCTGGATATATTTGTAGTAGGGTACTGAAAACTGGTGTGAGGGCATGTGAGATAACTATGTATTAAACGGGTAAAATTGCTAGGTCTTGGTAAAGCAGGGATGGGCACCTCCCATACAAACTGAAATTTTCACATCGAATATCTCTGGAAATATTTGTAGTAGGGTACTGAAAATTGGTGTGAGGGCATGTGAGATAATTACGTACTCAACGGACAAAAAAAAAAAATAAGAAAACTATCTTTGACGTCAAGAATTATATTTTTCTATGTAACTTTTTTGAACTAACTCAATATGCTAATAATATTAAAAGCACGTGGTGTGAAACCCGCGGGTAACCTCTAGTTTGTTATAAAGTGAAAAGTACATATCGACGCTTCCAAACAAAACTGTACTAAGTCTGAAAACTGTGTTTTGCAGGAGAAGCTCTCAAAGTTTAAACTCGATATGAAACTTCGATTGTATGTTAAGTATATTTTCGCTTGTAACTTCTGTTTGGATTGAACGATCAACACCAAAACTCGACAATATCAAAATCAGGGTACGCTTTATATAAAACCGTAAGAAAAATAAGAATTTACTACGTGGTTTTTCATTGCAAGCTCTCAAAGTTTTTATTCTGTAAAAATCTCGACTTGTATTATATGTACACTTTTGCTTATAACTTTTTATTGGATTGTCCGATTGATACCAAAATTAGACAGCATCTAAATTAAGAACCGCTCTATTTGAAAACGCCAAAAACGGGAAAATGTACTAAGTCGACTTAGTACAGTATTATTTGGAAGCGTCGAAATCGTCGCTTGAATAATTAAAAAATGTGTAATGCATAACTCTAACAGAAAAGAAGCTCTCCCATCATCAAGTCACTTTAATATGAATTGCGTTACCAAAAGTCCTTCTGCTAATTGCAATTCATGCATCCCTCTGCTGTGTTTGAATTTTAAGAACTGCTCAAATCCAATTAGCGTGTCATAGCATTTGCTCAATAACAAATTATTTGCATACACAAAAGCCCAGAGGAAATGCTGTGCATTAATAAGTTGACGCTATGCGCAAAAGAATACATTAAAATGGTGCGCATTACAAGCAAATTTTATATACAAGCAATTTTTGTGTACCAACAAATATACTTACATTGCTTTATTGGTTCTTCATATTCATGAGTTCATATTGAAGTTTGTTGAGTTAAAAACTTTTAAACTTAATTACCAATTACAATGAAATTACACGCCTAAAGGTTGAGACGGACTTACGTACGTGCGTGAGTTTTTGCTTTGATTGCACAGACAAGCAAATAATCCAAGTGCCTAATATACAAATAAAGCCATTGCGCTTTCTTCTACTGTTTTGGCGAGCGCTTTCCCAGCCACTTGCAGTGTACGTCGATCAATTTAAATATTTAAAACTCTTTGCAAAATTTTGACTTTTATTTCTTTATAAATCAATGCGATTACAGTTGCTGTAAGAAAATATTCATTTGAGATAATTCACATGCAAATGCAGATGGCAGATACACATAATGGTTTATACAAATAGTATAGAAAAAAGTTAAAGGCAAGACAAAAGTTAAAAGGGCAAGTAAGGCACTGTATGAGTTTAATTCCGTTGCATCTGTGCACTTTAGTATGCATGTTTGTATGTTTCAGTGGCGGACGCTTCATGCAAGCCGTCAAGCCCGGCATTTTCGTTCATTTAATTTTACGAATTTCTTTAACATCTGATTATTTTACGCTTGACACGTGTTTACTATTTAATTTCTTGAATGTGTTTACGTTCTTATGGCGCGTTAGCCCACCTACAACATACACGTTGTAAGGTAGCGTTACAAAAATACAGCCCCCCCTGTTACAGCATACAACTTGCGCCTAAAGGCCTTCTAGGAAAATAGCGCAAATACAACACCGAGTTGGGTTGGTGTATTTTGTTTGGCAGCCTGCGTTAATGAGCATGCTTTAACAGTTCCACAAATGGGTTTTTATGAGGCTTGTTTGCTTGCTTTATCTAAGGAAAAGTCAATTGCTTATTTTCAGAGTTAACCCATATAATCCCAACGTTTTGTCAATGATATTATGAATTGAAAAAGAGATTAGAATGACATAAGAGATCGCAGGGCTCATATACTTTAGAATTTTTTTTTTTCCATATACTTCATAGTTTTTGAGAAAAGGACTTCCCCAAAAATGAGGCGCTGAGCACATCTGTCAACACTACAAATACATAAGTTAATAGAGAAAAATTGTAAATTCAGTTCTGATTCTTATTAGTGATTAATTGAATTGGTTTAAAAACTAGAAAAATATTACGAATGAAAAGATCCAAAGCAATTGGTGTGACTGCAATACCACATTTGCAACACTTTTTGGTCGTATTGCCTTGATTTGCTTCTCATATTCAGGAAAATCAGCGCTCTTCCATTCTCATCTTTCATATAAATTTTTCTTTCTGCGTTTGGTTTAAGAGAAAAATTCTGCGAGAGGAATTGCGTCATCGGAGTCACCGGAATTCGAATTATCCACCACCGCCACCAAAATATTCTATTGTTACTTCGTCACATCTCCTATAGAGCTGTAGCTAGAAACAGCTAAAACAACAACAGTCATATACATACATATGTATTAAGGTAGAGTGAAATTTTTTTTTTTTTTTGAAATTCAATTTGTTCCTACGCCAGAACGTCACTTTTGTAGCCCAGAAATACTTAAGCCTGTAAAATTTTATTGACCTACTCGCATGCTTAGAGGTGCCCCCAGCCCCACAAAGTTTAAAAAATAGCACGATCTCGTACAACTGTAAAATTTCTAAAATTATAAAATCAAAAAACGAAGTATGAGGAGGTCAAAGTTTATATTATGCATTTTTTAAATTGCAATTACTTTAAAACTACTGAACCGATTTTGAATATTTTTATACCATTCGATAGGTATTTTAATTCCCTTTAATTTGATATACATTTTATGTGGGTTCCATAACACTCCCCCTGCGGGGATCAACCGCGCTTTTACCCCCTTACTTTTCATATATAAAATGTAAATCAAATTAAAGGGAATCAAAATACCTATCGAACGGTATAAAAACATTCGAAATCGATTTAGTAGTTTTTATGTAATTGCAATTTAAAAAATGCATAATATAAACTTTGACCTTTAATAACTTTTGTTGTTGTTGTTTCAAAAAAAAAAATATACTCACTTTAATGCTCAGCTTAGCCATCTTTATCAATCCTCATACTTCGTTTTTTGATTTTATAATTTTGAAAATTTCATATTTGTACCAGATCGTGCTTATTGCTTTCAACTTTGCGGGGCTGGGGGCAGTTCAAAACGTCGTCCTATCGCCATAAAATTTTGTGGGGTTCATTAACTCATATAAAGGCAACTTTTCATTGCTGGTACGTTTAAAAAATGAACGAAAAAAAATCTCCATATGTTTTCACTCCACCTAAATATATATATTCATATTAGCTATGTGTTGTATATAAAAACTTGATTATTTTTTATCATCTTCATTTTCTCGATTTTTGCCGATACATTCAGTTTCATACCGTATGTATATAAACAACAAACCAAATATGCAAAACGAATCTAATCAAAGTCAATGACAGAACCGCAATCAGACTTTCAGATAATGCGTAAATGGCTAATGGCTATGCTTCATACAAACATAGGCTTGCCCAGCCAATTTATGCTAGCGCCGCCACTGGTATATCTATGTATATGCATCTATGTAACAGCAGGCAAAATTCTCAAATTTGTAGCTTAAAAACAGTTGCAGCTTTAAAACAGCAGAATATTCGTTACACACATACTTCTTTCGGAAAACATAAGTGCACTAAAATTTCGCTACGAAAATTTTCTACAACAAACAGCACAAACAGTGTACGCTATAGTTCCTGCCAAGCCATGTCATGCCATGCCAAATGTTACGCTTTGCCTTTTCCGTTGACCATAACAAAAAAAAAAACGACAAACAAAAAAAAAACAAAAGCAAAAACAAAACAACTTCTCGCTCATAACTTTATATGACTTTAGACTCTAAAGTTTAGAGCGAAAGCAGCAAAGTGCGAATAGACAAACCAAACAAAGTTTAATGGAGCATCTGCTTTGCTCTTTTAGTTGTTTATGTTAATATTTTTTGGGCAAGTTGGAAAATAGAAAACTTTAGCTCAAAGTGTTTGCATAAAATAAAATAAAACTAATTGTGCTTAAGTAAAAAACTTATTTGAAACATAAAAACAAATCGTGTTTTGTGTAAAACATTTTGCATTTGTGGTTTTAATGTGTGTGAACAAGTAAAGCAGCACAGCCGGATTATCTCTCCATCATATCCATTTTCCAGTACTCCATTTACTCACATGCGGTTTTGACTACTACATGCTTTGGTTGTCATAACTACCCACCAAAAAACTCGATGATCGTGGAATTAAGAGGGTAATCCAGAAAAACCCTGGCAATCGCTTCCACATTCGTTGACACAATGCCTGACATTAGCATCGGCTTGTCATTGGAGGGAAGGACTTGCCCAGTGCATTACCGCCGAACGTATAAATCACGCAATACGCAAGGATTCTAGTGAATCAAATAAAGAATACCTTACAGGGAAGCAGATAAAGAAGGCGAAAAATGTAAGGGATGATGGAAATTTCCACTGGTATTTATTCCAGTTCATTTTTTGCGCTCCATTCTACTTTGCATTACGTGGAATGGGTAATGGAAGCTCATTCCACTCTGCATTACTGGTGAAAGAAGCGATGAACTTGCCAGATGTTCCATTGCAAGGCCTTCTATCATGCCTGACAGGTAATAGCGATGACCAGATTTTTGCTGGAATGAAGTATTGCTAGATGGTGTAACCACAAAAAGCGGTAGTTTTTGACAAACCACAAACAAACTCTATCTCTAAGCTTGCGGAAGTCAATTGATGAATGATTTTGCACTTCACCCATACATAATAGTATTTCAATTTGCTTGTTGTTGAGTTTGCTGCAGGAAATTGTGTCACTCACTTTTGTGTCCGTGCTACGGCCTTAAAGCTACCTTATCTCGTAATACCAGCAGCAGATTGCTGGTGAAGTAAGCGGCGTGTGAAAATTCGGTACTTGAATAGAGTGAAGTGGGCGCAGTAGAGGACTAATATTGGGTATCTGGGATCTTGTGTGCCTTAGATTCTGATGATAGCGCGGATTTTAATACCTGTAAAATATCCAAGCTCTATAAAGATGCTAAGAGAATGGGTTTGGCGGTTAATGGGGACAAGGTGAGGTACCTTCTGTCATCACACAAAGAAACAGCACATCTTGGCAGCAATGTCTCTATTTACAGCTACAAATTAGAAACCATTAAGGACTTCCTCTTTTTGGGAACACCAAAAAATAAAGTCAGCACGGAATTCCAACGAAGCATCAATTTTGCCAATTGCTGATATGTACTTTGGACCAGCAAGACAATTGAAAAGTAAAGTTCGCCCTCTGGAAAAACAAAAATAACACTCTACAGGACGCTCATCATTGCAGTCCTCATGTGTGGCGCAGAAGCATGGACGATGTCAAAATTAGATGAGGTGGCACTTGGAATATTTGAGAGAAAATTTCTTCGGAAGTTTTATGGACCATTGCGCGTTAGCGAGGACGAGTAGGGAGACCTCCACGAGAAGGGAGACCTCCACTACGCTGGTAAGATCAGGTGGACATTGACGTTGCCTCCTGGTGCCTGTATGACCGAAATCTTCCTCGGACTGCATTTTTTGCAGTCTTCAGCAAAAGCCAAATAAATAGTTAAAAAAAGTGAGTGAAAAAATATGGCCCCTTTTAACGTCCTGCTTCCTTCCTTCACCGTCTTAGTCTCCCAATATCTTTCCCTATAACTTTCTCTTTCCACCTTGCCTCTCATTTTATTTTCCTTTTCGTTTCTCTTTCCAGTAAATTTTTCCCTTCCCTATCTCTATCTCACCCCTTTACCTTTCCTTCTCTTTCTCTTTCCCCTACGATTCCTTCTTCCTCTAGCTCACATACTTACACTCACTGTCATTCCATTTTCATTTCCTTTCCCTCTCCGTTTCCTTTCCTTTTCCTTTATTTTTTCTTTTTCCGTCCATAGAGAACGCGTTGAGCAATACATCGAATAGAGCTCTATAATGAAGTCCTAATTTCCACCTTTAATTTCAATTTCAATTTTAATTTTATTAGGTCTATGATTATGAATATCTTAGAGACTAGACTAGATACAATGCAGATACAAAATTTCCATTTGATACAAATGAATACTTATGTGTATATATATGTGTACATGAAAAAATAAATAAAAATTTAATTCCGCTTAATAAATTTTAATCGGTAGGGAGTACAAATAAAAATATGCGAATTATAATCATATGTACCCAGTAAGGGGCATTTGGGCCAGAAAGGACCCAGGCAAAATTTCATTATGCTAATTAAATATACCCAGTAAGGGGCGAGTGTGCCATGAAGGGCACCTGGGCCTGAAAGGACCCAGATTAACACGTTGACTGCCAAGGCCATTTTCAGAAAACTGTTTTTCAAAGGAGAAAAAGGACCTACGAGTTATTTCCCATATCTCCCATTTTTCCATAAATTTTTTTTTTTTAATAAAAAAAAAAAGCTCACGGGAGCCAAACCCACAATTTTTTTCCCAGAAGCCATTTATCGATACTAACACTATTATAATAGATACGGTTTTACTTGTAGCTACACAGAAAGTGGTAGTTTTAGTACCAATATCGCTCAGAAATATTCCGGGGTCATCTGGATCCATGTTTTGACACATATATGGGGATCCTGAGAATCCTAATGAGTACATCTCTATATAAAATACCTGCTTAAGACCTTTCGTGTGATACCAATATCGTCCAAAAGTCTTCAGGAGAAATCTGGATCCATGTTTTGACACATATATGGGGATCCTGAGAATCCTAATGAGTACATCTCTATATAAAATACCTGCTTAAGACCTTTCGTGTGATACCAATATCGTCCAAAAGTCTTCAGGAGAAATCTGGATCCACGTTTTGACCTATATCAAGGCGAACCGAGTTCCCGATTAAAAAAAAAAAAATATGCTTTCGAAAATGTTTAAAATTTATTTATAAACAAGCATATAAAATCATAATCATGCCAAGATAACGGTTGAAAATATGCAAAAAAATTTTATATTTAACGCCTTGAAGTATGCTACGAATTTATAAGGTGCATATTTTAGGGCGTTATATTAGTATCTTGTTAATCCTCGTATAATTTTTGTACTATTAACGCCTGCACACTCTATTTAAGTCAAATATGAATTTCATATCTTTTTCCCACTTTTTCATCAATTTCTTAATGCATGTACGTGTCTCATTTTTGTTCTAGGCACGTGTCCATTGCGCTTTGCGTGCACTTATTGATTTAGCTACTTTGCAAAAAAATATCAAAGAAATCTGAACTAAATGCACGCACATGCAATGCGATCGATCGTTTTTTCATTTTTCGCTTCGATAGGCAAATTAATAAAGTTATTTCCGCGATTAGTAAGTTGAAGCGATGCCTGTTATATTAGATATTTATTGCTTCTAACTGGCATCGACTAAATTGTATTTGATAGGAAAGTTTGTGAATGTAATTTTGTTGTATAAGGAAATTGCTTAGTTTGTAAAGAAGAAAGCATAGAAATAAACTCAATTTTCAAAAAAAAAAAATATTTGTTAAAGAAAGCAAAGCGGTTATTTAACACTGTAAGTAATTGTAATCGATCAGTGAAAAAAAGTATTTAGAAGTTCGCAAGAGAGTTTTGTTTGAAGAGACCCCTAGTGAAATTTTGTGGCGAATAATTTTCTAGAACATTTTGACCCTCTAACAAACTTCATAATGCAATTTTCTCGAACTTTATTAAAAGTTGACAAAACGATCTCTTCGCGGAGTTGTTAGAGGATCCAACGGCAAACACTATCTAAAACGCTTTCAAATTGAAGCAACAACGAACACTTTTGGCAATCTTAAGCACTAAGATTTATATGATTGCCAAGCAAATTACTTTTCATGCAAAAGTTAACTATCTTCCTGCTTATTACCTATTTCCTTTCGAGAGGCGTCAAACTGGCTGACTTCTTGAACTGCAAATAGTTGAATTTTCGCAAGAGTTGTTTAACTTGAGCAAGCGTTTCCTTTAACAGACAGCAGTTAATGTAGAAAATTTTGCATTTTATATAAGAAAATTGTATGTGCAGCAGGGACTGTAACGGTTATGAGTTATATCCAAAAAGTTGATTTTTAATCATTATTTGCTGAGTTTTATTTTCTGCTCACAAAATAAAAGTTATTTCTTGATTTTTATTTTTCCATCAGAAAATAAAAATTTTTTCTTGAGTTTTATTTTTCGATCAGAAAATAAAAGTTATTTTTTGAGTTTTATTTTTCCCTGAGAAAATAAAAGTTATTTTTTGAGTTTTATTTTTCGATCAGAAAATAAAAGTTATTTTCTGAGTTTTATTTTTTTGCTCGGAGAATAATAGTTTTTCAGTTTAATTTTGGCTGCAATTGTAGATTTTGCCATATAAATAGGTAAAGTAAATAAATAAATTTTTAATTTTTTTTATTTATAAACTTTACCTACGTGTTAATTTGGCAAAATCGACAGCTGCAGCTAAAATTAAACTGAAGAAACTTTTATTCTCCGAGCAAAAAAATAAAACTCAGAAAATAACTTTTATTTTCTGATCGAAAAATAAAACTCAAAAAATAACTTTTATTTTCTGAGGGAAAAATAAAACTCAGAAAATAACTTTTATTTTCTGATCGACAAATAAAACTCAAAAAATAACTTTTATTTTCTGAGGGAAAAATAAAACTCAAGAAATAACTTTTATTTTCTGATCGAAAAATAAAACTCAAAAAATAACTTTTATTTTCTGATGGAAAAATAAAACTCAAGAAATAACTTTTATTTTCTGATCGAAAAATAAAACTCAAAAATAACTTTTATTTTCTGAGGGAAAAATAAAACTCAGAAAATAACTTTTATTTTCTGATCGATAAATAAAACTCAAAAAATAACTTTTATTTTCTGAGGGAAAAATAAAACTCAAGAAATAACTTTTATTTTCTGATCGAAAAATAAAACTCAAAAAATAACTTTTATTTTCTGAGGGAAAAATAAAACTCAAGAAATAACTTTTATTTTCTGATCGAAAAATAAAACTCAAAAAATAACTTTTATTTTCTGATGGAAAAATAAAACTGAAAAAATAACTTTTATTTTCTGGTGGAAAAATAAAACTCAAGAAATAACTTTTATTTTCTGAGGGAAAAATAAAACTCAAGAAATAACTTTTATTTTCTGAGCAGAAAATAAAACTCAACAAAAAACTTTTATTTTCTGAGGAGAAAATAAAACTCAGAAAATAATGATTAAAAATCAATTTTTTTTTATAAAAATCGAAAAAATAAAAGTTAATACACCTAGAGATAGTCTCCGTTACGGTGATTACATCTGTGTACTTCTTGCGTTTAGCATTTCTCCTTCAGTATGATTTTTTAGTCAAAATTTAAAAAATAACGATTATTTGCAATCCCTGATGTGCACTCTACATGTTCGCATGTTCCTATGTACCTAAGCATGTATGTAATAGTATGTACATTGTACACATCGCACCTTAAATCAAAAAGTGGCACAACTCAAAATTCAAAAATTTTCAGGAGAGCCAAAAAACTTTTTTTCATTACAAGCAATCGTATGGCAAAGGGCCAGGTATAATCGTTATTTTTCGGTCGAAAGAGACAGTTATTCAAAAGTTTTTTTGGCAATCGCTAGAGATATGTTCCGTATACCCGTTTATGAAAAAAAACTCGTTTTCAAAAAATTTTGATTTTTGCCACTTTTTGATTTAGGGTGCGATATGTATGCATAGCTATAAGTGCTTAGCTTTCCAAAAATAGAATCGCGTGCGCCTTTGTGCAAAGGGTTTGGCATTAGAGATTTTAAATTGCAAATACATTCCAAATGTATGTATGTAAGTTGCATGGGTGCGATATATGTATATGTGTATCTATGCTTACCCTGCAGAAAACGGAACTAGCCCATACATGCATGTACAAACCAGCCGCTTGTGGCAATCAACTAGCCCAAAACCTGCCACATTCCATATAAAAATATTGGTCCAATTAACATTGCAATGTCTTAGCACAGGACCACATGGTCCATCGCTCGATCGCATCAAACTAGTTTAAAAACTAACTTGCCGTAGCTACTTTGCAAACCACTACAAGAGGTTACTTTTTAAACTACTCCAAGGAGTTAAAAATGTAAAATATTTCCATAACTACTTCATTCTTGAGCTCTCAAGACCAATTTTATTTATTTTTTTTTAAGGAAATATTGATGTGAAAAATTAATATTTTTTGCTAGAAGTTATAGATCCATTTCGGAGACCGCCACATCTCTTCAAGCAATTCTTTGTGCTAATTAGTAGAGCTTGTTTATCGGCTGGCTCATCCGATTAAATTTTACTTTTGGTTTTTTTGGTCGTTTTTATTTCCATAACTCCTTCATTCTTGAGCTCTCAAGACCCTTTTTTTTTGTAATATTTAGATTAATGCTTCTTGGCAACACTGTTAATAAACATCGTGCAGCGGTTACGATCTTTAAAACCGATCTTGAAACACGAATCTACATACATACATATATATGAACTGGCCCAATTATTGGCTGCATGTGGCAAGTTCGTAGCTAGTTGAATGTGGCACAAATGTACCAAGTAGTCCAACAATTTTTGCAGGGTATATAAGTCTTCTTCTTCTTCTTGATTGGCGCTTAACCGTCTAGACGATTCTGGCCGAGTCCAACAGAGCGCGCCAATTGCTTCTGTTTCGTGCAGCATGGCGCCGCTTGGGAACACCTAGGGAGGCAGCATCGCTGTCCACCTGATTTTCCCAACGCAGTGGAGGTCTCCCTTTTCTTTTGCGTTCAGCGGGTTTCGATGGAAATGCTTTCTTGGCCGGAGCGCCTTCGTTCATTCTCACGATATGACCTGCCCAACGCAGCCGCTGGATCTTTATTCGCTGAACAATGTCGATGTCTGTGTAAAGCTCGTACAGCTCATCGTTAAATCTCCGTCGATACTCGCCCACGCCAACGCGCAAAGGTCCATAAATCTTACGAAGAACTTTTCTCTCGAATACTCCAAGTGCCATCTCATCTGATTTTGAAATTGTCCATGCTTCTGCGTCGTACATGAGGACTGGAACGATGAGCGTCCTGTAGAGTGTGATTTTTGTTTGTCGAGAGAGGACTTTACTCTTCAGTTGCCTACTTAGTCCGAAGTAGCATTTATTGGCAAGCGTGATTCTTCGTTGGATCTCCGTGCTGACATCATTCTTGGTGTTAATGCTGGACGAAGTCCTTAACAGTTTCGAATTTGTAGCTATCAACATTGACGTGGCTGCCGAGGCGTGCTGTTTCTTTGTGTGATGACAGGAGGTACTTCGTCTTGTCCTCGTTGACCGCCAAACCCATTTTCTTAGCCTCTTTATCCAGCTTGGAGAAGGCAGAACATACGGGGCGCGTGTTAGTGCCAATGATGTCGATGTCATCGGCGTACGCCAGCAGTTGCACACTCTTGTGATATAAGATGCTTCCTGTATGGTTAAGTTCTGCAGCTCGTATTATCTTTTCCAGCATCAAATTGAAGAAGTCGCACGAAAGAGAGTCACCTTGTCTGAAACCTCGTTTGGTCTCGAACGGCTCGGAGAGGTCCTTCCCAATTCTGACGGAGCTGGTGGTGTTAGTCAGCGTCATTTGGCATAGCCGTATAAGTTTTGCGGGGAAACCAAATTCAGACATTGCGGCATATAGGCAATTCCTATTCGTGCTATCAAAAGCGGCTTTAAAATCGACAAAGAGATGGTGTGCGTCGGTTCCTTTTTCATGGGTTTTTTCCAGTATTTGGCGTATTGTGAAGATCTGGTCGATGGTAGATTTACCAGGTCTGAAGCCACACTGATAAGGTCCAATCAGCTTGTTGACGGTGGGCTTCAGTCTTTCGCACAATACACTTGCTAAGACCTTATATGCGATATTCAGGAGGCTTATCCCACGATAATTGGCGCGTACTGTGGAGTCTCCTTTTTTGTGGATTGGGCAGAGCACACTTAAGTTCCAATCGTCGGGCATGCGCTCGTCCGACCATATTCTGCATAGGAGTTGATGCATGCTCCTTATCAACTCTTCGCCACCATGTTTGAATAGCTCGGCTGGCAAACCGTCAGCGCCCGGGGCCTTGTTATTTTTAAGCCGAGACATTGCTATTCGCACTTCGTCATGATCGGGTGGTGGAACATGCCTACCATCATCTGCTATTGGGGATTCGAGTCGTACATCTTCTCCTTCAGCAATTTCACTGTTGCCATTATCTAGCAAGGAGGAGAAGTGATCCCTCCACAACTTAAGTATGCTCTGGACATCAGTTACCAGATCGCCGTTATCATTCCGGCAGGAATTTGCCCCGGTTTTGAAACCTTCAGTCATCCGCCTGATTTTTTGATAGAATTTTCGAGCATCGTTCCTACCCGCCAGCATCTCAAGCTCTTCGCACTCGCGCCTTTCAGCCTCCCTTTTCTTCTTTCGAAAAAGGCGCCTCTCTTCCTTCCTCGCCGTTCGATAACGCTCCCATACGCTTCGCGTTGCGCCCGCACACAATATAGCCCTGTAGGCGGCGTTCTTTCTTTCCGAGGCATCGCGACATTCCATGTCGTACCAGGTATTTTTGCGAGCTCGCTTGTATCCTATAGATTCCTCAGCGGCGATACGAAGGGTATATAAGTGCATTTGTGCAATATATTCATATATCAATATGCCAGCAATATGCATATAAAATTTGTGTAAATTCATGCAATAATTTTAGCTAAGCACACTTGTAAGTTTCTTGTTAAAATGCCAAAATGAAAATGCACGGCCAGCAAACCAAGTGCAAATAGGAAATTTTATGAAATGAAAAGCTATTGCAATTTTGAGGGTGCCGCCACGTTTCGCAAAATCGTTTCGTGTTGCAATAAGGGGGAGCTTTTTTTCACCCACTAAAGTGTACTCTTGCCATCGTCAGCGCGCACATATGGCAGTTTTTAAGAAGATTTTATTATTTCAGCTGTTTTTGGTTACTCTAAGGAAATTTTATTAATTTAGAGGCTTGGTTTGTATTGAAGATGAAGTAATGGCTTTCGCACACAATTATTTTATCTCAATATCAGCGCGAGACCTCTTAGACAGTACTCTCTTTTTTATTGAGTATGGTTGTTCTTAGTTTTTTTTTCAGTATGCGCCCTGAATAACTGGGACGTATCGTTAGATAAGATAACACTGCGTATTAGAATTAGAGTCATTGTAGAACCTCTGAAAACACACAAATAAGCAGAGCGTTTTTTTTATAACTTTTTCGACGTTAGAGATTTGAGCGCGTAATAATTCCCACACAGACCAAAAGACCACTATCCATATATAGAATTTTCAGGTAAATGAAATCTTTTTCAAGCCAAGTGAAACCTTTTTAATGCCTTTCTCAATTGAAGGTAAAACTTTTCCAATTGAAATTAATTAATTAATTGAAACCTTTATCAATTGAAATGATAATGAAGAAGGTTTCATTTCAATTGGAAAATACTTATCGTATAGAAATATGTTGTTAGAAAACATATAGTAAAATTGCACGAGCTTAAATATCTTAGAATACTTTAACCCGCTAGCACCTGCACGAAGAGATCGTTTTCACATTTTGAAGGTTGATAGAGGATTAAAATGTTCTAAAGGGGGTCCGATCAGACAAATCTTTGTACAAAGAAACTAAAAGAGCACAGAAAGCAAAAAAAACAATTATTTCTTTGAAAACTGTTTGGAGGTTTTACTAAAGGCCACTTTTGTCCGCGTGGGAATTCAATATAGAAAAAAGAAAAGATACTTCTTACATCAGGACGTCTCACAGGGCAATTTTTAACGTCGTTAAAGGGTTAAAATTTTCTAGAAAATTATTCGCGATAAAATTGTACTAGTGGTTCTCTCACACAAAATCTTTGTACAGACAACCTAAAAGACCACAGAAAGCCTTGGCATTCTTCCATTTTTTTCACCCCAAAATACGGAATTGAAATGAGAAATGGAATATTCGATCACTTTAACATTTTCGTTGTAGTATTCCGATTCAAACCGATACTTAACAAATTCTCTATCCCATGAGTCACATATGACCCATGCAAGCTCTTTTAGATAAGTTCATGAGTCACATGTGACTCATTTTGGTATACATCTTTGGACAGATTTGGACAGATGATAAAATGCATTGTCCCCATAAAAGAGGACAGGAAAATGGTTAAAGTTCGGAAGTACTTAACCCCCTCCTCGTCCTACTCCTTTATCAGTAAATATCACATAACGAGCTATAAAATATTTATCACCTTCCAAAAGACAAACCAGCACAATTTTAACTTACAAAACTGCCACCCAAAAGCCCATTATAATAAATGCCACATTTGATGATACAAATAAGTAAGACTATTCACACAAGCACTGCCAAAATTCATAAGTGAAACAGTCTTTTTACAGTGTTTCGAGTCAATTTCTGTGTAGCTTAACAAAGCTAATAAAAATGCTGTGTTGATTGTCTGCCTGCTCTGGTAGACGTACCAACACAATGCGGCGAAATTTAACGTCTTTCTTTACAAACGAAAGCGCTTTATGACAAAATAAAATTTACGCATTAAAATAAATTAATAGCATGTCTACGAATATAAACTACAGCGATTATGGGGATTTTGTTTTTTTTTTTGTTTTAACTTTTTTATACTCAGCTGTACTAGTACACAGAGTATTATAGTTTTAATCACATAACGGTGGATTGTAACAGAATGAAATAATCGAGATAGATATAGACTTATATATATCAAAATGATCAGGGTGAAAAGAGAAATCGATTGAGCCATGTCCGTCCGTCCGTCTGTCCGTCTGTCCGTCCGTCCGTCCGTCCGTCCGTCTGTAAACACTCTAACTCGCGCAAAAATTGAGATATTTTGATGAAATTTGGAATGCAAGTTGGTATCGAGACTGGGACGGTTGGTATTGAAAATGGGCGAAATCGGACCATGACCACGCCCACTTTTCCTATATAGAAAAAATCGGAAATTTGGTATCTCAGCCACTAATATAGCTAGAGCGATGAAATTTTACCCACGTGTTGAGCTCAGGCCCTATCAAGAAATTTGGTGAAATTTTAGAAAATGGGCGGTGCCACGCCCACTTATTAAGGGTCAAACATTGAGGGTTTTATAAGCCATAACTCAGAAACCAATGAAGATATATCGATGAAATTTGGTACGCGTGATATACTTACTTTGGCAAATGTTTGAACGAAAAATTGTTAAAATCGGTTGACGGCCACGCCCACTTTTATATATGGGTCTTATTAAGTGACCTAATAAAAACATTTTAAGCGATATCTCTGTCAAATATAAAGATATATCATTAAAATTTTATGGCAGGAGTCTAACTACGAACAGAAGACAAAAACCGTAAAAAATTTGGAAAATGGGCGTGGCACCGCCTCTTTTTAGAAGCAGGAATATACGAGATTTCTTAGCCTATAATTCGACAAATAATTTATATATAATGACGAAACTTGGTGTGTACACTTCTATTACTTGTGGTAATACATGTTCAAAATTTTAGAGAAACCGGTTGACGGCCACGCCCACTTTTATATATGGGTATTATAAAGTGACCTAATAAAAACATTTTAAGCGATATCTTTGTCAAATATAAAGATAATTCATTGAAATTTTGTGGCGTGAGTTCCACAATAGACCGGAAACAAAAAATAGAAAAATTTTGGAAAATGGGCGTGGCACCGCCTCTTTTTAGACAAAGGAATCTACGATATTTCGGAGCCCATAATTCGACAAATGATTGAGATATTATGACGAAACTTGGTTTATACACTTTTATAACTTTTGTTAATAGTCACGCAAAAATTTATTGAAATCGGTTTATGACCACGCCTACTTTTTAGCAAAGATATTTCTGGAATACTCTTTGGGAATTTGTAACGTGACATCTTTGTAACTGGAAGTCATAAAGGAATGAAATTTTGCATCATATGCTTAGTTGGATGACTGATAAAAATTTTGAAAATGGGCGTGGCTACGCCCACTTTATGCAGCACTCGCTTTATATGAAATCCATCAAACGCAAACAAACAATGAAGACATACAGCTGAGTATCTAATGTTCGATTCCACTCGAACTTAGGCTTCCTTACTTGTTTTTTATAGTAATGCCCCCTAAAAAAGAGTGGTGGTTCATAAGCATACAAACAGAAAAGTCATAAAGCCATCGAATATGAAATAGACAAAATTTTAACGCAAAACAGATTGTTCAGCTCAACCTTCAGAAAGTCCAACTGAAGCGCAACTGAAACGCGAATACGCTCGTATAAACTCTTAAGCTCATACTTGGCTTTGGCCTTGGCTGGTTTAGCTATCCTCGTCTCAATTGCAAGGAAGGATGCTATAATGCGAGTGAAAGGAAGTGAACTGTCTGAAATTTACATTAATACAAATACCACTTAAGTGCTTTGTGATACTTAGAAGTTATATACATATATAATAATAATACAATGGCGCTATTATAACTCTGACGAGTTTTTATGGCCGAGCTTCTCTCCCAATTCGAGGTGTGCTCCTTTTTTGTTTTTCCTACTAATCTATATAATATTCAATGTGGCACAATGTCAGTCGAAGACACAAGAAAAAATAAATAAAATATTCATCAACTTAGCGGGAGTTCAGTGGCTGACTGTTGGCGCTGTCGTGGCTTTTAATGGCAAGATTTGAGAGGAAACGGAAAGCGCGGTTGAATTTAGCTAAAGCTGAAAGCTGAAATTCTTAATGCTTATTGTTGAGTGCATAAAAGGGGAAGCGGTGAACAGAAATGAAAATGAAAGTTAAATTGAGTTGATATTAGTGTCTTTGTTTCCATAGATACTCGTATGTCAAAGTTCATTTATAATTTATTTGCATCTAGACTATTCAGCACTCAATATATTAGCGGTATTTGTTATAGACAAATTTGCTGCTAAGTTTTTGGTGATTTGGTGTGGCTTCTCAGGTTTTTTTTTTTTTGTTTCAAATTTCAAATGTTTTAATTGTGAAATATTTAAGGCCAACATATAGTCCCTTTGTGCAATCTCAGCACACTCCCAAAGAATAAGCAAAGGTATCGGATTGATTCACGAAAATGGCAGACGTGCTTTTCTTGTCTAGATCCAGCGTTTGCAGTGAAGAAAACAGTGTTCCGTCTACTACTCAGTCAGAGTATGCAGATTCTCTCTGTCTAGCTTTAAGATTTTATTCGAGATTTGTTTTTTGAAGAAAAAATGAACATCAAGAGCTGCCTTATGTACGGCGCAGAAGCATTGACGATTACAAAATCAGAAACTATTCTTTTTCTTCTCCCAACTGATCTTTTTGGCAAGTACATTGCCAGTTGCAATGCAGCCAGACTAAACGCCGTCAAGCCCTGGAGAGACTGGAGATTTGGGCACACCCGAATACTAAAAACTGTCCCAGAAAACTTCTTTGAGTTAGACTACACACTACCTGTTATATGTTGGAACAACAAGTTCTCCACTAGAATCCCTGAGAGGAGAGAGTGGGAGAACTTGATTGGGCCTTTCCCCCACACTCCATCGATTTTCACGGACAGCTCTAAGCTAAATGGCAGGGTAGGCAGCGGAATCTTCTCGAAGGATTTCAAACTGAACGCTAGCCTACAGCTGCCGGATCATTGCAGCGTCTTTCAGGCGGAGCTGGTTGCTATCTGGGAGGCAGCCTGCCTTCTAGGACAACTGCATTTAGGCAAAGCCGTCACAATCATTTCTGACAGCCAAGCGGCTATAAAATCTCTACAGAGCAGTGACTCCACATCGCGGGTCACCATTAAATGCAGGGAGGCCCTAAACCAACTTGCAGAAAGTTGCAGACTGAGCGTCGTCTGGGTCCCAGGACACAGTGATATCCCAGAAAACTGCGCCGCGGACGAGGCAAGGGAAGGAACCCTCCTGGAAGCAACGATGACCACCAGCTGTGTGACTCCTCCTCTTAATACATGTAAAAACTACCTTAGATGCTATTTTGTAAAACAAGCAAATTACAGATGGGCGGAAGAATCCACTTGCTTGATTTCCAGACAAATATGGCCAAAACTGGACCATGCAAGGTCTAGATCAGTAGCTCTTCTCAGTCGGCCCCACATCGGCCCTTTGGTTGGTATAATAACGGGCCACTGCCTCAAGGGCATCCATGGTAATCACATGGGTCTCCTTAAAACGACTTCTGTCGCAGCTGCAGGGATGAGGAGGAGGTAGAAAGCGTAGAACACTATGCTCTTGTCCCGCGCTGTCTAACTCTAGGCACGTGTGCCTCCACAGACACTCCAAACACCAAATATGGTGATTAGTGTTGTCAACATCGTATTGGGGGCGTTACATTATTTAGTATTTTGTGTGTTTTTTGAAGAAATTTTTTTATGTATTTTCTTGGCCACTAGATTCGACAACAGGGGCGAGAGTAGGTACTCCCCGTTGTGCGGTGCCCCTATGTGCCCTCCTTGACTTCGTCGAAAGACCATATCCAACCGTCACCGTCCGACAACTCAAAAGGTCAACGACCCAGCGCTGCATGATTCGGGGTATTCCGATCCATTCGAGATCCTGCAACAGCGCCTAAGCTGAGACGTTGCTAAACTTGCCTCGCGCCTTGAGGGGACCTACTCGACGGAACGCCAGCCATTGCTACCCTTCCGCAGCCATCGCAATCTACCTTGGCGCACCAGGGACAGGCAACGGGGAGGAGAAACGGAGGTCCATTGCCCGGGCAGCAAGCTCTTTAACGTTTCAGCCGAAGATTTTGAAGAGATTGGAAATGAAAACTTTGTGCTAAACTACGTTGAGGATTTCAAGCATTTTTTTTTAATATACAGAGCTATTTGTGAAAGCATTAACTCCTTGGCCGCTGTGGTGCAGTGGGTAGAGTGCTCGCCTGCTATGCCAGAGGTCTCGGGTTCAAACCACGGTCCGAGCAAAACACCAAAACAATTTTTCTAATTAGTAAAAATCCAATTATTGGGTTTTTTATGAGCAGCGGTCACCTCTCGGCAGTGGGCGGCATACCCTCCGAGAGTATTTCTGCCATGAAAAAGCTTCTCACAAAAAATGCATTCGCCGTTCGGAGCCGGCATAAAACTGTAGGTCCACCCAATTAGTAGGAAAAACAAAAAGGAGCACACCTCGAATTGGGAGAGAAGCTCGGCCATAAAACTCGTCAGAGTTATAATAGCGCCATTGTATTATTATTATTATTAACTCCTTGTACAGAATTATACAAGTTTGTATAAAAATAAGGTAAATTGCTGACAAGCACATGAACTTGCATGCATACATACATATCTAAGTAAAACAAAAATAAAAAAATGAATGCCCATATCACTTTACCACTTTTATAATCAATTTCACTAAAAGGAAAATAAGTATGTATGTATGTATGTATATATCCTAAGAAGCGATTGCTTTTAAGGCATTCCCTTGTAAGCTGTCTGCGCTATTTCAATTTCTATATATGTACCTACAACAACAAACCAAATGTTTATAGCTTCTGATTTCTTTGCACACTTCGCCACTTCTTTACTTTTGACTGGAGCGAGAATTTCTCAATACCAAAATTGGTTAACCAATCATAAAAATAACTACAATATTTTTGCTTTTGTTTTTGTGGCATTTTTATTTTTTTGGTTTCGAAATAAACAACAGCCGATTGTTTTGCCACAAGAAAAACCAAAACCAAAAAAAAAGAAAATTATATCCGCTTCTTATTTGTATGAAGATTTTTTGTTCACAAAAGAAGTTAAACAACAAATAAAATCTTTTTGTTTTGTTCAAAAAATTTCAGTAGAGACAAAAAACTGTTTTTCTTTACCAGCAATGATACGGCAAAAGGCCAGCCAGAATGGATGGAACATTTTTTGTGGCAGTCGCTAGAGAAATGTTCTGGGTACCGGTTTGCCTTTTATAAATATTATCGCTGCTTTGTTTAAAAAAAAAAATAGTTGCATAAGTTGTCTATCAAATTGCAAGAACGCGAAGATTTAGCGTTTGCCTCAACTCCAGCAATAGATAAACCAGGGCCACACATACATATATAAATACAAATGTACTTGCTCTCCTACAACATTTTTTCCCCATTTAATTGCCGCATTGCCATTTAGTTGGCAACTCAAATTTCCCTCGGTTAAAAATAGTCCGGCTACAACCGCAATAGCCGTAACGCAAGTTCCTGTTTACTGCAGCTCAAGTCAAATCAAAAGAGGAAAGCGGAAAGCCAATAATAGAGCAAAGCAGCGGCAGCATCAGCAAATACAGCAACACGGCGCTTGAGTACAACGTTGCCAACATTGCAACGATGTGCCATGCAAAATTTGTTAAACATTCACTTAAATTTTTACCAAAAAAAAAAAATGCTGTCATAAAATTTTATGCAAATTACTTTACTCTGCATTTGAGCGTATTTTGTCCTACTGAAAATGCCACATTTGCATTTGTGCTACAATAATGGCAAAATTTAATGCCAGAATTCGTCGAAGAGCATGGAATGTGGTGCAAGTAGTTAATGGAAAAGTTTTGTTAAGATTTTGTTTGTTTTAAACGGAACATGCTATAAAATTTGTTTGGTTAACTCTGTTTTTTGTTTTTTTTTTTATGCTTTAAGGCGGCGGGAATTCTACCATAAATGTAATAGATATTGGCAAATATGTCGCAATAACATGCGAGATAATTTTGGTATTGTATTAGAAATCAGATAGTCTAGCCAGAAGGTCAGCAGGTGAATCCAAGCCTGCCTTTTCTAGCTAATGCAACCACTTATCATAAGGTAGGCGGACTAACCAACACTAGCACCTCCTCGGGTAATGGATGCGGTATCTGGAGACTTTACCAAGAAATCGTAATGGGTATGGCTCTACATGAGATTCCGCTCAACGCCTTTTATTTGGTACCAATATCCGTAAGATATATCCCGGTGTTATCCGGGTCCACATATTGACCCATATCTTGGAATCCCACATATGAATCGTCATGCGCCGTGATTAAATAACAATGTCGCTGAGAAATTATCCGGGACTATCCGGATCCACATTTTGACCCACATCTGGGGACCTGACCTAGGAATCACAATAAGTACTATTATATGTAAATTCTCTGCTCAACACCTTTCATTTGATACTAATATCGCTCAGAAATATTCGAGGGTCATTCGGGTCCACGTTTTGACCCATAACTGGAGACCCGACCTAGGAATCACAATAAGTACTATTTTATGTAAATTCTCTGCTGAATACCTTTCATTTGATACCAATATCGCTCAGGAACATTCGAGGGTCATTCAAGCCCACGCTTGACCCATATCTGGAGACCCGACCTAGGAATCACAATGAGTACTATTATATGTAAATTCTCTGCTCAACACCTTTCATTTGATACTAATATCGCTCAGAAATATTCGAGGGTCATTCGGGTCCACGTTTTGACCCATAACTGGGGACTCGACCTAGGAATCACAATGAGTACTATCCTATGTAAATTCTCTGCTCAGCACCTTTCATTTGATACCAATATCGCTCAGGAACATTCGAGAATCATGCGGGTCCACATTTTGACCCATATCTGGAGACCCGACCTAGGAATCACAATGAGTACTATTCTATGTAAATTCTCTGCTCAATACCTTTGATTTGATACCCATATGGTCCCAAAATCTTCAGGGGAAAACCGGATCCACATTTTGACCTTTTGACCTATATCTCGGGAACCGACTTCCGGATTTGGAAAAAATATGCATATAAACCATCTAGGGCAAGGTACTAAGTTGGTGTGTAAATTTGGTCAAAATCCCTCCAGGCGTTTGGGCGAAAGCCGGCGACAAAGAAATGGGCTTGATTTTTATATATACATATATCTATTCAAATAGTCATGCAGACATTTTTTTTAGTTGGTGATTCCCCTTTCATCGTAGAGCTTTGTACCTAACGAACATTCCACGAACTTTTTTTATATTGCTATACATACTTATATTTTGTCCGCATAAGAGGAGTTCGTGTCCGCCTAACAGAGGTTTTTATGTGATTCGTTATGAAAAAAAATCAAAGTGTCCGTTGACGAGAGGTTCGTGTCCGCTTAATAGAAGTTTTTAGCTCAATTCAATAGTAAATAACTGTCCGGGTCCGGCCAAGAGAGTGTCCGCCTAAGAGAGGGCAATTTGTTCTAAAAATTGAACCTAAACCTTGGTGCATGAAAAAATGTCCGCTCAAGGGAGGTGTCCGCCTATGAGAGGTGTCCGTTAGGAGAGGTTTCTCTGTATATCGATAATGCCATCAAGTTAGTTATAAATTACCATATATCAAAATTGTTTATATGTACAATCATTAGCTACACAGCCGGATGCATTCACACGTTGTAACAGGTAAAAAGAAAATCATACATGGCTACATATTAAGGTGGAGTGAAAACATATGGAGATTTCTTTTTTGTTCTTTTCTTGAACGTACCAGCAATGAAACCGCCTCTTTTCAGACAAAGCGATATACGAGATTTCTTAGCCTATAACTCAATAAATAATTGAGATATTATCACGAAACTTTGTTTATACACTTTTATAACTTGTGTTAATAGATACGCAAAAATTTATTGAAATCGGTTTATGACACACCCACTTTTTAACAAATATATTTCTGGAACACGCTTTGGGAATTTGTAACGTGACATCTTTGTAACTAAAAGTGATAAAGGGATGAAATTTTGCACAAAGAATAATATTCATATGCTTAGTTGGATGACCGATAAAAATTTAGAAAATGGGCGTGGCTACGCCCACTTTATGTAGCACTCGCTTTATATAAAGCACACCGTGTTTCCATCAAACGCAAACAAATAATGAGCGCATACAGCTGAGTATCTAATGTTCGATTCCACTCGAACTTAGGCTTCCTTACTTGTTTGTTAAAAGCTTTTTCATGGCAGAAATACACTCGGAGGGTATGCCGCCCACTGCCTAGAGGTGACCGCTGATCTTAAAAAACCCAATAATTGGATTTTTACTAATTAGAAAATTTTTTTTTGGTGTTTGCTCGGATTGGGGTTTGAACCCGAGACCCGTGGCATAGCAGGCGAGCACCCTACCCACTGCACCACAACGGCCACGCATTACTGAGTGCATCTTTATAACGGAAGTGTAAAGCTCAGCCCTGACTATTAGTAGGCGATTGAGCGGAATTTTTTTAATGCTCGCAAAATTGCATGGCAAGCCAAGAAGCCATTAAATGGCGTGGGTGGCCACTTTAATGGTTGTGGCACGCGCTTGCATGCGCAACATTAAAATGATGCAACACAAATTGGAAATAAATATTAGCAAAACTACGTGCAATCGTGCGCTTAGGAAATCCAGCAGTCACAAAGCAATTATTGGTAGATGTTTGATGGCTTACTTGCTCGCTGCCAATCTATGTATAATCTGTGTTATGCGATGATGCTGATGATACTGATGGTGATGATGATGATGATGATGATGATGGTGATGATGATGATGATGATGATGATGATGATGATGATGATGATGATGATGATGATGATGATGATGATGATGATGATGATGATGATGATGATGATGATGATGATGATGATGATGATGATGATGATGATGATGATGATGATGTTGATGCTGATGCTTATGATGATGCTGATGACGCTGATGCTGAAAGAAAAACATGTAAAAAGAAAAAGATGCATGATTTTTTTTTGCAACAACTTAGTGAGCAACTACTGCTACCACCAAATACGTGCCACAAATAACAAAAGAATATACGTATGGATGTAGTGCAACAACAACCCAGCAAAAATCTGGTCATCGCTATTACCTGTCAGGCATGATAGAAGGCCTTGCAATGGAACATCTGGCGAGTTCATCGCTTCTTTCACGCATTGCCAGTAATGCAGAGTGGAATGAGCTTCCATTACCCATTCCACGTAATGCAAAGTAGAATGGAGCGCGAAAAATGAACTGGAATAAATACCAGTGGAAATTTCCATCATGCCTTACATTTTTCGCCTTCTTTCTCTGCTTCCTTGTAAGGTATTCTTTATTTGATTCACTAGAATCCTTGCGTATTGCGTGATTTATTCGTTCGGCGGTAATGCAGTGGGCAAGTCCTTCCCTCCAATGACAAGCCCATGCTAATGTCAGGCATTCTGTCAACGAATGTGGAAGCGATTGCCGCGGTTTTTCTGGATTACCCTCTTAATTCCACGGTCATCGAGTTTTTGGTGGGATGTGACCACGTGTTTATGTGTTTTTCAATCTGGGAATTCGGGTTATAAAATGAAAATAAAACGTGTGCGTCACAGCGCATTTGATTTATGGCCTATTGAGTTTTTATTGAGTTTCATTAGTTGAATTGGAAAGAAATGAAAAAATGTGATGAAAAATAGAGAAAAAATTTGATGAAAAATAGAGACAAACTAACAGCTTAAATAACACAAAAAAGGGCATAATGAGGCTGCAGATCAATCAGCAATTGACAAGGACATAACTTAAGGTTTATTTATAGCAATTTGGCAAAAAAAAAGGGGGATGATGGTGTTTGTCCAATAACAAATGGCGTTTATTACGGCATAGCATAATATGTAAATTATATATATGTACATATTTATATTCTTGTG
The DNA here is from genome assembly GCA_960531455.1 of Urophora cardui. Lineage (NCBI taxonomy): Eukaryota > Metazoa > Arthropoda > Insecta > Diptera > Tephritidae > Urophora > Urophora cardui. The sequence continues at coordinate 144,365,703 of OY482672.1, forward strand.
AATACCCTCATTTTTACACTCAGCGAAAAAAAATATAAAAACCTATGAAAACGTGCTTAAAATGGGCAAAAACGTATTTAAAAGTGATGTAAATACTAACATTTTTATTTTAAAAATTTTTATTGTAAAATTTTTAAATCAAGAAAAAACATTTTAAATTTAAAAATGTTTATTATTATTTTAAGCACTATAAGAAAAAAGAAAACGCTGCAGTGTTCTCTATATCATTTTCTCTTCCGCATTCGAAATTGTATCCAACGGCATTCTCTTCATTTTCTCTCAATCCGACTGCCAACTACAAAAATATCGTCGCTCCGGAAGAAGAAAGACGCATGTCAGTAATTTGTCGACGAAAAAAGGCGCATTAAAAATATGTCGGGGAAGAAAGACGCTTTACAAAACATGTCGACGAAGATAGACGCATTATAAAATATTTCGACCAAGAAAGACGCATTAGCATTAATATTGACGAAGAATAATAAAAAATCGAATACGTCTTTCTTTCCTAAAAAAATATTTAAATGCATCTTTCTTTATAGTAAAAAAAAAATAAAGCATCTTTCTTCGTTATCAAAAATAAATAATAGCTTAAAAAAAACTAAAAAACACGCTTTAATCTTAAAAATCGTAAAATTGAGAAATAATTTAATTAGAAACAAAATGATGAACGAAATTATAAGTATTTAAGGAAAAGCGTGGGGCGCTCAGTATGTCAAAAAAATATTTAAAATCGCTGTTTTTTACTAATATTTTTATTTTGACTTTTTTGAGATTTCATATAACGTACTCTTTAATTTCGCAACTAGGTATGTATATTTTTGTACTAGTTGTACGAATCGAATATTTTCATGTTCAAATATTATTGAGCAACCCCACGCTTTTCCTTAAATACTTATATTTTCGTTCATCATTTTGTTTCTAATTAAATTATTTTTCAATTTTTAGTACGATTTTTAAGATTAAAGCGTGTTTTTTAGTTTTTTTTTAAGCTATTATTTATTTTTAACTTTTTAGTGAAATTTTTCATAAAGGATGTTTTATGCGGACGCAAGAATAAAAGTAAATTTTTCACATACATTTTTTCCTTATAAAAAAAAACATTGGTCATGAGAACTAAAAAATGAAGCCTAAACGAAAAATATCAACTAATATGTACTATGTGTATCGAAGCAAAACTATTTCAGTTTTTAATCGGAGATATGCTCTTCTTTATTTGCCTGTGCATAATCACAATGAACAGTCCAAAATATTATCATTGTCCTATAATCACTTCCATATTTTTCTTGTATACCAAAAATAGTAAACAAGTTCTTGAAAATAAAAATTGCCCTGTGAAAGTTACCAAGAAACCAACAGCGAAAAAATAAACTATTTTGGTAATTACCAAGTTCGGCAACCGTGGTATAAGTGCTATAAATAGAATTTGAACAAACAAAACCAGTTCTTGCTTTGCAGTTCTTGTATGTATGTATATGCGGTTGTTTTTATTGCAAACACAACAACAACAAAACAGAAAGCTTGTTTCTTATTGGCTTGCATACGGAGTGAATTGAATGAAATTCATAGAGGCTATTTTGAAGAGAGGTACTTAAAAGCCTCAATGAAGCATGGAATATAATATTGAATGTCCACTATATGATGTCGAGGAGAATAGAAATAATAGAAGAGAGAACAGAATAAAAGTAAAGTGAATGTTTCAAAAAAATAATGATTGAGTTAAACGTTGTAACTTTTAGGATGGGATGAAGTTACATACATACATAAATACATACATACAGGTGAAGCTAATAAAAGCGTGTTAAAAAATAAAGAGTATTTCAATTTTATTTAATTTAATGAGCACAGGCCCAGGTTATATTTTATTTTTTATTTTTTAGAAACTAGAAAAAAACTTTTTTAAGCATGGATGTAACTACAGCTGTTTCACCTTAGATCCCTCTAAGACTCATCAGGTTACTTTTGCTTCTGCCAAGACTCGAACTTGCGCACCTTGCAGTACAATAACTACAGTTCTAACCGCTGAGCTATTGCCTGCCTTCGACATCTGATAGAAAATTTGTTGCTAGTTTCTTTCCTACTATAATTCGTTTCTAACTTATGCACATGCATATGCACATATTTACATATTATTGTATGATTAAACATTAGTAGCGAATAAAGTGTAGGGATGTTCAAATGAACTTAATTTTTTATTTTAATTTTATTTAATTTAACGAGCACAGGCCCAGGGGATCTAAGGTGAAACAGCTGTAGTTACATCCATGCTTAGAAAAGTTTTTTTCTAGTTTCTAAAAAATAAAAAATAAAATATATAGGAAAGAAACTAGCAACAAATTTTCTATCAGATGTCGAAGGCAGGCCATAGCTCAGCGGTTAGAACTGTAGTTATTGTACTGCAAGGTGCGCAAGTTCGAGTCTTGGCAGAAGCAAAAGTAACCTGATGAGTCTTAGAGGGATCTAAGGTGAAACAGCTGTAGTTACATCCATGCTTAAAAAAGTTTTTTTCTAGTTTCTAAAAAATAAAAAATAAAGAGTATTTCTTTCGAAAAATATTTTTAATGCGTCTTTTCTTGAAAGAAAAGAAGTTTGCGTCTTTCTTCCTCAACAAAACCGTTTGCGTCTTTTTTCTTCTATAGCGACGATATATCCTCCGCTTGTTCTGCTCTTCTTTTCTACTTCGCCTTAACTGTTTGCTATCTTTATTTCTTATTCTCCTTATTCTCCATTTTCTTCTTTATTTTATATTCTCCTCCGGATTCGAACCATGACATCAACCTGAAATTCAATCCATCACAAAAATTTTATTTTTGATTTTAAAATGTTGTTTTGCCCTGAGTGTAGGTGTAGTGTTGCCATTTGCAAATTATGCAAGTTCTTAGCAGTAAAGTGCGCTGTATAGAATACAATATTCCTTCTACTTTTCACACTTCTCTTGTCTTTCATTTCACGGACTAAAAGTTGTGTCTATTGCAAGTGTCTTCATTATTTCCTGGCATTTGGTGTCTTGTGCAGAAGATTGGGTTGATTTGTGTTATATCTACGTATATTACCCAACTTATTTGTACAGCATGTTGCCACAAAGTTTGTAGAAGAAAAACAGATAGATCAACTCCAAACTTGACAAGGGATGACGGAAGATCGTTCCACAATACATCATATTCCTACCCTGTCGGAAAAACAAGCAACCAAAAAGTATTTAACTTGTTTATACTTCATAATATAATATTTGGCCACACACTTTAAACATATCACAATATTTTATTAAAACTTCATCCCATTGATAAATGATTTTCCTTCATTTCATGAAGCACATGCTGTACAAATATAATCCAATCCATTAAATTTATTAATTCCTTTGCTGTTTGTTATACTCGTAGCCAGTCTTACTTTCAACTAACTGAATAATCGGGTCGAGCGTTTTTGCTTTTTCGTTTAGGGACCACACATCTTTGGCAGCTTTCTGTTTTACATATGTACTCGTACATGTGTATACATATATGTAGCCTTATATACGACTACATAATGACATTAATTTCTATAATCAATTGAGTTTACATACATATTTAGCCAGCTGGCTGGCTGGTTGACATCGCACATTGCCGCCGTCGCCGGCGCCGGTGCCAGGGACAGCCAGCGTGATTGCTGCCGTTCCCTGCTACTGCTGTTGACTGCTTTAAAGTTGAATGACATTGATTTTGCCGGGAGATAATTTCCTCTTTCAGCTGTAGACATATAAATATCTGTGTATAGGTAATTGCATATACGCATTACTTTTCTTATATATAAAATGTTCAAGTAGTGTCAATTTTTAATTTTTCCTTTTTAGTTCAGTTTTGAAAAGTATACTGAAAAAAGTCTTAACCCACTTCGAACAACTTGCCATGCTGTCTGCGGGCTTAAAGTGTTTGCAGTCCTGAAAACGGGTGTCTAGAACTAAAGAGTTCACAACTAGGTCAGAACTGATTCTAAAAGGATGCAGAACGGTACAGTTTATTATTGTGATTTTACGAAAAATTTATATTTACAGCTTTTACTTTAAAGTTGCGCAACAGGAAATGTTGCACTGTACAATAATGTCCCTTTTTGCTGTCTTTCTGTCTGGGTAGTACCAAATGTAACTCGTTTAAAAAGACCTGCATACATATAACCAAAGTAATATTACTTGGCATTTGTGTGTGAATGGGCATAATTCCAACTTTCGTATGGTTAAGTTTCAAAAACTTAGTATTTTATAATACATATAATGCCGCATTTATTTTCAGTATGTTAAGAGTTTTGCCGACTGAGGATTATTTTTCTAAAGCGCGGCCAAAGACCGAGCATTTTTGAACCATTTCTGAAGTGCTTTGTTCTGAACTAGGTATTTCCAAACTAGTGATTTTTGAACTATCCCATGACTCCTGTTATAGGAAGTAGTTTAGAACGCGTTCCAAAGATCTGCAGAGGAGGATAATTTCCACTTCGTTGGACATCGCCGTGCACTTGCCTGGATTTGCTGCAGGATAGTAAGAAAAACTTATACACCAAAGCGTCGCTGACATAAATTCACACATATACGTATGCACTTTCTTATACGAGTACCTACCCTGTAGGGAAAATCTCTAGTTCCGAACTAAAGCGCTTCTACGCCTTTTCAAGTCCATAATGAGAATATGTAAGATCGTATTGAGAAATGTAAGTTCAAAATGAGAAAACCGAAATTCAAATGGGAAAGCATAAATTCATATTGGGAATATATAAGTTGATATTGAGAAATATAAATTCGTATTGAGAATGTGTAATTTCAAATTGGGAAATGTAAGTTCAAAATGAGAAAATCGAAATTCAGAACGAGGTTACATTTCCCAATTTGAAATTACACATTCTGAATACGAATTTATATTTCTCAATATCAACTTATATATTCCCAATATGAATTAATACTTTCCCATTTGAACTTCGGTTTTCTCATTTTGAACTTGCATTTCTCAATACGAATTTACACATTGTCAATACGCGGGTTCGAATCCTGTCGGTGTCGAGGCGGATGATATATTTTTTTTTTATTTTAATTTTTTTTTTTAACTAATTTTTTTATTTATTTATTTATTTAATAAAAATTTACAAAAATATTAAAAAAAATCAAAAAAAAAAAAAATCAAAATAAGCCTGAGGGGTCGGAAAAGTATAATTAGAGGAACATTTCATTTCATACAAGTTAAGATGCAAATAGAAAACTCTTTATATAAAACGCTTCACTAAACATTTGAGAATTGCAGAAATATACAAAGCCGACGGCAATTGAACGAACGAAAATTTTTCATAGAATTTTTGTCACTGCGAAATTGCATACAAATCATAGTGTCTTATAATGGTCACTTAATTCACTCCTTCTGAACTGGTGAAGGTCTAACTACAATTGATCTAGTTCATTTTTGACACCTTTTCGCTAGTTTGGAACTAGAAATTTTGCGCACTAGTTATTGAGTTCCCTGCAGGGTACATGTACACATGTATGTATATGTACATATATATTGAAGGGGAAAAAATATATGCTTGCTGCACTTTGAATCTGTCACAATGACAATGGCATTGACATCTTTATGCTGTGCCATGCCATGGCATGGTTTATTTATTTATTTAAGCCGTGAAAGGCATGAAAAGTGACTTATGTATGTATGGCCAGTGATGCCAGATAATCTCCGCTAAAATTCCCACAGAGATTGGAAAAAAATTCCCTAATTTCCCACATTTTAAATTAAAAAAATCCCACAAAATTCCCACCGAATTTAAAGCATTTATTTCAGTAATATAAGAAAATATAACAGGCAAATACAGTTTTTTTAATAGCTAAAAGTATCAGTTGTACAAATTATTTTCATTGTGCAAGTGGATATGATTTTTGATGATTTTAAAGTTGAAGCAATTGATATTTTTGGATTGAAAGGCAAATCTAACTTTACTTATACTATTTAACATATCACTAGTTTGTTTCGCTTTTTACATTTAACATCCGTTACAATTGAAAATATTCTTTCTGATTCAGCGTCTGAATGGGGTAACGTGAGTACAATTTCAACCAACTTAAAATTATGAACCAAAAAATTGTCGTAATAGTTTTTAAAGTTTATTATTTTTTTGAATCGTCCTTTTGTGTTTCGGTTAAAACTATACAAATACTTTTGTGTTCCGATTCTGTGAGATCAGGATCAATATTTAATTTTTTAGTTAAAGCAAGAAGTGATACACGAATGTTTCTAGAGAATCAAAAACAATATCGGGATCTAAAAACTGCAATTCTTCGAAAACACCGTCAAATGGAAAACGTGATATTATCTGAAAAGTAGAAGCTTGATAAAAGCGCAAACTCTTTTTATGGAATACAATCTTTTCCTCCAAATTTAAAGTTGACAAAATATCTTCACATTCATAACCAAAGTAAACGTTATGCACGTCAAGTAAAAATGGAGTTGGAAGTTCCAAAACTTTTAGCTGTAATTCCCATGGAATTGTAAAAAAGTCGGGTTTTAAGAAATTTCTTGGAATTTTCAACACAAGTGTCTTAGCTTCTTGCCCTAGTCGGTGTATAAGTAGATTTGGACTTTGGAACAATGCGTTAAATTCAATGAAAAAGTTAAGAAAGTACTTCAAAAATCTAAATTAAGCCTTGTTCTGAATTTTTTCCAATTCTTCATAAATAGTTTCTGGTTTTTTACGCTTATCTTCAAATGCGGCCAGGCGAAAATAGCTTTTAAGTGGCTCCCAATTCTCCAAAATTCTTTCGATCATTAACAATACAGTATGAATGTGCACAATGAAATATAAATTACCTAAGAGTGGCGATTATTTACACGCTTTCACGCTTCACCTGTATGTATGTATTTATTTAAACAAGTTACGTATACGCAGTGTAGTTCACTGTATGTTTACTTGCACGCCTGTGTGTATGTAACCGACTCCTTTTTGCATTGCATAAGTTAACGCGAAAGAGTTTTTCAGTGTGAGATGTGCTTATTTTAGGTTATACTATAAATTATACATATGTAGGCATGTAAACAGTTCTGTAACCAAAAAATCCCTTTTTTTATATGGACGACAACAAAATGTCCCTTTTTTCCCTCTTTAAAAATTTGCAGTGATATATCCCTCAAAAAGGGAAATTTCCCTCAATCTGGCATCACTGTGTATGGTATGCATCACACACGTTGTCATTAAATTGTATGCTCTTAGTGTTGCATGCATACTTATGCACTTACATATGTACATAGTGTCTTATAATGGTCACTTAATTCACTCCTTCTGAACTGGTGAAGGTCTAACTACAATTGATCTAGTTCATTTTTGACACCTTTTCGCTAGTTTGGAACTAGAAATTTTGCGCACTAGTTATTGAGTTCCCTGCAGGGTACATGTACACATGTATGTATATGTACATATATATTGAAGGGGAAAAAATATATGCTTGCTGCACTTTGAATCTGTCACAATGACAATGGCATTGACATCTTTATGCTGTGCCATGCCATGGCATGGTTTATTTATTTATTTAAGCCGTGAAAGGCATGAAAAGTGACTTATGTATGTATGGCCAGTGATGCCAGATAATCTCCGCTAAAATTCCCACAGAGATTGGAAAAAAATTCCCTAATTTCCCACATTTTAAATTAAAAAAATCCCACAAAATTCCCACCGAATTTAAAGCATTTATTTCAGTAATATAAGAAAATATAACAGGCAAATACAGTTTTTTTAATAGCTAAAAGTATCAGTTGTACAAATTATTTTCATTGTGCAAGTGGATATGATTTTTGATGATTTTAAAGTTGAAGCAATTGATATTTTTGGATTGAAAGGCAAATCTAACTTTACTTATACTATTTAACATATCACTAGTTTGTTTCGCTTTTTACATTTAACATCCGTTACAATTGAAAATATTCTTTCTGATTCAGCGTCTGAATGGGGTAACGTGAGTACAATTTCAACCAACTTAAAATTATGAACCAAAAAATTGTCGTAATAGTTTTTAAAGTTTATTATTTTTTTGAATCGTCCTTTTGTGTTTCGGTTAAAACTATACAAATACTTTTGTGTTCCGATTCTGTGAGATCAGGATCAATATTTAATTTTTTAGTTAAAGCAAGAAGTGATACACGAATGTTTCTAGAGAATCAAAAACAATATCGGGATCTAAAAACTGCAATTCTTCGAAAACACCGTCAAATGGAAAACGTGATATTATCTGAAAAGTAGAAGCTTGATAAAAGCGCAAACTCTTTTTATGGAATACAATCTTTTCCTCCAAATTTAAAGTTGACAAAATATCTTCACATTCATAACCAAAGTAAACGTTATGCACGTCAAGTAAAAATGGAGTTGGAAGTTCCAAAACTTTTAGCTGTAATTCCCATGGAATTGTAAAAAAGTCGGGTTTTAAGAAATTTCTTGGAATTTTCAACACAAGTGTCTTAGCTTCTTGCCCTAGTCGGTGTATAAGTAGATTTGGACTTTGGAACAATGCGTTAAATTCAATGAAAAAGTTAAGAAAGTACTTCAAAAATCTAAATTAAGCCTTGTTCTGAATTTTTTCCAATTCTTCATAAATAGTTTCTGGTTTTTTACGCTTATCTTCAAATGCGGCCAGGCGAAAATAGCTTTTAAGTGGCTCCCAATTCTCCAAAATTCTTTCGATCATTAACAATACAGTATGAATGTGCACAATGAAATATAAATTACCTAAGAGTGGCGATTATTTACACGCTTTCACGCTTCACCTGTATGTATGTATTTATTTAAACAAGTTACGTATACGCAGTGTAGTTCACTGTATGTTTACTTGCACGCCTGTGTGTATGTAACCGACTCCTTTTTGCATTGCATAAGTTAACGCGAAAGAGTTTTTCAGTGTGAGATGTGCTTATTTTAGGTTATACTATAAATTATACATATGTAGGCATGTAAACAGTTCTGTAACCAAAAAATCCCTTTTTTTATATGGACGACAACAAAATGTCCCTTTTTTCCCTCTTTAAAAATTTGCAGTGATATATCCCTCAAAAAGGGAAATTTCCCTCAATCTGGCATCACTGTGTATGGTATGCATCACACACGTTGTCATTAAATTGTATGCTCTTAGTGTTGCATGCATACTTATGCACTTACATATGTACATACACACTTGCCTTGAAATGTGTTTTACTATGTAATATGCTGTAACATATTTCTGAGATTTATAACCACTTTGATAAAATATTGTTTATTCTATTTTAGAAAAAAAAAGAAGTGATTACATGCTTCTTTTTTAATCAGACCAGATTTAGTACACATGTTCCAACATAAGTACATATGTATGTATGTATGTATGTATGTACATATATAACTATCTCCTGCAATAAATTTATGAATACTCCACAATTTTATTTTACTATGTACTAGACAATTTCAATTGCTTAGAGTATTCTCTAAAAGCAATAGCTTAGGGAATACAGTAATCTCCTACACAGCGGGACATCTTATTATATGAAAATCCAAATTTTTATTTGTATACAAATAAGCAATTGTGTGCATTATTCAGATTTAGCAAAAGCAAAAGAAATTGAAAGTCTTATACTACATACATACTGAAATGTGTACACTTTAAATTTACTACTGAATGGTAGTGCAAGCCACATTTGCATTACCATTCACTACTGAATGGTAGTGGAAGCCACATTTGCATTACCATTCACTATTGAATGGTAATGCACTTTGAATGGTAATGCAAAAATGCCCATCCTTGGCTCAACTTAACCTTTAAAATATCACTCCGGCTGTCTGCCTGCTGCACCACGTCTCATATGCTCCGCCTACTTCAACACAGATAAATACGAGTACCTCTTACTATTAATTGAATTAACCGGCTATTTTGTCTTCATAAAGCATGCAGGAATACTACCTGTCTTCTTTGTAAGACTAGTTTGATATACATATGTAAGTACCAAAACCACCTAGATTTGTATCTGCAAACAAGGACAGCCACAGCAGCTACGCTATTTAGAACTTCCGCGGAGTATTTTAGCCGTTCATATCAACATTGTTGGCCTTAGCAATCATGTAAAGTATATGTTCTACCTTCTCCAAGCTAGAAAAAGAGGCTCAGATAATAGATTTGACAGTTAACGAGTTAACGAGACGAATAACTCTTGCCAACAAATGCAAGCTTCGGCTAAGTAAGCGATTGAAAAATATCAAAAAAGAGTGTCGAAAATGGAACTTCTTGGAGCGCGTAGAAAAGAAGAGAAAAAATATGCAAAAGGAGTCTCTAAACTGAGCTTTTTTGGAATTTTGCTTCGTAAAACGATTCTTTGCACATTTAGGGCTCCAAAAACTCTGAAGGAAATGCTGCGAGGAATTTATGTTTAATAGCTCCTAAAAAAGTATTTTTGTTAAGGCGGAATGTGTTACTTAAAGTGAACCCTGCAGTAGTTGTAGGAATAAAAGCGGCACTGGACACACGCTTTAAAGCAATCGCATCACAACAAGCCAAATTGAATGAATTTTAAAAGGAACAAGTAAGGAAGCCTAAGTTCGAGTGGAATCGAACATTAGATACTCAGCTGTATACTTTCATTGTTTGTTTGCGTTTGTTCGATATAGGGTGTATTTTATATAAAGCGAGTGCTGCATAAAGTGGGCGTAGCCACGCCCATTTTCTAAATTTTTATCAGTCATCCAACTAAGCATATCAATATTATACTTTGTGCAAAATTTCATTCCTTTATGGCTTCTAGTTACAAAGATGTCACGTTACAAATTCCCAAAGGGTATTCCAGAAATATCTGTTAAAAAGTAGGCGTGGTCATAAACCGATTTCAATAAATTTTTGCGTGTCTATTAACACAAGTTATAAAAGTGTATAAACAAAGTTTCGTGATAATATCTCAATTATTTGTCGAGTTAAAGGCTAAGAAATCTCGTATATCCCTTTGTCCAAAAGGAGGCGGTGCCACGCCCATTTTCCCAAATTTGTCTATTTTATGTTTCCGGTCTATTGTGGAACTCATGTCACAAAATTTCAATGAATTATCTTTATATTTGAAAAAAGATATCGCTTACAATGTTTTTATTAGGCCACTTTATAATACACATATATAAAAGTGGGCGTGGTCGTCAACCGATTTTGGTAATTTTTCGTCCACACATTTGCCTAAGTAAATATATCATGCGTACCAAATTTCATCGATATATCTTCAACGGTTTCTGAGTTATGACTCATAAAACTTTCAATGTTTGCTCCTTAATAAGTGGGCGTGGCTCCGCCCATTTTCCAAAATTTTTGTGGTTTTCGTTTTATGTTCATAGTTAGACTCATGCCACAAAATTTCAGTGATAGATCTTTATATTTGACAGAGATATCGCTTAAAATGGTTTTATTAGGTCACTTTATAATACACATATATAAAAGTGGGCGTGGCCGTCAACCGATTTTGACAATTTTCCGTCAAAACATTTGCCTAAGTAAGTAAATCACGCGTACCAAATTTCATCGATATATCTTCAACGATTTCTGAGTTATGACTCATAAAACTTTCAATATTTGACCCTTAATAAGTGGGCGTGGCACCGCCCATTTTCCAAAATTTCATAAAATTTCTTCATAGGGGCCTGAGCTCAACATGTGGGTAAAATTTTATCGCTCCAGCTATATTAGGGACTGAGATACCAAATTTCCGATTTTTTCTATATAGGAAAAGTGGGCGTGGTCATGGTCCGATTTCGCCCATTTTCAATACCAACCGTCCCAGTCTCGATACCAACTTGCATTCCAAATTTCATCAAAATATCTCAATTTTTGCGCGAGTTAGAGTGTTTACAGACGGACGGACGGACGGACGGACGGACAGACGGACGGACGGACGGACGGACGGACGGACATGGCTCAATCGATTTCTCTTTTCACCCTGATCATTTTGATATATATAAGTCTATATCTATCTCGATTATTTCATTCTGTTACAATCCACCGTTATGTGATTAAAACTATAATACTCTGTGTACTAGTACAGCTGAGTATAAAAAAGGCAAGAAAAGGCGTGATAATTATTTTTCATTTGCTTTCCACATAACTGCAGCTGTATTAAAGATAACTAGTAAACCCTGCCACGCGATGCTGTGGCTTTCAATTACACTGTGCGACAATTTTGATGGTGAAAGACCAATTATTGCCACATTTGAAAATTTTTTGATATACCTTCATAGTTACTGAAATTTAAAGCGACCTCCAAAAGGCCATTTTGCGCGCTCCTCTTTTTTTTTCTAGTTCTCTTTCTCTTCTCCTTTCCCCTTTATTTGCGCTTTCTTTTCCCTATATCCATTTTATTTTCCGTATTCTTTCCTCTTTCGCTTCCTTTCCTTCGCCATATCCGTCCCTTTCATTTTTCTCTTCCCTTTCCTTTTATTACCCATCTTCAGTGCTAGGCCTTGCATCACACTTCAAATTTAAAAATGAGATAAACTGTAGCGTAAAAATGGATTTTTGAACAGGTACCCTTTTGTATAAATTTTAATAAATTACTCATTTCCATGCCAAGCCCTTTCATATGACACATCAAATTTAAAAATCAAACAAAATATAACGTAAAACTGAATTTTTGAATAGGTGGCAACTCTTTTTGTAAAAATTTTATTAAATTACTCACTATCAGGTCAAGCCCTTTCATATGACACTTCAAATTTAAAAATTAAACAAACTATAGCGTAAAACTGAATTCTTTAACAGGTGGCAACCCTTTTTGTAAAATTTTTATTAAATTACTCAATATCAGGTCAAGCCTTTTCATATGGTACCAAAATTTTTAAAATCAAACAAACTATACAGGAAAATTTAATTTTCTAACTGGCAACCCTTTTCAAAAAAATTAAACCTTCCTGCACATCTACAGGTCAAGCCCTTTCATTTGACACCACATTCTCGAAAATCGGTATAACGGTGTAAAAGTTATGGTGTTTACAAAAAATCGCTTAGCGTAATATATATAGAGATTGCACTTGCTGTGTGTAAGAGGATTCGACATGCAGCTGTAAAATTTCAAAATTGCATAAACAGACCGAGAAGCGAAAGGATTAGTTTAAAGCAAAAATGAAAACCAATATACACGAGCATTATGGAAGGCATTACCAATTGGCTTTTGCTAATTTCTATGTGCTTTTTTTGTGTTTTTTTTTTGTTTTTACTTTTTGTTTTGTCTTTGTTTTTTGTTTTTGTTTTTATATTTTTTTGTTTTTTGTTTTTGTATTTTTTGCTGTTTTTGTATTTTGTTATGCTTTTTTTTGTTTTGTTTGCCGCTTTGCTTTTGGCAACAACTGTTCCATTGATTAGTTTCATATCGAACAAATGAATAACGTCCATCAGCATGTGCGCTTATTTGTTTCAGTGCTTCCAGTGGCTTATTAGTTTTGCACTATCTCTGCCACAGCAATGACATGCATTCAATTTATGTATGTATTCATTTTTAATTGAATTGCTCAATGAGTTTTTCACTTCCATTGCATGCATAATTTCGTCATGAATATATATGAATAATTTTGTGCAATTTGCCGCCTCATAATACTTTATTAGAGCAACAAAATTCGAAAATTGGTTAAATAGCAGAGAAAAGGGAGAAAATTTAATGCTGAGGGTTCAGTTGTTATATTGACTAACTAGTATTCAAAAAATTAAATGAGCAGCAAAATTAAAAAGCAACAAAATTAAAAAGCTACAAAATTAATATTAAAGTTGTGCTAAAATTTTAGTTGTACTAGGTTTCCTACAAACTTTAGAGTTAACCAAACATATTTTGAAATTTTTAAATTCACATGCAAACAAAAAAAAATGTATCAGAAAACACATGCCTACACAGTCAAAACAAAAACAAAAAAAAAAAAACAAGAAAATGCGCTAAGCTTCTTATTTACAAGTCCTTGCAGTCTCGTATTTATGTTGCTCTTTCCTGCTTTCGCCTACTTTCTTTGGTTTGTTTCACACTTCTTTTCATAGAAAATGCGCTAATTTATTATTCTCGCACTTACAATGTTAAGCCTCAGCCAAGTGTGGCGCAGCGCAGAATGCACAGTGGGTGTTGGTAGCTCTGACAGCCAACACCTTTAATTACCAAAGCAATTGCTTAGACGGAAATTAATTGAATTTAATTCAAAGGGTCACTAGGCGTATGAGCGACTTTTAAAGAAGTATAACACTGTAGGGAGATCAAAATATCACAGCGAAACGCCGAGACACCCCAACTAAATTTTTGGCTGTAGAATACGATGGCATTTACAGAAAGTCAAAGTTAGCTCTTGTTTTCGAGATATTTAGGAAAGAAATTTCAGAGCTCTGAAGGTAATTTTTTTTTCGTCTATAAACTTTACTCAGGCTTTACTCGCATACAAATTTTGACAGTTGTTCTTACTTAATTGGGGCATTCTAAATTCAATGCCGCCTTTAGTTTTCCCAAATTGGCTCCGGTTTGCGAGATAACGGTATTTAAAAATTACCATCAATTTGGACTTTTTTGTTAATAACTCAGTCAGTTTATGAGATAGATTGCCAAAACTTTGTACGTGACTACATTTTAATATTACCTTAACTATTTCTGAAAATAATTGAAATCGGATCACTATAACATATAGCTGCCGTACAACCGATTTTTCAGATATGGACATTTTGCGGTATAACTTCGCTATTTAAACAGCTAAGGACATGCAACTTTGAAGAATTTGTACTCGTATTGGTCTTAATCTATTCCCTGAAAATCGTCGAGATCGGGTCACTATAACATGTAGCTGCCATACAGCTGATTGTTCAGATATATGGTTTTGCACTTTTATTTTTTTATAACTCCGAAAATAGTCATTCTGCGTGAAAAAGCAACATAAACACTTTCATTCAAAATGAATAGGTGAACAATTTTCTCATATACGATTTCCACGTATCTGCATCAGTTTTTGCAATTTTTTGCAACCAAGCCCGATAACACATATATCGTATTAAATTAATTAGATGATCTTTATATCGTCTTACAGAGAATTAAAAGAACTATTACGCAGTTTTTAAATGAAGAAAATATATGCATGTTTGAGGATTTTATATGCATTTATAGTAAAATTTCCTGTAGTAAAATTTACTGTTTGAAAATTTTTAAATACCGTTATCTCGAAAACCGGAGCCAATTTGGGAGAACTAAAGGCGGCATTGAATTTAGAATGTCCCAATTAAGTAAGAACAACTGTCTAAATTCCAAGCCTGAGTAAAGTTTATAGACGGAAAAAAAATTACCTTCAGAGCTCTGAAACTTCTTTCCCAAATATCTCGAAAACAAGAGCTAACTTTGACTTTCTGTAAATGCCATCGTATTCTACAGCCAAAAATTAAGTTGACGTGTTTCGGCGTTTCTCTGTGATATTTCAAAAGTTAAAAATTTACCTACAGTGTAATAGAAGAATAATGTTAAAATATTTCAAGTAAATAAATAACATTGTGCAACCGCGCTTTGGTAGGCGGAATAATTTCTACACAGCGCGAAGAAACACCACTATCTATATAAAAAAAAAACCCAAACCGTTTTGTACACTGAGGTCAAATATTTTTTTATTGCCATTTAAAATTTCCGAAATTTCCACTAAGCGATTTTTAAATAAATGAAAAATGGGTGAAAATACATAACGTATAGCAATATGTTGTTAGGAGACATGTAGTGAAATTGCACTAGCTTTGATTTCGTAGAATATTTTAACCCGCTAACACTTATACGAAGTGCTCGTTTTGACCACTTTTTTTTATAAGCTACGAAAAAATAGTATTCTGACGGTCGTTAGAGGGTTAAAATATTTTAGAAAATTATTCATCATAAAATTTTACTAGGGATCTGCTCAGACAAAATCTTTGTACAAAGAACCGGTGTAGGGGTTTTATTCTATGGATAGTGATCTTGCGTTCTGTGCGGGAATTATTACTCCCCTCCAGACAACAGTCGTCAATTTGTGTCACAATGTAATAAAAAAAAACACATTGTTTATTGTTCTCAAACACAACGATAACCAATAGTGACATTATGTAAGTGTCTAGCACAATCAGCGCGCTGTCCATTGCTTTTAGATCAACAAACAAATATAATGAAAATGATGAAGGACATGAAAAAAGCACTTGCAAAAATGGATTTGAAAAAATCTACTTGAAAAAAAGGAATTGAAAAAAGGACCTGAAAGAAGAACTTGAAAAAAAAGGAATTGAAAAAAGGACCTGAAAGAAGAACTTGAAAAAAAAAAAAAAAGGAATTGAAAAAAGGACCTGAAAGAAGAACTTGCAAGAAGTCACACAATAAAAAAGCCAAATGAAAAAGTATCAGCGAACAAGCACACTTGATTTTAATTAATGCTGATGCTTGTGCACTTAAGAAAATGGTTAGAAAAAAAGCCGGCTAAAATGAATCAGAGTAAAAAACAAAAGACTCGAAAATATAGACAGGAAGTGTTAGTGAAGCATTTAGAATTGTAATTCAACATGACAATAAATAAATTTTAATATATTTTTAATGCTTTATGCAATTTTAACATGTCGACATGTCTATGCGATTGTTGTGTGTAGGTAAAGGTGCTCATAACGATCAATTTTACGTTAATTTCATACTAGTTTTTCTCTTAAATTCAAGTAAATATGAGTTTTTAGCAAGTAAACATGCCAACCGTTTAAATGAAGCAGTCGCATCGTACTGTTGCAAGCATTTTTGTTAAATATTTGAATATTTCTGTTCATGCTTAAAAGAGGACCAGAAGAGAACAGAGCCTCAGAATGCTGTTATTAACATTTTACTGTTAGCATTTCGCTGTTAGCAATTCGCTGTTACCATTTCGCTGTTAGTTCACCACACGTTGGCGTGTTTTACCACACCGTCAATTGCCACAACCAGTGTTACCGCTAAAAAATTCCAAAAAGTGACCCAAAAAAGGAAAAAAGTGTCCCCCAAATTTTTTTTTAGCTAGAAACACGTTTTTATATATTTTTGTGGTTTATTTAATGCTTAAAGCAATTCACAGGTTAAGGAACATTGTTTTACTAAAACCAAGTAAAACTAGAGCAAACATGTACAGAGAAACCTCTCCTAACGGACACCTCTCATAGGCGGACACCTCCCTTGAGCGGACATTTTTTCATGCACCAAGGTTTAGGTTCAATTTTTAGAACAAATTGCCCTCTCTAAGGCGGACACTCTCTTGGCCGGACGCGGACAGTTATTTACTATTGAATTGAACTAAAAACTTCTATTAAGCGGACACGAACCTCTCGTCAACGGAAACTTTGATTTTTTTTCATAACGAATCACATAAAAACCTCTGTTAGGCGGACACGAAAAATGAAAAGGTAACAAAGAGGCTTTTTTTATATTTAAGAAAAAAACTAAAAAATATTTATTACATTATAGTCTTTAAAGCAGGGCTGCTCAACGCTCTCGTATTGAAAGTACAAAACTCAATACATCTACAAATTTTTTATATGCACTGAAAAATTTTTTTGCTCATTTAAATTTTTTTATGAATTCCAATAAAATATTATTTTAGAATTTATTTTCAAATGGTAGTATCACATACATACAATTTTTTTTATTTTTTATATGAAAATTTTTTGAATACTAATTTTTTAAAGTGCTTTCATTTTTTGAATTTTTTTTCATTACACATTTGTTATTGTAAATTTCGATTTCCTACGGCAGTGCTCGAGCTCCTATACAAAGTGCCTTTGCTCTGCACCCCTGCAGTAAATTTGTTTCACTGCTGAAGGATCAGTGATGATTCTTTGTTGAATATTCATCACTGTCGTCATAACTCAGTATATTTTTATTTGTTCTTGTTTTTTTTTTCTGAGGAAAGCAAACCATTTATATGAAAAATTCATCAGTCTTTATATGAAAGTATTCACTGATGCCTCCTCGTCATAGGTGAATTGCATCAGTGATTCATTAAGGATTCATTGCGGATTTTTACTGCAGGGACATTCAATATGAATCATAGGCACATACATATAAAATTTTTTATATCTGAGTGCTTATGGGAGTGCAAAGAAATTTTTATTTTCATATTTGAGGTTAAAATATGTATCTGTGCCTATGATTCGGAACAAAACAAAAACAATTGTGCTTTGAGTGCCTATGAGGTGAGCAGCCTTGCTTTAAAGTAAATATATTCCAAGTTTCAAGTAACTAGCTCAACTAGAAGTATCTTAAATATTCGTTGCAAACTTGCACGACATACATACACCCATACATACAAAAAGTGAAGTTAAATAAAAGCTTGTAAAAAGAACCAAAAGTGGCCCGAATTTTTAAAAAGGTTCAAATATTGCATATTTTCAAAAAGTTGGATTCCGGTGGCCTGGCTCTTAAAAAGGTTCAGATTGCCACTTTAGTGGCCGCAGCGGCAATGCTGGGCACAACACTTTTTTCACCTCATTCAACAAATAAGTTACCAGTTCCAAAAAAACGCCTCTACACTGCGTATGCGTAATTTATAGACATACAAACATGAAGTTCATATAAAAAGTCCAAGTTTACTTTATCAGCAGAACAAACTTTTCCTTTGTTTATTTTATTGTTTCTAGGCCCAAATTCTTAATATAACCCACGATTGCCTTAGCCTATGGATAATATACAAACAGTGAATATAAATAGAGGCATACATATATAGATACTCATGGTCTTTACAATCAACCGCATAAGCAAAATAAGCACATACACAAACTGAAGGGAATGATAACCATATTTTACTGATGTTTTTTTTTGTTTGAAGCAAACAAGCTGAAAAAATTTCTCGCCAGCAATATTGTCTTATTCTTTTGCTGCTTTTTCATATTTTTCTTGCTGCCCTAAAAAACAAACAACGATGACGTGTTTAAGATATTAAAAAGGAAATATGATAATTAGATAGTAGCTGTTTATGTGCATTATGCGGCTTTATGAATAACAATTGTATGTTGATATACCCACGAGTCATACATATTAATTGAAAAAAAAAATGCAGAAAAACCCAAATTTCGCGCATTAGGGATAAACAGCTGATGCCAATACAACGACCGCTGCTAATAGGAAACTTAGAAATTGTAAGAAGTTTCACAATTTAGGCAAGAGCAAATATACAAAAGTATGAAAAATACGTACAAATGTTTTATTTTTTTGCACTCAGGGAAAAGTTGCGGGCTAAAAACAAGCTGTGTCGTACTTGAATTAAGAATTACAGAAATTAATGAAAAATAAATGAAATTTAAGTTTCCCCAATTTTGAATCAAGAATGGTATTCTTGAAACAAGATAAAAAACTGAGAAAATCTTGGTTTAAGAATGAAATTCCTAATTTAAGACCACCAGAGCCAAATGTTTACCAGTAAATATATAATTTTAAATATTTGTTGATTTTTGTGTGAAAAATATTAATAAAACAAAAAAAGAAAAAAAACAATTTAGATATTTCCCCGCTTGTAAATGGAGCTTCTCGTGAAATTGTTTGTTTGGAAAAAGGAACAGGTAAGAGTTATCGCGTTGATGAGAATTTAGCTTATGTTTTAATATGGCTTTTAATAGTTTCAAATAGATGAAGAATTACATCAAATGTGGAGGAGTGGTCAAACAAATAAAGTGGACATATGAGCTGCTAAAGAGAAACTTGAATAATTTCGAAGCCGTTGACTTTTTTAAATCGTGACCAAAATTTTGGATTCAAGACCACCGGTGTTGGTAAGAAACCGTTCAAAATGGTTTGGTATAGGGATACTACCACTCAAATTGGGTTGTGAAAATCTGTGTTGTTAGTGGAAGTATTGACTGGGTTTTTAAATCGTTAAAAATATTACGGAAAAATGTATACACTTTTCTAAAATGAGTTCAGTATAAGATATGTATATGTATGTAGATCTTTCTTATTTATAAGTACATATGTATGTAAAGACTGAATTATTTATAGTGATAATAAGAATTGCATCTCCATATACATGTACATATCATCCATTAAAAAAATATTAAAATACAATGAAAAGAAATAAAAAAAATTTCTTTCTTATTTTTGTTAGGTGGGTTGAATGATTTCGAATTTTGAATTTCGAAAAAGTAAAAAGCAAGTATAAGTATTCTTAAAACAAAGTTGAACATTCTGAAAATTAGAATGTACATTCTCAAATCAATCATGAGCAATGCTTAAAATAAATTTATTCAAGTTTATTTCAAAGCGGAAAGTTCTTAATATAAGCTTTTTCTTCTCAAAAATACCGTTCTAAAATTAAGAATATATTCTTGATTTTAGCATTTTCAAGTTTAACAGACTTTCATAACGTTTTCGGCTTGATTCAAGCCCGCTATACTGAAATTTAGCTTGCTTTTTTTCTGAGTGTGCCAAAAAAAGTTGATCTGAACCATCAAAAAGTTCATAAACAACAAACAGTTCGTCTGTCACTCACTGCCGCCACTACGTACCTTAACTTAACATTTGACCACAAAAACTTTCATTGCCGCCCATAACCTCAGACGACTTTACGAAAAAGCAAACAAACAGCTTAACTGCACTGAGAGAAAAGATGAAATTTAATGGCGCATTTGTGATCGGTTTGTGGTGAAAATTCTTTCAGAGCAGAGCTTTAAACTTGTGTTATTGAGCGCAAGAAAAAATTGGAAAACAAATTTTAGGTTTTGAGTGAAAAACTAAAAATAAATTGTGGTTGGAAAGTATTTGCATTTGTGGTCTAAGATTTGATTTTTTCAAAGAAACTTAATTGAAATTAAACTTACACTTTAAAAACTTACAAAAACTAAATGTTATTTGGCTTAAGTAACTTTTCTTAAAGTAACATGTGGTGTTTATAAACTTAACTTATAAACTTAACTTATAAACTGAAATGTTTGATCAAGCAAAGTAACGAGTATTACTTGATATTATGAACTTACAAAGCTCAACTTGATAGAGAAAAGAAAATCAGTCATCGTATACATTAAAAAATGCCTACAAATACATACATGGGAATTGTTTGATTGCTCTACAAATTTTTTGTGTTTTTACTCGCTAATTGGACGCTTTAAGGGGCAAAAGTGTAATGGTAAAAAGTGTAATTGATTACTGTTTATTTGAGCACTTACACAACGATAGTAAAACAACCATAAATTTTAACAAATTTTCGAAAAGTAATTGGTATCAAGTATCAACTGTAAAAAGTCATTAAAGCCACGAGCTTCATATGTACATGCACTCTACCTGCAGAAGGAGAGCAGGCGCAGCACGAACCAGACTTTTGGGCAGCAAGCGAATGATAGGCGAAAATTTAATGCTTTTTAGATGAATGTTTAATAGCAACAAAGTGTAGTGCATCTGAACTTTATTTAGGGCATATGCTACGAATAAACACCCTGCAGCGAAAACGTGAACTGGTATGCAAGTAAACTAGTTGATCAACTGGTAGGAGACGGAAAAAAACATACCAGTTTATTTTCTATTAGTTGTTCAGCTGGTATGCAAAAGACAAATTGGATGTGTTTCCTCCATTCGTCGATTTCACTACGGCTTTGCATATTTCTACAATTCTCAAACGATTAGTGAAGCACTTGGTATAAAGAGTTTATTATGTTCATCTTCACTTATATTAAATGGAATGTTGCCCTTTGTCTGAATAAGTCCTAGGAAAATACTAGTTGACTACTTATGTTTTCCGATCCCTCAGGTTTTTTCATTTTTATATATTTATTTTACTTATTAAATATTTTTTTACATTTTTATAAAAAAAAAAATTAAATTAAAAAAAAAACTTTAGTCACCTGACTCCGACGACATTCGACTTGCGACCTGCTCGATTCGAAGCCAGACGCCTACCAACGCGCCATCGCACCACTTGTGTTGAGCATGTCAAAAGCTGCACTTCAACTGTATATGTGAACTAACTTTTTTTGGTATGTGTTCGATTGGTATTTAACTGGTATGAGCTGATGCAGAGGAAGACAATTGCCACTTCGTAGGACATTAATACACGAAAAATACCAGATGTTTACATGGGAAATTTACACTCGGGCAAGTAGTTGACTGTTTACGGTATACTGGTATAATTCTAGTTTGCAACTGGTTACTTTCGTTGCAGGGCACTTACATACATATACATACATGCACACACTGAGCTTAATTCCTAGTCAAAGTTCGCATGCAGTTGCCCATAATGGGCTTGGCATTTAGTTAGATCCTCCTCCACTATTTAAGAAATAAAATAAAGTATGTCAAACGGATGTGCTTTTAAACTAGAACGCAAGAGTATTAGTATATCGACGAAAAAAAAAACTTTTACATATAAATTCATTCATTCATTGGAAAAATCTATGCAAAAAGTTGCACTAAAAACGCTCGTAAATTACTCCAGTAAAAATAATGAATGAAAGACTATGAGCGGGTCAATCATGTGCAAAAATAAAACTAAAAAATATTTGAAAGCCAAAGATGCACTTACTGCAACATGCAAAGTAATCGGCCGGGCGTTCCTAATATTTGCGTCGCCATTGTGGTCAACGGGGACTTGTAGGAGCCAGTGGCGAAAACTCAAATCCTGCCAAAACTCTGCGTTGTAAACCGCCATGGAAAGTCTGCTGCTGTCGCCGAAACACCAACTGCAACATGTGGCACAGGCGATCCCAGTCTAGAAATATAATATCATGTTTAAAAATCAATTCCTTATGGCATACCACCGCAGTGGACATCCAAGCAACCACCTGCTGTAGTAGTCCGATCCTTCGCCCTCCCCCCTGCCACAAATGAGTCATATTCCCAACCTCACGTGTGAAGTTGTAAAGTACATAAAACAGTCACTTGATCACGCGCCATACAGGCAGGCCTTAATCGAGGTGCACAGGATACAGTATTCACCTTCATTTCGTGCCGTCCCTCATATGTAATTCTAAAGGACCAACCGCCAAAAATAGCTGAAGAAGATTTGCAGTTACATAGGAAAACTCGAGTCACCCTGTCACAACTTAGCTCGGATTTCTGTAGTAGACCTAACTTCTACAATGCCGAAATTGACTCCGACATACCAAATGTATGTCCGACATGTGGAGAGATGCCACATGACACACAGTATTTCTTCACATGTCATCTCAAACCGATGCACATAACACCCCTATCCCTCTGTACAAGCCCCAGAGAACGAAACCAGATACTGAAGATGGCACATAGCCGAAACCGGTTTATAACCAAATTAAACTTGACAAGGGATGACGGAAATTCGTTCCACAATATATCGCAATCCTACCCTGTCGGAAAAGCAAACAACAAAAAAGAAGCCCAAGTGAAGTTGCAAGATTCTTGGCCCTCCCGTTAAGTGAAATTGATGACAATTTGTGAACAGAACTCTTCGGCTAAGCAGCACGGTTATAGCTGTTAGTGCTGATGAAATAACAACAACAACAACAACAACAACAAGAATAATAAACACAAAAACAACAACAACATCAATAACATTTAACTGGTCAGAAAATATACATATGTACATTAGATAGGGTCCAAAAAAAAAGTTGTAAAAGTCCGCCCCAAAATTTGAAGCTCATGTTGAGAGGGTTAAGGGACACAAAAAAAATTTTTTTTTTGATCCCGCGAAATACCGCCGAAATTGTTTTTTTATTGTAACTTTGTTATTTTTCATCATTAATTTCGTAGTTACATATACTGAATTGCTTAAAAAAAATTATTTAAATAATAGCTACGTTAAATATTCGTCGTGACGTAACTTCTTTGTTTATTAATTTAGTAAAACCATTTAAAGGCAACATTTTCATGAATTTTGAAGCACTTTCACTTGGCAAAACAAAGAGGATAATTCATGGACATACAAATAAGTTAGCTGACCCAACTATGTGAAAACGACTTCAGAGCTCAAAAGGACATTAGAAGGAAGTGTAGAGCTTCAAAATACGAAACTAATGACGTATCAATTTTAAACTAATGACGTATCAATTATAAAATTAAAACTTCGAAGAGCCTATCCTATTAGACCGTAAAACCTCTAAATTACAAAAAGCAGCTTACTGAAATTCCTTCCATTCAGAAAGCTACAACAGCATTTACTAATACACATGTATAACATATGTATGATTGTGTTCCGGACGAGCCTATCCCATTAGGCCGTAAAAATTCCCAAGTTCATACACGCAGCTTATTGGAATTCCTTCCAATACGAAACTGCAACAGCACTTCCTAATGCAACACACGATTGTGTCATCGATAAGCCTGTCCTGTCAGGCCGTACGAACTTTTAATACTTTACAATCAGCTGCTTGGAATTCCATTCCATTCCGACGGCAAAAATACATAAATAATGAAAATGAATAACATAATTATGAAACGAATATGAAATAAAATTACATGCACACATACATATGAACATACTCTAAGAAAAACAAAAATATTCCCATACACATAATAAATGTATTCATAAGTATTTATTTTATGTCAAACAAAATTTCTTTTCATCCAAATGTTATTTGAAGCAGTGGCAACGAATAACGTCATTGTATACTAGGTTAAGATTTTATAAAAATTGTCATATTTTATAAGAATGATACAATAAAACTGTATCCGAAAAAAAAAAAAAAAAAAAAATTTTTTTAAATCGGATGAAAAATAACAAAGTTACAATAAAAAAACAATTTCGGCGGTATTTCGCGGGGTCAAAAAAAAATTTTTTTTTCATATTCCTTAACCCTCCCAACATAAGCTTCAAATGTAGGGGCGGACTTTTACAACTTTTTTATTTCGTACGGGGGCCAACCCAGTCTAATGTACATACATATGTATAAGATGAAAACTTTTTTACTTGAACCTTCGAAAAATTTAAAATATTGCAGAGATACACTCGATACCAAACCAAATATATTTTTTTTTTTCATCATCACACTACTCATTTATGTACATTGCCATTTCATATTAAATCTTTAAAACAATATGAATCACAACGCAATTGGTTTTTATTGGCACAAAAAAAACTATGAATCACAGTCGCGTAAAAAAACCGAGGTGTTGAGCTTTTCAATTTCATATTAATCCCGCAGGCAATTTTTTTCTAGCCGTCGCGTAGATCTCTTACCTTTAGGCTTTTCGATTGGCAGCAAAAAATTACTTTTATATTTTTATATGTATACGCCTTTTTTTTATTGAAACCAGCACTCGGAGGCGCACATTAAAGTGCAAAAGCATGAAATTGAATTCATTGAATAATTGAAACTTGTACGAGTACCCAACAAACACTGAGGTTAGTTATCGAATTGAGAATGACTCGAGAACTAGCCTCATTCTCAAACCTCTAACGTTAGAGGACGACTCGAAAATATATCGAGAATCATAGCGTTCTCAAACAAAAGGGTACCTAATTCTCAAATCGAGAAAATTATAATTCTCGAATCGAATTCTAATGTAGTTCTCTAATGAGATTCTAATCAGAATTTGCAAATACTTCCAGTTGAAATGAAAAACAAAGCTTTGTCTCCTTTTACATGATTTTTTCATTGTTTAGATTTTATTAACGCAATATGTGCCTAAATTGCATATGATTATATATATTGACATGTATATGTTTACCACATTTATAAGAACTGAAATTTAAACAAAACTCAGTCTTATTATTTAAATTAAAGGTACTTCTTGTACTTTTTAATGGAAAACATTGTACTACGGTAATATTAACTTTACCATTTTTTAGTATCTAATTTCAATATATGTATGTATATTAAATATATCACAGAAATATATTGAGAATTGATAAAAGGCGTGAGATTTGGCTCCTTCTCTAATCACTCGCTAATCGAATTCTAGTGTAGTTTTCAACCCTAGTTATCGATTTGAGAATATATAGAGAATTACACTAATTATCTAAGGTAATCTCGATAAAATTTCTAACGTTAGAGACTGTGTTTGCTGGGTAGTTTGTTTTAATGAAAATAATGACGCATCGTATTCGAGGAACTGTTTTATTTATAGACACAGCAAGTGAACATTGATTGATGAGGAGAAAGTCTCTTTACCATGGTATCAAAAGAAAAAAAAGAGAAGAAGAATATTTTATGTATCCAGTACTCTCAACCAATGTCAAGCGTCTTATGTGACATACCAAATTGCCATAACGGAAATAAGCGAAAAGAAATTTTCAAAAATATTGGTTATTGGTCAAATTTCATGGGCAAAATTTATATGCAATGTTACGTTGAAATGAGCAACAATCGATAGTAAACAAACCAGATGTTCCAATTCGCCACACACAAAACAAACTGTTATACTTTATCGCTGCCATGCCAGCCAGTTGACATAATGGTCGTTTATATTAGCAGATGTCTGACTGCTTGTTCAGTAAACACCATACGATAGAATAGACTCTATTCAATAGAGTGTAGTTTACCATTGTTATTTAAGATACTCTTTGGCGTTGCGAGACACATAAAACGTTTTATTTAATGTGTCAGAAGCAATGGTTATTCAAGCTCGTTTACACGTTAAACTTCTTTGTGACACTTAAAAATTAGGCAATAAAAGAAAAAAAACTTTATACATTTCTACTGACAAAATGATTACCAATTTTATTATTGTTTTTTTTTGTTGTTTTTTTCTTTTTTTTGCATTTTAACACTTACTTTTTATTTGCATGATAGCATTGATGAATTGTGTATAAGTTAACTTCATTCGATCAGCTGACTGTTTCCTCTTCTCCAAAAAGTACGCACACATAGGCACACTAGCATTTCAGTGGGTTATGAAACTGTCAAATTTATTTTGCATTTATGTTTCTATGACATTTTCAGGCCGATGCGTTCTCCTTATAATTCCTCTATGCATGCTGGGGATAGGAATATGTGGGTGTTATAAGAGAAACTGAGATGTTAGTATTTTTTGCAACGCCTAGTTGGTTATTAAACTGCTTCAGAATGACACTTGCACTCACTTCAAGAGGGATGTTAGAATAATACTCATTTTAAATGGCTCAAAGAATTAACTAATTAATATTAACTAATTAATTAGTATTTAAACGATTATTGCTAATTACACTGGATCACAAAATGAAATTTTTTGTCTGTACTTTGGACGTGACTACCGTATATATATGTAAAATCGGTCGCTGATTCCGAAAATCGGGTTCATTTTTAAGTCTATGGGAAGGTTTTTGAGATATCGGCAATTTACCGTTATTTGGCCAATGGCTCCACTTAATCCTGAATGTCTCTTTAACGCAGTGAGCTATCTTCCTTGAGGTAACACCAAACGAAAGAAAATTAAATTTCCTTTTCATGGCTCCTATAACATTTTTCTCTAACTCTTATAGTTTCTGAAATATTGGCGATTAATTGGCGCAGTAGATACAAGCACATTTACGGGTATAACATGCATAGAATATACCCGTGCAGAGGCATTGCGCGACTTGGCTGTATTTACTTGATCGCCTATAACTTTTCCATTTTAGCATGGATTTTCTTCGTTGATAGCTTATCTTTTTCCCAATAAAATGGAGCTTCACACAAAGGAGTAAAACCGAAGGTGAAAGCATTGGTTTTAAAGATATTGCCTGACAAAGTCAATTTTTTCTTCAAAAAATCGTAAAAAATCGAAAAAATTCAAATTTAATCGTCAATATTTCAGAAACTATAAGAGTTAGAGAAAAATGTTATAGAAGCCATGAAAAGGAAATTTAATTTTGTTTCGTTTGGTGTTACTTCAAGGAAGATAGCTCACTGCGTTAAAGAGACATTCAGGATTAAGTGGAGCCATTGGCCAAATAACGGTAAATTGCCGATATCTCAAAAACCTTCCCATAGAATTAAAAATGAACCCGATTTTCGGAATCAGCGACCGATTTTACATATAGATAGGATGGTCGCGTTCAGAGTATTTTTTGGCTGTAGAGCAGTGTTATTTAAGCCTTAAACATTCCTCATACTATAAAAATCAAGCATAAAAGTTAAGCATATTCTAAGAAAGCCTTAAAGCATACAAAACTACCAACACTATATGATATTCTCTTAGCCAATATTCATGCCTAAACATCCTTACAACTTTTTCTGTTGCAAGACAATTCAAAAGTATTAAACTTAAGAGCAGTTTAAGGCTTAGCGTGAAGCACAAGAAGCGAACTGCTAAAGTTGAATGACGTTAGCTGACTGACTTTGACATTAAAGCCACTTAAGTGTTTTCATCGCTTTTGCGATTAGTATTTAATGTGCGTCATTGTAGCTCCCACTTGGGCTCGCGCTAGTGACGTGTACTAACAGAAGATGCACTAAAGTAATAAAGAAAAGATACACAATCAAATTCTTTTTTTTACTTGCTGTTGACTTGTGGCTATTGTAGGAAACTTCTAATGCAGCTTAGCGGCAGTATAAATTTGTATAAATTTCAAATTCATGGTTGCGTCTAGAGTTTGAAGGAGTTGTAAAGATGTTTTGATTCAGTGCTGCCGTTGTACACCAACTGAGAATCAACTGGAGGTAATCTGGATCATAGGATAGACTAGTCCTCTAAATTTCATCGAATTAAGGGAATTAAAGAAATGTTCAATGGCAACAGTGTTGAGTTATAAATTTTAGTTCATAATGTATAGCTATTGTGAATGAAAATGTGAATTAAAAGTAAAAATAAGTGCCACAATAAGCTGCATCAATTTAATGAGCAATAAATTGTAGCTTAAAAAACTAAAAAAAAACACGCTTTAATCTTAAAAATCGTACTAAAAATTGAGAAATAATTTAATTAGAATGATGAACGAAAATATAAGAATTTAAGGAAAAGCGTCGTTGCAACTTTTAGGATGAAGTTACATACATACATACATACATATGCATACAGGTGAAGCTAATAAAAGCGTGTTAATAAAAAAGTAAATCAATGTAAGTGTAATGCTATGAAACCAGGAATGAAGGCGAAATTTGTCAAAGTAGGTAGGCATGTACAGAGGTTGGCATGGCTTCCACAGATGTAGAAGTAAGTGGATTTGATGTCCCACAAAATTAATATTACATCTGTTGATACCAAAAGGGAGCCAGATAAAGGTTGCAAATTCTTTTATTGTAGGCATTGAGCACAATTATCAAAGGAAAGATATCTTACTTCGCAAAAATCACGAGATCACTTATGATTCCGTTTCGGCCATGTTTGC
Organism: Urophora cardui; assembly: GCA_960531455.1. Lineage (NCBI taxonomy): Eukaryota > Metazoa > Arthropoda > Insecta > Diptera > Tephritidae > Urophora > Urophora cardui. The sequence goes on from OY482672.1 coordinate 144,394,836, forward strand.
TTGGATATACTAGATACATTACAGATAAATTTTAATATTGCCCAATAACGAATTGTAGAATCTTATAACTATAGTTTTTGTACTTAAAGGGATTTGTGAATTCTCGACAAAACATGAGAGATGCTTTAACCATGCAAATCTATGAAAAGCTCTAACACAGAAAGCTACAAAACTTCACTAGCTACTCGCCATATTACATTACGGAGATGCAAAAAAAATTTAATTTTTTCCATCTGACTTTCAGTGTCATTATGTATTTGAATTTGCTACAATTTTGTTTGCCCTGCATCCTTGTATAGTTATACTTACTTATTAAGTACATACATATATTTACATTTTAGTTTTTCCTGTAAATTTATATTGTTGGTTCTTTACAGTCACTTCCTTTCACTCAACTCATTTAACCGCAAAAATATGCAAATGCCAAATATTTATGCAACGCGCTTAAACGCCAAGGAGAGGCAACAGCATAGCAGTGAAAATGAAAATATGAATAGAGGTACAGGGGAACAGGGGACAAAAGCAAATACGACATAGAAAAAGTGAGTCAAAAGTGCAAAAAAAGATTAATAACATTTTGTGTGTACATTTTTTTTAGCTTAAAACCTTAAATGCATACATAGCTGTAACAGATAATCACAGTAAATGCATCATGATGCGAAATTTTCTGCAGCAAAGCCAAAGGTTTCAGCATGAACAAAGTACAAACATAATAATATACTTCAATATATGTATGTATGTGTGTTTCTGCTTGAAAAAATAGCAAACATTGCAGCAAATCCTTGCTCTATTTACTATTGCAATGGAATTAATTTAAAATTTCTGCAGTTTGCTTACTTGCATTTCTATCAAAGGATTCCATTGCAGATCCTTACAAATCTGCACAAATTCACATTTTCAATTTTGTAACCGAAATGCAGCGCTGCTCTTTTTCAATGCAACTGCTTGTGCTTTATTATCATTTACTGCTGACCTGCAACACACAGACCCAGTAAACAGGAATAGTACACTTTTGCTGAATTTAAAAGCATAAAAGCGTAAAAACACACACACACACAAAAGCAAGCTGGAAAATTGTACCATGGTGGTTTTGATTGTTGTGTTGTTGTTGCAAATGTGAAAAACACAATTGTGCTTTTTATAATGTCCAGACGTACATATGTACATATAAAAGTAAATATATGTATATGCATGCCCGTTCTTGCCGTATCACGAACGAATTTCCCCCCCCCTAAACATTTTCTGCGCTAGTTTTTGCCGGGTGAAATTATTAAAATATACTAGAAATATTTAGCACGAAATTATAATACGCTCCTTTTACTTACTTTTGGCAGCGAATTAATTACAAGTTTGAAATAGTAAAGCTGCCTGCCTACCGCTTATTACTAGTATACTGCAGACTTGAATGCGAGGGTGTTGGCGTGGTGTGGTATGGGGGTAATCATCTTCATGTCGAGGTACATATATATACACTATGGTCTTTGGAAACACACCTACAATCCACTAAAATCTTAAACTTAAAATTAAAAATTTAAAATTTAATATTTAAAATTTAAAATTTAAAATAAAAAATCAAAAATAAAAAAATCAATAAAAATTAAAAATCAAAAACTTTAAATTTAAAACACAAAATCAGAAGAAAACATAAAAAAGAATCAAAAATTAAAAATTAAAAATTTAAATTTAGAATTAAAAATCAAAAATTTTAAATTTAAAATTAAAAAATCAATAAAAAATTAAAAATCCAAAATCAAAGATTAAAAATATAAATCTAAAATCAAAAATTAAAAATTTAAAATTAAAAATTAAATATTTAAAATTTAAAATAAAAATAAAAAATTTTATATTTTAAATTTAAAATCCAAAAACAAAAAGCACAATTCAAAAACCAAAAAAAAAATTTTAAAATAAAAATTAAAAAAGCAAAAATCAATAAAAAATTAAAAATCCAAATTCAAAAATCAACAATCAACATCAAAAATCAAAAATTCAAAATTCAAAATTTAAAAAAATCAAAAATCAAAAATTTAAAATTTAAAATTCAAAATCAAAAACAAAAAAAAATTAAAATTTATAATTTAAAATTAAAAATAAAACGTTTAAAATTTAAAATCAAAAATCAAAATAAAAATTTAAAAATTAAAAATTTAAAATTTAAATTTAAAACTAAAAATTAAGAATTTAAAATTAAAATAAAATTAAAAATTTAAAATTTATATAAATAAAAGTTTAAAATCAAAACCAAGTCAAACATCAAAATTTAAAATTTAAAATTTAAAATTTAATATTTAAAATTTAAAATTTAAAATAAAAAATCAAAAATAAAAAAATTAATCAAAAAAAAATTTACAATTAAAACTTAAGAATTAGAAATTAGAAATTCAAAATTAAATATTTAAAATTTAAAATCAAAAAAAAAAAAAAACCCAAATCAAAAGTCAAAAATTAAAAATCAAAAATTTTTTATTTATTTAAAATTTAAATTTAAAACTAAAAATTAAAAACTTAAAATTTAAATAAAATTTAAAAATTTAAAATTTATATAAAATAAAAATTTAAAATTTAAAATCAAAATCAATTTGATGTTTGACCGAAAATTTAAAATTTTAAATTTAAAATTAAAAATTAGAAACTAAAAATTAAAAATTAAAAATTAAAAATTTAAAATTAAAAATTAGAAATTAAAAATTTAAAATTTAAAATTAAAAATTAGAAACTAAAAATTAAAAATTAAAAATTAAAAATTAAAAATTAAAAATTAAATATTTATAATTTAAATTCAAAGAACAAAAATCACAAATAAAGTCAAAAATTAAAAATCAAAAATTTTAAATTAAAAATTTAAAATTAAAAATTTTAAATTTAAATTTCAAAATTTAAAATTAAAAATTTAAATAAACCAGGGAAAAAAGGAATAAGGAAAAGGGAATAAAAATACGATTTCGAAACTGTTCCCAATAAACACAAAAGCGAGGATGGTATCGTGGCAAACTCGAGATGAATTCGCGGAGGTGAATGTTATTTTTCGGATTCGTATCGAGTTCGAGAAGGACTCGAGAAAAATCAATTATCGCAATAGCATTTATTAATTTTGTTGGATCTTGCTTTACACGAAGGAATTCCCTGTTGGGCTTTAATTTACTCTCTAAAACTCCACTCGAGAAATTTAAAAGTTCGGATGATATCGTGCGGAATTCGAGGCGGATTCGCAGAAGAAGATTTTCTAGAATGTATTCGCCAATGATCCCAAATCTCGAATTGCCAACGATCCGAGAACATAAAAATGCGCGAATCGCTAATGAGAGGTGACTCACCTGGGAATTCGGATTCGCCGATCTATCGTCGCGAACTATCGCCGCGATAATATAATCAGAGAAGCGAACTCGTCTCGAATTCGAGGCAGATCCGTTGTGTTTATTGGGTTTACATACACATCAATCAACACTCGTTACTCATGCTTTAATTTTGTTCGTTTTAGAACGAAGCCGGTTTATAACCAAATCAGACTTGACAAAGAACTATGGCAACATATCGAACCCTAACCGCCAAAAGAGTGTAACCAACAAAGTTACCGATTTTAGCTTTTTCATGGAAATCAATAACCCAATCAATTCCCAACATTTCTTAGCTGTGAAATCTGCCGTTTCGAACTTAGAGACTAAATAAATTTCAAGGCAACATACAAACTGTATGCAAAGAAAATTAAAAAATACCTTCTCCTGTTAAATTTACTTTTTGTTGGTTACACTTTTATGGCGGTTAGAGCTACATAGATATGTTTCTTCTATTTCTATTGTTCTCGAGTATACTTACAATATACTCTAGATGCGAGAAAACTAGGATTGGTTATACTAAGTTCGTTCTCAATTCAATATTCATATTTAATATCGAAGCTAATTTTCGAACATGCGCCACAATGTTTATTGGGGATTTACACATATGTAGTTACATACATACGTGCTCTGATTACTTTTCATATTTTTCTTTGTAAAATTTTTTACATTTAAAATTTTGAACACACAAATTGCCAACCAAACCAAAGTTTTAACCACACGTGTGTGTAGTGTGTTAGCAAACTCATAAGCCGTTGCAAAATTTGACATTATGGCGTGCGAAGAAAAACGATAAATTGTCTCACTTGTAAGAGATAATGCAGCAAAATCGTTTATCTTAATATACGAGTATGTAAGCACATACTCGTACATATGTAGGCGGAAGGGTCATTACCATAAATGGCATCTTTAGAGAATAAGGCAAAATGACTTATGTACAAGTACCTGCAGAACGCTTCAATGAATTTACATAATGATGCGCAAAAAAATGTGCGAAATTCTCAAAAAAAAAAATTTACGTGCAACCAATCAAAGTCATAAATTTTATAGCGAAGCATTTTTTATTTTTTCTGCGTAATAACTTGCTTGCATATGTATGTATTAGGGATGGGACTATTCGAATAAAAATTATTCGAATAAAAAATTCTTTTATTCGAAAGGTATTCGTAATTCGAATAATATTTATTCGAATAATTTATTCGTTTATTCGAATAAATACTATTCGAATATTACTATTCGAATATCACTATTCGAATACCACTATTCGCGAATAGCTATTGAATGTATGTATGTATGCTTTTTCTTTTGTAAGTACATACATATGTATGTACATATATATATTCGTACTCTGGCTTGCGCGAAGGCAAGTGGAATTCCCAATTTATGCATCTACATACATATTACTATTCGAATTGTACTATTCGAATTTTTTCCCACGAATATTATTAATCGTTTATTCGAATAATATTTATTCGAATATTATTCGAAAAAAGTCTCACTACTAGTATGTATGTATGTAGTATAACTACGTAATCTGTAATGTTATCATTTTAAAGCAGCTTGCGGAAATTTTCGCATGAAACGTGGCAAGAAAGCGAATTTAATAGCGAGAGGAAGAGCAACAAGGCGATAACTTCTTATATGTATATTAGTACGTATATTATACATCCATATACTAGGTATTATTAGATATATAGCTATATATGTATATATACACCATTTCCGTTGCCGCTTTAATGGGTCATATTAATAAAAGCCCAGCATTTGCTTTTGCTTAAAATTTCAGACCTTTTACTCAAATTTTGAAATTTGGTTCATACAAATTATTGTCAAATTTTAAAAATCTTGAGTAAAAGCATTTGCTTCGTTTTTATTAATACGGCCCAATATCCAATTTACTCTTACTCTTACTTTTTATTTTAAAATTAAAATGAAAATGCGCAAGAGATAAACTTAATATTCAAAGCTTTATCTTGTGTTTAGCAAAAAACAATCCAAATCAAAATAAATAAGTCGCACAAAATGTAAATAATCTGTAGTAGTGGCAGAAAGCGAAAAGTAAACCCCTAATATCAATCACAAACAACTAAAGCGGAATAAAACAGTAACGTCTTTAGAAATGTCCATTGCAATGTTGGAATAGCTTTGCTTTGGTTAAATAAAATGTAGCAGTTTTAAATCTATTAAAATAAAGGTAAGTGCACTTAGGATGATGAAAATAAATAAATATAGCTGTGATTGTAGCTTTAGTGTTCATAAATCTATGGTGACTTGAATGGAGAGAATTTCAGTGGCACTAAAGACTATTAAGAGTTTCTTATTTTTCTTTGATTTGCTTGCTTTTTAAGAGTTTTGTGTGCTGAGATTTGCAGTGATGAACTATTTGTGAGATACCACTTAGATTTATAATACTTGAGGCAACCCAATAAACACTGTTGTGAACAACTTCGATATCGCACTTCGATCAACAAAGTAAATATCGAACTGAGAGCGCGCTTATAACCAAAATAAGCCCTACAACAAATATAGCGGAGACTCATGTAAAGCAAAAATAGCGAACAGTCGCGCGAAATGATTTCATAACTGACCCAGAATTAGTTCTAAAGGTACTTATATAGAGCAGAACAGCATTTTTACCAACAGCGCGCATTAATTTTTAAGCATAGCATAATTTCAGCCGCTGTGTTGCAGTGGGTAGAGTGCTCGCCTGCTATGCCAGGGGTCTCGGGCTTAAACCACGGTCCGAGCAAAACACCAAAACAATTTTTCTAATTAGTAAAAATCCAATTATTGGGTTATTTAAGAGCAGCGGTCACCTCTCGGCAGTGGGCGACATACCCTCCGAGTGCATTTCTGCCACGAAAAAGCTTCTCACAAAAAATGCATTCGCCGTTCGGAGCCGGCATAAAACTGTAGGTCCACCCAATTAGTAGGAAAAACAAAAGGAGCACACCTCGCATTAGGAGAGAAGCTCGGCCATAAAACTCGTCAGAGTTATAATAGCGCCATTGTATTATTATTATTATAATTTCAGCTACTCAGATCGTACTTCTATTAGCAACACGTATTCTCGGCAGTCGGGTTAAAGGTCTTAACTATCTTCGAACTATTTATTTTTGAACTATCCCAGAACTACTCATCGATATTAGAGACAATTCTGCAGAGGGTACCTCGCTCACATTGTCACTTCGTAAAATATCACCGCGTTAAAGAAGATAGTTGAAATTATTGCATTGGGATAAATCGGCAACCGACCTTGTCTCTTAATGAGATAGTAGCTTTTAACTAGCGCAAATTGCTGAGGGAAAGTTTTCTAATGTTTTTATTTTTATTTAATACTTAACTCTCGAACAATACCTAACAAATGTTCGCCATTGTTTATCGAATGCGACTCTGTGTTGAAATTTGTTCTCTCACACTCTCGCAATCTCTCTCACCAAGCTGTCATCCATCGCTATAATTGCCCACTAAATCTGTCACATTGTGATTGATGTGATCGAAATGATGTAATCGGATCGAATTTTGGTTCTTAACTTCTTATGAAAGAAGTTGCGAAGAGATTTTGGGCAAAGTTCTATGAGCAATGTGTGACAGGAAAATCAATAAACAAAAGTATTTCTCTACAGGGTACGTTGAAATGCGTGAGCAATTTTGTTTTACGAAAAAACTACCTAATTGCAGTTCATATTTTTTTATGTGCTTAAAACTATTTAATATGTGAACAAATTAGTAAAATTGTAAATGAATAATAAATAATTTGGAATATATATATGTATGTATGTACATTGTATGTTGAATTGTATTTGGAATATTTGCACAATTTGCATGTGCAATTTAATAAGTATTAGCACATGAATGTGTACATATGTAGTTAGTATTGTGTTTATTAGCAAAAGCTGTGCGGATATTTATTTTAAAATATTTTATTGCGTGCAAAGCATTTGAATTTAATTAATTTTTAAATTTGATAATTGAAAAGTTTAAGTGAACTTAATTTGTAGCGCCATTTTGCTTTAATTAATAGAATTTAAGTCAATTTAAATTTTTATTTTATTTATTTACAAAAAAAAACAAGCAAATACGTTGCATAGTTCAAGGCGTCATATTTGCTTTTTAATTCCCTATGCTCTTTTACGCTGCTCGTACACAAATTTGGTCTGAGTAGATGCTTAGTGAAATTTTGTGATGAATATTTTTTTATAATATTTTAGCCCTCTAGCGGTCTTCCAAATGCTAGTTTATTCACACAGCATAAAAAGGTGATCCAGAGATAGTGAGTTAAAATATTCTAAAGAAATATATATCCATTCTGTCGAGTTTAGGTATCTAAAAAGCTCCTTAGGCCTGATGTGCTTGAGTTCCGTGAAAGTTGTCGGTGAAAGGCTTGCCAAGGAATTTCATTCTGCCTTGGCAATGCGAAGCACATTCAAATAGAGAGCGCCCACAGTCTCCTCCACTTCAGTAAAATTACAGCTGCGACACAGTGTCATGGTCTAGTACCATTCTGGCCGCATGGGTACCAATAGCCCAATGTGCTGTGAATACCGCCGTTAAGCGGAAAATGTCCCTCCTGTCCATCCTTGGAATGGCTGAGGAGCGCACCTACACTCATAGAAAAGGTGCGGGCTAAAAACAAGCTGTGTCGTACTTGAATTAAGAATTACAGAAATTAATGAAAAATAAATGAAATTTAAGTTTCACCAATTTTTAATCAAGAATGGTATTCTTGAAACAAGATAAAAAACTGAAAAAATCTTGGTTTAAGAATAAAATTCTCAATTTAAGACCACCATATCCAAATGTTTACCAGAAAATATATAATTTTCAATAGTTGTTGATTTTTGTGTGATAAACATTAATAAAATAAAAAAAACATATTTTCCCCCGCTGGGATTGCGAATGGAGCTTGGCGAAAAATTGTTTTCTTGGAAAAGGAACAGGTAAGAGTTATCGCATTGATGAGAATTTAGATTATGTTTTAATATAGCTTTTAATAGTTTGAAATAGATGAAGAATTACATCAAATGTGGAGAATGGCATGTACACATGAACTGCGAAAGCCTTTGACTTTTTTAAATCGTGGCAAAAATTGTTGGATTCCAGACCATCGGTGTTGGTAAGAAACGGTTCAAAATAGTTTGCTATAGGGATACTACCACTCAAATTGGGTGGTAAAACTCTGTGTTGGTAGTGGAAATATTGACTGGGTTTTTTAATCGTTAAAAAGCTTACGGAAGGATGTATACACTTTTCTAAAATGAGTTCGGTATAAGATATGTATATGTACATATGTAGATCTTTCTTATTTATAAGTATGTATGTAAATACTGAATTATATATAGTGATAATAAGAATTGCATGTCCATATACATGTACATATGACTCATTCATTAAAAAAATATTAAATTAACATGCAAATAAATAAAAAATATTCGTTCTTATTTTTGTTAGGTGGGTTAAATGTTTTCGAATTTTGAATTTCGAAAAAGTGGAAAGCAAGTATAAGTATTCTTAAAATAAAGTTGAACATTCTGAAAATAAGAATGCACTTTCTCAAATCAATCATGAGCAATGCTTAAAATAAATTTATTCAAGTTTGTTTCTTCTAAAAAATGCCGTTCTAAAAATAAGAATATATTCTTGATTTTAGCATTTTCGAGCTTAACAGACTTTCACAACGTTTTTGGCTTGATTCAAGCCCGCTATACTTAAATTTAGCTTGCTTTTTCTCTGAGTGTAGTTGTATGAGGTTCACAGGCTTCTGCAGATACTACAGGTCTGCAACCGTTCGCACCTTGTTTTAGTCTCCTTAAACCAGTGCCGAGAGATTTGGCTCTTGCTGAAATATAGGGGCGCAAGAACCTCCTCCGCCTCTGCGACATTAAGCTCCATGCCTTGCCGGACTAACTCATCAGCCGTTTCGTTTGCGCGAATGTGGCGGTGCTCCGGCAACCAAATCAGAGATACGATATGTCGACTTGCTGGACCCACTCCCCACTCCCTGCCTGATCAGACTTACAGATCCCAGAGCCTTCAAATCCGCCTGACTATCTGAGAAAATGCCTATCTTGTTTCCGACACCGGCACTTTCCGCTGCAAGTAAAGCCTTGCAGACCTCCTCTGTAGCGAAAACTTCAGATAGAAAAACACTCGCCGTGTGCGGGTCTTCTTTTAGAATTTCAATCAATCAAAAGAAAGAGCTTATATTAAGAACTTTTCGGTTTAAAACAAGCTTGAATAAATTTCTTTTAAGCTCAACTCGTGATTGATTTAAGAATGTACAATCTTATTTTAAGAATGTTCAACTTTGTTTTAGGAACAATTATTCTTGATTTTCCACTTTTTCGAAATTCAAAATTCGAAATCATTTAACCCACCTAACAAAAATAAAAAATAAATTTATTTTATTTCTTTGTAATGTATTTTATTATTTTTTTTTTTATTTTACCAAATGAATTACATATATGTACTACATTTATATGAAGATGCAATTCTTATTATCACTATATATAATTCAGTCTTTAAATGCATATTTATAAATAAGAAAGATCTACATATACATACATATCATATACCGAACTTATTTTAGAAAATGGTATACATTTTTCCGTAATCTTTTTAACGGTTAAAAACTCACTCAATACTTCCACTACCAACACAAGTTTTCACCACACATACCCAACGATTTTGAACCGTTTCTTACCAACGCCGATGGTCTGGAATCCAACAATTTTGGCCACGATCTATAAAAGTCAATAGCTTCCAAATTATTAAAGTCTTGCTGTCGTAGTTCATATGTACATGCCCATTTCATTCGTTTGACCACTCCACCACATTTGATGTAATTCTTCATCTATGCCAAACTATTAAAAGTCATATTAAAACATAAGCTAAATTCTGATCAACGCGATAACTCTTACCTGTTCCTTTTTCCAAGCAAACAATTTCACGAGAAGCTCCATTCACAATCCCAGCGTGGGAATAGCTAATTGTTTTTTTGTTTTATTAATATTTTTCACACAAAAATCAACAACTATTGAAAATTATTTATTTTCTGGTAAACATTTGGCTCTGGTGGTCTTAAATTAGGAATCTCATTCTTAAACCAAGATTTTTTCAGATTTTTAACTTAAGAATACCATTCTTGATTCAAAATTGGGGAAACTTAAATTTCATTTATTTTTCATTAATTTATGTAATTCTTAATTCAAGTACGACACAGCTTGTTTTTAGCCCGCAACTTTTCTCTGAGTGTACATACATATATATATACATAAAAATTTCATCCACATGACCACCACACAACTACAATATTCCCCTGACTTTGACCCAAAAACCATCTGTGAGCAAAGTGAATAACCATCTGCGTCCTTAAGTAAGTAAAAGTGCTGCAACATAGCCATACTTACATAAACTCTACAAACGAATACTCTGTAGACCAGCTGCCCCATTAACTTCCTGTCTCTTCTATATAATACTCGTACCTTATGTACATAGATATGTCTGTATGTATTTTAATGGAGTTTTTCTCCAAAAGTAATTAAGTTGCGTGATTTTGTTGTTGCTTTCGCGGAATGTTTTTGTATCATTTTTAATCCAATATCCGTGTCATAACAGAATAAATTAATTATTGTGGGAAACATCCGTTTTAAAGCGAAAACCCAAACATACATACATACATACATTTAGCGTCTGCACGCAAACACAAACACGTACACACACTGTCAGCTAACTTTTTATGAGCGTCTGTCTGTAGGGATAAGTGTGTTTGCCTTTCGCTTCCGGCTTCTGATGAGACAATGTTTTGCTTGTATTTCTTGCCTTTTTTGCTTTATTTTGTGGCCTCATTTTTGTTGTTTTTTGTGTGGTCGCGTTTGGTCGGTCTTGTCTGCCACAAAATGATATTACATATTAATAGTACTATGAGTATATATGTTTGTATATGCTGTCATTATTATGCAAATTTTGTATGAGCGCTTTAAGTAATAGCGCAGGTGAATAAGTAAGTGGGTTGGCAGGTAGACGACAGGAGTGGCTGTCGTAAATAGCGACACGCGTTAGCCCGTGGTTACTCCGCTGGTTTTAACCTTCATTAATTTGCAGCTAAGTAGAGTTCGGGATAGTGTGGCAAGAGGTCATTTGCTACATACGAAGCATTCTTTGTGCAGATTATTCATATGAGCCAAAGTTCAAGCGTAGCCGAAGAGTTTCTTATTAAATGAATAAGTAAAATGTGGTCGCTGGCCTATCACTTAGTAGCTCTTAGGCAGTCTTTCAATCCTCTTTACACTATGCATTGCAGTCGGGCCTATTGGGTTGGCAGAGAATGCCTTTTTTAGGCAACCTTTAAGAGGCTTAACTTAGTTTAGTCGCAATTTTGTCACAGCTTAGTTAGAACTTGACCTGACTAAAACTTGAGTAAAAAGTTGTTTCACTTAGGCAAATTCAACAACCAAATTTGCAAATTCACCACCCAAAAGAGCAAATAAAACAACGGCATGAGAAAATAAAACAACCTCATTAGCAAATTCAACAACCTCATTAGCAAACTCTACAACCACACTAGCAAATTCTACAACCACACAAGCAAATACAACAACCACGTTAGCAAATTTACCAACCTCAATAGCAAATTCAACAACCAACTGACCAAAACCAACAACCAAATGAGAAAACTCAACAACCACATGAGCAATGTCAACAACTAAATTAGCAAATTCAACAACCAATTGAGCCAATACAACAATCAAATGAACAAATTCCACCAAAATAGGAATTTTTCCAACTAAATTAGCAAATTCAACAACCAACTGACCAAAATCAACCACCACATGAGCAATATCAACAGGGTTGGTGTCGAAATTCTGTATGTACAAAATTCTAAAAACAAAATTCTGCTTTTTAAAATTCTGCTTTTTTAAAATTCTGTTTTTTTTTAAATTCTGGTTTCTAAAATTCTGCTTTCAAAAATCTGTATTACAAAATTCTGTTTTAAAATATAATGTTAACAATGTTGGGGGCCTTCGGCCGCGCTTATAAAAAATAACCCTCAGCCGGTACACATGCAGAATTTTTAAAAGCAGAATTTTAAAAAAGCAGAATTTTGTTCAAGCAGAATTTTCTTGCAATTTACAGAATTTTGTCACCCAGAATTTTGTAGTACAGAGTAGTGACACGTTCCCATGTCAACAACCAAATGAGCAAATTCTACGACGAAATTAGCAAATTCAACAACCACATGAGCAAATTCAGCAACCGAATGAGCAAATACAACAACCACATGCGCAAATTAACGAAATTAGCAAATTCAACAACCAAATGAGCAAATACAACAATCAAATGAGCAAATACAACAACCAAATGAGCAAATTCAACAACCTAATCAGAATAAAATCGACTACTATGGACTAAAATATCTGATAAAGTTTTTACATGCAAACTATTTAGTTCCTCTGTTCGTTAAACTAAAAAGTTATTTTATGAAGGAATCTCGACTAACTTATGTCGCGACGAAAACTAAACTTAAGTTATAGTAGGTGAAAAACTGGGCCTTAGATTTAGATTCTGAAAGAATGTCACCTCAAATTGTTTTATTTAACCAAGAGCTTAGGGTGAATAGAGAAAGAAAACCGAACTAGTGAATTGAAGATCTAATACTTCCTCAACTTTTCTGATGAGACACTCTCTTGGTCGCAAATATGCTGCGATCTGAGTGGTTAAGGCTTGCGGGAACCTGCGAAAAAAGCTCTGTTCAACATGTAACTACTGTAAATACTTTGCAGAGCTACAATCTATCATCTTGCATTGGATGGGCCATCATACTTCTATACCGTATCGTAACTCTCTTCATTCTATGGCTGGTTTCTCTGTGAAAAATGATTTCTTAGCCGAAGTACAAACATACATACATGCAGGGAACTTACCGAACATTATTTTCGTGTCACATCCGTCTATTGAAGAACCAGTTAAATAGAGTTTCTAATTAGAATTTTACAATTTTAACAAGGTTTAGGCTTCGTAGCAACTTTTGCATGTGAGTTAAGAAATTATCCAACTTCGTAGGCTTTAAATCTTAAATTAATGTCTCATTCAACTAATTACAAAACAACTGTTTACATGCATATCTTTATCACAGCCTGTTGTTGTTGTTGTCATAATATGTAGAGATCTATTTGAAAACACAAACACTTCACGTTAGTGTGCCTGTGTGTGTGTGTGTGTGCTGGTAAAATATTTGCTTTATCTTGTAAATTAAAATGATAACGATGCTGTTGCCCCTAAACATATGTATGTAGAAACAAGTGTGTACACTCACACATACCTTAAAAACTCATATATATATATATATATGTAAATAGAGGCTGTTTGTCGTGTAGTGATTTCTTCTACCTTGTATGCAAGATAAAGATACCTACACATGTACATGAATAAGGACATTTGCCATACATACTCCCCTGCAGGGAACTCAATAACTAGTGAGCCAAATTTCTAGTTCCGAACAGGCCCGCAGAGAGCCGAGCCGGGCCCCTGGGACAGTTCGCGTTTACGGGCCCCCCTAAAAAATAAATTCAATCTAGTAAAAAAATAACATACTAAAATTTTTCAATTCACATTGTCAGTTTTATTTCATATAAAATAAGATTTACTAGAGCACTTACATATAGGGTCTATGCACGATGCGTCTGATTCAAGAGTCAGTTTAGGTGTATTAGTGAAAATGCGCATGTAGTAGTTACACCGACATGACTCTGGCATGACTCAAGAAAATCAAAATTAGTTTGATATTTTGCTGTGACTCGCCAGTCAAATTTTGTCAGTTAATTTCCAAACCGTTTAAAAAATAAATAAAGAAAAGAAAAAATATATTTTATTTTCAAAAATGTTTGCCAATAAGTTCGATATTGAGGAAGATACAATTTTTTTAAATTGAATTCATCGAAGTATACAGGTCGTCTGAGATATTCATTTCGAACCTTCTGCAATGAGAACTATTCACAAATGAATGACGCAAGTGAGCCCAGAATGACAGCGAGTCAACACGTACACAGATGACTCGCGAGTCAGACGCACTGTGTATAGACCCCAATACATAATAATAATAATATAATAATAAATGAAATGTTATAGGGTCTATACACGATGCGTCTGATTCAAGAGTCAGTTTAGGTGTATTGGTGAAAATGTGCATGACTCTGGCATGACTCAAGAAAATCAAAATTAGTTTGATATTTTTCTGTGACTCGCCTGTCAAATTTAATGACGGCGAGTCAACACGTACACAGATGACTCGCGAGTCTGACGCACTGTGTATAGACCCTATTAGATCTCATTGTTTGATTTGCTTACATTAACTTTTTTAAATACATTTTAAGAGCTTGAATAATCCAAGGAAAACCTTCCGTGCTTTTTGGTCTGCGAATATGGAAATTACTGAGTCGAAACTAATGCTGCGAGCAAGGCTGGACGCCAATGCCAATGTTCCAAGGCTTGTCAAGCTATTTTGGCTTATAGTAGAACGCAAAAAATTTTTCAAGCGAGACAATAGACTGAAAGAACACTCCCCTTCAGCCACACTGACTGGAAGTGTGCAAAATATTCTTAATGCTATGCAGATGTTAGGAAATAATACTTCCATCTTCAAGTTATGAAATTTGTTCAGAAGTTGTAATGGTGGCAGCGAATCACATCCCAAATGTGTTAAGTGGATGGCTTTGAGATAAATGATTTCATCTATTAGATCCGTAGAAATATCTATGCCATAAATCGTGCAGAATGCCGTTGCCTTTTCTCTGAGCTCTTCTTCCGACAGATCCTGATACTTCCACAAAAAACTAAATTTAATCGCAATGTCAGTTTATTTATTTAATCCTTCTTGCACTTGTTCCTGGTAATAACTCTAGTATCTAACTATAAAATCGTGGAAATAATAGTAGATAGATAATGGTATTGTTTTTAATAATTTTTTAAATTTTGTATACCTTAACTCTTTGAAATAAATTTATACAGTGTTACCAACATTTTTCATTTAAAAAGTAAATATTTCTGAGAAGCTTGGTTCACCACCTTACCAATTGCGGTACTTTGGAAACTCTAAATCAAAGTTGATTTTCCTCAATTTCAACTCACTTTTCTAGGATTTCCCCATGTATAAACAAGGTAAATATTTGATTGGATGCTTATAATTTTAGTTTGGTGATTTGGTTAAGTTACACACTACAATTTTAAAACATTCTTTTGTAGCAACAAAATACCTATGTATGTATCTATGAAATCCTAGTTCGAGTACTGTCAATACTGCTTTGCCTTTCCGGGCCCTCAAAAACCTTCCGGGCCCCAGGGCGATTGCCCTGGCTGCCCCCCCCCCCCCCTCTCCTCGGCCTTGGTTCCGAACTAGCGATAAGGTGTCAAACATGAACTAGATCAATTTTAGTTAGACGCTCACCAGTTCAGAAGGAGTGAATTGAGTGATCATTATAAGACATACTTTGATTCTAATTGACAAAAATTCTATGTAAATTTTTCGTTCGTTCAATTGCCGTAGGCTTTGTATATTTCTGCAATTCTCAGATGTTTAGTGAAGCATTTTATATAAAGAGCTTTCTAATTGCATCTTGCATGAAATGAAATGTTCCCCTAATTATGCTTTTCCGATCCCTCATGCTTATTTTTAATCTTTTTTTATTTTATTGCTTTTTAATTATTATTGTAAATTTTTATAAAATAAATAAATAAAAAAATATTAGTAAAAAAAAAAATTAAAAAAAATTATCATCCACCTTGACACCGACAGGATTCGAACCCGCGCACCTCAGATTGAAAGGCACATGCGTTAGCCAGTCGGCCATCGCACCACTTGATCGAATTGTGTCAAAGGCTGCACTTAAGCTGCGGATGTAAAACTGTAGAATTTGTAGGTACTTGTAGTTAGCTCAGAACTATCGAAATTGTGCCAATAAACGAACTAGTGTAAACTGTAGAATTTAATACTAGTTCGGAACTATCGAAAATGTAGTGCAGAGAGTGACAATTGACACCGCCTTGGACATCGCCGTGTTAAATTCGCCAGTTGATAACATGCAAAAGAGATTTAACTCGCACTAGTAGTGTCGAAAAATGCACAAGAAGCGACCTAGTTCGGAACTAGAGATTTTCCCTACAGGGTCGTATTTGTATACATTACTTTGCAACATTCCCTCCACGGTACACACAACCACTTTGCATTTGGTATCTATGATTACATAAATGCATATGAACATATATAGATATGTTGGTTTGTTTGCAAAAAATGTCTGTATTCTTAATGGAATTAATTTCTTTAATAAATTGAGTTTGCATTTGCCAATAAACAAACCAACGCGGCGCGGCAAAGCCAAAGCCAACTGAAAACTGCGCGGTCTGAAAGCAGCCATAGCAGTGTGTTATTCCGACCGAATGACATTGGTTTTATTTTAAGATAATTTTACTTTTTTTATAATTGACCTACATAAATGCATACACCATATACTATATGAGCTACATACATCCTTATGTGTGCATACTCGGTGTAAATTAAAACGTCCTCGTTAACAAAAGAATGCTGACAGTCGTAGAAATCCATGTTAAGTATATTAAATGTGTTTTGCTGTCAACGTGGATGCTTTATTTGCACATTTCAAGATTGTCATCAGTTTGAATCCGGTAAATGATATTATTAAAGAAAATATGTATTTATTTAACACTGAACATTTTTTTCTAAAGTGTTGGGAAAAAAGGGGGTTAAAATATAAATCGTAATTAAAGACGCTGTTCAGTTGAGAATAGTGAAATTATATGAAGATAAATTTTCTAAAGTATTCCAATTCATTAACTCCATAGAGAATAGGTCTTTTTGTCCCTCATTTTCGGAAATCCTAATTAAATTGCATTTGGGTGGTCATCAGAGGGTTAAAGTGTTCCAAAAAATTGTTCGTCGGCAAATTTCCATAGGGTTATTCTTAGACTATACTTTTATACAAAATAACTACATACAAGATCACAAAAAATAGAAAATACATACATAGCATATTACGCCTTGAAATATGCAACAAATTAAACGCCTTTGGGTATGCAACAAAATTTTACGCCTCGAAATATGCAATAAAATTTTACGCCTTTCAGTATGCAACAAATTTATGATGCATTTTTATCCTAATAGTTTGTTTACAAATTACAAATTGTAAGCTCTTTTCGAGGATGCTGGTTTGGGTGGAATAGGTTATAATAATAATAATACAATGGCGCTATTATAACTCTGACGAGTTTTATGGCCGAGCTTCTCTCCCAATTCGAGGTGTGCTCCTTTTTGTTTTTCCTACTAATTGGGTGGACCTACAGTTTTATGCCGGCTCCGAACGGCGAATGAATTTTTTGTGAGAAGCTTTTTCATGGCAGAAATACTCTCGGAGGGTATGCCGCCCACTACCAAGAGGTGACCGCTGCTCTTAAAAAACCCAATAATTGGATTTTTACTAATTAGAAAAATTTGTTTGGCTCGGACCGTGGTTTGAACCCGAGACCTCTGGCATAGCAGGCGAGCACTCTACCCACTGCACCACAGCGGCCACTGGATGGAATAGGTTACGCGTATCAAAATCATCGCTATCAACATAGCCTAAGTCAGACATAATGCCCACATTGGGAATCATTTTCTATGCACTTACTGTATGGTCGCCGGCACTAGAAACCAATAAGAACTAAACAACTGGAGTGCAGCGAATGGCTTCCATGTAGCTTTCCTCCACTCCAACTAAAGCTCTCGAAACCATACTATTTCTGCTTCCACGGATATACACGGCTTCCACGGCTACTCATCGCTAATGAGGCTCAATCATGAGCGAATCATGGAGAGACAACAGATTTGGGTGCACTCAAATATTAAAAAGTGTTCCTGTTAATTCCATAAACCTAGATTGCGCAATAACCGCCTTCTGTTGTGACAACAAATTCTCCACGAGAATCCCGAAGTGGAGCGAGTGAAAGAACTTGATGGATCCCGACCCTAATACAATCCACCTTTATACGAACGGCTCCAAAATGAACAACAAAGTTGCAGGTGAAGTTTTCTGTGAAAAGCCTGTCCTCAAAATAAGTTTGCGTCTATTTTATCGCTGCACTGTCTATCAGGCTGAGCTAATAGCCATATAGCTCGTCGCCTAATACATCTGTCTAACATTAACTCTTATTACGATCTTCACTGACAGCCAAGCTGCCATAAAATCCTTACAGAGTAGCACGCCACGTCTATAACAGCAGGAAATCTCTAAAAAAAAAAAAACAAACAAGACGAATGGTGTGAACTGAACTGGTCACAGGCCGTAGTGCCATTCAGGCAAACTGTATTTCAGATGAGTTAGCATGGGAAGTTACAAACATGCAGGAAATTACGACTGCGGATTGGGTGCGCCCCCATTTGAACTCATGCAAACACTAATTGTTATCTCGCTTCATTGAACAGGCTAACCACTAGATGGACCACGGAGTCAACCTGTGTGATATCTAGGTTAATCTGACCTAGACCGCATGAGGGAGATCTGAAACAGTATTACATCTGAACCAACTCTCCATAGGTCGAGTGGTGCGATTTCTAACTAGCCACTATTTCATTGGCATCCATGCCTCTCGTTAAGATTTTTGTCGCAGCTGAGGAGACGTGGACGAAATTGAAAATGTTTTAGTACTATCTATGCCACTATACTGCACTATCGTTGGTCAGCTATCGCTCCTTTGCTAGACACTACTTCGGCTGTCTGGCGGTGCTGAAAAATGTAAAGTTACTAGATTTTCTGCGCTTCTTTAAACAAACGGTTTAGCTTCAGAGGCATATCATTTTAATCTATTTTAAATCTACTTTCTGCGAAGGTTTTTTAAAGCGATATAGGAAGCCAGGGCTCTCATGTTGTTGCACAATAGGCCAATTTGGCCTAAGTATATCCCCGCTCTCTTGAATTGCAAAGGCAGCCACCACAAGCTAATCTAACCTAAGCTAATCTAACCTAACCTAACCTAACCTAATCTAACCTAACCTAACCTAACCAAACTTAACCTAACCTACACTTCAATGATCCTGAACGCGTCGCACAGTCCACTGATCCCATTGAAGCTCTTCCGCGCAACATAATCTTGTATCTTCATAAGTAGAGCAGCTTCTTCTGCAATTTGCGATGTGCTGCTTAATTGTTTATCTACGAACTAGCTGAACGGCGAACTGAACTCGAGCCGTAAACCTTTGGTTGAAGAAAATTGAATGTACTCGCGTGTTAAAACATTATATTTTTATATTTTCTTTACACAAAAAGTTATTCATTATGTTATATACTTACTTGATACTTAATTCTCTTCTTCTCTCAATTCTCAAAATAACACTTAAATTATATAAATTCACTGATGTTCACTTAAAAATAAATTTTTTCAATACTAAAAATCTTAATTTAAGCTTTTAATAAAAAAATAATGATACTTAAGCAATATAAATACAACAATAAATAATGATACCTCAGCAATATAAATACAACAACAAATAATGATTCTTACGCAATTTAAATACAACAACAAAATAAGTAGTAGTAGATCAAGAGTAATAACTAGACTTTAAGTGATTTCTTATTCACAAAAAATTCGCCCCCAAAATGCGCACAGCACATTTTCTTGTTAAGGTGATGCTCAAGGTTAAGCCAAGCATAATATTTTTTTTTATATTTATATGCACTCACTAGAGCTCGGAAAAATAGGTGAAATCAAGCGCCTCAAAATATGCTACAAGTTGTAAATTTTGTTTGTTTTCAGTGGCGGGATTACAATTTAAATATAAAGGGGTAGCATATTGGTATGGTGGATGAAGATTTTATTAGAAAAGTTCTTAATCATGCTACACAAACTTGCAGTTTAAATAAACATACAGTGGTGTGTGATGAAATAAAGCCAGAATAGAAAGTGATTCTATTCGAAAAATATATTTATTTATGTGGTCTTAATAATTTTAATTTGTTATATAAAAAAATCTATAACAGGAACCAAATATATTAAAGTTAAATGTTTGTGCAAAATTCAGGTTAATTCGCCAATTTTTCAGCAAAATTTGTAACTTTTTGAGTAGAAATTTTATATTATTTTCTAGTACGTAATTTTTTTCGACTTGTAAATTCGCATGAGGACAGCTAGAAAAAAATTCTCAAATAACATGTATTAGTATTTTTTTATAGTAAAATTCAACGAGCTACAAAACTTGCGAAAAGCTACAAATTTTGCGGAGAACTTGGCGAATTTTCCTGAATTTCGCGTAAGCTTTAATTTAACTTGTTTCTGATGTAGATTTCGCTATATTTCAAATCAAGTTTTTCTTACCTAAAATATGCAAATGTTTAAAGTCAGACCACTACAAATTAAAAGTCTGTATTATATATTTCATTTGCTAATATGCACTTGCCCCATTTTCATTCAAAATATATTTGGTTTGAAACTGTAATTGTTTTTCCTTCACGTGCGAAGATTTTGTCTCAAATTTAAGCGAGTCACTACAAATTTTTAATTTTTTGCTTTATTCTTTATAATTATATATTTATTTATATTTATTTATTATACTTTATTTATTATTATTCTTTATAATTATATTTGTTTATTGTAGCTTCCTTTGCAATTTTTCACGTGCAACCCATAAAAAACCTTAATAATTTATTTTTCTGGCATCCTAGTAAGAAAAAATCCAATTCACGGGGGGCTTAGACCCGAATTCAGCCCACCCTTAAGCTTGCCACTGGATGTGCTCACAAACATTACGTAGCATAATTTTAGGCGTTTGATTTTCACCTATTATCCGAGCTCTAGCACTCACACATACATTTGTAATACCCTTTCAAATCTAAATTGACCCAATTGACTCGCGCCATAAAATGCACGTACTAAATGCGAACTAAAATGATGATTTGTATGTATGAATGCATAAACGTTTGTAACACAAAAATAAAAACAACAAAACACAAATTCAACCTCAATAATCCCCCCTGCCTCCCTGCCCGCCTTGCTCAACTAAACTTAACCAAACTAAACTTAACCACCTACTACAGCCGCATCGATGCCATTGTGGCCGATGTATTACGTTGTGGCCGCAAAATGTTGCTGCAGAAACGCTTAAAGACGATACGCCAGAATGCCACACGGAAATCGTTGCTATAAAATGCATAAATGAAGGGATTAATGGCGCTATTCAACCAACCCAACCACGTTAGCACATTTGTTAGCGTTCGACTGACCTGGCGTGGCTCCAGAAACGGTGTGGCCAGATAGTAAATGAAGAATGGCAGCCAACAGGCGATAAATCCGCCAACAACAATACTCAACGTTTGTGTTGTTTTATGTTCCTTCTTCATTGAAATTATGCAATTTGCTAACGATTTCAATTGTTGTTGTTGGTGTTGTTGCTGTTGTTGTTGGTGCACCTGCAAATTGGCCATGATAGCAGACGGACACGAATGGGTTGTGGCGACAGCGGCGGCGTCGTATTGCTGAAGCAAATTATTGTTTGAGTATTTGTGCTGTTGTTGTTGTGGATGTTGTTGTTGTGATTGTTTTGTTGGCATTTTTGTTTTCCAACTAACGACGACTTGTGGCAATGCAACTTTGCCGCACAAATTACTGCTTAAATGATTTTTGGTTTTTGTTTTAGTTTTTGTTGTTGCTTTTGTTTTTATTTTCGTTGTTGGTTGCAACGTGCCACCGTATAACAACGGTCGCGCATTTTCCACTTCTCGCATCATCATCATCACATCGCTTAGATCGTTAACAACTATAGTTTGATTGGAATATCGTCGGTCTCTCGAGTTATTCTCGTCATCGCTTGTCAAATCAAGGAAATTCTTTTCAATATAATTGGCAGCATTAGCGGTGTCGGCGGCTGTGGTGTAACGCTGAAAGCTCTGCAAGGGGGAGAGAGAGAGAGAGAGTTGAAAATAATCAATTTAGAAATTAAATAATTGTGTGTTGGAAGTTTTGCGCTTTTATATTTTGGTTTTTAATGGGAAAATCAGTTTCAAATTAAAAGCTATTTTAAGCATTTGTTGAGACGAGTCGAAGTAATTGACAAAGCAATCTGTTTAGTATTAGCGCTGCATAACTCTTAGATTTTAGTGAAGGACAAGTGTGAGTTATTATTAAGGAATATTCAGATTTAAGTTTGAGTTCGAGTGTTTTTAGTACCCAGAGCTCCAAACGGGCGAGAAGTATAGAGAATGTGAGTAGTATAGCAGGAGTAAGAGATAGAGGTGACGGGAGATGGAGCGTGGTAGGGAGAATGATAGGCAGTGACATAGTGTGATTTCTCGCATTGAAGCACGACGAGCAGGGTTCGGATTTGCCTCATTTTGGCTCCTCACGCACACATGACTCACTCATGAGGATGCAGCTGAATGAGTATCCTCTGAGTGTGCAAACAACAGAGGCAGCGTTGCCGTTTGGGCCACTAAAGTGGCAATTTGAACCTTTTTTAAAGCCAGGCCACCTGAACCCAACTTTTTGAAAATATGCAATATTTGAACCTTTTTAAAAAATTCGAGCCACTTTTGGTCCTTTTTTACTTTCAAAATTATAATTATTAAATAATTTTTAGTTTTTTCTTAAATATAAGAACAAAAAACCTCTTTGTTACTATTTTACTTTGCATTGACAACTCTCCGTTTCGAAAGGTTCTTTATTTAATTTGTTTGCCAACACTACCCTTGAATACTTTGAAATTTGGGCTGTTCGTTAATATAATGAAAACGCTCGCAGCAGCCCAGACACACACAAACACATATAGCGTTCGTTGATCCGTAGGAAAGTGCAAGAAACGTAGGAATTTTACCACAATTTACATTCTTGCACTCATATTCGCTCTTTTTCGGTAAAATTCCTACGGTTCTTGCACTTTCCTACGGCTAAACGAACGCTATAACAGTTTTTTGTTTAATTCCTTGCCTTTCTCGGGTTATTCCGTCTGCTCAACGAACGATTATATTAACGCTGCGTTAGTGTAGAGAATCTTTTAAATTCCATTTTCTTTAAGCATTAAATAAACCACAAAAATATGTAAAAATGTGTTTTAGCTAAAAAAAAAAAAAAATTGGGGCCACTTTTTTTTATTTTTTGGGCCACCTTTTGAAATTTTTGAGCGGCAACACTAAACAGAGGCCACCCAATAACGCGTGCGCTCTGCATGAGTGGCAGCAGAGTGCGCAGCCAAAAGGAGGCAAGCCAACAGCGCGGCCTCTTCTCAGCTGTGCCCTCATATGTTACTCTGAGTGAGGAACATAAGCGAGGCCTTATAGCTTGGCGATGAGGAAGCCAAACGTTAAAAAAAAGTCCTAAAATTCAAAAAACAAAAAAATTATTTTTGGTAAATGACAGTTAGTGATCATGGCGTTCAATTAGGCTTATTAAATTTTATATAAATTTACCTCAAATTTGAAATTCAAACAATTTTTTTTTTTTTTTCAATTAAAAAAAAAAATCAGAAAACGTGAAATTTAAAAAAAAGTTAATAATTTAAAAAACAAAAAAATTATTTTTGATAAATGACAGTTCGTTATCATGGCGTTGATTTAGGCTTATTAAATTTTTTATAAATTTTAGGCATGGGTAATACTGCGCTGCGCCGCGCAATTGCGCCAGCGCCAATCCTGGCGTTATTGCGCTAACTCCGATTTGCAAAATGCGCCAACTCAATATTGCATCAACTTAATATTGCAATATAAAACCGACTCAATTTCGTGCGCTAACACCAGCACCGGCTCCAATATAGCGCTAGTGTAAATTGGCGCCACCACAACGGCAATAACAGCACCATCGTATATGTATATGTATGACAGCGTCAGAATTATGTATGTATGCTTGGTAGTGATCTAAGTGACTCTAATTTCCAGCACATTTTCACAAATATACGGAATAGAATGTTTCCAAATGATTATGAAAATTAAAATTTATTGTGCCCGCGTATACATATGTAAGCATGGGGATGGTAAATAGTAGCAAGCGAAAAATTGTTATTTATCGATTATTCCCTGACAATTGCGCTAAAGGTGTTATTGCGCCATTGCCATGCGCTGGCGCCACAATTGGCGCTGGAGTTATTGTATCGACGCTAAAAAAATTGCGCCATTACCCATGGCCAATAAATTTACCCCAAATTTGAAATAAATTTTTTTTTTGTTATTAAAAAAAATTGGTTTTTGGAAGAAATTAGCACATAAATCTGGCATTCATTTCTGCATATTGAATTTTGATCCGTTGAGGGGGGTCCAGCTTCACGTATTATAATGTATGCATTATTGACTGATTTTCTGCGCAGCGTCAGCACTCACTCATTCCCTCACACGCTCACACGCATTATGCCGAGAGAAGAGGAAACCTACGGCGGCTCAGCTCATAAGCAGCGCGAGCGGCTCACTCCTACATCACTCATTAAAAATGAGTGAAGAAATAAACAAAACTCTCACTCTTCATTCTACACCATTTCCAGATGGATTTTAGAAAGCGTCAACTGGATTTTAGAAAGGGGAAATTGGATTTTAGAATTGTCAATTGGATTTTAGAAAGGGGAAATTGGATTTTGGAAATGTCAATTGGATTTTAGAAAGGGAAAATTGGATTTTAGAAATGCCAATTGGATTTTAGAAAAGGGAAATTGGACTTTAGAAACCGTAAAGTGGATTTTCGAAAATTTATATAATTACGTATATGTATGTACATTATAATTTCATACGCAATAAAGAATTTCTATTGGAAAAATTCTGTGTAAAATTTATTTTACACGCACATTCTGAAAACCAATTCACGCTTTCGAAAATCCAACTGACATTTCTAAAATACAATTTCCCCTTTCTAAAATCCAATTGACATTTCTAAAATCCAATTTACCTTTTCTAAAATCCAATTGACCTTTCTAAAATCCAATTTCCCCTTTCCAAAATCCAATTGACATTTCTAAAATCCAATTATCTCTTTCTAAAATCCAGTTAACGCTTTCTAAAATCCATCTGGAAATGGTGTAGATGAGTGAGAAATGCAAACGGTCACTCATCAGGATGAGATTCCTCACTCACTCAATCATACTCTGAGTTTCTTACTACCCTGGTGACGAGTAGGTATTTGCTGAAACAATCTGGAAAAAGCTGGTATGATCTAGTCGAAACGTTTTATTCAATACGGAGTTAACTCAAAAAAATTTTTTTTTTTTTTTGGGAAAACGCAAACAAGCTTTTATAATTTCAAAGAGTTTACTTCTACGGCTAAATAAAAAATCACTTTTATTTCCTCCATTTTTTTCTTTTTGAGTATATTATAAGACTAAACTCAAAGGCATGGTCCAGCTATCGAAATATATTGGAAAATCCCAGAAAATTTCGAGTTAAATCCCTATAGAATAAAACGTGCGATATCTACTTTCTACTGCTCCAAAATTTATGTGCCAACTTTTCACTTTCCCTTTCTATGTTTGAATTTTACATTTTAAAATGATATTACAGGCGCTAATATAATTTCAACGAGTGCTCATTCATTTTTTTTCCTACAAATTAGGTCGACCTACAATTTTACTCCGACTCCTAACAGCGAATATCGACCATAGCCTAAAAGTATGCCAAAATCTTCTGATCCAATAAAAATTAGGCTTGGTTAACATTTTCAAAACGTTTCAAAACAAAACTAATTTTTAAGGCCCAACTTCAATAATGATTGTTATTCGATTCAAGAACTATGTCAATCAAAATAAAAATTAAATATTTGTTATCCGATATATTTTTCCTGCATTTTGAATTCGATATCAAACTCATTACAGAAGGAACACTTTTATAATAAAGACAGTGGTTGTCTCAAAATGCATACGAACTCAAACAACTATGCCAAATTCCCTCAGCACTTTGTTGCTAAGCAAACGACTCATTTATAACGATTTATATGAGTACAATGTATTCTATTTTACCTTAATTAGGAAGTTACAACGCAATGAAACCCGCAACTATATTTGTAATTCCATGCGAAAGCAAAAGTTAAGATAGAACAAGTAAGGAAGCCTAAGTTCGAGTGGAATCGAACATTAGATACTCAGCTGTATGTTTTCATTGTTTGTTTGCGTTTGATGGAAAACGGCGTATTTTATATAAAGCGAGTGCCGCATAAAGTGGGCGTAGCCACGCCAATTTTCAACATTTTTATCAGTCATCCAACTAAGCATATGAATATTATTCTTTGTGCTAAATTTCATTCCTTTTTGACTTCTAGTTACAAAGATGTCACGTTACAAATTCCCAAAGGGTGTTCCAGAAATATCTTTGTTAAAAAGTAGGCGTGGTCATAACCGATTTCAATAAATTTTTGCGTGTCTATTAACACAAGTTATAAAAGTGCCTAAACCAAGTTTCGTTATAATATCTCAATTATTTGTCGAGTTATGGGCTCAGAAATCTCGTATATTCCTGTTTCTAAAAAGAGGCGGTGCCACGCCCATTTTCCAAAGTTTTTGTGTTTTTCGTTTTATGTCCGCAGTTGCACTTCTGATATAAAATTTCAATGACATATCTTTATATTTGACAGAGATATCGCTTAAAATGTTTTTATTAGGCCACTTTATAATACACATATATAAAAGTGGGCGTGGCCGCCAACCGATTTTGGAAATTTTTCGTCCAAACATTTGCCTAAGTAAGTATATCACGCGTACCGAATTTCATCGATATATCGTTAACGGTTTATGAGTTATGACTCATAAAATTTCAATGTTTGCCCATTAATAAGTGGGCGTGGCATCGCCCATTTTTCAAAATTTTTGTGTTTTTTATTTTACGTCCATAGTTGGACTCATGCGACAAAATTTCAATGACATATCTTTATATTTGACAGAGAAATGGCTTAAAATGTTTTTATTAGGTCACTTTATAATACACATATATAAAAGTGGGCGTGGCCGTCAACCGATTTTAACTATTTTCCGTCCAAACGTTTGCCTAAGTAAGTAAATCACGCGTACCAAATTTCATCGATATATCTTCAATGGTCTGAGTTATGACATATAAAACTTTCAAGGTTTGACCCTTAATAAGTGGGCGTGGCACCGCCCATTTTCCAAAATTTCATCAAATTTCTTCCTAGGGGCCTGAGCTCAACACGTGGGTATAATTTCATCGCACCAGCTGTATTAGTGACTGAGATACCAAATTTCCGATTTTTTCTATATAGGAAAAGTGGGCGTGGTCATTGTCCGATTTCTCCCATTTTCAATACCAACCGTCCCAGTCTCGATACCAACATGCATTTCAAATTTCATCGAAATATCTCAATTTTTGCACGAGTTAGAGTGTTTACAGACGGACGGACAGACGGACGGACGGACGGACAGACGGACGGACAGACGGACGGACGGACGGACATGGCTTAATCGATTTCTCTTTTCACCCTGATCATTTTGATATATATAAGTCTATATCTATCTCGATTATTTCATCCTGTTACAATCCACCGTTATGTGATTAAAACTATAATACTCTGTGTACTAGTACAGCTGAGTATAAAAAGAAGAGCAATAAAATGTTGATAAAATTATGCCCAAACTCTTGCTAACAGCTGTCAAAACAAAGCGCTGCCAATTTTCCATACAACAAACCTCTTTATCTAAAAAAAAAAGAACACTCTACAACCCAGCTCCTTATGCTCCACTCGCTCAGCAGATACCATGCCAATATCGCTCATTTTAGTAAACACTCCCTGCACTGTCACTTCAAGCGTATGCAAATATTTATTGCAGTACTCCAAGTACTCCATGCGCTATCATAACCAAATTTCATTAAAAAAATATCAATTTGATGACGCTCTGAATTTTCGTTTTTTTTTTGTTTTTTCTAGTTTTTTTTTTTTGTTTTTTGTTTTCTCAATTTTTTTTGGTTTTTTTTTTCTTTTTTTTTTTTTATCAATTTACCTTTTTTTGTGGCAAACTAATGTGAGTCATCATGCGGTCGTGACGTGACGCAATGACGCATGAGATGCGCGCATAAACGTAAAGCATTACACACATTGGCACAAAAAATGAGCCGCTCGCCGAATATATAACATAACCTTTATTTTGATTATAACGGCATTCGTTGCTGGCGCGACGACCCGGCTCGTACCTACAAAAAAGAGAAAAAGGAAAGAGAAAAGAGAAAATAAAAAGGTGACAGTGAAAGTGAAAAGGAATGAGCGCAAAAATAAGCGGCTCATTAGAACAAACAAAAAATATTTAGTTAACAAAAAAATGCGTTGGTAATTATTTTTCGCCGCCATCAGCGCTTCTTTAAATAGTAATCTTACACAATTTATTTGCTGTCCAAAAATATATGTATATACGAGTATGTGTGTAAAGTTCACTTACCACCCTAACATTGGTGGGCAAGTTATGGCCAAAGCCAACAGCCAAACAATAAATATCATAACCAAAGCCAAACGTTTCGAGCGTCGCCTGCGCGAATATTTTAATGGTTTGGTTACTGCCAGATATCTGCGGATGCAAGCAAATATGTTATTAATTAGTAGGGCAACAGAAAATATGCCCTCAAAAATTTGTTTATAGCGCTAAAAATATGTCCTTAAAATTGTGGTTTAAGCGCTAAAAATATGCTCTTAAAACTTGGTTTAAGCACTGAAAATATGCCCTTAAAAATTTTTTTTATATACTTAATAAAAAGATATATGGCAGGGTAGGTTGTGTGCTCACCTTCCATGCAAGAGGTTCCAGGTTCAAACCCTGGCCCGGACAAATATCAAAAATTAGTTTTAAATAAAATTAGAACACTTTTTGTAATAAAGATATTTTTATTAAACGTACATATGTATTTTTTTTTATAGGTACAAAAGCGAAATAAAAAATTCACATTTTATTAAATTGTAATACTTTTTGTAACGAAAAATTATTTTTATTAAAGGTACATTTTACAGGTACAAAAGACGAAATAAAAAAATTCACATTTGCGAAACACATCTTCGTTACCAAAAGAAAACAGATATTTTTACATACGAAAATTTATACATACATATATTTATGTGCATGAATTTTAAATTTTATGTGTTGCTGGCAATCAAAATTCCAGTGCAAAACTTGCATACTTATTTATTCAAATTGATATTGCTGTAAACTACACAATTTTGCGATAAATTTTCAAATAGAAAACTATGTCGATTGTCGCGGTAAGTTTTTAAACGTAGAAAAAGATCTTTCCACGTCAACTGAAGTTATCGGGGCGTATTTAAAAGCAAGAATTTCAGTCACTGTGTAGCGTGTACTGCTACACGTTGAATATGAATATTGAGATATTTTTCTCGCTCTGTGAATCAAGATATTTTACTTCCGTCCTTTTCGCACTCACTTTCAATTCGTTTATTGCCAAAGTCAAAAAATGTAAATAAAAACAATTTTTCGAGCGGGATGGAAAAATATGACGAAATACTATGCTAAAATATGAATTTATAGCAAAATATGCCAAAAATATGCAAAAATAAGCCTTTTGACCTAAATATGCGAAAATATGCCCTAACAAGTTAGGCTTATTCTCCTCGTCTTGAGCTAAAACGCCGATATATATTTATCATATGTAAATAGGACTGCAACAGAAGAATATGCATTTGCATATCTTCTGTTGCCCTATTAATTAGTAAAGGCTAATGACACTAAAGATAAGCAAATATGTATTAATTGGCAGTAATTTAGTTTCCTTTCCTTTTTTCTTTTGACTTTTTTGGGTTATTTTGGCAAACGGATTTATGAAGCGAAAAAATGGCTTTTAATTTAATAAGCGATGAATGCAATTTGAAGCCAGTCACTTGGAAAATTCGCGAACCGCATTTAATGCATTAGCAAAGTTTTTAATGCACATTAGGCACTAATTAATGACTTACCTATCCACACTGATGGCGCACAAGCTGAGTATGGATGCGGTGCAAAGTAGTATGTCGAGCGAGATCCAAAGGTCGCAAAGTATCCAACCGAGACGCCAGGAACCTAAAAGTTAATAAAAAAAAAAATTCGAAAAGAATTACACTGGGCAACCGCACTTTTGGGGATAGAATAATTTTCACACAGAGCCAAAGATAAATCTAATAAAACCCCCAAACCGTTTTGCTCCCTGAGGTCAAATTTTTTATACTCAGCTGTACTAGTACACAGAGTATTATAGTTTTAATCACATAACGGTGGATTGTAACAGAATGAAATAATCGAGATAGATATAGACTTATATATATCAAAATGATCAGGGTGAAAAGAGAAATCGATTGAGCCATGTCCGTCCGTCCGTCCGTCTGTCCGTCCGTCCGTCTGTAAACACTCTAACTCGCGCAAAAATTGAGATATTTTGATGAAATTTGAAATGCAAGTTGGTATCGAGACTGGGACGGTTGGTATTGAAAATGGGCGAAATCGGACCATGACCACGCCCACTTTTCCTATATAGAAAAATCGGAAATTTGGTATCTCAGTCACTAATATAGCTGGAGCGATGAAATTTTACCCACGTGTTGAGCTCAGGCCCCTATGAAGAAATTTGATGAAACTTTGGAAAATGGGCGGTGCCACGCCCACTTATTAAGGGGCAAACATTGAAAGTTTT
The DNA here is from genome assembly GCA_960531455.1 of Urophora cardui. Classification (NCBI taxonomy): domain Eukaryota; kingdom Metazoa; phylum Arthropoda; class Insecta; order Diptera; family Tephritidae; genus Urophora; species Urophora cardui. The sequence goes on from OY482672.1 coordinate 144,425,782, forward strand.
ATGAGTCATAACTCAGAAACCGTTGAAGATATATCAATGAAATTTGGTATGCGTGATATACCTGCTTAGGAAAATGTTTGGACTAAAAATTGCCAAAATCGATTGACGACCACGCCCACTTTTATATATGTGTATTATAAAGTGGCCTAATAAAAACAGTTTAACCGATATCTTTGGCAAATATAAAGATAATTCATTGAAATTTTGTGGCGTGAGTTCCACAATAGACCGGAAACAAAAAATAGAAAAATTTTTTAAAATGGGCGTGGCACCGCCTCTTTTTAGACAAAGGAATATACGAGATTTCTTAGCCTATAACTCGACAAATAATTGAGATATTATAACGAAACTTGGTTTATACACTTTTACTTGTGTTAATAGACACGCAAAAATTTATTGAAATCGGTTTATGACCACGCCTACTTTTTAACAAAGATATTTCTGGAACACCCTTTGGGAATTTGTAACGTGACATCCTTGTAACTAGAAGTCAAAAAGGGATGAAATTTTGCACAAAGAATAATATTCATATGCTTAGTTGGATGACTGATAAAAATTTAGAAAATGGGGGTGGCTACGCCCACTTTATGTAGTACTCGCTTTATATAAAGTACACCGTGTTTCCATCAAACGCAAACAAACAATGAAAGCATACAGCTGAGTATCTAATGTTCGATTCCACTCGAACTTAGGCTTCCTTACTTGTTTATTGTCATTTTACGTTTGCGTAATTTCGCTTTACTGATTTTAAAATAAATGAAAGAAAGGGTTGACAAAGATTTCGTCTGAGGGAGCTAACCGTGAAATTTTATTTCGTATAATTTTAGAATATTTTAACCCTCTATCGCCCTTCAAAATGCTATTTTTCTCGGACTTTATAAAATAGGGGTCAACACAACTTCTTCGTGGAAGTACTAGAGGGTTAAAGTACTCTACAAAATTAAAGCTTCTGCAATGTTATTATAAGTTTGCTAGCAACATATTTCTATATATATATATTTTATGTTTTTTAACCCTTTCTTTCCTTTCTTTAAAAAGCTCTCAGGCAAAACTTCACAAATTTAAAATGGGAATAAAAAAAGTGCGACCTCAGTGAGCAAAACGATTTTCGGGGTATTACTATATGGATAGTGTTCTTTTGTTCCGTGTGGGAATTTTTCCACACCCAGACAACAATCCTCAATTTGTGTTACAGTGTTATTGGAATTCAGAATGAAGGAACTATATGGATCCAGGAGAACCATCTAAATCTCTTTTTATTCTTAGTTCAAAATAATTTTATTGTCATTTGAAAGTTTTCAAAATTTTCATTAAGTGCCTTTTAGAAACAAATGCAAGAAAGGGTTAAAATTTATATCGGCTAAGTACAAGTAATGTTCAGCTGATAATAATAAAAATAAACCAAGATTAATTTTTTTTAATATTTTAACCCATTAACGCACTCTGAAGTGGTTTTGAACCCTTATTTTCTTATTTTTTTCATAAAAAAAAATAGCATTTAGGTTTTAATTAAAGGGTTAAATGTTCTAGGAAATGTTTCAAAATTTCACTGTTTGGTATGTAAAAGACAACAAAAATAAAAAATATTAATTATAATGCCTTGAAGTATGCAACAAATTTTATATGCTCTCTTATTTCATTTAGGTGGTCGTTACAGGGTTAAAATTTTCTAGAAAACTGTTCACCAAAGAAATTTGCTCGGGATATACTCAGACAAAATTTTCATGCAAAGTATATAAAACACCACAGGAATTAAAAAAGAGACTTATAACGCCTGGAAGTATGCAACAAATTGTATCTACACTTTTACTGAATTTGGGTGACCGTTAGAGCGTTAAAAGGGTTTGCAGCAAATTTCACGTGGCTATACCTGGTCTAAATTTTAATACATGGAAAATAAAGAACTACAAAAAATGAAAAAAAAAACGATTATAACGCCTTTACACATACAACAAAATTAATTTCGTACCAGTAAAGGGCAGATATTGAAAATGGACAGCACAAAGGTGTATAGAAATATGTGATAGGTATAACGTGGACTTTCTTAAATTATTATTATTATTTTTTTTTGTTTATGATTTATTATTTTTCATTTGAATTCTATGTCCACTTTTTACCACCAATGTCTACTTTTTACTGCTCAAATTTTCAAAACACAGATGTGCAATTTTAACAATGGATGTCTCCTTTTTATTGTTTAAATTTACAAAATTTCTGTGTTCGCTTTTTACCACCAATCTCTACTTTTGATAAACACTATCTACTTTTTAAAGCTTAAATTTGCAAAATTCAGATGTCCACGTTTTACAAATGATTTACTATTTTTAGCTGAGTTCGCTTCATTATTTTTCATTTGAATTCGATTTCTACTTTTTACACTAAAATTTTCAAAATTTCTATGTCCACTTTTTACAGACACAGTCTACTTTTTACAACCACTGCCTACTTTTTATTGCTTAAATTTTTTTGTCCACTTTCCACTGCTTAAATTTCCAAAATTTCTATGTCAACTTTTTACAAACACTGTCTACTTTTTACAACCACTGTCTACTTTTTACAACTTAAGTTTGCAAAACTTGCACATAAAATTCTTAAAACCTTTATCTATTTTTTATTTATTGTTTACATTTTAAAAATTTCTGTGTCCACTTTTTACTAACACTGTCTACTTTTTACAACTAAAATTTGCAACTTTTGTACGTACAATTTTTAAAAACACTGTCTACTTTCTACTGCTTAAATTTTCAAAATTTCTATGTCCACTTTTTACGAACATTGTCTACTTTTTACAACCACTGTCTACATTTCACAACTTAAACTTGCAAATCTTGCACAGCAAATTTTTATAACCACTGTTCACTTTTTACTTTTCAAACTTTTAGAAAAGTTTTAGAAAGCTTTCATAACCACTTTTTACAACCAATGTCTATTATTTACTAAGCAAATTTGTAAAACTTCTATGTCTACTTTTTACAAGATAATTAAGCCTATCAAAGTGAATACTCGTACAAATATAGAGTTTTAGTTATATAATACTAAAATGTTTGCCTTCCACTCACCCACTAAATGCACCGCCACCGCTGGTGGCATCACAAATATGCCCACCAAAAAGTCAGCCACCGCCAAACTCATCACAAAGCAATTGGTGACCGTGCGCAAGCGTCGCGTCGTTATTATAGCGCTTATAACTAAAATATTACCCAGCGCAGTGATCAAAATGAGCGCACACGAGACGCTGATCATGCACAGTCCCTGCCATGACAATAATAAATCATATAAATTTGTATGCGTGTGCTGCTCCTCGATGGTCATGGTTTCTGGGTTGCTTGTTGGCAGCGCCGTTGCAATTGTTGTTGCAGTTGCTGCTGTAGCCGTGGCGCTTGCAATGAAAGTGGTGGCATGGAGTGAGGCATGTTGGAAATGCGTGGCATTGAGCTGAGATGGCGCCATAAATAATTGAGGCATTTGAAGGTATTGTGTTATTATTGGTGCTCTCTTTTCGGGAGTTGTTGTTGTTGTTGTTTGGTATGAGCAGTAAGTGTTTTTTTTGCCACTTTCTATTTTAGTTGCTTATCATGACACATGTTTCTCTCAGTTTTCTTGTAACCGCAAAATTTCCTTGTGTGTGTGTATTTTTACCAATCTTAAGCCTCTTTGTTTTAAGGTTTCGTTAGCTGCCAGCTGTGCTTGTTCAAATTTCCACTAAAATGAAAAATGGAAAAGAAAAAACAATTTATGTATTGTCTTATACTTGCGTATATGTTCTTTCTTGTAAGGCCATTACGCGGTTTTCGGGTTTCTATTGCCTACACATACTAAGCTCACTCCTTGCCTGTTGATGACAGACAGCATGGTGCTCATGCTGGCCTTGAAAACTTATAACACAAGCTCCATTTCAACTACCCAAACCCGCATTGTATCCCAAAAAATCATAAGCACTAAATAAAATCTAACCACGTACAAAATTTCAAACTGAAAATAGAAATTTCAAACAAGAAAAATAAAGCGCAAATACCAAGCACAAGACAAAAGCTACCAAATTGTATTTATAGAAAAACACCACAAGAAAAAACTAAAATAACAACAAAACTAAAGCAAAAAACTAAAACAAAAAAGTAAAGCAAAAAAAATTGTTAAAGGAAGAGTGGAAAATAGCAAAAGTTGTAATAAACACCATTTGTTTGTTTGCTGTTGTTCTTTTTGTTGTTGTTGTTGTTTGTTGTTGTTGTTGTTGTTGTTGTTGTTTTTTGTTGTTGTTGTTGTTCTATAGTGACTTGTGTGTGGTTAAGCAAAATATATGTATGTTTGTCTACAAATAAAGCAACCAAGTGTACTTACTTCTGCTAGCAAAATTAACCAAGTTTTTTTTACAATTTTATGGCCATAAGAAATAATTTTGTATGCACATGGCATGTCCTTAAGTATTTTACCCAAAAAAGGAAAGAAAAAACAACAAAAGATACACCAATTTCCGAATTTTTCCATTTCTTTTAAGCTATTTCTAGCTGAGTTTGCTTTATTATTTTTCACCCAAATACTACGTCCATTTGCTATCACAAATTTCTGCTTTTTACTGCTAAAATTTTCAGATGCCCACTTTTTACAAATAATGTCAACTAATGTTCTTACTGCCGAAATTTTAACAAACTCAGATATCCATTTTTTTTACAAAAAACTGTCCACTTTTTAAAAACCTTATCTACCTTTGACAAACACTGTCTATTTTGTACAGCTTGCAAATCTCAGATGTCCACTTTTGCAAATGATTTCCACTTGTTACTGCTTAAATATTTTAAACTCAGGTATCGACCTTTTACAATAGTTTCTACCTCCACTGCTCAAAATTTCAAATTTCAGGTGTACACTGTTTACAACTAATGTCTACTTTTCACTACTTAAATTTGCTAAAATTATATGTCCACTTTTTACAACCAATGTATATTTTTATAAACAATTTCTACTTTTTACATTATGCAAATCTCATCTTTCCACTTTTAGCAAACAAAGTATACTTTCTACTGCTTAAATTTGCTAAGGTTACATGTCCACTTTTTACAACCACTGTCAATTTTTACAAACAATGTCTACTTCTTACAACATGCAAATCTCAGCTTTCCACTTTTAGCAAATATATATAATTTTTTATGCTTAAATTTATTAAAGTTATATGTCCATCTTTCACAACCAATATCTATTTTTACAAACAATGTCTACTTTTTACACTATGCAAATCTCAAATGTCCAATTTTAGCAAACAAAGTATACTTTTTACTGCTCAAATTTGCTAAAATTATATGTCCACTTTTTACAACCAATGTCTATTTTTACAAACAATGTCTACTTTTTACACTATGTAAATCTCCTATGTCCAATTTTAGCAAACAAAGTATTCTTTTTACTGCTTAAATTTGCTAAAATTATATGTCCACTTTTTACAACCAATGTCCATTTTTACAAACAATGTCTACTTTTTACACTATGTAAATCTCCTATGTCCAATTTTAGCAAACAAAGTATTCTTTTTACTGCTTAAATTTGCTAAAAATTATATGTCCACTTTTTACAACCACTGTCAATTTTTAGAAACAATGTCTACTTCTTACAACATGCAAATCTCAGCTTTCCACTTTTAGCAAATATATATAATATTTTATGCTTAAATTTTCTAAAGTTATTTTTCCACTTTTTACAACCAATGTCTACTTTTTACAAACACTGTGTCTACCTTTTACAATATCATGGAGGTGCAATTTTAACAAATGATATCTACTTTTAAAGTTTAAATATACTAAACTCTTATGTCCACTTTTTACAACCAATGTCTATTTTTACAAACAATGTCTACTTTTTACAATAAAATTACGCCTACTTTTGACACGAATATTTTTTTTGTCCACCTCTTCAGTGCCCAAATTCTTTTTCAAAATATGTCTACTTTTTACAGTGCAAAACTTCTTCTTTACTACACAAGCATTTTTTTCCAAATTTTCACTGTCAAGATTTTCCTTTTAGTTGTACAAATGTCCACTTTTTACTGACTCGCCATCATTTTAGTCACGAATTTACCCGTTATGTTAAAGGCAGCTGCGCATGAATCGCAGAATAAGACCCACTTTCAAATAAATGACTTAAAAAAATATAAAAATAATTTCAACACGCCTTTTAGTCATAAATATGAGTAGGAAAAAAAAATATTTTTTTGTTCTTCTTTTCACATGCTCAATGTCTTTGCTAATCTTCTCCCTTCAACAAGCAACAAAGCTCTTTGAATTCGATATCATAACTACTCTTTATATCCGAAAATGTCGCCAAAACTCTTAGCGCGCCAATATTGTTAGTCGGGCGGCACTTGGCTGGGCGGCAATTTGAACTGCTGCAGCAGCTGCCGTTGGCAATAAATTAAAAAACTTTCGCATTTAATGCGTGTTTACTACTAGATATTACTATTGGATGATACGAGTACCTGCTCAGCAAGCTGTAATGTGTAATCTCCTGTTTTTTCTTTGGCATTATGGCAGTGTTTATGTTTGTGCGCAGCGTTCGGAGTGGCAACAACAAGCTTTTTTAAAAAAAGTTTTCTGTGTTTGTAACTTTCAATTGGAAAATTTTTCTGGTATTTTGGTAATCAGAGAGCATAAAATAATGAGCAAACTGACAAGCAAGGTTTAGTGGTCGCACAGATATATATTTATTTATTAAGGCAAAGTTGAAGGTGTATGAAATGTTGTTGGTGAAAAGTGGACTTATATTTTGTGGCGGGAAAAATGGGATTTAGTAAAAGTGCTATGAGAAGGTAGGCGAAAAAGTTGTAAGGTAAAAAGAACGCTTGTGCAATAAATTTAGAAAATGGGTAGTATAAATTGGATAAAAGATAGAGGTGTGTTAAAAAATGGACATAGAAGTTGAGTATAGTAAAAAGTAGACTTACACTTATAATGTAGCAGTGCAGTGGGAATTAAAAAAATGGGCAGTAATGGGCTGGGAAAAATGCGTGAAGTAAGGAGAAGAAATAAAAAGTGATTTGGTAAAAGTGCAGTGAAAAGTTGAACAAAGCAATATGCTTGGTAAAAAGTAGACTTATATTTTATTTAAGAAAAAAAAAAAAATTTTTTATTAAATGCACAGCGATAAAGTGGACAAAAAATAATTGAGGTGAAAGGAATGCCCGTGCCATAAATTTAGATAAAGTACAGTGAAAACGTGGAGAAAAAATGTGCATATTGTAAAAAGTGGGCACAAGAAGCAGAAAATCAGATCGAAAATTAAAAGTTAAGCTATGTAAAAAGTGGCAGTTTCGCACGGTAAAATCTGGACCGAAGTAGTTAAAATACTCAAATGTCCACTTTTTACAAATTATGTCTATTTTTACTGCTTAAATATTCTAAAATTCAGTGTCTACTGTCAACAAAAAAAAAAAAAATAGACCGGTGTATTTAAAAAGCTCAGAGGTACACTTTTTACAAAAAATGTGTACTTTTTACCCACTCTAAAAACAGCATGTAAACTTACCATAGAAATAAGTTGGTATTTCAACAAAAAAGTGTGTACTAACGCGAAAAAAATGCCAAAATTTACTCTAAAGCATTTTTTGCATAATATTGTGATTCTTTTAATAGCAAATATACATCGTTAAATAATTTCGAACAACTTTTGTGTAAATATCAACATTTTTCCGCATACGAACGGTAAATATTAACCAAAAAGTTTACGCGTACGCAAGTGATGTTTGAAAGTAAGCATTTGTAATGCTGTTTTAATGTGTAAATTTATATATAAGTCAACATGTGATGTTTTAACTCTTGCACATAAAGTGTTTAATTAATTTTATTTATATGTACACTTTCCGTGTATAAAATTGCAGCTATTAAGGTAGGCAAACAGTTGCCTACCTTATTAAGCGTAAATTTACTAAATTATTTTTTAGTGTGCCGCTTAAATAATCTAAATTAGTTTGTGGACTGTCAACAAAAAATAGACCGACGAATTTAAAAACCTCATATGTCCACTTTTTACAAATGTAGTTTAATTTTACTGCTTAGATATTCTAAACTTCTGTGTCTACTATCACAGCAGACATTGGTTGCTATGTTTACTTATTACAGCTTAATTATGCAAAATTTATATGTCCACTTTTTACAACCATTGTCACTTTTTGTTTCTCAAATAAGCAATTTCTCTTTGCAAAAAAAAATAAATTTATTATATTAAAAAGTGGACATGTCAGTTTTGTTCGGTAAAACTAGACCGAAAAGGTTAAAAACCTCCGATGTCCACTTTCTACAAGTTATGTCTATTTTTACTGCTTAAATAATCTAAACTTGTTTGTCTACTGTCAACAACCAATGTCTATTTTTTACAGTTTAAATTTCCAAAATTTAAACATCCACTTTTTACAACCATTGCCTACTTTTTATTTTTCAAATAAGTAATTTCTCTTTGCAAAAATAAAATTATTTTATTTATATTATAGTGTAAAAAGTGTATATGTCAGTTTTGCTCGGTAAAACTAGACCGAACAAGTTAAAAACCTCAGATCTCCACTTTTTACAAATTCTGTCTATTTTTACTGCCTAAATAATCTAAACTTCCTTGTCTACCCTCAATATCTAAAGTCTATTTATTACAGCCTAAATTAAAAAAAAAAGTTTGTGTCCACTTTTTACAACCATTGTCTACTTTTTTATTTTTCAAATTATTAAATTTAGTAGAAAATAGGTTTCTTTATTTTATGTTTATTTTCTTCATGTTGTGGACATGACAGTTTTGTGCGCTGAAAAGTAGACGGAAGATTAATCCGATTAATTTGTATAATTTGCGTTGGCGTACTAAGATTTCAAATACATACATATGTATCTCAATGCTGCTTTTATGCCCAAAAGTGATTTGTAGATAGATAAACCATTTTACCTAGAATAATGAAGCACTCTTATCTGGCAAATGCTTTTATATACATACTTATGTTCTTTTTTATAGTTGATACCTTCGTATATACATACATACATCGTAATGACACAATCTAGCAAATTGATCAAAAACCAACAGCAAACCGCAAACACATTTATTTGTGCTTGGCTTGGCTTGCATTTATTTTATTTTATTTTATTTTATTTTAACTTACTTTCCTTTTTTGTGCACTTTTATCTTTTACTAATCTCTTTTTTTATATACAGACCATTTTCACATTATAATTAATTAATTAATTAATCACGATTCTTACAGCAAATCCCATTTAAATCAATTCACAAGAATGCTAAAATTAAAACAAGCACGCCCACAAAGTAAATGTAGCTACGCCACACCAGCAGCAGCGCAAATCTCCAGCAAATTACGAAAATAAATCTTTTTCTCTAGTTGTATTTTTGTTTTTATTTTTTCTTTCTATTTTTATTTTATTTTATTTTATTTTATTTTTTCTTTTTTTGTATGCGCAACAATTTCATTTACTTTCTATTCTATAGATTTTCTCTCGTTTTTAGCAAAGCTTTTAAAATGTTGCTTTATTATTCTTATACATTAATTGCGCTTTAAGCGCGATAAAAAACTTTTTTTCCTTTGAACTCACTTAAAAGGGCCACCGTAAACAACTAAACCAATGCGATCTTTTATTTCAAATGTTTGTCATGTATAAATTTTTAATGATGTTATTGACATGCTTACTTTATTTAATAGCAACAACAACAACAACAACAAATATATATAGAAATTATTTTATTAAGCAATAAAACAATCTAAATAATAAGCAAGAGCGCGATTGTCTTTGGTCGTGTTGAAAACTCTATACCCTTCATGAATGGGAAAATGAAATTTTACAAGGTCTGATATTAATTAATTTTTACTGCCAATTCTAAAAGATCGGTTGTAGGAGAGCTACATATATGGATTCTCTTAAAAAGACAACCACATACCGAATTTCAAACGGTAAACTCAAAAACTGAGGCACTAAATAGTTTGCGTTCACACATTTGGACATTCAGACAGACGGTATGACTTAAACGACTCAGCTCGTGATGCTGATCATGTCGGTATTGCATTTTTATGGGTCTGCCATGCCTCCTTCTATTACTTTAAAGAAACGTGCTTTTGGCACAAAGTTATAATCCTTTCATGTTCATGAATGGTATACAAGTTGTTTTAAATAAATAATTATACAAAAAAAAAATTTGATTATGTGCAGATAACATGAAGGAGCGCTAAGAAACATATGCACAGGCATAGATAGGCTAACAACAACAACAACTACATACAATACGAAAAACGATAAAATAATATGCCGATGATATGAAGATAACACATGTGTAACAAAAACCAAATCGACTGTGTTTAATAGCACTAGTACGCAGACCACTCCCAATAGCCATATAGTCAGGAATCGTAACGATTATGGCTTTTATCGAAAAAGTCAAAAAATAACTACCTATTAAATTTAATTTTTTAAGTAAAAAAAATATAACTTATTGGTTGAAGACAACCATTCCATATTGTATCATTAGTCTTTTGCTTACGGAGTCAACTAGTGCCACCTATTTTGTTAATATTGATAAATTCATCGTCTCGCCAATTTAGAGCATGTCCAACAGCCACACTTAATCACCCCCAATTCATCTGCTTTGCCGAACTGTAGCTCCACCAATATACAGAACACCCAAGAGCCGCACCATTTCACCACATGCAATGATTTGGTCATGCTCACCGGCTCCACCATTTTAGAATACATCTACCAGTTGGATAATTCACCTGTTTCAGAATTTTTGCTGTATTCACCGTTTCCAACAATTGCAATAATCCACCGGCTACATCTATTTTCTTGCATTCGCCGCTTCCACCCATTACGTTAGTGCACGAGTTTTTTAATTTTGTTACATTCACCGGTTCCACCAAATGCGATAATTCGCCAGCTTCATCTATTTTGTTGCATTCACCGATTTCACTAGTAATGAGCACTTCCACCAATTGCGCTAATTCACCGGTTTCATTGATTTTGTTGCATTCACCGGTTCTACCAATTATGAGCACTTCATCAATTGCAATATTTCGCCGATTTCATAGATTTTATTGCATTCACCCGGTTCCACCAATTGTGAGCACTTCCATCGATTGCAAAAATTCACGTTTTCAGCGCTTCTGCTGCATGCACCGGTTCCACCAATTGCGATAGTTCACCAGTTTTATTGGTTTTGTTGTTGTTTTTTGTCGGATATTAAAATTTAATATTTGTATTCGGTATTAGTTTTCGGTTTTCTGTATTTATATCCGGTTGTCGGTATTGGTATTCGGTATTCAGTATTGATATTCGATATTAGTTTTCGGTTTTCGGTATTTATATCCGGTTTTCGGTATTGATATTCGATATTCGTTATTAATATCCGGATTTCGTTATTGATATGTGGTATTCGTTATTAATATCCGGTTTTAGGTATTGGCATTTGGTTTCAGTATTAATATTGGATATTAGTTTTTGGTTTTCTGTATTTATATCCGGTTTTCGGTATTGGTGTTCGGTATTCAGTATTGATATTCGATATTAGTTTTCGGTTTTCGGTATTTATATCCGGTTTTCGGTATTGATATTTGGTATTCGTTATTAATATCCGGATTTTGTTATTGATATTTGGTATTCGTTATTAATATCCGGTTTTAGGTATTGACATTTGGTTTCAGTATTAGTTTTTGGTTTTCGGCATTTATATCCGGTTTTCGTTATTGGTATTCGGTATTCAGTATTGATATTCGATATTAGTTTTCGGTTTTCGGTATTTATATCCGGTTTTCGGTATTGATATTCGGTATTTGTTATTAATATCCGGATTTCGTTATTGATATTTGGTATTCGTTATTAATATCCGGTTTTCGGTATTTATATTCGGTATTCGTTATTAATATCCGGATTTCGTTATTGATATTTGGTATTCGTTATTAATATCCGGTTTTCGGTATTGGTATTCGGTACTCAGTATTAATATTCGATATTAGTTTTCGGTTTTCGGTAATTATATCCGGTTTTCGATATTGATATTCGGTATTCGTTATTAATATCCGGATTTCGTTATTGATATTTGGTATTCGTTATTAATATCCGATTTTCGGTATTGGCATTTGGTTTCAGTATTAATATTCGATATTATTTTTTGGTTTTCGGCATTTATATCCGCTTTTCGGTATTGGTATTCGATATTCAGTATTAATATTCGATATTAGTTGGTTTTCGGTATTTATATCCGGTTTTTGGTATTAATATCCAGTTTTCGGTAATGATATTCGTTTTGGGTATTAGTATTGGTATTCATATTCGCCTTCACTCACTTCTCTTATACATATTCGGTATTCGGTTATCGTATTGACCCATATATATATGATCCATATACCAATAACACAGGCCGACAAAATTTCAACAAAATTTCAGCAACAACAACAGAAATAAAATTCATCTTTTCCAAAAGATTTCGAGCGCTAAATCTCCTCTAATATTTCAAAATTTCCAAATTTTCCACACACTTTTTTATTACTCCAAATAAGACACCCACTACTGTTTGTTTGACATTAAATAAACCTTCGCTCTTTATGGCTTAAAAAAGCATTAAATAACTCGTCAAAGCAAGAGAATTCGTGGGAAATCGTCTAGACGTTTAAGTGATAGCCAAGTCAGCGTGGTAAGCAAACAAATTATGAAAATAATATCACAACAAAAAGAAGCAAATATTTTTTTTATTGGGCAATTAAGCGATTACTTTTTAATTATGTGCTTGAGAGCATAATTTTTCCACTACAAAATTTGATGCGAACAAATTGCGCTAATCAGTGAGAGAGAGAGGAGAGTGGCAATAATTTTACGGTTGATAAGGTAAATCGCTGATTAATTTTTTATTTGGTTGATTACTTTTGACTTTTTATGATAAGGATTTAAGGTAAAAGAGGGCTGACTTTGTTTCAGACTTGCATTATTGAACCGCATGCAAGCCAAGCAATGCTCTTTCTTTTGACTTGTTAAGGCAAATAAAAAAGAACTTGAGTTCTTATTAGTAATTAATATCGCAGAATTTCAAATATGATCCAATACATATCTCAAAACATTAAATTTCAAACAAATGTCAAAATAAGTTCATGGTTTTCAAAGTTCAAATTTCTTCAAAAACAATAAGTTCAATGCAACGGCCGGCTTCAATCAATAAAATTCATTGACCTACTAAATATTTTACACAATTAAATATATAAAGTTTAATCATATCAAAATATTTTCAAATATACATAAAAAAACAAACAATGAAGCAATTAAAAATTAAGACGCCAATACGAAAAGCCAATTGAAATGCTAAATATGTATGTATGTAACACCCATTGACACATTGCGGTAGCGAAGTTCGACAGCATCGTTGGCGGCCGCCATTGGAATTTGCAAATTTGATCCGCTTTTGAACTTGGGCGAAATTGCGCTTTATCGCTTAATTTTATTTTTAATTTCTTGCTCAATTTGTTTTCAGTGTTTCGGCTAATATTTATTGTTTGTTGTTGTACAATTTTCTCGCGCGCATTCAAGTGGAATATCAACGCACGCGGCAAGGCCGTTGAAGGCACAATTTCAATGATGCAATGCAACTAAAAGGCAAACAACGCATGCGGCACACACGTACACAAATTGCAAAATGAAAAAAAAAAACAAAACAAAAAAAAAAAAACAAAACAAAAAAAAACACAAAACTAAAACAAATCAAAAGAAACGTGCATGGTTTTCATTAAATGAAATTAGAAAAATGTTTCTTATATATGTATGTATGTAAGTATGTAAGTATTAGAAGGCTGCACGAATGGATTCGAAACAGCCAGCAAAATATTCGCGGCCGTCCAATTACAGTACCTACTTGTTTCTGTCGTTTTAGAATAAACGCAAGTAGAGCACAACCATAAACAGAACCAATACAATTACTTATTCGTAGCGACAATTACATGACCTTAAAAAGGTTCTGCAAATAGTGTACACTACTTGCGAATACTTCGAATATAATCGAAATATATGTATGTACTAGCATACCCGGCCAAGCTTCGCATTGGCTTTCAGTTATCAACAGTCATCATCATCTTATTAGTGATTTGATATTCAAAATAAAAGATAATTTTATTTTGTGATCTGCTTCCCCATCCTGACAAAACATATTTTTTATTACTGGAAAGGTTTCTATTTTCAAAAAATGAAATACACGATATTCTTTGATTTGACTGAAAATGAAATCACAAATAAAAAGTTGTCTGGATTTGGATGAAGAACGAAATCAGAAATAAAATTTATTCATTATATTAAATCAAAAACGATTTGACTCACGCAACGATAAAATTCATGAATTTACTGCGGTGTCGCTGTTGTGTTCTATTTCTATTTACGGCAAAATATCAGAACATATTTGAAATCCTCTAACGGCCTTATTCCGCGGGGTAACATAATTTGCTTTACCGCTAAAGTGAAGACTTGACCTTTGAACACCTTTCTCGTATTCTATTCCACCTCAATAAGTGATAAAAATATCATCGCTTTGATAGCGTTACCATTTGTTCGAGAATACCGATTGAGAAGATGGTAAAACTTTTCAGCAAAGTAAATTACCAGTAAAATAATATTGAAGTAACGCTCAGAATAGAGCTGTAAGTGGTGTTTCTTACATGGATACATGCCTACTTATGTATATCTTTCCTTTATATGAATATAATTAACCTAGTAGCCCCGGAGCAAAATGAAATGTATACATACATGGGCCTGTATAGAATATGCATACATTGATTAATCATGCAGCAAAACTTGGGAATTGTTATACATATATTTTTTCTTTAAAAAGTTAATAATTACCTATACTGAGGTAAATGCCCACGGAAGACGTATGAATCGAAAAAAAAAAATTAATATACAGGTTCCCAGAATTTTTTTTTTACATTCGTATAAATAGATAGTCATAACTCAAAACTTCCATTTACTTTTAAAATGTTATAATTCAAACAAATCTCATCTAAAGTAATATTTAACGGGGGTTGCGTAATTTGGATTTGGGTGAGTCAGAAATACAGAGATAAAATTTATATTTTGATTTTAAATATATTTCAAGTCAAAAAGTGGCCACTGTGGTGTAGTGTGTGAAAGGCTGCCATAAAAGAGGTCTCGGGTTTTATCCCCAGTCCGGACAAACACCAAAAAAAATTTAATTAATTAGAAATTAGAAACAGCGGTCACCTCTCGGCGGTGGGCGGCATGCCCTCATAGGGTATTTCTGCCATGAAAATGCTTCCCACAAAAAATGCATTCCCATAAAACTGTAAGTCCACTCAATTAGTAGGAAAAAACAAAAATTAAGGAATGCGCCTCAAATTACGGAGATAAGCTCGTCCTTACAACTCGTTAAAGCTTTTTCAGCGGCATTGTATTATACATACTATTATATTCTCGTCAAAGATATTATTAACAAACATTTTGTAACAACTCCTAAGTTTTCGGTTATGGAAGGAACCTAAAATTTACTCGAGAAATTCAAATTTGGACCGATACTTTGGTGTAAATAGAAATAAAATACAACAGCGATACCTGCCGGATTTTTCTTCATATGTATGTACACATGTTTCTGGTGTTCTCTATCTCCGTACTAATAACCTTAGTGGAACCCAGTGAGATATAACTACCAAATTTCATTAAAATGTTTCAGTAGTTTTAGACGAAAATATATAAGGATAGGTATATATCTAAAGTCAAATTTTAAAAATAATTTTTCAATTTTAATTTCTGTTGTAAAAGAAAAATAATTATAATTAAAATTGTTTGAGTAGTTAAAAAGTTTATTCCGCACAAAGAATGTTACATGAGATTTATATATATATATATATGTACGTAGATAGAGATATGTATGAATCTAAGGTCAGACCACTCCAGAGGTTTTGGGTATGAAAAATTCGGTTACAGATATACGTAAATAGATAAAAATAGGTATATACATACATATCTGAGGTCAAACTTTAAAAATAATTTTCCGGTTTTCATTTCTGTTGTAAAAGAAAAATGATTGTTCATAATATTAGGAAAATACTTACCTTTCCAGATATTGTAAATAAATTGAAAAATAAAGTGGAATTCAAAAAACCAAAACATTTTAATGTTAATCGAACCTACCATTTGCACGCAAAACGAATCGAATCCGTTTGTATCATTTAAACGAATTGCTTTACTTTTGGTCGTATATACATATGTATGTATCTTCGTGTCATTTCTTTGCTTATGTACGTATGTACGTAGGTATGTATTGTTCTCGTTGTTTTGTCTTCTGCTTTACCGATTGCTTGTGGCGACCAACCATACGCATGACTCTTTTTTCAAAAATTGATACTATTCTTTATAAGAATTTTGTTTTTTAAAAAGAGAATTTATTAATTTTTTGAATGCAGAACTTTAGTAAAAGGTTCAAAGTTTCATTTCGAAGAAGAAATATTTAAATCGGTTGATCCGGTTTTGATTTATGGCCGTATAAAGCTAATTTTGGTTGGTTTTTTACACATTTTTACATAAATTTACGCTGTTTGACCAAAAATTCAAATAAAAACTATTTGGCTACTCAATCGGAGCACAATTACATGTTATTACCAAATATTATCAAAATTGGTTCAGTAGTTTAAAAGTTTATCCCGCACAAAGAATGTTACATGAGATTTTTATATATATAGATGTACATACCCTGCAGGGAACTCAATAACTAGTGAGCAAAATTTCTAGTTCCGAACTAGCGAAAAGGTGTCAAAAGGGAACTAGATTAATTGTAGCTAGACCGTCACCAGTTCAGAAGGAGTGAATTGAGTGACCATTATTAGCACACTTTGATTTGTATGCAAGTGACAAAAATTCTACGAAAATTTTTCGTTCGTTCAATTACCTTCGGCTTTGTATATTTTGGAATTCTCAGATGTTTAATGAAGCATTTTATATAAAGAGTTTTCTATTTGCATCTCTTATGAAATGAAATGTTCCCCTAATTATGCTTTTCCGATCCCTCAGGCTTATTTTTAATTTTTTTTTATTTTATTACTTTTTAAATATTATTGTAAATTTTTATTAAATAAATAAATAAAAAAATATTAATTAAAAAAAAAATTTAAAAAAAAATTATCATCCACTTTGACACCGACAGGATTCGCACCCGCGACCCTCAGATTGAAAGGCAAATGCGTTAGCCAGTCGGCCATCGCGCCACTTGCATGAAGTGTGTCAAATGCTGCACTTAAGCGGCAGATGTAAAACTGTAGAATTTGTAGGTACTTGGAGCTAGTTCAGAACTATCGAAATTGTGCCAATAAACGAACTAGTGAAAACTGTGGAATTTAGTACTATTTCGGAACTATCGAAACTGTAGTGCAGAGGGCGACAATTGACACCGGCTAGGACATCGCCGTGTTAAATTCGCCAGTTGATAACATGCAAAAGAGATTTAGCTCGCACTAGTAGTGTCGAAAAATGCACTAGAAGCGACCTAGTTCGGAACTAGAGATTTTCCCTACAGGGTATTTTCATAAACACACATTCCGACGTTGTGTTCAGCAAAATTATGCTGCTAGTGTGAGTGTGTGTATGTGCATATGCATACACAATAGGGCGGGTCGATTGGTAGGGGCCAAAAAAAAATTAACAGGGACATATCGCAATTATAAAAATTTGGGTAATTTCAAGCTTTTTTGCCCAAGAAACCATATGTCTAAAATAAATTTCGAACCAGAGCTTTTTACGATCTACATATTTCCAACTGTTCTATATATTTCAAAATAACTCGGTAACCAATACTTCGATTCTTTTGATTTTTTCGGCATTAGTTAGGAAACTTATTTGGCATATTAAGGTGGTTTTATGAAGGAAATAAAGTTCTCCCGAAATTCGCGGAACAACCCGATTTTCATGCGAATATAATACGGAAATCTATACCTAAAATTTTTCCTTAATATAGTAAGATTTAGAAGTCGTGCAAATGCCTCCAAATGCCTTCTTTCTCCTTTTATATCAGTGATGATACATAATTTTTTTCAAAGTCCTTAATGAACAAGAAAAACATTTCTTATCATTAAAAAATGGAACATATGTTTGTTGGGCTTTTATTTTTTGGTCTACCTTAATGCCATATGCACATTAAATAAACAAACAAACCAAAGAAGCAACAAGGTTTTGTGAATACTTCTTAACATGGTTATTATTATGTTCTATTCTATCGTGGCGAATAGTGTACACTAATCGCTCCAACAGAGCAAATATAAATAGTATTTGTATTCCAAATGAAAAGTATGGGTTATATTCGTATCTGCATTGAAATTGTGCTGTGACTAATTGTACAATGCATAGAGTATTCGAAAATATAGAAGAGGCAAATGGTATTGTGCTGAGGTCTAGTAAATATGCATGCATGTGTGTACTTTACGAAATTCTTTGACTTTCGTTCCAGCGCTTTTCTCTCGTTCGCTGTCACTGCTATTTTTATGTTTGTTTTTTTTTTTTTGTATTTTCTTATTTTTTTGTATTTTCTTGTTTTTACAGCTGCTTGGAGATGTTTTTTTTATTAGCTGCGTGCTTTGGCGGGAAAAATGTCTGGCAAATAAATAGTTGAAATATGTGGTAGTTGTTTTGATGGTTTTTGCCATTTTCAAATGTCACAAGTACATTTTGTAAACAATTCCATGAACAACTTCTTTTTGTGTTTCTCACTGATCAAATTTTAGACATGCTACTTTTATATGAACATACCAAATGCATATGTATGTGTGCATTAATATACATACCCTGCAGGCAAAAAAAAACCAGTTGTATACTACCTCTGCAAAAAATGCAACTACTCCGGCATGTGTCCGGGCTGCGACTAGTTCAACTTTTGGTCTCTTTATATGTAATGATGTGTTCCCTTTTGTTTGTGCATGTCCTATGGGAAGACTAATTGCAACCTTTTATACCTGAACGTGTACGAAGGTAGACTACGCCACTTTGATGCCAATCGGATATCGAATGGAAGTTGTACTCTTTTATAACTGCACTCAAAAAAAAAATTTCTCTCGATCAAAGACATAATTTTCCTTATTTTGAACACGCGTCCCAATACAAAATTTTCTTTGTTTTGTGTAAATTTTCTCAAAAATGTGGAAAAAGCATAAAAAAACTTTCAAACAAATTCGTTGCCATGGGGATTTGTATGGGAATTTAATTTCTCAAAATTAAAGAAATCAAGTCTTCAAAACAAGGAAAGTTGGGAATGGAATGGTGCTTAAAGAATTTTTCATTATTTTAATGTATGAATTTTTTCAAAACAAGTATACGAAACCATGGTAACGCATGTAACAACAATATTTTATAAATCTTTTAACATGTTTTAAGGAAAATTTACTCAAAACAAAGAAAGTAGTGTTCAAAATAGGTAAACAATTTATTTGACCCCTCCATATATTTTTTTTCTCTCAGTGTGAACAAAAACATATCTCGAAGTTCGTTTATAACCTCTTGAGAACAATTGCCAACAATTAGTCTAAATGTTTACCCTTCCTGGTATAATTGAGAAGTAATTGTAGTCAATTGTACCCGAAAGAGAGCAATCAGGGACAAATCTCTTTCGAGACTAATCGCACAATTTTTTGCAAGGACAGGGAGTTTTGGAAGTTTCGGCAACTAGTTGCTCAACTGGTAGTTTTCAATGACAGCAACTTGTAATTTTAATGTGGCGATTGGTCAGCTTTTTGAACTAGAAAAATACTAGTGAAAAAAATAAGTACCATTTTAGTCCATTTGATAGAAAAAATGTCATTTTTCTCGGAGTGCGGTTCACTATATCAAAATTATCCTCTCTATTATAGCGGGAATTTAATTTAAACTCGCAATTAGCTGCATTTTGTTAAGAAATAAATTAGTAAATTACTAGCAGAAAACAAAATAGTATTGCTATGTCTTTTTTATACCAGTTGAAAAACTATTAGAAACCAACTAGATTAACAACTCTCCTTATACTAGTTGATCAACTAATAAAAGGATAACTATGTAGTTTATCTCCGAATTTATTTTCATACTACATACTTAGTTCATTTTTTCCTGCAGGGTAGGTATGTATGCTTGTATTCATGTACAAATGCATCAGACTTTGGCGCATTGCACACATTATCGCAAAGTTGGACATGACGTATACGTAACATTACTAAGTTTGCTAACTGCATATATATAGTACTTCTATATTGATAGTATTCTATCTGTGCAATGTTTATGAATTCATCCAAAAATTTTGTGCAACTGACAGTTCTGCGCATGCGCCTCAATTACATTTAATGTCATCTGTGAATATGTGTGACAAATACATTCAATTGAGTTCAGAGGCGTTTGAAAAAAAAAATTGAAAAGCATCATTGTGTTCTAGGGGACTTATACCCCTTTGATTTTAGTTTTTGAATTTGTTTATAATTAATATAAGAAATGTTCCACATTTATTTTAAGATGCAAACTTTTGTCAATTTTTTTTATGAAAATTAGTGGAAATGTTCTAGAAAAATCTATTTTCTACGCACTCATATTTTTATGAATCGCGGCGGAAAGCGTTTCATGTTAAAATCCTGTGGTCTGATCCATGGGCATTATATCAAAAAGTCGAATTCTGCCGTTTGAGGGTTATGTTTGTAAAGTATGTACGTTCGAGTGCCACCAAACTGAATAACAGGACAATTTAGACAACGAACTTTTGGACACAGCAACATATGAGGACCAAAGTTCAGACTACGTTACTCTCCAAACCGACCTCAACAGGGGACCACAGGTGATAATATAACAAGACGGATGGAAGAAAGGACTACGGAGCTGCAGTGTTTTTTCCGGAGCTTGGGATTAAAAAATCCTTTTGAGTCCCGGACTACTGCAGTATCTTTCAGGCATTGATACGTACAGGCGATTCCCAGCGTAATCGCTTTTTTGGAAATGGTTGCTGCAGATTCGAATGTTTTTAACAACGTCGTCAGGCATCAGACCGCACGCATGCATCCATTGTTTTCAAATGGTTTCGTCTTTTGGAAATCTATTTACATATGTATACATATATTTATATAACCAATAATGCACTCAAAACGAAATACGTATGTAAAGCTATTTTATTTATTTTATCCCTTTTATTATCACAAATATAGCAACGCTTCGACATTTTTTAATTTTTTAATACGAGAATCAAATAATAAATATGTAAATTCCCTATAATTTTTTTTTATGTGCCGTCACTGCGGTTTATTTTGAATTCATATGTCATTTTTCAAATTTGATTGCTCGGTTTTCTCTTTCTTTTTTATATGTCTGTACTGTAATGTTGGCTGATGGAACTCGTAGGTATTACGAATATAGGAGTACTATATATATGGCTAACTGTAAGCGACAATAATAAAAGCAATAACAAAAATTATAAATAAATAAACCAACTGCAATAACGTCATTGTCTTCATCATCATCATCATCATCATCATCATAATCATCATCAATTGTCATCATTATCATCATAATAATCATCATCATCAATATCATCATCATTACCATCATCATCAACATATCATATCATCATCATCATCATCATCATCATCATCATCATGATCAATTACCATTATCATCATCAATTACCATCATCGTCATCATCATCATCAATTATCACCACCATCATCATACTTTTCATCATCACCAATTATCATGATTAAGATCATCTAATCATCATCATTAGCATCAAAATTCACAACAGCAACAACAATAACATCAATAATAAGCACAAAAATAGCAACAACAAAAACTAATCGGCAAAAACTAATCGGCATTAAATTGATTTGTTTACATGACTATTGAAAATGACATTAATGTTACTCATACGCCATGGGGTCCACATTATTTGGCAACGCTGCAAATTGTCATAGAAATCTAATTTTTGTGTAATAGCAAAATGCAAAGTATATACATATCAGGGATGGGCATTATTCAAAATTTGAATAATTCAATAACGAAAAAATAAAAATAAATTTTTATTCTTCATTCTCATATCCTTGAATAAAGAATAAATTTTTATTCTTCATTCCGGCGCCCTTGAATAAAGAATAATTTTCTATTCTTCTTCTGATACCCTTGAATAAAGAATAAAAATGTATTCTTCATTCTGATACCCTTGAATAAAAAATAAATTTTTATTCTTCATTCTGGTGCCCTTGAATAAAGAATAATTTTTTATTCTTCATTTTGATACCTTCGAATAAGAAATAAAAATTTATTCTTCATTCTGATACCCTTGAATAAAAAATAAATTTTTATTCTTCATTCTGACGCCCTTGAATGAAGAATAATTTTTTAT
This sequence comes from Urophora cardui, assembly GCA_960531455.1. NCBI lineage: Eukaryota > Metazoa > Arthropoda > Insecta > Diptera > Tephritidae > Urophora > Urophora cardui. The sequence goes on from OY482672.1 coordinate 144,448,113, forward strand.
TCTTCATCCAAAATTGGTTGAATAAAAAATAAAATTTTATTTGTCATTCAGATAATTTTGAATAAAGAATAAATTTTTATTCACGTTATTCAAATTATTCTTGGAGGTCAGACAAGTAAATGATTTTGCGAATATTTTTCCGAATACGAACCAAGTATTTTCCCGAGTCACAACCGAATATTTTTCCGAATACTTTCCCGAATCCGAACCCAAATACTTAACCGAATATTTTTCTGAATCCGAACCGAATATTTTACCGAATACTTTCCCAAATCCGAACCGAATATTTTCCCAATTCCGAAACAGAATACTTTCCCGATTCCGAACCGAATACTTTCCCGAGTCTGAACCGAATACTTTTCCGGGTCCGAACCGAATACTTTTCCGATTTCGAACCGAATACTTTCCCGATTCCGAACAGAATACTTTCCCGAGTCTGAACCGAATACTTTATCGGGTCCTAACCGAATATTTTCCCAAATCAGAAACCGAATACTTTCCCGGTTCCGAACCGAATACTTTTCCGATTTCGAACCGAATACTTTTCCGGGTCTGAACCAAATACTTTTCCGGGTCCGAGCCCGGTAAAGTAATCGGTTTGGACCCGGAAAAGTATTCGGTTCGGTTTTGGAAAAATATTCGGTTCGGACCCGGAAAAGTATTCGGTTCAGACTCGGGAAAGTATTCGGTTCGGACTCGAGAAAGTATTCGGTTCGGACCCGATAAAGTATTCGGTTCAGACTCGGGAAAGTATTCTGTTCGGAATCGGGAAAGTATTCTGTTTCGGAATTGGGAAAGTATTCGGTTCGAAATCGGAAAAGTATTCGGTTCGGACCCGGAAAAGTATTCGGTTCAGACTCGGGAAAGTATTCGGTTCGGAATAGGGAAAGTATTCTGTTTCGGAATTGGGAAAATATTCGGTTCGGATTTGGGAAAGTATTCGGTAAAATATTCGGTTCGGATTCAGAAAAATATTCAGTTAAGTATTTGGGTTCGGATTCGGGAAAGTATTCGGAAAAATATTCGGTTGTGACTCGGGAAAATACTTGGTTCGTATTCGGAAAAATATTCGCAAAATCACTTACTTGTCTGACCTCCAAGAATAATTTGAATAACGTGAATAAAAATTTATTCTTTATTCAAAATTATCTGAATGAAAAATAAAATTTTATTTTTTATTCAACCAATTTTGGATGAAGAATAAAAAATTATTCTTTATTCAAGGGCGTCAGAATGAAGAATAAAAATTTATTTTTTATTCAAGGGTATCAGAATGAAGAATAAATTTTTATTTCTTATTCGAGGGTATCAAAATGAATAATAAAAAATTATTCTTTATTCAAGGGCACCAGAATGAAGAATAAAAATTTATTTTTTATTCAAGGGTATCAGAATGAAGAATAAATTTTTATTCTTTATTCAAGGGTATCAGAATGAAGAATAAAAAATTATTCTTTATTCAAGGGCGCCGGAATGAAGAATAAAAATTTATTCTTTATTCAAGGGTATGAGAATGAAGAATAAAAATTAATTTTTTATTTAAATAAAAATTTATTCAAAATCGCCCATCCCTGATACATATATATATATATATATAAATATGTATACTTATGCGTCCTGTGGTTTAGTTTATGTTTTTCCTGCATTATTTGCTGAACTCTTTCAATATCTCACTACGTACAAACATTGCTGTGAAACCCCATAAGAGTTGTTTATTTTAACAATTTCATGCGTACCACCTACTGTTTCAGAACATTATTTCCCGCCAGCAGCTCATAAAAATTATTACTCTGCAATCATGAATTATATTCATATCCATTCATATATGCTTTTTAATTACCTATATACATTTGCATACATACATATCGTCGCTAGAATAATGAAATAACGTATAATGCATGAAATCCTCTATACATCGTACGTTGCTTTATTATTCAAGCGGCGATATGTACGTTAAGGTGGAGTGAAAATTTTTTTTTTGATATTCGATTTGTTCCAAAGCCAGAACGGCACCTTTGTAGCCCAGAAATAAGCCTGTAAAATTTTATTTACCTACTCGCATGTTTAGAGGTGTCCCCAGCCCCACAAAGTTGAAAAAAATAGCACGATCTGGTACAAATGTAAAATTTGTAAAATTATAAAATCAAAAAACGAAGTATGAGGATTGATAAAGATGGCTAAGCTGAGTATTAAAGTGAATTAATTTTTTTTGGAAACAACAACAACAAAAGTTATTAAAAGTCAAAGTTTATAATATGCATTTTTTAAATTGCAATTACTTTAAATGGCCGCTGTGGTGCAGTGGGTAGAGTGCTCGCCTGCTATGCCAGAGGTCTCGGGTTCAAACCACGGTCCGAGCAAAACACCAAAACAATTTTTCTAATTAGTAAAAATCCAATTATTGGGTTTTTTAAGAGCACCTCCCGGCAGTGGGCGGCATACCCTCCGAGAGTATTTCTGCCATGAAAAAGCTTCTCACAAAAAATGCATTCGCCGTTCGGAGCCGGCATAAAACTGTAGGTCCACCCAATTAGTAGGAAAAACAAAAAAAGGAGCACACCTCGAATTGGGAGAGAAGCTCGGCCATAGAACTCGTGAGAGTTATAATAGCGCCATTGTATTATATTATTACACTGGATCACAAAATGAAATTTTTTGTCTGTACTTTGGACGTGACCATCCTATCTATATGTAAAATCGGTCGCTGATTCCGAAAATCGGGCTCATTTTTAATTCTATGGGAAGGTTTTTGAGATATCGGCAATTTACCGTTATTTGGCCACTGGCTCCACTTAATCCTGTATACCTTTTTAACGCAGTGAGCTATCTTCCTTGGAGTGACACTCAACGAAAGAAAATTTAATTTCCTTTTCATCGCTGCTATAACATTTTTCTGTAACTATTATAGTTTCTGAAATATTGACGATTCAATTTGAATTTTTTCGATTTTTTACGATTTTTTGAAGAAAAAATTGAATTTGTCAGGCAATATCTTTTAAACCAATGTCTTCACCTTCGGTTTTACTCCTTTACGTGAAGCTCCATTCTATTGGGAAAAAGATAAGCTATCAACGAAGAAAATCCATGGTAAAGTAGAAAAGTTATAGGCGATCAAGTAAATACATCCAAGTCGCGCAATGCCTCTGCACGGGTATATTCTATGCATGTTATACCAATACCTACACATCTGCAGTAGCAGCACATTGGCAGCGCAGTAGATAAAAGCCCATTTACGGGTATAACATGCATAGAATATACCCGTGCAGAGGCATTGCGCGACTTGGATGTATTTACTTGATCGCCTATAACTTTTCTATTTTACCATGGATTTTCTTCGTTGATAGCTTATCTTTTTCCCAATAGAATGGAGCTTCACATAAAGGAGTAAAACCGAAGGTGAAGACATTGGTTTAAAAGATATTGCCTGACAAAGTCAATTTTTTCTTCAAAAAATCGTAAAAAATCGAAAAAATTCAAATTGAATCGTCAATATTTCAGAAACTATAAGAGTTACAGAAAAATGTTGTAGCAGCGATGAAAAGGAAATTTAATTTTCTTTCGTTGAGTGTCACTCCAAGGAAGATAGCTCACTGCGTTAAAGAGGTATACAGGATTAAGTGGAGCCATTGGCCAAATAACGGTAAATTGCCGATATCTCAAAAACCTTCCCATAGAATTAAAAATGAGCCCGATTTTCGGAATCAGCGACCGATTTTACATATAAATAGGATGGTCGCGTTCAGAGTATTTTTTTGGCTGTAGAGCAGTGTTATTAATTACTTTAAAACTCCTAAACCGATTTCGAATATTTTTACACCATTCGATAGGTATTTTGATTCCCTTTAATTTGATATACATTTGATGAGGGTTCCATAACACCCCCCCGCGGGGGTCAACCCCCCTTTTACCCCCCTTAATTTTCATATATAAGATATATATCAAATTAAAGGGAATTCAAAAACCTATTGAACGGTATAAAACATTCGAAATCGGTTCAGTAGTTTTTAAGTAATTGCAATTAAAAAATGCATAATATAAAATTTGACCTTTAATAACTTTTGTTGTTGTTGTTTCAAAAAAAAAAAATAAATTCACTTTAATACTCACCTTAGCCATCTTTATCAATCCTCATACTTTGTTTTTTGATTTTATAATTTTGAAAATTTCATATTTGTACCAGATCGTGGTTATTGCTTTCAACTTTGCGGAGCTGGGGGCAGTTCAAAACGTCGTCCTATCGCCATAAAAATTTGTGGGGTTCATTAACTCGTATAAAGGCAACTTTTCATTGCTGGTACGTTCAAAAAAGAACAAAAAAAAAATCTCCATATGTTTTCACTCCACCTTAATGTACGTGTATATACCATATTTTATACACATATGTATGTATGTATGTACTTGTGAGCCATATACATATGTATTTGTGTGTTCTGCATACTTTTAAACAATTTGAATGCAATAAATTCATTGTTTATGTAACCAAAAGTTCAACCGGTAGCATTTATGCTCCAACCACACACACATTCTTGCACACCCACCTACATATGAACCAACTCACGCGCTTTTTCTTTTTGGGCGAGCGTGTTTAAAAATATCTTCTTTGTTAAAAAAGTGATTTTTTTTTTTTTTTTTTGCAAAATTAGCTATAAACAATAATATACGCTGTGACTAAAAGCCAAAAAACGTTCCAGCAGGCAACGTCATTATTAGTTTTTGTTTATATGAATGAAATATTTTTGGTTTTATGGATTAAAGTTTTCTTGTCCATACTCGTAGCAATATATATTTATAAAAATATGTTTGCTTGGCTTCTTTGGAAGCATTTTATGCGAAAATGTTGAGATAATTATTTGGAAATAACGCAAAGTGCTTAAGACTATTTTTTTGCTTTGCATTTTTATTGCTTTTAGGTTATGTTAATTTTGCAAAGAAAAAAAAAACAAAGGTTCTAAAGTTACAAAAATTATAAAAAAAAAAATACGTTATTACAACCCCTTGAACCAATCACAAGCTCTTGATCTTCTTCAGTTTCCATGGCAGTCGAGTCTAAGCACCGCAATGACCTGATTTTATAGCCAGCCAATGACTGATACTTCGACTGCACTTATAAGGACTTTTTGCTGATACAAAAGTCACAACAACAGCTGCTTTGGCATTTTTCTATTCTTTTTTCTTCTTAATTTCCTGCTATCCAACAGGTGGGCGCTTGTTGATTACAATTTCAATCAATGGACATTGTGTGTGTTAAAATTTACAAAATAAATAAGTGCATTCAAGTGCAATGAAATTAAACAATATTGTTTCTGGTTTCCATGCAAATCGTAATAGTATTTCTGCGGAAAACAATTAAAGCGAGAACGTAAAATTTATGACTGCAATTACCAAGAAATGTCAGGGGTAGTATAACTTAAATCAATTATAAAGAGGAATAGCATTTTTGGTGGTTAAATGATTTGAACTCTAACTAAAATGAATACCTGTACTCATGGTTGGATTAGGTTAAACTGGCTGAACATTAATCGCCTCACATAGAATGAAAGGGTCCCTTGTGTTATCAGAGAAAATTTCTTGAACATGAACACCTCTGTATTAAAAGCCTGGCCTACTTTGGATACCGATGCCGGTGCTGCATCTGAATCGGCTCTCTATAGGTCCGCTGGTGGGACTTCTAACAGGCCATTGTCTTATGGGCACTCACGCCTCTCGCATGGGCCTATATAAAAACGACTTCTGCCGCAGCTGTAGGGACGTGGAGGAAATAGAGAGTGTTGAGCACTATCTATGCCACTGCCCCGCACTGTCGCTATCCAGGTACCGCTTCCTCCATAAACACTTTTTCGAGTGCCTGGCGGAGATGGAAAATGCAAGGACACTAGATTTTCTGCGCTTCATGAAACAAACGCGCTGGTTTAGCTTCACGGCATCTAATCTTATCATACTTTTGAATCTAATTTTTCCGGAAAGGTTTGTAAACAGGGATAAGGAAGCTAGGGCTCCCGTGTGGTATCACAATGGGCCACCTCGGCCTAAGTGTGTCCCCGCTTTCATGAATTGCGGAGACAGCCACCTCAACCTAACCTAACCTAACCTTGGATACCGATTCGAGAACACTGAATACAACTTCTCTTCATAGCCTAAGCCTTAGCACGAAAAAAGCAGGACAGAAGCAAGGAAAATACTCTGCAGCCTCCTCCTGCAATCCCCATACCCTGCGCCGCATCTTAGCTTTAACTAGTCCCATTTTGAACCTATGATATTTTCATGCAACCTATTGTTGCTTACCGCCCACCGTGCACAGCTAGCGCGTATTTCAGCTCTAATTCTTTTTAATATTAACGTATAGATATGTAAGAATGAGAATTGTATCATTAGATTAAAATATTTACATAAACTAGAAAAATATTTGAACTTAAAATAGCACCATAAAAAAAGTACTTTTTTTTTTGAAATTTTCAATTTAGATGGACCAAAGTGCATTAACCACAGCAGGTACATCAAAATTGTATATCAAAGAAATATTCCTTTATTTATTCTGAATGAAACATATTATAAGGAATTTTCACGTAGAGTTAACATTTTAGGAGTTATACGCAAATTAAAGTGGGTCCTTTTTGTGTTATTTTATATTTCAGTGGTTATCCTTTAGGTCCTGTTCACATTGGATTTTTCCACTACAGGCGTCCTTTTTTCTTTTTAATACCTTTTTTTGTATCCCTTAGCGACCAAATAATGTATTGAAATCGAAAAAATTTGGACGGTGGCGAATTTTCGATTTCCTCAAAAGATCAACCTTTCAAAAAAAAACAAAAAAATGTGGATATCCTTGAAAAAGGAGCAGCTCGGATTTTAATTTCAACGGATGTTTCATCTATAAACATCACATAACACAACCCCACCCTCCTTTTTTCTCGACATTTTCATGCAACCTATCGTCGCTTCCTGCCTACCGTGTGCGCCCTTCTTTGCCAGCTCATCAGCTTTCTTATATCCGTCTATCCCCTTTTCGCTACAGTATGTTTGATTTTTAAATTTATCATATGAAGGGACTTTAGATGGATAATAAAATTTAATTTTTATAAAGAGGGTTGCCACCTGTTTAAAAATCTAATTTTCCGTTATAGTTTGTTTGATTTCTAAATTTCTGTTGTTATACAGGCTTTGTCTGAAAATGATTATTTTATTATAATTTTTACAAAAAGGGTTGCCACCTGTTCAAAAATTCATTTTTACGCTGCAGTATCTTTGACTTTTAAACTTGAATTGTCTTATGAAGGTGTTTGCCTTGTAGATGAATAGTAAAATTGAATTTTTATAAAAAGGGTTGCCACCTATTCAAAAATTCATTTTCTCGCCACAGTGTTTTGATTTTTAAACTTGAAGTGTGTTATGAAGGGGTTTGCCTTATAAATGGATAGCAAAATTGAATTTTTATAAAAAGGGTTGCCAATTGTTCAGATATTCATTTTTATGTTACCGTATTCTTGATTTTTAAATTTGAAGTATGAAAATGCTTGCCCTGTAGATGTATAATAAAATTTAATTTTTATAAAAAGGGTTGTCACTTATTTAAAAACTTTACTTGAAATTTTTTCACTATAGGAAATTAAAGGAAAGGAAAAGAAAGAAAAGGAGGGGAAAGAAAAGGAAAAGAAAGAAAGGAAAGGAAGGGAAAGGAAAAGAAAGGAAAGGAAAGGAAAAGAAAGGAAAGGAAGGGAAAGGAAAAGAAAGGAAAGGAAAGGAAAGGAAAGGAAAGGAAAGGAAAGGAAAAGAAAGGAAAGGAAAGGAAAGGAAGGGAAAGGAAAGGAAAGGAAAGGAAGGGAAAGGAAAGGAAGGGAAAGGAAAGGAAAGGAAAGGAAAGGAAATGAAAGGAAAGGAAAGGAAAGGAAAGGAAAGGAAAGGAAAGGAATGGAATGGAAAGGAAAGGAAAAGAAAGAAAAGTAGGGGAAAGAAAAGAAACGAAAAGGAAAGGAAAAGAAAGGAAAGGAAAGGAAGGGAAAGGAAAAGAAAGGAAAGGAAAAGAAAGGAAAGGAAAGGAAAGGAAAGGGAAACGGATAGTGAGAAGGTAACAAAATGGCGAAGGAAAAGGAAACGAAAAAGAAAAAGGTGAGAGGAAAGTGTACGGAAAATTGAAAGGATAGAGGGAAAAGAGGAAACGCAAATAAAAGACAGAGGGTTAGAGAACTCTTTCTGGAAACTGGAAGGAGAAAGATGAGTCCGAAAAATGGTATTTTGGAGGTCGCTAGTGGGTTAGAATATTCCAGAAAATTATTCGACATAAAATTTCACTATGGGTCTCTTCGGGGTATGGGTCTCTTTGTACACAAAATCTATAGGTCCACAGAAAATATAAAAAAACAATAATTATATGCTTTATTTTATTTTATTTTATTTAATTTTATTTCATTTTAATTTATTTTATTTTATTAATAAGAAACCATGGACTTAAAGGCGATTTATATTCTGCAAATTTATAAGGGGAAGTCTCTTAGTTAAATAATAAAATATTTTGTAATAGATTGGCAGATAAAAATGAGCCGAGCTGCTTAGGCAAAAGCTAATGTAAACTTTCACGAAGTTTTTCAAATTTAAAAAGGCAAAAAAAAAAAAAGAATTAAATGTGGCAAAATGGTTTTGAGGTTCTACTTTCTACGCTCAAATTGTCGCATGGTCTAATTTATCGAATTTTCGACGACGTGGGCGATACTAGTAAATTCTGTGTTAACTACATACACACTCTGTATTACACAGGCCAAATACCTTTTATTGCCAGTTTAAGGTTGATATCCAGACATCCCGCCTAAACAAGAAGATGAAAAGAAACTATTTTAGAAGCTGTAAAATGGTAATTTCATGGATTATTACCTCCAGAATTAAGCTATTTTTGGAGCACTGAATGAGATCGAAATCATTCTACGCGGAGGAAACCCAAAAGGAGTCATATAAAGGCAACCAAACTGAGTTCGAAGCCGAATCATAAAAAAGCACACCTTTTTTGTTTTTTGAGGTATACGATGCAACACAACAAGAAAGTTTATTTTCGACACTCCTTTTAGAACCTTTTCTGAGTGCACTACTCTTGGTTAGCTGTGACTTGATCCACTGCTGATCCTACTACTGTTCATTCTACACCCTTCGCTGTCTTCAATATGAGAATGTTCATACTAATGCCGTTTTCTTTTCTAGAAAAAATGTTGCCCTTTTTGATTTTCGTAGCTATTTTGTAAGCTTGTCTGTTAATTTTACTGAATATTAACCTCTAACTAAGCAAGAGGGCACCATTATCTACAAATTTATTCATTTTATAGAAAGTTAGGTTACGCAATTCTATAATTGGGATATAGAAGGGCAGCATTTTTTTGCAGAAAAGAAAACGCCATAAGATTTACTTAGGGAGCAACTAGCTGAACATGTTTTAAAATTATGCCCATGTTTTAAAGTTATGTTTAACATTAAACCATCGCTTAAAAAGTAGTACTTACCATACGAAAACTAGCACTTTCAAAATTTCTTATGAAACATGCTTTCTAACACTACTTCGTTGACTTTACACTGCCAAAGCAACTTGTGCACATTTGCAGGTGAGCACTTTCAAGTACTTACATAAGTTCACATTTAAGTTTTCAAAAACATTTTAAAAATCACTTTATTTCCCAGCAATCTTCACCTCAATTTAGTTGTACTTTTTTCAGTTATTTTCTCAATTAAAAAGCAACACTTTTTGCTTCAGTTGCTCACGAAATACCTCAAAATAAATCCTTTTGTTTATCAGTAATTTTTGTAAATAATTCTTTTTTATGCTCAGCAATAGAATATAAAAATTCCTTTATTCGCTCTTTCAACTCAAGCACTTTTTGGCCGCTTTAATTTTTTTATTTTGTATTACTTTATAATAATATAATAATATAATAATAATACAATGGCGCTATTATAACTCTGACGAGTTTTATGGCCGAGCTTCTCTCCCAATTCGAGGTGTGCTCCTTTTTGTTTTTCCTACTAATTGGGTGGACCTACAGTTTTATGCCGGCTCCGAACGGCGAATGCATTTTTTGTGAGAAGCTTTTTCATGGCAGAAATACTCTCGGAGGGTATGCCGCCCACTGCCGAGAGGTGACCGCTGCTCTTAAAAAACCCAATAATTGGATTTTTACTAATTAGAAAAATTTGTTTGGCTCGGACCGTGGTTTGAACCCGAGACCTTTGGCATAGCAGGCGAGCACTCTACCCACTGCACCACAGCGGCCAACCGCTGTATTACTTTACATTAAAAAAAAATAAACAATTGCCGCTGAAATAATAAATAATGAACAGCTTAATTTATTTATCGATTATTTGATTACTTGTTGCGCATCCACAATCGTTTGCATTGAATGCTTTTCGTATACTGTTTGTTGATGCGGCTTTGGCGCCGTTTAACTGCGCGGCTGTTGCCATCAACCAGCTGTTCTAATGGCTGTTATCTGCCTGCGTCTGTTCGAGCCATGATTGCCAACACTTAACATTGTTTTATGTTTTCATGGCAGCGTTTTTGTTTGCTGCTGTTGCTGCTGTGACTGTTACTGCTGCTGTTGTTGCTGCCTGCAGCCAGATTTTCCAGCTGTCTTAACAGTGGTATGTTTTCATTTAAAATTTTTGCTTGGCATGTCATTCACTCGCCTGTTTTTGTTATCCAACTCACCACACAAATTCATCGGCTATTTTTTGCGTATGTGTATGTGTATAATAAATATAACATTTTCTGAATTTTCCAGAGCAGTTCATCGCACTAAATGAATTTGCCGCCAAAAGCAGGCAACAATGTATTTGAACGCTCTGCAGAAAACATTTCAGTTTTGAAGCAATGTTACTCATACGCCATGGCGGTATTTAAGCTTTAAACAGTATCAAAATAAATATGAGTATACACTTATATTAAGGTGGTGCAAAAAAATTAAAACGCAACAAATCATTGCGGAACAAGACTGTTTTTATGTTATTACTTCTAAAATAATATGTTTTGCCTTTTTTAATGATAAAATCATTTTTCTTGTTCATTAAGGACTTTTGCTAAAAATTATGTACCAAAACTGATGTAAAAGCAGAAGAAAACTTTGAGGTCGCACTTTAATATATTAGGGCAAAATTTTTGGTATACATTTCCGTAGTACAGTTGCATGAAATGCGTGTTGTTCCGCGGATTTAGAGAACTTTATTTTCTTAATACAAATTATGACCACCCTACTCTTACGTATCTAAAAGAAAAATGATCAAAATGATGGAAATGGAAAAAAATCAGTTTGTGGATGTCTGTGCAAACTTGTCTCAAATGTTCGGTATTTGCATTGAATTTGGTAGAGAGACTGGCAAAACTTTACAAAAGTGTACCCGACCTAGAAAAAAATTACTTTTTCTGGGAGATAGAGGAGATCACCCGGATCAAAATACTGCAGACAAAATTGGCCGGAGGCATATTTGCCATATTTGCATGGAATTTGTTAGCTAGGAGGACTTTACAAAAGTGGACCCGACCTAGAAAAAAATCACTTTTTCAGGGAGGTAGAGGAGATGGCTCAGATCAAGAAACTGCAGTCAATATTTGCCGGATATTATTCTAAGTTTGCTTTACAAAAAAACGCCCAACCCAAAATAATTATCTTGCTGCAGTAACATCTACAAACCGATGCACAGTATTTTTTGCATAGTTGGTAGCGCTAAAATCAGTCGAATTAGCAATCACAGACCATTTGCTGAAAAATTCATTGAAAACTCCACATAATTGGAAAATAAATGCAAGTGATGTATTATAAAAAAGTTGCGCCAAGAGTTGATTGTTGATAGAGCGCCTTAACTATGATTTCTCAAAGCCAAATAAATGAAACAAACATAAAACTTGTTTAGTTTTAGTTTTTTTTTATATTTTTAATTTTCAACATAAATAAATGTACGCAATTTAAATTGTTTTTTTTTTTGTTTTATTTATATATTGACATTTTAGTTTTCATAAATATTTTTTATATATTTTACACTTAACATACGCCATAGTAAATCCATAATTTTCAAATTCCTTTGTGCTTTTATTTGTTTTAAGTTTTCATATAGTTTTTGTTTATTTTTTATTTTAATTTTTTCTTTTTGTTTTTGTGTTGGTTTTTGTTTTATTTTTTTTTTTAATATTTTTTTGTTTCTGTTTTTGCATTTTTTGTTAATGCCTTATATATATACTCAAGTTGTTTTTACGAAGTATATTTGACTTAAACGTACACTCTTTTAAAAACAGCTGTAATAGAAGTAGAGTGTCCTTTAGTTTGCCTCAACGCATACAATTACCCACTTATGTTTTTACTTTTGTTTTTTTTTTTTAATTTATTTTATTTTATTTTGTTTTTTTATTTTATTTTTTTTTCTTTTTAATTCTTAAAAATATTTAATAAGTATTTTTTCTGACTCTTATTAGATATGCACATGTAAATTTATGAGCGCTCTTATACAATTGTTATGTTTGTAAGTATGGAGGTTTGTACGAACTTATGTTTTTATGTAATAACACTTAAACTTTCAACTTAATTTTTTGTATTTTTATTTTTTTGTTCTTATTCAATATAATAATGATAAAATTTATAGAAAATTGTTTAATATGATATACATATAATTTGGGTATGTATGTACATATGTATACAAACAACTATACAGTTTCTACCGAAATTAGCGTACAGAATTTAAATTAATTTACTTTGCTGAGGAAAATTGTTCAGGTTCTAGTTGTATGAAGTCTTATGTATACAAGTGTATGTGTGTAGTTGTAGTGGTTTATTTAACAGTAATTTTTAATATTTTAGTTTTTAATGTTTTTCTTTATATCTTCTTTTTTCCTGCGTTACTTATTCATGTATATTTTTTTTGTTGCTATATATTTATTTATTTATTTATTTATTTATTTATTTATTTATTATTTAGTTATTTTTTAATTTTTTGTTTTTTTTTATTTATTTATTTATTTATTTTTTTACTCATTAATCTTACTCACATACTATATACATAAATATTTATTTACCAGTTGCTTAGCGCTTTAGTAAGTTGTATATGAACTCGAGTGTATGTAATTTTAAATCAATATTGCACATACATATGTATATAAATTTTATTTTATTTATGTTATATACATACATATCTAATAGATATTATCTATGTATATTTACATAACTTGTAATTGTCTTGAAAGTTCGGAAGCACAGACAGCAGTTGCCATGGATAACGTTTGATTTGTACAGCATTTATTATTGTATTTAAATATTTTATATAAATGTATGTATGTATGTAAGGTATATAAAGTATGTATTTTAGCTAAGAATAGAAGTTAACACATGAACAGGTATTTGCATGTATTTGTACGTATTACAATGATTCATATACATATGAAAGGGTTTTAATTTTAAATTCAATTTGAGTTCAAGCTATTGCATGTGAAAACCATACTATATTTTCTTATACCAAAATGGCTCACTCTTTTGGCACAAAAAATGCAAATGCGTTAATAAACTATTGCCCAAATGTTGGCTTTACACATTTTTGCTATGAAAGCGAAACTCGCTTACCATCCACAACACAGCACTTGTGGGTTAATTGTTGCCTCTCTAAAGTAGTAATGCGATTCCATATATATAATTTTTTATTTCAATTGGCACAAAATGTATACCAAAATATGTAGTGTCCCAAAAATATCACAAAATCCCACAAATTTATTAAAATGTATACCAAAATATGTAGTCCCAAAAATATCAAAAAATCCCAAAAAAATTTATTAAAATGATAAACAAATTAAAAAATTTGTAAAAAGTGGAAGAGCATGTAGAAAATTATGGCATTGAAAAGATGTTGTCTCAAAAGTTGTCCCAAAAGATTTTACTTCAAATTTCGGGAAAAACTTGAATTTTATTTAGAAATTGCTCTTAAAATATGTAGTGTCCCAAAAATGTCAAACTAACCAAAATATTTCCACAACACATCAACATATTTCTCTTATAAACAAACTAAACATTTCGTAAAAGGCGAAAAACCTGCTGAAAATTATGACAATAAAAAGATATTTTCTCAAAAATTGTCCCAAATCTGTTTACCCTTATTTTTTTGTCCCAAAAAAATTTAGTCAAAATAATCTGTAAGAACGTAAATTTGAAGCAAGCACATAAAACAGAAAATGTCCCAAAACAAGTTCCAAAATAAAATGTCCCAAAATATATCATAAACAAATGTGTAGTATCCAAAAAATGTCAAAATAACGAAAATATTTGCACAATACGTTAACATATGTATTTCTCTTATAAACAAACTAAACATTTCGGAAAAGGGGAAAAACCTGCAGAAAATTATGACAATAAAAATATATTTTCTCAAAAATTGTCCCAAATCTGTTTACCCTTATTTTTTTGTCCCAAAAAATTTAATCAAAATAATCTGTAAGAAGGTAAATTTGAAGCAAGCACATAAAACAGAAAATGTCCCAAAAAGTCCCAAACATACATATATTACAAGTTAAAATGTCCCAAAATAAGTATTTCACTTATAAAAAAAAATAAAAAATTTCAGAGAAAGAAAGAATTGCAAAAAATTATGACAGTTATGTATTGTCTCAAAAAATTGTACCAAATTTTGTCTCATATATTTGTCCACAAAAAAAATTTGCTAAAACAATTCTGTAAAAACGTAAATTTGAAGCAAGCACAGAAAACAGAAAATGTCCCAAAAAATATATTCCTAAACAAAATGTCCCAAAATGCAACTTATAAACAAACTAAAAATTTAAAAAAAGCGAGAAAAAACATGCAGAAAATGATGGCATTAAAATGTAATATCGTCCTAAAAATTGTCACAAAATAATATACCTAAAAAATTCTGTAAAAACATAAATTTGAAGCAAATTCAGAAAAGAAAAATATATTCCAAAACAAAATGTTCCAAATATTTTAAACTAGATGCCCCCGCAGGCGTTGCCCTGCGTTAAATTATGTCTTTGAAATCAAACTTTCTATAACTTATAATTTGTTAATCCGTTATTTATTTTTTAACAATATAAAAACTCATTCACTTTTTTTATTCATTAACTGAATGCTCAAAACAAAAAAATTTAATATTTAAATTAAGTGTCGGCAATCTTTTCAAATTTCATAAAATCTGTGGTCATTTGTTGATACACACACCGCCATCTACTGGCAATACATGAACCAGCATTTATGTTACAATGCGTTCGCAATGCAATTAACTTTTACAAACTTTTTTCGTGGTAGATTGGCGTTCGCGATGTATTGATAGAGCGAAATTACATTTAATTTCTTTGTCAGCGAGACACATTTGGTCCATTTAGCGAGAATACTTAAAAATTGAGAATAGTGTCGTTGCTGGAAAGCTTGTCACAACGCACCGCAAACATAAACGTCATTGATCATCAAGAACGCTTTATAAACAATGTATAAGAAATAACCATATCGTGCACATGTTCGATTTTTATTATAATCCACAGAGCTATTATGGAGCTTTTTTACAAAAAAATATAAAAATTCTCACCATAAGTAAAAAATGTATGGGAAAATAAATTTTTTTTTTTAATTTTTCGAGAATTTTATTGGATATTCTCCTATTCTGGCCAGAGAACAATCTGAATTGGTGTCAATCATCCAAATCGGTGCAGGCGTTCTTGAGTTATACGCGTTTGTACTAACGCCACTTCCTTTTATATATATAGATATACAAAATGTATGGGAAAATACATTTTTTTTTTAATTTTTCGGGAATTTTATGGGATATTCTCCTATTCTGGCCAGAGAACAATCTAAATTGGTGTCAATCATGTAAATCGGTGCAGGCGTTCTTGAGTTATACGCGTTTGTACTAACGCCACTTCCTTTTATATATATAGATTTTGTACTTTTTCTAATTCAACTTAACTTAAGAATTCTTAAACTGAATTTTATTCGATGCATAAAGAGAGAGAGTGTGTGTGAAATATGGATAGAGCCAAACACAGAGACAACAGACTGTTGAGTTACAATTACTTATCTATAGATATTAATCAACAAGAATGTGTTTTAAAGCAAGGTTGGCCTAGTAACTTGACTAACGAAATGGGCAAAACTTTTATAACATGAGCTGAGCAGCATTGAGCGGTAGACACTGAAAAGACTTAATGTTATTTCTTGCTTTTTGGTTTTATTTTTTTGTTTAAATATTTGTTAATATTCCTTTTATTTTATACATTAAAAATATTTACATTAAAACACTTGTAATAAATTCAACTGACTTATTAATTTTATTGTATGTATGTATATTTGTTGCATTTATTGAATTTAAGTATTAAATGTTTAGTTGTTTTAATTAGCTTTAAATATTAGTCAGCAGGTGTAGGTTATTTATTAAAAAGGTTTATTTAATTTCGGTTTTTTTTTTGTTCTTTCTTTTTTGCTTAAACTTACACATTTTTTTTATTTAAAACGTTTATATTTGTATATGTAAAACTATTTGTTTGTCTCTCAAATGTTAACCAGCTTTGAAACGTGTTTAGATCAGGGACCGATTTTAATCGTTATTTTCATTTCTTCGGATGAAAAAATCATTATGAAAACTTCGTTAACAATAAAATGCAAGTATGCCGATATAATGATTTTAGCACATTCTATCCAAATATGAGCTCATCTTTATTCTAAAGATTTTTATTTTTAAAATTTTTAAATAACCATTATTTACGATTTTTATTTTTTGATCAAAAATAATTTTTATTATTGAATTTAAATTTTTCCGATGAAACTTGATCGATATTTTATGATTTTTATTTTTTCGATCAAAAATAATTGTTATAATTGGATTTAAATTTTTCCGATCAACTTTAATCAATATTTTTTCATTTTTTCTCCGATCATAGTAAACTTTTTCAAACGTTAGTGAATCCTATATTTGATGGCTTGAAGTTGACGATTGTGCCAACATTGGCGCAGTTCTATTTGAGAACAAAATTTGCAAAAAAAAAAAACAAGTTTTTAGAGATTATTATAATCGGAAAAATTTAAATCCAATAATAAAAATTATTTTTGATCGAAAAAATAAAAATCATAAAATATCGATCAAATTTCATCGAAAAAATAAAAATCAAATTATAACGATTAAAAATGATTTTTTTTATAAAAATGATAATCGTTACGGTCCCTGGTTTAGATATAATTTTGTTTTGCATGTACACATGGCTGTGTTTAGTTTAAATAGATTGGCATTACTTTTGGTGATTTAACTATAAAAAAATTTTGAGAAAAGTTTTATTACAATGAAAACAATAGTTAGCTTTGCAAAGCATAGATGAATTATTTTATATGATAATAAATTCAACTCTACCATACGCTGATCAGCTGTCATGAGACAGAGTTAACGTTCGTAAATTGTCCAAAACAATCTGGCTATATGGTCACTGACCACAGCCATCAGATCAAAACTAAAACAAACACAAATTTCCCAAAAAGTTCTAATAGAACATTAACTTTTTCTAACACAATTTGTATCAGTTTTTAATTCCAAACTGTACCCAAAAGATAAAAACAAAATATTTACGGTACCATTTTTCTAGCACGCTGAACACCAATGTGGTGGTAATTCAGTGCTAGCAAAACTGTCAGCGGTAGAAATGAGTGTGCTTTCAAATTGTCAAAAGTTTAATGTTATAGCAATACAATATATTAAACAAAAATTATCGATATTTTGTTTTTACTTGACCGCGTTTATTTTAATAATTAACTACTGTATATGCATTTTTTGTAGAGCAGAAAAAAATCTCGAATTTTAAGGCTTTCACTAACACACACTTGTGGCTACAACCCTTCTTCTTCAATTATATTTATGTATGTACTTTATAGAAATATTTCACATGATCTGTTGCAAAATTTTGTTTTCAAGCTTATCGATAAACGACAGCAAATTATATATAAAAAGCCATTGATTGTCTTTAAGTATTTGTATTGTAAGTACATATGTACATATATTTCATGTCCGTATTTAAGTCGTTAATCAACCAGTAATTAAGGGTATAAGTTCAAGTCAATAAAGATGGGGGATACCTTCCAAAACCACCCCAAGTAGTTCAGCTCGCGCTGAAACCATTTTAGTTTTTTTGCATATACAGTTCTTTTGTCGAAATAAGCATGCAGAAATAAATAAAGGTCTGCCATAAGAAGTTGGGCTATCCAGAGCAACTATGTACATCGGTTTGTGATGAAAATGCGAAGTAATCGCTAATACAAAAAGTAAAATCATTTCCAAACAATCTGAAAGTTAAGAAAAAAACACATAAATAAAAAATAAGTTCTTCCGTTTAACAAAAGCCGGAGCAGTGAAAAAAGGATCCAGAAATAGTACGAGTATCACAAATGAGATTTTTGGGAAATACAAAAAAAAAGAAATTAAATAAAATAAAATAAAATAAAATAAAATAAAATAAAATGAAATAAAATAAAATAAAAGGATTCGGGGTAGTTTTTGGATCCTTTTTTATATGTATGACTACCTTTTAGAGCGGGTCGATTTATTTTCGATAAAATCGCATACGCGGATAACGTTCTTTGTACTGTTCTAAGCAACTTTGTTAAAGAAACCCTGGGTCTTAAACGAATTCCTAGTCCACGGATTTTAAGGCGAAATTTTTTTGTCAGGTAATAAAAAAAAATTTGTATTTCATAAGCAGACAAAAATGATACGAACTTTTTATGCAGAAGTCAGGATATAGTACTTTTCGGAAGAATTTTGAGTTGCTGACAGCAAATCTGGACATAGGTTTCGAGATATCCTGGCCTATATGTTTATATGGGGAAGTTATATCCAAAAATCTCCATATTACCGGACAAACAATTTCGCCTAAAAATCCGCGGACTAGGAATTCCTTTAAGACTTATAGTTACTTCGGCAAAGATACTTACAATAGTACATAAGACATTATCCGCAAATGCGATTTTACACTTTTTTCACTTCCACAGAAATCGGCACGCTCTACTAATTTGTGGTGCCTGCGTAGAACGATTTTTTGCTTGTTTAGGGCTGTTCATTTCTAAGGGTAAAGCTGCGAGAAATTTGTATTTTATAGCTCCCAAAAGAAAAAGTATTTTTTAGGCGGTTAATTTCTTATTACAATGATGTTTTAAACTTTTTGAGCATTAAAAGTTAAGTTTTAACTAAATTCTATAAATTGTTAATGCTTTCTCTAACTCTTTCTTTTTTCTGCCTTTCTGTCTTTCTCTCTTTCTTTCTTTCTTTCTTTCTTTCTTTCTTTCTTTCTTTCTATCCTTCTTTCTCCCTCTCTTTATTTGTTTGTTTCTTTCATTCTTTTATCTTTCTTTATTTCTTTCTTTATTTCTTTCTTTCCTTGTTTCTTTCCATTTTTTTATTTCTTTCCTTGTTTCTTTCTTTCTTTCTTTCTCCATTTCTTCCTTTCTATCTTTATTTTTTGCTTTCTTTCTTTTCTTTCTTTCTTTTCTTCTTTCTTCCTTTCTACCTTTCTTTATTTCTTTCTCTTTTTCATTCTTTGATTATTTCTTTCTCCCTTTCTTTATTTTGTCCTTTTTTCTTTCCTTTTCTCACACTCTTCTTCTACTCACTCCTTTTTACTCATTTCCATTCAAATGAGCATGTGTCATACATTTGCCTACTTTTTATGTAATGGTTTAGGAATTTATGAATTTATTTATTTCTATACATTTAATCAAGTTTAGTCATAAAATAGTTTGCTGATCTGAGTTTTATTTAAAATTGTAAAATTTCCTTTAATTTAAATTATTTTATTTCATTTTTAACAATTATCGGGTACATTTTGCTTAGTTATTAACATTTTTTCTTACTTTATTTTTAATTTAATATATGTATGTATATGTTAGGTTTTGTAATCATTATTGTTCAATCGGTTGAGAAATTCTTATGTACATACGGCTTTTTTTATCAGTTGTCACCTTAGCGCATATTTAATTTACAAATGCGTGCATAAGTAACTCATATTTTTAATAGTTCATATAGTAAATGTAATTATTTTTGCCATCATATTTACGCCTTTTTGCATACAAAAGGATTTTCTTTTTTATTACGTTTTACTTTTGATTTTTCTTTTCTATTTTGAAATGAGGATTTACTTTAAATATATGTATACTTTGTTAGACTTATGCTTATATGTACATACTTATCATTATTATTTAAATATATTTATTTAGCTATTTTATATTTTTTGTTTTTATTAATAATTTACTCAAACTGTTTATGCATTTTTAATTAGTATTTATGTAGTTATCGTAATCATAATCGTAATAGTAGCATGTAGTAGCATTAAATAGTAGTAAATCATAGTTGTATATGCAAGTAGTAGCAAAGGAAACACATTTTGGCACATTTTATTCAGTTGCGGTTTTACATATACAAATGTATTTATGTATGTTTGTAAATATTGGATATATGTATATACTTTGCTCATGCTTTATTTGCTTAATTTTTTATTATTCAAGTAACTTATGCAAATAATATACAAATTTATATGTTTTAATAATGTTATGTACATATGTATGTAGTATGTAGGTATGTATGTATTTTTAGCGGACATTAGAGTTCGCCTTATTTTTGTTACAGCGCAGGTAAGCTTATTATATATGTATTTAGAGGTACATCAAATCAATTGAATAAGAAAATTTTAGGTTACAGATTCAACTATATATATTTATGTCCAATTGTGTAAACAACATTTTGTTTCCAGGAGACGAGAATATTGCTTTGAAATATTTAAAAATTCGCGTACAAATAAAATTTGCAACGAAAAGTCGACAATGAATTTAGGGTGAGCAGATTTTTCTATTTATTTTTTTTTTTTTTTTTGGAAATTCACCTTACGAAAAAATGTGGATTGAAATAGTCTACTGTATATGAAATCATTTACAAACTTAGAACCCGCCTAATTAAAGCCGGAGCGCACGGAAAAAAGTATCCAAAAAAGTTTATTGAAAATGAGCTTTTTAGGAGCACTCAGTAAAGAGTAGGAAAAAAGGAACAAACAGGAGTCTCTAAAATGAGCTTTTTCGGAGTGTTGCTCGAGGAGTATCTAAAATAAGCTTTTTTGGAAAGCTGCTTCGTAAATCTAAAAAAAACATACTTTTTATGATTCGGATTCGGAGTTATTTCAGATCCTGTTATATGACTAATTTTGTCATGCCAGCGTAGCACGATTTTTTGCTCATTTAGGGCTTCAAAAAGAGCTCTAATTTCTAAGGGTAATGTTCTGTGAAATGTTCCTGAATTAGCTCTTTTCTTCTCTTTTGGCTATGCGTCTTGATTTAACATATTTTGAAATTCGCGCACAAATTAATGCTTATAATGAAAAATCGACCCTGATTTTAGGGTGACCAGGATTTTTGTCTTTGTTGTTTTTTTTTTGGCTACACCCAAAAAAATCAATCATGGTCAAAAATTAAAATTTTGAAATTTTTATTATTACAAACTTCACAAAAACCACGCAAAGAGAAATTAAGAATAAAATATAACCTGGGCCTGTTCTCGTTAAATTAAATAAAAAAGTTTAAATAAAAAAATAAGTGCAAAAAAGTACAAAAACATGATTCCTAATTAAAATAGTACGTAAAAAAAGTTAAATAAAAAAACCACCTCCACGCACAAGCATTTTCAACTGTGCAGAAATTGCTCGAGTATGTTAGCTCAATATAGTGCTGGAAGCGATATCGATATAATATCGATTCATCGATGTTTTTGAACTTTTTCGATATATCGATATTTTTTTCCGATATTCGATATATCGACGGTCATGGATCCATCACTGATAAACGCGGAAAGAAGCTGGTAAAAGGCAGCATTGCCGTTTTGTGGGTAATTCCCCAAATTTGGAGTTTTTTTAAAATTTGATTCCTATGTAGAAATTCCTGTGTTTAAAAGTAATGTAAATACGAACATTCTTTTTTTTAAATGTTCATTGTAGAATTGCAAAATCAAGAAAAAACATTTTAAATTTAAAAATTTTTATTTCTACTTTAAGCACTATGAGATTTTGAATCAAAAACTTATGTTTTTTTTCCATTCATTTTTATTTTTAATTTAAACATTTTCTTTTTAAATCCCAAATACATTTTAATTCCAAAAATTTCATTTTTAATTTAAAAAATTTAATTTTTAAAATAAAATGACTTGGTTGAAAACGTGCATTATAAAAATAAAAATTTATTTTTGATTTATTTTCTCTGAGTGTTAAAGGTATTTAGAATGCGTTATTAATTTGTCTATTTCAAATCTTTTAGTCTTTAACATGGTTTTTTAAATAACTTAAATGCGAAATATTTCAGTGAACCACTGTAATTGATACCTACTCTTTCTGGCTGGAACAGAAATTACCTTTTTGTTTTTTTTTTTTTTTTTTTGATTATTGAATTCCCTTTTCAAAAAAGATTTCTGTTGATAATAAATTGAAATATTTAGTTTAAATGTTTATTTAGTTAATTTTTAGAGTAATATAAATGACTGTCACTCTCGTTCAATTCAGGGCACAATAATGAATGCAGAAATTTCGAAAAATAAAGCTGTTATATATAGATATGTTAAATTAAGGTTTATATAAAGTAGAGCTCTCGATTTTTTTTGAACAAATGCTGTTCAAATTCTCGAACACTTGTTTGTTTGTTTATTACCTGTATGTTTGCACGGGCATTTGAACAATGCGGGCATTTGAAGTTTGTATTTTTCGTTTGTTTATTTTTTTTGTTGTCTTCATATTTATTTTTTTTATTCTTGTTTTCTGATACAAATTTTTTTGTCTGTAAGCTATGCTCGAATGTTTGTACGGGCATTTGAACAACAAACGAGCCTCAGAAAAATTCGATCTTTTCGAATTGTTCGATACCCGGGTATCTAGAGCTCTAATATAAAGGTCGATATATCGATAATATCGATGTTTTTTCTCAAAAATATCGAAAATATCGATACTCGTAAACATCGATGTTTTTCCAGCACTAGCTCAATAGCTGTACGCTGACTGAAAATCGTTGAACAAAAAAATTCTTCATGAGAACTTTGTAGTGCCGGTGTGAGGCTTTCGACGTGTGAAAGCTATAAAAAGCTTATGCGCGCGTGCATAGACTATATGATACACACTCGGTTAAACTAATTGAAAATTTATAATATATGTGGCTTATCTAGCATTTTCAGGTCAAATGAAACTTTTTTCAAGTCAAGTGAAACTGTTTTCAACTTAAGTGAAACTTATTTCAAGTCAAGTGAAAACTTTTTAATTGATTTGAAACTTTTTTCAATGGATTTTAAAGCTTTTTTAATGGAAATGAAATTGAAAAATATTTAATTTCAATTGAAAAAGGTTTCAATTCAACTGAAAAAAGTTTCAATTCAATTGAAAAAGGATTCAATTCAACTGAAAAAAGTTGCACCTGCGTTTAAAAAAGCTTCACTTGACTTGAAAAAGTTTCACTTGAATTGAAAAAAGTTTCACTTGCGTTAAAAAGAGTTTCACTCGAATTGAAAAAAGTTTCACTTGATTTAAAAAAAAGTTTCACTTGACTTGAAAAAGTTTCGCTTGGCTTGAAAAAGTTTCACTTGAGTTGAAGTTTAATTTGATCCGGAAATGTTATATAACATTAATTTTTAACATTTGAAAGAAATTGAAACACACATGCTAAGCTCAGTTTCATCTAATCCTATGTAATATAAGCTTAAACTTCTCCATAGACGTGTTTATATAACTTAGCACAATTTTAAATAGTTACAGATTCTTACATTTTTCCTTCGCATATAAAGTAGTTAAGGTACACCCTAATCTACATATACCCCTGCATCTATGCCCAGTTATTTATCTATGTATGTACATACCAGAGCTGTAAAAAGCTGCAATCAGATTGTATTGCAATCACAAAAAGTGTATATTATTCCAAGCAACATTGATTGTAAATCATATTGCTAGCAAATTTTTTGATTGCAAAAATAAAAATTTCAAAAATTTAGAAGTATGTTATTGCAATCGACCTTCACCATGAATCATTTTGATTTCAGAAATTAGAATTGCAATAATTTACAAAAGTTTCATTGCAATCAGTTTTCACCGTAAATCATTTTAATTGTAAAAATTACAATTACAATAATTTAAGAAAATTTCATTGCAATACACTTTTCTCGTAAATCATTTCATTACAATAATTTACAAAATTTTTCATTGCAATAAAGTTCAAACGTAAATCATTTTCATTGTAAAAATTACAATAGCAATAATTGTATTGTAATAAATTTTCATCGTAAATCAAATCTGATTGAAAAATGTTTGATTGCAAGGCTTGCAATAGCAATCATTTTCCTCATAACTTTATACGGATGCATTGGGTCTGATGAAAGGCAAGCGCCTGGGTAATTCGAGTAATACCGGGCATTTATATCACACGCTTAGCCGCGTAATAACCCATGTCCCGGGTACATACAAATGTATGTAGTTGTGTACATATTGGATGGTGCCGGGCACACGGTACTGGTAATATTTGCAGTCTTCAATTTGTATAAAGTCTGGATGATAGGATGATGAGAAAGAGGATGAGGGTGCGGATGGGGATAAGGATGTATATTAGACTGGGTTGGTCCCCATACGAAATAAAAAAGTTGTAAAAGTCCGCCCCTAAATTTGAAGCTTATGTTGAGAGGGTTAAGGGACAAAAAAAAATTTTTTTTTTGATCACGCGAAATACCGTTGAAATTGTTTTTTTCTTGTAACTTTGTTATTTATCATCCGATTTTTAAAATTGATTCGAAGCTCTATATTTTCTTCTAATGTCCTTTTGAACTCTGAAGTCAAATAACAAAGTTACAATAAAAAAAACTATTTCGGCGGTATTTCGCGGGATCAGAAAAAAAATACAAATTTTGCCTTTAATCTTCTCAATATAAGCTTCAAATTTAGGGTCGGACTTTTACAGCTTTACATATACTGAATTGCTTAAAAAAATTAGTTAAATAATAGCTACGTTAAATATTCGTCGTGACGTAACTTCTTTGTTTATTAATTTAGTAAAACCGTTTCAAGGTAATGTTATGTTCAGACACAACTTTAATTGAACATTAAGAGCCTTCATTCAATTTTCAAGCCTAATGATTCTCAATTTACCATAAAAAAAATGATTAAGTTAATGCTTCATTAGAAATTAATGAGTTCTTAATGAAGAACAATTCTGCATGCAACCCTGTTAAAAAGCTTGTTTCATAAGCAAAATGAAATGTCATGATCAGAGAAATGTCATTAGCGTCAGGGTCCACTAAAAAGGTTGGTTCGTCAGAGCAGCTGAATTCTTGTTCTTCTTAATCACCTATCAGATTTGTTTTTATTTCTGCTTATTCTATACATGCATTCGTGTTTACGATTGGCAAAAGTTGTGAGCTGAATGTCAAATTATTTCGTCCTCCTTGCAGTTTTGACATTTAGGTCACGAGAGTTTTATATTCAGCTCACGGCGTGTATGTGTGTATGTATCTTAAGCCGACCTGTTAAATGGGCCAAGTAAATTAAATATGTCTGAACACCAAATCTAGAGATGTTCAATCAAGCCCAATTGACTTAATTAATTTTTATATCTGAACATGATATAACATTGTCATAAATTTTGAAGCACTTTCATTTGGCAAAACTTATCATGGACATTCAAATAAGTTAGCTAACCCAACTATGTGAAAACGACTTCGGAGCTCAAAAGGACATTAGAAGGAAGTGTAGAGCTTCAAAATACGAAAATAATGACGTATCAATTTTAAAAATCGGATGATAAATAACAAAGTTACAGGAAAAAACTATTTCGACGGTATTTCGCGGGATTAAACAAATTTTTTTTTGTGTCCCTTAACCCTCTCAACGTAAGCTTCAAATTTAGGGGCGGACTTTCACAACTTTTTTTTTCGACCCTATCTAATATATATGTATTTATTTTTATACCATTTGCTTTTTCATTTACTACCGGATATCTCACTACTGTCATACATATGTATGTATGTATGGTTGTTTAACATATATATATATATATATATATATTTATCCCCATCCGCACTCTCATCCTCTTTCTCATCATCTTATCATCCAGACTTTATACAAATTGACGATTGCGAATATTACCAGTACCGTGTGCCAATATGTACATTAGGTTACATAGAATATTTTCTCAAACTCACCCCCTAGGTCAATGCTAATATAGTCCAAGATACCACATATAAATTTTTGTCCCGATCGAAAACCGTTAAGGGGTGTCGCACAGATGCCAAAGTCCAGAAAACTCTATGGAGGCTCAAAAATTAAAGTTTAATTTTTTGCATATCTAATGCACAAATCGATTGTCCTGTACTCAAAAATACTAAATGCAAATTTTGGTCTCGATCGGAGGTGGTTAAGGGTTGTCGCAGATGGGTCAAAGTTCAGACTACCATATAAAGACCAAAGAATTTAATTAATTTTTTGTATCTAATGGCCAAAGTCGATAGTCTTGTACTCAAGGATACCAAATATAAATTTTGGTCCTGATCGGAGACGGTTAAAGGGTGTCGCCCGTGGTCCCATATGGTTATCTAAACTTTGACATGTTTGTGGCACCCCTTAACCGTCTCCGATCGGGACCAAAATTTATTTATGGTATCTTTGATCGTGCTGTTAACGATGTAGGGGTGAGATCGAAGAAAATCGCTAATCTAATTTTAAGGACACCCTAACGTACATACATACATATGTACCCGGGAAATGGGTTATTACGCGGCTAAGCGTGTGATATAAGTGCCGCGTATTACTCGAATTACCCAGGCGCTTGCCTTTCATCAGTCCCAATGCATGCGTATAAAGTTATGAGGAAAATGATTGCTATTGCAAGCCTTGCAATCAAACATTTTTCAATCAAATTTGATTTACGATGAAAATTTATTACAATACAATTATTGCTATTGTAATTTTTACAATGAAAATGATTTATGAGAAATGTTCATTGCAATGAAATTTTTGTAAATTATTGTATTGAAAATTTGTACAATCAAAAAATTTCAATAAATTTTATTGCAATGAACTTGATCCCCTAAGATTTCAATAAACGTTTATTGCAATAAATGGAAGGTAAATTATTGCTGATTGTAGTTATTTTACAATCAAAATATTTTTGCAAATGTTTATTGCAATCTATGGAACACAAATTATTTCAAATTGCAATTTTTACAATCAAAAAACTGCAATAAATTTTCATTGCAATAAAACTGGTAGAACAATCAATGATTGCTGGGACGATTGATTGCAGCTTTTTACAACTCTGGTACATACATACCAAACATTAAATTTTCTTACTATAAAATTATTTTATGCAAATTACGCTATATAAAATAGTACATAAACATATTAATTAATTTAATTGTATGTACATAAGTATGTATATTTGTAGTACTATGTATGTATTTAATTAGGAATTTTGCACGTAGTAACTGTAAATGTATAACTAATACATATAACGTTTTAAATAAATATTTATTTAGAAATAAAAAGCTGTGAAATTAAGCTTAAGATTTATGATGTATTGTGGAACGATTTTCCAACCAAAGCAACCAAAAAGTTCTTAAGATTTACAATTAATTTTTTTTAAGTAAACAAACATTTACAAACACTTTTCTATTTACTATACAACTATGTACTATATGTATGTAGATACTCGCATCAGTACGTATCATACGCATTTGCCAGTAGCTATTTTCAAAAAATTCATTTAACGTTTTCGCTAAACGTTTTATCGATCGCTTTGCATCGTTTCTGCGATACACAAAGCAAAATGTGTGCCTTTCACAAAAAAAAAATAATTTATTTATTTATGTTTGTTTGCTTGACTGCATTTTGTTTGAGCTATACAATATTGTATTTTATTATTAAACTCAATAAAAATTAGTTATTTATGCAAGTCGATGCAACTGTGTCGAGCTGTCGAAAATCGCTTGCTTTAGTGCCACAAAACTTGGCAAGTTTTTTCGCATATTTCGAAAACGCTTCGTGTACGACGTTATTTGCATTTTTTGATGATTTTTGATTTGCATATATAGCATACGTACATACCATATGTACATACGTATTATGTAGCTACATATATAGCTTGCTGCTTAGAGGTAGTAGTCCCGACTCTGCTCTCACGTAGTAATCGATCGTTCCAACAAGTACCTATTCTCTTTTTCTTTTCTCTTTTTAAATGCTTGTGCTTGTATGCCGATCGATGCCACGTTTACGCCGATATCCGACGGGACTACGCTGCCACCACTAGTTATTGTTTTTCCAACGCGAAAGTAGCTCCTTCCAACGATTCTTGCGGCGCCTACTTCAAATTTGCCATATCAGCAAATGGTTGGTGCTGTCTTCGCGTCCAGCGATTTCGCTTAGCGAATTAGCGCCCGAATTGCGGAAATCCTCATAGCCGTCGCCGCCGGATATCACTAAAATGGTGCTCGATTCGGCTTTGGGTTTGGAGTGTTTCGAAGAACTGGTAGCAAAATAAGAAAAAAAAAAACATATTTTTTTAAAAATATTTTAAACACAAAACTATTCCCTCACTTACCCCTCACGCCCACCCCTATAATCACTACCACCACCACCACCACTGCCACTACCAATCGCGCTCTCCGTCTCACCACGTCCCATCGAACCGGTACTACTGCTGCCGCTACCCTCCGATTGCAGTCCACTTGTCTCGACAAATGTCAAGAAACGTACATGACCCGTATGGCCATGCGGTATGCCAGTGGGTACAACATTTTGTACGCCGCCCTTTTCGAAACCTTGCGCCGGTATGGTGAGCAGTACGCCCGCACTCGTGCCAATCCAAATGAGATCGCGACAGGAGAGCAACGATGTGACACGCAAACAAGCGGCCTTGTGTTGGCGTATGATTTCATCACAATTTGAGAGCATTTTATTCACAGCCGGCGCCAAATTTACTTCGGCTATTAATTGATGACTGCGGAAAAAAAAAATGAGAAAATTGAGGTTAAATTTCGAATATTAAATCGAAATCAAAGTTAATATAGAAACTTAAAATTTAAATGGAAATCAAAGTTGAATTTAATATCGGAATCAAAATACAAAGTCGTAATCGAAAATGAGTTTAAAGTCGAAAGTGAGGTTAAAATCGAAAATGGGTTTAAAATCGAAAATGGGTTTAAAATCCAAAATGGGTTTAAAATCGAAAATGAGTTTAAAATCGAAAGTGGGGTTAAAATCGAAAATGGGTTTGAAATCGAAAATGAGTTTAAAATCGAAAATTAGGTTAAAATCGAAATCGAAAACGAAGCCCAAATTTGAAGTCTACCCAGAAATATAAATCAGAATCGACATTCGAATACGGTGCCGAAATTGAAAGCCAAAACTAAATCGAAACCGAAATTGAAATTGAAATTGAAATCGAAATTCGAAGTCGATGTCGAAATTCGAATCCGGGAACGTGATCGAAATTCGATGTCAAAACCGAAATTAAAACTAAAATGGAAATCAAAATTTGAAATCAGCATCGAAATTCAAAATCGAATTCGAAAACGATCGAAAACAACACCGAAATTTAAAGTCTAAACCGAAATATAAATCAGATTCGATATTCGAATACGGTACCGAAATTTAATCGAAATTGAAACCGAAAACGAAGTTATGTCGAAACGATGTCGAAAGCGACAAAAAAAACGAACTAAAAAATAAAAATCGATATTCGAATTCGGAACCGAAATTGAAATCGAAATAAACATATAAGTCAAATCGAAATGAAAAATCGGAGTCAAAAACGAAAATGAAATCGATATTCGAATTCCAACCGAAATTGAAATTGAATGTTAACCGAATTGAAAGAGAAAACGAAGTTCAAATCGAGAAAGAAGTCGAAGTCGAAACCGAAAATACAATCGAAATCAGATTCGATATTCGAATACGGAATATAAAATGAATTCACAATTAAAACATACAAATGGGGATGAAAAATCGAAGTCATAACTGAAAATGAAATTGATATTCGAATTGGAGACCGAAATTTAGCCGAATTGAAACCAAAAACTAAGTTAAAATCGAAAACGAAGTCGAAAACGAAAATAAAATCGAAATAGAAATAGAAATCATTTATATATAAAATCGGAATAAAAAACCGAGCTCGAAACCGAAATTGCAATCGATATTAGAATTCGAAACCGAAACCGAAATTTAAATTGAAATTCGAAGTTTATGTCGATGTCAAGACCAAATTCGAAAAATATATGGAAATTCCAAAACGAGATCAAAATTCGAAGTCGAAATCGTAATCTAAATGAAAATTGAGATATCGAAGTCAAATTTCGAACTCGAAAGGAATAAATAAAATTCGAAAAATTCTTAAAATTACGAAATTACCTTATGGAATGAAAACATTTGATATGTGCCGAATTCTGTATTGAAATCCAAACGTAATTATTTGACACAGTCATATTGGTAATTGGCTTCGAATCGGATGAGATTTGTATTTGATTAACCACCAGCAAAGTTTCCGTATCCAAAACCTTGATGATGCCTTGTATGGAACACCAAAGCTTTCCATGAACATTTAACAATTTTGTTACAGGACTTGTAACTGTGCCAATTGAAAGACAATGCGACGAACTTGTATTCCAGGCGGCTAAGAAAAAAGGAAATAGAAGAAAAAGAATATAATTAAAAAAATAAATAAAGTAACTAGAATCGCTTAGAAATTAATAAAAATTTGTGAAATCGATATCTGTGGACTGTACTGATATCATGAGAGGTTTTATGAAGTCGAAAAGAAGACGTGAATAAAATCATCTTTCATGGAGATAATGTAATTGGATCATTCGAGGGAAGATTTATGGACCTTTGTGCGTTAGCCAGAGCGCGTATCGACAGAGATGAGCTGTTCGGGCTTTAGACAGTCATATACATTGTTCAGCGAATAAAGATACAGCGGCTGCATTGGGCAAGTCATGTCGTTAGAATGGATTAAGGTACTCCGGCCCAGAAAGTATTTCTATCGAGGCTCGCTAAAGGCAGAAGAAAAGAGAGCCGCCATTACGTTGGAAAGATCAAGGGGAAGACTGATTTGTCGTCCCTTGTTATTTCCAATTGGCGCTAGGCAGCACGAAACAGACATGACTGGCGCACTTTATTCGACTGGGCCAAACCGTCTAGACGGTTACGCGCCAATTAAGAAGAAGCTGACCCAGCAGATGCTATCCTGTCGGATAATACTCCTTGTAAAAAAGATTTATATCCCTCTCCTTCTACCTCTACCTCTCCATCATCATCTCCATCTCCCTCGCCGCTACCATCCGCTATCTATGACGGCCTTCCTTCATCACCCTTTACCTCTGCCTCTATTCATTCTCGTTCTTTTTATTCCCCCCTAATTTTCTCGATTTTTATTTTCATCTTTTACTCCCATTTTCTCTCTTCTTCTTCACCATCTCTCTCCCAGCGGCGAACATTGCCTACCACACTACTTCTCCCCAATGATATATACTACACATTATGAACAATACCAACTAACATACAATGTATAAGAAAAAGTAAGTAGGGTTAACAGAAATGAATTTTGTTCATTTTTCTTTTTATGTTTTTAAACTTCGTTGTTGTTGTGTTGCTATCGTAAATTCGGAAATTCCATAGAAACACAATAACAACCAATTTGAAATTTATTTGAAAAATATTTTGTTCAAATTAGTTCCTGAATCGAATCAAGCGTCTGTCGTTATCGAAATTAGTGTTAAAGGATTACGAAAACAACTATATTAAAAATAAATCAAATGAAATACTGCAGTTTCATACCGACAAATATATTTTATCAGTAAAACATCCTAACAATTATTGTTGCGTTTGGCCTTGCATTGCGGTTAAAGTAACAAAATTCTTTGTTAGTGAAATAAATGAATTTTGCATGAAAGGAAGAAGATTTCCCGACTCCACGTACTTTTTTGAAGAACCAATTTCTTCCAAAAATTTAGCATAATACAAACAAGTGATACGCCATCCGAGGAGGAAGAAACTTTTTGTGTTGATCAACTTCTTTATAAATATATATGTATATGTACATACTCATTTAAAAATATTAATTAATAAAAAAATAATTATATTAATTATGTAAAAGTGTTAAGGCTTTTTACTGTAAGGCAAGCGGAATCGTGCACAATACAGGTAGGCGGGGGTGTATTCGAGCTCTCTACTTACAGCTTAAAATGTAAGCGGAATTGTATTCAGCCCTCCTACGCTCACCTTACAAGGTAAGCGAAGGTAGATTCGATCTACCTACCTACAACTTACAACGTATGCGGAATTGTATTCAGTCCGCCTACGCTCACCTTACAAGGTAAGTGAAGGTAGATTCGAGGTGCCTACCTACAACTTACAATGTAAACGGAGTTGTATTCAGTCCGCCTACATTCACCTTACAAGGTAAGCGAAGGTAGATTGGAGGTGCCTACCTACAACTTACAATGTAAACGGAGTTGTATTCAGTCCGCCTACATCCACCTTACAACGTTGGCGAAGTAGGATTCGAATTGCCTACCTACAGCTTACAATGTATGCTAGTTAGTGAAATGCCCATTGGATGAACACTTCACTACCCTGATTACTTTGTATGTAACGTGTAGGCGTTCACTCTACTTTTGCGGCCATGCATATGTAAACGTATAACAGATCTGTATATGAGGTGGTGCGCATTACAGCCTTACATGTATGCATGACTTAATCGATTCTGTAAGCAACATTTTCGCCGCTGGGCTAGTTTTCTCTCTCTCTCGCCTTCTCTCCAATTCCCACTCCCACTTTCTCTCACTTCGCTTTTTCTCTTTCTGCCTAGGTATGCCTTTTCGTTTATCTCCTCCGTTCTCTCCCCCTCTTCTTCTTAACCTACGCTTCTTGCTAAAACCCTCATCAGCAGCATATTTGAAAAACTTACTCTATGGTTACCCCTGGTCTAAATTATGGTTGGTATCTTAGGAACGGCTTCAGATATCGGACTGAAGATCACTTCCTTATAAAACTCTGATCGAAATCTTCTATTTGATACCCATATCGTACAAGGACATTCTAGGGTCATCCCTGGTCCACACTTAAGTCGATATCTCGGTATATTTTCTTAATTTTT
The DNA here is from genome assembly GCA_960531455.1 of Urophora cardui. NCBI lineage: Eukaryota > Metazoa > Arthropoda > Insecta > Diptera > Tephritidae > Urophora > Urophora cardui. The sequence continues at coordinate 144,481,247 of OY482672.1, forward strand.
TCCTTTCAAAATAACCTTCTCTTCGCAATAAAAAAACAGAAAATAGATGAAAAATTAATTCAAGCATTACTCACCACCATCACGCAAATACACACAAATATCACCATTAGCTAAAGACACAAACACACGATTGTCCAGGTACCTAAAAAGATATAGAATTAATGAAGAAGAAACTGTAAGACTCAGTCCAATAGAGAGAAGAACAGCCAAAATTTTTCTGCTCACAATATGGCATACACAGCCGATTGATGCTCAATCTTTATTCTATTCTTCTTGATTCGTATATTATCAGTGCTATTGTAAACGTGTATACAACCATCTTCAGTGCCAATCCACATGGTCGATAGACTGCCAGCATCACCATCATCTGGATTGGAGTCCTAAAAAGAGGGAAAAAACAGAAGAAGGAAATAATCAAGTGCAAAAAACAAACAATTGCCGTCAAACACATACTTGATGGGAATGATGCGAGGGCGTGCCACTGCTACTGCTACCCGGAATCGTGGCCGAGCCGAGCGTATGCGTTGAGGGCGCAGGACTTGGCACGCGTTCCACTGCAGCGCCACCGCCATTGCTGTTCGCAGCAGTGCCACCATTGCGGTTGGCATTCAAAACTCCCGCCGCTGCCGCCGCCGCCGCATTATCCGTTTCATCATCACTTGAGCTTAAATTCAAATCCAATTGATTTGTGCCCGACTCGGTTGCGGAGTTGGCTGCTGTATCCGCAGCTGCTGCTGTTGCTGGCGTCCTCTTCTTTTCCGGTGTGCCAATCGTTATGGGAGGTTGAAAATTCGGTGAGATACTTTTACGATAATCGCGCAATTGTTGTGTATAACTGTGTTGTGGTGTTGTGCTGGCGCTGCGCGGTTGCTGTGCTATTGGTTGTGTTTGTTGTTGTTGTTGTTGTTGCTGTTGTTGTTGCTGTTGTTGCAGCTGAGTTGTTGTACCGCCACCGGAATTCCTATTATTCGCCGCATTGTAAGCGGGCACGGAGGCTACACACAAAATGCGCGCATTACAAACGCCATTGCAGCTGGTCACATTCGGTTCGGGATACAGCGACATAATGCACACTTGGCCGACATAGCCGTCACTATTGCAAACCCAAACATCACGTTTCTCGCTGAGTGTGGCAGCGGCGCAGGTGAATTGTAGGCCGGCGCGTGTTTTGCGTATTGGTATGCTCATCAAAAATTCCGGTATGGGATGTCGTTCGAGGGTGGCAGCTGTTAAGGAAGAAGACGAGGAGAGAAGTAGAAAGTTTGTTATAATTCAGAAGTGGAATTGAAAATGCGGCATCTCGAGATCCTCTAAGCTGCTGCGTAAGACATTGCTTTGCAATAATAAACCCACATTTGAGGATTAAAAAACAGATTTGTTGATAGTAAGCTCAAAGAAAGTTCGTTAGAATATATTTTTGGCTTTTCAGGATTGTATGACTCTTTTACAGTGATCCCTTTATTACGTAATAGCATTGACGGCAGCGATAATCCGGAATATCTAGCTAATTCGGACGTAACTTGAGAATTAACTGGAGGTAATCCGGAATATCTCTTGAGTTAGTCCTCAAAATTTTAGCGCATTAGAGCATTTTGTAATGACATCCCTGGTGAAAAATGTCTATTGTTAATGAAAGGAAAGGAAAAGAAGAACCCCAGGCAGATCTAGGAAGGTTGGCGCATAAATGAATTCAGAAATTTTGAATGTAATTTGTTATTGTAATTGGTAGAGTGTAATGTCAAAATGATATTTCGCCTTGGTTGAAATGTGAACTCGTTTGGGACTCGCCCATTCCTATTGACCATGATGTGATTTCGTTTTGATTTTGACATTACCCTACCTTTGGAAATAAAACAAGAAGTTTTTGAATTCGCCGCTGCGCCTACCTTCCTTCAGCTGTTTTGTTAATCCGCAATACTTGCCGTCTGTCAGGGTAAAATTTTAATCGAATTAAGTGTTGCGGTAATCGGGATTATCGCTGCCGTCTGTCAATGCTATAAGGGTGGATACGACTATTGACGGAGATTTAATAATGAGCTGTACTAGCTTTACAGAGACATCAACATTGTTTAGCGTATATAGATCCAGCGACTACGTTGGGCAGGTCGTGTCGTTAGAATGGATGAAGGTGCTCCGGCCCAGAAAGTAGATATTTCGGCTGTTCTCAAAGTGTTAAATACCTAATAACCTACAGACTTGTTTCTAAAATGTATAGTTGAAAAAGGCGAGCATGGGAACTCAGCTTCCACACCCTTTTTATCCCGAGAATATAGAAGACGCTCAACCAGTTTTCGTTGGTTTCTCTCGTAACTCGGCTATCCGAACGTAGGTTTAATTAAATAGAAAGATCTAGCTCTAGTTTCCTTGGAACACAATTCACAATTGGAACAGTTAAATAATGATCATTCAGCAGAGATACCAAGGGATTCTACCAGTTTCTACAGGATAACATGTTATTAAGTTACGGTCCCCGAAACAATGGCGGCCTCTTTTAACATTAATCACACTATAATTTCTCTTTCGTCCCGTTGTTCTCTCTTAATAAAAGTAGGACTATCTCTAACTCACGTTAACTGTCTCTCTGTCACTGTCTCTGCCTCTCTCCCTGTCTCTCTCTATGTCTCTGGCTCTGGCTCTCTCTCTCTTTCTTACTCTGTCTCTGTTTCTGTCCCTTTCTCTCAGCTTCTCTCTGTCTCTGTCTCTCTTTCTTCCTCTCTTTTTCTTTCTCTCTGACCCTCTATCTTTCTCTCTCTATTTTCCTCGCTCTCTCTCTCTTTTTAGCTCTCAATCTATCTATCTGTGTTGCTCTTGTATGTCCCTTGAGTCAGAGCTTTTGAAATGCTTGAAAACATACAGAACCTCTCTAAGTATACCCGCAAATCATGTCTATTTACACCTTAGTTCTCAGGTTATTCGAAGCTTCTTTGAGCTCACTATAATAAAACGACAAAAACAATTCATCAGCCTCAACTCTCACCCATCTTCTGTTTAGCTTCATTAAACGTCTCCTCCCACTGAGTGCGTTTCTCAGCTTTACTAAAGACGATCGACAGTTTTTGGCTACCGTTCCTGCAAACACAAAAAGAAAAGAAAATAAATACAAATAAAAATAAAATTTCATAGTCATTGAGTCTTCGGAGAGCAACTTACGGTGAATTAACTAACAGCTCCAGCATATTCAATTGTGCGTCATTTGTTTGACGCTCCGATAGCTGTCGCTGTACATCGCGCAACAATTCGCGTATAACATCCTCCAAATATTGATGTGGATATTTAAGTGAGCTGGTGATATCGGCAATTTGTTGTAATTTATTACAGTCTTCGGCTAAGTTTTCGATTTCGTTCATAATGCGCTTGACATTTTCATCTTTAGCTGTAAGACAATAAAAAATTAAAAATGTTTTAGAAATGGAGCAGGAGCATTTAACCAGGAACATGGTGGAATAACCAGGTGGCGTAAGTAGGCAGCTATTTCATTCTGTTTTCCTCTTTCTCCTGTCATTCGGCTCTTTGAAAATGAAATTCCAATGTTGTCCCCAGTTGTTTCCAAAAAAGTGTCGTTTTTATGTATATTTTAGGTGTATGAAGGAGCGCCTTTTGGTAAAAATTTAAAACAATAGTTGTCTTGTAACATTTTTATTTCCTTTGACAATCTTATTATTTATGAAGAAAAAATCGTTAAAATTTAAATTTTCGCGCCATTATTTCAAAAATGCGAAAAACAAGCTACACCCGTTGTAGAAAACCAGAGACGGCGGAGAGTTTCAGAATGTTTTGCACTCCCACAGATCCAGATATGATTCTGCTAGGGAAGCAGCGATGTGATGCTCACACAAAATTCAACAGTTTGCAAGCTGCATTTTGCCGAATGCGATTTTCGGCAACCGCATAACTCAGCAAAACAACGCTTGCTGAAAAAGGAACCAGTGCCGATGCCTGTGGTGTCCCTTATCTTGGGATTCCGAAAACCATGGTATTTGTGAAAAAGCGAGACAATGCAACTCAAACATTGCATATTACTTTCCATATGTATTATTATTTAAAAAGTTTTTTGGAATCGGTTTTCGCTCTAACAAGAAATATGTTTCCAAGGATCCAATGCTTCTTCAAATAGCAAGCTTAAAGTTGCAAATAAAGCTTCTATAAAGCGAAAATAAAAATCTAAAAGCCGAAAGGGCACGAGACGAAGCAATATTACAAGGTGTCAAAAATATTTTTACAGAGGCACAACTCCGAAATTGCAATACCTGGATCATCATATCCGTTGGGGTTGGATAGATACATATATTAATCACGCTGGGACTAACGATTATAAATTTTACCAGATATTGAACTCAATACATATATTTAGTTAAATGTGAAATATATCGTCGTTTGAAGGCGTTTTATTTTAATTTTTATATTCATATTGGTGCAGTTCACCAATTTTTTTTTGTATCTCAAGAATTAATAAAAGCTTCTTAAGAATTGTAAATAATATATATAATATAAAATATAGTATTTTACTTTTAACAGTAAGACAAATATATAAATAATTTACTCCCCTTTTTGGACCGTTTCCGACCAATTTAGCCCTACATTTTTCCCCCCATTCCCTCTGGAAATGCAACCCTATCGTTTCAAAGAGCTTACTATTTGAGAATAGTGTCGCGCTCTTCTATTTACGTCACCTGTTTATTCCACCATGAACCAGGAAATATATTTTGTACGCACTTTTGACAATTTCCAAACAATCCAAAGAAATTTTCGTCAGAAACTTGTATTTATTTGTATCCAATGTTGAAGCAACAGTGCCAGGGCAGGTGGAACTAGTAAGTGAGTGAAGAAAATTATTAATAAAACAAACATGCTCGGGCATATAAGAAAACTTTTACACTTACGTATTTGGCTTACGTATTGTACCGCTACGTTTTTTAATGCTCGTCAATACCAACAAATCATTGAACAAAAAGAAACCGCGCTCCTTACGCGCACCCTGTCCGGATGGCATTGAGACCAAATCGAAGAGCAGAAACTGACGATCGGGCGCAATTAAATCCGTTATGCCCTCTATAACGCCCTCCAGCTCGCGGAGTGTTGCTTCACGTTGACCATTTTCGAGTATTTCGCGCTCTTTACAATTGATGTGTACGAGTATGTCGTGTACGAGTTTGAGTACATCTTGTATGTGCTTGTGATCGGGATGATCGCGATCGGTGTGTTTGATGAGACGTTGAAAGAGCATTTCATAACTGGTAGAGAGGGAGAAAGAGAGAGAGAGAGAGAGTTAGCAAGAAATTTTAATGTTCCAGTTTTAAAATAAGTACACTGAAATTTTTTCAAAATATCTCCCTAATTTGCTTAGGTTTTACAAGGATCTGGGGTCTGTCAAAACCTGCCATTCTAAGTAGTATATCTTTTCATCTCTCTAGGTAGTCAAAATACAAGTCCAAAGCTTACTTACTTTGGAAACTTTTGCACCGGTTTTATCAATAGATTGTCCAATGTCAATTTGCCCTTATGCTCGCGCGCTGTCATTTCCAGAAATTTGGCAAATGAAGGTCTCTGATGTTTCGTCGAACGTATGGCATTCTTCGCGCGATTGCAATTATTTACAAACGAAGTGTAAACCTCCAATACCTCCAAGCGCGAGAACTATTGAGAGAAAAAATAGAGATAGAGATAGAGATAGAGATAGAGATATAGATATAGATATAGATATAGATATAGATATAGATATAGATATAGATATAGATATAGATATAGATATAGATATAGATATAGATATAGATATAGATATAGATATAGATATAGATATAGATATAGATATAGATATAGATATAGATATAGATATAGATATAGATATAGATATAGATATAGATATAGATATAGATATAGATATAGATATAGATATAGATATAGATATAGATATAGATATAGATATAGATATAGATATAGATATAGATATAGATATAGATATAGATATAGATATAGATATAGATATAGATATAGATATAGATATAGATATAGATATAGATATAGATATAGATATAGATATAGATATAGATATAGATATAGATATAGATATAGATATAGATATAGATATAGATATAGATATAGATATAGATATAGATATAGATATAGATATAGATATAGATATAGATATAGATATAGATATAGATATAGATATAGATATAGATATAGATATAGATATAGATATAGATATAGATATAGATATAGATATAGATATAGATATAGATATAGATATAGATATAGATATAGATATAGATATAGATATAGATATAGATATAGATATAGATATAGATATAGATATAGATATAGATATAGATATAGATATAGATATAGATATAGATATAGATATAGATATAGATATAGATATAGATATAGATATAGATATAGATATAGATATAGATATAGATATAGATATAGATATAGATATAGATATAGATATAGATATAGATATAGATATAGATATAGATATAGATATAGATATAGATATAGATATAGATATAGATATAGATATAGATATAGATATAGATATAGATATAGATATAGATATAGATATAGATATAGATATAGATATAGATATAGATATAGATATAGATATAGATATAGATATAGATATAGATATAGATATAGATATAGATATAGATATAGAGATAGAGATAGAAGTCAAGAGAAGTATTATCTCTTTTGCTCCAACGAACACACAAAATTTTCGCTTACCGTTTCCAAAAATACATCACCAACTTTCTGATTCGCATCCCAATTATCCCAACGCGATTTCAAATCGGCATGGAATTTCTCATGTATCTCCAATATATCGGGCACCATAAAAAATATCTCATCCACGGTACGTGTATCGATCATGCCAGCATGCTCGGGAGATTTCAGTACTTTTAAATATTTTGTGACAATCGTTTGTAGCGATTCCACATAAGATTGTTCATTGCGTAAAATCTCTTGTACCACATGAGTGCGTGTGTCCTATTTGCGTGCGTAGGCAAAGTGTAAAATAAAGTAGAATTAAAGCATGAAATATATTATAAGTATGTGCTATATAAAAGAAAACAAATAGCGCTTAAAAAACTACATAGTTGGCAAACACATAATAAACCCCACGCGCTCTCGCTGCCACTTACACCATCATAACCACCAACACCACCGCTATAATTCCAACGATTATTCACTTCCAGCTGCGTACGCCGCTCCGAATCGTCCTCCGAGTCAGAGCATGTGATCGATTGCATTTTCTTTAGTCGTTCACATTTTTCGCCTGAATGTGCTACAATCACTTTATTGATGCGATTCACTGCGGTGCTAATGGCTTGATTGGCCATCACTGACATTGTTTGTGAAACGCTGGCCGCATTGCTGCTGCTGTTGTTGTTGCTGCTGCTGCTGCCGCTGTTGCCATTTGTTGTTGTTGCGGCGGGCGCATTTTGTTGCAAATCGAGCAAACTTAAACGCAAACTTTCGCGATTGTGTGTCATTATTATAAATATCTATGTAGTATCTATTGTGGCTTATTTATATATATATTTGTTTTTGTTTTTATTATTGTACGTATTTTAGTCTTGCTTGTTTATTGCATGAGATCTCTTTTCTAAGTTTTTCAAGTCTTTTTTTGGTTTTGCTTTGTTAATTACATTTTTATTTGTTGGCTTTTGTTTTTTGTAGCAATTAATTAAATTTGTTTTTTTTAAACAGCACTTCTCTTTGACGAGCACTAGAATTTAAGGTTTCTGTAGACGACTTTTTAAAACAAAGAACGTAAAGCAAATGCCAAGTTGACACATTAAAAAAGCGCAGAAGGGTATATTCTACGCGTGCTGCCCATTTTCACTTCAGTTTCGTAATCTGAGAAACGTCCTCTATCTCCTTGCAAAAGCCACATTTTACGTGCTCGGGTACACTTTTTTAAAACACTCCCAAATAAATCGCCTAGACATAAGCTACTAGTAAATATTGCTATAAATCCAACAATAAAAACTAGCACTGATGCAGTGACCTCAACGATGTCTGTGCTGACTATACAACAACAGTTTAAGTAGAATATCTTTGAATAAAGTTAGAGTGTTTTCATATTCATGGCACTAAATATGCCGTTAAGCTCAATGACAGCCTGCGTACTGCAACCTAATTAGCCTTTTCATTAAAATTTGTACTATTTTTCCTTAATATTTTTATATTTATAATCAATATCAATCTCTACATATATGCCAACAACACACACGGCCCCGCCTGTTGACTCTGCTATTTTCAATTTAATTTAGCTTTACATGGGATAAATGTAAATAATTTACATACATACATACATTCACCATGTACAATATATGCATATAAATACATATTTACGCCTCTGCAAAAGGTCACTTGTTCGTGGAGGCTTGCTCTGTTGCAATATTCGAACAGTTATTTATAAAAATATGTACATAGTCCATATATATTTAATGGCAAAAAAACGGACAAACAACATAAGGGACGGTATCGCAACGCCCAGCCAAACAAACAGTATGTATACCTACATGGTGACTTGCATATGCGCCTATGTACCTATGCATAAGTGCATTTATGTAGATATGTGACAGCATTTCAATAGAGACCAATATGTACATACATACATAGCTTTTTGATATAAGTACGTATACTTCTTATTTATATGTATGCACAATCTTGTGGCAACATTGCATGAACTGATTTTCAAATCAGTTTAACCACTTGTTTATCTTCTAGAAACTTAAGCGCTGCCCTCTAAGCAAGTAATTAAATATGCATTTGTTGCGGCTGACAAGGGGCATGAGAAGATTGTTTCATGGCTCCTTAAATACAGTTTTTTATATACATATATAGTTCGAAAGATTATTTGAAAGATTTAAAATTCGGGGCACTAAGCTTAAGTAGGTACTAGGGATTCCAATTTTTCCGATTTTTACGATCCCGGGATTTTCGGTATTTTATTTTATAATCCCGGGATCCCGGGATTTATCCCGGGATTTGGACTTTAATTACACAGGCCGAAAAAATTTTCAAAAAATTTTCTAACTCAAATAAAATTCTACTTTTCTAAAGGATTTCAGTGCGCTGATTCTGAATCTGAAGTCGGATTTTCGGTAATATGTATAGGTTTTGAGATATTCATGTCCAAAGAGGCGAAAAATGCGATTTTTTGCTATATTCACTGCTCAATCTGTTAAATTACTTACTTTCATTAAAAGATGATTGCAGCTATTGAAAGAACGATCATTTCTCTTGAAAACAGCGCTTTGCTTTTTCGGGTATCTTATTCAGATATCTACGTTGTCTTCAAAAGATCTGATCGTGCTTCCAATAGATGTAATCAGTTTTTAATGAATGTCAGTAATTTTAAAAATATTGAGGTGTGAATATGGCCATGAATATCTTTGGACATGAATATCTCAAAAACTACACCGAAATCCTTTTGAAACGTAGAATTTTATTTCTGTTACAAAAATTTTTCGACCAGTATTATTTTCCAACATTTGGGGTTGAAAAAAGTAAATAAAAGTAAAAGTAAATATGAAAAAGTGTATTTTTATGTAGAATGCTAGAAAAATAAAAAAACACCATGCTAAACAAGTCTGCGATACTTGTCTTATTTCTACTCGTTTTTATTCAGCGATACGCAAATTGTATAAGTCCAAAAAGCGAAGAAAATTGTGTAAGTCCAAAATATTTACATGAACACAAATTTTTTTTTCATTTAGAAATTTTTTTATTTTTTGTTTTTTGTCTCTCCTACAAAGTTTGAAAAAAAGACTTACACAATTTGCATTCTTAGCTAGCGAAATACATTTTTAGAGAAACGCTACAACTTTAAAATGCAAAGAAAAAATAGATTTTTATTGCCATTTTTTATTATTTCATTAGGAATGTAAAATCATTCATATTATTTAATAATACCTAAGAGTTACTTTAAAAAGCACAACCAACAACGAAAATTACAAACATTTGGTGAACAAAACATTTGCCTTTGCAGTTGGTAGATACTTTTAGGATATTAATAAAAAAGCTTGCAATCATTTGATAATTTCCAATAGAAATTTTTTTAGAATTTAACGACGAACTTTGTTTAAGCGAATATTTCCAAGCTTGCCGAAAAATTCAGAAAATTAATGCAACTTCTGAATAGATAAATATCGGAGGCAAAATTTTGATATGAATTCCGAGTATGCAGCTGCGTATTTAATTTTAGTAGAGTGTTGTAAGACTATCAAGTCTAATTAAAATTTTGTTTCCATTTTCTTCCATTATGTACTTTCCGTGTGGGAAAATTCCAAAAAACATTTGAGAAATAAATGACCAAAAATCAGGAAATAGAAATTATCAAATGAATTTTGCCACAAGCTAAAAGCTTTAAAAAATACCTAACGTACGTTTCCCTACAACGCGTACTTCAACACAAAAAATTTAATTATTAAAAAAAAATCAAAAATTGTAATCCTTATTTTGACTAATCGACTTTTTTATTCTAGCAAAAATGTCGCACTTTCTTCCGGCTGTCACATTTTTTTGTTCTCTTCCACACAGACTGAACACTTTTTTAGGGATGTTTGTTCTATTGACGAAATATAAAACTGGCCCGACTACGGGCAACATTTTCTGCTCTTAGCACAAGTAAAAGGTTGCATTATTTTTGTTTCATTCATCACATGATAGGACACAGGACACATGTTGATAATGCTGCAATGTAATAATGCAACATTTTCATTCAGAATAGGAAATGCTGTTAGTATACAGATCTGAGACCAATAAAAATTATATAAAATATAACTTTTCTTTGCTATAATAGCGGAATATTCTCTCTTTATCTTATCCCGAAAATTTTCGGGGAGTCAGAAAGGGCGGGATCCCGGGATCCCGGGATTGGAATCCCTAGTAGGTACCTACTCATATCATATAGTATGCATAACAGAGCTGTAAAAAATTGCATTCAAATTAAATTGAAATGAGATAAAATGCATAATATTGCAATCAGCCTTGATTGTAAATCATAATAGTCAAAATTTTTTTATTGTAAATCTAAATCTTACACTTGCATTAATTAACAAAAATTTGATTGCAATCAACTTTCATTATAAAACTTTTTGATTGTAAATATTACAATTATAATAACTCACACAAATTTTATTGCAATTTACAAAAGTTTGATTACAATCAACTTTCACTGTAAACCATTTTAATCAAGGATGTGCGATTAATCAGCTAATAAATTTTTTAATTAATCAGAATTTTATTAATGATATCTTTGTAATTAATGAACATCTGACTTGATTGATTAGTTTTCTCATTAATCATATTAACTATATTTTGATTAAACAAATTTTAATTAATCAGCAAATTAATTGGTTTGACTATTCAATCAATGTGATCAATTATTTAATCAAGTTTCGATTTAATATCAATTAATTTACCGATTAATCGCACATAACTAATTTTGATTGTTAAAATTAAATTGGACCAAAATTTATAAATGAAATCTTCGACTACGTATTACACTGTCGACTTTGTGTATTAGATAAAAAAAAATTGTTTTTATTGTATTAATTGTAATAAATTTTATTACAAAGATTTTGATTGCAATAGATCGACTTATAAGCTTATTGTTGATTGTAAATTTTTAGAATGAAAAAATTGCAGTAATTATTGCAATGGATGGAATTGAAATTCCTGTTGATTGTAATTGCTGAAATTCCAATAAATTTAAGTGAAAACAATTTGATTGCAAAAGATGGTTTATTGTAAATCTCTAAAATCAAAGAATGGCAATATATTTAAGTACAATCAATGGATGGAACTTGAATAATTGTTGATTATAAATTTCTAAAATCAAAAAATTGCAATAAATCAAGTGTAATTAATTTGATTGCAATGGACAGAATATTAATAATTGTTGAATGTAAATTTTTAAATTCAAAAAATTTCAATAAATTTAAGTGGAATCAATTTGATTGCGAAAGAAAGAACATAAATTATTGTTGATTGTAAATTTTTAGAAGTCAAGAATTGCAACAAATTAAAGTGCAAACAATTTTAAAGCAAAAGAAAGACCCCAAGTAATTATTGATTGTAAATTTTTTTAAATAAAAAACAGCAATAAATCTAAGTGCAATCAATTGTTGATTTTAAATTTTTAAAATCAATAAATTGCAATAAATTTAACCGAAGCCAATTTAATTGCAGTGCATATAGCCTAAATTATTGTTGATTGTAAATTTTTAAAATCAAGCCGTTGAAATAATTTTAAGTGCAATCAATTTGATTGCAAAAGGAAGGAACATAAATTATTGCTGATTGTAAATTTTTATAAAATGGAAAAATTGCAATAAATTTTTCTGCAATCGATTTGATTGCGAAAGAAAAAACAGAAATTATTGTTGATTTTAAATTTTTAAAATCCAAAGATTACTACAAATTTAAGTGCAATCAATTTGATTGCAAAATAAATCATTATTGATTGTAAATTTTTAAAAACAAAAAATTTAAATAAATTTAAGTGCAATCAATTGTTTATTGAAAGCTTTTAAATAAAAAAAATGCAATGAATTTAAGTGTAATCAATTTGATTACAAAATAAAGAACATAAATTATTGTTTATTCTAAATACTTAAAATAAAAGAATTGCTATAAATTTAAGTGCAAACAATTTTATTGCAAAAGAAAACACTTTAATCATTGTCGATTTTAAATGTTTAAGAAGAGAAAAATTGCAATCAAGTTTATTACAATCAATCTGATGTAAAGTAAATTATTGTTGATTGCAGTTTCACAACAAAAAAACTGCAATCAATTTTAATTGGAAAACCAATCATTGATTGCTAAAAATAATGATTGTAAATTTTTATAGCTCTGGCACTTACATACATATATGTACGTATGTATGACTTTTAAATAATTAAGCAGGATATTTGCATGACTGAAAAGTTTTTTTTTTTTTGTTTTTTCGGCAAAAACGCACTTCTAACTTAAGGTGTCCCCTAAGACACACACTCACTTACGTTTCCTGCTGCTTAAATCAATTCCAGCAATCAATGGCTTATTGTTGTGCAAAAGTCGTGTCAGTTATGCTAACAAGTGGATAAACAACAGCAACCTCAAGGACTAACTGCCTGTCAGTCATTTTTGACACACATACACAGGAGCACACATACACATACACACATGTGTACGCAAATAAGCAAGCAGGGACACTTTGTCTACTTTACTTTTTCTTTATTTTTGCTTTACTTCAAGGTGCGCCAAGGAATTCAAAGCAATTCAAGCTTACACACACGCACATAATTACATTTACTTTATTTTGTTTTTACTTGCTTGATTCACGTAGACGCTGCCTGCTAAGGTTGTTTATGCTTAAGTTATTGTGCTGTTTGTTACTCAATATGCATACTCGTATAAGCACATTCAATTCGTTTTCAAGTTGTTTACCTAATAATGCTGTCAATAGCAGTTGAATATGGAAAATGTTTTAAGTGTTGGCGCGCAAAAAAAATTCCTCAACGATTGATAGTAAATACGTACAGTGCAGGCACGTAGCCAGGGGGGGGCTCGGGGGGCTCAAGCCCCCCCCCCGAAATTCGAAGGAAGTATTTTTTTTTGTAATTTCCTCAACTCGCGTCTCACAAATTCGAATGTCAAGCATGGCGAAAGCGGGTTTGGATTTTCTTTAAAAAATTTAGCTCTTTCAAGCCCTTTTTTCGTGAACCTAGCCCCAACCAAAGTGCGCAAGTTCGAGTCTTGGCAGAAGCAAAAGTAACCTGATGAGTCTTAGAGGGATCTAAGGCGAAACAGCTGTAGTTACATCCATGCTTAAAAAGTTTTTTTCTAGTTTATAAAAAATAAAAAATTAAATATAACATGGGCCTGTGCTCGTTAAATTAAATATATCAAAATTTTTTCTGCCAACACTAAATTTCTAGATAACAAGTAAGGAAGCCTAAGTTCGAGTTCTCGCTATGATCTCCATTCACTGGGATATTGCTGTTGATCCTGACCATGTCATAGACATTTTATCAAAAAACAAATCCAGAAGGCTACTTCTTTGATGAAAAGGTTATTGTAAAAGAAAGTTTTATATGAAATTTTGTACCACATTCCATATGTATATGTATGTATGTATGTACATAATAAAAGTCAATTAAAATAGCTTTTCAGTAATCTTGTACATATGTACAAATTTTTTCCATATTCATTTTCAAAATAATCAACCAATATGAATAACTTTCATTTGACCTATGTATGTACATATGTATATGTATGTGGGGGGGGAGGGAGTGCAATTTGTCCATAATTTCTGTAAGCCCCCCCCCGAAACGAATTCCTGGCTACGGGCCTGGTACAGTGGTGGCCTGATAATTAGAAACGATTCACACAGGTATCAAAATCAATGTAAAAATTTTGCCTAAGAGCATTATTGGGAATTATTGCCATCCTTTATGATAGACTAGGCAATGGACATTGTTGTCGTATAAACACGTTTTCCATTGAGGTAATCTTTTCTCTAAAAAATCTCTTTATATCCCGACCCTTAAGTTTTCGGCTGGTCACATAATTAGAAACGCCAACATTATCTTGGAACATTTTGCTGTTTTTTTATTTTGTTCTCGAAATATAGTATCCTTCGAGTATTCAACGGATATATTGTGAAGAATTAATACATTAAAGCAATTTAAATGGTCAAAGACCAGTCCACCATTAAAAAAATTTGAAAAGTTAAAAGTGTAGCACCATCTTATGGATAAAATGTCGATACTGGTAGTAGCATAGGGGTTTGGATGCTTCTATAAAACGTTAATTGGAGCAGTTAACATATACCGTAATAATAACCTACCTGCAATTTAATCCAAGAAGTGAAGAGCAAAAAATATCATTATCGCGGTAGAAAAAATCATAAGTAAAGGAGGCAATTTTCGTTTTTCGTTCAAATTAGGCCCGAAATTATATAAAAAAAACTCAGATGAGTCAAAAATATAGTACTACGGAACAATAGCATTGCGCCATCGGAATGGTTGAAAAGGACCACTATTATAAAAAAAAATGTTCTATACCAATGAAACTCAGCTGAATTTGTTACAATTTCACGGTGAAGTGTACTTCGGACGATTTCTAAGCAAAAATTTATATCCCAGATGCCCTTCGAGAGTTGTGAAATACCGAGATGGGCCGATTGTAGTGTAGGGAGTGTTTTTTTTTGGCCTGTCATATGTCCAGTCATCGCGGTGATGGTGATAATGGATCAAAAACATTACAGTAACAATTTAGTACACCCAATCGAACCACATTCCTTTCAGAATATGCCAGATCTTTACGTTTTTCGGTATGATACCACACGGAAACCCTCCTCAAGATTAGTAAAAAGTGGGTTATCGGTCCAAAATTTTGTATTTTTGGTTTGTTTTTTGGAAGAACCTTTTCTCATGCCAATTTAATGTCTGTTGACAAATATAAGAAGAGATCCCAAGCTCATAAATCCCTGCATAAGTGATTAACTCTTCAGGTTTATTCCACAGGCTTGGCAAACCATATCAGTATGATCATGCTAAACAATAATGGATGTTATATGACGAATATTGTCCAAAGATTCTAAGAATGTGTGATAACTCTCAAAAAATTTTAGATTTTGCTAAAATTTCTCAAAAATGCTTGGCGTTTCTAATTATGTAACCAAACGGAATATAGTGAACTTTGGGTTAAGTCCATTTTTTTTTAAAGATTTGCGAATACATGAAACTTTGTGTATATTAAATTCAATCACATAAGTATAATTACTTAACAACATCCAATCAAGAGTTTTAATATTTTCACTCCAGTTTTTGAAATAAAGGACCAAATATGTGAGCTGTGAAGTCGTTTCTAATTATAAGGCCACCACTGTACATATGTACATATGTATGTGCAATGGAAAGCAAGAAAATGCTTTGAATTTTAAGTGTTTTAAACTGCGTAGTTTAGTACATATTTTGAATTGTATTCAAGTTTCCATTTGAATTGTGTGTGAATTGTGTGTGTGTTGTGAGGCGATTGAGATTCGAGTTGATTAACTACGGAGTTCATAATTTGACGTCAATCTTTTTCACTTCTTTTTTTTTGTAAATTTTATTTTTCTATTTTCATTAATAATTAATAAAGTTGACACTTAATGTAGGAAGCGCTAAAATTGTGTTACTCTCTAATCTAAACTCACTAGCTTACGCTTTAAAAAATGCAACTGCAATATGACGCGCTCACACAATTAAGATCACTCATACGCCCCCGCCTTGTAGGTTAAAATTATGGCGTTTTCGATTCTGGCAAAAATGTCGCACTTATTCTGCATTTTTATCGGGCTGTCAAATTTTTTTGTTCTATTCCACATAGATTCCACACATTTTTTCAGGGTTGCTTGTTCTATTGACAAAAATGTCGCCCTCTGCCCGACCACAGGGCAGCATTTTCTGCCCTTAATATGACCAAGGGGTTGCATTATTTTTGTTTCATACATCACATGAAAAGTGCAACATTTTCTTAGGGCTCAGGGCGCATGTTGATAATGTTGCCTTGTAATAATGCAGCATTTTGGTTCAGAATCGAAAACGCTATTAAACAAAAAGAAAAGCTAAGAAACCTCTCTGAGTAAAATTCAGCTAAATATTTGAAAAGCAATTATCGACACACATGCTTTGTTATCTTTCAAGTTATGTGCATGCGTATTTTTAATACTTAACCCTCTAGCGACGAGCAAAATGCAGCAAAATGGCATACAAAATTTGTTGCATACCGCAAGGCGTCATATTTGTTTATTCCTTTCTTATAGAGTTATTTTCTTTGTAAGAAAATTTGGTCTATGGAGTGGCTTAGTGAAATTTTCCGGCGAAGAATTTCCTAGTACAATTTAACCCACTAACGACCACCTAAATACTAGTTTATGCCGACTACCCAAAAGAGTAGCTAAAAGAGTAACTTCTTGGAAATGGAAAAGAGATTTGGAGGCTTTAGTACATATCACCGCTTAAACTTCATAAACGCCTAAGTGAGACTTTCATAATCGCCTAACGAACATTTGTGCCAAAAATTAAAATTGAATTCCTGACGCCCAACTATAGGATTTCAGAGCTGAAAATGACATTGGAAGGAAATATAGAGCTTCCCAAGCTTGCCAAAGACGAAATTTTGGGTACTGATCGACAGAGCTGGGAGTGAGGAGTTAAAGTTAGCCAAATTCCAATTTTGGCATAGGCGGTTATGAATTTTAAAGGACGAAATGTAAATTGGTTGTTGTTGTTCTTATTGTTGTTGTTATTATTGTAGCCACCAAGACACTCCCCGAAGGTTTTGGGGAGTGTATGGGATGTGACAGCCCTTTGCCGGATAAATCCGGTACGCTCGGCTACTAGTCCCTTCTGACACTAGCCCGATTGTCGTGTGAACGATTTTTTTTGCCATAATCAACCTTCTAATTTTAAACGACGAAATGTAAATTAGTCCGCCTCGTCTAGCGACCTTAGAAATACTATTTTTTCAACTTTAAAAAAGGGGTCAAAATCACCTTTTCGTGGTGCAGTTAGAGGGTTAAAATGTTCTAGCAAATTATTTGCCATAAAATTGCACTAGGGGTTTCCTCAGAAAAAAATTTTTGTTAAATGAACCTAGAAGAGCACAGAAAGTAAGAAACATACATACATATATTCCACGGAATGTTAAATGTGTTCCATTTCGCTTCTACTATAGAAATCGAAACACTTCTTTCGCAAAAGATTAATGATTTTTTACGAAGTTTAACATGCAGGCATAGAAGAGTACATAAAGATGGTATAAACTAAGTAATGTGTGGTAGTGACCCCAATGGCGCGCATAGGGTTAACACGTTTATATGGTACAAACCTTCCGCTCAAGCCAAAGACATTGGCGTATTAAGCTTAGAGATCGGGCTATAAATATCGAATATATGAAAAAAAATGTATTTGGGCGACATCCAGCGGCGTCCAAAAAAAAAATAAAAAAAATGTTTGCAGAAATATTTTCCACAAAGACATCATATGGCATACGGCGAACTTTCTATACCTTGCATGAACATGAAATGTTATTATAACTTTGTGCCAAAACAGTTTTCTCGAAAGTAGAAAGGAAGAAGGAAGCGTACCGATATGATAAGAATCATGAGCTGAGTCGATTAAGCTAAGTCCAAGATCAAAATCAGACCCATTCATGAGAGGTATGAAGTCTTTGGTAAGGCTGAAGACAGTCACGCTCTTACTTGTTTTTTTTTCGATACGATCTAATGTACATACGGGTGTGTAACGAAATCCCGAAAAACAAAATCCAGAAACACACAATCCAGAAATACACAATCCAGATTCGACCAAATCCAGACCAATCAAAATCCAGACACGACCAAATCCAGACTAATCATAATTCAGACACTACACAATCAAGACAAAAAAATCCCGGCAAAAATCCCGACAAATATAAAAATATTTATACTTTGGAATAAGCGGAAAAATCCAATTAGCTCATACAGCGATGGTAGATGTGATAGCTATTTCGAAGAAAAACCACTTTCTTCATCATCAGACATCTTCTCGGGAGCACACCAGGCTTTGAACAACAGCTCAGCAGGACCATCGGTAGCCGCAGTGTTTAGCGTTTCGCTAATATTCGACTACTGATGGTTGGAGCGTAGGTTCAAAGCCTGGTGTGCTCCCGAGAAGATGTCTGATGATGAAGAAAGTGGTTTTTCTTCGAAATAGCTATCACATCTACCACCGCTGTATGAGCTAATTGGATTTTTCCGCTTATTCCAAAGTATAAAAATTAAAATTAAAAATAATAATTTCGTGCTAGACACTAACATACCAAATATAAAAATAGTTTAAAAAAAATCGCGCGATTTTTATATTTGTCGGGATTTTTTCACGTTTAATAAGCATCATAACAGTGTTATTGTTTTTGATTTTATTTTTGTTGTTGTTGTTGGTGTTGGCAAGGATCTGGTTGTTGTTTCATCATCATCATCCTCATTCTTCTTCTTCTTCTTATTTTTATTCTTCCTCATCATCATCATCGTCATCATCCTCATTCTTCTTCTTCCTCTTCTTCTTCTTCTTCCTATTCTTCTTCTTCTTCTTCTTATTGTTGTTGTTGTTGGTGTTGGTAAGGATCTGGTTGTGGTTCTGTTGTTTCATCTTCTTCATTTTCTTCTTCTTCTTCATCATCATCATCGTCATCATCCTCATTCTTCTTCTTCTTATTATTATTTTTATTCTTCTTCCTCATCTTATTTTTATTCTTCTTCATCATCCTCATTCTTCTTTTTATTTCTATTCTTCTTCATCATCATCATCATCATCATCATCATCATCATCATCGTCACCATCCTCATTCTTCTTCTTCTTATTTTTATACTTCTTCTTGTTCTACTTCTTTTTCTTATTTTTCTTATTTTTCTTCTTCTTCTTCTTATTTTTATTCTCCTTCATCATCATCATAATCATCATCATCGTCATCATCCTCATTCTTCTTCTTCTTCATCTTATTTTTTATTCTTCTTATTATTTTTGTTGTTCTTCATCATCCTCAGTCTTCTTCTTCTTCTTATTTTTATTCTTCTTCTTTTTCTTCTTCTTCTTCTTAATTTTATTACTCTTCTTATTCTCCTTTTTCTGCTACTTCTTCTTCCTCAACTTCTGCCTCATCTTCTTTTTCTTCCTCCTGATATTATCTTTACGATTGTGCTTTCGAATTGAATTTCGCTTTCAAATAGAACTAAGTGATGGCCCTGTCTGGATTTTGGGTTGTCGGGATTATGATCTGTCTGGATTTTGTCTTGTCTGGATTATGATTTGTCGGGATTTTTTCCTCTCTGGGTTTTGTAGTTTCTGGATTTTTAAAATTGTCTGGATTATGTCCTGTCTGGATTTTAAAAATTCGGGATTATGGTGCGCACCCGTACATACATATCTAGTTTTAGGACTTTCACCCTAAGTTAGAATGAGTTAGCTGCCAAAAACGCTATTGCACTGTGTATCTACACTCAAAAAAAAAATTACTCAGATTATGGAAAAATGGGAATGATTCGGCGCTAAAGACATATTTCCATATTTTGATGTACAATTTTCTTTAAAACGTGGTTTTTATTCCTTGATTTGAAGAAAATCGTACATCAAAATATGGAAATATGTCTTTAGCGCCGAATCATTCCCACTTTTCCATAATCTGAGTAAGTTGTTTTTTCAGTGTAGGTTGCTGTTAATTCAATTTTGCTTCTTTGTATGTTTTCTTTTTATTTCTTTTCACAACTCCACTTTCAACACAATTTTAAGCATTATCCTAAAGTTTTTTGCCTTTTCTAAAAAAGTTGAAAAAAATTAAAAAAAAAACCACACAGTAAAAATTTTAGTTTAATTTTAATACTATTTTGGTATTTATATATAACAATGCCAAAAAGTATAAAATTAAAACCATTCTGGATTAAAAAAAAGAAGAGAATATGAGAGAAAATTATTCTTGGTGTCAAATTAATACTTTTTTGGAATTAAATCAAAACCAAATTTTCATTATTTTTAGAATATTTTTGGTATTAAAAACAGTTGAAATGGTATAAGATCTATCCGAAAATTGGAATAAATTCTATACTGTTTTGGAATTAAACATGTAGAAATTCTTATTTTATTTCATATAATATATCGTTGGCTTCGTGAGCAAATGTGCTAAGTCTATTTCTGGTAACTTTTCAGGAGAGACAAAAAACCTCCTAACTTTTTTTGTTGTTACTATTTTAATAATCTGAAAATGCAGTTTTCTTCTTCAGATGACCGTGCTAAAATACCAGTTATCGGCACATTTTAATATAAAGCTTGTATAAAGTTATGAGCTTCTTTAGGACTTAGCACATTTGCTTTCTATGATTTTGTTTTTTTAGGTGGACTTAGCACATTTTCTCACAAATTATTATACTCAATTTTAGGTAGTAAAATTGAAATATTTTGATGAAATTTGGTACAGAGGCTCCTAACTAGACAGGAAAGGTTGCTATTGAAAATGGGCGAAATTGGATGATAACCACGCCCACTTTCCCCATATAGTATATATCGAAAAAGACGCAAAAAGTGATAATGGATGAAATTCCATCCATGCAATGAGCTTACGCCGTTGTAAAGAAATAAACTGAAACTCTCGAAAATGGGCTGTGCCACACCCACTTATGAATGGATAAATTCTAAAAGTTTTATAAGTCATCAATAACTTAGAAACGGTAGTAGTAGATATATAGCTGAAATTTGGAAAGCGTGATTTACTTGCTAAGGCACACGATTGGCCGAAAAATTGTCCAAATCGGTGGACGACCACGCCCACTTTTATATATGGCAACTATAAAGTGGCCTAATAAAAACATTTTAAGCGACGTCTTTGTCAAATATGAAGATAATTCATTGAAAATTTGCGGCATGAGTCTAACTATGGACAAAAACAGAAACCATACATATTTTTGAAAATGGGCGTGGCATCGTGAATCTAAGAGATTTCGGGGCCCATAACTCGACAAATAATTCAGATATTACGGCGGAACTTGGTGTAGGTACATATGTAATTTTATTACTTGTAGTAAAATTTTACCAAAATGGATTTGTAACCACGCCTACTTAAAAAAAATTGTAAAACTCCCTTTGGAAACTTGTGACGTGTAACGTGGCATCTTATAAAGGGATGAAATTTTGCACTAACAAGAATATTTTAGGCTGGGTCTGATAAGAGATAACACTGTTGATAATGGGTGTGACCACGACCACATTATGCTGCACCCTCTCTATAGAAAATATAATAAAATGTAAAATTGTATAATAAAAATGTAAAAAGTACCGCAAACTATTAACATTTGCAGTCCTAAGCCATGCTTATTAAAGCAATGTAGTAATAATTCTATATCATTCTACAAAACAAATTAAAAAAAATTAATAATTTCTTATTTTCACCTGGACTTAACACGTAGATTTTTGAAAAAAAAATTTTTTATGGACTTAGCACATTTGCTTAACACTGCATTACACCATGAAAAACAGACATTATGGTAACTTATTTTTGGCAGACGATGTATTTTTAGTTGTACTATCTTACTGCATTAAAATCTCAATTTTGAAAAAATTTGGACTTAGCACATTTGCTCACGAAGCCAACGATATGTAATATTACAATGATAGGAATTATCACATAGTCTTTGTTGTTTGTATTCCTCGATAATAGGGTGGCCTGCTCCCTTGTCGAATTGTACCACCGTCAGTAGAAAGACTGCTACAGCTACTGGCCTTTGCCGTGAAATTTCGGCACCGTCGCGGTCTTGCAGGGATATTGCGGTATCAGGAGAGACCATCAGCTGCCTCAGACTAAAAAAAAAAAAAAAAAAAAAAAACCAAAATTTACCCTCAAAATATTCACTTAATCTCCTGTATTACTTACTTGATACAATTGTTCCACCAGGCTTGTAAAATTCGCTTTGCGGGTAATTTTTTCAATGAATTTAATTTTTCCATTGTACCTATTTCACATTTTGTATTTAAATATTTACATATTTTGGCAAATTGTTTCTAATATTTTTTTGGTTTTGATTTCAAGCCAAAAGTGAGAAAGAGAGAAATTTAATACTTTTCAAGACTTTATTTTTAAACTATTTTGTATTAAATAAAATTGTAAAACTTCTCATAGTTTCAAAATAAGACTTTTTGGCATTAAAATTCGTATTTAATTCCAAGAATGATTAAATTAAGTACCAAATGATATTAGAAATAAACTATTATTTTTTACTGTGCAGGCCAAAAATTAATCCCTATCTTGCGGCAGTCAAAGGACAATAATCCCTTTTAAGTGTCATTATCGCTCACTTTCTACATAGACAAACTGTTATTAACCAACTTTTTGTTGGACAGTATTATTATTATATTTTTTAAGCGCACCAAATCTAATTGCGTTGCTGCAAACGAAAGTATAAATAAATCACACAACCAGCTTGCATTAAATTGCGTATAAGTAGTGTGCCTACATGGCGTATGAGTGATATTAAGCTAGCCAGAAACAGTAGCGAACGAGTGAATAGCTATCGATTGCATGAATACAACACATGCAAATATACGAGTATGTATGCTTGTGTCTATATGATTAAACGCTAATGACGACGACGCAGATAACTGTTGCCGTTTAACGATGACGATATTTTAATAATCAGAAACAGTACAGAGTAGTTCTAAATACATATAACCGCAAACACAATACGTACGCACATATGTATTTACACCCAATAAACACAACAAATTCGCCTCGAACTCGAGAAGAGTTCGCTTCTCTGATTATATTATCGCGCCGATATTTCGCGACGATAGATCGACAAATCCGAATTCCCAGACCAGTCACCTATCATTAACGATTCGGGCATTTTTATATTCTCGGATCGTTGGCGATTCGAGATTTAGGCTCATTGGCGAATAAATTCTAGAAAATCTTCTTCTGCGAATCTGCCACGATATCAGCTGACCTTTTGAGTTTCTTCAATAGAGTTTTGAATGGTAAATTAAAACCCAACAGGGGATTTGTTCGTGTGGACCAAGATTTAACAAAATTAATAAATGCATCTCGAATTCGCCACGATACCATACTCGCCTTTGCGTTTATTGGGTATGGATGCATGTACTCGTATGTCTGTATGCATGTATGTAAATTTGTGATCGCATAGCAATCGATGGGCAGCAGGCAATATCAATAATGTGGCATTAAAACCCAACGACCCACTTACAGCTGAGTAGCCCACATAGGGACATACAGAAATATGTACATACATACATATGTATGTACATATGTACACATATTAAAACGCTAGTTACTGCGTGGACGCACATGCAAAACTAAATATTTGATTACGCTAGCTAATATAGATGCTATATGTATGTACCAGTGGCGGACTATTCATAAAAGCCCGGCTTGCCTAAATAACTTCGTTCATTTCATTTTACGAACTTCTTTAAAATCTTGTCATTTTACGCTTGAAATGTGTCTACGATTTAAGTTCTCATGCCGCTTTAGTCCATCAACAACGACTTGCGCCTGCAAATCTAGGCTTTTTAATGTGCTAATCAAAAGTGACTACAGCTAAAACAACAAAAGTCATATGTCTACATATCTTCATATTATCCAATGCATAGCAAAACTTAGTTATTCTTCATCAACTTCATTTCTCGATTTATTCAGTTTCATACGGTATGAATATAAACAAAAAACTAAATATGCAAAATGAATTTAATCAATTTAGTCAATGACGGCACCGCAATCAGACTTCCTGATAATACAGTTAAGAAAATTAAACAAATAAAAGGCTAACGGCTACGCTTTATACATAGGCTTGCCCAGCCAATTTATGCTAGGACCGCCACTGGTATGTACATATATAAAGGTCTAGACTCGGTACATGATTCCGCCTAGTGATAATTTTATTTGTTTTGTTGTTGACTAATAACATTTATATACATACTTATAATATTTATATACTCATATCGTCGTTTAAACATCATAACCGCCTAAGTGAAACTTTCACAACCACCTAGTATGTCAAAATTAGGATTTGGCAAACTTTAACTCTTGACGCGCAGCTCTTTCGTTCCATATCATAAATTTAATCTTTGACAAGCTTGGGAAACGTATGTTTCCTACTAATGTCCCTTTAAGCTATGAAGTCGTATTGTTGGGCGTCTCAGGAATTCAATTTTAATTTTTGGCACAAATGTCGGATAAGCGGTTATGAAAGTCTCACTTAGGCAGTTATGAAGTTTAAACTGTGATATGTAAGTATCTAAATTCGAATAGCAGTCGCTTTTATATGAAAAACTTCACGGCTTCACTTTAACATTAACCACCACTTTAATTTATTTTATGGCTTCACTTTAATATAATACACCAGCTGCATTTATTTTCATACGACTGCCAATTTCTCAATAAACCTTTCGAGGAATGTTCTGCAGATGCTAACTCAGCTAATTTTAAAACTGCCGACTATGCAAAGTTACTGTGGATCCGTATTTTCATATCACCACAGAAAGAGAATTCTAGGGGTTTAGAATTTTCTTTGTAAAGCGTAGCGGAAGTGCGCCAAGGCAGAATAGTCTTCTACGTGTGTCCGGCCAATTTTGACTTTAGTTTTGTAAATTGGCAGACTCTCTCTAACTCTTGAAAAAAATCCACTTTCTTCGAGGTTGGCTGCACTTTTCTAAAATTTTGCCAAATTCACAACTGCAACTTTTTTGATGGTGAGAAAGAAAGCATTATGAAATTTCACTGTTTTATATTTTGAAAAAAAAAAAACGAAAAAACTTTCAATATTTCCGTACAGGCCAAATAATTATTCTTTCATCCCCCGCCAAATACTATGTTTGCTATCAATATGAAGAAAATAATAATATTGAACGCAACATTTCAGCATTTTGACTTCATAAGTAAAGCACTTCAGCACATTTCTATAAATACCATATATTATTTCCCTTCATGTACATAAGTCCCATGGGAGTCACATAAAACACGCACAAAAAACCCATCTCATACATACGAGTGCATACACATATGTACATAAAAATGTAAATATGTAAACCTTATGCAAAATAGCAAGCGCCAATCAGCGGTTGATATACCGACATAGCAACATACATATGTACGTACATATATGCATACACATCCACACACATGTCACTTATGTACATACATATTCAACTAATGCAGCTGACAACGCTTCGACGACATTACAACTTCACCTGCTACGTCGACTAACTATGTAGTATAAGGTAAAATGCTGATAACAATGACAGCTGAAGGCTTGTGGCTTATGTGCATATGTATGTGCGTATGTAAATATTTACATACATTTACATATTACATGTTTGTTTTACCAGTGGGTGAAATGGGGGAGGCTAACTAAAAAACCTGTGGCGTTTACCATTACAAACATGCAATTACTTACAAGTCGTGTGGTAAATTTCTCACAGAAATTGGTATTTTGTGGTGTGTTCTCTCATAGTAAGGCCATATGGGAATTTGTGGTGAAATGTTCGAGCTTAAAATGTCCTACTCGTTTATCACACTGCTCTACCAACATTTTCCAGTTAATTCGAGATTTAGAAGCTGTTATTTTGCTGTTTAAAGTTCCTGGTAGTTTGTGAGTAATTTTTATGGCACTTTTTAAAATATTTATGTTTCATCTTGCGAGTAGCAAAACAACATAAGTTGTTTTTTATAAACTAGACACGTTAAGCATTGCAATGTATATATGTTCATACATATGTAATTAGCTCAATATTGTTTATTTAATCCTAGTGAATCAAGTATAGAACTCTTGTTCTTGTAAGCAAGCTTTTTAGATGAAACTGCATTTGAGTCTGATGTACAAAGATCCCTCAAAATGTTGCAAGGATGCGTTTTAGTTCGATTTCTGCTCTTCTTCGTATTCTAGAGACTTTAGAATATATTTCTGATGCTTAAGTAGGATATTTAAATACGTCTGGAAACTTTGATAGCTCAATTACGAACTAAGTAGTTGGTTATAACTGAATGGGTTTGACGGTTAACGAGGACAAGATGAAGTACCTACTGTCGTCATACAAAGAAACAGCGCATCTTGGGAGCCACGTCACTATCGACCGCTGCAAATTCGAAATAGTTAAGGACTTCTTCTATTTTTCAACCACCATCAACACCAAGCATAATATCAGCACGGAAATACAACGTAGAATCAATCTTGCCAATAAGTGCTACTTGCCAGTAGTCAACTGAAAAGTTAAGTTGAAAGAACATAAATCACGCCCTCCCAACGCTCAACCTTGATTTTACGAGCTTTACGCAAGTATCAGCATAGTTCAGCGAATAAAAATCCAGCGGGTGCGTTTGGGCAGGCCATGACGTGAGAATGGATGAAGCTGATCCGGCTAAGAAAGTATTTCTTTTGAAACCCGCTAAATGCAGCAGAAAAGGAGACCTCCACTGCGTTGGGAAGATCAGATGAAGACTGAATCGGCCTTCCTTGGTATATAAAATTGGCACCAGACAGCACGAGATACGATTTTGGACTCTACCAGAATCGTCTGGCGGTTACGCGCCGATTAAGAAGAAGAATTGCCATAGGAGTCAAAAGGATGACCTTAGTACCACAAAATAGAAGGTATTTTTGATATTTCATATTTCGGAAACATTCTGTGAACTTAAGAAGCCACATTCTTATAAGGAAGTTTATTTGTGAATGTAAAATGTTATGGAAGAAGATATATGATGGGTCAGTTGAAGGTGATGTATTTGAGCTGAGCTATAGTAATTTCATAGAAACGAGAAGCTGCTATCCCAGCGACTTTTAAACAGAAACTAATGTTATAGAAGTCTTGCAAAAGACTTCACAGATGATTATACTCGAACAATCATGTAGCTAATGGAGTCCGATAATTTCTCAAATGGGCATTCTATGTTTCAGAAACCTTTTTTAGCCCAAAGATTTGCGAATGGGAGGGGGGAAATAACTAATACAGTAAATATTGAGTTTTAACTGCTGAACAAAGGTAAGTCAATTTCTTATTTCATTAAAATGAAAGGGAAGAGATGGCCGATCCCGTAATTTTTGAGGAACGGAGTGATTCGTGACTTTGACTTTTTAGTCAATGTGATTTTTTTCAATGACAGTGACTTTTAGAGTTTAATCGAATTATATTTTTTCCGCTGTGGTGCAGTGGGTCGAGTGCTCACCAGCTACACCAGAGGTCTCGGGTTCTAACCACAGTCCGGACAAA
This sequence comes from Urophora cardui, assembly GCA_960531455.1. NCBI lineage: Eukaryota > Metazoa > Arthropoda > Insecta > Diptera > Tephritidae > Urophora > Urophora cardui. The sequence continues at coordinate 144,509,038 of OY482672.1, forward strand.
CACCAAAAAAATGTTTCTTATTAATTAAAATTCAATTAATCCATGAAAAAGCTTCTCACAAAAAATGCATTCGCCGTTCGGAGCCGGCATAAAACTGTAGCTCCAACCACTTAGTAGGAAAAACAAAATTTAGGAAGCGCGTCTCCAACTGGGATAGAAACTCGGCCTTAAAACTCTTTAGAGATATACTCGCATTATTATTATTAAATGCAATCGAGCAGAAACTGGCGCCACTTTGATATAATTCACCATCAGTATTTATTTTCAAGCTAGTGGGAATTTTTCAATGCAACTTTCAAGAAAATGTTCTAATGCTAATTATACTAATTTTAAGACTCCCGACTACGCTAAAATACTGTGGGTCGGTCTACAGGTATTACTTCAGAAAGAAAATTCTAGAGTTCAGAGTTTTTTGTAAAGTGCAAACGAAAGTCACCAACGCAGAATAGTGTTCAACGCATCCGACCAATAATGACTTCAGTTTTGTAATCTAGGAAACCCCCTCCAGCCACCTGAAAAAGTAACTTTTTTCGGTGCTGGGTCCATTATTGTAAAATTTTCCTTAATTTAAGCTCAGAGACCAATGAAATAAAACACTCTTGGAATATCAACTATGTATCTCCTCATTATTACCAGTAATTAGAATAACTTTTTTATATATTTATCTATATCGTTACCTTAATTCACAAAGGCCCTAACTGACAAAATGATTTTTTTTCAGGAGAGCCAAAAAACGTGTTAAAATGAAAATAAAATACTTTTTTGAGTTTGTAAAAATGCAGTTTCTGCACAAACAAGGCCCTGAAGTAGATCTTGAAGAAAAATTTTAGATACATTGGATTTTGGCAATTTTGGGTCAGATAGGGCTTTTTTACACTACGAATTTAGAAAAAATACTGTAGTTAGGGCTTTTTGTGGTTTGAATATTTATTAAAATTTTTAGCTGCAATTGATTCCAATAACTTCAAAGCGCATTATAAATAACATTTTAGACTGTAAATATATATGTACATCATATAAAGTAAAATTAATATATTAATTTCAATACACATATGTACATTAAGCCGTATCACGTTATATGGGCAAAAAAAAAATTTAGTGTGTGTCAGTTTTATTTGAACACTTATGTCGAAAAAATATTTTTGGTGTAAAAAAATTTTTTTTAGGCCCGCGTTAAAAACAGCTAAATCGCGTTTTTTGTAATGACTTTCTTATTTGATGTCGGATCTTTAAGATCTTTATATCGGTGAAAAGGTCTCGGTCAGCACTATATTTGGCGCATATAAAGTTTCGACTTTAAAGGTTGTTCTGAGTTTTACCTTTCAAAATTTTGAAGTTACTATCCCTAGATTTTTTCTTTTAAACCATTAATACAAAGCTCTCAAAAAACCATGAGGAATCCCCAAAAAAAAATTTAGCCTTTATTCACAAACAAAAAAGTTATAACGTTGTAATATGAAACACTTGTTTTTTTTATAAAAAATTACATAGTAGGGAGGCAAAAATACCACAGAGAAAAGGCGACACGCGTCAGCTTAATATTTGGCTCCAGATTACGATGACGTTTTTAGAAAATCGAGATATTTAAGAAAGAATTTTCAGTTTTCACATACAAAGCGATCCGATGGAGGGGGAAAGGGGGGGAGGGGCTATGAGTAACTATTGTTGAGGTAATAAAAATAAAGAAAAGGGGAAAAAACTGCTTTTAATATCGTTCATATTTTCATTGTTTTGATGTACAATTTTCTTTAAATCAAAGAATAAAAACCACGTTTTGAAAGAAAATTGTATTCAAAACAATGAAATCATTCCCATTTTTCCATAATCTGAGTAATTTTTTTTGAGTGTGAGCAAAGTAATATAAGCGACGAAGAATTCACTTTCAGAGCTCTGAAACTTCTTTTATAAATATCTCAAAATTTGGAGGGCATCGTCATTTTCGGTCTTGGTTATCATAGATAAGAAGATGTTTTCGGGATTAAAGTAAAATGCATTGTTTTCAATTGTAGGCTGAATAATTAACTGCATTTCTAGGGGCAGACGACGCATCGAGCGCAAGTATTGATAATATATTTAGACTTCCGTTGTCTCTTTAGGCGCGTATAGTTATACAACGAACTCTAGTAGTTTTTCTAAATAACTTGGATGATTTTACGATACGCACGGATGCAGAAATCGTGAAGCCGTTGTACCCGCGCACTGTGCTTAGTGATCCCACTTGAATACTTGCCAAATTTTCACTACAGCCATTATCATTCAATATAAATAACGGCGATCAGCACGAGTAGTCCAATCATCAATAATTTTTTTGCATATCATGTGTCCAGTATTGGTAGCTGTTCCATCGCGGTACAACATTCTCAAGTCAAGCGAGGACTTAGAATACTTTTTAATCAAAGACTCATACTATATGGCGTTACTGCCTCATATAAATAAGAACTTGGGATAATTTTTCAAAAAAAAACAGGTTCCCTGATTTTAAAACGGTATAACTTTTTTGTTTGTGAATAAAAGATACAAATTTTTTAGCGGTGTCCTCATAGTTTTTTGAGAGTTTTGTATTAGTGATAAATATAAAAAAATCTAGGGATAGTAACTCCAAAATTTTGAAAGGTAAAACTCAGAACAACCTTTGAGGTCGAAACTTTATATGGGCCAAATATAGTGCTGGGCGAGACCTTTCAGCGACATTAAGATGATAGAGATCCGACATCAAATAAGGAAGTTATTACAAAAAACGCGATTTAGCTGTTTTTAACGCGGGCCTAAAAAAAATTTTTTTACACCAAAAATATTTTTTCGACATAAGTGTTCAAATAAAACTGACACACGCAAACTTTATTTTCGTGATACGGCTTAATGTACATACATGCATAATATAGGAAAATTTCATTAATTTTTAAAGGGCACGTTTTCATAAAAAGAATGGCAATCTTTAGGTAATGATATTTTTAGATCCTATAGATTTTCCCATTTCTTTTTAGAGATTGGAAGTTGTTGATTATGTAATAAGCTGGGCTTTACTATTTCAAAATTTTTGCTGGCTCTCTGAGGTAGGGGCTGGTACTCAATGTTATATCAGTTTTATAAAATATTTGTCCCGAAGGATCATATCCTAAGGCACGAAGCATGTTGATTGTGGAGTCTCTGACATTCTTCCTGAAAAGGAAACACCATAATATAAGTTTAGATATGTTTAATGCACTAGGAATATATGTACATATTACATACCAGGTCGAATCGTTGAGTACATTTTCGGAATATTTTCAAAATTCAAAAAAAAAAAAAAAAAACTATGCTCTAGGTGGTGAACTTGAATTGGACTAGGATTTTTTCGAGCCTCGCGGATAAGTTGTACAAGTTGAGATGGTAAGTTTATTTGTTTTTTAGAAATTTTTCTTTCAATAAGAGAATGTGTAGCCTCGCATTCCATTTGTGTATGACCTTTTACTGAATATTTATGTTCTATAGTTACATTATTTTCCATGCAAAAGTTTAGCAAAGCATTTGATAACACAGTGTTACGATTTTGGAAAATACAACCATCTAAGCATGCATGGAGTCCAAAATTTATAACACAAAGCCTGCCAAACACTTTCACCTTGTACTAATGCATATTGTAGCAAATGTAGTTAGGGCCTTTTAATTTATAGATTTTCAGCATATGCAGATAGGGCTTTTTAAAAAGTCGTATAACTTCGTTACTTTTGTAACTATCGCTATCAAATTTTGAGGGAAGGTGTATTTTAATATATCCTACTACAATCTGCGAAAAACGCAGTTTCGAAAAAAATGTCAATTAGGGCCTTTGTGAATTAAGGTAACGATATGTATATGTACATTTATAACATTAGGTACATATTGTTACACACAACATACGCAGGTGCGTACACACATATTATTACATTCATGTGTGTATACACACAGCTTAAAAAAGTACTCTTACACTTCACTAACTTTTTACAAAAAGTGAAAAATATAACACACAAGCTACAGAAAAAAAAACTGCTAAAGAAAAAAACCATGCTAAATGAAAAAATAGGGGTATTCGCTATCCCTAGCAAGATAGCAAGATAGCACGGATTGCAAATATCCTAGACCAAAATATGCCACACATCGAGAGCACCCCATTGCACAGTCGTAGGAAATTTTAAGAAGCAGCTTTTCTTTTTAGCCAAAGGGACGCGTTCATTACTCACTTTTTAATAAATAAATCATTTTATTTTAGTAAATTTAATAAATACACATAAAAAATAACATTTTAAGCAAAATTCGAATGCTCAAATTGAAATTGAAATTAGCAATTGGCAAATGTCAGCTGACGCAGGGTCGCAATTAATTTCCTACACTTCATAGCAAATAAATATACATAGGTTTTGGTGTAGCATATTTTTGAGGTCTAGCATATTTCTGTGCGCCTGTATTTTGTTGTTGTGCGTTGTAAAACTTTGCAATCCGTGCAATCCGTGCTACGTGCTAGGGTTATGCTATGGATAGCGAATACCCCTAATGTATTTAATATTCATTACAGCCCGTTGCGCAAGAGAAATCACTAATTTTTTCAGACATTTTTTTTCCACGACACGCGTGTTGCTGTGCTGGAACCATGATGTCTGGAGACCATGAAAAATATGTATGCAAAAAAAAACATGCTCAGCACCCAGCAGCCAGCCAAGTAGCACTATTCAGCAGGCGCATACATACATACATATCTACATACATACAAACATATAGAGTCGACGAGCTGTATGAAAATCACATGCCCGCCTGCACTCAAGTGGACATTTATGTACATATATACTCTTACTTGGATACATACATACATAAATGTAAGAAAATGGTTGTGAAAATTTTTATTTTGCTGCTTTTAAACCAAATTGCACTTTCATTTACACAAAATTTTCATTTACTTATTTTACCAATTTTTCTGTTTTTTTGTTCACATGTTTTTTCCATTTGTTTTCTTGCTAATTAATAATTTCCTACTTTTTTTATGCGTGTTTAGCATGTGTTTCTGTCTATGTCTAGTTGTTTGTTCGACTCACTTGTTTCGATTTTCTTTTTTATGCATATTTTTTGTTCACTGATTGTATGTATTTTATTAATTTGTTTTTATTCCTCTTTTTATTTTTTTCCAAAAACGTAATCAATAAAAAAATGTAAAACTTATGTATTTTTTTGCGTTTTATGTATGTTTTAAATATACATATACTCGACGCGAAAAATAAAAGAAACCAAAAAATTTAATTGTTATGTTCGCCACATCCGACGCGCACAGCTAAAACGTCTAAATAAATAAATTTTTCGCTACTTTGCTTCTCTACACTATCAATCTATATACTAACCACTACTCAGGAATTTTCGCTATTTAATGGCCTCTGCTGCTCACCAAAATATGTATGTGTATGTATCTGCCTACATATACGACGACGATGAGTCCATACAAATGTTTTCTGTTTCCTGTCGTTGCTGCTTCTTCTTCTACTTCTCCTTGTTATTTTTACTCTTCTTCTTCTTCTTCTTCTTCTTCTTCTTCTTCTTCTTCTTCTTCTTGTTCTCCCTGTTATTTTTCCTCTTCTTCTTCTTCTTCTTCTCTTTGTTATTTTTCCACACACACCACACCACACAGTTCGATTTGTTTATCTCTGGAACTCTCCGAGCGTGTGCAACTCGTTTGTTTTATTTTTGTTTTTGTTTCTTGTGCTTTTTTTTTGCTTTTTGCTTCGAAAACTTTTGTTATACCGATTTTTGCACTCTTCCATTCTTTGCTTGCGAACAAAAAGCACTTTTGTATCGGTTGCTCTGCTCACTTGTGCTCGTCAGCGGGACCTGTAGCGGCAACAACAAGTGTTCGTGGCAATCCAACCAGCCAGACGCTAATTTTGTTGTTGTTCCGTTGCGTGGGTATATAACAATGGTTATTACTTAGGTATACAGTGAGGTGCAAAAAAGAAAAGAGTATCCCACAAAGCATCCCTATCGGATCACTGTTGGATCCTCTTCAGTGTAAGACTCAGAGCTGGACACCCTCCGCCCAGCCGATATAGAAACTCCATGAGAACAAACTGGAAAAAATCAAGATTCTTAAGATATGCATTAGAGAGCCCCTAGGAGCTTGACTACTTTAGTCGAAAACCTAGAACTCACATTAACAAAAGCCTACAATAATTCTAAACTAGTTAGTATCCAGAAAGAGAAAATTCCCCCTTGGAGAAGCAGAGATTTTAGGGGGATCTAAGAACAACAGTAAGACGAACTTGCAATGAGTGCTATAAGGCCCTAGCGAGTTAGATGGCTTAGAATATACCCGTGGTAAGGAATGCCTGCTGTAAGAGGCGACTAAAATCCACCAGCCTAGAAGGTTGATAATGGCCAAAAAAAAATCGTTCGCACGACAGTCGTTTTAGTGTCAGAAGGGATTAGTACCTATCCGCGGGATTTATCCGGCAAAGGACTGCTACTTCCCCTAAACTCCCCAAAACTTTCGAGGAGAATCTTGGTGGCTACAACAACGACAACAACATTAGTGCTACAATGACCAAAAAATATAGAATCAATATAAGGAGGCACTCAAGAAGTATAAGCAAGCAATAAAGAAAGCCAAGGCCGAGTACTGTAAATCCTTCAGTTCCTCAATAGAAAATAGCCCGGAATCCTCTAAAGTGAGTAAAATTCTGTCCAAAGATCATATTAGCCCGCACTTCGTAAGAGGCGAGCAACGTTAATGGATGAACTCAGCGGAACATACCCTGCAAACTGTCTTTAATACACACACTAGCCTGGTAGTGAAGGTTTTCTTACAAATACAGCTCCGACATTACACTTAGTACCACCTGACGGGTTTCCAGAAGCACATTCGCAATCAATACAAATAAATCACCTGACTTAGATGGAATCCATGCCATAATGCTACCAAAACTAGGAGTTCCTTTGACACTATCTGGCTGGAAAGGGGCTACAAAGCAAGTATAACCATTGCCCATATTCCATTTTAAGCTGGAGACAAGTCAGATTTATCTTTCTAACCAAAGCGGAGCAAAGATCCCAAGAAAATGCCAAAGACTACAGACCAAGATTTATTGGTCCTTCTTCTTCTTTTTCTTAGCAAAATTTCTGATTTGATTTTTTTTTTTTTTTTCAATTTAAATGTCCCAAAAATTTTTAAGAAAAAAGCAAAACTTGCATAATTTTTGCCCATTACTGTACATGTAGGCACTTATTGGCTAAATGCAAAATAATCATTGCTTCACCACGCATTCGTGGGAAATTTTGTGATTAAACACACAAATACACGCAAATATGTACATATATACACACAAAGCCGCGTGGCTATAGCAGTTTTCTCGGAAAATTTATTTTTTGTTTTCTACGAGCGCACATATGTATTTGAAAAGTCAAAAGTAAAAATTGCAACTCTGCATTTTTTTTGGTCACATGCGCAGTGCATAGCTACTCGCTACTCTCTCACACTCTCTCTTGCTGTATCTCAGGCGAGCTTCCGCTAAAAGTTTGGCATTTCCGTTTTAACCCCACGCACGCTCTTGTCTCACGTTAAACTTTCTCTCTTTGGTGTATAAGCGAAGGTGTAACGGTGCATGACAGGGTTGCCGCAAAATATTTGTATGAAAAAAAAAAAACTTTTTAGAACTTAAAATCGGGGACTTGTGGTAAACAAAGGGGGAATGTCTTTTTTGGTATGAAGAACTGCTTTAATAGGAACTTTAGTTTCATACTGAGCGCATGAAGAGATTTTGATTGTACTTCCAGCACGCTAGAATCTGTGTAGAACTATATGTAAATCCTGGAATTGCGAACTAGTTACTCAGACCCGATATTCAAAGCATTTAATTATCGACGTAGCATCTCACTGATCTGGGTGCCGGGCCCCCCAAAACATCAAGGGAAACGAAAAGACTGATGAGCTGGCGAGGCAAGGCTTGGCTCTTGATATCGCGAATGCGCGGCAGGTTCTTGCGTCCCTGAGCTTCATCAAGGGCCGAATAACTCGGCACTGGTTCGAGAAGGCTAAAAGCAGCTGGAAGCGGTTGAGGAACTGCAACGTCTGCAGAAGTCTGCGGCCTTCATACAATGACATGCGTTCCTCAGCCATATTAAATATGGACAGAAGGGACATTTCCGCTTAACTGCGGTATTTATGGGACAATGGGCTATTGGTACCCCCTCTGTGCCGCAGCTGTACTCTTACAGGAGCGGAGGAGACGGTGGCGCACCTGCTATGCGAATGTCGTTCGCACTGCCTAGGCAAAATTAACTAGCTTGGCAAGCACTTCTTTGACAACCTTCACGCAACTCAAGGACGTCAGACCTGTGGGGCTTCTTAGATACATAAACTCAAGAGGATGGATATAGGGCGTAGGAGCTTAGATATCTAAAATCAGCAGAATGGATATAGCGCGTTTGATCTGCCTGGTTTCCGAATTGATATTCTCTGTTACTCTATTATTCTCTTTCTGGTTCTTTAGTCACAAGTCGTGTTATCAAAACGGCGCTTCGACGTTAATTGTGTCTGTGGAACGCGCCACTTAAACGGACCATCCAACCAGTCAAAAAACCATCATAAAATATTATACTCTGGCTTGCCAACTATGTATAAAGTAATGCATCTAAGATATATATTTATCAATTTATTTCACTTACCGCCGCCATTTGCTTGCGTTGCTCCGATATAAGCTTCTCGCTAGAGCCCTTCAACAGCTCGGCCAACAGTTCCTGCGATGGCACAACTGTTGCATTTTTGCCCGCACCACCACTGGCAACGCTGCCTTTCGCCTTAGCACCACCACTGCCACCGGCAACGCCACTTGCGCTATTCGCCGCATCTAAGCTGCGCTTAGTCTGCTGAGCGTTATGCGCTAGTGCGCCAACTGGTTTCTCGCCGCCACTCATCGACTGGCTGCGTTTGCTGTGATGACTCTTTTGCGTTGGCACTTCAGAGGTGGCGCGCTTTTGCTGATGTTTTTGATGTTGTTGTTGCTTTTGTGAGCTTTGCTGTTGTTGACCAACAACAACATCAGTATCATAGCTCAGCACAGCGTTCTCCAAACTGCTTTGGTAACGCTTTTCATGTGGATTAATCTTGGCCAAACTGCCCACGCCCACCACACCACTACTCTTGCTACTAGTAATATTCTCCATTTGTGATGGTGTTGAGGCGGCGCGCGTGTGCGCCGGTACCGGCAGATATGTATTCGATTTGAGTACACGCATCGAATTTGAATGGTGTGGTAATTTACGTGCAGCAGCAGCGGTTGCACTTGTTGTTGTTGTTATGGCACTGGAATCATCGTAGGCGATGCGTGGACGTCGCGGTTGTAAGGCACTAGAAGTAAGAAAGAAAACGAGAAAGAAATAAAGAAAGGAATAAGAATAAAGCGCATAGGCGTTGAGTTTTTTTAATCAAAAGTGTTTGGTTTTTTTTTGTTTTTGTTTTTTTCTATTTTTTTGTTTGTTTTTGTTTTCACTTCAAATATCAATACTTACAATTCACTCTCGCGCAGATCTTCCAATATCTCCTCAAAATGCATTTTATTCGCTTTCTTCATTTCCTTCTCCAACATTTGCCCGTATGGTCCCCTTAGTGGACGCTTAGAGAAACGTTTGAAATCATAATCGCCGCCGCCGCCGGCCGACACGCGACTCGGACTAGTGTGATCGCGATAGGGTGGCAAAACGCCGCGTTCACTCTCATTATCCGACACCGAATCGTTGCGTAAAAAGGGAAAAATCTTATTACCGCGCGTCATAAAGGCGCCACTACCACTGCTACCCAAACCACCACCGCCACCCAAACCCCCACCGTCTTGACTTTCATCTCTTTCCTCCGAACTTTGCAGACTAAAACTTTTCAAGCGCTCCGCCTTGCTCCACACCGGCGGTTTATCCGATTCGGGCGTATTCACTTCGGGCGAGTACAGCGAGGCGGGCGTGCCGGTATTATCAGTGGGTGGACTATTTATATACATAATACCACACTCATCGTCCGTGCCGATGGCATCCGCTTTGATTGTTGCATTCAAATTGGCCAGCGAAATGTCCAAAGCCAAGCCACGACTTGGCACTTGCACGCCGTCGCCGTCGCCGCCATCTGCGGAGGCATTCCATGTCGCATTATCGATGTACATGCCTTTGCGGCGCTTCGATTTATCAATGCGTTTACGTTCATCCGCTGCACTGTGTCGCGTAGTGATGGCATCCAAAGATGAGCGCTTCTCTGCCGCCTCCGCCGCCGCTGCGCGCACATCATTTACGCCATCTTGCCTGTAGCGCTCGCTGCTCAATTCGGCAGTGTCTATGGAGACTTGACGTCGCGCCATTAGCGCGGCACGATTATGGCGAAACTCGGCGTGTTGTGTGTCATCGCAGTCGCCATCCGGTTTGCCATAGCCATCACCATCGACACCAACGCCATCTTCATCACCATCCTCCTCCTCATCAAAGGTATCTTTTCGCCGCAAAATGCATTTATCATCCGCTTCCTCGGACGAACGACTCACCGATATCTTCGGCACCACATTCTCAATGCGATACTCTTGCGCCAATTGCGCTTCTGGTTTCACATTCCGCACACAATCGTTTAACGATATTAGCGGCTCTATTGTTTCGGGTATTAAACCGAATTCCTCCGGTTGCACCTCCACCCATTCCTCTGGTGGATTCTCTAGGCGCCAGTCCTGTGCGGCGCATTCAAACACCGGCACCGGTATGAGACAAGTGGTCGCGGTTTGCAGAAAATTATCGGGCGGTGGTTCGAGTTGTACACGTTCCTCCATTAGTGTGGCAATGTTTGGCGTGTCAATGCCGCCGCCGGCCTCGATTAACTCCGCCGGTGGTGTTTGCTCCGATGGTGTTCCCTCTGGTGGCGTTAGCTCCGGTGGTATTTGCTCCGTTGGTGTTCCCTCTAGTGGCATTTTTTTCGATGATGTTTCTTTCTCCGCCGTTGGTGGTGTCTCGCTGTCTATGGCTTCCAGTATTGTGGGTTGTTCGATTATTTTCGCCTTCTCCGCCGCCGCAATATGTTGCTCACTTGCTTCCACCACCTCAACGCTAATGGCCACCTCTGCCTCGGCGTCGATGGTGTAATCATTTTCAGAGTGTATTGTATCTGTTAGCGATTCCATTTTAGCATGCGCTATTATCAGCCCTGACGTACTCGCGTCTGCCACCGTTTTCACCTTCGCGCCGCAATCCTCCTCCGTTGCAATGCTAGATGTGGCATCCATGTCGGTGTTGAACACATCTTCCTCGGGTATAATATCGGGTGATTCGATAACATTCTCTAAACTTTGCATATCATGTCCGTAATTTAAATTAATACTCATTTCGGCTTTCCGTTTCAACGGTATATAAATCCAATCTGGCTCAGCAGCCTTCACCACCTTACCATCCGTCTTCACCACCTTACCATCCGTGTTGGAGGGTGTGTTGGTGTTGGATTGTGTTGCTGATGCTGTCGCACGCACTGCTGTTGTGTTGTGTGTATTTGGAATGCGGCTTTGTGTATCTTCCCTACAACCACCACCACTGCTGCTGCTGCTGCTGCCGCTACTACTCTTGTTGTTTCCTTTTGTTTTATTTGTATTAGCACTTGTTGTTGGTGGCGACGAATCGACTGATCCAGCCACCTTGTCACGCCACAAACGATCACGCAACGCACTCCACGAGCTCTTTTTGTATTTGCCCGATGTAATTTCGATTTGCGAAAACGATGCCGAACGAAATGGTATACCTTTTTGCGCATATGAACCGATAACCGTGCGTGCCTCAGGTCTTGTCAGTTTCGCTGCTGTACTCATACTGTTGTTGCTGCTGCCCACTGCCAATTTTGTGCTTGTGCTCGCGCTGTTCGTGCTCTTTTGCGTGTCTGCCGCATCCGCATCCGCGTCTGCTGCTGCTGCTGCTGCATTGCTGGTGGCTGTCGATCGCAGTGGCGGTGATTTGGATTTCTCTCTGCCCATCAACATTAGCGCTTCAAAATTCGATAGACTCGTGTTGGGTTTGAGTGTATCGTATAGGCGGCTGGTTGAGTTGGGTATTTTTGTTGTTGCGGTGGTTGTTCTGTTTGCTGTTGCTTCTGTTGTTGCTGCTGTTGTCGCGTGATCGCCCATTTGTCGCTCTGCTGCTGTGGAGGAGTTCACTGCCACCGACTGCAATTCACCTGCTCTCCCACCAGCCAAAACCATCGCTATGTCATTATCCAAAGCAGTTACAGCACCATCCGATACAGTCCTTGTCGCGGCTGCATGTGGGGCTATTAATTCTGTGTCGGCACGCTCCAAACTATTCGACGCCGAATGTGTGCCATTGCGCGGCTTACGTGGCGGCGGTACGGGCGGTGGCGTTGGCGATGATCTATTGCCGCGCAGTAATTCGGTTAATTCGCGTAATCTTTCAGATTTATCATTTGATTTGCGATTTCTTGATGCGTTAGTGTTGGAGGAAGGCGAGGAACCGCTGCCAGCGTCTGCGGCTGCTGCTGCTGACGTGGCACTTGGTGGCGTCGATTTCCGGCCGAAGCCCAAACGTTGAAAACGGTCTAAAGTATTTCGTCGTTTTTCCATATTATTAATCTGTTGAAAGCAGAAAGGGAAGTGGTAGAAGGAAAAGGAGAAGAAGGAGAGGGAGAAGGAGGAAGAGGAGGAGCAGAAGTAGAATTAGTTGGATGAGAAGTAGAATCAAAAGGAGGAGTAGAAGAGAAGGATAAGAAGAAGAGGGTGAAGAAATAAACAAACAAAACAAGTGTTAATATTAATATTATTGCTTGAAATCTTGTTGATAGCCTCCTTTCAGCTCGCTGCCACCTTTCTAGGTACTCTCTTCTTTCTCCCCACTCTCTCTCTCTCTCTCTCTCTGTCTACCTAATTGACTGACTATTTAATAAACATTATTTTATTTACTTATACTATTTTTCTCGTTCAAATGCCAGCGGTTTCGAAAATGTTTTTCAATGGAAGCTCATTTTAAAATTTTTATTTCATTTCATTTCTTCACCTCTCCCGTCGCCTGCGCGTAACCAACCACCCACCCAGTGGCGGACCTAGCATAAATTGCCTGGGCAAGCCTATGTGTGAAGCATAACCATTAGCCATTTACATATGTAATTTCCTTTGCTGTATTATTTAAAAGTCTGATTGCGTTCCGTCATTGACTTTGATTTAGAGTTCTCGATTTCTTTTTAACATTTTCGAGTGGCCCGAATAAATGCTTTTCAATGCTCGAACGCTCGTTTGTTTGTTTATTACGCGTATGTTTGTACGGGCATTTGAACAATTCGGGTATTTGAAGATCGTTTTTCTCGTTTATTTTGTTTTTGTTTTTTTTCATATGTATTTTTTATTTTTGTTTTCCTGTTACACATTTTTTTGTTTGTATACTCAGAGAAAAGGAATCAAAAATAAAATTTTTATTTTTATAATGCACGTTTTAAACCAAGTCATTTTTATTTTTAAATTAAAAATTAAATTTTTTAAATTAAAATGTATTTAGGATTTAAAAAGATACATGTTTAAATTAAAAATTAAAATTAATGGAATAAAAACGAAAGTTTTTCCTTCAAAATCTCATAGTGCTTAAAATAAAAATAAACATTTTTAAATTAAAATTGTTTTTTCTTGATTTTGCAATTTTACTCTGAACATTTTTAAAATAAAAAAAGGCGCGTGTAGCACAGTACACGTGATAGAAGTTAACTTCTTACATTAAGCATAATTATGAAGAAAACATCTGAAATGATGCATAAGCTTGTTACTTTGTGTTATTTTTATGAAATTGTTTAAGCCATGTTTAATTAATTCAAGTTAAAGTGGCGTATGCTATACAAATATAAAGCTTATGGTTTCAAAAAAATTGCATAAAAGGGTATACCTTAGTAATAAGTGGATATATTAGAAATATAAAAACAATTAGACTTAATTCCCACTCCTGTAAATATCAATATTAGTTAATATGTTGCATAATTTTAGGCTATGGTGAAATTAAATACGTAAATACTAGAGCTCCAGATTTTTTTTTGAACATTTTCGAGAAGCCCGAACAAATGTTGTTCAAATGCTCGAACAGTCGTTTGTTTGTTATTACCCGTATGTTTGTACGGGCATTTGAACAATTCGGGCATTTTGAAGTTTGTTTTTTTCTTTTGTTTATTTTTTTTTCTGCTTCATATGTAGTTGTTTTTATTTTTGTTTTTTCGATACACATTTTTTTTGTTTGTAAGCTCGAATGCTCGAAAGTTTGTACGGGCATTCGAACAACAAACTGGCTTCAAACAAAAACGATCAATTCGATTTGTTCGATACCCGGGTATCTAGAGCTCTAGTAAATACATACAGGACCCGGATTCTAAAAATCGTTATCGCCAAATGAGATCGCCAAAAATCTCTAAATTTATATCAGACGCGCCTAAAAGTTATTTATTTATATCATTACATGAGATGACATCACATCATGACATCACATCAGGGCATCACATCATGACATCGCATCATGACATCACATCGCGACATCACTTCATGATATCACATCATGACATCACATCATGACATCATATCATGGCATCACGCCATGACATTATATCATGGCATCACATCAAGACATCGCATCATGACATCACATCATGACATCATATCATCGCATCACGTCATGACATCACATTACGGGGTTATCCGGGTCCATATTATGACCTATATCTGGGGACCCGACCTAGTACTCATAATGAGTACATCTCTATATGAAAGCTGTGCTCAGCACCTTTCATTTGATACCAGTATTGCTCAGAAATATTCCGGGGTCATCCGGGTCCACGTTTTGACCAATATCTGGGGACCCGACCTGGGAATCATAACTAGTAAATCTCCATGTAAAAGCCATGTTCAATACCTTTTATTTGATACCAATATCGTCCAAAACATTCAGGGGAAAGCCGGATAAACGTTTTTATCTTTTACTGTTTCCTGTTTCCTGTTTGCTATTTCCGTGCAACGGAAGTGTACCTGCTATTTCCTTTTTAAAATTTCACTCTCCATAAAAACTCTATATCGCCGCCTAAGAAGTTAACTTCAAAAAATTTCGTATTTACATAATTCTTAAATATAAAAACGTGCGCTAGGGAAATCTTACACGAATGCGCAGAGGTATTTTTAGTTTCCTTATATCGACGGAAATTTCAGCAGTAGCAAGTGTATTTGCTTATTGCCTAAAAAATGGGTGCTTTGAAAAACTGAGGTCCAATATGATTTCCACCGCTTTTTACAATTATCTTGATATTGTGCCAATAGTCGCCAAAAATCACAATCAACCCTTTTATAATCTGGTATTTGATATTTATGTTTGTATGCACATGCAGATGTTAGAAATTATGTGCATAAGTATGTACCTACAATGTAAGTCCTACATGCAAACGAAAATCAAATCAAATATGCATATGGCTGTGAATACTGAACTTTTGAATGCCGAAGCCAGCTTCATATTCGCATACAAATTTGATGTGAAAAATAAAAAAAGTGCTTTGCTAGTTTTTTTTTCAATTTAAGTCTGAAAATAAGCAATTGCTTTCTCCTTAGCGAAAGCGAGAAAACAAGCTATGGTATTCTGTTTTGAAAGCCAGGTAAAAGCTAATGTGTGGAAACGTTGAAGCATGCTCACTGTGCTGTGATTGGCTGTACAAACAAAATACACATTGTGTGTGTGGTGGTGTATTTGCGCAATTTTCTTAGCAGGCTTTTAGGGGCATGTTACAGTGGGGGCTATATTATTGAGAACTTAAATAGTAAACACATTTAAAACGTAAAATAACCAGATTTTAAAGAATTTCGCATGAAATGAACGAAAATGTGTACGCAAGCCGGGCTTCTCGGCTTGTATGAAGCGACCGCCTCTGCACCCACCCACCCACCTTTGAGGCATATAAATTAAAAGATAAAAATTCGACTAGAGCAAAATATCGCAATAATCATTTGTGTATATAAAAAAGGCAAATTAATTATATGCGTGAACACACGCGCGCACACAGTCACACACGAAATTTTATTTTAAAGACCACTAGGGTGGTACTTAAAAATCAAATGACGCTATAATGCAAAAGTCAAAGCTTTACACATATAAATTTTGGTCCCGATTTAAGCCAGTTAAGACGTTAGTAGGAAAAACAAAAAGGAGCACACCTCGAATTGGGAGAGAAGCTCGGCCATAAAACTCGTCAGAGTTATAATAGCGCCATTGTATTATTATTATTAAGACGTGTCGTAGAGCGGTCATAGTTCAATTAATCGTATAAGAACTCAACAACTCCAATCGGGACCAAAATGTATGCGATAACTTCGACTGTGGTAAGTAATAGCGGTGAAGGAGTTGAAGTTTAGAAAATGTGATGTATACTTACATTTCTTTCCTACAGTTAAGGGTCACCCTAATGTATACCTAAATTATACATATGTACGTATGTATGTCTGTTCACACAATTATGCCAATTCTTCTGATGCTTGTTTTGATGCTTCAAATGTGTTTATTTCCCTTTACATTCGCCAGGGGAAAAACAGTATACCCAGCATTTTATTTTCGAAATTGAAATTTGGTTCGAAATCGATAATGAAAATGAATTTGAAACGAAAACAAATCGCAATCGAAATTGAAATCAAAATCCAATTTCGAAATTTGAAATCGATATATGTAGGAATCAAAATTGAAACGAAATCATAATAGTAAATAGAAATAGAAATGGAAATCAAACTCGAAATTCGAAATCGAAATCTGGATCGAAATTCGAAATCGGAGGCAAAATCGAAACAAATCGAAATCTAAGTATAAATAGAAATCAATCCCGAAATTTGAAATTGAAAATAGAAATTCGAAATCGGAATCAAAATCGAAACGAAATCGAAATTTGAAATAAAACTAGAAATTCGAAATCTGAATCAAAATCGAAATCGAAATGAAATCGACATATAGAAATCACACTCGTAATTCAAAATTTAAATTCGAAATTGAAATTAGAAAATTGAAATCGGAATCTAAATCGGAACGGAGTCGAAATCTAAATAGAAATGGAAATCGAACTCAAAATTCGAAATTGAGATTCGAAATCGAAATGCGAAAATTGAAATCGGAAACAAAATCGAAATATAAATAGAAATGGAAATCAAACTCGAAATCGAAAATCTAAATCGGAAACAAAATCGAAACGAAATCGAAATTTATATAGAAGTGGAAATCAAACTCGAAATTCGACATTGTAATTCAAAATCGGAGTCACAACCGAAACGAAATCGAAATTTATATAGAAATGGAAATCAAACTCGAAATTCGACATTGTAATTCAAAATCGGAGTCACAACCGAAACGAAATCGAAATCTAAGTAGATATGGAAATCAAACTCGAAATTCGAAATCGAAATCTAAATCAAAATCTCAACATAAATAGAATTCAAACTCGCTGTGGAAATTCTAAGTCGGAATAAAAATCGAAATCGAAATCTAAATGGAAATCTCAATAGAAATAGAAATCAAACTCGAAATTCAAATTCGAAATCGAAATCGAAATGGAAATCGTAGTTCTTTCATTGTGCATATGTATTATATCTAACAATTTAGAATTTAACGATTTCGTACCTAACAATTCAACTATTATAATCAATCTCACTACTGGGTATATATTATGTGCTGCTACCTGTTTTTTTTTTTTTTTTTTTTGATTGCTTATGCGCGGCACTTTGGCTGAGAATTACTCATGCAGCACTAAGAAAATTTACATATCCAGTTCACGTATCCTTGAAATTGAACATATATACATATCGTCGATGTCTTTGTAAAACCGTCCATTTAACAAAAGCCAAATTTTACAGGAGAACGAAAAGATGTGCTTGCATTGTCATAGAGCTGGTGGAATAGTTGACATGTAGCTATTTTAAAAACTTGTTACTTAAATAATATTTTTATGATTTACATATATATATATGCGTTGCCAACCATGTCTGAAGCTCAGGTTTTCCAAATCTCATTTTTGACACAAGTGTCATATAGAGGCTTTCGCAATTTCGTTCGATGGGCGGTTTTGCGAAGGCATCGACGATATATATATATATATGTATGTAGGCTAGTGGGGCACGTACATACATACATTCTTCTTACGTACCATCTAGGAAAATGGATTATACCTATGGTTTCCAAAAAAATAACAAATAACAGAAAATATAAATATAAAAGGAACTAAAAAAAGACAAGACAGTTTGAAGAACACAACTTTAATGTGTCAAAAATAGAAAGAAAACAATCTACATTTGGTCGACTCATTTCCAAGAGCTTGTCACCATTTTTCTACTGGGCATGCTTATGACTAGATAGTTTATGTGTAGCGAACCGATTTGTTTATAAGCAAAGTTTTTTTTTTTTTATTTACACAACAACACTTGCATGTCCAATTAAATTTATTGGCTATGAACTAATAAGTTTAGTACCAAAAAAAAAATTAACAACGCGAATTCTTTTTTTTTTTTTTTTTTTGTTTTTGTTGGCTATTTTTTGTCTACATAGGAACTATAAACGCTTTCTTCTTGCTTTTTCAACGCAAAAGATTTAACGAATTAATTTATCAGGTGAATCTGGAATCAATAAGAAAGCAAAAATAAACGGTCTGGGGTTAAGCAAAAATAATATGAAGGAACTGACGGGTATTCTTGTTGTATATACATATGCATGTATGCGTGTATGTACCCCGTGCTATAGAGATAATTTCAACGAACTTGAGTTTTTAGAGCACAAAAGTTGGGTTGCAAGACATCCTCGGGTTAAAAGTATATCTTGAAGTTCGTGTTAAGATCATCTTAAATATCAACGAAGTCATCTTTACATTCGAGGAAAGCTGTCAAGGTCTACTTTACAAATAAAAGTACATTTTTTTTTAATTTAGTTCAATTTAAGACTACTTCATTTTTATTTTAGAACTCCTCTTGGAATAAAAATTTGGATCCATAGCACTTCTTTTATTCATTTCATAGCATTTCTATCACATACTATTTATATACATAAGTACATACAATTTTATATTTTCGTGGATACACAAACACAATGGTATTTTTAGCATAAACAAATCGACATACATACATATGTACATAGTACATCGAACAAGTCTCGGAGCAAAGTTGAGGCGGCTGACACCTCGTATCTGACGCAAATTAGTAGGTAAATGGAGAACTCGTCGCAGAGGTGTGCAACATCCACAAAATGCGCGAAATAATAATGAAACAGCGTGAACGATACACACAGTGCCGTAGTTTTGCAGAGGGTTTCCTGCGACTGTGAGACTTTGGACACAATAGAATAGAAGTAAACTTATAGTGACACACGATAGTCATGAGTGACTGGTTAGAAATAAGAAACTATTAAATTTAAACCAACGAAATCTAAAACCCGACAAGCAAAAAACAGAAATCCAAAAAACCGAAAATTGAGATGTCAAAAATCGGAATCTCAAAAAAAATTATACCGGAAACCCAAAACCGAATTTAAAAAAACGAATACCATAAAACCGAAAACTAAAATATGAAATTAGAAAACTAATCTCAAAAAACCGAAACCCAAATCCGAATTTCAAAAACCGAATTCAAAAAACCGATAACCGATAACCGTAAACCAAAAAATTTAAAACCAACATCCCAAAAACTAACACCGGAAACCGACTTCCAAAAACCGAAATCTGAAATTCGAAACCGTAATCCTAAAACCGATTTTAAAAAACAGACACAAAATTCGAAATCCCGAAACCGAATACCAACAAAACCCGTAAACTCAAATTCCAATAATTGAAACAGAAATCTGAAATTCGAAAACCGTAATACCAAAACCGGTTTCAAAAAAACCGAAACCCTAATCCGAAATCCCAAAAACGAATACCAAAAACAGAAATTCCAAAAATTTAAACCCAACATCCCAAGCACTGAAACCGCAAACCGAAATCCAAAAACCAAAAACCGTATTCTCAAAACCGATTTCTAAAAACAAAGAAACAAAACCGTAATCGCAAAACCGATCTCAAAAACCAAAAATTGAAGCCCAACGTCCCAAAAACTGCAACCGAAAACCGAAATCCAAAAATTTAAATCCGAAATTCGAAAATCATAATCCCAAAACCGATTTCAAAAAACCAAAAACCAAAACTGAAATCCCAAAACCTATTTCAAAAAATCGAAAACCAAAATCCCAAAAATTGAAAACCAACATCGCGAAAATCAAAATCTAAAAAGCCGAAATCCCAAAACCAACTTCAGGAAACCGTATTCCAAAAGCCGAAAAAAATAACCGAAAATTCTTGAAACTTTACTCCTCACACTGATTTCTAAGACAAAATCGGTTTTCGGTACCGGTTACTAAATCTGGAAAAAATCAATACTTTACAACACATTTGTACCAAATACGAAATCCCAAAACCGGTTTAAAAAAGCTCAATAACCGAAATCCCAAAAAACTTAAAACGAACATACCGAAAACCAAAATCTAAAAAGCCGAAATACAAATTCCCAAAACCGAATTCCAAAAACCGAAAAAAATTGCCGAAAATTCTTGAACCTTTTGATTTCTAATACCATGTCTCCATATAATGTGTTTCGCTCTTTTTTTCTGCACTCGCTCTCTCAATCTTGTTTCGACCTCAAAACGAGTGCCGAAACTCGCCAATTTCCATAAAAATTTCTGAGAGCGATTGAAGATTGAAACACTTGTTTCGTTTTCAATCCTCTTGCCAAACGCGATGATATCGATGCCTTCTCTAATTTTGTATCGAAAAGCTATCGAAATCTCACACAGACCAAAACAAAAACGCAAAAATAAGCAAACATACAAACATTTAAGAAGAACAAGAAAGAGAAATGTTAAACTGAATAACGATCAGCCACATGGTGACGGGCAGCGTTGCCATTCTAGCTTTTTTCAAGCTAGATTTAGCTTT
Organism: Urophora cardui; assembly: GCA_960531455.1. NCBI lineage: Eukaryota > Metazoa > Arthropoda > Insecta > Diptera > Tephritidae > Urophora > Urophora cardui. The sequence continues at coordinate 144,529,988 of OY482672.1, forward strand.
TTTTCTTGTCTTTTAGCTGGAAAAATTCTGATTTAGCTTTGGCTTTTTTTTCTAGCTTTTTTATTTGCTAAAACTCCCCAAAAAATGAGCGTTGCTTGCTGCTCATATACATACATACAGTCATCATAGTTACCATTATTTGAATGTAAAACATTTTTTTAACATTTCGTTATTTTTATTGACACTGAAGTACAAATTTGCATATACATAGTATATGAAAATAAATAACTTATGCAGGCTCCACTAAACAGGTCGGTTCTTCAGATCGGCTGACTTCTTGTTCTTCTTCAACACCTATCCAATTTGTTTACTTCTGCATATTCTTTACATGCATTCGTGTTTACAATTCGTCAAATTCTTCATTCTCTGAGTTTATCCATCATTCGCCCGTGAGCTGAATGTCAAATTATTTCGTCTTCCTTATAGTTTTGACATCTCGGTCACGAGAGTTCGACATTAAGGTCACGGCGTGTATGGGTGTATGTATCTTGAACCGACCTGTTAAATTGGCCTTGAATTTATGTGTGTTTTGAAAACACATTAGGCGAGTTCCCCTCCAGATCCGCATAAAAATTTTGCGTGCAAATTGAACAACAATTTTGTGATACTGATGTTTATCTACACCATTTCCAGATGGATTTTAGAAAGCGTTAACTGGATTTTAGAAACGACAATTGGATTTTAGAAAGAGATAATTGGATTTTAGAAATGTCAATTGGATTTTGGAAAGGGGAAATTGGATTTTAGAAAGGTCAATTGGATTTTAGAAAAGGGAAATTGGATTTTAGAAATGTCAATTGGATTTTAAAAAGGGGAAATTGGATTTTAGAAATGTCAGTTGGATTTTCGAAAGCGTGAATTGGATTTCAGAATGTGCGTGTAAAATAAATTTTACACAGAATTTTTCCAATAGAAATTCTTTATTGCGTATGAAATTATAATGTACATATACGTAATTATATAAATTTTCGAAAATCCAATTTACGGTTTCTAAAGTCCAATTTCCCTTTTCTAAAATCCAATTGGCATTTCTAAAATCCAATTTTCCCTTTCTAAAATCCAATTGACATTTCTAAAATCCAATTTCCCCTTTCTAAAATCCAATTGACATTTCCAAAATCGAATTTCCCCTTTCTAAAATCCAATTGACAATTCTAAAATCCAATTTCCCCTTTCTAAAATCCAGTTGACGCTTTCTAAAATCCATCTGGAAATGGCGTAGATCCATTTCGGGTCCGTATAGATTGTAATAGATTTTTTGATCCAGATAAACATCAGGATCAAAAAATTGTTGTTGCAGTGGCTTGCAAATTTTTTGACCGGATCACTGCCACGGGAAATCACCTATTAATAAAGCATTAAAATACGCAGTAGGACTTGGGATCATCGTTTTATTAATCCGGGAGTACTTGTCTATAGATACTCCATTACTCCCTATTGTAACTATGTACTAGGAAGAGAAGTAATAAACACAAACAAAATAAAACAAATCTGAAACAATTTTGATATTGCTCGGAAAGGATATCAAATAGAGTACTCTTCTGCTCTCGCTTGGGGAGATCTCGCTCCAAGTTCTACTGGGTAATTTCGTATTTTTTTTTAGCTTCTTTTTTTAGCTTTAAATGTTTTTTTTTTTATGTGTGAAACAATTTTTTTTAGCTTTTTCTAGCTTTTTTTTTTTGAAAATCTAGCTGGAACTCTGGAAAAGTTCTGGCAACACTGGTGACGGGTTATTTAGCGAGATGTTTCCCTAGATGTTTCGCTGGCGAATCAAGTTATGTGGAGACGGGCTTTTAGATGAAATCGGTGTTTCTGTACCGGTTACTAAATCTGAAAAAAAAATTAAGTTGTTTACAACACAGTTTCCCTACAGGGTATGGACATACAACATACATACATACATGCATACGCATATGCGGATCCATAAATATAACAAATTTTCATGGATTCTCATTTATGTTTTTCTTTAATTATTATTTTTTTCTTTTCTTTGGTTTTCGTTTTTCCTTAATTTCTTCTTGCTCATTTCGTTGCTGTGGCTTGTTTTAGCTTTTTATAATATAAGATATTATCTGCGTGCTTGTTTTTATTTTTTAGTTTTTGCTTAAATTTTCGCTTTTCGTTATTGGCGTGTAAAAATATGGAATATATGTATGCATATGCTTTGTTTTTCTAGAATTTTGCGTAAGTAGATACGCAGTGGGTTATTAGAGCGTACGAAAAAAAAATTCGGCAAGCCGTTTAATTAATAAATATAAATACATACATATATACGAGTACACTTGTGCGTCTTTATTAATTTAGCAATTTACCTATGTACATATGTATGTATAAATATTTAAAATAAATGCATTTTTATAATCTTTAGTAAGGCATATATTTATACATACACAATTTATATCAATGCCTTCCAATTTTTCAACGGATCTGAACAACAAAACGGATTATGAACAATTAGTAGAGTTGGGAAAAAATAGATAAATATCCAATGGATATAATATATTTTTTTATAGAAAACATTTAGGGAAATTATCTGTTTGCAGTTAAGTTGATCCCTACGGTATGACTCACGCTTATTTGAAGTTTCTTTTACCTCAATAGAACGAAATAAGACAAAAAATCTGCCGCATTTTGAATTTGAACAAATCTATTTTGCAGAATGCAGATCTTTTGCGGAAAATAGATAGATTTTACATTATAAATACATATGTACATATGTATGATTGTATATGCATGTATACACTTGCACCATACCTGGGTAATACTGAGTAGTAATTGGACTATTACGTACTTAAATACTTTATATTTTGATCTTGAAGTAATGAGTCCGTACCAAGTACTTTCAGAATATTCAAGTACTAGTACCAGGGATTGCAAATAAACGTTATTTTTTAAATTTTGACTAAAAAAATCATACTGAAGGAGAAACGCTAAACGCAAAAGAAGTACGCAGATGTAATCACCGTAACACAGACTACCTCTAGGTGCATTAACTTTTATTTTTTCGATTTTTATAAAAAAAATTGATTTTTAAGCGTTATTTTCTGAGTTTTATTTTTCCCTCAGCAAATAAAAGCTATTTTTTGATTTTTATATTTCGCTCAGAAAATAATAGTTATTTTTTGAGTTTTATTTTTCCCACAGAAAATAAAAGTTTTTTTCTGAGTTTTATTTTTCGACAACTTTATTTCTGTCCTTCTACAGAGTTTCTAAATGATACATATTTATGTACCTAATCACATACATACATAAAATTACATTTTTAATAGTATATATGTGCTCGCGTCACATAAATACGTAAAATTTATAAATAAACTTTTATTGTCTGAGCAAAAAAATAAAACTCAAAAAATAACTTTTATTTTCTGAGGGAAAAATAAAACTCAAAAAATAACTTTTATTTTCTGATCGAAAATTAAAACTCAAAAAATAACTTTTATTTTCTGAAGGAAAAATAAAACTCAAAAAATAACTTTTATATTCTGATCGAAAAATAAAACTCAAAAAATAACTTTTATTTTCTGAAGGAAAAATAAAACTCAAAAAAATAACTTTTATATTCTGACCGAAAAATAAAACTCAAGAAAAAACTTTTATTTTCTGATCAAAATAAAACTCAAGAAAAAACTTTTATTTTCTGACCGAAAAATAAAACTCAAGAAAAAACTTTTATTTTCTGATCAAAAAATAAAACTCAAGAAAAAACTTTTATTTTCTGAGCAAAAATTAAAACTCAGAAAATAATCGTTAAAAATCAACTTTTTTCATATCACTTATAACCGTTACGGTCCCTGACTAGTACAAGTACAAGTACAAAGAATTGAAAAAGAATTGAATTTTTAGCAAATACTTCAAAGTAATTGAAAAGAATTGAATGTACTTGAAAAGAATTGAAAAATGTACTTGAACCGATTTTTCAATTCTTTTCAAGTACTTGAACTAGTACTTGAAAATTTGGGAAGGCAAGTACTAGTACTAGTACAATTCTTTTAAAATGTACTTGTCACAAGTCGTACTGGTACTTGATATTACCCCGGTCTGACTTGCACAAATATTTATATTGCTTCCATTTGCCCATTAATAATTTGCGATTGTTTCGGCCACAAAAACAGAAGCCCGAGCTGGTTTTGTCATAAATCATAACAAAATTTAGCCATAATATCTACTTATGTACATATGTACATATACACATACTAGGTATGTATGTATATCAATGGGAATATATGTAGGTATTTATGTACATATGTACGTATTTTAATGTGATGATATATATAAATGAACTAATGCCCACAGCGCCGTTTAGCGTGGCGCGCGCAAGATGGCCGATACAGTCCATTAATATTTATATACCAACTTTTTTCTTTTTTCAACAAATATCTCAATTCAATTCAAATAAATTTCATAGAATGACTAAATTAATTATTTTTTTTATACTAATTTCACAATTAAATTGGTTGCATTGTTCTGCTTTTAGTTGAAATGGTTTTGCCTGATGCAAGAGCAAAAGGGAGAGACCGAGGAAGAGGAGAGAGAGAATTCCATGGCTATTTATTGAGCGTATTTAAATTTATGGCAACTGCAATATTTCATAAATATTAAATGAAATTAATATTAAAAAAAATATATAAAAAATTATTAACCGTATCTCCATACATATATCTATATTATTAATACGCTAACATAAATTTTGTTCCATCATCTCCGTCGAAACTACTACACCGATTTTAAAACTAAGAACACCATTAGAAAGGGATTGCTCTCAAATAGAACTGCGTCAATTTTCATTAAAATTGGTTGGAAAATTCGTCCACAATCGTCGTTGGAAAATTACCGTGTGGTTGTTGTTGCATGCTTTTGAATACAACAGAGCTGTGGCAATAAGTGAGTTTGTGCGTGCTCACCAAACTTGCCATGCAATTGTGAACATGTTTGGCTGGAAGTGGTTTGTAGTTTAAAGGAAGCAGAAATATAAAAAAGTAGCAAAAGCACTACAACAAAAACACAAAGTCAAGTAATAATTGAGAAAATTTACTGAAAACAAAGAAAATTTTGTATTGGGACGCGTGTTCAAAATATGGAAAATTATGTCTTTGATCGAGAGAATTTTTTTTTAGGGTAGTCATAAGAATACACCTACGTAAACTGTCGAGTTTCGACAGCAAGCAGCACTCTAGTGTATGTATAAATGAGGCTTTTATGGCGAATTCATTTAGTTCTGAACTAAATTTGAATTTGTGTTTGGTGCATAATAAAGATGAATTCAGAAATTTCCACAACCTCCGAAAACACACTAGTCCTAGCTTTGAAATCTTAACCCCTCATAACAAAAACACTCCTCTCTCTTCTATAAAGCAAAGTGGCAACAGTTTCGATATCGAAAATATATATAACTTTTATACCTTGGGTATTTTGATATAAGTTTTATAAAACTCAACGCCGTTGACAACACTAAGGACAATATGTGGTCTTCACATCCAGCAGCCACAACAGGCAACGAAGTGTCACCGTAATTGCTCAATGTTAAAAAAGGCGCGAGTAACTAAATATGTATATATTTTACTTAAGTGATGTTTCTCGTAAATAAAGGGACTGTATGAAGCACCTTGATTGACGAACCTAAAGACTCTTTTATAAAGCTTAAAGGCATCTATATTTTTTACTCGACATGTCACTGGTTGACAACTCCATCGTGTGAACGATTTGCCAGTTGACAGGACTCGTTACTTCGTGTCCCGTTTGGAACGAGTCGTGTTAACTGGTGCCGTTGCTCGTAGCTCCACCTTCTATAATCTATATATATATAAAAATCAAGCCTATTTCTTTGTCGCCGACTTTCTCCCAAACTCGTGGAGGGATTTTGACCAAATTTACACACCAGCTGAGTACCTTGCCCTAGATGGTTTATATGCATATTTTTCTCAAATCCAGAAGTCGGTTCCCGAGATATAGGTCAAAAGTTCAAAACGTGGATCCGGCTTTCCCCTGAATATTTTTGGACGATATTGGTATCAAATGAAAGGTATTGAACAGGGATTTCACATAGAATAGTACTTATTTTGATTCGTGCGTCGGGCCTCGAGATATGGGTCAAAACGTGGACCCGGATGACCCTCGAATATTTCTGAGCGATATTGGTATCAAATGAAAGGTCCTGATGAGGACTTCGACATAGAACTCTTTTATTTGTGATGTCTAGGCCGGGTCTCCAGATGTGGGTCAACATGTGGACCCGGATGACCCTCGAATATTTCGGAGCGATATTGGTATCAAATGAAAGGTCTTGATGAGGACTTCGACATAGAACTCTTTTATTTGTGATGTCTAGGCCGGATCTCCAGATATGGGTTAAAACGTGGACCCGAATGACCCCGGAATATTTCTAAGCGATATTGGTATCAAATGAAGGGTGTTGAGCAGGGATTTTAACAGAGATGAACTCATTGTGATTCCTGGGTCGGGTACCCAGGTTTGTGTCAGATCGTGGACCCGGATGGCACGGGGATATTTCGTACCAAATGAAAGGTGTTGATCAGGACGATATAAAAGATCCGTACCCATTATGATTCCTGGTCAAGTCCCCAGATGTGGTTCAAAACGTAGACCCCGATGACCACGAAATATTTCCCAGCGATACTGGTATCAAACGAAGGGTGTTGAGCTGGGATTTTACATAGATATGAACTCATTACTCCTAGGTCGGGTCCCCAGATGTGGGACAATACGTGGGCCCGGATGACCCCGGGATGCTGATAAACAATACTGATATAAAATGAAAGGTGTTGAGCAGGGTTGCTAAATAGAGCTTTTTCATAGTGATTCTTAGGCCCGGTACTCATTATGGGTAAAAGAGTGGACCCGGGAGTAGTAGAGGGAAAGGGAGTGGGAGATTAATACGAAGCAAAAAAGGGATAAGGACATGAAGGGGGCAAACTTTTGAAAATATCAATTTTTTCCTTCACCTTTTTTAAAGTTATCTGACTTTTGATGAGGGGTGCAGCCTGAGGAAAGCTCGGTTTCTACACATTTCCAACTTATTTTAAAGTGTGTCAGTTTTCGCTTCTAATGCCTATAATAGGAAGTGGGCCAAAGCAAAGCTTGGCCGGGTACAGCTAGTATAATATATATAATACAATGGCGCTATTATAACTCTGACGAGTTTTATGGCCGAGCTTCTCTCCCAATTCGAGGTGTGCTCCTTTTTCTTTTTTCTACTAATTGGGTGGACCTACAGTTTTATGCCGGCTCCGAACGGCGAATGCATTTTTTGTGAGAAGCTTTTTCATGGCAGAAATACACTCGGAGGGTATGACGTCCACTGCCGAGAGGTGACCGCTGCTCTTAAAAAACCCAATAATTGGATTTTTACTAATTAGAAAAATTGTTTTTTTGGTGTTTTTCTCGGACCGTGGTTTGAACCCGAGACCTCTGGCATAGCAGGCGAGCACTCTACCCACCGCACCACAGCGGCCACCTACCCACTGCACCACAACGGCCACTCCACCTTCTATGCTGGCTCTAAATAGCTCGGAGGCTGAACAGGCGGTCTCTTTGATCGGTTACACTCAAAAAAAAAATTCTCTCGATCAAAGACATAATTTTCCTTATTTTGAACACGCGTCCCTATACAAAATTTTCTTTGTTTTGTGTAAATTTTCGCAAAAATGTGGAAAAAACATAAAAAAACATTCAAACAAATTCGTTGCCATGGGGATTTGTATGGGAATTTAATTTCTCAAAATTATAGAAATCAAGTCTTCAAAACAAGGAAAGTTGGAAATGGAATGGCGCTTAAAGAATTTTTCATTATTTTAATGTATGAATTTTTTCAAAACAAGTATATGAAACCATGGTAACGCATGTAACAACAATATTTTATAAACCTTTTAACATGTTTTAAGGAAAATTTACTCAAAACAAAGAAAGTAGTGTTCAAAATAGGTAAACAATTTCTTTGACCCCTCCATATATTTTTTTTCTCTCAGTGTAGGCATCTACCAGCGACATCCAAGTGAGTGTTAAATCGTATATTTGACTGAACATCTTTTCGGAACCTTCAAAGCTTTAATTACGACGCTTGGAAGCGTTTCTCGATATCGGTTCTTTGATAAATATACATATAAATTTGAGGGCTGATCTTAGGAGACATACTTATATGTATGTATATAGTAAGAAAACCAGCTATTCTTGCTCCTTGAAACTAAAATTGTAACATGTGCTGACCTAAAGGTGGAGCGAACATCGAAAGGTGGCTAAAATTTTAACTTAATTTTTTTTTTTTTTTTTTATGCTACAAACAGTGTTGCCACTGAAAAAAAATTTTACCGACCAAATTACCGCCCGATTCCGCCAAAAAAGGCCCAAAAATCAGAAGTCAACTTAAAATGGAATTACATATTTATTTTTAAATACATACATATGTACATACTAAGTAATCTTGACTCCCACTCATTTAATTCAGAACTAACATTAGACTGTCGCGGATCTCTAAAGGAGATGGTCAAACAGACCTGTCTGCACCTCGTGTAGGTCCCGGGACGTAGGGATATCAATGGCAATTGTAGGGCGGATGAAATTGCGAGGCAGGGCACTGCCGAGCAGGTTCTTCCATAAGGCATAAGTAGGTATGCCTTAGCCACAAACGAGCTAATTCTTAAACAGCATGTCTATAAACTAGCAAGCGATAGATGGCAACAGAAGCCAGTATGTCGAACATCAAGGCAAATCTGGCAGAAATGGGTTCACAAGCGATCCCATCAAATAAGTACTCTAAGGAGAGATGACATCTCGAACCTTATGGTGGTACTCACAGGACACTGCCTCATCGGGAAACACGCAGAGAGGCTAGGTGCACCCTACCGCAGATGCTGCATAAGCTTGAGGCGAGGAGACAATCGAACACCTCATCTGCCACTGCTTTGCTCGGCTCTTAACAGCGGCAGACAACGCTTTCTTGGGACTTCCTTCCTGGATAGCCTATGCAGTCACTAAAGTGAACTAGTTCACTGAAGAGAGCGCTCACCAATTGAGTGAACTAAATTTCCCAACTCTAATAGATATACGAATAGTGTGTTTCACTAACTATAAAAGAACTTTACACGGGAAAGATAAAATGTTTAGCGTCCGTCTCCACTAAAAATATTCATATTACAAATCGGACCAAAATTGATTTTAGCCGCCCAACAGCCCAAAGTAAATTTATCGGACCAGATTTGGTCCGAAAGGCCCAATTTCGGCATCACTGGCTACAAATACAAATTTCTTAACCTAAACTCACCTCGTTGCTGCCAACGTTTTCATGCACATTAGCAGCGCGTTCCAAAGAACCGAACTGTTGTTGCTGTGGCAACGTTACGTTGTAGCCAAACGATTGTATCGCCGGTATACGTCTATGCAAGACAGGTGTACGTACGATTTGTTGATGTGAGGTGTTGCTTTGAGATGTTGCAGATAACAGAGATGATGATGATAACGAAGAGTCTTTATCCAAATGAAAAATAGTCGTTTGATCACTACAATTCGATTGCAAATCATCCAAATTATTATATTTATAATCCTCCGATTGCAGTGATGACGAATCAATCGTTTCACTGCTCAACCAACAGCTGTTGGGGCTTTGTGTGCTATTGTTGTGGGTTGACAAAATTGGCGAATTTAGAGAATTAAAATTGTTTGCTGTTGTTGTTGATTGGGTGGCCTTTGTTGGCGATAACAATGGGATTGATGCTGGTGGTGATGTAGTGGGGGTGATGGGCGTTGATGTGGGTGTGATGGGCGTTGATGTGGGTGTGATGGGCGGTGATGTGGGTGTAATCGGCGGTGATGTGGGTGTAATGGGCTGCGTTGTAGGTGTAGTAGGTGTTGTTATTGCTGTTGCTGTAGTCGGCGATTGATTGCTGCGTGGTTGTTGTTGTACTTTTGAGGAACAGCGACAAGGTAAACTGCTATCGGAATCAGTTAAAGCTAAGTTGTATGCAAATTCGTTATTATTATTATTATGATGAGTCGGCGAGCATAACGACGACGAAGACACAGGCACATAATATTGCGTATCACTAAGCGATTTAAATATTTTATATTCGTTTGACACAAGAAGTTTTGCTTCTTCTTTCAAATTCACTTCGTTTTCATGCACTTCAAATATGACATTTGTTTGTGATTGATTTTGCACTGCTAAATTCGCATTTGGCAATTCACTTACTACACTTGAGATCTTTTCGTCATTATTATTTTCATTTTTGTTATTATTAATATTTTCGTTTGTTGATCGCTGATCCTGTTTTTTCACACTCTCTTCTTCTACTTCTTTTTCTTCTTCTTCTTCTAATTCACTCTCTTTAAACGCCTTTGGCTCTAATTGCTCTGCATGAAATTCATCATCTTCTAAAACACAATCTTCAAATTTATCACTTAAATAATTAAATTTACGACGATAAAATGGCGACGGCGACGCTGTCAACTTATGATTATTTTGGTCGGTTGACAAAGATTTGCACGCAAGTTCATACGCGTACGCGACAACGGAAACATTTTGATAAGACCGCTGTTGTTGTGGCTGGTGTTGCTGCTGCTGCTGTTGCTGATACAAACGTGATTCGCTAGCCGCTTTGGTAGCATTGGCCAGTGCTGAAGATGATGCTGCTGCTGATGCTGATGATTTGCTTACGTTACTAACAATTGGCAAACGTGAAGTGTTACGTTCCGCTTTCAAGCGACCATAACTATCGTAACGCAATGTACGTTTCGGTAGCGCTGAAGACAAATAGCCGACTGCCGATGGTGATGATGCTGACAATGTCGATGGCGACAGCGATGGCGATGCTGAATTTGGCGCTGCTGATGCTAAGGGTGTTGACAAATTCAAACACGTCGTCTCGGCGGCACTTTTAACAACACGTGTGCTCACGCGACATCTTGTCTTGCAATTGTAGTTGTTGTTATTACATTCGCCGTTACATGCGGATGGGTTTATATTTTTGGCAATTAATAGATTGCCTTGCGGTGGCGGTTGTGAGTTGGTGGTGGTTGGTGGCGCTTCAAGTGCGATTACGCCACCAACAATACTTAAGTTATTGGCGACACCTGTCGCTGTGGATTTGTTCCTGTCGACTGCACTTGAAGGCTTAATTTGCTGCTGCTCGTAGGCCAAAGTTGTTGTTTTGTTTTGCTTTTGTTGTTGTTGTTTATTATAATTATTGTTGTTGTTGTTCTTATTATGGTTATTATTATGATTATGGTAATGATAATGATGTTGAGGGTGATGCTGATCCTGAGGCTGATGCTGTTCAGCTAACAATAACGAGGGCTGTTGGATTTGGGTTTGTGGTTGTTGCTTATATTGTTGTTGTTGCTTATATTGTTGTTGTTGCTTATGTTGTTGTTGTTGTTGATAATAATATTTTTGTTGCTCGCAGTTATTTTTACTTTTGCTGGCACACTTTTCACTGACAAGCGTCGTGTCAGCTGTCAACACCGTCGCTTCCGCCGCCGCCGCTTCCGACGACAAACAGCTGTTTACGCTTAAACTGCTTACCTCGCGCAAAACAACAACAATTGGCGTTCTTCGCTTGTCAACATTACCATTATAATCGTCATCTTTACGACATGCTTCTTCTTCAACACTTTCAACAATTACTTGTGCGCTGCGCTCTTTTGCGTTGCTACCGCGATCTGCGTTTTGGCGTCGTTGTCTATTTTCTTGCTTGCGCTGTTGTCGTGCGTCAGCAACACGCTCCTCTCTTACCTCTTCTCTGACCTCTTCTCCTTGTATTTCTTTAGCTGTTACTGCTTCGCTTGCGTTTTTTTCGTTTCTCCTTTTAACGCCGCCGTTCGTTTGTTGTGTTTGTGTGTTCGTCGTTGTCGTTGTCGCGTGTACGTTTCGGTTATTTTTAACCGTTCCAAAACAGCTCAACAATTCACAATGTTCCGGCGTAATGGAACGTTCAGGCGAGTGTGGCGGCAAAGCGTACTCGTTGATAGCCGGGTAACCGGGCACACACAACGAAGAAGAAGAAGAAGCAGATGGTGTGCAACTTGGATAACCGTTATTGTGACAAGACAGCTGCTGGTTCGCAACAACGTTGTTGAAAGTACTTTCGCCTTGCGCGCCTATAACTGGCAGCAAAGCGTTTGATGAGCTTGCAGAATGTACTGTTGTCTGATAAACAGTATTCTTATTAGCGCTCGATTTCGGCTTTGGCGGTGGTAGTGGCGGTGGCGGTTTTAACTTGTGTTTTACACTTTGTGGCACGCCTGTCACATTGCCACCATAATTACTGGGCAACGAAGTCGATAGCAGACGTTCTGGGAAGGGAAATTCATTTGTTGTGCTGCTGCTCGCATCTAATTTGTTTTTCGTTATGGGTATGGGCACAGCAGCTGTTGCTGGCGGCGGCGGTAAGGCATGTGCGGCCGATGATTTCGTTATAGACACAAATCGATTTTCATTTGCTGCTAAATTATATTCAAAATTCGATGCGTTATAATTTATGCTCACAGGTTTATCACTTTTATAACAACAAAACGTGGGCGAAGCATGATGCGACGCGGCGGCGGCGGCTATATTTGTTGGTGTTGCTGTTGGTGTTGACACCACCGACGACGGCGATAAAGGCAACAATGGCGCCGATGATGCTGCCAAGCAGCGATGCGGCGGTGCAAGCGACGGTGAGGGCGGACACGAGCACGTATACGAACACGAATACGACTGCGGCGAGCACGACGATTGTGACGGCGAATTCAAATACGATGGAGAGGGTGATGTATTGTTGTTGGAGACGTAGAAGCGAGAATTATTTTTTTTCTCTAATAAAAAATTTGTTTCATTGTTGTTGTTGTTATTGGCGTTATTGTTATTGTTTCTGTTATTGTTTTCGCTTTTAATATGTTCAATATTTTTGTCAAATTGTACTATATCCGTGACAATAGTGGCAGCGTTCGCGTTCACATTCACATTTGACGCGCTTAATATTTCATCCTCATCGGAGACGAATCGGTATGACGATAAATCGGAGACTGAATCGCTATACTCGCGCTGGCAACGATCAGAGTCCTCATTGCCATACTGAGCACAGTCACCGCCATTGCCGCTGCCGCCACAATCGCCACCGCATCCATCGCCACTACGATTACCGCATTGAAATTGCGTCTCGCGCAAGGCATATGCGCCGCTCTGAGCATTAGAAGTGCTGCTGGCCATGCTGGTGCTGCGACGACCACCGCCACAACCACGACCGCCACAGCAGCGCTCACAAAATGTGAGCGTATTTTTGGCAGCAACAACAGCTGTTGTTGTTGTTGCTGATTGTGTTGTCGATTGTACTGTTGAATCATACGACTTTTTGGCAGCGTTTGCGGCTGTTGTTGACGTGTTAGCATTGATTGGCGATGATAATGCTGAAGAAGCTGAGGAGGGAGCCACGAGCTGTGGCAGCCGTGATAACGAGCTGGGCGCGTGGCCATTATTATTTAAATTATTTTTATTGTTGTTGTTGTTGTTATTATTATTATTTTTTGCACAAGAACATTGCTCGATCGTTGTTCGTCGTATTGGCAAATCGCTGGGCCGTTGGCTAACAGCGGTGGCGGCGACGGATGATGCGGCGGCGCGCCAATTCCTGCTCAAATTTTCCGCTCCTCTGCGCTCATTTTGATTTTCTACGCTTTTGTTGTTGTTATTATTATTATTGTTATTGTTATTATTATTGTTGTTGTTGTTGTAAATCTCATGCGTTGCTGGCTGCCTCAAATTATCGCTGCCGCCATTAGCTGCTGCATCAACGGCTGCACGCGACAAACGATCGGCAATGATCATTTGCTGCAGCTGTTCTTCCTCTTCTTCTGCTCCTCCTTCTCCTTTTTGGCACTCTCTGCTGCTGCTGTTCGTTGCGCCTGTTGTATTTTGCGTTTTACTTGCGTACATTTGTTGCAGCTGTTGCTGATTTTTTATACACTCCTTCAGCGTCTCTTGCTGCTGCGTTTGCTGTGGCTGCTGCTGAAACACCTCATCACCATCCACCACATCATCGCTATTCAACGACAATTTCTGATATTCCACCGCTTTCGGGCGTCGCAAATGACTCAAATTCGGTGTGGTTGGCAGCGATTTGGATATTTTTATATTCACGCAACGTTCGCGCCGTAGAGCCGCTAGCAGCGTGTAGCTGGCGCAGCTCGCATTTCGGCGGCGAAATGTTGCCGGCTCCGCGTTTGAGAATGTTGAATTCTCTATTTGTGGTGTTGTTGTTGTTGTTGTTGTTTTAGTATTTATTTCAGTTGCAGCTGCTGTGGCTGTTGCTGTTGTTGTTGTTGCTGTTGCCTCTATCGCTATTTTCGTTTATGCATTTGACGAATATACAATAGGCAAAACCGAAAAAGAGAAAAAAGCAGAAAAACAAGGGAGAGGGAAAATTTAAAATTAGAAAACGATGAGACATTTTGTTTAAAAATAAATCGTTGAAACTAACAATAAAAAGCAGCAAAAAAAAACTTATGTATGTTTTATTATTGAGCTACATATATGTAGTACATATGTATGTTTTAATGTACATACATACATATGTATTAGGTTGGTCCTTAAAAATCAAATTAGCTATTTTCTCGCGTCTCACCCTCTTCATCGGTAACAGCACAGTCAAAGGTATCACATATAAATTTTGGTCCCGATCGGAGATGGTTAAGTGGTGTTGCACAGCAAGGCCGTATTTAGGGGGAGAGGGGGCTCTGGGTGTTTGAACCCCCCACGAAATTCTGGTAGATAAATTTTACTTATATCATATTCAAAGCAATATGTTGAAAACACTAGTTTAAAATTAATTAAATTGAGAAAATACAAAGAATTTCAGTTATAGGGGAGGGCTGGCATGAACCTTGTGAGGTCAAAACCATTTTTTTATGGTTAGGGTGTTGAGATAACGGTAATTTTGAGTTTTGTTTTTTGGTTACAACTTCAATCAAAAATTTTTTTCGCTGAAGTTACAAATACCCGCAAACCGTATCTACTCCGTTCGAAAGATAATTAAAGTACGCTTCTAACGACATCCCACTTATAAATTAAATTATGTTAGCACTCCGGAATAAAGCAGTCAATCATCGCACATTTTCTAAAATTTTAACATATTTCCTTATAACTGCATAAAGTCAGTGGATGGCGGAAAATTCATTACTCGGGTTATATTAGTGTCTTAGTCTTAGTGAATTATAACATTTTGTGTGTTTTTCGAAAGATCACATATATGGGATGTGTGCGTCCGATTTTTCCTATTTTCAATACTAACTTTTCAAAGTCAAAATTTTATTGATTCATTGCAAATATTTTAATATTAAAATATTTTAATATTAAAAAGATTCGATGAATACCTTAATTTTGGCTATTTTTTCCAAGTGAAACAAAAAGGATGTTTTATGGTCGAAAAACTCGGTTAGGTGACCCAAATATATGAAAACGACTTCACAGATCAAAGGACATTAGAGGGAAATATAAAGGCTTCCCAAGCACTGTTTGCCAGCATAACACCAACAGTCTCAAAAAATAAGCTCTTTCCAAAGTTCTACCAAAGTTATCATTATCTTTTGAGAACTTTTAAATTTCGATTTCCTTTTAAAATATCTGTAGTCGAGGCACAGAACAGTCGAATATATTTTTTTGTTTATTTATGCTGTTGCTTTACTGTGTAATTTCAAAGAGATCAGTGGACAGCAAAGCACAGATAAACAGAATTTTAGTTTTCAGTGCGGCTTTTAAAATTGTTTTTTTTTTTTTGTACATTACAATTTCGATTGTGTTCCCAAAAAATTATAACAACAGTGATGTAAAAACTAGAAATTATGTGGAAATGAAAAAAAAGTTGAATATAATTTCAAACCCTGCTCGAAAGACTAAAATAATGACATATCTATCAATTTTAAAAATCGGATGTCAAAAAAAAGTTGAAAAAAAGTTAGAATCTCAACATAAGCTAAAAATCTTGGGGCGCACTTTCACAGCTGTTTTCGTTTCTACATGGTTGGGTAACCTAACCGAGTTTTTCGTCCATAAAATATATTTTTTTTTTCACTTGGATAAAATCACCAAAAATAAATGAATAAAAGTTTCCTGATATTTAAGATTTCTTATAAAAACCCTAATTTGAAAATCAAACGTTTTGTGAAAAAAAATTTCTTCTAAATAGCACTTTAGAAACCAGAATTTTTTTATTATTTTTATTTAGTGCACGAAATAGGTTATGAATTTTTCTCCAAAAAAAAAAAAAATCCACAACGATGAAACCCTGTGTGACACCCCTTAACCATCTCCTATCGGGATCAAAATTTATATTTGGCATCCATGAGAGCAGCACTATCGATTTTGGGCATCATATATAAAAAATATTTATTTTAAAATTTTCAGTCTCCCTAGTTTTTCGAACTTTGACCCCTGTGCGACACCGTTTAACCGTCTCCGACGGTTGTATGATCGACTATATTAGTATCGACCTAGAAGGTGAAGATATATGATGTTAAATTTTTCTACATACATTTTGGGAGCACCCTAATGTATATGTATTGAAATACATGGCATACATATGTTTGTGTGTATATTTTGGTAAACACTACAAGCGTATATTAGCCAGAATGCGAACGAATCGGGAAAAAAGATGAAATGTGTGCCAACTGAAATGACTTGAAATTGCGCCAGATCATTGTACATACATATAAATAAATAATTATTACATACACACATACATATATATATGTGTATATATAACTTTTCTTTATATAGGTACATCCATATGCACATTTGCGCATGAATGTGCTCTGTTGCCAAGTTATTAACTACACCTTACAAAGTAACTTGTGACTAGTGTTGAAAGAGATTAGTTCCGGTGTGATTATGTGGGGTACAATTGGATTACCTGGCTTTAACTAGATATTTTTTACTACAAAAAACGCACATCCATAAAATTAATTGATCGCATTTCTACGGGAGGAATGTCTTATAGAGAGATTAACTTAATCTTTAAAAAAAAAAATAAGTTTGTATCGTCCGGCATCTAGGAGTCTAGCTGAGGTCACCGCCTATGCAGACGATCTGACCGTCATCATATCGTATAAATGTCTAAAAACAATTAAATAAATACTTGAGGAAACGCTCGAAAACATACACGATTGGGCGAGAAGAATAGGGTAGGAAATAAATCCGAAGACCGTGGATCTTGTGCTTTTTAGAAAAAAATACAGGGTACCACAGAGGACTCCTCCTAAACTCTGCAATCACACGCTAAACATGAAACCATTCTCGAAATATTTGGCAGTCATATTGGACAGCAAGCTGACGTAGAGCCTTAACGTG
Source organism: Urophora cardui (assembly GCA_960531455.1). NCBI lineage: Eukaryota > Metazoa > Arthropoda > Insecta > Diptera > Tephritidae > Urophora > Urophora cardui. Next base: position 144,547,314 of record OY482672.1, read on the forward strand.
GAAAAAGGAAAACCGGGGCCTATAAACTCAAGTAACAGCTTTACGTCTGTTGTGCGCCCAATAATACACTACGGAATTCTGGTCTGGTGGATGACACTTGATATAAAGACGTATACAAAGAAGCTAGAGGGTGTACAGGGGCTATCTAGTCTATGTATAACGGCCGGTACTCCGCGGACCTTGTGGCTAAAAGCGTAGCTGAAAAGACAGCGCTAAGGCTTATAGTAACAGAACAATTTAGACAACGATCTTTTGGACACGGCATTTCAGAATACGTTACCCCCAAACCAACCTCAACAGGGGCCAAGGGTAATAATAGAACAGAACTACAGTATCTTTCAGGCCGAGGTCAACGTTGCCTCTAAAGCGGCAGAGCTTGTGGTTGAACTAACGTTCTCAAACTCTCGTATAAACATTTTCATCGACAGCCAGGCGACAATTAAAGCGACCACGGCAGTGCAGAGCCAAACTTCATGAACTCTGTGCGAATAGACGCGTTACTATCTACTAGGTATACCCGAACACCCGGGAATCGAGGGAAATAAGAGGGCGGACGTGTTAACCAAAACCGGTTCATCACTAGCGTAAGTAAAGGTGGAAAACATTTTCCTCATAAAGCTCAAATATATCAGGGACTGATACGCAAAGGCGGTTCTCAGCGAAAGACCTATCATGATTCGGTCATATAATGCAAAAATCACAAACTACCTACTCAGAATTCTTAGAGCAGACTGCAGACTGGCGGTGGGCATACTACTTAACAGGCCACTTTCTCACGCCATATCATGCATTCAAAATGAGACTGCTAGACCTCCATCTAGCATTTGGCAGACTCCTGCTTAGCTGCCTCGGTTCTGCATACTTCTTGTTCCCAGAATGTATTGCGAATCAGGAAATACACATAATAATAAAACTTGCGAAGTCCTGCTTTCCAGGATTAATGTAACATAATACCTCAATGCGCTTTGGCATATGTGATCTACATATGTCAACGATCACTGGATTTTAGCCAACGTAACGTAACCTAACTCAAGTTAAATGGAAATAAAACCCTTACTGAAATGAATTCAATTCAATAAAAAAAACTTAATTAGAGTTTATTCTGATTTTCATAAAAATTTTATTCAGTAAAAGCACTTAAGTTAGAAAGGTTAATTTTTTGCCAATAACTTTACTTTAAGATTCCTGGTTCACAGCTATTCCTCTTTAGAAATCCAAATGGGTCCAATAGTTTAAATTTTGGGGAAAAAAATTATTTTTCTCCGTTCATCACATTTTGAGTTAAGCTACTTTAACTTACGGGCACAGATATGTTTACTTAAATCTAACTTACCGTTATTAATATTCAAACCCGCTGCATGCGAACTCTCACGAATAATTTGTCTGCGCTTAGATTTCCAACACGAATTCGCTGAATTCGCCGCCGAATGACTTGGACAGCAGCAAGTCCTTTTCACAGAAGAATCGCTGCTATCCAATGAATGAGAACGACGTTCAGATGATTGTGTTTGTTTCTGAGGTTTCTGTTGTTCTTTTTGTTTGTGTTGTTGTTGCTGCTGTTGTTTATTTGCATATTGTATGCCATTTAAATCGAAATCGTTTAATTTCTTCGCTTCAGTGCATTTAGATCTAAACAAGGAAAAGAAAAATGAAAAAGAAAAAGGAAAAAGAAAAAAGAAAAAAGAAAAAAAAGGAAAATTAAAATTAAAATAAAGAAAAATTAAGATAAAGAGCAAAGTTGCTTATTTACATACAAACACATGCGAAAAAGCAAACTAAAGCAATACCATCACAACAAAGCGCATGTCATGCTAGCGCGCCAACTATTCAATATTAAGCCTAAAAATATGCAACAAAAAATTTTATATACATTCGAAAATGGTGTTTTATAGGGTAAAGAAGCGAATTGTGGAAGACAAGCACTTCATAAAATTCGTTAAAACAGCGAATTCGTTAAAATAGCAAATTCGTTAAACATGCAGATACATACATACATAGATAGAGTGGAAGCAGGAGGTGCCAAACATGCTTATGCGCTAGGTAGGGTTGCTGAGGGTAAACACGGCGTGCATATTTGTATATATGTCACCTGTTCCAATTCGAACGCTGTTTATAGTCGCATACACTTTCGGCGCTGCCACTTGTGCTGCTAATTTCATCGTATTGTGGTGGTTGCCGGCATTCTTTCGCATAAATATGACAAGTGTCAGGCATTTTGGCTGGCTGTTGGTTTTTCGGTTGTTGTTTATTGCTTCAATAAATACCTATAATATTTGTGTTTTTTTTTTAATTATATGAATTAGCTGCTTACATACAATAATATTATCATATAACAATTAAGAATTTCAAATACATAAAAAACATGAATAAAAAGCCATTAGTGTAATCATCAATTTCATATTATTCTCACAAAAAATAATGACCACATATTAAAAATATCAAAAAAAAAAAAATTAATAAAAAAAAAATCACATTTCTTGGTCGCATTTTTGTTTGTGCATCATTTAACCCATATTCCCATGCCTATGCGGCTGCAGATACTCATACGCCGCGTAGCACTCATATGTATTTCAAAAAAAGCATATTTATAATTTTATCTGTGTGTAAAAATATTTCGCCAGCGCGTAAATATTTATAACACAAGTGTCCGCGCGTTGAAATACTTTGGCCACATTTGCAAGTTGTTGCTGCAATTATTTTTAGCGTGCAAACAAATGAACGCTTTCAAACGTGGTGGTGCGTTTGTTGTTGATGTGGCAGCCGCACAATGCACTATTTTTCATTACTCAAATTTAATTTACATACATATGTACACAAACGTAGGAAGATAGTTTTTTTTTTTTAATTCGACAAAAAAGAAATCCCACATAGCATTTTATTAATTTTTTTATCATATTCCAGTCTCTTTCGATCGCTATGCACTTTTAAAATAATGCAAAATGCGCTCATTTTCTGATCATAAAAGAGCCTCTCGTCTGTAGAAAATGGTACCCTACGTCCAACTCTTGGGGAGTCGTTTTCGAGTCTTATTTTAATCGTATTTTTTATCATTTTCGAGTCCCTTTCGATTTTATTTTTTTCGATTTTGAATCTTATTTTGGTCATTTTTGAATCGTTTTCTGATCGTTTTTCAATCTTTTTGGGGTAATTTTTCTTCGTTTTTCTCATAACTTTCGATTGGCTTTCCAATCTTTTTTGAATCATTTTCCAATGGTTTTTCTGGTCATTTTCGAATCTTTTTTGGGTCGTTTTTCAGTAACTTTCTGATCAATTGCTAATCATTTTCTAATACTTTTCTACTCATTTTCCTATCATTTTTGGGTCAGTTTACAACCGCTTTTCTTTCCCATCTTCTATCCTCTTACATATTCTACCCTTAGCCTTACCTTTATCAATATCGCAAAAGTCACCCTCAGTCCATATTTTGGTTGGAACTTTTGAAACAGATTTTTAGCCTACAATAATATTAAGCAAATAAGGAGTTTAAGATCTAAAAATTTCATTCCATAAATGAATTCCTATGAAAATGTATATGCGCATTTTGGCATTCTCATAGATATACGGCAACATGGAAGACATGCATCCATATGTTCCTGCTCTACAACATTCGGAACCATCAATACCGAAATCTAATGTAAAATTCTCTGAATTTTTTTTGGAAAAATTATAGCTTTATGTACAAGGATTGCTAAGGAATATTTCTTTTTTTTTTTCTAAAAAAGCAAAGTAATCGATCACATTTCGATCTTTAGCATGATCAATTTGTGATAAATTATTTTTTTAATCAGCAAAGGGGATCGAAAAAGACTCAGCTAGGTGATTTTTATATGATAAAAAATAAAATCACTTTTCAATCGCTGGTCTGACTCATTTTCCAGTCTTCTTTTAATCGTCAAATAAATTCTTTTTTTAATCATCAAAGGGGATCGAAAAAGACTCGGCGCAATCAGTTTTCATAAAACAATCTTCCAAATGCTATGTGGGATGCAAAAATAACCATAGAGGAGTGTATGATATTTTAATTACATGTACGAAATCAATTGTGGCATACCTTTTTAACTGCCGAGGTGTAATTGAATACCTCTAAGGCGACCAGGAGGGGTTGCTTTCCGTAATTCGATATTCTTGTCGGCTCGATATTTCAATTCGATATCGAACGTGCGACGATGCCGTTTTGCTTTCTATATTTCGCTTTCCGTTCTGTATTTCGATAGTGAAACTTTTCTTATAATATTTCAAAAAGTGCATTGGAGGCCTTTATAATCTGTTAAAGGCTGTATTCTGTTCTGTAAATAAATTGGAAATCATTTAAAGCCGTAAAAATATTAAAATTTTTAAGTAAGAGACAATGCCGAAAAACGTCAGTCTAGAACTAGAGAGCTTACAACTAGCTCAGAACTGATCTCAAAGGGATGCAAAGCCGGACAGTTTATTATGCTTTCTTTTAACTATCAGCGAACTAATGATTTTTGAACTATACCAGGACTGTCCATATAGATAGTAGCCTGCAACGCATTCCAAATTCTGCAGAGGAGGACAATTACCACTTTGCAGAACATCGCCGTGTTAAAAATACAATTGAAAGCATTTCGCTAGGATAGAACGAGAATCAACCCTGTCTCTTTTTGAACTAGTTCTGCACTAGACTGGAACTAGCGCGATTTGCATCAGGGTGTTTTCTACGACTGACATTTTCGATAAGGCAAAACGATAGCTAAGTTGATATCGAATCATTTCTATAGAACTTTCGATACAGTACGACCATATTTGTATATACTGAAAGCGAAAAGGATACTTCTATATCGAATTTCGCTCGACATCGAATTACGGAAAGCCAGCCTAGACTAAAAGGTAATTTAAAAAAGACTCATATCTACATAAGCCCAGTATGAGAGATTATAACCCATTTTTTTGTGGCACTGAATATCAAATTAAAATTTCTTATAACAATTGATAGCCGATTTAATTGCAATATGATCGAATAATACAACACAACTAACCAAAAAGAGAAAAAAAAATACGTTCTTAGGAGCTATAAACACACATTTCTTAGAACATTGCCCTCAGAAATAAGCTCTATGAGAACACCCCAAAAAAGTGGTATAGAAGGATACAAAATGTCTCGGAATCTGATTCGTAAAAAATATGTACGTTGTTCGAGATTTACGAAGCAACACTCAAAGATCATTTTAGAAACTTCTTTTGAATTATTTTTTTTGCCCCATTTTATGAGCGCATACAAATGGCTAATTAAGGATATTCTTTTTTAATCATTTTTTCTGAGCGCTCTGGCCTTGGTTATACGGCAGTGTTCCTCTTATCCCAACAGCTGACTATTGCGCAATATCACAGTAAATGTTATACTTGATCGATATTGAGCATTTCCACATTTCTTTAAATAAGTATGAAACATTACTCCTCAAAATAGCTTGAAAGATTGAACACAGAGAGTCGTGATGTGAGCATAACCTTCTCATAAGCTTGAGTAACATGAGTCGCGCTTCAAAGTCGAAAACAATTGAATAACGAACCTATTTTTGAAGCCACGCCTTCAATAAAGAGACAGTCGTGGCTGAGTTGACTCAGCTCATTATTCTGATCACATCGGCTCTATAACAGGCATGGGCAAAATTGACACGCACGGGTAAATAAAATTTATCACATACATTTTAAACAGTGTAGCGCAAATCGATCTACTGTCACCAACACCAACTCTCTCACAATTTTTTCGTACTCTGGTATATTACCTCTCCTTCGTACACGTCTCGCATTAGACCTACACTATAAGTAAGGGCGGACTATAATTATGTTTTAGAACAAGTATATCTGAAAACTAGCAAATAGCATATATTCTCCTCTAAAGATTTCTACGGAATACAAATAGACTCAAGAGATTCTGTTGCAGTATAAACGTCCTTTAGTGTTCAATTCCGGGTTTCCAAAGGCATAAAGACAGCAATGAAAATGCTTAATAGCTCGATCATTTATTCTCAAAAAAAAAAAAAAAATAAACCTAACCTTCGTTATCCCAATGAAAATTTTCCTACGTGGTTAATTCGAAATCCAGCCATTCTCGAAGATAAATATTACTGAAAGAGAGGGAGTGATTGTCTTAAAATGTCACATTTTCTCTTGTTACTATAGAAACATGCGTCTCTCATAATCCTTCCAACCCAGTTTGGGTATTGAAGGCCTTTTCGAAGCTTTTACTATAATTTTTATTGAGTATGTATTTATAACGAGCGAATAAAATAAGTCTTAATAAGTCTTACTTTACTACGTTATGGTTCATGGGATACTATGTACATATGTGCATTGTGGAATGATTTTCCGTCATCCCTTGTTAGATTTGATTGGAAGACAAATCAATGTATCATTATCTTTTTAACATTTCTCTCCAAACCAAATTTTACAAGGGATGATGGAAAATCGTGTCACAAATCATCATACACCCACCCTCTCGGAAAAATAAACACGAAAAAGGTATATTATTGTATATTTTGCTGGTTAAAGCCTGCACCTTCAAGTCCCCGTGGCATTCACTAATTTATTTGTTTATTATCAATTGAATAATTATACTAAACAAAATGTCTGTCAAAATTTTTGTTTTATTCGCATAAGGTAAGTAACACAGTTATTCCACCATAGTTTGTTTCTTTTTCTCTGCGTTATAAGTTGAAAGACTTTCCTAAACAATGAAAGCATTACGTCTTTCCACTTTTTCTTGCCACTCAAAGAAATATCTTGATATTGATGATTTGTCTGTCATCAAGGAATTGTAGGTACATACATATTTTTTATGTTACAAAATTGTGTCTAAAGAAGTGTTATATGTACATGAAAAAAAAACATGGTTCGCTTTAGTGCACAATAAAATGTTTACAATAACTTGAAGAGTTCATTTACCTACACCGAAAAGCCGAAAAGAACAAGTTCACTTTTTATTTTCATGTTTGTTTTTATTTTTATTTTATTTCTGCATGCTGTCACTGTACATTGTACATATGTATGTGTTTGCAGGCAGTGTTGGTTTTATAACGCTTTGGCGACTACTCGCAAAAGAAACCATAACGATACGACTTGGTTGCATGATAAATACAAAGAAAAGCAAATACCAATACTTTTTCTTTCTTTTTTGTTGTTTGCTTTTCCGACAGGGTAGGATTGCGATGTATTGTGGAACGAATTTCCGTCGTCGCTTGTCAAGTTTAATTCGGTAGCCGAAACCGGTTTATAACCAAATCAAACTTGACAAGGAATGACGGAAGTTCGCTCCACATTACTTTTTCTCTTTGAAAATTCACGCTCCCATTACTGATTGAATACAATAGATTACGTAGCCAAACCAATTTAATGCTCGGTATACCCCTGTAGGGAAAATCTCTAGTTCCGAACTAGGTCGCTTCTAGTGCATTTTTCGCCACTACTAGTGCGAGCTAAATCTCTTTTGCATGTTATCAACTGGCGAATTTAATACGGCGATGTCCTAGGCGGTGTCAATTGCCACTCTCTGCACTACATTTTCGATAGCTCCGAACTATTACTAAATTCTACAGTTTACACTAGTTCGTTTATTGTCACAATTTCGATAGTTCTGAACTAGCTACAAGTACCTACAAATTCTACAGTTTTGCATCTGCCGCTTAAGTGCAGCCTTTGACACACTTCATGCAAGTAGCGCGATGGGCGACTGGTTAACGCATGTGCCTTTCAATCTGAGGGGCGTGGGTTCGAATCCTGTCGGTGACATGGTGGATGATAATTTTTTTTTTTATTTTTTTTTTAACTAATATTTTTTTATTTATTTATTTAATAAAAATTTACAATAATATTTAAAAAGTAATAAAATAAAAAAAAAATTAGAAATAAGCCTGAAGGATCGGAAAAGCATAATTAGGGGAACATTTCATTTCATACAAGATGCAAATAGAAAACTCTTTATATAAAATGCATCACTAAACATCTGAGAATTGCAGAAATATACAAAGCCGACGGCAATTGAACGAACAAAAAATTTTCATAGAATTTTTGTCACTTCGAAATTGCATACAAATCAAAGTGTTTCTTATAATGGTCACTCAATTCACTCCTTTTGAACTGGTGAGGGTCTAACTACAATTGATCTAGTTCCCTTTAGACACCTTTTCGCTAGTTCGGAACTAGAAATTTTGCTCACTAGTTATTGAGTTCCCTGCAGGGACATAACACATAAACACCTCTACACAAATGCATGCAAACATACACACACCGCAAAAGCAGATAAATGATAAATATATGTAAATGTTTATCGATGAGTTAATCTTATTGTACATCCAAATGTTTATACGCGGTGTGTATGTGCAACAACTACATTAGAAATACCAAAGGAATTGTTGCGCTTCGTGCCACATTGTGTATTTAAAGAATGAAAATGAAAGCATGAAACAGCAGAAGCGACAACAGAAGCGGCAACGATGGCAACTAAACGGATGAGTAATTAAAAATTTAACGCGTGCCGAATTTTTTTTATTTTCTACATAAAATGTACAATCAAATGCATGTGCATAAGCACTTTTTACTTAATTCTTGTGTAACATTTTCATATACATTTGAAGGTATGTATGTATGTATATCTATTTTATATGTTCCAGATTTTCCAAACCGCATTCAAAAGCTGCTGGTTTTTGTTAAAATTAATTGCTTAATTTTTCTACTTCAAAATTCTTTTTTCATTTTTTTGAATTTGATTTGCTTTTAGCAAGCCGGCAATTGAATGTACATAAGTACATATGTATGTATGTTTGTATGTTTAAGCACCTTCCCAAAAATCGTTGCATTATTTAAGGTTTATTCCAGAAGGTGATAAGGCTTAAGAAATAATGCCCGAAAATCCTAAGGAACATAAGTTGAATGGATAAAAGCTTGTAATAAGGCTGATTTTCCTATGTTGACGTCATTAGGCCATAAGGACTACTCTCTCTCTCTCTCTCTCTCTCTCTCTCTCTCTCTCTCTCTCTCTCTCTCTCTCTCTCTCTCTCTCTCTCTCTCTCTCTCTCTGAAAGGAAAACTTATTCCAAAGTCTTATTCGCCATGGACAATAAGGATTAGATAATTTCTTTTAATAAGGACTTATATATGTGGTGTTTAAACATCTTATACTCTCTCTATAAAAAAATGAAAAATTGATAGTTAACTATCGAATGTCAGTAAACTCTTCACTGTGAAAATGACCCTAAGGCTTATTCGCAATAGAATATAAGGTCTGAATGATTCCTTGTAATAAGGGATTATATGTAGATCTAATGCGTCATGATCTTTCAAAGTTCCGTCATCCCTTGCCAAGTTTGATTTGGGTATAAACCGGTTTCGGCGATGTGCCATCTTCGGTATCTTATTTGGAGGTCTCGGATTCTAACCACAGTCCAGACAAACACCAAATAAATTTTCTAATTAATGAGAACCCAATTATGAGGTTTTTAGAAATAGCATTCACCACTCGGCAGTGGGCGACATACCCTCGGAGTGTGTTTTTTCCATGATAATGCGCCGTTCGGACTGGCATTAAACTGTAGGCCCATTCAATTGTAGGAGAAACAAGAAATTAAGGAGTACGCCCCAAATTGGGAAGAGGAAACCGGCGTTAAAACGCGTCAGAGTTATATCAGCGTCATTGTATTATATTATATTCGTATCACATTTTTTCAAACTCAAATTTCCTCTCTCTCTCTCTCTCTATTTGAATTCCCCTTTTTATTGCCTTAAGCTTATTATACTTTTTGTTGGGTATTTATGCATGTGCACTATTTTTAGTAAAAGTAAGGAAGTTGTGCACTAAGCATTGATGGTTTGTTTAGTATGTGTTAAAGTTTGTTATTGATTGCGCCTTGGTTTCATTGAATTCTTCTTTCCGTTTATCAAAATTTGTGTATTGAAAATTTTTTACTAAAAAGTCTGGAGCTAATGATAATTGAATTTGTTTTGTTTTTTTATTTGTTTGTTTTTATACTCAGCTGTACTAGTACACAGAGTATTATAATTTTGATTTCATAACGGTGGATTGTAACATAATGAAATAATTGAGATAGATATGGACTTATATATATCAAAATGATCAGGGTGAAAAGAGAAATCGATTGAGCCATGTCCGTCCGTCCGTCCGTCCGTCCGTCCGTACGCAACATAAAAATTGAGATATTTTGATGAAATTTGAAATGCAAGTTGGTATCGAGACTGGGACGGTTGGTATTGAAAATGGGCGAAATCGGACCATGACCACGCCCACTTTTCCTATATAGAAAAAATCGGAAATTTGGTATCTCAGCCACTAATATAGCTAGAGTGATAAAATTTTACCCACGTATTGAGCTCAGGCCGTTATGAAGAAATTTGATTAAGTTTTGGAAAATGGGCGGTGTCACGCCCACTTATTAAGGGTCAAACATTGAAAGTTTTATATGTCATAACTCAGAAACCGTTGAAGATATATCGATGAAATTTGGTATGCGTAATTTGCTTACCTAGACAAATGTTTTGGCGAAAAATTATCAAAATCGGTTGACGGCCACGCCCACTTTTATATATGGGAACTATAAAGGGGCCTAATAAAAACATTTTAAGCGATATCTCTGTCAAATATAAAGATCTATCACTGAAATTTTGTGACATGAGTTCTACAATAGACCGGAAACAAAAAATAAAAAAGTTTGGAAAATGGGCGTGGCACCGCCTCTTTTTATACAAAGGAATCTACGTGCCTATTACTCGACAAATAACTGAGATATTATGACGAAACTTGGTTTATACACTTTTATAACATGTGTTAATAGACACGCAAAAATGTATTGAAATCGGTTTATGACCACGCCTACTTTTTAACAAAGATATTTCTGGAACACCCTTTTGGAATTTGTAACGTGAAGTCTTTGTAACTAAAAGTCATAGAGGGATGCAATTTTGCACTAACAATAATATTTATATGCTTATTTGGATGATTGATACAAATTTTGAAAATGGGCGTGGCTGCGCCCTGTTTATGCAGCACTCGTGTCATATAAAATACACCCTATATCGAACAAACGCAAACAAACAATGAAAGCATACAGCTGAGTATCTAATGTTCGATTCCACTCGAACTTAGGCTTCCTTACTTGTTTTATTTGATTATTTTATTTTGATTTTTTAAATTTTTTTTTTTGTCTATATTATTTTAGATTGATATTTTTTTATTTTCTTCTTTTTCTTCATATTTTTTCAGATTTATATTTTTTTAATTTATTTATGTATTTATTTTTTTTACGCACTGATTTTATTTATTATATTTAAAAAAAAAATTTATTTTTCTATGTCTTAATTTATTTATTTTTATTTTTTGCTTTATATTTTTTCACGTTTATATTTTTTAAATTTTTTATTTATTTACTAATTTTTTTTTTTGTTTTTTACGGTTTTTTTTTCTAAATTTTTTCATTTAAATTTTTTGTTCTTTTTTTAGTTTTTAATTTGATTTTTTTTTTATCTTTTTATTATTTTTTTTTGCGCAGACATTATTTTTCCCATTTATGTTTTTTTATTTTTTATTTGTTTTTTTATTTTATTTTGTGTGTTTCAATTCGAAAACCTTCCACTTGTCTACGTCTTGCCCTTTTACGCAACAACTTCCATTAAAGCGCATCACTAATTTGCATCATACAAATTTGAATTATTAGTTACTTACAAAAATAATAACATAAAACTATTCAATTTTCAAAAAAAAAAAAATAATAATTATAATAATAATCACCTTTTCTCAACTTAATTAATCACATTTAAATAAGTCACGCTAAGCGTGACTTTCAATTTCATTACTGACATCACACTTTTTCAGACATTTTTTTCTTTGCTTTCAAATTCCAATAAGATTTCTGGCAAAAAAAAAAACTGCAAACTGCAAAAAAAAAACTGCAAACTTTCGTTTTCTATTTTACGCAACAACTGACGATTTTTACGGAGAATTAAAGCTAATTAGACGCGTATTGCGTGAATGAGGCACTATAATTACATACTAATTACTAAACATTAATTTATTTTAGCTAAACGTGCAATTTAAGCAAAAAAAAGAGAAAAGAAAAAACGTAAGAAAGAAAACAAATCACTTCAATTCACAATAAAACAAGGCAAAATTGTAAGTATTGAGCAAACCGGAAGGTTAATTTCACGTGAATCCGTCACACGGCAAAGCGTCATGCGGTTGCACGCTTTGTGTGCCTTCAAAGCCATCCGTCTAACTAAATTTAATCTAATCTTATTTTTTTTTTTAATATTTCCTTTTTAATTTATCACTCTTATCTCCAGCTGCTTCAGCTGCTACTTCGGTTGCTGCTTTTGTTTGTCAGTTTATCTTGAACTCTTTAACTATCAACAATTTTAAATCATTATTAAAGCTTTGTTTATATATTTGTTTTTAATTTTATATCTATTATGTATTGTGTATACGGGAAATACCTATACAAATATAGATAAACTATTCCGAAAAATTTCCCTTACGATCATGGATTACTTAGAACTTGATTGCCTGCTTATTAAAACAAAAACAAAACGCACTACCATTGCTGATTGTCCATACTGGCAATCTTAAAACAACAATCTGGAGAATTTTTCGCCAAAAAATCACTTTACTTAATTCACTTCATCACATATTTTTCGCGTTTGCTTCCTTGCTACTGTTTCTTTGGCCATAAGTGCATAATGCCAGAAAATAATCATTATCTTCATACACTTTTTCACATAGAACATAGTTACTATATTTATCAGAGATGTAGAATAATTATTATTTCATTTTGAAATTATAAAAAAGTCTTACTAATTTTCTTCAGAATCATAAAAGTCTTTTGATAATATTTTTTTCCTGATGGAAATGATAAAAATCTTCTATAATTATTATTCAGAAACTTATATTTTAAAAATCTTTCCATAAAAGTTATTTCAACTATATATTTTTTAAGTCTTCAAAGACTTTTATATTGAGACAAATTTGAAAAAAGTCTTTGCGTAATTATTTTCAGTTATAAATTGTTTTTTATATCTCCAAAGACTTTTTCATTGAGACAAAGTTCAAAAAAGTCTCAAAAAATGTTCAATAACTTTCATATAAGTATAAAATAAGAATAACTTTCATATCAGTACTTCAAATTTCAAGCAAATTTTCAATTTGAAATTGTACGAAAGATTTTTATCGAAGATATAAAAAATAAATTTGTTACTCAAAATAATTACTTAAAGACATTTTTGAAATTCGTCTCAATGAAAAAATCTTTGAAGACTTAAAAAACAAGTTGTTACGGATAATAATTACTCAAAGACCTTTTCAAATTTGTCTCAATATAAAAGTCTTTGAAGATATAAAACAAAATTTCTCATTTATAATAATTACAAAACGACTTAAAAAAATATCTCAGAAATAACTATTATGGAAAGACTTTTAAAATATGTTTCTTTCAATAATAATTATTTTTTGAATTTTATTTTTTCTACATCACTCTCTATTCTCTAACCCCAGCATTTTTTATTTCAACCGCATTAGGGTGAGTTGTGCTGAAGACAGTTTCGTTCTAGTTGATTCAGACAAATGACATTCACATACCGACTTCCAAGCTGATATATTATAAACTGAGGAACTAGTATCGATAAATATATTATACTAGTAAACCCTGCCACGCGATGCTTTGGCTTCCAATTCAGTGTGCGATAATTTGAGGGCGGAAGACCACTTATTGCCACATTTGACAATCTTTTTGTATTGCCATTTTAAATTTGACTTCCCATTAAAAATTACAGTATATACATTGGTTTAAGTCCATAGATTCTTATTAATAAAATATAAAATGAAGCATATAGGTACATACATACATAGTTACTGGTAATTTTTATTTTCTATGGTCCTAGATTTATACAAATAGTTTGTCCGAGGAGCCCCATAGCGAAGTTTTATGCTGAATAATTTTCTAGAATATGTTAACCTTAAAGCGACATCTAAAAGGCTATTTATCGCACTCCTCTTTCTCATTCTAGTTTCGTTTCTACTCCTCTTTATCTTCCCTTTCATATCGATGCTTCCAAACAAAACTGTACTAAGTCTGAAAACTGTGTTTTGCAGGAGAAGCTGTCAAAGTTTAAACTCGATAAGAAACTTCATGTGTATGCTAAGTATATTTTCACTTGTAACTTCTGTTTGGATTAAACGATCCACACCAAAACTCGACAATATCAAAGTTAGGGTACGCTTTATATAAAACCGTAAAATAAAAATTTGCTACGTGGTTTTTCATGGCAAGCTCTCAAAGTTTAAGTAACTTTTGGTTGGATTGTCCGATTGATACCAAAATTTTACAGCATCTAAATTAAGACACGTACTACTTGAAAACGCCAAAAACGGGATAATGTACTAAGTCGACTTAGTACAGTATTGTTTGGAAGCGTCGATATGACACCTCAAATTTAAAAATCAAACAAACTATAGCGTAAAAATAATATTTTGAACAGTTGACAGCCATTTTTGAAAAAATTAAAATAAATTACTTATTTTCAAGCAAAGCCCTTTCATATGACACCTCAAATGTAAAAATTAAACAAACTAAAGGATAAAACTGAATTTTTAACAGGTGGCAACCCTTTTTCCAAAAATTATAATAAGTTACTTCTTTTCACACAAAGCCCTTTTATATGACACCTCAAATTTAAAAATCAAACAAACTATAGCGTAACACTGAATTTTTGAGCAGGTGGCAACCTTTTTTGTAAAAATTTTAATAAATTACTCATTTTCAGCTCAAGCCCTTTCATATGGTACCTGAAATTTAAAAATCAATCAAACTATACAGGAGAATTAAATTTTTAAACAGGTGGCAACCCTTTTCAAAAATATTAAACCTTCCTGCACATCTACAGGTCAAGCCCTTTGATTTGACACCCCATTTTCGAAAATCGGTATAACGGTGTAAAAGTTATGGTGCGTACAAAAAATCACTTAGCGTAATATACATATATAAAGATTTTAATGGGTCTATTACATTAACTTCTTCCACATCGTGCTTTGGACCCACATTATAAGCAATACCATTTCATGTTCATAGTTAAAACGGTTATATGTTTACTCCTGGATCTTGGTCTTGACACCATAATAGAGTGAGAGAAAGAGAGATAGCACTACTGTTACTATAATTATGTTCCAGAACTAGTTCCAGAGTAAATATGCGCTTTGTAACTGTTGCGCCTGATCTGGAAACCAACAATTATCTGCTAAGTACAAATAGACTCAACAGAGTTTCTGCTGTAGTAAAAGCGATCATTAGTGTATAAACTCTGTTTCCAAGCGCATAAGGACAATAATGAAAGATCTTAATAACTTGATAACAAAGTCTCAGAACTCACCAAAGAGAGCTTAGTACATATGCAAATGATCAAGTAGGAGGACGAAAAATTAATGTAATTCTGTATCTAGAGACTCCACAGATCTTATGATAAACTTACCAAATAGACACTCGCCGTCAAAAAGAGAGTACATTTTGCTTATGTGAGATGCTCTTGTATGAAACAACGAAGCTTCTTGTTCTTTATTTTTTTGGCAGCAACTGTTTTGTAATACTTCAAGTGGATCACCCTAATAGTTTGCAAAATAATAAGCAACAATTAGCAAAATATCTGTATTACATCTATGTTTGTGATAAACGTAATAATTTGAAGTATGTAGGTATTATTTTCTTTCTAGCGCTAAATACATACAAACATAATATGTACATCTATATTAAGTACATATGTAAGTATGTACATCAGCTGATATGTTTTGTTTTATCAAAACTCAAATACACTCGTGGAATGTGAAAAATTTGCAAAAATCCAAATATTTGTTTATCACATTCCTTTCTCGCTTATTCGTGATTTTTAACACGGCTATCTGTCTGACTGGCCGCTGTGGTGCAGTGGGTAGAGTGCTCGCCTGCTATGCTAGAGGTCTCGGGTTCAAACCACGGTCCGAGCCAAACAAATTTTTCTAATTAGTAAAAATCCAATTATTGGGTTTTTTAAGAGCAGCGGTCACCTCTCGGCAGTGGGCGGCATACCCTCCGAGAGTATTTCTGCCATGAAAAAGCTTCTCACAAAAAATGCATTCGCCGTTCGGAGCCGGCATAAAACTGTAGGTCCACCCAATTAGTAGGAAAAACAAAAAGGAGCACACCTCGAATTGGGAGAGAAGCTCGGCCATAAAACTCGTCAGAGTTAATAGCGCCATTGTATTATTATTATTATCTGTCTGACTGACGAACTAACTAACTTGTATGCAGCAATGGAAAATCACTGGAATTAAAATTAGCGGCGGGTGTCGCTAGGATTTTACATTCTGCCAGTTTCTGGATCGGAGCTCATTTAATCATTAAATCTGCTTCGAAACTCACCTTCGCCAAAGCATAAAGGTTCGGAAATCTTTCAAAAGGCAATTTTCGCTCAAATACTCCAAGGCCCATTGTCCATATTTGCTTCTTCTGGGAATAGTGTCCTCTAAAACGTAATTTTTGTTCGAAATTTCTATTAACGATTTTTTTTGTTTTTGTTATTGGTATTTTGTGTGTTTCTGTTATCGATTTCTTGTGTTTCTATTATCGATTTTTTGTGTTTTTGTTATCAATTTTTTGAGTTTTGGTCATCGATTTCTTATGTTTCTATTATCGATTTTTTGTGTTTCTATTACCAATTTTTTGTCTTTCTGTTATCGATTTCTTGTGTTTCTATTATCGATTTTTTGTGTTTCTATTACCAATTTTTTGTGCTTCTGTTACCGATTTTTTTAGTTTTGGTCATCGATTTCTTGTGTTTTATTCATCGATTTTTCGTGTTTCTATTATCGATTTTTAGTGTTTCTATTATCGATTTTTTGTGTTTCTATTACCAATTTTTTGTCTTTCTGTTATCGATTCCTTGTGTTTCTATTATCGATTTTTTGTGTTTCTATTACCAATTTTTTGTGCTTCTGTTACCGATTTCTTGTGTTTCTATTATCGATTTCTTGTGTTTATATTACCAATTTTTTGTATTTCTGTTATCGATTTTTTGTGTTTCTGTAACCAATTTTTTGTGCTTCTGTTACCGATTTTTTGAGTTTTGGTCATCGATTACTTGTGTTTCTATTATCGATTTCTTGTGTTTCTATTACCAATTTTTTGTGTTTCTATTATCGATTTTTAGTGTTTCTATTACCAATTTTTTGTGTTCCTATTATCGATTGTTTTCGTTTCTATTATCAATTTCTTGCGTTTCTGTTATCGATTTTTTTCGTTTCTATTATCAATTTCTTGTGTTTCTATTATCGATTTTCTGTGTTTCTGTTATCGATTTCTTGAGTTTCTATTATCGATTTCTTGTGTTTCTATTACCGATTTTTTGTGTTTTTATTATCGATTTTTTGCGTTTCTTTTATCCTTTTTTTGTGTTTTTGCAGCAGGTCTTTTAGACTTTTTTTCGTTTAGTACAAGGGTGCTCAACGCTCTCGTATTGAATGGGGAAACTCCAATACATCTACAAAAATTTATTAGTGCACTCAGAAAAAATTTGTGTTAGATTTAAAAAAAAAATAAAAAATACAAGTAAATTTTTATTGTATGATTGGAAAATTTTACATACAACATAAATACATACATACATATGTACAATATTTACAACATATTTTATTTATATTAAATTAAGATATGAACTCGTACATATAAAAAAAATGTGTCTACATATTACATCATAACAATAAGTGATAAGTTTATTCAAGGCTGTTTAATAAATTGCCAATATTTATTGTCGAATCAGAGATGGCTAATTGCAGAATTGCTTCCAAATTCTTTTGTGATAAAAGGTTTCTTTGGTTTGTTTTGATTAACTTAAGGCTAGAAAAGGCTTTTCCGCAAATATAAGTGCTTCCGAACATGGATAAGTATTTTAAAATTTCATTTCTTATGAGTGGATACTTGTCATATTTTATTTCTGTCATATATGTAACTTACTTTAATTATTAATTTATATACGTACCGTGACTCGCAATAATATTTCAGCAAAAAAGCTCTAATTCCTATTTTTCTTATTAAAATCTACTTTTATTTTTCTTCAAATAATTTGAAATACACTTTTGCCACACTTTTTTCAATATTAACTAGAAATTTTGTTCAGTTTTTTCGTTTGCCTACAAATCGCACCCTAAATCAAAAAATTGCACAACTCAAAATTTTTTGAATCCATGAATAACGTGTCTAGGGACAAGTAAATGTTAGTCTCCTCCCAGCAAAAGTCTTTTTCCTTACCCAAGGTTTTACTTCAAAGCTTCGTTTGTAAAGAAAAAGGTTTTCTTGCAATTCTTCCATTTATTTTATATTTATTTGGGTTTTGAGTTACGTCGCTTTTCAATTCAAGAATTCAATTTTTTTCAAAAAAAATTTATTTTCAATTTGTTAGTGTAATTTTCAATTTCATATGGGAAGGGCGACGCCAACGTAGCTTCATATGGCGAATTTGTATCTGTGCCTATGTCTGGGGGGAAAAACAAAAACAAATGTGATTCAAGGGCATAGGCATGAGCATCTATGGTTTAGTACTTTGCGACTGAAAATGCCATGAAGGAAGAAAATTTGCTGGAGATCTCTATATTTCCTTGTATAACTTGTGGGAAATTCCCGCAATACGGACAAACGAAACTCGCTTCCATCTAAAGTTCTCTACAAAAACCTACTGCGTAGATAAATGGCGTGCAGTAAAAAGTAGAATAATAATTAATAAAATTTAGTTTAAAAAACATTTTTTATCTTTCTTTAATTCTGTTATACATCTCCTTTCTTATACCCATTCGACATCTATTTTTTTTTTGTTATTTTCTTTTTGTTTTTTTAATTAAGTACAGTTCAATTACCCATGAAGGCATGAAGGCATACATTGCTCAATCACACTCTCATTTTGACATACCGCAGACACTTTGCTGTCAGCTTCATTTCAGCTGTCAAAATTACAACAACAACAATAATAACACGCGCAGTGCGCGAACAGGCGTTTTGCTGAGATGGACTGCGCCTCACTCTTTATTAATTGTTTTTTTTTTTTAAGTCAGCACAAAAAATTTATTCGCATCATTTGACCCGGCCTTTAGAGTTAGAGTGTAAATATGTATGTATGTGCAATAGAAAATCAAAAGTGCGAAAATGCCTTTGGCTAATGATCACAAGCTCTATTTGCATCCGCCTCTAAGCCAAAACTATTTATTAGTCTTTTTCTCAACAGCGCGCATCCACAGCTTCATGCGTTTATTGGTATCTAAAAATCTCAATGCGCATTCTTATTTTAGCACTTCATTTATGTAGACCCGCAGACTATTTTTATATTGCGCTTGACTAACATCTGACTGTTTAGCTGAACGATTGGGCGGGCGGCAAAGCGTCTGCACGGCATCTGAACGGCAGGGCGGGCGGCAAAACGGCTGGACAGTTGATGTACAAAATCTATTTTAAAATACGCGCGCGCCTCATTTTGCAGATTCCTCCCTTATATCATGTTCAGACATAAAAATTAATTAAGTCAATTGGGGTTGATTGAACATCTTTAAATTTGGTGTTCAGACATATTTAATTTACTTGGCCCATTTAACAGGTCGGCTCAAGATACATACACACATACACGCCGTGAGCTGAATATCAAACTCTCGTGACCTAAATGTCAAAATTGCAAGGAGGACGAAATAATTTGACATTCATCTCACAATTTTTACCAATCGTAAACACGAATGCATGTATAAAATAAGCAGAAATAAAAACAAATTTGATAGGTGATGAAGAAGAACAAGAATGCAGCTGATCTGACGAACCAACCTGTTTAGTGGACACTGACGCTAATCACATTTCTCTTTTCATGACATTTCATTTTACTTATGAAACAAGCCTTTTAACAGGGTTGCATGCAGAATTGTTCTTCATTAACAACTCATTAATTTCTAATGAAGCATTAACTTGGTCAATTTTTGTATGGTAAATTGAGAATCATTGGGCTTGAAAATTGAATGAAGGCTCTTAATGTTCAATTAAGGTTGTGTCTGAACATAACATAAAACCCATCATCATTTAGCTTAGTGTGTGATCCATTAACTGCTATTCTTGTGCACTTCTTTCACACACAAGCTGCGCCAGATAAGCGTTATAATGCAGACTTCCTTCAAGCTTAGCGTCTATTTATATCTACATATGTACATATATGCGAGTATATCCATTACAGTTGATCGTTTTAACGGCCATTCTCCTTTGACGCACGTTATAATAATGCACGCTTTTGTAAGTGCAACACATAGTGTATGTATGTAAATAGGTTTGTATGCAACATACTCGAATGAGGATATTTAATGATTAATAGTTGCAACCAGCGTTGCCATTCTAGCTTTTTTCAAGCTAGATTTAGCTTTTTTTCTTGTCTTTTAGCTGCAAAAATTCTGATTTAGCTTTGGCTTTTTTTTAGCTTTTTTATTTGCTAAAACTCCCCAAAAAATGAGCGCTGCTCACTGCTCATATACATTCATACAGTCATTATAGTTACCATTATTTGATTGTAAAACATTTTTTTTAACATTTCGTTATTTTTATTGACTTTGAAGTACAAATTTACATATATGTACACTCAGGGAAAAACATTTTAAAATCAAGCATGAACAATGTTAAATCAAGTATAAACGGTCATGATTTCCAGTTAAGGTGGAAAATGCTTAATCCAAGTATGGACAATGTTGATTTTATAATGGAATTATAACATTTAACATTTTTAATTTAAGGTGGTTCATGCTTGAATTAACATTGATTCGTATTTATTTTAAAAGTGTGCAATCTTAAAATAAAAACGTGCAATCTTAATTTAAAGTTGTATACATCTTGAATTAAGGTGGAACGTTCTTAATTTAACACTGAACGATTTTATTTTTCATATTCCCCACAACCTCTTTATTTTTCACCACGAAACCCACAAAAAAAAAATACTTATTATTATTTGCATATGAACTTGCGAATTTATTTGATACTTTTAAATAATTATGTACATACATTTACAACGTTTTCAATTTTATATACGTTTTTCCATTATTTACAGAATATAAGTGTAGGGGAGGTGTTACAAAAGATGAAATAAATATTTTGCAACATCCTCCAACTCAAACTCCTCAAGCAGCTGCGAAAATTTCTGCTCATCTTCACTTTCCTCAGCCACCAAATTTTCGGGGTCCATTGTGTACATATCAATATATTCTATTTGTTCCATTTTGATATAAAAAGTATTTAATAATAAAAATATTTCACTCCGTTTGCTTGCGTTTTACTAAATGAAAATTGCACAGAATATCCCGTTATCCAAAACACAGCGCGTTTAAGCATGGCAATTTTAATTCAAGCACGTTCTACTTGATTTAAGATTGCGCAATTTTAAATTAAAATAGCTCAACCTTAATTTGAGATGGCTACAATCTTGAAATAAAAATGAATTTTTAAATCAATATTGCCAATTTTAATTCAAAGTTGTTCATAGTTAATACAAGATAGTTTTATTAAAAATTGAGCATTGTAAGATTAAGTATGATCGTACTTGATTTTACAATGCATTTTTTCTCTGAGTGTAGTATATGAAAATAAATAACTTATGCAGGCTCCACAACACATCGGTTCTTCAGATAAGCTGACTTCTTGTTCTTCTTCGACAGCTATCCAATTTGTTTACTTCTGCATATTCTATACATGCATTCGCGTTTAAAATTCGTCAAATTCTTCATTCTCTGAGTTTATCCATCATTCGCACGTGAGCTGAATGTCAAATTATTTCGTCTTCCTTACAGTTTTGACATCTCGGTCACGAGAGTTTGACTTTCAGCTCACGGCGTGTACACTCAAAAAAAAAATTACTCAGATTATGGAAAAATGGGAATGATTCGGTGCTAAAGACATATTTCCATATTTTGATGTACAATTTTCTTTAAAACGTGGTTTTTATTCCTTGATTTGAAGAAAATCGTAATCAAAATATGGAAATATGTCTTTAGCGCCGAATCATTCCCCCTTTTCCATAATCTGAGTAAGTTGTTTTTTCAGTGTATGTGTATATGTATCTTGAACCGATCTGTTAAATTGACCTTGAATTTATGTGTGTTTTGAAAACACATTAGGCGAGTTCCCCTGGCTGTGATCCAGATACGCATAAACATTTTGCATGCAAATGGAACAACAATTTTGTTATCCTGGTGTTTATCTGGATAGATTTTTTTGATCCATATAAATATCAGGATAAAAAAATTGTTGTTGCAGTTGCTTGCAAATTTTTTGTCCGGATTACTGCCCCGGGAAATCACCTATTAATAAAGCATTGAAATACGCAGTAGGACTTGGTATCATCGTTTTATTAATCCGGGAGTACTAGTCAATAGATACTCCATTACTCCCTGTACCTCTAGTATAAGTATACAATTTTGTATACTCGCTTTTAACATTGTATGTCCTAGGAAGGGAAGTAATAAACACAAACAAAATAAAACAAAACTGAAAATATTTTGATATTGCTCGGAAAGGATATCAAACAGAGTACTTTTCTGCTCTCGCTTGGGGAGATCTCGGTCCAAGTTCTACTGGGTAATTTCGTAATTTTTTTTAGCTTCTTTTTTTAGCTTTAATTTTTTTTTGATGTGTTTAACAATTTTTTTAACTTTTTCTAGCTTTTTTTTTTTGAGAATCTAGCTGGAACTCTGGAAAAGTTCTGGCAACACTGGTTGCAACAGTCATTCAGCAACACCTTCTCAATGTCACACACAACGCGCACGTTGCGAACTTGCAACGCGCGTCGTTTTTCTCGCCTCGCCTTCGGTCAACTCATAAATTTTTCACCACCAAAAAAAAAAAGCCAAATTGAATTCGAAACTGAAACTGAAATTGAAACTAAAACTGTGCTGAATATTGCCCTGAGGTTTATTGGTGGGCACAACGGAAGATTTATGTGTAGATGATATTCATACATATGTCATATGTATGTATGTATGTACATATGCACCATGTATGTAACAGAAATGCGCGAAAAAACAATCTTTGAACTTTCTTAAGTGCAAAAGTCATTTATAAAAGCTTTAGCATGATTATATATGTATGTACATATATACATACATATGTATTTATGTAAGAGTATATGTTTGAAGTAAACCCCCAATCAATTAATCTCACTTTAGAAAGTGAAAATCAATTCAGCTAATAAGCAGAAGTTTACAGTTGCATGTAAGTCAAGGGAAAAAAATCTCTTTGAATATCTAGGCCTCTTTTCTCATACTAACTTTGAAACTGTTCCATTCTTTAAGCTTTTATTTCTTCTCTTTAATTGGTGTCTGAGGACTTTGATGGTATCCAATAAAGCGTACTAAGCGTAAGTCCAAAACGTTCTCTAACAGATTCTTCTTTATTTCCTGCATCTGATGCCAACGTTGGGTTTCGGTAGGATTTATTTCTTGGGTCGGAGCTCAATTAATCATTAAATCTCTTTCGAAACTTACCTTTGCAAATCCCGAAGATTAATAAGTCATACAAGGAACTACATATCTGTGTTCATATCGAACAGTAGCTTATGTCGAAAAGCACATTTTCAACATACTCTTAAGTTTGTGTAATTTTCTAGCAGTTCCCCGCACAGGATTATTAAGTAAAATCATTGAGGCTGAAGCCAGTTTAAAGCCTGAGAAAGAGTTTAAAGAGAAACTGCAGAATGTACTCTCTGAGATGCATTATTTCCGCTTTTAGGAAACTGACTGTGGTCTGTTGGCCGACAGACCCATTTTGCTCTTCTTTGATGCACATTCGCCCGGAGAAACCCACTGTTTTGATTGTTCCTTGGTTTCTGGTGTGGTGCGATGGATCCAAGTTTCATCTACGGTAAGAAAACCGGGTGACCTAGACGTTCAGCATCTCATGTGCTAGAACGACCACAGTATTTAGTAAACCAATTTTTAACCATTGAAAATTACGGAGTAGAGTCCCCGTAATATTTATCAAACCTTTTTTCTTGGTTTCCTTCATGCTTTTTTACGACAAAGAAAATAATGCTTAATCCGCTCACGAAGTTCACTTTTTTTCCATTTTTGTTCAAACATGGTTTTAAATAGCTGTCAAACACGAACTAAAAACTAGTCTATTAGTCTTCTAAGAGATGGTAGTTGACGTGGATAGTCAAATGTCACGGACTTCGCAAACAACCCTCGTACTTCTGCGCCTTAAAGCCCGTCTCCACATAACCTGATTCACCAGAGAAACATGTAGCAAAACATCTCGCTCAATAAACCGTCTCCACGTGGCTAATCGTGATTCAGTTTGATATTTCTCTTTCTTGTTCTTCTTAAATGTTTGTATGTTTGCTTATTTTTACGTCTTTGTTTTGGTCTGTGTGAGATTTCGATAGATTTTCGATACAAAATTAGAGAAGACATCGATATCATCGAGGTTGGCAAGATGATTCAGAATGAAACAGTGTTTCAATCTTCACTTGCTCTCAAAAATTTGTCTGGAAATTGGATTGAGAGAGAAAATGCAGAAAAAAATAGCGAAACACGTTATGTGGAGACATGGTATTACATTAGGAATAGGGAATGTGCATCTTCTAAAGCGTAATTTTAGTACGCTCGCCATTTCTGTTATCGATTTCTTGGATTTCCATCGGTCCTCTTCATTTTTTCTAGTCACAACGACGTTGACTAAATCAAGTCAAAAATCATCTTCCCTTGAAAAATTTATTTACCTGTCTTGCCGTAGACATATTAATGGAAAGGCCTAAATTTCAAACCCTTTTTCTAGTACATTTGCAAGCAATACCGCAAATACAAACTAGGTTATTATACATATGTACATATATGTACCTACATATGTACATATGTATGTGAATGCCCTAAAACTAGCGCTTGAGCAACTCACTAAGCTTGATGTCTGTACTTGCATATAATACATACTCTTAGTGGCGCAACCAACTCGAAGACTTGTGGCGCGTAATTTAATATTACAGTTCAAGTGCAGTTTGAATGTTCAAATTTTGCAATATTTTCTTTATTAACATACAGATGCATAGTATACATTTTAAGTGTGTTTTATAAAACATTAAATGTCTACATACATATATAAATACATTTATATGTATGTATATTCTATATGACAATATTATCGTAACAGAGCAACAAATGCGCGTAACGAGCACAAACGTCATCCATACAACCGCCCGCCATACAAAAAAAAAAACAAAAAACAGAGTTTGACAATGAGCGGTTGCAGAGATGCATTTTGTTGTTTGCAAATACCTACGTATGTATGTATGTCTGTAACCGTACACTCAGGGAAAAAAATTATAAAAACACTAGCTGACCCGGCAAACTTCGTTCTGCCCAAAACAGATTTTTTCAGAGACGAAAAATAACTCTTATTGAATTTTTTGAAATCAAAAACGTTGGGCACATTTCAATGAAAAAATTTTTCCCTTACAATTAAAAGTTATTATGGGAAAGAAAAATTTTTCTGTTGCTCATAACGATTATATTCAGATTTTTATTTTTTCAATTTCCTCATAACAGTTATTCATGAGAAAAAATTTTTTCCGTTGCTCATAACGTTTATTTTGAAATTTTTATTTTTTCCGTTGCCTCATAACAGTTATTCATGAAAATAAATTTTTTCTGTTGCTTATAGCTAATTTTTATTTCAGATTTTTGATTTTTACGTTGTATTGTGAGTATTATTTTGCGGAATTAGTTACTTTTTTTGCTCATATGACTTCATCTTTCGGTAACTAGTGTATGCAATTGGATGGTGCTATGTAATACAGTATATTTATTTTATTCCATTGTCCGCCAAAAACATGCCTTTTACTGCAGTAAAAATTTTTTTAGTAAAAACTTGAGTTTTAAAAGGGTTTAGGTACGCTGAATCCAAACCCGAAGCTAGAATGTTTCAATTGGTACTAGCTGTAAATATATCCTAACTAAAATAAAAAAATGCTGATTAGAAATTGGTTTAGGTCCATGGTTTCATATGCATAGTTACTTAGAATAATCCGTAGGATTTTTTTGCGCGCAAACGATTTTTCGAAAATAAAATAATTGATCTCGCGATAAGAATCCGATAGCAATAAGAAAACAAATCATTGTGGTAGTCAGACTTAGTACGATATTGTCCGGAAGCGTCGATATGTATGTACATTAGAGTGCGTTTAAAATTCAAATTAACTATATTTTACTGTATCGCCCCCTCAACAAGGTTAGAGAAATCACGGATAAATTTTGGTCCAGATTGGTGGCGGTTAAGGTGCGGCGCATTCAGGTGAAAAATCTATGAAGGTTAAAAAAAACGAAAATATTTTTGTAGTTTATCTAATACCCAAAATCAATACTTCTATACCCAAGGATAACAAATATAAATTTTGGTCCCGATTGATGACGGTTTAGTGGTCTTTCACGGGGGTCAAATTTCAGATGGCCATAGAACTTACATTTTTTTACCCCTGTGACACTCCACTAAACCGTCATCAATCGGGACCAAAATTTATGTGTGTTATCTTTGACCATGCTACTACCGATTGAGGGGCGATACAGTCTTTTTATGAAGTTTTAATTTTTTCATACAAATTAAACGCACTCTAATGTACATACATATAACGTTCTATTATATTTATTGACTAATCCATACCCGCGAAGTCTTACACGGAAGAAAATTCAATATATTTTTTTTTAAATTATAAAATATTTAAAGTAAAATTGGCAATACACCAAAATAAAAATCCAAGCGAAACCCATTCGAAACCGAAATTAAAATCGAATTAATTTATGATCTTCCATCTTCCACCAAGCTTCAGTTATCCCTCTTTCTTTCCCTCTCTCCCCCCCCCCCCCCCCCTCTCTCCACAACATTGTAGAAGTTATGAGGCAACGGAAAAAATAAAAATTTTAAAATAAAAGTTACGAGCAACGGAAAAAATTTTTCCTCATGAATAACAGTTATGAGGCAATTGAAAAAATAAAAATCTGAACATAATCGTTATGAGCAACAGAAAAAAATATTTTTCAAACATAATAGTTACTACTGAAAATTTTTTTTTTCGGTTTGAAATAACTCTTAAGAAATGAAAGACAAAGATTTTTGAATTTTTTAATTGTTATGAGGCAATTTTTTTGAATATTTCTTATAACAGTTATGTCTCTGGATTTTTTTATTAATCTCATTTCAAAAATTGTTATTACACCGGTATTATTTTTAATAGAAAATTAACGATTTTTCACTACTTCATTGTGTATACAACTTCAAAAATATATAATTTTAGTATTCAGTTTAAGGCTGCACGATACACAACATTTTTAGTTTTCTGTTCCAGATATTTATTTTCACTGAGTATTGGCTATTTTCACTAAGTAAGTAAGAGGATTGATATAGTATACCTCCATAATGGTTTTCAGGCCCCTCCTCCAAACCTTTTAGATATATTCAGCCTCAAAAGTTTAGTCCGTATGGGAGGTGCAAATCTTTTTTTTTTGGGTGAACATGGTATTGATATCGTATATCTGCATAGTGATTTCTATGAACGCTTTTAAGGATATTTAGCCTTAAAAATTAAGAACGCATGGGAGGTACCACGCCCCCTTTTCCCAAAACTACTGTTTTTTTCATAAGCACGCTATTGATATCGTTAATCTCCTGATCAATTTTCAGGTCCCAACCTTAAACGCTTTTATAGATATTCAGCTTGAAAAATTAAGTTTGTATGGGAGGTGCCACGCCCCGTTTTCCAATAACCTACACTTTTATGCGCAAAAATTGTTTTGATATCATATAGCTCTGCACCAATTTCCAGGTCCCTGACTTGAATCCTTTTAAAGATATTCAGCTTAAAAAATTAAGTGTTGTTGGGAAGTGCCACGCCCCTTTTTCGTATAACTCCTATTATTTTGCCTTAATATGGAATTGTTACCGTTTATCTCCACACCAATTTCCAAGCCCCTAGCGTAAACAATTTTAGAGATATTCATCATGAAAAATTAAGTTTGTATGGGAGGTGCCACGCCCCTTTTTCCGATATCATTTAGCTCTATACCAATTTTCAGCTCCCTACCTTGAACTGTTTTAGAGATAATCAGCTTTAAAAGTTAAGGTTGTATGGGAGGTGCCACGCCCCCTTTTCTGATAACCCCCACTTTTCTGAGTGACAAGGGTTTTGATATCACCTACCTATATACCAATTTTCAGCTCCCTACCTTGAACTGTTTTAGAGATAATCAGCTTTAAAAATTAAGGTTGTATGGGAGGTGCCACGCCCCCTTTTCTGATAACCCCCAATTTTCTGAATGAGAAGGGTTTTGATATCACCTACCTATATACCAATTTTCAGCTCCCTACCTTGAACTGTTTTAGAGATAATCAGCTTTAAAAATTAAGATTGTATGGGAGGTGCCACGCCCCTCTAACATTTTTTAATTTTTTCTTCGACTAAACCTTCGCGGGGTAACAACAAACAAACCCCCCTAAGGAAGTATTTGATTTGGTTCAGCCGTTTTCAAGTTTTAGCGTTACAATTAAATACCAAATCATTTTTATATATATAGATATGAGAACGTGCTTAAAATGGGCAAAAACGTATTTAAAAGTGATGTAAATACCAACATTTTTATTTAAAATATGTTCTTTGTAAAATTTTTAAATCAAGAAAAAACATTTTAAATTAATAAATTTTTATTTTTATTTTAAGCACTATGAGAAAAAAAAACGCTGCAGTGTTCTCTATATCATTTTTTCTTCCAGATTCGAAATTGTATCCAACGGTATTCTCTTCATCTTCTCTCAATCCGAGTCCCAACTACAAAACTGTATCCGCTTATTCTTCTCTTCTTTTCTACTTCGCCTTAACTGTTTGCTATCTTTATTTCTTATTCTCCTTTTTCTTTTTTATTTTATATTCTCCTCCGGATTCGAACCATGATATCAACCGGAAATTCAATTCAACGCCATCACATAGTGGAACATTAAACATTACATTGAATTGTAGTACCTAACCCATAGATGCTCATGCCTATGCCCTTGAATCACATTTGTTTTTGTTTTCCCCCCCAGACATAGGCACAGATACAAATTCGCCCTTTGAATATAAAAATAAAATTTTCTTCCCCTGCCATATGCCCACAGGTATAAAAAAAATTTAAAATTTAGCTTCGCCTTTCCCATATGAAATTGAAAATTACACTAACAAATTGAAAATAAAATTTTTTTGAAAAAATTGAATTCTTGAACTGAAAAGCGACGTAACTCAAAACCCAAATAAATATAAAATAAATGGAAGAAATGCAAGAAAACCTTTTTCTTTACAAATGAAGCTTTGAAGTAAAACCTTGGGTAAGGAAGAAGACTTTTGCTGGGAGGAGACTAACATTTAGGAGTCTCTAAATACGTTATACGTGGATTCAAAAAATTTTGAGTTGTGCAATTTCTTGATTTAGGGTGCGATTTGTAGGCAAACGAAAAGGCTGAACAAAATTTCTAGTTAATATTGAAAAATGTGTGGCAAAAGTGTATTTCAAATTATTTGAAGAAAAATAAAAGTAGATTTTAATAAGAAAAATAGGAATTAGAGCTTTTTTTGCTGAAATATTATTGCGAGCCACAGTCTATGCTAATTAATTATAGGTACGTATGTAAATTAATAATTAAGGTAAGTTACATATATGACAGAAATAAAATATGACAAGTATCCACTCATAAGAAATGAAATTTTAAAATACTTATCCATGTTCGGAAGCACTTATATTTGCGAAAAAGCCTTTTCTAGCCTTAAGTTAATCAAAACAAACCAAAGAAAGCTTTTATTACAAAAGCATTTGGAAGCAATTCTGCAATTATCCAACTCTGATTCGACAATAAATATTGACAATTTATTAAACAGCCTTGAATAAACTTGTCACTTATTGTTATTATGTAATATGTAGATACATTTTTTTTATATGTACGAGTTCATGTCTTAATTTAATATAAATAAAATATATTGTAAATATTGTACATATGTATGTATTTATGTTGTATGTAAAATTTTCCAATCGTACAATAAAAATTTACTTGTAGTTAGTAACTTTTTTTTTTTAAATCTAACACAAATTTTTTCTCGGTGCACTAATAAATTTTTGTAGATGTATTGGAGTTTCCCCATTCAATACGAGAGCGTTGAGCACCCTTGACCTAACCTATTTATACTTCCCTTTTCCTAAAACAGGATCCATGAATTATATGAATCATTGTAAAAACAAAATTAAGAAAAATCAATTCTCATTATTGTTTTTGTTGGATTTCTCACAAAAAAACTATTTTCTCACAAACAAATTTTGAACAAAGGGCGAGTTTTTGAATCAACATTCATTTTCATTTTTAATTTAATACATTTTTACTTCAAAAATTTCATTCTTAATTCAAAAATTTCATTTTTAATTTAAAAATTTTCGTTGTTAAAATAAAAATGGTTTAGTTTAAAACGTGCATTATGAAAACAAAAAATTTATTTTTGATTTTAAAATGCTGTTTTTCCCTGAGTGTACACGGTCGCTTCCTGCCCACAGTGTGTATGAATACAGTGCTGCTTCATACTAAACTTATACTTATATTTAAATATGAACATAGACACAGTTTTGGTCGACAGAAGGCCATATATTTAGACCGGACATAGGCAGGCCATAGCACCTTTGTGCGGAGTCGCTTCACACATACAAGCGAACCAATTTAGCGGAAATCTCCGACATAATGCTCTCACACCTTTGCCGACCATTAATTCAGACCATCCCTAATACATAGACGTGGTTACGCTCACTGTAGCTTGACCTAGTTTATTGAGTATCAACGATCAACTTTTAATAACCAATAAAAAATTCTATTAATTATTACATATGTATATTAAATTTATAATATGCACAAACGGAAGCTAAAGAAGGCGCCCTTATTTGGCAGAAACCAATGGATAGTAAGGCTTTCATAGCTCTACTAGGCGTTGCCAACTGGCTGTGGCTTGTTAAGGGCTCGCGCTCGTTTATGCAGTTTTTTGCAGGCATTACTTTAGGTAAATCTTTTTTTATTTTCATTTAACTCAACTGTTATTACTACGGCGATATAAAATTCGTAAAAAAGATGCTAATGGGGCGAGAAGAGATGCTCGCTGTACAATCGGTCAGATATAAATTTCAGCAGCGTCACAAAAATATTTACGATATTTTTGACAAAAAAAAAAAGAGTAACGAGTCATATTTTTTCGCACACGACGGTATCTCTACAAATAATGTATATACATTAGGGTGGTGCTCAAAAAAATCAACTTAGCGATTTTCTGAGGTATCGCCCCCTACAAAGGTCGTTACCGTTGCACAGTCAGATAACATTTCTACATATCTAATGCCCCAAATCAATAGTCCTGTAGTCGAGGATAGCAACTATACATTTGGGCACCGATCGGAAACAGCTAAGGGGTGTCGCAGAGGGGTCACATATGGTAATATGAAGTTTAACCCCTGTGCGACACCCCTTCACCATCTGCGATCGGTACAAAAATTTATGTTTGATATCTTTGCGTGCATGACTATCGATTTTGGGCATTAGATATACAAAAAAGAATTAATTTAATTTTTACAGTCCACACAATTTTCTGAACTTTCACCTTTGAACGACACCCCTTAACCGCCGATTAGGGCAAAAAATTATATCTACGGCTGAGAATAAGATCGCCCTATTTCAAAAATTTTTTCAAAAACGCCCTATTCCAAAATTTGTTTCAATTACGTCCTATTTCAGGTACCCCGAAATAAGTCCCAAATGAAATAAGTCCCAATGAAATAACTCCCAATGAAATAAGTCGCAATAAAAATGAAATAACTCCCAACTTTTAGAAATGAAATAACTCCCAAAGAAGGAAATGAAATAAGTCCCAATATTTGGGGCTTATTTCATAATGAGGCCCCAAATCCCAAAAAATATGAAATAACTCCCAAATCAAATAAGTCCCAGAAATATGAAATAA
The DNA here is from genome assembly GCA_960531455.1 of Urophora cardui. Classification (NCBI taxonomy): domain Eukaryota; kingdom Metazoa; phylum Arthropoda; class Insecta; order Diptera; family Tephritidae; genus Urophora; species Urophora cardui. The sequence continues at coordinate 144,579,354 of OY482672.1, forward strand.
CTCCCAAATGAAATAAATTCCAAGAAATATGAAATATCTCCCAAAAAGTACTACGCAGAAGGACATCTATCGCGCGATTTTTATTTCCAATTTTTGGTTGTTTTAAATATGGTGTTTGTTTTATTTGAAAAAGCGCCGCAGGCGAAAAATTGTAATAAAAAATCGCGTGATTTTTAATTCCAATTTTTGGTTTTTTTAACTATGGTGTTTGTTTTATTTGAAAAAGCACCGCAGGCGAAAAATTGGAATAAAAAATCGCGTGATTTTTAATTCCAATTTTTGGTTTTTTTAACTATGGTGTTTGTTTTATTGGAAAAAGCGCCGCAGGCGAAAAATTGAAATAAAAAATCGCGCGATTTTTAATTCCAATTTTTCGTTTTTTTAAATATGGTGTTTGTTTTATTTGAAAAAGCGGCGCAGGCGAAAAATTGAAATAAAAAATCGCGCGATTTTTAATTCCAATTTTTGGTTTTTTTAACTATGGTGTTTGTTTTATTGGAAAAAGCGCCGCAGGCGAAAAATTGGAATAAAAAATCGCGCGATTTTTAATTCCAATTTTTCGTTTTTTTTTTAATATGGGGTTTGGCCCGCGGGCGTTATTTCCACGGGCGTTATTTCACTGCACCGAACACTTTTCTGCGTTGGCGGCCTTCGGCCGCGCTTATAAAAAATAACCCTGGGCTACGCCATCCGTCCGGACGTGTGCCCTAACCGTGGCTACCGCCACGGTGATGTCCTTCTGCGTGGTACACCCTTCAGCGGCGGCGATAAAAATGTAAGTATACAAATTTCGGCCTTTTTCGGTCATTTTCCTCATTTCGACAGTTTTTAATTCGGTCAAAAATGTATAATAAGGCTTTTTTCAATTCGGTCTTTTAAGATTCGACATTTTTTTCGATTTATCGTACGGATCCCGGCTTTCGGTTACTTTATAACGTTACAAAAACGTCGCAGCTTGTTAAATTGCAATTTTAAGAGAAATGAAATAACTCCCAAGAAATATGAAATAACTCCCAATAGGGTTGGGCGATATATATCGATATATCAATATATCGATATTTTTAAAATAGTACAGCCGATAATATCGGCGATATTTTGAACTACCGTGCATCGATAATCGATAATTTTTTGCCATTTCGAGCCAAATTCGATATTTTTCATACATTTCTGATTCGCTTCGAATTTAACAGCAGAACATTTTTTAAGAAGTGGTATAACCATAACGTCCGGGTGCTTGAATTTACATTACTTTCTTCTTCAAGCAATTCTTAATGAATTTTATGTTTATACTTCACGATTCGTAGAATATCTGTAGATCCATCCAACTTTAACAACAAATATCTAGTAAACTATAAGTCTGCGGCAAGTTTGGATTCCAGTTTTGAGATCTGTGAGAGCACCTCTAGCCCCGTGAAGAAGTGGTTTTTCGCGGGACGTGGTTCCTTAATGTGAAGCCAGCCCTGTCGATATATTGATATATCGATGTTTTTACACGGCATAAATCGATGTTTTTTTAAATATCGATACAATATATATCGATATATTTTTCCAATTTGCCCATCCCTAACTCCCAATGCATTTTTAAGAGAAATGAAATAAGTCAAAACAAATATGAAATAACTCCCAAAGCTGGAAAATAATGAAATAACTCCCAACGGAATTTCGTTGGGAGTTATTTCATTATGAAATAAGTCCCAACAAAATATTATGAAATAAGTCCCAATGCATTGGGAGTTATTTCATTATGAAATAAGTCCCAATTTGTATGGAAAATATTTGGGAGTTATTTAATATTTTTTTTTTGGGACTTATTTCATTTGGGACTTATTTCGGGGTACCCTATTTCAGACAATTATTGAATAACGCCCTATTTCAGAGAAATATATATGGAATTTTCTCTGAAATATGGCGTTTTTGAAGCAAAATCTGAAATAGGGCGATCTTATTCTCAGGCGTCGATATGTGGTATGCTCACTTGGGAACCATCCTAATATATGTACATATGTACATTTGTTCACAGATATCTTGTCTCCAAGATCCAATTGTTGGCAAAAAAAAGCAAAATGGAAAGCACGCGAAGAACAGCAACAGCAACAGCCACACAAGTAAATCAACGTAGAAATAAAGGCGAATAACTAACGTTGGTTACAAAAAAAAAACAAAAACGCGAATGAGCAGATAAACCGCAAAGAAATAAACACCTCAATGTAGGTGCATACGGTCTACATATCATTTTCGGAACGTTTTTGAGAGCGTAACACAAGTTGCACCATTAAAGGTACAAAGCGTGCAGGTATGTGTATATATATATATATATATATATATATATATATATATATATACGATTGAGAGGACAGATAAATCAAATCAAAAAATACATACATATATATACAATCACGTATGTATGTACATATGTACATAGTATATGCATGTACTATATTAAGATACGTAGTATATAATCTAACACTTTTTGTGTTATGGAAATGCTCGTCATGAGATTAAATTGTGGAAATTGTGGTTTATATATACATGTACAAATAGAATGTATTTTTATCTATATAAACACAATGAACAGGGGCAAAAAGATAAGCTTCCATCTTCAAGGTGAAGCGGTTTGAGTGTTTTATTTTAAATTAAAATTTCATATGCAAAATAGACCATCTAAAAGAGTGCTGACTAACGCGTGCTCATGACTGCTGAGTGATAGTCAAAAAAAAGAAAACATGAAAGTATACATAGAAGGGTTAATGCATGAAGAAGCCACAAACAGAAATAAAATGGAAAAGTAGCTCTCGAAACAATGCATCAGTGAAGATGCCTTAACTATGTTGAGACCAGCCTTTTGTGAGTCTAAGATATGACCCAAAAACAAGCCTTGGGATTTTTCCGTAAGGCTTTGCAAAATTAAAACAGCTAATTAGGGCTGAGTATATATTAAAAAATTAAACTCTAAGTTAGAGTTTCGCTTTTTTCCACACTCATACTAGGTATGACCACAAATCAATATTTATCATTGGTTTTACCATATATGTATGTATGTGTACATGTGATATATGAAAGTACATATATATTCAACAACCCTGTGGACATTTGGAAAAGCAACCTAAGTCTAAAAACACAATTTTACAGGAGAGCAAAAAACAGTTTTGCAAGTGCACAAAGTCTTTCCATCATATAATTTCATAGAAGTAAGAGCGATGCATGATAAAACAATCTTCTGTTGTTCATTTTAAATTGAATTTTTATTTCTTGGCGTAACGGTTTTTATTTAATTAATTTCAAATAAAATAAGTGCCTTTTCCAAATTGTTTTTTGAAAAAAAATACCAACTTATCTCAATTTAGGTTCTTTTTTCAAATTGATTTCATCAAAATTTTACATAATTTTAGCCTCCTAATTGGAATTAAATTCATTTGGCAAACTGAAATATTATAGAAAATCGACTTAAGTTGGTAATTAGGTTGGTTTTTCAAAAGCATATTGAAAAAAAATATGCCACCTAAATTAAATTAGGTTCTTTTTTCAAGAGGAATAGTTGTAATTTTTCTTATCAGTCTATCTTATCTTAAGTTAAGTGGCTTAGGCAAATGCATATGTGAAAAATATGGACTTAAGATGATTTTCGATTCATCATTTCTCCTGAACCCGACATGATATCATAACACCGATTAGACAGAAAGAAGCGTATTTTAAAATGTATCTTTATGATAAAAAAAAAAGCCGAAAATGCACTTATGTCGACTTAGGTTGTTCTTCCAAATGTCCACAGAACCTTTGCAGATATGTAACACTAAAAAATTAAATGCGAATATAGAACAAACGTCTAAGAAGGAATTTATTTAAACATAGCAAAAATGAAATAATATTTTTTATCGCCAAAAGCATCATTTTATGCTTTTACTAGAAGCTACTCGTTTTCTGATGTTTCTCAGACGCTTCAATTAGTTGATTATTTTTATCAGCCTAAACAGGCAAAAATTTAGGTGAATTCCAAGTTAATTAATATCGATCAATCTTTTCTAAATATAACGAAAGTGCTGTTACCTATGTATGTGCAATATGTACTTCGTGAGCCATCTTAAATGACAAATGGATATTTATGGAGCATTCTGCTTTTACTCTTCAATAGCTTATTAATATTTGGCAACATTTGGTTGAGATTGAGAACATAAATCTGGTTTCATTTGGGTGCTTTCTAATCCTGACATTTATGTAGTTCCGTCTTCGACAAAGTCTGTCAATCTAAATGATTTCCTGTTCATACTAATTGGTGATTGGATTATTCAGCAAGATTTAGAAGATGTGTTCCTTCACAATGATTATGTGTGCGGAACATAAGCTATTAGATCACTGTTAACAAGTCTCGTGTTTATTATATTCACGCTTTGCGGCCTCTATTTGCTTGTTTTGAAAAATGGCTTTCTATTTTATTCTGCCATACATTTTATATTGAGCAAGAATTAAGCGTTATATTGTACTGGGTGATCTTCTTATCTCAGATTGTGTATCCTTGTTAGTGGGTTTTTATAGACTAACGCAAGTGCCATCATTTCTTCAACGGCAAATGAAACGGAACTGAGTAAGCGAGCTATATTTGAACATTCTTGGGATAGCATAGAGTAGCAGTGAGAGCCCAATTGAAAATGCTTTAGCTGACTAGGCCTTGAGCATACATGCACTTCTTTAAACGTCGTTGTCGATACTGAAAATGCAATTCTACATGCAGAGAAGCGTGTGTGTATCATTGGTTGGGATCTTATAGCAGCACGAAAGAGCTTTTTGAGTAAGTCTGCCATCGCAAAATTATCGATTTGATTTCGTTTCAATAGACCTAAAGATAGCAAGGTGGCAACTAGATGAATCATCCTTAGGGATGGCAAAAAAAAATGAAATAACCGATTACCCGCTTTTTAGGTTAATCGAAAGCGTTCGATTACACTGGATCACAAAATGAAATTTTTTGTCTGTACTTTGGACGTGACCATCCTATCTATATGTAAAATCGGTCGCTGATTCCGAAAATCGGGCTCATTTTTAATTCTATGGGAAGGTTTTTGAGATATCGGCAATTTACCGTTATTTGGCCACTGGCTCCACTTAATCCTGTATACCTTTTTAACGCAGTGAGCTATCTTCCTTGGAGTGACACTCAACGAAAGAAAATTAAATTTCCTTTTCATCGCTGCTATAACATTTTTCTCTAACTCTTATAGTTTCTGAAATATTGACGATTCAATTTGAATTTTTTCGATTTTTTACGATTTTTTGAAGAAAAAATTGAATTTGTCAGGCAATATCTTTTAAACCAATGTCTTCACCTTCGGTTTTACTCCTTTACATGAAGCTCCATTCTATTGGGAAAAATATAAGCTATCAACGAAGAAAATCCATGGTAAAATGGAAAAGTTATAGGCGATCAAGTAAATACATCCAACTCGCGCAATGCCTCTGCACGGGTATATTCTATGCATGTTATACCCGTAAATGGGCTTTTATCTACTGCGCTGCCAATGTGCTGCTACTGCAGATGTGTAGGTATTGGATATTTAATTTTCTTTCGTTGAGTGTCACTCCAAGGAAGATAGCTCACTGCGTTAAAGACGTATACAGGATTAAGTGGAGCCATTGGCCAAATAACGGTAAATAGCCGATATCTCAAAAACCTTCCCATAGAATTAAAAATGAGCCCGATTTTCGGAATCAGCGACCGATTTTACATATAAATAGGATGGTCGCGTTCAGAGTATTTTTTGGCTGTAGAGCAGTGTTATTAATCGCGAATAATTGTGGGGAACTAACCGATTATAACCGTTTTTCGATTACAATTATTCCTTAAAAAAATATTTAACTGAACACATATCTTGCGCGCACTTAACTTCCGGTTTACCTTTATATTTAAGTGAAACTTTTGTATATGTATACGCATATATCATTCAATTTTTCGTTCTCTGTTATATTTGTACTATGTATTTATTCAGATCATAAATTTATACTTATTTGTTATATTAAATTACGTTTAAATGTCTGTGAAAATATGAACTATTTTAGACATCAATAAATAAATAAATAAATAAATAAATAAAAAAAAAATCGTCATTAGGAAAAATCGTCATTGCTTAGAAAAATCGTCAAAATGACGATAAAATGGTCTATTCGGCAAGGCTGGCTGAAGGGAATATTATTGCGGTTTTTTGGATATACTCACAAAACCGTAGGTAACCGAAATCGGACTCGGATGAAAAGGCGGAAATTCTGAACTTCGATTATTTCCTTTCGATTATTTTCGACTTGAGAGGGAAAGGGTTAATCGAAAAAATAATCAAAAGAAAAAACCGATACATTTTAACCGTTAACCGAAAGAAATTAACCGATTATAATCGTTTTTCCGGTTATTGTTGCCATCCCTAATCATCCTATGCTGAAGTCCAGTTATTAACTGATGATATTGTTTCAAGTCCGACGAATTTAATTTTCCTAACCATACTCAAAGTGTTTTTTTTTTCATGGTGGTTGAAGTTATCGACTGCGTTACCGTAGTCAACTTCCTTACACATCCGGTTGGTTGGTCAGCGTGGCGCGAGTCCCGCTGACTCCAATTAGCGCCGAATACCACGATGACAGCATAGCAGAGGTTAAAGGAGAATATCAATTCAGAAGCAGGGCAAGTCCTGCGCCCTATGTTCATCCTGTAGAGTTTAGGTATCTAAGAAGCCCCTCAGGACTGACGTCCTTTAGTTTAGTTTAGTTCCGAGAGGTTTTCGAAGACAGGCTTGCCAAAGAATTTCATTCTGCCTTGGCAGCATAGCTGGGGAAATTCGATTAGAATTAGAAATCATTACGATTAGAAAAATTAAGTAATCTAATCATTAGATTTTTCTTGATTCTTTATATTTTGATTACTAATTGATTGGATTAGAGCTAATCAAAAATCTAATGGCGATTAGCGACGATTAGCATATCTAATCAAAACTAATCAAAACTAATAAAAAAAAAATCAATTGGATTTCTCGATTAGTTTTGATTAAATTTGATTAGATCAACTGTTTTGAAATATTTTTTTTTTTGTCATTTAATTCATAAAGTATAATATATAATACAATGGCGCTATTATAACTCTGACGAGTTTTATGGCCGAGCTTCTCTCCCAATTCGAGGTGTGCTCCTTTAGTGTTTTCCTACTAATTGGGTGGATCTACAGTTTTATGCCGGCTCCGAACGGCGAATGAATTTTTTATGAGAAGCTTTTTCATGGCAGAAATACACTCGGAGGGTATGCCGCCCACTGCCGAGAGGTGACCGCTGCTCTTAAAAAGCCCTCAAGAGCCAATGTAAAATATGGTTTAAACCGTTCTCTCAATTGATGTTCTAATTGTACTGCTGTTGAGCTAACATTGCTCAAAACTTCGGGTTTTCTGGTTAATTTTAGCAGTTTATTACTCAAAGAAAATAACTCAGGATTAATACAACCATATTTCACATTGGCTTCACCTTGGAGAAAGTCCAAAGTTTGGGCAATAGGCTCCATTAGCAGCTTGTACGACTCCAAATATCGAAAATCACTTGATGTAAAAGGAGACAGATTCAGCTCATCGGAAAGCTTATTCAATTTCTCTTTGTACTGTAGTAACTTCAAGATTGCAAATATTTCAAAATAGTTGATCTAATCAAAACTAGTCGAGAAATCTAATCGATTTTATTTTTGATTAGTTTTGATTAGATATGCCAATCGTCACTAATCGTGATTAGATTTTTGATTAGTTCTAATCTAATCAAAAAGTAGTCGATTAGAATAGCCATCTAATCCTAATTAATCAATTAGGATTAAAAAAAAAAGTTTCTAATCAGATTAGTAATCATTAGGATTACTAATCATTATTCCCCAGCTATGCTTGGCAGTGCGAAGGAGACTCACCTAGCAGGTGCTCTGCTGTCTCCTCCGCTGCAGGAAGATTACAGCTGCGGTATAGAGTGTTATGGTCCAAACGAAGTCGGGCCGCGTGTGCACCAATAGCCCAGTGTCTTGTGAACACCGCAGATGAGCTATAAATGTCCCTCCCGTCCATCCTTAGAATGGCTGAGGATCGCATTTCGCAGAGAGATTCGGCACTTGATGAAACCCAGGGCTGCAATAACCTCCTCTATCTCTGCGACATCAAGAGCCGAGCTTTGCCGGGCTAACATATTCTACCATTTGATTTCTCTGAATGTCGCGCTGCCCCGGCACCCAAATCAGAGATACGTTATGCCGGCTTGCTAAGCCCATGACACACTCACTACAATGCCTGACTAGGCTTAATGATACCGTTACGGATCCCAGAGCCTTCAAAGCCGCCTAACTATCCGAGAAAATTCCTATCCTGTTTCTGAGACCAACACTGCAAGTAAAGCCTTGCAGGCCTCCTGCATGGCGAAAACTGCAGATGAAAAACGCTCACCGTATCCGGGAGCCTGGTTGATATGAAAGTGTCCGGCTGAGTTGCGCAAATACACGCTCCCACTCCGTGCGCACCCATCCGGCTACTTGTGCTTATATGAATGAGCATCATTGCATTTTCAACACAGTATAGTTTAATTTAATTTGACTACCTATAAACATTTATTTATGGAGAAACTCCGAAACACTAATCCTAGGCATATATTATATTTGAGCTCATTTAAAATCAATTATTCATTTTTAAAAGCTTACTAAAATCATATTAATCAGATTACTAAAAATCATAATTTTACTTATGTTAGCGCACACACATAAATATCAAAAATTCTTGCTGAAAAGTGAAAAGAAACTATTTTAAACTGATTCCATGTCTATACAATAAATTCAATTTAATGCTTAAGTAATGCGATTATGCTGATTATTGACATTTATTATTGTGATGCCAGGCCATGCCGCCCAATGGCGGATATCTATAGATATGAATGTATGATATGAATAATCAAACAACAAAGGAAAACGGTATCGGTCTGATTGGCTAGCAACTACTTAGCTAATATATGGAGATCTATTCGAATATTTGTATGTCCGCTTGTGTGAGGAGAAGGCCACAAAACCACAGCGACGACGCGCCATTCGAAAAGTGATGGCACACAAGTAGAGAATGTAGATGGAAGGAAGCGCGCGAAGGGCATTGAAGCTGGAGGCGGTCAGCCAGGCATGTGGCGGTGGTTGGCGCGTGGCTAAACACACTTCAATATATGTATGTATGTATATAAAATAAAAGCTATATGAGTGCTTTTGGCTGGCAGCGATCGCTTGCCTATTCGAATGTATGTATGTATGTCTGTATGTATGTCTGTATGTATAAAATATGCAAGCGATTAAATGTTTTCCAAAAAATCAGATGATTTATTTATATTGATGGCTTTTACTTTTCATCTTGAACTCAAAGGCATTCGCATACATCATGTGTGTCCCCCTAAGTAGCTGTGTATGTTTGTTTGTAACTACAAATTTGCATATACATATGCCTTTCTTCATACCAATCAGAATTGGTTTGAGGCGCGTATGTTTGTATATATGTCTGTAATCCACAACAAATCAGGTCAAACTCCTGCCAACTCATGCCTCATGCCCGACTTTGAGATTGCATTGTGCGCTTCGCGTTCACTTTCATGTAACTACAAATTATGGAACACACCAAATTGTTGTTGTTGGTTTTGTCCATTTGTTATCGGGGCCCAAAAATGTCTACGAGTACAAGCAAAAAAGCAAAAAAAAAAAACAAGGCGCAAACAAACTGAAATTCGCCAAAAAGAAGCCTCGAGGCGCAAGTCTGGATATGCTCGCTTACTCGCACGGACGCACAGTGGGCGATTCACCTTCAGTAGCGGCAGAAAACTAAAATTTTAATTTTGAAGAAAACGTAATTTTTTTTATTTCCCATCGATTACATACTATATTTCAATTAGCTTATGGTCGACTTTTAATAACCAATGCTAATTACACTGTGACACAAATTGAGTGTTGTTGGCTGGGGGCAAAAAAAATTGCTACACGCAACGAAAGACTACTATCCATACAGTAAAACCCACAAACCGTCTCTCTGAGCTAAATATTTTTTTCTTTATTGCCATTTTAAATTTGCGTAATTTCGTCTGAGTGATTTTTAAATAAAGGAGAAAAGGGTTAAAATACATGTCGATTTCTATATACATATGTTTTAGGAAACATATAGTAAAATTGCACAAGCTTTAATTTCGTAGAATACTTCAACCCGCTAAGACCTCTACGAGGAGGTCGTTTTGACCCCTTCTTCTTATAAATTCGGGAAAAATAGTATTTTGAAGGTTGATAGAAGGTTAAAATGTTCCACAAAATTTCACTAGAGGTGCCGCCTAGAGGTGGCAAATATTTGGCGTACCTGTGATTTTGTCACCGTTCCTCAAAAATCATTGGTAACTGCCGTGACTGATTTCCAAAATCACGGTCACAAAATCACGTATTCTGAAAGCATGAAAATTTCAGTTTTCGAAAATATATAGTTTTTTGTTTTTTTTTTTGTTTTAATTTTTAAACAATGTTTTAAATTTACTTCAATTGATTTTGTTAAAGGAACTAAGTAAAATGCAGTTATTTTGCAATTTATATCAATTTTTGTTTTGTTTTATTAGGAAAAACTTTTATTTCACACTAAAAAAGCATCTGGGAGAGCTCAGCTATTATTACTGGACTTGAAAAATATAATTCTATTAAATAAATTTATTTACTTTTATTAAAAAGTGAATAAAAGTCTTGGTTCCTTTCAGGAACCCTAAAAGTCACTGTTACTGAAAAACATCACAGTGACTAAAAAGTCACAGTCACGAATCACTCCGTTCCTTAAAAATCACGGGATCGGCCATTTCTAGTCCCCTCAGACAAAATCTTTGTATAAATAACCCAAAACGAGGAAGAAGTATTCGCTATGGGAAACTATGCATTAGACACAGTTCCAAAAAATAATACTTAAAGTAAGTACAAGTATGACGAAGTTGGCATAAAAGCCCAAATTTTGGTAGTAGGCTTGCTGAATGATGGAATAGTTCCAAATAATTGTATTTATAAAAAAAATAATAAAAAAAAATGTTTTCTTATAAACTAGATTTGTTTTGTTTTTAATAAGAAAAACATTTTTCAATTCCTTAATATTTTTCTTAGGGCCGATTTCATAATAAAATTCTTAAAGCTCCTTTTGTTAAAGGAGCCTTTTAGTTAAAGAGCCATTTAAATGTTCTTTAAAGTGGGAGTGATTTCATTATTATATAATATTAAAAGGCTCCTTTAACGTCAAATGAATGTCATAAATTTAAAAATATTGAAATTTGGCATTTGTTTTTTTCTGAAGTTAAATAAATTTTTTGATTGTGGCTTTATTTTTTTTATTTTTTTTTTTTTTTTGAAAAAAGGAAACGAACTAAGAAGCATGGAAACCCAGTGCAGAAAAAATAGGAAGCGGTCATCCAACCTCACAAAAGAGGAAGAAGATGAATATTGCATTATAGGACTCAACAAACAAAATCGGTTCAAAAATTTTAATAAATTTTTGATATTTGATTTTGACAGACTGCAGAAATGAAATTTTTTCTGGAAAAAGGAACCTTTAAATAACTTAAATGCCCGTTTTGGGGTATTTAACTTTAAAGGAACTTTTATCTTTAAAAAGACTTTATGACATCGATCAGCACATTAAAGGCTCCTTTAGAATTTAAAGGAACTTTTAATGAAATCGGCCCTTAGTTAACAAAAAAACAACCGCTTGAAGATATTTTGTCTACTTTGGAAGTTATTAGTTTTCCGCCGCTAGCAAAGGCGAATCGCCCACTGTGGGACATTCGCTCGCTCGTTCACAGCTTGCTTGTTGCTCGTTCGCTCGTTTGCGAGGTGATGCAAGTTGTGACCCTTTTCCAGCGTTGCCGTTTTGTGGGTAATATTTGGGTAATTTTTGGGGAGTGCTATGATTTGGGGAATTTTGGGGAATTCGCCTTTTAATAGTTTTATATGAATAATAATACCTATAAAAAAATTAATTATTTTCATGAGCTTCCATTACATTCGCATTGTGCGAAAGTGTGCATGAGTTTTTGCAGCATTTATTTAATCTTGAATTAGCGGCTGGTCTAACATGTACAAGCAAATTTCATAAGCCCATTAAAGTAAGAAGTTAGCTAGGAAAAAAATAAGCAATTTTATACCATTCATGAACATGAAATGGTATTATAACATTGAGCCAAAACAGGTTTGCCGAAAGTTCCAGAAGGAGGAAAATTAGACCCACCAAAATATATGTCGATATTATCAGAATCATGAGCTAGTTCCTCAGTTGTTAAGATACGCTGATCATTTGTCGGATTCGGACAAATTGGACCATTATAACATATAGCTCCCCTACAACTAACCATACATTTTGGCGTAAAACTTCTCCACTTAAATTGCTAAGATCATTGCAATATTTTTTTATAAATATTTGCATAAACAACCCACAGAATTGGAGGTACCTATAAATTAAAGAAAATCGGACTATTTATTGTTTCATTTCTCTCTTACTTGTTTTATGTTTCTTTATAACTTTTTTTTAACCACACATATACATACATATCGCACCCTAAATCATAAAGTGGCACAACTCAAAATTCAAAAATTTTTACGAGAGCCAAAAAACTTTTTTTCATTACAAGCAATCGTATGGCAAAGGGCAAGGTATAATGGTTATTTTTCGGTCGAAAGAGACAGTTATTCAAAAGTTTTTTTTTTGGCAATCGCTAGAGATATGTTCCGTATACCCGTTTATGAAAAAAACTCGATTTAGAAAAATTTTGAGTTGTGCCACTTTTTGATTTAGGGTGCGATATATGCACATGAATTTAAAAATACAAACCGTTATAAAGTAAAATAAATTTGAAAATTCTTGTTTATTGGAAATCTCTTGATAACATTAACCGAAAAAAAATATCCTCGACATTTGATTCCTATGTATTCCTGCTGATGTAATCAAATGGTTCAAAAGTAGAACAGTTTTCGAGATATTTTGACATTTCAGTTTTCGCGCTAATAAGAAAAGCAGGATTACTAATCTGTCAATATCTCCGCCATTACCGTCTTGAGTTTTATGTTATTTTATTTCATTTTGAGAGGATGAAATACCCTTTCCAATTCCACATAAAATCGACGTTAAAGTGACGGAATTACAAAAAGATTTGACAAAAGATTTGTTTTTATGCAAAAAATAAGTTAAATACAAGATGTACAAAATGTCGAGGATATCAAAATTTTTGAAATTTTGTCGGGCAGTGTAATTTTAAAATTTGTATGGGGAATTTCGGGCAATTATGGGTAATTTGAATAATTTTTTGGGTAATCTCAAGAATTTAAAACGGCAACGCTGCCCTTTTCGAGACATTTTTACTTTCATTTGCTACGTTTATATGACTTAGTTTACATGTTGTTGTTGTTGATTTAGTTGCAGTTGGGTTTGACTTTTCTTGGTTGACTAGCACATTGCTTGCGGGAGTTGAAGTTGCATTTGCTGACGTCACGGTGGCCTTCTACGTGATTTCTTTTTTTTTTTTTTATTTTTAGATGATGACTAGCATTGCTTCAGTATCTACTAAGGTCACATCATCGCATCTTCTGCGCACTTTTCCTTACAAATTATGTACATACATATAAACTCCTCATCTCCATCGTCGTTGATCGCCTGTCATAAAACATTTCCATTTTTGAATTGCCCATTGTCCCTATTAACGACGATCTTAAATTTATTGGCATTAACAATGTTACTTTTGTGTTGTTGTTGTTGTTGTTGTTTTTGTTGTATGTATGTATGCATGTATGTATGTATGTACAAAGTATTAAGGTTATTGATATCACATTAAGTGCGCGAAAGAAAGAAAGTGAAAAGCGACATCACATCAGTGGAGCGCAGTGCAGCGCAGCGATGGCCGTTATTGGCCGCACCTGGTCCTGTATGTGTGCGCCGATGTAATGGCTTATGGAAAGTAATGGCCAGCAGTTTGGTCGCCAATACATATTAAAGGTTATTAATTGCATTGTATGGAACATTTCTTGCTTTTTTTTTGATTTTTTTCTTCTTCTTGTTTTTTATAGTGCACGCTTGTCTTCGCTTGCTTGAGACAAATTTTGCCATAATTTTTTTGCAGTTAATAGTGTATGTATCTATGTTTGTATGTATGTAGTTATCACACGCTGTGCTACCATTCACTGAGACCATTAAATTTAAAAATTTTCACAACATTTTGATTAAAGCTCTACATTAATTATGCGATTGCTGTATATTTATTAATTTCAAGCATATCGAGCATATGAAAGCTTTTGAATTTAAGCGGTGAATAGCTTTGTGTGACTTAGTGACAACTTTTCGCCACTTTTTTGCAATACACAAACATACAGTTTTGCCACTAGAATTTGCAGCACTAGTTCAGTTCTCGCCTTGGAGTCAGTATCCATCATCTATTTCTCTTGCTCGCTAATCCAAAAAAAGAGGCATGTGACAGCAAGAGCAATGAAAATAATCCAATAAAGCGCGCCGCCATGAGGCACAGATGCTCCCAGTCGAGAAACATAATATCATGCTTAATAAGCAATTCCACTTGGGATGCCACCGCGGAGGACATCCCAACAACCACCTACTGCAGCTCGAAGCTCCCCCGTCACGTCAGAAGTCATATTTTCAAGCGCGCCGCCGATGATGAAAAGTACATAAATCAACCCCTTGTCACCGCCGCATACAGGCAGGCCTTAATGGTGATGCACATGGAAACAGTCTCCACCTTTGTTTCGTCCCGTCCCTCATATATAATTCTACACGACAAACCACCACCAATACTCGTAGATGAAGAAGAATTAGAGTTGCTTTGGGAAACTCGCGTCACCCTGCCGCAACTAAGATCAGGTTTCTGTAGTAGGCTTGACTTCTACAGCGCCAGAATAGACCCCGACATACCAAATATATGTTCGGCATGTGGAGAGACGTCGCATGACACACAGCATCCCCCTTCACATCGCCATTTCAAACCAATGCACTTAACTCCCCTGTCCCTCTGGAAAAGCCCAATAGAAGCTGCAACATGCTTGGACCTCCCTTTAAGTGAAATAGACGACAACTTTTGAACAGAACTCTTCGGCTAAGCAGGGCTTAGTACTGCCACAACAACAACAACAACAACATTCGCGAGTTTTGCATCGAACTCGTTACATTGGTTGAACTAGTTTGCTCCACTGCATTTGAAAATCAGGTGGACAGCGATGCTGCCTCCCTAGGTGTTCCCAAGTGGCGCCATACTGCACGAAACAGAAGTAATTGGCGCGCTCTGTTGGACTCGGCAAGACTCGTCTAGACGGTTAAGCGCTAATCAAGAAGAGAAGAAGAAGTTCCCGTTCTCGTTGGTTAATCGGACATTGTCTAGTTCTTTCTTATAAAGCCTTCCATATGTGCCAGACGTCACCTTATTTTGAGATAGGCAGACGGCTATAAAGTCGATATTGTCGCATAGCACTTCATCCGAGTGTGTAGCGGATGGCAAGACGCCTCAAGGGTAATATGCAGGGATAGTTTTGTTCATTTACACTGGATACCAGGTCACGTGATGGGGATAGACGGTAATGAGAAAGCTGATGTGCTGGCAAAGAAGGGCGCAGGTCTCGGAGCAGAACAACCTATGGACGTTCCGATGCGACTCAGTGAAATTAAGCATAGGTACCTACTATATATATGTATATGATGGCCCCGATCGATAAGGCATGCAAACGAGCGCAAGACCGTAGATTGTCCAAAATTATGTGTAAATCGTACGATCCGAAGCTAACTAAATGGTTGCTATGCCTGAAAAGTGATTAATGTAGACTTATTATCGTGGTACTCACAGGTCATCCTGCCTTTTAGCATCACATGTGTTCAAAATGGGACTAGTTGTTATAAAAGTGAATGCAGAGGATGCAGATTGCATGAAGATACGGTAGAGCATGTTCTCCGCTTCTGTCATGCATTTTCCAGGCTAAGGTTTCGGCTGCTAGGGGACGTCGTATTCAGTGATCTTGCATCGGTATTCAAAATAGGGGTTAAGAAACTCTTGGTATTTGCTAAAGGGACGAGGTTGTTCTTTAGTCTGAGTCCAGGCTTTTAATATAGAGGTGTTAGTGTTCAAGAATTTTTCTGATGCTACTATGGACTCATTAAGTCTATGTAAGATTAACCCAACCTAACACTCAAAAAAAAATTTCTCTCGATCAAAGACATAATTTTCCTTATTTTGAACACGCGTCCCAATACAAAATTTTCTTTGTTTTGTGTAAATTTTCTCAAAAATGTGGAAAAAACATAAAAAAACATTCAAAAAATCGTTGCCATGGGGATTTGTATGGGAATTTAATTTCTCAAAATTAAAGAAATCAAGTCTTCAAAACAAGGAAAGTTGGGAATGGAATGGCGCTTAAAGAATTTTTCATTATTTTAATGTATGAATTTTTTCAAAACAAGTATATGAAACCATGGTAACGCATGTAACAACAATATTTTATAAACCTTTTAACATGTTTTAAGGAAAATTTACTCAAAACAAAGAAAGTAGTGTTCAAAATAGGTAAACAATTTCTTTGACCCCTCCATATATTTTTTTTCTCTCAGTGAACCTACATATATGCATTAACACATAGGACCGTTTACTCAAGCTCTGATTAACGCTAACCACGGTTAAAGCCCGGTTAAACATCATTATCGACTTCAACAAACCATATCTACATTTAACATGTGATCGATAACGCAGTACAAATCTTAACCGGACCTTTGTCCTCCGGTTAGCGTTAATCAGAGGTTGAGTAAACGGCCCTAAGAGTCATATCCACATTTAACATGTGGTCGATAATGCAGTACAAATCTTAACCTGACCTTTATCCTCCGGTTGGCGTTAATCAGAGGTTGAGTAAACGGCCCTTATAGCATTGACAGACTGCAGCGATAATCCGGAATATCTAGCTAATTCGGACTTAACTTGAGAATTAACTGGAGGTAACCCGGAATATCTCTTGAGATAGTCCTCAAAATTTTTGCGGATTAGAGCATTTTGTAATGACATCCCTGGTGAAAAAAGTCTATTGTGAATGAAAGGGAAGAAAAAGAAGAACCCAAGGCAGATCTAGGAAGGTAGGCGCATAAGTGAATTCAGAAATTTTGAATGTAATTTGTTATTGTAATTGGTAGAGTGTAATGTCAAAATGATATTTCGCCTTGGTTGAAATCTGAACTCGTTTGGGATTCGCCCATTCCTATTGACCATGATGTGATTTCGTTTTGATTTTGACATTACCCTACATTTGGAAATAAAACAAGAAGTTTTTGAATTCGCCGCTGCGCCTACCTTCCTTCAGCTGTTTTGTTAATCCGCAATACTTGCCGTCTGTCAGGGTAAAATTTTAATCGAATTAAGTGTTGCGGTAATCGGGATTATCGCTGCCGTCTGTATATGCTATTAGAGCGGTGCTCGATATATATATGTGTGTATTGTTGTTGTCTTTCTTTTCATGTTGCCCTGTAGGGAAAATCGCTAGTTCCGAACTAGGGCGCTTCTAGTGCATTTTTCGACACTACTAGTGCGAGCTAAATTTCTTTTGAATGTTATCAACTGGCGAATTAACACGGTGATGTCAATTGTCACCCTCTGCACTACATTTTCGATAGTTCCGAACTAGTACTAAATTCTACAGTTTACACTAGTTCGTTTATTGGCACATTTTCGATAGTTCTGAACTAGCTACAAGTACCTACAAATTCTACAGTTTTACATCTGCCGCTTAAGTGCAGCCTTTGACACATTTCATGCAAGCTGCGCGATGACCGACTGGCTAACGCATGTGGCTTTCAATCTGAGGGGCGCGGGTTCGAATCCTGTCGGTGTCGAGGCGGATGATATATATATATATTTTTTTTATCTAATTTTTTTATTTATTTATTTAATAAAAATTTACAAAAATATTAAAAAAAAAATCAAAAAAAAAAAACAAAATAAGCCTGAGGGATCGGAAAAGCATAATTAGGGGAACATTTCATTTCATACAAGTTAAGATGCAAATAGAAAACTCTTTATATAAAACGCTTCACTAAACATCTGAGAATTGCAGAAATATACAAAGCCGACGGCAATAGAACGAACGAAAAATTTTCATAGAATTTTTGTCTCCTCGAAATTGCATACAAATCAATTCACTCCTTCTGAACTGGTGAAGGTCTAACTACAATTGATCTAGTTCATTTTTGACCTCTTTTCGCTAGTTGGGAACTAGAAATTTTACGCACTAGTTATTGAGTTCCCTACAGGGTGCATATCGCTAACAACATGTCGTTTCTTGCTTGGCTTTGCTTGTTATTGTATTTTATTATCCCTGTCGATGTCAAAAGTCAAAAAGGATAAGTTGATTAATTTTTGCTTTCTTTTCTTATAAAATACGATTTTCCATTGTTTTCTTTTTGTGCTTAACTAAAAACTGAAACTCTTTTGTTTTTGAGCAAATTTTCGATTTTACAATCGCGATCGCTTCATCAAAAATCGTGATAACAAGCAAACTGCCAGCAAAAACAACTACAGCAACAACAGCAGCGGCAACAGTCAATGGCAAGACCAAAAAAAGGAACAACAACAACAAAAACTGCGCGCTTAAACGTTACTTTTTGTTGTACTTTCATAACAATTTCTTTTCGTTACAAGTTCCGCTTTATTGTTTAAGACTTAAACTTAATATTCACTAATTGATTGTTTTAACGTACAATTTGTTGTTGTTGTTGTTTTTTTTTCAGTTTGCTGGTTATTTTTTTCTGTTTGCTGCTTATTTTTTTTTATAATTTGCTGTTTTGTTTTTTTTTCTTCTTTGGCTTTCTTGTTGTTAATCGTTGTCGGGGCCAAATGAAATGAAAAGGTCGGCGAAATCTGAACTAAAAAATATGTTTGTTTGTATGTACATACATATGTATGTAAGTGGCTATGAAAATGATGATGTGCACGTACTACTTAGTTGGTAAATCGATGAATGGTGGCGTTTTTGTGTTGTTTGTTGTGGTTGTTGTTGTTGCTTACTACTTTTTATACGTACATATTTCTTTAGTTTTGTTTTTACTTTTACCTTCGCATACCTTGGTGTAATTTTTGTGGGCGGCAATGTCTTTAGACTTAATGAAAATCGTAACATATAATTGAGCGTAAGGCAAAAATTTGTTATTTAGCAAATTTGGTATTTAGCACATTAATTTACAAAATTATGAAATTTAATGAAGCATAAGTGTAAACAATTACGATGAAGAAGAAGAAGAAAGTGAAATGGTTTGAAAAGTTCTACACCTGTGAAAACCAATTACTAACTCGTACTGTCATCAATTACATTAGAATGTACATTAGACCGTATTGCAAAAAAACAGTTCGCCGTACGCGAATATCAAAAAGCGCTCAAAATAACCCTTTCTTAGGGGTTCTAGATGGATAAAACGTTCTAGAAAATTATTCGACATAAAATTTCAGTAGGAGTTACCGCAGAAATAATCTTTGTAAAATGAACCTAAAAGAGCACAGTGTGCGAAAAACTTATATTGCTCGAAATATTAAGTGTGTTTTACTTGGGATTCCACTGAACCGATCGAAATAGTTCTTTGGCAAAAGATTAATATTTTTTGAGGGATTTTGAGGGATCGCACAATAAATACCGAATATATGAAAAATTGAATTTTAGTGACATCTAGCGGCGTCCAAAAAAAAAAACAAAAAAAATTTTCTGAAAATGTTTTCCAAAAAGACACCATATGGTGGGCGTACGTTGGACTATTTTTTTGTTTGGTCCATATAAGGACAGACGGCCTAATGTACATACCAGTGGCGGCCCTAGCATAAATTGGCTGGGAAAGCCTATGTATGAAGCCTAGCCATTAGCCATTTATGTTAGTTTCTTTGCTTTTTCTGAAAGTCTAATTGCAGTTCCGTCATTGACTTTGACTAAATTCGTTTTGCATATTTGGTTAAATGTATTGGTATAAATCGGGAAAATAAAGATGATGAAGAATAATTAAGTTTTGATATGCAATTGATAATATGAAGATATGTATACAAATTTTGTTGTTTTAGCTGTACCTACTTTCGGTAAGCACATCGACAAGCCTGGCTCAGTCGAAAGTCAATTTAAGTTCTTCAGCATAAGAACGTGAATCAAGTATTTACAAAAGCCGAGGAGAAGTTATTATTAGAATCTTTTGGGAAGAATTCAATTGAATTGATTTCTGGCGCCAAACTTATAGAGAAATCTCTAAATCTCACACGAAAGCGCAGCGGTATTTTTAGTTTGCTTATACCGACGGCAATTTCAACAATAGCAAGTAAATTTGCTTATTATAGCAATATAAGGGAATATCCAAAAGAATGGGTGCTTTAGCTTAACTCTTAAGCAGTAACTGAAGTCGCTTTAGCAAAAGTCGTGAAATGTTTGATTTTATTTGATTTTGATTTTCGTCGCTTTTTAACCCATTAGTGGTCAAAGCACACCTAGAATAAATTTAAAATATATCATTGGGTGTTCCCAAATTGGCACAGTAACCACTAATGGGTTAAAATGGCACTTTTGCCTGATTTTGATATCGTACTGATTTCATATTACTCAAAGTCAACAGTCGCCAAATATCAAAATCAACGCTTTTGCAGTGTGATATTTGATTTTTTAGACGCAACTTGTCGCATATTACAGTGGGCGTTGTATTATTGTAACGCTGCGTTACAAGGCAATGTTTTTGATTGGCTACTGCGTCATGAAAACTTAAATAGTAAACATATTTCAAACGTAAAATAGCCAGATTTTAAAGAAATTCTTAAAATAAAATGAACGAAATTATTTAAGCAAGTCGGGCTTTTCGGCTTGTATGAGGTGTACGCCACTGGTACATACATATATACACTCAAAAGCCTTCACAAGCCAACTCTTATTCAAAAACCTTTTAAACACTGAGCCAATAGCCATTGAACATACCTAAGAAAATTTATAAAATCTACTTATGACTATCCGCATAACGAAAGTGAAAAGCCTAAGCACGCTCTAAATGGCATGCAAAATACCAGCTTAGCTTTGTATATATGTACAAGTGCCATTTAGGTCAACAGTGCCACAGACAGTCAGACATTGTATTACATAATACAATTGTAGCAATTTTACTGTCAATATGCATAACTAAATAAATAATTTGTGCCTTCCTACTTTGACTTTTCCGTACAACAGACAACAGGAAATATGAGCGCAATGAAAAATTGAAAACAAATGTATGATTGACTGATGATAAGAAAAACTACAAGGTAAGAGTGTGTGTATGTAAGTGTTAAACATAAATTAATGTTAACACACAAAGTATATAAGCAAATATTGAATATTTAAAGAAAAAAGGATTTCGACAAATCTGTGCTTTGCGAAGCGTAGAAGAAGCAATCGATCGAACAACAATCTCAACCAGTTGTTAGGTGATGCCAAGGCTTTAACCCCCGAACACTGTTTGACCGCACGAATCACGCCTTTTTTTGATCTGTGCATAACTCACATCCAGTGCCATGAAATTCATATCCACAACTGTTATATGTAAACGGAATGGAGAGCTGGTATTTTTTATTAGCTGCTTATTAGGTAAATACTTAGCATTAACAAAAAAATTTATAATTGCAATTTATAATAATTATTGGCATAATTGCAAGACGCAAATTTGAGAACACCCTCTTTGACATAAGGGGAACAGAGCGCCCTAATACTGACAAAGAGATGGTCTGCTGGGGGACTTAATACATATCCTGCAAAAACAGCCATTATCTCCTTCACAAAGAGAAGATCCCTACCGAGAATGAGACCAATGAGGCTGAATGGGGTAACGCCGACGACTGTACCTGAAGTAAAATACTTAGGCGTCATCTTTTAAGCCAAGGTTCTATGGAAAGAACGTGTATACTCGTATTAACCCTATGTGATACATTGGGGTCACTTCCACCCAGTACCTACTTAGGTTATACCATCTTAATGTAACTTTTTTTAGCCGGCATGTTGAACGTCGTCAAAAAATATTAATCTTTTGCCAAAGAACTATTTCGATCGGTTCAGTGGAACCTCAAATAAAATACACTTAATATTCCGAGAAATACATATAAGTTTTTCGCATACTGTGCTCTTTTAGGTTCATTTTACGAAAGAACAACCTCGTCCCTTTAGCAAATATCAAAAGTTTCTTTACCCCTATTTTGGATACCGATGCAAGATCACTGAATACGACTTCCCCCAGCAGCCGAAACCTTAGCCTGGAAAATGCATGACAGAAGCGGAGAACATGCTCTACCGTCTCTTCATGCAATCTACATCCCCTGCATTCACTTTTATAACAACTAGTCCCATTTTGAACACATGTTCTGCTCCGAGACCTGCGCCCTTCTTTTCCAGAACATCAGCTTTCTGATGGCGGGCATACATTTTGTACGTCAAGGTTGTTGTTGTTGTAGCCACCAAGACACTCCCCGAAGGTTTTGAGGAGTGTAGGGGAAGTGACAGTCCTTTTCCATATAAATCCGATACGATCGGGTACTAGTCCCTTCTGACACTAGCCCGACTATCGGATGAACGATTTTTTGGCCATTATCAAACCTTCTATATATATTCTAAGCCTCCTAACCCACTGTGGGCTGTATGCCAAGGTCTATTCTAGCGCTGTAGAAGTTAAGCCTACTACAGAAACGCGATTTTAGTTGCGAGAGTGTGACGCGAGTAGCCCTAGGCAAACCCAAATTTTCTTCAGCTATTGGTGGTGGTTGGTGGAACACACCACATGGGACTTTAGCCCCAGAATGCTAAGATTGATGTGCGGCTTCTATAGTCCGACTACAAGGGTATCCTTACCCCTGGGGCGTTTTCCGAGCAATTTTCAGGCGGAAGTATTCGCCATTAATTAGTGTGCAAAGCTATAATAGAGGAGAGGATACCTTGGTGAGAGTATCACCATATTGCGCAATAGCCAAGCGTCACTCAGAGCATTGGCATCCTATGAGACTAGTTACTCGCTAGATCGAGAATGCATAGAAAATCTTAAGAAACTTGGCGCCAGTAAATCCTTATTTCTGGCCTGGGTTCCTGGACACAGAGGATTACCAGGACATGATAGCTGTTGCCAGAGAGGCATCGGCGGAAAAACCAATAGGACATGAGATATTTCTTGATATATGTAGAAGCACATCGGATACGAGTAGAGTTCAGGATTGAGGAAAATAAAATTAGGGAGCAGCACTGGCAACAATCGTGGCCGCTGTGGTGCAGTGGGTAGATTTCTCGCCTGCTATGCCAGAGGTCTCGGGTTCAAACCCCAGTCCGAGCAAAACACCAAAAAAATTTTTCTAATTAGTAAAAATCCAATTATTGGGTTTTTTAAGAGCAGCGGTCACCTCTCGGCAGTGGGCGGCATACCCTCCGAGTGTTTTTCTGCCATGAAAAAGCTTCTCACAAAAAATGCATTCGCCGTTCGGAGCCGGCATAAAACTGTAGGTCCACCCAATTGGTAGGAAAAACAAAAAGGAGCACACCTCGAATTGGGAGAGAAACTCGGCCATAAAACTCGTCAGAGTTATAATAGTGCCATTGTATTATTATATTACTGGCAACAATCTGCTGGAATGCGACAGGCGGAATTATTGCTGGGGGGTGGTATAATAAGAAACGCTGCAAAGCGATTATGGACCTCACCAAAAGCAAATTGAGAAACGTGACCGGACGTTTAACGGATCACTGCAGCCATAAGCACCTGGACTTGGCATTTACTTAAGCACTTTGTGCCGATTTTGTGATATGAAAGATGAGACCGCTGAGCAAATTCTCCTCGAATATACTTGCGCGAATATACCTGCTCGATAGTGCCTTGCCTTGCTAAATCTTCTACCTTGCAATTACCATCGATACCCCTGTCTGCCGAGACCCATACGAGATGCAAATAGATCGGTTTGGCCATCTCCTGTAGAGATCGGCGATAGTCTAGTGTTAGTTCAGATCTGAACGAGCGCGAGCCAAGAGACTTAATTGCTACTTGGCTGTCGTTGAAGTGGAATAAATCCTTGTGGATAGGTTCATGTCGATTCTAGATAAAACTTCAGCCTGATACGATGCTGCAGTGATCTGATAGCCTGAAAGAAAGCTATAGATTCAAGTCTTGTGAAAAGACTCCGCCTCCAACCTTTCTGTACAGTTTAGTGCCATCGGTGAAAACACTGTCTGGGGGCGGGGTAGCACCGATTTGGTGCTTCCCAATCATCGCTATTAGAAATCTTTGCTTTCTGCAATTAATGTAATAGTAGAGCTGTAAATTTTACTAGAGTGTCCTGTGGCTTTTGTGCACCATCCGCTCGACTCTTTTAGACGAAGGGCTGATGTAGCCGTCTCTTGAAAACTTGTGATATCACAAATAGAAGCTCGAGTTTCAAAAACCTAAAACACTAAACGGTTTAAGTCTTAGATAAAGGAGCTAAGAATTTTTCTTCATGCAACGGACATTGATGTCTTGAGAGACATGCTAAGAAAAATCAAAGCCTTCTCAGTTTTCAAAACACCATTTGATAAATTTAAACAATTAACTGAATGGCTTTTAATAGCCTAATTAACGCACTTTTTTTTCCAAAGCAAATTTATGAACCGCTAAATGTATCGTAATCGAAATGGCGACTGTAAATTACAAAAAGCGACAAATGCACATTAAAACTAAACAAGAAAGGCGCCTCTAGTTAAGCAAAATTTAAAAGCTAAAGCAATGCATGTGCACAGCTAACAATTATAAGTTATATGTACATATGTATGCAAATAACAAAAATATAGCATAAACAGCAAAACTAACATATTTTGGGCCAAGGTTTTTGCACTAACTTGTCGGTAAAATTCAAGCAAGACCCAAACTCTAAGTTTGTACTACTTGCCTCTGCCACTCGCTGAGCTGCAAGCGCCAGCATATTATAAAATTTAGACAAAAGACTATTAAAATAACAGTGACTTTATTAGTAAGAAAAAGCAACAACAACAAGAAAAACAAAAGCAAGAGAAGAAACAACAAAACAGCGGAAACATTGTGCATCATTAGCAGCAACAAAATTTAAACCGAAAAAAGTGCAACGATGCCTGCAATTGGCTCAAGCAAAACGCAACACTGGTGCTGTTATGCACAATATCGAAATAAAACAACAACAACAACAACAACAACAACAACAACAATATTGCAGTCAAGCACAACAATTTTAAACAACAAAAACAAACAACATTGTCAAAAAACAAAAAAAAAAGAAATAAAAACACAGACAAAATCAATGAAATCAATGAGGAGCATACCGAAAACAGTGTTGCCATTTAAACGCTGCTGGAGATGGCAGTAATGTGACCATTTAAGACCTCTTTCTGATGGCTTATAGAGTGAAAACGTCCTGCTGTGTGAAAACAAATTATAAGCATGTAATGTTGCATGTTGTGTATATCATGCCACAAAAAGCTGCAACCAAAGGCATGCCATACAACAGACAAACATACAAACAAGCAAACATACACTCTGCTTACGTTGACTCCAAGCCACAGAGTCCACCGATTCGACCAACCAACCAAGTAACCAAATAATCAGTAACTAACCAAAATAGCGCTAAAAGATTTGCAACCAAAAAAAAAAAAAGTGGAAGAAAAGAGCATGAAAAAAACGCCTAACAAATACACTTACTTACTTCTTGCTCGTACTAAATTTAAACGGAAAAGTAAAGATTTGAAAATCAAATAATAGGAACCTCGATGCTCTGCAACAAGCTGCTGCTGCCGCTGCCGCTGCTGTTGCTGTTGCTGTTGATTGCGTCGAGACCAGCGGCAACGCGGGGGAGCATGCGCAATCTTTTCACGTCACTCCAACTAGATACAACAGCGTAATACGTAAACGTTGCTGCGCTCAAGTCAACCAAAGCACTTGGCGTTTGTTTTCTAGCTATTTTGTTGTTGGATTTTATATGTATCTACATAGAGGGCTGCTCGATATATTTTTAGCCTAACAATGAAAAAGTGTTGCCAGGTTAAATCTCAAATTTCCATTGAAAAGTCTGACATTTTTCAGCATAATCGTACTCAGAACGTTTTGGCGTACGACCATCATTTGTGTTGTTTACAGTGACTTGACTAAAAAATTTAATTTGGCAAAAAAATAGAATTAACTCGTGAACATTTTCGTGCGATCTTTTTTCACAAATTTCGACGTGGATTATCACGACAAGAGTGTATTGATGAATTTAAATCTTTATATGGCGACGAAGCACCATCCTATGGCACTGAAAAATTAGTATAATGAATTCAATGGTGGCCGACGCTCGCTCAAATACCAATTCCGTGAAGGTCGTCCAAAAACGGCCGTTGAGCCAGAGAACATTGATGCCGTGCGTGAACTCATAATGCAAGATCGTCATGTGGCATACCGCGAGATAGAGACATCCTTGGACATTTCTCCCACAAACATATATTCGATATTGCATAAACACCTGGCCATAAAAAAGGTTTGTTCTCGTTGGATCCCGCACAATTTGACTGTCGCTCAAAAACACGCTCGTGTCGATTGGTGCAAAGAAATGTTGCAAAAATACGATCGCGGTGCTTCAAAAGACGTTTATAAGATCGTCACAGGTGATGAATCATGGATGTATGCGTATGAATCCGAAACACAACAACAATCGACCCTGTGGGTCTTCGATAGGGTTGCCAGATACCTTTCCCGAAAAAATCAGTACATTGCCTTCCAAAAAAAAAAAAACAATATATGCGGAGAAAACCGTCTATATTACTGGCATTTTGTTTTTGTTTTCGTATCGTCAATCATGTCATGTTTCTCGGAGTGCACAACAATTATGCCGTGGTTATGCAATACTCGACGAGCAACGTGTAATTGTTGTTGTGCACTCCGACGAGTGAGAGACTTTTCGGATTCTCACATTGATCAAATTTGCTGCGTGTAACAAGCACCCAGCACGCCGAGGGTTCGGGGTAATAATGTGTTATATTGTGTATTGTTACGATCACATTTGACCATTGAAGTCGTCACAATCATTTGGCGCTCATCAAAGGGAGCGCTCATAGTGGCAATAAAGTTCACAACAGTCACCCTGTGGCTGTCAATTAATTCTTGAACATTACCAGAAGATCGAATCTATAAAACCCAAAAGTCGAATAGGAGTGCTCGGCTGTCAAACGGCCATTTTGGCAACATTCACATCCGCTTGAAAAGAAAAAAAAAAAACTCCAAAAGTTGTAAGGCGGCATAGTTTTCTTCATCCATATACATCGAAGCACAGGGTAGGCATCAGGTTGGCCAACCCCAATACAAGTCTCTCTATTACAATCAGGTAGGCATTAGCTGACAAGAAATGGAAAAACAATGTGTGAAGTTTTTTTATACAATCAGATATACAAGCCATTGCTCACGGGCCAAAATCACGCCCACAGCGTGGAAGAGAAGATTCCCTATTATAACCCAGTCACACAAGAGAAAAACAGACATACTGCAAGTAATCGATCAGCGTGCGAGTAAGTAGTTTGTATTTGTATTTGCGAAATCAAAGTGGTCTACGTGTACACACGCCAGCAGCTGAGCCACTACATATTTTTGGTGTACCAGATCCACGCTATTCAGTGGCGTAAGCGCCCAAAGTGGTGCCAGCCACATGAGACATCAGTAGAGCAGAAAATTTTACCAATTTGAACGTATTATAATAAGCGAATTGCCGCTAGGAATTGCATATCCACTATAACCTTGTACATACCCATGTATGTATAAGCAGACACCTCTTGGAAGTCAGCGGAGAAGCAAAGGAGACGCGAAGTTAATTTTATATAAAATATCAATATCTCATATGTACTTATATACATATATTTCGACATGCGAATGCAGGGCTGAGTGAGCGCACGGATTTGCAGAGCGGCACATATATACATAATTCGATGGCCTATGTAAACAGAATTCGGGTAGCCTAGCGCCAGATTTAAACATTTAAGAGAACAAAAAAAAAAAAAAAAAAAAAAAAAAGAAAGGTCTTGCTTTGCACTTCGATGACGACTCAGCTTTGCATCCGCATGTACATATGTGCATGTGTACAAGTGTAACTACGCACATTCATATATAGCGAGTTTATACGTATCAGCGCTTGAGGAGAGGCAAAAGAAGGGGCGGGAGCCGTATTGTAGATCCATTTACTCTTACCCGCAAATTCGACCAAGGCGCCTTGAGTAGGGAAAAGCAGGGGACAAGATAAACCATAGAATACGTGCATTCATTTGTCGTCGGCAACAATAGTCAGGCGCACCCCTCTTCCAATCTCCAGTGGCGCAAAGACCACTCAAGACAGATGTGTACATATGTAATTCATCCTAATACACAGTGAAGCACTTGGGTAAAAGTTAAATGTTGTGCTGAAATCAATGCAAGAAAATTTAATGTCAATCCACCTTGCCTGAAGGGGGGGGACAAAAAAAAAAAAAAACAATAGTGGACAATATATATATCTGCATGTATATACATGTGTATTTGTTTGCGAGCATATGCACATAAAAGGCGAGTGATTCCTCGGATAAGCAAAGGCATGTACAAATCAATATACATACATGCTTGGCTACGTGCATGGGAGTCTATGTAACAGCAGCAAAAAAAGATTTTCAATTGACCGAGGTAAACAACCACACATGTATATAGATGTACATATACACATACGTATATAATCTCACATTACACAATATTAGCGACAAGATTGCCATCAAACACATGAATATACATACACATGAATTAGTTATGATTTACATTCATTGATGGACATAAAAACACGCAAATAAATAAGTAAACGCATGCGAAGCAGCACAGCAAAAGAGCAAGCAATCTAAGAAGAGGCCAGGTATGTACGTACTATATGCCTGTATATAGATATCGGAATATCGTTGAAAGAGAGCTATTCCAAGAAGAACATATTTACATGAATTTATTTAATTGCTCGGGAATGGATGCACACATGTGTATACATATATGAATTTACATGAACATAAGAGAATCGGTAGCACGTACATACATATTTAGGTATGTAATAGTAGAATAGTTACCTAGACACTAAGAGAGCGAAGTAGACATTTAAGAGATTGAAGAATTGGACTTCAGTTAACATTCACTTTGGAAGGTGATGTTGTGAGAGGTTAAGCGCGGCGAAAATGCAAACGGACGTACGTGAATTAATGTTGTGATCACATGCAAACCCAGGTCGAGATCGCGCTGGACGCGTTTATACGCATACGCACACGCACATGTGGGTGCACAAAGTTGTTGGTAGATGTGGTGAGTTAACATGAGATCGATGTCGTGTGGTGAATTTCGCCTCGCTTAATCGCACAACAGCAGATATAAAATTTGACATGCAAGAAAAGCACGATAATTATAATTTTGATATTTATTTGTTTTCATTAAGCGATATGAATGATATCGCATTGTATCAATGAGCCATATCTATGACGATGAGGCAAGTAGTATAAGATCATATTGAAAAGTTTGTTGAATAAAGAAACCATGAATTGCTAAACGAAGATACTGGTGTGTGTGATGGATGGAAGGGAGCGGCTAGGTAAAGCCGGGGTGTTCCATGTATCTGGGAGATGAAATGGGAGCGATGGGCAATGAAACAGGAGTGAAGGGGGTAGAAATGAGTAGGGGGTAATTGGGCTGACGTTAGGGGCCATCCGTTCGGGCCTTGGATGGCAATGGTAGGGTTGGGACAGCAGATAGGCCGGCCTTGAATCTATGGAGGCAAACTGCAAAGTAGGGGGTAAGATAGCCCGTGAATCGATTGTGGGGACAGTAGTACCATGGCATGATTTTTTTTTGTTCGCCGTCAGCACAGCATTCTTATCATACAAAATGAGGATGATCCTAACTACCCACCCCATTCCGACGAGCTGAGTCGATAAAGCAAGCATGCCAAGGGGGATCATCGAGCCAAAACAACATCTGGCGATGCGGTGCGTGCTCAAGCAGGGTGAGCGGCAACAAATGGCGCCCAACGTGGGGCCCTGAAAAGGGCACCAACATAATTTTTTTTTATTTTTTTCGGTAGTTTTTTTTGTGGAGATAGAGATAGCAATCGATTCACGGACGTTTCAAAGATTATCTTACTGAATTTTGTTGGGTTGGCTACAAGTGTCTGAGCCCAAGGGCATACACTTTGAGGTCATCGACAAGTAGGAAATGTCAGCGCTGAGGTGGCTACCGTTCTGCAGATTTAGGTCGGGAATTGGAGGTAACCTAATGGGGCATGATAGAAGGGTCGAGTTTGCGAGCTCGTATCTGGCGTGGTGAAAATGCCGATGACCAGAAGGGTGCAAGTTCGACTGTGGGGGTTGTGTAAGAGGAAATTTATGATCACTCGAGCGGGATTTCGAGAAGTAACAGCTAGGACGGCTACGATACTGATGTTTTGCAAGCATAGTATATGAGGTAGTCTTAGTGAGTACGACCGAGCCGAGCTCGTATACTCAGCCCGCCCGGTTAGCACTGGAAGCTGGGTGGAAGTGAGGGCATAAATTTGGGGAGATCGGGTGGAATGGCATGGATGCCACTCCGGCAATACCAGGCTACCCAGACTATTCATCACACACACTTAATTGTAGAAATACGGGAAACAAGTTTTTTTTTTGATACCACAAGCCATTTATTTTTTTTGTTGATTTTGCTATACGATATTTAAATCGGAGGAATCCGAGAAAGCAGTATGATGACGAGAAGGAGGAACCAAGCTAGATCAAACGCGAAGGGACCTAACATGGGTAACAGCGCAAACAAAATAAGAGAAAAGGAATCAGAGGAGGTTTTAGGGGTCCAGGGTGAAGACCTAGAGGGAGCCGCAGCGAATTGTAGCCCCGAGAGGATGGGAGCGGAGTCACGAGTTGGCCAAAGAGTGATACCAGTTGGAGATATCCCCACTCCGGAAAGCACTTGGGGCGAGAAGATCACCGGAGACCTGATGCAACGGTTGGAAGTGATGTTCTTTCAACATCAAATAGATGTTAGCCGTACGACAACAGAGGCCATCCGAGACGCCATGAATGCAATTAGGAAAGATGTCAGGTGTCTGGGGGAAAGAGTGGCGTTGATGGAAAAGGGAGGACAAGAGACAACGGGAGATAATGTGAGCCCGTCGGTGCGTCCCTCATCCGACAAAGAAATAACAAACGAAGAGACTCGGCCGTCGGAAACACCGCAGCAGAGCAGGCCACGTAGGTTGTTCACGCCGCCGAGGCGACCCTCAACGGATAACGAGAGAACAGGAGAAAACCAGGCGCCCGAAACGGCGCAGCAGAGCGACTCGCGCAGATTCTTCACGCCGTCGGCGCAAGGAAAATCTGCAAGCTGGGACCAGGAGAAGAATAAGTTCAAAGTCATTAGGGATTGGGGTCTGAAGTATGACGGGAGTAGTAAATCAATACCAATAGAAAGGTTTTTATTTAGGGTTGAAACTCTTCAGAAGAGATATAATATCGCATCAGAGGATTTATACGCCAGTTTCCATTTGTTGCTATCGGGGGCTGCCCAAGAGTGGTTCTGGTTGTTCATGCAAGAACACGCCGAGGATGAAGTCGACGGTTTCGCAAAGTTACGACAGGCTCTTTTGGAGCATTATCGCAAAACCGACTGCGATGAGGAGATTAGGCAGCTGATGAACTCGAGGAAGCAAGACCTGCGGGAACCATTCGATGAGTTTTACGCATGCGTGAGAGGCATGGCACTCACGATGGAGGTTCAAATGCCGGAACGTTGTCTTGTGAACCTATTACGAAGAAATCTAAGACCGAGGATTAAAAACCTCATCTTTGGGTGCAAGATTGAGACACTGGCAGATTTGAAGCTGGAATGCAGGAGAGCTGAGAAGCATCTCGAAGAATCGGAGATGAAGTTCGCGAAGAAGAAGAGCCTCGATGAGATTGGAGCGATAGTTGAAGACGCCCTACGAGAAACCGACGAGGAAGGTGTAGTGGAAGCTCTGGAGCGACGGGAGCGAGGGAATGGTCGCAAAGAGATGACAGGACCGCGTACAGGAGAAGCGGTGAGTGCAAAGTGCACTGCCAAGGCCAAAGTTAACAATGGCCAGTGCGACTCTAAGTTCCATGAAATGACTTGCTACAAATGTGAGAGGGGAACGGGTGGATTGGTCCTGTGTGGAAAATGCAAGCAGGAAAACGGTTCCCGTGGCGAGAAGACCGGGGAAGCTCGCCAGGAGCAAACAACCCCGGAAAGGAAGTAATATACAATAAAATCTTGAAAAATAACTCGGCTAGACAAAATACAAAAACACCAATCTTTAAGACGTTTGAGGAGAGAGAAAGGGAGTATTATGAAATTAGGAAAAGGATTTTCGGAACATCGGTAGGTAGTAGCAAGACGACAAAGCCAACTGCACGGAATGCGCGTAAGATTGCAAAACTTCGGGACCAATGCAGAGAACGTAAGAAGATGAAAAAGTCCCTGGAGGCGACGATAATTCGCAGTAACATAGACCGCAGGCCATACACAGAAGTGACAATAGCGGGGGAAAGGATGACCGGATTGTTAGACAGCGGCGCCTCAGTCAGCTGTTTGGGAGGAGCAGCCATGCAGCGTTTCGGGAAAGCGAATATAGTATCATTGGATGAGGAGCTCAGGACTGCGGACGGGAAAGGACAAGCCATAGTGGGGAAATTGAACGCAGTAGTCAGGTGGAGGGACAAGGAAGCCACATTGAATCTTTATCTAGTTCCTACTTTGAAGCAGGATCTGTACCTTGGTATAGATTTTTGGGAAGCGTTCGGGATTTTGCCCGCGGTAATCTCTGAGATAGATGCCAATGACTCGGGAATGGTAGAGCTGACGCCAGCTCAAGCGAGGGAGTTGGAGCAGGTTAAATCATTATTTCCGTCAGCGACCGAGTTAGGTCTAGGGAGAACGCAGCTGATGGAGCATAAAATTGAGGTTTATGATGAGACGACACCAGTCAAACAACGCTACTACCCGATATCCCCGGTAAAGCAAAAATGTATATATGAGGAAATTGACCGGATGCTGAAGTTGGGGGTTATTGAGGAAAGCGACAGCGCTTGGAGCTCGCCTGTCGTATTAGTACAAAAACCTGGAAAGAACAGGCTGTGTGTAGATATGCGCAAGCTTAATGCTTGTACAAAGAAGGACGCATATCCAACACAGCATGTTGAAGGAATCCTCAGCAGGCTAAAGGACACATTTTTTATCTCGGGAATTGACTTGAAAGATGCGTTCTGGCAGATCCCCCTGGAAAAGTCGTCGCGCGAGAAAACGGCATTCACCGTTCCTGGACGACCGTTGTACCATTTTAGGGTGATGCCGTTCGGACTCTGCAACGCAAGTCAGCGACTTTGCCGCCTAATGGATCGAGTCATTCCCTCAAGGCTAAGAGATAACGTGTTCGTCTATATCGATGACTTACTCGTATGCTCCCCGGACTTCGAAACACATGTGCAACACCTTTCGGAGGTAGCCGAATGTCTCTCCAAGGCGGGTCTGACCATAAACCTATTGAAGTCTAAATTCTGCCAGAAAGAAATACGGTATTTGGGCTTCATCATAGGCCAGGGCGAGCTTAGAACGGATCCAATGAAGGTGCAGGGCATGCTAGACTTTCCTGTACCACGCACTGTAAAACAGCTGCGGCGATTTCTAGGACTTACGGGATGGTATCGGCGGTTTATCCCGAACTTCGCCACAATCACAGCGCCGTTAACCAACTGCTTGAAGAAATCTAAAGAGTTTCAGATGACTCCAGAGGCCATAGTCGCGTTCGAGGAGCTGAAACGTAGTTTGGCATCGCCAAAGGTTCTGGTAAACCCGGATTTCTCCAAGCCTTTCTTTGTGCAATGCGACGCGTCCACGACAGGCATAGGTGGAGTACTATTCCAGCTAGATGAGCAAGGAAACGAAAGGCCAATCTCGTACATATCGCAAAAGCTCAATTCCGCTCAGCGGAATTATACGGTCACGGAGCTTGAGTGTCTAGCGGCAGTGGCAAGTGTCAAGAAATTCCGACCGTATATTGAGGGAACCCCTTTTACGATAATTACGGATCACATGAGTCTCAAGTGGCTCATGAGTCAGCCGGATCTGTCAGGACGGTTGGCGCGATGGAGCCTCAAGCTGCAGGCGTTCGATTTTGTCATCGTACACCGAAAAGGGTCGAAGAACGTTGTGCCCGATACATTGAGCAGGGTACATATGGACGAGATCAGGGAGACACAGAGAGGTTACGACATAACGTTACAGGATGAGGCATTTCGCTCGGAAAGTTATCGTAAACTGCAGGAAACCTTAAAGAGTAATGCGCAGAGGTTGCCGGACGTGAAGATCGAAGACGGCATCATATATAAAAGAACGGGTTTTCGAAGAGACGGGGAAATGGAAGAGCATAGCTGGAAGGTATGGGTGCCAGAGGATTTGCGGCCGGTGTTATTGGAACGTGTGCATAGTGGCGTGGCAGCAGGGCATGGCGGCATGGCAAAAACTCTGGATCGGCTACGACAGAAGTATTATTGGCCTGGAATGGTCGCAGAGGTGAAAGCGCTGGTAGGAGGATGCGAAGTGTGCAAGCGTTGCAAATCAGGGAATGGCGTCAGTCGGCCACCCATGGGAGCTCGTATCGAAACTGAACGGCCATTCCAAAGGCTATATATTGACTTCTGTGGTCCGTACCCTCGGACGCGAGAGGGAAACTGTTATGTGTTCGTGGTGCTCGACCACTTTTCAAAGTTCGTATTCTTGAAGCCGATGAGAAATGCCACGGCCAAAGAAGTGGTACGATATCTCGAAAGAGATATATTTCATATATTTGGAGTACCTGAAGTAATCCATTCAGACAACGGACGACAGTTCACATCAGACATCTTTCAGAACTTTCTAAGCAGCTATGGTACGCGACATGTTCGAACGGCCGTGTACTCCCCGCAGGCAAACGCATCAGAAAGGGTGAATAGGTCGCTGTTGGCCATAATAAGATCCTACATGGAAGAAGGTGATCAGAAGACATGGGACAATCACGTAACAAAGGCGGCCTTTGCACTTCGTAGCGCCATCCACGAAGCCATTCAAACGGAGCCATACAGAGCTGTTTTCGGGCAAAGCATGATACAACATGCAGATTCTTACCCTCTGCTGAGGAGGCTTGAACAAATGGAAGATTCGGAGGTGGGTGTCTTACCGAAAGACGTGAAGCTGAAGCT
Organism: Urophora cardui; assembly: GCA_960531455.1. Taxonomy (NCBI): domain Eukaryota; kingdom Metazoa; phylum Arthropoda; class Insecta; order Diptera; family Tephritidae; genus Urophora; species Urophora cardui. The sequence goes on from OY482672.1 coordinate 144,614,626, forward strand.
GTTGAGAGATAAGATCTTGCAGAACCTAAAACGAGCTTATGAGAAAGGCAAGAAGGCGTATGATACACGATCGAGGCCGGTGACATATTCCATTGGACAGACAGTGTACAGAAGAAAATTCCAGCAAAGCAACGCAGGGATGGGGTATAACGCCAAGTTGGCAGATAAATATGTGAAAGCGGTAGTGGTTAGAAAGTTAGGAAACAGCCTATATGAGCTAGTTGATATGACGGGAAAGGCGGCCGGCATTTATCATGCTAAGGATTTGAAGGTGTGAATTGGTGATTCGCCTTTCGAGTTCATCGCCGATCCGGTGCAACGACTGGAGGTCAGCGATTAACTCGCCCTGTTACGATCACATTTGACCATTGAAGTCGTCACAATCATTTGGCGCTCATCAAAGGGAGCGCTCATAGTGGCAATAAAGTTCACAACAGTCACCCTGTGGCTGTCAATTAATTCTTGAACATTACCAGAAGATCGAATCTATAAAACCCAAAAGTCGAATAGGAGTGCTCGGCTGTCAAACGGCCATTTTGGCAACATTCACATCCGCTTGAAAAGAAAAAAAAAAAAACTCCAAAAGTTGTAAGGCGGCATAGTTTTCTTCATCCATATACATCGAAGCACAGGGTAGGCATCAGGTTGGCCAACCCCAATACAAGTCTCTCTATTACAATCAGGTAGGCATTAGCTGACAAGAAATGGAAAAACAATGTGTGAAGTTTTTTTATACAATCAGATATACAAGCCATTGCTCACGGGCCAAAATCACGCCCACAGCGTGGAAGAGAAGATTCCCTATTATAACCCAGTCACACAAGAGAAAAACAGACATACTGCAAGTAATCGATCAGCGTGCGAGTAAGTAGTTTGTATTTGTATTTGCGAAATCAAAGTGGTCTACGTGTACACACGCCAGCAGCTGAGCCACTACATATTTTTGGTGTACCAGATCCACGCTATTCAGTGGCGTAAGCGCCCAAAGTGGTGCCAGCCACATGAGACATCAGTAGAGCAGAAAATTTTACCAATTTGAACGTATTATAATAAGCGAATTGCCGCTAGGAATTGCATATCCACTATAACCTTGTACATACCCATGTATGTATAAGCAGACACCTCTTGGAAGTCAGCGGAGAAGCAAAGGAGACGCGAAGTTAATTTTATATAAAATATCAATATCTCATATGTACTTATATACATATATTTCGACATGCGAATGCAGGGCTGAGTGAGCGCACGGATTTGCAGAGCGGCACATATCTATATATTAATAGGCTAACATTTTTTCCATACAAACAATTGCCAGGCTGTTTTGCACATTTAACATACTCATATCCACATAAAATTGATATGGATGTGTTCGTATGAGTGAGGAGCAGTGCATAGGCATATAATTTTTTCTATAAATTATTTAATTTCTTTATAATTAATAAATAAAGTTTTTAGTTTTGTACCATTTTTGATTTACTTCGTTTTTGCTTCGTTGGCAATGTGCCCATTATCTATATATTAATAGGCTAACATTTTTCCCATACAAACAATTGCCAGGCTGTTTAGCACATTTAACATACTCATATCCACATAAAATTGATATGGATGTGTTCGTATGGGTCAGGAGCAGTGCATAGGCATATAATTTTTTCTATAAATTATTTAATTTCTTTATAATTAATAAATAAAGTTTTTAGTTTTGTACCATTTTTGATTTACTTCGTTTTTGCTTCGTTGGCAAATGTGCCCACTATCTATATATTAATAGGCTAACATTTCTCCCATACAAACAATTGCCAGGCTGTTTAGCACATTTAACATACTCATATCCACATAAAATTGATATGGATGTGTTCGTATGGGTCAGGAGCAGTGCATAGGCATATAATTTTTTCTATAAATTATTTAATTTCTTTATAATTAATAAATAAAATTTTTAGTTAAGATAAATGGATATCGTAAACGTGTTTACAAATATCGTAAACACAGTTGAAGAGTCGCTTTAATTTAAAAGCGCTCACCACCGGGCCTACCTTCCTAGATCTGCCTTGATTTTGACCATGATTTCGCGTCGGACCGTGATTTTGGAAAGTGTTGCTTATCTCCGCGAAAAGGAATAATTTTTGTACCAATACAAAGTTGAAAAAATAAATTGCATGGTCGAATTTCGACCACCGGCGATACTAGTATACATAATTCGATGGCCTATGTAAACAGAATTCGGGTAGCCTAGCGCCAGATTTAAACATTTAAGAGAACAAAAAAAAAAAAAAAAAAAAAAAAAAAAGAAAGGTCTTGCTTTGCACTTCGATGACGACTCAGCTTTGCATCCGCATGTACATATGTGCATGTGTACAAGTGTAACTACGCACATTCATATATAGCGAGTTTATACGTATCAGCGCTTGAGGAGAGGCAAAAGAAGGGGCGGGAGCCGTATTGTAGATCCATTTACTCTTACCCGCAAATTCGACCAAGGCGCCTTGAGTAGGGAAAAGCAGGGGACAAGATAAACCATAGAATACGTGCATTCATTTGTCGTCGGCAACAATAGTCAGGCGCACCCCTCTTCCAATCTCCAGTGGCGCAAAGACCACTCAAGACAGATGTGTACATATGTAATTCATCCTAATACACAGTGAAGCACTTGGGTAAAAGTTAAATGTTGTGCTGAAATCAATGCAAGAAAATTTAATGTCAATCCACCTTGCCTGAAGGGGGGGGACAAAAAAAAAAAAAAACAATAGTGGACAATATATATATCTGCATGTATATACATGTGTATTTGTTTGCGAGCATATGCACATAAAAGGCGAGTGATTCCTCGGATAAGCAAAGGCATGTACAAATCAATATACATACATGCTTGGCTACGTGCATGGGAGTCTATGTAACAGCAGCAAAAAAAGATTTTCAATTGACCGAGGTAAACAACCACACATGTATATAGATGTACTTATACACATACGTATATAATCTCACATTACACAATATTAGCGACAAGATTGCCATCAAACACATGAATATACATACACATGAATTAGTTATGATTTACATTCATTGATGGACATAAAAACACGCAAATAAATAAGTAAACGCATGCGAAGCAGCACAGCAAAAGAGCAAGCAATCTAAGAAGAGGCCAGGTATGTACGTACTATATGCCTGTATATAGATATCGGAATATCGTTGAAAGAGAGCTATTCCAAGAAGAACATATTTACATGAATTTATTTAATTGCTCGGGAATGGATGCACACATGTGTATACATATATGAATTTACATGAACATAAGAGAATCGGTAGCACGTACATACATATTTAGGTATGTAATAGTAGAATAGTTACCTAGACACTAAGAGAGCGAAGTAGACATTTAAGAGATTGAAGAATTGGACTTCAGTTAACATTCACTTTGGAAGGTGATGTTGTGAGAGGTTAAGCGCGGCGAAAATGCAAACGGACGTACGTGAATTAATGTTGTGATCACATGCAAACCCAGGTCGAGATCGCGCTGGACGCGTTTATACGCATACGCACACGCACATGTGGGTGCACAAAGTTGTTGGTAGATGTGGTGAGTTCACATGAGATCGATGTCGTGTGGTGAATTTCGCCTCGCTTAATCGCACAACAGCAGATATAAAATTTGACATGCAAGAAAAGCACGATAATTATAATTTTGATATTTATTTGTTTTCATTAAGCGATATGAATGATATCGCATTGTATCAATGAGCCATATCTATGACGATGAGGCAAGTAGTATAAGATCATATTGAAAAGTTTGTTGAATAAAGAAACCATGAATTGCTAAACGAAGATACTGGTGTGTGTGATGGATGGAAGGGAGCGGCTAGGTAAAGCCGGGGTGTTCCATGTATCTGGGAGATGAAATGGGAGCGATGGGCAATGAAACAGGAGTGAAGGGGGTAGAAATGAGTAGGGGGTAATTGGGCTGACGTTAGGGGCCATCCGTTCGGGCCTTGGATGGCAATGGTAGGGTTGGGACAGCAGATAGGCCGGCCTTGAATCTATGGAGGCAAACTGCAAAGTAGGGGGTAAGATAGCCCGTGAATCGATTGTGGGGACAGTAGTACCATGGCATGATTTTTTTTGTTCGCCGTCAGCACAGCATTCTTATCATACAAAATGAGGATGATCCTAACTACCCACCCCATTCCGACGAGCTGAGTCGATAAAGCAAGCATGCCAAGGGGGATCATCGAGCCAAAACAACATCTGGCGATGCGGTGCGTGCTCAAGCAGGGTGAGCGGCAACAGTATGTGCACATACACATCGATTTAAGCGTAACCACCTCTCGCCGATGACGAAAATGTTTCCGAATTTCATCGGTGTTACAAACGTCAAATGAAAACAGTTGGAAATTAAAAACAGTTCAGGGTGATAAAAATGAATTTTTTTAGTGTCAGCTAAAAATCAGTACAAATCAGTACAAAATCCAAAAAATCAGTATTTCTTAAGGTTTTTAAAACCATCAGTACAGGGCACGAAAAATCAGTACTGATCAAATCAGTACGTCTGGCAACCCTAGTTTTCGAATATGAGCCAAATCCAACGAAAGTTGTTCGTGGAAGAAGCACTTCCAAGCAAATGTTCGCCTGTTTCTTCGGCAAATCTGGTCATGTGGCGACTGTTCTGCTTGAGCAACGTAGGACGGTCAATTCTGAATGGTACACCACAATTTGTTTGCCTGAAGTCTTCGGAGAAATTCGAAAAACGAACAAGAGAAGACGAATCATTGTTCACCATGACAATGCGAGCTCTCACACATCGGCTCAAACCAACGCCTTTTTGGAGGGCAAAAACGTCGAATTGATGGGTCATCCACTGTACAGCCCTCACTTGACACCCAATGACTTCTTATTATTCCCGCTCATCAAGAAAAAAATGCGTGGTCAACGATTTTCGTCGCCAGAAGATGCTGTTCAGCGTTCAAAACCCATGTTTTGGAGGTGTCTCAATCGGAGTGGAAAAAGTGCTTCGACAATTGGATTGAGCGCATGCAAAAGTGTATAAGTAATGCTGGAGAATACTTCAGAAAAGAATAATGTTATGTTCAGACACAACCTTAATTGAACATTAAGAGCCTTTATTCAATTTTCAAGCCTAATGATTCTCAATTTACCATACAAAAATTGACTAGGTTAATGCTTCATTGGAAATTAATGAGTTCTTAATGAAGAATAATTCTGCATGCAACCCTGTTAAAAAGCTTGTTTCATAAGCAAAATGAAATGTCATGTTCAGAAAAATGTCATTGGCGTCAGGGTCCACTAAACAGGTTGGTTCGTCAGATCAGCTGAATTCTTGTTCTTCTTCATCACCTATCACATTTGTTTTTATTTCTGCTTATTCTACACATGCATTCGTGTTTACGATTGGTAAAAGTTGTGAGCTGAATGTCAAATTATTTCGTCCTCCTTGCAATTTTGACATTTAGGTCACGAGAGTTTGATATTCAGCTCACGGCGTGTATGTGTGTATGTATCTTGAGCCGACCTGTTAAATGGGCGAAGTAAATTAAATATGTCTGAACACCAAATCTAGAGATGTTCAATCAATCCCAATTGACTTAATTAAATTTTATGTCTGAACATGATATAAAACCATTTTTGATGATTAATATTCGCATTTTCATTATTAGGCTAAAAATATATCGAGCAACCCGTATACCCGCGCAACTAACAAGCTAAATGCTTTTTGTGACGGTCACAGCGCTTGCCACAATTGTGCTGCATTATTATTGTTGTAGTGGTTTTTGCTGTAGTGAGGGTATTAAGCGTCGTTTCTTATCAGATTTGTGTGGTGGATTGCGCAAAGGTATTTTTATTTTTCTGAAAATAGCAACAGCTTAAGAGCGGATTTTATAAGGCACTTTGCAGATGCTGCAGCAGCAACAGTTACATACATAGTTCCCGTGTGCAATTCCTGGCATTTTTATGTATAACCAATAGTGCATAGAATGCTAATAGAAATGTGCTTTTATGAGACTTCAAAAAGCCGCAAAAAGTATTACGAATCAGTTAGAGAAATACTGAAAATTTGCTGAAAATCAAAAGGCACCAAAGCGACTGCATTATGAGCTATTGAAAATGAGAAAAATTTCTACTACCACTGAGCGTAATCAGAAACATCCAAAAATAACTCCGAACACGATAAATTCCGCACGCGTTCTTTGACTGATTTTAGTGTCAGGACAATTTAAACAACGGCCATTTGGATACAGCAACAAACGAGGGCTTAACATCAGTTCAGACAGACTATGTTACTCTCCAAATCGACATCAACAGGCAGGAACACGGATAATCACAGAACAGGACGTATGGAGTAATGGAAACGATCGCCATACGTTCAACAGCTTATTTACAGACGGATCAAAGATGGTCGCAAGAGGAGGACGGATGGAAGAATGGACTACGACATACGTTCAACTTATTTACAGATGGATGAAATATGAACGCAGTAGTGGGAGCTGCAGTGTTTTGACCGAAGCTTTGAATACAAAAGTCCTTTGGACTTGAGTCGACTACCGGACAACTGCAGTATCTTTCAGGCCGAGGTTTACGCTGCCTTAAAAGCGGCGAAACTTGCAGCTGAACTTACGTCCACAAACTCTCGCATTTTCATTGACAGCCAGGCGCCACTCAAAGCGACCACGGCAGCTAGGAACACCTCTTCGTATGTGTGTGAATCAGTGCAGAGCCAAGTTACATGAACTCTGTGGACGAATGTACGCGTTGCTATCTACTGGGTAATCGGGACACCAGGAAATCGAGGGAATTGATATGCCGGACGTGTTAGCCAAATCCGAGGCATCACTAGGGCAAGTGAATGTGGTAAACATTTTTCCCTCTCTAAATTACCATAAAGCTCAGAGATAGATCAGGCACTGATACGCAAAGGCCCATGCCCAGTGGAAGGCCCTGCCATCCTGCAAGATCACCAAAATCATGCTTCGATCATACAACGTAAAAACCGCAAACTACCTACTCACACTTCCTAGAGCAGACTGCAGACTGGCTGTGTTCACACTAAATGGGCACTGTCTCACACCATCTCATGCGTTGTTCAAAATGGAACTGGTGCAGAGTCAGCTGTGCACGGCATGCAACGAATCCTATGCTGTTGGCACTTAGGAACATCCTCCCTGTCAATATCCAGCTTTTGGCAAACTCGGACTTAGCTGCTTTGGTTCTGCACACTTCTTGTCCCCAGAAGTCATTGTGGGCGCCAAAAATCCTCGGCTGAAACCTCCAAGAGATTGCTGCCTGGGCAATGGACCTCCGTCTCTTCTCCCCGATGCCTGTTCCTGGTGCTTGTGCCAGGACAGACAGCGGAGGGAGACCCCAGCGGGTTACGGGGCTTAGAATATACCCGTGCTAAGGAATGCCTGTCGTAAGAGGGGACTAAAATCCACCGGCCTAGAGATGCGAGATAGCCTCAGATATGGTTCGAGGCGCCAGGTGGAAGGCATAAAACGCAATTATCTTGTCGCGATAGAGGATAATTAGGATAAAGAATCACAACAATGTACAGCATATCGAAAAGACCCCTCACTACAAGGAGTGCGATAGGTGTCTTTCTTGATATTTTGGGTGCCTTTGGCAACGTCTCTGCTGAGGCGCAGTTGGAGAGGCTCGAATGGATCGTAATACCTCCAATCATTCAGCGCTGGATCGAGGACCTTTTGAGTTGTCGAATGGTGAGGGGTGGGTGGGGCCTTTCGACGATGTGAAGCTATGTGCCCTCCTTCTCAGCCCACAAGGGGGAGTACTCTCACCCCTGTTGTGGAATCTAATGGTCAACAAAATACTCTTCAGAAAAAAAAAACAAAATACTAAAACTTGCGAAGTCTTGCTTACCAAGTTTAGTATAGCGCCTCCAGTAAGCTGTTGCCAGCACTAAAGGGCCATGTGTGGTCTATGCGAGGAATCACTGGATCCCGGCCAACGTAAGCGAAACTAACCTTGACTCATTTTATATGAATTTTGAAGTCTCACTCGAACCGTTTTGAACTCGTGATGAGTTGTATTTTTCGGATCGTTTATGCCTTGTTCATCTTGGTTCAGCTTTCACTATTCCACTATACATATTTCTAAGATATTCACACTAAATTTCACATAAACACACGCTACTGGTTATTCCAAATTCAATTCCATTCGAAACTCAAATAAAAAACCGCCACGTTATTTACTGCTGACTGCTATCGCCATGTTAATGTTTACGTTTATTTCCATTTACTTGAGACTAGTACCACCCAAAACCTTAAGCTTCCACCTTTACGCATTCATTAAAATAAGTGAGAATAACGCCAAGGCTTAAATGGCGCGTTGCTTGACGCTTTGACGTGAATCAAAGTGTCTAATGACAGAAAAATAGAGCAAAAAGAAAAAAATGGTTATTAAAAGTGGTTTTTGTTGGGAAGTAGTTCGAACAACGATGGCATTAAAATTGCACACAAAAAACAACAACAAAAAAAACAAAAAAGTGAAATGAAAAGAAATGGTAATAAATGTCGTTGATATGCTAACTACCGCCCATCCGAACATTTTATGACTCAATAACAACTGCAGAATAGGCTGAATGAATGGAGAATGATTACAGAAGGGATAGAAAATACGTATACACAGAGAAGTGTCTGTTTAAATAAGCGCAGCTGCAATGTACAAACCCGCCTAAGCAAATGAGAAAAAACGACATTTTGGATTCGTCGATGTAGATTGAGATTGCTTTCTGCTTGCGTATTTTGCCTCTCTTCCACTCCCTTCCTAATAGGAACGTCACATTGAAGCCCTTCTCAAAACTTAGTGTTAGAACAAGGTAGTCTGATGCCTAAACTCCGCCAGTGAGCCTGCTGAGACTGCTGCTATGACCGCACCGTCTTTCCGTCTAGCAACCCATCGCTATATTTATCCCACATCGAAATTACTTTGGCTCAGTTTGGCATGAATTGCGCATTGGCACCGCTATGGCTTGATCAACCTTGCTCTACGTTGCTGCTATCGAAATTTCCCTGAATGGTAAAATTGTTTCCTTGCTTGGTTTTGTCCATTTATTTGTCTATTATTAGAAAATCATAGATGCACCACCTCCAATTAAGATTCATTTCCTTGGGTTATTTTCCTCTTTTAATCTAAAACTTATCAAAATAATCTTTTGAGGGCATGTATGTATGTATTGCTGGTTACGCTTCATTCACCGTTGTGTTCTTCCGCTTGTCTAGCTGTCGTGCAATATTGCTATGCCACTAACAACTTTTTCGAAAATCTCTACACGAACTATTTTAAAGCACGAACACTTTAGCACAACCATATACTAAAACTCATATGTACAAGTACAAGTACAATGCCACATACGAGTCATAAAAATGATGAATGAAGACCCACTTGGAAATTTATGTATTCACTGAATTTTGTGTGAATAGAATAGAGAGATACTTTCTCGTGGCAACTTATTGCTTTGAAAGTGTTAAGTGTCGTTTTCTGAACATACTTACTCCCTTTAGAATTTATTTGGTAACTAGTAAATACCCGTCCCGCTTCGCAACGACGAAAAAAGCGTTTATGTTATAATGGGTATTTCTATCTACCTTTACCTTTACCTTTACATTTACATTTACCTTTACCTTTACCTTTACCTTTACTTTTACCTTTACCTTTACCTTTACCTTTACCTTTACCTTTACCTTTACCTTTACCTTTACATTTACCTTTACCTTTACCTTTACCTTTACCTTTACCTTTACCTTTACCTTTACCTTTACCTTTACCTTTACCTTTACCTTTACCTTTATCTTTACCTTTACCTTTACTTTTACCTTTACCCTTACCTTTACTTTTACATTTACCTTTACCCTTACCTTTATCTTTACCTGTACCTTTACCTTTAACCTTACCTTTACCTTTACCTTTACCTTTACCTTTACCTTTACCCTTCCCTTTACCTTTACTTTTACCTTTACCTTTACCTTTACCTTTACCTTACCAGGACCATACATCACCATCAGAGGCCACCACTTGAGCCATCTCTAGGAAGCCGACTTAGAAATCACAATGAAAATAGCTATATGTACATATGCTGAAGCCCTGCTCAACGTCTTTCATTTGCTACCAGTGTCGCTCAGAAACATTCAGGTGTCATCCGGGTCCACGCTTTGACCCATATCTAAGGACCCGACCAAGCCATGGCAATGAAAATAACTCTATGTTGAAGGCCTGCTCAAAACCTTTTATTTGATACCAATATTGCTCAGATACTTCCTGGGTCACTCTGAGTCCACACTTGGGCCTGTATTCCGGGAAGTTCCCATTTCGATTTATCGATCTTCTATGCGTGCCTGAACCAATAAGGTACTTGCTAAAATATTTCCCTTCAGCATCACTAACTCCTTTGCTGCTAAAGTGCAACATCGTTATCGCAACATTTTCTCACTGGGTTATAGAAAATTTAAAAAGGTCTCTTGAAATCGCGCATTGATTTGACTTGACTTGCACGACGCGCATTGCATTTGGCAACTAAACATGGCATTCTGGCAATAAGATAAATTTTTCGATTAGATTCCTGTCTATATCCCCACAGCCTCATAGAGTTACATGGGTACATACATGACAGCATATATACTGTATGTATTTACATAGATGTATGTATACATATATGTATATTAACATTAGCTCTGCCATTAGTGCAGTGGATGAAGTGCATATAAACGATTACTTCCTCGTTTATTCTACTCCATTTAAGCAACAAGTCAAATTTGTTTGCTTCTAGTGTGAGAAAGTGATCAAAATAATCCACACCTGCTTCTACAAAATAAAACTAGGCTAAACTAAAATGGTTTGTGTATTCTTATACAAGTGATCTTAAGCTTAACCGGATTTGTTCATAAAGCAAACAAAAACACTAACGCCATCATTCCTGCTAAAAGCAAAAGGCGCTGATTTTAAAATGAGAGATCAGCGGCGAAGCGAGCTTGTCTGTTTCTTGTAAGGCAGCTGGGTTTCTTTAAACACGATTTGAAGATTGCGCTGCTAAAAGAAATTCTAATTTATTTAGATGGAACAAATGGCTTATGAAAATGCAACTTGTGTTTGTTTTTTCATAAAAATATAAAGTTTTACTAGCACGATTTATTTGCCAACATTAGCGCTCAGACTACACCATAGTGTCGCCTTGCAAATATTTTTACCCACCACTTAGTATGGTGAATGCATGTCAAAAATTATTGCCATAAAAAATTGTCTGTCAAAACAATAAAGGCCTACAATAAATAAAACCAAATTATAAATTTATTGCATGCATATTAGAAATTAACATTAATATGCATAATATACATATTTACATACATATGTACCTACATATTCATATACAGGCGATTGTAGAAGTAATAAAAGCAAACAGCTGAAATCAATTAACTCACCATCCATATCCAGCCAACAAACCAACATCGATTCCATTGATTCATTGACTAACCATGCACATTTCAAACATCTGCAACTCATTTATAACCGATTTGTGAAATGGAAAAATCAGTGTGACACTAATTCATAATTTTCTTTTTTTAATTGAAAGTGTAAAAATCAAATAGCGAGAGTTATTTCTTTCATTAGTTTTTCTTTTTTTTGGCTAAGTTATGCAGCTAAGTGCTGAGCTAATGACGAATGTTTTTTATTTTTTTTTATTTGTATTAATTCGGTAATTTTGCTAGCAAGCCTACATATAAGTTTCATTGGAAGATTGAAAAGTTGATGATTAAAAATAATAAAAAAGATGTAAAGAAAACATATGGATTTATAGGCTTTTAGCATATTTTTTCAAAGACTAATGAGAGCAACCTTCAATTTACTAGTTTAAATATTTAAAAATGACTTAAGAGCTAATTCCTTTGAAAGTTAATGCCACCACGTTTTTTTTTTTTTTTTTTTTGTAATTTAAGGTATGTGTATATACTCTCTACTCATCATCTTATCTCATTTAGACCAAAGTCTATCAGATACTGAACATTAGACTTCGGCTGGTGGAATTTGGTCAGCCAATGAAAGCGGAAATGAAAACGCATGCCACTTTACTTCTTCTTAATTGGTGCGTAACCGTCTAGACGATTTTGGCTGAGTCCAATTGAGCGCGCCAGAATCGACTATTACGTGCTGCCCTGGCGTCAATTGCAAATACCAAGGGACGATTATGTCTGTGTCCAACAGAGTTAAGGTATCCCTTTTCTGCTGCCTTTAGCGGATTTCGATTACGCGCAAAGGTCGATAAATCTCCGCCAAAGAACTTTTCCATCTCATCTGATTTTGGCTGTCAAAACGCGCTGTTTCTTTGTGTGATGACAGAAACCACTTCCCCTTGTCCTCGTTAACCGCTAAACCTATTTTAGCCTAATGATGTCAATATCAACGGCGCTCGCCGTTTGGTCTCGAACGGCTTAAAAATTAATGTAATTCAACTAAACGGAGCCGAGTTGCAGGAAATGTATTCATTCTGACGGGCCCATTAGACACTGAAGCCACACTGATAAGTTCCAATCACATTGTCGAAATTGGGCGTCAATCTTTCGCACAATACACTTGCTAAGACCTTATATTCGATATTCAGGAGACCCATAATTGGCGCGTATTATGGAGTGCCATTTTTTTTTAGATTAAGCAGAGCACACTTAAGTTCCAATCGTGGGACATGTACTCATCCGACCATATTCTGCATTGGAGTTGATGCATGCACCTTATCAACTCTTCGCCGCCATGTTTGAATAGTTCGGCTGGCAAGCCGTCAGTACCTGGTGCCTTGTTATTCTTAAACCGAGATACATATTGCTATTCGCACTTCATCATGATCGGATGGTAGAACATGTTTTATCATCATCTGCTATTGGGAATTCGGTTCGGACATCTTCTGCATCAGCAATTTCACTCTTGCTGTTATTTAGCAAGGCGGAGATGTGGTATCTCTACAAATTAAGTGCGCTCTGGACGTCAGTTACCAGATCGCCGTTATCATTCCGGCAGAAATTTGCCCCAGTCTTGAAACCTTCATTCATTCGCCTTACAGCCTCTCTTTGCTGCTTTCGAAAAAAAGCGCCTCCCTTCCCTTCTCGCCCTCCAATAACGCTGGCATACGCTTCGCGTTGTGCCCGTACAACATGTATCCCTATAGGCGGCGTTCTTTCTTTCCAAGGCATCATAACATTCCTTATCGTACTAGGTGTTTTTTCGGGCTTGCTGCTACCCAATAGTTTCCTTAGCGGCGGTACGAAGTGAACGAGCGATATGCTTCCATTCCTCGGTTACATACTTTACTAATATGGCTAAATAGCTAATTGAATCCTAACCGCACTTCGAACTAAATCCTTCCATCTTGCAACGTACCAAAAATAAATCTTTGCATGTTTTTGCAGAAATATATAAAATACTAAGCTTTCAAGCGAAAAAGTTGAGTTGAATCGAAAAAAGACAAAACCAAGAGCAATACGAATTTCTTAAGCAAGTTTGCCCAGCTTAAGCCCTTAAATCACATAGTTCTTAGTAACTAGCGCATATTTATAGACCAATATTCTATATTAAAACTTAAAAGTAAATAACTATGTGCATACGTATGCCTTGTATGTAAATGGTAAATACTTATGTTCATCTGCGCGCATCCAACTTTTTATGAACTTGTTTATTGGAAATCACTTGACTCTAACAACTTATAAGCCAACAGTAAATCATCAGCAGCAGCAGCATCAGCATTACTAACTCAACAGCAACGCCTGTCCTGCGCCGCCGCCGCCGCCGCCGCCGCTGTGGACTAACCTTGAATATCCACTTTAGGTAGGATTTAACATGCTTCATTGCATTGCTGATCGAGCGTGTTAAAGTGAGAATTAGTCATGTGGGCTGGCAGGACGCGCGCGCGGCAAAGCGGCGTACTTGAATTCTTCTTAACCTTTAACTTACGACGTGGTGGTAATTTTTACACCGAGTTACAGTTTCTTTAAATATCTCTTTTAACTTACCGTACTGCAAGTTTACTCTCTTAGTATCTTCCCATATCGTTGTAATTATTGATCCGTTTTGTTTTTATGGAGGAAGGTGTAACATTTGACGAGAAATGTTAATGGTGGTGTAAAAATTACCCCACGTCTAGGGTAACGTTAGTTTTTCTTCGAATGCATTTTTTTGGAAATTTACCACTTCTCGCTTCTCTGTAGTATTTTGATGCTTTTAGAATCTACTCATGTCATCATAATTATCGATCAGTATAGTTTCTATGGTAAGCTCTCCAATAACGGATAAATTATGATATCGGTGTAAAAATTACCACACCTCGACGTTAACGTAGCTTTTTCTTCAAAAATAATTTATTTCCATTTAAAACTTCTCTCTGGCAATTTGACTAGCATGGATTATTAATTTTACCACTTCTTCAAATGATTATTGGAAAAAAAATTAAAAAATTCGTTTCGTGGTTCATTTTATACGCTCACGTTATTATGAAAAAAAAAATTCAAAAAGACTGGCCAGCATTTTTTACAAAAAAATTTTTTTAAATAAAATTTCTATTATATATTTAAAAATATATATTTTTTTTATAAAAAACCGTCTCTGAAGTTTAAAAAAAGTTTTTGTTTTACCTTTTATCTATAAGGTTCTCCTGTGATATTTTCGCTATTTTGAAAGAACAAGGCCTTGTGAATTATAGTAAAAACTTTGTTAATTTAAAAAATTTAATTAACTTTTTTTATCAATTTCATTTGAATTATTATAAAAAAATTTATTTTTTATTGAGAGTTTTAAGTAAAATGCGTAGAAAAAATTTACCACCACGTCGTAAGCTATGTCACAAAATTTCACCTCGTCACTTAAAGGTTAACCAAGCCAATAATATAATACACAAAAAATGTATGTATATATTTGCTGCAGACTGAAATATATATACATACATAGCTTACGTTGAAAACAATCCTTCTGTTTTTTTTTAATTTGCTCATTCAGAAAAAGCGTTTCAGACGGATTATTTTAGGGCATCACATTTATGGCATTTGTCTATATAAATATGTATGTATAGTAGGGTGGGGCGATTTACTAACCTATATCGCGCGATCGAAATTTGAATTCCTCTCATTTTTCTGAGTAGAAGACACTTCCACGACATTTGTCTAAAATTAATTTTGATGTTCCGGAATATGGTTTTTATGAACCAAGACGAATTTTTGAAAATAAAAATTTGGCAAAAATCGACCAAAAAATATCCAGGCAAATATGCACATCAAATTGAAGCAGAATTTTATGCTGAATCCAGATATGAAATCGAAACTAAAATCGGGTGATCCGTTTTCGAGATATAGCCTGATTTCCGGTTATGGAGGCTGAATGCCGAAAATCGCATATTTTCGCGATTATCTCTTGCTGTGTACAATACATCTTAATTTTTTTTTGCAAACTTTTTACAGATAAGTAATACAATATATGAACAGTACTTTAAAATATTAATTTATCTTCCGGTATAGGAAAACTAGAATGCACTCTTTTTTCCTTGGCCCAAAAGCGCGGTATGGGTTCTCTATGTTATAGTCATTTGATACCGATGATTTTCGCCGACCGCACGTTGTGTACAATAAATGATCTATACACAAAATTTCAGAATTTTAGCTGCAAAAATTGAGGAGTTATAACCCAAAACGTAGACGTATGCTGTTTGGGACTTGTTTTTGTACTTTAGTCAACTCTAAAAAAACTAAAGGTTACTCATACGCCATAGCGTACTATTGGAAGCAAAAAACAAATTTTAGAAGCATAAGTCTACGTTTTGGGTTATAACTCCTCAATTTTTGCAGCTAAAATTCTGAAATTTTGTATTTAGAGCATTTATTGTACACAAAGCGCTGCCGGCGAAAATCATCGGTATCGGATGACTATAACATAGAGAACCCATACCGCGCTTTTGGGCCAAGGAAAAAAGAGTGCATTCTAGTTTTCCTATACCGGAAGATAAATTAATATTTTAAAATACTGATCATATATTGTATTGACTTATCTTGAAGAAGTTTGCAAAAAAAAATTAAGACATATTGTACACAGCAAGAGATAATCGCAAAAATATGCGATTTTCGGCATTCAGCCTCAATAACCGGAAATCAGGCTATATCTCGAAAACGGATCATCCGATTTTAGTTTCGATTTCATATCTGGATTCAGCATAAAATTCTGTTTCAATTCGATGTGCATATTGGCCTGGATATTTTTTTGTCGATTTTTGCCCAATTTTTATTTTCAAAAAGTCGTCTTGGTTAATAAAAACCAAATTCCGGAACATCAAAATTAGTTTTAGAAAAATGTCGTAGAGGCGTTTTCTACTCAGAAAGATGAGAGGAATCCGAATTTCGATTGCGCGGTATCGATTAATTTCCCTCCATACAAATCGCCCCACCCTAATGTATAGTCTTAAATATAGATATGTAGAATTATATTTAGCTTTGTTTAAAGGATTATATACATGTACATATGTGAAGCGGTCAAAGAGTTTGGTTTGTTTGGTCTGGCAAGCCTATTCAGAGGCGATCGCACAACTGAAATACCGCGAGCTATTTTAGGACAACTTCACTTTAAGGAACCTACCTCATAAAATGTACCCCTCAACCGCTTTTTCCCTTACTACGCCTCTGTTAGAATCATAAATATTTGTATGCTTGATTTATGTTATTTTTGTGCTCTAGGATTTTACTTATTAACTAAATCTGTCGACAGGAATCATTAAGTGATGCAGAGCTTTTGAAATGCATATGTACATGCAACATAAATATCTATCAATTGCCACATGCCACACTTTTGGCTTTAGACAAAACGAGCCCTTCAAGCGCGTTCCTGCTGGCAATGACTCTGCCGCACGAAGCTGGTATTGGACAATAAACAGATAATATTTCTTTGTTCTTTGTTTTGGTGCTTCTTTTTGATTTTTTTTAGTTTTTTTACCTCTTTTACTTTTTTGGTTTTTTACCTTTTTTTTTTATTTTTTTTGCTCTTTTCCCTTTTGTTTTACTTTAACTTGACTTGCATGTTTGCCCACTTTAGCTTTCATGTGTCGCTGCTATCCTCTATTCCTCTCGACATACATACGTACATATGTATATACATAAGTGTTTGTGTGCTTGTTGCCTGAACGAAATTAAAAGCCCCCACTTAACGAAATAAAACTGCAAATAAATATGCGAACCCAAAATCAAATCGAATGCAAGCGAACAAAACAGAATAGAGCAACAGAACAAACAAAGTTAGTGCAAAGTCAGTTTACGAGTAAGAAAAAAAAAATATCGCAAGCAGTTGCCCAGCCAGCCAGCAAGTTAAGGTACTGTTTTGGCCTGCGGCATGACTATGGAAATGTTATTGGCACTAACTTCACCTGCTTTTGCAGCTTCACCATCATTGGCGGATATCTGTGGTATTTTGCAACGTTTGCCATGTGGACAGGCACACATTTTTATATACAAACATTCAAATATGTATGCATAAATGCGAGAAATTTGGCTTTCTTAATTTGAAAGAGGCGCAGGCGAAACTTCTTTGTGGACATACTAATTTTGAGGAATTGTATTGATTGTAAGGGGGTTTCTGATATTTTTTTAGGTTATGTTATTCAGGTTAGTTTACTCAGAATAACCACAAAGAGAGAGTTGTTTAAATGAGCAATTTCTAAGTACAAACGTAGGGAAATGTTGGGAACATCAAATGCTTAAAAGTAGATTTATGGAGTTAAACTACATTCCTCTGATTTAAGTGATTTCATGTCACTTGCATTTCACAGAACCAACCCTAAACCAAACATTGTTCTCTTGGAAAACCTGGAACCATGCCAAACAAAACTAAAAAAATTCTATAATTCTTAATTCGTGTTCTACAATGACAGTTCCTTTGTCCGAAATACTAGGTCTGTTTTTAGACACTTCGCTGCCCGCTTATACTGGATTCTGCTCTCTTGGCTGACAGTTTCCATACAAAATATTAGAAACTTTAAGAGACTTTTAGAGAGTATGCCAGCTACTCATTAAACTGAACGTAACTGATTATGCCAATTTTTTCTATTGTGCATAACTAAAATCGTTTCAAATTTTTGTCGATAGAGGTCTCCTCCATTTCAAAACTTTCTTCGAAACGAGCCAAAACTCAACCCAACACACTTTTTTCAAATTATCTTACTTTAACGAACGCAGTTGGGTTGAGCCTTGGATGGGCATATGAAACCATCCCTGCAAAAAATGCGATTAATCCGGGACGTGCCCGGGATCAATCGCAAGGGAGAATGCGACTAATACAATTTTACATCCCTTTATATGGAGTGAATTGATCGCATTTGTTCGAGCATGTCCTTGTTCAACTTGTATACCCGAACTAGTACCAATGTAGATTAATCACTAACATACCGAACGGGTACAAATGTAGATCAATCGCTTTCATCCCGAACGGGTACGAATGT
Source organism: Urophora cardui (assembly GCA_960531455.1). Lineage (NCBI taxonomy): Eukaryota > Metazoa > Arthropoda > Insecta > Diptera > Tephritidae > Urophora > Urophora cardui. The sequence goes on from OY482672.1 coordinate 144,633,095, forward strand.
AGATTAATCGCTTTCATCCCCAACGGGTACAAATGTAGATCAATCGCTTTCAGCACGAACGGGTACAAATGTAGATCAATCGCTTCCAGCACGAACGGGTACAAATGTAGATTTTTCCAAGTTGTTCGCCAAGACAATTTTTAATAACAATCTTTAAAAAATTGTAAATGTTCATGCATATATAAATAAAGATTATATAATGTTTTACTTTTGAAAAAAAATCTTAATAAATAGATTAAAAAAAATTTTAAGTTTTGAGTATGTATTATATGAGCGTAATGTAAAGGATTTTTTCATAGAATATTTTAGGCAACATTTTGTTAAAATTATTATTCATCATTGTTATTAAAAAAGGGCGTTCAATTCGTTTTACCGGTTGTTCTACAATTTTTTAAATACACTGCACATTTTTGTAAAATTTCTACATTTAAGGAATCTAGATTTGTACCCGTTCGGGATGAAAGCGATTAATCTACATTTATACCCCTTTCGGGATGAAAGCGATTAATCTACATTTATACCCGTTCGGGAACAATTGGTCTACAATTAGTCTATATTTATACCCGTACGAGAACAATTGGGGACTAATTGTGGACCGATTGTTCTCGAAAGAGATCAATCGAGGACAAATCTCTTTCGGGATTGATCGCACATTTTTTTGCAGGGATATTATAAAATAAATACACACACACACACATATTTTCAGAGCTGTGAACGAGCGATTAACAGGAAGCAAAGGCGTCAGTGAAGTGAACTTATTTATATGGGTTCACATACCATTGGTATGATACCAATTGGTGTGCAAGTGGATAAAAATCTGCCAGGGTTACCTCGCTAACTTGACACTCATTAAATATGATGGTGTAGTGATGAATCAACTTAAACTTTAGCCGCACTTTGGACCGGATTAAATCTTTTAGCAGCTACGAAAAAAGACTTTCAAACTCTACAAAAAAAATCTAAGCTCTTATTTTTGAAAGCTGTACTAAGCCAGTTTGTTTCGCGTGTCAGAAGAAAATAAGTAAGGGCTGATATCATACAATATAACAAAAAGATTGTTTGAGTGAGCACAAGATTACATATTTCTTCGTTTTGGAACAAACAATAATGTCAATTATGGAAAGTGACTGTCACGGATATCCCTCTATAATAAAATCGGCCCTGGACCCCGCTATATAAAAATCAATGCTGCATACATTATGTTTAAGCAACTTATGCTTGTGGCCGCTGTGGTGCAGTGGGTAGAGTGCTCGCCTGCTATGCCAGAGGTCTCGGGTTCAAACCACGGTCCGAGCAAAACACCAAAACAATTTTTCTAATTAGTAAAAATCCAATTATTGGGTTTTTCAAGAGTAGCGGTCACCTCTTGGCAGTGGGCGGCATACCCTCCGAGAGTATTTCTGCCATGAAAAAGCTTCTCACAAAAAATGCATTCGCCGTTCGGAGCCGGCATAAAACTGTAGGTCCACCCAATTAGTAGGAAAAACAAAAAGGAGCACACCTCCAATTGGGAAAGAAGCTCGGCCATAAAACTCGTCAGAGTTATAATAGCGCCATTGTATTTTGGCTATGTTCAGAAACGCAGCATGAAACGCAACAGCGGCAGTAATTATTTTTTTGAAGATTGTGATGACCGACGCTTCATGCAAAATTTACGTTTATGAACGCTCTGCTTCTACTACAAAAGCAGGTTGCGCTTCAAAATGAGTTTCTGAACAAAGCATATATTATATTATATTATATTATATTATATTATATTATATTATATTATATTATATTATATTATATTATATTATATTATATTATATTATATTATATTATATTATATTATATTATATTATATTATATTATATTATATTATATTATATTATATTATATTATATTATATTATATTATATTATATTATATTATATTATATTATATTATATTATATTATATTATATTATATTATATTATATTATATTATATTATATTATATTATATTATCTTTTCGTTCGTTAATGCGCATGCGGCTTTCTGTAATTCTCAACTGGCTTATGAATTGTTCGAACTACATATGTATGTATATTGCATGGTGGAGCACCGCATACTCGGGGTGTTTGACAATGAAAATGAGGTTGGCACTGTCGCCCGACATCTCGCAGCCGCAAATCCCCCATTCCATTGGGAAACTAATTAGAGAAAGAAATTCACATTAGAATCTGATTAGAGAACTACATTCGGTTTCGATTTGGGAACCATGTGCCATTTGGATTGAAAACGCTATGATTCTCGACAGTTTCTCGAGTCGTCCTCTAACATTAGTGTTTTGAGATAAGAGCTAATTCACGAGTCACTCGCAAATCGTTATTTAAATTCAATGTTTGTTTTGTGGTCATTCCTTATCGTATCATTGCCCAATGGAGGTTTGTTGAATAACAAAAATTTTTACTTACCTATGCAAAGAAAATGTGGCTGCTGCATATGGTTTATTAGAATTGTTGGCACAAGCAACTTGAGCTTCATTTATACAAAAAATACGTTCTTAAGCAGTGCAAATAGAATAAAAACAGTAGCCACTTGCAATTGTTACTATTATTTTAATTAAACTTTTAAGGTAGCAAATGTTGTTGTTGCTGCTCAATGTTGTTTACTTATCGTTGGTTTTTTCTTTCTTTCCTTTTTGTTGTTCATTGGTGGATTTTGTGGCTATTTTTAAATTGATAACACAATTTTATAACTTTTTTAATTTTATGTAGTCATTACCGCTTTTTATTGTTGTTGATGTTTTTTTTTTTTATGTGTTAAAATTCACCTTCATGTATAACACACTTTCAACGAATTTCTTTCGTAGCGCTTCATTTATTTTTTATTTTTTTTTATTAATTTTTTTTTTTTTTTGTTAATATTCTACAGCAAAACCAAATAAAATTTAGTTAAATCGTTTTGCTTGTTTTTCATTAAATTTGTTCATCTATGAAGCTGTTAAAGAAAAAAACATTTGTTTTTTTTCGCACAAAAAGTGTGTGCGTTTGTTTGTTCTGCTTTTGCGTTTCCCACCTTTTCGCCATGGACTTTGACTTGTTTGCGCATGAACAAAAAAATTAAAAAATTAAATAAAATGCAAAGTACGACCGACCGCTGTTGGCTGATGGTCAGCCATGTGCGAACTAGAGGCGAGTGGGTAGGTATCTTACCAGATACTTACCAGCTATTTTATTTACGAAAATATGCAAATGTGCAGATATGCGTATACATATTTAAACACGCATATGTATGAATGGATGTGTGTATATTTTTTATTGTTTGCACCCATGTCATCTTATGCAGTGTGTTTTTTTTTTGGAAACTGACCGCTTTGCAAGTTTTTACTTTTTCGCTTGGCTGTGCAAAATTTTTAACATACGCACATATTTATGTACATATGTATGTATGTACGCATTTGTGCATTTATTTTTTGCAATTTGTGCATACGTAAGCATATCTTACTTATTTTCGAGCATTTAAATTACTTTTAATGGGACACGTTAAATGGGGCGATGTGAAAATAGCGAGAAGGCATATGCACATATGTATGCATGTATGTATGTATGTATGTATGTACGACCAAATATCACGCTCATTCCTGCAGCAGTGCATCGCTGGCTATAGCCAAAGCTTTAACGATCAATATCGCCACACACTCTCCCTCTTAATCATTACATGCGATTTCTTTATTTGGCTTTCTTTGACTGTGTGTTGTTGGTTGGTTGTGTGTGCAAAGCTCGTTTCCGAAATAATAACTGTAAAAAAGAATCTCGGAAATGAAAAATTGCCATTTCTCTGCATTTTGTGTGTATGATTGGGGGGCTAAATGAGTAGTGTAAGTAATCATTACATGTTTCGTACAAGAACGCCCCAAATTCAAGATCACAGGTTAAGGATTTTTATGCAAAGAACTTTCACCAAGAGGATGAATAATGACAACTTCTTCTTTGAATACACAATTTTGTTATTAAATGTATGTAGACCTAGAACGCAAAATCCACCTGCGATCAAGGAATTCGCTTATAAGTATCTGGTGAGCATGAGCTTAAAGTCAAGTCAACCGTTTTGACTAATACAAATGAATGAAATGGGGTCGATCAAAAGCGTTCCAACAAGGGCTTCTGTCTAACTGTAAATCATTTTAGAGGACACGAAATTTAGCATACAGCACGCAGTGAGTACTCGTTTCAACCACAAAGCCTTTGTAACAGTTGTAGGAACAAGTTCGTTAAGGACTTCGTCTATTTGGAAACGACCATTAACACCAAAAATAATCTCAGCACGGAAATCCAATGAAGAATCAGCCTTGTCAATAAATGCTACTTTAGACTAAGTAGGCAATTGAAAAGTAAATTTTTCTCTCGACGAACAAAAATCACGCTCTACAGGACGCTCAACCTTTACAGTTCTCATGGACGGCGCAGAAGCATGGTCAAAGTCAAAATCAGATGAGATGACACTTGGAATCGAGAAAAAAGTTTTTTGGAAGATTATTGGATGTTTGCGCGTTGACGAGGGAGTGTATCGGCGGCGATTTAATCATGAGCTATACGAGCTTTATGCAGACATCGACATTGTTCAGCGATTAAGGATCCAGCGGCTGAATTGTGCAGGTTATGTCGTGAGAAGGGATGAAGTTTTTCCGGCACAGAAATTATGTATGTATGCATATCGAAACTCGCTAAAGGTAGAAGAAAAGGGAGACATCGACTGCGTTGGGAAGATCAGGTGAAGACTGACGCATCCTCTCTTGGTATTTCCAATTTGCGGCAGGCAGCAAGAAACAGACATGACTGGCGCGCTTTATTGGGCTCGGCCAAAATTGTCTAGACGGTTACGGTTCAAATAAGAAGAAGAAGAAGAAGAAGAAGAATGGGAACAAGGAATACCAATATGATACTTTGAAGCCTCTGCACGCATTTGAGATCACTGACAGCCTAACTGCAGCCTTAACTAGCCCTTGTAGGTATGTACCTGGTATAAAGTGAAACCTTCAATAATTTGTTTTTGCTTCAGTCACAAGTACATAATATGTATATATATATTATATCCACACTTATCCACAAAAGCTCAACAGGCGTCCCACAACGTCCTGTATTGTATGTACTTATACACTACACATAATTATGTTGATTTACCTACAAATGTACATATGTATGTATGCATGTAGGCCCATTTTTGCCCACTAACCGCAACTGCGCGTCCAGCACTTTAGTACAAATCGACCGACTAAAGTTGAAACTTCATTCAAGCGGCAGCAGCAACTGCATGCACTGACGGACCGAGCGCGCGCTTTCATCAAGACGCCCAAGACCACTAAGTTGCACGCCTCTTCAATAAAAGCCCAAATGTCCATATGTGCAACTGTATGTGCCTCCAATTTACATTTACGTGCAACACACTTGATCATGCAACATTCGTACATGTATGTATACATGCATATGTACATATGCACATGGATTTTTTTCGGTCAATATTCATTATTCTTTCGACTGCTTGCCGCGTCAACGCGTGTAAAAGTACGTCGTACGCAAATAGTGCGAGTAAGTGCACTCCACCAATAACAAAAACAACAAAAATAAATAAATGCACACACATGAAATTCGCGCAACAACAACAACAGCAGCAAAAACTTCTTTTCTCCCAATTCAAAACTACGGTTGTTGTTGTTGCATTTGCTGTTTTGCAGCCGCCTTTTTATTTCTGTTGCTTGACTTGCATTGGTCGTTTGGCTGCTTAATGGTTCTTTTACGTTTTGTTTACATACGCGAACGAAATTCACCAGTTACCGGCAATGCATTGCCAGTCTACCTCAGCCAAACTTCCGTCCCAAACAGATTCGCACATATTCGTAGGTACATACATATGTATACATATAAACTCATTTGTTCACTTTGCTTGTCCGGCTTGGCACAATTAAAAAACTTGACGTTGTGTATGTCATGTATGTAATATGTACCTACATACGGTACAAAGTAGAGCTGCAAAACTATCGATGGCACTATCGATAGTATCGATAGTTTTTTTTTCGTGTCACTATCGATAGTTTTTTTCCACTATCGATGGTTATCCCTATTCATTCTTGTAGTTTTGTCCCAAGAGAAAAATATTGAATGTTAGGGAGGAGTTGGATTTCGATATCAAATTGGTCAAATTAATACCCCAGCGGGTTAGGGGGCTTAGAAAATACCCGTGGTAAGGAATGTCTGTCGTAAGAGGCGACTAAAATCCACGCTTCTAACGATATACAACTTGTAGTAATTGAACCACACCTCGCTGAATGACATCTGGTCAATGTCAAAATTTTTAATTTTTTCCGATTTTTGAAAGTTTTCATTTTCAAATTAAGTTTTTTATAAAAACTTGTAAAAATCAAAATTTTTAATTTTTTCCGATTTTTGAAAGTTTTCATTTTCAAATTAAGTTTTTTATAAAAACTTGTAAAAATCAGAAAAAATTATTTTTTAAAAATTAGCCCGCTTAATTGTTAACGTAATATCAAAGATATCTGATAAAAACATTATTTTTAGCGATTTCTTTCATGTGAAACAAAAAGGATATTTTATGGACTAAAAACTCGGTTATATGACTCATCCGTGTATAGGGCGTCGTTTTACAACTTTTTTTTTGCAAAACACTATAGACTTCTTGCGCGGCCTTAAACTTCTCATATTCAATAGTACTGCCTTTAAAATAAGAAACAATTTGCTCGCACAGCTAAATTCATTGAAGGTGCATGGTGCATGGAACATGGTGCAAGGTTTCCAATATATTAGCTGCGGAATATTTTGTATCTGACAGCAGCTTTTGTGTCTACAGTACAGCTACTCGCAATTTGAAATCTTTTTACTCAACCTCTGAATAACGCTAACCCTATGAGAGGGTCAAGTCACAAACAAATTTTATCTTTTGTCTATACACGGATGAGTCATCTAACCGAGTTTTTCGTCCATAAAATATCCTTTTTGTTTCACATGAAAGAAATCGCTAAAAATAATGTTTTTATCAGATATTCTTGATATTACGTTAACAATTAAACGGGCGAATTTTTAAAAAATAAAACTTTTTGATTTTTACAAGTTTTTATAAAAAACTTAATTTTAAAATCAAAACCTTTTCAAAAATCGCAAAAAATTTAAAAATTTGACATTGACCAGATGTAATTTAGCGAGATGTGGTTCAATTACTACAAGTTGTATATTGTTAGAAGCGTAACTCCAGCGAACATAATTTTTGAATAAAACGTAACCATACAACAAATTAAAAAAAAAAAAAATTGTTCTGTGCTCAGCAGGCCCATACCTATCCTCCCCCATAACTGAAATTCTTCGTATTTTTTGTTTTTTGATTTATTTAAAGCATAGTGTATTCTACATTAATGAAATTTTTAAACAGTGTGCCTTTTGATTATCGGTATTTTACATTAATGAAATGTATAAACAATGTGCCTTATGTACTACACCATTTCCAGATGTATTTTAGAAAGCGTCAACTGGATTTTTGAAAGGGAAAATTGGATTTTAGAAATGTCAATTGGATTTTAGAAAGGCGAAATTGGATTTTTGAAATGTCAATTGGAGTTTAGAAAGGGGAAATTGGATTTTAGAAATGTCAATTGAATTTTAGAAAGGGAAAATTGGATTCTAGAAATGTCAATTGGATTTCCCCTTTCTAAAATCCAATTGACATTTCTAAAATCAAATTTCCCCTTTCTAAAATCCAATTGACATTTCCAAAATCCAATTTCCTCTTTCTAAAATCCAATTGAAATTTCTAAAATCCAGTTAACGCTTTCTAAAATCCATCTGGAAATTGTGTAGTCAGCGCCAAAGATGCTAAAAAACAAATGTACTACTTTTAGTTTTATTACTATAGCGTTTTCAAGTCAAATGAAACCTGTTTCAAATCAAGTGCAAATTTTAAATTGAAAAAGGTTTAATTTAACCAAAAAATGCTATATATATAAGTGAAGTATTTAATTCCTATTTGTTGTTATTTTGTTAATTAATTAATGTTATGCGTTAAAAAAAAATTAAAGACTTTGAAAAGGAAAATGTAAACAAAACCATGCCTCTTTTTAAGGTTTAATTTAACCAGAAAATGCTATATACATACACAGAGAAAAAAGTACAATGGTTTTTTCAACCAACTTCTTGGTTGATTTATTCATGTCAAAAGGAAAAAATGTAATATGTACATTTTCATTGTACCATTAACCAATATTTTGGTAACAATCAATATCAAACAGAAAGTTGGTTTCCCCAACGTGTATTGGTTAATTCATATCTAAAAAAAAAAAAGTAAAAATATTTAAGAAGCTTTATGGCTTCGGCTCTGTTGTTGCCATCGCCTTCAACACCGTTTGTGTTTGACGAAGTTGAATGGCTTGACCCGAATTGCAGAGAGCGAGAGAGTCAGTATTTGGAATTTTCTTTGTTATTCAGTTAACATATTAACACTCTCTTATAGATCATACATAGCAGTGCTGCTACTGGCATAAAAATATAACCAACAAATTGTTTAATAGTAACAAGAAATTGGTTGAAGATTTCAACGAACATTTTGTTATATCAACAAATATCATGGTTAATATAACCAAAAACACTGTCTAATATATCAACAATGGTAACGAGCAAAACATACACAGTCTACCCAGCTGTCAGTTTCTTCCTTGTCCGTCATGACGAAGAAGTAATGATTCTGTTTAGCCCATTATTCAGTTAACATATTAACACTCTCTTAAGCCCAAATTACATCAGCGAAGTGGCAGCGGGCAGCGACGGTTTTCGAAATCAGCTGATGCATCTAATATGAGCAGTGACTGCCAGACCAAACACAATAGAGCGTTCGCAGTATTTGGCAGTGACTTCTTTATATATTAGGTCTGTTTACTTTTACCTTGGACACGTGGTGACATAAATTTACTTACCATTTTCATGTCCATTTTTTTTCAATTAAAATAATCAATCTTGTTTCATTTTTTCCTCTGCTCTTTCTTCTTCTTTGCTTTTTCATTCCGCCAGCAATATTTGATAGTGGAAATCAATTAAGTAAAAATTAAATTCTCTCCTGCTTGCTGGCATCAAGGTACGGAAACACAAAATTAGTAAAAAATATATTGCATAGGATAGTACGGAAACAGACATAAGTTCACATCAACACTTGAAGTTGGCTGCGATTCAAGGCAGCGGCAGCGAATTTAGAAATGGGCTAAACGGAGCGGTGCTGCCAGCTGCCTCTGCTGTATTATGTGCCGCTTCATTACAAACCGTAGTTTCTAAAAATCAGCTGATTTCGAAAAACAGTCGCTGCCACAGCCACAGCGCTATTGTAATTCCGGCTTTATAGATCATACATAGCAGTGCTGCTACTGACATTAAAATATAACCAACAAATTGTTTAATAGTAACAAGAAATTGGTTGAAGATTTGAACGAACATTTTGTTATATCAACAAATATCATGGTTAATATAACCAAAAACACTGTCTAATATATCAACAATGGCAATGGTAATATTAAACAAAATTCACATTAATTCCATTTCAAGTGTGAAATTAGTACTATTAACCAACTTTTGGTTGATTTTTTCACTCAGTGTAAGTGGTGTATCTAATTCTTATTTGATCTTTTATTTAATTATTGTTTTGCGTAAAAAATTAAAGACTTTTTGGAAAGAAAACTGTAAACAAAACCATCCCTCTTTTTATTGTAGTGAAATATTCATAAAAAACTATCGATAGTATCGATAGTTTTTTTTTCGACTATCGAAACTATCGAGTGGTCCGACTATCGATGGTTTTGCAGCTCTAGTACAAAGCTCAAACGCAATTCGATACGACACACGCCATACAAAACTAAACGTACTATGTATATGCACACCGAAAAAAAAAACAAAACAAAAAGATAATAATAATACACGAGCGAACAAAACCGAATTTAATGCAAAGCGAAAGCTTCTAAAATTTACTTGCAGCGCATTTAAAATGCACGTCTGAACGCGACGCGGCGCACTTTTTAAATGACGATTGGCGCTCGAGTGCAGGCGCTATAATCAAACTAGGTACCCACCATTGGATGGATGGACGGACGGATGCTGATGGCTAATGGCGCTCAATGCTCGTTTAGCAGCAGTTCGTGCGCTCGTTTTGTTGGCGAACTCTGGGCGCTCTCAACGCCAACGGCATACAGCACACACGATCAGCAAAAAATAGCAAAGCCCCAACTCATACATATGTATGTGCTTGAATGAGTTGTTAGTGTGATTAAATTTTAGTGGTAGCAGCAGCAGCACCACCACCACGTTTTACTCACCTGTATAATTAATTTAACTGAAATAAGCCAAATTTTTAACGCGCGCGCTCTCAACCGATCGTTCGTTTGCAGCGCGCGAAGCTACGAGTTCTGGTGTTTTTGAAGAGCGCGTTTAGGATCTTGCAACGTTTTGCGTGGTCAGGAAGTTATTAAGAAGTTGCTCGATTTGTTTACATTTTTGGCGCGATTTTAGTGTGATTTGAATGCTTTCGTGGCAAATTTAGCAGTTCTTCTTCTTCTTAATTGGCGCGTAACTGTCTAGACGAGTCTGGCCGAGCGCAAGAAAACGCGCCATTCGTTTCTGTTTCGTGCCGCCTTGCGCCAATTGGAAATACCAAGGGAGTACGAGTCAGTCTGCACCGGATCTTCCCAACGCAGCGGAGGTATCCATTTTCGTCTGCCTGTAGCGGATTTCGAAAGAAAAGAAAACTTAGGGGTTCTTTTTTAATATTTAATTGAGTTTTCAATTTCAAAGCAATTACCATGGCAATTACCAGATTCAATACTTTTAGATTTAAATCAGATTTATGACAGTGTGGTATTTTCGGGTGTTCTACGGATAAGTTTAAAGTTGAAGCAATAACAGTAAAGTAGGTGGTCAGAACAAAGTTTTAACTCAGCTCATTTTGGGTAGGTTAGCAGGGAGAAGAGAGGATTCCACTACGTTAGCAGAATGAGAAGAAATATGGAATCAAAATGGCTGAGTCTCCCTTGGTATTTGTTGGCAAAGATCATTTCTTGTTTACCTCGTTCATTCTTTTTAATTGGCTTCCACATGCAACTTTATGACAACACAAAATCAGCAAGTCTCAAGTTTCCTTTTTGAACCAAAATACATAGAAATGAAGTGGGAAAGGAAAGAAAAGTAAGAGTGAATAAAATTTAAAAAAAACGAAACGTCCACAACTGCCAAAGCAGTGACCAACAGGAAGCCGTCAAATTAATTTTTGTGGTTGTGTGCAATGATTCACTTGCAATTTTGATTCTTTTTTTTTTTTGTTGGTTCTACATACTTTCGTTTCAAGGATCGACATTGAAATTGAAAACTGCGATATGCTCTCTGTTTCTTTTTTGATTACCACAAATCCAGTTACTCATACACATCAAATTTCTTTACGATCATCACATTGACTTTGACCAAAAGGCAATAACAAACAGCGCCAACTAATCGCTATTGGAAAAAAGGAGAAACACAGACATCTAAATGCGTACATATGTATTAGCCATTTGTACATACATACATACATATGTATCCCTGTGGGGAAAATATATCGTTCATAACTGGGGCGCAGCTAGTGCTAGTGCGAGCTCCACCGCTGCATTACCTATTCGATAGTTCTGAACTAGTTAAAAATTCCTACAAATTCTACAGTTTTACATCTGTCACTTCTTAAGTGCAGCATTTGACACGATTAAAGCAAGTAGCGCAATGGCAGAGTGGTTAGCGCGTGAGACTTTCAATCTGGCGAGCGCGGGTTCGAATCATGACAGTGGCGGATGATACTTTATTTGTTTTTTTTTTTTTGTTTTTATAAAAATTGAAAACAATATTTAAAAAGTAATAAAATACAAAAAAATAAAAATAAACCTGAGGGACCCAGAAAAGCATAATTAGGGGAACATTTTATTTTTATTAAATGAGAGATCATTAAGTGAAGATGAAAACTGTAAATACATACTCTTTATATAATATGCTTCAATAACAATCTGAGAATTACAGAAATATACAAAGCCGACGGCAAATGAACTGGCGCCTCTTTGACACCTTTTCGCTAGTTGTGAACCAGAAATTGTGTTCACTAGTTATTGATTTCCCTGCAGGGTACATACATATTTATGTATGTATTTATGCATGTGGCAATAAGAACCAAAGCCTCTTTCGGAAGCCGAAAGTAAAAATTGCAGTTGTTGCTTTGTTGTTGTTGCAGTTGTTGCTAAAATATGGTGGTTGTTGTTGTTAAAAAGCTGGTTGATGTGGTTCTTAAAAATTAGGTTGTTGTTGTTGTTGCTTAAAAGTTGGTTGCTGTTAACAGTGGCTACTGTAACGCAGCGTTGCCGTTTGGGCCACTAAAGTGGCAATTTGAACCTTTTTTAAAGTCAGGCCACCTGAACCCAACTTTTTGAAAATATGCAACATTTGAACCATTTTAAAAATTTGGGCCACTTTTGGTCCTTTTTTACTTTCAAAACTATAATTATTTAATAATTTTTAGTTTTTTCTTAAATATAAGAACAAAAAACCTCTTTGTTACTATTTTACTTTGCATTGGCAACTCTCCGTTTCGAAAGGTTCTTTATTTAATTTGTTTGCCAACACTACCCTTGAATACTTTGAAATTTGAGCTGTTCGTTAAGATAATGAAAACGCACGGAGCATCCCAGACACACACAAACATATATAGCGTTCGATGATCCGTAGGAAAGTGCAAGAAACGTAGGAATTTTACCACAATTTACATTGTTTGCACTCATATTCGCTCTTTATTGGTAAAATTCCAACGGTTCTTGCACTTTCCTACGGCGCAACGAACGCTATAACAGTTTTTTTAATTCCTTGCCTTTCTCGGGTTATTCCGTCTGCTCAACGAACGATCATATTAACGCTGCGTTAGTGTAGAGAATATTTTAAATTCCATTTTCTTCACTAAATAAACCACAAAAATATATAAAAATGTGTTTTAGCTAAAAAAAAAAATTGGGGCCACTTTTTTTAATTTTTTGGGCCACCTTTTGAAATTTTTGAGCGGCAATACTGCTGTAACGTGAGCATATTTTCTACAAAAGTTGCATAACTCAAAAGATATTTGGTTTCGGCTGCGATAATAAAAGTACAGGTAGATGCACATTTCCTGTTTAGATACAGATATGTATGTACTTATTACGAGTAATTCAAAGTATGGCTCTGTTCAGAAACTCAGTTTGAAGCGCAACCCGCTTTTGTAGTGCAAGCAGAATGTTCATAAACGTAAATTGTGCATGAAGCGTCGCTCATCACAATCATCAAAAAAATAATTACTGCCGCTGTTGCGTTTCATGCAGCGTTTCTGAACATAGCCTATCTAGGTACATATCGTCGTTTAAACTTCATAACCGCCTATACTAAAATTGAGATTTGCCAAACTTTAACTCCTGGCGTCCAGCTCTATTGATCCATACCATTCATTTGGTATTTAAGGCTGGTCGCGACCTCTTAATAAACAGCTCGAGAAAATTTTCGCTTTATTTCTTGAGTGAAAAATAGTAGTAGGCAAGAAATTTTGACGTTTATACCATGTCTCCACATAACGTGTTTCGCTCTTTTTTTCTGCATTTTCTCTCTCAATCTTGTTTCGACACGGAAACCAGTGCCGAAACTCGCCAATTTCAATACAAATTTCTGAGAGCGAGTGAAGATTGAACCACTGTTTCATTCTGAATCATCTTGCCAACCTCGATGATATCGATGTCTTCTCTAATTTTGTATCGAAAATCTATCGAAATCTCACACAGACCAAAACAAAAACGCAAAATATAAGCAAACATAGAAACATTTAAGAAGAGCAACAAAGAGAAATGTTAAACTGAATCACGATCAGCCACGTGGAGACGGGTTATTTAGTGAGATGTTTCGCTAGATGTTTTGTTGGTGAAACAAGTTATGTGGAGACGGGCTTTTATTAATCCACCGTGAATACCAAGTGAAACGAAGAAGAGCACCAAAAACGTAAACAAAAGAAACCTTTTTGTAAACATAAGCAATTGGTAAGTTTTTAAAAAATATCAAATAAAAGCTTTAAATAAATAGTTTTATTTCGTTGATATTTTAGGAAATCATGGAAAGCGACGAGGATGACCTTATGTTACTGATAAACTGTGATATATTGATGGCTGGAATGGAAGAAAATATAAAAAAACGCCAACTTCCGCTTTGCATCATTAGAAAAGTTGTGCACTCCATTTTTCCAATTCCTTTTTTCATTTTCACCACCATTCTTATCAACACGTAACAAAAGTTAACAAACGTCAACTTTTCTTTAAGAAATAAATGCTCGATGATAAATTTCTTGGCAAAACGTATGTTGCTGCGTTCGCATTATGTTGAAAAAGAGTACTAAAAAAATTGTATTAAATTTCTTGGGAGGTCGATACTCGCTAAAGAAAGTTTCACAAAAAAAATTTCTTGAGCATTTCTTGTACGTCATTTTATATGGAACTTTTGCGTTTCTTGAGTGGTCGATACTAAGTTTTAGGAAGATCTATATTTCCCTTTCAGCACTGAACTTTCGGTTAAACAGTAATGAAATTTTCACTTAATTAAAAGTTATGAAAATCAAATTTTATGGAAACAAAAATTTAATTGAATTCAATATTTAATTTAAAATTATGTTTTTTTTATAATTCCATTATCATATTGGGAGACTAATCGTTAAATTGCTCGAACTAGGTAAATTTACCAATATAATATGTATGTACAATATATGTATGTACCTACTTAGAGTTTGGTAAAATCATGCATGATTTCCAACTCTGGTATTATTGCCCAGAAATATCGTGAAATCGATTGCCATCGACACCCATTAATTTAAACGCCACTGTACAATGTTCAATTCGGTGTGGCAATTCCCGGAAATGTCAAAACGCTTTTATTTTGTTTCATTTCATTTCGTTCACTTGTTTGCGCTGAAACCTGCAATTTACATATTTGTTTACATTTTTTATTTAATTGGTTTAAACTTTAAATATAAATAAAACTTGCCAAATAATTTCAGCAAATACATAAAGGTAACACGAGCATATAAGTAATATATAAAAATTGAAGTGTGAATTTAGTGAGCGAATAGCTAGACAAACGAATGTTTTTAAGCCTGGCTTTGTAAGAGGGCGTGACCAAAAGCCACACCTTATGCCAATTAGAAAAGTGTTGAAATCAAAGCATAAATAACATTTGCATATTTTATTACATTAAACTTACAATTTTTTCTGCATTTTTTGCATAGATGGCCGTTTTAGAATCTTGCTGGTCGCCAATTATTTGGTCCAATTCTGTAAAGACTGGAAGTTATGCCGTCATTGTGTACACAACGGCACTGTCGGTGGTGTTTATAACATTGGTAAATATGACTAAGTATATCCATATATACATATGTACATTTATACAAAAATTGTCATGTCTTTAAACGTGCTCCATCTCCAGGTTTGCTATATGCTAGCTGGCGGCGAATCTGCTCAACTATACTCGCCACTATTCGAAACAGATATTCGGACGACTATGCCCATATATGGCGGTATATTCATCTTTTACTTTTTACTACTGATTATTGCATCTTATTTGGTGTATTTTGGCATTAGAATAAGGTAAATAGCATGTTATTTACTTGCTAGCGAGTGAAAGTTGTAATTTAAAATTGTTGATATTCATTCGTTTGATTTGTAGCACACGCGGTTGGCTGCTGCCTTGGCTAATATTGGTCGGTTTTGGTATTTTATTCCAATTTGTATGGGGACTTTGGCTGATTGGCGGTTATTATATTTATGTAAGTAAAGTGATACAGTTCTTGTGCGATACATATCTACATAATATGTATATGTATATATAATAAATTAAATGTTCTCAATTTTTTTTAGCTGGAACAAACCTTGTCGGCATTTCTTAACTTCTGTTGGATGGCATACAACGTTAGTATGCACAAAAATATATTTTACATATACGTATATTTGCAAAAACTAATTATTATTATAATTTTGTTTGCAGATGTATTGCTGGTTGTGCGTTTTCTCACAATATCAAGTATTTCTGGAAATGCAAAACCCTAATATTGTTCTTTTAGAACCATTTTGAGTTAAAAATCAAAATCGCTTTGAAAACTGCAAAACATTCCGTCCATAATAAGAAATAATTAAAATACATACATATACCTACACATATTATTAAGACTGTTACGATGTTTATACCCACTTAAACATTGCCCGTTTCTTTGGGGTTCAACTTGCGAAACGCATCGTTCACTTCCCCTGCAGCTCAGCAGCTTTGTTTTCACAACAAACGCGCACACAAAGTGTATGCTTTCAGCATTTTTTTATTAGCTAATTAGAGTTAAAAAAATTTATCAAAGCTAATATAAGCCGACGTGTTTGTTTTTGTATGAAACCGTAATTTAAGTAAAGTAGATTGAAATGTTTTACATGCATACATGTAACCATCGACCAGAACACTTAAAATCACTTGCAGAACTACTATAGCTCATAAATGTATGTATATAAAATATATATGCATGTATGTACGTTTCTTATATAAAGTACAAAATACATATCTTATGGAGAATTTGTCTTCTCGAATAAAATTATTTATGGTAGACAAAATGCCTTATACATATATGTACAATAAGAACTTTTCTAATTTACAATAAACAGAAAAATGCCCAAAAGATTATATGTACTTTGCTTTTATTCGAATTTTGTATGGCGCCAAACCATATCAACCACAAAACAGTTTTACAATTAAATGTGTCCGCTACAACAACAACAAAATTAAATGTGGGCCATAGTAAAAAGGAAGCTACTCCAAAAGTTCGCTTATGTCGTATATGTAGTTAGAAAAGTATAAGCCTTACCACTTGTTTCAGATCCGACAAGCCTTGCAGTTCCAAATATATTACCAAAATCACCGCCAACATAAATAAGAATACATTCATGTTGACATTTTATTTAATAAATAAAGTATTAAATAATGTACATACATATATTATTTTCACTTTTTGAGAAAATCAATTACCAAAGCAATTTCAACAAAAATATGAAATATACTCCTAGTAGTAATAAACCTAAATACTATCTCATACATTAAAAGCAAAACGTCCATTTGTTAAAGCCCTCTTAAAATAAACTTGGTGTGTTACGTTTTTAATATATCATGTAATTCATTAACACGCTTTTCTAACATCCTTGCTGCAAAAGCATTTATAATCTTATTCTCGCGCATATACGTAACTAGTTCCTCCACAGATTCCACCTTTTTTCGTACAAGCTGTTTGTTATCTTTCATCTTTCTAATTCTTGCATTTTTCCTCTTTATTGTGTTCTTTACCAAATTGATGGCACACTTTGCTCGATAAGGAGTTGCAAAATCTTCCAGACGAATTTCGTTGATATCTTCGTGTTCTACAGGATCTTCATTTTCTTCACGATTCTCATCTCCTTCAGGATTCTCATCTTCTCCAGGATTCTCATCTTCTTCAGGATTCTCATCTTCTCCAGTATCTTCAACAACTTCAGGATTCTCATCTTCTCCAGTATCTTCAGCAACTTCATGATTCTGATCTTCTTCAGCATCTTCAGGATTCTCATATTCTCCAGTATCCTCAGGACTCTCATCTTCTCCAGTATTTTCAGGATCGTCAAAATAAATCTTTTTTGGAGTATTCACTGTTGCATTGTCTAAAAAAAATTAGATGTATACAACTTTTCCACTCCAGAATGGACTAAGCTTGGATATATGTATGTAATGAACCACTTTCATTTATTTACAAACTTCTGGGAATTTTACTTTCAGGAAATATTCTGTTAATGATAACTCATCTAATTTTAACAATTTAAACTATAATTAACTTATAATATTAGAGTTCTCCAGTAAGAGAATTCTGCCGGCTGAGGGTTATTTTTTAAAAGCGCGGCCGACGCATAAAATGGAACTCTACCGAGTAAGGGTTATTTTTTTAAAACGCGCCCGAAAGACGCCAATGAAAAAAGGTGTACTACATACATGCATTACTTTAACAAGGAATACCTCCTGAACTCTAAGCGTCCTTTTGTGATCTATGAAACCCCTCCTACCCCTTGCCCGCCCCGCCCCCTGGGAAAAAATTTTTATCGGATCATGGTTCAGTATACAAAAAAAAAAAATTATGTATTTACCGGGTTCACACTCAGGGTCTAAGCTCTCTACGTTAGTGTGCAGATGTAGTGTAGGGACAGCGTTGCACTTTAAAGTTCTACTATTAGGATTGTAATCCGTTTTTTTGAAATGCTCTGAACATATATAAACTTTCCGTTTGTAATTGTCATCGATACCGCATGCATCCCTCCACTTTTTCCCAAGCTCTGGGTCTTTGGGTATACTGTAATGCAATTGTTTTAATACTTTCGTAAAAACATATAATTTAATTACCTATGAAAATGAGCCTCTAATAATTTTGTATTCCTTTTGCAAAAGAAGCATGTTCTCATTTTTATTTTAAATATTTTTGTTTTCGTTCTCGTATAAATAGCTGCATTTGGCGATTAGTGATGGCAACAATAACCGGAAAAACGATTATAACCGGTTAATTTCTTTCGGTTAACATTTAAATGTATCGGTTGTTTCCTTTTGATTATTTTTTGGATTACCATTTTCCTCTCAAATCGAAAATAATTGAAAGAAAACATCGAAGTTTAGAATTTCCCGCTTGCCAAATTAGAAATATTTATATATTGGCGACAACAACAAATACAACTCTTATGCCATGATGTCGTGCTGTCACAAAATGTTTGCGCTCGTATCAACGTGTGCTATTTAATTTTGACAGATTGCTGATTGTCGTTTGATCGTTCGAATGTACTTACAATATAATGTCTTTATTAATTTCTTTTTTTTTTTAACTTTTTGGAAGAAGTGACAAAATATAATTTACACATAATTTTAATGTATTGAAGTATATTAAAGCATGTAATGCAAAAAATCAAAGACTGTAATAGTACAACCATTATTTTAAGTTATCAAATATTTATTGATGATCCGTAAATATTTGTGCAAACGCATATTTTTTTTATAAGTGTAAACGCGCGTCTACATACGTACCTACTACACCATATCCATACATACGTAAATTGTAAAATAGAGCATATGCTTTCTTGAATAAATGGGTTTTATAACGTATTAGTTTATTAATATTTTAATCGAAAAACGGTGATCATCGGTTATTCCGTGCAATTAATCGCGATTAATAATCGAACGCTTTCGATTAATCTAAAAACCGGTTAATCAGTTATTTCATTTTTTTGCCATACCTATCGGCACTAAAGAGGCGCCTGTCCATGGTTCAATTATAGAAGGTTTTTGCAGTACGATATACTAACATACATACATACACACTCCATGTAAATTGTTTGTGTATTCTGTGATGCTTCTGTCAAAATCATAGCCCGCCATTGTAGAAAACATATTGCGTCAAGATCAAAATTGACATAAGTTTGACATAAGCATCACAATATGAATAAAAAAAATAGAAAAAAGTTTGCAATCAGCTGTTTAGTAGGTTAACTCATGATCCAATTAAAAGGTCACGTCAGTTCGCTGGCCGCCATATTTCTTTCGGTTTTAGAAAAAAGTTTCAGGTCTTCATACGTCACTTCCGTTTGCAATTGGCACAGCTGTTTGTTTGGTTGTTCGCGGCTTTATTGGTCCTGTGACGTAAGCAGTATTTGACATTTCCGCCTACTGGCGTTACCGTCTCAATATATATACCGTGGGTTAACTTTCTATAAATTAGCCTTGGGCAAAGTATACGGTGTTTTAAGGGGGTCAATGTTCAGATTGCCATAGAAGACTTACATTTTTAGTGTCGCATATGGTAATCTGAACTTTGACCCCCTTGAAACACCAGTAAACCGTCATCAATCGGGACTAAAAGTTATATTTGTTATCATTGGGTATAGAAGTATTAATTTTGGGTATTAGATAATTAAAAAAACTATTTTGATTTTTTGACCCTTCATAGAGTTTTCTGAACTTTGACCTCAATGCGCCACGCCTTAATAATAATAATAATACAATGGCGCTATTATAACTCTGACGAGTTTTATGGCCGAGCTTCTCTCCCAATTCGAGGTGTGCTCCTTTTTTTGTTTTTCCTACTAATTGGGTGGACCTACAGTTTTATGCCGGCTCCGAACGGCGAATGCATTTTTTGTGAGAAGCTTTTTCATGGCAGAAATACTCTCGGAGGGTATGCCGCCCACTGCCGAGAGGTGACCGCTGCTCTTAAAAAACCCAATAATTGGATTTTTACTAATTAGAAAAATTTGTTTGGCTCGGACCGTGGTTTGAACCCGAGACCTCTGGCATAGCAGGCGAGCACTCTACCCACTGCACCACAGCGCCACGCCTTAACCGCCACCAATCGGGACCAAAATTGATGTGTGATATCTTTGACCATGTTACTACAGATTGAGGGGGCGATACAGTCTTTTTATGAACTTTTAAATTTTTCATACAAATTAAAAGCACCCTAATGTACATATATATGTAAGTATATAAATATGTTTTTACGTGCAAATGCTTGGCTAAGGCAACTGTGAAAATCTGCTTGCATTTTCTTACATACACCGTAGACGTTTGTTGACAATTTAGATTTTTTGCATTTCCTCAACTCGAGCGGGATGGTGGGATCACGTATTAAAGTATTTTTTATTTGAAATACATTTTTGATTAAAAAAAATATTTTTGATTCGAATCAAATTTTGATTCTAAATAATTTTGATTTGAAATCATGTTTGAATCAAGAATCAAAAAAAATTTTTGATTCTTTTGAGAAATGAATCACCAATCAAATTTATCTTTGATTTGAAAATAGTTTGAATCACGAATCAAATGGAATTTCTGATTCTTTTGTGAAACGAACCAGAAATCAAATTTATCTTTTATTTGAAAATATTTTGAATCAAGAATCAGAAAATATATTTGATTCGTCATTCAGCCAAATCAAAATCACGCAACCTTGGTGCCAATTGCCATTTTATGCTCTTTTGAGAAGACATAACACATTTTATAGTTCTTGCATTTGCACGGTTTATTCTTTTATTTTATCGTCATCATCATCAAATTAAAAGTATACGCTAAAATGCAACCCTGCGCTTGTTTATGTATTCTTTCTCTCCGGTTTTAGAACGAAACAGTAGAAAGCAAAAATAAATAAATGGTGGTGGAAAGGCGTTTGGTTTTCAGATTTGGGGTCTGTGAGAGCCCCTCTACACCCCTGTATAATCCTGTATATAACCCCTGTATATCTCGGAGCGTGCTGGAATAATGGAAAAACTTCCCATGTACTCTGCTGTAAATAGTGTGCCGGAACTACGAATACCACCAGTTGCTTGAAGGGATCACCAACGTTTTATAAACTAAAAGAATTAGGACGATCTAGTGACTCGCAGATTCTCATATCTACAAAAAAAAGATTAAAGTTGTAATAGGTATTAATAATAACTACACTCGTCCAAGGCTACATGTATACTTACTGTTATGTATGTATATCTCGCTTCCATGTTAATGATAGAATTTAGTGCTTGGATAAGCATGATAATGCCGAATAATATTTGTTAGCGCCGTATTAGTTACAGTTTCCAATTAGATATTAATTTATTTAATTCAAGCCATGACCAAATAATTTGGTCATGATTCATGCGGCTATTTGCCAAATTGTAAACAAAGAATAAGGAGAGAAGAAAAATGTAGAAACAAACAACAGAGTTGCACTCTTAAGTAACTATGAAATGATTTTGAAGTTTATAAAAATAAACAAAAATGCAATTATACATATGAAAATCAGAAGAGGAACAATAAATACCACAAAAGAAAACCACCTAATGCATTTATAATTGTTAATTTCAAGTTTTTATTATAGTTTTATCATCAGTTTAAAATGTTCCAGCGCAACTTTTCAATGCCCATGTAAGTGAAACCCTGTGACCAACTGTGACGCAGGGTTGTAAAACGTCGTATTAAAAACAGGTGATCACAGCTGTTTTTCATCGATTGCCAAGTTATCTTACTATATAGAGTATACTTTGGCCTTGGGCCTGTCGCAGAATCCGACATTCTCGTTATCGGATTTGAATCCGACAAATTTTCTCATTTGGTGTCGTGGAATCCGATGTTATCGACTTTCATGTTCGAATCCATTTTCTTCTCGGTTTAGGTGTCGCAGAATTAAAAATTGTCGATTTTTCTTATCGGAAATAAAACGGTTACTACACCATTTCCACTTTAAAATGAGAAACCTTCACATTAAAATCAGATTAGTCAGTTTGAAATGAGAAACTTTCATTTGAAAATCAGAATAGTCACTTTAAAATGAGAATATTTCACTTCAAAATGAGAAACCTTAATTTGAAAATCAGATTAGTCAATTTTAAATGAGAAAGCGTCACTTGAAAATTAGAAAATTTCATTTGAAAATGAGAAATTATCATTTTAAATTGAGAATAGTTCATCAAATGTATAAGCTGAATAATATTTTTTTTGTAGAAGGACCACATTTAATAGAACAACGACTACAATACCTGGAAAACTTGGTGGACGAATCCAAAATAACAATAACTCGGGGGGTTGTGCACGGGCTTTTCAACATGCCTCCTCTTTTCATACGAGTGTGCAGCTTTAGAAAACATGCCTGTTGGTACTTAAATAAACTTAACTTTTAATAAAAACATGTTTCTCATTTTCAATTGATGATTTCTCATATTAAAATGAAAATTTCTCATTTTCAAATGAAGTTTTCTCATTTCGAAGTGACGCTTTCCCATTTAAAATTGACTAATCTGATTTTCAAATGAAGGTTTCTCATTTCAAAGTAACGCTTTCTCATTTAAAATTGACTAATCTGATTTTCAAATGAAGTTTTCTTATTTTAAATTGAAGCTTTCTCATTTTAAAGTGGAAATGGTGTAGAACGCTACCATTTTTGGTTTAAAACAAGCTGTCATTTAGAAATAAGTTTTTAAAATTTTATAATAATGTTAGTAAAAGTATTATTCAGTAGGAAAGCGAATTTCCTATTGAAAACTTAAACAATATACGTTTCTATTTCTAGGAGAAAACATAAAAATAGAACGCAAAGCGGTATGTATATTGCTGCAATTTATGGAAAAGTATACCGACATTGCCAAAGGCTTTACAAAAAGGGATAATCCTACTTTCTGAGATAGTTTCTATGGACCAAACTATGTACATATGTATGGAGCATAGTGAAAATAGCGACGCATATTTCTATTTGATTACCATTAGATATATTTGTGGCATCACTGATGTTTCAACGGAAAAGGAAGATCACATTTGAGTTTTCTTAACTTTAGCAACAAATAACTTAAAAACTTTACGCCTCCAGTTAGCGGAACTTTTTGATTAAAATCAGGGAGCCCAATCTGCACCTCCGAAAAACTTTAGTTTATACGCATTGTTTTCCCAATTCGGCAGTCCACGCAACCGTGGCCTTTTACAGTTTTTATCAGGGACGTAACGGTTATAAGAGAAATGGGGTAAAAGTCATATTTAACCATTATCATGAGAAAAAAAAATTTTTTGGTCCTTAATAACCATTATAAAAACCAAAAAACCGTTTTGGGACTGAGTAACCGTTATGGCAACCAGAAAAGTGTTTTGGGCTTGAATAACCGTTATGGCAACCAAAAAACTGTTTTGGGCCTGAATAACCGTTATTCAGATTTTTATTTTTTTTTTGGTCAGCAATAAAAATCAAGCCTATTTATTTGTCAATATTTCTGGACGATATTGGTGAGAATGAAGGAATTGCAAACAACCCAGAAAACAATTTTGGTTATCGTGATATGATTTTTGTTGTTTCACATGTACCAACTTATAAATGGCACTTGCGTTTGATATGCCGCTGCTGGAGTGGCTGGAAAGCAAAGATAACTTTGCTGGAAAGCCAGCTTACACAAAATAACTCAGAACGAAGATGACGCATATTAACCGAAACCGGTTTTTCTCCAAACCAAACATAACAAGGGATGACAGGAAATCGTTCCACAATACATCATATTCCTATCCTGTCGGAAAATCAAGCTACCAAAAAGTAATATTATTCATTACTTCATCGCTCTAATGCATACATACATAGTATATATGTATATTCATATTACTTCACCAAAGATTTTGGATATGCCGGAAATATGCAAAGGAATAACCACAATAAAATGTCTTTCCTTCGTATTATATTTGTTAATATTTAAGTTTGGTCCTTATCTTTTATATTATTTAACTTTTCAACGATTACACCACAACCTCTATATTCGCTTATAACATTTATTCTAACCGTAAGCTTTTTAATCTCTTCGTCATTCTCGATTTTGTGTACTTGTTTAATATGGCGTTTTGACCTAGAAAAAATGATTTGAAAAATATATAATAGAACCTCCTTTAAGAAAAATTCAGGTGATACTTACTTGTACGTACCCTCAATATGTAGTCCGCAAATTCCGCATTTATAGGGATATCCTGTATGCTGCCTGCGGTGCATATAAAATTTTCCATATTGTGTGAACTCTGCTTTGCAAATTACACATGTGTAACGACAGAAACCATCATGATATTGCATGTGTCGACGCAAAACACCCTTGTGGGCGAACGATTTGTCGCATACGCTACAAACAAAGGGACGTTCACCCGAATGGTTTAGCATATGGTTTTTTAAATCTGATTTTCTAAAGAATCGTTTCTGACAAATATTGCATTCCTCTTTGGCCTCTTCGTGAATAACTTTATGAAGATTAAGAGTGGTTTTGGTTTGAAATAATTTATCGCATTGTGAGCATTGGAACGTCGGTTTCCGGTCGGTCTCATCGTGTAATCGCAAATGCTTTCCTAACTGGTATTCTGATAAATAAGTGTTACTACATAATATACATTCATATCTTTCACGATCTTCCTTATGCGTTTCTTCATGATCCTTTAGATGACATGAATTGGAGAAAGTTTTGGCTGAAAATACAAAACAAAAAAGCAAATTAAATAAGTTATATACAATATATATAAACAATATATTTGGCTATACAAAATACTTACGGCACCATTGACAAAGGTACGACCTCGGTCTGTGATAAACTTTATGTTGGCTTAAGGCATTTCTTGACATTGTTTTGTTACAAACTTCAAAGCCCACCAGTTTATCCATGTTTACAGTGGCCCCTTTCGGCTTACTATCCTTTTCGTTATTTTGGTTTTTGAATTTTTTTCTTTTTATCTCTACTACACTGCTACTGTCACTATCATCATTTGACAAATTGAATCCCTCATTATCAACATTCATTAACTTTATATCATCGGAATCAGTTTTCGCATTTCCGGATAAATTTTGATAATTGTTTTTGTTTTTAGAAAATCTAGATTTTGGTGATGTCCTCTCTTTCGGTTTCTTTACAGGTTCATATTCCAATTTATCCTCTTTTAAATTCAAACTAGTAATCTCATCATTATCTGTATTCATGACTTCATCATCATCATTATCATCCTTTTCATCCGGCGCGATCTCGTGACATACACTTGCCAAGTTTATATCAAGCAATGTCTTTTGGAACATTGAATAGCGTCAATAATAAACTTTGATTAGCTCTTTAAAAATGAAAAATAAATAGCAATTACCTTATCATCTACAACAACTGGTTCCTCTTTATTATCAAGTTCAGCTTCTTGCACAATTACCGGAATCCATTCAAAATTTGTATCTATTCGCGTTGAACGTAGCTCAATATCCGCTTTCTTGGCCTTCTCAATAAAATCATGAGCATCCTTAAGGCTCTGGGCGCAGCTAAAGCACAAATATTCTGTAGCCGGAGCATCCTTATTGTTCGAATCTTTTTTCACACTGAGATTGATTTGTGTACATTTAGAAAAGCACTCCTTATACGATAGAACATGATCTAACGAGTCAATGGGCTGATACCAATCTATCAAATGCACTCTATCCTCCGGTAATAAACACACTCGGCACAACCTCATTAAGTCCATTTCCTTAATGCAACGATAAATATAAAGAAATCTTTAAGTGCAAATAGAGATGGGTTTTTTTTCTGTAATTAGAAATGGCAGGAATTGTCATTAGTCGACTAATTTATACAGGAGCAGGGTGCCCAGATTATTAAAAAAAAGCAAAAAATTCAGAAGAAAAAAGCGCCCAAGAGACAAAAAGCGCCCAAAATTCACAAATCCTATAAAACACATAAACACATATGCGATTTGACATTTGGCAACACGAATGTGTGTGCGAAGGGTTGCACGCAAGGCTAATTTATACAGGTAAACTTACTAAATAGCTAATTTTTAACTTTTTCTACTTTTTTACTTTAATAATGGTGTTTATATCAAACATGAGTAAATTTTGAGCATGGCGCAATATGATTTCTACAAAGGCGAACTATGAATTTGACATAAGCACCACAGAATACACAAGCAATTTACATGGAGTATATATGTATGTATGTATGTACGAATGTCGGGTTGGGAAAACTTTTATTAATTAACCATGGTTGCACGGCTATGCGAAGTATAATCAGCTCTATGCGCTGTATGTTTTGCGCTGCCCTGCTTTGCTATGCAAGTATAACCGGGCCTTAATTGTTTCATGGTTATGCCGTGGTTATGCTTACGAGCAAAACA
The DNA here is from genome assembly GCA_960531455.1 of Urophora cardui. Classification (NCBI taxonomy): domain Eukaryota; kingdom Metazoa; phylum Arthropoda; class Insecta; order Diptera; family Tephritidae; genus Urophora; species Urophora cardui. Next base: position 144,659,815 of record OY482672.1, read on the forward strand.
CCGAGGAAATTCGGACACATTTTCGGCATCGGTGGGAGGTGGTTACGCTTAAATCGATGATTAGAGCGCACATACATAACATAACACATTATTAGGGTTGGCTTTCCAATAATGTCACACGCCCCGGGAAAAACGACTTTTACTGGGTTGTAGGGGAGGAGGAGTAGGTTCTGAATCAGTTAAATTTAGGCGTCGCACAGTGGGAGCACCTCCATACAAACGCGGCCAAAAATAGTAATAATTAAGCTAGAATCTTGAAACTCGGAACTTAAGCTTTTTTGGTTGAAATTAGTAAACTGTGAAAATTTGAACAAAATCCACCCACAAATACGCCCACCTCCCATATAACGGTATTTTTGAAATTTCAGCATTTTCCTAACTATTATAGCTAAAATGCTCCATTTTGATTAGTGTATACATTTTTGAAATATAAATCAAATGCGGTAATCATTTTGGAAAAAGGGTAAAGCACTTCACCGTTTTTAAATTAAAAATATATGCACTTTTAAGTATGTTATAAGCATTTATCATAAAACTTTCATACAAAAAAATCGCATTTCAAAAAAATTTTATACCGGAAATGAAATTACACTTTTCTAAAGGATTTCAGTGTGATAAACCTGAATCTGGAGTCAGATTTTCCAAATTGTTTCTAGTTTCTGAGATATTCATGCCCAAATAGCCAAAAAACACGTTTTTTGGCTCTATTCCCTGCTTAATATCTTTTATATAATTACTTTCCACTCAAATTCGATTTAACCAGTTGAAAGCACAATCATTACCCTTGAAAACAGCGTTTAGTTTCTTCGAATATCTTAATTAGAATTGGAAATATCGATATTTAAGTTTCACCATTTTGACAAATATTCCCCATACAAAAAAATTTAAACTTTTTGAAGCATACTTCTGGGCATTTTGTATGGGAAAAATGTACGAAAACTGAAAAAACACCTTCCATAAAAATGTTCATAAAACAAAATGGAGCAAACGAATTTTTACAATTTTTTCGCCAGTTTTTAAAAGACATTCAGGAGCATCAAATATTAAAAAATTGAGGAGGTAATATTTTTTGTTTTTTTTTAATTTCATTTTAAAATTTTACAATTTTTACAATTTTTTTTTTTATATTCTAAAATAAAAAAGCTGCCAAAGATAATAATTAACGCTGATAAAAAAAATTACCTCATAATTTTAAAGAGATAGAGAAATATTCGATTAGTCGCCTAAATATACACGTTTTTCATAATGTCAAAACTAACATAATTAATGCATTTACAAAAACACAGTTTTAGGCAGATGGGAAAAAAATTATAAAAGCAAATGGAGCAAGTGGATTTTTAAAATGAAAATGCAGTTTGATTAAGAATATATTATTTCAAAGCATAAAAAAAAATTGAGGAGGTAATATTTTTTGTTTTTTTTATTTTTTTATTCAAAGTCGAGGAAAATTTTTTTATCATCGACATTTTTTGTGAATATTTGAAAATTCATATAAATTCAACAGTGAGCGCTATTTACAACTAAGTTATTTTTTCTGAAAGAGAAAATCATTATCTATGTAACGATGTATCATTCGTGTATGTAGGTTAACAGTTAGATGAGAAAGAGCGTTTTGTATGAGGTGTGTTCATTGAGAAATAAAAGGACCTATTTTTTGCTCAACTTTGGGCACCCTGTACGGCTAAACGAAAAGATACTCAAAAATTTTTATATAAGCTTTTTTATTACAATTTGATGTATCTGTCGATCTCTATTTAAAAAAATGGTTTTACTCATACTTTAATTTTGAATTTATTTTTGGCCGCAATCACCCATTGTGCGTCGGACGTACCTAGTTATCCCGGAATTTGTTAAAGTTGTTAAATTTTTACCAATAACAACCCCAATTCCTCATTTACAAAACAAAATTCACTCTCTATTTTAGTCACAATACGTATATTACTAATATATTTAATAAATTTTACAATATTGCGTTAAAATCATTTTTATTAAAAATGTTGCTAATAGCGACTTCACAGGGTGTACTACGCAGAAGGACATCACCGTGGCGGTAGCGTAGCCCAGGGTTATTTTTTATAAGCGCGGCCGAAGGCCGCCAACGCAGGAAAGTGTTCTGCGCAAAAGTTTTTTCTTTATCTATCGAATTTATATGGAGATTACTAAAGTTTAACCATAAATTCCTCGAAAACGAGGTCCGTCCGGCACCTCAATTTTACGGATTCAGAACACCCCTCCCCTCCCCTACCTACTGGTAGAAGTCGTTTTTTTGGGGCCGTGTGACATTATTGGAAAGTTTCCCCATCCTCTCACTCGTCGGAGTGCACAACAACAATTACACGTTGCTCGTCGAGTATTGTCGTAAGCATAATCACGGCATTACAAACGACAAATGAAAACAGTTGGAAAATTAAAAACAGAGCAGGGTGATAAAAATTAATTTTTTTAGTGTCGGCTAAAAATCAGTTCAAAATCCAAAAAATCAGGGCCCTCACTCTGTAGTTCGATTCGAAAGAAAATTCGTTCGTTTTCGAATTCTATTCCATATATTCTATACAGTACGAATGTACTTTCGAATCGAATTTTGTTATGGTACAGCTTTCGACTATCGAGTGCGTTTTGTGGCGCCCTATGCCACCAACAGCGATGACCTCCTCGGACAACCTGATCAGCCCCACCATCTCGCCGCAACGCAGTGGCGGCGCAGGGCCTGCCCATCTGGGACTTGCGAGATAGTAAGGCGTCACTGGCTGACCAAAAAGCCATCGAGTCAGCACGTTGGGCGCCATCTGTTATGGTACAGCTTTCGATTACGATCTGCGCTTTGTGGCGCCCTATGCTACCAACAGCGATGACCTCCTTGGACAACCTGATCAGCCCCACCATCTCGCCGCAACGCAGTGGCGGCGCAGGGCCTGCCCATCTGGGACTTGCGAGATAGTAAGACGTCACTGGCTGACCAAAAAGCCATCGAGTCAGCACGTTGGGCGCCATCTGTTATGGTTCGCGTTTGACCTCGATTACGATCTACAATCGAGTGGAGCAGCAATGCATGGCGGTCGGCATGATCTAGGGTTGCACTGTGGCTAGTCATTGTCGGCTGGGCGGGGTTCTTGCCTACATTGCTGTCCTGCGCCATAAACAGAAAAAATTCATATCATGCCTTTTCAAACCAATAACGAGAAAATCACACGAAAACAGCATCTGGTTTGGCCGGATGCCACGGACGGACCGTTGAAAAATTCAAATATTCAAAAGATAACCCGGAAAAATCAAATTCAAAAGGCCAGGCGTCAGTTAAATTTAAATAAATACGAACCGAGGGAAAATGACGTTAAAATTTGAATATGAATTTTGAACGTACATATGTACGTTAAAATCAGACGGACGTTAGCAAAACATTTAAACCGAAATTTAAATCGGACGGAAATGCTGACAATCGACGGAAAAATTTAAAAATAGATGAGCGCACGTTAAATTTAAATAATCGCGGACGGACGAGAAAATAATCGTTGCTCCAAAATGTAAATTTGAATGTACGTTGAAATCGATATGCACTGAATTTGAATAACCACTGTCAAAAAAAAACTGTCAAAGTGAATTTAAATTTGAATATATATATATCGCAAAAAAAAATCGTTAAATTTGAATTTAATTTGAATCAACCGGAAGGACCGGTTATTAACAGGCATCTGAAAATACATAAAAGAAGCTGAAATTTAAAATATATGAATAACAAAAAAAAGTTAAAGGCCGAACTCACAAGGGGGTGGCGTTGCTGATGTTGTTGCAGCGCCGGTGCGTTTTGTCCCACCCTAATCCATGGTTACTGTCGCACCCGAATATCAGTAACCCCTTACCTGTGGTGCGCCGCTGGTGTTATTGCAGCGCTGGTGCTTTTCGACCCACCCTCATCCATGGCCATCGGCGCACCTATATTTCGATGACCCCATAATTATTATGCGCTGCTGGTGTTGTTGCAGCGTCGGTGCTTATCGACCCACCCTCATCCATGGTCATCAGTGCACCTATGTTTTGATGACCCCATATCTGAAATCCCTATGCCTTTTTAAATAAGGGTAATCAGCATTCCCATTTAATTTTTAACAATTTTATTTAAGATTCATTCCTCTTAAAATCTAAATTTTACCTTCCCTTCATTATTTGCCGTATTACAAAAAAAAACCCAACATTTCATAAATTTGACATTAATTTGTACCCCAAATATTAAATGGTCTAGCTTTGTTTTTATTATATTGCGTATCTATGTATATCTGCATTTGCCAACTATTTCCATATACCGAATTCGATTTTTAGCAATTCCATATACCTATGTAATTTATGTATATGTATGGGCGAGCAGATTCACATAAATAGGCATATATGTACACACATAAGAATATTAATTTTAAATAATTAGAAAAAAAAAATGGAGTTAAATATAAAGTAAAAAAAAAATTTTTTTGCTTACGACCTAGGCGCCGGTGACTGGTGTTGACGTTGTTGTAGTTGTTGATGCTATGATGACTGTTGCTGATGCTGTGGTGGCTATGGTGGTTACTGCTGCGATGCTGATAAAAATTTTTGTTGTTGCTGTTTACTTGTTATTATCATCGTTAAAAAATTTTTTTTTCCTTTTTTTTTTTTTTGTTTACATACGAGTTTATTAGTAGATTTAAATTCTCATTCTTCTCATTACCATGCCAGCCATAAGCCAAATTTCAACGTCACAAAATGTTTGCATTGTTCTTTTTCCAAGTGAAATTTTTCGTTTTTTTTTATTTTTTTTTATTTTAATTATAGATAGTATTTTTGTTTTTATTTAATTTTATTTATTTCTTTTTTAAGTTTTTAATGCCAGTTTTTCTGCATTTTTTTATGTTTACAACCCTTCGCTGAATATAGCTATGTATGTATGTATGTATATAAATGTTTTTTTTCTGCTCTGCAATTATCATTCGAAATGTCATTATTGTATTTCATTGTTTTTTTTTTTTTTCAAAGAAATTTTTCGCAATTTTGTATATGTATTTCTTTTTGCTACGGTTCTGTAGCACAAGTAGGTTACATGCGCCAGCTATTCACCATGCAAGTGTGGTGACCGAAAGTTACATAGCGTTAAAATTCACTGTTTTTCAAACAGATTATGTTGAATTCTTAAACTTTGTGTTAAATTTTTTTACCTAATTTTTACACTTTCTTCGCTTAGCACATTTTAAATGCTGCTTTTCGTACTTTTTTTTTGTGAAGTATAGAGTGCAGTTTTGCCGGTAGCAAATTGCTACTAAAAATAGTATGGGTACACATGTAAAATTTCGTAAAAGTCTCGCCTTAAAAGCACAGCAAATAAATATTTAGTTAAATTTTAAATTAATTTTCAACGCACGCACAACTTAGAAAAATAATTCACGCATTGTATTTTATTACAATTTTTGATGCTTTTTTCGAAACCGCGCAAAAAGACTACGTTTCGTGACCGACCAATTTGACTGACTTTTCCCAACTAACTAGGCATGGGTAACACTGCGCTGCGCGGCGCAATTGCGCTGACACCAACCCTGGTGTTATTGCGCTAACTCCGATTTGGGAAATGCGCCAACTCAATATAGCGCCAACTCAATATAGCGCCAACTCAATGTAGCGCCAACTCAATGATGCGCTATTGCAATATAACACTGACTCAATTTCGTGCGCTAACACCAGCTACAATATAGCGCTAGTGTAAAATGGCGCAACCACGACGCCAATAACAGCATCATAGTCAGCGTTGCCGTTGAAAAATTTTCGTGGTGGCTAGATTTGATTTAATTTGTGGCTAAAAATGGCTAAAAAATTTAGTTCGTGGCTAAAAATGGTGGCTAAAAAATTTTGCTTCAAATTAACATGTTTTAAATTTATTTTTCAGATTCAGGTATTGGTATATCAGTATTGCATACAACATAAGAAAAAAATCATAAATTTGTGTAAAAATAAATATTCATACATACACTAGCTGACCAGCCAGACGTTGTTCTGCCCTGAAAAGTCCTAGATTACCGTGTTGCTCACCATTATATCCCTACCCCTATCCCTATCGCTACCCCTAATCCCTACTCCCTAATCCCTAATCCATATACCTATCTCTATCCTTATCCCTAATACCTAATACCTAATCTCTATCCCTATGCCTATCCCTCCACACCTTCTAGGGTCACCCCTGGTCCACATTTTGGTCGATATATCGGAAAACGGGTCGCATAGGATCTTGAAAATCATCTCTTCTTTAAATACTCACAACACCTTTTATTTGATACCTATTTTGTAGAAAACCCGTCTGGGGTCAAACCTGGTTCATATTTCGGGAAATACCTCGAATACGGGGTCTTATATGGGACCAATAACTACACCATGTTCAAGCACTCGTCAACACCTTTTATTTCGTACGAACCCGTTATAGGGTTACCCGGGTATACATTTTGTGGAATATCTCCAAAACCTTCCCGGATTCTTATACTTTTTTGGCCACAAACCATGTCGGGCTCAATCGAAAAATACGTGCAAAATTTCATTTAATTCAGTCCAGCCGTTCTGGAGTTATAGCGTCAGGGAGGAAAACGCGACTTATTTTTATATAATAGATACTATGTACTTAACTATATCTAAAAAAACTAGATATCACATTCAATATCTATCATTATGTCGTCATCACTAATTGACACTTTCTCTTCATAAATTAATTCTTTCTTCATTAATTTGCAACATTGTTTTACATTCTTTAAGCCATATCTTATAGTTAAAATTGCATTCAACATTGTATGATTCATTTTGTTTCGATTTTTGGTTTTGACAATATTCATTACGGAAAAGGTTCTTTCCATTTCGTCGTTGCTAAGTGGTAGAAGTAGCCAACAATATACAAAGTCAGTTAGATCTTTATACGGACTTTCATCGACAGTATACTATTCCACTAGCGAGTATCAACAGGCATTTATCGATAGTCGCGTTACTTGTTTTGTTTTTTAACACTTAAATCGATTTAATCGCTGAATTCAATTAGCGTTACCACATCCTTCCTATGTGCAAAATTATGGTTCATTAAGCCGGAATTATAATAGCGCTGTGGCAGTAGCACCGATCGATTTTCTAAATCAGCTGATTTTTAGAAACTACGGTTTGCAATGAAGCGGCACATAATACAGCAGAGGCAGCTGGCAGCACCGCTCCGTTTAGCCCAAATTCTAAATTCGCTGCCTTGAATCGCAGCCAACTTCTAAGTGTTGATGTGAACTTATGTCTGTTTCCGTACTATCCAATGTAATATATTTTTACTAATTTTGTGTTTCCGTACTTTGATGCCAGCAAGCGGGAGAGAATTTAATTGTCACTGCTCATATTAGACGCATCAGCTGATTTCGAAAACCGTCGCTGCCCGCTGCCACATCGGTGATGTAATTTGGGCTATACAAGCGGTGGCTAAAAACGTGGCTAGTGGCAAAACCGAAATTTTGGTGGCTAAAAAAACATGGCGGTGGCTAAATCTAGCCACCAAATGGCTAAAACGGCAACGCTGATCATAGTATATGTATACGTATGACAACGTCACAATTATGTGTGCTTGATAGTGATCTAAGTGACTCTAATTTCCAGCATATTTTCACATATATACGGAATATTTTTCCAAATGATTATGAAAATTAAAATTAATTGTGCCCTCGTATATGTAAGCAGAATTGCGCCAAAAGAAATAAAACGGGGATGGTAAACAGTAACAAGCGAAAAAATGTTATTTATCGATTATTCGATGACAATTGCGCTAAAGGTGTTATTGCGCCAGTACCGTGAGTTGGCGCCACGGTTGGCGCTGGCGTTATTGTATCAGCGCCAAAAAAATTGCGCCATTACCCATGGCTACAACTAACTACCGCTGTACTAAAATTTTTCTATCCAAGCGTGCCTTCCACCTTTTTATCTATTCAGTTTGGAAGAGTACCGTTTTCTTTCGTTTATGTATGCATTAGGGTGAAAACAGAATCAGAACGTAACGACAAGACACTGCGTCAGCGACAGTCTGTCACGATTAAAATATATGCGCTATTATGGAAGCGAATACAATAAAGTCTACGCGTCGCAACGTCGTCCAACGACAAAATTACGTTGTCATCAACTTAGACTGATTTCTAATTTCGGTGACGAGGAAGAGTTGTCGCTGCGTTATGAAATATGAAAGTTTTGACAACTCAATAATTCTGACGAGCTTTACAGAAAAAAAATAAATATTTATACGCAATCAAACGTAATGAAAATCTAATGCATTACATTAATGAATTTAGCTATTTAGCTTATTGTTTTGCGTTGAAAATTTATGATCTAAGCGAAAGAAAACCTCTAATTGTGACTTAAAAATTGTAATGTGGCTGCAACAGGCATATGTAGTGACAATCGTTGACACTTTTATCATGCTTTAATCGCTGAACTCGCACTGACATTATTACGTCCAGCGTCTGTCGCTGTCGCACCGTCGCGTCGCCTCGATTTGTCTTCAGCGTAAAGTGGCGTGACTGCCGCTTGTTCAGTGGCGTGATTTTACTGTAATTTGGATGTCCATATTCTGGTGTGACGCTAGCAATAACATAAGCGAGATGGAATGCGGTTGCCATGACACACAAAAAAAATTACCTAAACTTTCGGAATAAAATGCCTCAAGCATTTTCCCCATGAAACTATCTCAAAAAAGTCGATTTTATTCGTGCCCTAGTAAATTTGGTACTGTAAAATTCTATTAGTGTGCGTTGGGAATATTAATAGACATTGTTGTCTTACGATCGAATTATAAAAATGGTAAGAGACAAGAAAATCTGATTAATAAAACAATAGTATAAATATGTGGTAAGTAATTAATTAATTTTCTGTGAACTATGTAAAATTTTAAAATTGTATGGAGCGCATGAGAATATTTTATAAAATATGCATTTGAAAGTACCAAGTCACCGAATAACCACGTGTTACGTATTTTCACATTACGAAGTGTTCATGGCAACCCTGGAAGAACCAGTTTGTCCATCACCAATACATGTGCATCTCCCGCCATTGGAACGATTGTCAAGGTTGAGATGGGAAGTTTCTGTTAAGCTTTCCCCATGAGAGGCCTATTTATAGAGGTTGGCTCGAAAGCTTGCCTATTTGCAAATAAAAAAAATTTTCATGCCATCTATAAGGATTGAAATCTGAAGAATGAATCAAAACCACATAACCATTTAGAAGAATAGAAAAAAAACAATATAAATCTCGGACACAATTACTTATTTAAAATTTGTTTAGACTCTTAGTGGAGGAAGAGGAGAATTAATTACAGGATTTTGAAAAAAAAAAGGTTACATTTAAGATATCTAGTAACTGAATAAGAAAATTCAAATTTTAATAATTGCCAGAACACCACCAGTGGTGAATGAAATTTATTCGAACAAGGAAATGACTCCTGTCAAAATTGTCAGCTGTTGCCATCGAGACAACCTCATAATCACCCTCGTTTCGCAGTGCGGCCACCTGTTACACTAGCCCATAGCTCAAACGTACCCGGTTGATGCGAGGGAGAATCGCTCTTCTTCTTCTTGGCATATGTCAACTTATTGTCTGTTGCTTTGATTTTACAATTTTGCATGCCTTGTTCGTAGAAGTAGAATGCTAAGCTCAAGGTTTATCCAAAGAAGGTTATATTAGTTACGTTTTGATGTGTGCGTTTCCTTTAAATAAAAAAAAATGTCAACGTGAAAGAGGAGAGAAATTATTTTCAAAGTAAAAAGATTTTTTTCCCAATCGGTTCTATCTGACGTTCGCACTTTTTTTGCACACGTACCCAATTGCAATCGGCTTATCTGCCGCGAAATCCTTCTTTAAACAATCCCTGCTAAGTTGTGTGTTCACTTCTTTTTCCCTGCTTTTGACATTTGAAATAAGCCGCCTAACGTCAATCGCATATTCTGCCTCCCATGCGACGACCTGTTTAGTTTGGCCACGCGTCAACCATTCTTCTTCACCATGTCAGCACGTCGGCCATTATGAAATGGAAGTTATTGGAAAAGTACTAAGAAAAACTACTAAAATAGTAGTGCTGCCACACAGACAAAATTAAGCAACCGAAATTAACCCGTTTATGATCGATATCAGGATTGATACCGATAGCAAACCATAACAATTTCGCTTTCGAATCGAACTACAGAGTGAGGGCCCTGTATTTCTTAAGGGTTTTAAAACCATCAGTTTAGGTAGCATAGCTACTGAGCTGTCAGTCACATACGTCGACGTAGACGGATTGACGTATTCTATGTGGCGGGCCTATTAAGCTGCAAACGTTCGTGACGTAAGATCATTATAGATGAGTTCCCGTATATGTGATCCAGATCCGGATAAAAATTTTGCAAGCAAATGCAACCACAATTTTGTAATCCTGATATTTATCTGGATTAAACAAATCTATTACAATGTGTATAGATCAGAAATTTATCCAGATAAATATCAGGATCACAAAATTGCTGTTACATTTGCGTGCATCTCGGCAACTCGCCTAATATGAATAGGTACTTACATTTCTTCTGTTTCCATTAATACTGCCATGAACAATTATATGCATTTTACGTTTTAAAATTGTATCGTTGGCCGTTGCCGCCCAAAATTTTATCCTTGTAAATGTCCAAATTTTCTCTTCCGTTTGGTTTTTTGCTCAACATAGTAAAATTTTCTACCTCATTTTTCCATAGAGAAAAAGTTACCGTTTGGCACACAGCCTTATAGAATAATTAAAGAAATGTTAATGTTAAAAATCTCTTCAATACTGAATTTTTTAATTACCAAGTAAATTTACGTAGACCAAGTATAAATAACCTATATAATAATTATAATTGTACTCAGATCAACTATAAATACTTCAGAGCTCTAATATATGTATGTACATATTTATTCACCAAAGATTTTGGATATGCCGGCAATTTTAGATGGAATAACCGCAACAAAATGTCTTTCCTTCGTATTATATTTGTTAATATTTAAGTTTGATCTTTATCTTTTAGATTATTTAACTTTTCAACGATTACACCACAACCTCTATATTCGGTTATAACATTTATTCTAATCGTAAGCTTTTTAATCTCTTCGTCATTCTCGATTTTGTGCACTTGTTTAATATGGCATTTTGACCTAGAAAAAATTATTTGAAAAATATAGTAATAAAACCTCCTTTAAGAAAAATGCAAGTGATACTTACTTGTACGTACCCTCAACATGTAGTCCGCAAATTCCGCATTTATAAGGATATCCTGTATGCTGCATGCGGTGCACATAAAATTTGTTATATTGTGTAAACTCTGCTTTGCAAATCACACAAGTGTAACGACAGAAACCATCATGATATTGCATGTGTCGACGCAAAATACGTTTCTGCATGAATGATTTGCCGCATACGCTACAAACAAAGGGACGTTCACCCGAATGTTTTAACATATGGGTTTTCAAATCAAATTTTCTAATGTAACGTTTATGACAAATATTGCATTCCTCTTTGGCCTCTTTGTGAGAGAGTTCATGGACCGCAAGACCGCTTTTGTTTAGAAATAATTTATCGCATTGTGAGCATTGGAACGTCGGTTTCCGGTCGGTCTCATCGTGTAATCGCAAATGCTTTCCTAACTGGTATTCTGATAAATAAGTGTTACTACATAATATACATTCATATCTTTCACGATTTTCCTTATGGATTTTTTCATGGCCATTAAGATTACTTGAATTGGCAAAAGTTTTGGCTGAAAATACAAAACAAAAAGAGCAAACAAAATAAGCTATGTATATACTACATATAGGTAAACATTACATTGGGCTATACAAAATACTTACGGCACCATTGACAAAGGAATGACTTCGGTCCGTGGTGAACTTTATGTTTGCTTAAGGCATTTATTGACATTGTTTTGTTACAAACTTCACAGCTCACCAGTCTATCCTTGTTTACAGTGGCTCTTTTCGGCTTACTATGATTTTCTTTATGTTGCTTTTCGATTTTTTTTCTTTTTTTCTCAACTACACTACTACTGTCATCATTTGACAAATTGAATCCCTCATTATCAACATTGATTAACTCTATATCATCGGAATCAGTTTTCGCATTTCCGGATAAATTTTGATCATTGTTTTTGTTATTAGAAAATCTAGATTTTGGTGATGCCCTCTCTTTCGGTTTGTTTAAAGGTTCATATTTATCTGTATTCATGACTTCATCATCATCATCATCATCCCTTTCATCCGGTGTGTTCTCGTGCCATATACTTGACAAGTTTATATCAAGCAATGTCTTTTGGAACATTGAATAGCGTCAATAATAAAATTTGATTAGCTCTTTAAAAAGGAAAAATAAATAGCAATTACCTTATCATCTACAACAACTGGTTCCTCTTTCTTATCAATTTCAGCTTCTTTCACAATTACCGAAACCCATTCAAAATTCTTATCTATTCGCATTGAACGTAGCTCAATATCCGCTTTCTTGGCCTTCTCAATAAAATTATGAGCATCCTTAAGGCTCCGGGCGCAGCTAAAGCACAAATATTCTGTAGCCGGGCCATCATTTTTCACACTGAGGTTGATTTGTGTACATTTACAAAAACACTCCTTATACGATAGAACATGATCTAACGAGTCGATGGGCTGGTACCAATCTATCAAATGCACTCTATCCCCCGGTAATAAACACACTCGACACAACCTCATTAACTCTATTTCCTTAACGATAAATATTAAGAATTCTTTCAATGCAAATTGTTGAATAGTTAATTAGAGATGGCAGAAATTGTCATTAGTCGAATAATTTATATTTAATCGACGCTGAGATTCAGTGAATCTGATTCACTGAACTGATAATGAAGCCCATTAACTATCCTGTATATCGTACAACTCGGGCTCGTTGTACCAAAAATCGACACGTTAGTGATATGAAGTGCCAATGTTGACCCATAAGGTACAATACATTTTGTTGTTGCCCATTTTGCTATCTCAATTGTCAAACGTCCATGCTTGGTCCATGCATACAAGAAAAGCAACACATTCATACAAGAAGAGCAACACATACATACAAGAAAAGCAACAAACAAATAAAGTTTGACAATTTAGATAATGAAAAAATAGACAGCTGTTTTTACTAAGATAACCTTATGTATCAACCTTGTGAAGTACTTTTGTTATTTTGTATACATAGAATGGGTGAGTTTCTAAGACAAAGCTGCTCCGCAACGGTTGAGCTCAACAGTTGCCAACAGTTGTGTAGCAGTTGAGTTAAACAGTTACGTCTTAGAAACGGCTTGATGAATATATCAGCTGTTTGCCTTTACACAACATGTTGAGCTCAAGGAGCGAACAAAATTTGTGATGAAAAAAAATGGCGAAAAGTTGCCAACTGTTGAGCTGAGCGGAATTACTCAACAGTGCGTTTCTAAGACAAACACTCAACAGTTGCACAACAGCTCAGTCTTAGAAACTCTTAAATGATTCTTTAATTTAAGGAAATGGAGTTAATGAGGTTGTGCCGAGTGTGTTTATTACCGGAGGGTAGAGTACATTTGATAGATTGGTACCAGCCCATTGACTCGTTAGATCATGTTCTATCGTATAAGGAGTGCTTTTCTAAGGGCGTGTTTCTTTATTCATTCCGAACGTTCGGAATATTCTTTTCTGTTTACTTATACCATAGAACGATCCGGATAATGCTATTCTGGATAATCTGTACGCATTCTTTTCATTCCGTCTCAAGCACGGGATGTTTAGAATATTCTGTCGATCAGCTGTTTGTATTCACAAGCAGGGCCTCGGAGCAAAATATTTTTTTCGTTTGGTCCGGTCCCAAAACTTTTTTCCTTTGGCCCCGCTCTTAGCTCCTAATTTTTTTCTTACTCCGAGCTCTGCTGTCGGTCCGATTTTTTACTTTTTTTTTGCTTTGGGGCCGCTCCACCTCCCAATAAACAAAAAAACATTATCTACTTACGCCGAAACTCCACAAAACATAAATTCTGTTACTTTTGTCGAACATTATCATGTCTAAAATCCATGTTTTCATATGCGTGGGCACTTCATTATGTTAGACATAATTTGCAAAATGGCGCCGAATTGGCATGCCGTGTACGCAGAAGCACTTAGAAAGTTAAAAAAAATTGTTTAAAATCGGCGATGATGCTCGCAAACGGTATATATGCACTTAATGTTCTTTTTATTTATTTTTTAAGCCAAAACACTCAAGCAAAATGGACGCCGCGCGAAATTTCACGTTCCATGCGGAGATGTTGCCACTGTGAATTTTTCGTTGAAATGAAAAATTAGCTGTCAAATCATCAAACTGACAGCTCATGTTAAGGCAATCTTGTTAAAGCAATTGCCTTGGCATCTCTGTTATACCAGAAGACAGAGGCGGTCTCCATTTGAAATCTATGTTATAATGGTGCTTGTGATGACAGAATTCTGTTTTGAGGAGACGCCGGGTTATGTACCAGTGATAGAAAATGACTCGTGCTTGTGCACTTTTCAGCGCCAGCTCCGCTCCTGGAAAAAGGCTTAGCTCCTTAGCTCTTCTCGCTCGTTTGCCCCGCACCGATCTGGAGCCCTGCTCATAACCAAAAGTAAAAATGGATTTGGAGAATCAGCTGATTGGCGCCAAATCTCATTCTTTTGCATTTCTTTATTCTCATTGTTCTAGATAATCTGCGACTATTCTATCCAGAATACAGAATGAATAAAGAAAAACGCTCATAGTGGAGCTTATGTCATACTTATGCCAATTTTAAGCATGGCGCAATATGATTTCTACAATTGTGGACTGTTATTTTGACAGAAGCACCACAGAATACACAAACAATTAACATGGAGTGTTTTTGTATGTGTGTACGAATGACGGAATGCGAAAACCGTTTATTAGTTTTGTTCGTTTACGGATATTTTTTGATGTTTTTCGAAAACTTTTAAAAACAAACACTTTGTCGCCGTTTTTTTACGCCAAATCTCCAACAGAAGAGAACCAACTGAGAGAGAAAACTGACATTTCAGTTTGTGAGAAGCTGTTGAATTCTGTTGGACAAATTTTTGCCAACAGCAATTTTCCAACAGGAAAACAGCTGATCAAACAACAGCTGACTTGAATTTTTGCAAGTAACAAGATTTGCAAAATATACACATCAATTATAAAATTGGAAAAACACACTAAATTGGCAACAAATATGGATAAATTAAATATGCAAAATAAGTTACATACTTTTTGCGAAGTATTTATATGCATATTATGTACCTTAGTAAATTGTAATCTCCTTTGCGGGAATATATATTAACGGGGCCGCTGTGGTGCAGTGGGGAGTGTTGTGGCCACTGTGGTGTGGCGGACAGTGGCTAGTCTGCCATACCAGAGGTCATGGGTTGGATCCCCAGCCTAGATAGAGGGAAAATTTGTATATAATGATCCACGATCCGATAACAATTAATTTTCCAGAGGGTAGGGGTGGTCTCACAGATCACAAAAAACAAAGTACTACCCTCCGGACGCTTATAGTTCAGGAGACATTCCTTGTTAAATTAATGTATGTATGTGTAGAACATCTTTCTGCGTTGGCGGCTTTTGGCCGCGCTTCAATAAAATTACCCTCAGCCGGCAGAATTCTCTTTCTGGATTAATATCCATGGAGCAATCGACAGTTGTTTTGTATAGAACACCTTTTGCCTTCAGCCGCGCTTTACAAAAATAACCCTCAGCCGGGAGAATTCTATTTCTGGAGAACTTTAATATTATAATTTAATAATACATAGTTGAAAGTGTTAAGATAAGATGAATTATCATCTACAGAATATTTCCTGAAAGTTTCACTGAGCCTGGATAGACAACAAATTCTAACTAAAACCCAATTATCCGGATTTTAAAAATAGCAGCCACTCTAGGCAGTGGGTGGCAGTGGGTCGGCTTCAGTATAATGCGCCCGCCGTATTTATTTTCAAACGACTGGAACTTTCGGGAAATCTTCTATGGATGTTAATTTTACTAATTATAACACTCCCGATCGATATAATTCGAGAAAGGAAATTTTGCTGGCTGGGGCTATTTTTTTTAAAGCGCGGCCAAATGCCGCCAACGCAAAAGTTTGTTCTACTCAAAAGTACTGTGGATCGGTCCATAAAGGGTTATTTTTTTAAAGCATGGCCAGGGCCGGGTGCATTAAATTGAAATCTCTTCTGCGGGGCAGCAGACGCGAAG
Source organism: Urophora cardui (assembly GCA_960531455.1). NCBI lineage: Eukaryota > Metazoa > Arthropoda > Insecta > Diptera > Tephritidae > Urophora > Urophora cardui. Next base: position 144,676,055 of record OY482672.1, read on the forward strand.
ACATACTGCGGTGGAAAACAGTATGGACATGGGTACAAAGAAAAGCAATTGTTAGTGTGATAATTATTACAATGAAATCCTATTTATTAGATAGTAACAGCGAACCCCAGCGGGTTAGGGGATCTAGAATATACCCGTTGTAAGGAATGCCTGTCGTAAGACGCGACTAAAATCCACCGGCCTAGAAGGTTGATTATGGCCAGAAAAAATCGTTCGCACGACAGTCGGGCTAGTGTCAGAAGGGACTAGTACCCGAGCGTACCGGATTTATCCGGCAAAGGACTGTCACATCCCCTACACTCCCCAAAACCTTCGGGGAGTGTCTTGGTGGCTACAACAACAACAACATGAAGTTAATTGTATTGCAGATACATACATACATATGTGCATATATCTCCACTGTTTTCAGGCAGAATTGTAACTCCATTAGCATTTATATAGAACAAACAGTGCCGATTTATTGTAAAAGAGAGTTCCGGATGCATTTCCGAACTTCAAAAAACCTTTTTGCGAGCCTATGCGAACGATTTTTAGATTGAGGAGGTTATCGCGACGCGACAAAAGACTGACCAAAACGAAACCCAAAACGAATCAAAAGAAATTAAATAAGAAAAAAAAAACTATGTTTTATTTTATTATTTTTATGTTATATGTATATATATACATAATTAACTGCAATAATTTCCACCAATTTTATTATCATTTTAATTTTAATCCTTTTTATCCTTTGAATTTGGGGCTTGTGAATGTAAATAAAAATCAGCTGTTTGCCAAAGCTGTTGAACTCTGCAAATTTTGTGTTCGTTTACCTCTTACGATATTTTTCTCTTGTGAGAGGATAGGTGACATTTTTCTCCAACACCTGGCTGTTGGAGGTTGCTGAGTAAATGCTGTTGGAGAAAGTACGCGAACAAAGCTATTATTGAACCATTGTATCTCGTTAACTTTCTCGCTCCGCTCCGTGGCCCTGCTATAAAAACAATAAACTATTTTTTCCTGCTAAACCGGGACAACTATACTATTACGTTAGTAAGGGACAAAAGGTCAGTGCGCCCATTACAGATTGCTATCTCACTCTTACAAATGACAAAGAATTGGCAGCTGACCTGACAAATACTTAACATAGTTGCTTTCTTTTTCTCATTACTATTAGTTTTATATGCATTTTGGCCTCTATTTCACCGTTCATTCTATCAATCTGTCTCATACGTCGAGTCTGATGTGTGATTTTCGCTTTTTTGCCCTGTGATGCGCTGTTATTATTATGTGATGAATTTGCATTGGATTTTTGTGAACTCATAAAATTAGTGAAAAAATTAAAGCGATAATTAAATAAAACAATAAACTCGAAATATACTAATATTGAAACACAAAGGAAAATACGACTTTGGAAAAAAGAAGCGAATGTGAGAAGTCTATAACGAAAAGGAAACGATTTCCCAACTTGTGCATACATACATACATATTCGCTCGTTCGTGCGTTATAAGGCAAAAAAATTTCGCTGCCCAGTTAAAATTTTGTAAAAAATTGTTAATTAAAGCGTAAAAACGCTATAATATAGTAGAAAAATGTCAACACCCGCTCGCAGGCGTCTTATGAGAGATTTTAAAAGGTAAGCCAGTAGGAATAGATGTTAAACTCGGAAAAAAAAAATTGGGGGAAAAATGTGGATTTAGTATATTGCTGAGGCTGATACGCAACCCAATTTTCACTCACCCAAAAAATGGAAGATGAAATATACAAATTGAAAATTGGTTTACAATAAAAATACGCAAAAGAAAAATGGTGTATGAGGTCTGCATGAAAAATTTATGTGCAACATTTTTTGTTGTCTTTTTTTCGAGTATATTTGGTGCTTATTGCTCACCATTTAGTATACATATATGCATATATATATACGTACATCCTAATGTTTCTACCTACATATAGATATACATACATATTTTTATATAAATAAACGTTTAAGTACTACATAAGTATATAGTATATACTATATACATATTGACATATGTACCTACATCAATGTTTATATACAGTGCTGGAAAAAATAATAGGGACACGAGAAAAATTTTGCAATTCTCCATTTATCTCATTTTAAGACCAAATAATAATTATGTCCCATATATTGATGTTTACACGGAGAGGACATGCTGCAATGACTCTGCGGTGGTTTTTGTATAATTTAATTTTTATAAACAAAAATAATGAAATGTATAATTTAAGTTGGAAAAAATAATAGGGACAAACATTAAATTCGATTATTTTTTCAAATAAACTACAATATTACTGCTGCAGAGATTGAATTTAACTGTTAACATTTAAAATATTTGTTGGCTTACCTTATTTTTGCTCAGATACGTAACTTTTCTGGGATTTCTTCCATTTAATCCTACTTCTCGAGGTCTGTTGCGAATTGTTCTACTCAAAACTGAATCATTTTAACCCTCTTTGATATCATTAGATGGCGATTTACGCATGACAATGACCCGAAACATGACTCCAGAATAGAAAACTCGTGGTTAAGGACACGATATCGAATCAAAAGCATCGATCTGGTACTCATTTAAAATATCGGTTAAAAAGAATCGCGAACCCGATAATATCGAAACTAAACTACTCGATACTCGAAGTATCGGTATCGGTATGCGGTAATTTTCTAGAAGGTGCAACCTTAAAATTTTCTCTAAAATAGTTAAAAGATGCGACGCGTTCTGACCTCTAGATTATGAATTCGAAAGCGAAATAAAAGATTTTTCCACATTTAAAAGATATTTATTAAAACGTTTAAAGTTGCACCGTCTTCTAGAAAGTTACCAAAAACGCAATAAAACTGCATCCTGAGCCATACGCATATCGCTGTATTAGTGCTAATTCCATGGCATAGTATGCCATGGCATAGTATGCCATGGCTGATTCCAAAGTTTTGATTTTAACGTAAATCCTTTTCCAACTCATGAGAATAGTTCAAGCTGATTAAAAAAATTATACAAGTTTATCAAGTTCTTGAAAATATTTTTTACAAACCAACAGTGGACCTATTCTGTAACCAATTTGCGACAATTTTCGGATCGGTATCGTAAATTTTGCGATCATTTTTGCGATTATGCTATTCTGTACGATTTTCGGTCGATTCTATATATTTTGACAGATGTTTCCGATAATCATCGCAGAGGTATCGAGGGAAATTTTTGTGTCGGTAGATTTTGCGATTATCGGTCTCAAAATAAGTTAGAGAATTCCAGCACAGGTGTATTTAACGCAATCACAGTTGTAAAAAGATATTTGCAAAATATTTAGTATGTATTTTGAAAAATAAACATCTTAAATAACATTAACAATTCATTTTCATTGAGATTATATGTATCCGTCATTCAATTTTTTTGGAAATTTGAATTTATCGAAACAAAAAAATGATGAAGCTCAAGTGGCAGAATACATGTGCATTCCATGTTATAAAGAGAAGCCATTGCGCAGTATGCTTTTTCTTCCGGACTTCTTCTTTCCCCTTACGGCCAAAGCAGAAGCTTACAAGAGGCAAATTTAAAATTTATTTTTAATCCATATATTTTAAAAATAATTTATTTTATAATGGTCAAATTGAAATAATTGTCAGAAAAAAAGCGCCAAATGTCAAAAAACCTGCAGCTTGTCACTTCTGCACACTCGACCTATTTTCGGCACTATTTCACGTTGCACAATTTTTTGGACAAATATGATACAATTTTAATTTTGCATCACTGAATGTACTCATTTGTTCGATACCGTGGTTGAAGTACTCGATATCAAAAAATATCGTTGCAAAAGAATCGAGTAAAAAGTATCGGTATCAAATGCAAGAAATATCGATTTGGTATCGTATCGTATCGAAATTCGCGTCCCTACTCGTGGTTTGTAGCCCTCACAGTCGTCGAACCTCAGACCTATAGGGAATATTAAAGAAGACGATGGGGGATCAAAACTGGAAAAATAAGCAGGAGTTATGGAAAAAATGTTAAAGAAGCTTGGTACTTAATATCTCTTTCAAATTGCGCTGATTTGGTCAACCGTATGCCACGAAGATGTAAGGAAATTATAAAAAATAAAGGAGATTCAACTAAACATATGTTTAAATATAGCTGCAGCAGTAATATTGTAGTTTATTTGAAAAAACAATCGAATTTTATGTTTGTCCCTATTATTTTTTCCAACTTAAATTATACATTTCATTATTTTTGTTTATAAAAATTAAGTTATTATACAAAAACCAACCCAGAGTCATTGAAGCATGTCCTCTCCGTGTAAACATCAATATATGGTAATTATTATTTGGTCTTAAAATGAGATAAATGGAGAATTGCAAAATTTTTCTCGTGTCCCTATTATTTTTTCCAACACTGTAGGTATATGCATAAATATATACATTAATCTAACTTGCGTTTTGCGTCTGGATGCAAGGCGCTGATGACATTGTTTTTATTGTCAATGTTACTTATTACTCATGATGCAATCATGTTTTTTAACTATTACAATTTTTTCTTTTTTTTTTTTTTCAAAATTGGCGTGTTCCCGAAATTTCGCGCTAACGTCGTTCTTTTGCTTTGTTTGTTAATTATTTTTTGTGATTAATATTTCAAAAAGTGTTGATTTTAAGTACATAGGTATGTACTTAATATAACTACACACATATGTATATTATACTTACATATATAGATATTTAAGTAATTAGCAATATTTAATAAAGTGACATTTTTAGCAATAAAGTAGGTAGGTACTATGTATTAGCAATTTCATCTAATTATTCAATAATACTTAATTACATATGTATATACATACATATGCATAGGTATGTATACTCCCTGCAAAATATGCGATTAATCTGGGACGTGTCCGGGATCAATCGCAAGGGAGCATGCGACTAATACAATTTTACATCCCTTTATATGGAGTGAATTGATCGCATTTGTTCGAGCATGTCCTATGAAGAGACTAATTGTTCAACTTGTTTACCCGAACGGGTACCAATGTAGATTAATCACTAACATTTTTCCTTAAAAAATTGTAAATGTTCATGCATATTTAAATAATGTTTTACTTTTGTAAAAAAAATCTCAATAAATAAATTTAAAAAATTGTAAGTTTTGAGTATCTATGCATTATATGAGCGTAATGTAAATGATTTTTTCATAGGATATTTTAGGCAAAATTTTGTTAAAATTGTTATTAAAAAAGGGTGTTCAATTCGTTTTACCGGTTGTTCTACAATTTTTTAAATACATAGCATATTTTTGTAAAATGTCTACATTTAAGGAATCTAGATTTGTACCCGTTCGGAATGAAAGCGATTAATCTACATTTATACCCGTTCGAGAACAATTGGTCTACAATTAGTCTACATTTATACCCGTACGGGAACAATCGGGGACTAATTGTGGACCGATTGTTCTCGAAAGAGATCAATCGAGGACAAATCTCTTTCGGGATAGTTCGCACATTTTTTTGCAGGGCTGCTATATGCATACATAACTACATACATATTTACTAACATACAAACAACCGTTTATTGATTACCTTCGTGATCACGCATTTGTACCTTTGAATCTTGTTTGTTTCTTGCTTCCTTTTTAGCCAACTTCCCTATTGTTACAAACACCTTTATTTACATACGTAACAATGTAGATATATATATACATATGTATACATATTCATTACATAGGCACCCACTCCATTTGTGGGCGCTAATATGCCATACAACAAACACATTAGTTCCCTCATCTTCGCTGAGAGTTCAAACTTGAATATTTCCAAATTTTTTCTTAAATCATTCCTATAAATTTTGTTCTGCTAAGCTGTATTCATCATTTTAATTTTCATTCTCCCTCGCTCTTTTACTTGACTTTATAAACTTTTGCTAATAATTTATTTATTCAGGTGCAAGGATTTTATTTCATTGCATGTCCTTGAACTTTCTCTGTGATATACACAATAGACTTTGAATACAATTATTCTGCTGTTGTGTAGCATGTGAGTGTATGTTTATTTAAGGGCAAAGGATTAATATGTGAAGCAGTCTTCGGAAATTTTTATAATAAAAAAAAAACGCTTTCTTCATAGTAAAAGTACATACATATACCTACATATGTGGCAAATGAAAATCCTCTAGCAGCTTTTTCAGGACACATCTATATTGAAATTATATACATATGTACATATACATATAAGTGTTTTGTGAGGACCTCACTGTAAATTTAAGACCAATTTGCACGCTATACACTTCATATTACCTCACCTAGACCGCCGATTTTTTTATAATTCCTAATTTGCAGACTTCAAGAAGATCCACCAACGGGAGTTTCTGGAGCACCAACAGATAATAATATAATGATTTGGAATGCTGTGATTTTTGGTCCACACGACACCCCGTTCGAGGATGGCACCTTTAAATTAACCATAGAATTTACGGAAGAATATCCAAATAAGCCGCCAACTGTTAGATTTGTATCGAAAGTATTTCATCCCAATGTTTATGCCGATGGTGGCATTTGCTTGGATATCTTGCAGAACAGATGGAGTCCCACATATGATGTTTCAGCTATACTAACATCCATACAGGTGAGTAGATGGCAAACATATACTTACATACGATACAAAACACAATTTTTTAACTAATATTTTTTATTTCTTTTCTAGTCTCTATTGAGTGATCCGAATCCCAATTCGCCAGCTAATTCGACAGCTGCCCAGCTGTATAAGGAGAATCGTCGCGAATATGAGAAGCGAGTGAAAGCTTGCGTTGAACAAAGTTTCATCGACTAGCCATCGGCCACAGCAGCTACAATAATACGCAAAAATCATCTAGCAACCAATGCAGCTGCTAGTGCAGCAGGCACATTATTAACTGCACCATTAGCATCTATAATGTTTTATTGAGATACATAAAAATTTCGAAGAAAAAAAGCTAATTAATTAATAAATATATATATATACATATTAAAATTTAAAATATCTATAAATATATATATATATATATGTATACATATATCATCCATAATATGAAATACATGAAAAGGGAACGAAAACCAACCAGCAAGCAAGTAAATCCTTAACTTATTGCACATCTAGTATTTTGTGAAACAACGTTGTTCGACACCTGCGTGTACGTTGCGCCAATGCAAGAATAGCCAGCAAAAAAGGAAAAATCTTAAAACAGCTAAACATCAAAAATATTTTGCAATGCACTCGTTTCACATACAAACGATGCCAGCTCTGGCAATGAATATGGAACAATCGAATATATATATGTATGTATTTATATATATATATGTACATAAATATATATGTATGTATTTATGTTAGCAATTTGATTGCTAATGCATAAAATCCTAATCCATCTTATGACTGATTTGTTGCACATTTTGTTGTTAATTAAAGTCGTATGAATTGCATTTTGTATTTGATAAAGCAGCTTTGATAAGTAATATATTTCAAAACAAAAACAGCAACAACAACAACAACAGAATGTTTGGATTAAAAACAAGCAAACAAAATCTCTACGTTGCGCTTTTCATCTTCAGATTTAAATAAATAAATAAAAAGCAAAAAGCAAAAAAAAAAATTTGTAGAAGCAAAGAATTATTCAAAATAAATAAATAATAATAATAAAAATTAATAAACGACATTAATAGATGTATGTACCTTTATGGAAATCATTGTCAGTGTAATTTTTGAATGGAAATACATAAATGCATAGCATTAAGCAACACCCCTTCTTCGCCTTTATTCAATTAGTTTAGGTACAGCTGGTACACAAAAAAAAAAAAAGAAATGAAATGAAATGAAATGCATAAACAATTTAATTAATTGGTTTGAATTGAAAATTTAGAAGGTAGGCAAAAGCTTTTACTTGACTGCAACGCACCACCTGCACGTTGTAATTAAATAGCAGGCAGACAGTTTAATTTGCCGTTCAAAAACTTACATGTCCACTATGAACGACAGCGTAAAGATACAGCTCAAAGAACTAAGTAAGTCCTCCGCCACCGTATTCACTACAGTGATGAGGGAGGTAAGACTAAAATTGGATATCCACATCGGGAATAATAACGACGAACAATCCCAAAATATTGGGTGTAACGCTCGACAGTCTTGCCTCATTCTCCGCGCATACGACCGCGATTGCCAATAAAGTATAAAGTCGCAACAAAATTCTCAAATCACTCGGCGGCAGCACATGGGGTAAAGATAAATAGACACTAATAGCGACTTACAATACAATTGACCGGCCGGTCCTAAACTATGCGTCGCACAATGGGTGATTGCGGCCAAAAATAAATTCAAAATTAAAGTATGAGTAAAACCATTTTTTTTAAATAGAGATCGACAGATACAATCAAATTGTAATAAAAAAGCTTATATAAAAATTTGTGAGTCTCTTTTCGTTTAGCCGTAGAGGGTGCCCAAAGTTGAGCAAAAAATAGGTTCTTTTTTTCTCAATGAACACACCTCATACAAAATGCTCTATCTCATTTAATTGTTAACATACGAACTCGGGTAATACATCATTACATAAATAATGACCCAGCAGTATTTGAGGTAAGGAGGTGCATATTCAGTAGAATATTCAATATGAAAAATACCCTAAAACTGAGTTCAAAATTCATTGCTGAAAAAATAACTGAACACGCAGTGAAGACATCAGGTGTACTGAAATATATGCTATGGAAGTTCTCCCTGCGTATTCAGGCCTTTTTTCCTACAGAAACTCTCCCTTCTTGATCGGCAGTTTTTAGGTAGTTGATTTTCGACGCCACCTTTATATAAGAACGAAAGGGAAAGTTCAGATTTTAGAACTACATCTCTACAGAATATTCAGTAGGAAATATGTGCTGTTTTCCAGCTGATAAATACTGCTGGGGATTTTCTCTTTCAGAAACTATAACTTCGTTGTAAATAGGGTTCACAATTGAATTTATATGAATTTTCAAATATTGACAAAAAATGTCGATGAGAAAAAAATTTTGCTCTACTTTGAATAAAAAAATTAAAAAAACAAAAAATATGACCTCCTCAATTTTTTTTATGCTTTGAAAAAATATATTCTTAATCAAACTGCATTTTCATTTTAAAAATCCACTTGCTCCATTTGCTTTTATAATTTTTTTCCCATTTGCCTAAAACTGCGTTTTTGTAAACGCATTAATTATGTTAGTTTTGGCATTATGAAAAACGTTTAATCGGATATTTCTTTAACGTCTTGCAATAAATTGTGCATACTTTCAAATTATGACAAGGGTGCTCAACGCTCTCGTATTGAATGGGGAAACTCCAATACATCTACAAAAATTTATTAGTGCACTCAGAAAAAATTTGTGTTAGATTTAAAAAAAGTTAAAAACTACAAGTAAATTTTTATTTTACCATTGGATACAACATACATATGTACAATATTTACAACATATTTTATTTATACAAATGTATCTACATATATATTAAATTAAGATATGAACTCGTGCATATAAAAAAAAAAAATATATCTACATATTACATAATAAGAATAAGTGATAAGTTTATTCAAGGCTGTTTATTAAATTGTCAATATTTATTGTCGAATGAGAAGTGGATAATTGCAGAATTGCTTCCAAATGCTTTTGTGATAAAAGGTTTATTTGGTTTGTTTTGATGAACTTAAAGCTTTTTCTCAAATATATGTGCTGCCGAACATGGATAAGTATTTAAAATTTCATTTATTATGAGTGGATACTTGTCATATTTTATTTCTGTCATATATATAACTTACCTTAATTACTAATTTATATACGTACCTATAATTAATTAGCATAGACTGCGACTCGCAATAATATTTCAGCAAAAAAGCTCTAGTTCCTATTCTTCTTATTAAAATCTATTTTTATTTTTCTTCAAATAATTTGAAATACACTTTTGCCACACATTTTTCAATATTAGCTAGAAATTTTTTTCAGTTTTTTCGTTTGCCTACAAATCGCACCCTAAATCAAAAAATTGCACAACTCAAAATTTTTTGAATCCATGAATAACGTATTTAGAGACTCCTAAATGTTAGTCTCCTCCCAGCAAAAGTCTTCTTCCTTACCCAAGGTTTTACTTCAAAGCTTCATTTGTAAAGAAAAAGGTTTTCTTGCATTTCTTCTATTTCTTTTATATTTTTTTGAGTTTTGAGTTGCGTCGCTTTTCAATTCAAGAATTAAATTTTTTCAAAAAAATTTTATTTTCAATTTGTTAGTGTAATTTTCAATTTCATATGGGAAGGGCGACGCCAACGTAGCTTCATACGTTAGCTTCGCCCTTCCCATAAGAAACTCAATCACATTCATTTGAAATTTTTTATACCTGTGGGCATATGGCAGGGGAAGAAAATTTTATTTTTATATGCAAAGGGCGAATTTGTATCTGTGCCTATGTCTGGGGGGAAAAACAAAAACAAATGTGATTCAAGGGCATAGGCATGGGCATCTATGAATTATGAGGTAATTTTTTTTTATCAGCGGTAATTCATATCTTTGGCAGGTTTTTTGTTTTGGAATATAAAAAAGAAATGTGTAAAAATTGTAAAACTTGAAAATGAAGTTAAAAAAAAAACAAAAAATATGACCTCCTCAATTTTTTAATATTTGATAGTCCTAAATGTCTTTTATAAACAGGTGAAAAAATCGTAAAAATTCGTTTGCTCCATTTTGTTTTATGTACTTTTTTATGGAAGGTGTTTTTTAAGTTTTCGTACGTTTTCCCATACAAAATGCCCAGAAGTATCCCTGCAAAAAAATGTGCGATTAATCCCGAAAGATATTTGTCCCGGATTGATCTCTTTCGAGAACAATTGGTCCACAATTAGTCCCCGATTGTTTTCGTACGGGTATAAATGTAGACTAATTGTAGACCAATTGTTCCCGAACAGGTATAAATGTAGATTAATTGTAGCCCAATTGTTCCCTAACGGGTATAAATGTAGATTAATCGCTTTCATCCCGAACGTGTATAAATGTAGATTAATCGCTTTCATCCCGAACGGGTATAAATGTAGATTAATCGCTTTCATCCCGAACGGGTATAAATGTAGATTAATCGCTTTCATTCCGAACGGGTACAAATCTATATTCCTTAAATGTAGAAATTTTACAAAAATATGCAATGTATTTAAAATGTTGTAGAACAACCGGTAAAACGAATTGAACACACTTTCTTTTAATAGCAATGATGAATAATAATTTTAACAAAATGTTGTCTACAATATCCTATGAAAATATCCTTTACATTACGCTCATATAATGCATACTCAAAACTTACAATTTTTTTTTTTAATTTATTGAGATTTTTTTACAAAAGTAAAACATTATATATGTACTTACACCGGTATTCATAAAAAATAAAATAGGTTTTAACAATTGTATAAAATGACATTTTCATACAAATTTTCAATTTTAACAGCTTGAATCACAAGTGCTCCCAGTCAAGAAACACAACAACATGCTAGATAAGCAATTCTTGCTGAGATGCTATCCTAGAGGTCACCCGAACAGTCACAGAACCACTCCCTCGCCAGAACAACCCCCTCGTCATGTCAGGAACCACATTCTTGACATAGGTAAGGAGGTGGAAAAATATATTTCACAACCGCTTGACCCGACAACGTACAGTCAACAGCCGCGTGAGACACGAATGGCACTCGCGCTCCGATCAGAATACTGCAGCAGACTAAACTCATACAGGTCCAGAATTGATTCAAGCATACCAAACGTATGCCCGGCATGTGGAGAATCACCGCGCGACATCCAGCACCTCTTCATACATATGTCCTTCAAAACCAACCCATTCAACACCAGTGTCCCTATGCACAAACCCTATAGAAGCTGCAACATTTCTAGGTCTACCGTTAAATGAGATTGATGATAGTTTGTGATTAATGTGTATTGCCTAGGCGGGGTTTAGTACTGCTAATACATACAACAACAACAGCTCAAAGAACTCTATCCAGTGGGTTAGAATATACCAGTGTTAAGAAATGCCTGTTGTAAGAGGCGACTAAAATCCACCGGCCTAGAAGGTCGTACGCACGACAGTCGAGCTAGTGTCAGTGTACCGGATTTATCCGGCAAAGAACTGCTACTTCCCCTACACTCCCAAAAACATTCCGGGAGTGTCTTGATGGATAAACAACAACAAGCACAAAGAATTTAAACTCAGAAAACAAAACTACGGCAAACAAAATTTTTGTTTTTGATTAATTTTAAGCACTTTAAAATTATCATTAACCTTGGTAGGAGTAAATTTGAAATTTTGGCACAGCTCACGGCATACTCAAGAGCTGCAGATACAGTCCACTTTGGCTCAACGAAAACGTTGGAAGTGGCAAATTATCAGTCCACCCTTGAGACTCAAACGGTCGTTGGTCTATGGATTTTCTGTAAGAACCCATGATAATTTGACCATGTCATAAGTTGTGCGCGCCTGGTATTGGTGATATGTACATTTACAGAAATGCTTTGAAGAAATACGTTATGCTTAGATATAAACTAAAATCCCGTTGAACTAAGGACTAACATAAATTTTATTTCAAAATATTAAACATTTTTTTTTTTTTATTTTTAGTAAATTTTTATTTTTATTTAAAATTTATTTTCGCTCGTTTGTCTTACAATGAATATTATATCTAGTAATTGTCAACACTCGCACTATAAATTTAGTCCAACAGTTTTTTAAAGGCACTATGTTTAACATTTGATAATCTTAGTCAATAGATCCGCCTTACAACTTTGTTTACTTTCTCATAGGCAATATGTGTATGTACATATATACTGATTATGAAATAATTCGATCGGTATATACAAATTTTACGAATATCTTGGATCCAGCGCCATCGATCGATTTTTTTTTTTCTTTCATATTGTATTGTCTTCGGGTGCTGAACTACATATGTTACAAATTTCAAGTACCTAGCCCAAATGGAAGTATTTATTAAAATACTACATATTTAAATATTCGTTACAAACGTTGACGACATACATAAATAAAAAAGTGAAGTTAAATAAAAGTTAAAAAAAAAAAATATTTCATTGTCTCTCATATTCCAAATGCTGATTTATTAGAAGGAAAATTTATGCTATTAACTTCTTAAACGAGCCTAATTAGTTCAAGCTATACGTACAAAAACAAAAATTAATGATAATAATGATAATTTTATTGTAAGGTATTACAAACTCCTTAGTTAAAATTCGCATTGAGTAAAACAAATATGTAGTATAAACATACATACATATTTGTTTATACTACATATTTGTAAGAAAAACAAAAGGAGCACACCTCGAATTGGGAGAGAAGCTCGGCCATAAAACTCGTCAGAGTTATAATAGCGCCATTTTATTATTATATTATTGTAAGAACATAGTGAAATATATTAAACGCTAATTATAACAATAAAGTACTTGAACCTATGAAGTCCGGGAGCGTAAATTACGATCTAAATTTTATGTTAATACTACTAGGCCATTGCATTGGCTCATAATGCATATATGATTTTTGCGTAAATTTGATTAAGCCTTTGTACTTTTCCAAGCAAAATTCTGGTGGAAGCTGTAAGCATAAAATTATAAAAACATGTATTAGGTATATGGTTAAGATTTGTAGAGGTATACCCACTTTTTTATCGGGGCTCCAATTCAAAGTTATAGGCTTTTTACGCACCATCAAGGCGCTTAAAAGTTTGTCATTTAATACAATCTCTTCTATACAATTTTCAATGCTAAGCAAATCTAGTTCCTCTGCATTCGAAAATATATTCAATAATATATTTTCCCATGGATTCGCAATATGGGAAAGACAAAGCTCACGCAGTGCCTTATATCTGTTGGGTGCTCCAGGCAACACAAATACGATACCCTCAAATTTTAAAGTATTTACGCGATTTAGGAAATCATATCTTTCTGGTACCATGAGTTCATTTATAATGAAAGGAAAGACATTAGATGTAATTTCGTAAACATCTCGATCTACAATGGACTGCATATCTCTGAAAAGATTGTGTATACTCCGCGTATCAGACCCTACTTTGACTACTAAAGTTTTGAGATTTTTGTAAACGATGGCGTCATTATTTATGTCGTTCGCATCACCTCCACTTAGCCAATTCAATTCATAGACATTGAGTTTTAAATTGTGAATTTGACTAAATTTGATTTTTGCTGCATGATTCAAGGGCGTTGCACTTTTTTCGTGGAAAACATCTAAATAAAGCGATTTTAAATTGAGTCCTATAAGTATTTCTTGGAACTCGCTTATAGTGGTAGCATATTGGCGTGTTAGCGTTAAACTTTCCAAATGCCTAAATCGTAAAATTTTCGTTAAAGCGCAGCGGAGCGAGCTAGGTGTTAAGCTTTGTAAATTTGGAAATGCCCGACTCAATTCGAATATATGTTTATTATTCATGGCACCCGGGAGATATATTTCGGTGACACATGGGAAACGAAAGCGTGTTAGTAAATAAAATTTCTCATCAAGGAATCCGCCCGGGAAACGTATTTCTTTAACGGTGTTTCGTACAGATTTGAGAATGAAGTGAATATCGTTAAATTTCATATAATAACGAATGTCCAAATTCTTAAATTGTGTTGGTAGCACATATTTCCCCACCATTTTCTTATAGGCCGTAGATATTTTGGACAGCTTTAAGATATCATGAAGACTTAAGTATTGGCAAATTATAAGCCAGCAATCCATATTCAAAATGAAAGGATCTGTGAATTCTTCATCCGACGTATTGTGGAATGACTTTCTCTCATTCCTTTTCCAGTTTGGTTTGTAGACAACCCGATTTCGGCCAAAACACACCATTGGTTTGGTTCCACCAGTTTTATTGGGATTCATTTTTGGTTTTGCTTCTGAATTTTATCAACAAATAACCCAAAGATGTAATAACGCAAAATAACCACCAACTAGGGATGCAAACGATACATCGATGTTTTTGAAATATCGATAGTATCGAACGAAAATTCGATGTTTCACCAAAGAGCATATATTAAATTTTATATATAATAATAATATATTCAATTGGATATATGCTCTTTGGTTTCACATCGATGTTTGAAAATTACTCAGTATCGAAAAATCGCCGATACATCGATGTCAACCCTGACGATATTTCACTGTTGTTTTAGTCAGTGGTAATTTATACATAAACATAATAAATCTCCCACAGGTTGGTAATGTGCCTCCACATTACGGGTCGTATTTCCATGAAAATTCCAATTTCGGGGTGTGTGAGAGAGTGCCCCACAGCCATTCAATTATAAATATCATCAAATCCACCGGAGTCATGTATTTTTCAAACAATTTAACTTAGAGCCTATACACACTTGCGACTCAATCGATTTAGTCGAATGTTGATTTGCATGGGAATGTATGGAAGCATTCACACTACATTCAATTAGTCGAACAACTGAAACAGTTGCATTTGCAGCCCAATTTCATTCCAACTGAAACAGTCGGACAACTGCTTGATCAGCAAGGCGCCCTTCTACGTGTTCACACTAGAGACAATTTAGTCGAACGACTACAACAACAACAGTGATATTCGTAGTGGAAAGAGTTGCCATGCTGACAGCACTACTTTTATTTCACTTTTGGTAAATTGCAGAGATTGAATATTTCAATTAATATTTTCAAAATGTTAAAAAAAACAAAAGGTTCGTTTCTTATTAACTAGAATTATCTAACTAAGGATATTTACTTCCGTTTTCATGTGTTTCTTGATATCGTTGTTCTCTTCAAATATGTCATTAATCGCATTTTAAAATAGAAATAATGAAAATGAAATTGCATGGAAATTATTAATGGCTAATTTTTTCTATTTTTCCGTTTCTTGTACTTCTGTTCGTTTCGTTCTTTATGAGCGTAATTCCTTCCGTTTTTCTCTTTTCATTTACTTGACAGCTAGTTGCTAGTTTAATAAGAAAGAAAGCCAAACAATGTATGCACTTTTTGTTTATTTTATTATTTTTTATTTATTAATCAAGTTGACAGATGACAAGAAGGTGCTTTCATGTAAGAATGCAGATAAAGTGATAAAAGCAATTTAATAATTCATCACTTTATACGAAGAGCACTAATGTAAAATTTGCTGTATAAAATGTGAACATTGGCAACACTATGCCATTGTCAATCATCCGACTATTTAGTCTCTAGTGTGAATAGCTGCCACAGATTCGACTAAATAATTGGCGTAGTGTGAATACAACAGCCCAATTCGACCAAATCGATTGAGTCGCAAGTGTGTATAGGCTCTTAAAGAGAAACATCGATGTATCGATGGTTTTCTTCCGATGTTTTTTGTAATCGATGTTCATTTTGTCGATACATCGAGCTGGTCCTTAAAATTTAGATCCCTACCACCAACCACATATTAGAGTTGGGTAGTTCATGAACTAGTTTGTACATTGGTATAGTTATTGAGAAGAATGAGCGACCTCTTTCAAAATAAGGTTGTTCTCTGTGTCTAATATTTTTGCCGAGATATCATGATATCTTGAGAAATTTGCCACACAGAGAGAGCGCACCTTTAAGAAAATAAAATTTTTTATTTTTTTTTTTTTTTTTAACATCCAATATATTTTGCCAACTGTATAAATAAAATACATCTAACAATTTTGTGGTTCGTTAAAAGTAATTAGTAATTAATAATGACTTAATAAACATGGTGGGCATGTATGGATTGCTCTCAGTAGCGCATCCATTTATTATAGTGCATCAGCAAAGATCTGTAAATGATTTTCTTTTGAGGCGTACGAAATTGGTTGGTCTTGCCGTCAGGGCTAGAACGAGTGGGTTGGGGTGAGCTAATATTCTCATTTTGTATGATGCAGCATACTTTCTGATTTCTTGAGAGATAGTAGGTATCTTTAGGTCACGATGTAGTTGGTCATTCGTGACGTAGTAGGGCGCATTTACAATCATTCTAATGGTTTTCGATTGGAATCTTTGGAGAATCTCTATATTTGAGTTTGCTGCGGTTCCCCATAGCTGTATGCCATAGGTCCAGATGGGTTTTAAAATAGCTGAGTAGAGCAGGAGTTTGTTGTCGATTGATAGTTGGGAGTTTCGATTCATGAGCCAATAAAGATTTCTAAGTTTTATACCAAGAGCTTTTCGTTTGGTGAATATGTGGGTTCTCCATGTTAGTTTTCTGTCGAGATGCATACCCAGGTACTTTGTTACGTCACTTTGCGGTATATCAATGCCATTGAGTTTTACGGGTGGGCAAGTGTTGCGTCTAGTGGTAAACGTCACTTGAACAGATTTTGATTCATTTGACTTTATCCGCCAGTCTTTCAGCCAATGGGTAATTTTATTTAAACTTCTTTGAAGCTTGAGTGAGGCGACGTTAGGGTTGAGGTCTGAAGCCAGTACAGCAGTGTCATCGGCAAAAGTGCCGATAGTGACTCCTTCTGCTATTGGGAGGTCGTATGTGTAAAGTAGGTACAGTATTGGGCCCATTACACTACCTTGCGGGACGCCTGCTAAGCTCTCGTAAAGCTCAGACTGCTCTGCTCCTTCTTTGACGAAAAAGTAACGATTTTTTAGATAAGATTTTATAAATAGAAAGTAGCTTGTAGGGAGAGTATTTTTTATTTTATAGAGCAGGCCGTCGTGCCATACGCGATCAAAAGCTTGGGATATATCTAGAAAGGCAGCTGTACAGTATTTTTTTTGCTCAAAGGCAGAGTAGATTTTCTCGGTAAGTCTATGTACTTGTTCAATTGTTCCGTGTCCTCTTCTGAAGCCAAATTGGTGATTAGGTATAATGTTACGCTCTTCTATTTTGGGTAGGAGTCTTTTAAGGAAGAGCACTTCCAAGACTTTTGAGACAATGGGCAGCAGACTAATGGGTCTGTAAGACGCTGCCGTATCAGGGGGCTTTCCTGGTTTCAGAATCATTTTCATCTGAGCGACTTTCCATTGTGGGGGTATGAATGCAGTTATTAGTACTGCATTAAAAAGTTGGGTGAGAAATTTTATGCCTTCGTAAGGTAAGTGTTTTAGTACATTGCCATTAATAATATCGTACCCAGGGGCTTTCTTTGGGTTGAGCATCGCTATTACGGTTTTTACCTCCGATATTGCGAATCGTTTTATGGGGAGGTCCATTTGATATGGATGACTCAGAGTATTTTTCACTTCTGTTGTTGTGCTTAGTGGGGGTTCAATATCATGTGGGGTGAATACTGATTTTAGGTGGCGTGCAAAAGTATTTGCTTTCTCTGCGTCACTTTTCGCCCATTCGTTATTTTCCATTCGTATTGGAGAATTGTAGAAAATCGGCCTTTTTAGCTTACTAGCAGCTTTC
Source organism: Urophora cardui (assembly GCA_960531455.1). Lineage (NCBI taxonomy): Eukaryota > Metazoa > Arthropoda > Insecta > Diptera > Tephritidae > Urophora > Urophora cardui. The sequence continues at coordinate 144,694,402 of OY482672.1, forward strand.
CAAAGGGAGTAATCAGTTGCAGCTGTTGCATCAATATTACTGAGATATTGTTGAACTTGTCTGTTGTGTTCAATTTTGAGGATGTTTTTGAGTTCTTTGGTGAGAGCATTCAATCTTTTCTTGTCGTCGGGGTGACGGGTTTGTTGCCATTTTTTCCTTGCGAGTCGTTTTTCTTTGAGCTTAGCTTGTATGTTGTGGGTAACGCTTGTCCTTTTTTGTCTGATGAGGGTGGGAGTTGATTTCCATGCAGCTTGTTGGATGCAGCTGTTAAAATGTTCGACTGCTGCCTCTATATCTTCAGCAGATTTCAGGGCTAATTTGAAGTCAAGATTAGACGTGATGATGTGTCGGAAGTATTCCCAATCAGTCTTCCGATTGTAAAGGCTGCATTGTTCCGCTGCCGGTGTAAAATTTTTATCAATTGTTACCAGGATTGGAGAGTGGTCGGAAGACAATTCAAAGCAAGATTTGCAATTTATATCTGAAGAATTCACGCCTTTCACCACGCAGAAATCGATTAAGTCGGGTATTTTATTTTTATCTGTTGGCCAATAAGTGGGAGTTCCAGTAGAGAATGGAGTTAAACTGAGATTGCTAATAGCATTATATAGTTGTCTTCCTTTAGGGGTAATGAGACGAGAGCCCCAGAACGTGTGTTTGGCATTGTAATCGCCCCCAGCTAGAAATCGATTTCCAAGAGTTTTGAAGAAATTTTCATATTCTGCAGTGCTGATAGAGTGCCTCGGCGGGCTATAGATAGCAGAGAGTGTAAGCTGGCCGCTCGGGTCTTCAATGACAATATTTGTGGCTTGTATAGCATTTGTACGGAATGAATTCGTGCTGTAATGTTTAATACTTTTCCGTATCAAGATACCTGAGCCTCCATGAGCGTTGTTACTGGGGTGTTTTGTGTGGTAAAACTTGTAGTTGGGTACTTCAAAGTAGCTTTTGTCAGTAAAGTGGGTCTCAGATATGAGGAGTATATCTATATCGTGGGTCTGAAGTAAAGTTTTAACTTCAAGTAAGTGTTTGGATAGGCCATTGGCATTCCAAATGATAATTTTCAACGGGTTGAAGATGCACAGTTTTTAGTCGTGAGGGTGACGAGGAGGCTCATCATTGATGTCATTTGTTGCATGACTTGTTTCAGTAAGTCTATCATTTCTCGCATTTCGTTAGTGTTTTGCGTTGGGGTGTGGGTTTCATTACTATTTGGAATGGCATTATTAGGGTTCGAGCGGGGTGTTACGCCTTTCTTTGCTGCTTGAGCATATGTGGCTGGGTATTGGTCAATTTCAATTGGGGTTTCAATCTGCATTGGGGTTTGAATTGACTGTTGTGGTTTCTCTTGGGGCTGTGCAGGAGCTTTTTTCCTCAGAGTTGGGTATTTGGCGCTTTGGATGTTTTTGTATACCATACAGCCTTTATAATTTGCTGGATGGTTGCCTTCACATAGAGCGCATTTGACATCTTCAGATCTTGTCTTTCGCTTGCAATCAGCGGAGAGGTGGTTTCCAGCACATTTTATACCTACTGATTTTCGACGACAGTAGGACTTTGTGTGGCCATATTGCTGACAGTTGGCGCATTGCGGTATTTCACGCTTCGGGTGTGGGGGCTCGAAAGCAATTCTTGAGTGCAGGAGACTTTTAATTTGATATATCTCCTTGTTATTGGAGGCGGGTTTGAGTTCAATGATAAACATTGGGAGAGGATTTTTTGTGACTCTGTGTTTTATGTTCCAAATGTTTGTGACTGAGTGACCGAGATCTTTTAGAGAATCCACAATTTCTTTTGTGTCTATTGAGGAGTGCATGTTTCTGAGAACAACTCTGAAGGTACGTTCTTGTTTTGTTTTATAAGTGTGGAACTCTGTGCCCTTCTGTTCCAGTTGTGACACTATGGTTTTGTAAGCATCCAGGGATGATGCTTGTACTTTTACTTGATCCTTGCCTGTGAGCTTTAGATCATAGGAGTTTGGAGCAACTTCTTGTAGTAAACTCATTAGGGGGGGAATGTTTAGAACTTTGTCTATAAATATTGGCGGCGGCTTGGGTATTTTTTCAGTTGGTTGGTTAGTTTCCTCAACTTCAAGGGAGGCAAATCTGTTTTCATTTTCATTTTCATTTGGTAGGCGGCTTCCAAGCCAGTAATAATTATCAAGTTTAGCCTGTTTTTTAGAGGCAGTATTTTTACTTGGGCTTTCGCGTTGGCGTTTGGGATTGACGATCTTCCATTGGTCGGTTGGGGTAGCAGTTGTCAAGTTTCCTGCAGTTTGGGGTTTCTGGGCTTGTTGTTGTTGGGCATAGAGAATTTCCAGTTGCCTTTGGAGGGTTTCGATCTGCTGTTGTACGTTTGGTACGTTGGTACTAGGCAGGCGGGATGGGGTTAGATGTTGGGACATTTGTTGGGGTGTACCCAGGGATCTCGGTGTTTGGTGCTGTAGTTGCACTTGGGCTTGTTGGGCATCTCGCACTTCGACTTGTTGGGAACCTCCTACTTTAGGAGGAGTATGGTTGAGGGGCATCTCGCTGGTGCAAACGAATATTTTAGTCTATATTCATTTGCACCCGGCTGCGCTTGTAATATGTACAACTTTTTATGATTGTAATACAATGTGGTTGCAGCTTTTTACAGCTCTGATACTTATGTATAAACTTTACACGAATGGTTTGTGTCCACACTAATTCACCACTTAGTGGTGAAAAAGAGGTTTGTGGTGGAGTTTTGTGTGTGGGAGCTTTTGCTATTGTGCGATCAATGCAACAACAATATGCACAATCACTCAGCAATAACACTTAATTTACGCTTTAGAGTTTAAATAAAGCAGTTTTATATTAATTTGATAGCACACTAAATTGCGACACTTTTTCCGACACTTTTTCACAATATTATTGAGTTAAATTGATCAATTATATATTTTTTTTAGCACAAAAGTACGGAGGAAAAAATTTTTGACAACTTCACAGCGCGACCAGTGTGACCAGAATCCAGAAAATAAAATTCTAACTGACTTCATTGTGAACTAGCATGTTAGTCATATTCTTTCCACTCTTTATACGACTGTTGTCGCTTTACTTTGCTTGCTTCAATTTCGAATTAATTAATTTTTTATCTGAATAAAATAAAATAATTAAAAAAAAAGAACTAGAAACATGAATTTTAACTCACTTCTAATAGAAGACTATTGTGAATGTAATAACATGGTTGCATTTCCCGTGATATTTTTCTCACGATATCACATATCACGGCTTGGGGTATGAGAAATTTGCCGAAGTTCCAAATTTGACAAGACGTGTATTTTGTTGTTGTGCTCGGCAAATTTATCACACTTATGTCATCTCGGCAAATTTGCCAGGCCAAAATCACAGAGAGAGAACAACCTTAATGTTTTGGGCAAATGCTGGTGCTAGGAGCAAAGGTCCTAAATTTTCAGGCAGCGGAGCAGGAGCTCAAATCATTGACAAGAGCGGACTTGGAACTAAAAATTACTAGCTCCTTACCAGTGTGTAATTAATTAGAAAATATGGCGCACGCACATCAATGAGATCTCAGTGGGAAGAATTTTACAGTAGTGGAACCGACATCGTAAAGTGAACTCTCCAACAGGATAGAAAGCGACTCTCAAAACAGTTTCGAAAAGTTTTATGGGAAAATTTCCAGTGGTTTGAAAATAAATGCTAGAACACTTTGGTAACATTCCTTTGAGCTTCTGGAAAAAGTTTTTGTCGTTATATAGGACCAAATGTGGTGCGAATTTTTAAAGATTGAAATATTGAATATTTTCAAAAAGTTGGATTTTGGTGGCCTGCCACTTAAAGAGGATACAATTGACACTTTAGTGGCCCAACGGCAATGCAATTTCAGTAGACGAATATTAGTGAAACGCTAAGCACTGTTGGATCTGCTGAGTTGTTTTTAACAGAAAGGGTACGTTCAGAAGGAAAGTGATACAATTTGCGCCTTCTGAACGAGCTGATCCATTAAATAAAGAAATTATTATTTTAATTATCCCCAACGTAATTGCCAATAATTTCGCGGCTTTGAAACATTTTTATTACATTCCAAAATTCATAAACACTATTTATATTTTTGTACATATCGCACCCTAAATCATAAAGGGGCACAACTCAAAATACAAAAATTTTCAGGAGAGCCAAAAAACTTTTTTTCTTTACAAGCAATCGTATGGCAAAGGGCCAGGTATAATGGTTATTTTTCGGTCGAAAGAGACAGTTATTCAAAAGTTTTTTTTTTGCAATCTCCAGAGATATGTTCCGTATACCCGTTTATGAAAAAAACTCGATTTCGAAAAATTTTGAGTTGTGCCCCTTTATGATTTAGGGTGCGATATGTCAAAATCGTAAGCTCAACATGTTGTCTAAAGTGAGCGTAAAAAATTTATGATGGAAAAAAGTCTCCAAAATCACAACATGTGTTGATCAGAAATACTCAACGTTGCGTTCAGAAGATAAAACACAACAGTTGCGCAACTGTTGCGCCACCGTTGCGCCTTCTGAACGTACCCAAAGTGTAAATAAAAACAAAACATTTTTATCGAATTTAATATATGAACTAGATTTATTTACTCGTTTATAAGATGTTTTACAAGCTTATATTGACAATAATTGTTACTTATGTACATGCATACATACATAATATTTAACCTTTTTCTTTATTGAGCGGCTTAAACAATATATGTATACATACATATGTAGAGTAAATATGTATAAAAATCGATTATATGTAGTATATTGCATTACCCTAAATTCTTGTTTTTTTATTACAATTTTTTTTAACTTGATGTATTTTTTATGCACTTTTCAGCTCTTCGAAAATTCCTATGTATACAGGTATGTACATATGTATGTATGCACATTGACTGCATTTGTTAAAAGTTTTATACATAATAAAATAATACTAGCAACTGATTAAAATTATGCATACATACATATGTATATGTACTATATACATATAAATATAATTTGGTGGAAACGAGAACTGCGCTCTCACTGTTCTTCTTCTTCTTCTTGTATATTTCTTTTTAATTATCCTATTCACACAATTAGTTTTGAAAATGCAAAAAATTGAAATGTATTCGTTGGTGGTTTTTTTTTTTTTTTTTTTGTTAACAAATTAAAACAAAGCGAATTTTACAACATTTTGGCTTATGCACACACATAAATACTATATGCATATGTAAACAAAATATTCAATAACGCATACGTTTGTATGTATAAAATGGGATTTGTCATTTTTATATAGTAAATAGTGTACAACTAGAGAATGTATACATGCAGGTATGTATGTAAATGTATATTGTCAAAAAGTACATACATTTTTTTAACGGCATCAATTTCCCAAGTCCTAAACAGCAATAAGTATATAGTATAGTATATGAAAGATTTATCAAAAGTTTTCTTATATAATTTTTTTTTTTTAAATACTTGAAGGCACTTTTTTAAAGCATGACTGTAGCATATGATTTTCATGTTATAACGTGATACTCGTTATATTTCTATTATTCAAATTTCATTTCCAATTCGTCGCAACTACACGGATTACCACGATGAATCGCCTCAGCGCACACTATTTGTATTGATATTTTTAAAATCTTGCGTTTGCGTTGTACTTCTGAGTACTTCAAGCCAACTGTAGTAAAAGAAAAGAATAAAATAAAATGTAAAATAAACACATCATTAGTGCATTTAAGTAAAATAAAATGCAAACTCTTCTTTACATACCGATTATATGTATGCTCACTTTCGGCGCGGAAAAAGTACACATGATTCTTAAATGACAGCTTGAAAACAAATTCCTTTTGTACAGCATCTTGATGTCCTGGCGGTCCAACGGTATAACCCAGTAAGGGTAAACTGGCTAATGCAAATTCATCTTGATAGCTTTTATAGAAATATAAACAGAATGATGTGAAGACAACCCAAAGTTTTTGCCAACCGGAACTATTTTTAAATTTACGCAACAAATAGCCGGATAGCTGGTTTTCGGCGGACATTAGATGATCGCCCAAACCGACGGTTGCGCCACGATGCCAACAAACGTGTAGAGCAGTGTTGCTGCGCGAGGGTGGCGTTTTGTTTTGTAAATTTTGTTGTTGCTGTTGTTGTAGTTGTTGGGCGGTCATGCCGTTCGTCAAACCGCACAAATCGAGACCTTCCTCCGAAGAGCCTGTTGGTTGTGTGTGAGTGATTGAATTGGGTATAAAGAAAAATGAAATTTAAAATGGAAATATTAAAACTATTTTTTTTTTTTAAATTTACTCTGGCAACATACTACATATGTACATAAAGAAAATTAGCACACAACTTCGAAGTAGTTGGCAACCCTGCTCGCTATTTTCATTGACGTTAAGCTACCTTAAGTTTTTTTTTTTTTTTTGAATTGACAACCATCGTAGGTTATATTTTTATTAATTTGCATAATTCTGATTTTTTTTAAATAAAAAATGCCATTTCTAAATAGGTGGTAACCCTACGAAAATTATTTGCAACGCTGCAGTCCGTGGCAATATTTCTTAAATTTTCTCAATAGTATATATATTTTTTTATATTTATAAAAATAAAAAAGCAATTTCGAAATAGGTGGCAACTCTGCTCGTTATTGTCATTGACGTTAAGTTCTTTTAAGTTTTGTTTTTGAATTGACAACCATCATAGGCTATATTTTTATTAATTTGCATACATTTTATTTTTTAAATAGGTGGCAACCCTACGAAAAATATTTGCAACACCGCAGTCCAGGGCAATATTTCTTCAATTTTCTCAATATATATTTATTTTTTTATGTTAATGAAAATAAAAAATGCCATTTCGAAATAGGTGACAACCCTACGAAATTTATTTGCAATGCCGACGTCCATGGCGAAATTTCTTAAATTTTCTCAATATATGTATATACATATATTTTTTATATTTATAAAAATAAATAAAAATACAATTTCGAAATAGGTGGCAACCCTACGCAAACTATTTGCGACGCCGCAGTCCATGGCAATATCTCTTAAATTTTCTCAATAGTATATATTTTTTTTTTATTGTCATTTAAGTTAAGCTCTCTTAATTATTATTATTTTTTGTATGCTATATTTTTATTAATTTTAATAAAGTTGATTATTTAAATAAGTGGCAACCCTACGAAAATTTTTGCAACGCCTTAGTCCATGGTAATAATTCTTAGATTTTCCCAATATATGTATGTATATATTTATTTTTTGGATATTTATAAAAATAAAAAAATACAATTTCGACGTAGTTGGCAACCCTGCTCACATTGACGTTAAGCCCTCTGATTTTTTTTATTTCAGCAAATTTGATTTCTTTAAACAAGTGGCAACCCTACTAAAAATATTTATTTTTTTACATTTATTTTATGAATTTCACCGAGTTTGAATTTTCAAACGGGTGGCAACCCTGCAAAATGTGCTTAATTGTAAGCTTTTCTAAACTACTTTTATTCTAAATGCTCTTAATACTAATAAATAATAATCATTTTTTTATTAAGCTACCAAAAATGTTGCCACACTTACATAGAATAGCATCTTCCTTTTCTTGGCAGCCGATAAAAAGTAGTGTTTATTAAAATAATTCGCATTATAATAATTGCAATATACATAACTTTTGCTAAGAGTTAGCTACACCTTTTCCAGCTGTATTTCAGAACATTTCAAATGTATTTCAGAAATTTCCCGCTGGAAATGGCGTGGAAGTCCCCAACGAATAATCTTGTAATTTTTTCTTTTTTTTTGTAACAAAAAAGAAAAAAAGAATCCACCACACCTTACCCTAGATACTCACTACAATTCTTCAACGAAGTCAAGGTCAACTGCGTAGGCGGTTTATTCTTGATATCTGCAGCCGCCTTTGACAACTCCGCCAACCAAAGCGTCTTCTCGGCAGTCGTGCCCGCACTCACTGTTATCGCACATTGTCCGCCAAATATCGAAAATGTATTATGTTCGGCATTTTCCGTGAGCAACGAACGCACTGGTACATGTCCAAATATACGGAATGACTGATCGATAGGCGATTTGGTGCCATACAAGAGTATGTCGGAAAATAAAAAGAACATACGTTGTTGTAGGCCACGTTTCGAATGTTTAAGTAGACAGCCTTGCCGTATCAGTCGGCGTTGGTTTTGTACCAACTTATCGAAACCGCTAATATCACGTTGCAATTCGCACAACTGCACAAAATTCTCCGATTCGGGCAGCTGTTGGCGTATTTGTTTAGCGGTGCGTAATAGAATGTGATAGACAGCTTGACAGTCGCCATAGTCAATGTGTTCATCGGTATAGAAATCGCATAAGCCTGCAAAGATTTCGAAAACAAAAGCAAACAAGGCATATGAAGGCACAACTGAGTATAAAGTTTCTGTTTATACATATGTATACTCACGTTCCAAAATTAGCTGATAATGCAATATGCGACTCAATGGCTTCAACAGCAATTCACCCAATGGTAAATAGCACAACTTTTGCTGTTCAAATGCTTTGTAAATTTCCTGAAAACGTTCATCGGTTTCAAACATTTCATTTAAGCAATGCAATATCTCCACATGCGATTGTACGTATTCATCATAAATTGGCAACACAGCAATATTCTTCATCATAACATCGCCAATGCGATGTGTATCGTGTGTGCCACGCCCCTCCCACAACACCATCCGATGTTCGATATCACGCAAAAATGTATTATGATGCTGTGCCATCGAATCGAGATAATCGAAGAGAGGTTGTAGATTTTCTACATCTTGCGCCGATAGCTCCTGACGGAATGAGCTATTCAGTATTTCCAAATCTTTTTTGTAGGTGCGTTCGGTCATTAGCAATTCCTTGGCTAAAAAGTAGGATTTCTCTGTGGGCCACTTCTTGCGTAATAAAAGTGGCGAGGACGAAATGAAATGAAATAAAAGAAAATAAATGCCAAATCTATTCCATATAAAAGTAAAGCAAATAAAAATAGCGAAGAAATAAAACATCCTATACTAACTCGTTTTTTAGCATCACTTTCACTGCCACTCAACGGACTACCCGGACTCGGTCCATTATTATTATGGTTGCCGTTGTTGAGCGCTACACCCGTTGGCAGCTCGTGTCGTTTAGCATGTTGTATCTCAGCTTGTATGACATCGTATGTGCCCGCTTCGGAACGTGATAGAGAGGACGATTTATCAGAGCCCAATGTTAGATCATACCTATTTTGCGGCGAGACAACTTCGCCACGACGATCCAGCGACATATTACCATTGATGCCGTGGTAATCTGCAAAATATGTATTTTTGTCTGATTAAACTACTTACATAGATACCATGAGTTCCAATACATTGTATCATAAAATGCATAAACTTATGTAGACCTTTTTTATATAAATTTTTGTTCTAGAAAATACCTTTATAACGCTTTAAAACTGATCCTATTTTTTCCTATAATCGACTCATGAATGAGCCCAATAAAGGTTGTTCTGTTAAACATTAAAAAATGACCTTAGATATCCAATATGCTCAACGAACTGAGACCGACCCAATCACCTTTGAGAGCCCAATATGTTTAACGCGCTGAAAACGAACTTACAACTAACCTTACCCAGCTAACTAAGTACGCAGCGCTCCGAATTAGGAGCGTAATGGGACTCCGAAAACAATCCCTTGACGGAAAGCTGCAAATGCGGAGTGAAGAAGGAGTCCGAAAAAGCTTCTCAAAGTAGTGTTTGAGTCCGCACTGAGTTTTTGCGGATTATTTGAAGGAGCGTTTTAGGACTGCGAAAACAGAAGTAGTCTTAAAAGTGCACTTTTTTGCATATACATATTTCAAAAGGCACTTTTCTCCCTCGGATACACTCCATTGGGAGCCGTTAAGTAGTCCTAAGGGAGCACTGTGCGGACTCCTCTGGTTGGTAGTTTTCCAATGTTCATAATAACTATATACGAAATGTGTTCACAAAAGAAGAAAATGTGAACTACGAGGCTTGTTTTATCAGTCCGCGACATTTTGAATGAGAAATAATTTTTTCGGCAGAAATTCATTTTATTTTTCCATATAATCTCCTTCCGCTGTGGTGCAGTGGGTAGAGTGCTCGCCTGCTATGCCAGGGGTCTCGGGTTCAAATCACGGTCCGAGCCAAACACCAAAACAATTTTTCTAATTAGTAAAAATCCAATTATTGGGTTTTTTAAGAGCAGCGGTCACCTCTCGGCAGTGGGCGGCATACCCTCCGAGTGTATTTCTGCCATGAAAAAGCTTCTCACAAAAAATGCATTCGCCGTTCGGAGCCGGCATAAAACTGTAGGTCCACCCAATTAGTAGGAAAAACAAAAAGGAGCATACCTCACATTGGGAGAGAAGCTCGGCCATAAAACTCGCCAGAGTTATAATAGCGCCATTGTATTATTATTATTAATCTCCTTCTAGCTCGACACACTTAGTCCAGGGTTTTTCCAATTTTTTATTCCTTCCGAAAAATAGGATTTTTCAAGGCATTCAAAATAGGCATTTTTTTTCTTCATTTGATCCGAATCTCTTACCACCAAGTCATTTCATCAGATTTGGATATAGGAAATAAACGGAGGAGGCTAGATTTGGAGATTATGGTGGGTGAGGGTGGGCAATTCGTTATACAATTTATGAACTTTTGCCATTGTGTGTAGTGTGCGGTAGTCGTGCATTGTCATGATGAAACAGGATATTTTTCGTTAGTTTTAGCTTCAAATCAATATCCAATCTGTCCAAAAGCTCTGAGTAATATTCATCGGTAATTTTTTTTTACCCTTTTCAAGATAATCGATGTGAATGATAATTCGTGCATCCCAAAAAACTGTGACCATAAACTTATTGACCGACAGCCCCACTTTGGCCTTCGTTGGTGCACGTTTATCCGAAGAAAGCCACTGTTTTGATTGTTCCTTGGTTTCTGTTGTTGTATGATGGATGCTGATTTCATTTACGCTAACAAAATGGCGCAAAAAATCGTTCGGGTTGCGTCAAATAATCCTGTGAATTTGTCACATGATTACGCTTATTATCGAGTGTAAGCAATTTCGGCAGCCATCGCGCGGATAGCTTTTTTATGTCTAAATATTCATGTAAGTTGTAATGTATTCGCTCAGTTTAAATGCCTATGGTCTCAGCCTCCTTCGCACACTTTCATTCCCCGATCGTGCAATATCATTTCATCGATTTTATCGACGATTTCTGAAGTGTCTACTTTTTTTGGGCGAGCTGAACGTTCGGCATTACTTTTGCTAGTACGACCACAACAGAATTCAGTAAACCATTTTTTAACCATTGAAAATGATGGAGCACAGTCCTCATAGTATTTATCAGACCTTTCCATAGTTTAAAAAAGCTTCGATTTTAAAAAGCTTTGAAACACAAACTAAATTGCGCAGATTGCTCAAACTTTTACATTAGCCTTCTTTGAAAAGATGATAGTTGACGTGGGCAGCGTTGAATTCAAAATTACCGATCGCCAAGTTCAAAATGTCACGAACTTATCAAGCAACCCTCGTATGTACTTATGTTATTATAGTAACAGGAAAATAAGTGATGTGCTTTGAGACAAATCCAATTTCCTATAAAAAGTTGTGCTTCGAGTATGAGCTGGATTTCAAATTCATACAAAGGGTAAATACAACGATAATAAATGTTATAGTTTTGCTGCAGAAGAATCTAGATATGTAGTTCTCGGATCGCATAAAAACCTTTTCTACATTCATTATCCAAGGTGAGACTTGGAAAGGAGATTCGTTTACCAATCCTTTTCGAATTGTTGCCACATAATCATGTATGCACTAGTTTTAAATTGTCGAATCATTCACCAATCAATAATGATGGACTGGATGGACCCTACACGGAGAAAACTATATTGATGTCACATCCATATTTTTGTATATATTACTCGTTTTTTTTTTGACATAACACCCATTATATCGAATATGACATCCATAGTTTATGGATCAGACAGGATTATCCATAAATATGGATGTGACATCTATATATTTTTTCCGTGTACATTTCGGTATTATCTATTGATTCAAACTTCGATGATTCTACGATTTCAATACCCAATATCCCACAAAATTTCTTTTACCACTTCGATTTCAAAAATCTCTAAAAACATGCAACGCTTTTGTGTTCTACGATGGTGTTCTACGATGGTATATCTTCGATGTTCGAATCGGACATAAATTCTAAATCAAATGGAGAATACTAACCGAGTTTATGTTCGCATGATTTCTCTTGGCATTTCGAAGCAGCGCCTGTGTCGTTAGGTGCTAATTGTTCTGTTATTCTTCATATAATACCTTCTCATTCAAATGGTACTCTTCACAAAAAATAAGCAAAAAATCTAACACAAAAAAATGTTTATGGAATTTCTTTATTTATTTGATGTAATCTTTAATGGAATTCTTATTTAGTTTGTAACATTTTGTTTTATTGTTATTATTATATAGTTTGAAAGTGTGTTATGTGAATTGTCATTTAATATGCAATTAATGGTAGATAATATTTGTCTATGTTTCTATGTAGTTTGTATGCATGTAGTATGTATTATATTGTAATATATGGTTTTAGTCCGGTATTCCTACAGGTTTGCTATATTTTGGCACAGGAGAGCAAAGAAAAATTCCTTGTTTTTTGTTTTTTTGATTATTGAACATATTTTTTTGTGTGCTTTTATAAGTTGGATTTTTTTTGGTATTTAAATAGTTATGAAAGCATATTTACATTCATCATATATGGTAATGCAGTAGGTTTGGCACTTTTTGACTGAACTAATTGTTGCACAAAAAGTTTTTATGTGGTTAATATGTGGAAGTTTTGAAAAGTGAGTTTTTTTTGTTGGCTTGTTGAGCTTAAATGCATAACTGACATTGTATTTGAGCATTATAATCTTAAGTAAGGGAGTTTTTTTTTGTCAATTTTTCTTTTGTTTTTAATTAACTGTTTTTACTCTCTTTTATTTTCTTTACTTTTACTTTTATTTTTATTATATTTACTATTTTTATTAGCTTATCAGTTGTAAACTACGAACAACAAACAAAAGTCAATGAGTTTCCTAATACAGTGTAAAGAGTATTTATGTAATTACCAAACATACATAGTACATATAATAAATAACATTTGACTAGCAATAAAAATTACATAAATAGCACATATGTAAATGGATTTTGTTTTAAAAAATTTTGATATTTTTCGACATTTTTTATTTTTAAAAATTACATCATTCATAACTTTGAGAAACATTTATATACATACATATGTACATATATTTGATAAGACATATGTATACATCCATATGCGTATTGATTTAATAACATGTTTATGCTGCGGTGAACAATGCATATCTTTTGTTTTAAGTTTTTAGAGTTAAAGAAAGTCAAAACAAAGTTCAAAGGGGAAAGATTTCGTCTGGCTTCATTCAAGCTCAGAAAGTAAACTTTAGACTCCAAGGTTTAGAGTTATTTGTAGTCTTGTTGCTGTTGAAACAGTAAAACATTTCAAAGAAGCTGCAAAGAGCGCAGCCAACTGACAATACTTGACCGGATATAAATGCAGTTGGTTCCGGTAACTAAGAACTTATGGATTTGCTTCTTTATGCTGCTTAGTAGCTTAATTGCCTATCTAAAGTTAAAGGGGGATTTCGCGAGTCATTCTATTGACATTTGAATTCATTAACCCCCTTCAAAATAATATATAGTAAGTTTTTACCAAACATACTTTCAAAAGTTTCGAATTTATCTAATGGAAATGCACAATACATATAAATACACCCTATACTCTTTTGTTTTATTAAAACAAAGGACCAGCTATTTTTATTCTGGCTTCACTGTGCCTTTTCTTTCTGAGTTGAAATCATTTGCTCTTCAGTCAATAACGTGTAAGAATTGGGGTTTTTTATATGAAGAAAAACACAAATACACTATCAGACATACATACGCACATAACGAGATTTTAAAGACTTTATTATAACAAGAGAGAATGTCCTTACTTACTTGCTACTATATATCGTCGGTCTCCTGCCAGAAACACGAATGTGAAATATTTTTTAAGTGCGATGTCTGCTCTTTATCGGGTATAAATATATTGATATAATAACAATTAATATTTGTATAAATGCTTGTGTAAACATACATGCATAATATGTACGTGTATCTACATAATAAGTATATATATAAATCTTAATTCTTATTATATCAATATATACCCGAGAAAGAGCAGACATCGCACTTAAAAAAATTTTCACATTCGTGTTTCTGGCAGGAGGCCGACGATATGTATATATCCATGTATGTATATATGTAAATACATATGTACTTCCTTTCTGTTTTACCACAATAAACAGTCGATACCATAGTAATTTCCCTACACTAAGCTTTTGAGTCTATATAATACTGTCACTTTTCTACTTTAATTAATTTAATTTTTTCTTTTTTTTTTCAATTGTATTTGGGATACATTCCCTAAATAATACTTAATGTTGCTTTTGATTTAAATTTGTTTGTATTAAGAAACTAATTCATAAAACTAGCCAATATAGTTCTATAAAAAACATTAAGTAATTATTAGAAATAAACATCCATGTAAAAATAAACTAATTCAATTTAACTTAGTAAAATTTAAATAACAAATTTAAGTAAGAGTTTTGCGCGTGATTATTGAATGCTAAACAAATTAAGATAATCTTTTTATGTTAGAGATACACATCGTAGTATAGTTAGTAATAATATTGCGATCTATACCATATATGTGTCACCCTCATATTGTAGTTTAATATAAAATTTTCATAGTATAGCCAAATCATAGTATTGATATTGCTTTGCTGTCGACTTAACTGTTTTATATTACACAGTAAATCAACAGCACAGAGAAACAAAAAATATATTCTGTGCTTCGACTTTGGATGTTTTCAAATTCAAAAGTTCTAAAAGGATAATGATAACTTTCGCAGAATATTTCCAAATTCAAAAGTTCTAAAAAGATAATGATAACTTTCGCAGAACAGCAACAGCTTATTTTTTGAGACTGTTGCTGTTTTGCTGGCAGTTTTTCAAACACTGCATACAATTTTCATAAAGTTCAGTTTAGCATTTTTCAGTTAACGTAACAGTTATGGAGTTTTATAAAATGAAAAACTGCACTCTGTTGTTTATTTTATATTTATAATTTTGAACAGAAAATTAGTTAATTGGGTCATATTAATAAAAGCTGAGCATTTGCTTTTACTTAAAATTTGAGACCTTTTACTCAAATTTTGAAATTTGGTTCATACAAATTGATGTCAAATTTCTAAAATCTTGAGCAAAAGTATTTGCTTCGTTTTTATTAATACGGCCCATTGTTTAAAAATATGAAGATGTTAGTGTTTATGTTTTCTAGACCTTTTGCATTCTCGGCAAAACTTATTTTTCGGATTCATTTTGTGCTTAGAATGTGTAAATATTTTAATTTTTATTTTTATTTCCTTTTTATATTTCGTCGTACCATACGAAAACTAACATACGTTTTTTTATGACTGACGAAAAGTAACAAGTTCGACTTTTGGCTGACGAAAAGTAACAAGTTCGACTTTTGGCTGACGAAAAGTAACAACTTCGACTTTTGGCTGACGAAAACTATCAATTTTGTTTAAACAACAATTTTAATGTAAAAACAGTATATAATTACTGATACTTTTCGTCAGCCAAAAGTCGATTTTGTTATTTTTCGTCGGCCAAAAGTCGAACTTGTTACTTTTCGTACAGAATTTTTTTATTGATAGCTTTCGCCAGAAATTTTAAATATGCTAGTTTTCGTATGGTACGACGATTTGTAGTTTTTCTAAGATAAAGGGAAAATGAAGAATTTAATAAAATTTGGCACTGCTTTTAGCAAACACTGTACTTAAAACACTAAGTTGAATTTGGCACTAAAAGTTGGCGATTCATTTTATTTATGAAGTCATTTTTTATATGAAAAGTCTTGGGTAGGCATGTTTCATATAGATCCAAAGAGCTGTGAAAATTGTTGAAAAAAAATTGACACCGTCATTTGTTGTTTCTATGAAACATGCTACTTAATTTGTATTTTCCGACACGCATCTTGATGCGCGAACTATTGCAATACAAGCAGAGCGTTCAGAGTGCATACATATGTAGATGTATAGAACTCGTTCATACATAAATGCCTGCATAAACATGTTTACTAAATTGTTAACAAATTTAACAGATGTAACAGTAGAAGGCGTTAGAATCGTAAGGGTCTAATATTATATTCATGCTGCATTTAAAATGCAACATTTTGCATTTTCGAAGATAGATTTTCGAAAAATGTTCATGCTGCCGCATTGTGTAAATGCGCATTTGAGAAGTTCGACGAAACAAACGGATCTAATACCCCAGATTACGCATATCAGGTGTTCAGTTTTTTTTTTTTTGTTTTGACTAATTAGAAAAGTAGAACAAGAATTTGCAAAATATATAATAAGTAATAACAATACACTAGTTTTAGAAACCAACCGCTTTGGTATCAATTTTCATCCCTTTTTGTTTTCTTTGCCTACGTTCGTTATGTGTAGAGTGACGTCATCATTGCTCTATCTGCGTAATCTTGTAGGTATTTCGTTCCTGTATTGACAGAGTGTTGCCACCCTTTTTTGAAGTCGCATTTAGGGCAGTTTACTCAACCTCTGATTAACGCTAACCGGAGGATAAAGGTCCGGTAAAGTCATGGACAGCATTATCGACCATATGATAAATGTGTGATTTGATGAAGTCGGTAATGATGTTTAACCGGGCTTTAACCGTGGTTAGCGTTAATCAGAGGTTGAATACACGGCCCTTAATTGCACTTCGGTAGAGAATTTTATATGGATAAAAGTAACATTTCATGTTGCATTTTGGGCCAAATGCGAAAATGACTCCGAAATGCTAAATGCAGGCTTAGCATGAACATAGTATGTGCAATTTTTTTTAAATATAAGTTATACTCATATTGGTATAGTCAAATATAGTGTTCGTTTGGAGATAAAGAGAGCCAAGTCATTACGAACATTGTAGTTTCTGCATTCATTTAAGCGGGAATTCTTTTACCTCAATTATCTCAAAGCAATGCCAGACATATGTATGTAATTTTGATTCTAGACCCTTCATTTGTTACAATTGCAGTGCGGCGTGTGTTGCCAATAGTGCATGCGTTTCTGAACACACCCTAACTTATTTTATTCATCCGCTTCAACGTTCTTTGCATGTTTTGTATAACATTTAGAAATATCTAATTAGAAACTATAGTATGTAATTCATTAAAATAACTTTGTATGCTTTTTCTTAAATCTAAATCAAAAACAAAACAAAAACATGCACGCTTAGTATTGGCGCGCTTAACAAAGTTGCCAAATTTCACTTTTTATAACTATAAGTAAATCTATTATAAGCCATGCATAGTAAGTTCATATAATTCTTCACCACACACTTCATTTTTTTTTAACTAACTTCTATTTAACTATACCTCTTTTAAATATTTTAAACTTTTCACGTTTTATAGACGATATACATATGTATTTGTTTTCTAATATTCGTTTTTTGATTTATAACTTTTTTATTCGATGAGAAAACAGTGCATTAAAGTTTTGTAACATTATTCATAATAGATAAGTTTATTTATTATATTTGTTGCTGCTTTTAAAAAGCCAATAAATAATCGCTCAACCTTTAACTTACAACAGACGTTGTTTATTTTTGTTGCAGTTTAATTTTTGTGTGTTTCTATTTCTGTCTTAGTCTACAGGCGTTTATAGGGGTTTTTTGTGTGTTGTTCTTTGAAAACAATTAGATTACGACGAGAGTATTTTTGTTAAAAATGCTTTTTTGTTTTTGTTTTTTCGGTTAATTTTAAAATCAGACAAATAAGTAATACATTTAAGGGGGTAACCCCCTTATTCATAAAAAATAAAATAGGTTTATCAAACTCTTATAATTGAAAATTTGTATGGAAATGTCACTTTAAAAAGCTCTATAAACCTTTGATATTTTTTATGAATAAGGGGGTTCACGGTAGGCAGGAAGCGACGATAGGTTGCATGAAAATGTCGAGAAAAAAGGAAAGTGGGGTTGTGTTATGTGATGTTTATAGATGAAACATCCGTTGAAATTAAAATCCGAGCTGCTCCTTTTTCAAGGATATCCACATTTTTTGTTTTTTTTGAAAGGATCAAATATTGAGGAAATCGAATGTTCGCCACCGTCCAAATTTTTCCGATTTCAATACATTATTTGGTCGCTAAGGGATACAAAAAAAGGTATTAAAAAGAAAAAAGGACACCTGTAGTGGAAAAATCCAATGTGAACAGGACCTAAAGGATAACTACTGAAATATTAAATAACACAAAAAGTACCCACTTTAATTTGCGTATAACTCCTAAAATGTTAACTCTACGTGAAAATTCCTTATTATATGTTTCTTTCAGAATAAATAAAGAAATATTTCTTTAATATACAATTTTGATGTACCTGCAGTGCTTAATGTACTTTTGTGCATCTAAATTGAAAATTTCAAAAAAAGTACGTTTTTTTTATGGTGCTATTTTAAGTTCAAATATTTTTCTAGTTTATGTAAATATTTTAATCTAATGATCCAATTCTCATTCTTACATATCTATACGTTAATATTAAAAAGAATTGGAGCTGAAATACGCGCTAGCTGTGCACGGTGGGCGGTAAGCAACAATAGGTTGCATGAAAATATCGAAAAAACGATCGCCGGCTAAACACTTACGTAAACTGATATTCTAATATACTTCATAAACACACAGCAAGCGTGAATAAAATCTCCAACATTTTTTTTAAACGAAAATTAGTACCAGCATACAGCTAGGCACATATTCGTTGGGCCATCGTTTTTACGATATTCCCATGCAACCTATTGTTGCTTCCCGCCCACCGTGCACAGCTAGCGCGTATCTCAGCTCTAACTCTTTTTTAGTATTAACGTAGAGATGTGTAGGAATGAGAGTTGGATCATTAGATTACAATATTTACATAAACTAGAAAAATATTTGAACTTAAAATAGCACCATAAAAAAACGTACTTTTTTTGAAATTTTCACTTTAGATGGACCAAAGTGCATTAACCACTGCAGGTACATCAAAATTGTATATTAAAGAAATATTTCTTTATTTATTCTGAATGAGACATATAATAAGAAATTTTCACGTAGAGTTAACATTTTAGGAGTTATACGCAAATTAAAGTGGGTACTTTTTGTGTTATTTTATATTTCAGTGGTTATCCTTTAGGTCCTGTTCACATTGGATTTTTCCACTACAGGTGTCCTGTTTTCTTTTTAATACCTTTTTTTGTATCCCTTAGCGACCAAATAATGTATTGAAATCGGAAAAATTTGGACGGTGGCGAATTTTCGATTTTCTCAATATTTGATCCTTTCAAAAAAAACAAAAAATGTGGATATCCTTGAAAAAGGAGCAGCTCGGATTTTAATTTCAACGGATGTTCCATCTATAAACATCACATAACACAACCCCACTTTCCTTTTTTCTCGACATTTTCATGCAACCTATCGTCGCTTCCTGCCTACCGTGGGTTATAATTTATATATTTTGTTTTTTGTGTTGTTTTTTTTTTCTTTATATACGAACATTTAAAACTATATATATATATATATATGTTCCATATATAGGGATTTTTCGAAAGCAATATAGCTGTAGCTCACGCCATAAATCAGTCTCAATGGAATATAAGTTGTTTCGGAGAGTTTTTTTTTTTTTCATTTTTCAATACAAGTTAAGGTTTTAACTCAGAAACAAGTTAAGGGTCGAGTTGGTGGAATGTAACACCAAAATATTTGTCTTTTTGTGAATTTATATGAAATTTAACATTTTTAGTACATACTTTGTAGCACTAATAATAGTATTTTGAAGCATACAAGTTTGCGTTTGGAAGAAAGCAAACTCCTATTCTTGTGTTTAAAATCAAAAACAAACAGCTAAGTAGTGTTTTCGCATAGTTCATAGCACCTTCCAGTCAAACTTTTGTTCAGTTAGGGGCATTACTTTTAATTACTTTCAATTTCATTTTTATTATTAAACTTTAATTCGTTAACTTTCTTCAGTAACATCTTTACGGCAGTTGGAGTAAAGAAAAAGCTCAAACCATCCCCCACAAGAACTTAGAATTTCTCAAAAAACTAAGCAAATTCAGCAAAGTTTTAAACAAAACTCTCTATATAATCCCTCATTAAAGACGCATTCGCAAACCTCCGCAAGCAAAAATCTCTATGTCAGAACCCAACACTGGAATTAGCTGCGCTTCCGACTCCACCCTTACGACATACATACATTTAAAATTACTCGCCAATTTGGTGTGCAAAGCAAACAATAAATTACTTTTCCTTTTCAACAATCAACCATTTTCCTTTAACGATCACTCAAATCATCCGAATCCTCAAATCTGGGCGGCGGATCGACGCGTATATCCAGACCGCATGCATAACGTTCATATTCAATTGGTTCGGTTTCGTAGTCTGACAAAAAATCCGGATAGGGCAATTCAACATCGCCGCCAGCAGCAGCATAACGGCCACGTTGTTGGCTCACACCAGCCGAACGAGTACGTCTTATGGTGCCAGTAGCTTGTGCGAAATCGCTATTCTCCTCACTGGCATTCGAGGCCATTTCATCGGACAAATCAGTTTGAATTTCGCTGTCGTCTGGTCGTGATGCATCAATCGACGATCGTCGACGTTGATATTCTTCCATGGAGCCATGCGATGTATCGGAATGTTCTTCGCGTCTACGCGAATCACCAGCGGTGCTTGTGGTGGTGGTGGTGCTGATGTTGGGCGCAATGGAATCTTCACGTTTTAGTTGACGTTTCTTGGTGCGTGCCGGTTTCACTGGCTGACCGTTGGGTGGTGGCATTGGATGATTGGCAGCAGCCGGTTTTGTGGTGCTGGCAGCAGCAACACCTTGACTTGACATTGTTTGCATTTGTTGGCGCTGTTGTTGTTGTTGTTGCTGCTGCTGCTGAGTTTGATGATACATCGGATGTGTAATGTGACTGAGACGATCGTAGCGTGGAAAGCCCATTTCATCTACATTGTCTGACATATCGAGACTTTCGAATTTGGTGGTGGTTGATGCATACGCCGCACCAGAGTATTGTGGATAGTCATCATACTCGTCCGTTTCCTGTTCCTGCTCTAGTTCATGTTCGTACTCCAGTTCCTCGTCAAATTCCAAATATTGATCTTCCGGTCGATACGAAGGATCTGAACTACCCGAATCGATTTCGGGTAAATAACCTTCCGAGCATTCGGAGCTTTCTGCTTCGTTTAGCATGCGTTCTGCGGAACGCATACGCTTTGTGGGTATTTGTCGCTTTCGGCGATAACCTTTGCTACGCAGCTTCGGGTCTTGTGTGCGTATATCCATTGAGCTATCCGTATCATTGCCACTCGGTGGACTTTTAATCATTGTCGTGCGTGTTATTGAACTTTTACGTGGTGGCTTTTGTATGAGTTGATTCGGCGGCGATTCCGAACTCAAGCTACTCGAGTAATATGGTGAACATTTGACGAGCTTGTCAGCTCGCTGCGGCAGTCTGGGTGATGATGTTTCTGTGCTTGTCGTGGTCTCGCTGTGAATGGTGGCAGTTGTTGTGGCCGATGATAGGCCATTACCTTCGCCGGCCAACGATGAGGACTCCTCGTCGATGCGTGGTGGTGGTGGCATCGATTCTTGTGAGCTCTGTTGTGACGAGGTCAACATGTGCTCGTGAAAAGAGTTCGATTGACGTAATTTATTAGTTTTATATTCACGTATTTGTGATTTTGATAGAGTCTTGTCGTCGTAGCTATGATGTTTGGCTAGCGGCTTATCGGGCAATTGTCCAACTTCGGGATTGCGTGGCAGATCGTCAGGCGATGTGATGGGTGGTATGCTGGGTATGGGCGGTGGTGTGGCCTTTGCTGAGGCGCTGGCCTGTGATGATGTTGATGCCTCGGAAGCTGAGGCCGAAGTCGATGCTTCCTCAGCTTTCTTAACCTCTTGCATGTGCTTCAGTAGGGCTTGCATTACCGGACGTGTTACCTGTGGCTTCGGTTTCGTCGGTGGTTGTGGCGCTCGATGTGGTTTGGTTGATGGCGGCGTTGCTTTGGGTTTGTGACTTGCTGACTGTTGCTGTTGCTGTGCGCCGCCTTGTGCGGCGGACATATGCAGCGGCACAAACTCTTGACTTTGATAGCGTTCCGATAATTTCTCACTTGGTGAATATAAACGCTCCACGAATGGCGATTCACTTTCCGAGGAATACTCTTGACTTTGATAGAGACGCGACATCATTTCGAGTGAACGTCTTTTGCGCGCTGCATTCGTTTGTGCCAATGTTACTGCAGCCGTTGTACTGCTGCTTTCCTTTTCTTCAAATATAGCCAAACGGTGTCTACCGCTATCCATTGATTTCGGCGATGACACCTTTTGTGCCATCTCCTCGGTGCTACTGCGGAAACTGTTGCCATTGCTGGCGCTTCTGCGATGCACCTGCGGTATAGTTGTGCGCAACTCCTCACTCGGCGACTTCTTTGGCACTGCTCTCGGCTGCTTCAGCGGCACATAGTCTATGTAGCTGCTACGCCTGCTGCCTCCTCTTGACGGATCTTGCGTATTGTCGCCGTGTTGTGCGCCAACTAAGGTGCGACTACTGGACGTCGACCATTCGGTAATTGTATGCGCCATTTCGGTTAGCGTGAGTGTGGTATCATCACTTTTGGTGGCTGTTGTGGCTTCAGATAATTTATCCGTTTCCGAGTTGGAAAGTATGTCGTAACGCATGCCGTCCGAGGAACCATTATCACCCGATAGGCCTTTGGAGAAACTGCCACTTTGTTCATTTAGACTCTCCGCCGATTTGTTGATTGAGCTCATGCTCGATTTTGTGTGATTTGATTTCTCACTCTTTGCACACGATTGCGTCGAAACTGCCGAAAGACTATCCGAACCGGATAGATTGGCATACTGACGTACCGTGTTTGTACCGGTGGACCATTCAGAGATACTCAATCCTATAGAAGTATCCTCGGAATGGGAGCTGTGCGTACATTTCTTTTGTTGCAAACCCATGCGTACAGTGCCATCCAAATCGGTACCAATCGAGCTGGTCTCCTCCTCTGAATGACTGGAATGACTGCATTTCTTGTATGAGCTTATACTGAGACGTGCTTCGTAATTACGACGCACCGTTGTCTGATCATCCATGTATGTGCCAGATGTCGATAGAATATCATCAATTGAGGTATCCGAGTTATTAGAACCTCTAGACAACTTGCGCAAGTATTCCGTGGTGCGACTTTCATCCGGCGATAATTGAATCTTCACCGTGCCCGGCATGAAGACATCATCGCTGGAGAAGACTTCATCTTCAGAAATCGGACTGCGTATGGTTGGCGAACGTGTGGGTTGTGATATAATTACCGACTCGGGACTAGAGTCCTTGCGTAGTGGCGAGATTTGTGTTGATTTTTGTGATGATGATGAACAAGTTACAGTGAACGATGAGGATAGACAAGATGCGGCGCTCAACGTGGAGCTCAAGCAAGTTGGCGTGTCGTGTTGTGTGTCTTCATTACCGAAATCTTTGTCTTCAAATGCTGCCGACATGAGGTATGCCGTGTCTTCGTATGGTAGTACTTTGACCACATCTGGTGGCATAATTGCGAAGCCTTCAGCCTCCTCTAACGGCGATGGCAGCTCCTCACCTGTTTTATCGCTTGCCGCCCCAAAGGATTCAACCATTACTTGATCTGCTATTTCTGCTTCTCTAGCATAATACGTTTCAACATCATCCACTATCATTGGCGGATCAGCAACGCTTGCCGGCGGCGACGGCCATTCTTGTGAATCTTGTGACTGGAACGATTTCGTGGCCTTCCAGCAAAACGACCTTGGCACAGGCTTATCCAAATCGGGCATTTGATACAACGATTCCACAGGCTTAACGGGCACGTGATCGAATGGAATTTCGGGTAATGGCCAATCTTCTGAATCCTGACTGCCAGCATTCGAGAGACACATTAGGGTAGGTCTATCGACATCATCGCCCTGCTGTTCCTCAACTTGCATAACAGAAAAACGACCAGTTACAACCGGCGACTTTGGATCGTTATTACTGCCAATGCTCGAAAGACGATCACCGGTGGCAGAGTCGCATGGAATTTCAGGCATTTCCGCCGAAGTGCGTCGATCTGCATCTGATATATACGCCAAATTCGTATTACTTCTTGAGTCCGAACTCAAGCTGGGTTGGTGATCGGTAGAACCAATGGATTCATCTCTCATGCTAACGGAGTGTGTCGACGCTTTGCTCACATCATCCTCCATGCTCGATTTCTCCGATGCGGTACTACGCTCGGAGATGCGTGACAGCGTACGCCCCAAAGTGAAACCCGTGCTGTAACCAATAATATCTGTTGGATTGACACCAATGCCACTCAGTGCGCTCGTCATTGCGGGATAGCCGAAAGTTGTGGGGAAATCATTTAACTCATCCTGGAAACTCATGTCACTTTCCTTTTGGTCATCGGGTGATGTCTCCTTCAAATCGCTATCAGATGAGTCGCGCAATGGATTATTGGCATCGTAACGCTCATAACCATCGGTTTCCACATGATGCCATGGATCTTCAGTGCTTGAACTGCCCGAACTTTCTATTGGAAATGGTTTCCATGTTGTCTGTTGCTCCTTTTGTTGCAATTCGCCACGTCGTTGTGCTGCACCCATTGAACCCGAACTGCTTTCGGTTTCAAAAGAGCCACGCGATTCAACACTAAGCGAGCCCTTCGAGTCGAAGCTGGACTTGGACTCTTGCGAGCTGCTGCCCGATTTGCCAGGCTGCTCAACCGCCAACTTTTTGCCAACATTGGCACGTGCTGGTTTCTCAATTTTTGGCAGTTTCTTTGAAGAACTAGATTCGCTATCTTCATTTCGTTGTAAACGTTTAGTTAGTTTTTCATCGATGGGATCGAGAAAGATTTCAGTGCTTATACCAAGATCAATTGGACTTTGCTTTTCTAGTGTTGGCGTTGTTGGTTTCTTAACGACGGGTTTTGCCTCATTTGTGGGTGTGCCCTCATTTGAGCCGGTGGGACTTAGTCTTTTATGCGCAGACTCTTCACCACTTCCCGCGCCACCTTTTCCGACATCCAGTTTAAGCATTCTCTGCTTTAGCTCTAAACATTTTTTCTCCTCAACATCGCCAAAATCTTGTGAGATGCCCATTGGTCTGGCTATCGAACAACTTACACTAGACTCTTCGTCGAGTGAGCTTTTCTCCTTGCCGCCACTCACCGATAAACTCCAGTCTTGACCACGTTGTGGACTAACATCTTTCTCTCCGCTTGTCCATGAATCAGAACTTTTCGATTTGTCACTTTGCCGCTCTAGCGTGTGTTTCTTTTTGGTATCAGAAGACTTATCCGCTTGTCGTTCGAATGTTTCCAAAACTGATTTTTCAACCACTGGGCTGAAGTTTGGCGGTGTTACCAAAATATTCAATTCAGATGTGGGTGTAGCACAGTTTGAATATTCCAATGGTATAGCATCTTCCAGTGTGGCTTGTGTCTCTAATATATTACGATCTGGCTCTAACGTGCGCGGTTCATTTTCCGATGTGTCCGAGCCAACAAATTCATCACACTCCACCGTCATCCAAGAACCCGTCTCATCGCTGCGACTACGATCCAAACTCAAACGATTTGTGTCTTGACGTGACACCTTCAAATGACGACCATCGCCCGAATTATCATCCTCCTCGATGGATGGCTCTTCACATTCTATGGTTGGCACGCGATGCGGATAACTTTCGGGTGGTACTGGTGATTTACTTGCTGGCGAATGGCTATCATCAGCCGATACAAAGGAGTCTAAACTCTCCGCAGTGGACGTTTTGCGACTGTAAATGCCGCCGCCGTCACTGTCTTTTGTGTCTTCGGATGGTAAAGACCTTTTGAGAATCTCTAATGACCGCCTTTCTGATATTACAGCCTGCATATCAATATCCTCTTGCACGTTGTATTGATGGGCGAACATGCGACGATCGCCGAAAGCGCTGCGTATAGGAGCTGGCTTCTCCTCGGCCTTCTTTGTCTCTGTTGTTTTCTTATCGTCCAAACTCTTTGCCTTTATATCAGTACCCAAGTAATGATGTTCGGCTGGTTTTTCCAAGCTACTCGACTTGCCATCGATTTTCTTATGCACGACGCTGCCTTCAATCTTCTGCTTAAGCTCTTGGCTTTTGGATATTTTCTTCGGTGACTTGATTACCATATCGTCTGGCACATCTGATTTTTCTGATTCCTCGAAAGACTTATTACGATCCTCGAAACTACGATTTGCTTTATCCAACTTGTCGGGACTGCGTCCCTCGTCAAAACTGCGACTGAACTTCACCAAAGATGTGTCCAGCTTACGGGGCGCTTTTGCTATTAACACATGATCTTCAGCTTTGCTTTTGAATTCTGTTTCTATTATTATCTTATCGCCGTCGGTTTTTACGGAGATTTTGTCCTCCGGTGCGGGGAATGGTGGCAGTGTATCCTTGACGGGGCTAAGCATAGTTATGGTTTGTTTCATTGCCGATTCATACAACTTCTGTTGTCTTTCCTTTCGTTTGGCTATATCCGCTTCGGTTTCCTCTTGCGATTTGCTCTTCTCTTTGCTCAGACGACGTGCCTCAATGGAGCGTGGCCGTTCTTTGGGGCTTGACTTTTTATTTTTGCCGCCATCCTTTGATTTGGCATCATCTAAGCTGGTGCGTCGTGATTCTGGTCGACTGCGTGAGCCGCCGCTGCCACTGCCCGACTTCAATTTGATGCTATCGGGCGATTTCGGTCCCATCCTTAATTTACCCTTGCCGGTGCTGTCAATGCTACTGGCGCGCGAGACGCCCGGTGATGTTTTACGTGAACTATTTGCCGAGCTGTATGGCGACCAATCGGTCAAACGGTATTTTGGTATATCCAAAATTAAGTGATCACCACTTTTTAGTT
Source organism: Urophora cardui (assembly GCA_960531455.1). Taxonomy (NCBI): domain Eukaryota; kingdom Metazoa; phylum Arthropoda; class Insecta; order Diptera; family Tephritidae; genus Urophora; species Urophora cardui. The sequence continues at coordinate 144,721,452 of OY482672.1, forward strand.
TCATTTTGGATTTCTTCTTTGTCTTTATCTTCACACCTTGCAAGGCAATTTTCTCAATATATTTCAATTGATCCAACAACTCCATCTCTTCGGCATCGATGGTGATTGCATTGAACAGCGAATCTTTCACGGCACTCTGATAACTGGTTTGTGTGGGTATGGAGCCGGCACAGGAGTGTACACTATCGACTGTGTCATCGTCTTGTTGACCACCAGCCATTTCACGCTCTAGCGACTTTTCCTCCAATATTTCGGCTTCCTCCTCAAAGCCGACTGTGTCGTCTTTCGATGAGAAGGCATTCATTGGGGGTAGTCGATGCACGGATATAACCGGCGTATCTAAACTCTTCGTACGTCGTTCGGTAGTCGGCGATTCTTGTGTAGCTTTTTGTCGTTGTAGCGAAACCGAACCTTCAGATAAATTGAGACGTGCATGAGCAAAAAGTATGGGCGCATGACCCTTTGAACGCATCACCAACGATGAGTCTATGATCTCTTCAATGAATTTGGCCTTTGAGCGTGGCGAGGTTTTCTTCTTTAGCGTATAATCAATATCAATTTCGGTGATTTTTTCCTCCTTACAAGTCTCATAGATATCATCGTTGCTGCGAAAGAATTCGGCATGCTCGAGTATTGGTGACGGTATATTTTCGTTGCGTTGATAATCGTTGGTGCATTCGTCCATGCGTCGCATTGGCACATGCAATGGCGGTGGCGGTTCATCTTCTGAGGACGGTATCGATATCGAACGCTCCGAAATGCGTCGCAGCTCAGTTGTATTGGCATATTGTGGATCTAATTTCTGTGTGTGATAGCGACTCTCCAGCTCAGCCAAGCGTCGGCATTGTGGCGGTGAACCTTCGATTTCGGTTGAGCTCATCGTTTGGCCACGTCCCCAAGCGGCTGATATTAGGCGACTTTGTTCTATGCGCAAAATCGGTTCGATTTCTTTACGTGATTGGGGTGGTGAAAATTCTAGGCGCGCTGGTATGGCTTCGGCTGAGCCGAATACATCATCCGAGTCAAGACTTTCATCGTCCGAAGAGAAGGATGTTATGCGTGTCTTTTTCTTGTGTTTGTTTGAGATCTTCATTTTTGGTATGACACGCGGCTTGGCGGCCTTACGTGCATTGGCTTGTAACTCTTTGCGTAAACTCTGTATCAATTCGATTTGTTTTTGTTCTAATTTATTTTTCTGTTGTTGTATGCTCTCGGTGCGCGACGATGTCGCAGAATCACTTTCGATTTGACTCAATTTCTTATTGAGTTTTTCCAACAGCGATGGATCCATTTGTTTGGTAATATCACGCTTGGGTGATGACAACTCAATTGTCGGTATTGACTTGTCCACTTCCAGTGTTATCGGATCCACTTTGGAGAGATCAATATTTTGTGTGAATAGAAATTCTTTAGTCTCAGCAGGCAATAGGCTATCCAAAATGTCTGGCAAGAAATCGGCCGCTTGACTCACCGCACTCACGCCCTTCGCTGAGGCCTCCGCTTTTGGTGATTTCGGCGATTTTGGTGACTTTGGCGATTTGGGCGACTTTGGCGATTTCGGTTTAGCATGTTTCTTCACACCACCACCACCACCACCACCACTCACCAGAACTGGCGCTGTGCCATTCATGATATGTCGCTTATGCAGCACATAGGGTATATCATCTTTCAACACTTTCTGGAAACGTCTATCGTATTCGCGGAAAAAGCTCTTTGGCAATTCGAAACCGGCCTTTTTTGGCATATCGCCTGACGTTGCACCACCAGGCATATCAAAGTGCTTCGGTATTCCAAAATTGCCATGCGCCTTGCAGAGCGGCGGTGCGCTGGGTATTTGTTTGTAAATATAATCTTCTTCACTGGAATCGACTGGCGTTAGATCGATCGATTTCTGATGCATCAACACGTGGCGGCGTGAATTGCTGCCGAGTCGTGCACGATTAGCTAACGAATTCGGGTCGCTCTTGGTGCGTTCGACGGTGGCGTGCGCATAGCTTAGCGGCACCATAATCGGATTGTACTCTTCAAAATGTGTTTTGGCTATTAGTTCCTCTTTGCGTGTGATTTTTTGATTTGCAGCGCGCGCTTGCTGCTTTTCAAATTCGGATATCAATTCGGGCGTTAGCGGATAATCGGGACTTTGTTTGGTTTTCTCTTCTTTGGCGCTGCCAGCTTTGCCGTGGCCTTGCACTTCCCATTGTTTTGTGTAATTTTGTATGCATTCGATGCGATCCTGATCGAAACTGAATATATTCTCACTGTCCGAGCGGCGACGGAAAGCGCACATTTTCGACGATTGTGAATCCACGCGCTTGATGGGCGCCGTCTGATCAATGGAGTCATTGGTTTGTATCTCCTTCTCCTCACAACGCTTACCCGATGTGGGCGCGGATGTTGCGGCATCAGGCGATTTGTTGCCAAATGATTTGGTATTCCTTTCGATTTCCACATTTTGCAAGCTAATCGAATGCACCTTGGATGTTTTGTGCGATTTATTGCTGGGGAATGTGGAGTAAGTGTCGCGGCTGTCGTAGAATGAGCTATTCGCTGTTGAGCTATGTGTATCAGAGAGCAAGCAGTCGTGACTTTTGACCTTAGGACGACCACAAAGGCTGTCCGTTTCCACGCCCTCTACTGCATCATAGTAATCGCTCTTTGATTCTTGGCTCGATTGTTGATATTTTTCATATTTTTCATATTGTTCCTTGTAGTCCTTTTTATTCAAATGCTTCAACTTCTTGCCAGTTGTGGTGGGCATTTCATAGTTGCGTCCAAAGCAATCGCCCACTAGCGACTCCTTCGAGTCTTGACTGGATGCCACCGATGTCTTGCTTTTAGTCGTCTCACGTGACTTTTTGCTATCCGTGTGATATAAGCTATCGCGTGATTTTTTGCTCGAATCCGAACTGCGCGATATTTTCGTTTCAAACACTTCGCTACGCGACTCCTGACTGGATGTGCGTGTGAGCGCCTCTTTGACCTTCTTATAAAAGCTGCCATCCGATTTGACGCACAATTTTTCGCGCGGCAAATAACGCGGATCCTCGGAATCCCAAATTTCATTCATTATATCTGCCGCCGATTTGCATTTAACATCCATAGCCGAACGATATTTATGCTGTTCGGACACCGACTCATCATCGCTTGGTATGTAATTGCCCGAATCAAGCGAACATGAGCGCATATGATCGTCCGAACGGCGACGACCGCTGAAAAAGTCAATATCATATTTTTCAAGCAATTCATAGCTATCCTGTGAGATGTCATCTTGTGAGCCGGTATAGTCCACATGATGACCATAGCCACGCTTGTGCTGGTGATCTTGTGTATTGTAAGTGCTGCCGGGATAACTTGAGGAATACACTTTGGAATTGTGCAAAGGTGAGAATTCCTGCGTGGCATCAATCGAGTGATTTTTCGTTATGTACATTGAATGCCGCGTATCATCATAACGCGTTACAGGCGAATCAACACGATTAAACGAGAGGAACTCCTTGTCGAAAGCGGTCATGGTTTTTGGTTTTTCACGTTCATAAAACGATGAAAAATCATAGAGATCCTTACATGAACTGCTCTTCAACCAGGACTCCCTCTCAACTTGGTCGTAAATATTCTCCACCTGCGCATGTGCATGCTCATATGTCGTCTCTTGGTTGTTATTAAACTGTGCGGTCGAGTATAGATTTCCCGATGATATTTCAAACTCGAGTTTCTCCGAAGAAGACTTGAAACGATTTAACAAAGGTGAATCGCCGTCACCATTGCGTTCCTCAACGGTTACAATCGGTTTGTTGTTACCGCTGCTAAATGTCATATAATTGTGTGGTATATTATGGCTGGGACGCAAATTGCCTATCGAATGGGCATGATGTGTTATATAATGACTGTCATACGAATCCACCGAATCCACGCCGGACAACTCAGAGCTGCGCGGCAGTGAGGCGTGTGTATGGCGACGTGCGCCGCCACCACCGCCACCAAAACCTATGCCAGAGGCCGAGCTTTGAGAGTCCATTGATGGTGTTAGATAATTATCGGAATGGGTTAGCTTAGTGCGCTCTGCTGTAGCAGCAGCAGCAGCTGTTGCTTGTGCTGCATAGCGTTTAGTGCCAAACCCAGTTCCGAAATATGATGATGACGAATCAGATGGATGATTCAAGTCATTATGATTATATTGATAATTCAAGGTGTTGAAAATACGATCCGTATCGAAATTCAAACCATTATGCATTGGCATATCAGCCACCATGCCCATTTGTTGTTTGGCGCGCGTATACTCGAGTATGGTCTCGTCAATGAATTCATCACTGAAATGTTTTTCACGCGATTTTGATTTAGTCTTACGATTAACTGTTGCATAAATGTCATTGCGATCATTGAGATTTAAATTTTCCGAATTGGATATTTTATTTTCGTGTTTGGTTGTACTATTATTACTCAGCGTAAAATCGGGATATTTGTAATGTCCAATGTCATTTATGTCCGTGTAAATGATGTTGTCTGTTTCAGTTTCGGTTGAGTTATTATTATTTAATAGACACTGTTTAGACATCGAATAATTGGTACTGCTATAATGGACTGGTGTGACAGTTTGCGATTGGGAGTCCTGTGACTGAAGCTGTTGCTGATGATGATGGGCATGGAGGCCCGTTGATGCTGTTAGCATAGTCTCCCGATTGGTGGTAGATGCTGTCAAGTCCGAATCCGCTTCCTCCTTGACTAATTCCTCCTCCTCCTCCCCCTCCAATAATTCCACCATTTCCTGCTCCTCCACCTCCTCCTCCGCCAAATCCTCCACCTGTTCCAACTCCATAGAGCTGCTGAGATCCACTGACAGACCCACTGTGTTGGTGGTTATAGTGTTGATGGTGTTGCTGTTGCTGGTGTTGTTGTTGTTGTTGATGCGCGGCGGCGATGCAGTGACATACGCTTGGGATGCCACTGAGACTCGACGAGGGGTGCTGCTGCTGTATAAGTGGGACAAGTGGCTCAGACCTGTGTTTTTTTTTTTGGACGAAAATGTGCGTGTGCAACGAATAGAGAATAAAAGCAATTTTCAGTATTATTTTTTGTTTTTTTTTTTTTTGTAATTGCATTTTGATAGCTCTGAGTCATAAGCATATCAATACAAACCATAAATATGTATTCAACCGAAAATCACGAAATCAATCGGCATGCACAAAACATTTTTGCTTCATATTTTTCTTCTTTTCAACTATTTTTAAAACAGAAAACTCAACACATGAAAGAAAAAAGTAACTTTTAAAAGTGGATTAAACTTAAAGCGTAAGAGGAATGAGTTAATCTAGATTATGGGCCGTTTACTCAAGCTCTGATTAACGCTAACCACTGTTAAAGTCCGGTTAAACATTATTAACGACTTCATCAAACCACAAGTTTAGGATGTGGTCGATAATGCAGTCCCAAATTTAACTCTTTCTACAGTTGAAGCACAGTTAGACATCATTATCGGCAACATCGAACCAAACAGTTAACACGTGGTCGATAATGCAGTCCCCAAATTTAACTCTTTCCATACTTAAAGCCCAGTTACACATCATTATCGACTTCATCAAATTAAACATTTAACACGTGGTCGACAATGCAGTCCATAACTTAAACGGACCTTTATCCTCCGGTTAGCGTTAATCAGAGGTTAAGTAAACGGCCCTAAATGTAAAACGATATAAAATACATGATTTTCCAAAGCATAGAATTTAAATATTTTACTAGGTGGTCTAATACTAAAAAAAAAAAAACAATTAAAAAACATTAAAATAAATAATAAATGTCTAATATAGACATAGATATACAAATATACTTAAATGTATAACAATGATCTGTATAATATGTACATACATATTTACAATTAAAAGCTATGCCAAACTCACCTAAATTGTGATCGCCTTGATGTGCACGAGCCTGATCTTGGCCGCGCATACCGTTGTGCTGCTGCTGCTGATTGCTGTGATTGGGCGAACTCCACGAGCCCGTCGGAGCCTGCGGCGATACAGAGCGGTTCGAATTCATTTGGTCCATAGCCGCTGCCGAGCGGTGTTGCTGTTCCGCCGCCAATGTTGGCGATTCCGGTGCATAATTCTTCGTCTGATAAATCTCCACCTGGGCTGCTGTGACCTGAAAAAAAAAATATGTTAACAAAAAATTAGAAGCATATAAATTTTTAGTTAATACATTTACAGAAAAAGTTGAATGTTTAGCAAAAAAAAAAAGAAAATAAGAAAAAAATAAAATTACTTGAGAACGCATGTGGTCTGTAGGATTGTCTTGTCGGCGATCCAAAGTATCCGCTGCCTTCCTCGTCAGAGAACGCGTCGTCGAGTTGGTGCATTGATTGCGATAGTCCCATGCCGCTTTAAAAAAGTAAAAGAGAAAAATTTTAAATAAATTTTTAATATAAATACTTTTAATTATGCATAAGACAAGATTTTATATAGAAAAACTAACAAATATGTAAATAAAAAAAAATTAATAAAAAAGAAATTTCAATTTAAAAATTAACGTAAATTTAAAAACAATACAAACCAGTGTCAATTGGGAGTAGGGGATTAGCTGAAATGCTGGAGTTCACATATGTATGCGATTGACTTCGGCTACTAGCATTCAATGGCCCTTGCCGGAATGACTGTGACCTGCAGCAAAAGAAAAGACAAGAGGATACCACGTTTTTATATGCATGCTCGTTTAATTTGTTTTTTTAATTTTGTTTTAGTTTTGAATTTTATGCTTATTTTTTTAGTTTTTGTTTTATTTTTATTTTCTTGTTTTTTTTTTAACATTTTTAGCTGTACTAACAACTAAGTTAGCAAGTACTTCTTTAACGTTTTAAATTTATTCTGAGAAAAATCTTTAGAGGCAGCTTTTGTTTAATTAATTATCAAAATCATAAACTAATATGTACATATAACATGCAGCTACAAGTAAGAAATAATAGAAAAAATATAAATATTTGCTAAAAAAAAAACAATACAATCAAAAGACAATAACGACGTAGACAAGAAAGGAGTTTGAAAGTTAAGTTCATATACAAAGATTGCAAAGGTGACGTTAGTCGACCTAAGGAAGTCTAAAAAGATACCATAAACCTTTTAAAGTAAGTAAGAGATTAAACATTTCAGTAGGCCCAGTAAACGTAAGCTTAATTTTAAGTCAAAGTTATAAAAAGTTATAAGTTAAGTTAAGTCAAATTGTATATAATTAAAGTAAAAAAATATAATTTTTAAAAGTTGTACTAAAGTGTAACACATATGCACTATTTATAATAAAACTACACACATAAACAAAAAAATTTAATTAAATTGACAACTATAACACAATCTATGGAACATTTATGCATTTCAAGATTGGCTACAGTTTTAAAGCCACTGTAACAATTTATTTATTTTTTCTTGTTTGTTTTTTTTTTTCCGACAGGGTAGGAATACGTTGTATTATGGAACGAATTTCCGTCATGCCTTATAAAGTTCGATTTGGTTATAAACCGGTTACGGCGTTGTGTCATCTTCGAACGAAAAAAGATGCTGAAGGTGGCACATCGCCGAAACCGGTTTATAAACAAAACAAACCTTACAAGGCAGGACGGAAATTTGGGGGTTTTATGGGAACGGCAAAAATGCTGCCCAGCATTTCTCAGAGGAACGACAGTTCCTAGTTCTAAGTCGCATATAGCATTTTCAGGTCAAATGAAACTTTTTCCAAGTGAAGTGAAACTTTTTTCAAATCCAGCGAAACTTTTTTCAAGTCAAGTTAAAACCTTTTTCAATTAAATTGAAACTTTTTAATTGAAATTAAACCTTTTCAATGGAAATGAAATTTAAAAAAGTTTCATTTAAATTGAAAAAAGTTTCATTTTAATTGAATTGAGAAATGTTTCACTTGACTTAAAAGTAGTTTCATTTCACCTGATAATGCTATATACATACATATCGCACCCTAAATCATAAAGTGACACAATTTAAAATCTTATGAAATCGAGTTTTTGGCATAAACAGGTGTACAGATAATATCTGTGGTCACAAGCAGTAACCGCTTAAGTCGACTTAGGAAGATTCCGAGTTATATATACCACGTTATTCTCCTTTTAAAACTCTATATTTCTGTAAAACCCCCATGCTGATAACTTAATTCAGTCAAAAGATATAAATAAAAACATTTAGGCTTAACTTCCAATACAGGTGTTTTAAACTTGCTATAACAGCCAAAGTAGATTTATAAATTTAATCAAATTTATTCATGACATTTTGTTTTATTTAAAAAATTTGATCGTAACATTGTGGATGGCTAAAGCTGATTCCACATAAAACTTTTTCCGCTTTGCGTTACGCCGCTTTCTATGTCAAACAACGCAAAACTGAAAAACTATGCCACAATGAACGCTGCAACATCACTCAAAAAATATTTGTTTTCTGAAAAATCTTTCATTCTCGTTTTATTTACAAAAAAGTAAATAAGAAAATAAAAATCTATTAAATTATTTTTCAATTGTGTGAAATTTAAATTTGTTTATTTACATTTGAATTAAATTGAAACTGAAAAAAAATTTCAACGCCCCCAAAAGTTGAGATTTGGGCAACTTTGTGCTTTACGTAACTTCGGCGTTGCGTTACTTTTTGTTATGTGAGAAACCTCATATAGATACATGTATTTTAATCTCAGCTGTCACGCAGAAAGTGTCACGTAGCGCAATACAAAGTTCTATGTGGAATCAGCTTTCCTGATTTTGCGTCCATAGTTTTTAACCGACTTTTATGATTTGTTAAGAAACGCCTTCGAATATAAAAATCAATTTATCTCGAAATCATATTTTTCGACTTAAGCGATTATTGCAAATTGCCAGATATCTCTCGCGATTGAAAAGAATAAACTTTTCGATAAGTGTATCGTTGAACCGAAAAATTACCATTTTACGTTGGTTTTTACTATACGATTGGTTGTAAAAAAAGTTTTTTTGGCTCTTCTGAAAATTTTTGAATATTGAGTTGTGTAATTTTATGATTGAGGGTGCGATATGTATGTATGTACATAAGTCTGGGCCATGGAAACATTTGAAGTTAGCATTTGAGCTGCAGTGAAAATACACGATTACCTCAAGCTTAAAAACTTGTGCCAATCTGACAATTATTTAAGACTTTGTACAAAAACAAACCAACCTAAAATTAAGAAAACAAACAGTATTAAAAATTAGCTGGTTACATTAGTAAATTACAACACTTTTTATTAAATTTCCATCTAATTATAGACTTTTCTTTATAGAAATAAGTTAGAATTAAGCCTACATTTCAACTAATGAAAAACATTATATTTACTAAAAAAAAAACAACATCTAAGCACATTTTACAAGTATAAGATGATATATGATGGGTATGAAGTAAAGTTTAGAGCAGTAAAAAATGTTACATTGTAAAACATATATTAAAACAAAACACTATTGCCAATCAATGCATTAAAAACTGAAAAAAAAAAAAAACGTAACAAGTCTATACAGAATATGTACATAAAAAAGAAAATATAAGAATACGCAGTCATACTCGTAGCAAGAGACAGTAGAATGGTTTAACTTAAAATACAAAAAAAAATTAATCAATTAAAACACAAAGTCGAAGTAAAAAAGTCGAACAAACTAGACTAAGATTTTTGAATTAGGTAGCTTAATTAATAATTTTTTTTTGCACAATATATTTAATAACCAATTTGTTTTTAAAAATCCTCTTCTCTTTTCTGAGCTTTACATATATGTACAACGATTTTTTTTATTTCAAGTATGAATATGTAGTTAGCTGACGATAAGCAAGCAATTCACGCTTGTATTTACTATGCGTGTGTGAAGTGTGGGAAAATCAAGCGTGTGTATTTAGAAAAAAAAAAACAAAAAAAAATCAATTTAAGAATAATGTTTAAAAACAAAATTTTTAAAAATAAATTACGTTGTGTAGCAATGGATGAATGATATTTTATGCGTTTAAATATAATACGCATGTACCAATTATACATATATGCAAGTACTAAGCACATGTATGCAGTTAACACGAATATGAATTCGATTTTAGTACTTGCACTTCGAAAATGCATATGAATAATAGAAACACAAGCACTTTAGAATTTTTTAAACAATTTTCGTTGGCGCTGGTACTTGCACTTTTTGCTTAACAATGTTTTAACATGAGCAATGAAATTGTAATTTTTTTTTTAAATAAAACCAAAAAACATTTAAGCATACAGGGAGCGTGAAAGTCGAATTTCATGTGCTCTTTTTGCACAAAAATCGATAAATTTTGTTTTAATTTGCTTCATTTTCTGCTTATGTATTATGATCAATGCGCAAAAAAAAAAACAAAAATAAAAGAGTTGCCATATTTCAATTTCAATTAGAATGCAACTTACCTTTGGAAGTTTTGACGTTTCACGTAATTCTCGCGCACAAATTCAATTATTTGCTTTTGGGTCTTACCGCTATAGCTGTGGAAATAACATGCAAACATATATTTAAGTATATTTATATATAGTTTATATTATATGCGAAAAATGAAGCAAAAACTCAACCAACCGAAAAGAGCTGCCACGCGACAGCACACGCGCTTTGCGCCGTGGTTGATTCTGCACCGCAGCACAACGGAAGAAGCCATGATTCTCTACACACTTTTTCCAAAAGTTTTTGCATTCATTGCGTCCCTCAAAGAAGAATTCGACAGTATCTTTGTAGTAACCCTGAAAATCAGAAAAAAAAGTTTAATATTTTTTTTTTATATTGCACAATTCTGAATCTTTTTAACTCATGTACTCACATATCCTTCTGGATGCAATTTCACCAGGAATCGTTTACGCTTAAACGATATCTTGCGTATTTTTGCCCAAGAAAAGGTATTGATGCGTGTTATATTTTGGAAGACGGCAATGCCCATATGGGCCACGGCTAAATTGAGCGGCACACCTTCAACATCTTTGGCTGGATGCATTTTCATGCCATACAATTCGCAACGTCTGGCCGTTTCGAGCAGATTTAGATCGGCTTCAGCGGGCGATTGACCGCTAGAGAGGATAAATAAAGTTGAAGAATAGTTTAAAAATAAATAGATAATAAACTAGTAGGGGATTTGAGTGATTTTAAATCTGCAATTGAGCATTATTTGCGGAATTGAGAATGTGGAATGAACTTCCATCATCCCTTGTCAAGTTTGATTTGTTTATAAACCGGTTTCGTTTCGGAGATGTGACATCTTCAGTAAATTTTTTTAAATCCATTCGGGACCAGTGCTTCGTTTCTCTAACTCAACAACACTAGCAATCTTTTCGATTGAAATTACATCAATTTACTTAAAAATATTCTCGATTTTGTTACAGTAACGAAGCACAGATCTTGCAAGTAACACATTTCAAAATAGTTTCAGAATTCCTTAGCAATGATCAGCCTTGTCTTGTAAGATAGATCATTACTTAGGGTAACAAAAAGCCTAATCAAATGAATTAGATTAAGTTATATTTTCTTCTCAAATATCACGTCCTTAAACATGCTAAAAGCTTCTCAAAACCAAGGAACAGACGTTAGAGCAGAGTTTGAAGAAGACCAGCAAACCGGAGATCGCGGAGGGATAGCAGGGGCTGTTGTCTGGTCGAGTAGGTCCCCTCAAGGCGCGAGCCAGGGGGAGAGGAGCGAGACGGCCTCAGTCATGGTTCGAGTTGCCTGGTGAAAGGCATAAAACACATTTATCTTTTCGTGATGGATAATAGATAAACAGGATAAGGAATCACAACAACAACAACATATCGAAAAGATTGTTCACTACAGGGACTCCGATAGGTGTCTTTCTTGATATTTTGGATGCCTTTAGCAACGTCTCTGCTTAGGCGCTGTTGGAGCGGCTTGAATGGATCGGAATACCCGCAATCATTCGGCGCTGAATCAAGGATCTTTGGAGTTGGCGGACGGTGACGGGTGGGTGGGGACTTTCGACGATGTCAAGGAGGGTACATAGGGGCACCCCACAAGGGGGGAATACTCTCACCTCTGTTGTGGAATCTACACCATTTTCAGTTTAAATTCAGAAAGTTCCAATTGATATTCAGAAAATTACAATTGAAATTCAGAATTTCCATTTGAAATTCAGAAAATTACAATTGAAATTCAGAACTTCCATTTGAAATTCAGAAAATTGCATTTGAAATTCAGAAAATTACAATTGAAATTCGGAAAATCACATTTGAAATTCAGAAAATTACAATTGAAATTCAGAAAGTTACATTTGAAATTCAGAAAATTACAATTGAAATTCAGAAAACTTCTTGAGTACTGTGAGGTTTCCGAATTTCAAATGTAATTTTCCGAATTTCAAATGGAATTTTCTGAATTTCAAATATAATTTTCTGAATTTCAATTGTAATTTTCTGAATTTCAAATGCAATTTTCTGAATTTCAAATGGAATTTCTGAATTTCAAATGTAACTTTCTGAATTTCAAATGGAAATTCTGAATTTCAATTGTAATTTTCTGAATTTCAAATGGAAATTCTGAATATCAATTGGAACTTTCTGAATTTCAACTGAAAAAGGTGTAGTGGTCAACAAAATACTCTTTAGAAATACACAAAATACTCTTCAGAAATGCACAAAATACTAAAACTTGCGAAGTCTTGCCTCCAATACGATTTTGGCAACACTAGGGACCATATATATATATGTGGTCTATGTGAGTGGTCACTGTATCCTGGCCAACAGTAACCTACGCCTTCCTGGTTATCGTATTACGTGGCTAAACGTATGTGTACATATATATATATTCAAATAACAAGTAGAAATTCTATACAAATAAATTACCAAAATAAATCTTCCATTTATTTACACAAAAGAACGTTTCTAGGCTATTTGCCGATTATCCATTAGGTTAGTATGCACTTAAGTGTAACAGTGTAACAGCTACTTAAATCATAAGTAAATCATTACTGGCTGGTGCCAATGTCCGCTGTCAATATAAATGTTTGCAGGCGCGTCTAAAGTTATGTTGGAATATATACATATGTATGTACATATACCTATTGCGCAAAACTCTATGGATTCAACGATTATCTTTACAACTAAACTAACCTCATATACTTATATTCTTATATATTTACATAAGTAATATATCTAATATATCTACTTAGTACATACAAACTCGTACATATACATATATATGCATACTTACACATGCTTCTTGTGATTTTCCATGATTTTACGTTGCATAGTTGCTTCCTGATGGGGCACAAAACGATACGATGACAAATACGTATGATCAGGATAATCCTCAGGCACATAATCGCCACATGACGCTTGCACTATGTAACTCGCCATAAGCGCTGCGGTATTATCATTGCATTGCAAACTGCCATTGGCCAAATCGCGTTTGATTTGCAAACAGAAGAGATACCTACCAACGCAAGCAAAGAAACAAAACACAAGAGTATTAAATAAGCACTGAATAGAATAGACATGGAGTAAGTAGTAAGTTCTGCTATTCATTCATTTGCTGCTTTACTTACTTTTAAGTAATTTAAAACGCTCCCCCATTTCATACATACATATGTGCAACAAAACTCACCTTGTGTACTCCTCCTCTAGCTGCGCAGGATCTGGTGTATAGAATTTGACGCAGAAACGTAGCACCGGATCGATAAGTGATAGACCAACTTGTCGATTCAAAGGTTTCTCCAAGTCCAGCCAGTATTTGGTGTGCGTAGAGATTTCCTGATATTCCAAACCAAAATAATCGGCCTCCAGCAAATTCAATTGTCGACAGACTTGTTCGAATAAAACGCGACCGAGTGCTTTGGCCTGCAAATTGTGTTTTTTTTTTAGATGAGTTGAATAAACGATATTTAGGTGATTCACAAAGTGTCATAAAGTCATATGTCATATTAAAATATTTTAAGGAAATAGTTATAAAAGACTTTTCCGAAGCCTTATGCAGAAGTAAACAAAAACAGCTGATCAAATACGACGACCCAAAAACATATCGTGCAGAGTTGTATTTATTTAGTACACATATAGCATAGAATGCAACAACAAAATATTATGACTTATGACGATATGACGCAATATGACAGGTTGTGAATTTCCTAATTGTGTGATTGTAAGTTAGTTATGTACATATATGAATTAAATGCTCAGCAGTTTGATAGATCTTAAGATTATGCTTACTTAAGTTGTTTCATATAAATTTCATATAAATTTAAATATAATAAGCGATCTAAAAATCGATGACTGGCTTAATCATAATTTGAAAACGTCGATATTTCACTTTATTATTCATTATCAGATAAGTGCCAATAGCCAACAACAAAGTAGGCCAACATCAACAGCGGCAATTGTCGCATTTAAATTTATTTGTTTATTAACCCATTGCTGGCATAGCTCACATCAATAAAAATCATATCGCAATTTAAAATAAAACAAGTAAGGAAGCCTAAGTTCGAGTGGAATCGAACATTAGATACTCAGCAGTATGCTTTCATTGTTTGTTTGCGTTTGTTCGATATAGGGTGTATTTTATATGACACGAGTGCTGCATAAACAGGGCGCAGCCAAGCCCATTTTCAACATTTTTATCAATCATCCAAATAAGCATATAAATATTATTTTTAGTGCAAAATTGCATCCCTCTATGACTTTTAGTTACAAAGACTTCACGTTACAAATTCCAAAAGGGTGTTCCAGAAATATCTTTGTTAAAAAGTAGGCGTGGTCATAAACCGATTTCAATACATTTTTGCGTGTCTATTAGCACATGTTATAAAAGTGTATAAACCAAGTTTCGTCATAATATCTCAGTTATTTGTCGAGTAATAGGCTCGTAGATTCCTTTGTATAAAAAGAGGCGGTGCCACGCCCATTTTCCAAACTTTTTTATTTTTTGTTTCCGGTCTATTGTAGAACTCATGTCACAAAATTTCAGTGATAGATCTTTATATTTGACAGAGATATCGCTTAAAATGTTTTTATTAGGTCACTTTATAATACCCATATATAAACGTGGGCGTGGTCGTCAACCGATTTTGGTAATCTTTCGTCCACACATTTGGCTAAGTAAATATATCACGCGTACCAAATTTCATCGATATATCTTTAACGGTTTCTGAGTTATGGGTTATAAAACTTTCAATATTTGCCCCTTAATAAGTGGGCGTGGCACCGCCCATTTTCCAAAATTTTTATATTTTTTGTTTTATGTCCCTAGTTGGACTCCTGCCACAAAATTTCAGTGATAGATCTTTATATTTGACAGAGGTATCTCTTAAAATGTTTTTATTAGGCCCCTTTATAGTTCCCATATATAAAAGTGGGCGTGGCCGTCAACCGATTTTGATAATTTTTCGCCAACACATTTATCTAAGTAAGCAAATTACGCATATCAAATTTCATCGATATATCTTCAACGGTTTCTTAGTTATGACATATAAAACTTTCAATGTTTGCCCCTTAATAAGTGGGCGTGGCACCGCCCATTTTCCAAAATTTTTGTACTTTTTGTTTTATGTCCCTAGTTGGACTCCTGCCACAAAATTTCAGTGATAGATCTTTATATTTGACAGAGGTATCGCTTAAAATGTTTTTATTAAGCCCCTTTATAGTTCCCATATATAAAAGTGGGCGTGGCCGTCAACCGATTTTGATAATTTTTCGCCAAAACATTTATCTAAGTAAGCAAATTACGCATACCAAATTTCATCGATATATCTTCAACAGTTTCTGAGTTATGACATATAAAACTTTCAATGTTTGGCCCTTAATAAGTGGGCGTGGCACCGCCCATTTTCCAAAACTTCATCAAATTTCTTCATAAGGGCCTGAGCTCAATACGTGGGTAAAATTTTATCACTCTAGCTGTATTAGTGGCTGAGATACCAAATTTCCGATTTTTTCTAT
The DNA here is from genome assembly GCA_960531455.1 of Urophora cardui. Lineage (NCBI taxonomy): Eukaryota > Metazoa > Arthropoda > Insecta > Diptera > Tephritidae > Urophora > Urophora cardui. Next base: position 144,737,361 of record OY482672.1, read on the forward strand.
ATAGGAAAAGTGGGCGTGGTCATGGTCCGATTTCGCCCATTTTCAATACCAACCGTCCCAGTCTCGATACCAACTTGCATTTCAAATTTCATCAAAATATCTCAATTTTTACGCGAGTTATCCTGCGTACGGACGGACGGACGGACGGACGGACATGGCTCAATCGATTTCTCTTTTCACCCTGATCATTTTGATATATATAAGTCCATATCTATCTCGATTATTTCATTATGTTACAATCCACCGTTATGAAATCAAAATTATAATACTCTGTGTACTAGTACAGCTGAGTATAAAAATAGTAACTCCAATTTCAAGCAATCAAAATTGCTAAATTGTTTTTGCTACATATTTTTTAAAGCAGTGTATTTGTACATATCCAAGCATAGCTAACGTACCCTGCAGCTAATATAAGGGAAGGGATGGTCCTGAAATACGACAGTCTAGAACTAGAGAGTTCACAACTAGCTCAGAACTGGTTCTAAATGGATGCGGAGCGGGACAGTTTATTATTGTGACTTCGCTTTTGTATGGTCAAATTTCAAAAACTTGTTATTTTATAATATAATGCCGCATTTATTTTGAGTATGTTAAGGTTCTGCCGGCCAATGATTATTTTTGTGTAGCGCGGGCAAAGACCGACCATTTTTGAACTAGTCCTGAAGTGCTTCCTTTTGAACTATCTCCGAACTATTGATTTTTTAACTATCCCAGGACTGACCATAGAGGAAGTAGTTTAGAAGGCGTTCTAAAGTTCTGCCAAGGAGGATAATTGCCACTTCGTAGGAGATCACCGTGTTAAAAGATAGTTGAAATCATTGCGTTGGAATAGAACGATATGCAACCCTTTACCTTTTTGAATTAGTACTCATCTAGGCCGAAACTAGCGCGATTTGCTGCAGGGTAGTTAGTTACACGGACAGCATAGCTCAACAATTAAGTATTTCTCAATTTATTCTAGAGTTCAGGAAAACATAAGAAAACTAATACTTTTACAAGCATATTAAGTAGATATGTATATATATGTACATTTATGCGCATATGTACAAATGTACATACATATTTCATATATTATGCTAATAAAAATTTCATATTTACACGCGTTGTGCGTGCCCATGGGACATTGCCATCAATTAACATATTCAAATTCATAACTTCACTGATTGGCCATATTAGAAAGAAGACACATGCAAGTTCTTACAAGCAGCATAGATAACAGGCATACATATAGGTATCAATGTACTTTATGTAAAAGTATACCACATAAATATTTATTGCTATTTTAACTTTGATTTGAAATAACTGAAGACACCATTGGCCTCGACGACGCTCATAGAGAAATTAGAGAATGGCATAACCGGCGAAACCACTCATTACCGTAGCCATACACGGTGCGACCGTTGAGCCAACTCGGTTGCAATCGAGTTGGACTGTTTGCCTACATACGGTGCCATTTATTGTACAACCATGTTGTACAATCTCATTTTGTAAAAAAATGCTTTGAGTGAACATGGAATAGGATAATATTGCGCTTGTAGGAAGAAGAGGAACGTACAGCAAAAGTACGATAATTAAAAGGAAAAAAAATTAAAAAAAAAGTGGTTCCTGCGAGCTTTCCATATTTATGTTTTTTGTGTTGAATTCGCTTATTTTTACTTATTTTAATTTAATGTGTTCACTTCAAGAATTCTCATAAAATGAAATGTTGAACAACATGCCCCCAAACGATGCAACCAAGTTGTACAACTTGCCAAAAAATCAAAACTTTTAGATTTTTCGTACAACCGATACACAACTTCATACAACAGCCCCAAAAACGTTGCGATTTCCAGGGCAACTTGCTCAAGTTGTATAAAAAATTGCATGGTGTGTGGCTAGCAGAGCTGTAAAAAGCTGCAATCATTCATCCCAGCAATCATTGATTGTTCTTCCAATTTTATTGCAATGAAAATTTATTGCAGTTTTTTGATTGTAAAAATTGCAATAATTTACCTTCCATTTATTGCAATAAATGTTTATTGAAAATTTTGGGGATCAAGTTCATTGCAATAAAATTTAGTGAAATTTTTTGATTGTACAAATTTTCAATACAATAATTTACAAAAAATTCATTGCAATAAACATTTCTCATAAATCATTTTCATTGTAAAATTTACAATAGCAATAATTGTATTGTAATAAATTTTCATCGTAAATCATATTGATTGAAAAATGTTTGATTGCAAGGCTTGCAATAGCAATCATTTTCCTCATAACTTTATATGCACGCATGTATTGGGACTGATGAGAGGCAAGCGCCTGGGTAATTCGAATAACACCCGGCATTTATATAACACTGTTAGCCGCGTAATACACCATTTCCCGGGTACATATGTATGTATGTACATATGTAAGGGTGTCTTTAAAATCAGAATAGCGATTTTCTTCGATCTCACCCCCTACATCGTTAACAGCATGATCAAAGATACCATAAAGAAATTTTGGTCCCGATCGGAGACGGTTAAGGGATGTCGCAAAGGGGTAAAAGTTTAGATAACCATATGGGACCCCGGGCGACATCCTTTAACCCTCTCCGATCAGGACCAAAATTTATATTTGGTATCCTTGAGTACAAGACTATCGACTTTGGCCATTAGATAAAAAAATTATTTAAATTGTTTGGTCTTTATATGGTAGTCTGAACTTTGACCCCTCTGCGACAACCCTTAGCCACCTCCGATCGGGACCAAAATTTGAATTTAGTATTTTTGAGTACAGGACAATCGATTTGCGCATTAGATATGCAAAAAACTAAACTTAAATTTTTGAGCCTCGATAGAGTTTTCTGGAGTTTGGCACCTGTGGGACACCCCTTAACGGATTTCGATCGAAACAAAAATTTATATGTGGTATCTTAGACTATATTAGCATCGATCTAGGGGGTGAGGTTGAGAAAATATGCCATGTACCCTAATGTGCATATTGGCACATGGTACTGGTAATATCTGCAGTCGTCAATTTGTATAAAGTCTATATGATAAGACCCAGAACATGGGTTATTACGCGGCTACGCGTGTGATATAAGTGCCGGGTATTACTCGCATTACCCAGGCGCTTGCCTTTCATCAGTCCCAATGCATGCGTATAAAGTTATGAGGAAAATGATTGCTATTGCAAGCCTTGCAATCAAACATTTTTCAATCAAATTTGATTTACGATGAAAATTTATTACAATACAATTATTGCTATTGTAATTTTTACAATGAAAATGATTTACGTTTGAAATTTATTGCAATGAAAAATTTTGTAAATTATTTTAATGAAATGATGTTCGAGAAAAGTGTATTGCAATGAAATTTTTTTAAATTATTGTAATTGTAATTTTTACAATTAAAATGATTTACGGTCGAGGTTGATTGCAATGAAACTTTTGTAAATTATTGCAATTCTAATTTCTGAAATCAAAATGATTGATGGTGAAGGTCGATTGCAATAACATACTTCTAAATTTTTGAAATTTTTATTTTTACAATCAAAAAATTTCCTAGCAATATGATTTACAATCAAATCTGCTTACAATAATATACACTTTTTATGATTGCAATACAATCTGATTGCAGCTTTTTACAGCTCTGGTGGCTAGCATTAGCATATGCAAGTCCTTAAAAATTATTCCAAGAGTGAGACGCTCTTATTGTTTTTAAATAGTCACTGCCTAAAAAATAGTTTATTATCTGGATAGTTCTGGGTTAGAGTTTTAAAAAGCCAAAGAAAAGAAAGTTCGACAAATGCAATTTGGAATCAATGAAAAGAACTAGGTTAAAGATCAAACCTGAAAATCGACTTAAAAACTTCTCAAGCACTTCATATTTCAAATATTAATGTTTTTTAATGGCTATTCGCATCTGATTTGGACAAAAAATAATGATAAACTAAATTTTTTTACACCCGGTTTATAGTTAAGCATACTAAAAATAATGATAATTAGCTTCTCCTTACACAGCAGAATTACGCGCATAAACTAACATTCTAAAATTAGAAATATTGCATTTTATATTGAAAATATCGACACGAAAAATTATGCCTAAGCACAGAGACATTTGTCGGTCGGCAGCAGCAGGTTTCTTCTAATTATTATGCTTCGCTTCTTCGTTGATGGCACATTTGCTAATAGTCACGTAGGAAGTGTCTAAGTAATGCATTGATATGACGACGGCGGCAAATACTTGCATAAATTGAATTGTACATATTTAATTATTAATTTGCATTTATTTAAAAGTATAAACTAAAAAAAGGTTAATGTTGGTTGGTTATACATTTATAGTTTCACGAATAAGTAATTCGAATCTCACTCAGAAATGTTTTGCTAATAAAAACGACGCAACGCTATTTTCATCAAGGGAAAATTGAAAGATTGAATTTCTCCCGAATTCCTTCCCCATCCTAGTTCAAGGTTAGGTCCCAATGGTCCATTTATTGCGGTGTTTTAAGTTTTACAAAAATAGCACCGATTTCATAAGCCTTGGAATGGAATGAAACTATGGTAGGCCTGGAAAATTTGTTTCGCAAGCACTCAGGCATATTTGCTTATTGTACTTAAGGCCTTTAGAAAGGACCAGAAAAGTGGGATAGCGGAATCAGCATTCATCTGCAAATCTCCCACATTCTCTTATAAATCTGAGAAGTTTATCAAGTGGTAAAGAATGTGCGTCCTTCATTCTTAATACATCTGACCCGAGAATGCGCAATGTTAGTCTTGCGAAAGTCGAGCAGGTGCAGAGAAAATGCTCTGTGCCGTCGTCAGTATAGGCATAATGAGCTCTCGTTGATGCCTATGGTGGCCATGTGCTATCGCCATGGATTGTGCACTGTAATCAACCCCACAAAGGCCCAAAGCTCCCCCCTTCGCTGCTTGTGGAGAAATTTGCTACCTCCCTGTTATGTTTTTTCCAGACAGCACTTTGTAATTTTACAGGAATCTGTGGAGTTCCAGCATCTACAGTGAGTGTCCGCTATATTTGGTCCTATAATTGCCTGCGGAGCACTTGGTTGCCAATTCATCGGCCAGTTCGTTACCTTGAACACCACAGTGTCTTGGTATCGGGAGCCAAGCTTCAACTTACATTCATAAAAATTTTTTGAAGATGTTCGCGCAGTTTCCAGTGCTTTCAGTATAGCCTGGCTGTCACTGCAGATACAAATTTGGTGTCCACGCCACCTCTCACCAATTATCCATTCTGCCGCTTTCAGTACTTATGGCATAAAACTCCGATTTAAAAATCGTCGCTATTGTACCTAAATCAAAATGGCACCTTTAGTCGGCCTCCAGCATCCAGCCGGATCTAGTACCATACTTCTGTCTTTGATCCGTCTGTGTATAGATAATTTTCTTCGGTCTTGCCAGAAGAGTTTCTGGATCTATTCATTGATCACTTGTTGAAAAATCGATAGTGCATCGTCTACCAAAGGACACTCGGCTGTAATTTTGGTCAAGAAACAAATGGTATAACTCTGACAGCCTGCTCCTTGTGCCTCGAGCTCCAATTGTGGTGCCACAAGCCTTAGCGGAAATAAAAAATTAAAATACAACAGAATTTACCACGAACCGACCCTAATGGGCGAAAGCCAGCCTTGGGTATCATTCAAACTACAATCTAAGCGAAAACGGCTATGGAAAATACGACAACATTGTAAATTCCATTTATAACTAATCCCGAGCTAAGTAAGAACAAATATATTTGGCCGAGGTGAAAAGGCTGAGAATTGCATTTTTATGCCAGTGCAAGGGGCATCATTTAATTAAATATTCATATCAGGATTTGTGTGGAGAATTCGTAGTGAAATTTATACATTTGCATGTACATATGTATGTATGTATGTACTTTCCTTCGCTTGCTTCCCAACGTTTTCTAAGCAAGCAAGAGTTCTGCCAACGTCATGTAATACAAAACAAATGCATCCTTAATGTTGGTAACAAATCTTTCGTTGACATTTTCAATCCCCAACACAAGTGACAAATAAAATATCGTACATAAAATAACGACTAAGTAAATTTATTAGATTGGAGCCTAGTGAAAACGAAACACATGCACATGAAGGACTTTTTAAAAAGACTTTGCAAGGATTTTTATAGTTGCAGCTACTGACTTGCAGCGCTGTAAACATGAGTTGTTAAACTCAAAGCGAATGTAGCGAACTTTAAACATGATAGTTAATTTAAAAGAAATTTGTAGATAATGCATTCATTGAAGAGATAAAGAAGTAACAAAACTGACGGCGCTAAAATTCATGTCATTGCCTGCATCTTCAATATGTACATAATCAAATACATAAGTATTATGTTCAGGCAGGTCAAACTATTAATGACTTAAATAGTTTTGGCATTTTATATGCTAATATGACGTAAAATCTTAAGCTGTTACCGCCCCTAATAATTTAGTTTTAAAGAAAACATAATCTGACAAGCATTAAATACCACTTTCCAACGCAATTATGTAGGTTCAGGTCGCGGCCGAGCGGCAAAAGTACAACAAACACTTCGCGATAGATGGAGCATCATCCGCTGCAGTGCGGCAAGTTTACACATTCAATGGTGATGGCGCTTTATGTCAACTTCTAAATGAAAATGCATCCATTATATTGGAACTCAACGCCGACAGCTAATACATGTGCCTTTTGTCTTGCTGCTACGGCGCGAGTGTAAAAGCAGAAAACTTATTTTGTTAACAATTAATTTCATTTGAATCGCTGTATCAACAATGAAACGCAACCAAGGAGACACCGCGATGACGCGCTGCATGGACAAATTAAGGCATGGCCATATGTGCGTTGATTGGTTTGTATACAGTTTGATATTGCGGTTTAGGCAAAAGTTACGGGAGCCACACATGCACGTGGTGAACTTTTATTTTTAATTTATTTTTTTTTTATACGGAAAATGGAAAAAGTGGCAAGCATACTGCAATACAAATTCGATACGTATATGCACTTTCAATTAACCCAGCAAACATTCTCGGAGCCCTCGTAACTTTGAAGTCCGATATGAGTCCGAAATATGCGTGAGATATGATGCTCAGAAGTATGGAGTCCGTTATGAATCCGAAATATGTGTGAAATATGAGCTTATGAAATTTGTTTGTTTTTAATTTTTTTTCTTTTTTAAATGATAATTGTAATTCATAGACGCTGTTTCGAAAAAGGGTAAGTATGCAAGTATCACTAAAGATCAATATGTTTTATGATGGCGTTGGACTGAAATTCAGGTTGATGTCAGGCTCGAATACGGAGGAGAATAGAAAATAGATAACACTATAAACCAAGCAGTGAAGGCGCAGAAGGTTCCACAATGAGAGAAGAAGAGAACAAGCGGTGGTGGCTGCATGTTTGTACTTGGAAACTGAATGGAGAGCAGAAAATGCAAAAAAAAAAAATATTTTTTTTTAGTTTTTACATTGCCGTTTATTTCTAATAATTACTTTGTGTATTTTTAATAGAGCTATTGGCCAGTTTTATTAATAGCCAATAGCTCTATTAAAAATACACATAAAGTAATTATTTTTTGGTTTTACTAGTCACAGATGAAGGAAAAAAGAGTAATAAATATGAGTTCAATACGAGTGTTTTATGACTCTTATTAAGGCTCATATGATGTATGATATTAGGATATTAGGCTCATTTCGGGCGACCACCATAAGAACAGAAATACCAGAGATGTTAAGTATTGCAATCATCGTGACTTTCAGCCCTTGAAGTCCCATTCTTTTTCTTGAAGTCTTGAATGCAGCCTTTCAGTCTTTTTTTTTGACTGATGATTTAAAATTTGAAGTCCCCAGTATTTTTGGCAAGTATGACTGACCATTCATTTTTTTCATTCATTGATGACTGGCGATATTTTTTAAGAAGTCATTTAGTAAACTAGTACCAAAAATATGCTCTCTATGTATTTTAGCTGTAATAGTATTTATTTTGCATATACCTAAAATGGTCAGTTTATAAAATCTTTAAAATACATATCGCTAGCTTAGAGTGCAAACTGTGTAAGTCCATTTTTATGAAAAATTGTATTTTTATGTACAACGCTAGAAAAATCAAATACGCACCGCGCTAAACAAGTCGGTGACTCTTGTCATATTTCTACTCGTTGTTATTCAGTGATACGCAAATTGTGTAAGTCCAAAATATTTACATGAACAGAACATTTTTTTTTTCATTTCGAAATTTTTTTTATTTTTTGTTTTTATCTGTCCTACAAAGTTTGAAAAAAAGGACTTACGCAATTTGCACTCTAAGATAGCGATATGTACACTAGAGCGTATCGAGAAAAAATGTTCGAAAATTTTTTTTTGGACCCCGTAGATGTCGCTAAAATTCAATTTTTCATGTCTTCGGTTTTATGGAAGGTTCCTACTTTATAATTGTATTAACCCTGTGTGCGCCATTGGGGTAACTTCCACCCAGTAAATAGTTTATACCACCTTAATGTAATTTTTTTTGCCGGCATGTTAAACGTCGTCAAAAAACATTAACCTTTTGCGAAAGAAGTATTTCGATCGATGCCGTAGAACCGCAAATAAAACACATTTAACGTTCCGAGGAATATGCGTTTTTCGCTTCCTGTGGTTTCTAGGTTAATTTTATAAAGTTTTTTTCTGAAGAGTCTCCTACTGAAATTTTATACCGAATAATTTTCTAGAACATTTTAACCATCTAGCACCCCTAAGAAAGGGTTATTTTGACTCCTTTTTATACAGTCAGGAAATAGTATTTTTAAGGTCGCTAGAGGGCTAAAATGTTCTAGATAATTATTCGCCTTAAAATTTTATTAGGGGTTTCCTGAGAAAAAAATCTTTGTAGAATGGACCAAATATAAAAGACCACAGGAAGCGAAAAACTTATATTCCTCGGAATGTTAAATGTGTTTTATTTGCGGTTCTACTGAATCGATCGAAATACCTCTTTTGAAAAAAATGAATGCTTATTGACGACGTTTAACATGGTAGCAAAAAACGTTACATTAAGGTGGTATAAACTCAGTACTGGGTGGAAGTGACTCCAATGGCGCATGTAGGGTTAATACAATTATAAAGTAGGAACCCTCCTCTCATGCCAAAGAGATTGGTGTCTCAAACTTAGGGATCGGATCGTTAAAAACCTAGTAACCCCTATGAGAAGAATGGCAAAAGACTGTAGCTGCAATCATTTCATGATTGCAATCAAATGATTGCAGTAACGGGGTGGATTGCAGCCAGGTGACTGCACAGTTAAAATTTACCAGTCAGAATGAAGGCTTACTTTTTTAATTCCCAGTCATGACTGACAAAAAATGAATAGCAGTCATTTTGACCCCAATCAAAAGACTGCGCAGTCACAAAGTACTGCATTACTTAACATCTCTGAGAAATACATACATTTCGGACTCCAAAATGAGCTCATAATGAATGTGAACGCCACGGTTTAGCATTGCTTTCTTACTCTTTGTATGACTCCGAATGTTTGCTGGCAATCTTAGTTTACGACTAGGTAGCTCCTTTCATTTCATTTTACTTTATGGTAACGAAGTATTCACCTTCATAATTGGTTTGAAAATTGAATTAAAACAACCAACCATTACAAGACTTTTTCACTCAATTTACAACGGCAATGAAAAACCGCACAAACTTACCTACTTACATATACATACATATGTATTTTGTAAAAGAATCATCGCTCCACTTTACTCTGCGTCATGTAACAAAAGGCAAACAGCACAGGCGCTTTTGTGATGAAAACGACTCAAGTCAGATGTCTAAGGGTGCGTTTATGTCGGAGCAATAGAAGAAAGAAAGATAGCTGTGCGTGATAAACGCTTATCGGAATAGCGCTATTGAGTGTTTATGTCGGAGCAGTGATAAGAGCAATAGTAGCGAAGAGGTCAATAAGCGGAGGTAATAGCGCTGTTCGACCAAAGCATATAGCGCTATTGAGTGTTTATGTCGGAGCTAAGCTAGCAAAGAGTGGAATAGCGCTGTTATCTGCGTATATTGAAGCTATGGTACTAGATTTGTCTTTAGTGTATTGTGGTACTTAAATAAAAAATTTTAGAGTAACCGAAAAGGAGAAGAGACGTTGTTATTTTACACATAATAAATATTTACATATATTTCTGCTCCACACATACTTATCTATATATTTCATTTTTTTTAATTTGAAAGGTTATATAAAAATTGTGTATAGAAAGTAATAAAACACATAAACAATGTCCCTCTTATTCATAAAAAATAAAATAGATTTATAAAATTTTAGAAATCGAAAAATTTTATGAAAATGCCACTTAAAAATTTTTAAAACCTATTTTATTTTTTATGCATGAATTCGTATATATTTACTTACGTTTGGCTTTCATTTCACATGCTACGGCCGTCCACAGTTTATCCAAGACAAGCCTATTGGGATGATTTGGATTTCTTTGATCCCACAAAGGTTGCCTTTTAAAAATTGCACTGATGGAACTTTCTGTTTCCATAATGAATAGCGCTAATCGACTAAAGAAAATCAATGAATTAATTTTCTTCGCTCTTATACTTTGATACGCGCTTATAGCGCGGCTCCGACATAAACAGAAGTACAGAACTCCCATTTACAATTTTCGTTGCTAGTATCCACTCTTTCTTCTATTGCTCCGACATAAACACTACACGCGTTTCCCATAAGGTATTTTCTCTGCTATGATAATAGCGCTAATGTGGTGAATTTCTTTAGTCACCCACTGCTCCGACATAAACAGAAGTACAGAACTCCCATTTACAATTTTCGTTGCTAGTATCACTCTTTCTTCTATTGCTCCGACATAAACACTATACGTGATTTCCGTAAGGTATTTTCTTTGCTATTATCTGTGGTGAGCTTAGCGCTTATCGCAGCTCCGACATAAACAGAAGTACAGAATTCCCGTTTACAATTTTCTTCGCTATCTTTCTTTCTTTCTTCTATTGCTCCGACATAAACGCACCCTAACACCTCACTTGTAGAGCTGCATCATACACACAGCAGGTGCAGTGACGAATGGCCTAAGGCGCGTTTATCTACATATCGCACACTAAATCAAAAAGCGTTACAACTCAAAATTTTTCGAAATCGGGTTTCTTCCATAAATTGGTACACATAATATATCTCTAGCGGCTGCCAAAAAATCTTTTCCATCAGTCTTTTTTAACTGAGAAATAACTATTATACGTAGCCTTTTCCCATATCATTGCCTATAAAAATTAAAAAGTTTTTTGCCTCTCCTGAAAATTTTTGAATTTTGAGTTGTAACGCTTTTTGATTTAGTGTGCGATATGTTCATGTGCATGTTTATACCTCCCACAAAATGTGTCTTTCTCAATTAGTGATGGGCGAGTCCGAGATGTTTAGACAATCGAGATAATCGCCTTCGTTGCAAAATCACAATCGAGTAGGGCTCTAGATACCCGGGTATCGAACAATTTGAATTGATCGTTTTTGTTTGAAGCCCGTTTGTTGTTCAAATGCCCGTACAAACATTCGAGCATTCGAGCTTACAAACAAAAAAAATGTGTATCGAAAACACAAAAATAAAAACAACTACATATGAAGAAGAAAAAAAATAATAAACAATAGAAACAAGTAAGGAAGCCTAAGTTCGAGTGGAATCGAACATTAGATACTCAGCTGTATGCTTATTGTTTGTTTGCCTTTGATGGAAACACGGTGTACTTTATATAAAGCGAGTGCTGCATGAAGTGGGCGTATCCACGCCCATTTTCCAAAATTTTTCTATTTTTTGTTTCCAGTCTATTGTAGAACTCATGCCACAAAATTTCAATGAATTATCTTTATATTTGACAAAGATATCGCTTAAAATGTTTTTATTAGGCCACTTTATAATACCCATATATAAAAGTGGGCGTGGTCGTCAACCGATTTCGCTAAAATTTTCAACATGTATTGCTACAAGTAATAAAAGTGTATACACCAAGTTTCGTCATAATATATCAATTATTTGTCGAGATATGGGCTCCAAAATCTCGTATATTCCTGCTCCTAAAAGGAGGCGGTGCCACGCCCATTTTCCAAAATTTTTGTGTTTTTTGTTTTATGTCCTTAGTTGGAATCTTGCCATAAAATTTCATTGATATATCTTTATATTTGACAGAGATATCGCTTCAAATGTTTTTATTAGGTCACTTTATAATACCCATATATAAAAGTGGGCGTGGTCGTTAACCGATTTTGGCAATTTTTCGTCAAAACATTTGCGTAAGCAAATATATCACGCGTACCAAATTTCATCTATATATCTTCAATAGTTTCTGAGTTATGACTCATAAAACTTTCAATGTTTGCCCCTTAATAAGTGGGCGTGGCACCGGCCATTTTCCAAAATTTTATCAAATTTCTTCATAGGGGCCTGAGCTCAACACGTGGGTAAAATTTCATCGCTCCAGCTATATTAGTGACTGAGATACCAAATTTCCGATTTTTACTATATAGGGGAGGTGGGCGTGGTCATGGTCCGATTTCGCCCATTTTCAATACCATCCGTTCTCGTCTTGATACCAACTTGCATTCCAAATTTCATCAAAATATTTCGATTTTTGCGTGAGTTATCGTGCGTACAGGCGGACAGACGGACAGACGGACGGACGGACGGACATGGCTCAATCGATTTCTCTTTTCACGCTGATCATTTTGATATATATAAGTCTATATCTATCTCGATTATTTCGTTCTGTTACAATCCACCGTTAGGAAATCAAAATTATAATACTCTGTGTACTAGTACAGCTGAGTATAAAAAACAAACTTCAAAAGGCCCGAATTGTTCAAATGCCCCATATATATAGTACTCCTATATTCGTAATACCTACGAGTTCCATCAGCCAACATTACAGTACAGACATATAAAAAAAGAAAGAGAAAACCGAGCAATCAAATTTAAAAAATGACATATGAATTCAAAATAAACCGCAGTGACGGCACATAAAAAAAATTATAGGGAATTTACATATTTATTATTTGATTCTCGTATTAAAAAATTAAAAAATGTCGAAGCGGCGCTATATTTGTGATACATACGTATTTCGTTTTGAGTGCATTATTGGTTATATAAATATATATATACATATGTAAATAGATTTCCAAAAGACGAAACCATTTGCAAACAATGGATGCATGCGTGCGATCTGATGCCTGACGACGTTGTTAAAAACATTCGAATCTGCAGCAATCATTTCCAAAAAAGCGATTACACTAGGAATCGCATGTACGTATCAATGCCGGAAAGATACTGCAGTAGTCCGGGACTAAAAAGGATTTTTTAAACCCAAGCTCCGGACGAAACACTGCAGCTCTCACCCGTCCACCTTTTATCCGCCTGTAAATATGTGGAACATATAGCGATTGGTTCGTAGTCCTTTCTTCCATCCGTCTTGTTATATTATTACCTGTGGTCCCCTGTTGAGGTCGGTTTGGAGAGTAACGTAGTCTGAACTTTGGTCCTCATATGTTGCTGTGTCCAAAAGTTCGTCGTCTAAATTGTCCTGTTATTCAGTTTAGAAATTCGCAGTACTCACCGCGTTGGCGGCATTCGAACGTACATACTTTACAAACATAACCCTCAAACGGCAGAATTCGACTTTTTGATATAATGCCCATGGATCGGACCACAGGATTTTAACATGAAACGCTTTCCGCCGCGATTCATAAAAATATATGTGCATAGAAAATAGATTTTTCTAGAACATTTCCACTAATTTTAATTAAAACAAATTCACAAAAGTTTGCATCTTAAAATAAATGTGTCAAAATTCTTATATTAATTATAAACAAATTAAAAAACTAAAATCAAAGGGGTATAAGTCCCCTAGAACACAATGATGCCTTTCAATTTTTTTTCAAACGCCTCTGAACTCAATTGAATGTATTTGTCACACATATTCACAGTTGACATTAAATGTAATTGAGGCGCATGCGCAGAACTTCCAGTTGCACAAAATTTTTGGATGAATTCATACACATTGCACAGATAGAATATTATCAATATAGAAGTACTATATATATGAAATGCCCGTACAAACATACGGGTAATAAACAAACAAACGACTGTTCGAGCATTTGAACAACATTTGTTCGGGCTACTCGAAAATGTTCAAAAAAAAATCTGGAGCTCTACAATCGAGTCAAAAGTTGACTCGCTCCTCGACTACATAATCGAGATGTTTTGCGATTGTTCCGAGTCGTAAATTAATAAATTTTCTGAAGTGAGACGCTTACGAAATAAATGAATTTTACGAGCAGCAACAACGGCAATAGATTTGTACCACTCTGTATGTTTTTTTTTGTAAAGCAATTTTTATATTCAAGCGGCAATAACAAATGTTATGTATTTTTTGCAGCGATTCCGAAATGTTTTGCTTTGAATACGAGAGGAATCGTTGGCGAGTGCCAGATGTTTTAGCGATTGTTTCGACTGACGGCCATTTACGACTTGACTCGAATGCGAATGAAAACCATCGAGAGCATTCGAAATGTTTCAACAATCGAGAGAATCGAATAAAACATCTCGGACTCGCCCATCACTATTCTCAATTTGCACACGGCACATTTACCTTTGCCGCAATTACTACCTTGCGCTTGTGTATTTGCAAACATACATAAGTATGTACGTACGTTTGTGGTGCCAGCATTTTAAAAGACATTCTAAGTTAAAAAAGTTAAGCATGAATGGGCTAAACAAAAACTCTTCAAAATAAAATAAATCCCAAACTAAAAGTTTTCAAGTATACACAGCACTCCGTAGCCCGTTGTTTATTTCATCATCACTACCTCCGTCCTCTGGAAGCATAGGCAAAGTAAGAAATTTAAACAGAAGCAGAAAACAAAAAAGTATAACATTAAACAAGAGAAAGAAGAAGCTTCACCTAAATTGTACATAAAAAGCGAGCCACACATAAAAAATGTGTATTTTCTACAAAATTTTAATTGCTTCAATGTAAACAAACCACTAATGTGGGTACCCTATAAATGAGTAAGTAGGTTTTTGTGTGTAGCGGAAGAAATCTTTCCCCTATACCGGCTATAAGGAGTGAACTTTCATTTATTTTGAGAAAAAAAAACTGTGTGCGATTTCTTAAAAAACTATTATAATTTTGTGCACATAGCAGTTGTTTGTAATGATAAAAAGGAATAAAAGAAAAACATATTTACTTGCACCAAAAAAAAAAAAAAAAAATACCGCGCCTTGAAGGCAAAATGAACTAAGTACTCCTGTGCTTAGTATCACATGGCAAACTTACATGTACTTTTATTACAAATTTTTGCTGAACAGATTTTATTATTATTAAATTAAAACAAACCTTATAAAGAAATATAGTCAGCGCCTAAATAATTTGTCACATTTTTGAAAATCAAGGCAACCACTATTTTGCCTTTAAGTGAATCGACTATCACAGTAATATTCAATATATTTTTTTCTTGTTTTAATGCTTAAAATAGGAAAATAAAAAAATCTGCGCACATTAAACATTAAATTTAATATTTAAAGCATAAATTCTGCTCTGATTAAGTTCCTAGGGAAAACTTATGGACCACACCCTTTCGTTTAAGTAATTTAAATGGCATCATGTGCACAGTTGCAAAGCCTTAGAGATGCTAGTCTCGAAAACTCGGTATTTACCGACCTGTGCAAAACCAAGAAAAAATAGAATATAAGAATTTAGTCTGAATGGGCTTCTTTCGAGTTATCGAGAAGGACTTTTGGCAGTACTTTCAGTGGTCTGATGTTTTAAGGACATTTTTTCAGAAACAACTATACATCTATCTATATATATATGTATGTATATAAGGGTGAAAGTTTGTTTGTTTGTTGTTCCTTATGGACCCCGAAACTATTAAAATTTTTACAATATTGTCACCTGGTATTAGATTAATATTATGAACACATTTAATTTTGGTATCTCAACCACTTCCCGAGATATAGGCGAATATATGTATGTATGCACCCAGAAGACCCCGAAATATTTTTGAGCATTATTGGTATCAAATTAAAGCACTCTGCACACGAGCATGATTTAAGGGTAATTTAGGCAAAAATCGTGTTTTCGGCAAGGGCGAAAACACGATTTTTGCCTAAATCACCCTTAAATCATGCTCGTGTGCAGAGTGCTAAAGGTTCCAATCACAGCTTCAGTAGAGAGCTTATTCCAATCCAACTTTCCAGTCGGTTCCCCGGATAGAGACCAAAACGTGGACCCGATGGCCCCAAATATTTTTGCCCAATATTGGTATCAAATTAAAGGTGCTACTCAGGCTTTCCATATACATATATTTAACGCTATACGGATATCTCAATATGTTCCCGAGATAGTCCCAAACATGAACTGGAATAGCTCTAAATATTTTTGAGCAATATTTGTATCAAAATATAGTAGTAATGAGGATTACAATATACGACTAATTTTATTTCGATACCAAAATCGATTTAAATGATTTAGACCGATAGTGGACCCTGATAACCATGGAAAGTTGTTGATCGGGAGAGGGGGGGGGGGGGGGGAGAGAGAGTATAGTATAAGGGAGGAGGAGATAGAGGGAACGGCAAATGCAGAGTGGTTGTGAGACCGATAGGGAAGGGAGTGGCATAGTGTGATTTGTCGCAGCGAAGTACGACGGGTATTTGCTAGTATTTTGTAACCCTTTTAACATGTTTTAGGAAGAATTTACTCAAAACAAAGAAAATAGTGCTCAATATAGGGAAGCAATTTCCTTGACATCTCCGTATATATATTTTTTTCTTGGTGTATAGAGATATCCTCTGGAAATGTACTCTGAACAGGAAAATCGTTCCAATATACCGGAACAGGACTTCTTTAACTCTAAACATTTTATAGAGAAGTAGTACTTTAGCGCCATGTTTCGGTTATGAGATATGCACATAAGAAGAAAACTCTCAATCCCGCAGAAATCTACATAAAATCCCGAACATATGTATGTAGATTCCCGATTATAAAGGCCTCTGATTATTTTAATACATGTAAACGGGTGTTTATATACGTACATACTTCCATGCTCATGCATAGAAATGTATGTGCATATGCCTACTAAGTAAGTACTATATTCACCTCCTGAGGATGCAAAGTGCTAAATATCCGTGGCCGCAATTGGAATTGTGCAGAATGCAGTGGCGTAGTAACGGGGGGGGGGGGGGGGGGGGGGGTTTGGGGACAAAACCCCCCCCCCCCCCCCCCCGAAAGATTCGTATTGACCATAAAACCATCTTTGACTTTATTAGCATACATTTCTTTTTCAGGAAAAAATCAATGAGAATAGCAATTTTTCGAAATTGGTAATTCGAAATTTAGCGCTTTTTCACGAAGTATTACTTATAATTCTAGCGTTTTTTGAGCCGTAGGAAAGTGCAAGAACCGCAGGAATTTTACCACAATTTACATTCTTTGTACTTATATTCGCTCTTTTGTGGTAAAATTCCTACGGTTGCTGCACTTCCCTACGGCTCAACAAACGCTACAATTATTATACGGTATTGCTGTTATTAACATGCTAATAACAGAAAAGTAACGCCAATTATTTAAATTTCAAGTTTTCTTTCAATTACTTATCATCTTAATCAAATAATATTAGTATAAACTACAATGGGAATAAATATGCAATGTATAAGAGTATCTGAACTTGAGATTTTACTTAATGTCTGTCAAAATGGAATATTAAAAAACTAAATTATATAAGAAAATTATTATTTATAACCGTAGCACATAGGTAGATTTTCAAGTTTTATGCGGCCAAAAATATTTTATTGTGTACATCTATTCCAAATTGCTTGTTTAATACAAAATTTTAATAATTTGTGTTAAAAGTCGATTTTATTGAAAAATATATACAGTGACTCAAAAAAAAAATCATACGCCAGAGTTTTTAAATTTATTTCAAACAGTTCTGTCGAAAATTTGACTATCTTATTTTCGTTTAAAAATGTAAACAATTTTTCAATAAAAATCGCCTTAAGCAGGATTTCTAAGCTTATGGAAAAATCCGAAAAATCGTAGAAATTTCTAAAAGTGGATTAAAAATTTCAAAGCGCGGCCAGAATTTATAGAAGATTTTGAGGAGATTTCTAAGGGCACTGTTATGTAGCCAACCAATTTTAGTGTAAAAAGTGCTATTCTCAATGCTGTAAAAATTTCCGTCGATTTTAGTAATTTTTTTCTGTAGGGTGTTTGCGTTATATGTACGTGAGACCGTTCCAATTAAAATTTCCGAAAAGCCAATGAAATTTTTCAAAAAGTTGAATGTTGCATATTATTATATTACAATTGAATGAGCTGCAAAATTGCATACTCAAAAATCTTCTAAAAAATGTAGCTTTATAATTTTTAGCCCCTTTTTATGATAAGTACTTCCTTAACTTTGAAAAATTGGAAATACTAAAAATACTGCCTAAAAAGTTAACAATAATCACTGCTAAATATCTGGGTTACTTTCGAGCATCACCTACATTAACATTAAAATTAAATATAAAGCACAAAAAGAAAATTATTGTAGGTACTCTGAAAAAAATACCCGTAGTTAAACCAACAACTTTCCGCTGTTGAATTTTCGTCTTTGATTCAAAAGCAAAATTATTTGTTTTAACGGCAAAGTTTTTGATTCAACAACTTTCCGTAGTTAATTCAAAGACGGGCGTTGTTGATCCAAAAACTCCCTTGCTGTTTAAAAATTTTTTAGTATAAAAAAAGAAGAATAAAAAGATAGAAAAAAAAAATTTTCAAATTCCATAACAAATACATAAAATAAACGGTTAGCGTGTATACGAACTTTTTCACTACGAAGCTATAAACATGCACCACGAGTAATGTATTCAAACTACTTCAACAACCCATCATGTGAGAGTGTGGAAAAAATTAGGCGGATTTGCAAAATATACCAGTGAAGAAAACAATAGCATATAAAATCAATAACAATAATAATAAAAACAAAATACAAATAAATTAAATTTAGTGAAATTGTATTGCAGTGGAATGAATAGCATAAGCATTACTACGCTGCAAACAAGAGTTGTTTTAAAGGCTGGAAGGAGTGGCCAAGGCAGATGAAGAATAAAAAAATAAAGATGGAAATGGTCAATCGAAAAAGTTCGTTTGGTGAAACCAGGCCTTAGTATTAATATTGCTAGGTAAACATACATTATATAAAAAAATAAAATAAAATAAAATAAAATAAAATAAAAAAATATATATTATATTAAAAAAAATTACTATTGTTTAAAATTTTTTTGGGTTAATTTATGTATATGCGTGAGTATTTGCTTCAATGGTGCCCGTTGTTGGACCAAAAACTTTTGCTGTTAATTCAAAAGCAAAAACTGTTAACTTAAATGTAAAAGTATTTGATTTAACAGGTTCCGTTGTTAACTTAATACGAAAAGTATTTGAATCAAAAACGCTCGCATCTTTGAAACAACAACGGAGCGTTGTTGGGCACATTTCAACTGCGGAAAGTTGTTCGTTTAACTGCAAAAGTCTTTATATTTACAGCGTTTTTTTTTTTCAGAGTACATATGAAAAACCCTGTATCTAGTAGTGAAGTGCGGCTTTGTGCGACGTAATTTTTTGTCGGCAAACTACTAATTGTACTAGATATCATGTCCGAGGGTTAATTTGACTGAGTCTGACAGAGCAACATAAAACCAATTTTTAACATGAAAAAGAGTGATAATTTTTTTTAAATATCCCAACTTTAAAATCTTAAAACTATAAACTTAGAATTATTCGAAACCAAGGATATTATTGAAAAGTGTTAACAATTACTTGAACTTTTAGGATTCATCACGATTACTTAAATGAAATGCTTTAAATAATAAATATTCAAGTTGAAACTAGCACTTAAAAATTTGTAAGAAAAAAACAAAAAAATTAACCTCAGATATGCTAAGTTACGACCATCTGGGGTAAGTGCAGAGTATGGGGTTGGGAAAAAAGCGATCAATTATTGTTCCCCATTCTATTTCCAATATGTGGGTATGTTTTTTTTCTGTAATTGTAACAATTTTACAAAATTCAATTTTGGCCGCATAAAACTTGAAAATCTACCTATGCGCGTAGATTTCCAGAAGAGAATATGAGACTTACTTTTGAAGTATAGTTAAAGGCCCTTGGCAACTGACAATCTGGCATGTCAAGCAGTGTGTATGTGTGAGTTTTTTTGTGTGTGTTAGTGCAATCGGCAGTCGTCGTGCTACACGTTCTTGTTCGGGCTCGCGTTGATGAGAATCAAATCTTTTAGATATTTGCGTCAATCACCCGACACTCACACATATGTATACACTTCTTAACATTCCAGATTTTAAGTGGCCAAGGGCCTTAAGAGTTTGATATATGTATTATAATAATATAATTGTATTAATATATATATAATTTATAAGCCATATTTGTGTACTAAAATGTTAAATTATAGTCTGAAAAAATTACATTGCGCTAGCTTAGAGTGCAAACTGTGTAAGTCCACTTTTATGAAAAAGTGTATTTTTATGTAGAAAGCTAGAAAAATCAAATACGCACCGCGCTAAACAAGTCTGAGATACGTGTCATATTTCTACTCGTTGTTATTCAGTGATACGCAAATTGTGTAAGTCCAAAAAGCGAAAAAAATTGTGTAAGTCCAAAATATTTATTTGAGCAGAATTTTTTTTTCATTTCGAATTTTTTTTTTCTTTTTTGTTTTTTGTCTCTCCTACAAAGTTTTAAAAAAGGACTTACACAATTTGCATTCTAAGCTAGCGATTTTTATCATTTGTAAAAAAAATTGTAGTTTTTTTTTGGTAATTATAATTTTGGTAAATTTTTTACATTGGCTGTAACCCCCCCCCGAAAAATTCTCTAGCTACGCCACTGGCAGAATGTTAGTGACTTTAGTGTGGAATACAGCAATACTTTGCTTGCTCTAAAACAGTTTTTGGCATGTGTCCAAACGTTTTTCGGTATGCCAAAAGAAATATACATATGTACATATGTTGTGACAAGGAGTTAGGCAACCGCGCTCGCACGTTGTTTGGTCGCTACTCTAGCGACCACTAATTTTACTTTGATGCCTGTTATTAACACACTTTTATTAGCTTCACCTGTATGTATGTATGTATGTATGTATGTATGTATGTAACTTCATCCCATCCTAAAAAGTTGCAAACGTTTAACTCAATTATTATTTTTTTGAAACATTCACTTTACTTTTATTGTGTTCTCTCCTCTATTATTTCTATTCACCTCCGGATTCGAAACGTGACATCAACATGGGATTCAAACCAACGACATCATATAATGAGATTCAACATTATACTCTATGCTTCATTGTGGCTTTTATGTTACCTCTCTTCAAAATAGCCTCTATGAATTTCATTCAATTCACTCCCGTATGCAAGCCAATAACAGAGAACGTAGATGAACAGAGAAGTTGTAACTACGAATAATCGTGGAAGCCAGAGACACAACAAAATTCTGTTAGTCCATCTGGTGAATAAAAAATTTTAATTCAACACAGCTGGCTGTTAAAATAACAGAAGTAGAGCGAGTTCGTCTGTAGAAAGGAAAGTTATATTAAATTTCTGCACATCTGCTGATATGGCTCATTATTCCTCCCATACACCAATTCCATCGATGCACTAATTTCCCAAAACCGCTGGTGTTTTAACTATTTTCTTATCGAATTTGAATTATAAATAAATTAAAAATTAAAAAAAAATCAATTAAAATTAATTTCAATTTGACTTTACTGGGACTCGAACCTGTGCATCAATGCATTTTCTGTATTAAAAACCATACAACAATGCATCAGTTTGCTACAAACGGTGAGTATTCTTACAATTTCCACATCGATTTTTTAATTATTTTAAAATTTTCGAAATTTTGAAAATGTAAAAACATTTTGTTGTCCATTTCATCTTGTTGATGGCCAACCCATCAACCTCGTTGATGAGCAACGATCAACCATCTCTATACCTATGCCAATGAAATTTAATTGTCACCCTCTCTGAACAAATAGATGATGCATCAATACATATGTACATATGTATATACATATGTACATCTATTGAGCAATAATAAATTGGTGGCTGCTTCAAAACCCTCACCATTCATCTTGGTGTATCGGGGCACAGCAGCTGCTAGACTCTGATGACTGATCAACGAAAATCCTACTGTCCCCCAAACATATCAAACAAGTAAGGAAGCCTAAGTTCGAGTGCAATCGAACATTAGATACTCAGCTGTATGCTTTCATTGTTTGTTTGCGTTTGTTCGATATAGGGTGTATTTTATATGAAACGAGTGCTGCATAAACAGGGCGCAGCCACGCCCATTTTCAAAATTTATATCAATCATCCAAATAAGCATACAAATATTATTGTTAGTGCAAAATTTCATCCCTCTATGACTTTTAGTTACAAAGACTTCACGTTACAAATTCCAAAAGGGTGTTCCAGAAATATCTTTGTTAAAAAGTAGGCGTGGTCATAAACCGATTTCAATACATTTTTGCGTGTCTATTAACACATGTTATAAAAGTGTATAAACCAAGTTTCGTCATAATATCTCAATTATTTGTCGAGTTAAAGGCTAAGAAATCTCATATATCCCTTTGTCTAAAAAGAGGCGGTGCCACGCCCATTTTCCAAACTTTTTTATTTTTTGTTTCCGGTCTATTGTAAAACTCATGTCACAAAATTTCAATGAATTATCTTTATATTTCACATAGATATCGCTTAAAATGGTTTTATTAGGTCACTTTATAATACACATATATAAAAGTGGGCGCGGTCGTCAACCGATTTTGGTAATTTTTCGTCCACACATTTGGCTAAGTAAATATATCACGCGTACCAGATTTCATCGATATATCTTTAACGGTTTCTGAGTTATGGCTTATTAAACTTTCAATATTCGCTCCTTAATAAGTGGGCGTGGCACCGCCCATTTTCCAAAATTTTTGTAGTTTTTGTTTTATGTCCATAGTTGGACTCCTGCCACAAAATCTCAGTGATTGATCTTTATATTTGACAGAGATATCGCTTAAAATGTTTTTATTAGGCCCCCTTATATTTCCTATATATAAAAGTGGGCGTGGCCGTCAACCGATTTTGATAATTTTTCGCCAAAACATTTGACTAAGTAATTATATTACGCGTACCGAATTTCATCGATATATCTTCAACGGTTTCTGAGTTATGACTCATAAAACTTTCAATGTCTGCCCCTTAATAAGTGGGCGTGGCACCGCCCATATTCCAAAATTTTTGTGTTTTTTGTTTTATGTCCATAGTTGGACTCATGCGACAAAATTTCAATGATAGATCTTTATATTTGACAGAGATATCGCTTAAAATGGTTTTATTAGGTCACTTTATAATACACATATATAAAAGTGGGCGTGGCCGTAAACCGATTTTGATAATTTTTCGTCAAAACATTTGTCTATGTAAGCAAATTACGCGTACCAAATTTCATCGATATATCTTCAACGGTTTCTGAGTTATGACATATAAAACTTTCAATGTTTGACCCTTAATAAGTGGGCGTGGCACCGCCCATTTTCCAAAACTTCATCAAATTTCTTCATAAGGGCCCGAGCTCAATACGTGGGTAAAATTTTAAAACTCTAGCTATATTAGTGGCTGAGATACCAAATTTCCGATTTTTTCTATATAGGAAAAGTGGGCGTGGTCATGGTCCGATTTCGCCCATTTTCAATACCAACCGTCCCAGTCTCGATACCAACTTGCGTTCCAAATTTCATCAAAATATCTCAATTTTTGCGCGAGTTAGAGTGTTTACAGACGGACGGACGGACGGACAGACGGACGGACGGACGGACGGACGGACGGACGGACGGACATGGCTCAATCGATTTCTCTTTTCACCCTGATCATTTTGATATATATAAGTCTATATCTATCTCGATTATTTCATTCTGTTACAATCCACCGTTATGTGATTAAAACTATAATACTCTGTGTACTAGTACAGCTGAGTATAAAAATTGTTGTGTACACAAAAGCATCTATAGAATTATAATTTTTTAATACAGAAAGATATGCACATAGAGGCGCAGGTTCGAGTCCCAGAAAAGTCAAATTGAAACTAATTTAAATTGATTTTTTTTAATTCTTAAATTTATTTATATTTGAAATTCGATAAGAAAATTTTAAAATTACTTTGCTGTTTTAGGAATTTGGTGCATTGGTGAAATCGGTGTATGTGAATAAAACTAAGAATATCAGCAGATGTGCACAAATGTAAAGTAACATTCCATTCTACAGCGCGCTGCTAATTTTTTCAACTTTTCTCTCAAATCTGTAATTCACCATCACTCAACTCTGGTAATGTTAACAAGATGCAATAAGCAAAAGCAGAAAAAATGCAAAGACAACTAATTGCTGGAAGTTAAATTAAATCCCCCAAATCGCGTTGCTTTGCTTTTGCTTAACTATACAAGCAAACACGGCTCAGCTGAAAACTGAAGCGAATGAATCGTGTTCTCGTTTTTTACTCGGCTGGCCGAGTTTGCTAATTTACTTTTCATTAGCAAAAGCAAAGCAAAAGCAAATGCAGCAAAAGTAGCTAAGCAATTTCAAACCCTGGTTCAAATTCTATTTATAGCACGGTTGCCGAACTTGGTAATTACCAAAATAGTTTATTTTTCGCTGTTGGTTTCTTGGTAGCTTTCACATCTGTTTGGCAATTTTTATTTTCAAGAAGTTGTTTACTATTTTTGGTATACATGAAAATATGGAAGTGATAAGAGGACATTGAGAATATTTTGGAGCACTGACTGTTCATTGTGAATGTGCACAGGCAAATAAAGAGGAGCATATCTCCGATTAAAAACTGAAATAGTTTTGCTTCGATACACATAGTACATATTAGTTGATATTTTTTCGTTTAGGCTTCATTTTTGAGCTCTTATGACCAATGTTTTTTTTATAAGGAAAAAATGTATGTGAAAAATTAATATTTTTGGTAGAAGTTATAAATACAAATGTATGTAGATCTATTTCGGAGATCACCACATCCCTTCATCAGACTTCTTTTTACTTTTATTCTTGCGTCCGCATAAAACATCCTTTAATGAAAATTTTCACTAAAAAGTTAAAAATAAATAATAGCTTAAAAAAACTAAAAAACACGCTTTAATCTTAAAATCGTACTAAAAATTGAGAAATAATTTAATTAGAAACAAAATGATGAACGAAAATATAAGTATGTATTTAAGGAAAAGCGTGGGGTGCTCAATAATATTTGAATATGAAAATATTCGATTCGTACAACTAGTACAAAAATATACATACCTAGTTGCGAAATTAAAGAGTACGTTATATGAAATCTCAAAAAAGTCAAAATAAAAATATTAGTTAAAAACAGCGATCTTAAATATTTTTTGACATACTGAGCACCACCCGACGCTTTTCCTTAAATACTTATATTTTCGTTCATCATTTTGTTTCTAATTAAATTATTTCTCAATTTTTAGTACGATTTTAAGATTAAAGCGTGTTTTTTAGTTTTTTTAAGCTATTATTTATTTTCTTTTTAATCCTGCTTTTTTGATTCGTTTCAATATGCTTGCAAAACAGCCTAACTCAAGGATGCTAAAAATTTTATAAAATTGCCAAAAACGTACTTTACTTAAGTCCTTTTTTATATTCAAATGCCTTGAGAGCTGCCAATAGCATCTAAAATATGACTTTATTAGCGATGTGGGATCCGCATAGCCGTTTTACAATTTCCGTTAAGGATTTTTAAAAGCTAAGAGCTAATGTCTAATACATATGTACATATATTTAATTTTACTTTTACCAAAAAATGTGACTTAGTTGGTTTTTCTCATTTGGCCTATAGTCGCCTTTTGTGCAGGCTTTTCCAGAAAATTTAGTTATTCAAGTGGAACATTCTCCTACTTTTCCATTCCTTTTTAAAAGTGTATTAAAAATTGGAAGCCTGCAACCGCCAGACAGGTGCATACATACATAAATACAGACATACATGCCTGCATGGTTGCAATTGTAGAAATGCGGCATTTGTTGAAACTAAAAATTAAACGAACGTTGAAAGCGCCGTTGTGTAATTTTGTTTTTTATATTGCTGAGGTCTACGACCGTTTTCTGGCGCTACTAACAACAATACAATATTAGTGTATTTATGTATGTACACATGTATATTAAGGATACGATGTATAGATTTGAGGCTATAGAAACGAGAGCTGAGTAAAAAGCGCTCATTTCACACAATGCAATGAGTAAATAATTTAAACTTCAATACACCGAAATGTTAAAGAACAAAAGTTGCTTAGAAAAATGTGAAAAAGAAAAGACTTCTACTACTAATTAATAAGGTTTTAAAAATGAAAATAAATTTGAGCTAAGTATCAACCTTTAAAAGACCTCGGTATTTAATAATAAAAATAATAAAATGATAAGAAATAATACTGAAATTCTTAAAAATGTAAATTTTTTGTAGTTTTCGGTTAGTTCGAGAAAATCACGAAAAACCAAAGTCTACAACTACAGTCTGTTCTGTCAGCCATAACGCCGCGAAATTTGGAAGCAGAGACATAATAAGCGACTTATACGAAGGCTTAACGATTGTAGTCGAGCTTCTTTACTTTAAAAAACGTACTTTCACGGCAAAATTTTAAGAAATTTGCAAAAGCCAAAATTCAGACCTCAATACCCCTTCAAGTACTAAGCGCCGGAAGAGGTTCTTGCGCCCATGGATTTCATCAAGGGTCGAAGTTCTCGGCACTGGTTTGAAAAGGCTAAAACAAGAGATAAACGGCTGCAGACTTGCAAGGTCTGCAGAAGTCTCTGGCCTTCATACAACGAGATGCGATCCTCGGTCATTCTAAGGATGCAAGGGAGGAACATTTGCCGCTTAAATGCGGTGTTCACAGGACATTCGGCTATTGGTAGCCGCGCGGACCGACTGGGTTTGGACCATAACAATCTATGCCGCAGCTTCAATCTTCCTGGAGCAGAGGAGACGATGGAGCACCTGCTATGTACATATATGAGTGTCCTTCGCACTGCCAAGACAGTTCATTCTGTCCTTTATTCGACAACCTCTCACAACTCAAGGACATCAGGCCTGATGGGCTTCTTAGATACCTAAACTCAACAGCATGGATATACGGCGTAGGACTTGCCCTGCTGCCGAATTGATATTCTCCTTTAATCTATTTTTCTGGAGTTTCAGTCACGAGTCGTGGTATCAACATGGCGCTTCGGCGCTATTTGGAGTCAGTGGGATTCGCTGCTCCATCCAAACAACCAAATTAATTCAAATATTTCAGCATTTTGCGCATTTCTTAAATAAAAAACAAATAAATTGGAAATTCTTAAAAAAAAAGGAAAGTACAGAAGGCACGCTAAGATTCATAGCATTTTTTTGTGAAACGTTTAACACAACTCATTATTATTAAACACTTTTGTTTTGTTTTTTAAATACATAACCAAAATATTAAATAATAAGTAATTTCTCAACTTTCTCTTACCTGCACTTGAAACATGGTTACGGAATCATCCAGCATTTGTATGCGTACGGTTAGTTTCTTGCCGCCGCGATGTCGTGGTGTAGATAGTGTACCATCCACACCTGAGGGCGTACTTAACGAGTGTGTCATGCGTCCAGTTTGCATGCCAGCAATGCCTACATCAACACCAACACCACCACCGCCAGCGCCACCACGAGTTGCTGTACCCATATCGGCTAATGACATTTTATAGACCAAAATGTTGTTGTATGAAGTTGCTCAACAACAATTGTTTGTCTTTTTTTTTGCGTTAAGTAATTTCTTTTCTTTAGTTAATGTTTTCTTTACGCTTTAGGCAAATTATATTACTTTTCAGTTTTTTTGTTTTTTTTTTTATTTTTTATTATTTTGTTGTTTTTATTTTATTTTGTTGTTTTTATTTTATTTTGTTTTTTATTTTATTTAGTTTTTAGCTTTTATTTTCCATTGGCTGCGTTTTGATTTAGGTGGTTTTTCTTCTTTATATCTTATAACTTTACTTGATTAGATTAGTTTAAATTTGATTTGATTTATTTGACTCTTTTTAACTTATTTATTATGTATGTATTTAGCTTGGCTCGCTTCTAAACTGCCAAAACGCTCTTTAATTTACTTAATCATAAGCAAATGCATTCGTAAGATAACAAATTAAAATGGAATTTACGTATATGTGTGTGTTTGGGGTTCATATTAAGCTACTTAACATTTTAAAACAAACTTTAGTTATTATTTATTTTACAATCATTAAGCCTACGTAGAAATTATAGTATTGCACCGGTTTCGCTCACATCGAAATTCGTTTTACTTTCCACTTCTTCTTTGCTTTGCTTCATTTTCAGTCGCATTTGTCACTGGTTGCGTTGTAACACATATCGATTTTATTAATTTCGTTTATTATTATTATTATTTTGTTTCTGTTTTTATTTTTGGTTTTTGTTTTTGTTTTTCTTGTTGGTTTGTTTGCCTTTTCTTAATTATACCCTATTTAATTTTGGAATGAGCGTGGGCGCCTCTCGAATTCGTTTGAAGTCGTCATGTCCATTGCTTGACTTTCAAGTTTGGTATTTTTTTTTATCATAACGTATTTGCTGTCGTATTTGGTATTGATAATCTTTGTTGTATCTTGTTGAATTTTATTTCTTCGAAATAGTGGCAACATATGAAGAAATTCTTCGAAGAAGACATGCGACTATCAAATACCATGTGTAAAAACGTTTTCGTTGTTAATCCAATTGTTAAACATGATAGTTTCTGCATTAGCGATATCTGCATAAGACTTTAGCATTTTACGGTTATTTTTGTTGGTTGACATGCTGAATTGAGGATCGTTTTAATCTAAAAATAGAGTAATAAAAAAAGTATGTGGATTTTTAAATAATATCTACAATAGGCGCATTTCTGTCGTACCCAAGCATGAAAAGAATACTCGCTTATTCATAAAATTACATTCAAAGCAACAACACCAACTCGACTATTTTTAAAATAGTCGAGTTGGTGTTGTTGCTTTGAAGGTAATTTGATGCATAAGCGAGTATTCTTTTCATGCTTGGGTACGACAGAAATGCGCCTAATGAAGTCTTAAGTATTTGAATTTAGGATTAGATTAGATTTATAGGGCTATTCTGGAAACTGTTACAAAAAACTTTTCTTTCGAAGGAGTGTAGTCTTTCGAAAGACAGTTAATATAGACCATTAAAAAAAAAGAATGGGTTCTGTAAAAGAAAATAACATTCCAGTCCTATAACACCACACAACATTACGTTGAAACCACGAGTGTTCTATTCTGGAGTCATGTTTGGGGTCATTGTCATGTATAAATCGTCATCTAATGATATTAAGAAGGGTTTAAATTATTCAGTTTTGAGTAGAACCGCAGACCTCGCGAAGTAGGACTAAGTGGAAGAAATCCCAGAAAAGTTCTGTATCCGAGGAACTGAATTGGTCAACCCTTTGCTACGAAGATGTAAGGAAGTTATAAAAAATGAAGGAGCTTCAACTAAACTTTAGTTTAAATCTAGCTGCAGCAGTAATATTGTAGATTATTTGAAAAAACAATCGAATTTAAAGTTTGTGCCTATTATTTTTTCCAACTTAAATTATACATTTCATTATTTTTGTTTATAAAAATTAAATTATAATACAAAAACCACCCCAGAGTCAATGAAGCATGTCCTCTCCGTGTAAACATCAATATATGGTAATTATTATTTGGTCTTAAAATGAAATAAATGGAAAAGTGTAAAATTTTTCTCGTGTCCCTATTATTTTTTCCAACACTGTACATATGTATATGATCCAGTTTAGAAAATATAAGACATGGACCGTCTTACAATTAAATACAATAAAATTTTAGCTAATTTTAATTTGGCAAGTTTTTTGTTTGGAAAAATTTTTTCTTTTATTGGAATTTCCTTGCAGTATGGGCGGCAAAAATCCTCGGCTGAAACCTCCATGAGGTCTCAGTCCCTCCTTCCCGATGTCTGTTCCTGGTGCTTGTGCCAGGCCAGACTGCAGGAGGGAGACCGCGGGGGGCTAGCAAAAGCTGTTGTCCGGTCGAGTAGGTCCCCTCAAGGCACGAGCCAGAGGATGAGATGCGAAAGGGTCATGGTTCTAAAATCGAATTTTCCCTTTCTAAAATCCTATTTCTCCTTTCTAAAATCCAATTTTTCCTTTATAAAATCCAGTTGGCTATTCTAAAATCCAGTTGACGCTTTCTAAAATCCATATGGAGTTCACATTCAAAATCACTATCATCGCTAAATTTCTCCTCAAAACCAATTTAATCCTCTTCCGAAGCATCCAATTTAGGTTCCCGTATATTTTCAGAACTTGCGGAAGGTCTATAAGTCGATCGTATCTAAGGATGGAGTGCTCGCCCGCTATAACATAGGTCACGGGTTCTAACTCCAGTCCAGACAAACACCATAAAAAATGTTCTGATTAATTAGAATCCAATTATTGGGTTTTTAGAAATAGCGGTCACCTGTCGACAGTGGGCGGCATACCCTCCGAGGGTATTGCTGCCATGAAAAAGCTTCTCTTCGGAGCCGGCATAAAGCTGTAGGTCCGTCCAATTAGTAGGAAAAACAAAAAATTAAGGAGCACACCTCGAATTGGGAGAGAAGCTCGGCCATAAAACTCGCCAGTTATATCAGCGTCATTGGCCCTTATGCATAAAAAATTAGCTCTTTCTCAAGAGACTCAACTCAAACTTCATCTCGAGAAATAACCAAATAATTTAAATTTATTGGATGGGGTTTTATTACTTTTTAATTTTTCTTTGAGATAAACCTAATTTGTTTGGTAAAATCAAGCAATTTTAATAATTTTTATGCATACAAAATTCACATTTTACGAAAAAACTGAGTATGAGCTAATGCTCGATTTTTAAGCATTATTGTATGATATTATATTAAACCATTCTTCGGCTATTTCAAATTATAATACATACTTAAATGAGGATAGTCCAGTTATCGCTGGCGGTAGATGAGGTTCCCATGAAGTAACGTTCCAAAGCCAATCAAGACAATGGAACTTGAAAGGCTTTCAATGAATTCCGCTTTCCACGATGAAGCTCATGAGGTTGACTCGAATATACATGCTGCTTTTTGGTTAATTGAGTGTAACATACTACATATTTCTATTTCTATTTCTTGTTTTCTCTCGCATTCTCTTAAAATGCAAAACTAAATTTGGTAAAATAAAGCTGCTGTGGACTTAAACAAGGAGTTGTAAGCAAGTAAATGAATATTCTAACCGCAAAATATTTGCGCATATGAACTGTGTAAGTATTGAGTATGCGAATTCGAGAAAGAAAACGCAATAATAATTGCCTTAAACCAGTAAGTAAATGTGCCATGCCGCGACGATACGGAAAAGCGCTGCAAGTTACTTAATGCTATTTTTGCAATGTTGCTGCGGCATAAATGAACAAGTAAGGAAGCCTAAGTTCGAGTGGAATCGAACATTAGATACTCAGCTGTATGCTTTCATTGTTTGTTTGCCTTTGATGGAAACACGGTGTAGGTACTTTATATAAAGCAAGTGCTGCATAAAGTGGGCGTAGCCGCGCCCATTTTCAAAATTTTTATCAGTCATCCAACTAAGCATATTAATATTATTCTTTGTGCAAAATTTCATTCCTTTATGACTTCTAGTTACATAAACCGATTTCAATAAATTTTTGCGTGGCTATTAACACAAGTTATAAAAGTGTATAAACCAAGTTTCGTCATAATATCTCAATTATTTGTCGAGTTATAGGCTAAGAAATCTCGTATATCCCTTTGTGTAAAAAGAGGCGGTGCCACGCCCATTTTCCAAAATTTTTCTATTTGTTGTTTCCGGTCTATTGAAGAAATCATACCACAAAATTTCAATGAATCATCTTTACATTTGACAAAGATATCGCTTAAAATGTTTTTATTAGGCCCCTTTAAAGTTCTCATATATAAAAGTGGGCGTGGTCGTCAACTGATTTCGCTAAAATTTTCAACATGTATTACCACAAGTAATATAAGTGTACACACCAAGTTTCGTCATTATATATCAATTATTTGTCGAGTTATGGGCTCAGAAATCTCGTATAATCCAGCTTCTAAAAAGAGGCGGTGCCACGCCCATTTTCCAAAATTTTTGTGTTTTTCGTTGTATGTCCGCAGGTGGACTCCTGGCATAAAATTACAATGATATATCTTTATATTTGACAGAGATATCGCTTAAAATGTTTTTATTAGGTCACTTTATAATACCCATATATAAAAGTGGGCGTGGCCGTCAACCGATTTTGACAATTTTTCGTCCAAACATTTGCCTAAGTAAGTATATCACGCGTACCAAATTTCATCGATATATCTTCAACAGTTTCTGAGTTATGACTCATAAAGCTTTCAATGTTTGCTCCTTAATAAGTGGGCGTGGCACCGCCCATTTTCCAAAATTCCATCAAATTTCTTCTTAGGTGCCTGAGCTCAACACGTGGGTAAAATTTCATCACTCTAGCCAGGGTACGGAAAAACTCACTCATGAACGCTCAAAAATACATTCTACTCATATCACAAACAAATATTCAAAGAAAAATGTATAAACACTCAAATAGTGAGCGAACTAACGCACAACAGCAATCGATCGCTCATAGCGGTGGCAATAAACTCAATGCATAAATTCACTCAAAAATGAATTATCGTACAATTTCTCTGGTAAATTCATTCTATGAGTTTATTTTATAATTTTTTGCGCTAGCGATCATTTTTTGAGTTTATCATTTTTTGATCGCTCTTTGAGTTATCATTTTATGCGTTCACAAGGGTTTTTTGTGAGGTTTAAGCAGCTAATGGCATCGTGAAGGCGCAGTTTTTGGATGATGGCGTGCGTTTATTAGATCATAAATATGATATATGCATGTATGTACATACATATGAATGCATTTGTGTACGTATATATGTATGTATGTATGTACATATGTATGTATATATTTATAATATTTTAAAAAGCCTTAGGTCTTATAGCGATATATATGTACATATGTATGTATATTGAAGTTGCACTTTAACAATTTTATTATGTATTTATTCAATCTAATAAAAAGTTTATATATGTATCAGTTTACATACATATTTGTATTCATTCGACACATACATACATATGTATGTATGTATATGCATATGAAATAGGACGTTATTGAAAAAAATTCTGAAATAAGACGTTTTTCAAACAATTTTTGAAATAGCCGTCGATATGTAGGTTTTGTTCAGAAACTCAGTTTGAAGCGCAACCTGATTTTGTAGTACAAGCAGAGCGTTCATAAACGTCAATTTTGCATGAAGCGTCGTATCACAATCATCAAAAAAATAATTATTGCCGCTGTTGCGTTTCATGCTGCGTTTCTGAACATAGCCGTAGTCTAGGTATATAAATATTTTATTTAACATAGGTACCTACATCTTTAGATTTAACTTTAAAACTGGAATTGAACAACTGAGCGTACGTTCAAAATACAAGTTCGGATTTTATTAAATTGTACATATGTATGTATGTATATAATATTAATGCATGCACATATGTATGTCTATTCAATAATGGAATGCGGGTAATGATATTTTCCATTTCGAATGTATATACATAGTACCTACATGTGTACAAATAAATAAAATGCGAACTTATTTTTTTAATGCTCAATTGTTGTATTCAGTTTTCAAGTAAGAATTAAATACATACATATATATGTACATATGTAGGTATTTACATATGTTAAATAAAATATTTAACAACCCTGCAGTAAATTTGTTTCACTGCTGAAGGATCGGTGATGATTCTTTGTTGAATATTCATCACTGTCGTCATAACTCAGTATATTTTTATTTGTTTTTGTTTTTTTTTTTCTGAGGAAAGCAAACCATTTACCTATATGAAAAATTCATCAGTCTTTATATGAAAGTATTCACTGATGATTCCTCGTCATAGGTGAATTGCATCAGTGATTCATTATGGATTCACTGCGGATTTTTACTGCAGGGAACCCTTAACTCATACATATAGACTACAAATGTACATAAATATATGTATATGTAGGTACATCGGTATGTAAATATAAATTTTTATAAATATTAATTTAAATAAATTGAATAATTTAATTAGTTTGAATAAATACATACTTAATAAAATTTAAACTCGATATACCTACATACATATACATGCCTATCGCTATGAGAGCTAAGGCTTTTTAAAATATTATAAATATGTACATACATATGTATGTACATCCATATATACGTACACAAATGCATTCATATGTATGTACATACATACATACATCATATTTATGGTCTAATAAACGCACGCCATCATCCAAAAATTGCGCCTTCACAATGCCATTAGCTGCTGCACAACAAACCCTTGTGAACGCATAAAATGATAACTCAAAGAGCGATCAAAAAATGATAAACTCAAAAAATGATCGCTAGCGCAAAAAATTATAAAATAAACTCATAGAATGAATTTTCAAACGATCTCTCATTTTAAAATGAATTTATGTAAGAGTTTATCGCCACTGCAGAGACCCATCGATCGCTGTTGACGTGCGTTCATTTGCGTTCGTTGTCACTGTGTATTTGCGCTCATGAGAGCGTGGCATAGCTCAGAATTATAGAGTGATAATTCGTTTGAGTGAGTTTATTTTGAGCGTTCTTCGCACCCTGACTCTAGCTATATTAGTGGCTGAGATACCAAATTTCCGATTTTTTCTATATAGGAAAAGGGGGCGTGGTCATGGTCCGATTTCGCCCATTTTCAATACCAACCGTCCCAGTGTCGATACCAACTTGCATTTCAAATTTCATCAAAATATCTCAATTTTTGCGCGAGTTAGGGCCGTTTACTCAACCTCTGATTAACGATAACCACGGTTAAAGTTCGGTTAAACATCATTATCGACTTCATCAAACCATGTATTTAACATATGGTCGATAATGCAGTACATAGCTTAACCGGCCCTTAGGGCCGTTTACTCAACCTCTGATTAACGCTAACCGGAGGACAAAGGTCCGATTAAGCTATGGACTGCATTATCAACCACATGTTAAATACATGGTTTGATGAAGTCGATAATGATGTTTAACCGGACTTTTACCGTGGTTAGCGTTAATCAGAGGTTGAGTAAACGGCCCTTAGAGTGTTTACAGACGGACGGACGGACAGACGGACAGACGGACGGACGGACGGACGGACGGACGGACATGGCTCAATCGATTTCTCTTTTCACCCTGATCATTTTGATATATATAAGTCTATATCTATCTCGATTATTTCATTCTGTTACAATCCACCGTTATGTGATTAAAACTATAATACTCTGTGTACTAGTACAGCTGAGTATAAAAAACATGTATATAATATACATATGTACATATAATAATAACTATAAATATGTATGTTCTATTAAAATGTAAGCCATTCACATCATGTACTCATAAGCACAAGCAGCAGCTTGTCAGTAATGTCAACTGGATCAAGCCACTAGCGCTTTCAATTCCATCTTAGGGATGGATATCGGCATTCAGTCAATGACAACATTACCCTCTCGACTTTGCGCATCAGTTGAAAACTGTGGGCGCAGCATCTCAAGAAAATTCTTGGTTACTCAAAGCAACACAGCATGATGAAGATGATGAACATATTTTTAGCATATTCATCAGCCATAAATATGAGACAGTATGGAAACAAAAAACAAAATTAAGGAAAATAAACTAAAATACAACTTGGCTTTTATACCCAATTTAAAACCTAAGTGCAAACAGTATTAAAATCAATGTCATTTGGGTATAGCAAACGTAGAAACATCGACAACGCAACGTGCTTTATGATGAGTTTTCAAGCAAGCAAAAAAAGGGCTGTCTTTCAACCGAAAACAGTCGCAGCACATTTACATTTAATATTAATAGAATTTGGTGCACATTGCAAACAGACAGACAGACAAACAGACAGACCAAAGAAAGCCGGCAAGCCAAGCAAGCGAATTCTTTTTTATGAACTTCTTTAAATAACTTAAATATAAACAAATACAAAAAAAATTTATGGTTGTATTTAGGTTGTGTTTTATGAGGTTCCAACATTTTTTCACACACAGCCATACACACCATACAACATACACAAACTCTGCTGGCTCCCTACTTTAGATCGAGGCAGCTGAGTGAGTGTAGGCGCTGACTAAATGACTGCCTGATTGCTTGAATGTCTGCCTCGCTATTTATTGCTGATGCTGGGTGTTGCTCTGATGTTGCATGCCATGTGCAACTGCACCCAGAAAAAAAATAGTGTGAAATCAACCAAAAATCAACAAATTTTGTGGTTAATTTTTTTCAACACGATGCTTAATGTATGCCATCATGTAATCGTGTAAATTTAACACTACTGTCAAGTGTTAGTTTAACAGGATGACAACTGTAGAATTAACACTAAAAAGTATTGAGTCTTCCTGTTGATTTTACAATTTTAACTAGTTAATGTTACAATAAAAGCTGGCTAAATTAACACGAAATGGTCCTGTTGAATTAACAATAACATCTTTTTGATTTTACATTAAATTTATTGTTAAATTAACTAGAAATTCTTGTTGATTGTACAATTTATTTTTTTAAATAAAAAAACATATAAAACATAAAATATATAATCATCACTTCAATTAAGCACATTCGTACATCACCGGCACAACTGACCAAATTGAAGGCGTCCTTCTCATACGAACACAAATGTACCGGCGATAGTTTATACATGGGCGATAGTACTATCACTTGCACCGAGTAATGTTTGGCCGCTAATGCAACAACCGCATGTTGCACGCAAACCCCCATTCGCTAAAAAACCTCCTCGTGATATTGCAACCTATGAAGAGGAAAAATAAAACATTGAACATTAAATACTTTTAGAAACAAAAATGTAATCCTCTTTTAACTCACCTGCAAACTGAAAATATAAATCGAAAACCCACTATCGCGAACTGGCAATGATGCTAAACTCGCATCACTGCCACGGCACAAAATTTTCCTTTTTTTTTTTTTTTAAATAATTTGCGTTTTGCACGAAAATCACACTTCAAATGATCAAAAAAATTATGTATATTTCAAAATAGTTTTGACGTTCTTTTTTAACACTTTTTTTTAGATTACATTGACACTATGATCGTGTTGAATTAACCAAAATTACAAATGACGTTTATGTTTGAACATTGTTTCGTGTTATATCAACCAAATTTTATTGTTAATTGTGGTTCTTGTTGTTTCCACATTTGTTTTCATGTTGTATTAACACTAAAATGGACGTCATTTTTCTAACATTTTTTTTATTTTATATTGACACTATCATCATG
The DNA here is from genome assembly GCA_960531455.1 of Urophora cardui. Classification (NCBI taxonomy): domain Eukaryota; kingdom Metazoa; phylum Arthropoda; class Insecta; order Diptera; family Tephritidae; genus Urophora; species Urophora cardui. The sequence goes on from OY482672.1 coordinate 144,774,769, forward strand.
TTAAATAAACCAAATTCCAAATGACATTTAGGAATAAAATTTTATATTTGAATCATCTTGTATATTTTAAAATTTCTTCATGTTGTATTAACAATAAAATGTGGTTGAATTTACCAAATTTTCAGATGACAGTTACAAAGCCAAAATCATGTTTCAAACATCGTGTAATTTGAAAAAAATTGTTGCTGTTCTATGTGTAAAGATCGATCGTGTTAATTTTACATGAATCGTGTTGATGATTTTTTTTCTGAGTGTGCAAGTGCTGAAATACATTCAACTTGTGCTACACTCAATCAATTTTTTATTTACTTTACTTTACATACTTTACTTTGCTTACTTGCAAATGAATTTTTCTACTAAAAAATAAAATGAAAAGTGAGAAACCTTCAGTGCAAGACGACACAAAAATTTTAAGAATAACAAATCATATTTCAAAGGAAAGACGCCAGCAAATGTGCCAAACAGAAGCAAATACATAAATAGTTTTTGGATTAATTTTGTATATGGGCGATTCCACGGTAACGGGCGGGACAATTTTACGCGAAATTTTGACTTTAAATAAAGATTTCTTTAAAACCAACTAACCGCTTTCCGCTTTTGATAGCGTGGTATGAAAATATAGTATTTAGTTAATGTCACGTTAAAAAGCAAACCTGCAATAATGTAATATACATATATTAAAAAAAATTATTAGTTTTAAAAATTGTAACGGGCGGGACAAAATATGGAAGTCATATTTAAGTCAAGAAATGTATGTATTACTAAAACTCTGCGAATTTATAGTAGTAATTATTTTATTCAGATATTTTCATTTGAAATGATATATGAGCATTATAATAACACCAACGTAACACGGGCGGGACATGTGCGAATTCCAAGTACTTCAGAAACTTATGAAGGATGGTAAAGGTTCTAGGCATGGGTAACACTGCGCTGCGCGGCGCAATTGCGCTAACACCAACCCTGGCGTTATTGCGCTAACTCCGATTTGGGAAATGCGCCAACTCAATATAGCGCCAACCCAATATAGCGCCAACTCAATTTTGTAATATAAAACCGACTCAATTTCGTGCGCTAACACCAGCTCCAATATAGCGCTAGTGTAAAATGGCGCAACCACAACGCCAATAACAGCACCATAGTATATAAATACGTATGACACCGTCAGAATTATGTATGCTTGATAGTGATCTATGTGACTCTAATTTCCAGCATATTTTCACAAATATACGGAATATGTTTCCAAATGATTATGAAAATTTAAATTAATTGTGCCCTCGTATATGTAAGCAGAATTGCGCCAAAAGAAATAAAACGGGGATGGTGAACAGTAACAAGCGAAAAAATGTTATTTATCGATTATTCCATGACAATTGCGCTAAAGGTGTTATTGCGCCAGTACCGTGAGTTGGCGCCACGAGTGGCGCTGGAGTTATTGTATCAGCGCCAAAAAAATTGCGCCATTACCCATGGCTAAAAGGTTCATAATCAGAGTCGAATAGTTCATTGGCTTCATGATTCTGAGTATATTTGGATTGATTACAAATACTTAAAAACCTTTTATCCAAATATTTCTAAGTTATAAAGAAATGGAATTTTGGGTTCAAGGTTCACTTTCTCACGGAATCGCCGATATACATAAATATTTACATACATATATACATACATACTTCGAAAAGTGTTATAAGCTATGGCTTGAGCAAAAATAGCACCCCTATTGCGAGTGTCGACTGTGATAGATAATCGACTGTGATCGATCCACGAGCATTATATTTACATGCTCTTTGGTCGATCAATTATCGATTATCTATCACAATCGACACTCGCAATACGGGTGTGAATAATTAAAATCGGATTACTAAGTACACATATAGTGCTGCTTAAAAATCATCCACAGCTTCCGATGTCCAATAAGAATATCGAACTGATGAAGAACTTACCTATAACCAACTTTAGTTTTCCAACGTTCATAGTATATTAGAAATACTTATGTATGTACACTTGTTACTATAGTAAAAAGACAAAGAATCACTTTTGCCAATAATATAATATAATACAATGGCGCTATTATAACTATGACGGGTTTTATGGCCGAGCTTCTCTCCCAATTCGAGGCGTGCTCCTTTTGTTTTTTCCTACTAATTGGGTGGACCTACAGTTTTATACCGGCTCCGAACGGCGAATACAGTTTTTGTGATAGCAATACCCTCGGAGGGCATGCCGCCCACTGCCGAGATGTGACCGCTATTTCTAAAAATCCAATAATTGGATTTTAATTAATTAGACAAATTTTTTTTTGATGTTTGTCCCGACTGGGGTTTGAACCCGAGACCTCTGGTATAGCAGGCGAGCCCTCTACCCACAGCACCACAGCGGCCACAGTAGGCAACTGATAAGTAAAGTCCTCTCTCGATGAGCAATAATCACGCTCTACAGGACGCTCATCGTTCCAGTCTTCATGTACGGCGCAGAAGCATGGACGATGTCAAAATCAGATGAGATGGCACTTGGAGTATTCGAAAGCAAAGTTCTTCGGAAGCTGTACGAGCTTTACGCAGACATCGACATACATAAATCAACGAATAAAAATCCCACGGCTGCGTTGGGCAAGTCATGTCGTGAGAATGGAAGAAGGTTCTCCGGGTAAGAAAATATTTTTATTGGAACTCGCTAAAGGCAGCAGAAAATGGAGATATCCATTGCGCGAAGATCAGCTGAAGAGCGATTCGGCTTCCCTTGGTATTTCCAATTGGCGTCAGGCAGCAGGAAACGGAACAATTGGCGCGCTTTATTGGACTCGGCCAAAATCGTCTAGACAGTACGCGCCAATTAGGAAGAAAAATAACTTATAAGTTACTTTATATAAGGAAAAGGGAATAGATTCGAAAAATTTACATTACAAGTAGTAACATGTGTGCAGTATCGCCCATTAGAATAAAAAAAATTGAAATAAAGAAAATTGTTTACAAAATGGAACACAACCCATATTCTCTTATACGAGAATACACATGTTTACTTAACATTAAAAATCAAAGAAATGTGTAGGTATGAAAAACGCCACTTTTTATTGTTGGTACCAGAAAATTCCCTTACTTACCTTTATATTCCTGCAATTACTTCAATAACACTTTTATATTCAGGCCTAGATGTTTTTATTTCTTCATGTGGAATGCAATGAATTATAAATTGATATTTCTTTTCGCTTTCAAAATCTCTTAAAAAGGATCCTATTGGAATTAAATATAAATATATGCACATAAGTACATACATACATACATATGTAAGTACTTATGGAATTAATTATAAATCATATTTATAAAATATCTGAAAAGAATCACCTGGAGTACATTCATTGCTAAAAATTAACTGGTCCATTTGTCTAAGACTTTCCTCATTTTCTTTGAGAGAAAATAAAATTTTGACAACAAAACGTGAAGCGGAGAATGAACGTATTGAAGGTTTCAGTATTATTAGCCTGTTCTGAATTACAATTAGAGGACACTGCCCCATTACAAATTACCGAGATCCTCGCTCGAAGAGAGGTAGAGGAATATGTGGCAGATGTCTCGATATAAATAATGTCCAATCAAATTCTACTCGACGAAAAGAATTTAACAAATTAAGAACAATTCGCAACTCTATTAGCAACAAGTGGAAACTTCAATTAATATAACTTTATATAAATTGTGCGCTCATTGTCTTGGCGTCGTATCGTTCATAATAATTTAGTGTGCAATATTCACAAGTACTTGTTTAAATGCAGTAAAAATGATGTCAACTGTCAAGATCCATGTATGAACAATGTACAAATGGTAGTATGTCAAACTATGTTATATGTTTGTATGTACCTACATACATAAATATGTTTCCGCTAAATGTAAAATACAGGCAACGGTCATTGATCGCATTCGAGCTTCGATTACTTAAGTAAAAGCATCTTATGCTGTAATTGTCACTTTTGTCAGTCACATACTCGTACGAACTAAATGTGGTATATGGATGTGTGTAGAAAGCATTTTGCTATCTATACATATGTATGTATGTACTATATACAGTTCAAATGTTATCAGACACTATTAGCAGGGTCTTTGAATAATGAACTACTTGCGCACCCAATTATAAGCAAATGAATGAAAATAGACAAACTAAAATTAGAACAAAACAACTATTAGAAGCGCATTGATGATGCAAAAATCTGGTTTAATTACGAAATGACAAATCTGTAATCTGAAAAAAGGTCCTAAGTAATTTTATTTTTAACACTTTTATTTCATATGGTAGGTACGACGTTATTTAAGTTTGTGAATAGAAAACGAAGAATAGAAGTATCTTCTTTGATTTCAAATGCAAGTGACGTTGCTTTTTTCAAAATTTTAACCGACAGAAAAATTTTATAGAATTTGATTTGGAAAAAATATGAATAAAGCAACCTAAAGCTAAGATCACACGATTTGTACATTTGGCTAAAAATTTGCCAAATTCATAGGCAAACCGTGTGAACGGTAAATTTCATTTGAGACAAATGACAAAAGCCAAATACTTAGCCTCTTGTGGCAAATCAAAAACGGCCCTTGTAGCCAAATCGTGTGAACACAAATGCCATACAGAAGGTAAATGAAAATGATGAAAATGGACAAATTTTGATTTGCCACTTGGATACAAATGGTTGTGGCAAATATACAAATCTTTTTTGACAACTATAAAATAAATAATTAGTAGGAAAAAACAAAAAGGAGCACACCTCGAATTGGGAGAGAAGCTCGGCCATAAAACTCGTCAGAGTTATAATAGCGCCATTGTATATTATTATATTATTATTTAGCTCTGTTCAATAACAAAAAATTGTTACGAATTTTTCGTAAAAAATGACAGCTCTCCATATGAAAATGACAGTTTTTATGAAAAATAAGTAAAAAATTTTTAGTAATTGAACACAGGTTTTGTCTCTTTTCAAGACCTGTTTTTGTATTTTGACTTTCGGCGGGTTTTTCAAACCAAATATACCAGAGAAAAAACGTAGTGTCATATAGGCCGAAGAAGCATTTTTTAACATTTAGCTAGAAAAAATTAGGAATAATTTTTTATTCCTTAAGGCGGATTCATCGTTCGAGTTCAGAACTAAAGTTGAATTTGAGTTAACTAATAAAAATAGTTCAGAACTTTTCGGAATTCCCCTCACACTCCGAAAACACAACAACAACCACATGGCAAAAAAGTTCTGAACTCGAACGATGAATCCGTCCTTATTGAGATAATTTTGTATAATGAATACATTTATGACGTTATTCAATTATTCTTGCTAGTCACACAAGTATACTATTTCAGTGATTTTTCGAATACTTTTTCGAATACTTTCCCAAATTAGGAAAGAATATTTGCCCGAATTTGAACCGAATGTTTTCCCGAAACCTAACCGAATAATTTTCCAAATACTTTCCGGATCCTAAACCGAACCCCAATACTTTCCCAAATCGGGAAAGAATATTTGCCCGAATCTGAACCGAATGTTTTCCCAAATGCTTTCCCGACTCTGAATCGAATATTTTTCCAAATACCAGATCCGAAACCGAACCCGAATACTTAACCTATTATTTTTCTAATAATTTCCCGAATCCGAACCGAATATAAATAAACATGAACCCCTGGTAATAACTCAGTCAGTTTCCGGGCGAATTTAACAAAAATTTGCACGTGACTATATCCTACTATTACCCTAACCATTTCTAAAAATAATCGAAATCGATATATGGTTTTGATCCTTTACTTTCATTCAAAATGAATACATAAACAATTTCTTCATATACGATTTCGACGTATCTGCAACATTTAATTCACTTTTGTGCAACCAAAGTAAACATTTCACAATGACCATTTTTTTGGAGCTCGTTAACACACGTATTCTATTGAATGAATTAAATTAGCTTTATATCATCTTACAGAGAATTAAAAGAAGTACTATCCAGTGATTTAATACCTATTTGATTAATTTGTGTTTGTTAATTTTTCATAAAATTTTCTTACAAAAAAAAATTTTCGCCCAAAAGTATGCTTCTATATTTTTCATACGACTGTTTTATCATGATTGGTTAAATCGTGTGAACGAATGTGAAACAAATTTGCCACTTTACTTCTATGTACAAATGTGTGGCAAATCAAAAGCTAATAAATCGGGCAAATCGTGTGAACGCAAAGCAAATCATTTGCACATCGATATCAAAATGGGCAAATGTGGACAAATTTAAATTTGTCATTTTTTGTACAAATGCGTAAATCGTGTGATCTCGGCTTAAGTATGTACATTAAGGTGGAGTGAAACATTTTTTTTGGAAATTCAATTTGTTCCAAAGCCAGAACGGCACCTTTCTAGCCCAGTAATAAGCCTGTCAAATTTTATTGACCTACTCGCATGTTTAGAGGTGCCCCCAGCCCCACAAAGTTGAAAAAAATAGTACGATCTGGTACAAATGTGAAATTTCTAAAATTATAAAATCAAAAAACGAGTATGAGGATTGATAAAGATGGCTAAGCTGAGTATTGAAGTGAATTTTTTTTATTTTGAAACAACAACAACAAAAGTTTTTAAAGGTCAAAGTTTATATTGTGCATTTTTTAAATTGCAATTACTTAAATACTACTGAACCGATTTCGAATATTTCATATACCATTCGATAGGTATTTTGATTCCCTTTAATTTGATATACATTTTATGTGGGTTCCATAATACCCCCCCTTGCGGGGTCAACCCCCTTTTACCCCCTTACTTTTCATATATAAAATGTATATCAAATTAAAGGGATATCGAATGGTATAAAAATGTTCGAAATCGGTTCAGCGGTTTTTAAGTTATTGCAATTTAAAAAATGCACAATATAAACTTTGACCTTTAATAACTTTTGTTGTTGTTGTTTTAAAAAAAAATAATTCACTTTAATACTCAGCTTAGCCATGTTTATCAATCCTCATACTTCGTTTTTTAATTTTATAATTTTCAAAATTTCATATTTGTACCAGATCGTGCTTATTGCTTTCAAATTTGCGGGGCTGGGGGCAGTTCAAAACGTCATCCTATCGCCATAAAATTTTGTGGGGTTCATTAACTCGTATAAAGGCAACTTTTCTTTGCTGGTACGTTCAAAAAAAGAACAAAAAAAAAAATCTCCATATGATCTCACTCCACCTTAATGTACATATGTACATATGGTCAATTTTCTGGCTGCTAACGTTACATTCGCATGGAGTTTTTATTTAGTTTATATGAAATAATAACAAAAATGTTAGAAACGTTAAAGGTTCTGCTACTTGTACTATCAGGTAGACCTATACCTTCATTTTAAGAGTAAAATTAGTCTGATGGCTACCATACCGTAAAAGTTATAAGCTCGTGAAACGCACTGCTAACGTTACATCATTTGGAAGTGAGATCAAGATACAAATCATGTTTGGTTTAATTTCTGCGAACTTGCTGAGACAATCATCCCAATTTAACTTCATGTTATATAGCAAGTATGTCACAAGATCATGGCATACCGCTTTACCAAAATCTTTAGGATTTTTTAACATAATTTAACATAAAATAAGGCACTGCCTACGTTACACAAAGCACTGCTAACGTTACACGTGCGAAAACTGAGTATCTCTACATATAATAAAATTGTAACCGTTGATCTCTGTACATTGCAGATATACAGAAAATAAAAAAAGGAGCCAGAGTAATCCAAATGAACTGTTTTTAAAATTACTGTCGGTCTGACTGTCTGTCTGTCCTTATGTTTCTACGCGGGTCACTAAAAATTGGAATGATGGAATTGAATGAAACTAGTCAGAGTTATAATAGCACCATTGTATTATTATTATTATTATATATGTCTACTTTAAGATTTAAGATATTCCTTATTTCTATAGCTCAACCAGTTTTGGAGTTATCGACCAACATGTGGACCAAGGGTGATCCAAAATGTGTTAGTACAATATGGGTATCAAATAAAAGGTGCCGATGAGTGCTGCAATAAGTAATTCTATTAAATTCAATATCTCGATTGGTTTCAGAGATATCTCCCTATCCCTATCCCTCTAAGTTGTGATATCCTACGGAAAACACTTCCAGAGATATTCAGCATGAAAGATTAAGTTTGTATGGGTTGTGCCACGCCCCTTTTCCAATAGCTCTAATTTTTTCATCCAGAAAATGATTATTGAAAGTTTCATTCATTTCTATGCAGTCGCTTTTGTGTGACGCGGGCGTTATGGTAAAAAAACACATTTTTGGTCACATTTTTCCCACATTTTGGTCAATAACTCGGGAACTGGATGAGAGATCCAAGTGATAGAATGGTGAAAGTTTCATGCGTTTTCTATTCAGTAGTTTTTGCGTGATGCGCGCACAATCATACAGATGGACAGACAGATAGACTTCTAAAAATTGTAGATTTGGGTTCCGCTGGTTCAATAACGACCTCTCCTATCAGTTTTTCTTGAATATTTTCAATGTACAGACATCGACCTGTTACAATTTTATTATATGTATTATATAGATAAAAAAATCACTGCTAACGTTACATATTATTTAAGCTAACAATGTCTTCAAATCTTTGGAAGTTTAACTTTTTTTAATTGGAACGTGAGATATACGTATAGTATTAAGAAAATATATAATATATATATCTATCTAATACCTTTAAACGAGCAATTCTTGTATATATATATGATATATATAATCAGGATCTCGGAAACGGCTCCAACGATTTTCATGAAATTTGGAATGCAGGGAGCTTCGGGGGTAAAATCTCGAAAAATTTAATTTTTTTACTCACTTTTATCCCGGGTCCCGAGATATGGGTCAAAACGTGGACCCGGATGACCCTCGAATGTCTCTGATCGATATGGGTATCAAATTAAAGGTCTTGATGAGGACTTCAACATAGAACTCTTTTAATTGTGATGCCTAGGCCGGATCCCGAGATATGGGTCAAAACGTGCACCCGGATGACCCTCGAATGTCTCTGAGCGATATGGGTATCAAATGAAAGGTCTTGATGAGGACTTCAACATAGAACTCTTTTAATTGTGGTGCCTAGGCCGGGTCCCGAGATATGGGTCAAAACGAGGACCCGGATGACCCCCGAATGTCTCTGAGCGATATGAGTATCAAATGAAAGGTTTTGATCAGGACTTCGACATAGAACTCTTTCAATTGTGATGCCTAGGCCGGGTATCGAGATATGGGTCAAAACGTGGACCCGGATGACCTTCGAATTTCTCTGAGCGATATGGGTATCAAAAGAAAGGTATTGATGAGGACTTTAACATAGAACTCTTTTAGTTGTGATGCCTAGGCCGGGCCCCGAGATATAGGTCAAAACGTGGACCCGGATGACCCTCGAATGTCTCTGAGCGATATGCGTATCAAATGAAAGGTATTGATGGGGACTTAAGCATAGATTACTCCGAAAATTGGGAATCATGGCTTCAATATAGAGATCTCTTCGATGTAATGCTCAACCTGGGTCCCTAAGTAAAGGGAACATGAAAAGGAAAAAGAAAGTCGAATGGAATGGTATGGCAATGGGAAAGGGAGAAGGGAGAGGAAACCAATATAGAATGGGAGAGGGAAGGAGTGAGAGAGAAATTGGGAGAAGGGAAGGGAGAACGAATAGGGGGGTGAGAGAAAAGGAGGGGTTAGGGAGAGCGATAGGGAAAGGAAAGGGAAAAGGAAACGGAGATGAAAGATAAGGAGAAAGGAAAAAGAAAAGTAGAGGGAGAAGGACATGAAGAGGTAGAGGTATCAAGGCCAAGCGAGTCGGATTTACTTTAGTTCTGGATCTCACAAATGGCTTCCACAATTTTCAAGAAATTTAGTATACAAGGGGTCTCGGGCGCAAACTTCTGAAAAGTTTCATTTTTACACTAATTTTTTTTATTTTAACTTTTTATTTCGCTTGCGAGGACCTGCGAAAAAATGGCAGCCCGAGATAAGCTCGGTCATCCAGGTACTATATATATATATATATATATATATATATATATATAAACAAATTAGATTAAAACGTATTTTAACATGTTTTAAAAAAACTTTTTTGGTTTTGCACTGCTAACGTTACATAAGATTTTTGCGACACATTTACTTTTCACATAACTGCTAGTTGGAACATAACTTTTTTAAAAACTTTACGTGTAATGATATTATAGCTTATTTTCTAATAGATAAAACTTGAACGGCTAATTTTAGTCGCAACAAACATGTTATATTTACCTTTTTGTTTACTGAACTACTTCCGACCATATTTTTTTTTAATCACAACGTTTTATAAAAAGAGCGAAAAGTTTAATTTAAAACGACTAAAATTGAATGCCACTGTTTTCAACAGCTACTATAATATGTCATGAACCCCGCAAGAACCCAATGCTTGCAATATTTGACAAAAAAAAAAACTACTTGGTTTACTTTCCCAGAAAATCGGCCATATATGTACATTAGGGTGCTTTTAATTTGTATGAAAAATTTAAAAGTTGATAAAAAGACTGTATCGCCCCCTCAATCTGTAGTAACATGGTCAGATATATCACACATAAATTTTGGTCCCGATTGGTGGCGGTTAAGGCGTGGCGCATTGGGGTCAAAGTTCAGAAAACTCTATGAAGGGTCAAAAATTTTTAATTATCTAATACCCAAAATTAATACTTCTATACCCAGTGATAACAAATTTAAATTTTGGTCTCGATTGATGACGGTTTACTGGTGTTTCAAGGGGGTCAAATTTCAGATTACTATATGCGACTCTAAAAATGTAAGTCTTCTATGGCAATCTGAACATTGACTCCCTTAAAACACCACTAAACCGTCATCAATCGGAACCAAAATTTATATTTGTTATCATTGGGTATAGAAGTATTAATTTTGGGTATTAGATAATTAAAAAAAAATTTTGATTTTTTGACCCTTCATAGAGTTTTCTGAACTTTGACCCCAATGCGCCACGCCTTAACCGTCACCAATCGGGACCAAAATTTATGTGTGATATATTTGACCATGTTACTAGAGATTGAGGGGGCGATACAGTAAAATATCGTTAATTTGAATTTTAAACGCACTCTAATGTACATACATATATCGCACCCTAAATCAAAAAGTGGCACAACTCAAAATTTTTCGAAATCGAGTTTTTTTCATAAACGGGTATGTATACGGAACATACCTCTAGCAAACATTGCAAACAAAAAACTTTTGAATAACTGTCTCTTTCGACCGAAAAATAACCATTATACCTGGCCCTTTGCCATACGATTGCTTGTAATGAAAAAAAGTTGTTTGGCTCTCCTAAAAATTTTTGAATTTTGAGTTGTGCCACTTATGATTTAGGGTGCGAGATGTATGCATACGATTATTGAGCAAATTTCCGCGAAAAATGCATTCTAATAAATATCCGATTATCAATCTCATGTGTGCGTAAACATCCACTCTAGCTGTTTTGGCGGAATTTGTGTCGACATACATACATATGTAGTTACTAAATTGACTCTTTCTCAACTGACTTTACAACTTTTATGATTTGTTTTTTAACTCATCGCAACGCTTACTCCTACACTACGAAAAAACTGGTATATCCATCTACATATCTATACATCTATATATTAATACGCTAACATGAATTTTGTCCGCGACCTTTTGGCGATTCTACTTAACCGATTTTAAAAGTTAGACCATCATTAGAAAGGGAATTCCCGAGAATAGGTCCATTTTGATTTTCATTAAAATCGGCTGGAAAATACGTGCACAATCGCCGTTGGAAAATTTCTGTGTAATTGTCGTTGTTGCAGAAAATTCCTATGTTATTGTTAGAGCTCGGAAAAATAGGTGAAATCAAGCGCCTAAAAAATTCTACATTTTGTAAATTTTGTTTGTTTTCAGTGGCGGGATTACAATTTAAATATAAAGGGCTAGCATATTGGTATGGTTGGTGAAGATTTTATTAGAAAAGTTCTTAATCATGTTACACAAATTTGCAGTTTGAATAATCATACAGTGGTGTGTGATGAAATAAAGCCAAAGAGAGATTTAGTTCCTTTGACATTTTTACTGAAAAAATGTATGAAGAACGCTCGTACGTCTTGCGTTTAGAAAAAAAAACAAAATTTATTTCAATTTTGTATTTTACATATATTTTTGTACATTGTCAAGCTTTTTGAAAGTAAAACAAAACTAGCTGTAATGAAAATAAAATTTGGGAAAAGTAAGTAAATTATGGCATAGTTAATGTTCCAATAACTCATAAACAAAAATGTAAAACCGTTTTTACCACGAGATAAATTTGCATTTTTACAGATATGGAATTATGCCGAGTATCCAGTTGGAAAAATGTAAACACTGAAATGGTCATAAGAAAAACTAGGAAAGTTCAAATCAAGTTTATTTACCTAAAATATGCAAATGTTTAAAGTCAAACCACTACAAATTAAAAAGCTGCATTATATATTCCATTTGATAATATGCACTTGCCTCATTTTCATTCAAAATATATTTGGTTTGAAACTGTAATTGTTTTTCCTTCACGTGCGAAGATTTTGTCTCAAATTTAAGCGAGTCACTACAAAAAATTTTTATTTTTTTCTTTATTTGTTTATAAAAAAATCCAATTGCATTCACGGGGGGCTTAGACCCGAACGTACCCCACCCTTATAGCGTTTTCTTTTCTACACAAAAGGGTTGTCATGGCGAAGCGCAATAATAGCTCAGATTTGCACTACACCCTGTCGAATTGCCGTCCTCTTCATATTCAGTGCAGCCCTTCACATATGTATGTACAATAGAATACACTCTAAATGTCACAATTGTGTATACTTTAGCTGTTCTGGTATGACGCAATCTATATAATACATATTATGTGTGCTAGAAAGAGACATAAAAGGTATACTTTTTATTCGTTATTGTTATTGATCAGCTGTTTGACAGGGTCATTGTATGCCCCGTCGATAGCACAGAGGGCAAGAAATCTTGCCCTTTCGAATTTTTTTACGATTGCCCTTTGAGAAAAGATAGCGATGTGGACTGCGATGATTGCACTCATTTAACAAAAGAACACAACTTTTTGAAGGCACTACATGAGTGCGACATTTTTGTGTAGAAAAGAAAACGCTATTAAACTTGCCACTGGATGTGCTCACAAATATTACGTAGCATAATTTTAGGCGTTTGATTTTCACCTATTATCCGAGCTCTAGTTATTGTTATTGAAAACACAATTTACCTCTGATAATTTTTATAAAATTTTTATTTGCCTGCTTTTAGGCGTAATAAATGGGCTGTGTCCAGACTAAAACAAGAAAACCAGTGCTATCCAAACTAATAAAAATAATCAAAAAATAATAATTTTGTATGAAAAATTTTAATTAAAAATGGAAAAGGGTTGTGCTTGAACTACAAATGGGTTTTGAATCAAATAAAGATAAATTTTAATAAAAAATATCATAAAGTTAAGGTTCAGACATTGGTGACATATAAGTATTTCAGTATCGTTAACCTTATTGTAACTTTATCGCTATCCATGTGAGCTGTTAGTGGTGCCGTAAATCTGTAAACAGCTGACACTGGTCGAGGCAGATCTTGGAAGGTAGGCGCATAGGCGAATTCAGAAATTTCCCATGTATTTTGTTATTGTAATTGGTAGATTGTAATGTCAAAATAATATTTCTCCTTGTTAAAATCTGAATTCGCTTGGGACTCGCCCATTACTATTGGCCATGATGTGAATTCGCTTTGATTTTGATATTATAATCTACCTTTCTAAATAAAAAAAAGAAGTTTCTGAATTCGCCTATGCGCCTACCTTCCTATATCTGCTTTCACAAGTGTCAGCTGTTTACGGATTTACGGTTGCTAACCAAAATCCAATTGGTCTGTAAGTTAACGATACAGCTACAGAATTACGATAAGGCACCAATGACTAGTAACACAGCTTGTCGTAAGGTTGGTTGAATCAGCTGTTTTATAAGGTTACAGATAAGTCACCAATGTCTGCACTTTTAAAAATATTTTTGCATTCTGGAGTAGCTAAACTACTAGAAAAATGTCGATTTTCGACAGTAGCGGCAACTCCTAGTATGTATAAATATAGAGATGAAAAATACTGCATTTCCTTTATTTTTTAACTTTTCTTCGCTGTTGTTCAAACTTTTATAATATTTTTGTAATATTTGACTTAGAAAAAAACCCAAAAGTATTTCTGCGCAGACTTCATACATGTCTGAGGCGTTACGAATAAAACTGCTATACAAAAATCGAATCGAATTTATTTAATTACCACAAAATTAAAAGCATCTCGGTTTAAGTTCTAAAATCAAACAAATTTAAATTTCGAAATACACAAACAACTCGCAGGCCAAGTATGTACATACATATGCATATGTACATACATACATATATTTGATAAAGATTAGATTTGTTTTTAATTAAAAAAGCAAACAATAACATTCTGTAAATGACATAAATAACTAGAACGCTATAAGAATATAAAACACTTGAAATAAGTACATGCATATACATAAATACATATTTATAATAAACAAGTAAGGAAGCCTAAGTTCGAGTGGAATCGAACATTAGATACTCAGCTGTATGCTTTCATTGTTTGTTTGCGTTTGATGGAAACACGGTGTAGGTACTTTATATAAAGCAAGTGCTGCATAAAGTGGGCGTAGCCGCGCCCATTTTCAAAATTTTTATCAGTCATCCAACTAAGCATATGAATATTATTCTTTGTGCAAAATTTCATTCCTTTATGACTTCTAGTTACAAAGATGTCACGTTACAAATTTCCAAAGGGTGTTCCAGAATTATCTTTATTAAAAAGTAGGCGTGGTCATAAACCGAATTCAATAATTTTTGCGTGTCTATTAACGCAAGTTATAAAAGTGTATATACCAAGTTTCGTCATAATATCTCAATTATTTGTCGAGTTATAGGCTAAGAATTCTCGTATATTCCTTTGTCTAAAAAGAGGCGGTGCCACGCCCATTTTCCAAAATTTGTCTATTTTTTGTTTCCGGTCTATTGTGGAACTCTTGCCACAAAATTTCAATGAATTACCTTTATATTTGACAAAGATATCGCTTAAAATGTTTTTATTAGGCCCCTTTATAGTTCCCATATATAAAAGTGGGCGTGGTCGTCAACCGATTTCGCTAAAATTTTCAACATGTATTACCACAAGTAATAAAAGTGTACACACCAAGTTTCGTCATTATATATCAATTATTTGTCGAGTTATGGGCTCATAAATCTCGTATATTCCAGCTTCTAAAAAGAGGCGGTGCCACGCCCATTTTCGAAAATTTTTGTGTTTTTCGTTGTATGTCCGCAGGTGGACTCCTGGCATAAAATTTCAATGAATTATCTTTATATTTGACAAAGATATCGCTTAAAATGTTTTTATTAGGCCCCTTTATAGTTCCCATATATAAAAGTGGGCGTGGTCGTCAACCGATTTTGACAATTTTTCGTCCAAACATTTGCCTAAGTAAGTATATCACGCGTACCAAATTTCATCGATATATCTTCAACAGTTTCTGAGTTATGACTCATAAAGCTTTCAATGTTTGCTCTTTAATAAATGGGCGTGGCACCGCCCATTTTCCAAAATTCCATCAAATTTCTTCTTCGGGGCCTGAGCTAAACACGTGGGTAAAATTTCATCACTCTAGCTATATTAGTGGCTGAGATACCAAATATCCGATTTTTTCTATATAGGAAAAGTGGGCGTGGTCATGGTCCGATTTCGCCCATTTTCAATACCAACCGTCCCAGTCTCGATACCAACTTGCATTCCAAATTTCATCAAAATATCTCAATTTTTGCGCGAGTTAGAGTGTTTACAGACGGACAGACGGACGGACGGACATGGCTCAATCGATTTCTCTTTTCACCCTGATCATTTTGATATATATAAGTCTATATCTATCTCGATTACTTCATTCTGTTACAATCCACCGTTATGTGATTAAAACTATAATACTCTGTGTACTAGTACAGCTGAGTATAAAAATTACCCATATATGTATGTATATTAGATCGTATCGCAAGAAAAAAAGTTCGCCATAATCCTTCTTGGCAAACATTTCCACAACGTTTTATTTTCTTGACGCCGCACAGTGGTCGGGCGAACCTGCATTTACAAGAAAAAGTCGTTTTTTTAAGTTGTGATAAATTAGTCGGAAAAAAGCCATTCTTACTCAGAAATGTCCAAAGATCTCAGAACTGATAAGTTTTTTCAAAAATATCTGCTGAGACATCCGTTAAAGGCGTCTAAACCCACAAATTCGATTGTGAAGTATTTTAGTCATTATTTGAGCATAGATTTCCCTGCATATTTTGCATAGTGTTTCAAGTAGAACTGAAATTCTTTGGTCTAGTCTTACTTTTTACACATGTAAAGCCACGGTTTTACAAAAAAATATAAACAAAAAAAAAAATTTGCTGCTAAATTAGCAATACTATAAAAAAAAGTTTTTTTTTGAAGAATTTTTTTCACTTCTGAAAGGTATAACTAACAAGATCAATCGAGTAAGGTCTTAATTTTTTTACTGGAAAATAAAAAAGAAAAGTTTAGCCACCCATAAGGTAAATGTACATAATTCCGTGATAATAAGGACTTTTCTGAATTGCAGGATTTTTGGAGCTTAAACTATAGACCGCAAACTGAAAAATAAATATGTATACAAATAAATTGATGCATTGAGGCTCATTCTCAATTGCTAAAAAATTAAAATAACTATAATTACTATTTATTTTAATTAAAATTTAATGTTCATGCAATTGCCCCTAATTCCGTGACAAAAATTTCCTCATGTCCATAATTCCGTGAATAAATGTACCTAATTCCGGCCTTGTAACAAAATGCATAGAAATTATTTTTCAAATCAATATATTACATATTAGACTTAAATTTTTATTTTATAATTTTTTTATGAAATTGAAATTTGTGTTTATTAGCAAAATAAATTTAAATAAAGAAAAAAATTATTAAAAATTTTAATTTTTTTCTTTATAAAAATTCAGATACTTATTAAAAAAAGGCAAAATAATAATAAAATAAAATTTCATAAATTTTTTTTTAGTGTTAAAGAATTACATTTAGATACAAACTTAAACGAAAGACAAAGAAAGTATACAAGAAACATAAAACGTAAATGTGCGATTTATGTATCACGGAATAAGGAACAGTATGAAGACTCTAATTCCGTGATAGTATCGTCAGTCACTTATAAGTTGAATATTAGCGAATAGGATCAAAAATCTATATCACGGAATTAGGTCAAGAACTTCTCTAGGATTTTATTTAATGAAAAAATGTTTTATTACCATTGGTTGTTTTCAAAAAAGCTATTTAAAAGAAGAAAAAATTAAGTACTAAAATTTCCTAATTCCGTGATAGTCACGGAATTATGTACATGGGGTAATGAAAGATGTCCCTAATTCTGTGATAAATAAAACTTACTTTTAAGAAAAAAATAGCTATCGAAATAAGGTTGAAAGTTACAAAAACAAATGCCAGATGCCTATTGAATCATAAAATATAATAATATTGATAAAAATCTTAACCAGTAAATTTTTATAGCCTTAAGAAAATACTCGATGCTCCTTAACCATTCGCTTAAGAAATTTCCTGTATTATGCTAATTTTCTGACCTGTCAGTTTTAAAGTGGTTTTATTAAATCAGTAAGCTCGAAAATTGCAACAAAATTATAAATTAATATACCGTGCAGTTAAAATAATATAATATAATATTTTTTTTGATTAAATATTGTACCAATTCCTTATTTTAACGAATATAAACGATTATCACGGAATAATGTACTATCACGGAATTATGTACACTTACCTTATCCGCCCGAAAAAAATGGCGGCCAAAAAAGTAAAGGCCTTAGATTTTGCATTTTTTTTGTGTGTATATTTTAAAGGCAAGTCTCAAGTAAAACTGCAGTCTGGTGTTATTAACACGCTTTTATTAGTTTCACCTGTATGTATGTATGTATGTATGTATGTAAACATGTTACGTATACGCAGTGTAGTTCACTGTATGTTTGCTTGTAGGCATGTACGTAACGGATTCCTTTTTGCATTGCATAAGTTAACACGAAAACGTGTGTATTCATACACTGAATGGGAGTTTTTCCGTGTGAGATGTGCTTATTTTTTGCTTATGGAAAACTACGATTTCACAAAAAATCTTAAAACAAAAATGCACTATTTTTTATAAACAAGGCTTTTTTTCAAAAATGTATAACTAATGAGTCGAATCTTTATTCCATGCCATAAAAAGTCATTGGACGCGTGTCATACGAATTTTGAAATTTTCGCTACAATATACTCGCGCACGATTTGCTTCTTAAACTGTGTTTTTATAGAGAGTTCAAGTTATTATATTCGGAATGGTGACACATTTAGAGTGTTTTAATGTTTTAAGACAAAATTGGGAAAAGTCCATTTCTGCAGAAGTAATCAGTTTTTTACGGAAACCAAGTCAGAACTCATCAGCTTTTGTTGAAATCGCTACACTCAGAAAAATAATCACAGTAGTATCAACAGTTTTCTTCTGTTAATCCCTAAATTCGTTAAATTGACAGAAATACGTTTAAGTAGACACATTTAGAGTTATATAAACGAAAAAATCTTTTACTTTAACAAATATATCTATTAAAACCTATTTGTTAGTTCAACAGAACTGATCTGTCAATTAATAACAGAAATTTTTGTTGATATAACTGAGTCACTGTTAACTTAACCCTAATATCTGTTGCTATAACATTTATTTTATTTGTTGATTCAACAAATCATTACTGTTGACTATCAAAAGAAAAAGTTTTTATTTTGCCAGCTTTCTCCGTTGTTTCTTGTTGCTTTGCTAACGTGAGTGAGTTGTAATTCACGAATGCTTTTGCGAACAATGGTAAGTATAAATAGCATAACTAAAGTTCAATATTCAATATAATGTTGAATCTTGCACTATACATATGATGCCGTTGAATTGAATTTTCAGGTTGATGTCATGGTTTGAAATGGGAGGAGAATATAAAATAGAGAACACAATATAGCAAGCAGTGGAAGCGAAGAAGGTGACGCAATGGAAAACAAGCGAAGATGAAGCTACATATTTGTACTTGGAAACCGAACGGAGGGAGGATGTAGAGAAAACTGCAAACAAAAGGTTTAAAAAAGATCTAAAAATACACATTATAAAGTAATTGTTAGAAATAAACGGCCACATAAAACACAAAGGGATTTATTTTTAAGAGACAAAATTTCAACTGCGGAAAGTTGTTGATTTAAAAGCAAAAATGTTTAGATTCACAGCGTTTTTTTGTTTTCAGAGCAGTTAGTTCAACAATAAAACTGTTAAAACAAAAGGACGTCTGTCAATTTAACAGATAAATCTTTTGGATGTGATTTGACTGTGGAATCTGTTGTTTTAACCCGTAATCCCGTTGATGTACCAGCATCTTTTCTCTCGGTGTACAGACGAGTGAAAATCTGTTATTTGCTACCACTTCCAAAATGTTCATTTAATACAGATTTTTTATAGTTTATTTCTTTTATTAATATTTTGGTCATGGTACCATTTGTAAAACAATTGTTCTGTAAGAATTAGTGTTGTTTAATTGTTATCAGTATAAATAAAATATTTCTCGTAATAAAATGAAGCTTTTATACTTTGGGTCTAGTACGTATTGGGTTAATAGTGCCTAATAGAGGGTTGTCACTATGGGAAAAGAAAATCCTGGGAATGGTGTACATCATTTCCCATACTTCAACTAAAATATGTAAAAAATTATCGGAAAAAACTAAGGTCTTTTGATTGTCAGCGTCAGCTGTCAACTGTCAAATTATAAAAGTTTTTTGCATAATCGGATTCAGCATTACATAAATAATATAATCCCAAATTTTCATTAAGATCGTAACACTACTTCTAATTTTTCTTGTAAAACCAGGTCTCTCCGACCACTGTGCGCCGCTAGATGTCGCTTAAATACATTTTTTCTTCATATCTTCGTATCGTAAAGTTTCATACACCAACGTCCTCTATGAGATGGCGATTTTTACTATGTAATCGCATTAACCCTATGTGCGCCAATGGGGTACTTACGACTCAGTACATAGTTTATACGACCCTATTTTACATATCTTATGGCAGCATGTTAAATGTCGTCAAAAATCATTAATCTTTTCGAAAGAAGTATTTCAATCGCTTCAGTGCAAACCAAAATAAAACACATTTAACATAAGTAAGTAGGTACATATGTTTCTTGCTTTCTGCAGTCCTTCCTTCACTCCTAGTGAAATTTTATGGCGAATATTTGTCTAGAACATTTTAACCCTCTAACACCCACACGAATAGGTTATTTTGACTGTTATTTTTGGTGTCCAGCGAGACGGTATAATGTACATAATATGTATGTGTGTATGTAAGCATGCAATGTATGTAAATCACATAAAAATTATTGCCTGCTCAGTTAAGAATTAAATGGGTATGTCATACAAGCACAAACAACAATAACAGCAACAACAACATGCACAATTAATATAGACAAATAAGCGACACACTCGATTTTATTAACTGTAACCAACCGCATGAATCCATAACGGTTCGTACGCCCCACAATTGAATGTAGCAAGCAAATGCAAAATCAATTATTATCTATTTTCACTGCATTTAAAGGCAACTTGGGGTGCACACTTACATATGCACATACATATATTATATGTACATATGTATCTGCAGCAGAATGTCTGCTCGGATTGATCACTTAGACGAGACGTTGTCATTCATTCATTCATTCAGTTGTCAGTCAGACAGGCCATCAATGAAGTCAGCCATACATTGACGATGCGGCAAAGAAGCATCAATTAAAAATGGTCGTAAGCAACATTTTTACAAATGCAAGCTTTTATAAATGTACATTTGTATGTACATACTACATACATACATATGAAACTACATATAGGGATGGCAACTATAACCGGAAAAACGATTATAATCGGTTAATTTCTTTCGGTTAACGGTTAAAATGTATCGGTTTTTTCCTTTTGATTATTTTTTCGATTAACCTTTTTCCTCTAAAGTCGAAAATAATCGAAAGGAAATAATCGAGAATTACCGCCTTTTCATTCGAGTCCGAATTCAGTTACCTACGGTTTTGTGAGTATATCCTTGCCGTATTGACGTTTGCCAAAACTTGTATACTGTGCATAATCCTTTTTATAAAAACGATAAATATTTGAATAAAAAAATGAATCAGAAAAACCAACAAAATTCTGACTTTGACGAGCAAGGGTTTGTTCAATCACTGCAAGATGCATGTCGTTAGAAGCGTATTTTAATTATCTTTCTAACAAGGTACTGCTTGCGGTTATCGCACTTGCAACCTTAGCGAAAAATAGGTTTGAATGTAGTGATACCCAAAACTGCAAAAATTTACCGTTATCTCGAAAACTAACCATACAAAATATAAAGAAAACAATTTTTGAGATCAGGAAGACCGGACCAACTCCCCTATACCTGAATCTCTTGGAATTATTTCAAATTAATAATTTTAGAGTAGTGTAATGTTACTAAGCTGAAGAGGGGAATCGTTCAATCACATTTTGCATTTAAACGGTAAGAGTCCCCATCTTTTTTTTCTTCGGAATTCAACTTACGATGCATCATTACATCTACAATATTTTTTGCGAATTTTTCCTAGGCGGAGAACATTGATAACAACAATTATCCTTAAAAAGGATACAGCAAATTTTTTTTTAAATTTATTTCAAAAACTATTTTAAAATATACATAATTACCTAACATGTGGCGTAGTTCGCGTTAAATTTAATTGTACCGTCGATTAACAATAATTTTTTTTAAAGAAATTGATGTAAAACTTTTTTGGCGAATAACTATTGCAAAAATGTTCATTTTGCAAAAATATTTCGGGGACTAATTCTTGACACGGAGAGCTATCGATTAAGATGCGAATCATAAAAATCGAAGAAAAAAAAAATTTTTTGTGCTGATTTGAAAAATTCTGACCCATTATTAAAAATTTAAACCATCTCAGTACAATAATTAAATGGTTATCTTCATGAAATAAATCCTTATATTTTGTAAATTATTTTTCAAGGCAAAATGTTAGTATTAATGAATGATTGATGATGTTATTTAAGTAAGCGCAATGTGCAGATAAATGTGCACAGCTTTTTTAAATATGATTTCATTTATATACGAATTTGTATTAATTCGTACCTCCTTAAAATTGTTTTTGGGAAAATTTTCCATTAAGGAACAACGCCCCGAAATAAATGACTTTTTCAGGGGGGTAGAGGGGCTCTCACAGGACTTGGAACTGAAATCAAAAATTTCCGGAGGCTTGTAGTTTACAAGATATTTGTTGTTAAGATTTTAAAATTTACCAAACAAAACAAGAAAACTACGATTTATTTCCGAGATAAAAGCACGTATTAAAACGAGAAAATGCATATATGTATGTATGTAGAACAATATTTTGCGTTGGCGGCCTTCAGCCGCGCTTTAAAAAAAATAATCCTCAGCCGACATAATTCTCTGGGGTAATATCTATGGATCCATCTAACCTTAACGACAATTATCTCGTAAACTGTAAACTTCCTGCAAGTTTTGATTTCAGTTTTGAGATATCTGAGAGCCCCTGAAAAAGTAATTTTTTTTTTCGTGGTGCGCTTTCTTAGTGGAAAGCCGACACTTTTTTGTTTATAACATGTTTTTAGTATTGACGATTTTTTCGCTGAAATTACGATTTTTTATTATTATAATAAAAACGAACACACATACATAGTATGTATAAAAATTAGCTTGTTTGTCCTCTTGGGGTACTACGTATTAATTTATCAGTAATTGTAATCGAAAAACGGTTATAATCGGTTAATTCCCTACGATTATTCGCGATTAATAACACTGCTCTACAGCCAAAAAATACTCTGAACGCGACCATCCTATTTATATGTAAAATCGGTCGGTGATTCCGAAAATCGGGCTCATTTTTAATTCTATGGGAAGGTTTTTGAGATATCGGCAATTTACCGTTATTTGGCCAATGGCTCCACTTAATCCTGTATACCTCTTTAACGCAGTGAGCTATCTTCCTTGGAGTGACACTCAACGAAAGAAAATACCAATACCTACACATCTGCAGTAGCAGCACATTGGCAGCGCAGTAGATAAAAGCCCATTTACGGGTATAACATGCATAGAATATACCCGTGCAGAGGCATTGCGCGAGTTGGATGTATTTACTTGATCGCCTATAACTTTTCCATTTTACCATGGATTTTCTTCGTTGATAGCTTATATTTTTCCCAATAGAATGGAGCTTCATGTAAAGGAGTAAAACCGAAGGTGAAGACATTGGTTTAAAAGATATTGCCTGACAAATTCTATTTTTTCTTCAAAAAATCGTAAAAAATCGAAAAAATTCAAATTGAATCGTCAATATTTCAGAAACTATAAGAGTTACAGAAAAATGTTATAGCAGCGATGAAAAGGAAATTTAATTTTCTTTCGTTGAGTGTCACTCCAAGGAAGATAGCTCACTGCGTTAAAAAGGTATACAGGATTAAGTGGAGCCAGTGGCCAAATAACGGTAAATTGCCGATATCTCAAAAACCTTCCCATAGAATTAAAAATGAGCCCGATTTTCGGAATCAGCGACCGATTTTACATATAGATAGGATGGTCACGTCCAAAGTACAGACAAAAAATTTCATTTTGTGATCCAGTGTAATCGAACCCTTTCCCCCCTAAAAAACGGTTAATCGATTATTAAATTTTTTCTGCCATCCCTAACTACATATGGAAATGCCTATCAATAAACACATTTGATAAGGATGCTAAATTTATGGAGGTTAGTCACTGATGACTTAAAAGTATGAATAAGACCCTTTTTTAAGCTTGAGAAAGCAACAAAATGTCATGCCTAGAACTGCGAGTGTAAATAAAAAGCCAACAGCTTCTCCAAAGTTTAGCAAACAGCTTGTAAGTGAAGAATTCTTTAATTACAGCAATCACATTCTCATACTCACTTAACCCTCTGATACCCACTCATCTGGCAGCCAAGTATTACACAATTTTCCAGGCCTACACCATTTCAGATAATACTTAGATAGACAAAGATATTATTTCGGAGGTTGATACGCACCGCAACCTATGGGACTATTGTGCCCTCCATCTCATTATAATACCTCCTCTAGGCCAATATCGCACACAAAATTGAGTATTGCGTTTGGTCTTAGCGTTGGTATTTGGCTGCTCTCAAGCTGATATTGCCCAAGTGTCCTCTGTCTCCTTCTATCTAGAAGGCCACATCTATGGCCGTGCATTCGAGGAGAATGTGCTCAGCGATCTCCAGCAGATTGTTGCCAGAGCTGCTCCCTACTTGTATTTTTTCCTCAATCCTGAGCTCTTCCCGCATCGTATGTGGTCTTATACCTAGGAAAGGCTCAGTTCATATTGGTTTTGCCGCCCTCTGTCTCATTTCTTAGTACTCCTCTGTGTCCAGCAACCCAGTCCAAAAGTAATGAATTCCTGGCGCTAAGTTTGTTAAGATTTTCTATGCAATCTCGGACTAGCGAAGAGTTGATCTCATTTCAGAGAATATCTACATGCCAGTTAATTCAAGAACAAAATATTTCCGCCAGCTAACAATAAAAACCCCGGCCCCACAGCATACTTGCTCATACAAATGATTTTTGTGCTTATCTCAAAAACTGCAACAAATTTCGCAGGCAAATTTGATAGACTATATTTATGTAGGTATGTGTGTGTGTATGTACATTCAAATTACTAGCCATCTGCGCTTTTATCTATTGCTTACCTACAAAAAAAAATTAATTGTGTAATTTCATGATCAACATCTGCGCCAAACCATACAGATAATAAAAAAATAGTTTAGGTATCTGTTTCCTGTTCAAGCTTCAGATTTTTTTTGATAGCCGCTCATGGCGAAAAAACTTACTTTACCTACTACTTAAGTATATATGTAACTGCAAATAATTGATTTATTATTCACTTGAGTCACATCAAGAGAAATTTGCACTTGAGAAAATATTCGAAAATACGAACACACAAGCGCACAACAAAAATTTCATAAGCGCTGTAGGTATGCCATACCATGCCATTTGATTAGATCAGCAAGTGGTGTGGTGGGGTGCTGAGCGGACATTGACATAGTTTAGCCACTACTTGGCCAATTGAAGAGTACGTGTATAGGTATGTATGTATGTATGTATGCATGCCTTACTTTAGTCTTGCCTTCAAAACTGCATTCACTTAACTTATTGATTTAACCTATTCACTCTGTAAAAGTAGAAAATTTCCCTGATAAATTATTTAACTAGTTTTTGACAAGTGGCACAATTCATAATGGGTGCGTGCTCATAAAGACACACAAATGTGCAATGATAAACGCTCGGCTCACCTTAACCCCTTTGGACCGTATTTGGATTTGAACTGTGTCGCTGACAACAAACAAAAACTAAACGGCAGTCGGAATGAAGAAAGTTGTGTCAGAACGGAATTTTAAGCGTTTTAGAAGAAAGGGTGTATGTATGACGTTCGACGGTGTATTTTGCAGACAAAGTAGTAAAATTTCAAAAGTTTTAGGAGCCATTTTCCGTTTTTAAATGATAAGAAACCGAATACATATTATATACGAACTTTTTTTCGAACTAATTTCAACGCTATCAAATTGTTTTTCAATATAAATTAAAAGCATATCGAGGGATGACTTCATTAAAGTAATTCTGAGCTCAGAAATAAATGTATGTATGTACATACAAACCATAAATGGGCATTTTCAAGTATAAGTAGTAATTCATTACCTGTATTCAAACAGTAAAATGTTTGTTTTTGAATTTCTCCCGAAATTTTTCGCAAAACTCAGTTTGAACTCGAATATTTTGCAACATAAAGTAATATTTTAATAGTTATTGCAATTTCATGAGGATTCAGTAAGCTTTACTGCACTTGCTTCTTTACTGCATTACTAAGTTTACTGCAGTATGCCCATCTATGATACAAACATACTAAGCTCTCGATTTTTGCACATTAGGGCGTCTCGCTTTATAGGGACCAAAAAAACTAATACCCCCGCGAAATGGGTATTTTGATTTCTTTTTGAGAAAGTCTGAAAAATAGTATTTTTAATGTCGCTAGAGGGTAAAAAGGCTTTAGAGCCCGTGTACAATTGACTTCTACCCCGCTTCGCTTCAGAGTTTTGCTTTGACAATTCCGCTCAGCTTGAGCTTTTCAAAGGGACATGTTCACAATTGAGGTGAAGCGAGTAAAGCAAAGTATAAAGTTAGCCATGTCTCAACTTTTTTACACTTTGGCAACCATCTCCCCTTGTATGCGTGTGTGTGTGTGTTTGTATAGCTACACTTATTTTAGCGATTTCGCGCAATTTCGTGAGAAGTGAACAGAGAAAAGTAAAAAATAACATTCGAATAAGCAGAAAAAAGCAAATTCCCCAAATATTTTATAAAAAATCAGGTTTATAAATTAAAGCAAAGAAGTGAAGTGGAAATTGTCAAAGTGTTAATTATAGCAAGCATCTGGAATTTCGCTTTGCTTTAAGGTTTTTTCTATCAAAGTTGGAGCAGACAAAGCCAATTGTGCACGGGCTCTTAGAAACTTATTCGCCGTAAAATTTCACTAGGAGTCTTCTCAGAAAAAATCCTTATAAAAGGAAGCTAAAATACCAAAGAAAGCAAAAAACATACATATGTACATACCTACATATCGTCCCCTCAATATAACAATAGCCTACACTCAAAATAATATTTCGTAAATATTACGAAATCTTTCGTACATATTACGAAATACTTTCGTAAAATTTAGCAACGAATGGTTTCGTAAATAGTACGAAAGCTATTTCGTACTATTTACGAAATACTTTCGTAGTATTTACGAAATACTTTCGTGTATTTACGAAATACTTTCGTAGTATTTACGAAAGGTTTCGTACTATTTACGAAATACTTTCGTAGTATTTACGAAATACTTTCGTAGTATTTACGAAATACTTTCGTATATTTACGAAGGCTTTCGTACTATTTACGAAATACTTTCGTACTTTTGAGCAACGAAAGGTTTCGTAGATATTACGAAACCGCTTTCGTACATTTACGAAGGCTGTTAGAGCTATTGAATTTTTGTACAATTGACCAAATTATTTTTTAGCTTAAAGCTAAAAAAACCCTAATTATTACATACATATACATATATATGTATATATGATGTATATTTCAACGAAATTTGAAAACTTTTTCGAAATATGTATGTATATCAATAAAATAATGCTAAGAGAAAAATGTTTTGTATATGCATATGAAATAAGTTTAGATAATTTCATTTTAGTTTTAAATATCCACTAAAATAAATTTATTCAATCAATTTAAAGGTTCTTTATTAATTTAATATTTTGCATTTATATTTATATTAATTTTAGTAACTAAGGGCACTGTCAGACGATGCAAGAAATTACTTTCAGAAAGGCAACAAATACAACAATTTGAATTTTTCACTTTCCGAAAGTAATTTCTTGCGTCGTCTGGCTGTGCCCTAATAAGATAAGAGGTACATATTGCTTATACATACGTCTGACAAACATAGGAAACTTTGGAAATCGCAATTTGCAAATGTGGACGTCGTTCCGATCCACTTAAATAGATAACCCTTTGAAAAAGAAAAAGATAAAAAAGAAAAATAAAAATTAAAAATTAAGACTAAGATAAAGATAAAGTTAAAGATAAAGATGTATTGCGGAACGATCCTCCGTCATCCCTTGTCAAGTTTGGTTTGGAGACAACAGGTTTGTCTCCAAACCAAACTTGACAAGGGATGACGGAGGATCGTTCCACAATACATCATATTCCTACCGTGTCGGAAAAACAAGCAACCAAAAAGTATTTAAATATAAAGATAAAGATAAAGATAAAGGGAAACTACTTAAAACCTTAAAATTCAAGCAGCTACACTCGGAGAAAAAAAATTAAAAAAAAATCCTTTTTATTTTAAAAATGAAAATTTGTAAATTTAAAATGAAAGTTTTGAAATAAAAATTTATTTTGGATTAAATAGAATTATTTTTAAATTAACAAGTAAGGAAGCCTAAGTTCGAGTGCAATCGAACATTAGATACTCAGCTGTATGCTTTCATTGTTTGTTTGCGTTTGTTCGATATAGGGTGTATTTTATATGAAACGAGTGCTGCATAAACAGGGCGCAGCCACGCCCATTTTCAAAATTTATATCAATCATCCAAATAAGCATACAAATATTATTGTTAGTGCAAAATTTCATCCCTCTATGACTTTTAGTTACAAAGACTTCACGTTACAAATTCCAAAAGGGTGTTCCAGAAATATCTTTGTTAAAAAGTAGGCGTGGTCATAAACCGATTTCAATACATTTTTGCGTGTCTATTAACACATGTTATAAAAGTGTATAAACCAAGTTTCGTCATAATATCTCAATTATTTGTCGAGTTAAAGGCTAAGAAATCTCATATATCCCTTTGTCTAAAAAGAGGCGGTGCCACGCCCATTTTCCAAACTTTTTTATTTTTTGTTTCCGGTCTATTGTAAAACTCATGTCACAAAATTTCAATGAATTATCTTTATATTTCACATAGATATCGCTTAAAATGGTTTTATTAGGTCACTTTATAATACACATATATAAAAGTGGGCGCGGTCGTCAACCGATTTTGGTAATTTTTCGTCCACACATTTGGCTAAGTAAATATATCACGCGTACCAGATTTCATCGATATATCTTTAACGGTTTCTGAGTTATGGCTTATTAAACTTTCAATATTCGCTCCTTAATAAGTGGGCGTGGCACCGCCCATTTTCCAAAATTTTTGTAGTTTTTGTTTTATGTCCATAGTTGGACTCCTGCCACAAAATCTCAGTGATTGATCTTTATATTTGACAGAGATATCGCTTAAAATGTTTTTATTAGGCCCCCTTATATTTCCTATATATAAAAGTGGGCGTGGCCGTCAACCGATTTTGATAATTTTTCGCCAAAACATTTGACTAAGTAATTATATTACGCGTACCGAATTTCATCGATATATCTTCAACGGTTTCTGAGTTATGACTCATAAAACTTTCAATGTCTGCCCCTTAATAAGTGGGCGTGGCACCGCCCATATTCCAAAATTTTTGTGTTTTTTGTTTTATGTCCATAGTTGGACTCATGCGACAAAATTTCAATGATAGATCTTTATATTTGACAGAGATATCGCTTAAAATGGTTTTATTAGGTCACTTTATAATACACATATATAAAAGTGGGCGTGGCCGTAAACCGATTTTGATAATTTTTCGTCAAAACATTTGTCTATGTAAGCAAATTACGCGTACCAAATTTCATCGATATATCTTCAACGGTTTCTGAGTTATGACATATAAAACTTTCAATGTTTGACCCTTAATAAGTGGGCGTGGCACCGCCCATTTTCCAAAACTTCATCAAATTTCTTCATAAGGGCCCGAGCTCAATACGTGGGTAAAATTTTAAAACTCTAGCTATATTAGTGGCTGAGATACCAAATTTCCGATTTTTTCTATATAGGAAAAGTGGGCGTGGTCATGGTCCGATTTCGCCCATTTTCAATACCAACCGTCCCAGTCTCGATACCAACTTGCGTTCCAAATTTCATCAAAATATCTCAATTTTTGCGCGAGTTAGAGTGTTTACAGACGGACGGACGGACGGACGGACGGACAGACGGACGGACGGACGGACGGACGGACGGACGGACGGACGGACATGGCTCAATCGATTTCTCTTTTCACCCTGATCATTTTGATATATATAAGTCTATATCTATCTCGATTATTTCATTCTGTTACAATCCACCGTTATGTGATTAAAACTATAATACTCTGTGTACTAGTACAGCTGAGTATAAAAATTAAAATGAAGGGAATAAAAGCGTAACTTTTAGGTTCAAAATCTCATAGGGCTTGAATTAAAATAAACATTTTTAAATTTAAATGTTTTTTCTTGATTTTACAATGAACATCTTTAAAATAAAAATGGTCGTATCTACATCACTTTTAAATACGTTTTTGCCAATTTTAAGTACGTTTTCACATGTTTTTAAAATTTTTTCTCTGAGTGTAGAAATATCTTTTTATATTATTTTATTAAGTATTTATTTAGGAAAATAGATAAGATAAAAAAAAAAAGGAAAAAGTAAATGCAACTAATGTACTTACCCTTAAGTTTAATCAAGTTGGAAAATATCACAGTTTATTTTATATATCAATATTGTCTTTTTATATACAATGCATTATTTTTTTATACATTATTTCATTACGCACTTACTACTTAAAATAATTTTTGATATTATTGCACCGACTCAACACTTTACAATGAAAGAAAACTTGTACAGTAAAATATTATTGTACGAAAGTATTTCGTAAATCTTTTAATCCTTTGATAATGTTACGAAAACTTTCGTACAATATACGAAATTATTCGTAAAGATAATTTTAAGAAAATTTACGAAAGTGTTTCGTAATATTTACGAAATATTTCGTAATATATACGAAAAAAATATTAGAAAATGGTTTACGAAAGCCCTTTCGTAATATTTACGAAAGATTCGTAAAATTAGATTTTGTTGAGAAAAATTCTTTCGTAATATATACGAAACTTTCGTACATTTTACGAAACTCTAAACTACGAAAGTCTTTCGTAGTTTTTTTACGAAATTTTATTTTTAGTGTATGTGCTCATACGCCATTATTTTTTTTATTGCATATTTAGAATCTCCATCATTGATTCTATGTCTGGTCAAAATTTCGTCAAATTCTACTTCCACAAAGTGGGTCAAAATGTCATTGGAAAAAATGGTGTATAATTTCTTGTTCAAAAATTTAATAGATATCTGATTTGACAAAAACTTTAAACTCGATTTTCTCAAAAGGGGACGATATATTCCTCCTAATATTGCATGTGAAAGAGATCGAAATACTTATTTTGCAAAAGATTATTAATTTCTTCGACGTTTAACACGCATTTAGCTTTTTTATACTTTAAGGTGGTACAAACTAATTACTGGGTGGTAGTGCCTTCAATGGCGCATATAGGGTTAATATGATTATATAGCAGAAACCGAACCGACCCTTTCAAACCAAATACATTGGGACTTGGAGATCGGACACTAACAACCAGTTTCACAAAAAAATTTAAGTGAAAATTTAATTTTTTCCCTGTCAGATTTCATATAAAATTCAAGTAAAAAAAATTAAATTAAACTGAAATTCTTTCGTGAAACTGGCTGTAAATACCGATAATATGGAAAAAAGTTATTTGTGCGGCATCTAGCGGCGTGAAAAAAATTTCTTTCGGGAAATGTTCTTCAAAAAGACATGTGGGGGGAGGGGGAGGTTGGTTGACGTACAACGAACTTTTTTTTTAGCGATACGCTCTAATGTACATACATACATATGTAGGTATGTACATGTTTTATTATTTATTTTCGCCTCTTCTTTTTTTTACTTTCAAATGTTATTCGCATAGAAAATGTGTCGACGAAATGATTTCCAATTAATCACTATAAACCGGTTAGATAATAAACACTAAACATTTGAGCACATACAAGATGCCTATATTGTACATAAGTACCTATCTAAACACATATGTATGTATATGTACATATGTACATACAGTTGCGGTCAAAATCTTAGTAGTGCACCCACCGTAGATAAAAAATCTAAAAAAAGTTGGATTTTTTATACTAAATGTTTATTTTGGATTTTATTACAATAAACTACTACTAATAACAGATACATCATGCAGAAGAACTTAGTAAGTTAATTATTTGTACGGTTTTAAAATAACATTTTATACCTTGCCCTCAAAATATCAACGGTCAAAATCTTAGTAGTGCGATTTTCTTTAATAAAAATATAGTTGAACTAACTATTTATTCAAATGATTTTAATTGTGGATTAATAATAAAACTATAATAAAGTGTTTAGTACATCGTAGCGTATCCTTTATTAGATATAACAGGAGCGCAACGCCGATGCATCGAGTTTACGAGTGTTTCCCATTGTTCGCTAGGAATTGCTTTCCATGCCCGCTCTTCCGTTTCCCAAAGTTGATTGTTATTTGTGGGATTGCACTGGGCTACTCTCTGCTTTACGTCGCACCATAATTTTTAAATTGAATTGAGGTCTGGAGACTGTGCAGGCCCTTCCATGACATCAACCCTATTTCTTTCAAACCATTGTTTCACTGATTTGCTCGTGTGCTTTGGATAATTATCTTGCTGGAAGATCCAAAGCAGCGCCATTTCATCCCGGGCATATGATAGCATAACCCCCTCCATGATTCCAACATACACTGTGCGATCCATGATCTCCTTAATACAATATATTGGCCCAACTCCATAGAACGAAAAGCAATGCAAATCATAATACTTAATCTTCCATGTAAACTATGGACGGATGAATCTAAAATCATGTTGTGTGGGACCAGAGGAGCGAGCCAATATGTAAGACGGCCTATTAACTCGGTATAACCCAAAACACACTAATAAGACAATTAAACAAGTATTATGATTTGCATTGCTTTTCGTTCTATGGAGTTGGGCCAATATATTGTATTAAGGAGATCATGGATCGCACAGTGTATGTTGGAATCATGGAGGGGGTTATGCTACCATATGCCCGGGATGAAATGGCGCTGCTTTGGGTCTTCCAGCAAGATAATTATCCAAAGCACACGAGCAAATCAGTGAAACAATGGTTTGAAAGAAATAGGGTTGAGGTCATGGAAGGGCCAGCACAGTCTCCAGACCGCAATTCAGTTTAAAATTTATGGTGCGACGTAAAGCAGAGAGTAGCCCAGTGCAATCCCACAAATAACAATCAACTTCGGGAAACGGAAGAGCGGGCATGGAAAGCAATTCCTAGCGAACAATGGGAAACACTCGTAAACTCGATGCATCGGCGTTGCGCTCCTGTTATATCTAATAAAGGATACGCTACGATGTACTAAACACTTTATTATAGTTTTATTATTAATCCACAATTAAAATCTTTTGAATAAATAGTTAGTTCAACTATATTTTTATTAAAGAAAATCGCACTACTAAGATTTTGACCGTTGATATTTTGAGGGCAAGGTATAAAATGTTATTTTAAAACCGTACAAATAATTAACTTACTAAGTTCTTCTGCATGATGTATCTGTTATTAGTAGTAGTTTATTATAATAAAATCCAAAATAAACATTTAGTATAAAAAATCCAACTTTTTTTAGATTTTTTATCTACGGTGGGTGCACTACTAAGATTTTGACCGCAGCTGTACATATATATATATACATTTCTATATTCCCAGTCGGAATTTCCGTAATTTTAATGTTTTCAGAGTTGGCCTAAGCAGAACGGTATACAGCGCAAATGCACCATTAAATAGAACTATGTCTGAGTCAGGGCCGCCGAGAGAAAATCCGGGCCCGGGGTCAAAATAACTAAGGGCCCCCATACTAAATGAACAAATTCTAAAAATCAAAATTCAATGAATAAGTATATAGTTACGAACTTTAATTTATCTATACATGGCCGCTGTGGTGCAGTGGGTAGAGTGCTGGCCTGCTATGCCAGGCTTCTGTTTTAGCCACTCAAAAAAAAAAAAAAAATGGACGTGTTTTTGTAGCGTCCGGAACGCAGTTTAAGTGGCTAAAACAGAGGCATTAAACTAAATTTCTGTCGCTAACATACTTTAATCATTAGCTGTGGCCTAAATCTTTCCTTTTATCATAAAACGATACAATATTTCGCGATATTTCTGCCTCAAAAGTTCAAAAAATCGTGCGAACATACCGTCCGAAACGCCCAGGATATACCCATATCGCTGTATAAGAATTTGCATCATACCGAATTTTTCTGTTGCAACAGAAAACGATTTCAAATTTATGCTGCAAAGTCGACGCCAAAAACCAACAATTCCTTAAGTGGGGTGCAGACACTTTAAGAGATTTATAAAATTTGTTGAAATTTAAAATGATTTCTATCTACGAAAGGTGATTAAAGGTGTTGTTCGTTTATTTTCTGTAAGCAAAAACTTGGATATAATTTTGAGATTCCCGGGCCCTCTAAAGCCCGGGCCCGGGGCAATTGACCCCCTCAGCCCCCCCCTCTCGTCGGGCCTGGTCTGAGTTTAACTATTTCTCAGGTTTCTTAGATATTGACTTTACTGATCCGATACAGACTGCTCTCGTACTGAACACATATCTTGCGCGCACTTAACTTCCGGTTTACCTCTATATTTAAGTGAAACTTTTGTATATGTATACGCATCTCATTCAATTTTTCGTTTTCTGTTATATTTTTACTATGTACCTATTTATTCAGATCATAAATTTATACTTATTTTTTATATTAAATTACGCTTAAATGTCTGTGAAAATATGAACTATTTTAGACATCAATAAATAAATAAATAAATAAATAAATAAATATATATATTAATAGGAAGAGGGTAATTGGTATGCAATGCGATGAGAAAACCATTTTTTAATTTAAAAAAATTGCAATTGCGCATTTTAAGAAGTGAAGCTCAATTAATTTTTTTTGTATTTATCTATTACTTAAATAAATTTATCGGTTCAATAAATCAAAAAGATACTAATTGCTTCGTACAGCGATATGATAGGTACCACAGAGCTACATACATACATGAAAAGTATTAAAACAGGCATACGATTAGATAAGAATACCGCATCGGTTGATAACTCCATTATGAAGTCAGCTTTTTCAACTCTTTGTTTCATTATACATATATCGTGTGAATAAAATATAGTTTGTTTTTGTTGGTAAACGTATGTTTTAAAGTATGTACCTATTTAGTAAATATCGCCCATAAACATTTTTCTTAATTCTTAATTTGAGATGCATTTGAGAACCAATCTCATTCTCAAACCTCAAACGTCTGTTATCAAATGCACCTCAAATTTCCCTTGATAGCGTTATCATACAAAAAGGCCAATTTTTCTCAAACGTTGGTGAAATTTTCGAGAAAAAAAATGTATTTAAAATAAAACAAAAAATTTCTCGACTAAACATTAAAAATCACGTTAATTCTAGACAATTTCCCCAGTTCCATCCAGTGTAGTCCAACTGAACGGGGAGGTATTTGTCATTACAATAACGTAAAAAAGTAGGTAACATTTTTTCATATTTAAAGAGGGATGGGCATAAGTAAAGGATACCGTCCGGTGAGCTTCAAAAAAAACAAAAAGTGGGCGTGGTCCGCCTTTTTGTCCTGAGTTCAGTGATATACCTACTTCTTTTTTGGCGCAAACGATTTTTTAGGGAGTTAGAGGGGGATGAAGTTAAAAAACTTTTTTTTAAAAAGCCTATATATTCCAAAATATTTACTCAATTTTTAAAATTAAGGTATCGTTGGAAAGCTTATTTAAAGGCCTTTCATATGACGTATCAAAATTTTCGTAATTTCCTTACAAATTTTGTTAAAAAACAAAAAACTCAAATTTTGGTATTTTTTTTTAGGGAAAAACGTTGGTGAAATTTTCGAGAAAAAAAATGTATTTAAAATAAAACAAAAAATTTCTCGACTAAACATTAAAAATCACGTTAATTCTAGACAATTTCCCCAGTTCCATCCAGTGTAGTCCAACTGAACGGGGAGGTATTTGTCATTACAATAACGTAAAAAAGTAGGTAACATTTTTTCATATTTAAAGAGGGATGGGCATAAGTAAAGGATACCGTCCGGTGAGCTTCAAAAAAAACAAAAAGTGGGCGTGGTCCGCCTTTTTGTCCTGAGTTCAGTGATATACCTACTTCTTTTTTGGCGCAAACGATTTTTTAGGGAGTTAGAGGGGGATGAAGTTAAAAAACTTTTTTTTAAAAAGCCTATATATTCCAAAATATTCACTCAATTTTTAAAATTAAGGTATCGTTGGAAAGCTTATTTAAAGGCCTTTCATATGACGTATCAAAATTTTCGTAATTTCCTTACAAATTTTGTTAAAAAACAAAAAACTCAAATTTTGGTATTTTTTTTTAGGGAAAAACTGATTTTTTTTTTTTGTGTTATTAAGTATATTAAAAATTATATTCATTTAAAAGAGCATAAAAATATCTTTCATTTCATATACTATTCTCTATAGCAAGACTTCTATATAATTAGCTATCGTGAAATGAAAAGATGTTTTAGTAGTTTTAGGTATACAGAGAACCATGAAAAAAGTTGTACAGTAGGCTTTTCTGACACACGAAGGGTTTACTACGCAGAAGGACATCACCGTGGCGGTAGCCACGGTTAGGGCACACGACCGGACGGATGGCGTAGCCCAGGGTTATCTTTTATAGGCCCGGCCGAAGGCCGCCAACGCAGAAAAGTGTTCTGCGCAAAAGCACTGTGGACCGGGCCATAGATATTACTCCGGAAAGAGAATTCTGGCGGCTGAGGGTTATTTTTTTATAAGCGCGGCCGAAGGCCCCAACGAAAAATCTGTTCTCCGCAAAAGTTTTTTCTTTATCTAACGTATTTATATGGAGTTACTAAACTTTAACCATAAATTCCTCGAAAACGACGTACGTCCGGCGCCAAATTTTACGGATTCAGAAAAAAAGAAAAAACAAAAAAAATACCAAAATTAAAGTTTTTTGCTTTTTTACAAAATTTGTGTGGAATTTGGGGAAATATTTATGTATCATATGAAAGGCATTTAAGTAAACTTTCCAACGATGCCTTAATTTTAAAAATTGAGTGAATATTTTGGAAGATATCGGCTTTTTAAAAAAAGGGTTTTTTACACTTCATCCCCCTCTAGCTCCCTCAAAAATATATCACTGAAATCAGGCCAAAAAGGCGGACCACGCCCACTTTTGTTTTTTTTTTTTAGCTCATTGGACGGTATTCTTTACTTGTTCCAGAGGGATGTTTAACTATGCATTTCATATGTATTATGTACGTAAAATATTCGTACAAATTGATAAGAAGCCATAAATTGTAAAGAAAATATTGCTAAGAGGATTTCCAATAAAAAAATATAGGAAACAAAAGTACAAACTTATAGCCCAGTTAGTCGAGAACGTGTGGTCCGCTCGCTGACGCAAACGCCCGTATGCAATTTTTAGGATTTTTTGAGCCCGTAGCAATCAGCTGTTTTACTCACACATATTTACATATATATATATAGTTTGTTTACATTTTGGCAGGTTTGCCATTTAGTCATTTTTGAACAAACAAGATTTTTACTAATCTTCAAAGTGTTATGCGGATTACTCTTCAATACACAACTGTGCATTATTTGCCAAATGACAAGAAAATACTAATTTAATCGTTTTTAAAGTTGTCGTTGACGACTTTTTTTTATTAATTTAGTTACTTTTTTACGGCTTAGTTGGTAATTACTAATTACACATTTTTCTTGTAATTTTGTTGCTACCCAATATATTTCCATCACAACTTGGTGATAGTTATCAAGGACTAAAACATAAAATAACAAAAAACACAGTCAGAACATTAAATTTACAATTGAAAATTCATAAAAAAATTATATTGGGAAGCAACAAGATTCTCATAAAAATCTGTGTTTAATAAGAAATCTGTACTGAGTTTCTGTAACTCGTATCTTTTCTAGTATAAATAGGTGGTGACATGGTGGTGTGCATTAGTGTGACATCACTTTAATTGATTTTGTTACAGAAACTCAGATTTACTGTGGCAATTTATAACTTTTTAATGTGGAAAAATTGCAGAAGAAGACCACCAAGAGTTATCAATTAAGAAAATACCGCCACCATTGTGGATAAATACAATTTTTGCTTTAATTTTCAGTAATGTCTTTATTTATTAGGAGTGTTCAATATCTTAAAATTTTTACATATTTTTACGAATAGTTACGAATTTATGTTCAATAACCCAAAAAATTCGCAAAAGAGAGCCAAATTGAGAGAGTAAGACCTCGAGAGAGTTGATAAATGCTGCAAGTAAAATTTTCACTTGCAACTACTAGCAGCTTTAAAAAAATAGAAGTGTCAAAAATATATGATCAAATATTTTAAACGCAAATTTCTAACTGTGTACTAAATAAGTTAGCGCAAAAACGAATCTTGATGTTGTGGAATAGCCAAAGTAGAATTTTGTTTTCCTAATTCAGTTATTTCCATTCATTTCCAATTTCTAAAATTTCAATTACAACCTAACCTAAAAATCAAATTGTCAAAACAGCGTATCAGCTGTTTTCTTGCGAATGTTTACGATTTTGTGTTCAATTACTTTGGTTGATAATTTTCTCTTTTTCTCGTTTTTACTCTTAATTTGACATTGACGCTCTTTTTCAAGTACTTGCAAGTAAAGTTGTTGAACAAAGCTATTATCTTGTTATTAATTTATATATATATATATTTACATTTTGTTTGGGATTTAAAAAAAATTTATAAACGTTTTCTTTCCTTTCTTTTTAAAAATTAAAATAATAATAAATGGTTCGTTTAAGTAGACATACTATTTTTTCCATGTGAACACATATATGTATATTCGATAACATTTTACAATCTTGTTGAGTTAGTTGTATAATGCTGTGAAAATTACTGTTTAAATATTTAATAACTAAAAATGTTCAACTGGCAACCCTTCTACCTTGCGAGCGATCAGCTGCCACGTTTTTACGTAAAAAATCAAAATGATTTTGATTTCTGCGGTACGGGCTTCTGCGTCGTACGTCGTTGAATAATCGGTTACATACAAATCCCATTAAATAGGTTGGATCAGCTGACACGGTACACGAGTTTACGTTCTCGACTAACTGGGCTATTAATGCCACAGTGCTTATCACGCCTACCACACAAGCAAATAGGCCGTGGTGAAATACAAAAAATCGTGGTAAGTAAATATAAGGCCATGCTCAAACAGAAGCGATACGATACAGCCCACATATGAAAAATCGTATCGCGTCATGCACAATTGCATATGTGGACTGTATCGTATCGCGTCTGTTTGTGGGGACCTTAAGTTGCTCGCTAAAATGGATTATAGCAATTTACTTACAATTTATTATTATATTTTGATCCTTGATCCATTCACGGGTAGAAATGACAGAAGACAATCTATGTACATATACACATATGGAATGGAATTTGTCTCATTTCCCATCAATGACCATAGGCACATGTCAGACGGTCAATATATATTGATGAAATCCGTGGATCGCGATTCATATTGACAG
Source organism: Urophora cardui (assembly GCA_960531455.1). Taxonomy (NCBI): domain Eukaryota; kingdom Metazoa; phylum Arthropoda; class Insecta; order Diptera; family Tephritidae; genus Urophora; species Urophora cardui. The sequence goes on from OY482672.1 coordinate 144,814,060, forward strand.
TGTAGCATCGAGTATTGATGGATCGCGATCCTGGATCGCGAATTTTTAGAAATTTTGCGATCCGCGATCCGGATCGCAATATTGACAATATGGATTGACTGTGTAGCATGAAAATTTTGCGATCCATCAAAATGCGTGTATATTTAGAAATTTAGAAATCCGCGATCCGGATCGCAATATTGACAATACGGATTGACTGTATAGCATGAAAATTTTGCGATCCATCAAAATGCATGTATTTTTAGAAATTTTGAAATCCGCGATCTGGATCGCAATATTGGCAATAAACGAATTGAAAGTGAAAGTGTGAAAAGGACGGAAGTAAAATATTTTGAATCTCAGAGCGAGAAAAATATCGCAATATTCATATTGAACGTGTAGCACCAGTTTGGGATTCATCAAACCATCAATATGAATCGCGATTCAAATATCGCGATTCATATTGACAGTCTGACATCTCCCATAGAGAACAATAGCACAGCTGATTTACGGCATGTGTAGTACAAACATATGTACATATGCGTAAGTATGTATATTTGTTTTTATGTTTTACTAATTCGTCCTTGTGCCCAACCAAAGCATACATAGGTACACACACAAACTCCTACTCTGCTGTAAATTTTTAATTTTAAGGGTGTAACATCGTATGCAAATTTATCAGTGAGTAATTAATATTTTTTCCAGCAACACGCACAGGAAAAAGACATTGCGACATATCTATATATGTATATGTACATATAATGCAATTCATATGAAGTACAAAATCAAGACTAAAATAATACAGGTTCTTTAATTAATTGAAATTAAAAAATTGGCACTGTAACTTCTTTTTTTTTATTAATATTTCGTAATTTTTCATAATGGATTTAGTAATTTGCACTTCATTGGAAGTTTTTTAGGGTGTTGCAAATTTTTTCCCCATTCACGTATACACAGCAAAAAAGTGAATAGAATTTTCATTCCACTACGCCTTGAATATTGTAATTTAAGTTTTCTTTCTGTAAATCACGCACTTATTAGTCTAACGAAACTCACTTTCTCAGCCAATGAATATCGTTAGTTTTCTGCTTTAAATCTCAGTAATTTTTAAATAATTTAACATTTTCATTAGCTTAAAACAATTGGAAAACTCCCGAGAAAATACAACAACCGTGCGCACCCATCAACGCCATTTTTGCTTTTGACGTCAAAAAAATTCAACACAGTTCTAAAAACAGGGTGAATAGGATATTTACGAATTGTTGTTTAATACCGTGTGACTTGCGTGATTATTTTTTCATTTTAAATAATTATAGAACTTTTGAATGAAATGCGCTCAATTGCGCTTACTAGCTGGTTAACACTTTTTAATGAACTGGAATTTCTGATGAGTAGAATAGCCATTAAATTTTGCTTCAAGAGAAAGGAAGTTAAACATTTGTCAGTCCAATAAAGGCCTCCTCAAACAGAAGCGATACGATACAGCCCACAAACCAAAATCGTATCGCGTCATGCACAATTGATCGCGTGGGCTGTATCGTATCGCTTCTGTTTGAGGAGGCCTTAAGTTTTAAAGAAAAATTTGAATTTTTTGCTGTAGGAAACCCTGTGTTTTACGAATTGGTGTTTACCAAGACCATAATCCAATAATTCTATATGGTCCATGATCCAATTACCAGGTCGGTCCATGATACATACACACAAACATGCCGTGAGCTGAATGTCAAACGGAATGTCAAAACTGAAAGGAGAACGAAATAATTTGACATTCAGCTCACGAGCGAATGATGGAGAAACTCAGAGAACGAAGAATTTGACCAATAGTAAACACGAATGTATGTATAGAATATGCAGAAGCAGAGAAATTGGATAGCTGTTGAAGAAGAAGAAGTCAGCTGATCTGAAGAGCCGACCTGTATAGGTGGATCCTGATATGGTCGTAGCGGCTAAAAGAGAATAGGCGATTACCGTTGAACGGCCGTAGATAAGAATGTCAAAAACAGAAAAAACGCCAGCGAACACACAAGCTATTTCCACGAATAACACGTGCAAGAGGGAAAAATCAAAACAAAAGACGATAATTTGACAGCTTACTATTCCAAAAACAAAATAGCCGTCCTCTGCTGCGTCCACCATTTTATTATTGCATCATGACCAGGGATGCCACTTTTGGACTTTTCCTACCAAAACTGGTAGGTTTTATTCCTTTTGGTAGGTTGGTAGGACGATTTAAATTTTGCTTTCGTTCAACTAACATCACTTATTTGGTGCATTTGGTCACTTTGTCACAACACTGTTGAGAAAACGTGTCTTCTCAGTAGAGTTTTGTCACAAAACTCTGCTAAATAGAAACGTTTTCTTTGAGCTTCAAGTGCACTTGCCCCCACGAACACAACTGGAGGAGATTGAAAACAGAAAGGCATCTGACATTATACGCTATATGAAGCAAGCAAGGTTGTTCGTCTACATGGTGTGTAATAAAGAGCTCCATGTGGTATCACAACAGGCCATCAGGCCTACCTAGGTAGTAAATGTGTTTGCTGTACCAAGTGGAAACAATGTCCGCTATTTCCCTCGATAAATCTTCTTACGCTTCTTTCAGGATCAGTTGCTTGCCCTCATTATTCCTCAAATGTTGTTCCACAAAATGTAAATCCTGATTTCCTCCGCACTGGACGAGCGGTGGAGCCACTAATACCCAATCCAACCTTGTCTGAATATCATTTAACGCCAACTCAAGTTTTTGTTTATCTGGAAACTGCTGCTTCCTCCTCTTTTCCATCAGATTTTTATCACCCATTCTAAGATTAATTGAAATTTGTACAAATATTAAACTTAATACTAAAGTTTTCAAAATAAAAAATAAAAAAATTAAATAGCTTTTTTTTTTTTTATTTTAAGCGGTAAAAAACAAAAGTGTCCGGTTACTGCAGGGTGGTCGGTTATTGGCACAGTTACCCTAAATGAATTCGTTGAATATGGTTAAATCTCACATTTACAAAAAAAAAGAAAAAAATTGGTAGGCTTGAAGCCATTTTGGTAGGTTTTTGGTAGGAAAAAAATTTTCTTAGTGGCATCCCTGATCATGAGTCATGACCAAGACCAATCTATATACAGGTCGTCTTATTTGAAGGACAAGACCAATCTATACAGGTCCTCTTATAATATAATAATACAATGGCGCTATTATAACTCTGACGAGTTTTATGGCCGAGCTTCTCTCCCAATTCGAGGTGTGCTCCTTTTTGTTTTTCTACTAATTGGGTGGACCTACAGTTTTATGCCGGCTCCGAACGGCGAATGCATTTTTTGTGAGCAGCTTTTTCATGGCAGAAATACTCTCGGAGGGTATGCCGCCCACTGCCGAGAGGTGACCGCTGCTCTTAAAAACCCAATAATTGGATTTTTACTAATTAGAAAATTTTTTTGGCTCGGACCGTGGTTTGAACCCGAGACCTCTGGCATAGCAGGCGAGCACTCTACCCACTGCACCACAGCGGCCACTGCACCACAGCGGCCACAGGTCCTCTTATGTGAAGCAAAATAGGTGATTACAGTTAGATGGCGTCTTTCAAGAATGTCAAAAGCAGAGAAAACGCGAGCGAACACACAACCGAATACACAAACGCACAACTGAACACACAAGCTATTTCCACGAAAAACACGTGCAAGAATGCAAAATCAAAACAAAAGACGATAGTTTGACATAAGCTACAAACTCGCTGAAGAAGAGCTACTCTCCCTTGCATGGACCTTCTATAGTTAGGTTATGCTGAAGGAGAATCGGTGATTACAGTTAGACGGCGGTTTTCAAGAATGTCAAAAGCAGAGAAAACGCGAGCGAACACACAACCGAACACACAAACGCACAACCGAACACACAAGCTATTTCCACGAAAAACACGTGCAAGAATGCAAAATCAAAACATAAGACGATAGTTTGACATAAGCTAGAAACTAGCTGAAGAAGAGCTACTCTCCCTTGCATGGACCTTCTATAGTTAGGTTATGGTGTTTACTAACACTGTTGTGTTTAAGCTGTTGTTGGCAACCCTCTCCACGTGGTCCACAAAGAACAGAATAAAAACAAAACAAAAGAAAATAAATTCTATTATCAGAGAAAACCATTATTTTTTCCTTGTAATTTCAATTTACATTCGGACATCGACTTTCGGACAGTTTACATCGTGCTTGTGCTTTTCTTTTAAGGGCCGTTTACTCAACATCTGATTAATTTAACCGCTGGTTAGTTTGACGTAAATTGTATGGTGAGCTGTCAAATAAATTGCTTAACCGGACAAAAATCTGTGGTTAAGTGCTTAACCGGAGCTTGAGTAAACGGCCCTAAGTGTGAAGTAAATTTTTCTCAATAGTACAGTCCATAATTTAATCAGTGCACTTTCTTTTTCTATTTCTTAATCTTTATAAATTTTTCTTTTACTGAGTGTATCCTAACCAGGTGAGTGATTTTGCCTCTAGCTATTAATTGATTAGCTGTTAGTAAATCTCCTCAGGTTGCCCAAAGCAATCAAAAAAAAAGAAAAGGTGTCTTCTAAGACACCAAACAGCGGTTGTAGAAATATGGAGCTGCCGGCCATTTGGTCGGCAGCGGCCAATGATGTTAAAAATAAAGGAGGAACTAAAAAAAAGGTAAAAATCGACAGTGTATCCAATGTCACTGGTTTTTTTGAAATGTCCAAAGAGGGTTTGGTGGAATTTCGCGGTAACAATAAAAAAGTAATTAATTCGGTGCAACATGAAAAAACATATGTAGAACATTCCAGCAACAACTCAGTTGGTATGGATGTTGACTTGTCTGATAAAATTGGCGGCAAAAATTCCGCCAATTCTAATGACGTCACACAAATTGCAAATCAATCATTTGTTGATACGGATGAAATTGAAACACACGACATGTTAGGAAAAAACTCCCCTGCCATTGTGGCAAAAGACAAAGTTTCGGTATATGAAACTAATGAAAATAAAACATTAAATACTGAATACAGTTCGAACAAAAATATTTCAGATACACAAACAAATTTATACCCAAACGACTTTCATGGAGACATTTTTGTGCTCGTAGATGTTTCAAAAAACCCCTCTATATATAAGGAAAAAGTCACAAATGGCTTAACCCTGTATTCAGAAATAAAAGACCTAAAAATCAAAGACTTAGACGAAATCTATACGGTAGGCAGAACACTTTATAAAGTTACTTTTAAAAACGCTTATGCAGCAAACAATTTTATCTTAAATCCTAAAATATTAAAAAGAGGTTTTACATCCTATGTTCCCAGAACTGCTTTAGAAACCTTCGGTGTTGTAAGGGGTGTTCCCCTCGGTTATACCGAAGAAGAAATTTTCCGTGACACAAAAACGCCAATTGATATTAGATCTGTTAAAAGATTCCAAAGAAAAGATCAAATAGAAATTAACGGAGAAATTTCAGTCAAATATACACCAACAACCACCGTAAAAATCGGTTTTGTAGGCAAGGATATTCCCAAAAAAGTTTTTTTTAACCACACTAGACTTGATGTTAATTTTTTTATACCCTCTTTAAGACAATGTGATCGCTGTGGCAGACTTGGCCACTCAAAATTTTCCTGCAAAGGTAAGCCACGATGTCGTATGTGTGGCAAAACAGAATGCAAAGACCTATCTTGCAAATCCGTAACATGTATACTTTGTGGCAACTCCGGGCACAATTCGACAAACAAAGATCTATGTCCCCACTGGGAAAAGGAGGCTAGAATCAACAAAATAAAAACTATAAAAAAAATGTCAAGAAAGGAAGTTTTGGAGGCTTACTATCCTAGAAACCGTTTTGAACTACTTCAAAACGAAGATGCTGAATTTCCCCCCCTTCAAATCACTGAAACTGAAACTGTGGATAAAGAGGAAAATATTTGTAACAACCCCCTTAGGAAGAGATTTAGCTCGGTACTTAAGCAAAAAAATTCGAACAGATTCCATACTCCGCCACCGAAGGAAGCGCCCATTTTTATAAGAAAAAATCCCATCTCCCATAACGTTCCTGTTTATAACACCCCTGAGTATCAAAAAAACATAGTATCCGAATTCGAAAAATTATTCAACCAACTCTTCAGCTTATCACAACAGATGGCAATAACTTGTAATAATAAAAATTTCAAAGAACAGATTTCTTCCCTTAGAGGTAACTTTAATAACATAATTTCAAACAAAGACAGCCTGGATATACTCCACAGTTCACTTAATACCTCACATAATGAAAATTCTTCAATATAATGTGCAATCTTTAAAAGCAAACATAGATACAATAGAATATTACTTAAATAAATACAACTTTGATTTCGCTTGTCTGAGCGAAATTTTTCACTCACGTAACTCAACTCACCGTAACATTATTAATTTCAAAATTTGCAAAAAATACCGTAATGATGGATACGGCGGTGTAGCCATAGCCATCAAAAAGAACATCAAATTTCATAAAATCCCATTTAATACACCTTTTGATATACTTATAATAGAAACCAAAAATCTTAACCCTAACATCACTATTTGCAGTGTCTATTTTCGTCATGCCAAGCACTTCGTAACCCTAAACTTACCAATAACCTTTCATTCCGTATTCACCATCTAATTCATAGCCAATCATTTTCTAACATCGACATTGTTTGGGTACCTAGTCACAAAGGTATTCCAGGCAACGAAAAAGCTGACGACATTGCTAAAAATGCAACAACCAACAGTCCTCTTAAAAATTATAAACTTACCATTGATGAGGCTACCAAACTGATTAAAACTCAAATTTTTGATAACTGGTATCAAAAATTTCTAAACTTTTCTAATTCCAAACCAAATCTTTTTGCCACTACTTACCCAACCAGGAAGAACAAAACGTGGTTCAAAAACTCCTCCTTGCAGACAACCGAAATTAAAACTATAAACAGAATACTCACCGGACATACATACGATAAACAATATTTATTCAAAATAAAAGCTATAAACTCCACTCGTTGTTCATGTGGACAAACCGATAACTACTACCACCAAACCTTCTTGTGCAGAAATCATAGCCAATTACGTGCCAAATTTGATATTTTTAAAAACAACTACAACTTTGAGGAGGTTTTCAGAGGCAACAATCAAACCAAAATCACTCAACTTGCATCATTTTTACAATTAACTAAAGTAAAATTTTAATATATTTATATAATTCACTCAAATTCATTCTTTTTATTTCAACTTAACGTACATAGTTATAAATGTCACTCATTTTCCTGTTACTATCTTTGTTTTTATCCTTATTTCATTATTTCCTTTTCCATTTGTTACATCTTTCAATGACATTTGTACGCGACTCCTATGACTGACGGACGTGACTTAATTAAAAAAAAAAAAAAAAAAATTCGTACACATCAAATGTGTATAAGCTACATATTATAAATGACAAGCCAATCGGTGCCCTACTTTGTTAACACACTTCGTTTTACCAAGATTCATCAATCAACTTGCAGTTTATCATTTTACACACCATATCAATTCACTAGCCCAGATGTGCTAATCATTGGATCCAAATTTCAACAACTAACAAGCCAGACATATGAAGATATATTTCTTCAATTCGATTAAATTCTACATTACATCCAAATTACAATTTCATGTCTTATTATACATGTATTCGTTAGCCCGCATATGCTGAACATTGCATTTACAATATCATTAACCAATCAAAATTTCATACTAAGACACATAAACTTTAAAATCCAAGTCTGAAAATATTAAGTATAACAATTAATCATACTATAAGTGACCAAATTACATTGCCATGTTAATATACATGATTTCGATAGCCCGCATGTGCTGAACATTGCAAATCATTATCGGAAAACCAGATACTAATTGGCGTATGCGGATTTTACAATCCCGCCACTGAATCAAAACCCAAAAAAAAAAAAAAATAATTTCAATTTACTTTAGAAAACATCACTAAAGTAGTAGAAAACTGAACGTATTAGCATGGCACGAAAAAAATGGACTGAGCTTGAGAAAGTGTCACTATCCCCAGCAGTTTTAAATGTCATAAAAACGTTTGGGTTCGAGAGGACAACACCTGTGCAGGTAAATATTTATGCAAAAAAGACAAGCTATGGATTTTGATAAAGTAATTTCCACCATAGAGTGCAACGATTCCCATGCTGCTAGAACGGAAAGATGTCAGCGTTGAAGCGGTAACTGGTTCCGGCAAGACATTGGCCTTTCTCGTACCCATGATGGAGATGCTGCAACGCCGTCACGCGGACACGCCATGGACATCAAAGGAGATAGGGGCACTCATCATTTCGCCAACGCGTGAATTGGCCTTTCAGATATCCGAAGTGTTAGCTAAATTTTTGGAGGCAGACGAGCTTAAATTTCTGCGACAAAAACTAGTAGTGGGCGGCAGCAGCATAGAGGATGACATTAGTGCGATTAAAACGGAAAGTCCCTGCATATTGGTATGTACGCCCGGACGTTTGGAGGATTTGTTTGAGCGAAAGGGTGATCTCAATCTTGCGGGTAGGGTGAAGAGTTTGGTAAGTCACTTTTTTTTTACACGGAATCATTATTTGCTTATTTTATTTTTTTTTTCAAGGAATTCCTCGTGCTGGATGAAGCTGATCGCTTGCTTGACTTGGGCTTTAAAGCAACAATTAACAACATACTCGCCTATTTACCTAGACAACGCCGTACTGGTCTATTTTCTGCCACACAAACCACCGAGGTCACAGATCTAATACGTGCTGGTCTACGTAATCCTGTGCGTATCTCGGTTAAGGAGAAGTCCACTATTAGTACGCCGGTGAGATTGCAGAATTTTTATAAGATCATAGAGCCCGAAGAGAAGTTTTTAGCTCTTCTACATTTTTTACGTTCCCCCTACACGGCTGCGGGGAAAGTTATGGTATTCTTGCCCACATGCGCATGCGTAGAATATTGGTTGGTAGTAATGCAACACTTTCTACCGAAACGATCTATATTGGGTATACATGGAAAAATGAAGGGGAAACGTAAAAATATTGTTGAACGATTTAGGCGCACAGAAAATGCCGTACTGCTCTGCACCGATGTGCTGGCGCGAGGGCTTGATGTACCTGAAATTGATTGGGTGGTTCAGTGGGATCCGCCGGCAAACGCGAGTAGTTTTGTACATCGCGTTGGACGTACAGCGCGGCAGGGTAACGAAGGCAATGCTTTGGTATTTCTGTTGCCGAGCGAAGATGCTTACATAACCTTTTTGAAGATAAATCAAAAAGTTGAACTCACAGAATTAGCGGAGGTCAATCATGGTCGTGCTGAGCTGGAGCGAATTTTACAGAAAATTCACAAATTACAGGTGAGGGAGTTTACTCGTTTTTTTTTTTTTTTTGTAATTTGAAATTTGTTCATATCTTTCACACATTTCAGCTAAGCGATCGTGGAGTTTTTGATAAGGGTACACGTGCCTTCGTCTCGCATGTAAAAGCGTACACAAAACATGAATGTAATGCAATATTGCGCTTAAAAGATCTGGATCTTGGCAAAGTGGCGACATCATATGGCCTACTGCAAATGCCACGTATGCCCGAACTAAAGAATTGTGATACAACAAATTTCATTACACCCAAAAGTGAGGTAGACATAACAAAACTAACCTACAAAAATGCACAGAAGGAACAGCAACGCCAAGAAAAGCTTAAGGTATATGAGGAAAGCGGTATATGGCCAGGTAAGAAGAAATTCAAGAAGCGCACCGAATCATGGGAACAAACCAAAAAGGCTAAAATGGATGCTAAGACGAAAAAGGAGCTGAGAAAAGCTAAGAAGCAACGTAAGAAGGAAAGCGAAGCGCAAACTGGCGTAAAAGGTGCAAAAAAGCGGAAGCAACAATATACGCAGGAAGATTTGGAAGAGCTGGCAAATGATATACGTTTGTTTAAGAAACTGAAAAAGAACAAGATTACAGAAGAGGATTTTGATAAGCAAATGGGCATTGAAGATTAAGCGCGTAGGTGAAATGGAGCACACTAAAGTTGTTGCTGCAAATGGCACTGTGTGCGTATAATGCGCGTTTGTTTGGCAAATTCCTGAATGTACGAGTTGTTAATAATAGAAGTTACCCAATAGACATTTTTCTTCATTTTAAATTTGAGGTTCATTTGAGAAGTAACCCTATTGTCAAATATCAAACGTTTGTTATCAAATGCACCTCAAATTTCCCCTGATAGCGTTCTCAAACAAAAAGGCTCATTTTTAGTATGGGATTTTGGGCTGATTCTCAATTTGATTCATTTCATTTTCTCAAACCTATTTCAAAGGTGGTACGAAATGGAATGCAATCAATAGATGTTTGTATGTATTACATATATGTACCCTAGAGTGCAGAAAATTTGAGCGATAGTGAGAGTGAGAGTTCGTGTTGTGAGCGCAGAAATGGAATGGAATAAATAGATGTACATATGTACATATGTATTATATATTTGTACTCTGATGTGATGCTTTTCATTTACCCGTGCGGGTGAATTTTTCCGGTGCCTTTTGTACAGTTACATGAGTATGTTAATATGAGAAACAAACTATGTTTCTATTAAATTTGGTGTAACTTCACAAAAAGCCACAAACAAATAAAATAATAATAAGATATACAGAATCATTATTACACACAATCATTTTCAACCATCATCATTTCAACCGTTAAAAGACCGCTCGAGTAGAACAACGAACGCTGACTGAAATTGGCAAACACACACAATTTCTTCGTTCCTTCAAGCCTTGACATGTTGAAATTCGTGAAATGGTACAAAATGCGAAACAAGTTTTTTTTCAAATGTGTTGTAAGTTATTTTAAAATTGATAAACAATGTTTGATGAACATTTGAAAATATGTTTATTTTCAAATGATATATATGCTGATTCTCAACTTTAGAAACAATATTTTCTCAAACGTTTGATAATTTCTTTTTCAATGTTTAATGGGTACTATTATTTTTAAGCGGTATAATTAGCACTGACAGACGACAGCGATAAACCGGATTACTGCAACACTTAATTCGATTCAAATTTTAACCTGACAGACGGCAACATAAATCGGATTACAAACACTATGCCCATTTTTCTATCAACATTCGTTTTAGTACTCTTCCGTTCACACTGCCCGCATTTTACGAATTGACATCCAAAATATACGAAAGGCAATTTTGTCATATTTTTTGTTTATATAAAAAAAATATATTTAATGTTTTCAAAATACTTACATTGATGAATTATTCCCTTATTACTTGTTCGCACTTGAATTCCGCTTGTTGTGTTTACTTTTGGTTATTCTTTTTCTTCACTTTCCATCCACAATGGAAATGTCATTGCAAAATGGCCCAATTTGCTGGGAGAGAAGCTCGGCCATAAAATTCGTCAGAGTTATAATAGCGCCATTGTATTATTATTATTTTATGAAAATTGTACTTGGGTAAGGCGATTTTTTTATGCAAAATAAATTTGTGATATAAAATGCTATGTTAAAAATGAAATAATACAACAAAAACATTGAAATGTAAAAAACCAAGATAATACATATAAATCCATTTCAACACACGACCAGCTGACTCATATAGCTGCCTCGGCGACAATCTGCAAAATAACACGCCTCTTCGGATCATAAGAGAAACCATTTTGCTTAAATAGCTCCGAATCATAGAAAGGTTTCAAATTAAAAATATCCAATTGTTTGGCCCTTTCAATGAGATCACGTTCCATAATTTCTACATGTGTAGCGCTGGGACCCTCTTTGCAGCGTATATAGGCCAGCTGATCGAGCGTTAGTTGGCGCAGTATAAAGAATAACAATTCGGAATGATCCCTTTGGAAGCTGAGGTATTTCTGGAAAGCTGCACGCATTTTCTTCATAACACTGAATTTTTGTGCTTCAATGAAACTCTCCAACATCATGCGTATGGCCATGCTAACATCCGTTTCATTAACACACTCACGCAAATGCATACGCGCATGCGCTTCCGACATACGTATGACGCTCTCAATGTGTCGCACAGTAATGGGTACCGAACCAGTTGCAAAGGATTCTTGGCGTAGCTGAGCATACATTTTAGCGATTTTATCTTCGTCGATGTTCTGAGAAATGAAAAGATGAGAAAAATTAATTTATTTATTTTTCGTTGTTTGCTTTTCCCGACAGGGTAGGATTGCGATGTATTGTGGAACGAATTTCCGTCATCCCTTGTCAAAAATTAATTACGTAATTTAAAAGAATTTGTGTGTATCTATGTATCAAGTCCACTTACTGTAAGTTTTGGTCGTACATTTTCCTTGGCATAAATAATGTACTGCCGCAAAAGATCTTGCGGTATTTCCGTTACGCCCGTTGTTTGTGTTTCCTCAATATATTCACCACTCGATGGATGATGTTTGATATGTGAATTTACAACGAATTTTGCCAAATGTTGATCTTGCATCGGATCGAATTCATCTTTAACAACGCACAGTATATCAAAACGTGACAATATCGGCTCTGAGAGATTGACATTTTCCGAAAACGTCATCGATGGATCATAGCGACCGCCAATCGGATTTGAAGCAGCAATAACTGTGCAACGCGCCTGCAACGATGTTACAATACCAGCTTTTGATATAGAAATCGACTGTTGTTCCATGGCCTCATGTATCGAGGTGCGATCTTGATCGTTCATCTTGTCAAACTCATCAATAAGGCATACACCTTGATCGGCTAATACCAAAGCGCCCGCCTCCAAAGTCCATTCACGTGATATGGGATTGCGACGCACATACGCTGTCAAACCGACAGCACTTGCGCCTTGGCCCGTTGTGAAAACAGCGCGTGGTGCAATCTTTTCGGTATACTTCAAGAACTGCGATTTAGCCGTACCAGGATCACCGCATATCAGCAAATTTATGTCGCCTCTGACTTTATGCTTATCGCCGGGATTTTTAGATTCACCACCGAACAGAGCCAAAGCAAGAGCGCGCTTAATAAAATCATGACCGTAGATGGATGGAGCCATAGATGCGATTATTCGCTCAGCGACGCGTGGATCTTTACTTAGCTTTTGTATGGTTGCAATATCTTCGTCTGTTAGCGATTGGACAACTTGCTTGCTATCCTTTACAACCAGATGATTGGCAATAATGACTGTGGCGAATACGGGAAAACCCTGTTCGGTGTTTAATGAACCATCATAGTTGTTTGTGTAAATGCCAGTAACCTCCAACTCGTCGCCTGGCTTACAGAGATCGCAAAGATCTGCCAGAAGTATGACATCTTTACTGCGGGGTATACGACCGGCGGGTATACGACCGGGCGACTCTTGTAATGTAATCTTTTGGTAATTGCGATAAAGCGTTTGTTCCATATTGATCTAAAAGAAATGAAACAAAATTTATTATTTAAGCCAACTATTTAATTGTTAAAAAAAAAAATACTCACCGAAAATGGTCCAGCACTTTGACACTCCGGACATGAGCCGGGTTTCACTTCAGTATTTTGTGATTGTACAAATGGCCCCAACACATAACCACACTTAACGCAATCATACTTAATCACTGAAAGTTGTGGCAACACACCAGTCGTAGCCGTCACCACACCCAACGTGCGCACCAATTGATTCAGATGCAATTTACGAAAAGTGCGCAACTCTTCAATCAAAGGCAATTCCGATATGCGTACATGTATTTCGGTGGTGACACGTTCATATGTTGGAAATATAGACAGCACCATATCCTTTGCTACCTTATCGAAAATTTCAAGCATTTGAAATGGCGCTTCAGGCAAGAAGTAGGCCAACACATGCTCTTTATTGGCCAAATCTGTATACGATACCACGAATGATGATCTATTTTGTTCACACATGCGACGTATGCGATCACGATAGGTGTACACGCCACGCTCATCAACGAATGTGCGCAAAAATGACTGAAAACGGTTGGCTATCTCTGTGCGTGGTCCAAGCATACTAACCCATTCCTTTGTCGAATGTCCTTTAGTGTCCTCCAAATTCTCTATTGATTCTATCATTTCGGCTTCATCCAGTTCACCTTCAGCTGCTTTTTCGGCAGCACGCCGTTTAGCCCGAGGTCCCACATCATCATCGTCATCGCTCTGATCGAACCCCAAATCTCGATCGTCACGATGTATACCCAGCGCGCGATCACGTTTGCGCATTTCAGCCTCAGCCGCCTGACGTTCGCCCTGTGACATCTCGGAGTAGTCATCTTCATCGTCCAGCATTGCGGGATCATAGTGATCCAACTCTGGCATTGGTCGGTAATCATTTTCCAAATTATCACCAAACAATTCTTCGCCATCCTCTTCCTCTTCATCGCGTATCGTTTGATCACCAAGTATTTCATCTTCGTTCTCGAATGGCTCGAAATCGCCAATGGGTGAAGTCATAGCTGCACGCAAATCACGGCGTTCATCGGCATCAGTCGGTGTGGCTGGAGGTGGTGAGCTCACTTGATCCTAAAGAGATTCGGTCATCGAGGGCTTTAGGATTTTAACAATCACAAATATACTTACTGCCATATCGTTTTCTTATTGGTATCCAATTGCTTAGTAAAATAAATTGTGATACAAAAATGAATACAAAACACTTTGTTTTCCACTCCAATTCTGTTTAGCACGCAAAATAAATTTTGATCATGTTTTGGCGCGAATTGTGACAGTCAGTAGATGTGTTCCCTTACCTTCGTGTTAAAAGAATATACCATCAGACATGATTTAGTGATGGGCGAGTCCGAGATGTTTTATTCGATTCCCTCGATTGTTGAAACATCTCGAATGCTTTCGATGGTTTTCATTCGTATTCGAGTTAAGTCGTAAATGGCCGTCAGTCGAAACAATCGCTAAAACATCTCGGACTCGCCAACGATTCCTCTCGTTTTCAAAGCAACCCTACAACATCTCGGACTCGCTGCAAAAAAATACATAATATTTGTTGTTGCCGCTTGAATATTAAAATTGCTTTACAAAACATTCAGAGTGGTATAAATCTATTGCCGTTGTTGCTACTCGTTAAATACATTTGTTTCATAAGCATCTCACTTCAGAAAATTTATTAATGTTTAAATAATTAATTATAATTATGCACGACACTCTTTAGTTGTGATTGCAATAATGCAGCGTCTATGTATGGCATATTTTTCAATTTGGTTAATTTATTTATGTATCTGCCTCACTTCCATTAAAATCCTACTTTCTTTATCAACAAACCTCATTCAGTTTATTTTATCAACTAAAACATATCATCAAAACAACAGCCGGCCGCCGACTCGGAACAATCGCAAAAACATCTCGCATGTGTAGTCGATATGTCATCGAAACAACCTACGACTCGCCGACTCGGAACAATCGCAAAAACATCTCGCTTGTGCAGTCGAGATGTCATCGAAATAACCTCCGACTCGCCGACTCGGAACAATCGCAAAAACATCTCGATTGTGTAGTCGAGGAGCGAGTCAACTTTTGACTCGATTGTGATTTTGCAACGATGGCGATTCTCTCGATTGTCTAAACATCTCGGACTCGCCCATCACTAACATGATTCAACAATATTATCGTTCCTCCATGCCATCAGATTTTACCTGGATTGAAATTGAAAAAATTGCCTCTACTTGTACGGGCCAGATTAAACTTACACGACAAAAAAGTTATTGAAGCATGTAACTAAAATAAAAGCCCGTCTCCACATAACTTGATTCACCAGAGAAACATGTAGCAAAACATCTCGCTCAATAACCCGTCTCCACGTGGCTGATCGTGATTCAGTTTCACATTTCTCTTTCTTGCTCTTCTTAAATGTTTGTATGTTTGCTTATATTTTGCTTTTTTGTTTTGGTCTGTGTGAGATTTCGATAGATTTTCGATACAAAATTAGAGAAGACATCGATATCATCGAGGTTGGCAAGATGATTCAGAATGAAACAGTGTTTCAATCTTCACTCGCTCTCAGAAATTTTGTATGGAAATTGGCGAGTTTCGGCACTGGTTTCCGTGTCGAAACAAGATTGAGAGAGAAAATGCAGAAAAAAAGAGCGAAACACGTTATGTGGAGACATGGTATAAAAATAAGAGCTAAAGCAAATATTTGGACACACTTCTTTCGCTTTTATATCCATAACTATGCCAACTTGTATAAATAAGTTTGAAGATTAAAAAATGTTTATAGACCAATATGATAGGTAAGGAAACAGACATTTACAAAAGGTTCATGTAGCCGCTACTTTTAGTGAATTCACAAACCCTTATTTATTTCCCATTAGGCTAGCCACACATGACGGCAGAAAACGCGCTTCATTTGTGCAGGGACAAATCGCGCGTATACATACCTTCGATTTAAGCCGTGTTTTTATTTTACCGCATATACATACATCTGCACTTAAATAAAAACACGGCTTTACGACGCATGCTGTTTTTCAGCGAACGTTTCTGCAAAACAAACGCCTATGCAACCATTTAACGCACGGTTTGTTTGTCACACATATTAACACTTTTCTTCTCACTACTGCGTGTTGTTGCTGGAGCATTGTGGGTGCAACTAGTAGATGGATATATTTCTTTAGTTCTCGATCAAAGTTTATCTAACTTGAGGTTGGCTTAGTAGAACAACTGATTTAAACTATGTATGTATACTAAAATTGTGCGAATGTCAAACAATACAAATTGTAAAAATGTTTTGTTGTAATTCAATGTTACTTTAAGTTTTATTCTCTTTCATATTGACATTTTTCAAGAAAACAACAAAAGCAACAAGGTATGAAATTTTCACCTGTTGGTTGCTTGCTTTTCCGACAGGCTAGGAATATGATGTATTGTGGAACGATTTTCCGTCATCCCTTGTCAAGTTTGGTTTGGAGACAAACCGGTGCTGTACATCATATGAAATTGCCCCTGCTATAACCTCTATTTGATAAACCTTGCTCTCGATATATCAGTCGAGAAATTCTGCTAATTAATCGATAAACCTTGTCGATAAACCTATAAATAACCAAATATTTGCTCATCACTATTTATTTGCAAAAGCACCGTTAGATTTGGAACCAGCGTCACTTCAAATTGCGTCATTGCATTTATTTGATAATATTACTTGAATTAATTGGAAATAGCTTTATTTTTCGCTTGCTGATAATTGAAAAGCCTTCGAAATTCAATATGCCAGCTCGTGGTTGCAAAATTGTTCCTGTTATGGATAAGGTGCGGACCCGACGGCCATCTGAACGCACAGCAAATAAACGAATAAGGCGTGACGTTGGGTGTCGAATGCAAAGCGGTAGTGGAATGATTGTGACCATGTCGCTGGAACAAAGTGAAGGAGTTTCCTTAAATACAGGAGCAGAATGTATTGCGCACACCAGACAAGTTTCAGCAACGTCGGCGGTATTTGGGCCGTTGGGCGTATCAATTGGAGTCGTATGCGAGAGTACAACGCAACAACAAGAAGGCAAGAAGAAAGGCACAATTCTTATTTTTATATGTAACTTTTACCGTTAGCATGCATGAAGGCAGTTGTTCATACATACATACATATATGTACATATCTGCGGACATTTGAGAAAACAACCTAAGTCGACCTAAGCGAATTTTCCATTTTTTTCATCATAAAGATACATTTTTTCTTTCTGACCAATCGGCGCACAGTGGGGTCACCTACATACAAACGCGGCCAAAAATAGTAATAATTGAGCTAGAAACTTGAAACTCGGAACTTAAGCTTTCTTGATTGAATTTAGTAAACTGAAAATTTTAACAAAATCCGCCCACAAATACACCCTCCCATATAATGGTATTTTTGCAATTTCAATATTTTGCTATTATAGCTAAAATGGTAAATTTTGGTCAGTGCATACATTTTTGAAATATAAATCAAATAATCATTTCGGAAAAAGGGACAAAGCATTCCACGGTTTTTTTTTTTATTAAAAATCTATGCACTTTTAAGAATTTTATAACTTTTATCATAAAATTTTCCTACAAAAAAAAATCGCATTTCAAAAAATTATTATACCACATATGAAACCATTTTTTCTAAAAGATTTCCGTGTGGCGAATAAGAATCTGGAGTCAGAATTTTCAAATTGGTTCTTGTTTCTGAGATATTCATGTCCAAATTTGTGCACTTGTAAACCTGTTTGCGAGAATGGATTAAGGTGCTCCGGCCCAGAAAGTATTTCTATCGAAACCCGCTAAAGGCAGAGAAAAAGTTAGACGCTCACTGCGTTGGGAAGATCAGATGGACAGCGATGTTGCCTCCCTTGGTATTTCCATTGGCGCCATGTTGTACGAAACAGAAACAACTGGCGCGTTTTATTGGACTCGGCCAGAATCATCTAGAGGCTACGCGCCAATTAAGAAGAAGAAGAACAAATATAAAAAGAATATCGCCGTTTAAACTTCATAACCGTCTAAGTGATACACTCAACCGCCTAACCGACACTTGTGCCAAAACTTAGATTTCAGAGATGAAAATTATATTAGAAGGAAATTTAGAGCTTCCTGTGCTTTTCAAAGACCATGTTTTTGGTATGGATTGATAGAGCTGGCCGTCAAGAGTTCAAGGTTGGCAATTCTCATTTTTATGATTATGAAAGTTTCACTTAGGCGATTATGACGTTTAAACGACGATATGCACTTTAAAAGGTCAGAATATTCGTTACTTTCTAAAGTAGATTTGACGATTTTTAACGTCCACATGATAGAAGCGTCTTATAATAATAATAATAATAATACAATAGCGCTATTATAACTCTGACGAGGTTTATGGCCGAGCTTCTCTCCCAATTCGAGGTGTGATCCTTTTGTTTTTCCTAGAAGCGTCTTAGCAGTTTTTTTTCTTTAAGATCGACGTTTTATTTCATCTTTATCTCACTCCCTATACTGCTAACTCTTAAATGCTTATACATATGCATGTATGTATGTATATATATATTTATAAATTTTTTATATGCTTTTTATAGTAATATTGGATTGTGTAAAAGATAACACAAACCCGGCACTAAATTGGAATGGACCAGGCAATGAAACAAAATTATTTACATGGGATTTCAGAAAAGACTTGAGTTTCCTAGACGATAGACAATTCCGTATGCTATGTGAATTTAATATTAAAAACGCGCAAGAATTATTAAATATAACAATGCGAAAATTACTGCAAATAAATCTCAAAAATGATCAGCTACAATTGCTTTTAGCAATGATGCAAACTGAAATGTATAATGGTGCAAAATCCTCGGACATAGCTGCAGAGGAGGATGTACAAACATTCAAAAAGATGCAAGAGGAGTTGGAAAAATTGGATGGGATGGATGATGATGACGAACGACCATTGGTTATTGATGAGTCAATGCTGGTCATTGAAGAGGTTTGTAATGAGTTTAGTCTATTTCTTTGTGTTATCTTATAAAATTTAAATACCTACTTTTTTTGCACCTTAGAGTGAACGAAGTTTGGATGCTATTGAAGAACATTTTGCTAAAATCAAAAATATTAAAGTTCCGCAAACTCGTACTCTTATAAAAGGTGTAAAAACCGAGCTGACTGATATATTAGCTGAGCTGAATGTTAAAGAGGTTAAACTAAAGCGTCAGTTACAGCGTAATAAAAAATCTACAAACAAATTCAACAAAACAGATGCGGTTGGCGTTTCTACTGAAGAAATTGTCACAACAACAAGTAAGGCATCGCCGTCCAGCTTAGCACATGCTAACATTTTGAAACCTATTGTTTTAGCTGACTCTGGTAATGTATTGCCACCGACTGCTATTAAGCGCCCTAAGGCCGTACGTCCTACTATCAAACGACGACGTAATGCTAAAAGCAATATCATTACAAAAATACCCAACGTTACAGCAACTGAAAATTCAGTTAATACGCAGTTAAATGCTGATATATTAAACAAACAAGAACCAACAACCACTTCTACAGAGTTATCCGTTTTGAATGTTGTAACGCAAAGCACGCAAAACTTGGATGTTGCAGCTGCTGGCGTGGATGCGGATTCCTTGCCAATATTAGATTCCTCAACAACAGAAACTGCTTTAAATCATATCGAGAATGGACGCGTAGAACTTGCTGCACAACCCAAGTCGCTTGCTAGTATGAATGGGGATGATAGTGTTGCAAAAGCAGCAAGTTGCTTGACACGTTCTAGTCCCAACGTAAGAAAACCCATAAAAAAACGAGCAGCACCAACACAAACACTAAATCGCACAACGTGCACTGCGAATGCTATAAATTTAAATGCAACGGAATGCAAAATTAACGTAGACACACAAGAAGCTAAGAAGCTTGATGTTAACACAACTAATACAAAAACAAATGATGCTTCTATACCTTTGTTACAAGCTAACAATGACGAACTGAAAACCTTTTCACAGGACTGCACTGCCGACACTAAAATGTTACAAGAGTTAGGTAAACCAAAAACGAAATCAATTGCAGCTGCGCAGAGCACCAAGCCGCAAAATCTACAACCGACGGTGATGTTGAAAAAGTTGCCAAATTTTAAATCAACAACAAAGGAATCAAATGTGGATGCGGATAGCACAACAGCAAATATCGAACAGATTGTAACGTTGAAGAGTGATGCTAATGAGACAATGCAGGAGGATGAAAAACCAGCATGTGCACTAGCACAAAGTTGCATTGTAGAAGTCAAGCATGTAAAGTTGACAGAGACACTAAAAGAAGGCAAGAAAAGTCGGAATTATCTAATTATATTTCTACTAATTATTTCTATATCAAATAACATTCGATTATCTTTCATTTATTGCAGAACCAGCGTACGAGCAATTGCAGATATGCGCAGCCAAAGACACCGTTGCTGCAGAGAATTTCCAAGGTGAAGCCAACGAAGCCAATTCATACAAAGTGGCAGAACATGCACATCAGTCAGTGCAAGCCATTGATTCAGCAGCCACACAAACAATAAAATGCACAACACCAGAGCCAGAGTCTATATGTGAACCGATTAAAAATGAAACTGAGGAATTGGATGAAAGTGGTATAATAATGGATCAACATAACAATAATATTGCCGATAAACAAAAAATTACTACTGAACGCGGCTCTCTTTCAAATGATTGCAAATTGATAAAAGATGCCAAGAAAGTGTTATCGCCAAGTACAATGATTATACGTGTTAATAGCACACCAAATGGTACGAGTTAATATTTTACCAAATGCTATATAAACTGAACATTTCAAAACTTCTTTTCTTTCTTTTTTTTTTTCTTATTCGCAGCAAAATATGAAGACTTAAGATTACAGCTACAAGCAAAACGTTCCATCACATTTGATACAAAACGTGAGAAGAATTTAAAATGTGATTATAATAGTTATGATGCGGACGCAATTGTAACATTATCCAATACACCTTTGTCGCCCATATCCAATGAAATTGCCAGTCCAAACACATCAAATATATTTCGTGATTATAAAGTGGCCATGGAAATTGATGCTTGCGGTGTAGATATCATATATTTGGTAAGCAAATGCAGCAATGGGGTGGTGGGCTAGTCAAGCGGTAGACATTATGGCCCGGTTTCACCAACCGGTCTCAACTTAGTTAAGCTGATTTTTTTACGTTTTCAGTTTCACCATGCAACTGAGCTAAGTCACAAGTTAGTCAGCTTTTGTCTTGACTAAAAATAAACTAAGAATTTGAGTCGCTTTAGCGAATTCAACAACCAAAAGAGCGAATATGACAAAAAATGAGCAAATACAACAACCAAAACAACAAAAAAAAACCCAGTATTTGCCATAAAAGGTTGGTTGCAAAACTATTTTCTTGGACTATTTGGTGAAACCCAAAAGTAAGTTAGCCCCAAATCTGGGCTAACTTAAGTCAAAACTTAGTTTTAGCTTTAGTCACGTTGGTGAAACGGGGCCTATATGTACTCTACCAGACAAGTCTGAGCACTTTTCGCTAAAGTGCTCGCACATGAGCACATTTTTGATTAGTTGACTTGCACACTAACACAGTCATACATTTAAAATTGTTTAATTTAAAGATAAAATAACAAATTTTGAGTTTATTTTATTTTTCGGAAAGGGAGGTGACTAGTTTGTGAACACATTTTTCAACACTTAGCAATTGGTATGAGTAGTTTGTGTTGACTTTTTTCAGCACTTTTAGTATTTGGTGTGAGCAGTTTTCGTTGACTTCTTTTTGCATTTGGTATGAGTAATTTGTGAGGAAATTTTTCAGCACTTTTCGCATTTGGTATGAGTAGTCTGGGAGGACTTTTTCAGCACTTTTTGCATTTGGTGTGAGGTTTGTTTTGGCTTTTCAGCACTTTTTGCATTTGCTATGAGTATTTTGTGAGGATTTTTTCAGCAATTTTAGCAATTGGTATGGGTAGTTTGTGAGGAAATTTTTTAGCACTTTTAGCATTAGGTGTGAGGGTTGCGTTGACTTTTTTCAGCGCTTTTTCCATTTGATGAGTAGTTTGTGAGGGCTTTTTTCAGCACTTAGCATTTGGTGTGAGAAGTTTGTGTTGACCTTTTCAGCACTTTTTGCATTTGGTATAAGTAATTTGTGAGGACTTTTCTCAGGACTTTTGTCATTTGGCGCGAGATGCTTTTGATGTAAACATTGAGCATTTTTTTTACTTATTTTTTTTGAAAGTAGAAAAAAAAAATGTTAATCATGAATGTAACGACAGCTGTTTCACCTTAGATTCCTCTAAGATTCATGTCAGTTATATAAAGAAAAGGTGAATAATACTAGTGGGGAGAAGTGTTTAGTTTTTTCACACAGCCTGAATAAAACAATACATTTTTAAAGGCTGTCGCCAAACAAATTTCTCTTGCAGCTAAAAGAGATCGATATGCCAAGGGTTACTGTAAACAAACCGGATAATTTGGATTTGTTGTTGAGGAAAAATCCCACCGATCCTAGATTGCTCAAATATACAAAAAAGGTAAGTCATTCATGCTAAATGAGCGTCTGAGAAAAATTAACATCATTCGTTTTTATTTATTAATTTTTGTCACTTTTGTAGAATAACATCGTCGTACGTAGTACATCACCACTCTCCACATACAACAAACCATCACAGAATGATCCTCGCCGACCGCTAAATACCATTTACAATAATCCAGAATCATTTGTAAATCCATGTATTTTACAGCAAGAACCACCTCCACAACCACAAACCCCCAATATGCTATTGTATGGCTGTCTACAGCGTTCGCCTTGGTATCAATCGCTAATGTCCACAATGAAAATACAAATAAATCAAACCATCTCTGTTCTGGTACGAGCAATAAATAATTTCCAGAAAATACGCATCGATGATCCGTATGCTGTTTTTGATATTTTCAAATTATACTGTGCCGGCGAACTGTTGGAAATATTGGAAAATCTTGGCCTCTTTGTTGATGTCAATGGTGTGATTGCTGAAAAGAAAAGCCTTTCAAGTTACGCCGGACGTACGTATGGTTGTTCGTCGGTGGTGAATGCCACATACAGTTTCATACAACCGGTTGTGGAGCCATCTACAGTAACGGTGCAACATCAACAAATGCGTTCGTATACGGCGGCGGCGACAGCGGCGACGGTGGTGCCCGCAACGGCAGTGGCGCATACCGGCTTTCCAGCCACACCAACAGCGGCATATCAAACGCAAGTGCCATTTATAAGTTGCTACATTGATTCGCCGCAAATGGTAATGGAGAAACCGGCACATGTGCAACAACAACAACAACAAAAATCATATCACGATAACCAGCAACAGAAATCATATCACGATAACCAGCAACAAAAACCATATCACGATAACCAACAACAACAACACCATCATCAAAAGCAACACTATCCGCGATCAGGCAGATATCAGCCACGTGGCTCATATCCGCCAACAGCAACACCGCGTCGTCATTGCGGCCTAAAAGTGCCATACTCTTATGGTGGCGGTGGTGGTGGGCAAGCCTCAGCTCGTTCATCGGGTTCGCCGAAGCGACGACAGATTCGTTATTCAATTTCGCCAATTGAAAGCGATGTGCGTTCATCAATTTCACCGATTAAGCGTGAGGCGCGTTCATCAATTTCACCGATTAAGCGTGACACGAGTTCATCATTTTTGCCCAACAAGCGTGACACGCGTTCATCACTTTCACCCATCAAGCGTGAGAATCGTTCATCACTTTCACCCATCAAGCGTGAGACTCGTTCGTCAATTTCACCCAACAAGCGTGCAGCTCGTTCATCCATTTCACCGGTTAAAGGAGAAGTTCGCCAGTCATCAATTTCGCCAGCTAAACAACAAGCACGTTGCTCTGACTCAGAGGAAGAATCATGGGATGTGAACGAGAATTAGAAGTCGCTGTTGAAGTCGCCTTAGATTTCATACAATTACTTTTAAGCGAATATCGTTTTTTGTTGTTGACCATGCAAAAAACGTTTCTATGACTATTACATTAGCAACTTACATACACAAATATACATAATTAATATGTATTAAATTGTTATTAATACTGAATTTGCTTGTTAATTTGTTTTATAGGTTAGTTTTGTTTTTACTTTGTGTTAACTTTTTTTTTAATCCTGGAAAGTACTTAAGTATTAAGCTTTATAGCGAATATATGTACATATATATGTATATATGAGCTACTACTGTTTACTACATTCTCTTTTGTATTGAATATTGCAGTTTAATTTGAAATGCGTTGAAATAAATCGCATCAAACAACTATTTGAGGTATTTCTTTATATAGGGCCTATAGTTAAACTTAAGGGCAGCTCTCTAGAAATCTCGGAATGCAATCCCATGGCAAAGAGCATAGTGTATGCGAAATAGCTTTCTTCTATCTCGTGAACCGCCAATAAAAAAAAATTAACTGCATACGTACATACATATGTATGCACATACGCACGTACAGTACATACTCAGCATTTTAACGATTTTTGTTTTAAATAGTCAACGCTATTAATTAAAATCTAGGTTAAAGCTGACTAAGCAATTAACCGTTTTTATATGCTGATGCAGGTTTGTACATACATTTTTATATGTGTATGTACCCATGTCTGTACGTGTGTTTTCTAGATAACTTGGCGATTGGTATAACTGCTACCAAGGGAATTTTTCCAATAATAAGAGCGTGCTAAAAAGAAAGTTATAAGCGCAGTACGATCACCAATTAAAATTTCGAAACAATTCAATTCAACGATGTAATATACTAAAATCTATGTAGAACTCATTGCAATATTTATTAAAATATTGGAAAATAAAAAAGTTATGCATTGTTATAACGAAAAATACTTATGATTTAACCATTTAAACCAGGGACTGTAACGGTTATAAGTTATATCCAAAAAGTTGATCTTTAATCATTATTTGCTGATTTCTGCTCACAAAATAAAAGTTATTTCTTGAGTTTTATTTTTCCATCAGAAAATAAAAGTTATTTCTTGAGTTTTATTTTTCCCTCAGAAAATAAAAGTTATTTCTTGAGTTTTATTTTTCCATCAGAAAATAAATGTTATTTCTTGAGTTTTATTTTTCCCTCAGAAAATAAAAGTTATTTCTTGAGATTTATTTTCTGCTCACAACATAAAAGTTATTTTTTGTTTTATTTTTCGATCAGAAAATAAAAGTTATTTTTTGAGTTTTATTTTTCCCTCAGAAAATAAAAGTTATTTTTTGAGTTTTATTTTTCGATCAGAAAATAAAAGTTATTTTCTTTTTTTTTTTTTAGCATCCAATATATTTTGCCAACTGTATAAATAAAATACATCTAACAATTTTGTGGTTCGTTAAAAGTAATTAGTAATTAAATGACTTAATAAACATGGTGGGCATGTATGGATTGCTCTCAGTAGCGCATCCATTTATTGTAGTGCATCAGCAAAGATCTGTAAATGATTTTCTTTTGAGGCGTACGAAATTGGTTGGTCTTGCCGTCAGGGCTAGAACGAGTGGGTTGGGTGAGCTAATATTCTCATTTTGTATGATGCAGCATACTTTCTGATTTCTTGAGAGATAGTGGGTATCTTTAGGTCACGATGTAGTTGGTCGTTCGTGACGTAGTAGGGCGCATTTACAATCATTCTAATGGTTTTCGATTGGAATCTTTGGAGAATCTCTATATTTGAGTTTGCTGCGGTTCCCCATAACTGTATGCCATAGGTCCAGATGGGTTTTAAGATAGCTGAGTAGAGCAGGAGTTTGTTGTCGATTGATAGTTGGGAGTTTCGATTCATGAGCCAATAAAGATTTCTCAGTTTTATACCAAGAGCTTTTCGTTTGGTGAATATGTGGGTTCTCCATGTTAGTTTTCTGTCGAGATGCATACCAAGGTACTTTGTTACGTCACTGCGGTATATCAATGCCATTGAGTTTTACGGGTGGGCAAGTGTTACGTCTAGTGGTAAACGTCACTTGGACAGATTTTGATTCATTTGACTTTATCCGCCAGTCTTTCAGCCAATGGGTAATTTTATTTAAACTTCTTTGAAGCTTGAGTGAGGCCACGTTAGGGTTGAGGTCTGCCGCCAGTACGGCAGTGTCATCGGCAAAAGTGCCGATAGTGACTCCTTCTGCTATTGGGAGGTCATATGTGTAAAGTAGGTACAGTATTGGGCCCATTACACTACCTTGCGGGACGCCTGCTAAGCTTTCGTGAAGCTCAGACTGCTGTGCTCCTTCTTTGACGAAAAAGTAGCGATTTTTTAGATAAGATTGTATAAATAGAAAGTAATTTGTAGGGAGAGTATTTTTTATTTTATAGAGGAGGCCGTCGTGCCATACGCGATCAAAAGCTTGGGATATATCTAGAAAGGCAGCTGTACAGTATTTTTTTTGCTCAAAGGCAGAGTAGATTTTCTCGGTAAGTCTATGTACTTGTTCAATTGTTCCGTGCCCTCTTCTGAAGCCAAACTGGTGATTAGGTATAATTTTACGCTCTTCTATTTTGGGTAGGAGTCTTTTAAGAAAAAGAACTTCCAAGACTTTTGAGACAACAGGCAGCAGGCTAATGGGTATGTAAGACGCTGCCGAATCGGGGACTTTCCTGGTTTCAGAATCATTTTCATCTGAGCGACTTTCCATTGAGGGGGTATGAATGCAGTTATTAGTACTGCATTAAACAGTTGGGTGAGAAATTTTATGCCTTCGTAAGGTAAGTGTTTTAGTATATTGCCATTAATAATATCGTACCCAGGAGCTTTCTTTGAGTTGAGTTTCTCTATTACGGTTTTTACCTCCGATATTGCGAATCGTTTTATGGGGAGGTCCATTTGATAGGGATGACTCAGAGTATTTTTCACTTCTGTTGTTGTGCTTAGTGGGGGCTCAATATCATGTGGGGTGAATACTGATTTTAGGTGGCGTGCAAAAGTATTTGCTTTCTCTGCGTCACTTTTCGCCCATTCGTTGTTTTCCATTCGTATAGGAGAATTTGAGAGAATTGGCCTTTTTAGCTTACTAGCCGCTTTCCAAAGGGAGTAATCAGTTGCAGCTGTTGCATCAATATTACTGAGATATTGTTGAACTTGTCTGTTGTGTTCAATTTTGAGGATATTTTTGAGTTCTTTGGTGAGAGCATTCAATCTTTTCTTGTCGTCGGGGTGACGGGTTTGTTGCCATTTTTTCCTTGCGAGTCGCTTTTCTTTGAGCTTAGCTTGTATGTTGCGGGTAACGCTTGTCCTGTGACTCTGTGTTTTATGTTCCAAATGTTTGTGACTGAGTGATCGAGATCTTTTAGAGAATCCACAATTTCTTTTGTGCCTATTGAGGAGTGCATGTTTCTGAGAACAACTCTGAAGGTACGTTCTTGTTTTGTTTTATAAGTGTGGAACTCTGTGCCCTTCTGTTCCAGTTGTGACACTATGGTTTTGTAAGCATCCAGGGATGATGCTTGTACTTTTACTTGATCCTTGCCTGTGAGCTTTAGATCATAGGAGTTTGGAGCAACTTCTTGTAGTAAACTCATTAGGGGGGGAATGTTTAGAACTTTGTCTATAAATATTGGCGGCGGCTTGGGTATTTTTTCAGTTGGTTGGTTAGTTTCCTCAACTTCAAGGGAGGCAAATCTGTTTTCATTTTCATTTTCCTTTGGTTGGCGGCTTCCAAGCCAGTAATAATTATCAAGTTTAGCCTGTTTTTTAGAGGCAGTATTTTTACTTGGGCTTTCGCGTTGGCGTTTGGGATTGACGATCTTCCATTCGTCGGTTGGGGTAGCAGTTGTCAAGTTTCCTGCAGTTTGGGGTTTCTGGGCTTGTTGTTGTTGGGCATAGAGAATTTCCAGTTGCCTTTGGAGGGTTTCGATCTGCTGTTGTACGTTTGGTACGTTGGTACTAGGCAGGCGGGATGGGGTTATATGTTGGGACATTTGTTGGGGTGTACCCAGGGATCTCGGGGTTTTGGTGCTGTAGTTGCACTTGGGCTTGTTGGGCATCTCGCACTTGGACTTGTTGGGTATCTCGCTGTTGGGAACCTCCTACTTTAGGAGGAGTGTGGTTGAGGGGCATCTCGCTGGTGCAAACGAATATTTTAGTCTATATTCATTTGCACCCGGCTGCGCTTGTAATATGTACAACTTTTTATGATTGTAATACAATATGGTTGCAGCTTTTTACAGCTCTGATACTTATGTATAAACTTTACACGAATGGTTTGTGTCCACACTAATTCACCACCTAGTGTGAAAAAGAGGTTTGTGGTGGAGTTTTTTGTGTGGGAGCTTTTGCTATTGTGCGATCAATCCAACAACAATATGCACAATCACTCAGCAATAACACTTAATTTACGCTTTAGAGTTTAATATAAAGCAGTTTTATATTAATTTGATAGCACACTAAGTTGCGACACTTTTTCCAACACTTTTTCACAATATTATTGAGTTAAATTATATCAATTATATATTTTTTTAGCACAAAAGTACGGAGGAAAAAATTTTTGACAACTTCACAGCGCGACCAGTGTGTGTGTTTTATTTTTTTGCTCAGATAATAAAAGTTTTCAGTTTAATTTTGGCTGCAATTGTAGATTTTGCCATATAAATAGGTAAAGTAGATAAATAAATTTTTAATTTTTTTATACTCAGCTGTACTAGTACACAGAGTATTATAGTTTTAATCACATAACGGTGGATTGTAACAGAATGAAATAATCGAGATAGATATAGACTTATATATATCAAAATGATCAGGGTGAAAAGAGAAATCGATTGAGCCATGTCCGTCCGTCCGTCCGTCCGTCCGTCCGTCCGTCCGTCCGTCCGTCTGTCCGTCCGTCCGTCCGTCCGTCCGTCTGTAAACACTCTAACTCGCGCAAAAATTGAGATATTTTGATGAAATTTGGAACGCAAGTTGGTATCGAGACTGGGACGGTTGGTATTGAAAATGGGCGAAATCGGACCATGACCACGCCCACTTTTCCTATATAGAAAAAATCGGAAATTTGGTATCTCAGCCACTAATATAGCTAGAGTTTTAAAATTTTACCCACGTATTGAGCTCGGGCCCTTATGAAGAAATTTGATGAAGTTTTGGAAAATGGGCGGTGCCACGCCCACTTATTAAGGGTCAAACATTGAAAGTTTTATATGTCATAACTCAGAAACCGTTGAAGATATATCGATGAAATTTGGTACGCGTAATTTGCTTACATAGACAAATGTTTTGACGAAAAATTATCAAAATCGGTTTACGGCCACGCCCACTTTTATATATGTGTATTATAAAGTGACCTAATAAAACCATTTTAAGCGATATCTCTGTCAAATATAAAGATCTATCATTGAAATTTTGTCGCATGAGTCCAACTATGGACATAAAACAAAAAACACAAAAATTTTGGAATATGGGCGGTGCCACGCCCACTTATTAAGGGGCAGACATTGAAAGTTTTATGAGTCATAACTCAGAAACCGTTGAAGATATATCGATGAAATTCGGTACGCGTAATATAATTACTTAGTCAAATGTTTTGGCGAAAAATTATCAAAATCGGTTGACGGCCACGCCCACTTTTATATATAGGAAATATAAGGGGGCCTAATAAAAACATTTTAAGCGATATCTCTGTCAAATATAAAGATCAATCACTGAGATTTTGTGGCAGGAGTCCAACTATGGACATAAAACAAAAACTACAAAAATTTTGGAAAATGGGCGGTGCCACGCCCACTTATTAAGGAGCGAATATTGAAAGTTTAATAAGCCATAACTCAGAAACCGTTAAAGATATATCGATGAAATCTGGTACGCGTGATATATTTACTTAGCCAAATGTGTGGACGAAAAATTACCAAAATCGGTTGACGACCGCGCCCACTTTTATATATGTGTATTATAAAGTGACCTAATAAAACCATTTTAAGCGATATCTATGTGAAATATAAAGATAATTCATTGAAATTTTGTGACATGAGTTTTACAATAGACCGGAAACAAAAAATAAAAAAGTTTGGAAAATGGGCGTGGCACCGCCTCTTTTTAGACAAAGGGATATATGAGATTTCTTAGCCTTTAACTCGACAAATAATTGAGATATTATGACGAAACTTGGTTTATACACTTTTATAACATGTGTTAATAGACACGCAAAAATGTATTGAAATCGGTTTATGACCACGCCTACTTTTTAACAAAGATATTTCTGGAACACCCTTTTGGAATTTGTAACGTGAAGTCTTTGTAACTAAAAGTCATAGAGGGATGAAATTTTGCACTAACAATAATATTTGTATGCTTATTTGGATGATTGATATAAATTTTGAAAATGGGCGTGGCTGCGCCCTGTTTATGCAGCACTCGTTTCATATAAAATACACCCTATATCGAACAAACGCAAACAAACAATGAAAGCATACAGCTGAGTATCTAATGTTCGATTGCACTCGAACTTAGGCTTCCTTACTTGTTTATTTATAAACTTTACCTATGTACGTGTTAATGTGGCAAAATCGACAGCTGCAGCTAAAATTAAACTGAAGAAACTTTTATTCTATGAGCAAAAAGATAAAACTCAGAAAATAACTTTTATTTTCTGATCGAAAAATAAAACTCAAAAAATAACTTTTATTTCCTGAGGGCAAAATAAAACTCAGAAAATAACTTTTATTTTTGTGTGTTTCTGATCGAAAAATAAAACTCAAAAAATAACTTTTATTTCCTGAGGGCAAAATAAAACTCAGAAAATAACTTTTATTTTGTGAGCAGAAAATAAAACTCAAGAAATAACTTTTATTTTCTGATCGAAAAATAAAACTCAAAAAATAACTTTTATTTTGTGAGCAGAAAATAAAACTCAAGAAATAACTTTTATTTTCTGAGGGAAAAATAAAACTCAAGAAAAAACTTTTATTTTCTGAGCAGAAAATAAAACTCAGAAAATAATGATTAAAAATCAATTTTTTTATAAAAATCGAAAAAATAAAAGTTAAGGCACCTAGAGATAGTCTGCGTTACGGTGATTACATCTGTGTGCTTTTGCGTTTAGCATTTCTCCTTCAGTATGATTTTTTAGTCAAAATTTAAAAATAACGATTATTTGCAATCCCTGATTTAAACAAACTTAATTAGCTGATTTTTTGTCGGCAACAGAAAATTTGTATCTGCATTAAAAAATGGAAAGAGAAGGGTAAGCATGATTACTATATATTTAATGGAATATGCAACTTTGTAATTTTAATAACACAAATTAATTGCAAATACTTTTAATAATGCTGTTATAGCAATATATCAGCTGAGTATCAGTAAGTACTTGAACTTATTAAATCTGGGAGCGCAAATTATGATTCAAATTGTATTGTAATATAACTATTTGTATCAAACATTGGTACAGGATGGATATATGATTTTTGCGTAAATCTGATTAAGCCTTTGAATTTTTCCGAGCAAAATTCTGGTGGAAGCTGTAAGCATAAAATTATAAAAGCATGTAGTATAAGCTAAGATTTATATAGGTACCTATACCCACATTTTTCCCCGTGTTCCAATTCAAAGTTATGGGCTTTTTACGCACCATCAAGGCTTTTAAATGTTTGTCATTTAGTACATGTTCTCCCAATTCTCCTTCAAAGCTAAGCAATTCTAGTTCCTCTGCATTAGAAAATATATTCCACAAAATATTTGGCCATGATTCCGAATGATAATGAAAATTGTAAAAACCAAGCTCACGCAGTGCCTTATATCTGTTGGGTGCTCCAGGCGACACACATGTGACACCGTCAAATTTTAAAGTATTTACGCGATTTAGGAAATCATATTTCTCTGGCACCATAAATTCAAGTAGAAAGTTGTCGTTGCCATTGGATATCTTAATTTCGTTAACATTGCGAGACGTAATATAGTCGATATTACTGAATAGATTGTGTATGCTGTCTATGTCCTCCACTCCACAGACTCCACATAGTCCGACTTTTAAAGTTTTGAGATCTTTGTAAACTTTGTTAGCACCACCATCACTTAGCCAATTTAATTCAAAGCTATTGAGTTCTAAATAGTGCAATTGTCTCAATTTTCTTTTCGTTTCAATTTTCAAGGGCTTTATGTCTGATTTGCCGAAAACATTTATAGTTAGCGATTTTAAATTGAGCGCAATAAGTAAATCTTGGAATTCGCATACATTGATACGTTCGCAAAATGTAAGCGATAAATTTTTCAAATGTTTAAAATGGACGATCTTCATCACAGCGTCTATTCTAATAATAGTATTTTTTAGGCTTCGTAAGCTGGGAAATGCTAGACTCAAATCGTACATTTCGTCTTTTCCAATACGTCGTCGCGGTAAAAATAATTCGGTGACACATGGGAAGGAAAAGCGTGTTAGAAATTCTAATTCCTTATCGCAGGATCTGAAGTGGAAAACTAATTTTTTAACGGTGTTTCGTACAGACTCGAGAATGAATTCGACATCATTTAAGTCGATATTATAGAGAGAAATATCTAAATTCGTAAATTGCATGGGTAGCAAATATTTCCCCACAAGTTGCTTATATGTCGGAGATATTTTAGAGAGATTGACTATGTCTTCAAGATCTAGGTGCTGGCAAATTAGAAGCCAACAATCAATCTTCAAAATTAGAGGATTAATTAATTGTTCTTCAGTTCTTTTGATTCCACTAGTTTGATTGGGATTCATTTTGGTTTCCTTTACAGTTTTTTTTTATCAATAATTTATATCTTGCACACAACAGAAAATTGCCACAAATAACTGCATTTGAAACGCAGCCGAAAAATAACAGAAAATAAATAAAACATGTAAGGAAGCCTAAGTTCGAGTGGAATCGAACATTAGATACTCAGCTGTAAGCTTTCATTGTTTGTTTGCGTTTGATGGAAACACGGTGTATTTTATATAAAGCGAATGCTGCATAAGGTGGGCGTAGCCAAGCCCATTATAAAAATTTTTATCAGTCATCCAACTAAGCATATGAATATTATTCTTTGTGCAAAATTTCATTCCTTTATGACTTCTAGTTACAAAGTTGTCACGTAACAAATTCCCTAAGGGTGTTCCAGAAATATCTTTGTTAAAAAGTAGGCGTGGTCATAAACCGATTTCAATAAATTTTTGCGTGTCTATTAACACAAGTTATAAAAGTGTATAAACCAAGTTTCGTCATACTATCTCAATTACTTGTCGAAATCTCGTAGATTCCTTTGTCTAAAAAGACAAAAGTTTTCTATTTTTTGTTTCCGGTTTATTGTAGAACTCATGTCACAAAATTTCAATGAATTATCTTTATATTTTACAAAGATATCGCTTAAAATGTTTTTATTAGGCCACTTTATAGTTCCCATCATGGTATAATGAGAAGGTAGAAGCATTACGAAAAATGCAACCCTTCCATGGTGAAATAAGAACCCTTCCATTATATTTGTTGTTGCCTCAAGACTGTCAAACATGAATTGTCCAATTGGCGAACACACATCAACACACTCAATATAATTTGACAGTTCAGAATCGTGAGACCCACGGTATATATATTGAGATTAATTTTTGAGATTAATTGGATCATGCGTGAGACCCATGATACAAGAAAGAAGGTAGTGTAAACGTCAAATTTTTGTCGCCATATTAACAACCTGACAATTATATGGATTATGACATTTCGTGCTGCCATACTCAGTGCTAAAAATCCTCCAGTTGTGTTATTTTTTATTTCCATGGTAACCATCGTATCGATTGCAACAAAACGAAAAAAAAAACATTGGTTTTAAAGATATTGCCTGACAAAGTCAATTTTTTCTTAAAAAAATCGTAAAAAATCGAATAAAATTCAAATTGAATCGTCAATATCTCAGAAACTATGAGAGTTAGAGAAAAATGTTATAGGAGCCATGAAAAGTAAATTTTCTTTCGTTTTGTGTCATCCCAAGGAAGATAGCTCACTGCGTTAAAGAGATATACAGGATTAAGTGGAGCCATTGGCCAAATAACGGTAAATTGCCGATATCTCAAAAACCTTCCCAGAATTAAAAATGAACCCGATTTTCGGAATCAGCGATCGATTTTACATATAGATAGGATAGTCACGTCCAAAGTACAGACAAAAAATTTCATTTTGTGATCCAGTGTTACAGTCCCAAGCCATGCTTATTAAAGCAATGTAGTAATAATTCTATCATTCTACAAAACAAATTAAAAAAAAAAAACCAATAATTTCTCATTTTCACCTGGACTTAGCACGTAGATTTTGAAAAAAAAAAAATTTTTTATGGACCTAGCACATTTGCATAACACTGCATTACACCATGAAAAACAGACATTATGGTAACTTCTTTTTGGCAGACGATGTATTTTTAGTTGTACTATCTTACTGCATTAAAATCTCAGTTTTGATAAAAATTGGACTTGCACATTTGCTCACGCAGCCAACGATATATTCTTATGGCCTATTTCCGTGCTACACTTAATGCAAAATTACGACCGTTTCTAGAGCCATAAAATTTGGCAATTTATTACAAACTAGATGACCCCGCAGGCGTTGCCCTGCGTTAAATTATGTCTTTGAAATCAAACTTTCTATAACTTATAATTTTTTAATCCGTTATTTATTTTTTAACAATATAAAAACTCATTCACTTTTTTTATTCATTAACTGAATGCTCAAAACAAAAAAATTAATATTTAAATTAACAGTGTCGGCAATCTTTTAAAATTTCATAAAATCTGTGGTCATTTGTTGATACACCGCCATATACTGGCAATACATGAACCAGCATTTATGTTACAATGCGTTCGCAATGCAATTAATTTTTACAAACTTTTTTCGTGGTAGATTGGCGTTCGCGATGTATTGATAGAGCGAAATTACATTTAATTTCTTTGTAAGCTGATAATTTTTGAGACACATTTGGTCCATTTAGCGAGAATACTTAAAAAGTGAGAATAGATTCGTTACTGGAAAGCTCGTCACAACGTACCGCAAACATAAACGTCATTGTTCATCAATAACGCTTTATATAAAATGTATAAGAAAATAAACATATCGCGCACATGTTCAATATTTTATTATAATCTACAGAGCTATTATTGAGCTTTTCCTACAAAAAAATATCATAAAAATTCTCACCATACAAAATGTATGGGAAAATAAGTTTTTTTTTTTTTTGAATTTTTCGGGAATTTTATTGGATATTCTGCTTTTTTGGCTAGAGAACAATCTGAACTGGGGGTCAATTCTCGTTCTGTGAAAACGTGAAGTGCAAAATTTTTTTTCATTTTCATTTTCACAAACAATTTTCATCTATGTTTTCACAAACAGTAGTTTTGTGATCCTCGTTTGTGCTGTGAAAAACGTGTTCCATTATCACTTTTATTATGAAACTTTTACAACTATGTTATTGGGGAAATGTCAAAATTTAACAAATGACAAAAATAATATACACTTACTGAAAAAATTTTTGGCTCTGTAGAAAAAAATAATATACACTTACGGAAAACAGTATTGGCACAGTAGACAAAGTTAAGAAGAAATAAATATTTTGTTATACGTAAAAGAAAAAATTACATTAATTCATGAAAATGGAATTAAGTCCTATTTTTATGTGGAAAAAGTATTGGCACACTTTTTCTCTCAGATTAAAAAGCAACTAAATTTTGAACGATAATATGTTGTGGGCTTACAGTTTCGCTTTATAACAGAAAGAGTACCATTCGGTGAGGTTTATTTAGAGGACTCTGAAGAACCTGAAGTAAAATTACCTCACATACGACCATTTCAAGTCGTTTGCAACTAGTAGATGCTTTCGCTAACGATATTATTACATAAAGCATTGCTAATAATAAAGTTAATGAAATGGAAAAATCAATTTTTAATTATAAACCATTTATGTAATTTAGATACATATATTCTATTCTTCTTTGCTATAAAGTCCTTATTTCAGTCGTTTTAACAACAATGCACTGACGAGTTTTATAGCCGGGCTTCTCTCCCAATTCAAGGTGTGCTCCTTAACTTTATTTGGTTTTCCTACTAATGGGGCTGACCTACAGTTTTATGCCGGCTCCGAACTGCGAATGCATTTCTTGTGAGAAGCTTTCTCATCACAGAAATAAACTCGGAGCGTATGCCACCCACTGCAGATAGGTGACTGCTATTTTTTTTAAATTAATAATTTGGTTTTTTTAATTAGAAAAAAAATTGTGTTGTTTGTCGGGACTGGGGTTAGAACCCGATACCTTTGGTATGCCAGGCGAGCACTCTACCGACTACACTACAGAGGCCACAGTATTTAAAATAAAAATAATAAAAACATAAAAAAATTAAACAAAACATTCACATAAAAAAATAAAAACAAAAGATCAAAAATAACAAAATAAGGTAACAGAAAAACATATAAAAAAACAAACAAAAAAATTAACGTGAAGAAAATATTACTTAAAAACAAAACAAACAAACAAGCAAAAGCATAAATATGTATAAACAACCAATAAAAAAAACAACAAAAAAATAAAAAAAAAAACAGTATACGGCGTGCGCTTTTGCCGCATACTCCACTTTTCACCTCCATTTTCCCAGAAAAATTATCTGTGATAAATAATTTTACAATACAGGAATCAAGTGCAATGTGATATTGTGAAAAAATCTTGTTCCGTTTCAATTGATTTTTATCATGTGAAAACGCTGAGACAGTTAATTTCATTTTTCATAAAACGAGAATCACAAATGTAATGAAAACGTGAAAAAGCTTTTCATTTCACGTTTTCCCAGAACGGGGATTGACCCCCTGGTGTCAATCATCCAAATCGGTGCAGGCGTTATTGAGTTATACGCGTTTGTACTAACGCCACTTTCTTTTATATATATAGATTAGGGAATATTACGCAAAAATTGAATTGTTAATATTTGAAAATTCGTATATTTATAAATACTAGGAGTTCCCGCTACTGTCGAAAATCGACAGTTTCCTAGTAGTTTAGCTACTCCAGAATGCAAAAATATTTTTTACTTTATGATATTTTTTATTAAAATTTATCTCTATTTGATTCAAATCCCATTTGTAGTTCAAGCACAACTATTTTCCATTTTTAATTTATGTATTAAAATTTTACATAAAAAATTATTTTTTTTACCTTAGTTTGGATGGCACTGTTTTGTTTTTTTTTTTTTAGTTTGGACACAACCCGTTTATTACGCATCAAAGCAGGCAACAAAAAATGTTATAAAAATTATTATAGGTAAAGGAATTTTATGCAACAACAACAATTACAGAGAAATTTTCCAACGGCGATTGTGCACGTATTTTCCAACCGATTTTAATGAAAATTAAAATGGATCTATTCTCGTTAATTCCCTTTCTAATGATGGTCTAACTTTTAAAATCGGTTCAGTAGAATCGCCAAAAGGTCGCGGACAAAATTCATGTAGCGTATTAATATATAGATTTTATGTATATAAATGCATAATTGGCTTATAAAATATTACGATTACGGAAATAGGATCAAGTATTTTACGTACTTATGTTCTCAATTCCGTTATATGTATGTACTATTTTGCGTGCTAGGTACGGAATTAGGAACATTTGTAGCTTCATGTTTTTCCTTTGTTTTTTTATATACGAAATATAATTCATAAGGATTTTGGAATTACATTAAATTGTAAATTTTACATATATTCTTATGGCCTATTTCCGTGCTACACTTAATTCAAAATTACGACCGTTTCTAGAGCCATAAACTTCGGCAATTTATTTCGAAGGGAATAATAGGTGTATTGTTTAAATATTAAAAAAAAAAATATAATTATAAATATTTTAGCTATATACTTACATATGTAAATGCATAATTGGCTTATAAAATGTTACGTTTATACATACAGTACCTGGATGACCGAGCTTATCTCGGGCTGACATTTTTTCGCAGGTCCTCGCAAGCGAAATAAAATTTAAAATAAAAAAAAATTAGAGGAAAAATTAAACTTTTCAGAAGTTTGCGCCCGAGACCCCTTGTATACTAAATTTCATGAAAATTGTTGAAGCCATTTGTGAGATCCAGAACTAAAGTAAATCCGACTCGCTTGGCCGTGATACCTCTGCCTCTTCATGTCCTTCTCCCTCATCTTTTCTTTGTCCTTTCTCTTTATCTTTTATCTCCGTTTCCTTTTCTCTCACCCTCCTATTCGTTCTCCCTTCCCCTCTCCCAATCTCTCTCTCACCCCTTCCCTCTCCCATTCTATATTGGCTTCCTCTCCCTTCTCCCTTTCCCATTCCCATTCCATTCCATTCGAATTTCTTTTTTCTTTTCATGTTCCCTTTACTTAGGGAACCAGGTTCAGCATTACATCGAAGAGATCTCTATATTGAAGCCATGTTCAAGTCCCCATTAAGACCTTTAATTTGATACAAATATCGCTCAAAAACATTCGAGGGTCAACCGGGTCCACGTTTTGACCCATATCCGAAAACCCGTCCTAGGCATTACAATTAAAATAGTTCTATGTCGAAGTCCTCATCAAAATCTTTCATTCGATACCAAGGGCGCTCAGAAACATTCGAGGTTCAACCTGGCCCACGTTTAGACCCATATCTGGAGACCCGGCCTAGGCATCACAATTAAAAGAGCTCTAAGTTGATGTCCCTATCAAGACTTCATTTTATATCAATATCGCTCAGAAAAATTCGAGGGTCAACCGGATCCACGTTTTGACCCATATCTGGGGACCCGGCCTAGGCACCACAATTAAACGTGTTCTATGTTGAAGTCCTCCTCAAGGCCTTTCATTTGATACTAATATCGCTCAGAGACATTCGAGGGTCATCCGGGTCCACGTTTCGACCCATACCTCGGGACCCGGCCTAAGCACCACAATTACAAGAGTTCTATGTTGAAGTCCTCATCAAGATCTTTCATTTGATACCCATATCGCTCAGAGACATTGAAGGCTCATCCGGGTCCACGTTTTGACCCATATATCTGGACCCGGCCAAGGATCCACGTTTTGACCCATATCTGGGGACCCGGCCTAGGCACCACAATTAAACGAGTTCTATGTTGAAGTCCTCATCAAGACCTTTCATTTGATACCCATATCGCTCAGAGACATTCGAGGCTCATCCGGGTCCACATTTTGACCCATATCTGGGGACCCGGCCTAGGCATCACAATTAAAAGAGTTCTATGTTGAAGTCCTCATCAATACCTTTCATTTGATACCCATATCGCTCAGAGACATTCGAGGGTCATCCGAGTCCACGTTTTGACCCATATCTCGGGACCCGGCCTAGGCATCACAATTAAAAGAGTTCTATGTTGAAGTCTTCATCAATACCTTTCATTTGATACCCATATCACTCAGAGACATTCGAGGGTCATCCGGGTCCACGTTTTGACCCATATCTCGGGACCCGGGATAAAAGTTAGAAAAAAAATATATTTTTCGAGAGTTCACCTCCGAAGCTCTCTGCATACCAAATTTCATGAAAATCGTTGGAGCCGTTTTCGAGATCCTGATTATATATATATATATATGTATATATACATATATATATACAAGAATTGCTCGTTTAAAGGTATTAGATTTATCTAAAAAAATTAAATTTTGATAGTGGCTGAGGAAAAATTGCATAAAACGGAAATGGGATAAAGTAATTTGAGTATGTTCTCAATTCCGTTATATGTGCAGGACGTAGACAGGAAATATTAATTGATATATTTTTTCGTCCTTAGTAATATCAACAACTAGCTGACCCGGCAGACGTTGTTCTGCCAAAATTTATCTTAATGACTGCGAATAATAAAACATTTTATATTCTCTGAATAAAAGTTATAGTTATATTCGCCGCGACAAACGTACTCCCCCGATCCCTATCGCTATCTCAATCCCTATCTCCATTTCAATCTCAATCTTAATCTCAATCTCAATCTAGATCTCAATCTCAATCTCATCTCAATCTCAATTTCAATCTCAATCTCTATCCCTATCTCTACCCCTATCCCTATACCTATCTACCTTTAGCTTACCGGGACCGTCCATCAGCATCCGGGCCTACTACTTTAGCCATCTCCGGGAAACAGCCTTAGAAATCACAATGAAAATAGCTGTATGTGGAAGCCCTGCTCAACGCCTTTCATTTGCTACCATAATCACTCGAAAACATTCAGGGGTTATCCGGGTCCACGCTTTGACCCAAATCTTGGAACCCGGCCTAGGCATCACTATTTAAAGAGCTCTTTGTTGCAGTCCCCCTAAGCAGCTTTCATTTGATACCAATGTCGCTAAGAAACTTTCCAGGGTCCCTAGGTCCCACGTTTTGACCCATATCTATGGACTTGGCCTAGGCATCGGAATGAAAATAACTTTATGTTGAAGGCTTGTTCAACACCTTTGATTTGATACCAATATTGCTCGAAGACTTGCTGGATCGATCTGGGTCCTCATTTAGGCCTATATTCCGGCAACCTCCCACTATTTCG
The DNA here is from genome assembly GCA_960531455.1 of Urophora cardui. Lineage (NCBI taxonomy): Eukaryota > Metazoa > Arthropoda > Insecta > Diptera > Tephritidae > Urophora > Urophora cardui. The sequence goes on from OY482672.1 coordinate 144,854,932, forward strand.
ATATTCTATATACAGAGAACTTATAAAGTAGAGAAGGCGCAAATGTTAAGTGGCAAAATTTTAACAGAATTTGCGTGCACACATAAGACAAAGAACGTAAATTGTATAAGAAGGGAGAATCCGCTCACGAAAAATGTAGCGAGTAAATTACGAAATTGGCTGAAATTTCAATCAAAGAACGTAAATTACGTTCTTTGTTACGTTCTTTGGTATCATCAAAATTTACGTTCTTTGGTACAAATATGTAAAGGCCCTCGGCAACTTACAATCTGGATTGAGAGGAATTGCATATGTGTGAGTGTCGGGTGATTGACGCAAATATCAAAAATTTTTGATTTTCGTCGCCGCGAGCAGATAGCGAGCCGACAACAAGTACGTGTAGCACGACGGCTGCCGATTTCACTAACACACACAAAAAAAAACTCAAATTTGACTAACTCACTCAAAAAAACACTCAAACTGACAATCCAGATTGTAAGTTGCCGAAGGCCTTAATACATACATACATCTATTGATTGCATTCCATTTCGTACCAACTTTGAAATTGATTTGAGGAAATGAAATTTATCAAATTGAGAATCAGCCCAAAATCCCATACTAAAAATGTGCCTTTTTGTTTGAGAACGCTATCAAGATAAATTTGAGGTGCATTTGATAACTAACGTTTGATATTTGACAATAGGGATACTTCTCAAATGAACCTCAAATTGAAAATGAAGAAAAATGTTTATTGGGTTGCCAGCTGCCAACTTTCCAGGGTTAACCACTCGATAAAACAGTTCAATTAAAAAAAAAAACACACTAAAAATTTCTAAGGAAATGAACAAAACCAGAAAAGTGGTAAATAGGCTACGTAAAGCGTTTGACAATCGTCGTGACTACGCAACAGGGTGAACGCGAAAACGTAAAATCTTATATAATACCAACTTTTGGACGAAGATGAGCGTGAGTGAGTGTGAGTGACTGCGACGTAGGGATGGGCAAATTGGAAAAATATATCGATATATATTGTATCGATATTTAAAAAAACATCGATTTATGCCGTGTAAAAACATCGATATATCAATATATCGAAAGGGCTGGCTTCACATTAAGGAACCACGTCCCGCGAAAAACCACTTCTTCACGGGGCTAGAGGTGCTCTCACAGATCTCTAAACTGGAATCCAAACTTGCCGCAGACTTATAGTTTACTAGATATTTGTTGTTAAAATTGGATGGATCTACAGATATTCTACGAATCCTGAAGTATAAACATAAAAATCATTAAGAATTGCTTGAAGAAGAAAGTAATGTAAATTCAAGCACCCGGACATTATGGTTATACCACTTCTTAAAAAATGTTCTGCTGTTAAATTCGAAGCGAATCAGAAATGTATGAAAAATATCGAATTTGGCTCGAAATGGCAAAAAATTATCGATTATCGATGCACGGTAGTTCAAAATATCGTCGATATTATCAGCTGTACTATTTTAAAAATATCGATATATTGATATATCGATATATATCGCCCAACCCTACTGCGACGCAAAGAGTCACCGCGTTTTGTATAATAAGCACCTAAGATTTTTTTTGTTGAGACCGAAATTTTTATTTTTCTGTTTTTTTGTTTTTTGTCTGTTTGCAATCCAACATCTAATATCGAATGTCAGTGTGAAGCGGCTTTGAGGTACGATCAACGCGCGACCGACCTAACGCCAAATTGCGATTCCGGCATAAGATTTTTTTTGTTGAGACCGAAATTTTTATTTTTCTGTTTTTTGTCTGTGAAAAACAAAAATATTTTAAATGTTAACAGTTAAATTCAATCTCTGGTGGTAGGTAAGGGGTGTAGGAAAAGCGAAAATATAAAAGGTGAGTATGACGGTAAGTACATAATTTACTGCTTATAAACTATTTCTACTTTAAGAGGTTTATTTATATATGTATATGTATGTATATCCATATGTAGCTATTTAATATGTTTGTAGCCACTCATAGGTCCGTGGGGTTGAAACTCATGTCCTCAACAATGTACCTTTTTTTATGTCTGCACGTTAGACGCCGTCAAAAATTATTAATATCTAACAAACGAGGTATTTCATTATAACGAAAATGTTTGCCATCAGCTGGTTAAATGAACTTAAATTAGCCCCAGTTATGCGTACTAAAACAAAAATGAATGATAATTTTATTTTGTGGCATTACACATTGTTTTATTAAATTTGCTATTTAGTAATACCAAAATAGTGTATAAACGTACATAGCATACATATTTGTAAGAATATGTGTAGTAAAATACGGTAATGGCTATAGATAACAATAAAGGACTTGAACTCATGAAATATGGGAGCGTAAATTATGATCTAAATTTAATTGAAATAAAACGCTCACATATAGATTGGGCACCATGCCAATAATTGCGTCGTATATATGGCTTTTGCGTAAATTTGATTAAGCCTCTGTATTTTTCAGAGCAAAATTTTAGAGGAAGCTGTAATTATAAAATAATAAAAATATGTATATGGTTAAGAATATATGTATGTATGTATATGCATATGTATGTCTAGGTATACCAACCTTTTCCAAGGTAAAACAATTCAAAGTTATGGGCTTTTTACGCACCATTAACACTCTTAAATATTTGTCCTGTAGTATATTCGGCATTGCGCATCTTTCAAAGCTAAGCAAATCTAGTTCCTGTGCATTACTAAATATATTCAATAAAATAACTTCCCATGATTCCGCATGACATTTGTAAAAATAAAGCTCTCGCAGTTCTTTATATCGGTTGGGTGCTCCAGGCATCTCAAATGTGATATTAGCCAAGACAAATTTTAAAGTATCTACGCGATTTAGGAAATCATATTTCTCTGGTAACATGATGTCGCGTAGAATCCGATTGCGGTCTGCGTGAATCTCAATTTCGTAAACATCCCGATCTACAATGGACTCCATATCTCTGAAGAGATTGTATAAATTTTGTACATATTCCATATTTATGTATACTACTAATTTTATAAGGTTTTTGAAAACGATGGCGTCGTTGGTTACGTCGTTAGCATCGCCGGCAGTTAGCCAATGTAATTCATAGCAATTGAGTTTTAAATTGTGAATTTGACTCAATTTTCTTTTCGCTTCATGTTTCAAGTACATTATGCTTGGATTGTTCACCAAATCTAAAACCAGCGTTTTTAAATTCAGCGCTATAAGCATGTCTTCGAAGTCGCATACATCCATATTATCGTCAGATGTTAATCTTAAATCTTCCAAATGTTTAAATTGCATGAGTGACTTCAAAGCGCCGCAAGTGGTAAAATATGTTAGGCTTTGTACGTTGGGAAATGCTCGACTCAAGTCGTATATATCGTCTTCATTCGCATCTCCCGGTAAATCTAATGCGGTGACGCATGGGAAAACAAATCGTGTTAGTGGTTGTATTATTCTATTACCATTAAATCTGCAGAGCAAAGATATTTTTTTAACGGTGTTTCGTACAGATTCGAGAACGAATTCAATATCATTGTTAAAATGCAATGCTATTGGTATTTTTAAACTCTTAAATCTTGCAGGTAGCACATATTTTCCCACAAATTCCTTATAAGCCGTTGATAATTTGGACAGATTTAAGATATCCCGCAGTGTCAAGTGTTGGCAAATTAAGAGCCAACAATCCATATTCAAAATAAAAGGGTCTATTAATTCTTCTTCTTCTCTTGGTTTGCTACCACTACTTTGATTGGAGTTCATTTTGCAGCCGCGCAGCTTTTTGATGTAAAGATTTAATAAAAACTGGCAAATATGTATGTAGCTCTAAAAAAATACGATTTTTTATTAAATCAGATGTATGTATGCTGCAGCCTGTGCGTGATTAATCATACATATCGTCGTTTAAAGTGCAAAACCGCATAGTCTACTAAACGAGTTAAAGGAATGTTAGGCACACGCGATTTCAAGTGATATTTTAAACTGATTTATTTTCACAAACTTACATCTATTTATACTATTTCTAAGGTACTGGCTCACAGACCAGTTTTCAATGCCACATTATGTATATATATGTATATGCATGTAGGTATATAGCTGCGATCGTCTGCGATCCTAAACACATACATACATAAAAGGTTTAATTATTTAGTTTCTATTGTCTCATACATACATACATACATATGTATGTAAATGACCGTCCTTGCTACTAACTAAATAAATGGTTCTGTAAGTACTTAAATTGCTTTTTGTAACTCAATAAATGTGCATCCCTTAATTTCGGATGTACCTACAACTCTTATCCTAACTATGCAAATATGTACATATTTATGTGCATATGGGTATTTCCGTCGTTACGGACGTTCCGTTTTGAAAAATTTTTTCATAAAAACTAAAGTATGCTTTGAATTAATACCTTTTTTTTGTTATGAGGAGTCATTATTATAAGCTACCTGAAATTCACGAAAAAAGTTTCCACAAATGTTGGATAGGAAATATATGTATAGTGATTAAAAGTTCCCGTTCGGAGGCTCCCAAAATGGAACTCATATTGAAGATGACTGAAATTTTTTTGCTAATCTCTGCGAATCAGTCAGTGCTACACAGTAAAAATTTTAGTTTAATTTTAATACCATTTTGGTATTTATATATAACAATGCCAAAAAGCATAAAATTAAAACCATACTGGTTTAAAAAAAAGAAGAGAATATAAGAGACAGAAATTATTCTTGTTGTCAAATTAATACTTTCTTGGTATTAATTCAAAACCAAATTTTGATTATTTTTAGAATATTTCTGGTATTAAAAATAGTTAAAACGGAATGAATTCTATACCTTTTTGGTATTAAATCAAAACCAAAAATATGTATGTAGATGTAAATGTTTATTTTATTTGAAATAATATTATATTACAACGACATGAGTTATCACATAAAGTCTTTGTTGTTTTGTTTTCCTCGATAATACAAGAAAACTAGAATGGGCTGCTCCCTTGTCGAATTTAACGCGATCACTGCCAGTGGATCACCGATGATTACGATGAAAAACCACCCCCAGGTGCCAGTGTACCACCGGTGATACACGCCTAGGCGCTTAAAATTTAGATAAAATTATAAAATAAAAAAGCAGATGCTCGCCAGGTGTTACAGCTTAAAAACTTGCTCAGACGCGTCGGAAGCGTGGCTTTTACTCTTGGTAAAAATCCCGCCATAATACAAAAACAAAAAGTTATTTTTTTCCTGGTACCTGGATCTAGTTTTTTGTCGTGATCACCGGTGATATACTGGCAGCCAACGTGTTAAACACACTACCTTCATTTTCTTTTAAATTTACCACATAAATTTCGACACTGTCGCGGTATTGCAGGGATATCGACGTATCTAGGGAGACCATCAGATGCCTTAAGACTGAAAAAAATAAAATAAAACAAAATTTACCCTCATAATATTTAATTAATATCCTGTATTACTCACTTGATACAATTGTTTCGTCAGCCATGAACAATTCGCTTTGCTTTAATGAATTTTATTTCTCCATCGTATTTTACTTTAACGGCCTTATTCCGGCGTGGTAACATAATTATACCTCAGTACGTGGTAACATTTTGTTACCATTTTCAGCCCGATTCCATTGCTTTCGTATGGAAATGCTTTGGCAGCGTTACCATTTGAGCCAGAATACCAATTGAAAAGATGGTAACAAATTTCGGCAACATAACCTACCAGTAAAGTAATTTTCCGGTAACGCTCAGAATAGGACTGTAATGGGCCCGTCAGAATGAATACTTTTCCAGCAATCCAGCTCCGTTTAACTGACACATACTTCAATTTCATATATTTGTTACGGCAAAGTTCAAGTACTGAATGTGTCAATCGTCATTCAAATACATGTAATTCCACTCTGCTGTCAGTTAAACGGATTGCTGGATTGATGGAAAAGTATTCATTCTGACGCCCCTATAAGAAACATTTTGTATTTATTTATTTTGACCAGAGATGCTTAACGAACGAACGGATTCTATTTCGTTTTGTTAATTTACAATGCTAAATTATCAAAATGGTTTTGTTTCGTTAATTCGCAACGCTAAATTATCAAAACCATTTCGTTTCGATAATTCACAAAACTAAATTATCAAAATGCAAGCGGTAACGTTGAAACGAAGTAAATCAACAAAAAGATTGCCTGCACGAGGCGCATACATACACAGCCGTCACTCCCCTGTACGGAAAATCTCTAGTTCCGAACTAGGCAGTGAACGAGCGTCTAGCTGCCATCCGCATCAAAGCGAAGTACTTCAACATATCGCTCATCTGTGCCCACGCCCCGACGGAAGAGAAGGACGATGCGACCAAAGACTCCTTCTATGAGCTGTTAGAACAAACCTATGATCGCTGCCCCCGCCGCGATAAAAAGATCGTGCTTGGCGATTTTAATGCCAGGGTGGGCAAGGAAGGTATCTTTGGCGGCACAGTCGGAAAATTCAGTCTCCACGACATAACTAGTCCCAATGGGACGAGGCTGATCGATTTCGCCGGGTCCCGAAACATGGTCATTAGCAGTACCAGATTCCAGCACAAAAAAATACACCAAGCCACATGGCTGTCACCTGATCGAAAAACGCGAAATCAGATCGATCACGTCATGATCGACGGCAGACACAGCTCCAGCATCCTAGATGTGCGCACAATCCGTGGTCCCAATATCGACTCGGACCATTATCTTGTGGCGGCCAAGGTACGCACCCCCCTCTGTGCAGCAAAGAATGTGCCAACAGGAAAGCAAGGAACGTATACATATTTACCAATCCATAACTAACGTACGCGGTTTTGCACTTTAAACGACAATATTTATATTAGGAAAATTGTATTCTTACTTTCTATACGAATTCGGCTTTGGTACCTTTGGTAACAATGTTTTGCTTGAGCGAAAACAATTTTTTTAAACAAATAAAAAATTTATAAATTAAGCGAAATACAAATAAAAGAAATCTTGAAGACGACAATGTTCTTGAAAATAATACTCGTGCATACCCAACAAGCATTCCTGTAAGCGTTTTTGAAAATAACTTAAAGTAAGCTTGCTACTACAAGTTTTTTGTAACCATTTACATTCTTAAGCTTACTTTATATGTTTTCAAATAAATCTTTTGTAAACATTGAGAGCGCGTGTTTATAAAACCGTTAATTTTAAAAGTGAAATGCAAGTGTTTGAAAAATAGCTTGAAGTAAGTTTACTAAAAGAAGAGTTAAATAAGCTTTTACAATATTAAGCTTATTTTAAGCTTTTTTAAATAAACCTATTGTATGTGTTAAATAGTTGACGTAAGAGAAATTTTCCTATTAATAAAAATTAAATAAAATACGTGTGGATGCTCAATAGTTAATAGCGGAGAGTCCAATATACCGCGCGAAAACTCATTAGGTGAGTATTCAGTTTAATTGCTAATGAATTTGTACCTTCTATTAATCTCTTTTTTTTATAGTATCCCAATCTCTCATTGACTGTGCCGTAGCAAAAGTTGAGAAAAAACAACAAAGCCGTCCTTTTACGGATACTAAAAGAAGTAACAGCGCTAAGGAGAGAAGTAGGTGAGCTTAGGAAAGTCATGCCAGGAGGTTATCCAATCGTTTCGCACAAGGAACCACTTAGCAGACTAGAAAATTTACGTTCATATGAAAAAGAAATTTAGCAGGACGAGGAAAAGTTTCGTCAGCTGGTAAGTTTTATAAGTAAAAGATATATATGTATATATACTAGGCTGTATCAATTTTCTAAGCCATAGTATTGCTAGCAAATTCGGATTCTGCATTAAATTCTATGAAAAAACGTTGTCTGGAGCATGCTCGAAATTGATTTTAGAGGCTTGTCTAGATGACTATTAGAATTTGATGCAAAATCCGAATTTGCTAAGAACTCTGTGGCTTATAATCAGCCCATAAAAATTTATCCACCTTCATATGTAACAGCATGCGTTTAAGAAAATTAGGTTTGTAACTTTGGTTTGCATATTTTAATATGTTTCAGAAAATGGATTTCAAAGCTGCATCCTCTTCTGCGGCAAAATCGTTTGTAAAGCGAGCATCGGGAAAAATAATGACGGATGCAATGGCTCAAAAATTTTCATGGAGAGGGACCGAAATTAAAATTTGCGCTCGCAGTCTAACTATTGGATTACCTATATGCCGTAAGTACATATATAAAATCACTCAATAATAAACTATATATGTACATACACTGCATGCTATGGCGTATGAGCAAAATTTTGTGGTATTTTTACCTAAGCTTCAATAACAGATTCTATAAAATAAATATGTAATACAAAAAACTGTATGCCATGGCGTATGAATACCATTTTCAGATAAAATGTTACTCATACGCCGTAACATACAGTTGTTTCGTATGTAATTTATTATTATATTTAGGTAACAAAACGGAGGAACTTATATACTTTGGTTGCATATACTTACATACGTATATACATATGTACATACACACGTAATTCAAATTTTTCTTAAATTCTTTTCAGAAACGTTTGTACCTGAGAACGGTGGGAATGAAACAGATTATGTAGCTGCTTCAAAAGCATTTTTCCAATTTGCCAACAATCGTATGAAGTTAAAATCTGATACACGTGTTTTGTGTTTCATGTTTAAGTTAGCTAATACATTTATGATTTTATTGCTGTACTATTTTTAATATGTATGTATGTACTTACGTATGTAATTTGTTTATGTATGTACAAATGTACATATCGACGCTTCCAAACAAAACTGTACTAAGTCTGAAAACTGTGTTCTGTAGGAGAAGCTCTCAAAGTTTAAATTCGATATGGAACTGCAGTTGTATGCTAAGTATATTTTCACTTATAACTTCTGTTTGGATTGAACGATCAACACCAAAACTAGACAATATCAAAGTTAGGGTACGCTTTATATAAAACCGTAAGAAAAATTAAAAAATTGCAACGTGGTTTTTCATGGCAAGCTCTCAAAATTTTTATTCTGTAAAAATCTCGAGTTGTATTATATGTACACTTTTGCTTATAACTTTTGATTGGATTGTCCGATTGATACCAAAATTAGACAGCATCTAAATTAAGACACACTCTACTTGAAAACGCCAAAAACTGGAAAATGTACTAAGTCGACTTAGTACAGTATTGTTTGGAAGCGTCGATATGTGCTACCACGAGTTCAAAATATCGTCAAAATAAATTATTAAAACACTGTTTATGACGTGCTTTGTTTTAATTTGGAAAAGGTTTAGATTGGTAAGCTCAAAAAAGCTTTATTTGGAACATTTACAGTAAGCTTACATTCAAAAGCTTATTGAAAGCCTTTTGTAGAACATTTACAATAACCTTACATTCGAAAGCTTATAAAAGGTTTCATTCAAACATTTACAATTAGTTTATATTTTTATGCTTATAAAAAACTTTCTCTTAAATATTTTTTATAAATTTACATTCGAACATTTACAACCAAGGTCTAATTTCATTTATAACACGCTTACTTTGAAGTCTTTTGTAAACAAAAAATCAACATTTTGTAAGCTTAATGTTTATAATTATAAGCTTAAAAAAAACTTTATTTAAGCTAATTTTGTTTGCTGGGTATGTATGTATGTATGTATACCGTAACATTCCTATAAGTGTTTTCGATCATAACTTAATGTAAGTTTGCTACAATAAGCGTTTTATAAGCGTTTATATTGTTAAGCTTATTTTAAGTTTTTTCAAATAAACCTGTAAGTGTTGGGAGAAATTTTTTATAAAACACTTAACTTTAAAAGTTAAAAGCAAGTGTTTGAAAAATAGTTTAAAGTAAGTTTACTTAAATGGAAGTTAAATAAGCTTTTAAAATATCAAGCTTATCTTGGGTTTTTTTAAATAAACCTTTTGTAAGTGTTGAGAGAAATTATTTATAAAACGCTTAAATTTAAAAGTGAAAAATTAACGCTCGAAGATTTTTTCTATTAATATAAAATTTTATTTTTTGTCCGAAGAAAATTATTTGCCTCCGTTTAATGAATAATTAGGCGATTGACTTTTTAAACACGATAAATTAGGGCTGATGATTTGACTCGGGTAATGAGATGCCCGGGTACCCGGGTTTTTCGGGTATGGCCCGGGTACCCGGGTATTGTCCGGGTACTCGGGTACCCGGCCCATTTACTACCCGGGCCGGCGGGTAATGCCCGGGTACCCGGGCATCGTTGTTGATGCCGGCTAATGAGACAAACGCTGCTTACCACAGTAGGCCGCGCGTTTATGGATGTACAAGATATGTAGGGTAGATGTTCCAGTGAACGGACAGTACCCAGTGACCGGACACTAGCATGGTTTTTCTCTTATAAATAGAAAACCGTTAAATATTTTACATTAAATTTAATTTAAATCAAAGCAGGCATTCAATATTGACTATATTATAAATTTAATTTTTCTATAGATGTGACACAAGCTTTGTGATATAGCATTTAGTGGGTGGTTGTAGAGAAATGTATCAAAAAGTTATTTTTTTGCTAGTGGTATAGAGATTTTTAAAGTTGATGAATATCAGTATCTGGGCATGGAAACATGCCATATAGTGCATAATTCTATTGGCAGATGATGTATAATTACATGTAAACAGAAACTTTTTTGAAAAAATTCCAATTTTCTATAAAATTAGCTGTCCGGTTACTGGAACACCAATTTAGCCCTTGTTCCAATGTCCGGACAGGTGTCCGCTGACTGGAGTTATAGAAAAATATGTCTTGATCTAGTGACCGGACAGTCGGTTATATTTGAAATTTAACCTGTTTGGAACGCATACTGAATGTACTATTACAAAAAGCAAGCTCCGGAAAGAAAAATTTGAAAAATATATTAAAATTTCATGTTCAGATGTGCGAAATACTGCCTAAAGAATATCATATACGGAAAAAAATATAATATCACAATATTTTTTTCAAATTTTTTAAAAGTTGGGCTCTCATATTCAAGTTTTTAACGAAATAAAAAGCTGCAATTGTATTTATCGATTAAAATGTTGCTGTATTATAAGCATCATTAGCAAAATGCCCACATACATATATATGGAAAGGCAAACTGGAGACTAACTGTCAGCTGTTATAGGTAGGTCGAAACCCGCTGAACGCAGAAGAAAGGGGAGACCTCCACTGCGTTGGGAAGATCAGGTGGAAAGTGATGCTGGCTCCCTAGGTATTCCCAAATGGTGCCATGCTGCACGAAACAGAAATAGCTGGCGCGCTATGTTGGATTCGGCCAAAATCGTTTAGACGGTTACGTGCCAATTAAGTAAGTAAGTAAGTTGTAGGTAGCAATCTTATAGCAGAAAGCATAAAGCAATCGGTCACAAGAGTGGGATTTATGAGATCCCAAAATCTTATCTCAGCTTAAACTTCCATTCCGAAAGTGGTACTAATGGAAAATATCAAGCCCCTTTCGAAATAGCTACATATATATCCGCTGTGGCCGCTGTGGTGCAGTGGGTAGAGTGGTGTGGAGTGCTCGCCTGCTATGCCAGAGGTCTCGGGTTCAAACCACGGTCCGAGCCAAACAAATTTTTCTAATTAGTAAAAATCCAATTATTGGGTTTTTTAAGAGCAGCGGTCACCTCTCGGCAGTGGGCGGCATACCCTCCGAGAGTATTTCTGCCATGAAAAAGCTTCTCACAAAAAATGCATTCGCCGTTCGGAGCCGGCATAAAACTGTAGGTCCACCCAATTAGTAGGAAAGACAAAAAGGAGCACACCTCGAATTGGGAGAGAAGCTCGGCCATAAAACTCGTCAGAGTTATAATAGCGCCATTGTATTATTATTATATTACATATATATCCCACCTTAATAGTTTTCACTTCATTTTTCAACATTTGAAATATTTATGTTTAGGAAAAAAATTTTCATATCGTAGATAATTTAAAGCAGGGCTGCTCACCTCATAGGCACTCAAAGCACAATTGTTTTTGTTTTGTTCCGAATCATAGGCACAGATACATATTTTCACCTCAAATATGAAAATAAAATTTTCTTTGCACTCCCATAAGCACTCAGATATAAAAAAATTTTATATGTACATATGTGCCTATGATTCATATTGATTGTGCAGAACAAAGGCACTTTGTATAGGAGCTCGAGCACTGCCGTAAGAAATCGAAATTTACAATAACAAATGTGTAATGAAAAAAAAAATTAAAAAAATGAAAGCACTGTAAAAAATTTGTATTCAAAAAATTTTCATATAAAAAATAAAACAAATTTGTATTTATGTGATACTACCATTTGAAAATAAATTCTAAAATAATATTTTATTGGAATTCATAAAAAAATTTAAATGAGCAAAAAAATTTTTCAGTGCATATACAAAATTTGTAGATGTATTGAGTTTTGTACTTTCAATACGAGAGCGTTGAGCAGCCCTGATTTAAAGTTTTATATAAACTAAAGACCTTTAGAAACTATTAACAGTAGGTAACACATGTATAATTTCCTGAAACATGTCTCCTTAAATCGCTTTAAGTCCTTTACATATGACCAATATATTATATCCTTTCATAGGCTGTTAAATAATATAAAATAAATAAACCAAGATGATTCCTTATTTCTAAAGAATTCTCCTTCATTAATTTTAAATCTAAATTGCTTTTAAGCATAGTTTTAGTTGTATTTTACTCGTAATATACCCTTAATAGCTAATGACTTTTTAAAACGACCTTCCAGTAATTTTTCTTCCATTTCATATTGCTCGTTTGTAACAAAACAGCAACCAACAGCAAAAAACGGCAAAGACTCGTTTGCCCAGGAAAATAAATCTTTGGGAGTTTGAATCGGATTATTAATGCGTTGTAGGCTAGCTCTAGCTGTAACCTTTTCAGAGCTCGTTTTAAAGTCATTACCTATTAAGGGTATATTAAAACTCCACCGTATAGTTCCACTGTCAAGAAATAAAATATCCGCAAAGCATATTTCTTTATATGAAAATACCATAAATAAATGTGATGAAATAAAATATATATGTATGTATACATAATTATATAAAAAATATAAAATTTCTTCTTTTACCTTAAACGCGCTATGCAGGTAAGACATATTTCTGATTTTATTTGTTCGTATAAATGCGTTTGATCCGTGTATTTTATTGGGCCTTGAAATTGTTAATAATTATAATTTTTGTCGCAAAATGCACCTCGTTTTCAGGATCGGCGCATGAAAGGCCATAAGATACAACGTTTAAAATTCATTCCCTTCAAAATACACTTTCAACGATACCCAGCTACCAGGGCCGTGCGCACGGGGGGGGGTTTTGGGGGTTAAAACCCCCCCCATGACCAAATCTAAGTTGCAATGATTTTGCAAAAATTTTCAAAATACAGTTTATAAATTTCGCATTGAACCTTGACTCATAATTTTTGAGAAAATTAGTTACAATAATTTTACGGAAGAAGAAATTGGTGAAAGTTGCAAAAAATAAGGTTGGCCAATACATAAGTTCGGCACTTTGAATTGCACTTGGAGCTTTCCGGTATTACAAAGTTGTGTAGCATACATATGTTCGTTTGGCATTTTAAAAAAAATTGTACTGATAACAAAAAATGTTCATTTTGTGAAAACAGTGAGCAGTTTCAATTAACAAGTACTGTAAACAGTACACGGAAAGAAATTTGTATACTTGAATCAAGAAAAATGCTTTCTTGAACTCAATTTAGAAAATTTTTAGGGAAATAAGAAAAATTTACCTAATTATTACTGGAAATAAGAAATTGAGTTTTCCAAAAATCAAACAATTATTTTCTTATTCAAGAACACTAACAAAATCTATAGAAAAAAAAATGTTGAAAAAAATGTTTAAATAAATAAGAACATCTTTTCTTAAATTTACTTAAATGAAGAAAATCTTTTTGCTAATATCAAGAAGAATTAAGAAAATTGTGTTTCGATGAATTGGAACAACAAAATACAGCAAAAAAAAAAATTGAAAATAAATAAGACAACGTTTTCTTGAGCGAAGTAAAATATTTCTTGCTCAATTTGAACACCAAAGTTCTTTGAGCATATCAGCAAACTACGGCAAAAAAAATTTAAAATAAATAAGAAAATGTTTTCTTGAGCGAAGTAAAATTTTTCTTGCTGAATTTGCATTTCCAAAGTTACATGCATTTTTTTCATTTGCCATCCGCTCTGCATATTTCTGAATATTTTTGCAATTCTCAGATTGTTAGTGAAGCATTTGGTATAAAGAGTTCACTATTTGCATCTTCATTTATATTAAATAAAATGTTGTCATTTCAATAAATAAGTCCTAGGAAAATACTAGTTGACTAATTATGGTTTTCTAATCCCTCATGATTAGTTTTCATTTTCCTTATTTTTTACGTTTTTAATATTTTTAGAAAATATTTACTTAATTTAATATTTAATATTTTCTTACTTACTTAAAGCTCGTATAAGAAAAGTTTTACTTGCAACAAAAAAATAATTTCTTAATTATTTATTTCAAAAAACAAGAAAAAAACACTTACCCTAAGTAAATTATTTCTTATTTATTTAAAATCCAATTTTACTTGAAGCAAGAAAATGTTTTCTTATTTATTTAAAATCCAATTTCACTTGAAGCAAGGAAATTTTTACTTATCGCTAGCTTAGAGTGCAAACTGTGTAAGTCCATTTTTATGAAAAAGTGTATTTTTATGTAGAACGCTTGTGTAAGTCCAAAATTTTACATGAACAGAATTTTTTTTTTTCATTTCGAAATTTTTTATTTTTTTGTTTTTTGTCTCTCCTACAAAGTTTGAAAAAAGGACTTACACAATTTGCACTCTAAGCTAGCGTTATTTATTTAAAATCCAATTTTCTTGGATTTTCTTGATATTAAGAAATTATTTTCCAAGTTCAAAATCAAGTCTAATTTTTCTTGTCTCGGCATTGATTCTAGTAAAAAAATTCTTTCCGTGTGCTATTCAGGACCTGGTTAACTAGGTTTTGATGAATCATAATGAGTTTCAGAAAAGTTAGAGAACATTTAAATTTATGGTGTATGGGTCTGGATATCTGTTTCAGCAAATATGTTTATCTTAGCGAAAAATGTATGCGACTGCAAACCAAAATTAAAAACCCCCCCCAAGGCTAATTCCTGCGCACGGCCCTGCCAGCTACTCCATCTTATTTAAAAAAAAAAATTCTTGTTTTTCACATAAAATATAGCAGGTCGCCATACAAAAAAATATTTTAAAAATAGTTCTTGTAATCGCCCATTCTGTTGAAGCATTGGTTTTATAGATAATTTAACAAGGATTATGATGGTATAATTTTAAATCATTTTTTTTCTGGTATTTACGAAGTAAATCGGGCCCAAAAAATATAGTTGCTTGCAATTAATAAAACTTTAAGGCGATGAAAATAATCTTATATAAAACAAATAATAGCCTGTTTCTTCAGTGCCAAGATGACGATCACTACAACCCGAGATATTGGGGTTTGAATATGTACCCCATTTACCTAATTCATGAAAAAATGAAAAGTTTGACAGATCATATCTCCAAAAAAAAAAATTTCAAAATTATTTTAGCTGGAGAACCGTTAAACCGAGTTTCAAGCAAATCGGAGGTGTAAGGTTACACTAGGTGTCCGATTTGTAAAAGAAAGACTCATATATACATTTGTCGCTAGCTTAGAGTGCACACGGTGTAAGTCCACTTTTATGAAAAAGTGTATTCTTATGTAGAACGCTAGAAAAATTAAATACGCACCACGCTAAACAAGTCTGTGATACTTCTCATATTTCTACTCGTTGTTATTTAGTGAAACGCAAATTGTGTAAGGCCAAAAACCGAAGAAAATTGTGTAAGTCCAAAATATTTACATGAACAGACAATTTTTTTTTTTCATTTTGAAATTTTTCTGTTTTTTTGTTTTTTGACTCTCCTACAAAGTTTGAAAAAAGGACTTACACAATTTGCACTCTAAGCTAGCGATGTGCATGTTTTTATAAGTGTCTTTCCTCGGTAATCGTACGCAGTTGTGGGGGTTTGTTTGGTAAATTTTACAACTTACAAACATCTCCGGTCGACGGGACTTTTGGATTTAGAATCAGGAGGACCTTCTCTACAACCCCTAATGACTTTTTTTCAACGTGTGGTAGACCGTTGGAAAATTTTCCCCGTACATTTAATACCTATTTGTTGACACATAATTATTGTGACAGTACATAAGCAATACTCATTGAGAATAAGCCAACAAGATGGTACAGCTTCCAGATTTAGATGTGTATGCACGCAAGCCAAGGTGAGAAAAAAACGATAACCATAGAAAATTTAGACACCTCATTTTTCCATCGAGTAAAATGTTTTAGATTAGCACACAGCCTTGGTAATCAATTCCGCGCTTTTGGTGTTGTTCGCTCACAGTGAGATTAGTTTTTGTCAGAAAAGTGCCGGAATGAACCATTCCTTTAACCAAACTACAAAAATTCGATGGTCTTATTTAGTTATATATGTATGTGATGCAGGGTGGATTCTCCATATCATAAATTGCAACCGCAATAATTTTTTATCTCAAACTATGACACAAAATTTAATTATAATAATTCATCTCACTTGTTGCCCTTTTTAAGGTAGGGCATTCTAATTTTAAGGTAGGGCATTGCCCCACAAAAAAAATACCAGAGAAATAATGTAGTGTCATATAGGCATAACACTGGTCTACAAAAAAAAAAAATTGTCCTCCTTTTCGGTTTGATGATTGATTCATTTGGATTTTGGAGCGCTGATTACGAAAATCAATAGGTCCCTATAGCAAAAAAATAAAACTCGAAAAAATAACTTTTATTTTCTGAGGGGGAAAAAAATAAAATAAGAAACACTTATTTTCTGATCGAAAAATAAAACTCAAAAAATTACTTACTTTCTGAGCGAAAAATAAAACTCAATAACTGTTATTCCCAGGACTGTCCATATAGGGAGTAGTTCAGAACGCTGAGGGGAATAATTGCCGCTTTGTAGTACATCGCCGTGTTAAAAAAAAAACAGTTGAAAGCATTGCGTTGGGATAGAACGAAAAGCAATCCTGTCTCTTTTTGAACTAGTTCTGCATTCGCCTGGAACTAGCGCGATTTGTTGCAGGGTGTGTATGTATGTATGTATAATAATTTTATTCGAAAAAGATTTGGGCGTCTACATAAACATACATATGTATGTACGTATCTACTACATCTATGGGCATGTATTTATGTATGTACATATTTACATATGCATATTAGATGCGTTTTTTTGATCTAACATACCCCTCCGGCCACAGAATATGAAAATAGGATGTTGAAGGATAACTAAGCTGATTTTTATTTTTTTTTAGAAAGAAAACTGAGTGGGCTACTCCAAAAACAGCGATTTTTTAAAATAATAAATTTTCGAATTTTGTACTTGCAACAATAAAAAATGTTGTTCAATATGAAAGTGATTTTGGAATGTTTCATTTAAACCAAAGTAGCTTAGATAAAAAAAAGCTCGATTTCGATCAAATAAACTTTTCTGAAAACTGCATTAATTTGCGCAGATTCCTGTATATTTTGATTAAAAAGAAATTTAAGCTATCTTGAAAATACCAGGGTCCAAACTTGAAAACCCGTGACTAAAACAATAAAATTCCACTTTAGGCGATCTTGGTACCTTCCCTATGGCTCGCACTAAAAAACTGAGTACACCATTCGATTAAGCCGTTAATTTTACATGAGAATATATATCTTTTGTTTTTTTATTTTTAATTATGTGGTTTTTTTCATATATGAATCTAAACCCATCATGGAATTTAAAAAAAAATCGCTGTTTTTGGAGTAGCCCACTCAGTTTTCTTTCTAAAAAAAAAATAAAAATCAGCTTAGTTATCCTACAACATCCTATTTTCATATTCTGTGGCCGGAGGGAAGATCTGAGAATCTTTGCCGAAAAAAAAACGCATCTAATGCATATACAGTAGATATGTGCTTCAGCAAATATGAATTTCTTTATATATTTTTTTTTTCGCAAGTGCGTGCAATTCTGGGCCACATATGAACATATAAATGTACATGCATATAGTATATATAAAAAAAATTTAAAAACAATACAAAAAATGCTTAACGTTTTTTATAACCTTCATTATTCTTGTTGTTCTTGTTTTATTGCACTCTTGTTATAGTTTTAGTCTTGTTCTTATTTATGCAATTTAAGCTGACTGGCCTTTTGGATTGAGTTTTTGGTTTAAACAAAAACCCGAAAGAAGACACAAAAAAACAACAACAAACAGAAAATGCATTGACATACTATGCACTTCCTCATTTTGTTGTTATATTTGCATTGCTTATATAGATATATACCTACATATGTATAATTATAAATATGTACATATGTAGTTGGAAAATTAAAGAAATATTAAACAACGTCTGCAATTTTTCCGTTGGCAAAAAATCTATTTGTTCAAGTGGGCCAAGTGATTATGGTTAGTCGCTGGTTGAGTGCGCCGGTGAAAACTCTCAGATTGTGCTGTGCTGAATAACGTAGATTGAAATAATAGTTAAATTTTAAGTGCTGCAGGATACAAAAATATTCAAAAATATCCTTAAAGTGAAAAAAAATATCCTTAAAGTGAAAAAAATATCCTAAAAAGTAGTGCATTGTAAAAAAAAAAATTGCAAAAAAATTGCAAAAAAGAGTATAGATACTTGCAGTGCATGTGTGTGCGCATTTGCTCTTTTTTTTTTGTTGTAAAAAGAACGTTAAATTGTTAATGCATTAAGGCAAAATGATACGGGTACGCATTTAGTGTATTGGAAGATTTAATATTTTAACTTTCAATTAAAAAATTTTTTAAGTTTTTATTAATAATTTCTTAAAGTGCTGTTGTTTAAATATATTTCTTTTTATATTTTTATAAATATTTGTTTAACAATAAATTTATTGTTGTGAATTTCAGTGTATAAACCGCGTTTTACCGCTCTTTCTGCTAATCATATTTATATTCTCGCAAGCATCTTGTCAAGATGCCAAAGTTGAGAAACCTGCCGACGAGGACTCAGTTGATTTGACACCACCGGAAGATGTAAACTCAAGGGAAAAAAGCGAAAAAGAAGATGGCGGCGTACAGGTGTGTATATAACATTTTCAAGTCAACTGAAACATTTTTCAAGTCAAGTGAAACATTTTTCAAGTCAACTGAAATATTTTTCAAGTCAAGTGAAACTTTTTTCAAGTCAAGTGAAACATTTTTCAAGTCAACTGAAATATTTTTCAAGTCAAGTGAAATATTTTCAAGTCAAGTGAAACAGTTTTCAAGTCAACTGAAACATTTTTCAAGTCAATTGAAATATTTTTCAAGCCAAGTAAAACATTTTTCAGTTGAAATGAAACCTATTTCAATTGAAATTAAACCTTTTTCAATTGAAATGAAACCTTTTACAATATCATTTCATTTGAAATAAGTTTCATTTCAATTGAAAAATGCTTCATTTCAATTGGTAAAGGTTTCACTTGACTAGAAAAAGTTTCACTTCAATTGAAAAAGGTCTAATTTCAATTTGTAAAGATTTCACTTGACTAGAAAAAAGTTTCACTTGTCTTTAAAACGGTTTCATTTGTCCTGAACTGCTAAGCCTAAATGAAAGCTTTTAAGCCAAACAAGCATATCCTTATTTTTTTTTTTAATTTTAATTTTAATTTTTTTTTAATTCTACAGCTTGTCGGACAATCGCTGTTACCGCTCGCTCCAGGACCATTGAACTTATTTAATTCCGTATTCCCAGCATTGAATTCCTTGCTGTTGTGGAGCAACATGTTCCCTATGCAAGCACTTTTGGGTTCGTCACAGCAGCTTTTGGGTGCGCCGCAACTAGGCGTTGGTGCTGCAAGTGCTGCTGCTGGCGCTGCTAATGGCGTTATGTCCACCATCGATTCCCTAATACCAGACGCCTCAAAGAATGTGCTAGTGATGGCCGAAGGTCGTAATAATGCCATGAAGGCAGCCAATAAGGAAGCTGTACGTGCGGTACGTCAAAACGATGTGCTTGGCCAATTGCTGTCACAACTGAATACAGGCGATTTGGGTCAATTGTTACAACAATCCTTGGAACCGCTGCAACAGCAAAATGGTGGACCCATGTTACAACAAGTCTTAAGCCCCGAACTATCAGAACAAATGGCTCAACTATTAACACAACTCATACCAACAATACCCGGCGTGAATTTGGAACAACTACCACTTTTGGGACAAGCTTTCGGACAACAGCGATCGGCGGGCGCTGAGCCAACCGTTGGCCAGGCAGCAGAACAGGCAACAAATGAGGCTTCAGGCGGTGCCGCCAATGATGCTGGTGCTGCTGCTGCTGCTCAACCCTCAGCACCCGCTTTCCCCTTTCCAAATTTCCAATCGGCCATAGATGTTGGCACTCAGCTATTGGGACAGGCTTTGCAACAACAGCAACAACAAATGCAACAAGGTGCCGGTGATGGCGCTACGCAATTCCAATTGCCCAACTTCCAATCGGCCATCGATGCTGGCACGCAAATGTTGGGTCAAGCTTTGCAACAAGTAAATGCTGATCCATCCACTGGTGGTTTTCAAGTGCCCAACATACAAGCCGTTATAGATTCTGGTGCGCAAATGTTAAGTCAAAGTGGTGGCCTCTTCAATTTACGTCCGCCAGCAGATGCAGCCACTGCGGCTAGTGCTGATGCTGCGGTAGCAGCCGCATCTGATATATCTGAGGTGCGCGTGAAACCAGACGGACAGATGCCGCCGACAACGAATGTTAAGCAAACCGACGGCACATCAACAACAACAACAACAACAGCGGTAGTAAGCGATGAGCAGAAGCAAAAATTGATGATGATGGCTGCTTTGCATAAGGCATACATGGAGAATAAATTGCCGATCTTGTGGTTCCGTGCACCCACAACCGATTCGAGTGACAAGACCGAAACGAAAAATATGGAAGATGCGCAAATGGTAATGAAATTGAAAGCATTCCAACAGCAAGTCATCAGCGAGTTGCGTATGCTGCAAGAGATCGAACGCCAAGCGAAGGAAATGCGTGCCGCCGCAAAAGGTGAAACCGCCAAAACCTACAAGGATACAAAAGGTAATGCGCTCAGCAAAATTCCAGTGCATAAGATAACACGTGCCGATATTGAGAAAGCGCTGAGCGATGAATATGTGCGTAAGCTATTGCAGAAGACCGCTTTCAGTCAAATGCAGCAAGGTGACAGTGGTTATAATATGAAGCGTTCATTGATATTGCCTAGACAAGCGACAGGCGAGGATGTTATGCGTTTCTTGGCTTATGCATTACATCTGGGCTTACACCCATTCGATACGCAGGGTGCAGCGAGGGCAGCAGGCGATGTCGCACCACGTCAAATGTCTTACGCACCCATGTACAATAGGTGGATGCACGAAGGCGCAAGACAAATGCCGCATCAGCAACATTTCACACAACACACGAACACGCATAGCAGCGCGATGCCCATGGCCAGACAAATGGCACATTATCCAATGAGATCCATGATGGAACGCCAATGGGCTACTGATACAAGCGCCAGCAGGCCAATGGAACCATATACAACCGCAGGCCAGCAGCAAATGCCAATCACACAGCAAGTCAAGCAAATGATATCGAAGAGCAGGGAAATGTTTGACAAAATGCGTACAATGAGTCAAAGTCATGGATCAAGCCACGGAATGTCAACCCAGCCAGGCACAGCGCAATCGTATGCTGCGCGTAATGAAGCTGGTGTTAAATGGCCGGAACAAGGACGTCAAATGTTCTATCAAAGTCATGGTTTAAGCCAAGGAACACCAACTCACCCAGGCTCAGCGCAATCCTTCGCTGCGCGAAGTGAAAGTGGTGTTAAATCACCGGAGCAAGGACGCCAAATGTTCTATCAAAGTCATGGTTTAAGCCAAGGAACACCAACTCACCCAGGCACAGCGCAATCACCGGAACAAGGACGTCAAATGTTCTATCAAAGTCATGGTTTAAGCCAAGGAACACCAACACACACAGGCACAGCGCAATCCTTTGCTGCGCGAAGTGAAGGAGGTGTTATTTCACCGGAACAAGGACACCAAATGTTCTATAATCAAATGTCCTCCGACCAACCGTTCAACACAGAGCAGCGTCAAGCACTCGATCAAGAAATGGCTAGGCAAATGGCGATGCAACAACAGCAACAACAAAATGAACAGCAAATGCTACTACAGCTGCAGCAACAATGCGATGAACACCAAATGGATGGTATGACCAGACCAAATATGGCAACACCGACGATGCAGCAGACAAACAACGCACAGGAGGCGCACAGATGGGCGGAACATCAAGCACAGATGGCGGCAATGCGACATGCGGCTGAACGAGCAATGCAACAAGAACAACAACAGCAACAAGAACGACAACAAAAACAATTTGCAATGCAACAGCCACAACAACAACAACAACAACAACAACAACAATTTTGGCAACAGCACAGAACAATGCATCCGAGTGACATGATAATGCCAACAGAGCCGGAGACCAATACGCAACAAGAACCACAAATAAACGTACAACAAACGCCAAGTGTTGTGCAACAAGAACAACAATATGCTATACAACAAACGCCGAAAAAAGCAATAGCAGCAATGCCAGAAACTGCCATGCAACCACAAGTGCAAAGCAACGTGCAACAGCAACAACAACCACAACAAATGGCTGTGCAACCAGCGCAAATAACAATACAAAAAGAACAACAATTTGCAATGCAACAACCAGCGCAAACTGCCACTGCCATGCAACAACCACAACCACAAACACGACCACAAATGCCAATGCAACCACTACAAACTCCCGTGCAACCAGCACAAGCTACCGTCCAACAACAAGAACAACAACAACAATATTTCATGCAACAATCACAAAAAGCAATCGAACCGATACCAGCAGTAGCAATAACACCACAGTCCCAAACGATTATGCAACAACCACAAATGGCCGTGCAACAACCACAAATAACCGTGCAACAAGCACAAATTCCCGTGCAACAACCACAAATTCCCGTGAAACAACCACAAATGGCCGTGCAACAACCACAAATTCCCATACAACAAGCACAAATGGCCGTGCAACAACCACAAATGACCGTGCAACAACCGCAAATTCCCATGCAACAACCACAAATTCCCGTGCAACAACCACAAATGGCCGTGCAACAACCGCAAATTCCCATGCAACAACCACAAATAACCGTGCAACAACCACAAATTCCCATGCAACAACCACAAATGGCCGTGCAACAACCACAAATTCCCATGCAACAACCACAAATGGCCGTGCAACCAACGGAAACCGCCGTGCCACCAGTACAAACTGTTGAGCAACAACCTCAACTGGCCGTGCAACAACCAGAAACTGCTGTGCAACTAGTACCAACTAGCGTGCAACAATCTTCGACAAACATGGAGGACCAATTACAGATCGATGCGAAACTACGTCAAGCCGGTGGAATGTCAGAAATGAGCCACGGTCCACTATTGTTGGATGAGACTAAGCCGCAAAAGCCCGAAACGGAGACAACAACTGGCCAGGCACGTCATAAAGGTAAATACATATATTTGGTATACCACTAATATTATTTTAATAATTCCAACAAATCTATTATCTTTTCCAACAGACGATGGCTGGGGCGGCGGTTGGGGCGGTTGGGGTGGATGGGGTGATGGATGGGGCGGCTGGGGTGGATGGGGCGGTCCTGGCTGGGGCGGCGGCTGGGGTGGATGGGACGGCCCTGGCTGGGGTGGCGGTTGGGGTGGATGGGGTGATGGTTGGGGTGGATGGGGTAATGGATGGGGTGGCGGTTGGGGTGGATGGGGCGGATGGGGTGATGGTTGGGGAGGATGGGGCGGTGGTAAATATAAAGGCGGAAAGAAGGGAGGCAAATATGGACATGGCCCAGCAGTGGTTAACTACTATTACAATCCTGGCTGGCGTCATGGACTTGGCTATCATGACGCAGCGCCACATGCTTACGATTCCGGCTCAACGTCTTATGGTACATCGTCAACCTCCGATAGCTACGGCTCAAATAACTATGGCTCAAATAACTATGGCTCAAATAACTATGGCTCAACAAGCTATGGCAGTAGTGGTGTGAGTGGTGGCACGGCATATCGCAGCAATGCCCCTACGGCACCCGTAGTTCATACGATTTATCGCACAGCCGTGGGTGATGATGAGATTCAAGCTATGCTGGCCGAGGACGCACGCATGGTGAATAGCTACAATTGCAAGCAAATGTAGATATATATATATATATTCATATACATTTCATATACACGCACACACACATTTAATTCATGTAGTTTTGCGTAACTGTAGTTTTTTTTTGCTTTTGTTTTTGCTAAATTCTCACACATAACATTTCGCTACTAATTGCAACAACATGCATGCTCATCAAGTATTTTTGCTTGTGTTTTTTTCTTTCTTTTTGTTTCTTGCGCAAATTTTACATCATTAACAGACGCAGCATTTCAGAAAATGATGCCGGATACCGAACTGATAGCCTGCCAAAAGGCATTAGATCCATTTGAGACGACCACCAGCGGCCAATCATCACCATCAATAGCAACAGTCACACCAACAACAACAACAACCTTCACAAGCAATAGCGATGCGGCATTTCACGAATTAGAGAACAACTCAGCGGCCAACTATCTGGATAATGCTGAGAAAAATGCAGCTGCAGTCGCAATTGCAGTAACAACAACAACAACAAACAACGACAATGCACAAACCACGCCAAGGTTAGATTTTAATAATTTAAGCGTTCAGCTATTACATGTAGGTAAAACTATTAGGCATAAGCTTGTAAGACGACGTAGAAAACGTAATGTTGACTTTGGTGGCGCTTTCGAAACCATCGATGCTGCAGCGCTTGATGAGCTGCGCAAAACCTATAAGGGCGCATTAAAAGAGATCACATTACAACCCGACGAAGATCCAAATGAAGCACTCATGCGTTACAATGAGGCATCCATACGCGAAGCTTTGGAGCAGGCGAATCAGCAGCCTTTCGAGGTGAATACCGGTGATGTACTGCCCAGTGATGATGTAGCGGCAAACTATGATGATGTGGGACATTTGTCACATTTCAATCATGATATAATTGCGGCAGAAGATTATTATAATCATAAGCATGTTGATGACTATAAAACAATTGTAATGCAACAACAACAACAACAACAGTCTGATCACAGAAGCGATAACAAAATAGTGCAGCAACAACAATCTGGCCACAGCAACGGTAACCAAATAGTGCAACAACAACAGCCTGGTCACAGCAACGACAACCAAATAGTGCAGCAACAACAGTTTGGCCACAGAAATGGCAACAACATAATGCAACAACAACAATATGGTCACAGCAACAGCAACAAAATAATGCAACAACAAAAACGTGGTGATTTTCTTGCAGTTGGTGATAAATTTCCAACAATAACAATAAATTCTAATGCAATCTTAAGTGCGCCGTCGAATGGTACAATTGAAGAGGCTACTAAAGCGCTATTTGCGAAATTACCCGCTTACGAGCTGCAAACCGTACTCGAACTCATCACACAACAAATGCAAACTTGCTGCGATACATGCCGTGAACGTATTTTGACGAGCATAAAATCGCATATTAATATAACCAACGTAAATGATGCTAAAGAACATAGCACAAACACAACAGCAGCAATTCACGCTCAACAAACCGAACAGCCGCTGCACATAGATGATGAACAGAAATTCCAAAAGTGGTTGCGTGATATGGAAATGAAAGGTTATGATATAAAATATTTAAAAAAATCACATCATTTTGAATATTTAAATAGCGGTAAGCTAAATTTGGCTATAGAGAGCAGTAAAGAGGAAGATGAAGATGAAGAAGAAGAAGAGAACCAGCATGACGAGGAGGAGAAGGAGGGCGAAGAACAGCAGCAGACGGACAGAACGCAAGCAAATCGTATAGTCCGAAAATCGAGTGAGCAACAGCAACAGCCACAGGCACCAATTAAAAGGTATACACAAACAACAGCAAAAACCGGGTGGAAGCAAGATAATCAACCAGAGAGTGAGCGTAGCAAAAATCAAGCAGCAAAAATGCAAACATTTGTAGGTAAAAACACATACGAGCCTCATTACACGGCAAACAAAGCAAATGCGCATATGGTGAATGATCAAGTGCAGCACATACAGCAAAAACAGCCGCCATTTGCTTATGAAGCACACACAGCAACAACAAAAACCGCTGCATATGATTTGCATGGCAAATTTAAGCGCACGCATAACGATCAAATGACATTTACAACGCCCATAATAACGCCAAATAAATTTGATACAATGACAGCGCAACAACCACAATCACACATACAATCAGTGCCAGCCAAACACAAAAACAACAATGTGCACACAAATTCCGTTGCTTTATTGAATTTGCGAAATGATTTGAAGCCAAACGAAAATGGCGGCAAGCCTGCACAGCTGTCGGTTATGACAGTGCCGAATGAGTACGCAAATGCACTGAATGCAACGATATCGAACGCTTCCGCAGTCACTAATAGCAACAACAACAACACAAGCAGCGATGCCACTGTGCCGAAGAGAAAACGCAACAAGCGTTTAAGACGCAAACGTAAGCCAGAGAAGGCTATGCCCAAAGAGACGAAGATCTTAGAGCAAAAGAGTTAGAACTTTTTAGTTTTGTAATTATGTAATTAAGAATTTATTATAATTAAGCATTTTAGTTTTTAGTGTTAATTTTATTATTTTAAGCCATTTTCGCACTTTTTCATTTCATTTATTTCATTAGATTTACATTTAAACTTTAATCATAAATTCACATGCATATTTTCTTCTCATTCTCGTCATTTCATGTTCATCTCGTTCACGCTCGTCACTCGCTAATGGTTAATCGCTTGTAAAATCATCACGGCCAAATCATAATCACCGTCAAATCATATTCACAAAAATCACCATATCAATCACCAACATCATCATCAAAATTCCTCAATTAATTAGCTCGGTGATGAGGGAAATACAACCAACATCAGCCACCGAGGATGCCGAAAATGCTCGTACATTAACTTTTAATGCACATATTTTGACACCTTTCATGGGCATACAACCCGTTGTGACTTATCCCAGCGATCCTTGGTATCACAAGCCCTACGATCTTCATTACCCTATCTATAAGGGTGGCGGCAGTTATGAGCAATACTTACATCCTAATGCACGTTTTAAGCGCAACACGAATGCACCTTTTGTCGCCAACAACAACAACAACAACAAAATACTAAGCACACCCAACATACTATTAGATAATTTCCTAAAGTTTCATGTAGAAATGGAGAAAACTTTTCCTCAATTATATAAAAATTTGCGCGAGCATCAACACGCTTTGAATTTGACACGTGTTGCATTAAAAGCACCGTTGATACATACACAAGTTGTTTATCCTGCAAAAGAGTTGGCTGCAGCTGAAATTTCATTGCCAGAGTTGAATTCCGCGCCAGAAGCAGAAATTGTGACAATTGCGGATTCTAGCACATATAAGCCGGTTAGAGAAGACAATGGTGAGAGGAATGTTGTTGACTATTTCTCCTTTGATGATGATGATGATGATTAGCTAATATAATAAGGACTATTTAAGATATAAGCAAACCAAATTGTTAACAGTGGCCAAATGAATGTTTATATAATGAAAATAAAAAAACAATAATGTGAATGAAATAATTTAGTTTTGCTTTATTTAATAGAAAGATATCAGCTTCTTTTTTAATCCTCTAATAGCTGGTGAGTTTGCCTTATAAAAACTAGTTTAGTTTCGATTGTTTGATCGGTGATCCCACATACAAAATTTGTCAATACACAGCCAACCAAGGGAGTCGACATGGAAAAAAGGGTTTCTTTAGGACTACTTAAAAAAAAGTGTCATACACAGGCAAATGAGAAACAACACACACATTCTAACCAATGCAGCTCAGCTCTCACAGAATGTTGCCATACTATGCCTTAAAAGAACATTTTCGAAATCCCAAAATATCTCTCAGAAATGGTGCACTCCTTTAGGAAGCGATTTAGAAATACCAAGGACCCTGAAGATAAGCACTGAAGATAAGCACTGAAAATAATAAGGTGCTTCTTTTGGGGAAGTCATCTGGGGCACTGGATCATGACATCCATTCTGATACGCTATTGTTTGCAGGGTTTGCATTGAGTTTATGTGGAGGCTTTGATAGCAAAATAGATACATACATATGTACATATGATGTCAATATGTAATGCTAAGCTTTTATAAAATATCTGTGTGTTATGCATGCATAAAATGATGGACAACATGTACATATTATGTACCTTTTATTTTAATTTATCTCTTTCACAAATAACCATGAATATCCTTAATACAATTTAAACAAATTGCCTATTAAATATTTACTAGCATTGACCTACAGGGCCGCGGAGAGGGGGGTGGAAGGTTTTTGGGGGCCCGGAAAGGCAAAGCAGTATTGACAGTACTCGAACTAGGATTTCATAGATACATACATAGGTAATTTGTTGCTAGAAAAAAATTCTTTAAAATTGAAGTGTTTAACTTAATCAAATCACCAAACTAAAATTATAAGCACCCAATCAAATATTTACCTTGTTTATACATGGGCAAATCCTAGAAAAGTGAAGTGAAATTGAGGAAAATCGACTTTGATTTAGAGTTTCCAAAGTACCACGATTGGTAAGGTGGTGAACCAAGCTTCTCAGAAATATTTACTTTTTAAATTAAAAATGTTGGTAACCCTGTTTAAATTGATTTCAAAGAGTTAAGGTATAAAAAATTTTTAAAAATTATTAAAAACAGTACCATTTTCTATCTACTAATATTTCCATGATTTTAACATTTCATTTATGTGTGTATGTATATATGTAAGTGCTCTAGTAAATCTTGTTTTATATGAAATAAAACTGACAATGTGAATTGAAAAAATTTTGTATGTTATTTTTTTTACTAGATTGAGTTTATTTTTTAGGGGGGGCCCATAAACTCGAACTGTCCCAGGGGCCCGGCTTGGCTCTCTGCGGGCCTGTTGACCTAATGCGAGAAATTTCTTGCCACAGCTATTAAGGCTAAATATGTATGTATGAACATATGAATGTATTTAGATCATTATGAATTTGTTAAGCTAGCAAATATGTACATACATAAATGAAAATGTTTAATTTGTTTGCTTGTTTACGGATGCTCAAAATGACATTGTTGTTAATTATGCATGCATGCGAAAATTCCAGCAAATTCTGAGACACTACAAATGTGCACATATGTGCCCTGTAGGGAAAATCTCTAGTTCCGAACTAGGTCGCTTCTAGTGCATTTTTCGACACTACTAGTGCGAGCTAAATCTCTTGTGCATGTTATCAACTGGCTAATTTAACACGGCGATGTCCTAGGCGGTGTCAATTGTCCCTCTCTGCACTACATTTTCGATAGATCCGAACTAGTACTAAATTCTACAGTTTACACTAGTTCGTTTATTGGCACAATTTCGATAGTTCTGAACTAGCTACAAGTGCCTAAAAATTCTACAGTTTTACATCTGCAGCTTAAGAGCAGCATTTGACACACTTCATGCAAGTGGCGCGATGGCCGACTGGCTAACGCATGAGCCTTTCAATCTGAGGGACGCGGGTTCGAATCCTGTCGGTGTCAAGGTGGATGATAATTTTTGTTTTATATTTTTTTTAACTAATATTTTTTTATTTATTTATTTAATAAAAATTTACAATAATATTTAAAAAGTAATAAAATCAAAATAAGCATAAGGGATCGGAAAAGCATAACACAGGTCGACAAAATTTCAACAAATTTTTGTTACGGAAATAAAATTCTACTTTTCTAAAGGATTTCGGTGCGCTGAATCCGAATCTGCACTCAGATTTTCGCTAATACGTACAGTTTTTGAGATATTCATGTTTAAAGAGGTCAAAAACGCGATTTTTGGCTATATTCACTCCTCAATATCTTTTAAATTACTTACTTATTTTAAAAATTGATTAAAGCTATTGAAAGCTCGGCCATTCCTCTTGAAGACAACGTTTTAATTTTTCGGATATCTAATTTAGATATGTAGTAATATATGTTTTTGCACAATAAGGTATTTGTCGTCGAAAACAACGGCAGCATTTGTAGCATCTTATAGGCGCAATCAAATTTTGTAGTTGCTCAGCAGAACAATTTTTTTTACGAAGCCACTTACATACGTCCATAATATAATAAACTGCCTAAAAACTTGCTTCAAAATTTTTAATTATTTTTGTATGGATAAAATATTGCAAGACTAATGAACCTTAATATGCAATATTGCAAGTTACAAGAAAGATATCTGAAATATTAAAACGGTTTCTCCAAGAGAAATGTCCGCGCTTTCAATAGCTTTAATCAATTTTTAAAATAAGTAAGTAATTTAAAAGATATTGAGGAGTGAATATAGCCAAAAATCGTGTTTTTGGCCTCTTTAAACATGAATATCTCAAAAACTGTACGTATTAGCGAAAATCTGAGTTCAGATTCGGATTCAGCGCACCGAAATCCTTTAGAAAAGTAGAATTTTATTTCTGTAACAAAAACTTGTCGACCAGTGTAATTAGGGGAACATTTCATTTTATACAAGATGCAAATAGAAAACTCTTTATATAAAATGCTTCACTAAACATCTGAGAATTGTAGAAATATACAAAGCCGACGGCAATTGAACCAACAAAAAATTTTCATAGAATTTTTGTCACTTCGAAATTGCATACAATCAAAGTGTGTTTTATAATGGTCACTCAATTCTCTCCTTATGAACTGGTGAGGGTCTACCTACAATTGATCTAGTTCATATAAGGTTTGACACCTTTTCTCTAGTTCGGAACTAGAAAATTTGCTCACTAGTTATTGAGTTCCCTGCAGGGTGGGTATGTATGTACATATATGTTTGTTAATTACGTATTAAAATTAATGCCATTTCATAAGCCAATATTAAGGTAATGTCAGAGCTCGTCACTGTTTGTTTGGTGTCAATAACAAAATACATATATGCAGCTTGAAGATGTGGTCAGTAGATGTGATTAATCATGATTCATGATTCATGAATAAATTAGCGCACTCTCAAGTACATACATAATACAAACTTATACATATGTACATATATATGTACAAACTACTATATTCGCATTCTAGTCAGGAAAAAGTAGGTGCTAAATGGGCTGATAGAAAATCTGCGCTTTTGTTTGTTTCAGCCTTAAATTTCTCTCTTGTTCCTCTTCCTCTTCACTCCTGATTTTACTGTCGAGTGAGTGACGTTGAGGGAACCATGTTTTCATATTTACCTCTAAGGTTTTTAAACCCGTTGGCAGACCCTTCATTTCGAGCCCTTAAAATGATCTTTCTTCCCACCTCTACTAGCCATGTAAAAAAGACGAGATGAGGAAATAATAAGAAAATCGTTTTTTTTTCACGAGATAGTTTTTTTTAATAAGTAATTCTTCAATGCTGAGAATAGCATGACAGGGTGTTCATTCGAATGGAGTTAGTGTCTGATGTATTTTAACCCTAAAGCATAATAACTAAATTCTACCTTCCGAATTTTGTTTTCAAGAAATTCATATCCTTTATTTATACATTTTCCATGGCGCATCACTTCTAATAAATTTTAAGAAATCAATTATTAGGTTAAACGAGCAAGTATGGATGTTAAATTATGCTGTGAGACCTCCTTTTTGCCTTTTACAATAATTGGGTTTTGGTATGTTCTAATCGTATAATATTAATTTACTTACCAATTTCAGTTCCCCCATATTTTCCCAATAAAACATAATTTAAATTATTAAGTAAATTCCTTCCAATTTCAACACTCATTGGCACTGTCTTGCAGAAAAAGCAGCCCAAAACTTTAACTGAGAATATGAGCACATAATCATACATACTCGTACATACACACCTCTCCACGGACAATAAATACTCTTCTCGGAACAATTTTTCAAATCATCAATAACGATATTATCGTAACATAATTTATATCTGTGGAGGTACATACATACTTGCCGCCTTTGGGAATTGCATATGTATTAAGGTGGTTCAAAATTATATGAAGAAAATAAATTTCTGCCGAATTCCGCGGAACAAACCGCATTTCATTCGATTGTACTGCGGAATTCTATATTTGCCTTAATATATATATTAAATTCAGTGCTGCCAGATGGAGTGCAATTTTTTCCCTTTTCAGTGATATTTCACAACAAAAGTTTTTAAAATCATATCAATTCAAATTTTTTGTGTTTACTTCTACTTTGGTATGCCAAAATTGTTTTTGTAATTGGGAATGCAGGAAAAAAAGGAAATGTCAAACCAGTGTAAACTTGAAACGAGTTTGAACCATGTAAATGTATGTTCACATTTCGTCCTAAAATACCGATAAATTATCTACGTAGTTTTGCCATGTAAAATGCCGGACGAAAATACTATTGAAATGCGCAATTTCTCATAAATTACGAACGAAAATATCTTCTCTAAAAAACCCCAAAACTACAACTTTTTCTGCCTGCTATATATTCTTATATTACTGAAATAAATTCATTAAATTCTTGAGGGATTTTTTTCCAATTTCTGTGGGAAATTTAGCGGAGATTATCTGGCATCACTGATTACCAAAACTCCCTCTGCTCTTACATCAGCGATCATATGTGCAGCCATAATTTTTTGGAATGTTCTTAATGAACAGAAAATACGCGTCTTTTTTATCATTAATAAAGGGAATACGTATTGTTTTACGAATAATAGCATAAACATAGTCGCAATAACTGTGGTGTAGTGGGTAGAGTGCTCGCCTGCTATGCCAGAAGTCTCGGGTTCAAACCACGGTCCGAGAAAAACACCAAAACAATTTTTCTAATTAGTAAAAATCCAATTATTGGATTTTTTAAGAGCAGCGGTCACCTCTCAGCAGTGGGCGGCATACCCTGAAAAAGCTTCTCATAAAAAATTTTTTTGGACCACCTTAATATGCGCGAGTATGTATGTGCTTAACTATGAATTGTGCTTCATGGAATGCGCTCTGCCACTCTGCACACAACGAGTAGAATTTTTGAACGGAGCCGGAAAGTGGAACATAATAAAATTGGACAATGGCGTGAAAGAGACGGGGCAGGCAATGGTAGTCAATGGCAGATAATCAAAATAGGGAATAATAAAGAATAATTGACTACAGCGTCGCGGCTATTTGCGCAATTATGTACTATTTTATCGCAAATATTAAACTAATTGGTATCTATAAATAAAAATCTATACGAAATGCTATATTTTTTTTTTTAATTATTAATTTTAAAACAAATCTACAACAACCATACCAACAGTCGACCAAGAAGAAGAAGCATGTTTTGATGTGCTATGACCGTAAATTATATGGATCCAGCTTTGACAGCAAAAATCAACTCTGATCATTTCACCCGACGGAAAAAATAGAAATGGATCTAAATAATTATTTTACCGCCGGCGGAATTTCCTTTGCCGCCGCAGCTCTGCGCAACAACATACATTCCTGTGTGTTTTAATTTTGACAGCGGGTGACCGTCGCTCGTTATCCGTTGACCCGTCGCAATTGTGTTCCGGGCATTAAGAGTTGTCAGCGATTTAAATAGTTTGTATAGAGAATAAATTTCAGTAGATACAAATTCAACTCTGTCTTCCAGGCTGAATAGTAGTATACTTATCTTCTAGAGGTGGGAAACTATCGATAGTTTTTGATAGTTTTAAAAAAACTATTGATAGTGTTCGATAGTCCTCAAAAAAATAAACCACCGAAAGTACTATCGTATTGAAATAAATATAGATTTGCTCACTGAATCTCTTATAACATTGTAATTTTTCTACTGAAAAAAGCTATTGACTCACAGTGTAAAATCAGGAGGATATTTAATATTTCATTAAAATAATGGCAAAAAAGATGAATGCCTGAAAACAAATTCATAAAAAATTTTTTGGTTTGACATAACTCCATCACTTTAACGTCGATTTTAGAGCGCTTTCACATTACTCGGTGCGGTATCGGATCGACATTTTTGGTTTTTGCCGAAAGTATACCGAAACCTTACCGACCACATGTATTTCAATTGGTACTTTCACATTAGTGTTGCATACATGAAATCGGAGCGGATTAATTTCGGTCTACCGCAGCGCGGTAAGACCGGTCAGTAAAATTTGAGGAATTACTGCATACATTTTTGCGACGTAATAAAAGAAGAAGAACAAAGTCAGTAAAAAACTCGTTTCGGCTATAAATGTAGCAAGTTATAATGTCTTCGTCTTCGCTAGAAGACACTATTGTTATTATTGAGTGATTTATTGAAGTTAACAATTTTGTTTTGCAAATTTCGATGTTTGTTTTCCTATTTTCTGCCGATAACGCACCGAAAGTATTCCCACAAGTGTGAAAAACACAGCAACGCGGAATCGTTTCGGTAAGCTGGAAATACCGAGCAAAAAATGTCGATCCGATGTCGTATCGAGTAATGTGAAAAGGCCCTTAATTATTTTTGCTTTGGTGGAAATGGTTTTGCATCATCTGCAAACGAAACATAAAAACTGTTAATAGCGAAGGTATTGACAGATTTGTTTGTAAGCGTATTTTTTTTTTCTTAGCTCAAAAACTGAAAACTTTTTCTTTCAAAAAATCTACAAAACTGGAACCGCCTTTTATTCAGTCTGCAAATGTATAAATCAAAACATTTTGTAATTATGTACACACGAAATACATATCTACATAAAACTTTCAAAACCTACCAGCAGCTGGTACTCTTATATAGTAATGTGCAATATGGAGGTGTGTAAAAGTTGTAAAACTATCGATAGTACACATTACCATTGATAGTTTTTGATACTTAAAAAAAAACCATCGATGGTCTTCGATAGTCTGAAGAAAAATAAAATATCGATACTATCGATAGTGCCATCGCTAGTTTCCCAACTCTATCATCTTCCTCGCTTTACGCAGTTACTTTGACGGTTAATTTTTGTGTTGTGCTAGAATCCTCCAAAATATTGAAAGCTCTTCTTTTTTGTGGTTAAAATACATATGTATTTACTTCCGTTACTTTCTTTCTTTCCTTTTAGTTATTGAAATTTTGTTTGCGTTTTGTTAATGAAAGTTTCAGTTAACGGCCATTTACCTACCTAATAGACAACAACAACAACAAGAACAAGCACAAATTAACTAGTACAAAGTTGTGGTATGGTCGAATTTCGGCAATGAATTTGTAACGAAACAAAAGTGAAAAGTTTGAAAGTCAACGAGTTGGTTTGGCAAGTCAGTTGTGTCACGGGCGGCGGGCGGTAGTTTTGCTGCGCGGTGGGTTGGCAAACGCGCGTGCTAATAAAAAACATGCAATGTCTGCAATTGTTTGTGAGTGCATTTATTTAAACGTTGTTTTTTTATACATATTTATTTTGAAAGAAAAAATAAAAAAAGAAATAACCTAAATAAGGGTAAGGCCATGTAAATGAATGTAAATAAGTTTGTGCATGTGTACATGCAAACTTTCATACAAAAATATTGATTTGTGTCACGAATGTCGTTAAATTTGTATACATTGCACAATTCTACATACATACACTCGAGCTCTTTAAAGTTAAGGAAAAAATTATTTGGTGTATGATAATTTAAATTTGATAATATTGGAAAGAAAAGGAACCAATTTGCAAGGTAAGATCAAATTACATATTAAAGAACAAAAATTTTACACTTTCTTACTCGCTGCTTTCTCTAACTCTCGTTACATTTATATGGATGAGTATGTACGTATGTAAATATGAGTAGGTAAGTCGCTTTGAGATCTTGCTTAATGTTTTAATGGAATGGCACAAACATTTCTTTTTTGCATTTTTTATATATGTATGTACATATGTATATCTTCTTGCTGCTGCTACAGCTGCAGCTGCTGTTGCTGTAAAAACTGCATCCGCTCGAATGTGTTTCGTGAATGGCACCTCTCTTTGCAAACTTTAAGTATTAACCTACATTTTGTTTTTGCAGTTATTGTATTGTAGTCGATTTTCGGCAGTAATGATGCGATAAGTGCTGCATCGTTTGTGAAATGTCAGCATTATTTCGTGTAACATCGAAAACTACTTAAATATGTACACACATGTACATATGTGAGTACAGCGCCAAAACATTTACGCTACCCTGCAAAAAGTGGGACCAGGTAATATCTAGTACAGGACCAGGTTACGTTGTGACAGTTCCTAGTTACAGAGGTGGTCCAAATATATGAAAAAATATCGACATTAACATTGCGATGTCATTGGACATGACCACCCCTGCTTCACCGCTGCATAACAAAGGACTATATAAAAAACCGCCCTATTTGGGCCATAGACTAGTATGCTTACAGTGGACCACGTTTTAAACTACATCCCAATACCCTAGACCGAGCCAAATTGCCGAAAAACCACGAATTAGTTGGCGGCGAACGACAATTTACATTCGATGTGGTCCGATGCAGCATAACATGCAGCGTTGCCACTTCGGTTACTTTTTACCAAAATTGGTTACATTTTTTTCGTTTGGTTACGTGGTTACTTTCGGCCGATTTTGGTTACCTTGAAGGTCCGTGTATTGAGCAAACCATGGTTACATTCAATTTTTAGGAATACGCTTTTAATTTTTCCAATCTATAAAATATTTGTTATCCAAATTATTTTGTTGTATTTTTTTTTTTATCAAATTCCAAATAATTTATTGTTGGGGGTAAATGGAAAAAATTCAACAACTATTTCCAGCGAATGTTGAGTGTAAAGCTGTTTCAGGAAAATGAATAAGGCAAAAGTGGGAAAAATTCAACAGCTTTCACAGAGTCTAAGTGGTCGAGCGTGTAAAAGCGTTCGTCATTATGGCTGAAGATGGAATGTATCACGGGTTAGATCCTCGTGAGAAGCATCCACTTCCGAAAAGGCTGCTAATGATCGAAAATGGTTTTTTCGTGAAATAGCTATACTCAACCTTCGCTGGAAATAGTTGTTGAAATTTTTCCATTTACCCCCGACAATAAAAAATTAAATTAAATAATTTTCATGCTAAGCACTAAAAAGCTTTTAAGTTCAAATAATTTATTTGACAGGAGCCAGCGACCACATTAGAAATAAATCTATTCTGGCGAATTTTCGTCGGGCGATTTTATGTTCATTCTCATATCTGACCGTGTTTTTAAATGTTGATAGCACGCTACGACATGGAGATATTTCGCTTGACGCTGGATCTGTTTAAGGCTTAAAGATGTAAAATTATTGATATATTTTAGTTTTTGTTAGCCGTATATGTATATTGTTTTGCTACGAAATAAATATCCCTAACGTTAATGGGGCATATGCCTATATTATTAATTTATTTTGGTTACTTGTTTCTAGTTTTGGTTACTTTTATTTTGTATTTTGGTAAATTTAAAATTTTTTAAGTGGCAACTCTGATAACATGTAACCAAGTCCGTAACCACGTCCCTTCAGACCTACTTTATAGCCCCGTCCCATTGGAATACCTGGTCCTCAAATTTTTGAAGGGTAATGTCAATGGCAATTTTCGTTCGGTATTTTGTTTGTTAGCAAAAGTCAATCACAAAATATTAAGACCGTAGATTGTTCTACAAACTTATAGTGCTATTCTGGCAACTGTCTTTCCAAAGACAAATATCCTTTGGTAGGAAATGTTTCTTTTTCTTTTTCTTTTCGAAAGATAGTTGTCTTTGCAAGGACAGTTGCCAGAATAGCCTGATTATATTGTTAAGAATCGTGCTTGAGAGTGAGTCTAACCATCAGAAAGGCCATGACAGTGAGTATGTTTAAATTTGCTTTAGAATTTTATAGATATAGGTACATACCTAACGAATGGCTTTAAAAACGACTGAATTTGGGTGAAGCGGGATTGATAACCCCAATATGCAACATCCCTACATATCGCCCGTTTTATGCAATAGGGATTTAACTCGATATTTTCGATTTCTGGGATTTTGCCATATATTTCAATAATTGGGTCGTGCCTTGGAGTCTAGTCTTATAAAATATCCAAAAAGATAAAAATGGCGGAAATAAAAGTGATTTTATAGTTAGCCGTGGAAGGAAACTATTTGAAATTATAAAAGTTTATTTGCGTTTTCCCAAAAAAAATTTTTTTGAGTTAAATCCCTATTCCATAAAACGTGCGATATATTGATAAGATACATACATACCCTGTAGGGAAAATCTCTAGTTCCGAACTATGTCGCTTCTAGTGCATTTTTCGACACTACTAGTGCGAGCTAAATCTCTTTTGCATGTTATCAACTGGCGAATTTAACACGGCGATGTCCTAGGCGGTGTCAATTGTCACTCTCTGCACTACATTTTCGATAGTTCCGAACTAGTACTAAATTCTATAGCTTACACTAGTTCGTTTATTGGCACCATTTCGATAGTTCTGAACTAGCTACAAGTACAAATCTACAAATTCTACAGTTTTACATCTGTCGCTTAAGTGCAGCCTTTGACATACTTCATGCAAGTGGCGCGATGGCCGACTGGCTAACGCATGTGCCTTTCAATATGAGGGGCGCAGGTTCGAATCCTGTCGGTGTCAAGGTGGATGATATTTTTTTTTTTTTTTTAATTTTTTTTAACTAATATTTTTTTATTTATTTATTTAATAAAAATTTACAATAATATTTAAAAAATTAATAAAATTAAAAAAAAATTAAAAATAAGCCTGAGGGATCGGAAAAGCATAATTAGGGGAACATTTCATTTCATACAAGATGGAAATAGAAAACTCTTTATATAAAATGCTTCACTAAACATCTGAGAATTGCAGAAATATACAAAGCCGCCGGCAATTGAACGAACGAAAATTTTTTATAGAATTTTTGTCACTTCGAAATTGCATACAAATCAAAGTGTGTCACTCAATTCACTCCTTATGAACTGGTGAGGGTCTAACTACAATTGATCTAGTTCCCTTTTGACACCTTTTCGCTAGTTCGGAACTAGAAATTTTGCTCAATAGTTATTGAGTTCCCTGCAGGGTATGTACATAAATACATGTGTATATGGATTGTATACACTTTTACAAGAAATATACATATATAAACAATACCTATATGTAAAAATGTGTATACATAGTTGTATACTCGTAAATGCATATGAGCACACATAAAAATATCTGTTGGTTTTATCGTTGGTTAAACCAGTGACCGGCCAGTGTTCAGTTCATACCATCAAAGGCCATCAATTGCTATTGCACAAAAGTGCTGAATTGCAAATCGTTACAACTTCACAATTCAACAGATTTGCCTGTGGTGACAAAAAAAAAACAACAACAAAAAAAACAGAAAAAACAACCACAAAAAATCAGAAAAAAAACGACAAAAAAAATCAGAAAAAAAACAAAAAAAACACAAAAAAAAACAGAAAAAAAGAACAAAAAAGCAACCAAAAAGCACAAAAATATTAAACAACAAGTAAGGAAGCCTAAGTTCGAGTGGAATCGAACATTAGATACTCAGCTGTATGCTTTCATTGTTTGTTTGCGTTTGTTCGATATAGGGTGTATTTTATATGAAACGAGTGCTGCATAAACAGGGCGCAGCCACGCCCATTTTCAAAATTTGTATCAATCATCCAAATAAGCATATAAATATTATTGTTAGTCCAAAATTGCATCCCTCTATGACTTTTAGTTACAAAGACTTCACGTTACAAATTCCTAAAGGGTGTTCCAGAAATATCTTTGTTAAAAAGTAGGCGTGGTCATAAACCGATTTCAAAACATTTTTGCGTGTCTATTAACACACGTTAAAAAAGTGTATAAACCAAGTTTCGTCATAATATCTCAATTATTTGTCAAATTATAGGCTAAGAAATCTCGTATATTCCTTTGTCTAAAAAGAGGCGGTGCCACGGTCTATTGTAGAACTCATGTCACAAAATTTCAATGAATTATCTTAATATTTGACAGAGATATCGCTTAAAATGGTTTTCTTAGGTCACTTTATAGTTCCCATATATAAAAGTGGGCGTGGTCGTCAACCGATTTTGGTAATTTTTCGTCCACACATTTGGCTAAGTAAATATATCACGCGTACCAAATTTCATCGATATATCCTTAACGGTTTCTGAGTTATGACATATAAAACTTTCAATATTTGCCCCTTAATAAGTGGGCGTGGCACCGCCCACTTTCAAAAATTTTTGTATTTTTTGTTTTATGTACGTAGTTGGACTCCTGCCACAAAATTTCAGTGATACATCTTTATATTTGACAGGGATATCGCTTAAAATGTTTTTATTAGGCCCCTTTATAGTTCCCATATATAAAAGTGAGCGTGACCGTCAACCGATTTTGATAATTTTTCGCCAAAACATTTGTCTAAGTAAGCAAATTACGCATACCAAATTTCATCGATATATCTTCAACGGTTTCTGAGTTATGACATATAAAACTTTCAATGTTTGCCTCTTAATAAGTGGGCGTGGCACCGCCCATTTGCCAAAATGTTTGTACTTTTTGTTTTATGTCCGTACTTGGACTCCTGCCACAAAATTTCAGTGATAGATCTTTATATTTGACAGAGATATCGCTTAAAATGATTTTATTAGGTCACTTTATAATACCCATATATAAAAGTGGGCGTGGCCGTCAACCGATTTTGATAATTTTCCGTCGAAACATTTGTCTAAGTAAGCAAATTACGCATACCAAATTTCATCGATACATCTTCAACGGTTTCTGAGTTATGACATATAAAACTTTCAATGTTTGACCCTTAATAAGTGGGCATGGCACCGCCCATTTTCCAAAACTTCATCAAATTTATTCATAAGGGCCTGAGCTCTATACGTGGGTAAAATTTTATCACTCTAGCTATATTAGTGGCTGAGATACCAAATTTCCCATTTTTTCTATATAGGAAAATTGGGCGTGGTCATGGTCCGATTTCGCCCATTTTCAATACCAACCGTCCCAGTCTCGATACCAACTTGCATTTCAAATTTCATCAAAATATCTCAATTTTTACGCGAGTTATCGTGCGTACGGACGGACGGACATGGCTCAATCGATTTCTGTTTTCACTCTGATCATTTTGATATATATAAGTCCATATCTATCTCGATTATTTCATTATGTTACAATCCACCGTTATGAAATCAAAATTATAATACTCTGTGTACTAGTACAGCTGAGTATAAAAAAAGGTACAAAGTCTCAAGAGATTTGCGGCGAAAGTTACTAGATAAAGGGCAAAGAGCTGCACTTTGTGCCAGTACAGTTAGCTCTAATTTAAGCGAAATTAAATATTCATGCTTGCACTAAAAGTTTTTTCTTTTGCAAAGATTTTTTCGTTTAGTGGGTAACGCTGTTGTGAGAAAAGTGTCATAATAATAATAACTAGGAAGAAACCCTGCCACGTGATATTGTGGCTTTCGATTACACTGTGAGACAATTTGAGGGTGGAAGACCACATTTTGACATTTGAACATTTTTTTGATTGTCATTTTAAAATTTGACTTCCCCTTAAATTTGGCAGAATATGAATGGGCTGTAAGCCCATAGAATCTTATCAATAAAATATAAAATGAAGCCAACCCTATCTAATGTACCTAGATAGTTACTGGTTATCTTTATTTTCTGTGAACCTAGATTTTTTATACAAAGATTTTGTGCGAGGAGCCCCATAGTGAAGTTTTATGCCGAATAATTTTCTAGAATATGTTAACTTTAAAGCGACCTCCAAAAGACCATTTGTCGCAGTCCTCTTTCTCTTTCTAGTATTCGTTCATATGACACCTCAAATTTAAAAATCAAACAAACTATACAGTAAAAATGAATGTTTGAACAGGTGGCAACCCTTTTTGTAAAAATTTATTAAATTACTCATTTTCAGCCCAAGCCCTTTCATATGGTACCTGAAATTTAAAAATCAATCAAACTATACAGGAGAATTAAATTTTTAACAGGTGGCAACGCTTTTCAGAAATATTAAACCTTCCTGCACATTTACAGGTCAAGCCCTTTCATGTGACACCCCATTTGCGCAAATCGGTATAAAGGTGCAAAAGTTATGGTGCGTACAAAAAAGCGCTTAGCGTAATATATATAAATATATATGTAAAGATATTAACTACTTAGTACCTATCAAGTAAACATGTGCATATATTGCAACTTAAAATTTGTTAGACATGTGTTAATTCCTTCTCTCTTTTTGATTTGAGTTACACATGATTAATGATACATTTTTTATTTATTCATTTAATCAGTTGGAGTGTAATTTGCAATATCTGCATACAATTACATACATACTTGTATTTTATTTATATGTATGCATGTACGTATTTATACATTTGTATGTCTGTTCTATATTGTACATATGTTATATTGAAAATAAATTAATGCATGATATAAGACATAAATATGTACAAACATATTGTATATATACATGTATATATACAATTTAAACGTGACTCAAAGAACTTCCACAAATGCAAAGGTACTTCCAAGGTTGGCTGTGCAGTCGGCCGTTGAAATTCACAAAATTCACCAAAATGCCAAAGCTTTTGAATGCGACATTTGCCTTGAATTTGGCATGTATGTATGTAAATGCAATACATATTTGTATGGAGAATATGCAAATTTTATCTAAAAAGTCGTACATACACTCAGAGTAAAACAGTATTTTAAAAATAAAAATAAAAATTTTATTTTTATCATGCACGTTTTAAACGAGATTTTTATCAAAAAGGTTTTAAATTAAAAATGCAATTTTTAAACCAAAAATTTATCTTAGATTTAAAAAGAATTATGTTTAAATTAAAAATGAAAATACATAAATAGGATAAAACGCAAGATTTAGATTCACAATCTCATAATGCTTAAAAAATTATAACAAT
The DNA here is from genome assembly GCA_960531455.1 of Urophora cardui. Lineage (NCBI taxonomy): Eukaryota > Metazoa > Arthropoda > Insecta > Diptera > Tephritidae > Urophora > Urophora cardui. The sequence continues at coordinate 144,897,868 of OY482672.1, forward strand.
TATTTTTAATCAAAAAAATATAAATCACAAAATATCTATCAAGTTTGATCGGAAAAATTGGTATCCAATAATAAAAATTAATTTTTAATCAAAAAAATAGAAATCAAATTACAACGATTAAAAATTATTTTTTTTATAAAAATGATAACCGCAAGGACCGTTGCTTAAAATAAAAATTTTTAAATTTAAAATGTTGATTTTAAAACTTTACAATGAACATTTTAAAATAAAAATGTTTGTATTTACATCACTTTTAAATATTTTTGTGCACGTTTTTATTGCTTTTAAAATGTTATTCCCACTGTACATAAACACCCTTGATAAACTTAAATAAAAGTAATGAGATAATTAAATATGTGTATTAGGCCGGGGCGAATTGTATGGAAGGAAATTAATGGATATCGTGCCAACGAAATTCGGTTCCCCTCATTTTTCCGAGTAGAAAACTCTTACACGACATTGGTCTAAAATAAATTTTGATGTTCCGAAATGTAGTTTTTATGAACTAAGACGGATTTTTGAAGATCAAAAATGAACAAAAATCGACAAAAAATTAATCAGTCTAATATGCACATCAAATTCAACAAAAATTTTACACTGAATCCAAATATGAAATCAGAATTGAAATCGGATGAATCGTTTTCCAGATATAGCCTAATTTCCGATTTCGTAGGTTGAATGCCCAAAATCGCATATTTTCACGATAATCTCTTGCTTTGCATAATATGTCTTGATTTTTTTTTTGCAAATCACTTAAAGATAAGTAAAATCGGTATAGTAACAATATTCCAAAATTATAATTTAATTTCTAGTATAGGAAAACTAGAATGCTCTACCTTTTCTTCAGCCCAAAATCATGCCCAAAATCGTTATCGATGATTTTCTTTGAAAGCACTGTGTGTACAATAAATGCTTCGAATACAAAGTTTTCAGAAATATTGAAGAATTATACCCCAAAACGTAGACTAATGGTATTTGAAATTTTTTTTTTTACTTTATTCAACTCTAAAGGCAACTCATACGCCATAGCGTACGACTGGAAGCAAAAAAAAAAAGACATAGGTTAGTAAGTCGCCCCGGCCTAGTATACAAAGTAACAATAGCAACAACTTAGCCTAGTTTAAATTAAATCCGTGACATAAAATTTTGTACCTGCTACACTTGGCGTATTTTGCCCGATATAGATCGTATAAGTGTCTCAGAACTATAGCGACCTTTCACACATCATACTTAAGTAAGCTCATATAAGATAAAAACTGTTCACATTTTTTATACACAGAAAAAAAAAAAAACCGAAATAAAAAAACTAACGATGCAACATATGCTAAGTACACAGTAAATAACATTAGTGTCCAGCAAAGAACTCAGCTAAATCCCCATTATGTGCCATTAGAATAAAAGATAAAGCCATTTGCATACAAATATACATATGTATATATATATATGTATATTTACATACACAACAGATTGACCACATATTTGCCGCATTAGAGAAATGTATAATTACAGTGATGCCAATATCGTTGAAGCTGACAATTTGCAATTCACATGCCATAAATGTACATACATACATACAAACATGTAGGTATTATAGATATCCTCTTACAATTACGATGTTTGGCATTTGTCCCAGAAATTATGTAAATGGCCAACTGCACTTACATATATCAGCGGCGGACGCTTCATACAAGCCGAAAAGTCGGGATTGCCTAATTATTTTCGTTCATTTCATTTTACGAATTTCTTTAAAAAAAAAAAAAAACAACAAAATCATATACATAAATATCTTCATATTATCCATAATCTTCATTTTCTCGATTTATTGCAATACATTCGGTTTCATACGGTAGAAATATAAACAACAAACCAAATATGCAAATCGAATTTAATCAAACTCAATGACGGAATCGCATTCAGACTTTCAGATAATGCAGCAAAGAAAATTATATAAATGGCTTATGGCTATGCTGCATACGTAGGCTTGCCCAGCCAATTTATGGCTAGATCCGCCACTGATATGTATAGGTGTGCCAGTGACATACATTTAGTATAAAGGGTCGTATATAAATTTTGTGTTTATTTGCAAATGAGACAGAACTGAATTTATGTATATGCATACAATTTTGCACACAAAAAGAAATACATAATATTATGTACACAATTTTGTACATATTTACACATATGTGTTCATACATAAATGTATTAATATTTGTAAGCTTATGTGCATTAGTACGATTGTATAGGTATGTAAGGTACGACCTTCAAAATGGCAGACACCTGCTCAATGCGGATGTTTTTGATGTAACCAAATACTTATGTACATATACAAGTAAATAGAAATAAAAATGTTTGTACATATATGTACAAATGTAAATATGTATGTATATAAATTCACGAGTGTACATATATGTGCTTATATGCAAATTGCATGCAGAACAATTTCTCAAGTATGAGTACCATTCAACTCAGGGCACTCGGCGCTGCGGCTGGCTGGATATGTTAAATTATGATAATCACTTAAATTAAAACTGACAATAACATGTGAAACTTTCTGTGCACAACACACCTATGGCATGTGTGTGCGTGTGTGTGTGTGCGTTAGTGCTACACAGTAAAAAAAAAAATTCACAAAGTTACACACGTATTATCTATGCATGTATAGTGGCTAACTGGATGTATTTGATTTGAGTTTTGAATAATTTTCATAGTGAAAATTAATTTAACAGTAAATGGAGAAGAAATTAGTTTAGCACACGAAGGGTTTAACTGTATGAAATTTGGCAACAGAGCTGAAATTATTATTATTTTTTTAGGTGAACGTTTTTTTGCCTTAATTAAATTTCGGTCGAAAAATTTATGTCGACTGTTAAGGCATGTTTAATAAAGCAGAAAGCATGTCATACTTTTTTTCTGAAAAAAATTATTTAATTTTACCTCACACATTTGCCTAACCCTGCCCCACTGTGCCAACGAACAACAACACCAGCGAACACAAAACACGTACAGATCTCACCTTGTGTGGCTGATGAAACTTTTAGAGCAAGAGCAAGTTGATGGTGAAACTTTTTACTGCGACACTTAAAAATGCACATAATCCTTGCAAAAGGCAAAATAAGTGAGACCAAAAAGGAATTGCAATACATAAATAAATAGAAAAAAAAGGAAGTGAGGTGAGTAAAAAAGTAAGTAAGAAAGTAAGTAAAAAAGTAGTAAAAAGTAAGAAAATAGTAAAAAGTTTGCATTTGTCAGCTGAGTAGCAGATTGTTTGACAAAAATAAAAGTTAATTACTTAAAAAATTCTTGTCTAATTATTTACGACGCCTTTTTGTGCTTAGACAAATGCATTTTTGTGTACTTTCACTTTCAGCTTGACTAATTTCAATTTTATTTATATGTAGTCTGTTTCTCGTTTGGGTAAATGAGAAAATGGGACTTTTTAATGACACTGACTAAGAACTGGCGTGAGATGTTTGCAGTCTGACGTCGAATGGTCCAGAGGTTTGTGGTAAAATATAATCTTCCCTTTAGCCATCAAACGTTCTTATGGTAGAGCTTAAATTAGAGGACTTAACATCATTCTAAACAAATATTATCACCTTCAGCGCGTTAAGACTATGTGAGGCGGGTTGCTGGATGGAAATCCGGTACGGTTATAGCAACAACCTTGGCAGGCTTCCTGACGTAGGTCAGGCATCGTTCCATTGCTAAGTTTTGAGAGAGGTTTCAATGTGACATTCTTGTCAAGAAGAGAGTTGAAGAGAGGCATCGTACGCAAGAAGAAAGCAATCTCAATCTACACCAGACCCCGGAAAAATTATAAGAGAGATTGTGTGGGAGAGCGCAGGGCGATTAGCGCTACATTGGTTAAAATGTGTGTAATATTTTTAATTTACTTAGAATAGTCAAAATAATATAATAATTTAATACAATGGCGCTATTATAACTCTGACGAGTTTTATGGCCGAGCTTCTCTCCCAATTCGAGGTGTGCTCCTTTTTGTTTTTCCTACTAATTGGGTGGACCTACAGTTTTATGCCGGCTCCGAACGGCGAATGCATTTTTTGTGATAAGCTTTTTCATGGCAGAAATACTCTCGGAGGGTATGCCGCCCACTGCCGAGAGGTGACCGCTGCTCTCAAAAAACCCAATAATTGGATTTTTCTAATTAGAAAAATTTGTTTGGCTCGGACCGTGGTTTGAACCCGAGACCTCTGGCATAGCAGGCGAGCACTCTACCCACTGCACCACAGCGGCCACAACAGAATAGTCAAAATGCCGGGGTATAATCTACACCGACGGATCGAAAATGGACTGTGGTGTTGGAGCTGGTAGTTTCTTTGAAGTTTTTTATTGTGTCTCTTTCATTTCGCCTTCCCAGTTCAGTCAGCAACTTCCAAGCTGAAGTTTTTGACACCAAATGGGCTTGTGAGCTCTACTAAAACAGATGGTAACAGGGGACAAGGTGCTTATACACATATCTTCAGACAGCCAGGCTGCGCTCATTAAGCTTAACTCACCTATTACGACAACCAAATCCATACGATTCAAGCAACGGTCCATCATATGGGTTCCTGGTCATAGGAACATCAATTGAAAGGTGAAGGCGGACGAATTGGGGAAAGCAGGGGCAGCCATGGATGCTTACAGGGCAGCCAACCTGCGCTGCCCACTCCTCACATCTATAAAACGAGACATCCACCTGAAATTCCGACAGCAGGCTACTCTTCGCTGGAATTCCGTGGATACTTGTAAGGCCACGAAACAAATATGGCCGGCTTATGATGTCACAAGAACCAAAGACTTAATCCGAAGGCCAAGAAGGAGTATCTTTCAGTTCACAGCCACGATTACAGGACACTGGCCATTCGTTAAACACGCTGAAAGACTAGGAATACCTTTCAACGGCATATGTAGCAGCTGCAACCAAGAGGACAGTGAGGAATCAATTCAATGCTTTCCACGGCATGGAACGGCATGGCACGGCAACCAAACAATCCACCAACACTGGCGCGAATATGTGTAACTCTAACGAGTTTCAGGAAGAATATGATGGATCTACAGTTTTATGCTCTGACTCTAAATATTAAATATTTATGAGTGAATCTTTCTTGACAGAAAGTATAGCGAGCAGAATGAAATTTTAGTTAACATAATATCGATTCAAGCGTCTAATGAGAGGTGTGATATCAATTAGGATTTCAACCCAAACAGTGTGACTTTAGAGATAATGAAGTAAGGAGCTGTTAGTTGTGAATATATAGGCCCCTACCATAGCAAACGGCTACAAGCCTAAAACGAAAACTTTCGTTAATTATGACGCTCAATTGAAGACTTTCTCCCCGGAATAATTTTTGAAGTTATTATGCGCGGTATGGAGGATGAAATGGGGGGGGAGTGGCACGAATTAGGCCGTTGTAAACCACATGTGAGCCCTAGCTCCCTAGATCCATTTAAAATATGATGAGCTATAGAGAGCCGATTCAGATGTAGCACCGATACAGATCTCCCCTCATCCAGTCTTGACTCTCTGGCCCATCTAGCGTTAGCCTGTTCAATGCGGCGAGATCTCAGATCTCTTAGTTGGGGGTTGGAAACCCAAGCTGCAGTTGTGATTTGCTGCAAGTTTGTGCCCTCCTTTGCTAACCCATCCGCAATGCAGTTACCCCGGACGTCAGTGTGGCCTGGGAGCCAAACGACGTTCAGGTCACACCTTTCGGCTAATTTGTTCAGAGATTCCCTACATTTAATTGCATCCATAAACGTAGCGTTGCTACTCTGTAAGGATTTTATGGCAGCTTGGCTGTCAGAGAAGATCTTGATAGAATTAATGTTTGGCAGATCTTTCAGGCAGGTAACCATTACTTACCTATAGCGGATTTACACGCGTAAAGTGCTAATATGGCTTTTTTCGATCGTGCTTCTACGATGCGTTTCCAGTTTAGATTTCTGTCTGGAATGACATACACACATACATTTGTGGATCTTTTGCATCGACGAAAATGAGTTGCCAACTGCCGAAGATTTCAAGTTAAGGTCTATGCGTTTCACTTTTCCGTATCAGAAGCGCAAATGAGATCGCCAAATTGAGACATAGTTTGTGATGAGGGCGAAATTTCTCCCTTTTCCCCATCTACATATCTAAAAACTGCTGACAAATAGTACCAAGCCAATTAGTCAACTTTCTTACAAATTACCTACAAACGAAATTTGCACATAATGACTGATTACTTGTTACTACGAGTATATGACTTGTTCAACCGTTACTAGGTGTTCATGCAGCTGTGTAAATGTTAAGCGAAATTCTGGCGAAATGACCAACGTTCTATGTTTACCTGCGTGTCCACGACTTTACCTATTCCCAGTGGTAAAATATCACCTTCCATGCCGATGCGAGCAAAAAAGTTTGTAAAAAAAAACAATAAGAAATCTATGCATAATTCATGAGCGCAGGTTGCCGGCACATTACGCAGCGCGGCGCTTTATAGCGAACGAGCAGAACGTTTCGAGAATAAATTCGTAACAAAAAAAGCAAGACAAAAAGTAGAAAAAATGCAGAAAAAAATTTAAAACTTATTTTTGCTACTCATTTAAATTTAAATTGCACGTAATGCCAAGCTAAGCATTGCGCGCAAGATATATGTATTTATGTTGTTGGTTTTATGAAATGCTTTTTTAAAAGCTTAACTAGCTAAATAACAAATAACTAATTCGCATGATTATAACATTTTTCTTTTTTTACATATGTAAATATTTTATTACGGAACATGACATTTATAAGCATATTTAGCAAGTAAATTGCATGAATTCCTTGTTTTACTTGTTTGTTTTTCCTTGCTGCAATCAGTGGCATGTGGAGCATGGAGTGGAACTCAACTTGACCTAATTTCTCAATTTTATATAAATTAAACAATCGCACAATTAATTTTTCGTCTAGCTACGCATGGCATGCAGTTTTAATTAAATGGAAGCTTGCAAAGTGTTGACAAAAAAATAAAAAAAAATAAAAAATAAACAATGCGTGCACATTAGGGTGTTGCTTAAAAAAATCAAATTAGCAATTTTTTTCAGTTTCACCTACTACATCGCATTGGTAACAGCACATTGAAAGATATGACATATGTATACAGACGATCGCAGATTTTTAAAGGGGTGACGCACAAGGGTCAAAGTTCAGAAAACTCTATGGAGATTAAAAAAATGTAATTAATTTTTTAAATGTGTATTTTTTAGAGCTATTGACCAGTTTTATTTAGGAAAAATTTTAAATAAATTTTTTTGGTAGAAGTTATAGATCTACATATTTCGGAGATCACCACAACTGCCCATCAGACTTCTTTTTTGCTAGGCAGCCTCATCGAGATCTATGTAACTTGGGTCGTATTGATAATCTAATGGCAACACCATTAGGCTACCACCGCTAATTTTAAATTTTCACGATGGTGGTAGCATAGCGGTGTTGCCATTAGATTACCAATCCAACGACTCGAGTTCGTTTCAGTTCTATGAGGCCGCCACGGTCCTTGTTTGCTTTAAGCAAAAATTTCGCCTGTAAATGTTGAGCATGAAAAGCAGATATAAAGTAAGCAGTCTGATTAAAATCTTTAGGTACTGAATATTGGAGTGTTAAACCAGAAAATATCAATGAGGCTTATAGCCGATGCATAAAATGAATACACACATAGTACAGATTTAATTTGATAGCCATATTTCGATATTTTATGGCTTTTTATAAACATAATTGTGTATAAAAAATTCAAACAGGTGGCAACCCAACGAAAAATATATCCAACGATCCTATCTCTTAATTCTCTTTATTTTGATAGCCATATTTGCATATTTTATGGCTTTTTATAAACATAATTGTGTTTAAAAAATTGAAACAGGTGGTAACCCTACGACAAATAATCCAACGATCGTGTCTCTTGATTCTCTTTGGTCTGATAGCCATATTTGCATATTTTATGGCTTTTTATAAACATAATTGAGTTTAAAAAATTCGAACAGGTGGCAACCCTACGAAAAATATATGCAACGATCGTGTCTCTTGATTCTCTTTAGTCTGATAGCCATATTTGCATATTTTATGGCTTTTTATAAACATAATTGAGTTTAAAAAATTCGAACAGGTGGCAACCCTACGAAAAATATATCCATCGATATTATCTCTTAATTCTCTTTAATTTGATATCCATATTTCCATATTTTATGGATTTTTTATAAACATAATTGAGTTTAAAAAATTGAAACAGGTGGTAACCCTACGACAAATATATCCAACGATAATATCTCTTAACTCTCTTTATTTTGATAGCCATATTTGCATATTTTATGGCTTTTTATAAACATAATTGTGTTTAAAAAATTGAAACAGGTGGCAACCCTACGACAAATATATCCAACGATAATATCTCTTAACTCTCTTTAATTTGATAGCCATATTTCCATATTTTATGGCTTTTTATAAACATAATTGGGTTTAAAAAATTCAAACAGGTGGCAACCCTACGAAAAATATATGCAACGATCGTATATATTAATTCTCTTTATTTTGATAGCTATATTTCCATATTTTATGGATTTTTTATAAACATAATTGAGTTTAAATAATTCAAACAGGTGGCAACCCTTAAAAATAAAAATAAAAATCGCGATGAAAGTTATTAAGTTTCTTCGCCGAAATACAAAATATGTTGTACTGCTTTTATTTTATTAAGTAATCTATTTGTGTAATCTTTTTTTATAAACTAAACTTGTAAAAAGGTGGCAACGCTAAATTTTTCATACCGAAAATATTCTTGGTATTATATTCAAACCCCTTGTATTTTTTTGCTGTTGTACAAAGTTATTAGAAATAAATGGCCATGTAAGCACAAACATAAAAAAAATTGTTTTATATCTAAATCTCGAAATCGTTAGTTCTGCATTCAAAGATATTAAATATATATTTTGATTCTGGTCGTTGACGCTTAAGGGATGTCGCACAGCGTTCACATATAGTAATATGAATTTTGACACCTGTGCGACACCGTTGAACCGTCTATGATCGGGAACAAAATTTATATTTGGTATCCTTGGCTGCAGAGCTATCGATTTTGGGCATTAAGTTTAATATTTTCAGTCTCCATAGAGCTTTTTGGACATTGAACCCTACATATATATTTTTTCTTAGTATAGACTCTGTAGACCTTTCTGAAATTTGACCGCTGTGCGACAAACCTTAGTCGTCTTCGGTCGGAACAAAAATGCATGTTTATTATCTTCGACTGTATTAGCACCGATACTTGGGTGTGAGGTTTAAACCAATATACTATAATATTTGTCTCCATGCATTTTACGACCACCCTAGTGCACATACAAAAGCAGACATGACAATAAAAGGTGGCGCAAAAATTATGCTCTTGAATAATTGAAGTTGCTACAACTTTTACTTTGCACATATCATGGGTTTTCTGCGGTTTTAGTTAAGTGATTTGCTCCAAAAAAGTGCTGATGGACAGCTTTGACATCCAACTAAGTAGACAATCGAAAAGTTAAGTTCTCTATCACACTCTGTAAGCCGCTTATTGTACATGTTCTGATAAACGGCATAAAAGCGCGCCAATCAATAACAGAGAATTCGTGAGAAAAGTTCATTGGCAGATTTGTAAATCTCAACTAATTGACGCGTTGCGCCGAGGAAAATATGGTGCAATATTTCGTTGAAGTACCCATTAAATGCAAGTTGCAATTAATGTGAGGTAGGTAACTACAACTAACAAAAAAGTGTGGTCGAAAGCGCGCACACACACATCTACGCACTTTTAGTGTTTAATTTCGTCCACACACAAATTTCAGAGAAATTTTAATTTCCATTTTTTTTTTAATTTACTCATAAAATGTAAAAGTACGCTTGTTAGTGCTTTGCACAAGTCTTCAATTAATGTTAGTATGTATATGGTCAACGTTGGCTATTGCATTTATGCTGAATGAGCGCTCACTCTTTCCAATTACTGCACTTGGCATTTGTTGCGCAGAAATTAAATAGAAAAGCAAAAGAAAATATTAGAGTTTACACAAGACGAACGAGTACTTAAAGTAATTGGCAAAGAAGAACAACTTAAAACTGGAACGGAAATATTTTTTTTTGGCTCAGAAAAAAATGCAATTGACAATAGATTTAAATGCTGGACGATAAATTGGCTAATGACCCGTTTTTATACCACGTGACTACACAGTAACACTTTTAGTTTAATTTTAATTCCATTTTGGTATTTATGTACTTATGTATAACAATGCCAAAAAGCATAAAATTAAAATCATTCTGGTTTAAAAAAAAAAAGAAGAGAATATTGAGAGACAGAAATTATCCTTGTTGTCAAATTAACACCTTCTTGGAATTAAATCAAAACCAAATTTTGATTATTTTTAGAATATTTGTGGTATTAAAAATAGTTTAAATGGTATAAGATCAATCCAAAATTGGAATAAATTGTATACTTTTTTGAATTTAAAAATAAACCCCCATAAAATTTCTAAAGGTTATACCGCAAATAACCAATTATTCCAAAGATTAATGAGAAATTGAATAACGTTAACATTGTTTATTTACATAAAAATCCAAAACAGTAGTAGCAAACACTAAAGTACCTTATACATACATATATCGAGCCCTAATCCCTAAGTCAGGGACCGTAATCATTATGAGTTTTATAATAAAAATCGCCATTTAATCATTATATGTTGAGTTTTTTTATATTTCATCAAAAATAATCATAATTTTTTGAGTTTTATTTTTTTGATCAGAAATAACACTTATTCCTTGAGTGATATATTTATCGTTCAGAAATAATCACTATTGTGTGAGTTTTATTTTTTTCGATCAAAAATATCACTCATTCACGAAGTTATATCGATGGGATTTTTTTAGTAATTATGTTCCAGAGCACTTTAGAGACGATTTGAGTTTTTCGACCTAAGCAAAAAATAAAACTCAAAGAATACTGATTATTTCTGAGCGATAAATATACCATTCAAGGAATAAGTATTATTTTCGATCAAAAAAAATAAAACTCAAAAAATAATGATTATTTCTGAGCGATAAATATACCATTCAAGGAATAAGTATTATTTTCGATCAAAAAAATAAAACTCAAAAAATAATGATTATTTTTGATTTTTATGGATATCGCTTAAAAATTTTCGATCATAGTGGATTCGGATAGTACTCTTTCAGACATGCACACTTACAAACTCAATACTCTTCTACGATCTTTGCAAGTATTTGATTTTCTTCACTGAAAATATAACGAATAATGATTATTATGGGTCCCTGCCCTAAGTGTATCCAACAAAAAGTAACTTTTACAGGACACAGTTTTTTTAATTTGTTTTGCATACAGTTTGTATGCAGCCTTGAAAATTATTTAGTCTCTAACCTCGAAACTGCACATTTCACAGCTATGAAATTTTGGGAGTTGATGCGCGTGATAATAAATTTTTGATTTCAATAAACAAGCTGAAATCGATAATTTTGTTGGATACACTTTTATGGCAGTTAGGGCTCGATATATATATGTACATATTGTCAACTTATACACAAATATTTTGAAGATGTCCAGGGAAATTTCGGCACCGTCGCGGTTCTTGCAGTAATACTAAAAAAGAGACCCTCAACTGCCTTAAGACTGAAAAAATAAAGTAAAATTTAACCTCATGATATTTAATTAATCTCCTGCATTACTTACTTGATACAATTATTCGATTCGGGCCATTTATTTTAGTAGATTTAATTACTCCTCCGGGTTTTGTCTGATTTATTTTGATTTTTTTTCTGATAATTTTTGCTTAACATTTTTTTGGTTTTGATTTCAAACCAAAAATACTTTGTATATAATATGTATAATTGAGAAAGAGAAAGTTTTTTATACTTTTCAGGATTTGTTTTTAAACCATAAATGACTAAACTTCTTTAGAGAGAATTTTAATACTTTTCAAGACTTTATTTTGAAACTATTTTGGAATAAATAAAATTGTAAAACTTCTCATAGTTTAAAAATAAGACCTTTTTGGCATTAAAATTCAAATTGAATTCCAAGAATAATTAAATTAAGTAACAAAATGATATTAGAAATAAACCAAGGATGCATCGTAACGTTAATATTATCGTTTACCGAAAAAAAGCAATCGTTTCCGTTGAAACTATTCAGATTTTTACCGTTTACGCAATTATCAAAATAATTTATAGTCGCAAAATAACGATAACTAAATTATCGAAATAATACCATTTCGTTGATTAGCGAAAAGAAATTATCAAAATAATTTTATTTCGTTAATTAGCGTTATAATAACCAAATTTATAACCAAAGAACGTAAATTTGAACGAACATTCCCTTCTTTGCAAATTTCAGCCAATTTCGCAATTTACTCGCTACATTTTTCGTGAGCGGATTCTCCCTTCTTATATAATTTACGTTCTTTGGTTACCGGTTGCATTTTGATAATTTAGTTTTGCGAATTATCGAAACGAAATGGTTTTGATAATTTAGCATTGCGAATTAACGAAACAAAACCATTTTGATAATTTAGCATTGTGAATTAACAAAACGAAATAGAATCGGTTCGTTTGTTAAGCATCTCTGAAATAAACTATCATTTTTTACTGTGTAAAGAACCAAAAACCAGAAAAATAGAGAAACGAGGATATGACTTCGGAAGCCAGGATAGGTCCTACGCTCTATATCCATCCTGTTGAGTTCAGGTATCTAAGAAGACCCTCGTTTTGAGTTCAGAGAGGTCGTCGAAGAGGGGCTTTCGAAGGAATTTCCGCATCCGCATAACAGGTGCTCCACCGTCTCCTCCATTCCTGGAAGAGTACCTACAGCTGCGACACTGATTGTTGCGATCCAATCCCAATCGGCCCGCGTGGGTACCAATAGCCCAATGTCCCGTCAATACCACAGTTATGCGGCAAGTCTTCCTGCTGTCCATCTTTAACATGGCTGAGGATCGTATCTTATTGTACGACGGCCACAGACTTCTGCAGACCCTGCAGGTTCCATTTGGTTTTTGCCTAATCAAACCAGTGCCCAATGATTCGGCCCTTGTAAAGCCAGCGATATCAAGTGCCGAGCTTTTCCTGGCAAGCTCATCGGCCATTTCGTTTCACTTGACGTCGCGACGTCCCGGCACCCAGATCAGAGAGACGCTATGACGCCCTGATAGTCCCAAGACCGCATACCTTACACTGCCCGACCAGGCCTGATGAAATCGTTGCAGATCCCAGAGCCTTAAGAGCCGCCTGACTATCCGAGAAAATTCCTATCCTTTTTCCAATATCGGCACTTTCCGTTACAAGTAGCAAGTTGGGGCCTCCTGTATGGTGAAAACTTCTGATTGAAAAATGCTCGCCGTGTTCGGGCGCCTGAATGATATGAATGTCTGCGGCTTAGTTGAGAAGATACCCGCTCCCACTCCGCATGCTATTTTTTACCCATCCATGAAAACTGAAACATCGAACCTCTGAGCTATTGTACAATCTCACTAGTCCTTTCTGGATGGAAAGACAATTTCATAGTTGTTTCTTGTTGCAAGCACTATTTGGTTTCTTTACTAAAAGCTGGGCAATATGAAGACTCAGAATTTTGAGACTTGCAGTGCTGATTCTCTAACAAAATGTGCTCATCGTTAAGCTATTTTTGCTTCGTGTTGAAAAAGTATTTTCATAAATTTTGAGGTGATTATATAAGAAAGTTCAATATCTCACTTTGAGTGGATGTTATTTAAAGAACTTATCAGTTGTCCTTTGTAGCTATGTACATATACCCTGTAAAAAAGTGTGCGACGAGTCTCTAAAAAGATTTGTCCGGGAGCGCTCTCTTTCGGGTACAATTAGTCTACAATTGTTCCCAATTGTACCCGAACGGGTACATATGTATACTAATTGTAGACGAATTGTACCCGAAAGGGTATCAAACGGGTACAATTAGTCGCACAAATGGATGTGTCGCATTTGCTACCTGTTCGGGTACGAAACGGGTACAATTGTGCGCTTTTGCTACCCGTTCGGGTACAAACTGGGTACAATTAGTCTCTTCATAGGACATGCTCAAACAAAAGAGAACACTTCAACCCATATAGAGAGATACAAATGGGTAGTAATCGCATGCTCCCTTGCGAGTTGTCCCGGATGTATCCCGGAGTGATCGCATTTTTTGCAGGGTATATGCAGTTACTAACATATGTATGTATGTACACATGCATTTATTATGCATAAACATACATTATATAAATAGTGCACACAATGCACGATTGTAGTCATGTCGTAGTAGTTAGTCGGCAGGTAAGATAAATGCTTTCAATCGATCGAGTTTTGTGCTCTTAATGCTTTAGCGTCTATTTTCACATTCTAACTGGCATTCATTTGGTCTGGCTGTGGCAATATTTAATGACTTGGCCTAGTTAGTTGGACGACTGTCCTTTATATATGTACATATACATATATGCATATAGAGCATGTCTCAAATAAGTACAAATATATATACATAACTTTGTAATCGACTTTGTTCGACTCACCCGCAACTACAATTTGACACAAGTTACTTTTTCTTACCAAAAAATGTTAGACGCGCATGAATTACAGCGCATTTTTTCACTAAAGTTGGTTTCTTTTGCATGTTAGAATTGAAAAAAAAGCTCAATAGATGTGAGCTCTATGAAAAAAATTCATAATTATTTAAAGACATTAGCTTTTAATAGAACTAGTTAATTTTGTGAAATTTTTAGCATTGCCATGCGTTATTATTAGCGCCAACTGTGGGCGTAGCTGTTCGGTAGGTGTAGCAATTATTTGCCAAATGGTAAAATAAAATGTGCATAGAGGCGTTTTTGTTATAAATGTATAATTTTTATTGTTATTTAAAAAGTTTGCTAGACAGTTTGGTGGCAGCAAGTTGCTTTCGATTCGAGTAGTGGCAATTCCTGTAAGTAGATACAAGAAGCAAATTTGAAGTTGTTGCAGTTTCTCTCATGAAATCAAAAGTGCTTTTTGTTTAGCCCTTTCTATAAAGTTTAAGGTTAGTGTTTCTGCTGTGACCCTTGCTACGCCTTTGCAGCTTAAGGTCAACAGCTGTACATACATACGAGTATATGTACTCTGAAAAAAAAAAACGTTGTAAATACAAAGACTTTTGCAGTTAAATGAACAACTTTCCGCAGTTGAAATGTGCCCAACAACGCTCCGTTGTTGTTTCAAAGATGCGAGCGTTTTTTGATTCAAATACTTTTCGTATTTAAGTTAACAACGGAAACTGTTGAATGAAATACTTTTACATTTAAGTTAACAGTTTTTGCTTTTGAATTAACAGCAAAAAATTTTAGTCCAAAAGCGAGCACTGTTGAGTTATATACTTTTCGTATTTAAGCTAACAACTTTTGCTTTTGAATTAACCGCAAAAGTTTTTGGTCGAAAAACGGGCACCCTTGAAGCAAATACTTACGCATTTAAGTTAACCTCAAGAAAATTGTAAAAATAATATTTTTTTTAATATAATAGATATTATTTTATTTTTTTTTTTTATACATATAATATATGTATGTATGTTTACTTATCGAGCCCTAACCGCCATAAAGTGTATCCAACAAAATTATCGATTTTAGCGTTTTTAATCACTCCCACAATTTCATAGACTTAGGGCCGGTTTCACCACCTCGGGTTAAGCACTTAACCAGAGATTTTTGCCCGGTGAACCAATTTATTTGACAGCTCGCCATACAATTTACGTCAAACTAACCAGCGATTAAATTAACCGCAGATTGTGAAACCGGCCATAAATAAATTTCAAGGCTGATTACCAACTGTATGAAAAGAAAATAAAAAAAACCTCCTGTAAAATTTAATTTTTGTTGGATATACTTTTTGGCGGTTAGGGCTGGATATGTAGTAATATTAATACTAAGGCCCGCCGTCACCAAACGAACTTTAGTCATTCATCCATTCACCATTTCCAAACGCATCAGTACATCTGCAGACAACTCTCACGACATCAAAAAAAGCTGAGTTTATGAATAGATATTAGTTTTTGTTTACCCAGCAGTATTTGAGGTAAGGAGGTGCATATTCAGTAGAATATTCAGTATGAAAAATAACCTGAAACTGAGTTCAAAATTCATTGCTGAAAAAATAACTGAACACGAAGTGAAGCCATCAGGTGTATTGAAATATATGCTATGGAAGTTCTCCCTGCGTATTCAGGCCTTTTTTCATACAGAAACTCTCCCTTCTCGTTCTGCAATTTTCAGGTAGTTGATTTTCGATGCCACCTTTATATAAAAACGAAAGAGAAAGTTCAGAGTTTAGAACTACATCTCTACTGAATATTCAGTAGGAAATATGTACTGTTTTCCAGCTGATAAATACTGCTGGGTAATTAATCTTTTTTATTTATGTATGTATATTACTTTCTTTATTTTATTTTAAAATTGAAACAACCCAGCAGTATTTGAGGTAAGGAGCTGCATACTCAGTAGAATATTCATTATGAAAAATAGACTGAAACTAAGTTCAAAATTCATTGCTGAAAAAATAACTGAACACGCAGTGAAGACATCAGGTGTAATGAAATACATGCTATGGAAGTTCTCCCTGCGTATTCAGGCCTTTTTTCCTACAGAAACTCTCCCTTCTCGTTCGGCAGTTTTTAGGTAGTTGATTTTCGACGCCACCTCTATATAAAAACGAAAGGGAAAGTTCAGATATTAGAACTATATCTCTACTGAATATTCAGTAGGAAATATGTGCTGTTTTCCAGCTGATAAATACTGCTGGGAAATTGAACGAATTTGAAAAATTTTGTTTATTTTTTCTTTCAAATCCTTCTTTCTTTTTACTTAAAAAATGTTTAACAGCAAGCAAGTTTTTGAATCAACAACGCACGTCTTTGAATTAACTACGGAAATTTGTTGAATCAAAAACTTTGCCGTTAAAACAAATACTTTTGCTGTTGAATCAAATACGGAGATTCAACAGCGGAAAGTTGTTGATTTAACTACGGGTATTTTTTTCAGAGTATCATTATTATCAAGTTAAACTTAAATTTTTTAGCTTTTAAAGGTTATTTGCATTTCATCAGCGCGCAAAACAGTAAACATATATATGAACATGCATATATAAACCTTTATGTAGATATTCCTCAACCCCTTAACACTATGGCAACTGTCCAAAGTCTTAATTTGAAATTATGGTAATTTCGGATAGACATGCGATGTGCTTTCAAAAAATACCCATAGAGTACATATGATATATGTACCCACTAGGCCCATTTGTAATCTGATGCGAGTTTCATATATGCCAGGATACTTCCTTTTATTAGATATATCGCAGGTACTCCTAAAGTGTGTTGAACGGCATGTACAAATTGAGCACAGATCATCTATTCACTGACTAAAGTAGGAGTTAAGAAGAGCAAACCGAAACAGAAAAATTTACACGAATGAAGTCCATAACAAAGTTAGGTGATAGGCAGCTGCATATTCAGCACTACAATACTGCTACCATTCATGCTGAATACCTAACAAAATTATTATGAAAAAAGCATCCGGTTTGGAATGAAAGCTCGAAAGTTTCGCTTCATTGCTTTTTTTACTATACAAAGTCATTCAAGCGAAGGCGGCCATCATGGGGCATAGTCATGGAAGTTGTTATCTTCCCTAAAGGAAATGTAAGGAGGAAAGTATTGATGATTGTAGTACATTTGGGCCTACTGGATATATATTTACCTATATGAACATATATTTTATGTACATATGTATGCATATGCAATCTATCTTATATGCACGGTATTGTATTTGTAAGCAAAAATAACCCTGAAAAGAAATCAATATAAATAACTACATATTAAGTATGTAAAATGCACATACTTTCACCTACTATATATGCATGTATGCATGTGTTTACATTTAAAGGTGAAAGGCTTTTTGCCTAATGTCACGAATCGCATAGAAAAACATCAATGGCTGATTTGGCAGCTTGGCAGCGCCTGTTTAGGGCAAGAAGTTGCTTTATTGGGGGGTTAGTCGGGGAGTTAAAGAGTTTAATTGATTGCTTCATGGTAAAAAATCATATACTTATTTATATGTATGTATGTATTCAATACAAAACGGGCGGAAATACATACATACATATGTATGTAACGCAACAATTAAAAAATTTACAAAAAATAAATAAAAATAAAGTGTTATAAAAAAAAAACTACTCACAAAAAGATCGAGAAAATGCTGAAAATTGAAGTACGAGTATGTATAAAATTAAGTGATTGTTTTGAAAAGTGGCTGCACTTGAGCTGTGAAGGTTGTCGCCGTTAATGCTGTCAAAAATATGGCACTAGCTTTTAAGTAACGCCTCATTTGATATTGACAAATGAGCGCTTGTGCCATACAATTATTAAGCTGATTCCACATAGAACTTTGTGTTGCGCTACGTGACACTTTCTGCGTGACAGCTGATATTGAAATACATGTAGCTATATGAGGTTTCTCACATAACAAAAAGTAACGCAACGCCGAAGTTACGTAAAGCACAAAGTTGCCCAAGTCTCAACTTTTGGGGGCGTTGAAATTTGTTTTCAGTTTCACCTTAATTCAAATGTAAATAAACAAATTTAAATTTCACACAATTGAAAAATAATTTAATAGATTTTTATTTTCTTATTTACTTTTTTGTAAATAAAGCGGAGAATGAGAGATTTTTCAGAAAATAAATATTTTTTGAGTGATGTTGCAGCGTTCATTGTGGCATAGGTTTTCAGTTTTGCGTTGTTTGACATAGAAAGCGGCGTAACGCAAAGCGGAAAAAGTTTTATGTGGAATCAGCTTTAAGCTGATGCCACATAGAACTTTGTGTTGCGCTACGTGACACTTTCTACGTGACAGCTGACATTAAAATACATGTATCTATATGAGGTTTCTCACATAACAAAAAGTAACGCAACGCCGAAGTTACGTAAAGCACAAAAGCTGATTCCACATAGAACTTTGTGTTGCGCTACGTGACACTTTCTGCGTGACAGCTGAGATTAAAATACATGTATCTATATGACGTTTCTCACATAACAAAAAGTAACGCAACGCCGAAGTTACGTAAAGCACAAAGTTGCCCAAATCTCAACTTTTAGGGGCGTTGAAATTTTTTTTCAGTTTCACTTTAATTCGAATGTAAATAAACAAATTAAAATTTCACACATTTGAAAAATAATTTAATAGATTTTTATTTTCTTATTTACTTTTTTGTAAATAAAACGGAGAATGAAAGATTTTTTGAGGATGTTGCAGCGTTCATTGTGGCATAGTTTTTCGGTTTTGCGTTGTTTGACATAGAAAGCGGCGTAACGCAAAGCGGAAAAAGTTTTATGTGGAATCAGCTTTATGTCAGCGCCCTCATTAATGTATAACATTTATAGTATGTAAATACATATGTATGTGCTTGAAGGAGGCAGTTATATACATAAGTAAATTTGTTGAAGTTTTCAAGCAGTCATTACATAAATGCACGCCTGACATTAAGTAAATGCTGGTTGGGGAGGAGCACAAGGTCGACGCCACGCGGAAATCAATAAGAAAGTTTTGGAGTTAAATACTTATGTGGTGTTTATATGTTTTTTTATGTTTATGTGCGCTCATGCGGGTAACAAGAAAAACTTTTACGCCCCACAAAAAACAAATGTTAATTACTTTTTTTTATTCTGTGTTGGTTTAGGATTGGGTGCAGAACACGTGGCATACATATGTAGATATGCCGGTGCGATAAGCGCAAGCAAAATCACGAGAAATTTCTTACAGAAGAACAGAGTGACGTAATTAAAGCGCGTGCAATAATTACAGCAATGTTTGTTTGATTAAAATAAAATTGAAAGGAGTCGCTAACAAATTCAGCGAGACCTGGTAGACATATTTCCAAAGCTACTGCTAACTGAACTGCTTCAAGAGCTACCTCCTTCAGAAATAGAGCAGTTTTTTCAAGCAGCAAAGTGATCAACTACACAGTAAGAAATGGCAGTTTATTTCTAATATCATTTGTTACTTAATTTAATCATTCTTGGAATTAAATTTGAATTTTAATGCCAAAAAGTCTTATTTTTAAACTATGAGAAGTTTTACAATTTTATTTATTCCAAAATAGTTTCAAAATAAAGCCTTGAAAAGTATTAAAATTCTCTCTAAAGAAGTTTAATCATTTATGGTTTAAAAACAAATCCTGAAAAGTATAAAAAACTTTCTCTTTCTCAATTATACATATTATTAGAGCTCGGATAATAGGTGAACATCAAACGCCTAAAATTATGCTACGTAATGTTTGTGAGCACATTCAGTGGCAAGTTTAAGGGTGGAGTACCTTCGGGTCTAAGCCCCCCGTTAATGCAATTGTATTTTTTGCCTACTAGGATGCCAGAAAAATAAATTATTAAGGTTTTTTATGGGTTGCACGTGAAAAATTGCGAAGACAGCTCCAATAAATAAATATAATAATAAATAAAGTATAATAAATAAATATATAATTATAAAGAATAAAGAATAAAGAAAAAAAATTAAAAATTTGTAGTGACTCGCTTAAATTTGATACAAAATCTTCGCACGTGAAGGAAAAACAATTACAGTTTCAAACCAAATATATTTTGAATAAAAATGAGGCAAGTGCATATTAGCAAATGGGATATATAATACAGCTTTTTAATTTGTAGTGGTGTGACTTTAAACATTTGCATATGTTAGGTAAAAAAAAAACTTGATTTGAATCTTCCTATCTTTTATGACCATTTCAGTGTTTACATTTTTCCAATTGGATACTCGGCATAATTCCATAGCTGTAAAAATGCAAATTTCTCTCGTGGTAAAAACGGTTTTGCATTTTTGTTTATGAGTTATTGGAACATTAACTATGTCATAATTTACTTACTTTTTTACTCAAAAAGTTACAAATTTTTCTGAAAAATTGGCGAATTTTCCAGAATTTTGCACAAACTTTTTAACTTTAATATATTTGGTTTCTGTTATAGATTTTTTTATGTAACAAATTAAAATGATTAAAACACATAAGTAAATATATTTTACGAATAAAATTACTTTATATCGACGGCTGAGAATAAGATCGCCCTATTTCATTGTTTCAAAAACGCCCTATTCCAAAAATTGTTTGAATAACGTCCTATTTCAGATTTTGCTTCAAGACCGCCCTATTTCAGAATTTGTTTCAATAACGTCCTATTTCAGACAATTATTCAAAAACGCCCTATTTCAGAGAAATATATATGGAATTTTCTCTGAAATAGGGCGTTTTTGAACCAAAATCTGAAATAGGACGTTATTGAAACAAATTTTCAAATAGGGCGTTCTTGAATCAAAATCTGAAATAGGACGTTATTGAAACATTTTTTCAAATAGGGCGTTCTTGAAACAATTTTTGAAATAGGGCGATCTTATTCTCAGCCGTCGATATTCTTCTATTTCATCACACACCAATGTAAATATGTTTATTTAAACTGCAAATTTGTGTAACATGATTAAGAACTTTTCTAATGAAATCTTCATACCAATATGGTACCCCTTTATATTTAAATTGTAATCCCGCCACTGAAACCAAACAAAATTTACAATAGGTAGCATATTTTGAGGCGCTTGATTTCACCTATTTTTCCGAGCTCTACATATTATATACAAAGTATTTTTGGTTTGAAATCAAAACCAAAAAAATATTAAGCAAAAATTATCAGAAAAAAAAAAATCAAAATAAATCAGACAAAACCCGGAGGAGTAATTAAATCTACTAAAATAAATGGCCCGAATCGAATAATTGTATCAAGTATAAGTAATGCAGGAGATTAATTAAATGTCATGAGGGTACATTTTGCTTAATTTTTTCAGTCTTAAGGCAGTTCAGGATCTCTCCTTCAATATCACTGCAAGAACCGCGACGGTGCCGAAATTTCCCTGGACATCTCCAAAATATAAAAAAAGTGTATCCAACAAAATTGTCGATTTCAGCTTTTCTATGGAAATTAACAATTTATTATCACACGCATCAACTCCCAAGATTTCATAGCTGTGAAATGTGCAGTTTCGAAGTTAGAGACTAAGTTTCAAGGCTGCACACAAACTGTATGCAAAACAAATTAGAAAAAATGTGTCCTGTAAAATTTACTTTTTTTTGAATACACTTAGGGATTAGGGCTCGATATATGTATGTATAAGGTACTTTAGTGTTTGCTACTACTGTTTTGGATTTTTATGTAAATAAACAACGTTAACGTTATTCAATTTCTTATTAATCTATGGGATAAAGGGTTATTTGCGTTATATCCACTGGAAATTTTATGGGGGTTTATTTTGAAATCCAAAAAAGTATACAATTTATTCCAATTTTCGGATAGATCTTATACCATTTAACCCTTTCGCGCCGGAGTTTTTTTTTCGGTTCCCAGACTACTTTTTCGACATGACTTTTCAAAACGTTACAATAATGCTTCAAATAATGTGTTCTGCATACTTTAAAAATCCGTATGCCGTTTTTTATCCTGGGACATATTGTCCCAATAAGGTTTTATACAAAGTTTGCAAATTTATTTAGAAAACGGTTTTTTTTTTTACTTTTTTGCTGATTTATGATAGGGAACAAAGCAGTCAATATGTAAAAACTAAGCATTTACAATTAAAAGCATCAGAATTTCGAAAAATCTCTTTTTCCACCACCTCTTGGATTTTCGGTTGATATCATTTACGGCTGATCTTTGATCGGCCAGGTCTACAGGTTGTAGTCAAAAATAGCCAAAAAAGTTTAGTTTTGCCATACTTTTGTTTTCTGTCTAAATAACTTGTTTGTGACAGTTGAAAACTACAAGGAACTTCCATTCCAGCTTATTTGGAATTGGGTTTGTCTATGTACTTGTCGGAACTCGAAATCCGGTGTTCCCTTTCGATTCGCATATATGTTCCAACGGCCAGAAAAGAAGTGTGTTTCGTTAACGATATTGAAGTGGACATCGTTCGAATGCAATAACTACTTCCTTATCAGGTGTAGTACTAGCTAATTTGGTAATAAACCTTTCTCCAAGTGTGCCAGAAAGACTTTGAGTTAGGGCCCTATTAGTTTTCTTCTCTCTATTGAGTTTTAATTCCTACAATTTTTGCAAAAAACTTTCTAAGAACGTTGAACTCGGATGAACTCCGGGGTAAAGTTATCAGAAATTGGGGTTCTTTTTCGAAAAGTATTTGAAATTTAGTTTCAAAATTTACGTCTTCCATAAGGTTGTTCCAGGTAGCAATGCGCTCTGTTTCATTTGCGTCATCTTCAAATGGCTCACCTTCCTCTTCCGAATTTTCGCATACTTCGTCGTCTTCTTCTTCTTCGATGGATTCAGAAAAACATCGCTGTCACCTTCACCAGGTTCTCTTATATTTTCCTCTTCAGATGAAGCTGCTTCCAGAAGTAAAAAAATGTTTATTATAGGAACTTTCGTGCTGGCTATATATTCTTCAACATATGTTAAAAACAGTATTGGGACAAATAAATCCCATATAAAATATATATTGGGACAATATATCCCAAGACTTGAAAAATTATATAAAACTCGCCTTTTTTGGTATTTTTTATAGTGTTTTAGGTAGAATGTAGGCAGAAATTGGAAAAATCTATATACTATATTGCTTTAGACAACGTGGCTAACGGCAAAATCATATTTTTGACAGCTTTTGTCCTGCAAAATCGGCGAAATTTCCTAACATCTGCTAGAATAGTTGCCAATTTGCTGGCAAATGGCAAAGGATAAACACGCGATGGGGGATTTTTATCATAAACAAAACCCAAATCTTTCATTGTGACATTTCAAATAGAGGCTATTATTCGTAAAACAAAAAGATATGTCATTTCGAATGCAGCTGGGATATATTGTCCCAGTAGGCGCGAAAGGGTTAAACTATTTTTAATACCAGAAATATTCTCAAAATAATCAAAATTTTGTTTTGATTTAATTCCACGAAAGTATTAATTTGACAACAAGGATAATTTCTGTCTCTCAATATTCTCTTCTTTTCTTTAAACCAGAATGGTTTTGATTTTATGCTTTTTGGCATTGTTATATATAAATACCAAAATGTAATTAATTTTAAACTAAAATTTTTACTGTATATATACATAGATTAGCATTCAGCACTTGTCCAACCACCATTAATTTTTAAATAGAGCGCTCGCCTCAATTTTCAATTTGCCTTAAAAACCTGGCCAATAGCTCTCAAAAGTACACATTGAAGAGTTTGCATTGTTTTTGACATTCCGCGAGCCCTTTATTGCTTCTTACAGAGCGCTACGTCATCATCGGTCATAGTATGATCGCTTGTTTTTAGTGGAAGGGGCCTCTGAAATGTAAGCCTTTTTACTATATGTGTAGTCTATCAAAGAAAAGTTGGTATAAAGCAAATCTAATATAGAGCTCTTAGGGCCGTTTACTCAACCTCTGATTAACGCTAACCGGAGGAAAAAGGTCCGGTTAAGCATTGGACTGCGTTATCGACCAAGTGTTAAATGTATGGTTTGATGAAGTCGATAATGATGTTTAACCGGGCTTTAACTGTGGTTAGCTTAAATCAGAGGTTGAGTAAACGGTCCTTAGGTTAGGTTAGGTTGCGTTGGCTGAGGTCTGAAAACCCCTCACATAGACCACATATGGTGCTTAGTGTTGCCAACATACAGGAGGCATTATATTACACTCGGAATGCAGGTCTTCGCAAATTTTAATATTTTGTGAATTTCCCGTTACGCAATGCTCTCTAGAGACGTGAAGTATGCAGAGCCGAGACAGTTAAATCGTAGTCTGCCGAAAGCTGGACATTGGCAGAGATAGTGCTCCAGAGTGCCTACAGCATCGTCCTCATTGCATGCCGTGCACGCCTGACTCTGCACCAATTCCATTTTGAACGCATGGGATGGTGTGAGACTGTGTCCTGTTAGTATGCCGACTGCCAGTCTGCAGTCTGCTCTGTGAAGTGTATGTAGGTAGTTTGCGTTTTTAGCTTTATATGACCGAAGCATGATTTTAGCGATCTTGCGGGATGACAGCGTGTCCCACTGAGAATCGCCTTTACGCATCAATGCCTGATCTATTTGAGCTTTTTGGTAATTTAGAGAAGGGAAAACGTCTTCCGCATTTACTTGCGCTAGTGATGCCCCGGCTTTAGCTAGCGCGTCCGCCCTCTCGTCTCCTTCGATTCCCTGGTGCCCGGGTACCCAGTAGATGGTAACGCGTCTAGACGCGCAGAGTACGTGTAGCTTGGCCTTACACTGCTCCACACACCGAGAGGTAGTTCTCGCTGCCATGCTCGCCTTAATTGCTGCCTGGCTGTCAATGAATATATTTATACTAGATTTCGAGGACGTTAGTTCAGCTGCAAGTTCCGCCGCTTTTGAGGCAGCATAAACCTCAGCTTGAAAGATATTGCAATAGTCCGGAAGTCTAAAAGATTTTTGTATCACAAGCTCCGAACAAAATACTGCAGCTCCCACCCTTTCGTCCATCTTAGATCCGTCTGTAAATAAGTTGAAGGAATAGCGATTGGATCGTAGTCCTTTCTTCTACCCGTCCTGTTTTATTATTACATGTGGTCCCATGTTGAAGTTGGTTAAGGCAGTAACGTAGTCAGAGCTGCCGTTTAGTTTTGGAAACGGCCCTTAGCTTTTAAGTAATCGACTAGAGTTCCCTATGGAGAAAAAGGTCTTGAGTGCCATTGTATCTCTGTTTTCACTCTCTGTGTTAACTAAAAATGACGTCAGGTATCGAGCTAAAATTAAACGTAAATATCTGCTTTATTGCATCACATTTTCGACTTTTTATCTTTGCGCTTTGAAGTGCAGCGTCGTCAGTGACAAACAACCACAACCCATTAAATCACTGATGTGGACACATTTTTTTTATATCGCCTGAACATTTGTACATATTTAGTAGGCACTTGCATGGCAACGTAGACACAACATTGTATGTATGTAAAAATAAGTTAGTATATATATATTTAAATATACATATGTGCATATACATATATATGTAAATATATGTTATTTTATTCTTGCGTTTTGATCGCCTGTTTCAGTTCATTTGCTTTTCCAATTAACGGTGGTGTTGCTGTTGGCGCGGGTGATGGTGTTATCGTAATGCTCAACGCAAAAAAAAAAAACCTTTATCCAGCCAAAAGCTTACTTTGCATTAATCGCTTTCACTTGTTCGTAAGCGGCATATCGATTGGTTATGGTTTGTTGGCTATTTTTGTGTTGGTCAGCATTATAAAACATTTATACTATGAGTATATATGTATATATTTACATATTTATATAGAAATGTACGCATACCATAGTTGATTTGTTTTACTAAGTACTTGTACTAAAAATAATATCTATGTGACGGGTAATTGTATGGGTATGTTCGTACATAATTGGGTCCGTACTCTGAAAAAAGTACCCGTAGTTAAACCAACAACTTTCGGCTGTTGAATCTCCGTCTTTGATTCAGCAGCAAAAGTATTTGTTTTTACAGCAAAGTTTTTGATCCAACAATTTATTCAAAAACGGGCGTTGTTGATTCAAAAACTTGCTTGCCTTTAAAAAATTTGTGTGGGAAAATATTTTTTTGTGAGAAAACCAACAAAAAAAAATAATCATTGAGAGAAGATGAAGAGAAAAATCAAAAAAAAAGTTTATTTTTATCAACAATTTTCTCACCGTTGTTGATTTAAAGGCAAAAGTATTTGACCCAACAGTTTCCGTTGTAAACAAAACTAATGAGAACAAATTTTTTTAAATTTTCTTTTTACAATGATTCAAATAATTCATGGATTCCTTTTTAGGAAATGGAAGTATAAATAGGTTACTACAATTCAATATAATGTTGAATGTTCCACTATGTGATGATTGGATAGAATTTCAGGTTGATGTCATGGTTCGAATCCGGAGGAGAATATACAATAAAGAAGAAAAATCAGAATAAGAAATAAAGATAGCAACCAGTGAATGATAAGAAGGAGAGAAGAATAGGAGAACAAGCGGAGGCTACATATTTGCAGTTGGGACGCGGGCGGAGAGAAGATGAAGAGTAAAATGCAAACAAAAATTTATTTTTAGGTGAAAATTTTTTCCAACAATCTCCGTTATTGACTTAAATCAACAACGCTCGCACCTTTGAAACAACAACGGAGCGTTGTTGGGCACATTTCAACTGCGGAAAGTAGTTGATTTAACAGCGAAAGTCTTTAGATTTACAACGTTTTTTTTTCAGAGTATGTATAAATGCTATGCACAGTTAGTACGGGCTATTATAATGTACAGAATGTAAGTGTTATAAAATAACGTAAATGAGCTTAGAGACGCGCATACTATGTACTCGTACTACATAGGTACATACATACATAAAAATAGTAGAGTGTGGCGAAGGAAGAGATTTCAATTCTCCTTGGAGTTTTCTGTTCTCCTTTAGTTGCATATGAAATGCGGACTGCAACTGTAATGGCACCTCAATCAACTGCTAAAAACCTTATTTCGTGGTCATTAGGCTACTCGGATTTCCATTAAACTACGAACGTTGTAAAACCTAGTCAACAAGCGCGTGCTCAGTTCGATATTCATACATAATATATATGTAGTGGATTTCGAAAGTGATTTTAGAATGTTCACAGTGCTCTGTATCTTATACATATGTACTTACATTTTTGAATCGTTTTTCTGATAATTTTTTAGTCTTCTTCGTTTTCTGGTGATTTTTCAATCATTTCGTATACTTTTGGATAATTTTTCAACCATAATTTTTGTCTTTCATCTTCTATCTTCTTACATACATATGTTACCCTTAGCCTTGCCTTTATCAATATCGCAAAAACACCTGCCATCCTTGATCCACATTTTCGTTGAAATTTCTAAAACAGCTTACAATAATATTCATCAAATAATTTGAAACCATAATCGAGTCCTTGTAAATATTCATATTCGCATTTTGGTACCTTCATATACGGCAACAAAGAAAAACATATGTTCTTGTTCAAAAACATTCACAAATATTAGATACTTTTAAATAATGGCAGGCCATCAATACCGAAATTTAATATAAAATTTCCTAAACATTAAAAAAAAAAAAAAAAAAACGTTGGGTAAGGGAGGAAAATTTTTTTCTAAAAGAAACCAGAGTTGAATACAAAAAACCGGTCATCAAAAGATTTGCAACTAAAAAGCATACACTCAAAAAATTCAGTATCAGTATCAATTTGATAGAAGCGTATTAAATTGATAATTTCCATAGCATCATTTCTTTTTACAAAATTATAGTTAAAATTATTATTTTGATGATTTGCTTATTGATTTGCTCCAAAAAAATTTTAATTCTATCCTTAAAAGCATTAAATTGAAACTAATACAATTTGCTTAGTTTCAAATTTATACTAAACAGCTTCAATTTGCCAACAAAATATAGCAAATGCCTAATACAAAGTATCAAATTGATACTGATCCTCTCAATTTAGTAACGCAAAGTATCAAATTGATACTTGAATAGTTTCAGATTGATACTGGAATAGTATCAAATTGATACTCGCTTTTGGAAATTTTAGTTTCAAATTGATATTATATAATGTCAAATTGATAGCAGAAATAGTTTCAAATCGATACCAGATAGTAACAGATAGACAATCGCTTTTGTAAATATTATTTTCAGATTGATACTAGAGAGTATCAAAATTATACTGGATGAAATATTAAATTGATACTGTGATATTATTATTATATTAGCTTGATAACTGCGAGAGTATCAGTTTGATACTTTATTTAATGAATCAAAATTGATACCGAGAAGTTTCAAATTGATGGCTGATTTGTATCGCTCTGATACTGAATTTTTTTAAGTTTAGTAAACGACTATTGAATAAACAATTATTAATCATCAAAGGGGATCGAAAAAGACTAAATTTTTTACGATAAAAAAAAAATCACTTTTCAATAGCTGGTCTGACTCATTTCTGAGTCTCCTTTTAATCATGATGTTGATCTTTTTCTAATGATCAAAGGGGATCGGAATAGACTGCGACGACTGCGAAAAGACTGTAAATTTTCATAGAACAATTTTCCAAATACAATGCTGGTTCACTTTATAATTTGAAAGAAAAACTACATAATTTTCATGTTTCATATATTATTTTATTATTTTTATATTTTCCTATGATATTGTTGTTTTTTGGTTTTATTTTTATTTTTGTTTTCGGTTTTGATTTTGCTTTTATTATCATTAATAACTTTTGCTATTTTTCAACTTGCGTTTATATATTAATATATTTATGTATGTATATCAGTGTTCTCATACTTCACTTAAACATACATACATACATATATTGTCTATATGTATTTAGTATAACTAGTTAAAACTACATAAATATATGTATTAAACCAAATCGTTTACCTTAAATGAAGACCATTTTTAAGCACTCTTGCGTGAAATGAATGAGAAAAATGTTTTGTATTTGAATTTGAATTTGTTTTTGATTTATTTTTTTGTTGTTCTTTTCTTTTTTTTTGCCTAGATACTTAAAGAAAAGCGCGCCTACTTGGCATACGTATGCGTAAGCTTATAGGTTTACGTCTATGCGTTTATGTTATGCGTTTCATGCTTATGTGTTTGCTTATGTGTCTGCGTTTTTATGCGTTGCTTTCTAATTACATTGCATTTATTAAAAACTAGCGTATGTTAATAGAAAAAAATTAATACATTTTTTTGTGTAGAGCTTTGCAATTATTATCATAAGACGCTTTTAAAATGCGCGTCAAATAAATATGTTTAAGCATGAATAAACATGTTTATAAACTATTACTATATTATTTAACTTTATTATCGTCGTTTCTCAATGTTTGCAACTTTTCAACAAATTTTCGATACTATAACACATAAGCGTATACATATATATTAAACTCATTTAATTTAATATTATCTAAATTGCATATAATCGTCAAACTTGCTTACAATTTTTTTTTTCAATTGCAATCAATTGCATTTATAAAAAAATCTAGTAACAAAATTTTATTGCTATGAAAAATATACATATGTACATATCATATTATTAATTTTATTTTTATTTAACTTTTAAAAATTTATTTTTTTTTTATGCCATATGCGTAGGCTGACCATCCGTTCTGTTTTTTGAGGGACCGTTCTGTTTTTCAGAAGTCTGTCCCTCGTATTTTTGTTTTTTCGGAACACCTCAAAATGTTCTGTTTTTTTCCTAGTGTCCCTCATTTGTCCCTCATTTATTTATTTTAGGGCATATTCATAGTCTTGATAAAAGCTGATTTTAAGTTAGTTAAAATCAATATTTTATTTTGACTATGAATATTCCCCTTTTTTGTTTAAAATCTGTTTTATATTAAAAAGGTTGAGGTGGCAGCCCTTTTTCTCATCAGAATTTAAGTAGTTATCGATAATAACTACCATCCTCATTGACTATATGTTTGTTGGAATGACAATTTTGTGGCTGCTGTGCGGCAAATTAATTTGAAAGAAATTGGTAAATCGTATTAAAATTGATTTGTGGACATTAAACTAAGTTACCAAATTCTTTTTGATGGCAGCATTATGCTTGCTTTATTGTAGATACCTATAATTAAACTTGCAAATTTGTTTATTTTTGTTAAAACAAAAAGTCTGAAGAGAATGTGAATTACATATGTTTGTAAAGCTGATTCCACATAAAACTTTTTCCGCTTTGCGTTGCACCGCTTTCTATGTCAAACAACGCAAAACTGAAAAACTATGCCACAATGAGCGCTGCAACATCACTCAAAAAATATTTATTTTCTGAAAAATCTTTCATTCTCCGTTTTATTTACAAAAAAGTAAATAAGAAAATAAAAATCTATTAAATTATTTTTCAATTGTGTGAAATTTAAATTTGTTTATTTACATTTGAATTAGTGAAACTGAAAAAAAATTTCAACGCCCCCAAAAGTTGAGATTTGGGCAACTTTGTGCTTTACGTAACTTCGGCGTTGCGTTAC
This sequence comes from Urophora cardui, assembly GCA_960531455.1. Taxonomy (NCBI): domain Eukaryota; kingdom Metazoa; phylum Arthropoda; class Insecta; order Diptera; family Tephritidae; genus Urophora; species Urophora cardui. The sequence goes on from OY482672.1 coordinate 144,928,898, forward strand.
TTTTTGTTATGTGAGAAACCTCATATAGATACATGTATTTTAATCTCAGCTGTCACGCAGAAAGTGTCACGTAGCGCAACACAAAGTTCTATGTGGAATCAGCTTAAGCCTATTATTTGATGAAAAAATATTTTTTACGATTTCAAGTTTCATAAATATATCGAGCCGTATGCGCCGGAAAGATGTAAAGGCCATGATTTCCGATTTTCACTTTTTTTTAGAAATGGCTTACTTGTCATCACCCACACCTTCTCCATAAATTTTATGTCTGAAAAATGTACCGTTATGAAAAGCAATTTTGATGTAAGTACATAAGTTCAGTTTGTTTACTTTTTCTGTGAGTACGAAGTGGCTTTTACATCTTTTTTGCTTTTAAAATTATTGAAGACTAGTGAAAAATAAACAAATTTAACGGGGTTTTGTTGGAATTTAACCAAGGGTTTTATCACTTTGAAGACTTCTACTTTGTATTTTATTACATATCGATGACCAATATGGTTTTCTCGAGCGGCATATTGCACTTTATTGCTCCATAATTTTGGAATAAAGTTCTGACGATTTCACAATAGTTAGGGTCCCTTTTGTTACTGCTTAGAGCAGTTTTAAACAAACTGGTTGTGTATTTCTAAAATTTCTCCAAAATTAATTTCTTGAATCTCGATAATTTCCCCCCAAACGTAGATGCTGAAAGTGATCAACATGGTGAGAGATTTCATCAGAACTTAATAGTTTTTGAAAGGCGATATCAAAGATCTTGGAACAAGGATATGATGGGAGACAAATCCAGAAAATTACAAAAGAATAGCCAAAAGTACTTACATCCCTCATTATTTATCCTCTCCTTAAAATCGCGAAATCCATTAATTTTTTTATTCAATTAATTCTTTATCCTATTGATTACTGTTTTGAGAGACAATGTGCACTTCAAAACTCAAATGGAAAGAAATAATGTTAAATGTTACTCCTTAATAAAGTTTTATAAAGAAACGGAAAATGCTAGGTTAAGAACTCTCAATAAAAATAGGTAAATATAAATACTGATACATCCCATTATTACAAAAGTAGTCTCAAAATGTTCACATTTAAATTCTTTATGGGATAGATAGGAGTCGGATCTGAAATTCCTTATACAAACTTAGATTTTTTCATTCTTTTTTCCATTGTAACCAAACTACTTGACCAATTTTTAAGTGCAAAGGCAAGAAATGTTTGTTGGGATTCTCTTTACCAGTTCTTATTAGATGCCAAATCGCTACGGTGGCTAACACCATTTTTTATGCACTTATGTATGTATGTCATGCAATGTCTTGTATATACGGTTTTTTCTACATTTTTACCGATATCTCAGAAACAGGGTCTGCCACAAAAAAATGGATATGCTATTCGGGATCAGCGTAAAATTTCGTTTTAGAAAAGTATAGTTTTATATTTTAGGTGGTTAATGTTGATTAAAAATTGTCGAAAAGAAAAAAAAAAAAAGAAATCGAAATAAAGAAATGAAAGTAAAAAATTTTTTAAAAAACCTTCTCCTGAACATTTTTGAATTTGGCCTTTACATCTTTCCGGCGCATACGGCTCGATATGTTCGTATTTATATCATTTGAAATTTTGTCCCTCATTTTCGATTCATATTTATGGTCAGCCTACATATGCGGTATATAAACTCAACTTTATTATTGTTAACAATTAAAGTTTAAAAAACCATTAAAATGTTAGGAAAGCCAATTAAAATCAGCAAAATTTAAACTCTTCAAAAATACAAATCACACTTACGTATAGCGTTTTCTTTTCTGACAAAAAAAAAAAAACAAAATGTTGCCTTTCTATACTCTACTTTATTATCGAATTGCGTAAACTTCGTCAAAAGCTATCAACTCAAATATTTCAACAATTTGTTGTAATTTCGACATTTTTACTTTGAAAAAGAAAAAAAAAATATTGATGACTTTGCAGTGCATGCATGTCGCGCATAACTCAGTCTAGTTTTTTTTATTACATATTTTTTATTGTGTTCTCTTTTTTGCTCAATTTTTTTTGCAATTTATAACATTTACGTTTGTGCTGCATAAGCAAAGCCTTCATTTATTTATGCATTTTCATGTTGAAAAAAAAAAAATGTAAACACATCATAAAAAATTATTTTTATTTACATATTTTTTTATTTAAATCATTTTAATTTAATTTATCAAACAATTGTGAACATTTGTAATATTTTTGCAAATGTTAAAGCACGCGCGTATAGCACTTTATTTTGTAAAAAAAAAAAAAATATGTATTACCTTTGAAGTGATTCATTGCATTTTTTGTATAGGAATTTTGCACATGCATATATTTAACAATTATGTAGTAACAAATACATATATAAATTATACATAAAAAATACTTAAATTGCTTTTATGTTTTGATTTGCATTCAATTTTATTTATTTGCTATTTCAACAATTCAATTCAATTCAATTTACTTTTTTGCTTTTATGTGTGTGTTAGTGTGTGTAAATGATCACAGTCAAACAATGGAATATTTCGTCGCTGCGCCAACAAATTCAGTTATATGTTTTTTTCGATTTTTTTTTTATTACATATTTATTTAGCGCTATCCGCTAGCCACATTTCTGCATTTCCCGTTTTCTGATATCCTTCTTTGGTTAGAAGTTATCAAACACAGCTATATGCTCTCAGTAGTAGAAATGCTCTGTAAAATCAGTTATACATCTATTTTCGTAAAATTGTTTTTTGATTTCAGGTTATTTTTGTGTAAAAAAATTATTTAAAAAAAGCGTATGTGACCAATTTTCAAAATAGGCGGGGGCACTGGTCAATTAAATAATGCAGTTCCAAGCTATCGCCAATTGCGTCGGACCCTTGCGAAGAATTGTATACACATCTTTCACAATTTCTTACCCCCACTAGCAAATTTAAACAATTTGTAAAAAGAGCTATATGCTGTAAAACGGCGCAAATGCTTCATGCGAAGTGGTTGGTCAAAAAAAGTAAAAAAAAAAATTGCACAAGTCTATTACATATGTGTAGTATCATTAGTTAACAATTCAAACTAGAAAAAATATTCTCTAGGATCACCAGAAAACGGTTTTTTTGCTCTCCTGAAAAGTTGCTGAAAAACGTATAGCTCTTTTTGTTGGCGCAGCGACGATTTCTTAATTATGTTTTGTAAAGTGCAGCCCTTGCCGCAAAAGTAACGTAAGCGGCAACAAACAGATTTCTGCACGGAGCTGCAATTACTTTAACGAAAATATTTAGCGTAAAACAGCAACAAATGAAATTTTCGAATTCAAACTTCTGCAGCAGAATTTAATGAGGAATTGTTTCTTGTTGGCCTTTAACTGTCTAACATCTAGATAAAAGGACATTTTGGTACCACAATGCGTTTAATTACTCCTCCTGTCTCAACCTCCCGGTGCTCAGAGTTGTCAACCTACATAAGTCTTTCCTAAGAGCTAAAAGGAGTGTTTTTTGGGCACTTCGCTGCCCGCTTATACTGGATTCTGCTCTCTGGCTGACAGTTTCCATACAAAATATTAGAGACTTTTAGAGAGTATGCCAGCTACTCATTAAACTGATCTTTACTGATTATGCCACTTTTTTCTATTGTGAATAAGTGAAATGGTTTAAAATTTTTGTCGATAGATGTCTACGCGATTTCGAAACTATCTTCGAATACCGTCCCTTAGAAATTTTTTTCCAATTCCGTACTTTAACGAACGGTGTTGGGTTGAGTCTTGGCTAGATTCGAGACATCTATCGACAAAAGTTTGAAGTCATTTCATTAAATAAACACAACTTTTTTCCAATTACTTTACTTTAACGAACGGTCGTATATTTTTTTTACTTGTTTTTATACCAGTAGTTGTTTTTTCGCAAGTCTCTAACTCTTGCCCAAACGAATGCGGCTAAAATATGTATGTATGTAGGAGTGATTCTGGATAAGAAACTGTCATAGAAAACTCACGTTGAGGTGAAGATAAGCAAGGCACTGACAGCTTTCGGACAGTGTGGAAGAACATTCAGCAGGAATCGGGGCCTAGACCAGCAATAGTGACGTGGATTTGCACAGCTTTAGTCAGACCGATTGCAATGTACTCCACTGTAGTGTGGTGGCCTAGTACCACGGTTAAGTCCACGATTAATATGTATGCTGAACAGGCTGAGGGTGCAATGAGTACAACCATCATCAGTTGCCGCCCTTAGTGCTCTGTGTTGAACCTGCTCCCTCCGGATTTGAAGGCTATGAAAACGATGTGTCGACTACACTCCTTCGGGCTGTGGCACGACGATTGCAACTTGAGCACAACGAGGAGTTGTTTAGCAGGCGGTCAGAACAATGCCCTTTGTTACTGCCCACAAATGACAAGCTTGTACGCTGAGTATCGTTTAGTAGTCCATACACTGCCGATTTTCCCGCAAGAAATTAATGGAGAAACTCTACTGGCAAGACCGAAGAAAATCATCGACATAGACGGATTAAAAAGAGAAGCATGGTACTAGATCCGGCTGGCTCCTGGAGGCCGACTGCAGGTGCCATTATGCTTTAGGTACAATGGCGACGGCCTTTCAATCGGAGATTTATGCCATACTATGAGCAGCAGAATGCATAATTGGTGAACGATGGCGTGTACACCAAATTTGCATCTGCAGTGATAGCCAGACAACACTCAAAGCACTGGAAACTGCGCGAACCCTTTCAAAAATTGTTCACGAATCTAAGTTGACACCATAGCAAAATGAAATAACCTTTAACTTATGTGGGCACCGGGATACTGTGGTGTTCAAGGTAACGAACTGGCTGATGAATTGATTGGTAAATTGCGGATCAGCAAAACAACCAACTAGACCGCAGCCAATAATAGGACCAAATACAGCATGCACAGTGAATTACATCAGTGTCTCCATGAGGGAAACTCACGGGATAAGCTGGAACTCCACAGATTCTGGTAAAAATTGCTTTCTAGAAACCTAGCAGGATGTAGCAAATTTCGTCCTCAAGCAGGGAAGGAGGGAGCTTTGGGCTGATGTGTGGTTGATTACGGAACAAAATCTATGAGGACAACACATTGCCACCATAGGCATCATCGAGTGCTCATTATGCCTATCTTGTCTGGAGCAGAACGGCAACGACGGCACAGAACATTTTCTCTGTAACTTACCGGCTTTTGCTAGACCAAGATTGCGCATTCTCGGATCAGATGTATTGAGTATGGTAGATGTACATTCTTTACCACCCGAAAAAGTTCTCAGATTTATAAAAGAATCTGGGAAGTTTGCAGGGGAATTCTGATTCCATTATTCCACATTTTCTCCCATATCGCGATTCTTTCTAAAGGCCTTAAGTACAATGGGAGCATATGCCTGAGTGCTCGGGAAAGACATACACCCCTATTGCGAGTGTCGACTGTGATAGATAATCGACTGTTGATCGATCCAGGAGTATTATATTTACATGCTCTTTAGTCGATCAATAATCGATTATCTATCACAATCGACACTCGCAATACGGGTGATAGTTTTCCAAGCCTACCACAATTTCATTTCATTCTATTCCATTCCATTTTATCCACTCCTCCTCTTGCACTCACTTGTAGAGCTCCACTTCCTGTGCATCATTTGCCGCATCAATACAATGTCGCTTACGCTATTTTTGCGCTTAAAGCTCTCAATATATTGCATACAAATAACAATTAATAATGGCAAGTATCTATAAAATAATATTGAAAATTACTACATACTCTCGCTTGCTTGAGTGAATTGTTAACAATGAATTATAATTTTTTTTTATTATCAAGTTTCCAAATCAATGTGTTTTGTGCGTTTGTGTGTTTGTGTGTTTGTGTATATGTTTCTTTGTTTTTTTTTTTAAGAAAATAATTTGCGTAGGCGCATTTTGTATATATGAGCGTTTGTTTTATGGCGGCTATTGAAGCATTTTTGAAGAACTGCAACGAAATATGTATCTAAATTTTTAAGCCTTTTATTTTTGAGAAGCGAGCAATTTTAGCAGCAATGAGTGTGCAAGCAACAAAGTGCACTTAAGCGCCTCAAAATATGCAATATGCAATATATGTGTGTATATTTCGTCGTCTTTGTCGTCATCGCCAGTAACTCAAATATGTACACATGTCTGTATGTATGTTAATGTTCATATAATCTACATTGTTTGTATGCCTAAGTATGTTTTATATGCATCTACCCTGCAGGGAACTCAATAACTAGTGAGCAAAATTTCTAGTTCCGAACTAGGGAAAAGGTGTCAAAAATGAACTAGATCAATTGTAGTTAGACCCTCACCAGTTCAGAAGGAGTGAATTGAGTGACCATTATAAGACACACTTTGATTTGTATGCATTTTCGAAGTGACAATAATTCTATGAAAATTTTTCGTTCGTTCAATTGCCGTCGGCCTTGTATATTTCTGCAATTCTCAGATATTTAGTGAAGCATTTTATAGTTGTTTTTGGCGACCTATAACTTTTTTTTTTTTTTTTTTTTGTAAATTTTTATTAAATAAATAAATTTAAAATATTAGTTAAAAAACAAGAATAAAAAAAAAATTATCATCCTCCTCGACACCGACAGGATTTGAACCCGCGCTCGCTAGATTGATTGTCACACGCGTTAGCTAGTCGGCCATGGCGCCACTTGCATGAAATGTGTGAAATGCTGCACTTAAGCGGCAGATGTAAAACTATAGAATTTGTCGGTACTTGTAGCTAGTTCAGAACTATCGAAATTGTGGCAAAAAACGAACTAGTGAAAACTGTGGAATTTAGTACTAGTTCAGAACTATCGAAAATGTAGTGCAGAGAGTGACAATTGACACCGCCTAGGACATCGCCGTGTTAAATTCGCCAGTTGATTACATGCAAAAGAGATTTAGCTCGCACTAGTAGTGTCGAAAAATGCACTAGAGGCGACCTAGTTCGGAACTAGAGATTTTCCCTACAGGGTACATACATAAGTTGAATGCAGCGGGGGTGGGTAGGGTGGGTAATTCTTTTGTTTGTTGGCAAGCTGCCTATCAATGCTTTTGAGTTTTTCCACTTATTATTTTTCTTACACTTTTTGCTTAGTTTTTTGAAACTATGAGTACATACTTATAGACAATAGATTTATCGACGGTACTCTACATACAATACATAAATACATTCAGCGCCATTTTGTGTGCGTGTGTGTGCATGCTTTGCTTGTTAGTGCATGCTTTTTTTTTTTGTTCATGCTTATTTGTGCATGCTTATGTACATACAGCGGCATGATTTTTATTAATTATTTTATTATTTATTTAAATACTTTCTTTAGCTCATATTTTTATACTTAACCCATTAATTTTTTTTGTTAGCTTATTTGATTTCATCCTATTTTTTAGTTTTTTTTTTTAAATCATTATAAAATTGCATTTCTTCTTTTTCGGCTTTCTTTTGTTGTTTTAATTTGTATGAATTGCTTTTTCATATGCATAACAAAGAAAAAAAAAACGTTAACACATGATGCATTAGTATGAATGTGTGTGTGTGTGTGTGTGTAAATAACTTCGATATACATATATGTTTTTTTTTTATTTTTTACGCTATTTACTATTACATACGTATGTAACTATTACAGCAGTACAAAAATTATTTTCTTGCAAAAATTAATTACTTTCAATTGTTTATAACTAAGCTAATATTTTCTTTTTTTATGTATGTATGTAACTACTTATCAATTGGACCTAACACACTAATTTAACATTTTTTCAATCTGTTTGTTGGTTTTGTTTTAATAAATCGTCAAGTTATGTGTATTATTTTCAATGTATACACATATATATATACATACATACATATATATATTTGTATGCATGCATGTGCACCTATCAAATTCATTTTTATATAGTAGTATTTATTTTTTTATTTATTTTATTTCTATTTCTATTTCATTTCATTTAAAGCAACTTAAAAATCATTGTTTGTCGTATGAAAGTAACAATTCTTTTACAATACCTTAGTTTAGTTTAGTTATCTTTTTGTTTATAATACTAAGCTTAGATTCACTAAATTATATATTTATCCTTAAAAACATATGTATTATGTATGCATGTTTTCTTCAATATTTATTTATTCATACATGCATATACATATACATATATATATATAAAGTCAGAGGCAAAAGTCTTTAAGTTCGCTTGAGGCTGCTTTTTTTTTACTTCCGGCTAACTTGATGAACATTTAACGCTTGTATAAGCCCAGTTAACGTAAATATATGGATGGCCCTATGGAAATTGCCCTAAATTTTCTGAGGTTCTAAAAAATCTAAATTCATTCCGTTAAAGTATTTATTCTATGCCTTAAACGTGAAATTGTTTAATTGGAACGAATTTCTGTCATCTGTTGTCAAGTTTGATTTGGTTATAAACCGGTTTCGGCAATGTGCCATCCTCAGTATCTTTTTACGTTCTGAGAACGTTCTAAAGATGGCACATCATCAAAACCGGCTTATAATCAAATCAAACTTGACAAGGGATGACAGAAATTCGTTCCAAAATATATCGCATTCCTACACTGTCGGAAAAAAAAGTAATTGTTTAATAGGTTAATTCTCTTACAGCTTGAGAACCGCTGCATGGAATCATACATATTTACTTTTTCTTTACCCCGGGAAGGTTAAAGGCATATTGATAATTCTAATGAAGAAGGTAACACACCTTCCATAAAAACTGGGGAGATCTTTTTGATTTCCATTTTGGGACTTGAGATTTCCATCTGCTTGACTTATTGCTCTTTTGGATTTACGTTATCGGTTTTTTGGATTACTGTTATCGATCTTTTGGATTTTTGCTATCGATCTTTTGGATATCTGTTATCAGTTCTTTTGATTACTGTTATCGGTCTTTTGGATTTCTGTTATCGATTTTTGGATTTTTGTTATCGGTCTGTTGGATAGCTGTTATCGGCTTTTTGGATTTCTGTTATCGGTTTTTTGGATTATTGTGATCGGTTTTTTTGAATTACTGTGATCGGTTTTTTTTTGGATTTTTGTTATCGGTTTTTTTTGGATTTTTGTTATCGATCTTTTGGATTTCTGTTGTTAGTTGCATATCTGGTATGGGTCTTTTGGATTATGGTTATCCGTATATCTGGATATTGTGAGCTTTAGTCATTCCAATTAGAAAACATTATTAATGAAGTACTTTTGATTGCTTGATTTATGGTTTCAAAACCATTATCACTTGCCTTAAACATAAGTATATATGTAAATCATTTAAAATACATCAAATAGTTGGTACGCCTGAAAATATCAACATTTATATATTCCCACAATTTTTCAAATTTTGTTGCCACACTTTAGTCACGCATACACTACTGGGCTTTATTCTCGTCTACCAACGTGCAGCTTAACTCTTTAAAAGACTTTTATCTCCGACAATATATGTGTAAATATATCGTCGTTTAAACTACATAAGCGCCTAAGTGAAATAATAACCGCTTGTACCAAAAATGAGATCTTCCAACTTTATCAATCCATATCATAAATTTGGTCTTTGGGAGGCGCAGAAAGTTCTATAATTCCTTCTAATATTCTTTTCAGCTCCGCGGACGTGGAGCTGGGCGTTAGCAATTAAATTCGAATTTTTTGCACAAGTGTTGGTTAGGCGATTATGAAAGTTTAAACGGCGGTACGTGTGTGTGGTCGTACAACCCTTTTTTTGGAATTTTGCTTTAGTGTGTTTTAAACTTAATTCATTTCACCATTTTCATTATTTATTCTAACATTATCATCATATAACTAAATACATACATACTAAATAACTAAATGTAATAAATCTTAGAAATTATTCAGTTGGATCGATCAATTTTTGATACATTCTTTGCTTCTTTTTTTACCTAAATACCATACATAACTATTTACTATATTAATTTCGCATTTGTATGTTTGTAAGTTTGCATGTTTATTAGTATTTGTATGTTTGTACGTTCATGTGTATGTATGTGTCTGTGTTTGTTGGTGTATTTTTGTATATCAGTGTGTGTGTGTCTTGTCTTTGGGTTCGAAAGCCCTTATTGCACTACCTACTTTCACTGTTGCATGCTGAACTCCTTAATACCTTAACTATGTTTGCTTATTTCGTTTTCATTCTTCGCTAATTTTCCACATTTTTAAGTAGCATTAACTGCTTCTTTTTTTATAATAATTCATAAAACACATACATACCTACATACATTTCTCGTTATTTTTTCTTTAGCAATTACTTTTAACTTTAGTTTTTGCTGCCATTACAATTTTATTCTAATCAGTTTTTGGTTGCTTGTTCGAGTGTGTTGATGCTGCGATTTTCTTCGGGATCCATTGTGTGTTAATGTTGTTCTGCTTCTTCTTCTTCTTCTTCCTTTCTTGTATGTGTGTGTTTGTCGTTACTGTTTTTTGCCTTTTTTGTTTTCTATTTTCTCTAGTTAATTTATTATTATGTTTTCTTTTTTGTATTGGTTAGCTTTTGATTGACACTATGTTGGAAGCGCAAATAGATTATCCGCAGTCGACGTAGCGTTTGTAATTTCCGCTGTCGTTATAAGCCTATGCTAGAAATCGCTACTGGTCGATGGATAACCCAAATTGCTTTCCACCGTGTCATCCTTATGTCAGAGCGGTGGCTTGTAAACTTCGATGGCCGGCGTCAGCATGTCAACACGCGTCGATATCGATGTATCACTGCATGTAAAGAGAGAGAGAGAGCGCAGAAAAACGAAAGTAAACTATTAGCATATATTTTTTTTACAAAAATGATTTACAATTAAAATGTAGCAACAAAGAAATGTTAAAGTATGTTAGTAGTATGTAAATAAAAAAAAGGACAGCAAGTACCCTAACAGACAATCTGAGCACTTTTCGCAAAAGTGCTCGCACATGAGCACATTTTTGATTAATTGACTTGCCCACTAACATAGTCACACATTTTAAAATTGTTTAATTTCAAGATAAAATACCAACTTTTGCGTGTACTTTAATTTTTCGCGTATGGAGGTACGTAGAGGATATTTTCAGCACCTTTAGCATTTTGTATGAGTAGTTTAAAAGGAGATTTTTCAGCACTTTTAGCATTTGGTATGAGTAGTTTGTGAGGATATTTTTCAGCAATTTTAGCATTTGGTATGAGTAGTTTGTGGGGACATTTCTCAGCATTTTTAGCATTTGGTATGAGTAGTTTGTGAGGATATTTTTCAGCACATTTAGTATTTGGTATGAGTAGTTTGTGAGGATATTTTTCAGCTGTTTTAGCATTTTGTATGAGTAGTTTACAAGGACATTTTTCAGCTATTTTAGCATTTGGTATGAGTAATTTGCGAGGAAATTTTTCAGCACATTTAGCATTTGGTGTGAGTAGTTTGTGTGGACATTTTTCATTACTTTTAGCATTTGTTGCGAGGTGTTTTTGATGTAAACATTGAGCACTTTTGAGCAGATATATTTTTTTTCATTATGTGAGTAGTACATAATTAGTAAAAAAGAGATGGCGTATAATAACGAGAGAAGAAGTGCTTAGTTTTTTTCACACGGCCTGAATAAAATTTAATACTTTTTAAAGAGCTGTTGCCATTAATGAAAATGTTATTCAGCACTTAAGGAAGGTAGGTGAAAACGCAGTATTAGACAGTTCCTGAAGCATTTAACTTTTTGTTATGCTACCAGTAATTTCCCTTGAAAAGGCATTTTCCATTTGGAAGTAGTAGTAATAGTAGTAAGCTACTGTATAAATGCAGAAAATTAAACCACCAACAAATTTGCTTGCAAACTTTTATTTTATATGGTGTCCTAAACACAATTGCTACGAAGATGATATTGATTACTATTTACAATAATAAAACCTATACACATTCACAAGCAGTTTGAGGTAATAAAACCAAAAGAAAAAAGAAAAAAATGCCAAAAAAATTTCAATACAATTGAAGGCGAAAAATTGCGGAAATTACAAAAAGTTATTTGCTATTTTTAAATACATAAGTACATGCTATTCTTGTTTAGAATATTGCCAAAACAATATAACAGAGTACAAAATGTGTGAAATCAAATAATCGGAAACATATCTCTTCCGCTGCTGAACAAAATAATTTATCATCATTTATTTGCGGATATGGAGGAAAATTTTAGTGCGCGCTCATTAAAAATAAAAAGGGAAGAAATTGAATGCAAACATAATTTGTGTATATGTATGCTTTAAAAAGAAAAAAAAAACAGAGCGTTAGAATTTACAATTGTTGGTCTTAGCAATCAATAGCAAACAATAATTTGCATTCCATCTATTACAATCAAATTGATTGAAAAAAAAAAAAATATTTGAAAATTTTTGTTTTGCAAAAAACTGCAACCAACAAAAGTTTACTTTAAAATCAAATTGATTGCAATTAAATATTTGGTAATTTTTTGATTATAAAAGAGTGCAATCAATCAGATATATATCAGATATTTTCTAAATTAGTGCACATTTAATTCACACAATTCATACTATTTACCACTGAAATGATTTACAATCAATACTTCTTTACAATCAAGGCTGATTGCAGTATTATGCAGTCCAATCTTGATTTGAGTTAGTTCAATGGTGCCGCATATGCCAATCTAGTCAATATGATTTACGATAAAAGTTCATTGCAATAAAATATTTCTAAAATACAATCAAGGATGATTGCAATATTATGCAGTTCAAGCGTGATTAGAGGCAGTACAAGCTAATCAATAAGATTTACAATGAAAGTTGATTACAATAAATTGATTACAATAAAATTTCAGTAAATTAATGCAACCGCAATTTTAACAATCAAAAATGATTTACAATAAAAGCTGATTGCAATCAGACATTCGTAAATAATTGCAACTTTAATTCTTACAATCAAAAAAAAATTTAGAAGCAATATGATTTACAATCAAGGAATTTTAGGCAGTTTATTTGATTGCAATGTTATCTGATTACAATGCTATTTGATTGCAATTTTTTACAGCTCTATGTGCTACTAATTGACCGACCTTTTTTTATCCATCTATTGAATCAAACCCTTAGTAATAGTCACCGTATACAAAAATTAATCGGCTGAAATCTTTAAATAAATCCAGTGTTTTTCTGTTTGTACTTGTCCTTGTTGCTTAAAGGTCAAGCTTTGGTTATAAGCCAGAGGTTGCGTATACGCCCAGTGGCATTCATCTGCATTGAGAACGATCGCTAAAATATTTATATAAAATAATCTTGAGGGAAATCAAATAACCTCCATTATATGTATGTACCATATACATAAGTATGTATATATAAATTCCCTGCTAAACTTTTAGCGAAACTTTTTTCTTAACTTTCAGCGTTTTGGCGAAATCTCAAGGAAATACGCAAACCAGCCAATCGCCATCGTGTATGTATATATATATGTTTCTTACGCGCACAATCAATCCATCAATCAATCAAACTCTCTCACTGAAATGTAAGACACAAAAGAAGCTTCCTGTAAGCAAAAAATAAAAAAAAAATTGCTGGCTGTATTTGTTTATTTTTGTTTTTGTGTAGTACCCACTGTAATCTCAGCGCCGGATTTGTGAACACATTAAATAAGCGATTTTCGTTTGCTTTTCTTTTTAGTGCTTTCGCGTACTATTTGTGAGCAATATTATTACATCCATTCAATGGATCTTTAGCATTTTGAAGATTTGAAAATTTGGAAAACATTTTTCTTCTGTTGCAACAGTGAGTTATTGATTTGTTGTTTGCTGGAGTCTCTGGTGTATTTCAGTTCAGGAAGAGGCCGAAAAGACCGCAAAGGCGCATTGACAATAGCTACGTATAAACTTGCTATTTGCTCAATTAACTTTTAATGTGTGTTTGGATAGAATAATAAAAACAACAACAAGCTAAATCTAAAGTAGAGCACAGAGAAAAGTGGCGTAGCAAGCAGGAGATAAATATCTAATGGATAAATTTTAAACAAAAAAAAGAGAAAGTTATAAATAGTTTGCGCGCTTCAGCCAAGTGGGCAGTTTGGCAGTTGGAGATGTAGATAATTTTTTTATTTTTTATTTTTTAGCAGAGCTATTTCCAGAAACTGCTATAAGAAACAGATTTCCAAAAATTTCTAAAAAGCCAAATTTAATATTTTTGCAAATTGATTAATAGTTTCGTGGGAAATTTTAAACTATTTCGAGCGCCGAAATACCTGCCCATGACTTGCTGCTGAGAATTTCAATTATTGCTGAGTTATGGGCCGAAACGTGAACTCGGATGACCCAGAAATGTTTCTAAATGATATTTGTATAAAATGAAAAGTGGTAATCAAGGATTCCATATAGAACACTCTTCGATATTAGAACGTTATTATGTCGAAGAGAGCTCTATATTGAAGACCTGATTCCTCGACCTGGTTTCCTAGGTAAAGAGAAGATGAAAAAGAAAAAGAAAGACGTGAGGAATATAATGGGGATGGGAAGGGCTGGGAAAGGAAAACGAAATTAGAATTGGAGAGGCAAGGAAAGAGAGTGAGAGAGATTAGGAGAAGGAAAGGGAGAACGAATAGGGGTGGAGAAAAAAGGATAGGTAAGGGAGATCGATAGGTAAGGGGGAAAGAAAAGGGAAAAGGAAAGGGAAAAGGAAAGGGAAAAGGGGAAGTAAAAGGAAAAGGAAAATAAAAAGGAAAAGAAAATGGAAATGGAAAAGAAAATGGAAATGGAAAGGAAAATGAAAATGAAAATTAAAAGGAAAAGAAAAAGGAAAAGAAAATGGAAATGGAAAAGAAAATGGAAGTGGAAATGGAAAAGAAAATGGAAATGGAAAAGGAAAAGGGAAAGAAAATGGAAATGGAAAAGGAAAAGAAAAAGCAAAAGAAAAAGAAAATGGAAAAGAAGAAGAAAAAGGAAAAGAAGAAGAAGAAGAAAAAGGAAAAGAAAAAGGAAAAGAAGAAGGAAACAACAAAACGAAAATGAAAGGGAAGAAGAAAGGCGAATTAATAGGAGTGTTTTTTTGGGCACTCGGCTGCCCACTTATACTGGATTCTGCTCTCTTGCCTGACAGTTTCCATACAAAATATTAGAGACTTTTAGAGAGTATGCCAGCTACTCATTAAACTGATCTTTACTGATTATGCCAATTTTTTCTATTGTGAATAAGTGAAATGATTTAAAATTTGTGTCGATAGATGTCTCCGCGATTTCGAAACTATCTTCGAATACCGTTGCTTAGAAAATTTTTTCGAATTCCGTACTTTAACGAACGGTGTTGGGTTGAGTCTTGGCTAGATTCGAGACCACTATCGACAAAAATTTGAAGCCATTTCATCAAATAAACACACACCTTTTTTCCAGTTATTTTACTTTAAAGAACGGTCGTATAATTTTCATTTGTTTTTATGCCAGTGGTTGTTTTTTCGCAAGTCTCTAACTCTTGCCTAAACGAATGCGGCTAATATAATGGCGCAGATATAACTCTGACGAGTTTGAAGGCCGAGCTTCTCTTCACAACTCGTTGGTGTTTGTTCGGACTGGGGCTAGAACCGGAGATCTCTGTTATAGCAGGCGTGTACTCTACCCACTACATCACAGCGGACACTAGGTATACGCGACTTAGTGTGCACTACAAAAGAGAATTCTGTGATTTCAGCTATCACTCACACTTGTCAACAACCCAAATGTTACGTATACGCCGTGGATCACTTTGTATATTTAGTATGCGCGATATTTTGAAGATTATGGGACAAGCAAGAAAGTGAGTTCGCGAAAAAGGCAAATGAAGAAGTAGAAGCTGCTGAAATGCTTTCCTAATGCATTTTCTTCGACTACAGACCTTCTATCTGTTTTTTCGCCTTTTTTCCCAATTCCACGGCGCACCCATTAGATACTCACTTAGAATGTCTACAAAACTGTAAGTTTGTTTTGTATTTACACGTCAACACATATAGACATATTAAGACAGATGTTGCACCATGATGTTTACCTAAAGCTAAATATATGTACATATGTATTTCTTTATTTTTTTGTGCTTAAATGCAACTGTCCTTATTCAGCTGCGCCGCTGGGCCGAACATTTTATATGCCTAGTATGGCTATGGCGTAAGTAGAGGCGACTTGTTAATAAAAACCACAAAAACCACACTCTCTAGGGAAATGAAATTTCACTAACAAAACCATATTGCATGTACATACTTATACACACATGCATACATATATATACACATACATACATGCCACATCATACATACATCCACATCTAACAGATGGCCGCTTACTAACCATGTATGTATGTATGACCTTAAGTGGCATTATTTAGACATATTTGTACATACCCTGTAGGGAAAATCTCTAGTTCCGAACTAGGTCGAGCTAAATCTCTTTTGCATATTATCAACTGGCGAATTTAACACGGCGATGTCCTAGGCGGTGTCAATTGTCACTCTCTGCACTACAGTTTCGATAGTTCCGAACTAGTACTAAATTCTACAGTTTACAACAGTTCGTTTATTGGCACAATTTCGATAGCTCTGAACCAGCTACAGGTACGTACAAATTCTACAGTTTTACATCTGACGCTTAAGTGCAGCCTTTGACACACTTCATGCAAGTGGCGCGATGGTCGACTGGCTAACGCGTGTGCCTTTCAATCTGAGGGGCGCGGGTTCGAATCCTGTCGGTGTCAAGGTGCATGATAATTTTTTTTATTTTTTTTTATTAACTAATATTTTTTTATTTATTTATTTAATAAAAATTTACAATAATATTTAAAAAGTAATAAAATAAAAAAAATTAAAAATAAGCCTGAGGAATCGGAAAACCATAATTAGGGGAACATTTCATTTCATACAAGATGCAAATAGAAAACTTTTTATATAATATACTTCGCTAAACATCTGAGAATTGCAGGAATATACAAAGCCGACGGCAATAGAAGGAACGAAAAATGTTCATAGATTTTTTGTCACTTCGAAATTGCATACAAATCAAAATGTGTCACTCAATTCACTCCTTCTGAACTGGTGAGGGTCTAACAACAATTGATCTATGTAGTTCCCTTTTGACACCTTTTCGCTATTTCGGAACTCGAAATTTTGCTCACTAGTTATTGAGTTCCCTGCAGGGTATTTTCATACTCATAGTATATGTATGTACATATGTTATGTATGTATGTATGCGTGTAAATATGTACACAATTTGTTTACATTTTCACACGCTGTCACCCCATGCTTGGCCAAGTAACTAAATTGCTGGCTGAGTCCAAAATTTTTTTGTTGCTTTACTAAACCATTTTCGGCGCGTGAAATTTCTTTATGCTTAGCATTTGGGGCTAATTTTTTTCTGCTTGCTAGCTTGCTATGCGGTTGTGTTGTTGTTGTTGTTGTTGTTGTTGCTGTTGTTGTTGTTGGTTGACTCATCCAATTTAATCGTTTTGTGTGGCTTGGAAAATGTATCTACTTGCCGCTTGAATGCGACCTGTCGTTGGACACTTTTTTTTTTTTTTTGAATGGACACGTGCATGCAATTTGCAATTTGTATGAAATGAGCGACAGGCCAGCGCAGACAAATGGAAAAGCGGAAATGTGGAAATGTGAAAAGGTGGCACACAGACAATATGGCAATTAAAGTGCAAATTTGAAATTCAAAACTGCCCATAAAGTCCATTACAAGCATGTGCTTGTTGTGCATTTACATATATTTACTTAATGTACACAATTCAGGCTTAGCATTTTAGCTTTTTAATATTTGACATATATGCGCAATTTGCATGCAAGTTGAAGCTAATAAATATGAATTTTTTATTATGAAAACAAACAGACGAGGTATTGAAGGAATTTATAGTGTTTTTGAGGTATTATTTTTCAGCATTTGATGGCATTTAGCGTTGACTGTGGCTTAGCAATATATATTTTAGTATTTTCTAGCAATTGAACGACAATTTCACTGTTCTAAATTCCATATGATACTTTCTAAAATCGAATTGAAGTTTTCGAAACTACTGTTGAAAAAGGAGTAGATCCTTTTACAATTTTAAATTTAGAAAATTTTCTCACAATAACGCCTGTGCATATGCAACGTCTTTTGTTATTTTTTATTCACAAATTCGCTAAAGCTTAACATTTTTCGGATGGAGCAGCTGCTAATGAAGTGGAACTTTTGAAAATTTGACAGTTTTAGCTAAGAAATTAACTAGGCTATTCTGGCAACTGTGTTTCCAAAGACAACTATCTTTCGAAAGGAAAACATTTTTTTTTGCTCTCGAAAGATGGTTGTCTTTGGAAAGAAAATTGCCAGAATAGCCCTATAAAGACACTACATATTACGAGCGTTGTTTGATAAGTCCGTGATATTTGAACTTGGCGACTAGTTATTTTGAATTCAAAACTACCCACGGCTTACACTTACAGCACTGCTGTAAAAATTTGGTCAACCTGGATAATTTAGTTTGTGTTTGGCAGCTATTTAAAACCGAAAGGCTCGTGTGTTTAACAACAAAACCTGAAGGAACCAAGTAAAGGCTTGCTAAATACTACGGGGACTCTAATCCATAATTTTCAATGGTTAAAAAGTAGTTTAATGAAATCCGTTGTGGTCGTATTAGCACAAGTGATGTCGAACGTTCAGCTCGCCCAAATAAGTAGTCACGTCACGTTTTTTCGATATTTTCATGCAACCTATTGTTGCTTACCGCCCACCGTACACAGCTAGCGCGCATTTCAGCCCTAATTCTCTTTAATACTAACGTATAAATATGTAAGAATGAGAATTGGATCATTAGATTAAAATATTTTCATAAACTAGCAAAATATTTGAACTTAAAATAGCACCATAAAAAAAACGTACTTTTTTTTTGAAATTTTCACTTTAGTTGCTCCAAAGTACATTAAGCACTGCAGGTACATCAAAATTGTATATTAAAGAAATATTCCTTTATTTATTCTGAATGAAACATATAATAAGGGATTTTCACGTAGAGTTAACATTTAAGTAGTTATACGCAAATTAAAGTGGGTACTTTTTGTGTTATTTTATATTTCAGTGGTTATCTTTTAGGTCCTGTTTACATTGGATTTTTCCACTACAGGTGTCCTGTTTCCTTTTTAATACCTTTTCTTGTATCCTTTAGCTACCAGATAATGTACTGAAATCGGAAAAATTTGGAGTTTGGCGAATTTTCGATCGTCAGTATTTGATCCTTTCAAAAAAAAAAAAAAAAAATGTGGATTCAGGAGGAAAGTTTTTCGGAAGATTTATGGACCTTTGCGCGTTGGCGAGGGCGAGTATCGACGGAAATTTAATGATGAGCTTTACGCAGACATCGGCATTGTTCAGCGAATAAAGATCCAGCGGCTGCGTTGGGCAGATTATCTCGTGAGAATGGATGAAAGTGCTCCGGCCAAGAAAGTATTTCTATCGAAACCCGCTGAGCGCAGAAGAAAAGGGAGACCTACACTACATACGTTGGGAATATCAGTTGGACAGTGATGCTGACTCCCTAGATATTCCCATGTGGCGCCGAGCTGCACGAAACAGAAATAGCTGGCGCGCTTTATTGGACTCGGCCAGATTCGTCTAGACGGTTACCTGCCAATTAAGGAAGGAAGGATTTTGGCAAACCACTTCGATTGTTGATTTGATTATGTTCTTGTCAGCGGATTTTAATGAATTTGGCACAGTTCTTTCTTAAGGCAAGTACATTGGACCTGATGCATAAGAATTGAACTCCAGCTCGAGTTGAGTCAGCAAAGCTTTACCTCAACTCATAAGTTCATGCAAACTGTTTCAGCTCGAACTCGTTTAGGTATGCATAAAAATGAGGTTGAGCAAATGAATTTAACTCGAGGTATCAGAGATTATACCGATTGTTTGAAGAGTGTCAAATATGGGTTTGGAGAGTATGGACGAAATCGTGAAGGAAAGAGCCGCTTCGACTAACATGGCGTTCACCATCAGAAAGAGCCCGTTCGAAGCGTTTATTCAAAATTTAAGAAATTTCGGCTGTTTTTTCTTTTTTGGCTGAAGAAACAAAAACAATTGAAGATGGCGCATACTAGCCGTCTCCAAACCAAACTTGACAAGGGATGACGGAAAATCGTTGCACAACACATCATATTCCTACCCTATCGGAAAAGCAAGCAACCAAAAAGAAATGTAAGTATAACTAAATAATTTTTTTTGAACTGTAGTTGGTGGTTTCCAATTGAAAAAAAAAATGTAATTGAAGCTGCCCAGATCTGCATGTGGATACATATCGCTCAAGTTGACGAGGAGAGAAGCAAAATGTTATACATGTGTATATTCATACATTTATACAATCAAGTTCAAAAGAACGTAGTGACAAATCAGAATTAAATGAAAATTATAGCTGCAACGCTAGCCAAAGCTACAACAATTAAAAAAAAAAAAAAAACACCTCACTTTACTTCCTCATTCAAACGTCATTCTGTCACTATCCGCTCCGCTCAAACCCTGAACCGGCAACCTGGCACTTTGCGCTCCACTCAAACCTCCAGCCAGCCGTCATTATGCCACCACTATCCTGCCTTGAACCCACTTAAAATCGCATTTGTTCTTGCCATTTACTTGGCTGAAGTTTGTGTGAAGTTTTGTGCATTTGTTTTTGCGCTCATTCATTCATTCATTCACTCATTCACATTTGTTCATTCGTTAGCCCGTTTTGACGCTTGGCTGAGCGCTTTATTCTTTGTTTCTTGCTTTCTTATGTGTCTCTGCTTTATTATGCATGACGCTGGTGTGCACAAAGCATGCGATAGCTATAATTTTAAATTTTATTAAATTATTAAATTAAAGTTTGTTCTTTGTTTTTGTTTTGTTAAATTAATGCCTTGGAGAAATGAAAAATTTTATTGTAAACAAATTTGCGCGCTTGGAAGTTTTATGTGCTGGGCGGCGCGCGGTGACGTGGTCGTGGTCAATTCCTGAAAAAAATTATTTCCAGCGATTTCGAATGATTTTTTATTTATCGCTCCAACGGGATATGCAATTTATTTGCGCTTGAACTCGAGTACTTTGGCAGCAATTAAAATTGTTTAGCGAACGTTTATGAGTTTATGAGTCGGTGTTTTTTTTTTGGAAAAGTTTTCATTGCATTTTTGCACTCGATTGGAGAGCAAGTGTAGGCAAGGGAAGGGTAGGCAAGGGAAGGCCAGCGTGTGCGCAATGTTTGCGGTGATCCAGTCTAACTTTTGAGGCAATAACCAACATTTTTCTATTATTTTCCGCAAATTGCAAAATATTTGCATTCAAGTGCACGAAATGTTTGCAAAGGAAAATTGTGACTATTTTTGGTGTTTGGTTTGACCTACTTATTCAAACTGAAATTGGGCATTTAATTTCAAAAATTTCGGAAATATTTTAATTAATTTTAATGCCATTGAAATATTATAGTTTAAAATGTGCAAAAATATGCAAAGTTTGCATACTTACTTGGGCGGCAAAAATCTTCGGCTGAAACCTCCAAGAGGTCGCAACCTGGATAATGGATCTCCGTCTCTCCTCCCCGATGCCTGTATATGGTGCTTGCGCCAAGCAGACTAGGGGGGGGGGGGGAAGGAAGCGGAGGGCTAGCAAAGAAAGGCTGTTGTCCGTTCGAGTAGGTCCCCTCAAGGCGCGAGCCATGGAGGGAGGTGCGAGACGGCGTCAGTCATGGTTCGAGGTGCCTGGCAAAACGCACAAAACCCATATATCTTGTCGTGATGAAAGATAAACAGGATAAAGAATCACAACACCAGTAACAACAACGTATCGAAAAGGTCCTTCACTACAGTAAGTGCGATAGGTGTCTTTTTTGATATTTTGGGTGCCTTTAGCAACGTCTCTGCCGCGGCGCTGTTGGAGGGGCTCGAATGGATCGGAATACCTCCAGTCATTCGGCGTTGGATCGAGGATCTTTGCAGTTGTCGGACGGTGACGGTTGGGTGGAGCCTTTCGACGATGTCAAGGAGGGCACATAGGGGCACCCCACAAGGGGGAGTACTCTTACCCCTATTGTGGTATCTAGTGGTCAACAAATACTCTTCATAAATACGCAAAATACTCTTCGGAAAATACACAAAATATTAAAACTTGCGAATATTTGCATTCCAAGTTTAGTATAACGCCTCCAATAAGATGTAGGTAACACTAAGAACCATATGTGGTCTATGTGAAGGATCGCTGTATCCGGCCAACCTAAACTAACTTACTTATTTTTACCTCGGTAAGGTCATAGGCACATTACCTCCTATACAAACTGTGACGGATTTTTGATTTTTTGTACCGTTCTTTGGATTTGGATTTATCCATATAAGGATCTCTGTAGTACTTGTCTTTGTTCTGTCCGTGTTGTTGTCATAGTAACCAAGACACTGCCGAAGGTTTTGCCGGCAGAATCTGGTACACTCTGGTACTAGTCGCTTTTGAGGCTATTCCGAAATGCGAACAATTTTTTTGGCCTTTATCAACCTTCTAGGGAAGCAAAATGGAATAAGTTTCCACTTATATAAGTACCCGGACACTGCGGTGTTCACGGCAACAAACTGGTCGATGAATTGGCAAATTGCAGATCAGCGGAACGACCAACTGGACCGCAGCCGATAATAGTACCAAGTATAGTTAACACTTCAAGTACATCAGAGAGTCCATGAGAAAAACTCACGGCAGACCATGGAACACTACAGATTGCTGTAAAATTACAAAGTGATTTCTGAAAAACCTAACAGGGAGGTAGCAAACTTTCTTCTCAAGCAGAATGCCTGAGTGCTTGGGAAAGACATAGTTTTTCCGGCCTATCACAATTGCTTTCCATTCAATTCCAACCTTCTAGACTAGTGAATTCAGCGAGCGTAATTTAAGCCCCTTAATCCGCTCTGTCTTATGTACTTATCGGTCTTTGGACCACCGTTATCGCGATTCCTGTTTTTCGATTTGTCTTGCATGTGAGTTACAAACGCTTTAAATGCGAATAATTCAAGTTCAGCGTGTACTTCAGATTTTTTAATTTGCTCTCTTTTTTTTTGAAAAATGATATCAAATTACAAAATGTTAGAGTAAACAATTTGCTTGGCTACAAATCTCTCTAACTGGCCATTTTATTCTTTCATTCTTTATAGCGCACATTTTGTGTAAGAAATAGAAAGCGCGCATTCTGCTAATAATATTGATTCATCCAACACGGAAATTTTATATTCATGGCACTAAATAGTACATTGACTATTAAAAAATATACAAAAGCAATGAAAAGCCATGAAAAGAGAATGGGAAGAAGAAAAATGCTTTGCAAACTGATAAGCTAACATTAAATTGAAAAGCGAAACATAGAAAACATAGAAAATAAAAAAAGAACAAAAACTAAAAGAAAAAAAGTGTAATAAAAATAACGCGTGTGGGAAGCAATAAGGATATGCGTGATTGTGTATCTTTATTAGGGTGGGGCGATTTGTATGGAAAGAAATTAATCGATATCGCGCAATCGAA
Organism: Urophora cardui; assembly: GCA_960531455.1. NCBI lineage: Eukaryota > Metazoa > Arthropoda > Insecta > Diptera > Tephritidae > Urophora > Urophora cardui. The sequence goes on from OY482672.1 coordinate 144,952,327, forward strand.
ATTCGGATTCCCCTCATTTTTCTGAGTAGAAAACTCCTCCACGATATTTGTCTAAAATTAATTTTGATGTTCCGGAAATTGGTTTTTATGGACAAAAACGGATTTTTGAAAATAAAAATCGGGCAAAAATCGACAAAAAAATAACCAGGCTAATATGCACATCGAATTGAAGCAGAATTTTATACTGAATCCAGCTACGAAATCAGAATTAAAATCGGATAATCTGTTTTCGATATATAGATTGATTTCCGGTTATGGAGGCTGAATGCCCAAAATTGCATATATTCGCGATTATCTCTTGCTGTGTACAATATATCTTAAATTTCTTTGCAAATTTCTTAAGGATAAGTCAATACAATATAGGAACAATATTTTAAAATATTAATTTATCTTCCGGTATAGGAAAACTAGAATGCATTCTTTTTTCCTTAGCCCAAAATCACGGTATGGGATCTCTATGTTATCGTCATCCGATATCGATGATTTTCGCTGACAGCGCTTTGTGTACAATAAATGCTCTAAATACAAAATTTCAGAATTTTAGCTGCAAAAATTCAAGAGTTATTCCCCATAACGTAGACTTATGCTGCTTGAAAACGGTTTTTTGCTTCCAATAGTACCCCATGGCGTATAAGTAACCTGGATTTTTCTTAGAGTTGAATAAAGTAAAAAACGAATCCCAAACAGGTTAGCAAATCGCCCCACCCTAATGTATATGCATGTGTTTGTTTTCGCTATTCGCGTGCGTTTGTAGCCGAAAGTCGAAAATTCAATAAATTTCATCATTCATTGCTCTTCCTCTCGCAGCGATTTGGCTGACTGAATCACTGAAATCAATAACTCTACGGTTTTGTGTGTTTTTGACTTCAGTGGCGGCAGCGGTGGCTGCGGCGGCGGTGGCGGAGAGCGAATAATTTGCAACAAATGCGATTTTATGCTGACGAAAACACATACGCGCACACACATATGCATCCTTACATACATGCAAACAAATGATTGAACAGGAAAAGGATATGAGCTTTAATTCAATTGAAAATCCGTATCTACATATACATATGCGTGTGTATGTTATCAATAGAAGCGTGGCGTGATGGATTTGAGTGCGCGCTCTTTTTGAAAATATAGATAGAGCATGCAGATTTACATATATATAGTTTTAAACAATAAAAAAAATAATGTAACATATGGAATTCTATACCGGAAAATTACCATAACGTCCTTTCGTAGGCTCTATTGTTTCGAGCAAATAGTAACAACCGAACTCAACTTTTCGATATCAAAACTAAATATAAAATAATAAAAATAAAAGCGATTGTAAGCAGTTTTCTAGGAATACCCGGGGTATGAATTCATTCAAGAAAATTTTCTTCACAATTTTATCTCTTTCAAAACCGTAATTGCTGCTTTCAATTCCACGTTTCTTTTGTAAAAGAGTTCTTTTTTTCTTGCACTTTTCTAAACGCACCTAAAAATTACTTTCGCATTTGTCCCGACCGCCATCGCCCTTTAAATGCTAATATCTCAGAAACTTCAAATCGGTAGTAGATATTTCTTATATTTGCGTCGATCGTAATGCTACTCAAGTGCTCGCCAAAAATGAAAATAAGAAGAAAAATATTTAACGCTAAGCATACTTTATTGAAATTTGAAGGCGTACGAAAGTCACGTTCGCCATTCTGAATTCGGCCATATACCAACTGCGGATTTATTTTAACGAACATTTTTGCTATCAACTGCTTAAACGAACTTAAATTAGCTTCCTTTTATATGTATATGTATGTACTAAAACAAAAATTAATGATTTTATTTTCTGGTATTACAATTTTTTTTATTAAATTTACTATTTACTACTAACAATATATGTTGTATAAACATATGTACATAACATACATATTTGTAAGAATATATCGTCATACCATACGAAAACTAGCACTTTCAAAATTTTTTACAAAGAAATTCTATGAAAGAAATTTTAAAAGTGCTAGTTTTCGTATGGTATACTTAGTCAAATACATATGTAGGTATAGTAATGGCTATAGATAACATGAAAGCGTAAGTTATGATCTAAATTTAATTGTCATAAAACCATTACTCATATAGAAAATTTTTACACAATACCAATTATAGGAATTTGGATATGATTTTTGCGTAAATTTGATTAAGCCTTCGTATTTTTCAGGGCAGCGTTCTAGTGGAAGCTGTAAGCATGAAATTATAAAAATATGGATATGGTTCAGAATATATTTGTGGTGCCACATATACATATACATATATACTCTGAAAAAAAAAAATAAAACTTAGTTCAATCAATAACTTTCCGCTGTAGGATCTCCGTATTTGATTCAACAGAAAAATTATTTGTTTTTACAGCAAAGTTTTTGTATCGACAACTCTCCGCAATTAATTTAAAGACGGGCGTTGTTGATTCAAAAACTCGCTTGCTATTGAAAAAAATTGTTGCGAGATAACATATTTTTTTGTGAGAAATCCAACAACAAAAATTATAAGAAATATTTTTTTTTATTTTGTTTTTACAATGATTCATACATATAATTCATAGATGCTTTTTTGAAAAAGGGAAAGTATAAAAGCATCACTAAAATTCAATGTAATGTTGAATTTTTCACTATGTGATGCTGTTGGATTGAATTTCAGGTTGAACTCATGACTCGAATCCGGAGCAGAATATAAAATAGAGAACACTAGATGGCAAGCAGTGAAGGCGAAAAAGGAGAGAAGAAGAGGATAACAAGCGGAGGCTACATATGTATTTGTAGTTAGGACCCGGTTGGAGAGATGTGGAAGAGAAAAATGCAAAGAAAAATTAATTTCTTTATATGTACGTGAACAATTTTTCCAATAGTTTCCGTAATTAACTTAAAGTCAAATTACTTCATCCAAGTGTTTCCGTTGTTGACTCAAATACGAAAGTATATACATACATACACAGATATACATAAATATATATGTATATATATAAGAAAGTAAACCCACCTTTTCCGAAGTAAAACAATTCAAACTTATGGGTTTTTTACGTACCATCAAGGCTCTTAAATATTTGTCCTGTAGTATATTCGGCATTACACATTCTTCAAAGCTAAGCAAATCTAGTTCCTCTGCATTAGAAAATATTCTCAATAAAACCTCTTCCCATGATTCCGCATAACAATTGTAAAAGTAAAGCTCTCGCAGTGCCTTATATCTGTTAGGTGCTCCAGGCATCCCAATTGTGATATCAACCTTGTCAAATTTTAAAGTATTTACACGTTTTAGGAAATCATATTTCTCTGGCACCATGACTTCACGTAGAATGCGATCGCAGATTCTGTAGATACATATTTCGTAAACATCGCGATCCACAATGGACTATATATCTCTGAAGAGATTGTGTATACTCTGTATATTCCCGTCTATATTGACCGCTAAAGTTTTAAGATTTTTGTAAACGATGGCGTCGTTGGTTACACCGTTAGCACCGCCGGCAGTAAGCCAATTTAATTCATAGCAATTGAGTTTTAGATTGTGAATTTGACTCAATTTGCTTTTCGCTTCATGATTCAAGTACGTTGCGCTTTGGTTGGCGAAAACATTTAAAATTAGCGTTTTTAAATTTAGTGCTATAAGCAAATCCTGGAATTCGCAAAAATCAATATTTATGCAATACGTTAAATTTAAATTTTCCAAATGTTTAAATTGTATGATTGACTTCAAAGCGCCGCTGCTAAGAACAGGTATTAAGTTTCGTATGTTGGGAAATGATAGACTCACATCGTGCATATCGTCTTCATTCACGCGTTGCGATAAATGTAATTCGGTGACACATGGGAAAGGAGCGCGTGTTAGTAACTTAAATTCCTCATACTCAGAAACGCACTGAAAACGTAATTTTTTAACGGTGTTTCGTACAGATTCGATAATGAATTCAATATCATTAAAGCTGGTACAATAGAGAGGAATGTATAAACTCTCAAATTTTGTGGGTAGCAGATATTTCCCCACAAATTGCTTATAGGTCGCAGATACTTTTGACAGTCTTAAGATATCCCAAAGTGTTAAGTGTTGGCAAATTAAGAGCCAACAATCCATATTCAAAATGAAAGGATCTATTAATTCTTCCTCTTCTTCTCTTGTTTTGGTTCTTTTGATTTTGGCTCTACTTCGATTGGAGTTCATTTTGATTTCGTTTACGGGTTTTGCTGACAAACAATGGCCACAAATAACAGCACTGGAAATTATGCAGCTGCGCAGCTTTTTGCTGTAGAATTTTTATACTCAGCTGTACTAGTACACAGAGTATTATAGTTTTAATCACATAACGGTGGATTGTAACAGAGTGAAATAATCGAGATAGATATAGACTTATATATATCAAAATGATCAGGGTGAAAAGAGAAATCGATTGAGCCATGTCCGTCCGTCCGTCCGTCCGTCCGTCTGTCCGTCCGTCCGTCTGTCCGTCTGTCCGTCCGCCTGTAAACACTCTAACTCGCGCAAAAATTGAGATATTTTGATGAAATTTGAAATGCAGGTTGGTATCGAGACTGGGACGGTTGGTATTGAAAATGGGCGAAATCGGACCATGACCACGCCCACTTTTCCTATATAGAAAAAATCGGAAATTTGGTATCTCAGTCACTAATACAGCTGGAGCGATGAAATTTTATCCACGTGTTGAGCTCAGGCCCCTAGGAAGAAATTTGATGACATTTTGGAAAATGGGCGGTGCCACGCCCACTTATTAAGGGTCAAACCTTGCAAGTTTTATATGTCATAACTGAGAAACCGTTGAAGATATATCGATGAAATTTGGTACGCGTGATATACTTACTTAGTCAAATATTTGGACGAAAAATTTCCGAAATCGGTTGAGGGCCACGCCCACTTTTATATATGGCTCTTATAAAGTGACCTAATAAAAACATTTTAAGCGATATCTTTGCCAAATGTAAAGATAACTCATTGAAATTTTGTGGTTTGATTTCTACAATAGACCAGAAACAACAAATAGAAAAATTTTGGAAAATGGGCGTGGCACCGCCTCTTTTTACACAAAGGGATATACGTGATTTCTTAGCCTATAACTCGACAAATAATTGAGATATTATGACGAAACTTGGTTTATACACTTTAATAACATGTGTTAATAGCCACGCAAAAATTTATTGAAATCGGTTTATGACCACGCCTACTTTTTAAGAAAGATATATCTGGAACACTCTTTGGGAATTTGTAACGTGACATCTTTATAACTAGAAGTCAAAAAGGAATGAAATTTTGCACAAAGAATAATATTCATATGCTTAGTTGGATGACTGATAAAAATGTTGAAAATGGGCGTGGCTACGCCCACTTTATGCAGCACTCGCTTTATGTAAAGTACACCGTGTTTCCATCAAACGCAAACAAACTATGAAAACATACAGCTGAGTATCTAATGTTCGATTCCACTCGAACTTAGGCTTCCTTACTTGTTTTTTATTAAATTAGATGTATGTATGTATGTACATATGTATATTGTGCTGCAACCTGTGCATGATTAGTCATAAATATTCTCGTTTAAAGTGCATCTGTATCTCTGTATCTGCCTACTAAACGTATGCGATTTTGCACTTTAAACCACAATATTTACATACATATATGAACATATGTATTATTAAATTTGTATCCTTACTCTCTATACCTACGAATTCGGCTTTTTTCTTGTGCTGTTTTTATCGCCGATTTGATTTCTTTTCACAGGCTCTTAACCACTCGCTCCTTATAAAAGGGATCGTGAGAAATTAGAATTCTTTTATTCCTCAGCCCTTACGAAAATCGATGTTGTTTTCAATTATATTTTCTTTTTGACAAAACTGAAGTCAATTTACGAATCTAAAAGAAAATTCCAATTTTTACATTGTCGTAGTTTTTCCAAAGGCAGTTGTTACTAGCCAGGGCTCACTAGCAGTGGTTGTGGCAAGCCATCAACTGGTTTTTTGTTTTCTTCGCTGCGTTTGGCTACAAGCAAGTACCACATCACATATTTGTCAAATTGAGTTTTTTCTGTTTGGCTTACTTAAATGGAAACTATCAATGAGCTGGTAATTTTTTTTAAGAACTAGCAAACTTTTTCTTGTCGAAAAGCAATCAAAACAAGTAAGGGAGCCTAAGTTCGAGTGGAATCGAACATTAGATACTCAGCTGTATGCTTTCATTGTTTGTTTGCGTTTGATGGAAACACGGTGTAGGTACTTTATACAAAGCGAGTGCTGCATAAAGTGGGCGTAGCCGTGCCCATTTTCAACATTTTTATCAGTCATCCAACTAAGCATATGTGTCTAAGCGATTAATGCAACCCTGGGCGGTCGCAATGGCAACCCGGTTGCGCACTCGTTCAAAAGCGAACTAGTGGTTGCCAGAGCGGCCGTCCAGGGCTATAAATGGGAGTAGAATCGGCTCGGCGACTCTCTTGATTTTCGACCAGCAGCAGCAGCAGTTCCAGCAAGATCAATTAAAATAAGTATTTATTAAACTATGTTTTTAGAACAGAAGAAAAGAAAAAAAAGTGTAAATTCCACATAAGTAACTATATTGTAATGAAGCTCTAAATGTGTTTGTTAACAAAGAACTGAATTCATCATTATTTATTTGAGAATTTGTACATATATATATATATATATATATATATGTATCGATTGAGATATACATATATATTCGCGCTATATATTATAATTCTACTGGAAATACCGAATTTAATTAAATGTGAAAGCCAAAATATATAGATATACTATATATATATATACATACATATATGATATACTCATATACCTATATAAAATCCAATTATATATTAAATACATAATTGCCTGGAATGTCAAACAAAATTCTGCATACGAAATTAATTTAAAGGAAAATTGCTGTGTTTATTAATGGTAAGCTACTAGCCCTTCTCTTCGATCCCAAAAGCAGTCGCCTTAAAGCGAAACATGGTCCTTACGAGCCATAATTGAGCTGGCAACCAGCCTTGCAGAAGTCCTTTTGAAAAAAAATCGTCATTTCCTCGACTAAATATCGTCACTTCAGCGAAAAAATTACGTACATTTATACGCATAAAAAATCACATTCATTGTGAATTAATCCAAAATCATAGTATTTGCCTTGAAAAATAGCACAAAATATTCATGAAGATAACCATTTAATTATTGTGCTGAGATGGTTGAATTTTAATCGAAAAAACCGTCAAATCGTCATTGCTTTGAAAAATCGTCAAAATGACCATACAATCGGCAATCCGACAACGCTGCTGGCAACACTTTTCGAGATTAGCTACTCGCTGCGTTCAAAGCGCCATTTCATGGTTCAAATTGCATTCGCTTCTTTTCCACTAATTTCATTACCGACTCAACTATTCAACGTGTGCAGATGCTAATTTGCAAGCAAGCGAAAAAATAGTATTTAATATTAGTTTCCCATTTGAACAAATTTTTTTCTAAAAAGTAATTAGTTGTGTGCGAATAACATTTATAAGTGTACCATAAGTCGTAGGTGCAAGTGAGAGTTATTTTTTTTATATAAAAGTTGACCATAAAATCGTGCATTTAAAAGGCTGATTGAGGGGAGCAACGTAAAGGGAAAATTCAGATCCCCATCATCAAGAAGTGGTCGACAGTGGCAAATCCTGCCAATCTCGCACAAAACCACCACGTCCAACAACGACATTGCGGCGTACAAAATTGGTAACGCAGGAAACATTCTTCGGAAGGATACAATATTCCAAGAAGGCAATAACCAGAATTTGGTGAGACAACCAACAAAAGTTTACCAAAGTACCTAGGTACATATGTATGTATAAAAGTGAAGAAAAAATGAAATAGATCCCTAGGTATTTCAACTTTTACAAAATATGTATGTAAGTTGAACAGCATATACATATATGTACATATATATACACACGTTCAGCCCCATGTTCTATACCTACGTGCATATTTCCAATATACATTTTTTTCCATAATCTTCTATACGTACATACATATGTACATATCCATATATATACATATGTGTATGCCTGTGAGATATACGTACATATCTACAATGTACCGTTATTCCTAAACGGCACGCGTGGTCACATACATATATGTATACATACCTTAGTATACATAGCTATACCCAAAGTCACCAGTTTTTTCATATGCATATATGTATGTACATACATACATACATCCATACATTATCCCGTACCCTCAGTACACAAAGGTACAGTTCAATAGTTATTTTTCTAAAATAATTTTCAATCTATGTAGGTACATACATACCTATGTATACCTAATCGTTCGTATATGTACTTTAACATACATATGTATGTATATACATATCGCAAAAAGGTTATGCAACAATATTTTGACACTACCGACTGTACTTAACTCATATCAAGTATAAGTTATCGCTATATACCTACAAACATACATACTTTATTTCGAAGCATAATTGGCAAAAACCCGCATCTCACATACGGGTATACAACTAGCAATATATATATGTACATAAATAGTCACATTACTCGGTGTTTTCATTCCATTAGTTTCGAACGAATTACGCTGCTCGCGCTAGCGCAGAACGACAAAAACACCGGCGGCAGAGTTTTAGATATTTACATATGTACATGAATACATACGTACAAGAGTATGAGCAGTTTGTGCGCCTGAATTTTCAATCCTAAAACATACATAAACACAATTTGGCGTTAGATCACGCCACTTGTACATATTTACATAATTGGAATTTTAACTCGTTGATTCGCTGCCGAAAATTTTATGTAATTTATATACATAACCCAGCAAACCATAACGGGCCTAATCCCAGTAGTTAGATTACCCATTGACCAAAATAAAATACATGGCAAATCAAACATAAGATTTATACATTTATTGCCAAAACCAAGATCAAAACAAAAGAAGGGAGATATCCGATTACACGATATTACTTCAGATATATACCTATACATAAATATATGAAATTTTTTTCTCCAAAAGTGGTATTATATCGCTTTGTGTATATTACACAAATCAATTCAGTTCCAGAGATTTCTTCATATTATTACTGGTCGACATTACTGATACGTTGCACCGCAAGGTCAAGGTTTACCAAAATTTTAAAGGATAGAAATCTAATATTTGGATGTAGATCCCTACGGTTACGTTGTATTGCTTTCATATATACCGTATATCAAAAATTCAGATCCGGATTTGTACACTTATTTTGATTTTTTTCTCAATCCATACGGTTCCGTCACATCGGCTACGCACCGTAAAGAGAAATTATTAAACCCAACATTACTCATTGTTACGGTTACGTCGCACCGCTTACGTCCGTTCACATAAAATTATATCGCATCTCCAATTTGCACAATCGATATATACTTTTTCCCCATAAAATACGGTTACGTCGTACCGCTTACGTACCGTAAAACAGAGCATCAAATATACATACCAGTTTGAAAATTTACTCTATCATTCGATACGGTTACGTCGTACCGCTTACGTACCGTAAATACCAAAATAAATCCTATTTCAAATCCAAAAAATTGAAAATTTAATTTTTTCCAATTTCTTACGGTTACGTCACACCGCTTACGTACCGTAGGTACACTAAACACTATTTTCCTAGTTTAACTCAAGATCATATTATCAACCCAGATTGCGGAAGCATCAAAAATCCAAAATGTCGTTCGACCAACCCCTAGCTTCAAGGTTCATTTTTGAATCCAACAGCGTTATCCAATTCTGTACCCAATTTGAGAGTGAAGATTTCAACGAACTCACCGACTCACTGCTTGAAGTGAAAATGGAAGATCTTAACACCCGTTGGGAAAATCTGCGTACTGCTTACGCTAACATTTGCATAGCCGAGGAAAAAGTAGTTTCAGCAGAGTTTAAATCTGAAGCCACTACCAAGTTTCAACTGTGTGCTGACAGCTTCTACATCTGTAAAGCACAAATGTTAGACCAACTCAAACTTTTCCAAGCAACTCCATCCAATGAAGCGAATTTAAACAATTCTACCCAATCTCAATCCGACCACCCTATGGCATGCGTGAAAGTACCCCCATGTGATACGGAAGTTTTTTACGGGAATTATGAAGATTGGCCCTCATTCCGTGATATGTTCACGGCCATATATCTCAATCACCCCAAGTTGACTCCCGCTCAGAAACTTTTCCATCTTCGTAAAAAGACCAAGGGCAATGCTGGAGGCATCGTTAATAAATACAAATTGTGTGACGAAAATTTCACATTAGCATGGGAAGCACTAAAAGCACGTTATGAAAACAAACGCATGCTTGTCGACAATCAATTGAAAATTCTTTTCAACATTGCGGCCACCAATTCTGAAAATAGTGAGGCCATTCAAAAAATTCAGACCACAATCAATGACTGTCTCTCGTCACTCAAGTCCCAAGGTGTATCAGTCGCCAATTGGGATCCCATCCTCGTATATCTCTGTTCCACCAAACTTCCCGATGAAACTCTAGCTCTCTGGGAACAATCTCTTAAAACTAGAAAGGAACTCCCGTCCTGGGCTAACATGGATGAATTTCTAACCAGTCGCTATGAAGTGGTCGAACGATTAAATAGTATTCGACTGACCAAAAGTCGCCACTCCTACCCACAACGCGCTAACAAAATCTCATCATATCATTCCAAAGAAAATTTATCTTTCAAATGCAAACTTTGCAATAATTCACATTCGTTGAAAGTTTGTCAAAAATTCCGACAACTGAATGTCCCCGAAAGAAAGAAATTCGTAGATGAAAATGGATATTGTGTCAATTGCTTGGCATACAATCATCAACTCCAAGATTGTAAAAGTACTTTTAAATGTTTTCAATGCAAAAAATTGCATCACACTCTTCTGCACTCTGACTCCAATTCTGAAAAAAAATCAGCTGGTATTAGTTCCTCAACACCATCATCTCGCAATAACGCTTCTTTGTTACATACACAAACGGGTCAAATCGATTCAACTCAAAATTCCGCAAAATCTCCAAATTTCGAAGCAGCTGAAACCAGCAGTCCCAATACTGATAGTCACCAAGCAGTTATACAAAGCCACTTCTCAAGTAATAACGAAACTACGTTATTACCCACCGCTGTCGTTCATATTGAGCATTTGGGTGAAATATACACTCTGAGAGCACTCATAGATCAAGGTTCGCAGAAAACCTTTATATCTCAAAAAACGCAAAAAAGATTGAAACTTCCAACATCAAAAGAAAATTTCTCAATCACCGGAATGGGAGGTTCCATGGTAGAAAATGCCAATCAGATTTGTCACATAGTTCTGTTCTCTAAAAGGTTAAACATTCGAATTGAAGCAAAAGCCATTGTACTTAAAAAATTGACAAGTTTCCTTCCTACCTTCCAAATGGCTAAACCGGATCTCTCAAGACTGAAAGATTTAGATCTAGCAGATCCCCATTTCTTCAAACCTTCCCAGATCGATATCGTTATAGGCAGTGACCTCATGCCACAAATACTCTTGGAAGGAGTCAAATACAATGTTTTCGAAAGCCTTTTAGCACAAAATTCCATATTTGGGTGGTACTTAAGTGGGCCTGTAAAACGAGAAGTTCTCTCTACCTACCACACTCACGCTGTGGAGGTTCAAAATGTAGATCTAAATACTCAACTCAAGAAATTTTGGGAAATTGAAGAAATGCCCGATACTCATCCTCCATCCGAAGACGATGATGCCTGTGAGCAATTTTATCGCAATACTACATATCGCCAAGACAACGGAAGATATGTTGTGCGCCTTCCATTCAAACGAACATTTCCCTCTAGTCTCAATCTCGGTCGTTCCCGCTCCCAAGCAATGGGTCAAGCACTGCGTATGGAACGTACTCTCAACAAAAATCCAAATCTCCAACAAGAATACTCCCAAGTACTCGAGGAATACTTGACCCTAGATCACATGAAACCCACTTCTTTCGAAGAAATCCACGACAATGGAACATATCAATCATTTTACTTGCCTCATCATGCAGTCATTCGTACTGAAAGTAAATCCACCAAGGTTCGTGTGGTTTTCAATGCCTCAAAACCTTCCGATAATGGCATCTCCCTAAATGACGTACTTTACACTGGTCCAACGTTGCAAAGCGATCTAATGCTTGTCATATTAAATTGGAGACTTTACAAATATGTTTTCAATGGAGACATCCAAAAAATGTATAGACAAATTCTTGTACATGAACAAGATCAAAAATTCCAACGTATCGTTTTCCGCCGGAAAAATGAATCGAAATTTAAGGATTTTGCACTCAAAACTGTCACATTCGGTGTTAATTGCGCTCCCTTCTTGGCTATACGTACACTACACCAGTTAGCAGATGATTCTCAGCTCACGTATCCCTTAGCAAAACGTATTCTCATCACCGAAACATATGTAGATGACATACTCTCTGGAGGTCATGATATCCCATCCTCCTTAGAAGCACAGTCCCAACTCATTCAATGCTTATCATCGGCTGGATTCCCACTGAAAAAAGTGACAGCCAACACCCCAGAACTCTTAAAAAAAATTCCAACCGAAGATTTATTAGATTCTGACTTTCTCAAATTTGACTGTTCCAGTTCCACTAAAACTTTGGGCATACGCTGGAATGCCTTAACCGATTCATTCTCCTATTCAATTCATCCCGTTGAGCCTTCCACATCTGCCACGAAACGCCAAATTCTGTCGTCGGTGTCGAAACTTTTTGATCCGGCAGGGTGGCTATCGCCAATCATCATTCAATCGAAAATGCTATTACAACAGCTGTGGCTGGAAGGTACAGAATGGGACGAGTGCGTCAAACCATTATCGTTGCACAAATGGAAGCAATTCCTTGCGGATTTACCTATCATTGAACAACTACAAATTCCTAGATGGACAGAATTCTCTCCCGATAGAAAAGTCCAAATTCATGGGTTTTGCGACTCATCCGAAAAGGCATATTGCGCATCCGTTTATATACGTACTCAGTCGCAAAACAATCAAATTACGTCCAAACTATTTTTTGCAAAAACAAAGGTGGCTCCATTGCAAACCATAAGCCTTCCGCGCTTAGAACTATGCGGAGCAGTTCTTTTATCGAAAGCGATCAAAAATGTCCTTGCTAAGCTTCCTCTTGAGAACTATGAACTATATCTATGGTGCGACTCTTCTATTGTCCTCTCGTGGCTAGAAAAACCCCCATGTACATGGAAGGTATACGTTGCAAATAGAACAACTCAAATAATTCGCAATGTGGGTAACGCCAAATGGAGGCATATCGCTTCAAATCAAAACCCTGCCGATCTGGGTACTCGTGGATGTAAACCACAGGAATTACTCCATAATTCACTCTGGTGGAACGGCCCCGATTGGCTGTTGCAAGCCCAAGAGAATTGGCCAATCTCGCTTCATCCAAAAGTTGTTCCACCCGAGGTTCGAAAAATTGAAGCACTTCATACAATAGACGACGAACCCGACATATTGGATCGTTTTTCTTCCTGGCCTAGAGCAATACGGGTAATTGCATACATATTTCGTTTCTACAATCGCCTCAAATCTCCAATACAGTCCACTTCCGAAGCTACTCTTGAAACGAGAATACTTTCTCATAGCGAAATTCAAGCGGTAAAAACCCGACTCGTAATACTTGCTCAAAAACGTTACTATACAGACGAATATGCCAGACTGGAAAATTCTCAACCCATTCCAAACCGAAGCTCTCTACTCACGCTAAACCCATTCCTAGACAAAACCGGCGTCTTAAGAGTTAATGGTCGCTTAGCAAACGCATCACTGTCCTACAACGAAAGACACCCTACCATTTTACCACAATCATCCAGATTCTGTTATCTTTATCTCCAATTCATTCATACGCTGCTATTCCATGCAGAACATTTACTTATGATCAGAATGGCCAAGCAGGAGTATTTCATCCCAAGATTAAAATCCAAAGTAAAATCAATAATATTCAATTGTAAAACGTGTACCATTCACAAACAACACATGCGAACTCAAATTATGGCAGCTCTTCCGCCAGAAAGAACTACTTATTCCTTACCATTTACTCGCACGGGAATTGACTTTGCAGGTCCGTTTGACATTAAGTCCGCCAGTACTCGTAACGCACCCTTTCTCAAAGGTTATGTGTGTGTATTTGTATGTTTCGCAACCAAAGCCATACACTTAGAGCTTTGTTCCGACCTTTCTACAAACTCATTTCAGGCAGCTTTCGCTCGATTCGTTGGCCGGCGTGGTCTTCCGCAACTGGTTTGCTCGGATAACGGCAAAAACTTCGCAGGAGCCAGCCGCGCACTCCAAAAGGACCTGAAAACGTTTCTAAAAGAAGTATCTTTTGACATCCGTTCAAAATATAATCTCCATGGATTGGAATGGCGGTTCATTCCTCCAAACGCTCCTCATATGGGCGGCTTATGGGAAGCCGCAGTAAAAAGTTTTAAGCTCCATTTCAAACGGGTCGCAGGAAATATACATTTCACATTTGAAGAATTCACTACCTTACTCGCCCGCATTGAGGCCGTACTCAATTCTCGCCCCTTGTCTCCTATGTCCGATGACCCACAAGAATTAACTGCCTTAACTCCTGGCCACTTTCTGCGAGGTGCACCACTTCTTGCCCTCCCCGAACCCGAATGTAACAATTTATCGCTTCAAAACCGATGGGAAAAATTAAAGATTCTCCACCAACAATTCAGTGGTCGGTGGAAAGAAGAATATTTAAAGGAATTGCATAAAAGATACAAATGGCAATGTCCGAAAACCAATCTTAAAGTTGACGACTTCGTCGTCATTAAAAATGAGTTAACCCCGCCAAACGAATGGCGATTAGGACGTGTTGAGAAGGTTTACCTCGGTTCTGACATGAAAGTACGTATCGCGGATGTTCGCACGCAACATGGATTATTTACTCGACCTATCGTAAAACTGTGCCCATTGCCAATTCACTCCAACTCGTGTCCAATCAATCCCTGACTACAACTTCCATCGCCAAACCGATATTTCCTTATATCTATCAAATCTTACAAGTATATCACTAATCGCTTTGCAAATTACAGAATCAACATGGTATATGTGTCGCCGACACCATCACCACCTCGTCGCCAACGTGTCATTCGACGGCACACACACGAAACCCAGAGACGTCCGGCTGTGCAGCCACCAATTTTAACTCGACGACGCGACCCGGCCGTGTATCTATGCTTGGTATGCCATCGCTACCACCCACTGCGCTTCTGCCAGGTATTCCGACAGCTGGAGATAGAGGAAAGAATTCGATGCGTTCGACGATTTAATTATTGCGCCAATTGTTTGGCGCGTACGCACAGCACAAAAAAATGCACATCTGCAAGTCATTGCAAGGTTTGTCAGCGGCGCCACCATACTTTATTACATCGGCAGCGCGAGGAGCGGGTGAACGACGTGAGGGAAAATATCGAGGCCAGGCGGGTGGTTGCCGAGGCAATCGGCGTCTTAGAGCGGGTACGATCATCTCTGCAAGTTGCACCAGTGCAACGGGGGCGCCGTGTCTAAGCGATTAATGCAACCCTGGGCGGTCGCAATGGCAACCCGGTTGCGCACTCGTTCAAAAGCGAACTAGTGGTTGCCAGAGCGGCCGTCCAGGGCTATAAATGGGAGTAGAATCGGCTCGGCGACTCTCTTGATTTTCGACCAGCAGCAGCAGCAGTTCCAGCAAGATCAATTAAAATAAGTATTTATTAAACTATGTTTTTAGAACAGAAGAAAAGAAAAAAAAGTGTAAATTCCACATAAGTAACTATATTGTAATGAAGCTCTAAATGTGTTTGTTAACAAAGAACTGAATTCATCATTATTTATTTGAGAATTTGTACATATATATATATATATATATATATATGTATCGATTGAGATATACATATATATTCGCGCTATATATTATAATTCTACTGGAAATACCGAATTTAATTAAATGTGAAAGCCAAAATATATAGATATACTATATATATATATACATACATATATGATATACTCATATACCTATATAAAATCCAATTATATATTAAATACATAATTGCCTGGAATGTCAAACAAAATTCTGCATACGAAATTAATTTAAAGGAAAATTGCTGTGTTTATTAATGGTAAGCTACTAGCCCTTCTCTTCGATCCCAAAAGCAGTCGCCTTAAAGCGAAACAATATGAATATTATTCTTTGTGAAAAATTTCATTCCTTTTTGACTTCTAGTTACAAAGATGTCACGTTACAAATTCCCAAAGGGTGTTCCAGAAATATCAATAATTTTTTGCGTGTGTAATAACACGAGTTATAAAAGTATATAAACCAAGTTTCGTCATAATATCTCAATTATTTGTCGAGTTATAGGCTAAGAAATCTCGTATATTCCTTTGTCTAAAAAGAGGCGGTGCCACGCCAATTTTCCAAAATTGTTATATATTTTGTTTCCGGTCTATTGTAGAACTCATGCCACAAAATTTCAATGAATTATCTTTATATTTGACAAAGATATCGCTTAAAATGTTTTTATTAGGCCACTTGATAGTTCCCATATATAAAATTGGGCGTGGCCGTCAACCGATTCGCTAAAATTTTGAACATGTATTACTACAAGTAATAAAAATGTATACACCAAGTTTCGTCATAATGTATCAATTATTTGTCGAGTTATAGGCTAAGAAATCTCGTATATTCCTGTTTCTAAAAGGGGCGGTGCCACGCCCATTTTCCAAAATTTTTGTGTTTTTTGTTTTATGTTCATAGTTGGACTCTTGCCATAAAATTTCAATGAATTATCTTTATATTTGACAGAGATATCGCTTAAAATGTTTCTATTAGGTCACTTTATAATACCCATATATAAAAGTGGGCGTGGTCGTCAACCGATTTTGGCAATTTTTAGTCCAAACATTTGCCTAAGTAAGTATATCACGCGTACCAAATTTCATCGATATATGTATCTTCAACGGTTTCTGAGTTATGGCTTATAAAACTTTCAATGTTTGCCCCTTAATAAGTGGGCGTGGCACCGCCCATTTTCCAAAATTTCATCAGATTTCTTCATAGAGGCCTGAGCTCAACACGTTGGTAAAATTTCATCGCTCCAGCTCTCTTAGTGACTGAGATACCAAAATTCCGATTTTTTCTATATAGGAAAAGTGGGCGTGGTCATGGTCCGATTTCACCCATTTTCAATACCAACCGTCCCAGTCTCGATACCAACTTGCATTTCAAATTTCCTCAAAATATCTCCATTTTTGCGCGAGTTAGAGTGAGTACGGACGGACGGACGGACGGACATGGCTCAATCGATTTCTCTTTTCACCCTGATCATTTTGATATATATAAGTCTATATCTATCTCAATTATTTCATTCTGTTACAATCCATCGTTATGAAATCAAAATTATAATACTCTGTGTACTACACCATTTCCAGATGGATTTTAGAAAGCGTTAACTGGATTTTAGAAACGGCAATTGGATTTTTGAAAGAGAGAATTGGATTTTAGAAATGTCAATTGGATTTTAGAAAGCGGAATTTGGATTTTGGAAATGTCAGTTGGATTTTAGAAAGCGGAATTTGGATTTTAGAAATGTCAGTTGGATTTTAGAAAGCGTTAAAAGGATTTTAGAAAACGTAAATTGAATTTTCGAAAGCGTGAATTGGATTTCAGAATGTGCGTGTAAAATAAATTTTACACAGAATTTTTCGAATAGAAATTCTTTATTGCCTATGAAAGTATAATGTACATACCTATACGTAATTATATAAATTTTCGAAAATCCAATTTACAGTTTCTAAAGTCCAATTTCCCTTTTCTAAAATTCAATTGACATTTCTAAAATCCATCTGGAAATGGTGTAGTACAGCTGAGTATAAAAACCAGCAAAGTTGCTTAACACAAAAAATAATTTCCAAAAAAGGTAGTTTCTGCCAAATAATTGCAATAAGTAATAAGTCAGAGAACAATAAAAAAACAAACAAAAAAAAAAAAAAATTGCTAAAGCATATTCAAAAACCTCTACAAAGCATCAGTCGGTCGTACACAAAATTCACAAAACTCAAGTTTAAATTTGCATTTCTTTCGGCCGAGCTGCATAAAAGTGGTTGTCAAAGCATCTCATCGGCAACAACAAAAAAACTGTGCACACAAATGTGTGAGAGCAGCGCATCCGAGGACACAAAGGCAAACCAGGAACACTTGCAAATGCCAGCAAGTGCACTCGCGCCGTTAACCGTTATGGTTCCAACAGTCATCAACGCCCGCACATACCCGTGTCAGCTGACACGATCTATCTTATGGGAGTTGCATGTAAACGAAATCTCACCGACGCTGACATAAACGCCCATAGCCGCCCGTATCGAAGAAATCAAACGAGTTTTGATTTTTCCCATAACAACGTGTCAGCTGATTGCTTTTGCTCAACGCGGTGTTGCCGAACGAACTTTTTTAGCCACTAAAACATTTGAACGGTATTTTTCATTGTATTATTAAACGAAATCAATGCGAGTCTAAAATGTAATAGAATATATCTTTGTTCATAGGAAAAACCGCTTAAGTTTACTCAAGCGAAATATGAGTTATTAGATAATTGTTTAGCTCATTTATTGAAAATAATTATCATTTCTGTATATGTTGTTAATTCACATGTAACCATTTTTAATGCCATTATTTTAGTTTCAAATAAACTTAAAATCGATATTATCCAGTTATAACTTTTATGTTTTTCGGAGCATAACTTTTCGCACAGGATGAAATAAAAAAGTTGCATAAATGATGTTATATTTGAAAAATGTACATGTTTGAATGAAATAATAGTTATTTCATATCCCTGCTACATAGGAAATGGATAGCGTATTTTTCAAATAAATGAGAAATTAGGCAATAAAAAGAAAATAGTAATTTACGATAAATAAAAGTAACTTTATTTTTCAAAATTATTCCTTTTACCATTTTTGAACGGATCAACGGATAGCGGGCCAGTGGGTAGTGAACAACTGATATTTTCCGTCATAAAATCCACACAGGCAAACAAAATTGCGACAAAGGCGGCTTTTAGAAAATTGTTTGTGTAAGCACGAAATAAAAATTGCGTATGGTTAGTCCCTCAATTATTGCCAAAAAGTGTATTTTCTTTCACTTATTTTTCACTTTTCAACAAGAAAATTACAAAATGCATCAGAAAACCATTTTTACCCCGCCGTCTTTTGTTAACAATTTTTTATTGCGCTAAAAAATTAAGTTCCGCTTCGGATTCGTGTTCATGTGATCAAAACGCGTCGATTGACACCCCACTTCTTGAAAATTTACCAATTTTCACCGTTGTCACCTAAACTAGATAATTACCAAAACTTGGAATACAAAATCGCTCATTTTTTTATTAAAAATTTTCGCCTACGTCGCTTTTTTTCTTAAAGAAAACAATATATTTAAAAATTTAAATTGAGAATAAATATCGGTACTAAGTTTGGGTATTTAATGCGAAATTTTTGTGTCTTCCCATTATTTCAAATACGGCAACACTCACACGGCTGTTCAAAATAGAAAACAGCTGATTTTTGTGTTGTCATGCGGGCGTGAAATTCGGTCAACTCGTTATGTTTACGGGTACTCGATTCGTTCGGTCGACTCGTTGATGACTGTTATGGTTCTTAGTCTAACGGACTCTCTCTCTTTATTACACTTTCTTTCTCTCTTGCTCTGCTTGCTTGCTTGCGCAAACACAATACAAATACAAAATGTACTCAAGTACCTCCTTAATGCTCAGTGCTTTTGTTGTGTGTTGTGTAAATGAATGAATGAAAGAATGAATGAATGAATGAATGAACGGCTTTGGCCATCAATTTCAGCTAAAAGTAAAACAACAACAACAATGTATAACAACTACAGCGCCTTTGCTACAGCAAATGAGCTGAGAAGCCGAGTCTTTTGATTTGCGATTTTGAAGCGCTGAAACAAATGAATTTATGGCGGAAATGGTTGGGGCAGCAAAGTAAAGCGATTTCAATTTGGGTGTGTAATCGGAAATTGTAAGTGCAGCTGTGGACTTTTTGGTTAATTGTTAATGTTTCAAAAATTAATTAGATTTTTTTTAGAGAAAACACTGCGTGGCATAACACAGTTGGGTATAATAAGGGAAAGAAGCAAAAAAGGATATGGTTTGCTTTTACAAGGGTGCAGGCATCCTCAAGCAACCACAGGCATCATCCACCATTGGCAATTCGGTCATCCAGCTAACTAACCAATCTAACAAGTATGCACTCGACTACTAAACACTGTTCAAGTGAATATTTGAATGGCTATGCACTGACTATGCCCGTAAGCAAAATAACATCAACACGCTAGTCAGGAAGTCTGAGCTGCATAAATTTACTATATTCATACATATAAATGTATAAGTATGTATATATGTATGCACTTTGTATCATGTAGAAACCATTTGCAAGCTGTGCCGCTGTGCTGTTATGCTGCTTTTCCAGCAGCTGCAATATTGCCCAGAGACATCATCAACACCACAGCAAACTCAACGCGCTGCAGTTTATCTGCAGTGAATTCAATATAAATTTTTGTTTACAATGTCTATTAGTTTTGAGTGGCTGTGAACATTTATACGTACTTTTTAATTTTAAACTTTCAGTATATGTGCACAGATGTATATATGTATGTATGTACAGTGGCGTGCGCTTCATACAAGCCGAAAAGTCCGGCTTGCATAAATATGTATTTTCGTTCATTTCATATTACGAATTTCTTTCAAATCTGGTTATTTTACGCTTGAAATGTGTTTACTATTTAATTTCTTCATTAGCTGTTTTAGCTGTAATGATTTCAACCAGGGCCTCGGAGCGGAGCGGAGTGGAGCTAATGAAAAAAATTTTGCTACGTGTAACTATTGTGCTTATGCAGCCAATCACAGCGAACAAACAAAAAAAAAATCAGCTACATACAACAAAACAAATATGCAAAACGAATCTAATCAAAGTCAATGACAGAACCGCAATTAGATAGCAAAGAAAATTATTTAAACTATAGTGCTGCCTACTGTCGAAACTCGACAGTTTTTCTAGATGATTTCTTATGACTAGGTGCAACAATAGTTTTCATATAATTGTTTGTTGTTATTGCCACTGTTACTATTTTGTTGTTGTTCCTGTTGATGCTACTCCTTTTCTTGCTGCTGTCACTGCTACTATTTTGTTGTTGCTGTGTTGTTGTTGGTGTTGTTGTCGTTACTTGTCTTCATAATTCTCCTACATACATATGTACTTCTTTCTTTATATTTCTGCTCTTTTCTTTCCTACTTATTGTTTCTTATTCTTTCTTATCCCTTGACTTTGTGTTTTTGTTGTAGTGCTTTTGCTACATTTTTATGTTTCTACTTCTTTGAAACTACACACCAGTTCCAGCCAAACATGTTCACAATTGCATAGTAAGTTTGGTGAACACGCACAAACTCACCTATGCATGTGCATTGTCACAGCTCTGTTGTTTTCAAAAGCATGCAACAACAACCATACGGCAATTTTCCAATGACGATTGTGGACGCGTTTTCCAACCAATTTTTATGAAAATTTGCGCAGTTCTATTTGAGAGCAATAACTTTCTTAGTTTTAAAATCGGTTCAGTAGTTTCGACGGAGAAGATGGAACAAAATTTACGTTAGCTTATTAATAATATAGATTGCCAATGGCTATGCTTCATACATATGTACATATGTAGGCTTGCTCAGCCAATTTATGCTAGGCACGCCACTGTGTATATGCATAAGTATGTATGTATATCTTAATAGTACGGACGCGCACATTTGGCGGCAGCGGCACAGAAGCCAATTCATTATTAATTTACTTAAAAACATATACATGTAAAATGCAAGTATAAAAGTTTAGCAAGAATACAGATGAATGGCGCCCAAAATTATATTGAGAACATCACACATTTCTAACTTTTAATGTACTCGCATGTATTTCACTGCCTTTGCTTGACTTGCTTCGCTTTCAAGGTTGTTGCGTGAACGCTGTCATAATAATCAGCTGATTTGCAAAACAGAAAAAGGCAAAATACAGTGATGTTACAATTTTTGTTTAATAAATGGCAAAAAAGTATGTATAAAGTTCACCAAAATTAGCCTCTCTAAAGCGTGAGTGTGCATTACTTGCTCACTTTTTTGACGTTATAAAATTTTTTCATTCACTTTAGACAGTTATCTTTACTACAGGATTGATTTTCTTGTGTTTTAGGTACCTACTTTAGGGCTATAAAAACTAGTTATAGGTTGGTTGGGTATGAGGCGGCATGTTCAGGGCGATACTTGAACTTTCATGTCTGAAAACGGACATCTTTAACCCAAACAAAATTTTTCTCACAACTTTAATTGTTTGTACTTGCACAAAACTTCGAATGTCCAAAATATGTATTGTGTATTTTTTGGTTATTCCGCTTTAAAATGCCTTGTCGTGTTTTTTTTTTTTTGTACTGCGTATAAACATATAATACCCAGCAAATACTCGGATTCATAAAATAGTGAGAAAGTAATCCCAATCCGGAGCATTCACACTCATTATAAGCTCATTTTGGCATCCAAAATGTATGTATTTTTGTTCTTAAGCTGGTTGTCCGATATGAGCCCAATTTGATAAATTATATGAGCCTCATTAAGAGTCATAAAAGACTCCTATTGGACTCATATTTACTTACACGGAAAGAATTTTTTACTAGAATCAATGCCGAGACAAGAAAAATTAGACTTGATTTTGAACTTAGAAAATAATTTCTTAATATCAAGAAAATCCAAGAAAATTGGATTTTAAATAAATAAGAAAACATTTTCTTGCTTCAAGTAAAATTGGATTTTAAATAAATAAGAAAAAGTTTTCTCACTTCAAGTAAAAATGGATTTTAATAAATAAGAAAACATTTTCTTGCTTCAAGTAAAATTGGATTTTAAATAAATAAGAAATAATTTACTTACGGTAATTGTTTTTTTCTTGTTTTTAGAAATAAATAATTAAGAAATTATTTTTTGTTGCAAGTAAAACTTTTCTTAAACGAGCTTAAGTAAATAAGAAAATATTAAATATTAAATTAAGTAAATATTTTCTAAAAATATTAAAAACGTAAAAAATAAGAAAGATGAAAACTAATCAGGAGGGATTAGAAAACCATAATTAGTCAACTAGTATTTTCCTAGGACTTGTTAATTGAAATGAACATAAATGAAGATGCAAATAGTTAACTCCTTATACCAAATGCTTCAATAACAATCTGAGAATTGCAGAAATATTCAGAAATTTGCAAAGCGGATGGAAAATGAAAAAAAAAATACATGTAACTTTGGAAATGCAAATT
This sequence comes from Urophora cardui, assembly GCA_960531455.1. Classification (NCBI taxonomy): domain Eukaryota; kingdom Metazoa; phylum Arthropoda; class Insecta; order Diptera; family Tephritidae; genus Urophora; species Urophora cardui. The sequence goes on from OY482672.1 coordinate 144,975,701, forward strand.
CAGCAAGAAAAATTTTACTTCGCTCAAGAAAACGTTTCCTTATTTATTTTCAATTTCTTTTTGCTGTAGTTTGATGTTCCAATTCGTCGAAACACAATTTTTTTAAATTCTTAAGTAAATTTAAGAAAAGATGTTCTTATTTATTTAAACATTTTTTTTCAACATTTTTTTCTACAGATTTTGTTAGTGTTCTTGAATAAGAAAATAATTATCTCATTTTTGGAAAACTCAATTTCTTAATTCCAGTAATAATTAAGTTAATTTTTCTTATTTCCCTAAAAATTTTCTAAATTGAGTTCAACAAAGCATTTTTCTTGATTCAAGTATACAAATTTTTTTCCGTGTATGACTCCAAAAAATATATATTTTTGCAATTTTCTTCCCCTGAGTCAGTTCTCTTCATCCTCCCTCCATTCGGTTTCCAAGTACAAATACGTTGCTTTACCCCCGCTTGTTCTCCTCTTCTGTCATTGTGGAACCTTCTTCGCCTTTACTGCTTGCTTTATATTGTTCTCTGTTTTGTATTCTCCCCCACATTCCAACCTCACATCAACCTGAAATTCAATTCAATGCCGTCATAGAGTGGGACATTAAACATTATACTGAACTTTGGTGATACTTTTATACTTCCCCTTTTTCGAAACAACATCTATGAATTACAGTTATAATGAAAAAAGAAAATAAATTATAAAAACAATTTCTGAAGCTCATATTTCGGACTCATATCGGACTCAAAGGGCTCCGAGAATGTTTGCTGGGTATGTACTTATACATATATCGTCGTAGCATACGAAAACTAGCATACGATTTTTTGTGGCTGACGAAATGTAACAAGTTCAACTTTTGGCCGACGAAAAGTAGCAAAATCGACTTTTGGCTGACGAAAAGTAACAAGTTCAACTTTTGGCTGACGAAAACTATCAATTTCGTTTAAACAACAACAATTTTAATGTAAAAACAGTACATAAATTACTGATACTTTTCGTCAGCCAAAAGTCGATTTTGTTAATTTTCGTCGGCCAAAAGTCAAATGTTCTACCTTTCGTACAGAATTTTTTTATTGATAGCTTTCGCCAGAAATTTTAAATATGCTAGTTTTCGTATGGTACGACGATATGTATGTATATAAAAATATGTACAAAGTAGTGTAGCGTTGCCTAAAATGCAGCAGCGCTGGACTCTGCGCTTGTGTGATAAAAGGTTTTTGTGCTTGTTGCTTGACGCTTGACTGAAAATTGCGAAAAGTGGTTATTGAATTTATTTTTTGCATTTATTTATTTTTATTTTACAATATTTATATAACTATTGTTGAACAAAATTTGATTTTAATAACGTTTAAAAGCTTTTGAACAGAAACTCACGCACACACACACACACACACAAAATTTAACTTTTTTGGCATTTGTTAAAAGTTTCAATTTATATTTAATGCATGGATTTAAAATGGACGTTTATTTTTTAATGAAACTTATCAAATATTAAACTAAAATGCTGTGAGTATTATAATACAAAATTAATAAAAGTGGGTGGTCTAGTAGTAGAGAGAACAGAGAGTAAGGAGCAGAAAAGAATGACTATTGAGTTGCACGGCGATAGGTTCTTTGGCGATAGAGTGCTTGGAAGAATTTAGAATTGAAGAAAAGTCCTAAATTTTCGTTGCTCAGATCATATTGCGTGAACGCATGTAGCCATCAATTGTCATGTATTTACTCAAGGTCTCTGCAGGGTTAATCTAAAGCAGAACATCCAATCGGCACTTCCACTCACTACTTAAACCACAAAAGGCCCTCTTGTGCGCCCATAAACTATAACAATATTGTTGTTACTTTATTGTTTGTTAATCCAGTATTTAATAGCCCTCATAATTATAAGTTTAATGTACTGTAAATATACCATATAAGATAGAAATGTGAAATCATAAAAAAGGACAACATAACCGAGATGGGTTATAAAATGCAAACAAACAAAACACACTTCGATGCGCGTAGAGAATACTTAATGCATCTGTGATAGGGCAAGTGCGCAATGCAATAGCGTAACAGAAGCATAGCAGACGTGCATACATGTGTGTATAGAGGAATATGTAGAGAAAACTGGAGCACAGCTTTGAAGAATATGCATAGATACATATGTATATTCATTAGACCGTATCGAAAAAAAAAAAAAAAATTAAATGTACGCCATCCTATATGATGTCATTTTGGAAAACATCTCCGGAAAAAAGATATTTTTGCGCTAGATCTCGCTAGAATGCAATAAAATTTTATGGCAAATAATTTTCTAGAACTTGAACGCTTTTTTAGTGCTTAGCACGAAATTTGTTTAATTCAACTTTTTATTGTATTTGGTTTTTTTCCACTTACCCCCAACAATTTTTTAGAACATTTTAACCCTATAGCGGGCGGCAAAAATCATCGGTTGAAACTCCAAAAGGTTGCTGCCTGTGCAATGGACATCCGCCTCTCGTCCCCGATGCCCGTACCTAGTGCTTGCGCCAGGCCTGACTGCGGGGGGGGGGGGGGAGGGGGGAGACCACGGAGGACTAGCAAAGGCTGTTGTCAGGTCGAGTAGGTCCCCTCAAGGCGCGAGCCAGGAGGGATGGTGCGAGACGGCCTCAGTCATGGTTGGAGGTGCCTGGCGGAAGGCATAAAACGCATTTATCTTGTCGTGATGGAGGATAGACAGGATAAAGAATCAAAAAAACAACAACAACAACAACAACAGCAACATATCGAAAAAGCCCTTCACTACAGCGAGTGCGATAGGTGTCTTTCTTGATATTTCGGGTGCCTTTAGTAACGTCTCTGCTGCGGAACTGTTGGAGGGGCTCGAATGGATCGGAATTAGCCCAATCCTTCGGAGTTGGATCGACGATCTTTGGAGTTGTCGGACGGTGACGGGTAGGTGGGGCTTTTCGACGATGCCAAGGAGGGCACATAGGGGCGCTCCACAAGTGGGAGTACTCTCACCCCTGTTGTGGAATCTATTGGTCAACAAATACTCTTCATAAACACACAAAATACTCTTCGTAAAATACACAAAATACTAAAACTTGCGAAGTTTTGCATTCCAAGTTTAGTCTAACGCCTCCAATACGTTGTTGGTAACACTAAGGACCATATGTGGTCTATGCAAGGGATCACTGTATCCGGCCAACCTAAGCTAAGCTAAACTTAACCCTATAGCTACCTTTAAAATACTATTTTCTTCTGAATTTCTAAAAAAGGGGTCAAAATAACCCTTTCTTGGAGGTGCTAGAGGAATAAAATGTTCCAGAGAATTACTCAACATAAAATTTCAGTAGGGGTCTCCTCAGAAAAAATCTGTGTATAAGACCACAGGAAGCAAGAAGCCTTAATTCCTCGTAATGTTAAATGTGTGTTATTTCGGGTTCTACTAAAGCGATCGAAATATCTTTTTTGCAAAGGATACATAATTTTTGACGACGTTTAACCTGCAGGCATAAAAAATTTAAATTAAAGTGGTACGTATAAACTAAGTACTGGGTGGTAGTTAGCCCAATGGCGCACATAGAGTTAAAACGTTTATATAGTAGAAATTGCCCTTTCAAGCCAAAGACATTGGTGCATTAAACTTAAAGATCGAACTAAAAATACCGAAGATATGAAAAAATAGATTTGGCCGACTTCTAGCGGCTTAAAAAAATAAAAGTTTTTTCCAGAAATGTTTTTTTTCCAAAAACACATCATAAGTGCGAGGTGGGCGTACGGCGGACTTTTTTTGGTTCCTATAAAGCGAGATGGCCTAGTGTATATACATATATAGTTGCCATACGGATTGCCTTAAGCAATACTACGTAGAGGCATTGAGCGCTAAGACCTTGGCTGCGCTTATATGAAAGATGACATCGGTAACCACAAGCGCATAGAAACACCGCCTAAAACTTCAGCAATGATTTAAATAGGCTTGATAATTACATGTCATTGTAGGTGAATGTATACGTAGATGCATGTGTGTATGTATTCACTTCTTCTTCTTCTTCTTGAGCTGCAGAAAAACTGCTTTCACTCTACCATTCGCTGCATATCTGCGTATATTTAATTGTGACAACATGTCTCGAGTAGGCAAAACAACATCGTCGAAGGGCACAAAGAGTTGCTGATGAGAGTTGATGCTCTTTCTGCAACGATGCAGCAATCAAATGGTTTAAGTGCGCAAAATAATATCTACTTTTTTGTTGGGTGGCCGAGAGAATGGGGAGGTGGAAAGAAGCAGCAATATGGAAACAAGTTGTTACAATCTGCATTTGCAGTGAATTGCTGCTGTAAAAAAATGCGAAAATGGCCAACCATCAAGAAGAAAAAGTGGTGGGTGGGTGAGTGCAACAGAGCGCATATATTGAGATGTTATTGTGTAGGTATATGTGTATGCATGAAGGTGGTGGCAACTGTGTTAAACGGAAATATGTATATACATATGTATGTATGTAATTGCGGTTGTTATCGAACGCAGCAACATACCCAACGGATGTCTTTAACTTTTCTACAGCGGGAAAATATGCATCTACATTTGTACATATGTATTACATTCAAGGCCGTATTTAGGGGGGGCGGTTTTGGGTGTTTGAACCCCCCACGAAATTCTGGTAGATAAATTTTACTTCTATCATATTCAAAGCTATATGTTGAAAACACTAGTTTGCAAATAATTAATTTGAGAAAATACCAAGAATTTCAGGTATAGGGGAGGGCTGGCATGAACCTGCTGAGGTCAAAACCATTTTTTTATGGTTAGAGTTTTGAAATACGTAATTTTGGGTTTTTTTTTGGTTAAAACTTCAATCAAAAATTCTTTTCGCTGAAGTTACAAATACCCACAAACCGTATCTAGTTACTCCGTTCGAAAGATAATTAAAGTACGCTTCTAACGACATACCACTTATAAATTAAATTATGTTACATACATTTTTTAAAATTATAAAGTCACTGCATGGCTGAAAATTCATTACTCGGGTTATATTAGTGTCTGAATTATAACATTTTGTGTGTTTTTCGAAAGATCCCATATATGGGATGTGTGCGTTGTTATAGTCCGATTTCACCTATTTTCAATACCAACTTTTCAAAGTCAACATTTTATTGATTTTTTGCGATTATTGAAAAAATTTGGTTTTTATTGGGGTTTTTATAAGAAGTTGTAAAAATCAGGAAAGTCTTATTCTTTTTAAAATTATTCTGTTTTATTGCAAACATTTTAAGCGTAATATTAAAAAGATTCGATGAAAACTTTATTTTTGGCGATTTTTTCCAAGTGAAACAAAAAGGATGTTTTATGGTCGAAAAACTCGGTTAGGTGACCCAACTATATGAAAACGACTTCACAGATCAAAGGACATTAGAGGAAAATATAAAGCTTCGCAAGCACAGTCTCAAAAAATAAGCTCTTGCTGTTCTGCGAAAGTTATCATAATTTTTTGAGAACTTTTGAATTTCGATTTCCTTTGAAAATATCTGAAGTCGAAGCATAGAACAGTCGAATATATTTGTTTGTTTATTTGTGCTGTTGCTTTACTGTGTCATTTCAAACAAATCACTCGACAGCAAAGCACAGATAAATAGAATTTTAGTTTTAAGTGCGGCTTTTTAAAATTTTTTTTTGGTTTTTTTTTTTGTAAATTACAATTTCGATTGTGTTCCCATAAATTAAAAAAAAAACAATAACAACAGTGCTGTAAAAACTCGAAATTAGGTTTGCCCTTTGCTGTGCTGTACAAATTTCCACAATACAGCAACAGTCGACTATATAATTTTTAAACTTAAGGCTGCGCAGTTGCAGTATAGTAGAACTTTTTATTTCTTATACTTCCACTGCGCTGTTTATTTTTTAATTTTCAAATGAAAATGAAATTCAATGGAAATGAAAAAAAAAGTTGAAAATAATTTCAAACTCTGCTCAAAGGACTAAAATAATGGCATATATATAAATTTTAAAAATCGGATGTCAAATAACAAAGTTGCAAAAAAAAAAAAACAAGCTAGAGTCCAACATAAGCTAAAAATCTTGGGGCGGACTTTTACAGCTGAAAACAGCCGGGTAATCTAACCGAGTTTTTCGTCCATAAAATATTTTTTTTTTTTCACTTGGATAAAATCACCAAAAATAAAGTATTCATCGTGTTTGCAATAGAACAGCCTAATATTTAAATGAATAAAAGTTTCCTGATTTTTAAAACTTCTTATAAAAACCCTAATTTGAAAATCAAAAGTTTTGTAAAAAAATGTTTCTTCTAAATAACACTTTAGAAACCAGATTTTTTTTTTATTATTATTTTTATTTAGTGCACGAAATAGATAATATATTTTTCTCAAAAATAAAAATAGGTAAAAAAAACTTTTTAAGTTAAACGGTTTTATGTTATACATACATTGCAATGTTTAAGATAAATGTACTAAAAACCAAAAAATAATAAAATAGATACAGTCGTGGGAATTATAAACATTTGCATAGACTAGACTAAAATAAAACCGTGGGGCACGTCAATTGTCTACAATCGTTGATTAAAATGTTTGTTTTGTAATGTTACACTATAATTAGGCAGTTGTTCAACCGACAACGATGGACGTGTGATAAGTAGGGCTAGAATGTGGAAAAAAAGCTAGCAAGCTCGATTATAAGCGAGTTTTAGGGTTTCATAGTGGTGAGCGAGTAGTACTTTTATCATATGTTTTGTCGATTAAAGACAAACTACGAGCAGTGAAACGATTCCTCGTGTGAATGTCCAACGATAAACTAGTTGAAACATCTCTTTTATTAACATGGAGTGTATAACTATTGGAATTTCCATGAGCAAGAAAATAGTAAGTATTTTCCTCACCGTCTGCGGGCCAACTGCCTAACGACGAATTAAACGATTCTTCTATCGCACATTAAGTCGATAATTTGTAGACAATTGACGTGCCCCCCGGTTTTATTTTAGTCTAGTCTATGCAAATGTTTATAATTCCCACGACTGTATCTATTTTATTATTTTTTGGTTTTTAGTACATTTATCTTAAACATTGCAATGTATGTATAACATAAAACCGTTTAACTTAAAAAGTTTTTTTTACCTATTTTTATTTTCTAGTTTTTAGTTTTTATTTCGCATTCTGTTTAATTCATTTAGTGCTTCATTATTGCAAGGTTTCTTGCCCGTTAGTTTATTGCAGTCCAACGCCTCTATAGCGACCCACGCGCCACCTATCGGAAGTTTTTTTTAGGAAAATATTTCCTTTCAAGGTAGTAATACATGTTCCGAATTTCAGCCAAATCGGACCATAAATGCGATTTTTGTAAATATAGCGACCCACGCGCCACCTAGCGGAATTTTTTTTTTTAAGAAAATATTTCTTTTCAAGGTAGTAATACATGTTCCGAATTTCAGCCAAATCGGACCATAAATGCGATTTTTGTAAATATAGCGACCCACGCGCCACCTAGCGGAATTTTTTTTTTAAGAAAATATTTCTTTTCAAGGTAGTAATACATGTTCCGAATTTCAGCCAAATCGGACCATAAATGCGATTTTTGTAAATATAGCGACCCACGCGCCACCTAGCGGAATTTTTTTTTTAAGAAAATATTTCTTTTCAAGGTAGTAATACATGTTCCGAATTTCAGCCAAATCGGACCATAAATGCGATTTTTGTAAATATAGCGACCCACGCGCCACCTAGCGGAATTTTTTTTTCATAATATTGCATTGTCATCGGGGTTATACATGCGTGCAAAATTTCAGATTAATCGGTTGACAGGAAGAGGGTGAAATTTGAATTACTAAATTTGACCCAAGAATAAAGAATAAAACAAACGGGGTGAGCTAAATAAAACCGTTTAAAAAAAAAAAAAAGAAAAAAAATCTGAAACCCCCCACGAAAAAAAATCCTGGCTACGGCCCTGATTACATTTGAATAAATTTGTACATATATATGTATATATGATTGTATGTACATAGTTATACTAAATTGTCTTTGCTGCGCCCGTAAATGTTAAATGCATAATTTCTTTAGCACTCGTGTGTGTTATTAGAGATACATACCTTCCAGCAGCTGTGCAGTGCAGCCTATCCCTAAAGCCACTTTCCCAGCTACGCACATTTAGTCGAGTCGACCTAAATTGCATTGACGGAAACTGAAGAGTTAGCAACGACGGCAACGGTAGCAGCAGCATTACTGAAGAGTAGAAAATCTCTGCTTTTATGCCCTTCAGCGTTTCTGGATTTATGTTTTGTGGTTATGGTGATGGTGGCTAAAGGTGATTGGAATGTTGTAAATTACATACCCAATTGTATATTTTAAGTAGTTAGATACAAACGTGTGTGACTAGGAAAACTGTGCAAGGGAGCCACACAACAACAAAGTCATAATTTTACAACAACAGCGTTCCCGGCATATGCCACACTGATGTTGTTGTGAGTCATAAAGAGTCATTGGCTGACAATGCTAGGATAAGAGTATATTACAGAAAAAAATACCAATATAGTAACTTGATTCAGTTAAAAGGAAAAACAGTTAAGTTACCGAAACACTATTTCAAGAGAAATTACGAAATAATCATGCCTATTACGGTATCCGGCGGATGCCTTTCGCAGGGAATGCGAATCGTTTTGATAAAATTTGGTATTCTCATAACCGATCGGCAATGCAGTCCGGGAATAAAAAACATGTTGATAAAGCAGTTCGAGGATTCACCGCATTCCTATAACCGTAATCGAAACGCAGTAGCTGTAATTTGTTTTGATTTCGATTCGTCATAAAATTGATGCGGATTCAAAAAAAATCTAAAAAGTTGCATTTTCATTGCGTAGTAAATTATAATGAAATTTAACGAATAACAAAATAATTCGTATATTTTAAGTAAAAATATGAGTTAATTTTATTTTTAAACAGAATTCGTACCAAAACGTGGGCAGTTTTCTTTGTTGGTTGAGCGGAAGAAGCTTAACGATATTAGTATTATCGCAAAAGCAAGCAGTCTCCAGAAGTTGTATCTGAGTTTTGGACAACATTAAGCACGGATTTGAATGCTTTGGCACCACCATCAAAATCACTTGGTATGAATCCAAATCCTGTATTAAGAATAAGCTAACAAATAAACGCTTCCAAATGCAAGTTATAGGTGGAGGGCAAAACGCAGAAGTTCACTGGAAAACATTTTGGTAGGTTCTGTACCGCTATGATCAAAACATAAGCGTTGATTGCGAACCATCCGTTGATAATTCGAGACCGTACAAAATTTAGAGAGTACTTCGCACGAAATTGGAACAATTGTATTTTTTCAAAATGCAAATAAATCACAACTGACAATGTAGAAAAATGTAAAAAAGCTTTTGACACGATACGCAGGGTGAATCGATAAAGCAGTAATCCGACGGTTATGGTAATAGCGTGAAATTTGACCAGCGAGGGGAGTGCGAATCGGATGGCATTCGCGGGAGTGGCATCCGTCGGATACCGTAATAGCCATGAATGATTCCAGATTGAGACTATTGGATCAGGACCGAACAATGTTATCAACCTCTTCACCGACGGATCTAAGCTTAATGCTAAGGGGAGTCTATTCAGCCAGCGGCGGGCTAAAAATATCATTTCGCTTACCTGATCACTGCAGTGTCCTCCAGGCGGAGGAAGCATCGTCACAGGAGGTCGCCGAGTCCTTGAAAGCAAGTAAAAATGAATTTAAGGAAGTTTACAGCTCAGAGAGCCAGGCTGCACTGAAAACGCTTGGGACTGTCATACGTAAATCGACAACTGCGAAAACTTGCCGCAGATCTCTAAACGAGCTGGCTGAGCAGTTTGCCATCGTATGGGTGCGTGGACACTGTAACATACCGGTAAACGTGATGGAAGACAAACTTGCTCGAGAGGGCACATCTGCTCCACTTTCAATGTTGTAGAAGGGTCTGTGGGTATGCCGCTCGCTACCAGCCAAGCTCATACTGATGGAGTTATATTTCAAAGAAGCGGAGGAAAGGTGTCATTATTTGAGTACCTGCAACCATACTAGGCTATTGTGGCCAAACTGGAAAGCCAAATGGACGAAGAGTCTACTCGCACTCGGAAGGTCCGAACTTGCACTAATAAAAGGGCTTATTATAACAGACCATATAACCATTGAGAAGCATGCAGAAAGGACCAATGCTCCATATTACCAATTACAAGCTTGTGAGAATGAAGAGGAGCCCGAAATAGTAAAACACTTGCTGTGCAATTGCCCAGCACTTGGAAGAAGGCGACTGAAGCATTTAGGAGCCTACCAATTTAGGGATCTGGGAAATCTAGTTACAATGAAATTTAGAAAAATTCTAAGATTTGTAGAATACACACGATGGTTCGTGTAGAGGGTCTTCGTATCCACGTGGTATCCAAATGGGGCCTTCGGCGCCTAAGTGTGCTAAGTGGAAACTAGCAGCCACTGCAACCTAACCTAATATAAGTTAAAACGGGACATATAAATTACTTAAAGCAAAAGCAAAACTCCTTAGAACCGATGCTTCACTGAGTTTCTTTCGACTTTAGTAATTTTAGTTCTTAATTCATATGGTTAATCGAGCTAAGACAGATATTCAGCTCAACTAGAGGTTATCTTATGATTATATTAAGCCCAACTGGGTATAAATTTTCATGCATAGAAACATCTACATTGCTTTATATATGTATTTATGTATACATTTAGTTAGCCATGGTCGAGCCATCCATGTGGTTTAGCCATAAATGAAACAGCTTCTAATTATTCTCTGCTTTAGTGTAAGAGTCCAGCTGTGGATTGTTGAGGCATGATAAGTATACATATGTAACTACGAGTGTACCCAGCAAACATTCTCGGAGCACTCATAATTTGGAGCACATTATGAGTCCGAAATATGTGCATAATATGAGTCTTAAACTTTTGAAATCATATATTACACCGAAATATGTGCTAAACAGGAGCCTCATAATTTGGAGTCCGATATGAATCCGAATATGTGTGAAATATGAGCTTAAGATTTTTTTTACGTTTTCTTTTTTTTTGTGTTTTTTAAAATGATAATTGAATTCATAGATGCCGTTTCGAAAAAGGGGAAGTATAAATATCACTGAAGTTCAATATAATGTTGAATATCCCAGTATATGATGACATGGGTTGAATTTCAGGTTGATGTTAAGTTCGAATCAGGAGGAGAATACAAAATAGACAACACGATAAAGCAAGCACTGAAGGCATGGAAAAGAGGTTAACAAGAAGAGGTTAATAGAAAACTGGGTAATGGGAAGGAAAATGCATGGAAAAAATATTTTTAGGTTTTTCTAATCATAGAAGAAGGAAAAAAAGAGTCATAAATATGAGCCCAATAGGAGTCTTTTATGAATCTTATTCAGGCTCATATGATGTATAGAATTAGACTCATATCGGGCGGCCACCTTAGGAACAGAAATGCATACATTTAGGATTATAAAATGAGCTCATAATGAGTGTGAACACTCCAGTTTAGGATTCCTTTCTGATTCTTTTATGACTCCGAATGTTTGCTGGGTATGTATGCCCATATTTGTGCCTGTAAATGTATAGATACAGAGATATACATAGCAACCACATTGCCGCCTGGAAGAGTCTTCAGCGCCATCACAAGCGAATTTGCAGCTTAATGCTTAGCAGCTAAGCCAACTTTTGCAGCTTGGCAACTTAGAAATAGCAATTACTACGTACATATGTACATTAGACCGTATCGCAAAAAAAAAAAAACAAGTTTGTCGTGCGCCCCTCTTTAATGTCATTTTGAAAAAAATTCCGGATAAATGTTTGATGTGTAAACATTTTTATTTTTTTCTTTGTTTTCTGAACGCCGCTAGATGTCGCCCAAATACATTTCTTTTCATATATTCTGTATTTTTAGTTCGATCTCTAGGTTTAATACACCAATGTGTTTGGCTTGAAAGGGTAATTTCTACTATATAATCGTATTAACCCTATGTGCGCTATTGGGGTCACTACCACCCAGTAATTAGTTTATACCACCCTAATGTACCTTTTCTATGCTTACATGTTAAGCGCTGTCAAAAATTTTTAATCTTTTGCTAAAGAAGTATTTCCATCTCTTCAGTAGAATACGAAATAAAACAAATTCAACAATCCGTGGAATATATCGATGTATGTTTTTAGCTTCCTGTGGTCTTTTAGATTAATTTTACAAAGATTTTTTCTGAGTAGACCTCTACTAAAATTTGATGGCGAATAATTTTCTGCAACATTCTAACTCTCTAACACCAACACGAAAAATTTATTTTGATGCCTATTTTAGTTAGTCTAAAAAATTATTTTTAAAGTGGCTGGAGGTCTAAAATGTTTCAGAAAATTATTCGCCATCAAATTGTACTAGGGGTCTCCTCAGAAAAAATCTTTGTAAAACGAACCTAAAAGACCATAGGACGCAAAAAACATATGTATACATATTCCTCGGTGAACTTTTTTTTGGTCCCTATAAAGCGAGACGGCCTAATGTATGGTTGCTGTGATGCAGCACAGTGCGGTGTGAAGCAGTGTAGTGCGATGTACATATGTATGTATGGTGCATTGCTGTGTGTTGCGGTGATGCTGTCCGTTGCGATATACTTTAATGTGGTTGGCCTTAAGTTATGATGAAACGTTATAAATTGCATGGATTAACGAGTTTTGAATGGGATTATTATTTGTACCATTTTTTTTCTCATCTTCAGCTACACTTTCGCTTGTGCCTTTTCATTTCAAAATTTTCAAGAGATTTACTCATTTTAATTGTGTAAAAGTAGTAGTAGTAGTAGTAGTAGTTGTTGTTGTTGTTGTTGTTGCTGTTAACGGCTTAGCTCTCTCACAATCGTCCAATAGCACACTTGATTCTTATGCTACATAGTATTTAATGGTGATTCGAGTTGGCTCTAATGAGTTGTTAAGCACACTTAACTATACATAATTATGTAAATTTGTAAGTAGTATGCAAAGTTCATAAGAGTTTTTCATATTTTTTTTACGGTTTTCTTTTTTTCATTTTTTCCCTTTTTCACGTTTTTCTTTTATTTTCCAATTCACTTTACATATTTGCACTTTTTATTATTTTCCCTACTTATGTACTTACTATAATCATAAAAAGAAACTAAAATGTTTTTTAATTATGCCCTTTGGAAATACTTGATTGCTTGCTAGCACTCATTAATGCTGATTGAATAATATTCATAATGGTTGCGCAAACAAAGCAACAATAAAATAAAAATCTTAAGAATTTTTCATCGCAATTGCCCCAATCGCTCTCTTTATTCCTATTTTGCTGTCTCTTAAGCTGCCGCTAATAATTATAAATCCTTTTTTTTTTAGCTTGCGAATGTGTGCCAAGCAGGAGAAAAATGTAGTCAGGCCCGTTGCCCATTGTCAAGTGAATGAATGTCAAAGCGAATGTCCCACAGTTCTCAGTTCCGCATTGACATGCCATTAGAGCGCAATAATGCAATATAAGTAATTCATAATTACTACGAGTAATACTCAATTTATGTTAATAAGGAATTATGAACGGACGCAAGCATTGAACAAGCAATTTGTTGGTCATACTTAAGTTAGTAAATCCTTGTACATTTTTCATTACATCAATTATATTTTCATGCCCATGAAATAGTGTCACATAAGTGGTTTCAAATAAGTATGTGCGATCATATTTATTTTTATTGTTACTTGTAACGGTCTTCATATTGGATATATCTATGTACATATGCACATTATGGTGGTCAAATTAGCGATTTTCTTCGGTTCAACCCCCAGATCGGCAACAACTCAGTCAAAAATTGCAAATATAATTTTTAGTTCCAATCGGAGATGGTTATAGGGTGTCGCATAGGTGTCAAAGTTCAGAAAACTATGTAGAGTCCAAAAATTAAATTAATACATATTTTTATATCTAATGCCCGAAATCGCTATTCTTTAACTTGAATTGATTTGAATTGACTTGACTTGACTTAACTTGACTTGACTTGATTTGACTTGACTTGATTTGACTTGACTTGACTTGACTTGACTTGACTCGACTTAACTTGACTTGACTCGACTCAGACTAGACATATACGCCGCCGATTGACGCCGCCGCCATAATTCGTGAAATCGGCGTATCGGCGCGGCGGCGTGCGCTGGCGCGCCATACCCGTATGGAGCGAGATGTGTACATATTTTCCTAGTTTTGCTAACTGCTAAAGTTCTTCAAAATTAAAAAAAGGAACCAATCGACGTGTTTTGACCTCAGGAACACGAAGCTGAATGCGGAAATGTTTTATTTTTTGCCGGTTAAAAGTTATTAACAAAAACTTTGGCTGTTCCCTACTTTACTAGCCTCAGTCCTAAAGAGTTTAAGCTACTGGAAAATTTTAGTTCGTTGGCTTACATAATTTTTTCTCAGATACGGAACTTTTCTGGGATCTCTTCCATTTAGTCCTACTTATCGAGTTCTGTTGCTAATTGTTCTACTCAAAACTGCACCATTTCAACCCTCCTTGATATCATTAGATGCCGAAAATTATCCCAAAAATGCCTCCAGAATCGAAAACTCATAGTTTGAACGTAAGAAATTTGCTGTTTTTGAGTAGCCCTCACAGTGGTCGAACCTCAGCCCTATGGGGAATATTAAAGAAGACGATGGAGGATCAAAAATGGAAAAATAAGCAAGAGTTATGGAAAAAAAATTAAAGAAGCTTGGTACTTAATACCAGTTGCAAATTCCGCTGATTTGGTCAACCCTATGCCACGAAGAACTTAGGAAGTTATAAAAAACTAGCAAATACCCGTCCCGCTTCGCAGCGACGAACAAAAGCTTTTATGTTATAATGGGTCTTACCTTTACCTTTACCTTTACCTTTACCTTTACCTTTACCTTTACCTTTACCTTTACCTTTACCTTTACCTTTACCTTTACCTTTACCTTTACCTTTACCTTTACCTTTACCTTTACCTTTACCTTTACCTTTACCCTTACCTTTACCTTTACCTTTACCTTTACCTTTACCTTTACCTTTACCTTTACCTTTACCTTTACCTTTACCTTTACCTTTACCTTTACCTTTACCTTTACCTTTACCTTTACCTTTACCTTTACCTTTACCTTTACCTTTACCTTTACCTTTACCTTTACCTTTACCTTTACCTTTACCTTTACCTTTACCTTTACCTTTACCTTTACCTTTACCTTTACCTTTACCTTTACCTTTACCTTTACCTTTACCTTTACCTTTACCTTTACCTTTACCTTTACCTGTACCTTTACCTTTACCTTTACCTTTACCTTTACCTTTACCTTTACCTTTACCTTTACCTTTACCTTTACCTTTACCTTTACCTTTACCTTTACCTTTACCTTTACCTTTACCTTTACCTTTACCTTTACCTTTACCTTTACCTTTACCTTTACCTTTACCTTTACCTTTACCTTTACCTTTACCTTTACCTTTACCTTTACCTTTACCTTTACCTTTACCTTTACCTTTACCTTTACCTTTACCTTTACCTTTACCTTTACCTTTACCTTTACCTTTACCTTTACCTTTACCTTTACCTTTACCTTTACCTTTACATTTACCTTTACCTTTACCTTTACCTTTACCTTTACCTTTACCTTTACCTTTACCTTTACCTTTACCTTTACCTTTACCTTTACCTTTACCTTTACCTTTACCTTTACCTTTACCTTTACCTTTACCTTTACCTTTACCTTTACCTTTACCTTTACCTTTACCTTTACCTTTACCTTTACCTTTACCTTTACCTTTACCTTTACCTTTACCTTTACCTTTACCTTTACCTTTACCTTTACCTTTACCTTTACCTTTACCTTTACCTTTACCTTTACCTTTACCTTTACCTTTACCTTTACCTTTACCTTTACCTTTACCTTTACCTTTACCTTTACCTTTACCTTTACCTTTACCTTTACCTTTACCTTTACCTTTACCTTTACCTTTACCTTTACCTTTACCTTTACATTTACCTTTACCTTTACCTTTACCTTTACCTTTACCTTTACCTTTACCTTTACCTTTACCTTTACCTTTACCTTTACCTTTACCTTTACCTTTACCTTTACCTTTACCTTTACCTTTACCTTTACCTTTACCCTTACCTTTACCTTTACCTTTACCTTTACCTTTACCTTTACCTTTACCTTTACCTTTACCTTTACCTTTACCTTTACCTTTACCTTTACCTTTACCTTTACCTTTACCTTTACCTTTACCTTTACCTTTACCTTTACCTTTACCTTTACCTTTACCTTTACCTTTACCTTTACCTTTACCTTTACCTTTACCTTTACCTTTACCTTTACCTTTACCTTTACCTTTACCTTTACCTTTACCTTTACCTTTACCTTTACCTTTACCTTTACCTTTACCTTTACCTTTACCTTTACCTTTACCTTTACCTTTACCTTTACCTTTACCTTTACCCTTACCTTTACCTTTACCTTTACCTTTACCTTTACCTTTACCTTTACATTTACCTTTACCTTTACCTTTACGTTTACCTTTACCTTTACCTTTACCTTTACCTTTACGTTTACCTTTACCTTTACCTTTACCTTTACCTTTACCTTTACCTTTACCTTTACCTTTACCTTTACCTTTACCTTTACCTTTACCTTTACCTGGGACCTAAACTGGGACCATCCATCACCATCCAGGCCCACTACTTGAACCATCTCTGGGAAACCGACTTAAAAATAACAATGAAAATATCTGTATGTTGAGGCCCTGCTCGAAACCTTTCATTTGCTACCAATATCGCTCGGAAATATTCAGGTGTCATCCTGGTCCAGGTTTTGACCCATATCTCGGGACCCGGCCTAGGCATCGCAATGAAAATAACTCTATGTTGAAGGCCTGCTCAGTACCTTTCATTTGATAACAATATTGCTCAAATACTTGCTGGGTCACTCTGGGTCCACATTTGGGCATATATTCCGGGAAGTTCCCACTTTTTCGAAAGTCTGTATACCCTATCACCAGCGCATATACCATATGAATCTACTGTGAAAATTTCATAAAGATCGGTTGATTGCTTTGGGAGTCCATAAATAACACACACACACACACATACACATTCATTTTTTTATAAAAAATAAAGGAGCATCAACTAAACATTAGTTTAAATCTAGCTGCAGCAGTAATATTGTAGTTTATTTGAAAAAACAATCGAATTTAAAGTTTGCCCCTATTATTATTTCCAACTTAAATTATACATTTCATTATTTTTATTCATAAAAATTAAATTATTATACAAAAACCACCCCAGAGTCATTGAAGCATGTCCTCTCCGTGTAAGCATCAATATATGGTAATTATTATTTGGTCTTAAAATGAAATAAATGGAGAATTGCAAAATTTTGTCCCTATTATTTTTTCCAACACTGTATATACATATATTTATTTTAACCCTAATCACCGAATTTTGAAAAGTTACGTAAAACCGAAAGTGAGACTCTGAGGCTCACCTATGGGGAAATTTTGAAACACATTATTTTGGTATTTGTTTTTTACTTTTATTTATGCAGTAATGAATGCAGAAGCATTTTTATACATTCTTATAACGGTTTATGACAATTTTTTTAGTATATAAAGATAAAAAAGTAATTTCATAAAATAGGGCATATTAATGAACTGCAATTTTCACACATTTTTGCAGTTGTTGAATGTTCATAACAAATGGTTTTATTACATCTGTTGTAAATTTGTTTTTGTGCACACAATGAGAAAAACTACGAATCAAATGAATATGAATAATTTTTTCATATGATCGCCCCTAATATATATTTTCCGCAACCAAATTCCAAATTTTTAAAACGCGACGTTCGTGGTGGAAATACTTACGCATAAAAGCAGCTCATCGTTCGTTTCTCTATCTGAACGCATTTTTTCCGTAATTTATAATCTCAGTAAACAGAAAATTATAAGATTTTAATGCTTTTGAAATTTCTGACTTTACCGTTCTCCATAATTTTATGACATCATATGATCTAAAGATCTATGGTGAAATACGACGAATTCACCAAAATCCGGGGGAAGTGTGGTGAGTTCACAATGTAAAAACTTCACTGGATAAACCTTGTAAACAACGGATTCAAAATTTAGTTTAATTCTAGAAATGTAAGCTTATTACTATAAAGATACTTAAGGTGAGTCTTTGAGGCTCACTTTCGGTTTTTCGTAACAATTTTATACGATTGCAAAAAAATTGGTTAAAATAAATAAATAGCCCAAAGATCGAAATTATTTTATAATTTATGAACACAAATGAAGGAATACCCAAAATATCAGGCAAAAAGCTTTTTTGGTTTAGGAATAATCCGCTTTTAAACTTTAAAGTGAGACTGAGAGGCTCACTTTAGAGGATTAGGGTTAAAGTGCCTTAGGTATATATATATAAATATGTACATATGTAAATATATGTATGCATGTTTATTATCATACAACATAAGCAAATGAATTTAAATTTACCCTTACATATGGATTTGTGTATATTTTTTAATATTTATTTTCTTTATTTTATATTTTAGTTTATGTAACAATTTTTTTTGCTGTTAATAAAAAAGTTTCAACAATTTAAGGTGGAAATTAGTTTATTTATTCCATTCAGCCAGCGATATTAAGGTAACTAAATAAAATTAATATTTGAATAAGTAAGGAAGCCTAAGTTCGAGTGGAATCGAACATTAGATACTCAGCTGTATGCTTTCATTGTTTGTTTGCGTTTGATGGAAACACGTTGTAGGTACTTTATATAAAGCGAGTGTTGCATAAAGTGGGCATAGCCGCACCCATTTTCAAAATTTTTATCAGTCATCCAACTAAGCATATGAATATTATTCTTTGTGCAAAATTTCATTCCTTTATGACTTCTAGTTACAAAGATGTCGAGTTACACATTCCCAAAGAGTGTTCCAGAAATATCTTTGTTAAAACGTAGGCGTGGTCATAAACCGATTTCAATAAATTTTTGCGTGTCTATTAACACAAGTTATAAAAGTGTATAAACCAAGTTTCGTCATAATATCTCAATTATTTGTCGAGTTATAGGCTAAGAAATCTCGTATATTCCTTTGCCTAAAAAGAGGCGGTGCCACGCCCATTTTCCAAAATTTTTGTGGTTTTCGTTGTATGTCCGCAGGTGGACTCCTGGCATAAAATTTCAATGATATATCTTTATATTTGACAGAGATATCGCTTAAAATGTTTTTATTAGGTCACTTTATAATACCCATATATAAAAGTGGGCGTGGCCGTCAACCGATTTTGACAATTTTCCGTCCAAACATTTGCCTAAGTAAGTATATCACGCGTACCAAATTTCATCGATATATCTTCAACAGTTTCTGAGTTATGACTCATAAAGCTTTCAATGTTTGCTCCTTAATAAGTGGGCGTGGCACCGCCCATTTTCCAAAATTCCATCAAATTTCTTCTTAGGGGCCTGAGCTAAACACGTGGGTAAAATTTCATCACTCTAGCTATATTAGTGGCTGAGATACCAAATATCCGATTTTTTCTATATAGGAAAAGTGGGCGTGGTCATGGTCCGATTTCGCCCATTTTCAATACCAACCGTCCCAGTGTCGATACCAACTTGCATTTCAAATTTCATCAAAATATCTCAATTTTTGCGCGAGTTAGAGTGTTTACAGACGGACGGACGGACAGACGGACGGACGGACAGACGGACGGACGGACAGACGGACGGACAGACGGACGGACGGACATAGCTCAATCGATTTCTCTTTTCACCCTGATCATTTTGATATATATAAGTCTATATCTATCTCGATTATTTCATCCTGTTACAATCCACCGTTATGTGATTAAAACTATAATACTCTGTGTACTAGTACAGCTGAGTATAATAAGGATTGTGATTTGTAGATTTGGGGCAGGCGCGCCGGCGCGAAAAAGCACGCCGGCGTTGCCGCCGCCGCCGAAATGTTTTTGGAATAGCGCCGCCGCCGCCGGAATCACTGTCGGCGTATATGTCTAACTCAGACCTGTTAAATTCCGATAAGGATTAGTAATCAATTAAATTTTTTTGTTTTTTAATTGGTAATCATTATTTTAATTATTTTGCAGAAAAAACTAATTTTAATTGATTACCGTAAGAAAAAATCACAAAAATTACAAAAAATTAAAAATAATTGTAAAAAATAATAAGATTAAAAATAATCATAAAAAATAAAAAAAAAATAAAAAAAAAATAAAAAAAATAAAACTAAGAAATAAGAAATAATCAAAAAAAATCATAAAAACAACAAACAAAAAGTCAAAAAGGAAAAAAATCAAAAGTAAAAAATCATAAAATATAAAAAAAAATCAAAAATAATCATAAATAATCAAAAAGCATCAAAAAATTAAAAAAAAATCATAAAAACCAAAAAATAATTAAAAATAACGATAATAAATAATTTTTGGATCAATTTTGATTTTTTGTGACTATTTTTAATTTTTTTTTTATTATTTATGAATTTCCCAGATTTTTTTAATGAATTAAAAACATCATAAAAATAGTAAAATATCAAAACTAATAAAAAATAATCATAAAAAATCAAAAACAAAAAAAGTAATAAAAAATCATAAAAAATAAAATAATAATTATTATAAAAAATCAACAATAATCAAAAATCATCAAAAAATAACATAAAAATAACAAAAAATCAAAAATAATCAAAAAAATATTATAAATCAATAATAATCCAAAAAATCATATAAAATAATCATAAAAATCAACAATAATTAAAAAAAGCAAAAAAATCAAAAATTATCAAAGAAAAAATAATAAAAAATAAAAAAAATAACAATAATCATAAATAATAAAAAAATAATCAAAAACAATAAAAATAATTTTTTGATAATTTTTGATTTTTTGTGATTAATTTTAATTTTTTTTAATTTTTTTTTTTGATTTTTTCTGAGTTCTTTAATGGATTAGAAAAATCATAAAACTTAATAAAAAAACAACACAAATCAAAAATAATCACAAAAAATCAAAAATAATATAAAATCAAAAAAAAAATAAAATAAAAAATAATCATAAAAAAATCAATAATAATCAAAAAAAATTATAAAACTAAAAAAAAAACAAAAATAAAAAATAAAAAATAATCAAAAAAAATCATAAATAAATATAAAGAAAATCAAAAATAACCCAAAAATTAAATTAAAAAAAAATAATAATTAATCAAAAATAATTAAAAAAATCAAAAATAAAAAAAATAAAAAAAAAAATAAAAAATAATCATAAATAATCATAAATAATCAAAAATATTAAAAAACAATCTAAATAATTATTTGATTATTTCTCATTTTTTGTGATTATTTCTAATTTTTTTAATTTTTTGGATTTTTTTTCATTTTTTTAATGGAAATTGCAAAATAATCATTAAAATTTGAAAACAATTGGCAATCAATCATTAAATGGATACTTGAAAAAATAATAAATCAAACCGGTTATAATTCCGATTAATAATCATTATTTAACAGGTCTGTTTCAACTTAAATATGCTACTAGCCAAACTAAACTACTTTACGTCTCTTTTAATTGAAATTCAACTAAAAAACAAAATGCACTTTGGTACGTTGTAATAAAATCCAGTATTTCCACCGCACCAATTTCAACTGCCAATTATGGCTTTACGAATAATAAAAGTTTTAAACTTGATTTCTTAAAACGAATTTCCTAAATGTTTTATATCAAATTTCCTCATTAACTTCTTTTCGTCTTTTCGTTTCCACTGTGAATACCGCGTTGTCGTCATATGTACATGCGTTCCACTTCACCTACCCACAACATATGTATGCGAGCATTTAACAAATGTTGCGTATACGCCACCCACTCAGATTCTGTGTGTGAAAAACAACACAACAAGAAAAGCAAAGCAAAATGCGATTCGTTGCACGGAAAAAATGAAAAAAAAAAAATAAACAAAATAACGATGATATAAAATGCGAATGCGAATGCGAAAAAAGGGAAATTAAAAATTGAAAGGAAAAATCAATAGCAATGCAATTGCGTGGCGTGTGGGGAAATTGTCGGATATGAATGCGGTATCTCTGCGGGCAATGACTATGACTGTATGACTATGAGTATGATGGTGACGATGACGCTGATTGACGAAGGGAAATCGCAGTGAAATTGAAATAAAGTCGACCAATGCCGAGGGTATGTGTCTGACTTTAAGATTGCTTTTTTTTTAAATGCATTAATGTGGCAGTGCATGAGTGTATGAGCGTGTGCGCACTGCATGCTTGATGAAAAGTTGTAAATATGCTCAATAATCAAATTAAAAGCAGTTCGAGAGAACAAAAATTTGATTGATATCGATTAGCAAATACATAAACTACGTTATAGACAAAATATACATGCTTTAGCAGCAAAACCCGCAGGCCAAAAATGACGTTAAGTGGCGCATGGCACAGCAAGTGGGGGAAACACGCCCATGTCTGCGATTACACGCGACTAATTGCAGTACAAATCAGTTAGAGTGTGAATGCTCAATTGATTGCAGTAAAATCGGTCGAATGAATATGTACATATATAGAACACTACTACAAGTATAAAGCGCAAAAAGAGCTAATAAAGAAACAATTTTATGAAGTGTAGCCCTGCCATCCCATTGAAATCACCAACAACGCAAATGTCACTACAGAACAAGTGACTACAGTAAAACACCACGAACGAGTAACAGTCGCTCAGGCAATTTGCTGTTGGACATTCAGAGCGAACAACTCACATGTGTATGAGCATACATATATACCCCGTAGGGAAAATCTCTAGTTCCGAACTAGGTCGCTTTTAGTGCATTTTTCGACACTACTAGTGCGAGCTAAATCTCTTTTGCATGTTATCAACTGGCGAATTTAACACGGCGATGTCCTAGGCGGTGCCAATTTTCACTCTCTGCACTACATTTTCGATAGTTCCGAACTAGTACTAAATTCTATAGTTTACACCAGTTCGTTTATTGGCACAATTTCGATAGCTCTGAACTAAGTAGCTACAAGTACCTACAAATTCTACAGTTTTACATCTGCCGCTTAAGTGCAGCTTTTGAAACACTTCATGCAAGTGGCGCGATGGCCGACTGGTTAACGCATGTGCCTTTCAATCTGAGGGGTGCCGGTTCGAATCCTGTCGGTGTCAAGGTGGATGATAATTGTTTTTTTTTTATTTTTTTATTTATTTATTTAATAAAAATTTACAATAATATTTAAAAGTAATAAAATAAAAAGAAATTAAAAATAAGCCTGAGTGATCGGAAAAGCATAATTAAGGGAACATTTCATTTCATACAAGATGCAAATAGAAACTCTTTATATAAAACGCTTCACTAAACATCTGAGAATTGCAGAAATATACAAAGCCGACGGCAATTGAACGAACGAAAAATTTTCATAGAATTTTTGTCACTTTGAAATTGCTTACAAATCAAAGTGTATGTTATAATGGTCACTCAATTCACTCCTTCTGAACTGGTGAGGGTCTAACTATAAGTGATCTAGTTCCCTTTTGAGACCTTTTCGCTAGTTCGGAACTAGAAATTTTGGGGAGTGCCACATAATCCCCAAAAAACAAAATCCCCAACGCATAAAATCCCCAAAAAAAAAAATCCCCAAAATCAAAATCCCCAAATTCAAAATCCTTAAAATCAAAATCCCCAAACACGAAATCCCCACATTTTTTCGGGGATAGCGTCACAAAATCCCCAAAAGATGACTAAATAAACAACGTTGAAGATCATATTTAAAAAACCGCATGCCGAGTCTTATCTGAGCTCTGCTACGTAATAACATATATGTATACATACATAAAAAATACATATATATCCCTGCAAAAATTCGGAGTACTCCATTCGCTAATCCATGGAGTTCTCGCTAATAATGTCAAAAAATGTCGAGTTTTAATGTACCGAAATAAAAAAGTCGCAAAATGTCGAAAAATGTAGAAAATGTGGAAAAATACTTGGCGTGTTTTTTCTTTATTTTCGGTAGGTGGGTCGGCTTCGATATAATGCGCCCTACGGCGAAGGCCGCTTGCGCTGATGTGTGTACTACGCATAAGGACATCACCGCCGCGGTTATGGCACACGACCGGACTTGGATGACGTAGCCCAGGGTTATTTTTTATAAGCGCGGCGGAAGGCCGCCAGTGCAAAAAGATTTTCTACTCAAAAGTACTGTGGATTGCTCTATACGTTTTATTCCAGAAAGAGAATTCTGCCGGCTGAGGGTTATATTTTTAAAGCGCGGCCAAAGGCCGCCAATGCAAAAAAGTTTTCTACTCGCGAACATTTTACACATCATTAATTTGACATTATTTCGATATTTTTTTTCGACATTTCGTACCCAACCCTATGTAAATATGTAATCATAAGTTATTGGGCCGTATTAATAAAAACCAAGCAAGATGAATTTATTAATAAACATTTGTGAAATCATCACGTATACAATTTCTTTTGAGTTTCAGTTTGAGAAATAATGTCCAATGTAGAATTCTCATATTCTGTGTGAAATAAATTAAAATTAGGTTACAAATCGCGGCGATTTCTAACCTAATTATAATTTATTTCACACAGAATATGGGGATTTTGATTTTAAGGATTTTGATTTTGGGGATTTTCATTTTGGGGATTTTGATTTTGGCGATTTTGATTTGGGGATTTTGATTTGGGGATTTTGATTTTGGGGATAACGTGGTAAACCCGAAATTTTGCTCACTAGTTATTGAGTTCCCTGCAGGGTATTTACAAAAATGTATATATTTACATAAAAGCATATATACAAACATACAAATACTTATACATATCTATAAAAAAACATTAATAACCAAAAACAAAAACAAAAACAAAAACAAAACTATAGGGCCCAAGTTTGATTTTCTGCTGCTTTTTTTTCGACCTGGCGGGGGTGATGACTGTGTTGTATTTGTAGTGCTGGCCGCGTGTTGGTTTATCCATAAATCTGACAACGCAGAATATGAATGAGTGATAGAGTGACTGTAGTTGTGAAGTGGAAGTTAGTCAGGCAATGCCCAGTTGACCAACCCAGTTCTTGATGACGAAGCACTAAGGTTAAGTCAACTGACATTGCTCCACCAACATCCCCAGGACAATAAAGAAAACAAGCAATGAAAATGCTGAAAAACGTGCTGTTGTGTAAATATGTTTTTTTATTTTATTTAGCTACTAGGGTATGTATGATTGTGCATAAAATTGTACATTAGCGTAGTCCACAAATGCATGGAGATAAATTGTATGGCATATTTGCTCAACCTCATCCTTAGCTTAGATTAGGTTAGGTTGGCCAGTATACACGGATACTTTACATAGATCACATATGGTCCTTAGTGTTATCAACATCGTATTGGAGGCGTTATACTAAGCTTGGAGCGCAAAACTTCGCAATTTTTAGTATTTTGTATATTTTCCGAAGAGTATTTTGTGTATTTATGAAGAGTATTTGTTGACCACTAGATTCCACAATAGGGGTGAGAGTACTCCCACTTGTGGGGTGCCACTATGTGCCCTCCTTGGCATCGTCGAAATCCCCCATCCACCCGTCACCGTCCGACAACTCAAAAAGGTTCTCGGTCAAGTGCCGAATGAAGGGGGGTATTCCGATCCATTCGATCCCCACCAACAGCGCCGCAGCAGAGACGTTGCTAAAGGCACCTGAAATATCAAGAAAGACACCTATCACACTCCCTGTAGTGAAGGACCTTTTCGATATGATGTTTTAGTTGTTGTTGTTGTGTTTATTCTGTTTATCCTCCATCACGAAAACATAAATGCGTTTTATGCCTTTCGCCAGGCACCACCAAGCATGACTGAGGCCGTCTTGCGCCTCTGGCCTGGCTCGCGCCTTGGGGGGACCTACTCGAACGGAAAACAGCCTTTGCTAGCCCTCGGCGGTTTCCCCCTGCAGTTAGCCCTTTCGCAAGCAGCAGGAACCGGCATCGGGGAGGAGAGACGGAGGTCCATTTGACCGTACTTTAAACGATTTAGGGGGTGAGACTGGAAACATGTTTATTTGATATTTAAGAACCACCCTATTGTACGTATGACACATGAAGGAATGAGCTTGTCACAGTGAGTTTACTAAATTCAGAAAATAATAAGAAGAAGAATTTACTAAAGAAATTTCTAGAAATTCAGCAGCGAGCGTTTCGGTATGCCGTATGTATTTCGATTTATTTTTTATAAAAATAGTCGGACCCACAGGCTGAATTCCATCATCAAGGAGATTATGAAAAGTGCTAGTCTTGCTTTTATTTATTTGTTTCTGGCCCATCTAGTGTGTTCAATGAAGCGAGATCACAACAAGTGCTTGCATGAGTTCAAGTGGGGCCAACCCAACCCCATGTTGTGTCTTCCTGCAAGTTTGGGCCCTCCCTCGTTAACTTATCCACAATGCTGTTACCCAGGACATCACTATTACCTGGGACCAAAATGACGTCCAGGTTATGTTGTTGTTGTTGTATCCACCAAGACACTAGAAGGAGCCTTTGCCGAATAGATCTGGTACACTCGAGTACTAGTCCCTTCTGACACTAGCTCGACTGTCGTGCGAACGATTTTTTTGGCCATTATGAAACTTCTAGGCCGGTGGATTTTAGACACCGCTTACTAAAGACATTCCCTACCACGGGTATATTCTAAGCCCCCTAAGACGACGGGTGGGGGGGGGGGGGGAAGGGTGGGGTGACGCCCCGGTCACAGTTTTCGGGTAGTTTATTCAAAGATTCCCTACATTTCATTGTCACTATAGAAGTAGTATTGCTTCTCTGTTAGGATTTTATGGCTGACTGGTTGTCAGAGAAGATCTTGTTAGAATCATGATTTGGCGGATCTCTCAGTCGATCAGCTGCTTCTCACAGGGCTATGAGCTCAGCCTGATAGCCACAGCAGTGATCGAAAACTTACTTTGTGGTGAAGCTTTTCACAGAAAAACCTACTTTCAAATTTGTTGTTCTGTTTGAAGCCGTCCGCGTAAAGGTGCAATGTGTTAGGATAAGGATACCACAAGCTCTTCCACTCGCTGCTCTCCGGAATTGGCATGGAGAATTTGTTGTCCCAACAGAAGGCTGATATTGCCGAATCCATCTTTAGGAAACTGACAGAGATTTTTCTTGGAATTTAAGCTTGCGCAAATCTGGTGTTCCTTCAAGATTCGATCGCACTGAGCCTCACCGCGTTGTAGCTGGCGATTAGTTTCCCTATATATCCGTGGGAAGAATAAATATTATGATTTCCAGCGCTTTAGTTGGAGTGTAGGTAAGGGCTTCGCTTAAAAGCCATTCGCTGCACTCTAGTTGCTTTGCTCTTATTGGTTTTGAATTCTAGTGCAGCCCATCCGACTTTTTCCACATTTCTATAACCCTTTACTATCTATAATTCATATTAACTTTTTGTAGCCTTCTTGCATTCATTCACGCTTCTCGAAAATACTGTTAGGACACAATCCCATTGCTTGAAACTCCCTTTGAAAATATTCGTAATTTATATTTTAATTCACAATGTAAATAAAATGTCTAATGTAATAAATGAAAGCTCATTGCCGTAGAGACTTTGTGCTCTGTGTGTATTGCATGATTTCATTACCTGTTGACCACAACAAAAGTTAAATCGGAAAATCGAAATAAAAAAAAGCAACAAGAACAACCAACTACTCGCATACACACACCGCCCACCAGTACTATCACAGTTTTTTAATTGACTGCGTTGCGTTGAGTTTCTTCTTGGCACACCGACCCAAATTGATTTTCTCACACTTCGAACACTATTACACCCACCATCGTACCCCCATCGTCAAACAACGACATCATTATCATTAAAATCGAAACGAAAAAGTCATGGGCGCATTTCGTAGTTTCGAGTTCGCAATTCGTAGTTAGTTGGAGCAATCGAACGCTTTGGCTTATTCGCTACTTTCGATTTGATTTGACTTGGCTTGGTTTGGTTCTGTGGGAATATCACCTGGTTGCTTGTCAAGTAAATGGCTTCATTCAGTATATTGTACGCTATAAGGCACCTCACGTGCTGGTGTTATATAGCCAAAGGAAATCGAATATATATGTACATACATATATACATTTTAATAAAAATAGCTTCAAGTCAAATTGCGTGGGTGCCAAGTTTCTCAATTGAGCTGGACATTTGCTCATGAATGCAAAGTGAAGAATGGCGAATGGCGAATGGCGCATGGAGTAGGGAGAATATTTATTTTTGCACGCGTTTAAAATATATGAATGTGCATATGTTTCGAGTATGAAAGCGGAAAATCGCTTTGCTTGGATTTTACGCACGAACATACATACACTTGTATGTATAGATGCATATATTTGTTTGCATATAGCCTGCAGAAAACGGAACTATCCCATACATGCATGTACAAACCAGCCGCTTGTGGCAATCAACTAGCCCAAAACCTGCCAAATTCCATATAAAAATATTGGTCCAATTAACATTGGAATGTCCCAGCACAGGACCACATGGTCCATCGCCCGATCGCATCAAACTAGTTTAAAAACTAACTTGCCGTAGGTACTTTGCAAACCACCTACAAGAGGTTACTTTTTAAACTAGTTACGGCAAGTTACTTTTTAAACTAATCTAAGGAGTTAAAAATGTAAAATATTTCCATAACTACTTCATTCTTGAGCTCTCAAGACCAATTTTTTTTTTTTTTTAAGGAAAAATTGTTGTGAAAAATTTATATTTTTTGGTAGAAGTTATAGATCCATTTCGGAGACCACCACATCTCTTCATCAGACTTCTTTTTAACATTTTTATCCTTTCGCGTCCGCCGAGATCGATCCTCGGATTTTCCGGTTGGTAATCTAATGGCATCACCACTAGGCTACCGCCGCACAATGGGTGATAGCGGCCAAAAATAAATTCAAAATTAAAGTATGAGTAAAACAATTTTTTTAAATAGAAATCGACAGATACATCAAATTGTAATAAAAAAGCTTACAAAAAAATTTTTGAGTCTCTTTTCGTTTAGCCGTACAGGGTGCCCAAAGTTGAGCAAAAAATACCTTCTTTTTTTTCTCAATGAACACACCTCATACAAAATGCTCTATCACATTTAATTGTTAACATATGAACTCGAGTAATACATCATTACATAGATAATGATTTTCTCTTTCAGAAATTATAACGCAGTTGTAAATACTGTTCACTATTGAATTTATATGAATTTTCAAAAATTGACAAAAAATGTCGATAAGAAAAAAATTTTTCTCGACTTTGAATAAAAAAATTAAAAAAACAAAAAATATGACCTCCTCAAATTTTTTTTATGATTTGAAATAATATATTCTTAATCAAACTGCATTTTCATTTTAAAAATCCACTTGCTCCATTTGCTTTTATAATTTTTTTCCCATTTGCCTAAAACTGCGTTTTTGTAAACGCATTAATTATGTTAATTTTGACATTATGAAAAACGTTTATATTTAGGCGAATAATCGAATATTTCTTTATCGTCCTGCAATAAATAGTGCATACTTTCAAATTATGAGCTAATTTTTTTTATCAGCGTTAATTCATATCTTTGACAGCTTTTTTCTTTTGGAATATAAAAAAAAATTGGTAAAAATTGTAAAACTTTAAAATGAAATTAAAAAAAAGAACAAAAAATATGACCTCCTCAATTTTTTAACATTTCATAGTCCTAAATGTCTTTTATAAACAGGTGAAAAAATCGTAAAAATTCGTTTGCTCCATTTTGTTTTATGAACTTTCTTATCGAAGGTGTTTTTTAAGTTTTCGTACATTTTTCCCATACAAAATGCCCAGAAGTATGCTTCAAAAAGTTTAAATTTTTTTGTATGGGTAATATTCGTCAAAATGGTGAAACTTAAATATCGATATTTTCAATTCTAATTAAGATATTCGAAGAAACTAAACGCTGTTTTCAAGGGTAATGATTATGCTTTCAACTGGTTTAATCGAATTTGAGTGGAAGGTAATTACATAAAAGATATTAAGCAGTGAATAGAGCCAAAAAACGTGTTTTTTGCCAATTTGGACATGAATATCTCAAAAACTAGAACCAATTTGGAAAATCTGACTCCAGATTCAGGTTTAGCACACTGAAATCCTTTATAAAAGTGTAATTTCATTTATGGCATAAAATTTTTTTGAAATGCGATTTTTTTGTATGAAAATTTTATGATAAATGCTTATATAATACTTAAAAGTGCATATATTTCTAATTTAAAAACGGTGAAGTGCTTTACCCCTTTTCCAAAATGATTACTGCATTTGATTTATATTTCAAATGTATACACTAATCAAAATCGAGCATTTTAGCTATAATAGTTAGGAAAATGCTGAAATTTCAAAAATACCATTATATGGGAGGTGGGCGTATTTGTGGGTGGATTTTGTTCAAATTTTCACAGTTTACTAATTTCAACCAAAAAAGCTTAAGTTCCGAATTTCAAGATTCTAGCTCAACAATTACTATTTTTGGCCGCGTTTGTATGGAGGTGCCCCCACTGTGCGCCGCCTTGCATTTTGCTTGTATTAATTTTTCTTCTGATTTTTCCTTTTTACAACCTACCATCCAGTAACAGTGACCTTGCCGACGGTCTCGGGATTTGTCACATGTATGTTGGTGTGGTTGTGTGTTTGTTTGGTTTGTACAAATTCTAGTTTGAGCACAAGCAATGCTTTGTGCTAATTAGTAGAGCTTGTTTATCGGCTGGCTCATCCGATTAAATTTTACTTTTGATTTTTTGGTCCTTTTTATTTTCACAACTACTTCATTCTTGAGCTCTCAAGAAAAAATTTTTTTTTTTTTTTTTAATATTTAGATTAATGCTTCTTGGCAAAACTGTTAATAAACATCGTGCAGCGGTTACGATCGTTAAAACCGATCATCAAACACGAATCTACATACGTACATATAAATGAACTGGCCCAATGATTGGCTGCATGTGACAAGTTCGTAGCTAGTTGACTGTGGCACAAATGTACCAAGTAGTCCAACAATTTTTGCAGGGTATATTTGCACGCCAGCGATGCGTCATGTTTGCGCACTTTGCCAATTTAGACACTTTATATCTTGGATAAGTCCTCTCGTCATAGGCTATTTTTTCTCGCCCGTCTGTGTGTTCTTTATGGACTCCCGAAGTAATCGATCTTTGTGAAATTTTCACATTAGATTCATGTGATATTAGTACACATAGTAGGGTATATAGAATTTTCGAAAAGTGGAAGCTTCACGGAATACAGGCTCAAATTAGAGGAACCCAGCCAGTCTTTGAGCAATATTGCTATCAAGGTAAAGGTTTTGAGCAGGGCTTCAACATAGAGCTCTTTACATTGTGATACCTAAGCCGGGTTTCCAGATATTGGTCAAAACGTGGACCGGGACCCGGGAAGCTTTTAGGTGATATTGGTTGCAAATAAAAGGTATTATATAGGGCTTGAACATAGAGATTTTTTCATTATGATGCCTAGGCCCGGTTCCCAGATATCGGCCAAAATGTGGACATGGATAATCCCGAAATATTTTTTTGGGGATATTGGTATCAAATTAAAAGCAGAAATCAGAGCTTCTATATAAATCTCTTTTCGATGTGATGCCCAACCCGGTTCTTTGGAAAAGGAAAAAAATATAGAAGGGGTAAAAGAGAAATGGTGGAGGAAGGGAAATGATAAAGGGAAAAGGGAGGAAAATGGGATAAAAAAACGGATTGGGAAAAGGTGTCGAAAGGGTGCTGGGAGAGGGAAAGGGAGTAAGATAGGGAGAAAGACGAGGAGAGTAAAAATTACAAGGAGATTTAAGCGAGAGTGCTAGAGAAAGAGAAGGGGTAGGGAAACCAAAAATGGAAGAAGGGAACGAAAATGAAAGGTAAAAAGGAAAAGAAAAGCAAAGGGATATGTGAAGGGAAGGCGAAGGGGAGAAAAGGAACAGAAAGGAAATGAAAAGGAAGGAAAAGAAAGAAAAGGGAAAGAAAGGAAAGGAGAGGAAAAGAAAGGAAAGGAAAGAAAAGGAAAGAAAAGGAAAGAAAGGGAAAGGAAAGGAAATGAAAGGAAAGGAAAGGGAAGAAAAATAAAAGAAAGGAAAGGAAAGGAAAGAAAAGAAAGAAAAGGAAAGGAAAGAAAAGGAAAGGAATGGGAAGGGAAGTGAAGGGAAAGGGAGATGAGAAGGGAAAAGGAAAGGGCAGTTAACCGCACGCCGATTAAATCGGAGTCACTTGTGTCATTTGCCTTGCTTTTTAATGATGCTAGATCTTTTGCCAAGGCTTGTATGGAGAATAACGTGCTTCGAGCTTCCCTTTAGCCTTCGTATTATGTATTTTAATCAGATATCTCAAAACTTATTTGCATTTACGCAGACGTAAGTACATATATGTATACATATATCGCTTAAGCGACTCAAATCATGATTATGTTCATATCGGAATATGTACATACATATCTGTGGCCACAAGCAATAACCGCTTAAGTCGACTTAGGAAGATTTCGAGTTATATATACCACGTTATTCTCCTTTTAAAACTCTATATCTCTGTAAAACCCCCATGCTTATAACTTAATTCAATCAAAAGATATAAATAAAAAACATTTGGGATTAACTTACAATAAAGGTATATTAAACTATCTATAACAGCCAAAGTAAATGTATATACTTAATCAAATTTCTTTTTGACATTTTGTTTTATATACAAAATTTGGTCGTAACATTGTGAATGGCTCACTGATTTTGCGTCCATAGTTTTTAATTGACTTTTATGATTTGTTAAGAAACGCCTTCGAATATAAAAACCAATTTATGTAGAAATCATATTTTTCGACTTAAGCGATTATTGCAAATTGCCACAGATATATGTATGTATGTACTTTGGTGGGTCTATCAGCTTTGCTTCTATTAATAATAAAAATCGCGCTATGGAGCATTGTTATAATACCATTTCATATTAATTAATATAATAATAATACAATGGCGCTATTATATGTAACTCTGACGAGTTTTATGGCCGAGCTTCTCTCCCAATTCGAGGTGTGCTCCTTTTTGTTTTTCCTACTAATTGGGTGGACCTACAGTTTTATGCCGGCTCCGAACGGCGAATGCATTTTTTGTGAGAAGATTTTTCATGGCAGAAATACACTCGGAGGGTATGCCGCCCACTGCCGAGAGGTGACCGCTGCTCTTAAAAAACCCAATAATTGGATTTTTACTAATTAGAAAAATTGTTTTGGTGGTTTGCTCGGACTGTGGTTTGAACCCGAGACCTCTGGCATAGCAGGCGTGCACGCTACCCACTGCACCACAGCGGCCACACTAATTACACTACCCGACAAAAAAAATATCCTCGACATTTGATAGATGATTCCTATGTAGAATTTTCTGCTGATTCCAAATATGTAATCAGATGGCTCAAAAGTAGAACAGTTTTCGAGATATTTTGAAATTTCTGTTTTTGGGCTAAGAAAAAAAGTATGATTACTCATCTGTCAATATCTCCGCCATTACCGTCTCGATTTTTACGTTATTTAATTTTCTTTTGAGAGGATGAAATACCCTTTCCAGCAAAGCAAAAATAATTGAAATCGCCGTTAAAGTGACGGAGTTATGGCGAACAAAAAAATTTTTTTTTATAAAATTTTCAGTTTTTTTTTCGAAATTCATCTTCTATTTTGTAATTTTTTTAAGAAATATTAAATATCCTCCTGGTTTCACATTTTGAGTCAATAACCTATTTCTTAGTGAACATTTTGGCACTTTCCGGATTATAATCTGTGGAAAAATGGCAAAGTTATAAGAGATTAAGTGAAGAAACCTATATTTATATTTTCATTGAACTTCCAAATCTGGCAAATGTAAACCACTATAACATTAACACTAGTTTACAGCAAAAAATACCAAGAAATCGGGGTATAGGGAAAAATTGGCATGGGCCCCGTGAGCTCAAAACTATTTAGTTTTATTTTTTGCACGGTTAGGCTTTTGAGATAACGGCAATTTTGTGTTTTTTGGTTATCACTTAATTCAAAAATATTTTTCGCTAAAGTTGCATGTCCGATAACAGCTAACCGTACCTCGTTCTAAACGTAATTAAAATACGCTTTTAACGACATACAACTTGTGGTGGTTGAGTAAAAACTCACTGAGCCATAGCTGGTCAAAGTCAAAATTTTGTGGATTTTTTGCAATTTTTTTTTAATTTTGATTTTGAAAATAGGTTTTTTTTATAAGAAGTTGGGAAAATCAGCAAAAGATTTATTTTTAAAAATTATCCTATTAAATTGCAAACACTTTAAGCGTAATGTTACCAAGATCCCATTAGTACTTTATTTTTAGCGATTTTTTTCAGGTGAAACGAAAAGGATATTTTATAGACGAAAAACTTGGTTAGGTGACCCAACTATGTGAAAACGACTTCATAGCTCAAAAGGATATTAGAGCGATATATAGAACTCCACCAGACTAAAATAATGACATATCAATTTTACAAATCGGATGTCAAATAAAAAAGTTGCAAAAAAAAAAAAAATTTTTTCGCGGTATTTCGTGGTGTAAAAAAAAATTGTCCCGAAACCCTCTCAACATAATCTTCATATATGTGATGACTTTTACAACGGTGAGCGTTCTCACGGAGAAATAAAAAAAAAAACATGGGATTGCGATACCAAGGCCATTGGAATGTCAGGGACATTGAATGATGAGCCATTTTTGCTGGTTCCTTCTTCGAGAAGAACAAAATGTATCAAAACGGCGAAAACTATCAACATTTAAACACTTTTAATATACATAAAAATAAAAAAATGGAGGTTAAGTACAAGATTGTGATAAAAAATAAACATAGGTTTTTCCATTAAATCTCTTATAGCATTGTAATTTTTCTACGTATTATAATCCGGAAAGTGCCAAAATGTTCACTAAGAAATAGGCTGTTGACTCAAAGTGTGAAACCAGGAGGATATTTAATATTTCTTTAAAAAAATTACAAAAAAGTATATGAATGTCGGAAAAAAAACTGAAAATTTTCATAAAAAAAAATCTATTGATAGCTATAACTCCGTCAATTTAACGTCGATTTTAATTATTTTGGCTTTGTCGGAAAGGGTATTTCATCCTTTCAAAACAAAATTACATAACGTAAAAATCGAGACGGTAATGGCGGAGATATTGACTAAAAAGTAATCCTACTTTTTTTTCTTATCTCAAAAACTGAAATTTCAAAATATCTCGAAAATTGTTCTACTTTTGAACCATCTGATTACATATTTGGAATCAGCAGAAAATTCTACATAGGAATCATGTATCAAATGTCGAGGATATGAAAATTTTTGAAATTTTGTCGGGTAGTGTTATTATTATTAATTAAAGGTATACAAATAAGTCAAAAAAAAAGATGCTGAAGATGGCACATCGCCGAAACCAGTTTATAATCAAATCAAACCTGACAAGAGTTGGCAGAGATTCCGCAATACATACCCTGTCGAAAAAAACAAACAATAAAAAAGTATAAAAACAACAATTCGTCTAGATTTATAGACTAACTTCCAAATTAAGCGCCTACCCTAATAGACACTTCTGATGGCTTTAAGCAAAGACACATTTTGCATAATAAACTGAGCTCTAATCAACTGAAGCAGTTTAGCTTCGAAAGCACAGCTTTTGATTAGTGTCCGACCGAAGCTGGAATTTTAGGCCGAAGCCGAAGCCGTAGCCGAATATTCGGCATAATCCTTTATTCGGCCGAAAACCGAAGCCGAAGCCGAATACCAAAATAAGAAAAATATATACTTAAGTTTGAGATTATTTTTATTTCGTTGGAGGAGCAGTTAAATATTTTTTTGCAACCTTTTTTAAATTAAAAAAATTTGAGGAATGCCAATAATGGAATATATTAACACTACGAAGAACAAGTGGTTGATCTAAGTATTCGTTTAATTCCACTTCAAGACTTGTATTAGTTTTTGCTTTGCGTGTGCAATCTTTTGCAGATTTATCATGGGATGCCCAGAGGTCACTGGAATCCAAAGTAATTGATTCATCCAAAGATTCTTCACCATCACAAAAAAAACAACAAATTTCATTTTGTGATCCAGTGTAATTAGCGTAAGTTATCGTTCGGAATCTTAGGCCTGTTCAATAACAAAAACATATTACTGGAAGTTACGATTTTCTGTAGCATATACAAAATAAAAAATTCGTAAAATCCAGTCATTATTAATTAATTATTAAACAAATCTATTATTCGGCCTCGATTATTCGGCCATTTCAGCCGAAGGCCGAAGCCGAAGCCGAATAAAAAATACCAGCCGAATAGGCCGAATACCGAAGCTTGGCCGAATATTCGGTCGGAAACTACTTTTGATAGATCTCACTGTGGCAATGATTACTCACACTGTTATAAATATTGGAATATTTTTTAAACTTTGATTTGGTTTGAAAGAAATTTAAATTTTTTTTGGGTTAAATTTTGAACTTTCGAAAGTATAAAGTTTCTTATTCCTTTTGCCTATATGACACTACATTTTTTTCTTGGTTTTTTTGGTTTGGAAAACCCACCGAAAGTCAAAATACAAAAACAATTCTTCTGTAGGTTGAAAAGAGACAAATACTCCCTCAAAAACAATTTGATTGACATTAAACTTCAAACTAAATGAAAATAATATTTATTTAAAAAATTAATTTTTTTAGAAATTTGAATTTAAATTACAGAAATAAAAAAGTTATGAAACTCAAAGGGCAGAAAAGCTGTGTATTCCATGTTATAAAGGGAAGCTAGTACGCAATATAGTTTTTCTTCCGGACTTCTTCTTTACCCTTACGGCCATAGCAGAAGCTTACAGGAGGCAAATTTAAAATTTGTATTTCCATATATTTTTTATTTTAAATATAATTTATTTTCTAGTTGTCAAATTGAAACAATTGTCAGAAAAAACGGCCGAATGCCAAAAAACCTACCGAAATACAAGCTGGCTCGTTGGTTTTTAGCCGCCTAGATGGTATTTTGTTTGGTTTTTTTCAATATAGCTTGCTCGCTTGCACCAATGCAAAACTGTATTTGACCATCTCATTCACACAAAAAACCTGGTAGAATACCAGAAAAAAAATGTAGTGTCATATGGGCTTTTTTGGTTTAAAATTCAAACTTACAAAAGTTGAAATATTTCAAAGTATTTTAAATCTTTATCTCATTTAAACTTTTATGGTTTAAATTTTAAACTTTCATTGGTCGTAAGATTTTATTTCAACAAAAAAATTTTAATTTTTGATTTGAAATTCCAACTTGTTTTTTTCGAGAAATGAACAATATAAAAAGCTCATTTATAGTTATTAGACAATTTGAATGAATGACTGTGTGGCGTTGTTTGAATCGAGAAACAAACAAACACAAAATAATTATGGAAACAGATAAAATGAAGGAGGAAGAAAAGGAGAAGAAGAGGATAGGAAAAAGACACAATATGGAAAAGGATTAAGGGGATGTTGGGGGGAGAACAATATGGAAGAAAAGGAGAAAAAAGGATAGGAAAGAAGATACAATAGGAAAAAGCATGAAGAGGATTTGGGAGCAGACATTTTTATTTAATTTAAACCAAAAAAGGTTTAAATTTTAAACTTATAAAAGTCTTAAAATAAATTTTAATTTGGAATAAAATCTAAACCTTAAAAGTTTAAAAATCTTTTAAACTTTTCAAATTTTAAATTTTAATAATTTTTCGGTCGTGTCCTGCATATATATCTACCAAGAAAGTTTAAGATTTATACCAAAATTTATTTGAGTGCATGTTTGTAAGGCAAGGGATCGTGAAACAAAGACTATAAAATAGAGCCTTTCGACTCGCTGCATACGCTTGTATGTTCTTATTGCTCTTGACAAATTTGACAATCGCTTTAAAAAGTTCACTTAAAATCCAGAAAATATTAAATAATGGACATACATACATACATACATACATACATATCAATATTTTATAATAATAAAATAATAACATGAAATAAAATAAAATTAATAAGTAAATATGCATGAATGCATGTATGTACATAAATAAATCGCGTGTTGTCAATAATTAAGTGATTCCTGTACCGCCTCATAGGCATATTTATATGCAATGTAGCAAAAGGGCATAAAGAAATCAAAAAAGAAAAAGTTACAAAGTGGCATGTGCAGGCATTTAATGCCAACGGTGAATGAGGGAATGCATGAATAAATGCAACGCGCCTCTTGCGGTTGACATGCACTAGAGTACACCTCTAGAGAGTTGCAGAGCTAAACACATATGTCGAGTTGGCAGACGTGCATGCATGAAATTGTGCCCTTTGTTTTTGACATTACATGCAAATGTCATATTTTTTTTCATTGCACATTCCTTTCGTTTTTGTTTCGCTTCACTGATGAACTGCAAATTTATTGCTAAACATTTTTCGTGCATTTTCACGTACGCTTTTTATGCAATTTAAAACATGAATTTAATGCAACGCGAACACGCAGCCGGATTTAAGAGTTTTGTTTGTTATGCTCAGTCGGTCAGCGTGGTATATTATTTAAATATTAAAGAAAATGTCATTCTTATTAAAGGCGATCTTGATTAAATTGAGATTTGCGACAAAGTGTAAATATTTTTGTTAACAACTAAATTATTAAAAATTAAATTTCCTCACATTTGTGCGTGATTAAGATTTTGCGCATGCAACTTAAGTTTTAAAGTAGATGGTTTTCGAGAGGATCGGAATGTATTTAAAGAAAATATATGTTTTGCTAAATATATTGAATCCATTTGTTGCAGTGTGACACAAATTGAGGCTTGTCGTCTGGGAGCGGAATAATTTCCACACAGAACGAAAGGCCAATATCCATATAGTAAACAACCAAACCTTTTTGCTTCTTGAGTTCAAATTTTTTTACTGCCATTTAAATTTGCGAAATTTTGTCTGAGTGTTTTTTAAATAAAGGAACAAAGGATTTAAAATACATATCATATAGAAATATGTGGTACGAGTTTTAATTTCGTAGAAGACTTTAACCCTGTAACACCTCCGCTAAGAGGTCGTCAAAACGACCCGCTTTTTATAAAGCGCGAAAAGTTTAGTATTTTGAAAGTCGCTGAAGGATTAAAATATTCTAGAGGCATAGAAAAAATTAAATTTGCTGGTTAGAACTCTAAACCATACGTTCTTGGACAGAAACACCAGAAATATATATTTTTTTGGTATAAAATTCGAGACCATACATAGTTTAGCTTAGGCTCAAACTCGCTTTAGCTATGGCACAAACCAGCTATCCCTCAATTTATCGGCAAAACCGTGAATGAGAATGTGGTAATGTATACAAAAGAATGCCTGAGCTTTTTGCTAGCGCTCAGAAAAAATAGGAAAAACAAAGCATCCAAGGAAGTTTCCAAAATTATTTTTTTGGAGTGCTGCTCTTCGTAATACCATGTCTCCACATAACGTGTTTCGCTCTTTTTTTCTGCATTTTCTCTCTCAATCTTGTTTCGACACGGAAACCAGTGCTGAAACTCGCCAATTTCCATACAAATTTCTGAGAGCGAGTGAAGATTGAAACACTGTTTCATTCTGAATCATCTTGCCAACCTCGATGATATCGATGTCTTCTCTGATTTTGTATCGAAAATCTATCGAAATCTCACACAGACCAAAACAAAAACGCAAAATAAAAGCAAACATACAAACATTTAAGAAGAGCAACAAAGAGAAATGTTAAACTGAATCACGATCAGCCACGTGGAGACGGGTTATTGAGCGAGATGTTTTGCTACATGTTTCTCTGGTGAATCAAGTTATGTGGAGACGGGCTTTAAGCCTCAAAAAATTTACTTGGTTATGACTTGGATTCGAAGTCATTTTGGATCCCTTTATATGATTGTTATTGGGGGTGCGAATAGAACAGCTTATTTTCGAGGATAACTCTCCGAGAAATGTGCGTTTTACAGCTTCTAAAAATGTTTTTTTTTCCACTCTTTAGTTAGATGGGACACTGCATTAGAATGCTTAAAAACAGTTCAACTCATCAACCTGAACTAATCTCAGCTGCACTAAACTGGAAAAGGTGTAGAACGCCAAATGCTGTTATTCTTTTCAATGTCTTGAAAATAACTAGAGCTCGGATAATAGGTGAAAATCAAACGGCTAAAATTATGCCACGTAATGTTTGTGAGCACATCCAGTGGCAAGTTTGAGGGTGGGATGTATTCGGGTCTAAGCCCCCCGTGAATGCAATTGGATTTTTGCTTACTAGGATGCCAGAAAAATAAATTATTAAGGTTTTTTATGGGTTGCACGTGAAAAAGTGCAAAGACAGCTACAATAATAAAGAATAATAATAAATAAAGTACAATAAATAAATATATAATTATAAAGAATAAAGAAAAAAATAAAAAATTTGTAGTGACTCGCTTAAATTTGAGACAAAATCTTCGCACGTCGAGGAAAAATAATTACAGTTTCAAATATATTTTGAATGAATTAGTGATGGGCGAGTCCGAGATGTTTAGACAATCGAGAGAATCGCCATCGTTGCAAAATCACAATCGAGTCAAAAGTTGACTCGCTCCTTGACTACACAATCGAGATGTTT
This sequence comes from Urophora cardui, assembly GCA_960531455.1. Lineage (NCBI taxonomy): Eukaryota > Metazoa > Arthropoda > Insecta > Diptera > Tephritidae > Urophora > Urophora cardui. The sequence continues at coordinate 145,016,291 of OY482672.1, forward strand.
TTGCGATTGTTCCGAGTCGGAGGTTGTTTCGATGATATCTCGACTACACAAGCGAGATGTTTTTGCGATTGTTCCGAGTCGGCGGGCCGGCTGTTGTTTTGATGATATGTTTTAGTTGATAAAATAAACTGAATGAGGTTTGTTGATAAAGAAAGTAGGATTTTTAATGGAAGTGAGGCAAATACATAAATAAATTAACCAAATTGAAAAATATGCTATACATAGACGCTGCATTATTGCAATCACAACTAAAGAGTGTCGTGCATAATAATAATAATTAATTATTTAAACATTAATAAATTTTCTGAAGTGAGACGCTTATGAAACAAATGAATTTTACGAGTACCAACAACGGCAATAGATTTGTACCACTCTGTATGTTTTGTAAAGCAATTTTAATATTCAAGCGGCAACAATTATTATGTATTTTTTTGCAGCGAGTGTGAGATGTTGTAGGGTTGCTTTGAAAACGAGAGGAATCGTTGGCGAGTCCGAGATGTTTTAGCGATTGTTTCGACTGACGGCCATTTACGACTTGACTCGAATACGAATGAAAACCATCGAGAGCATTCGAGATGTTTCAACAATCGAGAGAATCGAATAAAACATCTCGGACTCGCCCATCACTAGAATGAATACGAGGCAAGTGCATATTAGCAAATGGAATATATAATACAGCTTTTTAATTTGTAGTGGTCTGACTTTAAACTTTTGCATATTTATTTTTTTTGTGTAGCTCCTTGAATTTTACTATAAAAAATACTAATACCTGTTATTTTAGAATTTTTTTCTAGCTGTCCTCTGCATTTTTTTTTCATGCGAAAATAATATAAAATTTCTACTCAAAAAGTAACAAATTTTGCTGAATAATTGGCGAATTTTCCAGAATTTTGCACAAACTTTTTAACTTTAATATATTTGGTTTCTGTTATAGATTTTTTGATATAACAAATTAAAATTATTAAAAACACATAAATAAATATATTTTACGAATAAAATCACTTTCTATTCTGGCTTTATTTCATCACACACGACTGTTTGTTTATTTAAACTGCAAATTTGATTAAGAACTTTTCTAATAAAATCTTCACCCACCATTCCAATATGTCCCCCTTTATATTTAAATTGTAATCCCGCCACTGAAATTTAGAAAATGTAGTATATTTTGAGGCGCTTGATTTCACCTATTTTTTCGAGCTATAAAAATAACACATCGGAAATACTTCGCCTAAACGTATGCTTTAAAATGTAACCAAAAAGAAATTAACAAAAAGAGGCAACACTCCTTATGGACTGATGACATCAACAGAGCAAGAACACCCTTTTAATATAAGGCGTACATTTTCTGGATGCTACCTATGTACATATACATAAATACATACATACTTACATACATACACATGACGCTTAAAATTTTGTGGTTAAAATGTAAGTGTGTAACAGTGCTTTTAAGCACGCATTACTCACAATCTACATTAATAACTGTAAACGCAACTTATTTTAATCAGCTTAAACAGCTTTATATCATTATTCATAATCAAAATTTACTCATCCTTATAAACCAGAGTTTGATTTTCCTAAGCACGCGTGCGGAAGCTTTTTATAGCTTTCACACCGACAGCCTCACACCGACGAGTTAAAGCACTTCGTTCACGCACAGAAATTTTGCAAATTTCTATTCAGTCAGCATTGAGCTGTTGAGCTAGCAGATTGTGTTGCTCGTAGCCATGGGTAATGGCGCAATTTTTTTGGCGCTGATACAATAACGCCAGCGCCAACCGTGGCGCCAACTCACGGTACTGGCGCAATAACACCTTTAGCGCAATTGTCATCGAATAATCGATAAATAACATTTTTTCGCTTGTTACTGTTTACCATCCCCGTTTTATTTTTTTTGGCGCAATTCTGCTTACATATACGAGGGCACAATTAATTTTAATTTTCATAATCATTTGGAAAAATATTCCGTATATATGTGAAAATATGCTGGAAATTAGAGTCACTTAGATCACTATCAAGCACACATAATTGTGACGTTGTCATACGTATACATATACTATGATGCTGTTATTGGCGTTGTGGTTGCGCCATTTTACACTAGCGCTATATTTGAGCTGGTGTTAGCGCACGAAATTGAGTCAGTGTTATATTGCAATAGCGCATCATTGAGTTGGCGCTACATTGAGTTGCCGCTATACTGAGTTGGCGCTACATTGAGTTGGCGCTACATTGAGTTGGCGCTATATTGAGTTGGCGCATTTCTCAAATCGGTGTTAGCGCAATAACGCCAGGGTTGGTGTTAGCGCCGCGCAGCGCAGTGTTACCCATGCCTAGTTGCTCGAGCAGTCTCTGAATGCTTGTAAATGATTGTGTGTTGGGGGTGGTTTTTTTATTTGGATTTTTTTACGTAATATTTTTATTAGGAATCATGATTTTGCATTTCGTCTCATATTTTTTTATTTTATTTTTTTTTGTTTGTGGTTTTTTGTGAAGTTAATAATAAAAATACTAACCATTTGTAATTTAAAAATTTTAGTTTTCGGCAACGATTGAGTTTCTTTTGGGTGTAGCCAAGAGCTTTTGTGCTTTTAACACATGCACAATGTTTGAAAGTATTAGTGTGATAATCCCTGTTATAAACATACACATACACATACATATAAGTACGCACATATATATAACTATTTAACAGGGATTGCAAATAATCGTTATTTTTTAAATTTTGACTCAAAAAAAAAATCATACTGAAGGAGAAATGCTAAACACAAAAGAAGTACACAGATCTAATCACCGTAACGCAGACTATCTCTAGGTGCATTAACTTTTATTTTTTCGATTTTTACAAAACAATTGATTTTTAATCATTATTTTCTGAGTTTTATTTTCTGCTCAGAAAATAAAAGTTATTTCTTGAGTTTTATTTTTCGATCAGAAAATAAAAGTTATTTTTGGAGTTTTATTTTTCGATCAGAAAATAAAAGTTATTTCTTGAGTTTTATTTTTCCATCAGAAAATAAAAGTTATTTTTTGAGTTTTATTTATCGATCAGAAAATAAAAGTTAATTTCTGAGTTTTATTTTTCCCTCAGAAAATAAAAGTTATTTCTTGAGTTTTATTTTTCCATCAGAAAATAAAAGTTATTTTTTGAGTTTTATTTATCGATCAGAAAAAATAAAAATAAAAGTTATTTTCTGAGTTTTATCTTTTTGCTCAGAGAATAAAAGTTTCTTCAGTTTAATTTTAGCTGCAGCTGTCGATTTTGCCACATTAACACGTATGTAGGTGAAGTTTATAAGCAAAAAAAATTAAAAATTTATTTATCTACTTTACCTATTTATATGGCAAAATCTACAATTGCAGCCAAAATGAAACTGAAAAACTTGTATTCTCTGAGCAAAAAAATAAAACTCAGAAAATAACTTTTATTTTCTGCTCGAAAAATAAAACTCAAAAAATAACTTTTATTTTCGGAGGGAAAAATAAAACTTAAAAAATAACTTTTATTTTCTGATCGAAAAATAAAACTCAAGAAATAACTTTTATTTTGTGAGCAGAAAATAAAACTCAGCAAATAATGATTAAAAATCAGCTTTTTGGATATAACTCATAACCGTTACAGTCCCTGCTATTTAATAAATTGTGCAATTTACTCTTCAAATATCATTGACAAAACCTATGTATATGTACGTCATCAACAGCCACGCAAGTGTACAAGTAGTGTGTTAACTCGATATTTTGTTAAATTAATTATAATTTATGCGAAAGCAAATGCGGCACATCAATACAAATAGCACATAATATTCATAAATAATTAATTAGTTTTTGCTGCACTTGTGCTGGTAGCTAGATATTTATGCAGGTGTATTAAGGGTTATCGCCATGAAACCACAGCGTTTGCACTAATTGCACTTAATCGAAGTTTCCTAATTAATTTATTTCACATTCAGCTGATTGATGACCAACGTCATAATTTAATTCACATTAAAGGCAAAACAAAAAGCGAATGAAATTCTTGTAAGGACATTTGCTTAAACGACTGTCTACTTAAATATCAAAAAAGGTAATATCAATGCAATTTGTTTTACTCAACCTCTCGGCAAGGCAGCGGTGTTAAATATCAATGAGAACTACTTAATAATGATTAATTTTTTGGTTTTCTTAATTTTAATGATTATTTTAATTGTCTTACACTGACCTGGCAAATAGCAATCAATACTTTTTTTTTTCGTATGATTGTTTTTAATCTATTGGTTTTTTTTAATTGCTTGATGATTTTCAATTAAATTCCCATTAAAATTATGAGTGATTAATTTTTTGGATTTTTTAAATTTTAACTATTGTTTTAATTGTCTTACATAAACTTTGCAATTAATAACCAATTAAATTAAAAATCATAAAAACTAATCACGATTAATACCCATTGAAAAATAATCAGAAACAGTCATATAAAAAATTTTTATTTTTTAAATGTACGATTATTTTTAATTGCTTAATTATTTTTAAATGTTTTAAATTGTTAAATTGTTTTAATTGGTTGATTATTTCTAATCGTTTGATTATTTCTTATATTATAATTATATTTTAAATCCTTGATTATTTTTAATTGTGTGATTATTTTTAATTTTTAATTTTTTTTTTTAATTCTATGATTATTTTGAATTGCTCAGTTATTTTTAATCGTGTGGTTATTTTAATTATATAATTATTTTTAATTGTTTTTAATTGTTTGACTATCTTTTATTTTTTTAATTGTATTATTATTTTTAATTTTTAACTTTTTTTTTAATTCTATGATTATTTTGAATTGCTTAATTATTTTTAATCGTTTGATTATTTTAACTGTATAATTATTTTTAATCGTTTGGTTATTTTTAATTGTTTGATTATTTTTTATTTCATTTTAATTGTATGATTATTTTTGATTGCTTGTTTTTTTTAATTGCTTAATTCTTTTTAATTGTGATTTTATTTTTTATTGTGTGGTTGTCTTTAATTTTATAACTGTTTTTATTTGTTCGATTAAATTAGTTGATTGTTTTTTGTTGTTGATTATTTTTAATTAATTAATTGTTTTTAATCGTTTGATTGTTTTTAATTGCATGATTATTTTAAATTTTGCGATTATTTCTTTTTATGTGATTATTTTTAATTATTGTTTTCCACACTAAACAATCGTACGATATGGCGTATGAGTAATATTTTTCAGGCAAGACTAAAAATAATTAATCGATTAATTAATTAGTCACGCCATTAAAAAGATTTTGAAATAATTGAAATTCATCGCGCAATTAAAAAAAAGCAAAAGTAACCTGATGAGTCTTAGAGGGATCTAAAGAAAAAGTTTTTTTCTAGTTTCTAAAAAATAAAAAAAAAAATATAACCTGGGCCTGTGCTCGTTAAATTAAATTAAAAAGAATCTAAATTAATTGAAAATAATCAAGTAATTGTATTAATCACGCAATTAAAAAAATCAGAAATAGTTGACATTTATCATGCAATTTAAAAAAACTAAAAATAATTGAAAATTATTAAATAATTGTATTAATCATACAATCAAAATAATTGAAAACAATCCAAATAATCACGCAATTAAAAAAATCAGAAGTTATTGAAATTAATCATGCAATTAAAAGGTATAAAAATAATTGAAAATAATCCACATAATTCCGCAGTAAAGAAAAAAAAAAAGTAAATGAAAATGATCAAATTGTATTAATCATGCAATTAAAATAATTGGATATAATTTCAATATTCATGCAATTAAAATTAACTCATCGATTAATTAATTTTCTTTTTAATTTAATTAACATTTAATCATTAAAAAGGTGAAAATAATCGTATTTAATCATTAAAGAGTTACAAAGACAAAATATGCTTTAATTAATAATCCTTAAACATTTTAATCATTAAATAACAAGACTGCGGCAAAGTAACTGTCAAATGAGCTTTTAAAAAATAAACAAAACATTAACAAGTCACATGGCACACACGGTAAAGAACCTTGCACATATGTAGATGGCGCCCTGTAAGTAAGAAGCTTTAACACGTATTTTAACCACCTATCAATATTTATTAGTCGTAAAAATCAAAACACATGATCGAGTATACATATTTTTAACGGGCAGTTAAATCTTTAGAGCAGTGATGCGAATACAAATTCGCGCAGATATGATTTTCCTATGAAACAAATTGTGCTAAAGAGGGAGGCCAAAGCTGCTGATGTGTGTGTGTTGAACTCAGGATGACACGTCTAGCCGCGGCTGCCATTCAAGTGAAATATGAACCTATAACTTATAAACAGGGACCGTAACGATTATCATTTTTATAAAAAAAAAATCATTTTTAATCGTTATAATTGGATTTTTATTTTTTCGATGAAATTTGATCGATATTTTATAATTTTTATTTTTTCGATCAAAAATAATTGTTATTACTGGATTTAAATTTTTTCTATGAAACTTGATCGATATTTTATGATTTTTATTTTTTCGATCAAAAATAATTTTTATTATTGGATTTAAATTTTTCCGATCACAATAAACTCTAAAAATTTGTTTTTTTTTTGCAAATTTTGTTCTCAAATAGAACTACGCCAATGTTGGCACAATCGTCAACTTCAAGCCATCAAATATAGGATTCACTAATGTTTGAAAAAGTTTACTATGATCGGAGAAAAAATAAAAAAAATATTGATTAAAGTTGATCGGAAAAATTTAAATCCAATTATAACAATTATTTTTGATCGAAAAAATAAAAATCATAAAATATCGATCAAGTTTCATCGGAAAAATTTAAATCCAATAATAAAAATTATTTTTGATCGAAAAAATAAAAATAGTAAATAATGGTTATTTAAAAATTTAAAAAATAAAAATCTTTAGGATAAAGATGAGCTCATATTTGGATAGAATGTACTAAAATCATTGTATCGGCATACTTGCATTTTATTGTTAACGAAGTTTTCATAATGATTTTTTCATCCGAAGAAATGAAAATAACGATTAAAATCGGTCCCTGCTTATAAACTTAAAAAATAAATAAAGGAAAAATAACTAAAAAAAAAACTTAAATATGTATAACCAGTTGCATAATTTGATTTTTAGGACCTTTTTTAACTTGGTCATCATATTTCTTGCTAATTGCAAATAATTTCCTCAATTAATCATGCAAAACAAAATTTCAGCGCCGTTAAATTTTTCAGCAAATATTAAATTAAGTTCTCATGCTCTAGTTATATAGGTACATGTATATTTTTGCAAGAGGCTATAACAATTACATTTTTATATATATTTTATGATGAATCTTGCAAATTAAAAGCCACTTCTTGCTTCCGCTATAAATCATTTTTAATGTTTTGTTTGAAACCCCAAACGATGCTGCGACGTGCTTTTTACAAAACACCAAAAGCGTTTGGTGCACCAACAGCGAAATAAAAGCAATATAATATACATACATACATACGCGTATATATGTTTGTTTATACATATTTGTACGTACAATACGTAGCGCAGTTTTTTTTTAATGAGCAACATGATACAAAAACGAATGGAGGGGTTTGAAAAAGTCAAGTCACTAAGCGCACAAAAAAGACAAACAAGCGATGTGGCTCATGCTCATGTAAAAAACATACATCATATACTTAAATATAAGTAAGTAAATACATACATACACATATATATATACCTGCCTTTGCACAAATTAAAATTGGCACTCCCTTTGACTGTTTGCACAAAAAATGGCAAAGAAACCATATTCACTTTAATAGTATTTTTCTATTTTCTTTGCTCCTAAGCAACTAAAGAAACTCAAGCATAATTAAAATTAAAAAAAAAAGTGAAAATAAAACGTTTATTGTTTTTCTGCACATTTTCTTATTCAAAATTTGGATTAATTGTTTGCGTTTCGTGTTTTATATAAGATTTCTACGACTTCAGCACATATTTATCAGATCTGTGTGTATGTATCATATTCACAACCAGAAATTTAATTATGTAGGGAAAATTTTGTGTTGTGGTGTCAGAGTTCAAGCGATTAGAAAACATTGAAACATTTATAGAATACACAAGTTTCTACAACATTTAGATGGAAAATATTCGAAACACTCGCCGAAGGCTTCATAGGACGGGACATGAAACCCCCGGAAATGGACAGTAAATTAAGAAATGCACATTTAATTTCTCCCGTTTGCATTTGGTACTATCCATTCCAGTTTAACGGGCTGTCAGAGCAATACATATTCTTTGTTTCTGACCCCAAAGGACAAGCTGATACCCCTAGTATCCTTTGGTAGACGATACACTGTCAATTTTCCTACAAAAGATCAATGTAAAGATCCAGAAACTCTACTGGCAAGATCGAAGAAAATCATCTACATAGACGGATCAAAAACGGAATATGATACTGGAACCGGCTGGCACCTGAAGGCCGACTTCATGTGCCATTATGCTTTAGGTACAATGGCGACGGTTTTTCATAAAACTCACTAAAAGCAACAGAATGGATAATTGGTGAAAGGTGGCGTGAACACCAAATTTGTATCTGTAGTGACCGCCAGGCTGCACTTAAGGCACTGGAAACTGCGCGAACCTCATCAAAAATTGTTCACGAATGTAGGTTTAAGCTTGGCCCCATAAAAAAAGGAATAAACTTCATCTTATGTAGGTAACCGGACACTGCGGTGGTCAAATTAACGGACTGGCCGATGAATTGGCAAATTTTGGATCAACGACCAACTGGACGGCAGCCAATAATAGGACCAAGTATAGCGGGCACTGTGAAGTATATAAGTGACTCCATGAGAGAAACTCATGGGAGACGCTGGAACTCTACAGATTCCTATAAAATTACAAAGAGCTTTCTGAAAAACCCAAAGAGCAGGTAGCAAACTTCCTTCTCAAGCAGAATAGGAGGGAGCTGCGGGCCCTTGTGGGGGTTGATTACAGCACATGATCCATGGGGACAGCACATGGCCACCATAAGCATCATCGAGAGCTCACTATGCCTACCTGGTCTGAAAGAGATCGACGACGACGGTACAGAACATTTTCTCCACATCTGTAGAGCCTTCGCTAGAGCAAGATTGTGCATTCTCGGGTCGGATGTATTGAGAACGGCGGATGCATATTCTCTACCACTCGACAAATTTCTCAGATTTATTAAAGAATCTGGGAAATTTGCAGATGAACCCCGAATCCAATATCCCACTCTTTTCCCTACATTCTAATCCTTTCTAAAGGCCTTAAGTATAATGGGCAAATATGCCTGAGTGCTTGGGAAAGACAATAAAAAATATTCTAAAGCAAATTTTTAGAATTTATATTGAAATTGCATAATAGTTTGAGAGACTGTGTAGCATTGCAGAAACTGAAAGCCGTGCTTCTTATTAAACATTTGTATCTTTTCATAAAAATTACGCAGAAATATTGAAACAACTATGACTGAGCGGGGCCAATAAACTTTGCAAAGGGCGTTAGTGTTTTAATTTCAGTCTTTATTATTTCAGGCGGGTGTTGATTTTACTGTCTTTGTACAAATATAAATTTCTGCTGTAATGTACAAAAAAATTAAACAAAATAATGCCAACACCATTTTATAAACTTCTATACATATATGTAGATGTGTATGTGCATATGAACTCTATGTGCTAACATACATTGCCATGTTTGTGAACGGGAAGTAAACGTTGTGCCGGATCTACACCCAACTGTCTGTTTTGTTTCCGTTTTGTATTTTTTTTGCTTTTGTTTTTTGTTTTGAATATTTCTTTTACTGACTTTAGCATGACTGTGTTACTTTATACTAAATATTTCATTTACATGTACATATGTATGTTTAAGTTTATAGTAAAATACGTAAATATGTATACTATAATATATTCATACTGGTTATTTATGCAAGCAATTTTAAACAAATAACTACAATAGAATAGAATGTGTCTCACAAACTTTAATTGAATTTTGTTTGCTAAAGCACATTTTTTTGCGAAATCGTAAATCTTTTTCTTACAAACAGTTCTATTTTTAGTTAGGAATAGTACATGAAACGGAAACAAAAGAATTGTGGTCGATGAAAGGAAAGGAATGTTTTTATATAAATATAGAGTAAGTATACCGCAAAGTACCTAAATGTGTGAGAATATTTATTGTAGTAATTTGAATAACTTGTAAAATGGCAATTTTGTAAAAATATGCACATACCTAATACAAATAAATACATCCAAGCATACATATGCTAGTAGTTATGCATGTTCTGGCCAGCTTTTGAATTAAATTTATTTTAAAAGGCTTAAAGTGGATTTGTGTAGCAATTAAATAAGATTTACTAGTCGAAATGTGACTTTATTACAATTTCCGACACCATAACTCACAGATCTTGTTATCTTATCAAAAGATAATGTATACTTTTTTGGCGTTTCAGAAAACAGAGTCACTATGACAATCCTCGGTTACCAAAATACAAGTTACTGCGGTACTTACCGAAGACTGTGTTAAGAACGCCTCAAAATCGCAAACTCTCCATAAGGCTGAATCTAATATCAACTGGGCTGTCTTCAAAAGATCTTTCAGTTTCCATGCATTGTTCGTTAGATATCTTCAGAAACCTACTCCGAGTTAGGTTAGGTAAGGTTAGGTTAGTTTGGGTTAGGTTAGGTTGGGTTAGGTTAGTATAGGTTAGGTTAGGTTAGGTTAGGTTAGGATAGGTTAGGTTAGCTTAGGTTAGGTTAGGTTAAATTGGGTTAGGTTAGGTTAGGTTAGGTTAGTTTAGAATAGGTTAATTTAAGTTGGCTACCACCGTAATTCAAGAAAGTGAGGACACACCTAGACCGATTTTGTTCGTTGTAATAGCACGTACGAGAACTAAATCCCTTAAAGAATTTTTAGAGAAAAGAGGAGCTGCTGATTATTGCAGTGAACTGAATATCAATACTAGTATCAGTCTGCCGGATCAGTGTAGTGTCTTTGAGGCAGAAGTATTAGCTGTAAGTAAGGCAACAGAGCTGCTAGTCTGTATTAATCTATATATATATATAAATCAAGCCCATTTCTTTGTCGCCGCCTTTCGCCCAAACGCGTGGAGGGATTTTGACCAAATTTACACACCAGCTTAGTACCTTGCCCTAGATGGTTTATATACATATTTTTTTCAAATCCGGAAGTCGGTTCCCGAGATATAGGTCAAAAGGTCAAAACGTGGATCCGGCTTTCCCCTGAATATTTTTGGACGATATTGGTATCAAATGAAAGGTATTGATCAGAGAATTTACATAGAAGAGTACTCATTGTGATTCCTAGGTCGGGTCTCCAGATATGGGTCAAAACGTGGACCCGGATGACCCTCGAATGTTTCTGAGCGATATTGGTATCAAATGAAAGGTATTGAGCAGAGAATTTACATAGAATAGCACGCATTGTGATTCCTAGGTCTGGTCTCCAGATATGGGTCAAAACGTGAACCCGGATGACCCTCGAATATTTCTAAGCGATATTGGTATCAAATGAAAGGTATTGAGCAGAGAATTTGCATAGATTAGTACTCATTGTGATTCCTAGGCCGGGTCTCCAGATATGTGTCAAAACGTGGACCCGGATGACCCTCGAATGTTTCTGAGCGATATTGGTATCAAATGAAAGGTATTGAGCAGAGAATTTACATAGAATAATACTCATTGTGATTCCTAGGTCGGGTCTCCAGATATGAGTCAAACGTGGACCCGGATGACCCTCGAATGTTTCTGAGCGATATTGGTATCAAATGAAAGGTATTGAGCAGAGAATTTACATAGAATAATACTCATTGTGATTCCTAGGTCGGGTCTCCAGATATGAGTCAAACGTGGACCCGGATGACCCTCGAATGTTTCTGAGCGATATTGGTATCAAATGAAAGGTATTGAGCAGATAATTTACATAGAATAATACTCATTGTGATTCCTAGGTCGGGTCTCCATATATGGGTCAAACGTGGACCCGGATGACCCTCGAATGTTTCTGAGCGATTTTGGCATCAAATGAAAGGTATTGAGCAGAGAATTTACATAGAATAGTACTCATTGTGATTCCTAGGTCGGGTCTCCAGATATGGGTCAAAACGTGGACCCGGATGACCCTCGAATGTTTCTGAGCGATATTGGTATCAAATGAAAAGTCTTGATGAGGACTTCAGCACAGAACTATTATAATTGTGATGCCTAGCCCGGGTCTCCAGATATAGGTCACAACGTGGACCCGATTGACCCTCGGATGTTTTTGAGCGATATTGGTATCAAATGAAAGGTCTTGATGAGGACTTCAACATAGAACTATTTTATTTGTGATGCTTAGGACGGGTCCCCAAATATGGGTCAAAACGTGGACCCGGATGACCCCGGAAAATTTCTCAGTGATATTGGTATCAAATGAAGGGTTTTGAGCAGGGATTTTACATAGAAATTAACTCATTACGATCCCTAGGTCGGGTTTATGATTCCTAGGTCTGGTCCCTAAATGTGGGTCAAAACGTGGACCGGGATGGCCCCGGAAAATTTCTGAACGGTATTGGTGCCAACTGAAAGGCAGGGATTTTACATAGAGATCAACTCATTATGATTCCTAGGTCAGGTCCCCAGATGTGGGTCAAAATGTGGATCCGGATGGCCCCGGATAATTTCTCAGCGATATTGTTATTTAATCACGGCGCATGACGATTCTTAGGTGGGATCCCAAGGTATGGGTCAATATGTGGACCCGGATAACACCGGGATATATCTTAGGGATATTGGTACCAAATGAAAGGTGTTGAGCGGACTCTCATGTAAGGCCGTACCCATTACGATTTTTTGGTCAAGTCTCTAGATACCGTACCCATTATGGTTCCTAGGTCAAGTTCCCAGATGTGGGTCAATAAGTGGACCCGGAAGAGCCCGGGATGCTTCTGAGGAATACTGATATAAAATGAAAGTGTTGACCGGGTCTGCTATATAGAGATATTTTCATAGTGATTCTTAGCCCCGATACCCAATTATGGGTAAAAGAGACGATTCAGACGCCACGGAATGTTTTTAAGCAATGATGGTATCAAATGAGAAGTGGAATGCAGGGTATGTTATGCTAAACCCAGTTCCCTAGGGAAAGAATAAGAGTAATGAGACTGAGAAAGGCAAAGGCAAAGGGACGGAAAAGGAGAGGGAGAATATAATAAAAATAGAATGAAGAGGATGGGGAGAGAGACAGTAAGACAGGGAATTAGAGAAGGAATAAGAGGGGGGAATAAAAAGGAGAAAGACAGGAAAGGAGAGGTAAGAGAGAGCGGTAGAGAAAGGGAAGCGGAAATGTGATGGGAAAGGAAAAAGGAAACGGAAATGAAAGGAAAGATAAATGGAAAGGGAAAGAGAAAAGTAGAGAGAAAGGCAGTTGGAGACTAATACGAAGAAAAATGGGATAAGAACATGAAGAGGGCAAACTTTTGAAAATATCAATTTTTTCCTTCACTTTTTTAAACTTATCTGAATTGTGCTGAGCTCAGCAGCCCGAGGTAATTTCGGTTTCTAGATACTTCCAACATATTTTAAAGTGTGCCGTTTTTCGCTTCAAGGACCTATAATAGGAAGTGGGCCAAAGCAAAGCTTGGCCGGGTACAGCTAGTTTTTATATAGATTGTCTTACTTACTTACATAATTGGCACGTAAACGTCTAGACGATTCTGGCCGAGTCCAATAAAACGCGCCAGCTATTTATGTTTCGTGCAGCATGGCACCACTTGGGAATACCTAGGGAGTCAGCATCACTCTCCACCTGATCTTCCCAACGCAGTGGAGGCCTACCTTTTCTTCTGCGTTCAGCGGGTTTCGATAGAAACACTTTCTTGGCCGGAGCACCTTCGTCCATTCTCACGACATGACCTGCCCAGCGCAGCCGCTGGATCTTTATTCGCTGAACAATGTCGATGTTTGCGTACAGCTCGTCGTTAAATCTCCGTCGATACTCGCCCTCGCTAACGCGCAAAGGTCCATAAATCCTCCGAAGAACTTTCCTCTCGAATACTCCAAGTGCCATCTCATCTGATTTTGACATTGTCCATGCTTCTGCGCCGTACATGAGGACTGGAACGATGAGCGTCCTGTAGAGTGTGATTTTGGTTCGTCGAGAGAGGACTTTACTTTTCAATTGCCTACTTAGTCCAAAGTAGCATTTATTGGCAAGAGTGATTCTTCGTTGTATTTCAGTGCTGACATTATTTTTGGTGTTAATGCTGGTTCCCAAATAGACGAAGTCCTTAACTGTTTCGAATTTGTACCTATCAACAGTGACGTGGCTGCCAAGGCGTGCTGTTTCTTTGTGTGTTGACAGGAGGTACTTCGTCTTGTCCTCGTTGACCGCCAAACCCATTTTCTTAGCCTCTTTATCCAGCTTGGAGAAGGCAGTACATACGGCGCGCGTGTTAGTGCCAATGATGTCGATGTCATCGGCGTACGCCAGCAGTTGCACACTCTTGTGATATAAGATGCTTCCTATATGGTTAAGTTCTGCAGCTCGTATTATCTTTTCCAGCATCAAGTTGAAGAAGTCACACGAAAGGGAGTCACCTTGTCTAAAACCTCGTTTGGTCTCGAACGGCTCGGAGAGGTCCTTCCCAATTCTGACGGTGCTGGTGGTGTTAGTCAACGTCATTTGTCAGCCGGCTGTAAAGTCAATACTATCGCCTAGCACGGAAGCATTAAGGGTAATATGCAGAGATAGCATTGTCCATTTATACTGGACGCCAGGCCACAAGGGGATATACGGTAATGCGAAAGCTGATGGGCTAGGAAAGACGTTGGGGTGATACTCAGTGAAATTAAGCATCTATGTACTATGTTGATGGGCCAGGCCTATAAGTCGTGGAAATAAACGTAGTGCTGTAGGGTTTTCAAAATTGTGTGTAAATCGTACGATCCGAAGCTTTCTAAATGGCTGCTATCCCTGAACAGGGATGAATATAGACTTACTTATCATCGAGATCCTAACAGAGCATTGCCTTTTAATATTACATGCGTTCCAAATAGGACTAGTTGTTGAAAGTGAGTGCAGAGAATGCGGATTGCATGGAGAGACGGTAGAGCATGTTCTTTGCGCTTGTTCTGCTTTTTTGTGGCTAAGGCTTCGGCTACTAGGGGATGTCATATTCAGCGATCTCGAATCGGTATACAAAATAGGAAACTCTTGGTGTTTGCTAAAGGGACGGGCTGTACTTCGGTCTTAGTCCACGATTTTAATGTAGAGGTGTTCATGTTCAAGAACTTTTCTGGTAACAACTATGGACTCATTCAGTCTATGTGGGGCTAATCTAAACTAATGCATACATTAAAAATCAGTTGAGAGGATTTATGAATTAATAAAGTATTTTCGATAATTTCGATAGCAAAATATATACATACATACATAAATGCATTGCACATACTCACTTAAGAGCAGACCTGTTAAATTCCGATTAGGATTAGTAATCAATTAAATTGTTTTGTTTTTTAATTGGTAATCATTATTTTAATTCTTTTGCTGAAAAAAAGTAATTTTAATGATTACCATTAAAAAAAATCAAAAAAAAATCAAAAACAATCAAAAAAAATCAAAAATAATCATAAAAAATCAAAAATAATCAAAAATAATCAAAATAATTTTTTTTGATTGTTTTTGATTATTTTTGATTTTTTATGATTATTTTTGATTTTTTTTTGATTTTTTATGATTTTTTTTTGATTTTTTTTTATTTTGTTTGATTTTTTTCAATATTGTTGTAAAGAAATTTGGATACGCATGCACATAAGCATTCAGGTAGGCATGTATGTTTGGTCAGAGAGGCATAAAGTTTGTTTGTACAAATGTATGTATGTGAACGCATATTAAAGTACGTAACTCTGCAGTAAATATGGGGACAGGTGTATCCAAGTCATTGTGTATTCTATAGCGACAACTGCACTAATTAAAATGTCGACAAATTTAGAAGTACAAAATTTGTATAGACCTTGGCTCGTTCGAAGTTTTTCGTACTAGATACGGATACAAACCCTTCCTACACCTGGGGAAGATTCATTTCTAGGTTCAGTATAAGGACAGGGTTCCCAAATAGACGAAGTCCTTAACTGTTTCGAATTTGTACCTATCAACAGTGACGTGGCTGCCAAGGCGTGCTGTTTCTTTGTGTGTTGACAGGAGGTACTTCGTCTTGTCCTCGTTGACCGCCAAACCCATTTTCTTAGCCTCTTTATCCAGCTTGGAGAAGGCAGTACATACGGCGCGCGTGTTAGTGCCAATGATGTCGATGTCATCGGCGTACGCCAGCAGTTGCACACTCTTGTGATATAAGATGCTTCCTATATGGTTAAGTTCTGCAGCTCGTATTATCTTTTCCAGCATCAAGTTGAAGAAGTCACACGAAAGGGAGTCACCTTGTCTAAAACCTCGTTTGGTCTCGAACGGCTCGGAGAGGTCCTTCCCAATTCTGACGGTGCTGGTGGTGTTAGTCAACGTCATTTGTCAGCCGGCTGTAAAGTCAATACTATCGCCTAGCACGGAAGCATTAAGGGTAATATGCAGAGATAGCATTGTCCATTTATACTGGACGCCAGGCCACAAGGGGATATACGGTAATGCGAAAGCTGATGGGCTAGGAAAGACGTTGGGGTGATACTCAGTGAAATTAAGCATCTATGTACTATGTTGATGGGCCAGGCCTATAAGTCGTGGAAATAAACGTAGTGCTGTAGGGTTTTCAAAATTGTGTGTAAATCGTACGATCCGAAGCTTTCTAAATGGCTGCTATCCCTGAACAGGGATGAATATAGACTTACTTATCATCGAGATCCTAACAGAGCATTGCCTTTTAATATTACATGCGTTCCAAATAGGACTAGTTGTTGAAAGTGAGTGCAGAGAATGCGGATTGCATGGAGAGACGGTAGAGCATGTTCTTTGCGCTTGTTCTGCTTTTTTGTGGCTAAGGCTTCGGCTACTAGGGGATGTCATATTCAGCGATCTCGAATCGGTATACAAAATAGGAAACTCTTGGTGTTTGCTAAAGGGACGGGCTGTACTTCGGTCTTAGTCCACGATTTTAATGTAGAGGTGTTCATGTTCAAGAACTTTTCTGGTAACAACTATGGACTCATTCAGTCTATGTGGGGCTAATCTAAACTAATGCATACATTAAAAATCAGTTGAGAGGATTTATGAATTAATAAAGTATTTTCGATAATTTCGATAGCAAAATATATACATACATACATAAATGCATTGCACATACTCACTTAAGAGCAGACCTGTTAAATTCCGATTAGGATTAGTAATCAATTAAATTGTTTTGTTTTTTAATTGGTAATCATTATTTTAATTCTTTTGCTGAAAAAAAGTAATTTTAATGATTACCATTAAAAAAAATCAAAAAAAAATCAAAAACAATCAAAAAAAATCAAAAATAATCATAAAAAATCAAAAATAATCAAAAATAATCAAAATAATTTTTTTTGATTGTTTTTGATTATTTTTGATTTTTTATGATTATTTTTGATTTTTTTTTGATTTTTTATGATTTTTTTTTGATTTTTTTTTATTTTGTTTGATTTTTTTCAATATTGTTGTAAAGAAATTTGGATACGCATGCACATAAGCATTCAGGTAGGCATGTATGTTTGGTCAGAGAGGCATAAAGTTTGTTTGTACAAATGTATGTATGTGAACGCATATTAAAGTACGTAACTCTGCAGTAAATATGGGGACAGGTGTATCCAAGTCATTGTGTATTCTATAGCGACAACTGCACTAATTAAAATGTCGACAAATTTAGAAGTACAAAATTTGTATAGACCTTGGCTCGTTCGAAGTTTTTCGTACTAGATACGGATACAAACCCTTCCTACACCTGGGAAGATTCATTTCTAGGTTCAGTATAAGGACAGGGAAGAGCGAATAAAGAATTCTGATTATGACAGAGATTATCTTTACGTAAATCTATTTGCAACATAGCAAATCGTCTACTGCTTTATTATGTAGTAGGCATGCGAAGACGAATACAAATTCCCGAATAATCCTATTTGAGGAACAATGTCGGAACGTAAGTACGTAATATTTCTGCCTTTTAAAAGAATACAATAGGGCAATAACTAGGGCTGAAACGGTATGGCGTATGATGAACAATAAATACAACTTATATGAAATTAAGAATTTTTCCTTTTTTGAAAAAATTGATGAAGTGTGAAACAGACAAAGGAAATACAACTGTGCTAATGGAGGAAGAGGAATACACCGCAAAAACAGGTCAACTAATCAAAGAAATGGGCTGCGGAGTGATGAGAAAAGACCCAACGGAAGAATACCAAATGGCAATAAAGCGTGCAATAAAACAAGCGAAAAATATAAGAGACAGCAAAGTAGCCTACACTCTCACAGCAATGAATCCATCTGCCCCATCACTGATCGCACTACCTAAAATCCACAAAACAGGAACACCTATGCGACCAACAGTAAACCATAAATCGGCACCAGGATATAGACTTTCAAAACATCTAAATATGCTACTAGCAATCAAAAACACAACGGAACTAGTCAACAAACTGAGAATTCTGAACGTACCCAAGGACTCAAAACAGGTATCACTTTACGTGAAGGATCTATACCCCTCGATACCAAAGACAGAAATACTAAAAGCTCTAACTAAAATACTGACAGAGAAAACGAACAAAGACATTGCAACAGAGATCGTAAATACGCTGAAAATAACCCTGGACCAGAATTATTTCAAATTTGGCAATAAAATATACAGACAAACTCACGAAAAATGCAGAAGGAGACATGACAGATCCACCAAAATATAACCGCTATGATGAGGATCATGAGCTGAGTCGTTTGTATAAACGCAAACTAATCCCTCATTTTTTTGAGATATCTACTTGAAATTTGGTACTTGAGTGACTTCTTAAGAGAAATTGTACCACTATAACATATAGGTCCCATACAACGGACTATAACATCTCCATAAAAAACACACATAATTCACTGTATAAATTAATGAAAATGAGACTATGTATCGCTTCTTTTCCTCATTCATGAATGTCATAAAGTATCGATTCAGTCGAAGACAGCGCAATATTACTTGATTTTCATTGTATAACTACGAGAAATTCTGTATTAAAGCCCAATTTATGAGTTAGTACAACAGCGAATGTACACTAAAATGTTTTATTTGGCCACTTTAAACAATTTTTCATAAAGATAAATAATTAGATATAAACGTGCATCGTACCATGTACGGTCAATGACAAATTAACAATAATTCCAAGCTTGTAAGATATGTATAAATGTGTATGCCTCTCTGCACAAATATACGAGGAGGAAGCATATAGAGCCTTTATCCTGTTAGTGTGGGACTTTAACCGCACTACACCACCTACGCTCATCGCATCGAACCCCCCGGTACTACCATCAAGCTACCGTCGCACAGTGGGGGCACCTCCATACAAACGCGGCCAAAAATAGTAATAATTAAGCTAGAATCTTGAAACTCGGAACTTAAGCTTTTTTGGTTGAAGTTAGTAAACTGTGAAAATTTGAACAAAATCCACCCACAAATACGCCCACCTCCCATATAACGGTATTTTTGAAATTTCAGCATTTTCCTAACTATTATAGCTAAAATGCTCCATTTTGATTAGTGTATACATTTTTGAAATATAAATCAAATGCGGTAATCATTTTGGAAAAAGGGTAAAGCACTTCACCGTTTTTAAATTAAAAATATATGCACTTTTAAGTATGTTATAAGCATTTATCATAAAACTTTCATACAAAAAAATCGCATTTCAAAAAAATTTTATACCGGAAATGAAATTACACTTTTCTAAAGGATTTCAGTGTGATAAACCTGAGTCTGGAGTCAGATTTTCCAAATTGTTTCTAGTTTCTGAGATATTCATGCCCAAATAGGAAAAAAACACGTTTTTTGGCTCTATTCCCTGCTTAATATCTTTTATATAATTACTTTCCACTCAAATTCGATTTAACCAGTTGAAAGCACAATCATTACCCTTGAAAACAGCGTTTAGTTTCTTCGAATATCTTAATTAGAATTGGAAATATCGATATTTAAGTTTCACCATTTTGACAAATATTCCCCATACAAAAAAATTTAAACTTTTTGAAGCATACTTCTGGGCATTTTGTATGGGAAAAATGTACCAAAACTCAAAAAACACCTTCCATAAAAATGTTCATAAAACAAAATGGAGCAAACGAATTTTTACAATTTTTTCGCCAGTTTTTAAAAGACATTCAGGAGCATCAAATATTAAAAAATTGAGGAGGTAATATTTTTTGTTTTTTTTTAATTTCATTTTAAAATTTTACAATTTTAACAATTTTTTTTTTTATATTCTAAAATAAAAAAGCTGCCAAAGATAACAATTAACGCTGATAAAAAAAATTACCTCATAATTTTAAAGTATGGACCATTTGCTGAAAGACGATAGAGAAATATTCGATTAGTCGCCTAAATATACACGTTTTTCATAATGTCAAAAGTAACATAATTAATGCATTTACAAAAACACAGTTTTAGGCAGATGGGAAAAAAATTATAAAAGCAAATGGAGCAAGTGGATTTTTAAAGTGAAAATGCAGTTTGATTAAGAATATATTATTTCAAAGCATAAAAAAAAATTGAGGAGGTAATATTTTTTGTTTTTTTTATTTTTTTATTCAAAGTCGAGGAAAATTTTTTTATCATCGACATTTTTTGTGAATATTTGAAAATTCATATAAATTCAACAGTGAGCGCTATTTACAACTAAGTTATTTTTTCTGAAAGAGAAAATCATTATCTATATAACGATGTATCATTCGTGTATGTAGGTTAACAGTTAAATGAGAAAGAGCGTTTTGTATGAGGTGTGTTCATTGAGAAATAAAAGGACCTATTTTTTGCTCAACTTTGGGCACCCTGTACGGCTAAACGAAAAGATACTCAAAAATTTTTATATAAGCTTTTTTATTACAATTTGATTTATCTGTGGATCTCTGTTTAAAAAAATGGTTTTACTCATACTTTAATTTTGAATTTATTTTTGGCCGCAATCACCCATTGTGCGTCGGGAGTCTGCCTTAAAAGGCTATATACATACCTGCATACGTACAAATGTGCATATTTCCTTAAACCATATTGATAAAAATTAAAAAAAATCAAAAAAAATCAAAAAAAAATCATAAAAAATCAAAAAAAATCAAAAAAAATCATAAATAATCAAAAATAATCAAAAACAATCAAAATAATTTTTTTTGATTATTTTTGATTATTTTTGATTTTTTATGATTATTTTTCTCTTTTTTTTGATTTTTTATGATTTTTTTTGATTTTTTTTAATGGTAATTGCAAAATAATCATTAAAATTTGAAAACAATGGGTAATCAATCATTAAATGGACAGTTCAAAAAATAATCAATCAAGCCGGTAATCATTACGATTAATAATCATTATTTAACAGGTTTGCTTAAGAGCAGGAATAATACTCTAAAATTTTGAATGGTTTCATTAAAAAAGTTCAATTAAATTTGTATGCACTTATGTATATATGTGTGTACTTCACCCAATAGTAATTAAATGATAAAAATATGAATGCAATCATATTGAAACGGTTAAATAAATTCAAAGAATAAATAAATAGTATTTGCTGTGGTGATTGCGGTGAGTAAACATTTTCAACACTTAATAACCGTTTAATTAATAAAGTTTGGGGAGAATAATCAATATTTGTTTGAAAATTTTATTACGCACATAAATACAAATATATATTTTGAAATACTGCACTGAATTCGCAATACGAGATCTTCCTCAAACATAGATACTATATCCATATGTATTTATTAATATGTATGTGTGAATATGCGCAAAAATTAATGTTTGGTAATTAATATCCAGCAGCTGGCAACTGCAAACGAACACGAGTAAGTAAGTAAGGCTCAATTTTGCAAGTGGATTTTGTTGAGTAACTTTTGTGTATATTTTTTTTTTCGCTTGTATTGCTGTTTTGCAGTTTCAGTTTCTGATTGTGTCATTTTGTGTCAGTTGCCGGTTGGTGTCCATTTTGGTGTTCAGTGGCGTCATAATTGACATTTTAAAAGTGTTGGCAACACGCCAGCATGCAGTGAACGTATTAAAATGGCAGCGCAAAGGAGAGCCAAACAGAAAAGGGAAGTCTTTTACACGCATGAATTGATAAATTAATATATGCAAAAAGTAATTCAATTAGTATGGGGATGCAATTAAAAATTTTTGTGCTTGCAATATATTATGAAAATTGTATTTAAATATTGTGTGAGTGTGAGCATTTTACAGCGTATACCTAAGCCTTGTTGTGGCATTTATGAATAAAACATGCAATAAAATGTACAATTCGACTCAAACGAGCTTAAGTGATTAGAAAATGGAAACATTTCATATTTTACGCAAAAAAAAAGATTCAAAGAATGAAATTTGAAATATATTTTGCTGCATCTACTTTGCTTCGCCTTCTTTGCTTCATCTTTTTTGCCTCAACTTCTTTGCTTCAAATTTTTTGCCTCCACTTCTTTGCTTCACATTTTTTGACTCATCTTTTTTTGCATAATTTTTGCCGCATTCTCTTTGCCCCATCCTCTTTATCGCATCTCTTTTGCCTCACATCTCTTTTGCCTCCACTTTGCAAACTTATGACACTCAAAATTCAATTAAAAGCTTTAAAGATTTCCTAAAAATTCCCATAAAGGCGCTATCAAAAGCCACACACAGGCGTATTCAAACATTTTCATTTGTACTGGAACTAAGATCAGAAGTAAAGTGGCACAGTTAAAAGCCAAAGGGATTGCTAACTAAAGCAACATCAACAAGCAGAGCGCAAAATAACAAAGCAATCATTTGGACCATTGAGCAGCCACCAAAGTAAGCAGTTACATCTATTTCTGGTATTAATGCTTGTGCATTCAAATGCTTGTGTTGTGCAGCAAATGCTTGGGTTGAGCAAATGCCTGCTTGCTTGTTTTGCTTGATTTTCCGTACGAATCGCTGCGGCCTACATTGCGTATACGCAACTTACGTGCATGTATGTATGAATGGGTTTTTTGCAGGGATTGCAGATATGTAATCATTATTTTTCAAATTATTTTTTCAGATTTTGACTAAAAAATCATGCTGAAAGAGAAATGCTCAATGCAAAAGAAATACACATATAGAATCACCCTACAGTGGATTAGCTCTAGGTGCATGAAATTTTTATTTTCGGATCTGAAAAGTAAAACTTGAAAAAAAAAAAATCAAATTTCCTGATCGAAACCTAAAAAAAAAATTACTTTAAAACAAAAAAAAAATAACCTATTTTCTGGTCGAAAAATAAAGCTAAAAAAAAAAAATTGTACTTTTGGTTTTTTGGTCGTTTTTATTTTCATAACTACTTCATTCTTGAGCTCTCAAGACCCTTTTTTTTTTTTTTTTTTTTATAAGGAAAAATTGGTGTGAAAATGAAAAAATTAAGACTTCGTTTGAACATTTTTATTCTTTGGCGTCCGCTGAGATCGAACCTCGGATTTTCCGGTTGGTAGTCTAATGGCATCACCACTAGGCTACCGCTGCCTTGCATTTTGCTTGTATTAAAAAAAATGGTCTTGAGAGCTCAAGAATGAAGTAGTTAAAAAAAATTGTATTTTCTCAGGGAAAAATAAAACTAAAAAAAAAAATAACTTATTTTCTGATCGAAAAATAAAACTCAAAAAAAAAAAAAAAAAAAAAAAAGTATTTTCTTCAGACACTGAAAATAATTGCTAAGAATTTGAAAATAACAAAAAAATCTTAGACAAAAACTCTAACAATCTTTGAAAAACAAAAATCCAAAAACAAAAAAATAATTATTTTTGTCTGAGACAAAAACCTCATTTCTTGAATTTTTCTGTTATTCACTGATATTTATGTATTTTCAACAGAAAAACTTTGAGCAAGAAATAAAAAAAAATATATATGCACATACATATCTACATACATTCAATGAAGATTTTTCAAATACATAAGTGTTTTTTATATTTCCCAACATGTGAGATTTATTTTGAAAAATAAAATATTTTTGTTACCGAAAGATCAAAAAATCTGAATTTAGTGTGAATTTTATGAGCTATTGGCCAGTTTTTTTATTAAGAAAAATTGAAAAGAATTTTTTTTTTTTTTTGGTAAAAGTTATGGATCCATTTCGGAGACAACCACATCCCCTCATTAGACTTATTTAGGCGGCCTCAACCGAGGATTGAACTTAGGTCGTTTCGATTGGTTATCCAATGGCATCCCACTGAGCTACCACCGCCGTCAGCTTAATTCTCAATTTTCCTTTTATTACAATCTACATACCAACAACAGTAGCTTAATGACACTCTGTCTTTGCTACCTGGTATGTTGGTGCGATTGTGTGTTTGTTTTGTACAAAGTTCTAAAGCTATTAACAAGCAAAGCTTTTGTACAGGCAATGCTTGTTATTGTTTTCAGATTTTTGTTTTTTCGGCAGGCTCTCCGATTTACATATTTACGTTTGTTTTTACATGGCCGTTTAATTATAGTAATTATTTTTATGTGAATTTTATAGTTTTTTATTAAGAAGAATTGAAAATTTTTTTTTTTGCTTAGACCGAAATTTTTATTTTTCTTTTTTGGTTTTTGTCTGTAAAAAATAAAAATATTTTAAAGGTTAACAGTTAAATTCAATCTCTGATTTTCTTAGGGAAAAATAAAACTAAAAAAAAAATATTTTCAGATCGAAAAGTAAAAGTAAAAAAAAACTTATTTTCTGATCGAAAAAAAAAATCAAAAAAAAACTTTTATTTTCTGATCGAAAAAAAAATATCAAAAAATTACTTTTGTTTTCTGAGCAAAAAATAGGACGCAGAAAATAATTGTTAAAAATCAATGTTTGGGATATAACTCAACCATTACGGTCCCTGTTTTTTGTATGTATGAGTCTGTTTTTTGTATGTATGCATCTGTTTTTCTATAGTTTTAAGCAACAATACAACAAAATCCATTCACTGTGATCACTTCACTTCAATTTAGAATTTTGTTGGTTTGCTGTTGGCAAAATCTATTTAGATACGCACATACATATCGTCCCCTCAATATAACAATAGCGTATGTGCTCATACGCCATTATTTTTTTATTGCATATTTAGAATCTCCATCATTGATTCTATGTCTGGTCAAAATTTCGTCAAATTCTACTTCCACAAAGTGGGTCAAATTGTCATTGGAAAAAATGATGTATAATTTCTTGTTCAAAAATTTCCTTCAATAAGTGTATAAGCTCATATGCGCTATTTTATTTGAAATTTCCACTGCAAAATTGTTAAAAGAATAATAGTGTATGCGCATTATACTCCATTTTGGCCTGTAGAAATAAATACAATTTATCAAAACTTTAACTCATAAAATAGCTTATAATAATATACACTATTGTTTGAGAAATAGTTTTATTCCGACCATTTCTATACCCCACATAAGCTATTTTATTTTCAATACAAATTCGAAAGTTTTATCAGAAATTTACAAGAGTAGAAGCCTATGCGATTTTTACGTTCTTTTGACTACATGAATGCGAAAGAAATATTGTCGTCATTTGAAATTTCAGCTTGCAAATTCATTTCGCAGAGAAAGTTTGTTCATTAAAAATATGGATTTTAAACATCTGAGTGAGTATCGTCTATTATAGTATAATGTAAGTGAAGTAAGTAAGGTAAATATCAACAGCCTGTGATACGAAACCACCAGTGTTTGAGATCAAATATTTTAATAAAAATACCGTAAAATTATTGAATAAAACAGCGTATACCATACAAAATAAAATAGTGTATCAGATACATCATACGAATTCCTTAAAAAATAAAATGGCCTATATGGAGGACCTGCGCTTTGAATAACATAATTATGGTCTTAAAGGATGCGTAGAATAAAAAAACTTTGTAAATTTAAAGACAAGAAACGGTATAATGTATTCATCGAAAAATCCACTATGAAGAATTTTTATTTACCGCGATATTGAGGTTTTAATAGACATCTGATTTGACAAAAACTTTAAACTCGATTTTCTCAAAACCCAAAAAAAATTATACGCTATTGTTATATTGAGGGGACGATATGTGAGTGTACGAAAAAGCGTATTGGAAAGACTGCCTGCATGTGGATAGATATGTGTGAAGACCTTCGTTAGAAATAAAACTAGATGCACACTCATTCACTCACCCATACACTCATTCATTCACTGATTCATTCAATCCTTTTACATTGTGGCAAGTTGTTGTATTTGTCAGCACGCTTGCTGAAGGCTGATGGCCTGGAGCGCACGAGATAGACGACGGAGGACGACACTGTAGCTTTTGTTTTTGGTAGTGACAGAAGTGTTATAGTTTCGGTTACTTAATTGCAAGTATGCAAAAAATTGCTTATATATGAACATGCAGTCAAAATGTGCACACATAAATATATACCTAAAGGTGCATACATACATACATGTGTTTTTACAGCCTTACGCACTCACTCATAAACATCTATGGTATTCATGTAAAAGCTTGTAATGAAAGAAAGCTCGGTGCTGTGCGTTTATTAATAAAAAGCAACAAAAAATAACTGAAACAACAAAAAGCAACAAGAGCAAAAAGAAAGCAAAAAAAACAACAGTAACAACATGAACAACGCCATATTTTAATGTAGCGCAATTTTGTGGCTACATTTTTGGTGTTGGCTTCCTGGGCGCTTGGCAGCCATCGGCAACCAACAAACAGCACCAAGGGGCAGCAGTCTGCCTGCCCGCCTCCCTGCCTGCCATCCATGTGATGCAGCACTTTAAATTGAAATTGCAATTTTAGGCAATGCATGTATCTTACAAACATACATATATATTCGTATTTACGCATTCCCCCATTGCCACAGCGGGCTTTGGTGGTTCGAGAAGATTTATAGTTATTTGGTTTATGGTCACCAATGGACGACAAATACGAAACGGAGCGTTAACAAGAAGCAGCACACAAATATGAAAATCCTCTTCAGAGCTGTGCGGCAACTTGCAACTGTTGCTGCTGCTATAAAAATGCAACAACAACAATACGTATAGCCAAATAAATAAATAGCCATTTATGTATGTATGTATAGCAGAGTTTATGTGCGTGCGTTAGTACTTATGCTGCATTCTGTGGAGCTTATTGCTAAATAATGAATGTATAAATAAGGAAGTATTAAGTTGCAATTGTCTTCCAGCTCGGACGGGCGGCGGCGCACAGTGGGAAATTTTTGAAGTTTACTGTTCATAAATCAACACAGCCTTCATTTTTCATCCGATTTTGAAAATTTTTTTTAGATGAAAGTTTTTGAGATTTGCAAGAGCATAGCTTGGCCCGATTTTTGAATTTCAGTTTGTTTACATTTTTTTTTGAGTGCAAAGTGCTGGAAAACGGCAAAATTTGAAAACACGATATTATCCTGCTTCAGTTAGCAAGGTTTTTTTTTAAAAAACTTTTTCACAATGAAGGTTAGGATAATACCAAACAAAAAAAAATCTCATTTGAAAATTTTGAATACACTGAAAAAATTATTATATGTAGGTATGTATATTCAAAATTGGAGCGAACCTGAACATTTTTAAATTTCAACATCTTTTTCTTATGGAAAAAGTTATTAAAATCGGTTTTCAAAAGAGTACAGTAGTGTAGTATGAATAAAGGTGGGATTTTCCAACTAGTACGGAAATGCACTGTACATGGAATGCGAGGAATTTAATAAAAAAATTATTAAAAATCAACGTTAATAGTTAGCTACTTGAAATTTGTACTTTATTATATTAAAATTTAATGATCTTTAATACTGCATATTCAATTTGTTAAAAAAAAATGTGAAAAAAAAAATTTTTTTTGAGAATAATTTTTTTCAGTGTATTCAAAATTTTCAAATTATATTTTTTTTTTTGGTATTACCCTAACCTTCATTGTGAAAAAGTTTTTTTTAAAAAATACCTTGCTAAATGAGGCAGGATAATATCGTGTTTTCAAAATTTGCCGTTTTGCAGCACTTTGCACTCAAAAAAAAAAAGCATATTGATTAGATTTGCAATCCAATCGATACCAAAATTTTTATATGACTATTTTGATTAAAGAATTTCGGACTTTTGGTATTAGTTAAAAAATATGATGGTAATAATTGAATGAAATTTTATTGCAACCAATTTCAAACTGAAATTAAAAAATCTCAAAAACTTTCATTTAAAAAAAATTTATCAAAATTGGATAAAAGATGAAGGCTGTGGTGATTTATGAACAGTAGACTTCAAAAATTTCCCACTGTGCGGCGACGTGACTTCTGACTTGATGTTAAGGAAATGTATGTGTTTGAAATTCTTTTGTTGTTGTTGTTGTTGTGACTTATATATGTGCATTTTATCATAAATGCATTTTTGTTATATGCATGTATGCAATCATGTATTGTTAGCATTGTGAAATGTGGTTTAAATCTTAATTGATTTGCTTTGTAACTTCAATAAAGATGAAACTTTACAAAGTGATACTGAAATAAATTGCGGAGCTCTGGTTCAATTTGTTTGCACTTAAGTGTTACTTAAGATATAATAGAGCTGTAAAAAATTGCAGTCAAATTGCATTACAACCAGATAAAGTGCATATGTTGCAATCAGCTTTGATTGTAAATCATATTGATTGTAAATTTTTTTGTTTGTAAATTTTTTTGATTTAAAATATTAAAATTGCAATAAATTTATTGCAACCAAAGTTCATTGTAAATCATATTGATTAGATTTGCAATCCAATCGATACCAAAATTTTTATATGACTATTTTGTTTAAAGAATTTCGGACTTTTGGTATTAGTTAAAAAATATGATGGTAATAATTGAATGAAATTTTATTGCAAACAATTTGATTTCAATAGTTGGAACGTAAATTATTGTTGATTCTAAATTTTTAAAATCAAACAATTGCATTAAATGTTCTTCCAATCAATTTGATTGTAATAGATGGAACGTAAATCATTGCTGATTGTAAATTTTTAAAGTAAAAAAAAAAATGCAAGAAACTTTACTAAAATCAATGTGATTGCTATAGGTAGAGCGTAAATAATTATTGATTGTAAACTTTTGAAATGAAAAAATTGCAATCAATTTTATTTTGATTAATTTGATTTCAATAGGTGGAACGTAAATTATTGTTGATTGCAGAAATTTACAATTAAAGATTTGCAGTAAATTTTATAGTAATCAATTTGATTGTAATAGATAGAACGCAAATTATTGTTTATTGTAAATGTTTAAGATAAAAAAATTGCAATAAATTTTATAACAATAAAATAGATTGAACGAAAATTGTTGTTGATTGTGATTTTTTTAAAACAAAAAATTGCAATCAATTATCTATTGTTGATTCTAAATTTCTAAAATAAAAGAAATTAGCATTAATTTTATTACAATCAATTTTATTGCTGTAGATGGAAGGTAAATTATTGTTGAGTGTAAATTTAAAAATCGGAAAATTGCACTAACATAAACAATTTAATGGCAATTACAATCAATACTATAACAATCAATTTGATTGCAATAGATTTTTAGCGCAAATTGTTGATAGTAAATTTTTAAAATAAAAAAAAGCAATCAATTTGACTGCAATAGATAGAAAGAAAATTCTTGTTGATTATATATTTCTAATACAAACAAATTGGCATAAATGTTACTAAAATGAAATTTTTTGCAATTTTGTTGATTGTAAATTTTGAAAATCAAAAAATTGCAAACATTTTTTTTTATAAAAAAAATGTTGCAATAGATGGAAAGTCAAAATGCTTTGTTGTTACTTTATATATTTATTTATTTATTTATTTATCTAATAATAATAGTTCAATTGCATAACAATCAATTTGATGGTAGTTGCAATCAGTTTCATACAGGGACCGTAATCATTATGAGTTTTATAATAAAAATCGCCATTTAATCATTATATTTAGATTTTTTTTATATTCCATCAAAAATAATAATTATTTTTTTTTAGTTTTATTTTTTTAAATCAGAAATAACACTTATTCCTTGAGCGATATTTAATCCTTCAGAAATAATCATTATTTTTTTAGTTTTATTTTTTTGATCAGAAATAACACTTATTCCTGGAGTGATATATTTATCGCTCAGAAATAATCATTATTCTTTGAGTTTTATTTTTTTCCATTAAAAATATCACTCATTAACGAAGTTATATCGATGGGAATTTTTTAGTAATTATGTTCCAGAGCACTTTAGAGACGATTTGAGTTTTTCGACCTAAACAAAAAAATAAAACTCAAAGAATAATGATTATTTCTGAGCGATAAACATATCACTCAAGGAATAAGTTTTATTTTTGATCAAAAAAATAAAACTCAAAAAATAATAATTATTTTTGATTTTTATGGATATCGCTTAAAATTTTTCGATCATAGTGGATTCGGATAGTGCTCTTTCAGACATGCACATACACAAACTCAATACTCTTCTACGATATTTGCAAGTATTTGATTTTTTTCACTGAAAATATAACGAATAATGATTATTATTATGAGTCCCTGGTTTCATAACAATCAATTTGATTGCAATAGATTTAGCGCAAATTGTGGTTGATTGTAAATTTTTAAAATAAAATGGTTGCAATCAATTTGACGGCAATATATAGAATGATTATTACAATGAATTTCTTTGCAATTTTATTTGATTGTAAATTTTGAAAATCAAAAAATTGCACTAAATTTAATAACAATGAATAAATCTTTATTCTTCTTGAAAATCCAACGAAAACGACTAAATTCTACCTCATATCCGTTTGGAAAAGAAACTGAATCAATTAATCTAATAAGTGTACGAGAAAGCGAAAGCGTGTTAATTAATCTCTGTGCATTTTCCTTACAAAAATGAACATACTCTTATAGTATGCAGTACATGAAAATTAATTATTGTCTATTAAAAAACTTACCCTAAATCTTTTAAAATAACACAAAAACACTTTCTACACTCAGAGAAAAAATGCATTGTAAAATCAAGTACGATCATACTTAATCTTACAATGCTAAATTTTTATTAAAACAATCTTGTTTTAACTATGAACAACTTAGAATTAAAATTGGCAATTTTGATTTAAAAACTCATTTTTAATTCAAGATTGTAGCCATCTTAAATTAAGGTTGAGCTATTTTGATTCAAAATTGCGATATCTTAGATCAAGTAGAACGTGCTTGTTTTAAAATTGCCATGCTTAAACGCGCTGTGTTTTGGATATTCTGTGCAATTTTCATTCACTAAAAAGCAAGCAAACCCTACGGAGTGAAATATTTTGATTATTTAATATTTTCATATCAAAATGATAGAAATACAATATATTGTGTACACAAGTGAATTAGTGGAAATGGACCCCGAAATTTTGGTAGCTGAATTCCGTGAAAAATTGTTTACTTGGAGGAAAACGGAGGTGGGTATTGATGATATGGATCATTAAGTATTACCCTAAAGATATTTTCTTTTTTTCTCAGTAACTATGGAATTGACGATGAAACTATGTCTTTGTCCGGTAAGGTAACCGAGTGGCTTACGCATAATTAATCTTTTTCATAAAAGAAAAGTGTTATAAATGTGTGTACACATGTAAATATTTAAAAGTTTATCAAATAAATTCGCAAGTTCATATGCAAGTAATAATAAGGATTTTTTTGGGTAGGTTTCGTGGTGAAAAATAAATTGGTTGTGGGGAATATGAAAAAGAAAATGGTTCAATGTTAAATTAAGAACATTCTACCTTAAATTAAGATTGGACATTTTTATTTTAAGATTGCACGATTTTATTTTAAGATTGAACGATTTTATTTTAAGATTGCATACTTTTAAAATAAATACGAATCAATGTAAAATGAAGCATGAACCACGTTAAATTAAAAATGTTAAATGTTATAATTCCATTATAAAATCAACATTGTCCATACTTGGATTAAGAATTTTCCATCTTAACTGGAAATCATGACGGTTTATACTTGATTTAACATTGTTGATGCTTGATTTTAAAATGTTTTTCCCTGAGTGTAAAACAAGCGAAAGCACTTTAAGATGAATAAGCCGCCCACAAAGTCACAAACAAGCCTACAAAATGAAGGCTTCATGCAAGAAAAGATACACACATACACATATACGAGTATGTGAAGAAGAACCCAAAAGATTTTAAAAAGACAAATTTTGCAACACATATGTTAAAGCAAATTTCTATGTAAATGCCAAAGTGTATAAAGAGTGTGGGAGGCCAACAAGAAGGTTACTGATAAATAGTACAGAGGCCAAACTTCCCCTAACTGGCACTAAAACGCCAAACGTTTTGTGTCTCTTGCCTATCTGTTAGTTACATACATACATTTGTAAACATAAGTTTTACAATTTACATGCCCATACACTGTTATAAATATTGGAATATTTTTTTAACTTTGATTCGGTTTGAAAGAAATTTAAAACTTTTTTTGGGCTAAATTTTGAACCTTCGATAGTTTAAAAGCTTCTTATTCCTTTTTGGTTTAAAATTCAAACTTACAAAAGTTCAAATATTTCAGAGTATTTTTTCATACTTTTTTGGTTTAAATCTTACATTTTTTCTCATTTAGGGCCGATTTCATAATAAAATTCTTAAAGCTCCTTTTGTTAAAGGAGCCTTTTAGTTTAAGAGCCATTTAAATGTACTTTAAAGTGGAAGTGATTTCATAAAAATATAATATTAAAAGGCTCCTTTAACGTCAAATGATTGTCATAAATTTAACCCTTCTGTTACATTCAAAAAAACTTACGCATGTGACATAAAGGTCACGGAATGACCTTACCTGTGTTTTTCATATTTAGCGATATGGAAGTATAATTTCAAATGGAAATTTTCAAAATGTATTAGTTCAATTGATTATTTATCGGTTTATACACTTATTTAAATGCATATACTTAATATATTTTTAATTTTTATGTTCAAGACCAAAGATTGTGGAAACGGTAACTCTGTACGATTTTGTCCATACATTGGTTTGTCTTTTGTATGCATATGTTTCAACAAGTTGGTCAGTAGTATGCACTTCTGATTTTGTAGAATTATAGAAGCTGTTTCGGTAAATTATATTTTCTATTGTGGTCCTACCACTATTCTGCCTAATCCGCTACGTTGACCACTCAATATTTCTATCTGTGGAATAATACACGGGAGTGGGTACTACCTTCATTTTCCAATACAAGGTCAATTAATTCGTCGTTATCACTTCCTGCATATTCGTAAGAAGAATCATCGGGCCCAAACTAATCGACTATATTGTCTTCGCCCTCAACTTCACTACACTCATCAACATCCACATCATTATCAATGATATACTCTATTTGGCTTTGTGTCAGGCGATTTGGCTCTAAACCATACATATATTAATCTGCAAATATATCACAAATAATAAAATATTGGAGTTAAAATACTTACCGAAGCTTTCACTCTTTCATTTTTATATGAATTTAATAAAAATCAGCTTTTGCGCACAAAATAACACTGACGGTCACTGAATGACCTGAAGGGGCGCACACGTAACTCTTGATGTTACCACTTGTTTGATAATGCAAAATCCTTCTTTTTATGCTTTTGCGAAAGGGTTTTCCTCAATACAGAAATACATTGAGGGAAATTCTAAAATTTTGTTCATATTAGCATTTATGAGAAAATTAAGCAAAAAAAGGTCATCAAATGACCTAAATGTAACAGAAGGGTTAAAAATATTGAAATTTGACATTTGTTTTTTCTGAAAATAAATAAATTTTTTGATTGTGGCTTTATTTTTTTTTTTTGAAAAAAGAAAAAGAACAAAGAAACATAATTTGGAAACCCAGTGCAGAAAAACTAGGAAGCGGTCATCCAGCCTCACAAAAGGGGAAGAAGATGAATATTGCATTATAGGACCCAACAAACAAAACAACAAACAAAATCGGTTCAAAAATTCTAATAAATTTTTGATATTTTATTTTGACAGACTGCAGAAATTAAATTTTGTCTGGCAAAATGAACCTTGAAATGACTTAAATGCCCGTTTTTGGGTATTTAACTTTAAAGGAACTTTTATCCTCAAAAAGACTTTATGAAATCGATCAGAAAATTAAAGGCTCCTTTATAATTTAAAGGAACTTTTAATTTGATTATGAAATCGGCTCTTAAACTTTTAAGATTTAAATATTAAACTTTCATTGGTCGTAAGATTTTATTTCAACAAAAAAATTTTAATTTTTGATTTGAAATTCCAACTTGCTTTTTCGAGAAATGAACAATATAAAAAGCTCATTTATAGTTATTAGACAATTTGAATGAATGACTGTGTGGCGTTGTTTGAATGGAGAAACAAACAAACACAAAATAATTATGGAAACAGATAAAATGAAGAAGGAAGAAAAGGAGAAGAAGAGGATAGGAAAAATATACAATATGGAAAAGGATTAAGGGGATGTTGGGGGGAGAACAATATGAAAGAAAAGGAGGAAAATAGGATAGGAAAGAAGATACAATAGGGAAAGAAGAAGAGGATTTGGGAGCAGACATTTTTTTTTAATTTAAACCAAAAAAAGGTTTAAATTTTAAACTTTCGAAAGTCTGAAAATAAATTTTAATTTGGAATAAAATCTAAACCTTAAAAGTTTAAAAATATTTCAAACTTTTCAAAGTTTAAATTTTAATAATTTTTCGGGCGTGTCCTATATATCGACTAAAAAAGTTAAAAATTTATACCAAAATTTATTTGAGTGTAAATATGTATGTGTACTTAGAAAGAACAATTTCGCTATTCAAGTAAACAGTAATTGATTGACAGTAAATCGATTGCTGTACCATTATCACAAACAAAAAGGAAAATAAAAATAAAATAAAATGAATAAATTAAGTCAAGTATTTTTGTTTTGTTAGTGTTTCAATGATCTGACCGAACTGCTGGTGTCAAAGACAAGTTGTCTAAAAGTTGTTTAAAGTACACAAGTACATGCACATACATACATACATATGTATATTGGTACATAACACAACACACACGCGCACACGGATGTCAAAGGGCATTTGAGCTTTGCGCTTATTGGGATGGAGACCGCGGAGGGCTAGCAAAGAAAGGCTGTTGTCCGGTCGAGTAGGTTCCCTCAAGACGCGAGCCAGTGATGGGAGGTGTGAGACGGCCGCAGTTATGGTTCGAGGTGCCTGGTGGAAAGCACAAAACGCATTTATCTTGACGCGATGGAGGATAAGCAGGATAAAGAATCACAAAAACAACAACAACATATCGAAAAGGCCCTTCACTACAGAGAGTACGATTGGTGTCTTTCTTGATATTTCGGGTGCCTTTAGCAATGTCTCTGCTGAGACGCTGTTGAAGGAGCTCGAATGGATCGGAATACCTCCACACATTCAGCGCTGGATTGAGAACCTTTTGAGTTTTCGAACGGTGACGGGTGGGTGGGGCTTTTCGACAATGTCAAGGAGGGCACATAGGGGCACCCCACAAGGGGGAGCACTACCACCCCTGTTGTGGAATATAGTTGTCAACAAAATACCCTTCATAGATACAAAAAACTTCAGAATATACACAAAATACTAAAACTTGCAAAGTCCATGAGGGAAACTCACGTTAGACGCTGGAACTCTACAGATTACTGTTAAATTAAAAAGTGCTTTGTGAAAAAAACCTAACAGGAGGTAGCAAACTTCCTGCTTAAGCAGATAAGGAGGCAGCTTCGGGCCATTGTGAGCTCGATTACAGGACATAATCCAAAGGGACAAGATATGGCCTCCATAGGCATCATCGAGAGCTCATTACGCCTATCCTGTATGGAGGAGAATGACGATGATACAGAGAAAATTAATTGCAGAGAAACTCTGATCCCCTATCCCACCTTCTCCCTACATCCTGATCCTTTCTCAAGGCCTTGATTGTAATGAGATAATATGCCTGAGTGCTTGGGAAATACATAGTTTTTCTCGGCCTACCACAATTCCATTTCATTCCAAGATGTCCACATAGACTAGAATTGGTCTGTAGTGTTGCCAACAGCACTTGGCAGGCGATTATGACTTGCTTGGAATGCAGGTCTTTGCAAGTTTCAATATCTGTTGTAAAACCACTTCCGCAATGCCTTCTATGTAGAGATTCGAGGGCTCTTGAATCGTTGTCTGAGTGACGATAAATTTCTTTGCATGCCTCATACTTTAGATGTGGTAAAACTACCAGTGTTTAGAGTTTGAATTTGAAGTCTACACCTACAGTCAGTCGAAGCCAAATAATTCATTAAAAAATAGAATTTAATTGCTCAGTACTAACTCAAAATATTTAAAAATTTCTTTTATTGCAAATAAGCTTAGAACTTTCCATGCTGTCATGCTCATTTGCATGAGGAGCTTTACACAAGCCGACCTAAACCATTACAACCAGAAAGTTAGTATTTTTAACCCAACATATTATTATGCACGTCAATTTTTGCTTTAATAAACCAGAAAAAGCAGAAAATTCCAAAAATTCTTTAGCTTTACTTTCCAATAACTTGCAAATTTCACAGAAATCCAAACTAACCAAACCTTAAATGAATTGCATCAATAAGAAGCAGCAAGGACGTCGCTTGGTTGTTAATTTTTTTTTTTTTTTGGTTTTTTTTTTGTAAAGCCACACTGTCAACATCATACGAGCGAGTGTATTAAATGTATTCGAAAGTCAATAGAAAAGCTAGTGGCAAATGCTTTTTCACATATTGGTCCGACGCGACGGTCTATAAAATGCCATAAGATGATAACAGCTGTTGCCAAATAAAGATTTTTTGGCTATTTTGGTTCAATTCAGTTCAGTTTTTTCGACGAAAAATTTAACAGGCACAGAATGTTGAATATGGATTTTCTTAAATTGAAACCGAACAGCGAAAAAAGAGCAAAAAGAGGAAAAAAATGTGACAAAAATATAAAAGAAGATGTATTATATATACCAGGGACCCTAATCATTATGAGTTTTATAATAAAAATCAAGATTTAATCATTATATTTTGAGTTTTTATACAAATCATCAAAAATAATAATTATTTTTTGAGTTTTATTTTTTTTTTTCGATCAGAAATAAAACTTATTCCTTGAGTGATATTTTATTTTTCAGAAATAATCATTATTCCTTGAGTTTTATTTTTTTTCGATCAGAAATAAAACTTATCCCTTGAGCGATATTTTATCTCTCAGAAATAATAACACTGGATCACAAAATGAAATTTTTTGTCTGTACTTTGGACGTGACCATCCTATCTATATGTAAAATCGGTCGCTGATTCCGAAAATCGGGCTCATTTTTAATTCTATGGGAAGGTTTTTGAGATATCGGCAATTTACCGTTATTTGGCCACTGGCTCCACTTAATCCTGTATACCTTTTTAACGCAGTGAGCTATCTTCCTTGGAGTGACACTCAACGAAAGAAAATTAAATTTCCTTTTCATCGCTGCTATAACATTTTTCTGTAACTCTTATAGTTTCTGAAATATTGACGATTCAATTTGAATTTTTTCGATTTTTTACGATTTTTTGAAGAAAAAATTGAATTTGTCAGGCAATATCTTTTAAACCAATGTCTTCACCTTCGGTTTTACTCCTTTACGTGAAGCTCCATTCTATTGGGAAAAAGATAAGCTATCAACGAAGAAAATCCATGGTAAAATAGAAAAGTTATAGGCGATCAAGTAAATACATCCAAGTCGCGCAATGCCTCTGCACGGGTATATTCTATGCATGTTATACCAATACCTACACATCTGCAGTAGCAGCACATTGGCAGCGCAGTAGATAAAAGCCCATTTACGGGTATAACATGCATAGAATATACCCGTGCAGAGGCATTGCGCGACTTGGATGTATTTACTTGATCGCCTATAACTTTTCTATTTTACCAAGGATTTTCTTCGTTGATAGCTTATCTTTTTCCCAATAGAATGGAGCTTCACGTAAAGGAGTAAAACCGAAGGTGAAGACATTGGTTTAAAAGATATTGCCTGACAAAGTCAATTTTTTCTTCAAAAAATCGTAAAAAATCGAAAAAATTCAAATTGAATCGTCAATATTTCAGAAACTATAAGAGTTACAGAAAAATGTTGTAGCAGCGATGAAAAGGAAATTTAATTTTCTTTCGTTGAGTGTCACTCCAAGGAAGATAGCTCACTGCGTTAAAGAGGTATACAGGATTAAGTGGAGCCATTGGCCAAATAACGGTAAATTGCCGATATCTCAAAAACCTTCCCATAGAATTAAAAATGAGCCCGATTTTCGGAATCAGCGACCGATTTTACATATAAATAGGATGGTCGCGTTCAGAGTATTTTTTGGCTGTAGAGCAGTGTAATTATTTTGAGTTTTATTTTTTCGCTTGGGTCGAATAACTCAAAACATCTATGGAGTGCCCTGTCACGTAATAAATTTTTATTGATATAACTTCGTCAACATATCTGTTATATGTGAAAAAAAAGTGGTTTGCTACTCTTTTTTTTTTTCAATTTAACTCTGAAAATAAGCAATTGACTTCTCCTTAGAGAAAGCAAGAAAACAAGCTATGTAATTCGGTTTTGAAAGCCTCACAAAAGCCCATATGTGGCACTATATAAGAATGCTCAGCTGATTTTTTGTTTTCTTCGCTGTGATTGGCTGCACCACCAAAATACACGTGTTTGTTGTTGGTGGGCTAACGATATTATCATAGTAGTTTTAATCAGGGCATCGGAGCAAAAAAATTTGTATCGTTAGTTCCGCTCCGCTCCGAGGCCCTGGTTGCAATCATGGATGACTACAGCTAAAACGGAATGAATAACTTAAATATTAAAAACATTTCAAGCGTAAAATAACCAGGTTTGAAAGAAATTCGTATGAAATGAAATGAACGAAAATATTTAGGCAAGCCGGGCTTTTCGGCATGTATGAAGCGCACGCCACTAGTAAAATGTATAGTTAACCTACCTATACTCACATACATTTAGTAATAAGTGCATTTTGCTTTTGGGCTGAAACAAAACCAGAATAAAAGAGATCTTATTGAAAAGTTGCGATTAGTGTTTCAATCCAAAAGCATTACCCAAGGCCAACAAGTGCCCAAGTATTGAGTGGTAGGCGCTTGAGAATGAGATCGATTGATAAAGAGTAATAAAAGGAAAAATGTTACATGTGCGGAAAACATAGCTAAGATTGATTTTATATCACAAACCTCAATTACTTATACATATATACAACAAGTAAGGAAGCCTAAGTTCGAGTGGAATCGAACATTAGATACTCAGCTGTATGCTTTCATTGTTTGTTTGCATTTGATGGAAACACGACGTATTTTATATAAACCGAGTGCCGCATAAAGTGGGCGTAGCCACGCCCATTTTCAACATTTTTATCAGTTATCCAACTAAGCATATGAATATTATTCTTTGTGCAACATTTCATTCCTTTATGACTTCTAGTTACAAAGATGTCGCGTTACAAATTTCCAAAGGGTGTTCCAGAAATATCTTTGTTTAAAAGTAGGCGTGGTCATAAACCGATTTCAATAAATTTTTGCGTGTCTATTAACACAAGTTATAAAATTGTATAAACCAAGTTTCGTCATAATATCTCAATTATTTGTCGAGTTATGGGCTCCGAAATCTCGTAGATTCCTTTGTCTACAAAGAGGCGGTGCCACGCCCATTTTCCAAAATTTTTCTATTTTTTGTTTCCGGTCTATTGTGGAACTCATGCCACAAAATTTCAATGAATTACCTCTATATTTGACAAAGATATCGCTTAAAATATTTTTATTAGGCCACTATAGTTCCAATGTATAAAAGTGGGCGTGGTCGTCAAACCGATTTCGCTAAAATTTTGAACATATATTACCACAAGTAATAAAAGTGTACACACCAAGTTTCGTCATTATATATAAATTATTTGTCGAGTTATGGGCTTCGAAATCTCGTATATTCCTGTTTCTAAAAAGAGGCGGTGCCACGCCCATTTTCCCAAATTTTTGTGTTTTTCGTTTGATGTCCGCAGTTGGACTCCTGCTATGAAATTTCAATGATATATCTTTATATTTGACAGAGATATCGCTTAAAATGTTTTTATTAGGCCACTTTATAATACACATATATAAAAGTGGGCGTGGCCGTCAACCGATTTTGGAAAATTTTCGTCCAAACATTTGTCTAAGTAAATATATCACGCGTACCAAATTTCATCGATATATCTTCAACGGTTTCTGACTTATGACATATAAAACTTTCAATGTTTTACCCTTAATAAGTGGGCGTGGCACCGCCCATTTTCCAAACTTTTTGTGTTTTTTGTTTTATGTCCATAGTTGGACTCATGCGACAAAATTTCAATGATAGATCTTTATATTTGAAAGAGATACGGCTTAAAATGTTTTTATTA
Source organism: Urophora cardui (assembly GCA_960531455.1). Taxonomy (NCBI): domain Eukaryota; kingdom Metazoa; phylum Arthropoda; class Insecta; order Diptera; family Tephritidae; genus Urophora; species Urophora cardui. Next base: position 145,056,743 of record OY482672.1, read on the forward strand.
GGCCACTTTATAATACACATATATAAAAGTGGGCGTGGCCGTCAACCGATTTTAACTATTTTCCGTCCAAACGTTTGCCTAAGTAAGTAAATCACGCGTACCAAATTTCATCGATATACCTTCAATGGTTTCTGAGTTATGACATATAAAACTTTCAATGTTTGACCCTTAATAAGTGGGCGTGGCACAGCCCGTTTTCCAAAATTTTATCAAATTTCTTCCTAGGAGCCTGAGCTCAACATGTGGGTAAAATTTCATCGCTCCAGCTATATTAGTGACTGAGATACCAAATTTCCGATTTTTTCTATATAGGAAAAGTGGGCGTGGTCATGGTCCGATTTCGCCCATTTTCAATACCAACCGTCCCAGTCTCGATACCAACTTGCATTTAAAATTTCATCAAAATATCTCAATTTTTGCGCGAGTTAGAGTGTTTACAGACGGACGGACGGACGGACGGACGGACATGGCTCAATCGATTTCTCTTTTCACCCTGATCATTTTGATATATATAAGTCTATATCTATCTCGATTATTTCATTCTGTTACAATCCACCGTTATGTGATTAAAACTATAATACTCTGTGTACTAGTACAGCTGAGTATAAAAAAGCAGCAGCTGATACACTTAGATAGATATGTAGTTGTGCGACTGGCATTGCTGGCAACACATAATGCCCAGCCGCAACACTATCTAATATCTGCAATATCTACGTGTCTATGTGTTGATGGCAAGCAAAGCTTTGAAATGAACAAAATGTGCATACCAGGCTTAGCTTGTCAATTATCTAGAAGACAAAAGTAAAAGTACAAAAAAAAAAAAAAATAAATAAAATAAAAAAAGACCTTGTTGCATTTGCGTTGGTTGGTTGGTTGGGGTGTTACAGCGGCATTGGCAACAATACAAACTATACACGAACAATAACAAAAACTACAAACTACATAAGCAACAGTCTCCGTCTCAGTCGCAGTCTCATTCGCAATCGCAGTCGTAGTCGTGTTATATCAAATATTCATTGCCACGACACGACCCAGAATTAGATCACGACCACGAACATTTTGATTCAACATTTCTTATACATAAGTAGGTACATAGGCATGTATGTATGTATGTTTTTATATACACACTCGTACATACACACATACATACATACATATGTATGTGTAGGCGTGTGTAAAACACAATGATGGTAATATAAAAATCTTGATTGTCGGTAACGTTGACGTTGCCAATATCACTGATTCACACTGGTGATGCTCAATGATTTTGTGATTACAATGGAACCTTACAAAAGACAAAAGGTCTGCCTTTTAACACACGCTCACTTTCACACTGTCGCTGTGTCTTCCTCTTACTAAAACCAAAAGCACTGCATAGCGTGAAGGTTGTAAAGGAAGAAAGGGCTGTAAAGGCCGTAATGAATGAAAAGGCTGTAAAGGATGCAGATGGTGTGTGCAGTGTAAGTAGTGTTATGTACACTCAAAAAAAAAAAATTACTCAGATTATGGAAAAGTGGGAATGATTCGGCACTAAAGACAATTTTCATTGTTTTGATGTACAATTTTCTTCAAATCAAGGAATAAAAACCACGTTTTAAAGAAAACTGTACATCAAAACAATGAAAATTTTCTTTAGCGCCGAATCATTCCCACTTTTTCATAATCTGAGTAATTTTTTTTTTTGAGTGTATGTATGTAGTTATGCTTGACCATGATTGTGTATGCTTACATATGTATGTATACCCACATTCAACAACTCCTCATCAATATTAATGCCATCGCAAGACATTTCCTTTTATTGTAATTGACAGTGCGATAAATGTTTATTATCGTCAGGCACATTGGAAGCACTGATTTGTATGCAAGTTAAGTTAGCGCAAAGCACAATTTAACCCTTTTTTGCATAGGATATTTGTTGCTTTTTAATCTATTTTGTTAAGCACGCAAGGAACTTTTATTCAACAACTTGCTTCTTGAGCCTTTTTTACAAAATAAGCGAAAACGATACGTCCGTTCGCTAAAGAAAGGGAACTGGAAAAAAAGTGTGTGTATTGTCTTAATCTTCTCCATTTCGGCACTATCCAATATTCAATCCCAACACTGTTCGCTAAAGTAAGTGAATTGGAAAAAAAAAGTTTGTGTATTTTCTTCCTTTTCTCCCTTTTGCCACTATCCAAGACTCATAAGGGAACTGGAAAAAAACCCTCCGAATTTTTTTCCTCTCATCCATTTCGGCACTATCCAAGATTCAATCGCAACACTGTTCACTAAAGTAAGGCAATGGGAAAAAAGTGTGTGTATTTTCTTCCTCTTCCCCATTTCGGCACTATCCAAGATTCAATCCCAAGACTGTTCTTTAAAGTAAGGAAACTGAAAAAAAATGTGTGTGTATTATCTTCCCTTCTCCATTTCGATACTATCCAAGACTCAATCCAAAAAATTGAAAACATTTTACTTATTCACAATGGAAAAGATTGGCATAATTAGTTGCAAACAGTTTAATCAGTCAATGGCATACTCTCTAAAGGTCTCTTAAAGTCTCTAACATTTTGTATGAAAACTGTCAGCTAAGAGCGCAGAATCCAGTATAAGCAAGCAGAGAAATGCCCAAAGAAACAAGTCTTATGTATGTAAGTGCCTTAGAAACTCCTTTAGATATTCTAGTTGCCGCTGAAACCCACAGTCTAAGACTTCAAAGGGTTAAGTGTTGTACTAAGATACAAAAGAAAAACACTCAACTGTGCTTTAGCCAGGGACTGTAACGGTTATGAGTTATATCCAAAAAGTTGATTTTTAATCATTATTTGCTGAGTTTTATTTTCTGCTCACAAAATAAAAGTTATTTCTTGAGTTTTATTTTTCCCTCAGAAAATAAAAGTTATTTTTTGAGTTTTATTTTTCCATCAGAAAATAAAAGTTATTTTTTGAGTTTTATTTTTCGATCAGAAAATAAAAGTTATTTTTTGAGTTTTATTTTTCCGTCAGAAAATAAAAGTTATTTTTTCAGTTGTATTTTTCGATCAGAAAATAAAAGTTAGTTTTTGAGTTTTATTTTTCCTTCAGAAAATAAAAGTTATTTTTTGAGTTTTATTTTTCGACCAGAAAATAAAAGTTATTTTCTGAGTTTTATTTTTTTGCTCAGAGAATAAAAGTTTTTCAGTTTAATTTTGGCTGCAATTGTAGATTTTGCCATATAAATAGGTAAAGTAGATAAATAAATTTTTAATTTATAAATTTTACCTACGTGTTAATGTGGCAAAATCGACAGCTGCAGCTAAAATTAAACTGAAGAAACTTTTATTATTTGAGCAAAAAGATAAAACTCAGAAAATAACTTTTATTTTCTGATCGAAAAATAAAACTCAAGAAATAACTTTTATTTTCTGATGGAAAAATAAAACTCAAAAAATAACTTTTATTTTCTGATCGAAAAATAAAACTCAAGAAATAACTTTTATTTTCTGATCGAAAAATAAAACTCAAAAAATAACTTTTATTTTCTGATGGAAAAATAAAACTCAAGAAATAACTTTTATTTTCTGAGGGAAAAATAAAACTCAAGAAATAACTTTTATTTTCTGAGCAGAAAATAAAACTCAGAAAATAATGATTAAAAATCAAATTTTTTATAAAAATCGAAAAAATAAAATTTAATGCACCTAGAGATAGTCTGCGTTACAGTGATTACATCTGTATACTTCTTTTGTGTTTAGCATTTCTCCTTCAGTATGATTTTTTTAGTCAAAATTTAAGAAATAACGATTATTTGCAATCCCTGGCTTTAGCAGATAAAAGACAAGATGAAGAGTAAAATAAAAATGCTGATAATTTAGTGCTGCCATTTAAATGAGTGAATAGTGGCCGCATTGGCAGGTGACAAAAGCAAACAAAAGCAAATAAGACTTGAGCCTTAAAATGGCAACAAAAGCATTAAATAAACAAGCAAACAGAAATATATGTTTACACAGCCTATCTACAGGTAAAATGTAAACTTAAATAAATATATACATACATACATATATTTTACTTTAATTAATGTACAATCTTAACATTTCTCTGCTCTAGGTCACACAGCTTGTGGACACTCAGATTTAATTTTGTCTTTTTTGCTGAAATAACAAACAAACAACAGAGCAAACAAACCTTGAAAAGCAAAGGAAAACAAGAGCACTTTCAATATTCAATTGATGACAATATCCTTGCTGTTGAATGCCGCTGTCATAATAATAATAATAAGAAGTAATAATAACAAATAACAAACAGATTTACTACAATATGGCCGCTGTTATTAATGTACATATTATTGTATGTTTGTAGTACATATATCTTTAGTCAGTCAGTTCGTTTGTATATAACAATAAATAAGTACATATAAGAAATGTATTAGAAAGCAATGAGCAAGTGAAAAATGAAAATTGGTTCGTGAGCGAAATATAAAAAGACAACAAAGTAGAAAATTGTGCAGCGAACACACACACACACCTATATGTATCAACAGCCTTAGACATTAAATATGGTTTATATAGCGAAAAAGTGGGACACGCTTTCCTTGGAGATTATAATGATAAATAAAGCACATACTATGTACTTATATACATGGTACATACATAGTATGTACAAATGTATGTCATATATAAAAGACAAAAGAATTTACGAGTTTTAAGTAGGTATGTGTGTGGGCGGCAGAAGGAAACTAAGAATTTTTATTAAGCAAAGTGGACAAACCCAAGTGACCAAATATTGTAGCACTGAAGTAGGAATATTATCGATTATGTGTGTTCAAATAAATTATTCGCTTAGTCAATTGTGCAGTTGGTCTGAACAAGAAACAAATAAAATAAATTTTATTACAGTAAAAATCACGGGAGCACAAATTAAATTGATTTACTTGTTCTGCCAAGTCGTTTGAAATCCATAGCTCTCTGTTCTTTGAAACACAATGAGCTGCTACATTGCTAAAGTGTCTTGAAAATTGTTGAATTTTACTTTGAAATCATAAAAAAAGCTACTCGAAATTAGAAACTCTTATGAAACTATCAAATAAAAAAATTTCCCTTAAAATTTCCCAGGGGATTTTTTTTTTTATTTATTGGAAAACAAAAGGCAGAAAAACACCTCTCTCAATAGAGCTTGAGAAATTCATTAAAAATGTGTAAAAACAAAAATTCTCCTCAAAAAGTTCCCAAAGAGAAATTTTTATTTATTGCAAACATGCTGAAAAAACTTTTAATTAAATAGAGCTTAAGAAATTTATTGAAAATCGGCATACAAAAAATTTCCCTCAGGAATTTCCAAAAGGGAAATTTTTACTCATTTGGAAACAAGAAGCAGAAAACTCTATTGTTTCAATAGAGCTTAAAAAATCCATGTATTGTGGAACGAATTTCCCTCATACCTTAAAAATCCATTGAAAATATGTATAAATAAAAATTTCCCTCAAAATTTCCCAAAAGGGGAATTTTTGTTTATTGCAAGAAATGCAGGAAAACACTTTTATTCAGAGTTGTAATTATTATAAGAGAAAAAATAAAAATCAAAAAATAATTATTATTGAAAGAAACATATTTTAAAAGTCTCCATAATATTTATTTCCGAGATATTTTTTTAAATTCTTTTTGTAATTATTATGAATGAGAAATTTTGTTTTATATCTTCAAAGACTTTTATATTGAGACAAATTTGAAAAAAGTCTTTGAGTAATTATTATCCGTAACAAATTGTTTTTAAGTCTTCAAAGACTTTTTCATTGAGACGAATTTCAAAAATATCTTTAAGTAATTATTTTGAGTAACAAATTTATTTTTTATATCTTCGATAAAAATCTTTCATGCAATTTCAAATTGGAAATTTGCTTGAATTTTGAAGTACTTATATGAAAGTTATTCTTATTTTATACTTATATGAAAGTTATTCTTATTTTATACTTATATGAAAGTTATTGAAAATTTTCTGAGACTTTTTTGAACTTTGTCTCAATGAAAAAGTCTTTGAAGATATAAAAAACAATTTGTTACTGATAATAACTACGCAAAGACTTTTTTCAAATTTGTCTCAATATAAAAGTCTTTCAAGATATAAAAAAAAATATATTTGAAATAACTACTATGGAAAGATTTTTAAAATATAAGTTTCTGAATAATAATTATAGAAGATTTTTATCATTTTCATCAGGAAAAAATTATTATCAAAAGACTTTTATGATTCTGAAGAAAATTTGTAAGACTTTTTTATAATTTCAAAATGAAATAATAATTATTCTACATCTCTGCTTTTATTTCAATAGTGCTTAAGAAATACATTCAAAATGAGCATAAATAAAAATTTCCCTCTCAGGGAATTTTTTTCTTAAGTAAGAAATTTAAAAAAAAATGTGATTTAACAACTTTTGTTACAAGAAGAAGTAATGTACCTCATAACTAATAATATAATACAATGGCGCTATTATAACTCTGACGAGTTTTATGGCCGAGCTTCTCTCCCAATTCGAGGTGTGCTCCTTTTTGTTTTTCCTACTAATTGGGTGGACCTACAGTTTTATGCCGGCTCCGAACGGCGAATGCATTTTTTGTGAGAAGCTTTTTCATGGCAGAAATACTCTCGGAGGGTATGCCGCCCACTGCCGAGAGGTGACCGCTGCTCTTAAAAAACCCAATAATTGGATTTTTACTAATTAGAAAAATTTGTTTGGCTCGGACCGTGGTACCTCATAACTGCGTATTACTAAATGTGACTTAAAAATATTTCCCAGCGCAAAAGAGTTAAATACATATATATAAGCTGCAAAGCATATGGTTGGTGAGGCGCGATTTGAAAGCCCCCTGATCCCCTATGTATTGTCGGCTACTGCAGCTACTACATATGTTCACACATCATATTCACCCCTTTTGTATGTACATATATATGTATGTACGTAATTCAAAAATTGCTCCATGCATCATCAAAATATATGTATTCGCATAACGTTCACTTTCACGCCCAAAAAATAATTTTGGATTAGCGCCAGTAGTCCAATCAGGCTAACAAGTTGCTGCAAGCATGTACACAGAAACATACATACATTTTATAAAAGTAATTTTCATTTTTTCTTTTTTTTCCATTTTTTATAATTAATCAATCTATGACCCGCCCACTTGTGCTCATATATAATTCCATTTTAGCACTTGTGAATGTGTTACGGAAACGTATGGTGAGAGTTGAATTAGAAAAAGTTTTGCATATTTTTTGAGCAAGATTAGTGGCATTAGAGACCTTTAGAGAGAATGGCTACTACTCATATCTGGTTCGAACCTCGCTTTTTGGATGCGAAAAGAATGCAATGATTGCTCAAAAGGCTGCCCGTAAAAAGACTTGTCAGTGAAATGGAAAACTTTTTAAATTATTTTTTTGTTTAGAACTCAAATATGAAGCAGAGAAGAATGTCTAACTCTGAAAAAACTTGCAATAAAATTTCTTGAAAATTCTAAATAAATTGGAGAATAGTTCGGTAACATTTCTTTTCTCTACTTTAATTCCTTTTCACAATATCTAGTAACAATATCAGTATTGACCACGTAAACAAGACTTCTTTTTGTACAATAACTATCGAACTTTTGTCCTCATATACACTCAACACTTTATTATTCCCATAATTATAATAATTTCCGATTATAAATCAAAACAAACAAGGCATTTCATTCGTTTCGCCAAAAAGTTAAATGCAGCATAAACACAAAGGCTATCACATGGCGCCCTTGTAAAAAACACTGTACGAGCAAAGCGACATCAAAACAGGGCATAAAAACAAAACAAAAAACATCACAACAAACAGCGAATGGGTTCGAAAGGTGAAAAAAAACTTTAAATTAAATAATAAAGATGGGCGGATGTGGCTGAACAAGAATAATACAAGAATTATATCAAAAAGGAAAATAGAAAAAGAAAAACATATAAAACGTAAAAAACATCAAACAACAACAAAACAAAGTAAAATCTACATACAGAAGAAAATACAAAAAAAAGTAAATTAAGAAAAAACGCAAAGCCACAACAAGTTGTGCATGCGATTTTGTGTGCAATTGCAAATGTGAATTGCATATATACAAGCATACATACAGGCAAACATATAATGGTCGTCAAGTCGCGCACATTTGCCTTGTTTTGCTACGCTGCCATGCCCAAAGCAAATGGCGACATTTGAACGTTGTGTGTGTGTGTGTGCGCGCGTAGGTTGAACGCTGTTTGCTGCAACTTAACGGTTAGAACATAAAAATCTTTTATTATCGTTGTTATAAAAAACGAATTTGCCTAAAAGCAAAGTACACTATTCATTCACCCGTAGCACTTGCTATGTACATATGCGCTCACCCTCGCCGAGGAAAAACAAAAAAACACAAAATCAAAAAGGCCCATTAAACACTGAAAAAGAAATTCTCAAACGTTTGAGAAAATATTGCTTCTCAATTTGAGAATCAGCATATATACACAGTAAAAAATGATAGTTTATTTCTAACACCATTTGGTACTTAATTTAATCATTCTTGGAATTAAATATGAATTTTAATGCCAAAAAGTCTTATTTAGAAACTATGAGAAGTTTTACAATTTTGTTTAATCCACAATAGTTTCAAAACAAAGCCTTGAAAAGTATTAAAATTCTCTCTCGAGAGAAATATTTCTTAAAAGGAAAGACGATGGAGAAATAAAATTTATTAAAACAAAGCGAATTGTTCATAGCTGACGAAACAATTGTATCAAGTGAGTAATACAAGAGATTAATTAAATATTATGATGGTAAATTTTGTTTTATTTTATTTTTTTCAGTCTTAAGCAAGCTGATGATCTCCCTAGATACCTCAATATCCCGGCAATACCGCGACAGTGTCGAAATTTATGTGGTAAATTTAAAAGAAATTGAAAGTAGTGTGTTTAACACGTTGGCTGCCAGTGTATAACCGGTGATCACGACAAAAACCTAGCTCCAGGTACCAGGACAAAAATTACTTTTTGCTTTTGTATTATAACGGGATTTTTACCAAGAGTAAAAGCCACGCATGCGACGCGTCTGGGCAAATTTTTAAGCTGTGACAACCTGGCGAGCATCTGCTTTTTAATTTTATAATTGTATCTAAATTTTAAGCGCCTAGGCGTGTATAACCGGTGGTACACTGGCACCTGGGGGTGGTTTTCATCGTAATCATCGGTGATCCAATGGCAGAGAACGCGTTAAATTCGATAATGGAGTACACCATTCTAGTTTTCTTGTATTATCGGCGAAACAAAACAACAAAGACTTTATGTGATAACTCATGTCGTTGTAATATAATTTTATTTCAAATAAAATAAACATTTCCATGTACATACATATCTTTGGTTTTGATTTAATTCCAAAAAGGTATAGAATTCATTCCATTTTACTATTTTTAATACCAAAAATCTTGTAAAAATAATCAAAATTTGGTTTTGATTTAATACCAAACAAGTAAAAGCGCGGCTGTCTTCGGCCGTACCGAAGACTTCATACCTTTCATGAGTGGGGAAATGAAAAGCTACCTATGTATGTACATAGCCGGATTAAGTTTAATTTATAATTTTAATTTTGTGGGTTATTTATGGAAAGATGTATTAGAAAAAAATGGTGTCTTGACTATTTAAATGGAGGAGTTATACACCAAAATGTCCATATCTGAACAATCGGTTGTATGGGAGCTATATGTTATAATCGTCCGATCTTGACAATTTTCGGTAACCCCGTTTGGGCCAATTTGGGTACAAATACTTCAAAATTTCACGCCGTTAGCTGTTAAAATGGAGGAGTTATACACCAAAATGTCCATATCTGAACAATCGGTTGTATGGGAGCTATATGTTATAATGGTCCGATCTTGACAATTTTCGGTAACCCCGTTTGGGCCCATTTGGGTACAAATACTTCAAAATTTCACGCCGTTAGCTGTTAAAATGGAGGAGTTATACACCAAAATGTCCATATCTGAACAATCGGTTGTATGGGAGCTATATGTTATAAAGGTCCGATCTTGACAATTTTCGGTAACCCCATTTGGGCCCATTTGGGTACAAATACTTCAAAATTTCACGCCGTTAGCTGTAAAAATGGAGGAGTTATACACCAAAATGTCCATATCTGAACAATCGGTTGTAGGGGAGCTATATGTTATAGTGGTCCGATCTTGACAATTTTCGGTAAACCTGTTTGGGCCCATATGGGTACAAATACTTCAAAATTTCACGCCGTTAGCTGTTAAAATGGAGGAGTTATACACCAAAATGTCCATATCTGAATAATCGGATGTTGTGGAACTATATGTTATAGTGGTCCGATCTTGACAATTTTCGGTAACCTTGTTTGGGCCAAAATGGGCACGTCTACTTCAAAGTTTCATGTCCTTAGCTGTTTAAATGGGGAAGCTATGCACAAATTACATCCAAAAATTTCATGTGTATCTGAATAATCGGTTGTTTTCTATATGTTATAGTGGTCCGATTCGGCCGGTTCCGACAAATGATCAGCTGCATATAACAACATACCTGTATTCCGAATTTCATTCAGATATCTCAAAAACTGAGGAACTAGTTTGCGTTCACACAGACGGACGGACGGACAGACGGACAGACGGACATGGCTTAATCGACTCAGCTCGTGATTCTGATCATATCGGTATATATTTTGGTGGGTCCCCCACGCTTCCTTCTGGTACTTTCGACAAAAATTTTTTGGCACTAAGTTATAATACCATTTCATTCTCATGAAAGGTATAAAAAGTATTAATTTGACACCAAGAATAATTTCAGTCTCTCATATTCTCTTCTATTTTTATACTCAGCTGTACTAGTACACAGAGTATTATAGTTTTAATCACATAACGGTGGATTGTAACAGAATGAAATAATCGAGATAGATATAGACTTATATATATCAAAATGATCAGGGTGAAAAGAGAAATCGATTGAGCCATGTCCGTCCGTCCGTCCGTCTGTCCGTCCGTCCGTCTGTAAACACTCTAACTCGCGCAAAAATTGAGATATTTTGATGAAATTTGGAATGCAAGTTGGTATCGAGACTGGGACGGTTGGTATTGAAAATGGGCGAAATCGGACCATAACCACGCCCACTTTTCCTATATAGAAAAAATCGGAAATTTGGTATCTCAGTCCCTAATATAGCTGGAGCGATAAAATTTTACCCACATGTTGAGCTCAGGCCCCTATGAAGGAATTTTATGAAATTTTGGAAAATGGGCGGTGCCACGCCCACTTATTAAGGGTCAAACATTGAAAGTTTTATGAGTCATAACTCAGAAACCGTTGAAAATATATCGATGAAATTTGGTACGCGTGATTTACTTACTTAGGCAAATGTTTTGACGGAAAATTGTCAAAATCGGTTGACGGCCACGCCCACTTTTATATATGTGTATTATAAAGTGACCTAATAAAAACATTTTAAGCGATATCTCTGTCAAATATAAAGATCTATCACTGAAATTTTGGGGCATGAGTCCAACTATGAACATAAAACGAAAACCACAAAAATTTTGGAAAATGGGCGGTGCCACGCCCACTTATTAAGGGTCAAACATTGAAAGTTTTATGAGTCATAACTCAGAAACCGTTGAAGATATATCGATGAAATTTGGTACGCGTGATTTACTTACTTAGGCAAATGTTTGGACGGAAAATTGTCAAAATCGGTTGACCACCACGCCCACTTTTATATATGTGTATTATAAAGTGGCCTAATAAAAACATTTTAAGCGATATCTTTGTCAAATATAAAGATAATTCATTGAAATTTTGTGGCATGAGTTCCACAATAGACCGGAAACATAAAATAGACAAATTTTGGAAAATGGGCGTGGCACCGCCTCCTTTTGGACAAAGGGATATACGAGATTTCTTAGCCTTTAACTCGACAAATAATTGAGATATTATGACGAAACTTGGTTTATACACTTTTATAACTTGTGTTAATAGACACGCAAAAATTTATTGAAATCGGTTTATGACCACGCCTACTTTTTAACAGATATTTCTGGAATACCCTTTGGGAATTTGTAACGTGACATCTTTGTGACTAGAAGTCATAAAGGAATTAATTTTTGCACAAAGAATAATATTGATATGCTTAGTTGGATGACTGATAAAAATTTAGAAAATGGGCGTGGCTACGCCCACTTTATGCAGCACTCGCTTTACATAAAGTACCTACAACGTGTTTCCATCAAACGCAAACAAACAATGAAAGCATACAGCTGAGTATCTAATGTTCGATTCCACTCGAACTTAGGCTTCCTTACTTGTTTAAACCAGAATGGTTTTAATTTTATACTTTTTGGCATTGTTATATATAAATACCAAAATGGTATTAAAATTAAACTAAAATTTTTACTGTGTATCATTTGAAAATAAACATATTTTCAAGTGGTTCTCACACATGTTTATCAATTTGAGAAGCATTTGAGAAAAAAATTATGTTTGTAATAGGTTTGAGAAAATGGACCTTCGCAATTTGAAAATCAGCCCAAAATTGCATATTAAAAATGTGCCTTTTAGTTTGAGAACGCTATCAAGGGAAATTTGAGATGCATTTGAAATAAACGTTTGAGGTTTGAGAAAATGGTTTAATCTCAAATGCATGTCAAATTGAGAATAAAGAAAAATGTTTATTGGGGGTAGACAAACTTACCTACATACATATATCCATAGATCACTAGCAAAAAATCTACGCCTTATTTATAGTTTATTCCAGAAGATATAAAGGCTAAGAAATAATGCCTGCAAATTCTAAGCGAACTGAACTTGTATGGGAAAAAGCTTAAAATAAGGCAGATTTTCCTGTGTTAATGTCATTAGGCTGTAAGGACTGCTCTCTCTCTCTCTCTCTCTCTCTCTCTCTCTCTCTCTCTCTCTCTCTCTCTCTCTCTCTCTCTCTCTGCTAGAGTTGAAACGTTGATATTCAAACATTTACATATGTAGATGTACACACATACATAGATGTATATATCTGAAAGAGAAGGGCGTGCGCACTGAACCCAAGACCAATCTATACAGATCGTCTTATGTGATGGAGAATAGGTGATTAGTAATCACTGATTACAGTTAGACGGCCGTTTTCAAAAATGTCAAAAGCACAGAAAACGCCAGCGAACGCACAACCGAACACACAAACACACAAACGAACACACAAGCTATTTCCACGAAAAAAAAAAAAAACGTGAAAGAATGCAAAATCAAAACAAAAGACGATAGTTTGACATAAGCTGCAAATACGATGAAGAAGAGCTACTCTCCCTTGCATGGACCTTCTATAGTTAGGTTATGACTGAACCAAACACTTAATATAATATATATAATACAATGCCGCTATTATAACTCTGACGAGTTTTATGGCCGATCTTATCTCCCAATTCGAGATGTGCTCCTTTTTGTTTTTCCTACACAGAAAGAAAAAAGATAGGTTAAACTAACCGAAAAAGGTTGTAAATAAACCATTTTTCTATTTTACATTGAAAACACAAACAACAAGTACAATTCAGGTTGTTAATATAATCGACGAAAAATTGTTAAACGAATCTAGACATTTTCATCCGCAAAGATAGTTAAACTAATCGTTAGAATTGTTACTATTTTTAACCACAGAAATAGTAAAACTAACCGGATAAAATTGTAACTCTACTATTTTGATTGTTAATTTAACCGAAAAGATAGTTTATGCGATAAGAATAACGGCACTTTTGATGCTTTGTTTCTTCTTTTCTTCTTTCATATTCAGTTGCAAACGTTTCGTGGACGTTGTTATTTGCGTAGGTGCAGTGAAGTGAAATTAAATTAATTAAAATATATAAAATATAGTGCTGATGAGTCTTAACAATAGTGAATTGTTTTCGATAAATGTTGTGGGTGCTGTGGAGGCGGATGATATGGATAATCCTGATCCAGAAGATACAGAATTTTGTAAATTGATTTTGGAGTGGGGATTTTCACAAAAATCGCTGAATTTAAAGGTAAATTGCAAATATGTCATTGTTGTAGTTTTTAGTTAATTTAGTGAAATTCTAGCGCAAGCAATAACGTTGAAATATTTGCAATATCTGACGGATTTTGAACCGAACCACTGCTTTTTAGTCTAGTGAAACCCAATCAACTTTAGTATAATAATAGATATGCAAGTTGGAAGTATGTAGCTCAAAAATTTCCCTGAATTTTACTTTTTGATCAATTTCTTCCATAACATACAAAAAAATAAATACCTATGTACATTTCAGAACACAGAAAAATTTTTGAGCTAGTTCCAACCTTCACAATATTATTCTAAAGTCGGTTGGCTGTAAAAAATGATTGCTACAGAATTTAAAACTAAAAATTTAATAATGCTTTCCTTTATTGCAGATAAATATTGACTTTAATGCTCTACATCAGAATTGCTCACAGCTAACAGAGAAATGGCAAGGTTTTAAAACAAATGAAATAAGAGGGTAAAGGATATTCAAAATCTTCAGTACTTGAAATTATTTGAAATCAAAGACATTATTGTACTTGAAAACAACAAAGTAATTTTCGTATGTGTTGAACACACAATTGCAATGTTTTCAGATCATTTTCAGTCATTTCCAATTATAAAAAGTACAGACCAATTTTATCTATTGGACTTTTCCGAATTATATTATTCAACTCTTAATACAACTCTTTCCCCTAATGGAATTACGTATATTCGTCCAAAGTTTTTTTAAGACTATACATTTATAAATTTTATATATCTGCATATCTTTGTCTTAATTTACAATAGTAAAACACATAAAAATATATACTTATTAAATTAAAAGTAATAAATAATAATATATTTATTTCAAATCAATGTTTTTTTAATGACTTCTTTTTATTTTAGCAAAGTAACTATTAAAATGGTAAGTGGACAACTTTTGGAGGTAAAAAATAGTAGTTTTACCATTTTGATAGTACACAAACTATTTTCTATGGTAAAGTAACTATTTTTAATGGTAAAAAAACTATTTTTCATGGTAAAAAAACAATTTTCGTGGTACACGAACTATTTTCGATGGTACACGAACTATTTTCGATGGTAAGCTAACTATTTTTAATGGTACCCGAACTATTTTCACGAACTTTCATAATAACAATTTTTTGTCGGTTTGATTTACAATGTTTTTCGGTCACTGCAATTTTAATCGTCTTTTTCGGTTAGATTTACCTCTCTTTTTCTTTGTGTGTACTAATTGGGTGGACCTACTGTTTAATGCCGGCTCCGAACGGCGAGTGCATTTTTTGTGAGGAGCTTTTTCATGACAGAAATACACTCGGAGGGTATGCCGCCCACTGCCGAGAGGTGACCGCTGCTCTTAAAAAACCCAATAATTGGATTTTTACTAATTAGAAAACACTTGATTGCATGTAAATTGAAAATAAGCTGAAGCGTCACTCTTTCCTTCGACAATACCCAATTTTTACACTCGCCACACATTGTACTCTCTTTGCCCATCTTTGCTCATAAAACCCAATTCCTTCTCTCTCTCTCTCTCTCTCTCTCTCTCTATTTGGGGTATGTATGAGCGCAACATTTGGAGCAGAGAGAATGAGTGCATAACAGCAAGCAGCGGCGCCAGCATATTGCTGTTTTATAGCTTAAGCAGGGTATCCACATCACAAGAAATGCTAAAACTCCATATAAAAAAAAGGCTTAAGAAATAGTCAAGAAATTTTCTTGTGTCAAATTTTCTTTAGGCAGTATCCACTTCACAAGAAAATCTATTACAAATTTTGGCGAAAAATGGGGTTGGCAACGCTGGTTTTGCCAAGAAATATATACGATTGTATATATTTCTTCAAGAAAAAATGAAACGTCAAAATTACTTAAGAAATAAATGCAAATTTTTTCTTGAGCAATTTCTTATGATGTGGATACCCAGCTTTAGGCTTCAGCTATCAGCCTAACCTTTTTGCTGGGTCTGTACAAAAATAGCTATGTATGTGTGTGTAAGTGCACATAGAATAAATAAAAACACAATTCTTTGTTGTAGCGAATAGTTGTTATGCATTTGTGGCCACAAACGCATAGAGATTTGCATATATTTGTATGTCTACATATTTAAATGGGGTATTCCAGCAAAATGTGCCATGTAATATAAATTCAAATTTTCTTTACTCAAAGTGACTATCTTAATGCAATACATTGCAAAGATTCACAAAAACAATTAGGTTAGTTTAGGTTACAGTGCCTGCTAGTTCCTACATAGCACACTTAGACCCCGGAGGTGCCATTGTGGTATCACGTGCATGCGCAGAACACCCCTACTCGAAGCACCGTGTATGGACTTCACAAATCTTAGAATTTTCTTGAATTCCAATCGCACTTGATCTCCTAAATCACTAAATTGGTAGGTCCCCTAAATGCCTCAGTCGCCTCCTTCCAAGTCCTGGGCAATAATACAGCAGGTGTTTTACTGTTTCGGGCTCCTTTTGGTCCTCACAGCCCCTACAGTAATCGTAATATGCAGCATTCATACTTTTTGCATGCTTTCCAAGGATTACACTGAGAGAAAAAAAATACATGGAGGGGTCAAAGAAATTGTTTACCTATTTTGAACACTACTTTCTTTGTTTTGAGTAAATTTTCCTTAAAACATGTTAAAAGGTTTATAAAATATTGTTGTTACATGCGTTACCATGGTTTCATATACTTGTTTTGCAAAAATTCATACATTAAAATAATGAAAAATTCTTTAAGCGCCATTCCATTCCCAACTTTCCTTGTTTTGAAGACTTGATTTCTTTAATTTTGAGAAATTAAATTCCCATACAAATCCCCATGGCAACGAATTTGTTTGAATGTTTTTTTATGTTTTTTCCACATTTTTGAGAAAATTTACACAAAACAAACAAAATTTTGTATTGGGACGCGTGTTCAAAATAAGGAAAATTATGTCTTTGATCGAGAGAAATTTTTTTTTTGAGTGTATATGGTCTGTTAATAGCCCAGTCATTACTACTAGTTCGCACCTGCCGAATGTTAGTAGACTCTTGCTCTTTCTGGCGTTCCAGTTAGACCAAGAGAGCCTAGTATGGTTGCAAGTACTCAGCTAATAACACCTGTCCTCCGCTTCTTTGAAGTGTAACTGTTTCAGTATGAGCTTGTTGGTAGCGCGCGGCATAACTAAACCCTTCCACGGCAGTGAAAGTGGAGGGAGTGTGTGTCCCCTCTAGCAAGTTCGACCATTACCAAGGGCTGACCCGACATACATATAGTTGAAAAAATTCCAATGAATCTGCTTTATTATCAACACATAAATTGTATAGAAGTAACACGTGATTGTACGTTGATTTGCGGCACAACTAATTTAATTGATTTATCCCCAAAAACTGTACGAGTTAAGATTTAAAATTTTGAGAAATAATTTTACCTACAAAAGACACCACCCACTTGTCAAAATATCAGCAACACTCTTCCTTGTCAGATCGTGAGTTGAATGTGCATGAATATACATACATATGTAAATGTATGAATGTATGTATTATGTATACATATGTGGCCATATATGAATATTTAGCTATCGACCGTGTGCAGTTTGCCACGTCCTTTCAACAGAATAATTTAATAGAATTTTTTTTAACCCGTCAACCAACCCAACCAAGTAAGGAAGTAAGCAACCGACAGCTGTGAGGAGCAGAGCAAAAGACAGGTTGGAAGAAGAAGAAGAAGAAGAAGAAGAAGAAAAAGAAGAAGAAGAAGAAGAAGAAGAAGAAGAAGAGAAGAAGAAGAGTGCTGGAGCAGCCGTGGGGGGGAGGAGTCTGCAATATGCGCCGTCTAAGGAAGACACTGAAAAGCAATGGAGCGCAGCTCAATACGCCAACACAGCAAAAATCACATACACGCACACAACTGCAATGACACTTGCCATCATAAGCATACATACATGCATATTCATCAACCCATGCATAAATACACGTAAGTGTACACAATGCAAGCCGCACATTCACATCCGTATCCGTTGAACAGCGCAAAATGTATGAATGGCGGCTAAAAGATGATGGTGATGATGATGATGAAGACTTTGCCCAGGGCGACGAGAGTAAGGTGTGTGTATGCGCAAATGAATGTATGTTGCTAACAGCTCGTAATAAAAGGTAAAAAAAACCAAAATCAAAAGAGTAAAAAAAAAACAACAAACTAAGAAAACGGTAGTCAGGCAGTAAAAAAGCGGAAGCGCTGATCGACGCATCGACAGTTGTGAGAGAGTTTGAATGCTGATAATGGCACGTATTAAAGGAACTACATAATGCTGGTACATACTATTTTCTACCACCTTGTTATATGTACATATCGAGCCGTATGCGCCGGAAAGCTGTAAAAGCCAAACTTAAAAATGTTCAGGAAAAGGTTTTTTAAATTTTTTTTACTTTCATTTCTTTATTTCGATTTATTTTTTTCGCTTTTCGACAATTTTTAATCAACTTTAACCACCAAAAATATAAAACTATACTTTTCTAAAACGAAATTTAACGCTGATCCCGAATAGCACATCCATTTTTTTGTGGCAGACCCTGTTTCTGAGATATCGGTAAAAATGTAGAAAAAAACGTATATACAAGACATTGCATAACATACATAAGTGCATAAAAAAATTGTATTAGCCACCGTAGCGATTTGGCATCTAATAAGAACTGGTAAAGATAATTCCAAGAAACATTTTTTGCCTTTGCACTTAAAAAATCTAAGTTTATATAAGGAACTAGCAAATACCCGTTGCTTCGCAATGAGGAATAATAGTTAACCATAGTCAAGTCAAGTCAAGTCAATTCAAGTCATGTCAAGTCAAGTCAAGTCAAGTCAAGTCAAGTCAAGTCAAGTCAAGTCAAGTCAAGTCAAGTCAAGTCAAGTCAAGTCAAGTCAAGTCAAGTCAAGTCATGTCAAGTCAAGTCAAGTCAAGTCAAGTCAAGTCAAGTCAAGTCAAGTCAAGTCAAGTCAAGCCAAGCCAAGTCAAGTCAAGTCAAGTCAAGTCAAGTGAAGCCAAGTCAAGTCAAGTCAAGTCAAGTCAAGTGAAGCCAAGTCAAGCCAAGTTAATTTAAGTTAAGTTAAGTTAGGTTATTCCGGGGTTATCTGGGTCCACTTGATGATCTTGTCTAGCCATCACTACAGCTCTAAGTTGAAGCCGTTCCCAACACTTTTCATTTGATACCAATATCGCTCAAAAACATCCGGGTCCGCATTGTGACCCATATCTGGGGACCCGGTCTAGGAATCATTATGAATAGAACTCCATGTAAAAGCCTTGTTCAAAACATTTCATTTCATATCAATATTGCTCCGAAACATTCCGGGTTAATCCGGGGTCACATTTTGACCCATATTTGGGGACCCGGCCCAGGCATCACAAATAACATACTTCTACGTCGAAGTCCTCATCAACACCTTTCATTGGTAGCAATATCGCCGGTCCACCTGTTGACCCTTATCTGGAGACCCGGCCTAGGCATCACTATTAAAATAGCTCTATATTGAAGTCCAGATCAAGACCTTTGATTCGATACCAATATCGCTCAGACACATTCCGGGTTCATCCAGATCCACGTTTTTACCCATATCAGAAGACCAGTCATAGAAATCACAATGAAAATAAGTCTGTGTTAAAGCCCTGTTCAATACCTTTAATTTCTTACTAATATAGTTCAAAAACAATCCGTAGTCATCCGGGTCCACATTTTAGCCCATATCTGGAGAGGATGTCTAGGCATCACAATTAAAAGTACTCTATATTGAAGTCCTGCTCAACACCTTTCATTTGATACCAATATCGCACGTGTAGGTGCAGGCGTTCTTGAGTTATAGCATAGTATGCATGTGTAAACAGGTTTTTGATTGCCACCGAGACAAACAATGGTGCATTTTTCGACATTACTAATGAGTTTTCATACGATTTGCCATGCAGCCAACTGGCGAATTTAAAACGACAATGTTTTAGTCGGTGTCAATTATCCCACGCTGCACTACGTTTTCGATAGTTCCGAACTAGTACTAAAGTCTAATGTTTGCACTGATTCATACTGAAACCTTTTTCCAGTCAAGTTAAACCTTTTTCAATTGAACTGAAACCTTTTTCGATTGAAATTAAACCTTTTTTCAATTGAACTGAAACCTTTTTCGATTGAAATTAAACCTTTATTCAATTGAAACGAAACCTTTTTCAATTGAAATTAAACCTTTTTCAATTGAAATGAAATCTTTTTCAATTAATATGAAACGTTTTTCAATTGAAATGAAATTTTTTTCAATAGATATCAAACGTTTTTCAATTGAAATAAAATCGAAAATGGTTTCATTTCTATTAAAACAGGTTTCATTTCAATTGAAAAAGTTTCACTTGAATTGAAAAAGATTTAACTTGACTTGAAAAAAGTTTCACTTGACTTAAAAAAGTTTCACTTGACTTGAAAAAAGTTTCACTTGACTTAAAAAAGTTTCATTTGACTTGAAAAATGTTTCATTTCACCTGAAAATGCTATAGAATTTTACAGAGATGTAGAATAATTATTATTTCATTTTGAAATTATAAAAAAGTCTTACAAATTTTCTTCAGAATTATGGAAAGACTTTTAAAATATGTTTCTTTTAATAATAATTATTTTTTGATTTTTATTTTTTCTCTTATAATAATTACAACTCTGGAATTTTACGTAATTTCGAACCTTAATACCAATTAAACAATCTCTTGTAATGTTCACTCAATTGACCCCTTCCGAACTGGTGACGGTCTAATTACAATTGAAAATTTTGCTCAACAAGTTATTGATTTTCCTGCAGGGTAAATGTATCACGTATCTTTAATTCACTGAGCTGCTGCTGCAGACATGAGTGTGTGTTTTTTTTTGGTGCACGCGATACGCGCAAACTTAATTCGCTAAACAAGCAAAAGGATTCAAATTTAGTGAGGTGAAATAAACGAATTTGCGCAAGAGAAATGCAAAAGCAGAGACAATAGAAAAGATGTGTAAAAAACGGGGGGAGAAAAAAATTTTTGTTGTTTTTTGCAGCTTAAAAAACAATGAAACCAGAAAACAAACAATTTTGGGCAGTTGAAAACAAATGCATATGAACTGTATGTGGACTTGCATATGTACACCTACGAAGAAATCTGTATATGTATGTGAAAGAGAATGCAAAGGATGCAGGTGGACTATGACGGCTATGAATGTCGTAATACAATTACATAATAAACATATATACATACATACACAACTACATAACTAAATACATACGTCATTTCATTATGCAAGCAGAATGAGTGCGGAAAAGCATTGAAATTCAAAGGAAGATGTACAACAATAAAAAGATTACCCAAAAACATTTTGATATTTAGTGAATGAAGGTCGCACACACATACAAAACATTATGCATCATGTTGGTGACACGTGTGCAATATGTATATATGTAGGTATGTACATATGTATGTATGTATGTATGTATGTATGTATGTATGTAAATATGAATAAAAGACTTGCTTACAAAATTTTAGTCTGAAAATGTCGACTTAATAAAAATACAAAATAATGTAAATGAAGTAGGTAGGTAAGTTAGCTGAATTTGTGGTCTTTTGCTTGAGGCTTGTTGTCAACCAACGAAAACTTTTTAAGACACAATAAAAAGTGCAAAAGTCAAAAATGGACATTGTGCATGCGGTTGCTTAGCGCACAAATGTAACTAAAATCATGTCATAAAGAAAACAAGTTTAGCTTTAGTTTAGTTTTATCTATCATCAAGTCGCTATTTCGTTTGAAACGAGGTACTCAGTATTTATGTATATGTAAATATGAAACTTTTTTAACTTCCTATTATAAAAAAAAAACCAAGGCAAATGTGAATGATATAGTCGCCAGACGCAGTAATTGTAGAAATTTGCTAGTGCATTTTGCTTCCAGTAGTACACCATGGCGTATGAGTAACCTTGAGTTTTCTTAGCGTTGAATAAAGTAAACAACAAATTTCAAACGCCATAAGTCTACGTTTTGGGGAAAAACACTTCCATGTAAGCAGCTAAAACTCTGAAATTTTGTATTTATTGTACACAAAGTGCTGTCAGCGAAAATCATCGATATCGCATGGCTATAACAGAAAGATCTCATATTACTTTTGGTTTTTGGTCGTTTTTATTTTCATAACTAGGTACTTCATTCTTGAGCTCTCAAGACCAATTTTTTTTTTTTTTTTTTTTTATATAAGGAAAAATTTGTTTGGAAAAAAAAATTGGTCTTGAGAGCTCAAGAATGAAGTACATAGTTATAAAGATTTCATGCCATGACTTTGAGCTAAAGAAAAATGAGAGCATTCTAGTTCTCCTATACCGCAACATAAATTATAGGTTTTAAATTTTGTTACTATATTAAATTTACTTATCTTTAAGTGATTTGTAAGAAAATTTAGCATATATTATACACAGCAAGTGATAATCGCGAAAATATATGCGATTTTGAACATTCAACTTCCAAAACCCGCAATGAGGCTATATATCGAAAACGACTGATACGATTTTAATTTAGACTAGTATCGCCGGTGCTCGAAATTCGACCATGCAATTTATTTTTTCAACTTTCTATTGGTACAAAAATTATTCCTTTTCGCGGAGATAAGCAACACTTTCCAAATTCCAGTTGTACCGCAACACTGATTTGTCCTTTTGATCACGGTCCGACGCGAAATCATGGTCAAAATAAAGGCAGATCTAGGAAGGTAGGCGCGGTGGCGAATTCAGAACCCAACAAACACTGAGGTTAGTTATCGATTTGAGAATGACTCGAGAACTAGCCTCATTCTCAAACCTCTAACGTTAGAGGACGACTCGAAAATCTATCGAGAATCATAGCGTTCTCAAACAAAAGGGTACCTAATTCTCAAATCGAGAAAATTATAATTCTCGAATCGAATTCTAATGTAGTTCTCTAATGAGATTCTAATCAGAATTTGCAAATACTTCCAATTGAAATGAAAAACAAAGCTTTGTCTCCTTTTACATGATTTTTTCATGGTTTAGATTTTATTAACGCAATATGTGCCTAAATTGCATATGATTATATATATTGACATGTATATGTTTACCACATTTATAAGAACTGAAATTTAAACAAAATTCAGTCTTATTATTTAAATTAAAGGTACTTCTTGTACTTTTTAATGGAAAACATTGTACGACGGTAATACTAACTTTACCATTTTTTAGTATCTAATTTCAATATATGTATGTATATTCAATATATCACGGAAATATATTGAGAATTGATAAAAGGCGTGAGATTTGGCTCCTTCTCTAATCACTCGCTAATCGAATTCTAGTGTAGTTTTCAACCCTAGTTATCGATTTGAGAATATATAGAGAATTACACTAGTTATCTAAGGTAATATCGACAAAATTTCTAACGTTAGAGACTGTGTTTGCTGGGAAATTTCCCATGTATTTTGTTATTGTAATTGGTAGAGTGTAATGTTAAAATGATATTTCGCCGTGGTTAAAATCTGAATTCGCTTGGGGCTCGTCCATTCCTATTGCCCATGATGTGAATTCGCCTTGATTTTGACATTAAACTCTACCTTTGTAAATAAAAAAAGAAGTTTTTCAATTCGCCGCCGAGCCTACCTTTTAGATATGCCTTGGTAAAAATTAAAATTACTCAGTGTGCTCTCCCGCACTCTCTCTCATTTTTCGCATTAATGGAAAAGCAATAGGAGATATTTGGCCGCGTTGATTTTGATCTCAGCGTAAACTGGGCCAATGCATATAAAATAGAGAGAGCGCTTTTAAATTAAAGCGACTCTTCAACTGTGTTTACGATATTTGTAAACACGTTTACGATATCTATTTCTTTTAACTAAAAATTTTATTTATTAATTATAAAGAAATTAAATAATTTATAGAAAAAATTATATGCCTACGCACTGCTCCTCACTCATACGAACACATCCATATCAATTTTATGTGGATATGAGTATGTTAAATGTGCAAAACAGCCTGGCAATTGTTTGTATGGGAAAAATGTTAGCCTATTAATATATAGATTTCATATTTAGATTCAGCACAAAATTTTCGCCGAGTTTGATGTGCCTATTGGTGTGGTTCATTATTTTAACGATTTTTGGCGATTTTTGATTTTTTAAAATCTGTCTTGTTTCATAAAAACCAAATTTCGGAACATCAAAATCAATTTTAGGCAACTTTCGTGTAAGAGTTTTCTACTCTGAAAAATAATAACAATTTCTATGGCACGATATAGGTTAGTAAATGCCCCGGCCTAGTGTACATGCCTGCCGTAAGAGACGACTAAAATCCAACCAAGAATGTAGATACAGATAAAGGTCATACAAAATCTTTCGCACGATAGTCAGGCTAGTGGCAGAAGGGACTTAGTACCCGAGCGTATTGGATAGATCCGGAAAATAATTGTAACAACGCACTCCCCGTAGGATTAGTCTTATCAGAGCTGAAATCTCGTCAGAGTTAGAAAATACCCGTCCCTCTTCGACCAAAAATGTTTTTATATTATAATGAGTGCTTCCCTCTACCTTTCCCTTTCCCTTTCTCTTCCCTTCCCTTTCCCTTTCCCTTTACCTGTCGTTCCCTTCTTCCTTTTTTGTTTTCCCTATCCCTATTCATTTCTCTATCGCTCTCTCTTACCTCTCCGTATTCTTTTTCCTAGTCTTTCTCCATATGTTACTCCCTTTCGCTCTACCAACCCCTTTTGGATTCCTTTTCCACTGCCCTTTGTGCCCCATTTCCATTTCCTTTTTCTTTCCCTTTTGCTTTTCCTTTTCATTTTCCTTTTACTTTTACTTTTCCCTTTCCTTTTCCTTTTCCTTTTCCTTTTCCTTTTCCTTTCCCCTTTCCTTTCCCTTTCTCTTTTCTTTTACTTTTCCTTTTCCTTTCCCATTCTCCTTTAACTTCCTTAACCATTTCCCTTTCTCCTTTATTTTCGCTTTCCCTACACTGAGAGAAAAAAAATATATGGAGGGGTCAAAGAAATTGTTTACCTATTTTGAACACCACTTTCTTTGTTTTGAGTAAATTTTCCTTAAAACATGTTAAAAGGTTTATAAAATATTGTTGTTACATGCGTTACCATGGTTTCATATACTTGTTTTGAAAAAATTCATACATTAAAATAATGAAAAATTCTTTAAGCGCCATTCCATTCCCAACTTTCCTTGTTTTGAAGACTTGATTTCTTTAATTTTGAGAAATTAAATTCCCATACAAATCCCCATGGCAACGAATTTGTTTGAATGTTTTTTATGTTTTTTCCACATTTTTGAGAAAATTTACACAAAACAAAGAAAATTTTGTATTGGGACGCGTGTTCAAAATAAGGAAAATTATGTCTTTGATCGAGAGAAATTTTTTTTTTGAGTGTAAGGAACCAGTTTGGGAATTGTATCGGAAGGAGCTTTATATAAGTAGGAGCCTCAAGTTCCTCTTTTGATTTGATACCAATATCGCCAAAAAAATTTCAGGGTTATCCAGTTACAAGTTCTATGCTGAAGTCCTGGCCAATACCCTTCATTTGAACCCAATGTCACTCAAAAACATTCCGGGGTCGCTCGGTTCCGCGTTTTCACCACCATCTAGGGACTCAATAAGATCAGTTGATTACTTTGTGAGTCCATAAAGAACACACAGACACACATAAATTTTTATTATATTAACAAAGCATACAAAATATTTTTTTATACTTCAAGGTGAACTCTTTTATTTTCTGTATCCTTCTGTGTTCTTTGTATTAAAATTTTGTCTGAGTATACCCCTAGTGAAATTTTTCCAACGACTTTCATTCGGTATCGCATTCACTCAGCCCACAGACAATGGCACTATTTTTTTTTTTTTTAATTATCGCAAAGTTTGATATAAATACTCATTCCATTTCCACTCTTTTTAAAGTAGGTATTTCTAAAAAAAAACTAAAAGAAATTTCTATTTTTATCATATTCTCTACTCCAACTATGTATTTAATTCAATACAAAATAAAGCCAGAATATAAAGCATATAAATGTCAAGCAATATAATAAAAGCTTTCTCTTCGCATGTTTCTTCTTTATGTGGGCAATTCTTCACACAGCCACGTACTTATGTACATACGTAAATTTGTTTACTTCTTATTCCTCATGTGAACTGACTCATGCTCTGCATATGAATGAGAAATATCATACGTATGTATGTGGTAATGTGGTTTGTTAAACAGTACACTGACAGATAGAGGCTGTCAAATTAATATCCATCATAATAAGCTTAAATGACATTTTAGATATTTTAATTTTTGTAATGTATCTGCTTATCTGGTTTACTTAGAAGAGAAACAAAAGCCTTTAAGTTGCGAACGTGATTATATTTGAATATTTAAAATTCATTAAAATTGCGTAAAGCGATGGTTTTGCTTTGTTTAAACGCTTAAAATAGTGACAAAGAGAGTTTGTAACAAGTTAAATGAAATATTGTGCTATAATCTTTATATTTATAATTAAATTGTGTTTTACGCAGAGCTGTAGAAACTTGCAATCATTATTTTTTTTTAGCAATTAATGATTGCTCTACCAAATTGATTGCAAAAAAGTTTATTGCAATTTTTTTTTATTTTAATATCTATGTACACTAGACTGACCACAAATGCAAAAGTGCTGATTTTTTTTGTTCCCCGCGCATTTTCTGATAGCTTGACAATAGAAAATAAGATCTGCATAAAAATCTGACCATCTGTAGTGGGAAATAGCCACGCGCATTTGACCTAAAGTTCAAAAATTGACCTAAAAATTATGCATAGCTTTAGAGACCAATATCTCTTTAAACAATGTTTTTCGGAGAAATAATGTAATAATCGTGTTTATACAAAATAAAACTGGGAACATATTCTCCATATGATATTTATACCTACCGTTATCCTTTCAGGACATATGGAGTCCTTAAAGTGAAATTTAAATTTTTTTGTTTGTTAAAAAGGCAAAAATAAATATTTAAAAACTAGAGAATTGTATAAACTATACATCATTTAATAGGTTATTTAAAGTAGTTTTACATATAAATAAAAAAAATAAAAAAAAAA
Source organism: Urophora cardui (assembly GCA_960531455.1). Classification (NCBI taxonomy): domain Eukaryota; kingdom Metazoa; phylum Arthropoda; class Insecta; order Diptera; family Tephritidae; genus Urophora; species Urophora cardui. Next base: position 145,083,824 of record OY482672.1, read on the forward strand.
AAAAAACAAACAAAAAAATTTAAATTGCACTTTAAGGACTCAATATGTCCTGAAAGGATAACGGTAGGTATAAATATCATATGGAGAATATGTTCCCAGTTTCATTTTGTATAAAAATGATTATCACATTATATCATTGTTTAAAGAGATATTGGTCTCTAAAGCCATGCATACTTTTTAGGTCAATTTTTGAACTTTAGGTCAAATGCGCGTGGCTATTTCCCACTACAGGTGGTCAGATTTTTATGCAGATCTTATTTTCTATTGTCAAGCTATCAAAAAATGCGCGGGGAGCGAAAAAATTCAATACTTTTGCAAATCCCATATGTTTTGTGGTCGGTCTAATGTACACACAAACAACAATAATTTATTTTCGATTTATTGAAATTTTTCAATTGTAAAGAACTTAAATCAACTATAATTTCAATCAAATTTATTGCAATTAAAATTTATTAATAATTCATTTTTTTTATTTTACAAAATTACAATTAAGTATTAATTACGACCCATTGATTGCAATTAAAATTTATTGCAATTTTTCAATTATAAAGAACTGCAATCAACAATAATTTCAATCAAATTGACCGCAATAAAATATACCTACTGCAAATTTTTGATTTTAAAAAATTACAATCAACAATAGTTTCGCATATTACAATAAAATAAATTAATTTAAAAATTGCAATCAGTTTTTAATCTTATACTTAAGGCCTAAAATGCTATAGTCAAGGATATGAAATATAAATTTTGGTTCCGATTGGAAGCAGCTCACTGTTGTCGCATATGCTAATTTAAGCAATATGACTTACAACCAAAGCTGATTACAATAATTTTACTGCAATTGTAAATTTTTCAATCAAACTAATTTATGATAAAATTGATTGAAATAAAATTTTTTTGCAAGTGTAATTTTTACAATAAAAAAAATTAGTAATCAATATAATTTACGATGAAAGTTGATCGCAATAAATTGACTGCAATTGTAAATTTTGCAATCAAAATGATAAAAGTTGATTGCAATCAAATTTTTATAAACTATTGCAAATTTTAATACTTACAACCAAAAAATTTACATTTAATATGATTTGCATGATTTACATTCAAAGGTGATTACAATAAATTTCTTAAAATTATTATTGATTGGTGATTGACAGTTGATTGCAATACAATTTTTATAAATTACGGCAACTATAATATTTATAATAAAAAAAATTCACAACCAAAGCTGATTGCAATAAATCTTCTGCAATTTTAATTTTTACAATGAAAATGATTTACGATTAAAAGTTGATTGCAATCAAATTTATATAAATTATTGCAATTGTAATACTTAAAATCAAAAAAATTACAATCCATATAATTTACAATCAAATCTGATTGCAATAAGTTTGCTGAAATTGGAATTTTTACAATCAAAATGGTTTACCATAACATATGACTGCAATTTAAATATTCACATTAAAAAATTACAATCAAGGTGATTTACATATCAAAACACGAAATAAACACTAAATAAACTGACTGCAATAATTTTCTTGCAACTGCAGTTTTTACAATCAAAACGATTTACGATAAGATTTGATTGCAATACAATTTTTATAAATTATTGTATTTGTAATATTTACAATCAAAAAATTTCCAATTAGTGTGATTTATAATCAAAGCTGATTGAAATAAATTAACTGCAATTGTAATTTTAACAACCAAACCCTGTAGGAAATTTAATTAATTTTAAATCACTTTATAAACTACTTTATTTTCAATAACAACTAATTGAAAATGTGACTTTTTCCTTTGCAATGAACTGACTTTTTTAACACGGCGATGTCATAGCAAGCAGTCAATTGCCCTATCCTGCATTTGTTTTCAACTACTTTACTAGTAGTTTAAAATAAATAACTTTTTCTTGAGTTTCTTTTCAACTACTTTACTTGTAGTTTAATATAAATAACTTAATCCTGCATTTGATATCGAAATTCAAGAAATGGTAAAAATGCGAAGCAAATTTTCCTCAAATTTCGCAAATTGTTCTCAAGTTGATAAACAATATTTGAGAAACAATTGAATTTATCTTAATTTTCAAATGATAAATATGAAACAATATTTTCTCCGTTTGAGAATTTCGTTTTCAGTGTTTAATGGGAAGTGAAGCTGAAAAACGGTAACCAAAAAAAGGAAAAAACAATCTTGGCATACTTAGATCTGAAAACATGTGTTTAGATATAAATATGTACATATACAAGAAACTGTCCCGCGCTGCATTTGTTTAAAGCTACTTTAAAACAAGTAAAAGCGCGGCTGTCTTCGGCCGTACCGAAGACTTCATACCTTTCATGAGTGGGGAAATGAAAAGTTACCTATGTATGTACATAGCCGGATTAAGTTTAATTTATAATTTTAATTCTGTGGGTTCATTTATGGAAAGATTTATTAGAAAAAATGGTGTCTTGGCTATTTAAATGGAGGAGATACACACCAAAATGTCCATATCTGAACAATCGGATGTATGGGAGCTATATGTTATAGTGGTCCGATCTTGACAATTTTCGGTAATCCCGTTTGGGCCAATATGGGTACAAATGCTTCAAAATTTCACACCGTTAGCTGTTAAAATGGAGGAGTTATACACCAAAATGTCCATATCTGAACAATCGGTTGTATGGGAGCTATATGTTATAGTGGTCCGATCTTAACAATTTTCGGTAATCCCGTTTGGGCCCATATGTGTACAAATACTTCAAAATTTCACACCGTTAGCTGTTAAAATGGAGGAGTTATACACCAAAATGTGCATATCTGAACAATCGGTTGTATGGGAGCTATATGTTATAGTGGTCCGATCTTGACAATTTTCGGTAATCCCGTTTGGGCCCATATGGGTACAAATACTTCAAAATTTCACGCCGTTAGCTGTTAAAATGGAGGAGTTATACACCAAAATGTCCATATCTGAACAATCGGTTGTAGGGGAGCTATATGTTATAGTGGTCCGATCTTGACAATTTTCAGTAACCCTGTTTGGGCCCATATGGGTACAAATACTTCAAAAGTTCACGCCGTTAGCTGCTAAAGTGGAGGAGTTATACACCAAAATGTGTATATCTGAACAATCGGTTGTAGGGGAGCTATAGGTTATAGTGGTCCGATCTTAACAATTTTCGGCAATCTCGTTTGGGTCCATATGGGTACAAATACTTCAAAATTTCAGGCCATTAGCTGTTAAAATGGAGGAGTTATACACCAAAATGTGTATATCTGAATAATCGGATGTTGTGGAACTATATGTTATAGTGGTCCGATCTTGACAATTTTCGGTAACCTTGTTTGGGCCAAAATGGGCACGTCTATTTCAAAGTTTCATGTCCTTAGCTGTATAAATGGGGAAGTTATGCACAAATTACATCAAAAAATTTCATGTATATCTGAATAATCGGTTGTTTTCTATATGTTATAGTGGTCCGATTCGGCCGGTTCCGACAAATGATCAGCTGCATATAACAACATACCTGTATTCCGAATTTCATTCAGATATCTCAAAAACTGAGGGACTAGTTTGCGTTCACACAGACGGACGGACGGACAGACGGACAGACGGACAGAAGGACATGGCTTAATCGACTCAGCTCGTGATTCTGACCATATCGGTATATATTTTGGTGGGTCCCCCACGCTTCCTTCTGGTACTTTCGACAAAAAATTTTTGGCACAAAGTTATAATACCATTTCATTCTCATGAAAGGTATAATTAGTTGAACATAAATCACTTTTTATACCTTTCATGAGAATGAAATGGTATTATAACTTAGTGCCAAAAAATTTTTGTCGAAAGTACCAGAAGGAAGCGTGGGGGACCCACCAAAATATATACCGATATGGTCAGAATCACGAGCTGAGTCGATTAAGCCATGTCCGTCTGTCCGTCTGTCCTTCTGTCCGTCTGTCCGTCTGTCCGTCCGTCCGTCTGTGTGAACGCAAACTAGTCCCTCAGTTTTTGAGATATCTGAATGAAATTGGGAATACAGGTATGTTGTTATATGCAGCTGATCATTTGTCGGAACCGGCCGAATCGGACCACTATAACATATAGAAAACAACCGATTATTCAGATATACATGAAATTTTTGGATGTAATTTGTGCATAACTTCCCCATTTATACAGCTAAGGACATGAAACTTTGAAGTAGACGTGCCCATTTTGGCCCAAACAAGGTTACCGAAAATTGTCAAGATCGGACCACTATAACATATAGTTCCACAACATCCGATTATTCAGATATACACATTTTGGTGTATAACTCCTCCATTTTAACAGCTAACGGCCTGAAATTTTGAAGTATTTGTACCCATGTGGACCCAAACGAGATTGCCGAAAATTGTTAAGATCGGACCACTATAACCTATAGCTCCCCTACAACCGATTGTTCAGATATGCACGTTTTGGTGTATAACTCCTCCATTTTAACAGCTAACGGTGTGAAATTTTGAAGTATTTGTACACATATGGGCCCAAACGGGATTACTGAAAATTGTTAAGATCGGACCACTATAACATATAGCTCCCATACAACCGAATGTTCAGATATGCACATTTTGGTGTATAACTCCTCCATTTAAATAGCCAAGACACCATTTTTGCTAATAAATCTTTCCATAAATGAACCCACAGAATTAAAATTATAAATTAAACTTAATCCGGCTATGTACATACATAGGTAACTTTTCATTTCCCCACTCATGAAAGGTATGAAGTCTTTGGTACGGCCGAAGACAGCCGCGCTTTTACTTGTTAATATATTTATTTTTGGCCGCTGTGGTGCAGTGGGTAGAGTGCTCGCCTGCTATGCCAGAGGTCTCGGGTTCAAACCACGGTCCGAGCCAAACAAATTTTTCTAATTAGTAAAAATCCAATTATTGGGTTTTTTAAGAGCAGCGGTCACCTCTCGGCAGTGGGCGGCATACCCTCCGAGAGTATTTCTGCCATGAAAAAGCTTCTCACAAAAAATGCATTCGCCGTTCGGAGCCGGCATAAAACTGTAGGTCCACCCAATTAGTAGGAAAAACAAAAAGGAACACACCTCGAATTGGGAGAGAAGCTCGGCCATAAAACTCGTCAGAGTTATAATAGCGCCATTGTATTATTATATTTATTTTTGCAACTAACTTTTTTTCCGTGAGGGAAATGATAAAATTTTATTGCACTGAAATTTTTGTAAAAAAGAAATTCGCAATCAATATGATTTACATTCAAAGCTGATTGACATAAATTTACTGAAATTGTAATATTTACAATGAAAAAAAAAATTACAATTAAAATGATTTACCATGATCGCAATAAAATTTCTGTAAATTATGTAAATGATTCACAATCAAAGCTGATTGCAATATTGTAACTATATCTGATTGCAACACAATTTGATGGCAATTTTCACAGCTCTGTTATATGTAGGTATATATTTTTGAATTAATTCCTGTTATGCACAATTCACACTCACTCACCTCAAATTCTCGTTGCGCGGACGTCGACTTTGCGAACGACTCCTTCGATGGCTGCGATCCTTTTTACACCTACAATCGCAATGCATACAACATAGCGCTATCGATGAGATGACCGTTATCACAAATGGCACCGCAAAGAAATGCACTATCACCGCCACCTGGTCGTCGTGATTGTACGAGGTCAACACAACCGTTTTATTTTTACGCGAATAATAACACGGATAGATTGCACCTTCGACACCATAGAATGCATTAAATTTTTTACATGTCACTGTTGGCGGATAACCACAACCTTTGATATTCACCAACAATGTGGCCTCCTCCGATTGCTCCCACTCCGCCGTGAAATTCGTATAATCGGTCATATTTTCAGGTATCGTTATATTTTGTTCGATAAACGTCACATATATATGTACACAACGATATAAATCTGAGGTACAACCCTCACGACACGAACTCCACGAACAATTAAATATACCAATTAAATCTTCGCGACGCGTTGTAGTGCATAATGTTGGATTATCGATGAAATCGTGACTTAATGTCGATATCGCCGGATCGACATACAGCGGCACCAAAAACAGCAGCGATGCACCAGCGGTCACCGAGAAGAAGGCCAGCGTTGATGTGCTATAGAAGCTGACACGTTCGCGCCACGTACGAAAGCGCCGGTTGCCATTTTTCTTTTTGGGCGCCAGTTCACGTTTTTTACGTAAGCGTAATTCTTGTTGTTGCTGGTCGAGTAATAATTCTGAACTGCCACTCCTCATATTATTGTCCGTGCACACAGGACGACGATTGCCGCCGCCGTAGCGACCGCCAAAAGCGCTACCCAGTCCTGCGCTGCTCTGCGGGTGCGCTATTCTTTCCCTACCCGGCGCCCTCGCCTCCGCAATGGGCACATAGTCTGTAGCAGCAGCAGCAGCAGCAGCATATGGATCGGCAACGTAGATGGTGTTCGCGTGCGCATTATGGCTCACCTCGTTGCACGAACAACGTACCAAATTGTACGAACTACTAACAGCAACAGCCTCAGACTCAGCAGCTTCTATGTCGTCGGCGTCGTCGTCGTCGTCGATTTCGATGTGGTCGTCATGGTCGTTTATATATTTGATGTCGCGGTCTCTCGTTGCTTTTTTGTTGTTGTTGTTGGCGCTTATGTGGGTGTTGGCGCTGATGTGGGTGTTGGCGCTGATGTGGCTGTTGTTCGTCGTATGATGGCTATTAGTATGCCTAGTGGCATTGTTGTTGGTGGTGTTGGTCGTGGTGGTGCTGGTGGTGGTGGTGGCGCTGCGTGCGGCGCGGGAGGTGGTTGCGGTAGCTGAGATGGCAGTAATGGTGGCTGTAACGGTGACGGTGTTGTCGCCGCCAACGCCACCACCACCAGCAGGAACTGGAACTGTTGCTGTAGCAGGCGCAGCCGCTGCTGTCGTTGCCGTTGCCGCAGTGGCAGTGGCAGTCGCAGCGGCAGTCGCAGCAGCAGCTGTTGCTGTTGCTGTGGCGATTTTTGTTGCTGTTGTTGTTGCGGCTGTTTCTTTTGTTGCTGCTTTTGTAAATGCTGTTGCTGCAGTGCCAGTGACAGCAGCAGTAGTTGGAGGAGGAGCAGTGACAGCAACAGCGGCGCCGGCCACAGCTGTTGTTGTGCAAACAGCTGGAGCGGCAGCGGCTGCGCCGTACTTTTCGCAAACGTTGTTGCCGTTCGCTTGTATGTTGCGCGTATTGTTGCTGTTGTTGTTTGTTGAAGTGAGCAGAAATTTTGAGCTGGAGTTAGCAGTTGTTGCCTCCACTGTTGCTGCTGGGGTTTTGCTAGTGCTGCGATTTATGCTTTTTTTTTAGTTTTTACGATGGTTGACGATGGATGTGTATTTTTATTGTTGTTGTTGTTGTTGTTGTTGTTGTTGTTATTATTTTTGCTGTTGTTATTATTTTTGTTGTTGTTATTATTTTTGTTGTTGTTATTATTTTTGTTGTTGTTATTATTTTTGTTGTTGTTATTATTTTTGTTGTTGTTATTATTTTTGTAGTGCTTGCGTTTTTGTGTGGGTTTGTTATTTATTTTTATTCTTATTTCCTTTCTTTGATTGTTATTATGTTTTTACTTATTGTTGTTTTAATGCAATTGTTGTTGTTATTGTTAATTCAGCAAATTCATCCTTCTTGTTATTTATGATTTATGTTGTTGCTTGTTGTTGTTGTTGTTGTCGTTTTTGCTTGTTGTTGCTTGCTGTTGTTGTTACTTGTAATTGTAGTTGTTGTTGGTTGTTGCTCGTTACTTGTTGTAGTTTTTGCTTGTTGTTTTTGTTGCTTATTTTTGTAGTTGCTGCTGTTTGTTCTTGTATATGTTCTTCGAACATGCGCAAAACCGTAAAAACTATGAGCGAGTAACCGATGTTAGAGATGCCGCTCTCTGTGACAACGGCAACGTTTAGCTGAGCAGCACAGCAGGAAACCGACCGTCGTGAGAGCGTCGAATGAGCGCGTAAAAAATTCGCGGCGAATAGTGAATATGTAATATTTTAAAATAGGTTAAGTTTGCACGATTTGAAGTTCAGTTGTTTGGCGTTGTTGTTGTTGTTATTAATGTTGTTGTTGTTGTTGGTGTTGTTGTTGTTATTAATTTTGTTGTTGTTTTTGTAGTTCTGATAACGCTTTGCTCATTACAACCGCTTGTTGACTTTGGGCTTGAGCTGTGAGTGTTGCAGTTTTGCCATTTTTTTCAGTTGGTGGTTGCAATAAACTCGTTTGCCAAATTGGTTTTGTTGTAATTTTTTTTATTAAGGTTGAAAAATAATTATTTTGTTGTTATTTTATGTGTTTAAGGTTGAAAAATAATTATTTTGTTTTTATTTTTTATTTAGGTTTAAAAAATAATTATTTTGTTGTTATTTTCTGTTTAAGTTTAAAAAATAATTACTTTTTTGTTATTTTGTGTGTCTGAAAAAAAAAAAAAAATTATTTTAAAATGTAGATGAACAATGAATTTAAGAGCTGTAGAGAGCACAGCGAGTTAAAAAATGCAGACACTAGAAAAAATTGCTCTACAGGCTTGCGTTTTTATTTTTATTTTTTGATTCTGCAACTTTACTGCCGTCGTCTCACTGATGATGACCTAGTGGCCAATGCCACCCACATAGCTAAAACAACAACAAAATACTATTGAAAATTCAAAAGCGCCACTCACTCATTGCAAACACTAAAAAAAACCACAAAAACAAAACACATTATCCTTCAATCCACTCGCGCTCACAAAGGCGATAAAAATACGAGCGCGTGCCTTGTACTCAGCAAACAATCGCGTGACAGCCGCCGGGCGAAGCGTGTTCATTTGAAAGAGTAGCTACAAAACAGCTGAGTTATTATGGCTATTATATGAGATTTTATAGCATAGCACAATGAAAACCAAACAAAAACACAAACAATAACCTCAGTCAGGTAGTAACTAGAAGAGAAAATACACCGCTTAATGGATATGATGAAAATGAAGCTGGTCGTCGTTTTATGCCGTTATTAACGGAGAGTGTTGAGTTTGTGCTGCTGCTGCTGCTGCTGCTGCTGCGTCATTGTGTTCGTCGTTTGCTGCTGCTTAGAACATTTTCGGCGTTTGCAATCAGCTGTTTTGCATCTAACAGTTCTTGCTGCTGATGTTGATGGCGATGGCGTGGCCCATTGACAATGACAATGAAAGGCAAAAACGATGTCGACGCGAACAACGATTGTAACAACAACAATGGCAGCGCCCACGAGCACGACCACGACCACGAAGACAATGCGCAAGTTAGCACAAGCGGCAATAAGAGCAACAGCAACGTTGTTGAAGACAATGTGGCTGCAGTTGTAGTTGACGATGAAAGTAATGCTCGGAAAATGTCAAGAAAAAGGCTGGAACTAGTATGACAGACGATACGACTGGCGGCGTTGGCGTTGACGATGGAGATGGCGGCGGCGGCGGCGGCAAGTGTTACCGAAGAGACTGGCTTTACATCAAATGCGAAGGTGTTGGGTTTCAACGTTGATAGAAACATTTAAAGCCCGTCGTCGACGCGTCTGTGTGAATTGCTGGAAAATCTACATACATATATATATAAATGTATGCGTGTTCATATATACGTATTTTGTAAGCACTTTTGTTTTTGTTAACATTTATGTATTAGATAATATGCATGGCATTGCACTAATTTCAATTTTTATTCAGCTAAGTTTCGTTTTTTTTCACTTTTTCTTGCTTTTTTTTTGCTTTATTTTAATGCGCTGCTACACTTAAAGATAAAGAAAGAGATAAATTTTATATTTTCGTTTGTAGTATTGGTTGAGATTTTTGTTTGTTTTTTTTTTTTTTTTAAATAGTTGGCGTAGTCGTTGGCGTAATGAGTAAGTGAATTTTTTTTTGCTTCGATTTTTATTATTATTTTTTTTATTTTTTTCATCTAAAGCCTTTTGACATGATTTATTTAGTTGCGTTTCACATGTTGCTTGAATTTGTTGATTTTTTGGACTATTTCCAAATTGGGATGCTTTATTTCTGTTATCTTGATAGCATGTACAAAAAATGTTGGATTTTCTTTATCGATTAAATTTTAATGTGTTCACTCTCATCCTCAAGCTTATTATTTGTATGTAGTCAGCACTTTTTGTTTGCTAAAATCAGATTCTAGAAACACTTTTTAAGTTAACTTTTTAAGTTTAGTAATGATTTAGGGCCGGTTTCACCATCTCCGGTTAATTTAACCGCTGGTTAGTTTGACGTAAATTGTATGGCGAGCTATCAAATAAATTGCTTAACCGGGCAAAAATCTCTGGTTAAGTGCTTAACCGGAGATGGTGAAACCGGCCCTTAAAGATGTTCATGCTTCATTTCAGTTATTTGGTAGCTTCTAAATGGTTTCTATTGGTTTAATATTAGTTCTGCGAAATCTTATATTATAAATGTGAAATTGAAATTGTGTTTAAACTCAATTGGCAAGAAAACCGCTGAACGGATCCTCACGAAACTTTGCACACCTAGGTATTTTCACCCGGTAATTACTATAGGCGTATTTTTAATCTGATTAAAAGGCAGGGATGGGCACCTCCCATACAAAATTTTCCTGTTTTTCGTAATATCTCTTGAAATATTTGTTCTACAATAATGAAAATTTGTGTGAAGGGATAATACATAATTATATACTCATCAGATAAACAATCTAGGTCTTTTAAAAGCAGGGATGGGCACTTCCCTTGCATATATACTGAAATTTTCACATCGAATATCTCTGAAAATATTTGTAGTAGGGTACTGGAAATTGGTGTGAGGGCATATAAGATATCTATGTATTACACGGGTAAAAACGCTAGGCCTTGGTAAAGCAGGGATGGGCACCTCCCATACAAACTGAAACTTTCACATCGAAAATCTCTTGAAATATTTATAGTAGGGTACTGAAAACTGGTGTGAGGGCATGTGAGATAACTATGTATTAAACGGGTAAAAACGCTAGGTCTTGGTAAAGCAGAGATGGGCACCTCTCATACAACCTGAAATTTTCACAGCGAATATCTGTTTATTTATTTGTATTAAAGTACTGAAAATCGGTGTGAGGGCATATGAGGTATTTACTTATTAAACGGATAAAAACGATAGGTCTTGGTAAAGCAGGGATGGGCAGCTCCCATACACACTGAAAATTTCACAGCGTATATCTGTTGACTTATTTGTAGTAAAGTACTGAAAAGCGGTGTGAGGGTATATGAGGTAATTACTTATTATTAATACGCTAACATAAATTTTGTTCCATCTTCTCCGTCCAAACTACTGAACCGATTTTAAAACTAAGCACACCATTAGAAAGGTATTGCTCTCAAATAGAACTGCGCCAATTTTCATGAAAATTGGTTGGAAAATGCGTCCGCAATCGTCGTTGGAAAATTGCCGTGTGGTTGTTGTTGCATGCTTTTGCACACAACAGAGCTGTCTCAATGCGCAAGCATACCTGACTTTGTGCGTTTTCACCAAACTTATCATGCAATTGTGAACATGTTCGGCAGGATGTGGTGTGTAGTTTCAAAGAAGTAGAAACGTAAAAAGGTAGAAAAAGCACTACAACAAAAACACAAAGTCAAGGACTAAAAAGGATAAGAAAGAATAATTAGGAAATAAACTGAGTAAAGAAAAGAGCAGAAATAGAAAGAAAGAAGTAGGTAGGAGAATTTGGAAGACGAATAACGACAATAACACCAACAACAACAACAACAACAAAATAGAAGCAGCGACAGTAGCAACAAAAGGAGCAGCATAAACAGGAACAAGAAGAAAGTGATAGATAACAGTGAGAACAACAAACAATTATACAAAAACTATAGTTGCACTTTAGTCATAAGAAAACATCTAGAAAGACTGTCGAGTTTCGACAGTAGGCAGCACTCTAGTTACTTATTAAACGGATAAAAACGATAGGTCTTGGTAAAGCAGGGATGGGCACCTCCCACACAAACTGAAACTTTCACAGCGAATATCTGTTTATTTATTTGTATTAAAGTACTGAAAAGCGGTGTTAGGGCATATGAGATAATTATGTATTAAACGGGTAAAAACGATAGGTCTTGGTAAAGCAGGGATGGGCACCTCCCACACAAACTGAAACTTTCACAGCGAATATCTCTTGAAATATTTATAGTAGAGTACTGGAAATTGGTGTATCTTTGACGTCAGTAATGATACATTTTCTGTGCAACTTTTTAGAGCAAACTCAATATGCTAATATTTTTGAAAGCACGTGGTGTGAAACCAGGGGGCAACCTCTAGTGAATAAATAAAAGATTACAAAAAAAAAAAAAAAACAGAACCAACACAAAAAATTCTGGAAAAACATTTGAGAATATACTTTATGCAGTTTTAGTAGAAAATAATCAAGTTTAACACTAAATATTACCGGAGTAGCACGACTACGCGAAGAGGAATGTCGAAATGGATCGCAAACTGAATTGGAAGACAAACATTGCAAAGAGCACACAAAAGACACAAATAGCCTACTACTCGTGCAAAAGAATATCCAGCAGAAACTGGCGTAAGACGCCCAAACTTGTCAGGTGGCAAACTCCCAACCACACCCAAACTTGTCATGTGGCTACCTTCCACCCACGTTGCACTTTAGCAGGGACTTTAAGGTGAGGTTCCTCTCGAGAAGAGAATGAGAAAAAGATAGCGTGCAGAAGAAAGAAACCATATCGATCTACACAGACGTGTGCAAAATGGACACAGGTATGAGTTCGGTAGTTTTCTCTGAGCAACCAAATATCTCGCTCTCTTTGCGTCTGCCAGACTCAGCCAGCATATTCCAAGCGGAGTTGCAAGGCATAGAGCGGCCCTGCCATTTCTAGCTGGAAAGTAAAGTTAGTGGACGCGAGGTACATATATATTAGAGCGACCACAAATGCAAAAGTGCTGATTTTTTTTTGCTCCCCGCGCATTTTCTGATAGCTTGACAATAGAAAATAAGATCTGCATAAAAATCTGACCACCTGTATTGGGAAATAGCCACGCGCATTTGACCTAAAGTTCAAAAATTGTCCTAAAAATTATGCATGGCTTTAGAGACCAATATCTCTTTAAACAATGATTTTCGGAGAAATAAGTTAATAATCATTTTCATACAAAATTAATCTGGGAACATATTCTCCATATGATATTTATACCTACCGTTATCCTTTCAGGACATATTGAGTCCTTAAAGTGAAATTTAAATTTTTTGTTTTTTAAAAAGGCAAAAATAAATATTTAAAAAATAGAGAATTGCATAAACTATACATTATTTAATAGGTTATTTAAAGTAGTTTTACACATCATAAAAAAAAAAAAAACAAAAAAAAACAAAACAAAAAAAATTTTAATTTCACTTTAAGGACTCAATATGTCCTGAAAGGATAACGGTAGGCATAAATAGCATATGGAGAATATGTTCCAAGTTTCGTTTTGTATAAAAAATAACGATGACATTATTTCTCCGGAAATCATTGTTTAAAGAGATATTGGCCTCTAAAGCCATGCATAATTTTTAGGTCAATTTTTGAACTTTAGGTCAAATGCGCGTGGCTATTTCCCACTACAGGTGGTCAGATTTTTATGCAGATCTTATTATCTATTGTCAAGCTATCAAAAAATGCGCGGGGAGCGGAAAAATTCAATACTTTTGCAAATCCCATATGTTTTGTGGTCACTCTAATATATATATATATATATATATATATACTCAGAGAGTCAAGTGGGTCTTATGCCGCTCAATTCTCCCATAACAACATTCAAGACCGTACGAAGCTGCAAAAAGGCGTCGCCATCTCGCTCATCTGGGTTCCTGCTTACAAGAATATTGAGGGCAACGAGTTGGCAGACGAATTGGCTAAAGCCGTTGCTTCTATGCAGCTATAAAGAGCAGTTACGCTAAGCTAAGCTTAGAAATGGCAACAATAACCGGAAAAACGATTATAATCGGTTAATTTCTTTCGGTTAACGGTTAAAATGTATCGGTTTTTTCCTTTCGATTATTTTTTCGATTAACCTTTTTCCTCTCAAGTCGAAAATAATCGAAACGAAACAATCGAAGTTGAGAATTTCCGCCTTTTCATCCGAGTTGTGAGTATATCCAAAAAACTGCAATAAATGCTCCCTCCAGTTCCCGAATAGACGATTTTATCGTTATTTTGACGATTTTTCTAAGCAATGACGATTTTTCCTAATAAATGGCGATTTTTTACGTTTATTATATATTTTTTTTAAGGAATAATTGTAATCGAAAAACGGTTATAATCGGCTAGTTCCCCACAATTATTCGCGATTAATAATCGAACGCTTTCGATTCACCTAAAAAGCGGTTAATCGGTTATTTGATTTTTTTTGCCATCCCTAGCTAAGCTACACCCTATCAGCTATTGAAAGAGACATCCATAACAAGTATAAGGAAGTGGACACACTTCGGTGAAAATCTACAGCAAAATGCGAGATCACAAAGTAGACCTGGCCGAACTACAATATAACAAGGAATAGGGAACTCCTTAGTAGATCAAGAAAATAAATCTTCAGAATTACAGCCACCATCAGGGGATACTGGCCTTTTGGAAAAGAGGCCGGATGGATGCAGAAGCTGCAACCAAGACAGCAGCGAGGAATCGATCACTCACTTGCTGTGCAAATGTCCTGCACAGTCTCATATTAGACATAAAGCGCTTGGTAGCTTTGAATTCCAAAGCCTAAAGAAATTATCCGCTTGACCCACAGCCGACCTTAACAGGTTCATTGAAGGAACCAAATGGTTCGAAAAGGATGATGAACCGCAATAACAACAACTGATCTCAGAAGGTCATTAAAAAAGGTGAACTCATCCGAGGCATTGTTGGATTTTTCATTGGATAGAATTTTTTACGTGGTGGGTCCCAAGCCCGACGCACAACCTGGACTGCAGGAGTTGTTTACTGTTACACGTTTATATAGCGAGCCGCTTGCTCCAAGACAGACGCCCGCTCGCAGCCGCACCTTCTGGTGTTCAGACGCTGCAATTATTCCCCTCAACAAACCCTTAAACCGTATACGACGGAGTGGCCTTGTCGAGTTGTCGCCTTCTCACTTTAGTTCACCACCAAACGGGTGTTCGGTGGCTATCCAGAGGACACAGCGCGGAAGTCGTGAGCTGCTTGCTCCGCATGCAAAAGAATCGCTCTGGCCACCCCCAGGTGGATGGCAGTCAGAAGCTTTCCCCACTTATGTGGACTTCTACACACGAAGCCATCGAAACCCGCTGAACGCAGAAGAAAGGGGAGACCTCCACTGCGTTGGGAAGATCAGGTGGACAGTGATGCTGGCTCCCTAGGTATTCCCAAATGGCGCCACGCTGCGCGAGACAGAAATAGCTGGCGCGCTATGTTGGATTCGGCCAAAATCGTCTAGACGGTTACGTGCCAATTAAAGTAAGTAAAGATCTCAGAAGGTTTATCGAGGGAACCAAAATTGGTTCGGGCTGATGGTGAACCGTGACGACAGGGATTATTTGGTCCATTAGAACGTGCATCAAAATGGCGTCTGCAGCACTTTGCACATGCCTTCCAGTACTAAGAGAAAAAGCACATGCTCCTCGAATGTCACACGATTTCACTGCTTTGCAGCTGAAATTTACTTCCTTCGCCTTCATTTTTTACGGCCTTTACTCCACTAAAAGCGTCTACTAGCGCACGCATAAGAAAGTGTCATTGACAGATTCCACTTACAAGCAAAAATTTTAATTAAAAGCAAAAATGCTTTTGAACTAAACTTAAAAAACAAAACACTCCATAGAAATTCCATTGCAAAGCCCTATGCTGTCATGCAAAATACAACAACAACAACGACAACAGCAACAAGAACAACAACAACACAAACTATTGATGTAGGTTAGTTTACATTGTAGCAAAAGATAAGCGAACGCACACAAAATTGGGGAGTGTCAAGTGCAAATGATAAAAAAAAAAATAAAAAAAAAATTAAATGTATCATAACTTGTTCGTATTTTCTATTCGAATTTGAATTTCGAAAAGTATACACTTACTCTCTAAATGCATACGTATATGTATAGTAGATTGATTGCAAGCATTGAGAGTAGCGCACAATTGAGAGCGAATAAAACGAGTAAGCATGCGAGCATTGAGAGCCATTCGTCATTTTAGCCAAATTAAGTTTATTTTGTTGTTGTTGTTGTTGTTGTTAAGTAAAAGTACTCAGGTGGTGGTTGGAGCTTGTGAGTGGTGTATAACATTCCATTGATGATGCCCCTAAAGTGTGGGTGTAATTATTTATGTCATTCATTCGTATACTTTACTGTGTGTTTGTGTGCATGTGTGTATTTATGTAAATAAGAGTATATCCTTTTTTCAAGTGCATTTTTTTTAGATTCTAAACAAATTTTCTTTTACATTTTTTAAGCATTTTTGTACGCATTTTTTAATTAACTGCGAAATGGCAGATTTAATGAAGTATTGTACATATAAAAGAAGTGCGAAAGCAAAATGTTATTCATACGCAGTGTTGGCCTTTTGGCGAGTCATTAAATGTTGCATGTTTGTATGTACATTAGATGCCTTTTTTTTAGGCAAAGTTTCTCAGATCTTCCCTCCGGCCACAGAATATGAAAATAGGATGTTGTAGGATAACTAAGCTGATTTTTATTTTTTTTTAGGAAGAAAACTGAGTGGGCTACTCCAAAAACAGCGATTTTTTAAAAAATTCCATGATGGGTTTAGATTCATATATGAAAAAAACCACATAATTAAAAATAAAAAAACAAAAGATATATATTCTCATGTAAAATTAGCGGCTTAATCGAATGGTGTACTCAGTTTTTTAGTGCGAGCCATAGGGAAGGTACCAAGATCCCCTAAAGTGGAATTTTATTTTTTTAAGTCACGGATTTTCAAGTTTGGACCCTGGTATTTTCAAGATAGCTTAAATTTCTTTTTAATCAAAATATACAGGAATCTGCGCAAATTAATGCAGTTTTCAGAAAAGTTTATTTCATCGAAATCGAGCTTGTTTTATCCAAGCTACTTTGGTTTAAATGAAACATTCCAAAATCACTTTCATATTGAACAACATTTTTTTATTGTTGCAAGTACAAAATTCGAAAATTTATTATTTACATATATGTAAAAAAAATGTTGTTTAATATGAAAGTGATTTTGGAATGTTTCACTTAAACCAAAGTAGCTTGGATAAAAAAAGCTCGATTTCGATGAAATAAGCTTTTCTGAAAACTGCATTAATTTGCGCAGATTCCTGTATATTTTGATTAAAAAGAAATTTAAGCTATCTTGAAAATACCAGGGTCCAAACTTGAAAATCCGTGACTAAAAAAAATAAAATTCCACTTTAGGCGATCTTGGTACCTTCCCTATGGCTCGCACTAAAAAACTGAGTACACCATTCGATTAAGCCGTTAATTTTACATGAGAATATATATCTTTTGTTTTTTTATTTTTAATTATGTGGTTTTTTTCATATATGAATCTAAACCCATCATGGAATTTTTTAAAAAATCGCTGTTTTTGGAGTAGCCCACTCAGTTTTCTTTCTAAAAAAAAATAAAAATCAGCTTAGTTATCCTACAACATCCTATTTTCATCTTCTGTGGCCGGAGGGGTATGTTAGATCAAAAAAACGCATCTAATGTACATATGTATGCTCGTATGCATGCTCGTTTGTTTGCTTTTCGCTTTTTGCTTTTATTTTTATTTTTTTTTTTTACTTTTAAAAGATATGGTGGTGTCATCGTTTGGCTTTGCGTGCACATGCACGTAACACATTTCCATACATACATACATACATAAATACAATTTATCCTTTTCCATTTCTTCTAAACAAAGCAAACACTTTTTGTGCACACTTTTCTAATTTTATTACTGTTGTTTTTTTTTGCTTTTTTTTGGTTTTGCTTGATTTTTTCCAAATTTTTTTTGTGCTTGTTTATTTTGGGAGTATGCTCTAAGTTGTGGAAAAGTATAAAGGTTTCACGAAAACATGTTTATTTCTACAAAAGTATGATTTGTATTTATATACATTTTATATGCGCATTAGGGTGGCTATAATACATAATAACATGCTTTATTGCTACTAGGTTTCTATGCGGTTTGCAAGAACTGCTCAATTTGAATTTCCAACAGAAGTAGAAGTATGTATTTTATTGGCGCATGTAATGCTCAGCGTATGTAGATTAGGTTAGGTTAGCTGGATCAGGACTCAGTTATCACTCACATAGACCACCATATGGCACTTAGTGTTGCCAATAGCGTATTGAAGGCCTTATATGAAACTTGAAAGGCAGGACTTCGCAAGTTTTAGAGTATTTCCCGATTTACAATGCCTTCCAGGGACGAGAAGTGTGCAAAACCGTGGCATTTAAGGTGAAGTTTGCCAAAAACTGGACATTGACAGAGAGAAAATGTTTCAGAGTGCCAAACGCACATTTGTATGGGGGAAAAGAAACCATTGCCCATTTGTGCATGTGTTCTGTAATTAACCCATGCACGTCAGCGCCCGTTACGGGCCATAACACCGTCACGTCTTCAGGTACCTCAGAGCAGCTTGGAAAGTGCGCTTCCATCAGAGTTTCTAGCGTTCTCATACTGTCAGCTGTGCAGTCCCCATTCTCTTTACAGGTTAACAGTAGGAATGTTTGGTGTCTTAGAGAGAATCTTCTGAAGTCTTGATACTTCGGATGTTTTCTCGATGTCGCTGCAGAAATTTTTCCAGGAGTTTATTTTAGCTTTCCTCACCTCCTCTTTATAAGCGGATAGCAAAGATTTGTATGCCCTCCAACACTCCTCGCAGTCAGCCCGTTTCTTTGTTCAACAATTTCCTTGCTTCACCGTGGAGGCTTTGGTGTTGTTATCGACCAATATGTCTTCTACTTCTGCTTCTACTTCTGCTTCCTCCTCCTATTCTTCTTATTGTTTTTCTTTGTCCTTTTCTTCTTCTTTTTCCTTTTTTCTTTTTCTTTTTCTTTTTCTTTTAATTTTTCGTCCATTTCCTTTTTTTATTTTTAATCTTATTTTTCTTTTTATTTTTTATTTTCTTCTTCTCCTTCTTCTTCTTCTTCTTTTACTTTTACTTTTACTTTTTTAATTCCACTTTTACTTTTACTTTTATTTTTACTTTTACTTTTACTTTTACTTTTACTTTTACTTTTACTTTTACTTTTACTTTTACTTTTACTTTTACTTTTACTTTTACTTTTACTTTTACTTTTACTTTTACTTTTACTTTTACTTTTACTTTTGCTTTTACTTTTACTTTTACTTTTACTTATACTTTTACTTTTACTTTTACTTTTACTTTTACTTTTACTTTTACTTTTACTTTTACTTTTACTTTTACTTTTACTTTTACTTTTACTTTTACTTTTACTTTTACTTTTACTTTTACTTTTACTTTTACTTTTACTTTTACTTTTACTTTTACTTTTACTTTTACTTTTACTTTTACTTTTACTTTTACTTTTACTTTTACTTTTACTTTTACTTTTACTTTTACTTTTACTTTTACTTTTACTTTTACTCTTACTCTTACTCTTACTTTTACTTTTACTTTTACTTTTACTTTTACTTTTACTTTTACTTTTACTTTTACTTTTACTTTTACTTTTACTTTTACTTTTACTTTTACTTTTACTTTTACTTTTACTTTTACTTTTACTTTTACTTTTGCTTTTGCTTTTGCTTTTACTTTTACTTTTACTTTTAATTTTACTTTTACTTTTACATTTACTTTTATTTCTACTTTTACTTTTACTTTTACTTTTACATTTACTTTTATTTCTAATTTTACTTTTACTTTTACTTTTATTTTTACTTTTACTTTTACTTTTACTTTTACTTTTACTTTTACTTTTACTTTTACTTTTACTTTTATTTTTAGTTTTACTTTTACTTTTACTTTTACTTTTACTTTCACTTTCACTTTTACTTTTTCTTTTACTTTTACTTTTACTTTTACTTTTACTTTTACTTTTACTTTTACTTTTACTTTCACTTTCACTTTTACTTTTACATTTACTTTAAAACTTTCTTCTTATTATTATTATTCTTCCTTTCATTCCTCTTCTTCTTCTTTTTCTTCTTCTTCTCCGACTCCGTCTCCTGCTTCTCCATTTTCCTTTTATTCCTGTTCTTCTCCTCCTTCTTATTCTTCATCTTCTTTTTATTCTTCTATTTCTACTTCTACCTCTTTTTCTGCTTCCTCTTACAATTATTCTTCTTCTTTATCTTAGATATTCTTTTTCTCCTTCTTATTCTTATTCTTCTTTTACTATTAGGTACTTCTTATTCTTCTTCCCCTTCTTTTTATTATTTTTATTCCTTCTATTCCCCTTCTTCTTTGTTTTTTCTTTTTCTTCTTCTTCTCCTTCTTTCTTTTATTCCTGTTCTTCTTCTTCGTTTTATTTTTCTTCCTCCTCCTCCTCTTTCTCTTTCTTTTTCTTCTTCCATGTGCTTTGACATGTGCAATGCGTTATCAAATATCTAGAGATAGTGATCACCCTAATATTAGTCGTTTTTTCAATGTAGTCGAATACTATTATTTGAATCAGCGTTAGGCAATCCATAGCACTGTTATGCCACCTCAATTCACTGCGTTTGATATGCCTTATGCTTCGGTCACGGTTTGGGGTAAGTCTAAGCCGCTTTTACAGCAAACCACACACACACACAAATCATTTCTCCAGAAACGGCTGCCAATGCAGAAACTCTAGAAAATACAATCTTTTAAACAATTATATGCCGACCACTGACTTAATTAAAGCAACTATTATTAAGCGGCCATTGGCTGCGCTTGTGTGAAGGTGTAATTTTTCTATTCTCATTTCAAATCATTTTTCATTTTTCACGGCTTAGCTGGTTTGTTGTTGCTTTACCTCAAATGCAATAAATAAATTTGTACAAAATTGTCGTCTATGAAGAGGTGTTAAAGCATATAATTGTTTTTGTTGTTTTCCATTTGCTAGATATTTCTATTTTTTCGATTCCTTTTGCGTTTTTTAATTTTTCCATTTTTTTGTTGCTTTTTTTCTGTTTCCTGTCACCCTTTTCCGCTTATTTTGCTTATTTTAGTATTGGGCGTTTAAGGCATTGCGTGACTTTGTACACTCAACCGTTGGCCATTTCATCATCATCATCAACAACATGCAAGCGAGACACATGGGCAGCGAACGAAACGAAATGTATCGAAAGGTACCGCTGCGGATTGCCTGACTAACTGTGACTGACTGACGTGTTGTTGTTTTGTGTGTGGGTGTTGTTTGTTTTTTGTTTCTTTTTGCATGCGACATTTGCCATCGTAATAATGAAAAATTATAATTTCGATTAAATATACATATGTACATAGTAATTTTCTGCTTAGTCTGCTTTTGTTTAATTTTCAAAAAAAAAAAAAAAATAAAATAAAATAAAAAAATAAAAAAAATTAAATAAAAAAAAAAAAATAAAATAAAATAAAATAAAATAAAATAAAATAAAAAAAAAATAAAATAAAAATAAAATAAAATAAAAACAAAAATGACAAAAAACAAAGTGTTATTATTGTACTTTCGTAGCAAAAGGTGCTGTTGGTTGAAATTGATATTTCTCGCTCTCTAGCTAAATAATACATATGTACATAGTGTACAACAAATGTACAAGTTATAACACAAAATGTCAATATCTGAGCAATCGGTTGTATGGCAGCTATAGTATGTTATATTAGCCCGATCTTAACAATTTTCAGTAAAACTTTTTAGCTCCCTTTGGCTAAAATTTCTGCAAAGTATCATTTACTTAGCTGTATTAATATAGAAGTTCTACCGCAAAATCTATAACGTGCACCACTGCGTATGAGTAACATTCAGCGCGTTGCCACGCCACACAGTGCTTCGTCGATCCCGTACAAGCGATGCACAAAAATAGAATCAGTAATCAGAAATTCTTGAAACTTCACTCTCTAAAGTATTAGATACATTACGCTGAATTCAAAATCGTTTTTTTTTGTAACGGTTACCAGTTCTGATGAATCCGCGTGTTATTTCACTTTTTTGTATGGTAAAGTAAAATATACCTAAATTTTATTTAGAATTTCTACAAGCTTACTGAGTATGCAGTTTTGTAGACTATTAAATTCTAGTCTAACAAAGTGCAACTTTTATGCTTCCAGCAAATAGCGTTGATTTTTGACAATTTTTTATAGGACAATTATTTTTTTGCTGATTTGTTAAAATAAGACATCACTATAAAACATACCTAAATTTTATTTAAAATTTTGAAACATTTTCAAAGTACGCAGTTTTGTAGCTTATTTAATTCTAGTTCAACAATGTGTAAATTTGATTCTTTCGAAAAATCGCGTTAATTTTTGAAAACTTTTTTTCCAATGCATGTTTGCTATTTTTGATACAAAATGCGCTTAAGTACTTTTTGATATGAAGCTAATATAAGCATACTTATCGTTAGCTTGTACAGTTACTTATATTGCAAAATTATTTTAAATCCCAAGACTATCGTTTCTTGTTTTTTTGTCCACAATCGAGGCACTGTGCGGCGGTCGGTTCTAAGTAGCGGAAAGACCTGGATTTATAAGCGACCAAGGTTTGCCACTACGGCTGCACGTTTCAGAACATGCTGGAGAGTGTTTTCTGCGGTTGTCAAAAAAAAAAACTACAAGAATAACAACAAAAATAAAAATAAAAACAACAAAAAACAAAAAACAAAAACAGTTACTTGAAAGCGTTTTTAGTGCTTAGCACGAAATTTATTTAATTCAATATTTAATTGTTGATGATCGAAAATGGTTTTTCGTGAAATAGCTATACACTCAACCTTATCTGTAAATAGTTGTGAATTTTTTTTCCACTTACCCCCAACAACAACAGTAATATTTTCCTCTTTGAAAAGTAGAAAAATGCTTATTTGTAATGTAAAACTGCAAAGTTTAACTAAGATATGAAACTCTTTCATGAATTTCGATAACATATCGTGTAATAAATGGCTGAGCTGTCTTTTCTTTTTCTTCAGCTATCGACTTTTACTTACACAATACAAATATGTATGTACATCAGGGTGGTCCCTAAATGTATGGAGACCAATTTTATATCATATTTTCAACTTCACCCCCTAGGTCGATGAAAATATCTTTATATATATTACGCTAAGCGATTTTTTGTACGCACCATAACTTTTACACCGTTATACCGATTGTCAAATGAAAGGGCTTGAACTGTAGATGTGCAGGAAGTTTTAATATTTCTGAAAAGGGTTGCCACCTGATTAAAAATTTAATTCTCCTGTATAGTTTGATTGATTTTTAAATTTCAGATACCATATGAAAGATCTTGAGCTGGAAATGAGTAATCTATTAAAATTTTTACAAAAAGGGTCGCCACCTGTTCAAAAATTCAGTTTTACCCTATAGTTTGTTTGATTTTTAAATTTGAGGTGTCATATCAAAGAGCTTTGCGTGAAAATTAGTAATTTACTAAAATTTGTACCAAAAAGGTTGCCACCTGTTCACAATTTAATTTTTACCCTATAGTCTGTTTGATTTTTAGATTTGAGGTGTCATATGAAAGTGCTTTGCCTCAAAATGAGTAATTTATCATAATTTTTACAAAGAGGGTTGCCACCTGTTCCAAAATTTATTTTTACTCCAGTTTGATTTTTAAATTTAAAGTGTCATATGAAATGGCTTTGCCGGGCATATGATAATGCTTGGCCTGAAAATGAGTAATTTATTACTATTTTTACAAAAAGGGTTACCACCTGTTCAAAAATTCAGTTTTATGCTATAGTTTGTTTGATTTTTAAATTTAAGGTTTCATGTGAAAGGGCCCTGCGTGAAAATAAGTAACATTATAATTTTTATAAAAAGGGTTGCCACCTGTTCACAATTTAATTTTTACACTATAGTCGGTTTGATTTTTAGATTTGAGGTGTCATATGAAATTGCTTTGCATCAAAATGAGTAATTTATCATAATTTTTACAAAGAGGGTTGCCACCTTATCTAAAATTTATTTTTACCCCACAGTTAGATTTTTAAATTTAAAGTGTCATATGAAAATGCTTGGCCTGAAAATGAGTACATAATTTATTACGATTTTTACAAAACGATTTGCCACCTGTTCAAAAATTTATTTTTACGCTACAGTTTGTCCGGTTTTCAAATTTTAAGTGTCATGAAAGGCCTTGCCCTGTAATAAAAAGAAAGGGGAGGGGAAAATGAAAGGAACGGAAATGGCGAAGGAAAGGAAGCTAAAGAGAGAAGAGTACGGAAAATGAAATGGATAAAGGGAAGAGAAAGCGCAAATAAAAGTGAAAGGGGAAGAGAAAGAGAAGTACGACAAATAACCTTTTGGAGGTAGCTATGTGGATAAAATATTGTAGAAAATTATTCGCATTAAAACTTCACTATGGGACTCCTCGGACAAAATTTTTGTATACAAAATCTAGGTCGACGGAAAATAAAAATAACCAGTAATTATGTATATGCTTAATTTTATATTTCATTAATAAGAATCTATGGGCTTAAAGCCGATATATATTCTGCCATTTTTAAGGGGAAGTCAAATTTAAAATGACAATCAAAACAATTGTTAAATGTAGCAATAAGTGGTCCTCCACCCTCAAATTGTCGCACATTGAAAGCCACAGCATCGCGTGGCCAGGTTTACTAGTAGTTATTATATGTGATATCTTTGACTGTACTTGAACCGATTTAGGGGATGATATTGAAAAAAAAAATGCATTTGATCTTAAGGATAATCCTAATGTACATATGTCTACATGTATCCAGCAAAGAAAGAAAAAACAATCCACTCAACTAGCTACAAAAAAAAAAAATCTTCACATACATAAAACCAATAACAAGTTTTATGCGCTAAGCTTGCGCTAATATTCTCAACATGTGGCCACATTAGGTCAACCAAACCCAAAACCCAACACCCACCACACACACAGCGTGCCACAGTCAATGGGTGACAGTCACAGCGAAACAGCCTGTTTCAATGGCAAGAGTGGGTGGTCAGTAGAAAAAAAAAAAGAAAAATACATACAAAAGAGGAGTGGGGTAAAGGAGTGAGGCAGCGCACCTAACAAGAAAAGTCAAAAAGCAAGCGAATGTATTGTATGTATATCAGAAAAAGCGTCTACACTTAAGTCTAAGCTAAGCAAAGACGACAAAATAACAACAAAGGCGACAAGCTTGAAGGCTTACTAGCTTTTGCTTGCTTGCTTGCTACGCATATGTAGCTACAACAAAAACAAAACAGGGGGAGGGGGGGGGTTAGCACAATCTGCAAAATCAGAGAAATAAAAATCAGCAAAATCAGAGAAACAAAAAATCAGATAACCCTAAAATGTTGCTTAAGGCTGCGAACAGAGTGGGCGCTGAAAGCCGAGCCGAGATTGTCAATGCGATAAAGATTGTCAGTGCGATAAAACTGGTTACATACAAGTCAATACAAATAAGCTTGTGCATAACACAGTGAACGCCGACAAGAGCAGAAAGGAAAGCCGATGAGTGCGAGAAAAACAGTTTCAAAGCGTTTTGCGCGCTTGTTTGCATTGTTGATGTTTACTTTTTAGCGTGAAATCGTGTTTTTTAATGGTTTTTTTTAAAGAAATTTAGCTGGATATTTTCTTAAATCATTATATAAATAATGAAATTCACCAAATTGATATATTTTTAGTGTAATTGGATGTTTTCCAAATTCTTTTGTGATAATAATTGCATTAACCACACTAGGAGAAGCAAAATACTCTTCATCAGATGAATCCATTACCGTGTACAGCAATTTTATAAACACAAATGAAAAATAAGACTAAATCACATAAAGGCGAAACACATGGAATAAACAGAATTTCAGCGCTGATTCTCGCATTAACTGTGTTATAGACAAATTTTCTTCTCGCATGAAAATAAGCGTCAATAAGCCCGGCTCGGCTCCGCTCGGCATCAGCGCCCACTCTGTTCGCACCCTAAGAAATCAATGCGGTTTGTTATTGCGCTGCTGTTTTTGGCGAAATAAATGTATGTTTTTCTTCTGTGCTTTTTTCCCGTTTATATTGGTATGTGCATATACATAAATCTTGTCATGTTGAGAAAGTAATCGAGTCATAGCAAAGCTATAGTAACGCTTGCTACTAAAATGTCTAGCCTCGAGTTTTTCTTACGCACAATTTTCAACAGAGGCAAAGGAAAGGACAAATTTTGCCTTCTTTCGTTTTTAATCGTTTGCTTTTCTTTTGCTTTTTATCATTTTTGCTATTTTTTTTTAATTTTTTCATTTCTAATTTTATTGTCTTTTCGTTTCTAATTTTATCGTATTTTCATTTCTAATTTTATTGTCTTTTCATTTCTACTTTCACACACTCCTTCCGCCCGCTGCCAATACACAAATCAACTGCCATTTGACTTTTGCTGAAAATTTCTTAAAAAAAAACCAATTTCTTGTTATGCTTTTTTAGCTTTTTTTAGCCTTTGTTTAGCTTTTTGTTAGTTTTTTTTTTAATTTTTTTTTTTTTGCTCTTTTTGCTCTTTTTTTTTTGCTTTTTTTTAGTCTAAAATCGAATATCAAAATGCGCCGCGCAGCGCACCTCTTGCCATTTCGACCTTACAAAGCTCGCTATCAGTGGTGCCATATTGAGGGAAATTTCCCATTTTGAGGGATATTTCACTGCAAGATTTTTAATGAGGGAAAAAGGGACATTTTGTTGTCGTCCATATAAAAAAGGGATTTTTTGGTTGCAGAACTTTTACATATCTACATATGTATAATTTATAGTATAACTTAAAATAAGCAAATCTCACACTGAAAAACTCCTAAGAGACTTTCAGAAATATTTCGGCGTAGAAGCAAAAAAATTCTTAAACCTGCAAGCACACATTGGCTTTCTTTACATCTTTGTATCGAAAGAATTTTGAAGAATTGGGAGCCACTTAAAAGCTATTTTCGCCTGGCATCATTTGAAGATAAACGTAAAAAAACAGAAACTATTTATGAAGAATTGGAAAGAATTCAAAACAAGGCTTATTTTAGGTTTTACCTGTTGATGTAATGTGGAGTAAAATAATAAACTTTAAAAACTATAATGTTTCACGCAATTGGTTGAAATAGTACTCACGTTACCCCATTCAAAAGCTGAATCAGAAAGAATATTTTCAATTGTAACGGATGTTAAATGTAAAAAGCGAAACAAACTATCTAGCGATATGTTATATAATATAAGTAAAATAAAAGTTGCCTTCCAATCCAAAAATATCAATTGCTTCAACTTTAAAATCAACAAAAATTATATCCACTTGTACAATACAAATAATTTGTACCACTGAAGGGTTAAAAAAACTGTATTTGCCTGTTATATATTCTTATATTACTGAAATAAATGCTTTAATTTCGGTGGGAATTTTGTGGGATTTTTTTATTTAAAATGTGGGAAATTAAGGATTTTTTTCCAATTTCTGTGGGAATTTTAGCGGAGATTATCTGGCATCACTGCTCGCTATGCTCGTTTCAAAGCATTGAAAAAAATAGAAAAAAATAGAAAAAAAAAAAAAAACAAAAGCAAAAACACACCGCGAGCAGCAGTGACACCCACAATTTGCTCTATTCCTTAGTAACTTAGATTTACAAACAGACAAGTACACGCCGTGTGAGTAAAAGTCGTCAGCTTGTGTGTGGCATGAGGCAGGCGGGCAGGCAGGCGTAGCTAGTATAACGTAATCGAGGCGCAGCAGCTAATACATATTTTTTGCTTGCTTTTTTTGCAAAATCATATGTACTGTGTAACATGCTTTAAGCTCAGTTAAAGTAAATGTTCTAATAGACGCGCTTTTTTGATTGATTTCTGTAGGAAATTTGTAAAAAAATTTATTAAATTCTTCATAAAAAAATTTTATTAAATTCTTCCAAAATTTTTTTTATTTTTTTTTCAAATTTTTTTTTTTCTTCAAATTTTTTTTATCAACTTAATTTGCACTTTACCACGCTGCTTAGCTACACTGCACTACATTTGCACGTAAAACTTTTTTTTAAGCTTTACAAAGCACCGAAAAAAAGGGAAAACGCAAAATTTCACTAAAATAATTTTCTGCAAAAATGCTGCATTGTTGTTGTATTGCTATTTACATATTTTTTCTGTTTGCTTGCTGTCTTCCACAAAAGACGCTTGCTCAGACGTGTAAACGCGTTATGAAAGTTTTGTGCCGCACAAACGTTCGCCGAAAACTAAATTCACTATCGTCAGTACCTAAGGCATTTGGCGAAAGGAAGAAGGACTCTGGCTCCGAAAGCAAGCAAGCAGTTGGAGCAGCAGCGGAGAGACTTTTAAACACTCATTGTGTGTGTAGTGTAGCGAGCGTTAGTTACGCTACAAACTCAACTCACTCAAACGACATTTGCGCTAAAGTCAACTCTGTTCGCTACGCCAACCAGCGTATTCACGTTGAAAGCAAAGGCGTTATTAGAATTTAGCGAAGTAGAGAGTTGCTGTTGTTGCTCTTCGCCCGTTTCTTCGTTTGTTCGCTCATTTAACTCTGTTTTAGTTGCAAATTTACTTTTCGCTCCTCACGCTTTCTCTTCCTCTTGCCTTTTTGTCTGCTCGTGTGTAACATTCAAATACTCGTAGCATTCGCTCTCATTTCACCTCAACCGTCGTCCAGCTGTCTATGTATTGCAATTCGAAATCCTTAAAACTTTTATGCAAATTTTTATGTTGTTTCGAAAAAAAAAAGATAGCAATTTTTTTGGTTTTTTTTTATTTAAATTTTTTCTCATGCAATTGACGGTTTTATGCAGAACCGCTCCCAAGTGTTTTTTGTGCTTTTTTTTTTTTAAATAATTTTGCACTTATGACTAAATGTGTGTGGTTTTTAGTCGCTTTGTTGTTATTAATGCACGTGTGCCACGCCAAATAAGTAAATGAAATCATAGATGGGCATACTGAAGTAAAATTGTAATTCAGTAAAGCAAACAGTAAGCAGTAAAAGAATATTGCTTACTTAAAATTTTTTACAGTAATAAGTAACGCGTTACTTATTACTTAAAATTTTTTACAGTATTAAGTATCGCTTTACTTATTACTTAAATTTTTTTACAGTATTAAGTACCGCGTTACTTATTACTGTAAAAATTTTACAGTAATAAGTAGTCTTTACTTACTACTGTAAAAAGTTTACAGTATTTCAGTATTATTTACTGTTTACTGTAAGACTATTATTACGGCTGTGACCTGCTTGGGTACCCATATATGTATACATATGTATGTATGTGAGGTAGGAATAGTTTTTAGTGTGTTAGGGTGGAAAATTTTTATGTGTTGCTCTAAATTTGGTGAATGTCCTTTTAAAATTTTGTTGCACTCTTCATTTTTACAAACACATGTTTTATTTTCCATCACATGAAAATAGGCATACAATATATTATTTTTAGGACGCGGCATGTTGTTTTAGATGCAGTCGAGCAAATAATAGAAAACTAACTAATTGCATGTTGTACTTCTTGCACATTTCCTCGCAAATTTGGTAGATTTTTTTCAAGTAAAGGGGTCCCATTTTTTTTGTCCTGAGTGGCAAAGAGTAAAGGCCAAGTTAGATGCAAAAGAATATATGTACATATATATGTATGTATATTTACATAGTTGGAGATCGCAGAGCATTTGTGCAACATTCATAGACATATAGATACCCTACGAAGAAATTCACATTAATCGGGGATGCTTTCGGGATCACGCGCAATGTAGCATGCGACTATTCTTAATTTTATCTAAATGACGTTGTTCATAATTAATAATTTTTAATAAATTGTATGTGTGTATAAGCATTTATGTATACGTATGTATACATATGCCCATATTTAAGTATTGACAGGCCTAAAATTTTAATGATCGTAAATTATTGCTTTTTGGTGGGCTGTGCAGTTTTGTTGTCAGAGAAAAATTACATTGAATTTCGCGTTAATGCAAATTATTGTATGATTTTGGAACTCAAACAATGGTTTTTGCAAGTTTAGGTAGCTGTTCAAATATTTTTGTGTTCCTGAGAGCATTCCGGATTAATTTTAAATTCTTTGTAGGGTATACATATGTATATATGGCTGTGGACATTTGCATCAGACCGCCATTGTGACACATATCGCGCTGCGCTCTCTTACACAATCTGCGGTCTGATGTATACACATTCCTATGTACATTGGGGTTGTTCAAATTAATATGAAGAAAATAAAGCTCTCCCGAAACATGCATGTTTAGAGGTCAAGAAAATGTCTTAAAATGTCCACCTTATTTTACATTAGTAATGCTACATATTTTTTGGTAAGTCCTTAGTCAACAAGATAAAGTTTATTATCATCAAATAAAATCGCCTTGTCATGCAATGATTTTTCGGTTCTAATTTTTTGGACCACCTTATGCATGCAAAAATGCTTTGCAAAAAATAGAACTCATATTGTTTATGAATAATAGCATAAAAACAGCCATATTCCGCAATTTGTTCGTTTCAAATTTTTTTTTGGACCAGCTTAATGTACATATCTGTATGTATGTACATATATATGTATGTACATATATGTATATGTATGTACATATGTATTTATGTACATATGTATGTATGTATATATTCATTGCATCCTTCTTGGCCTTTACTCTTTGCCTCTCAGGACGAAAAAATACACATACATACATATGCGCATTTCTGGTATAAACATGCAAATGAACGCTACGATTAGCGTAGTGTTCATTTTCGCTGCCAGCGAAGCACGAAATAGGTAGCGTTATACCATGTCTCCACATAACGTGTTTCGCTCTTTTTTTCTGCATTTTCTCTCTCAATCTTGTTTCGACACGGAAACCAGTGCCGAAACTCGCCAATTTCCATACAAATTTCTGAGAGCGAGTGAAGATTGAAACACTGTTTCATTCTGAATCATCTTGCCAACCTCGATGATATCGATGTCTTCTCTAATTTTGTATCGAAAATCTATCGAAATCTCACACAGGCCAAAACAAAAACGCAAAATATAAGCAACCATACAAACATTTAAGAAGAGCAAGAAAGAGAAATGTTAAACTGAATCACGATCAGCCACGTGGAGACGGGTTATTTAGCGAGATGTTTTGCTAAATGTTTTGTTGGTGAAACAAGTTATGTGGAGACGGGCTTTTAGGTTTGTGTTCTTTCGCTCGTTTAGGGTTCGGTTTGTGTTTGTGTACATGAGCACAAACGCTATCGTAGCGTGCTTTTTGGCGTAGCGTTTCCGTAGGGTTCAGTTTATTTGCGAACTCTGCTTACAAATCTACTGTTTTTCTGTTATAAAAATATTAATTTCCGCTGTCCCAAAAACGTCATGTCAAAAATTGTTTCCTAACGCACCGTAGATGGCGCTGCAACGTTATTTAGTTTCAAACCATACAAGGTGAATAAATTTTTACGATATTCATTCATTTCGCCTTTAGCAATAGAACGTATTTTTAATTTATGTTCTTGGGAGATTTATCCTAACGTCATGAAAATGGTTGCCGCATTGGCTAGTTTTAACCGGTTCAGATTGGCTGCCAACAGATGGCGCCAATCACATTAAGGCGGAGAGGTCGTTCTTTGGACAGGTGAAGAGGCATATCTTTATATCTGTGTTCACAAGCAATAACCGCTTAAGTCGACAGATTTCGAGTTATATATACCACGTTATTCTCCTTTTAAAACTATATTTCTGTAAAACCCTCATGCTTATAACTTAATTCAATCAAAAGATATACATAAATAAAAACATTTAGGCTTAACTTACAATAGGGGTATATTAAACTTGCTATAACAGCCAAAGTAGATGTATGTACTTAATCAAATTTCTTCATGACATTTTGTTTTATTTACAAAATTTGATCGTAACATTGCTCACTGATTTTGCGTCCATGCTTTTTAATCGACTTTTATTATTTGTAAGAAGCACCTTCGAATATAAAAATCAATTTATCTCGAAATCATATTTTTCGACTTAAGCGATTATTGTAAATTGCCACAGATATATAGTACGCTATGCGATTTTTTGTACGCACTATAACTTTTACACCTTTATACCGATTTTCGAAAATGGGGTGTCACATGAAAGGGCTTTACCTGTAGATGTGCAGGCAGGTTTAATATTTCTGAAAAGGGTTGCCACCTATTCAAAATTTCACTTTTACGATATAGTTTGTTTGATTTTTAAATTTGAGGTACCTTATGAAAGGGCTTGCGCTGAAAATGAGTAATTTACTAAAATTTGTACAAAAAGGGTTGCCACCTGTTCAAAAATTCAGTTTGTATGAAAAGTTGAATTTTTTGATAAACATATTTCCAGTAGAGATTTTGGACGAAATATAGCCCTTTAGATCATCCGCGGTTGTGTCTTTATCAAACCTAGATACGAATATTGATTTCTTCGGAGGAACGACAACCAACTTATTAACAATTGGTTCAGTCGTTTCGGGCATAGTTGATTGTACCGAAATACTTTCGAGAGGTGCATTAGAAGACCTAGAATTTGAAGATGAGTCCTTTGTAGAACAAGACTCCACAGAATGCGGATTCGGTGAAGCTAAGTCAATAAGTTCCTCCTGTGGTTGTACAGGATTTAACTGAAGATTTTTCAACACTGGCACATTACGTGGTGCAGCAGTGGAATCACCCGTCGTACCAAGTAAAGAAGGTAAAGATGCCGATGATGAAGAAGAGAGTTCTAGGCATTTATATGAATTAAACAGATTTTCGTAGTGCTTGAATTTTTCAGTCAAAGAAAGTAGCTCCTTTCCAATCTCAGAGAAGCCACTTCTCGTTTGGCTGAAAAGTTTAGAAAGATCTACTTCGGTCGACCTACAATTCACGCATGACCAACGCAAGCCCTTTCTGTCATTTATCAAATCCAGCATTCTGCCTGTTATGCCTGCACATTTTATATGAGCTAACCCATCACACAGCCAACAAGACACGAAACGCTCGGACTCACTTTTAACAGAACAGTTTTTATATATGCAAGACATGTTTAGAGTGTAAAATTCTATTACAGATAATATAAAGTAAACAGTCAGAGAGAAATTAAATGTGTCAAAACAAATGATAGAACCGAAAGGGTTAATAGCTACGAACAGTTTGAAAGACTGTAAAGTTAGTAAGTTAGTGACAGTTTGGAAAGTAGTGTAGTGTATATTACAGTGAGCAGTTTGAGATGCACAGCAAGACGCTTAAAAAGCAGACGCAAACAGCTGTGACAAGAGAAAGAGAATATAAAAATGAAAATGAAAAAGTGCAAAATAAAGAACGCAAAAAACACAAAAACAATTTATGTTAAAAAGATTAGCCACACAACTGCAACAACAATATGCAAAATGACTCGGCAGTCACACTTGAAATTTTAAATTAAAAATATTCAATAAATAATTAACCAAAATCTGTTTAACTTTATTGCTTTTGTAGTGCACTAAATTAATCACTTTTTCGCAATGAACTTTTAAATTAAAGTAAATTATTATACAATATTAAAGCACAAAATTAAGGAGCAAAATAATTATTGATCACACAGCTTTGACGTTTGCGTTTGTCAATCGGTAATTATTATAGGCATATTTTTAATCTGATTAAAAGTCAGGGATGGGCACCTCCTATACAAAATTTTCCTTTTTTTCGTAATATCTCTTGAAATATTTGTACTAGAATAATGAAAATTTGTGTGTTAGAAGAATATATAATTATATACTCAAAGGATAACAATTTAGGTATTGGTAAAGCAGGGATGGGCACTTTCCTCTCATATAAACTGGAACTTTCACAGCGAATATCTCTGAAAATATTTGTAGTAGGGTATTGAAAATTGGTTTGAGGGCATATGAGATAATTACGTACTCAAAGGATGAAAGCGATAGGTCTTGGTAAAGCTGGGATGGGCACTTTCCTCTCATATAAACTGGAATTTTCACAGCGAATATCTCTGAAAATATTTGTAGTAGGGTATTGAAAATTGGTTTGAGGGCATATGAGATAATTACGTACTCAAAGGATGAAAGCGATAGGTCTTGGTAAAGCAGGGATGGGCACTTTCCTCTCATATAAACTGGAACTTTCACAGCGAATATCTCTGAAAATATTTGTAGTAGGGTATTGAAAATTGGTTTGAGGGCATATGAGATAATTACGTACTCAAAGGATGAAAGCGATAGG
This sequence comes from Urophora cardui, assembly GCA_960531455.1. NCBI lineage: Eukaryota > Metazoa > Arthropoda > Insecta > Diptera > Tephritidae > Urophora > Urophora cardui. Next base: position 145,118,012 of record OY482672.1, read on the forward strand.
TCTTGGTAAAGCTGGGATGGGCACTTTCCTCTCATATAAACTGGAATTTTCACAGCGAATATCTCTGAAAATATTTGTAGTAGAGTACTGAAAATTTGTGTGAGAGCGATAGCTCTTGGTAAAGCAGGGATGGGCACCTCCCATACAAACTAAAATTTTCACATCGAAAATCTCTTGAAACATTTATAGTAGGGTACTGAAAATTGATGTGGGAGCATAGAGATAACTATGTATTAAACGGGTAAAAACGCTACGTCTTGGTAAAGCGGGGATGGGCACCTCCCATACAAGCTGAAATTTTTACAGCGAATATCTCTTGAAATATTTATAGTAGAGTACTGACAATTGGTGTATCTTTGATGTCAATAATGATAAGTATCTTTTCCGTGTAACTTTTTAGAACAAACTCAATATGCTAATATTTTTGTAGGCACGTGGTGTGAAACCCGCGGGTAACCTCTAGTGTACTTATATGCTTCATTTTATATTTTTATTAATAAGAATCTATGGACTTAAACCAATTTACATATATTCTGTAATTTTTAAGGGGAAGTCAAATTTAAAATAGCTATACACTCAGAGAAAAAGCAAGCTAAATTTCAGTATAGTGGGCTTGAATCAAGCCGAAAACGTTATGAAAGTCTGTTAAGGTCGAAAATGCGAAAATCAAGAATATATTCTTATTTTTAGGATGATACTTTTTGAGAATAACAAGCTTATATAAACTTATTTTCAGCATTGCCCATGATTGGTTTGAGAATGTAAAATCTTATTTGAAGAATGTTCAACTTTGTTTTAAGAATATTTTTTCTTGATTTTCCACTTTTTCGAAATTCAAAATTCGAAATCATTTAACCCACCTCACAAAATAAAAAAACAAAAGTGGTTATTTCAATGAATTGTATTTTAATTAGTTTTAGTTTCAGAAATGTACATACGTATATACATATGTATATAGTAATATATATAATATACAATTCATTTTTTACATACATATACATACTCTACATACATATATAAATGTATATATATCGCACACATCGTATATTATAAAACTATAAATATTTACATATTTATGCAAAATAAATTGATGCCCAATGCGCATGATAGGTAGGGCTGTGTGAAATCGGCTCCAAATAAATGCCATCCATAATTATATTAATTTAAGGCCATTTATTTTAATCTATCTAGCTGATTAAGAGCTTTTAGGCCGTTTATGAAAAAAAGCGAACAGTAAAGTTCCTTTATTCTCCTACGCGTTTCGGCGTTATCATCGCCTTCTTCAGGGAGTCTCTACAGCAGACTTTGATAACGCGAGAATATTGGACATCGAAAGACGAACAAAAACAAGATTGACAATAGAAAGTCTGCGTATACAAGAGAGAATAAGAGACGCAATGAACTTTAAAGAAGACATTGACAAAATAAAAAAATAGAAAATAAAATAGAAAAGTGCAATATTCATGTATACGTATGTTTGTTGTAGATGTAATGTGAAGTGAGTTTAAATATTCTAAATGTAAGTAATTTAATTATTTAATTGTTTTTAAATATATGTATTTAATTAATTAGTGTTAATTATGTCTATCTAATGTGCTGTGTTCTTTTTAATTTGTTTGCAATTTCCAAATAAAAATATACTCCCTGAAGAAGGCGATGATAACGCCGAAACGCGTAGGAGAATAAAGGAACTTTACTGTTCGCTTTTTTTCATAACCGGCCTAAAAGCTCTTAATCAGCTAGAATGCCATCCATACTAATGAAAACCATAATGGAATGAGCAATTTTTGTTTGGGTTTCTTCATTTGATGGAAAGTGGCCGATAATAGTTCCATGCCCGATAGTTCTTGTGCCGATTGTGAACCTTTAAGGGGATCCAAGAAGATGGAAATAATGGCAATGCGCAGTAATACAAGATACATAGATAAACCATTGATACATACTTTGAATTTTTCATTGTCTGGTGCACGATTCAAGCTGCCATGACCATTGGAGCCATGCACACAAAAGTTGGCGCCGCAAAACTGCAAATCCTCTTAGGAGATGATGGTATTGGAGTCCCCGCCACTGCCATGAGCGCCACTTCAAAGCAGTGCAAATTCATTTTTTTTTTATTTTCCATTTCGTGCATTGTATGTATGAATGTATAATTTTTCTTTTTTTTGTTAAAAAAGTTTTCGTTTGAACAAAAAAAGCTACGACTATTGAAAATTATGTACATATGTACATATGTACATACGTATGCATGTATGTATCCTTTCAGAGAAAACTTTATACTACATAGTATTATTAAACTAAGAATTTCATTCTTAAATCGAAAATGTTATTCTTAAAAAAGATTTTTATATTGTTTCAAGAATGCAATTCCGGTTTCAAGATTGGAGAAACTTAAATTTTACATATTTTTCCTTAATTTCAGTAGTTCTTAAAACAAGTACGACACAGCTTGATTTTAGCTCGCAACTTTTCTCTGAGTGTACAAAAAAATTGTCAAATGTGGCAATGGGTCATATTAATAAAAGTCAAGCATTTGCTTTTGCTTAAGATTTCAGACCTTTTACTCAAATTTTGAAATTTGGTGCATACAAATTAATGTCAATTTTTCGAAATATTGAGTAAAAGCATTTGCTTGGTTTTTATTAATACGACCCATTAAGTGGTCTTCCACCCTCAAATTTTCGCACAGTGTAATTGAAAGCCACAGCATCGCGTGGCCGGGTTTACTAGTATGTACATATGTACATATTTATTGAATATAAATTAAATAAGTAGTTAAAAAAGCTTTTCTTGGTTATGTAGTTTTATTATTTAAGCATTTGACATGCCTTTCACATACGGACATATTGTCGTTTAAACATGTCATAACTGCCTAAGTGAAAATGTAATAACCACCTAATCGATATTTGTGCAAAAATGAGATTTGCTAGCATTGCATTTCTGATGCACAGCTCTATTCATGCATCATACAAAACTTTGGCCTGTGAAGCTCTAAATTTTCTTTTAATATCCTTTTGAGCTGTGAAGTTGTCAGGAATTCAAATAAAATTTTTGGCACAAGTGTCGGTTAGGCGGTTATGAAGTTTAAAATGTAGACGCACGACTCAACTTATCGTCATGTTCCTATCTTTAGAAGCATAATTAGGCCCATCACAAGCCTTCTCTTCTTCTTCTACTTCCTCCACAATTTTGTAATTTTAGACTAGCAAAACGAGGTGATATAATCAATACTCTTTCATTCGCAAAAAGATCCGCAAAACCATTATAACTTGAATCAATTTCCAAGGCTGATCATTAAACTTTTACATATTAGCATTATTGAGTGGCGATAAAAAAGAAAAACATAAGTAAGCAATTACAAAAAAAAAAAAAAAAAACATTCATTACAAATTGCACATTACAAATCTTATGCAATCGCTGTTAGCTGCAACAACAACAACAACAACAACAACAACAACAACAACAAGAACAACAACCTCAATACACTGCAAGTGTAGCGTTGCAAGAGAAAAAAAAAGTAAAAACTGGCAAAAAAAGCAAATGGACGGACGTAAAGACAAATGAAAAATTAGCTGAGATCAGGAAAGGGATCAAATGGCACGTTGCTGGTTGCACGACCTACGGTGCGGTGCGGTGCCGTGCCATGTCGCGGCGGCTGTTTTGCCCGAAGCGCGAATATTTCTGTTTTGGCAGTTTTATCAAGCTAGGAGCGGATTAGCCTGCATACACTGAGAGAAAAAAAATATATGGGGGGGTCAAAGAAATTGTTTACCTATTTTGAACACTACTTTCTTTGTTTTGAGTAAATTTTCCTTAAAACATGTTAAAAGGTTTATAAAATATTGTTGTTACATGCGTTACTATGGTTTCATATACTTGTTTTGAAAAAATTCATACATTAAAATAATGAAAAATTCTTTAAGCGCCATTCCATTCCCAACTTTCCTTGTTTTGAAGACTTGATTTCTTTAATTTTTAGAAATTAAATTCCCATACAAATTCCCATGGCAACGAATTTGTTTGAATGTTTTTTTATGTTTTTTCCACATTTTTGAGAAAATTTACACAAAACAAAGAAAATTTTGTATTGGGACGCGTGTTCAAAATAAGGAAAATTATGTCTTTGATCGAGAGAAATTTTTTTTTTTGAGTGTACTGGTTTGTTGCTACGGCACACACATCGGCCGGCTAGCAAAGAGACAGCAGCTGTGCCGGTATTTAAAATACATATAAAAAATGCAGAAAAAATTCATAAATTAAAAGAAAATCAACAGCAAAAGCCGGCAATAAGTTGACTGATTGCGGCGCGATCTTGTAAAAATTTCGCAAGCTTAAATGTAAGGACATACATACATATGTACATTAGGCCGGAGCGCTTTATTTGCCTATATCGTGCTATCGAAATTGCGACTCCTCTCATTTTGCTGAGTAGAAAATTCTTACACGACATTTGTCTAAAATTAGTTTTGATGTTCCGGAATTTGGTTTTTATGTATTTAGACGGATTTTTAAAAATCAAAAATGACAAAAATCGCCAAAAATCGCCAAAAGAGTAACCAGGCCAATATGCATAACAAATTCAAACAAATCTTTATGCTGCATACAAATATGAGATCAGAACGTCCCTGCAGTAAAAATCCGCAATGGATCCTTAATGAATCACTGATGCAATTCACCTATGACGAGGAGGCATCAGTGAATACTTTCATACAAATACTGCTGAATTTTTCATATAAATGGTTTGCTTTCCTCAGAAAAAAAAAAAAAACAAAAACAAATAAAAATATACTGAGTTCTGACGACAGTGATGAATATTCAATAAAGAATCATCAATGATCCTTCAGCAGTGAAACAAATTTACTGCAGGGATATTTAAAGGTGATGTAAATACGAACTTTTTATTTTAAAAATTTTCATTGTATAAGTGTACACTCAGAGAAAAAAACATTATAAAATCTACGAAAACGTGCTTAAAATAGACAAAAACGTATTTAAAAGTGATGTATATATGAACATTTTTATTTTAAAAATGTTCATTTTAAAATTGTAAATCAAGTAAAAACATTTGAAATTTAAAAATGTTTATTTTTATTTTAAGAGCTATGCGTTTTTAATCCATTTATGTTCATTTTTAATTTAAATACCATCATTTTTATTTTAAATAACAAACGTACTTAATTTAAAAATATTCATATATAAATCAAATATGAACGATTTTGAATAAAGATTCTGCATTTTTAAAATAAAAATGCATATTTTCATTTTAATAATGAAAAATTTTTGTTTTATATACTCACCATACAAAAATTATTAGTCCGGTTCAGAATTTTATTCGTATACATTTTCAAATGCAGTTTTTTAGAAAAAAAAACTTAAATCATACACATACATATCGCTCGTTTTATGCAATAGGGATTTAACTAAAAATTTTCGATTTCTGGGATTTTGCCATATATTTCAATAACTGAGTCGTGCCTTTGAGTCTAGTCTTATAAAATACTCAAAAAGACAAAAATGGCGGAAATAAAAGTGATTTTGTAGTTAGCCGTAGAAGGAAACTATTTGAAATTATAAAACTTTATTTGCGTTTTCCCAAAAAAAAATTTTTTGAGTTAAATTCCTATTGCATAAAACGTGCGATATGTACATGTACATAAAAATAACAAATTCATATTGATTTTGGTTTTACATATGTTTTGCCATTGTTAATTGAATATAAATGTAATGGTTGTGTATTAAAACTAGAAATATTTACGATTTTCGATGTGTCTAATTTTGTGCCGACTTCATAGGAATGAAAATGTTTTTCATAACCTTTGACATGTACTGAAGTATGCAGATGAGGAAAATGCCGTTATTCCACGCACGATTTGCGAAACAAATGGAATGTGAAATATTTGTTCAACTCATGGCCCAACAATAGAGGTCGCCGCATGTAGAAGAGAATAGGCGATTACCATTCGACGGCCTGTTTCAAATCAAAACAAGATGCAATAGTTTGAGATTAGCTAAAGGCAGGAAGAAGAAGAGCGATTTTCTCTTGCATATCCCTTATTTCATCCTACTCATCTCATCCCGATCCTCATTCTGATCCTGATCCTAATCCTCATCTTTATCCTAGTGCTATCCTGATCCTAATCCTAATCCTCATCCTCATTTCATCCTACTCATTTCATCTCGATCCTCATCCTCATCTTGAATCTAATCCTGATCCTCATCCTAGTGCTATCCTGATCCTGATCCTAATCCTAACCCTCATCCATCTGCTCATCCCATCCTGATCCTGAATCTTATCCTCATCTTCATCCTAGTGCTATCCTGATCCTAATCCTAATCCTCATCCTCATTTCATCCCGATCCTCATCCTCATCCTGAATCTCATACTGATCCTGATCCTAATCCTCATCCTCATCCTAGTGCTATCCTCATCCTGATCCTAATCCTAATCCTAATCCGCATTGTTATTTCATCCTACTCATCTCATCTTGATCCTGATCCTCATCCTCATCCTGATCCTCATCTACATCCTAGTGCTATCCTGATCCTAATCCTAATCCTCATCCTCATTTCATCCCGATCCTCATCCTCATCCTGAATCTCATACTGATCCTTATCCTAATCCTCATCCTCATCCTAGTGCTATCCTCATCCTGATCCTAATCCTAATCCGCATTGTTATTTCATCCTACACATCTCATCCTGATCCTCATCCTCATACTGATCCTGATCCCAATCCTCATCTTCATCCTAGTGCTATCCTGATCCTAATCCTAATCCTCATCCTCATTTAATCCCGATCCTCATCCTCATCCTGAATCTCATACTGATCCTGATCCTAATCCTCATCCTCATCCTAATCATCATTCTCATTCTAAAACTTACCTTCCTTTGCGCGTTTGCACCAGTAATGCCAACAAATCAATACGGTTTTGCGTTGAAGAAGATGGCATTGAAAAACATCCCTCCTCTATGCCGAACTACATATATAAATATAAACTAAACAATTGCACCAAAAGAAGTTTTTTAATTACACATACCTCTTTCTTCTTCGACTTGAATAGCTTCTCCCGAAATTCAACCCATATACCAAGGGGCGGAATGGCTTCCGTTAGACCATCAGCTCTTAAAAATTTAAGGCTGCTAAAAGTTATTTGCGAATCTGCAGTACGTGATCAGACACAATACAGTATTATAATACATTACAAAATGTTTGAATCATTGTTACCTTTTAGGAAAGGCAATACATGGTCCATATCCATGTCCCTCAGAAGCTGCATCATGTTCTCGTCATCCTCGTTGTTTATTTCTTGAATAGTGTCGACAACTGGAAGGGTAGTAACCATCACCCCTCCGCTTCGATTGTCACACTCTCCTGAATCAAAACTACCACCGATTTAAACCGAATTGTACATTTTATTTGTAGTTCAAAAAATTTCCGCAAAATTATTTGCCAATTCAGTTGACAACGAATATGTAGGTAAATAAGCTATTTTTATATTTGAAATTAAGTTTTCCGTTTTTGCTTTAGGCGAGAAGATTGTAAGAATGTAACATTTTTAAAATAAATATGTGCATTTTAAAATTAAAAATGTAGCGTTTTTAAATTAAATACATACATTTTATTTTAAAAATTTCATTTTTAATTTAAAATTTTTATTTTTAAATCAAAAATGATGTGGTTTAAACCGGGCATTATAAAAATAAAAATATTATTTTTGATTTTAAAGTGCTGTTTTTCTCTGAGTGTAAAATCAAGCAAAAACAATTTAAGTTTAAAAATATTCATTTTTATTTTAAGCACTATGAGTTTTTGAGTCTAAATCTTTAGTTTTTATGCCATTCATTTTCATTTTTAATTTAAATATGTTTCTTTTTAATTTTAGATTTATTTTAATTTTTTTTTTAATTTTTTTTTAATTCAAAAATTTTCCTTTTCAACATAAAAATTATCTGCATTATAAAATAAAAATTTTATTTTTGATTTTTAAATGCTATTTTTCTCTGAGTGTACGTATGTATGTATAACATAGAGATCCCATACTGCGATTTCGGGCCAAAGGAAAAAGCGTGCATTCTAGTTCTCTCATGCCGGAAGCTAAATTATAATTTTAAAATATTGTTACTATATTTTATTTACTTATCTTCAAGTAATTTGCAAGAAAATTTAGATAAATTATACACAGCAAGACATAATCGCAAAAATATGCGATTTTGGGCATTCGAACTTCAAAGCCGGAAAACAGGCTATAACTCGAAAACAACTCATCTGATTTTAATTCTGATTTCATATTTGGATTCAACATAAAATTCTGATTCAAATTGATGTGCATACTGGCCTGCTTAATTTTTTGGCGATTTTTCTGTTAATTTTTTATTTTAAAAAATTCGTCTTGCTCCATAAAAACCAAATTCCGGAATAACAAAATTAATTTAACACAAATGTCGTGTAAGAGTTTGCTATTTGAAAAATGAGTGACATCCCAATTTCGTTAGCAGGATATCGATTAATTTGCCTCCATACAAATCGCCCCAGCCTAATGTACATATCTCCATACATGCATGCACATTAGGGTGCTTTTAATTTGTATGAAAAATTTAAAAGTTCATAAAAAGACTGTATCGCCCCCTCAATCTGTAGTAACATGGTCAAAGATATCACACATAAATTTTGGTCCCGATTGGTGGCGGTTAAGGCGTGGCGCATTGAGGTCAAAGTTCAGAAAACTCTATGAAGGATCAAAAAATCAAAATATTTTTTTTAATTATCTAATACCCAAAATTAATACTTCTATACCCAATGATAACAAATATAAATTTTGGTCCCGATTGATGACGGTTTACTGGTGTTTCAAGGGGGTCAAAGTTCAGATTACCATATGCGACACTAAAAATGAAAGTCTTCTATGGCAATCTGAACATTGACCACCTTAAAACACCACTAAACCGTCATCAATCGGAACCAAAATTTATATTTGTTATCATTGGGTATAGAAGTATTAATTTTGGGTATTAGATAATTAAAAAAAATATTTTGATTTTTTGACCCTTCATAGAGTTTTCTGAACTTTGACCTCAATGCGCCACGCCTTAACCGCCACCAATCGGGACCAAAATTTATGTGTGATATCTTTGACCATGTTACTACAGATTGATGGGGCGATACAGTAAAATATCGTTAATTTAAATTTTAAACGCACTCTAATGCACATACATACAAATGTACATATATTTGAAAAAAATTTGAACGCTTGCACGTAAACCATTTTTCATTTTCTTGCTTTTGGTTTTTTGTTGCTTCACCACCACCACTCCACCTGACTGGGGCTCGCCTTGCCGGCTTGCCTTGTGTTATTTACTTTTAAGCGTTTTCGAAATGCACAAATAGCAAAAACGCAGCCGGCCAATGTTGCACGCGAATCGTCCGAATTTTTTCGTTCGGGGGCTTTTTTTTTATAATTTTTTGATGGTGTGCAATATGCCGCTTTGACAGCTTTGGCGTTTTGGCGGCTTTGGCGCTTGTGCTCTGCATAAATGCAACTAAGGGTGCGTTTATGTCGGAGCAATAGAAGAAAGAAAGATAGCAGTGAGTGATATACGCTTATCGGAATAGCGCTATTGAGTGTTTATATCGGAGCAATAGAAGAAAGAAGGATATCAGTGGGTGATATACGCTTATAGGAATAGCGCTATTATCTGTGTGCACACCCAATGCATAAAAAGTAATAAAAAGTAATAAAAACATAAACAATATCCCTCATATTCACAAAAAATAATAATAGACTTATAAAATATTAAAAATCGAAATATTTTATGAAAATGTCACTTACATTTATACATTTTATATATGAAAAGTAAGAGGGGTAACAGGGGGGTTGACCCCCGCAGGGGAGTATTATGGAACCCACAAAAAAGTATATCAAATTAAAGGGAATCAAAATACCTATCGAATGGTATAAAAATATTCCAAATCGGTTCAGTAGTTTTTAAGTAATTGCAATTTAAAAAATACATAATATAAACTTTGACCTTTAATAACTTTTGTTGATGTTGTTTCCAAAAAAAAAAATTCACTTTAATACTCAGCTTAGCCATGTTTATCAATCCTCATACTTCGTTTTTTTATTTTATAATTTTAGAAATTACACATTTGTACCAGATCGTGCTATTTTTTTCAACTTTGTGGGGCTGGGGGCACCTCTAAACATGCGAGTAGGTCAATAAAAATTTACAGGCTTATTTCTGGGTTAAAAAGGTGCCGTTCTGGCTTTGGAACAAATTGAATTTCCAAAAAAAATTTTCACTCCACCTTAATATACATATTTACTTACGTAGGCCTCATTTCACATGCTACGGCCTTCCACAGTTTTTCCAAGACAAACCTATTGTGGTGATTTGGATTTTTTTGATCCCACAAAGGTTGCCTTTTATAAATTGCACTGATGAAACTTTCTGTGTCCATAATGAATAGCGCTAATCGACTAAAGAAAATCAATGAATTAATTTTCTTCGCTCTTATACTTTGATACGCGCTTATAGCACAGCTCCGACATAAACAGAAGTACAGAACTCCCATTTACAATTTTCGTTGCTAGTATGCTCTCTTTCTTCTATTGCTCCGACATAAACACTACACGCGTTTCCCATAAGGTATTTTCTCTGCTATGATAATAGCGCTAATGTGGTGAATTTCTTTAGTCACCCACTGCTCCGACATAAACAGAAGTACAGAACTCCCATTTACAATTTTCGTTGCTAGTATCACTCTTTCTTCTATTGCTCCGACATAAACACTATACGTGATTTCCGTAAGGTATTTTCTTTGCTATTATCTGTGGTGAGCTTAGCGCTTATCGCAGCTCCGACATAAACAGAAGTACAGAACTCCCGTTTACAATTTTCTTCGCTATCTTTCTTTCCTTCTTCTATTGCTCCGACATAAACGCACCCTAAGCCGCTTGACTTGTCGCCCCATACATGACCTATTAACTATGTGTGAATGTATCGATGTATCTATGCATGTATGTATCTATGCATGTCTGTTTGCCATTTGCGCTTATGTAACTTGCAATGTTCATTTAATTTCAATATGACTTTGCCGGTTGCATAGCGAAATAGCACAAACACATTTTTCTTTTTTGTGTTTTTTTTTTTTTTTTGTAGGCACTTGTGAGCGCCGCTCGCGTTCAATTCAAAGCACCTGTGCGCACGCGCTCTTGGCCAATGCAAATTTAAATGCAAACGTGCGCATGCGAAAATGAACGTGAGTGAAGGCAACAAACCAGTAAAACACACCTTTGAAAATGACAACAACAAAAGAAACAAACAAAGGCAAATGTCCATACGTTTAACGTACATACTAATAAATTGTAAATCAACAAGTAATTGAAAAATATTTGAAATTGAGTGCATGAATAACAGTTTCTTTGTGGGTTACACTTGCACTGAAAAATAAGCAAAAAATGAAGAAAAAACTAGTCCGCCACGGACGCAACGTCCGTTAATTAATTTTTTGGCGATTTTTGTCCATTTTTGTTTTTTAAAAATCCGTCTTGCTCCGTTAAAACCAAATTCCGTACTATCAAAATTAATTTTAGACAAATGTCGTGTAAGAGTTTTCTACCCAGAATAAATTAGAGGAATCATAATTTCAATGGCACGATATCGATTAATTTCCCTCCATACAAAACGCCCCGGCAATTTCATTATGGTAATGGCAGAAGAAGAAGAAGTCAACTGTTCAGTTACCATAACCATATGAATGAATTTGCCTTGATGCCTTTGAAAAAAATATGATATGTCAACCAAAATAATGCTACCAGAGTAAAAATTTGAATTTTCTTTTCGATTCGTAAATTGATATTTTTTTGTCAAATAGAAAAAAAAATAATTTCATTGCATAATAATTTTATAATTTCAATATCAAAAAAATTTAAAATAAAAATGTGTTGCGCTTCACCGTCAATTTTTGTAAAGGCTCAAAAATAAAAGAATTCAAATTTCTCACGATCGCTTTTATAAGGAGTGAGTGGAAAGGAATTGAGTCGCCGAAAATAACTGCGCAAGCAAAACATTATTATAAAGTGCCATACAAAAGCCGAATTCGTATAGGGAGTAAGGATACAAATTTCTTACGCCCTTATTTTACAAAACGCCGTGACTCGTTGCGTCGCAGTCACTCACTTTCACCTTCACCTAAAAGTTGGTATTTTATAAGCTTTTACGTTTTCTCGTTCGCTCTGTTGCGTAGTCACGACGATTACACTGGATCACAAAATGAAATTTTTTGTCTGTACTTTGGACGTGACCATCCTATCTATATGTAAAATCGGTCGCTGATTCCGAAAATCGGGCTCATTTTTAATTCTATGGGAAGGTTTTTGAGATATCGGCAATTTACCGTTATTTGGCCAATGGCTCCACTTAATCCTGTATACCTCTTTAACGCAGTGAGCTATCTTCCTTGGAGTGACACTCAACGAAAGAAAATTAAATTTCCTTTTCATCGCTGCTATAACATTTTTCTGTAACTCTTATAATTTCTGAAATATTGACGATTCAATTTGAATTTTTTCGATTTTTTACGATTTTTTGAAGAAAAAATTGAATTTGTCAGGCAATATCTTTTAAACCAATGTCTTCACCTTCGGTTTTACTCCTTTACATGAAGCTCCATTCTATTGGGAAAAATATAAGCTATCAACGAAGAAAATCCATGGTAAAATGGAAAAGTTATAGGCGATCAAGTAAATACATCCAACTCGCGCAATGCCTCTGCACGGGTATATTCTATGCATGTTATACCCGTAAATGGGCTTTTATCTACTGCGCTGCCAATGTGCTGCTACTGCAGATGTGTAGGTATTGGTATAACATGCATAGAATATACCCGTGCAGAGGCATTGCGCGACTTGGATGTATTTACTTGATCGCCTATAACTTTTCTATTTTACCATGGATTTTCTTCGTTGATAGCTTATCTTTTTCCCAATAGAATGGAGCTTCACGTAAAGGAGTAAAACCGAAGGTGAAGACATTGGTTTAAAAGATATTGCCTGACAAAGTCAATTTTTTCTTCAAAAAATCGTAAAAAATCGAAAAAATTCAAATTGAATCGTCAATATTTCAGAAACTATAAGAGTTACAGAAAAATGTTGTAGCAGGGATGAAAAGGATATTTAATTTTCTTTCGTTGAGTGTCACTCCAAGGAAGATAGCTCACTGCGTTAAAGAGGTATACAGGATTAAGTGGAGCCATTGGCCAAATAACGGTAAATTGCCGATATCTCAAAAACCTTCCCATAGAATTAAAAATGAGCCCGATTTTCGGAATCAGCGACCGATTTTACATATAAATAGGATGGTCGCGTTCAGAGTATTTTTTGGCTGTAGAGCAGTGTTATCAAACGCTTTACGTTGCCTATTTACCACTTTTCTGGTTTTCTTCATTTCCTTAGTAATTTTTAGTGTGTTTTTTTTTTTAATTGAACTGTTTTATTGAGTGGTTAACCCTGGAAGGTTGGCACCTGGCAACCCAATAAAAATGTTTCTTCATTTTCAATTTGAGGTTCATTTGAGAAGTAACCCTATTGTCAAATATCAAACGTTAGTCATCAAATGCACCTCAAATTTCTCTTGATAGCGTTCTCAAACAAAAAGTCACATTTTTAGTATGGGATTTTGGGCTGATTCTCAATTTGATAAACTTCATTTCCTATTAATCGCTGTTTTGAGAGATATTGTGCACTTTTTGTCCCCCATACAACTTTTCTGATTTTAGGACAGTCAAATCTGAAATTTCTTTAAAAAAATTCGATTATTTTTCAAATTTTGTTCATTATTTTTGTCATTGTGACCAAACTACTTGACCAATTTTGGAGTGTGAAGGCAAAAAGTGTTTGTGGAGCTCCCTGTACCAGCACTTCCTAGATGTCAAATCGCCATGATGTCTAATAAAACTTTTTGATGCACTTATGTGATGCAATGTCTTGCATATATGGCCTTTTCCACATTTTTACCAATATCTCAAAAACTGGGTCTGCCACAAAAAAATGGAGATGGTATTCGGAATCAGCGTAAAATTTCGCTTTAGAAAAGTATTATTTCATTTTTGGTGGTTAAAGTTGATCAAAATTTGTCGAGTAGTGTAATTTAACACTTAGCAAATGGTCAAATATGCTTATCAGTTCTAAGCGACCTAAACAAATAATACATACCTACATGTATTAGAAATTATCGGTATGTAAACATACATACACATACCTAAATAAATAACAATAAATAAATAGTTACATACCATATCACATAAGGCACATACATACATATGTACATATATAGATAAGAACAGAGTATATAAGCTAGTGTAAGAACGGAAATAAAGTCAGTTGATACAAATCCACTATACCTAATGTTTTATCCCCCCACCAGCGGTAAGGATTAACAGTGGCCATTATTTGTTGTGTGGTTAAATTTGTCAGCAAAAATTTTAAACGAAACCAAAATGAACTCCAATCAAAGTAGTGGAAGCAAAACAAGGGAAGACGAAGAATTAATAGATCCTTTCATTTTGAATATGGATTGTTGGTTCTTAATTTGCCAACACTTGACACTGCGGGATATCTTAAATCTGTCCAAAGTATCAACGGCTTATAAGGAATTAGTGGGAAAATGTGTGCTACCCACGAAATTCAAGAGTTTATACATACCTCCCTATTGTACCAATGATATTGAATTCATTCTCGAATCTGTACAAAACACCGTTCAAAAAATACGTTTCAAGTATGGATCATTTGATGAGGAATTTAAATCATTAACACGCTTTGTTTTCCCATGTGTCACCGAATTGCGTTTATGGGAAGACGTGCAGGAAGACGATATGTACGCTTTGAATCGAGCGTTTCCCAATTTACAAAGCTTAACACCTAATGTTAGCTACGGTGCTTTGGCGCCAATCAAGCAGTTTAAACATTTGGAATATTTAAATTTAACACATTGCCCATCTGAATATATTGACTTTTGCGAGTTCCAAGACGTGCTTATAGCACTCAATTTAAAAACTCTAGTTTTAAATGTTTTCGTCAGGCAAACCGCATTGTTATTGAAATATGTAGCGAAAAGAAAATTAAGTCAAATTCACATTTTAAAACTCAATTGCTATGAATTAAATTGGCTAAGTGCCGACGGTGCTAACAAAGTAAAAAATGGCGCCGTCGTTTACAAAAATCTCAAAACTTTGGTAGTCACAATAGACTCGGATATAGCACAGAGTATACGAAATCTCTTCAGAAATATGGAGTCCATTGTAGATCGTGATGTTTACGAAATTAAGATCTGCAAAGCCGACGAGTACTTTCTACTTGAACTTATGGTGCCACAGACATACGATTTTCTAAATCGCGTAAATACTTTAACATTTTTAGACGTTGATATCACATTTTGGACAGCGGGACCATCCAACCGATATAAAGCACTGCGAGAGCTTTATTTTTACAATTGTTATGCGAAATCATGGGAAGATGTTTTATTGAATATATTTAGTAATGCAGAGGAACTAGATTTGCTTAGCTTTGAAGAATGTGCAATGCCGAATATACTACAGGACAATTATCTAAGAGCCTTGATGGTGCGTAAAAAGCAGATAACTTTGAATTGTTTTACCCGGGAAAAGGTTGGTATAGCTAGACATATATATATATATATTCTTAACCATATACATACATATGTAAATATTTCTATAATTTTGTGCTTACAGCTTCAACTAGAACTTTGCTCTGAAAAATACAAAGGCTTAATCAAATTTACGCAAAAATCATATCACCAGGGTGTGCAAATTCGTTATATGGCAATTAAGTTTAGATCATAACTTACGTTCTGAGATGAGTTCAAGTCCTTTATTGTTATATGTATATAATATGTATGTATATTAGGGTGTCCCGAAATATTTTTT
Organism: Urophora cardui; assembly: GCA_960531455.1. Taxonomy (NCBI): domain Eukaryota; kingdom Metazoa; phylum Arthropoda; class Insecta; order Diptera; family Tephritidae; genus Urophora; species Urophora cardui. The sequence goes on from OY482672.1 coordinate 145,133,952, forward strand.
TTTGGATTTCCTTAACGCAAGACCCCTCAAAATTTGCGGTTTTGATCGCAAATTACGAAACAAGTTTTAAAAACTAAATACAATTAGATCTTCAGGGCTCTACCGATCTTTAAAGTTTTGCGGTTTTGTAATTCATGCAGAACGCCCACTTACCACAACATATATTACATCCGCATATTGTTTGCATGCTTACTATGTAATTCTTTTCGTTCTTATAAGTTCTATTCGCTTAATTTTGTATGCAACTTACTTTTAAGTTCAAAAATCTGAATTCCATGTAGTTACAATGAAAATACTCGTACATACACATATTTTCTACAATGGGTTTGATTCGGCTTCTGTATTTTATTTGCCTTTCAATCGTGGAGAATCAGTTCGATAAAAAAAAAAAACAACAATAAGGTTCTTTAACTAAAGCATAAAGTTCTTATTTGCCTAAAGTTTGATTTTATAACGTTACGAATATTCTGGAATCAGAAAAGATTTAGAAGAGACTACAAGCCCTGGGCGAAGGTACTAGTATGCAGTGTTATCACCGCAAAATGGATTTTCATACGTTCAGTGTTCCCGCGAGGTCAAGAAAATTTCGATCGTAAAAACAGAATAATATATGTATATTGTTTTTAAGTATCATCTCAGAGAAAAACTATTAAAAGGCGAATTCTGTAACTCCGTCTCATCTCAAGTCACAAAATTTGAGATTTGAGACATGAGACATTTTTAGTTACTTGAGCCGTTTTTGGTATTCTGTAAGCCACACTCACTAAAAATTTCACCAAAGACTGTGGTGAAAATGTACTGAGACTGTTTGAGATAACAAAATACTTTAACGAATATTCACTAATCGATTACATACGAAAATAGGTTTTGGAAATGAATTTATGAGCAATATATTGCATTAAAAAAATAAAGCGTATCATTACTACTTATCACTTATAAAAATAGTTATGAATATAATGTTTTATGAGTGTTTTATCTGAACCGATTCGCAAAAAAAGTCATGTAACGTAAAATATTGAAATATCGATAAATATCGTATATCATCACTATTTACACTTGATCGAAATGACGGAAAAAAGTAAGTTAGCAAAACCAGAAAAATTTTATTATTTTGCTAATTTCATACAAATAAACTTGTTTTATTACAGAAAATAGCAAGCGAACAAGCAAAGAGTAAACAAGTTGTAAGTTTTTATAAATTTTGACGCTTTATTTAGTTCACCTCAATGCTTTGTTTATTTTGTGACCTCCTCGCCAGGTCACTAATTAGTGACGTATTTTTTGAGACTTGAGACGTGAGCTCGCTTACAGAATACCAAATTGTCTCAAAATCAATCTCACCACGAAAAAGTCTCCAAAAGTCTCTATTAGTGACTTGAGACAGCTTACAGAATACTAGTATAAAACTTCATATAAAATAAAATGCTTTAACTTCATAACGATATGTTATTTTTTGTATTATTTCTAACATGCAAAAAAAAATCCATCAAATTCAAATATACACATATTGACACTAAAATAGGTGTAAAAATTCTTCTTTCGCAGCCTTACAAAATTCGCAATTAAAATTATATGAATAATGTACTTTACTAAAACGAATTATGTTAAAATTATTTCATTTAATTTATTTAAACGAAAGTCATATCAGGTAAGCAAAAATCCCCTGAACACAGAAATAGATTTGCAGCACTTTTTTTTTTTAATTTTAAAAATAATTCAGTTAAAAATTCTTTATTCAATTAATTTTTTTAGATAGTACAGTCATATGAAAAATAATAGGGACATTTGCCTTGAAATATTTCAAAGATCGATCCTGCTTCAATTTCTAAACAATGGTCAAAACTTATACATTAATTTCTTGCTCAGATGTCTCCGAAGTAAGGAACAGTTATTTAATTGGCCATTTTTTGCGTCGTTTTATAATGGCTGATGATTTTGTGGAGTGAGTGAGTTTCAGCTTGTGAAAAATAATAGGGACACCAAACTTCAATTAAATTTTTTTTTCGAAAGGGTGGAGATTTTTGTAGATAATAAAAAACTAATTCACTGAATATCAAATAAAGTTTTATAATATACTAGGTTATTAACCCTATAATACCATCAGGGACTCAGAATGGGTCGAGGAGACCCCTGCACTATTCAACTTATAGCAAAAAGAAAAAATCTCCAAAATAAATGTTTTTCGTGCCGGGAAATTGACGAAATGTGAAATTGCTTTGAAATAATATTGGAAAATGCTGTAAAATATAATCCAAAAGTATAAACACGCGGACGGTTCAAAGGTTCAAAGGAATATACAGATATTTGTAAGAAAGGACCCATTATGTCTTTCCATGACAAAAAAAATTAGTTTTATTTAAACATGAAATCTCCCACAGTTCGAAAAATGTTAGTTTTAAAAGATTTAAAGCCAAAAAGGCTGCAAGTGGTGTGTAGTTCCAAAGTAGTAGAAACATAAACAAAGAAGCAGAATCACGATACCAAAAACAAAAAGGACAAGGAATACATACGTTATAAAAAATAAGTAGGAAAGAGGAAATATAGAGGGAATATATGAAATAAGTAGGTACCTAGAATAATTAGTATATAATAGCAACAACAAAATAGTAGTGGCAGCAATAACAACAAATCTCAAAAAATACTATAGTCGCAATCTCAAGCAGAAATACCAAAATTTGGACAGAAAAATATATTTGAATTCTAAGATTTTTAAATTAATTAGATGCAATAAATTTGTTTCTCTGTACTTATATGGTTAATCTCAATAATAAAATAACTTTTGAGTATGACATTTTTATTATTTTAGCTCTAAAGTTTAGGTTTCTAAATATATGAAATTAACAAAATTTCAGATCTCGGTAGAGCCCTCAAGATCGAATTCAATTCCGGGTTTTTTACTTTTATTGTGCTCTGTATTCAATTACGCAACTTTTGATACCTCTTGCGATAGCGTAGCTCGAAAAAAACTTTTTTTCATACATGAACGGGACACCCTAATGTATATACATACTACATATGTATATTATATAGCCCTTAGCGTATTTTACTACACATATTCTTTCAAATATATATGATATGTATGTTTATACACTATATTAGTGTTATTAAATAGTAAATTTAATAAAAAATTTGTAATGCCACAAAATAAAATTATCATTAATTTTTATTTTAGTACGCATAACTGGGGCTAATTTAAGTTCATTTAAGCAGCTGATGGCAAAAATTTTCGTTGTAATCAGCATTTGTATCTCATACACAATGCAATTTTTTGATGTGTAAACATCTTTGCTGTAGCTTAGCTACAGTAGCTACGATTAATTTTGAAAAACAGGTAAAGTTTACGCATAAACGTGTAAACGTGTAAATGCGTAAACCGTAAATTACCTTTGGGTTAGTGCGCTGCTGTGTACGTGGGAATCGCTTTGCATTGTCAGTGCACTGGTAGGTACACATGTACTTACAAATGCTTGCATGCATTGCCGTGCAAATGCAAACATCAACAACAACAGCAACGAAGCGAAGCGAAGCGAGCCTGTGAAAAGAAATCGAGTCGCCGAAAAAAGGGCTCAAACAAAACATTGTTACCAAAGGTACCAAAGCCGAATTCGTATAGAAAGTAAGAATACAATTTTCATAATATAAATCTTCTCGTTTAAAGTGCAAATCCGCGTACATTAGTTATGGATTGGTATATATGTACATATTTACATACGAATATACATATCTATGTACATTAGGCCGTCTCGCCTTATAGGGACCTAAAGAAAAGTCCGCCATCGAAATACTTATTTTGCAAAAGGTTACTAATTTTTTACGACGTTTAACATGCAGACATAAAAAATTTACATTAGGGTGGTATAAACTAAGTAATAGAGGTATCTGAATTTTGGCTGCTGTGTGACACCCCTTAATCAGCTCCGATCGGGACCAAAATTTATATGCAATATCTTTGAGTGTGCTGTTACTGCTGTAGGAGGTTAGACCCAAGAAAATCGTTATTTGATTTTTAAGGACCACCCTAATGTGCATATATGAATATACGATATGCATTTCTATACACTTTTTAGCAATAACACCCAATATCTGCATTATAAAATGAGTTTGCTAAAATTCTTAGGAAAACATCGGAATGTCCGAACGGGAACGTCCGAACAGCTTTCAGCCCCTTTTTCACAGATATTAAACATACACTGAGAGAAAAAAAATATATGGAGGGGTCAAAGAAATTGTTTACCTATTTTGAACACTACTCTCTTTGTTTTGAGTAAATTTTCCTTAAAACATGTTAAAAGGTTTATAAAATATTGTTGTTACATGCGTTACCATAGTTTCATATACTTGTTTTGAAAAAATTCATACATTAAAATAATGAAAAATTCTTTAAGCGCCATTCCATTCCCAACTTTCCTTGTTTAGAAGACTTGATTTCTTTAATTTTGAGAAATTAAATTCCCATACAAATCCCCATGGCAACGAATTTGTTTGAATGTTTTTTTTATGTTTTTTCCACATTTTTGAGAAAATTTACACAAAACAAAGAAAATTTTGTATTGGGACGCGTGTTCAAAATAAGGAAAATTATGTCTTTGATCGAGAGAAATTTTTTTTTTTAGTGTAGATAGAAAGTTTAATTTCACGGATCGATTATGCCTGACTACTGTTCTAACAACCATGTATACATACATAATTTTTTTGTAGCACTGACTGATTCGCAGAGATTAGCAAAAAAAATTTCAGTCATCTTCAATATGAGTTCCATTTTGGGAGCCTCCGAACGGGAACTTTTAATCACTATACATATATTTCCTATCTAACATTTGTGGAAACTTTTTTCGTGGATTTCAGGTAGCTTATAATAATGACTCCTCATAACAAAAAAAAAGATACTAATTCAAAGCATACTTTAGTTTTTATGAACAAAAAAATTTCTCAAAACGGAACGTCCGTAACGATGGAAATACCCATATGCACATAAATATGTACATATGTATTTGCATATTTAGCATAAGAGTTGTAGGTACATCCGAAATTAAGGGATGCACATTTATTAAGTTACAAAAAGCAATTTAAGTACAGAACCATTTATTTAGTTAGTAGCAAGGACGGTCATTTACATACATATGTATGTATGTATGAGACAATAGCAACTAAATAATTAAACCTTTTATGTATGTGTTTAGGACCAAGGACTTCCATTGAGATAAGTACCTAGACAATAGTTACGATCTTAGACAATCGCAGCTATATATCTACATGCATATATACATATATACATAATGTGGCATTGAAACCTTAGAAATAGTATAAATAGATGTAAGTTTGTGAAAATAAATCAGTTTAAAATATCACTTGAAATCGCGTGTGCCTGACATTCCTTTAACTCGTTTAGTAGACTATGCGGTTTTGCACTTTAAACGACGATATGTATGATTAATCACGCACAGGCTGCAGCATACATACATATATCTGATTTAATAAAAAATCGTATTTTTTTAGAGCTACATACTACATATTTGCCAGTTTTTATTAAATCTTTACATCAAAAAGCTGCGCGGCTGCAAAATGAACTCCAATCAAAGTAGTGGTAGCAAACCAAGAGAAGAGGAAGAATTAATAGATCCTTTCATTTTGAATATGGATTGTTGGCTCTTAATTTGCCAACACTTAGATCTTTATGATATCTTAAAGCTGTCCAAATTATCAACGGCTTATAAGGAATTTGTGGGAAAATATGTGTTACCCGCAAGATTTAAGAGTTTATACATACCACCCCATTATAACAATGATACTGAATTCGTTCTCGAATCTGTACGAAACACCGTTAAAAAAATATCTTTGCTCTGCAGATTTAATGGTAATAGAATAATACAACCACTAACACGCTTTGTTTTCCCATGCGTCACCGCATTATATTTACCGGGAGATGCGAATGAAGACGATATATACGACTTGAGTCGAGCATTTCCCAACGTACAAAGCCTAACATATTTTACCACTTGCGGCGCTTTGAAGTCACTCATGCAATTTAAACATTTGGAAGATTTAAGATTAACATCTGACGATAATATGGATGTATGCGACTTCGAAGACATGCTTATAGCGCTGAATTTAAAAACGCTGGTTTTAGATTTGGTGAACAATCCAAGCATAATGTACTTGAAACATGAAGCGAAAAGAAAATTGAGTCAAATTCACAATTTAAAACTCAATTGCTATGAATTACATTGGCTAACTGCCGGCGATGCTAACGACGTAACCAACGACGCCATCGTTTTCAAAAACCTTATAAAATTAGTAGTATACATAAATATGGAATATGTACAAAATTTATACAATCTCTTCAGAGATATGGAGTCCATTGTAGATCGGGATGTTTACGAAATTGAGATTCACGCAGACCGCAATCGGATTCTACGCGACATCATGTTACCAGAGAAATATGATTTCCTAAATCGCGTAGATACTTTAAAATTTGTCTTGGCTAATATCACATTTGAGATGCCTGGAGCACCCAACCGATATAAAGAACTGCGAGAACTTTATTTTTACAAATGTCATGCGGAATCATGGGAAGACATTTTATTGAATATATTTAGTAATGCACAGGAACTAGATTTGCTTAGCTTTGAAAGATGCGCAATGCCGAATATACTACAGGACAAATATTTAAGAGTGTTAATGGTGCGTAAAAAGCCCATAACTTTGAATTGTTTTACCTTGGAACAGGTTGGTATACCTAGACATACATATGCATACGAGTATACATACATACATATATTCTTAACCATATACATATTTTTATTATTTTATAATTACAGCTTCCTCTAAAATTTTGCTCTGAAAAATACAGAGGCTTAATCAAATTTACGCAAAAGCCATATATACGACGCAATTATTGGCATGGTGCCCAATCTATATGTGAGCGTTTTATTTCAATTAAATTTAGATCATAATTTACGCTCCCATATTTCATGAGTTCAAGTCCTTTATTGTTATCTATAGCCATTACCGTATTTTACTACACATATTCTTACAAATATGTATGCTATGTACGTTTATACACTATGTTGGTATTACTAAATAGCAAATTTAATAAAACAATGTGTAATGCCACAAAATAAAATTATCATTCATTTTTGTTTTAGTACGCATAACTGGGGCTAATTTAAGTTCATTTAAGCAGCTGATGGCAAACATTTTCGTTATAATGAAATACCTCATTTGTTAGATATTAGTAATTTTTGACGGCGTCTAACATGCAGACATAAAAAAAGGTACATTAAGGTGGTATAAACTAATTAGTGGGTGGTACTGACTAGACATATACGCCGACAGTGATTCCGGCGGCGGCGGCGCTATTCCAAAAACATTTCGGCGGCGGCGGCGGCGCCGGCGTGCTTTTTCGTGCCGGCGCGCCTGCCCCAAATCTACAAATCACAATCCTTATTATACTCAGCTGTACTAGTACACAGAGTATTATAGTTTTGATTTCCTAACGGTGGATTGTAACAGAATGAAATAATCGAGATAGATATAGACTTATATATATCAAAATGATCAGGTTGAAAAGAGAAATCGATTGAGCCATGTCCGTCCGTCTGTCCGTCCGTCCGTCTGTGAGCACGATAACTCGCGCAAAAATTGAGATATTTTGATGAAATTTGAAATGTAAGTTGGTATCAAGACAGGAACGGATGGTATTGAAAATGGGCGAAATCGGACCATGACCACGCCCACCTCCCCTATATAGTAAAAATCGGAAATTTTGTATCTCAGTCACTAATAGAGCTAGAGTGATAAAATTTCACACACGTATTGAGCTCAGGCCCTTATGAAGAAATATGGTGAAATTTTGGAAAATGGGCGGTGCCACGCCCACTTATTAAGGGGCAAACATTGAAAGTTTTATGAGTCATAACTCAGAAACCGTTGAAGATATATCGATGAAATTTGGTAAGCGTGATGTACTTACCCAGGCAAATGTTTGGACGAAAAATTGCCAAAATCGGTTGACGACCACGCCCACTTTTATATATGGGTATTATAAAGTGACCTAATAAAAGCATTTTAAGCGATATCTCTGTCAAATATAAAGATATATCATTGAAATTTTATGGAAGGTGTCCAACTATGGACATAAAACAAAAAATACAAAAATGTTGGAAAATGGGCGTGGCACCGCCTCCTTTTAGAAGCAGGAATATACGAGATTTCTGAGCCCATAACTCGACAAATAATCGATATATTATGACGAAACTTGGTCTATACACTTTCACTACTTGTAGTAATACATGTTCAAAATTTTACCAAAATCGGTTGACGACCGCGCCCACTTTTATATATGTGTATCATAAAGTGGACTAATAAAAACATTTTAAGCGATATCTTTGTCAAATATAAAGATAATTCATTGAAATTTTGTGGCATGAGTTCTACAATAGATCGGAAACAAAAAATAGAAAAATTTCGGAAAATGGGCGTGGCACCGCCTCTTTTCAGACAAAGGAATCAACGAGATTTCGGAGCCCATAACTCGACAAATAATTGAGATATTATGACGAAACTTGGTTTATACACTTTTATAACTTGTGTTAATAGACACGCAAAAATTTATTGAAATCGGTTTATGACCACGCCTACTTTTTAACAAAGATATTTCTGGAACACCCTTTGGGAATTTGTAACAAGACTTCTTTGTAACTAGAAGTCATAAAGGAATGAAATTTTGCACAAAGAATAATATTCATATGCGTAGTTGGATGACTGATAAAAATGTTGAAAACGGGCGTGGCTACGCCCACTTTATGCGGCACTCGCTTTATATAAAATACACCCTATATCGAACAAACGCAAACAAACAATGAAAGTATACAGCTGAGTATCTAATGTTCGATTCCACTCGAACTTAGGCTTCCTTACTTGTTCAAATATTAATTTTATTTAGTTACCTTAATATCGCTGGCTGAATGGAATAAATAAACTAATTTCCACCTTAAATTGTTGAAACTTTTTTATTAACAGCAAAAAACAATTGTTACATAAACTAAAATATAAAATAAAGAAAATAAATATTAAAGAATATACACAAATCCATATGTAAGGGTAAATTTAAATTCATTTGCTTATTTTGTATGATAATAAACATGCATACATATATTTACATATGTACATATTTATATATATATAAGGCACTTTGAAATAAATATATGTATATACAGTGTTGGAAAAAATAATAGGGACAAAATTTTGCAATTCTCCATTTATTTCATTTTAAGACCAAATAATAATTACCATATATTGATGCTTACACGGAGAGGACATGCTTCAATGACTCTGGGGTGGTTTTTGTATAATAATTTAATTTTTATGAATAAAAATAATGAAATGTATAATTTAAGTTGGAAATAATAATAGGGGCAAACTTTAAATTCGATTGTTTTTTCAAATAAACTACAATATTACTGCTGCAGTTAGATTTAAACTAATGTTTAGTTGAAGCTCCTTTATTTTTTATAACTTCCTTACTTCTTCGTGGCATAGGGTTGACCAAATCAGCGCAATTTGCAACTGGTATTAAGTACCAAGCTTCTTTAATTTTTTTTCCATAACTCTTGCTTATTTTTCCATTTTTGATCCTCCATCGTCTTCTTTAATATTCCCCATAGGGCTGAGGTTCGACCACTGTGAGGGCTACTCAAAAACAGCAAATTTCTTACGTTCAAACTATGAGTTTTCGATTCTGGAGGCATTTTTGGGATAATTTTCGGCATCTAATGATATCAAGGAGGGTTGAAATGGTGCAGTTTTGAGTAGAACAATTAGCAACAGACCTTGATAAGTAGGACTAAATGGAAGAGATCCCAGAAAAGTTCCGTATCTGAGAAAAAATTATGTAAGCCAACGAACTGAAATTTTCCAGTAGCGTAAATTCTTTAGGACTGAGGCTAGTAAAGTAGGGAACAGCCAAAGTTTTTGTTAATAACTTTTAACCGGCAAAAAATAAAACATTTCCGCATTCAGCTTCGTGTTCCTGAGGTCAAAACACGTCGATTGGTTCCTTTTTTTAATTTTGAAGAACTTTAGCAGTTAGCAAAACTAGGAAAATATGTCAACATCTCGCTCCATACGGGTATGGCGCGCCAGCGCACGCCGCCGCGCCGATACGCCGATTTCACGGATTATGGCGGCGGCGGCCGATTATGAAGGTAATCGGCGCGGCGGCGGCGGCGTCAATCGGCGGCGTATATGTCTAGTACTGACCCCAATAGCGCACATAAGGTTAATTCCTTTATATAGAAGATGCTTTCCTTTCAAGCATTGGTGTATTAAACTTATAGATCTGACTATAAATACCGAAAATTGAAAAAAAAAAAAAAAAAAATGTTTTTGGGCGACGATCAAAAAAAAAATTTCAAAAATTTTCCGGAAATGTTTTCCGAAAAGACAACGATCATATGGCGGGGCATGCGGCGAACTTTTCTTTTGCGATACGGTCTAATGTGCATATGTACATTAGGCCGTCTCGCCTTTTAGGGACGCAAGAATAAAGTTCACCGTACGCCCCTGCATATGATGTCTTTTTGGAAAACATTTCCGGAAAAGTTTTTTATTTTTTTTTTGGACGCCGCTAGATGTCGCTAAAATTTATTTTTCTCATATCTTCGGTATTTATAGTCCGATCTCTAAGTTTAATACACCAATGTCTTTGGCTTGAAAGGACGCCTCATACTATGGAATATTATTAACCCTATGTGCGTCATTGGGGTCACTACCACCCAGTGCTTAGTTTATACCACCCTAATGCAATTTTTTATGCCTGTATGTTAAACGTACTCTAAAATCATTAATCTTTTGCAAAAGAAGTATTTCGATCGCTTCAGTAGAACCCGAAATAATACTCGTTCAACATTCCGAGGAATATATGTTTTTCGCTTTCTTTGGTCTTTTAGCTTCATTTTACAAAGATTTCTTCTGAGGAGACCCCTACTGAAATTTTATGGCGAATAATTTTCTAGAACATGTTAACCCTCTATCACCGCCAATAAAGGGTTATTTTGACCCCTATTTTTTAGAATATCAGGAAAAATAATATTCTTGAGGTCGCTAGAGGGTTAAAATGTTCTATTGTTTATTTGGAATAAAATTTTATTAGGGGCCTCCTCAGCAAATTTTTCTGTAAAATTAACCTAAAAACCAAAGGAACCGAAAAACCTATATTCCTCGGAATATTGAACGTGTTTTATTTCGGGCTGCTCAAGCTATCGAAATACTTATTTTGCAAAAGATTAATGATTTTTGACTACATTTAACATGCAGACATAAAAAAGGTACATTAGGGTGGTATAAACTAAGTACTGGGTGGTAGTGACCCCAATGGCGCACATAGGGTTAATTATATTCTTCAAATCTTCACTACAGCCATTATCATTCAATATAAATAACGTTGATCAGCACGAATAGTCAAATCATCAATAATTTTTTGCATATCATGTATCCAGTATTGGCAGCTATTCCATCGCGGTACAACATTCTCAAGTCAAGCGAGGACTTAGAATACTTTTTAATCAAAAACTCATACTATATGGCGTTATTGCCTCATATAAATAAGAACTTGGGATAATTTTTCAAAAAATAAAGTTCTCTGATTTTAAAACTGTATAACTTTTTTGTTTGTGAATAAAGGCTACAACTTTTTTAGCGGAGTCCTCATAGTTTTTTGAGAGCTTTGTATTAGTGATAAAAGAGAAAAAAATCTAGGGATAGTAACTCCAAAATTTTTAAAGGTAAAACTCAGAACATCCTTTGAGGTCGAAACTTTATATGGGCCAAATATAGTGCTGAGCGAGACCTTTTCTGCGACATTAAGATCATAGAGATCCGACATCAAATAAGGAAGTTATTACAAAAAACGCGATTTAGCTGTTTTTAACGCGGGCCTAAAAAAAAATTTTTACACCAAAAATATTTTTTCGACATAAGTGTTCAAATAAAACTGACACACGCAAACTTTATTTTCGTGATACGGTCTAATGTGCATATGTACATTTCTATTGACATCGAGGCGGCTTTTCAACAAATGTTGGGGCGTATGAGTGATGTGAGTGGAAAATTGAAATTGTACTGCAAACACAAACATACATACATATGCCCGTAATTACAAGTACAGGAAAGGCTTAAAAGTTTCTTAAATCTATATTTAAAGTATTTTTTTTTATGGATTTTAAGAAAATGCAAAAACTTTGGTGGTAAACGCCAGAGCATGAAGTACAAATGTAGGCATGTATAATTTCTATCAGAAAACATTCCTGAAGCGTCAATTAAAAATTAAGCGCTTCACAAACTTACATTTTTCTACAATTAAATGTACCCTGCAAAAAATGCGATTAATCCGGGACGTGTCCGGGATCAATCGCCAGGGAGCATGCGACTAATTGTTCAATTTGTATACCCGAACGGATACAAATGTAGATTAATCACTAACATACCGAACGGTTACAAATGTAAATTAATCGCTTTCATTCAAATTTGTAAGCCAATGATATTTTTTTATGAAAATCTCTAAAAATTATAGATTGTTATATATATTAGATGAAGGTATATTCGATTAGCTTTCATCTTGTAGTCAAATCTTTTAAAAAAATTAAGTATTTTCTCCAAATATTTTAAGTTTTGAGAATGCATTATGCGAGTGTAAAAGACATGTGAGGAATTTTTCAAAGTTGTTAGCCAAGACTCTTTTTTTATAACAATCCTTAAAAATTATAAATGCTCATGCTTATTTAAATAAAGATTATACAATAAGTTTTAATTTTGTAAAAAAAAATCTATTCAATAAATTAAAAATTTTTGCATAGTCAGTTTTGAGTGCATAATTGTAATTGATTTTTCAATGGATATTTTTGGCAACATTTTGTTAAAATTATGATTCATCATTGTTATTAAAAGAAATGATGTTCAATTAGTTTTACCTATTGTTATACATTTTTTTAATACATTGAATATTTTTGTAAAAATTATACATTTAATCAATCCCGTTCGGGATGAAAGCGTTTAATCTACATTTATACCAGTACGGGAACAATCGGGGACTAATTGTGGACCGACTGTTCCCGAAAGAGATCAATCCGCGACAAATCTCTATCGGGATTAATTGCAAATATTTTTGCAGGGTGGGTAAATATACATAAATGCTTTTGGCAACCATGGCTTGCCATTGAAATTAAAATGAAAATAAAATGATTTTCCTCCCACCAACAACAACAATGGCAACAGCAACAGCGCAAAAAATTAAGCGCAAACGGCGACATAACATTTCCCGCCAAAGAGCAGAGCAATCAGACCTTCAAGCTTCAAGAACCCTTACATACACCCACACACACTTCCATATCCACACACATACATATGTACAACCACAACGATCACCCACCCACGCCTAATACAGGTAACATATGTATGCACACACAAGGCTTATATACATACATGCGCATATAGTATATACATCTATATACATTACATTGTAAACTCAGTTTGTGAGCTTTTATGTTGCAATGCAAATTTGTTGTTGTTGGTCTAGTAGTTTAATTTGTTGTTGTTGTATTGTACGGAGAATCGCAGCTTGAGTTGTTTGTACATATTGCATTTGAAATGCAGCAAGCAAGAGGGAGACAAACAAATTATTATGTGTGAGTGAGATGAATGATGTATTACAAATAGCAAAGTGTATATGTACCACAACAACAATAATAACAACAACAATAGCAACAACAACACTGCAAATTTCGATTAAATACAAAACACCGGCTTTTTGCTCTCAATGCAATCCAGCAAATGTAGGTCAAGCAATTACAAGGTTTTGATGAGATGAATTATTTGGTGCTGTTGTTGTTTTTTTTTTGTTTTTGATTAATTTATTTTGATTTTTCGTCTTTTATTACATTGTTTATGTGCTTGTATGTATGTATGCATTCCTGGAACTGTTTTTCGACTACATATGTAAATCACCTTCCACAATCTAAAAAAATATGCCTCAACACTTTCGCTTTGAATAACAAACAACATTTTTTTTGCGCGTTTTCTTTTGGATATTTTTGTTTTTGTAAAGCTTTGCAAGCAGCTCACATACTCGTAGCTGCTGTTGCATTGTGTATAATATGTAATTATGTATGTATGTACATATGTATGTGGCACGTTAGCTGCTTGCAACATAGAACGCACAGGTCAAATGGTGGCGGCGTGCATGGTATGGTGTGCTGCAGCGTGTGTTCATGGACAAATGGTATACATACATATGTACATATGTATTTATGCTCGTTGGCAGCACGCGCCTGCTTTTCGCATTGAATTGAATACACACGTACCCATGGATATACATGCTACATAGATTTAATACATACATACATATGTACATACATATGTATATCAAGCATATAGTTGCCCCACTTTGCACGCTTAGTTACTTGTTATATATTTATTTTTTTTTTTGCTTCTTGCTTTTTGCCTTTTCATTCTTGTTGCTTTTGCCTATTTTTTGTGTGTGTGTATATTTTTTTTTTTTTTTAGTTTTTGCTTTTGTTATTGTTACTACTATTAGTGGTGTGGTACAGTTGCTACTAGAACATAATTTGGCGCTGTTGCTATTGTTGTTGTTGTTACTATTGCACATCTACTATGTATGTATGTATGTACATATGTACGTTTAATGAGACATGGTCATGCGATGGCGTTGTGGCAATGGATGATGCCACACGGCTTCATTGAATTAACATACAAACATATGAACGTACATATGTACTACTTAATAAACATTTTTCTTTATTCTCAATTTGACATGCATTTGAGAATGGGTTTACCACGTTATCCCCAAAATCAAAATCCCCAAATCAAAATCCCCAAACCAAAATCCCCAAAATCAAAATCCCCAAAATCAAAATCCCCAAACACAAAATCCCCATATTCTGTGTGAAATAAATTAAAATTATGTTAGAAATCGCGGCGATTTCTAACCTAATTTTAATTTATTTCACACAGAACATGAGAATTCTACATTGGACATTATTCCTCAAACTGAAACTCATAAGAAATTGTATACGTGATGATTTCACAAATGTTTATTAATAAATTCATCTCAATAACTTATGATTACATATTTGCATACATACATACATAACATAAATAAATACAAACTTCGTTGTTTATCAAATAAGCAATGGGAATCGACATCTTTTTCGACATTTTGAAAATTTGAAAATTTCTACATTGTTTTTTTCGACATTTCGAGGGTATCCCATTTACATACATACATAACATAAATAAAAAAAGACCGAAAAAAAAATGTCGAAACCGAAAATGTCGAAAAAAAATGTCGAATCATAAAATGTCGAAGCAAAAAATACCGAATTTTAATCATGTAAAAATTTGGAAAAAGCTCGAATTTTACACATCAATAATAAAAAATAAAAAAAATAACCCTCAGCCGGCAGAATTCTCTTCCCTGAGTAATATCTATGGCCCGGTCCACAGTGCTTTTGCGCAGAACACTTTTCTGCGTTGGCGGCCTTCGGCCGCGCTTATAAAAAATAACCCTGGGCTACGCCATCCGTCCGGACGTGTGCCCTAACCGTGGCTACCGCACATTTTTAATATGGTATTTTGGGCTGATTTTCAAATTGAGAACGTCCATTTTCTCAAACTTATTTCAAACATAATTTTTTTCTCAAATGCTTCTCAAATTGTTCTCAAATTGATAAACATGTTTGAGAACCACTTGAAAATATGTTTATTTTCAAATGATATACCTATATGCTGATTCTCAAATTGAGAAACAATATTTTCTCAAACGTTTGAGAATTTATTTTTCACTGTTTAATGGGTGTGTTCATAAATATGCAGGCATAAATACATATGTATGTATGTATGAATGTATATGTAATGCACACAAGTGAGCGGCAAAATAATAGAATGTGCTCATATGTATGTAACTATGTACCAGGGACTCGTAACGAAACGAAACTTGCGTTTCTGGCGTTTCTGTTCCAAGAGACATTAAAGGATAGAAACTAAATTCGAAACCAAATGATTGTAACGGTTTCAATAAGTAACAAAACTGTAACAGAAACGAAATTAATTTTGTTCCTTGTAACAGAAACAGAAACAGAAACACAACTCCTTTGTAAAAAAAAGTTTTAACAAAACTCCGAAACGGTTCCAGCAGAAACAAAACCTGTAACAAAACAAAATTAATTTAGTTAATTTTGTTTCTGCTTCTGTTCTTGTTACAAGGAACAAAATTAATTTCGTTACAGATGCATTCGCCGTTCGGAGCCGGCATAAAACTGTAGGTCCACCCAGGAGCGGATTTACATAGGGGCAACATGGGCAGCTGCCCAGGGCGCCGTTTCAATAGGGGCGCCAAAACTAAGACGGCAAAATTTTTTTTTTTTTTTATTTATCAAAAAAAATTTTTTTTTTAATATTACAACAAGAATGAGAGCTTTTTCAATTTTTTACAGAGAATAAATTAATCAAAGTACATTTCAGAACATTGGTACAGTTCTTAACCTTCGCCCCAGTGGGACGTACATATCGCTCATTTGCTGCATTTGCACTTTTCAAAATACACAACTTTTCAGGAAGGGCAATTTTAAGATTCAACCGCCATATGGTGCGCAAGTAAATGCAACATTTGGTTTGTATCTGAAGCGCTTAGTTTTCAACAAATCATAAAGAATTTTTTACTCAAAATGAAGTATGATGTAACTAACTATTCTGCAGCATTAACTCAAAAATCACGTTTTTTGATTTATGCCGGTCTTGCAGCAAATGACCGATATGTAAACACTAAGTTTTAGCAGCTTGTGTGCAGTAAATGACGTGAAAGATTCAAATTTAATTGAAATTGCAAATTTAAAAATTAAGTAGGCATTGGAGTATTTTTTCGGGGAAATGTGCGAGCTCACCTTTTCAAAGGAAACTAAGATCTGAATATTTTCTGTTTCTGGTTAATTTGAATAGTTCGCGCCTCTATACAATGCGCTGCGTACATTTTATGTAATCTTAAAAATCTTTCCGAGTTAAAAACATCAAAAAAGTGTCAGTGAATTAATGTTTTTGTGAAAAATAGAAGAATGAGTGCAAATATCAAAAAGTTAAGCGGCGCAGCAAACAAAAAACGTGCAGCCGAGAAAGTGCAGAAAGACAAAGATTTACTGTCGAAAATCAATAAACTTGATTGTTTTTTTCAAACTCCTCGAAAAGAAAATGATTCCGTTGTTGATCAGACCCAAAAAGGTAAAAACGCATAAGTCAAGAACTATCGATATTAATGTGTACTATCGATAGTTTTACAACTTTTACATCCCCATATTGCACCATACTATTTCAGATTCTGTTGAGGTTTTATACTCGCATATGTACAAAAAAATTTAAACATTATAAAAGGCTTTGCAGATTTTTTTTTGTTTCGACTTCAAACTTTCACTTCCGTGTACTAAAATATACTGGACTGAATTTAAAAAAATTGAGATTTTGATGTTTTCTTGACTTTTTCAAATTTTCGGCGATAGTTCTATCGATAGTAGGTAGTATCGATGGTTTATTTTTTGAAAACTATGGAAGACTATCAATAGTTTTTTTTCAAACTATCAAAAACTATCGATGGTAGCACTATCGATAGTTTCCCACCTCTACCCGAAAGTGGAAAAGTCACATCAAATCCTCTTACATGTGACATACCTATTCAGAAAAATAAAGATTTGAATTCCCCACAAGACCCTAGTGGACTGGATCAAATGATTTTGAGCGATACGCTTCATTTATAAATAAAAATGAAATAAATATTCTTTCTAAGAAAACTCGAATCAAATTTTTTCAATCCGTAAAATATATCAGTAATGAAATGTCACCACACGAAGGCAAGTACGGTTTTTTTGAAATATTGGGGCGCGGCTTGATTTGTTTGCCCAGGGCGCTTCTAGAGGTAAATCCGCCCCTGGGTCCACCCAATTAGTAGGAAAAACAAAAAGGGGCACACCTCGAATTAGGAGAGAAGCTCGGCCATAAAACTCGTCAGAGTTATAATAGCGCCATTGCATTATGCATTATTATAATACCCATATATAAAAGTGGGCGTGGTCGTCAACCGATTTTGGCAATTTTTTGTCTAAACATTGGCCTAAGTAAGTAAATCACGTGCACCAAATTTCATCGACATACATATCTGCTACGGCTTCTAAGTTATGACCTATAAAACTTTCAATGTTTGCCCCTTAATAAGTGGGCGTGGCACCGCCCATTTTCCAAAATTTCACCAAATTTCTGCATAAGGGCCTGAGCTCAATACGTGGGTAAAATTTTATCACCCCAGCTCTATTAGTAACTGAGATACCAAATTTCCGATTTTTACTATATAGGGAAAGTGGGCGTGGTCATGGTCCGATTTCGCCCATTTTCAGTACCATCCGTCCCAGTCTTGATACCAACTTGGATTTCAAATTTCATCAAAATATCTCAATTTTTGCGCGAGTTAGAGTGCGCACAGACGGACAGACGGACGGACGGACGGACATGGCTCAATCGATTTATCTTTTCACCCTGTTTAAGCTTTGATGGGAGAGGGGAAGGCGAGTTGCTTTTTTTTTGGAGAGAATTGGAGTGGGTTTGGCTACGGGGAGGTGTAGCATCTTTTATGAGAGTATGTACATACATATGTACGTGTATATGTACATATGTGCATATATTTGATGTATATATGCACATACATACATTATTTGTAACCCTTGTATTTATTCAGGTGCGGAGGAGCTTGATTGCGGCTCCAAGGTTGGGCGAGAGTGCCAACCTCTTTTTCGTTGTGAAAAATCCCGAGTACGATTTGCTCATTCATGCTATATAGCTCGAACAATGCATAAGACGTCTGAGAATTACCGCAGTTTTTCACAGCCGCATGCAAATGCACGAACGAAAGCTATACAGCATAAGTTGCGTAAACATACTCGCCCCCCTAGACGGCTTAATCGTCTAGTAGTTATCCCATGAGGAGCCGGTTATCCGGCTCGAAGGACCATGTTTAAGCTTTGATGGGAGAGGGGAGAGGAGAGTCCATATCTATCTCGATTATTTTATTCTGTTACAATCCACCGTTATGAAATCAAAATTATAATACAATAAAAACAATTAATTGAAAGTTTTCTTCAACGAAAAAATGCAATAGGCATAAAATTCAAACGGCGAAGTAACGCTGAACTTATGCATTCACGCAAGTAAAAGTGGAATAATTAAGACGCAGAAAAGGCAAAAAAAAAAAACGCAATGAAAGCAAAACTTCAACGAAACATAATTTTCAATTGCGTCGCAAAAGAAAGTCTCTACATTTTCCTAGCAAGCGGAGCGTTCTTTATACATACATACATACATATGGACATATGTAAGCACGACCAACCCCTTAAATTCTCAAAAGTACACATTTTTGAACAGCGCAGCGACGCGACGCTTTGTGCGAAAATGAATGGAAAAGCGAAATTTTCTTCTTTTTTTGTTTGTTGTTTTTGTTGTAGCGTTTCTGTGTAAAGAAAATACATATATGCGGAAATTGCGTAGCGGGAAAAGCCACTATATAAGTCATGCAATCTAATAGTTATGTTACAGTGGCGCAAACTAGAGCCGAGCGAGAGCGTAGCGAGCGAGCAATAGGGATGAAATGGTGGGATAAGTGAATGTTGCTAAGTGTGTTTGCACGTGAACGTGAATATGTATATATGTATGCATGTATGTATGTAAGCATGTATAGGACGCGGAAAACTCCTAGGGCGAAGTTTATGATAATGCCGCATTGCTTTTGTATTATTTTTTCCGTTTTAGGTACTTTTCACTTTTTTCTTTATCACGTACACAAAAGGCAGGGGCATACATACATACATACATATGTACATACTAAGTACGGCACTGCAAATACTTTGATAAGATTTTATGACGCACATCACATCACATTTGAGAAATTGCGAAGTAGAAGCCTTTTGTAAATGGAAACCGGTCGGTCGGTCGGTTGGTGGTTTGAGTCGCTTTGGTGGCTGGTTGGCTGGTTGGCGCCCCCCATTGTACAATGTAGAAACTGATGATGTGCGTTTGAAGCTTTAAAAGACATTTAAATGTTTACTATACATAATTACATACACACGAACATACATATATACATATGTATGTATTTATGCATGAAACATTCTGATAATTGGAAGTTACAAAAAAGGAAAAAAAACGTAGCGAAGTTTTATGATGCGGAAAAGATTTGTTGTTGTGCGTTTTCCCCCAAAAGAGTAAAATGAAGCTTTTCCACACGCACACTACCAGAAATATTTTGCGCGTGTGTTGGTTGCTCTGCTAGCGGTGCCGATCGCTGATATACATACCTACATAAAAACATATATATGTACCTACAACCCAATTATGTACATAAATATGTATGTACATATTACGTACATATGCACATACTGAAATAAAAAGATAAAACTGAAGTTGCCACAAATTTCTCTTTCAATAAACGCTGCCGCTGCCGCTGCTGCAGCTACTGCACAACCATTGCGCCTAGTGAAGCTTGCGTGTGCACAGAAGTTGGAGTCGCTGCTGCCAACATCATCAGTCACTTCAACATCATCATTATGTATCGTTATCATTATCGGCAAACTTATCATCAAGTCCATTATCACCAAACGCCAGCGTCGACGCGTTGCCCTATTTTTGGGCTTTGGAAAACTGATTGTGTGATATGAAGTTGGTTGGCGAGTAAAAAAGAAGTACCGGCAACAAATACATACAAAATGTGGTTAGAGTTGGGGTTGGCTGCAGCGCAGGCGCTAAATTTTCATATGAAGTTTGAATTAGCAACTTTGCGCTGTTCAGCAAATACTCGTACGAATATGATATTGTATGTTTGTAACTTCAATTTAGTCAACACTCCCTCATCGCCAGCATATGTACATATGTATATGTACCTCCAAAACTGGGAAGTTTCGCGTATGTATGTACACATTTAACTCTCAACACTCGGCACAACCCTCAACTTTTTGGTGGTGGTGTTTGTTCTATTTCTTTGCAGGCTTTTTGAAAACTAGGTCAATGCATATGTGTATGTAGATAAGCTTTATGATACATACAAAGAAATGAACACATCCCCTGTAGGGAAAATCTCTAGTTCCGAACTAGGTCACTTCTAGTGCATTTTTCGACACTCCTAGTGCGAGCTAAATCTCTTTTGCATGTTGTCAACTGGCGAATTTAACACGGCGATGTCCTAGGCGGTGTCAATTGTCACTCTCTGCACTACATTTTCGATAGTTCCGAACTAGTACTAAATTCTACAGTTTACACTAGTTCGTTTATTGGCACCATTTCGATAGTTCTGAACTAGCTACAAGTACCTACAAATTCTACAGTTTTACATCTGTCGCTTAAGTGCAGCCTTTGACATACTTCATGCAAGTGGCGCGATGGCCGACTGGCTAACGCATGTGCCTTTCAATCTGAGGGGCGCGGGTTCGAATCCTGTCGGTGTCAAGGTGGATGAAATTTTTTTTTTAATTTTTTTTTTTAACTAATATTTTTTTATTTATTTATTTAATAAAAATTTACAATAATATTTAAAAAGTAATAAAATAAAAAAAAAATAAAAATAAGCCTGAGGGATCGGAAAAGCATAATTAGGGGAACATTTCATTTCATACAAAATGGAAATAGAAAACTCTTTATATAAAATGCTTCACTAAACATCTGAGAATTGCAGAAATATACAAAGCCGACGGCAATTGAACGAACGAAAAATTTTTATAGAATTTTTGTCACTTCGAAATTGCATACAAATCAAAGTGTGTCTTATAATGGTCACTCAATTCACTCCTTCTGAACTGGTGAGGGTCTAACTACAATTCATCTAGTTCCCTTTTGACACCTTTTCGCTAGTTCGGAACTAGAAATTTTGCTCACTAGTTATTGAGTTCCCTGCAGGGTCTGCATACATACATATGTACATATGTATGTATGTATGTATGTATATTTGACTGGGATTTTATTATCTGCTGCTGCTGCGTTTTTATTGAGTGGGCAGGCTTTTTTAGTGAAGCACAGAAGCCAAATGCGGGTGTGCGGGAAAAGCGTTACCCTGCAAAAATCATTGGATTATATTCTCCATTTGTGGTAGGTTGGAGTACTTTCAAAGTGACCACTAACATAGACCAAACGACCGATTCATGTATGTGCATCGGTTCATAGTTAGCCGAACATAACAAAAACCAAATTTTTATCGCGACGACGACGATATGTGTATACATACATACATAACTAAATACATATGTACATACATACATATGTTTGAATGTACCCAGCAAAAATCTGGTCATCGCTATTACCTGTCAGGCATGACAGAAGGCCTTGCCATGGAACATCTGGCGAGTTCACCACTTCTTTCACGTATTGCCAGTAATGCAGAGTGGAATGAGATTCCATTACCCATTCCACGTAATGCAAAGTAGAATGGAGCGCGAAAAATGAACTGGAATAAATACCGTTATTTTCAGTGGAAATTTCCGTCATGCCTTACATTTTTCGCCTTCTTTCTCTGCTTCTCTGTAAGGTATTCTTTATTTGATTCGCTAGAATCCTTGCGGTATTGCGTGATTTATTCGTTCCGCGCTAATGCAGTGGGCAAGTCCTTCCCTCCAATGACAAGCCCATGCTAATGTCAGGCATTCTGTCAATAAATGTGGCAGCGATTGCCAGGGTTTTTCTGGATTACCCTCTTAATTCCACGGTCATCGAGTTTTTTGATCGGTATACACGTCATTCGTCATCGTCGCGATAAACATTTGGTTTTTGTTGTTATGTTCGGCTAATTGTTAGGTAATCCATCAATTAATTCAATGTAGCTACTCCATGGATTAATTTTATTGTTATGCGGTACTGGAGTATATACTCCATTGCAATGATATGCAATGTGAAATGGACCATATTTTTTGTATGAAATGTGGCAAGTTATGGAGTAATCGGTTGGTCCATAGCGAGCACTCCATGGATTAGCGAATGGAGTAGGTACTCGGAATTTTTGCAGGGTAGGCGCACATACATACATACATATGTAGTTAACTGCCTTATTATACAGCTGGAGTTTTTGCTGTTCCAGGGACAGGAAACAGTAGATACATAAAAAATGGAATACATACACCATATGTAGCAATATTTAGGTATGTAGGTACGTAGACATGTTGTGAAAAATGGAGTTTTAATTGCCCGTTTAGCTTAGCGCACTAAAAATTTTATTGCGTTGGTTATATCTATATACTTAATTGGCAGCATTTATTTGTAAGCTTCTACAAATGTGTTTTCGAAAATTCTTATATATTTTCTTTGCTGGATTATTATTTAATAGGATTAACGTAGATAAACGTGTTTCTTTTGTTCATTGTTTTCCTCGATAAGGGAAGATTCTCTTAAATACTTTTTGGTTGCTTGTTTTTCCGACAGAGTAGGAATATGATGTATTGTATACAAGATTCTCTTACTTTGAAATAGTTAAATAACACTAGAGCGCCAGCAACTGTCGAAGTGTTTCTTTCGTCTTGGGTGTTTCTTATGACGTTTTCATTTCTGCGAACAAGTGTTGCCCTTTAATCTCTCAATTATCGAATTAAATACGTGCCCTGACTTTCTATAAAATGTATGAATTTGTAGATAATGGTGTCCTCTTACTTAGTTAGACGTCAATATTCGGTGAAATTACTTGTAAACTTACAAGATGGCCAAGAAAATCAAACAGGGCAACAACTTTGGGATAAGCGGAAAATCCGATTAGCTCATACAGCGATGGTAGATGTGATTGCTATTTTGAGGAAAAATCACTTTCTTCATCAACAACAATATTTTTTCGAGAAAATAGATCGGAGTTAGCTAGTCTTTAAAAAAAGACTAAATAGCAACTTTATTTTTTTTATATATTTTTTGTTGTTATTGCTATCGCTACTACATCTGTAGCTTTTAAGCTTCTTCACTCATTCTTCTTTTTGTTGCAGGGTATCCCAGTTCGGGTTTTTTGTCTTCTGCTCTTTATCTCCTTCTTCTGTTTTTAATTTTTAGTTATCCTTCCTTTTCTTTTCTTTGCTTTTCTTTTCTTTTCTTTTCTTTTCTTTTATTTTCTTTTCTTTTCTTTTCTTTTCTTTTCTTTTCTTTTCTTTTCTTTTCTTTTCTTTTCTTTTCTTTTCTTTTCTTTTCTTTTCTTTTCTTTTCTTTTCTTTTCTTTTCTTTTCTTTTCTTTTCTTTTCTTTTCTTTTCTTTTCTTTTCTTTTCTTTTCTTTTCTTTTCTTTGGAGATGGAGATGGAGATAGAGATAGAGATAGAGATAGAGATAGAGAAAGAGATAGAGATAGAAAAGAAAAGAAAAGAAAAGAAAAGAAAAGAAAAGAAAAGAAAAGAAAATAAAAGAAAAGAAAATAAAAGAAAAGAAAAGAAAAGAAAACTTTTCTTTTCTTTTCTTTTCTTTTCTTTTCTTTTCTTTTCTTTTCTTTTCTTTTCTTTTCTTTTCTTTTCTTTTCTTTTCTTTTCTTTTCTTTTCTTTTCTTTTCTTTTCTTTTCTTTTCTTTTCTTTTCTTTTCTTTTCTTTTCTTTTCTTTTCTTTTCTTTTCTTTTCTTTTCTTTTCTTTTCTTTTCTTTTCTTTTCTATCTCTATCTCTTTCTCTATCTCTATCTCTATCTCTATCTCTATCTCCATCTCCATCTCCATCTCCATCTCGATCTTTATATTTATCTTTATCTTTATCTTTATCTTTATCTTTATCTTTATCTTTATCTTTATCTTTATCTTTATCTTTATCTTTATCTTTATCTTTATCTTTATCTTTATCTTTATCTTTATCTTTATCTTTATCTTTATCTTTATCTTTATCTTTATCTTTATCTTTATCTTTATCTTTATCTTTATCTTTATCTTTATCTTTATCTTTATCTTTATCTTTATCTTTATCTTTATCTTTATCTTTATCTTTATCTTTATCTTTATCTTTATCTTTATCTTTATCTTTATCTTTATCTTTATCTTTATCTTTATCTTTATCTTTATCTTTATCTTTATCTTTATCTTTATCTTTATCTTTATCTTTATCTTTATCTTTATCTTTATCTTTATCTTTATCTTTATCTTTATCTTTATCTTTATCTTTATCTTTATCTTTATCTTTATCTTTATCTTTATCTTTATCTTTATCTTTATCTTTATCTTTATCTTTATCTTTATCTTTATCTTTATATTTATCTTTATCTTTATCTTTATCTTTATCTTTATCTTTATCTTTATCTTTATATTTATCTTTATCTTTATCTTTATCTTTATCTTTATCTTTATCTTTATCTTTATCTTTATCTTTATCTTTATCTTTATCTTTATCTTTATCTTTATCTTTATCTTTATCTTTATCTTTATCTTTATCTTTATCTTTATCTTTATCTTTATCTTTATCTTTATCTTTATCTTTATCTTTATCTTTATCTTTATCTTTATCTTTATCTTTATCTTTATCTTTATCTTTATCTTTATCTTTATCTTTATCTTTATCTTTATCTTTATCTTTATCTTTATCTTTATCTTTATCTTTATCTTTATCTTTATCTTTATCTTTATCTTTATCTTTATCTTTATCTTTATCTTTATCTTTATCTTTATCTTTATCTTTATCTTTATCTTTATCTTTATCTTTATCTTTATCTTTATCTTTATCTTTATCTTTATCTTTATCTTTATCTTTATCTTTATCTTTATCTTTATCTTTATCTTTATCTTTATCTTTATCTTTATCTTTATCTTTATCTTTATCTTTATCTTTATCTTTATCTTTATCTTTATCTTTATCTTTATCTTTATCTTTATCTTTATCTTTATCTTTATCTTTATCTTTATCTTTATCTTTATCTTTATCTTTATCTTTATCTTTATCTTTATCTTTATCTTTATCTTTATCTTTATCTTTATCTTTATCTTTATCTTTATCTTTATCTCTATCTCTATCTCTATCTCTATCTCTATCTCTATCTCTATCTCTATCTCTATCTCTATCTCTATCTCTATCTCTATCTCTATCTCTATCTCTATCTCTATCTCTATCTCTATCTCTATCTCTATCTCTATCTCTATCTCTATCTCTATCTCTATCTCTATCTCTATCTCTATCTCTATCTCTATCTCTATCTTTATCTTTATCTTTATCTTTATCTTTATCTTTATCTTTATCTTTATCTTTATCTTTATCTTTATCTTTATCTTTATCTTTATCTTTATCTTTATCTTTATCTTTATCTTTATCTTTATCTTTATCTTTATCTTTATCTTTATCTTTATCTTTATCTTTATCTTTATCTTTATCTTTATCTTTATCTTTATCTTTATCTCTATCTCTATCTCTATCTCTATCTCTATCTCTATCTCTATCTCTATCTCTATCTCTATCTCTATCTCTATCTCTATCTCTATCTCTATCTCTATCTCTATCTCTATCTCTATCTCTATCTCTATCTCTATCTCTATCTCTATCTCTATCTCTATCTCTATCTCTATCTCTATCTCTATCTCTATCTCTATCTCTATCTCTATCTCTATCTCTATCTCTATCTCTATCTCTATCTCTATCTCTATCTCTATCTCTATCTCTATCTCTATCTCTATCTCTATCTCTATCTCTATCTCTATCTCTATCTCTATCTCTATCTCTATCTCTATCTCTATCTCTATCTCTATCTCTATCTCTATCTCTATCTCTATCTCTATCTCTATCTCTATCTCTATCTCTATCTCTATCTCTATCTCTATCTCTATCTCTATCTCTATCTCTATCTCTATCTCTATCTCTATCTCTATCTCTATCACTATCTCAGTGAGTTTATAGGGCAGTTTTCTTTTCACTAATTGCCTTCATTTTATTGTCATTGAGCTCAACATAACAACAATTATACATACATATGTATGTTGAAAGATTACGAACACAGGTCATTCCGGATTTACTATGTTCTTCTGAAAGTAAAATTATATTTAACAGAAATGTCATGTTTAAAAAAGTGACCGGCTTAAGCACTTACATGTACCTACAACGATGACCGAAATAAAACCCATAAAATATTAAAAAAAAAAAAAAAAACGAAACTAAAATGCTCAAAGCGGCTCTAATGATGTCAATGATGATGAGCCAAAAATATCAAGCTGCAGCAGTCAGTCAGTTGGCCAACCAGTTCGATATGCATAGTGATTAAACCGATGAAACCTGCTTTATTAGTGATGACGGCAATGACGCAGTAAGGTTAGTAAATTCATAAATATGACGACAATTTTAATAGAACAAGTTTAGGTGGAGAAAATTACTTACGTTTGTTGATTTCACTTAAGAATTTATTGGTTAAGTTGCAATTTTGTTTTAAAGGCTAGATGTGCAATTGATATCTACATACATTAGATTTCTTTTCATAAAATGTTTATTTAAAATTTTTTTATTTCGATTTGCGCAAATTGAGATATTGTTTTAGTAGTTAAATATATGAGAGTCATGAGAGATGTTAATGTAAGATTTTTTTTAATCAGTTCAATGAAAAAGTATAATCATAAATAAATTAGTAGTTTATGTAAATGAATTGAGTTCCGAAAGGCTGTCGAAGGCAGGTTTGCCAAGGAACTTCATTCTGCCTTGGCAGTGCGAAGGACACTCGCATAGCAGATGCTCCACCGTCTCCTCCGTCGCAGAAAAATTGCAGCTACGATACATGGTGTTATGATCCAATTCCAATCGACCCGCGTAACTACCAATGGTCTCCTGTAAATGTCCAGTGAATACCTCATTTAAGCGGGAAATATCGCTCCTGTCCATCTTTAGAATGGCTGAGGATCGCAGAAAACGCAGAGCTCCACTGCGCTGGAAAGATCAGGTGGACAGTAATGCTGACCCCTTAGGTATTCCCAAGAGGCGTCATGCTGCACGAAACAGAATTAGCTGGCGCGCTCTCTTAGACTCGGTCAGAATCGTCTAGACGGTTACGTGCCAATTAAGTAAGAATAGTCTGTTTTTGTATTGATATCGGCCACTTTGAAGGCTTTCAATGACTGTCTTCTGAGGAAACATAAATTTCTTGTATAAGCAGTGGCGTAGCTAGAGAATTTTTCGGGGGGGGGGGGGGGGGGTCACAGCCAATGTAAAAAATTTACCAAAATTAAAATTACCAAAAAAAACTACAATTTTTTTACAAATGATAAAAATCGCTAGCTTAGAATGCAAATTGTGTAAGGGTGCGTTTATGTCGGAGCAATAGAAGAAAGAAAGATAGCTGTGCGTGATATACGCTTATCGGAATAGCGCTATTGAGTGTTTATGTCGGAGCAGTGATAAGAGCAATAGTAGCGAAGAGGTCAATAAGCGGAGGTAATAGCGCTGTTCGACCAAAGCATATAGCGCTATTGAGTGTTTATGTCGGAGCTAAGCTAGCAAAGAGTGGAATAGCGCTGTTATCTGCGTATATTGAAGCTATGGTACTAGATTTGTCTTTAGTGTATTGTGGTACTTAAATAAAAATTTTAGAGTAACCGAAAAGGAGAAGAGACGTTGTTATTTTACACATAATAAATATTTACATATATTTCTGCTCCACACATACTTATCTATATATTTAATTTTTTTTAATTTGAAAGGTTATATAAAAATTATGTATAAAAAGTAATAAAACACATAAACAATGTCCCTCTTATTCATAAAAAATAAAATAGATTTATAAAATTTTCGAAATCGAAAAATTTTATGAAAATGCCACTTAAAAATTTTTAAAACCTATTTTATTTTTTATGCATGAAGTCGTATATATTTACTTACGTGTGGACTTCATTTCACATGCTACGGCCGTCCACAGTTTATCCAAGACAAGCCTATTGGGATGATTTGGATTTCTTTGATCCCACAAAGGTTGCCTTTTAAAAATTGCACTGATGAAAGTTTCTGTGTCCATAATGAATAGCGCTAATCGACTAAAGAAAATCAATGAATTAATTTTCTTCGCTCTTATACTTTGATACGCGCATATAGCACGGCTCCGACATAAACAGAAGTACAGAACTCCCATTTAAAATTTTCGTCGCTCTATTGCACTCTTTCTTCTATTGCTCCGACATAAACACTACACGCGTTTCCCATAAGGTATTTTCTCTGCTATGATAATAGCGCTAATGTGGTGAATTTCTTTATTCACCCACTGCTCCGACATAAACAGAAGTACAGAACTCCCATTTACAATTTTCGTTGCTAGTATCACTCTTTCTTCTATTGCTCCGACATAAACACTATACGTGATTTCCGTAAGGTATTTTCTTTGCTATTATCTGTGGTGAGCTTAGCGCTTA
This sequence comes from Urophora cardui, assembly GCA_960531455.1. NCBI lineage: Eukaryota > Metazoa > Arthropoda > Insecta > Diptera > Tephritidae > Urophora > Urophora cardui. Next base: position 145,163,344 of record OY482672.1, read on the forward strand.
TCGCAGCTCCGACATAAACAGAAGTACAGAATTCCCGTTTACAATTTTCTTCGCTATCTTTCTTTCTTTCTTCTATTGCTCCGACATAAACGCACCCTAAGTCCTTTTTTAAAAACTTTGTAGGAGAGACAAAAAACAAAAAAGAAAAAAAAAAAAATCGAAATGAAAAAAAATTTTTGTTCATATAAATATTTTGGACTTACACAATTTTTTTCGCTTTTTGGACTTACACAATTTGCGTATAACTGAATAACAACGAGTAGAAATATGACAAGTATCTCAGACTTGTTTAGCGCGGTGCGTATTTGATTTTTCTAGCGTTCTACATAAAAATACACTTTTTCATAAAAGTGGACTTACACATTTTGCACTCTAAGCTAGCGAAATGTAATTTTTTCAGACTATAATTTAACATTTTAGTACACAAATATCGCTTATAATACATATATCAAACTCTTAAGGCCCTTGGCCACTTAAAATTTGGAATGTTAAGAAGTGTATACATATGTGTGAGTGTCGGGTGATTGACGCAAATATCTAAAAGATTTGATTCTCATCAACGCGAGCCCGAACAAGAACGTGTAGCACGACGACTGCCGATTGCACTAACACACACAAAAAAACTCACACATACACACTGCTTGACATGCCAGATTATCAGTTGCCAAGGGCCTTTAACTATACTTCAAAAGTAAGTCTCATATTCTCTTCTGGAAATCTACGCGCATAGGTAGATTTTCAAGTTTTATGCGCCCAAAATTGAATTTTGTAAAATTGTTACAATTACAGAAAAAAAACATACCCACATATTGGAAATAGAATGGGGAACAATAATTCATCGCTTTTTTCCCGACCCCATACTCTGCACTTGCCCCAGATGGTCGTAACTTAGCATATCTGAAGTTAATTTTTTTGTTTTTTTCTTACATATTTTTAAGTGCTAGTTTCAACTTGAATATTTATTATTTAAAGCATTTCATTTAAGTAATCGTGATGAATCCTAAAGGTTCTAGTAATTATTAACACTTTTCAATAATATCCTTGGTTTCCAATAATTCTAAGTTTATAATTTTAAGCTTTTAAAGTTGGGATATTTAAAAAAAATTATCACTCTTTTTCATGTTAAAAATTGGTTTTGTTATGTTGCTCTGTCAGACTCAGTCAAATTAACCCTCGGACATGATATCTAGTACAATTAGTGGTTAGCCGACAAAAAATTACGTCGCACAAAGCCGCACTTCACTACTAGATACATGGTTTTTCATATGTACCTACAATAATTTTCTTTTTGTGCTTTATATTTAATTTTAATGTTTATATTTCTAACGCATATCTTGGTTAATGTAGGTGATGCTCGAAAGTAACCGAGATATTTATAACCGATTATTGCTAACTTTTTAGGCAGTATTTTTGGTATTTCCAATTTTTAGTATTTCAAAGTCAAGGAAATACTTATCATAAAAAGGGGCTAAGAATTCTAAAGCTACATTTTTTTTAGAAGATTTTTGGGTATGCAATTTTACAGCCTATTCAATTTTAATATAATAATATGCAACATTCAACTTTTTGGAAAATTTCATTGGCTTTTCGCAAATTTTAATTGGAACGGTCTCACGATCATATAACATATAACACACCCTACAGAAAAAAATTACTAAAATCGACGGAAATTTTTACAGCATTGAGAATAGCATTTTTTACACTAAAATTTTTTGGCTACATAACAGTACACTTAGAAATCTCCTCAAAATCTTCTATAAATTCTGGCCGCGTTTTGAAATTTTTAATCCACTTTTAGAAATTTCTACGATTTTTCGGATTTTTCCATAAGCTTAGAAATCCTGCTTAAGGCGATTTTTATTGAAAAATTTTTTACATTTTTAAACGAAAATAAGAGAGTCAAATTTTCGACAGACCTGTTAGAAATAAATTTAAAAATTCTGGCGTATGATTTTTTTTTTTTGAGTCACTGTATATATTTTTCAATAAAATCGACTTTTAACTAGAGCCCTAGATACCCGGGTATCGAGCAATTCGATCTGATCGTTTTTGTTTGAAGCCCGTTTGTTGTTCAAATGCCCGTACAAACATTCGAGCATTCGAGCTTACAAACAAAAAAAATGTGTATCGGAAAAACAAAAATAAAAAAAACTACATATGTATAAAGAAAAAATAATAATAATAAACAAAAGAAAAAAACAAACTTCAAAATACCCGAATTGTTCAAATGCCTGTACAAACATACGGGTAATAAACAAACAAACAACTCTTCGAGCATTTGAACAACAACTATTCGGGCTACTCGAAAATGTTCAATAAAAATCGAGAGCTTTACTTTTAACACAAATTATTAAAATTTTGCATTAAACAAGCAATTTGGAATAGATGTACACAATAAAATATTTTTGGCCGCATAAAACTTGAAAATCTGTGGCCGCTGTGGTGCAGTGGGTAGAGTGCTCGCCTGCTATGCCAGAGGTCTCGGGTTCAAACCACGTCCGGACAAAACACCAAAAAATTGTTCTAATTAGTAAAAATCCAATTATTGGATTTTTTAAGAGCAGCGGTCACCTCTCGGCAGTGGGCGGCATACCCTCCGAGTGTATTTCTGCCATGAAAAAGCTTCTCACAAAAAATGCATTCGCCGTTCGGAGCCGGCATAAAACTGTAGGTCCACCCAATTAGTAGGAAAAACAAAAAGGAGCATACCTCGAATTGGGAGAGAAGCTCGGCCATAAAACTCGTCAGAGTTATAATAGCGCCATTGTATTATATTATATATTATATTAAAACTTGAAAATCTACCTATGTGCTACGGTTATAAATAATAATTTTCTTATATAATTTAGTTTTTTAATATTCCATTTTGACAGACATTGAGTAAAATCTCAAGTTCAGATACTCTTATACATTGCATATTTATTCCCATTGTAGTTTATACTAATATTATTTGATTAAGATGATAAGTAATTGAAAGAAAACTTGAAATTTAAATAATTGGCGTTACTTTTCTGTAGGAATTTTACCACAAAAGAGCGAATATAAGTACAAAGAATGTAAATTGTGGTAAAATTCCTGCGGTTCTTGTGGTAAAATTCCGTACGGCTCAACAAACGCTAGAATTATAAGTAATACTTCGTGAAAAAGCGCTAAATTTCGAATTACCAATTTCGAAAAATTACTATTCTCATTGATTTTTTCCTGAAAAATAAATGCATGCTAATAAAGTCAAAGATGGTTTCATGGTCAAAACGAATCTTTCGGGGGTTTTTTTTTTTGCTTTAAGACCAATTTCAGTGTTTTTAAAAATGTGATAAAATCAAGTAATCGGCAACATAGGTATGTACTTGTTTTCTGGTTGTAGAAAAAATTAATGCCAATATTCCCCTCTCTTTTCTTACATTCCATAATTTCCCTTTTTTCATTTTTCATTTTCCATTTCTATTTTGTTTTGCTTGCTTATTCGTTTAATTAATATGTACATACATGAACATCTACAAAAGCACAAGCAAACATACATATTTTTTTATAACAAAATATGCCTTCTCCACCCGCTCTTTTCACTCTTACATATAGCCCCGACACATAGCATACGTCAATCCGTCTACGTCGACGTATGTGACTGACAGCTCAGTAAAATGTCGGCATTTAAACGTACGTCGTCACACGTACGACGGATCCGTCGCCGCAACGTACCGAAGTTGCCCAAAAGTCAACTTTTGGTATACGTCAATCCGTCGCTATGTCAGCTGATTGCTTTTGATTGTTAACCTTTAGCTACTCTTGAATTTCACTTTTTTTGCAATTTGCTTTTCGAGTTTTTTCTCATTTGTATAACATTCCTCCATAAAACAAAATGGTCAAGAATTATCAGGAGATGTGAAGTTACTGAAAACTGAATTTCAATAGGGCAACTTAAAATAGAAATTACAAAATATTCTAAAGAGTTAAATTTTTGCCACCACCTCTGTAGTTAAAGGTTAATCAAACAGCTGATTTGTGTATATCCGCCAACGTTTCCTATGTGGCGAACTCTCCGTCAAGTACGTGAGCTGTCAGTCACATACGTCGACGTAGACGGATTGACGTATGCTATGTGACGGGCCTATTATTTACGTTCCTATGCGTGTAAAAACTTTATCGATTTTCGGCTGTGCTAGAAAAGCTCGTGTGAGACTCATTGCCCTCACTTTGGCCCAAATATACATATGTATGTATAACCCAAATGAGAGAGTAAGAGGAACCCAACCTATTTTTTCTTTATTGCGTCTCATTTTTGTATGCTAGGCACTACATACAATACAGTGTATATATTGAATACACTAACAGCAACATAAGCTCCAGCTACAAGAGCTCCAAATTGCTCCAACTGGCTCCAATGTGTACGAGAAGTTCTTAGGTGTAAGCATGTACATATGTACATATTTCTATACATACATTTCAATGCTTTTTTATACACGATAGAATGAGTGTTCATAAAATGTTGTAATATTGAGAGCGCTGACGCTAACGATGGCAGAGGTGCCTGATGGTGGCGGCGTTGAAGCGTAAAAACATAAACAAAGTCAATGTGAGCACTGCCCACTGGCAAAGTTGCTGCTTCTGCCTCTGCTGTTGCTGCTATCGCTGCCTGCGTCTATGCTTATGTATCAGCAACATATATGTATATGTATAGATTTATGCTTGCATGTATATAAACATCTATCCTTCTATGTATGTATGGGTGTTGTCTCTTTTCTATTGAGCTTCTAATTATGTAGTATGCTATGCTGAGCAACTTGCAATGTTTATGCTGCATCGAGGGTGGTGTGAGCGAGATACATTTATATTGTCTCATACCGCTATTGCCCTCTCAGCTGGTTGACCTAATTTTTAGCTGTTCGACATTTATTACAAACATCAATATGATACGGAGTATTCATGCCGCTACTCAAATCGAATAAAAAGCACAAAAAAAAACAAAAAGAACAAAAATTAAATGAAAAACAAAACTAAAATGGAAGTTTTAATGCTTCCTGCGACGACTGCGACAACAGCAATAATATTGGTAGCATGTTGTTGATGTTGATGAAGTGAGGAGTGAAATGTGGCAACTATGTATATATATATGTAAATATGTATGTGGTATGTGCATGCATCAATTTATGTACCTAAATATGTACATATACATATATATATTCGTTTGAGGAAGCTTTTATTATGCGTAGTTTTATGCCTATTTAGGTACATACTTATGTACATACATATGTGCAAATATACATACATATAGGTATATACATACATATGTATCAGGGCCGTGCGCACGGGGGGGAGGGATTTTGGGGGTTAAACCCCCCCATGACCAAATCTAAGTTGCAATGATTTTGCAAAAATTTTCAAAACACAGTTTATAAATTTTGCATTGAATCTTGACTCATCATTTTTGACAAAATTAGTACAATAATTTTACGGAAGAAGAAATTGGTGAAAGTTGCAAAAAATAAGGTTGGCCAATACATAAGTTCGGCACTTTGAATTGCACTTGGAGCTTTCCGAAATTACAAAGTTGTGTAGCATATGTTCGTTTGAAATTTTTCAAAAAATTGTACTGATAACAAAAAATTTTCATTTTGTGAAAACAGTGAGCAGTTTCAATTAACAAGTACTGTAAACAGTACACGGAAAGAAATTTGTATACTTGAATCAAGAAAAATGCTTTCTTGAACTCAATTTAGAAAATTTTTAGGGAAATAAGAAAAATTGACTTAATTATTACTGGAAATAAGAAATTGAGTTTTCCAAAAATGAGACAATTATTTTCTTATTCAAGAACACTAACAAAATCTATAGAAAAAAAATGTTGAAAAAAAATGTTTAAATAAATAAGAACATCTTTTCTTAAATTTACTTAAATGAAGAAAATATTTTTGCTAATATCAAGAAGAATTTAAGAAAATTGTGTTTCGACGAATTGGAACAACAAAATACAGCGAAAAAAAAAATGTAAAATGAATAAGAAAACGTTTTCTTGAGCGAAGTAAAATTTTTCTTGCTGAATTTGCATTTCCAAAGTTACATGTATTTTTTTTCATTTGCCATCCGCTTTGCATATTTCTGAATATTTTTGCAATTCTCAGATTGTTAGTGAAGTATTTGGTATAAGGAGTTCACTATTTGCATCTTCATTTATATTAAATAAAATTTTGTCATTTCTATAAACAAGTCCTAGGAAAATACTAGTTGACTAATTATGGTTTTCTAATCCCTCATGATTAGTTTTAATTTTCCTTATTTTTTACGTTTTTAATATTTTTAGAAAATATTTGCTTAATTTAATATTTAATGTTTTCTTATGCCTCAGACACACATGTGGTATGAATATTAGAATATAAATATTATGATTTGGCTTTGCTATGAAAATTTTCAATTAAACTACAATATGAGGGTGACACATATGTGGTATAGATCGAAATATTATTACTATACTACGATGTGTGTCTCTCGCATTACTTACTTAAGCTCGTATAAGAAAAGTTTTACTTGCAACAAAAAAATAATTTCTTAATTTATTTCAAAAAACAAGAAAAAAACACTTACCCTAAGTAAATTATTTCTTATTTATTTAAAATCCAATTTTACTTGAAGCAAGAAAATGTTTTCTTATTTATTTAAAATCCAATTTCACTTGAAGCAAGAAAATTTTTACTTATTTATTTAAAATCCAATTTTCTTGGATTTTCTTGATATTAAGAAATTATTTTCTAAGTTCAAAATCAAGTCTAATTTTTCTTGTCTCGGCATTGATTCTAGTAAAAAATTCTTTCCGTGTACTATTCAGGACCTGGTTAAATAGGTTTTGATGAATCATAAAGAGTTTCAGAAAAGTTAGAGAACATTTAAATTTATGGTGTATGGGTCTGGATATCTGTTTCAGCAAATATGTTTATCTTAGCGAAAAATGTATGCGAATGCAAACCAAAATTAAAACCCCCCCCCCCAAGGCTAATTCCTGCGCACGGCCCTGATATGTATGTATGTAGGTGTGTTCATTTGATTACGTAGCGGATTTTACGATTGTTTATTGTCTACTCAATTCAACTTTAATTTTTGCAATGCCTTTGATCATTCATACAAAATGACACACATACACTGAGAGAAAAAAAATATATGGCGGGGTAAAAGAAATTGTTTACCTATTTTGATCACTACTTTCTTTGTTTTGAGTAAATTTTCCTTAAAACATGTTAAAAGGTTTATAAAATATTGTTGTTACATGCGTTACTATGGTTTCATATACTTGCTTTGAAAAAATTCATACATTAAAATAATGAAAAATTCTTTCAGCGCCATTCCATTCCCAACTTTCCTTGTTTTGAAGACTTGATTTCTTTAATTTTAAGAAATTAAATTCCCATACAAATCCCCATGGCAACGAATTTGTTTGAATGTTTTTTTATGTTTTTTCCACATTTTTGAGAAAATTTACACAAAACAAAGAAAACTTTGTATTGGGACGCGTGTTCAAAATAAGGAAAATTATGTCTTTGATCGAGAGAAATTTTTTTTTTGAGTGTATGTACATTAGATGAATTTTTTTTTTTGTATGGGATTCTTTAAACCTTCTCAGATCCTCCCGCCGGCACTGGAATATGAAAATAGGATGTTTTAGAGTGAGTAATCTGAAAAAAAATTTTGCTTTTCCAAAAACTGGATGGAGCTACACCGAAAACCGCGAAAATTCCCAGAATTTCAAGGTATGTTTAGATTTATGTCTGAAAAAAGTTAGGATTTTGCACAAGAAAAAAACTTGATACCCACCCATACGAAGAATTAACCGCTAAATCGAATGTCATATTCAGTTTTTTGGTACATTATCCAGGGAAGGTAATAACGCGGCCTAAAATGACCATTTTCTTTTTTTTTTCATGAATCTTCAACTTCTTGCCCTATACTCTTCCCGGAATCGAACGTTATTTTTTAACTAAATCACACAGTGCGCTATTTAATGCGCTTTCCAGAAATGTATAGCTATTAAAAATCGAATAAAATTTGGATGAGTTCATCAAGTTTAAGTGAAGTAAAGTCGGGTATAAAAGGGTAACATACCTTAAAATTTCTTAAATTTTTTAACAATTTTGCTCTTGAAGGCGGTTTTTTGGGTTAATTCTTCGTATGGGTGGGTATCAATTTTTTTTCTTGTGCAAAATCCTAACTTTTTTCAGACATAAATCTAAACATACCTTGAAATTCTGGGAATTTGCGCGGTTTTCGGTGTAGCTCCATCCAGTTTTTGGAAAAGTAAAATTTTTTTTTTCAGATTACTCACTCTAAAACATCCTATTTTCATATTCTGGTGCCGGAGAGAATATCTAAAAAAAAACTCATCTAATGTACATCTATTATATTAAGCATACAGACATACCTACATACATATATATGTACATATGATTGCATCTATTTTTTTAGCGATATCTACTATGTGTTTTAATTAAAACAGCAAAAAGCGAACAGCCTATAAAATGTGAAGGTTGAAAACAAATCGTCGCTATAGAAGAAAAAAGACGCAAACTGTTTTGTTGAGGAAGAAAGACGCAAACTTTTTTTCTTTCAAAGAAAGACGCATTAAAAATATTTTTCGAAAGAAAGACTCTTTATTTTTTTTGATAACGAAGAAAGACGCTTTATTTTTTTTTTTTAGTATAAAGAAAGACGCATTTAAATATTTTTTAGGAAAGAAAGACGTATTCGATTTTTTATTTTTCTTTGTCAATATTAATGCTAAGGCGTCTTTCTTCGCAGTTAATAATGCTAATGCGTCTTTCTACGTCGAAATATTTTATAATGCGTCTCTGTTCGTTGAAATATTTTTTAATGCGTCTATCTTCGTCGACATGTTTTGTAAAGCGTCTTTCTTCCCCGACATATTTTTAATTTTTTTTAACAGAAAAAAAAGATTTTTTTTGTAATAACTTCTTCCCACCTTAATTTTCTCTATTTTAACTCTACGCTGACTTTCCAACATAATTACGTCTTAATTTCGGCATTCACAATTGAAATTTTAACCAAAAAAAAAGTAGCTAGTACAGAGAAGTGAAAGCAAAATATGTTTCTAAGTAAGAGAAACTACCTAATTAAGAAACTCATAACCAATTAAAGTAAGACTTTGGAAATGATGCACACCAACCCTGTGACTATTTGTAGGATATGCAAAATACCTTCAACTTTAGTAGTCGAATAATCTGCATACCTACCGCAAAATGAGTTAGTGCACGAGCTTGAAACGAATTGATTACATATATGCATACATACATTAGGGTGGGGGCGATTTGTATGGAGGGAAATTAATCGATACCGCGCCATCGAAATTCGGATTCCTCTCAATTTTCTGATTAGAAAACTCCTCCACGACATTTGTCTAAAATTATGTTTGATGTTCCGGAATTTGGTTTTTATGGACAAAGATGGATTTTTGAAAATAAAAATTGGGCAAAAATCGACAAAAAACTAACCAGACCAATGTGCATATCGAATTGAAGCAGAATTTTATGCTGAATCCAGATATGAAATCAGAATTAAAATCGGATGATCCGTTTTCGAGATATAGCCTGCTATCCGGTTATGCAGGCTGAATGCCCAAAATCGCATATTTTCGCGATTATTTCTTGCTGTGTACAATATATCTTAATTTTTTTTTTGCACATTTCTTAAAGAAATACAATATATGAGAAATATTTGAAAATATTAATTTCTCTTCCGGGATAGGAAAACTAGAATGCACTATTTTTTCCTTTGCCCAAAATCGCGGTATGGGATCTCCATGTTATAGTCATCCGATATTGATGATTTTCGCTGACAGCGCTTTGTGTACAATCAATGCTCCAAATCCAAAACTTAAGAATTTTAGCTGCAAAAATTTAAGAGTTATACCCCAAAACGTAAATGTATGCTGTTTGGGACTTGTTTTTTTTTACTTTATTCAACTCAAAAAAAACTCAAGTTTACTCATACGCCATAGCGTACTATTGGAAGCAAAAAACAAATTTCAGAAGATAAGTCTACGTTTTAGGGAATAACTCTTGAGTTTTCGCAGCTAAAATTCTGAAATTTTGGATTTGGAGCACTTATTGTACACAAAGCGCTGTCGGCGAATATCATCGGTATCGGATGATTATAACATGGAGATCCCATACCGCGATTTTAGGATAAGGAAAAAAGAGTGCATTCTAGTTCTCCTATACCGGAAGATAAATTAATATTTAAAAATATTGTTCCTATATTGTATTGACTTATCTTTAAGAAATTCGCAAAAAAATGTAAGATATATTGTACACAGCAAGAGATAATCGCGAAAACATGCGATTTTGGGCATTCAGCCTCCATAACCAGAAATCAGGCTATATCTCGAAAACGTATCATCCGATTTCATTCTGATTTCATATCTGGATTCAGTATAAAATTCTACTTCAATTCGATATGCACATTGGCCTGGTTATTTTTTTTTTTGTCGATTTTTGCCCAATTTTTATTTTCGAAAATTCGTCTTGGTCCATAAAAACCAAATTCCGGAACATCAAAATAAATTTTAGACAAATGTCGTGGAGGAGTTTTCTACTCAGAAAAATGAGAGGAATCCGAATTTCAATAGCGCGATATAGGTTAGTAAATCGCCCCACCCTAACATACATACTTACATATGTATACAATGTATACTATACATATCGCACCCTAAATCATAAAGTGACACAACTCAATATTTAAAAAAATTCAGGAGCCAAAAAACTTTTTCTTTTTTACAGGCAATGATATGGGACAAGGCCATGTATAACTGTTACTTTTCGGTTAAAAAAGACTCTGTTGGAAAAGAATTTTTGGTAGGTAGTCGCTAGAGATACATATATTATGTGTACCGATTTATTAAAGAAACCCGATTTCGAAAAATGTTGAGTTGTGTCACTTTATGATTTAGGCGCGATAATTAAGTGATTAATAGAAATATTTCAGCATTTTGAAAAGTATTTTTCTCTTCGTAGAAATACCATATTGCTAATCCAGTAGTCTCATAGTTTCAATGATTTCTTTTTGTGATTGTGGAGACGATATCGAGCCTGAGGCATTATACTGAGAAAACAAAATTCTATGGAGGGGTCAAAGAAATTGCTTCCCTATATTGAACACTATTTTCGTTGTTTTGAATAAATCTTTCCTTAAACGTGTTATAGGGATTATAAAATAAAATTATTTACATGCGTTGCCATGGTTTCATATACTTGATTTATGGAAATTCATACATGAAAATATGGAAAAATTTCTTGAGCGCCATGCCAATGCCAACTTTCTTCTTCCTTGAATTCCCATACAAATCACCATAGTAACGAATTTGTTTGAAAGATTTTTCCACACTTTTGAGAAAATTCACTCAAAACAAAGAAAATTTTGTATTGGAAAAATATGTCTTTAATTGAGAGAATTTTTTTTTGAATCTAAGAAAATTTAATGTAACCCATACGCCATAGAGTACCTACGACTGTAAACAAAAAAAAAAGCTCAAACGCCATAAGTCTCATAATTTTTCCAGCTAAAACGCTTAAATTGTGTATTTGGAGCATTTATTGTACATAAAGTGCTATCAGCGAAAATCATCGATATCGGATGACTATAACATAGAGAGTCTAAAAAAAGAGAGCATTCTGGTTCTCGGCTACCGGAAGATAAATTATAATTTTAAAATATTGTTACTATATTAAATTTACATACTTATCTTTAAGAAATTTACAAGAAGTTTTAAGATTATTATCTCATCCGATTTTAATTCGTTATCAGTTCTATTATCATACATATTCCCATATGTACATCCATACATTATAATATAATATAATATAATATAATATAATATAATATAATATAATATAATATAATATAATATAATATAATATAATATAATATAATATAATATAATATAATATAATATAATATAATATAATATAATATAATATAATATAATATAATATAATATAATATAATATAATATAATATAATATAATATAATATAATATAATATAATATAATATAATATAATATAATATAATATAATATAATATAATATAATATAATATAATATAATATAATATAATATAATATAATATAATATAATATAATATAATATAATATAATATAATATAATATAATATAATATAATCTATATATATATAAAAATCAAGCCCATTTCTTTGTCGCCGGCTTTCGCCCAAACGCGTGGAGGGATTTTGACCAAATTTACACACCAGCTTAGTACCTTGCCCTAGATGGTTTATATGCATATTTTTTTCAAATCCGTAAGTCGGTTCCCGAGATATAGGTCAAGAGGTCAAAGCGTGGATCCGGCTTTCCCGTGAATATTTTTCGACGATATTGGTATCAAATGAAAGGTGTTGAGCAGAGAATTTACATAGAATAGTTCTCATTGTGATTCGTAGGTCGGGTCTCCAGATATGGGTCAAAACGTGGACCCGGATGACCCTCGAATGTTTCTGAGCGATATTGGTATCAAATGAAAGGTATTGAGGAGAGAATTTACATAGAATAGTACTCATTGTGATTCCTATATCGGGTCTCTAGATATGGGTCAAAACATGGACCGGGTGACCCTCGAAAATTTCTGAGCGATATTGTTATCAAATGAAGTCTTGATGAGGACTTCAGCACAGAACTATTATAATTGTGATGCCTAGCCCGGGTCTCCAGATATAGGTCACAACGTGGACCCGGATGACCCTCGGATGTTTTTGAGCGATATTGGTATCAAATGAAAGGTCTTGATGAGGACTTCAACATAGAACTATTTTATTTGTGATGCCTAGGACGGGTCCTAGGATGGGTCAAAATGTGGACCTGGATTACCCGGAAAATTTCTCAGTGATATTGGTATCAATGAAGGGTCCCAAGGTGTGGTTAACATACGGACCCGGATAACACCGGGATATTTCTCAGGGATATTGGTACCAAATGAAAAGTACTGAGCAGGGCCTTTACACAGAGATGAACTGATTATGATTCCTAGGTCTGGTCCCTAAATGTGGGTCAAAACGTGGACCGGGATGGCCCCGGAAAATTTCTGAACGATATTGGTGTCAACTTAAAGGCAGGGCTTTTACATAGAGATAAACTCATTATGATTCTTAGGTCAGGTCCCCAGATGTGGGTCAAAATGTGGATCCGGATGGCCCCGGATAAATTCTCAGCGATATTGTTATTTAATCACGGCGCATGACGATTCCTAGGTGGGATCGCAAGGTATGGGTCAATATGTGGACCCGGATAACACCGGGATATATCTTAGGGATATTGGTACCAAATGAAAGGTGTTGAGCGGACTCATGTAGGGCCGTACCCATTACGATTTCTTGGTCAAGTCTCCACATACCGTACCCATTATGGTTCCTAGGTCAAGTTCCCAGATGTGGGTCAATAAGTGGACCCGGATGAGCCCGGGATGATTCTGAGCAATACTGTTATAAAATGAAAGTGTTGACCGGGTCTGCTATATAGAGATATTTTCATAGTGATTCTTAGTCCCGATACCAAATTATGGGTAAAAGAAACGATTCGGACGCCACTGAATGTTTTTAAGCAATGATGGTATCAAATGAGAAGTGGAATGCAGGGTATGTTATGCTAAACCCAGTTCCCTAGGGAAAGGGGAAGAGTAATGAGCCTGGGAAAGGCGGAAAAGGAGAGGGATAATATAATAAAAATGGAATGAAGAGGATGGGGAGAGAGACAGTAAGACAAGGAATTAGAGAAGGAATAAGAGTTGGGAATAAAAAGGAGAAAGACAGAAAAGGAGAGGTAAGAGAGAGAGCGATAGAGAAAGGGAAGCGGAAATGTGACGGGAAAGGAAAAAGAAAACGGAAATGAAAGGGAAGATAAACGGAAAGGGAAAGAGAAAGAGAAAAGTAGAGGGAAAGGAGTTGGAGACTAACACGAAGAAAAATGGGATAAGAACATGAAGAGGGCAAACTATTGAAAATATCAATTTTTTCCTTCACTTTTTTTAAACTTATCTGAATTATGCTGATCTCTGCAGCCCAAGATAATTTCGGTTTATAGATACTTCCAACATATTTTAAAGTGTGCCGTTTTTCGCTTCAAGTACCTATAATAGAAAGTGGGCCAAAGCAAAGCTTGGTTGGGTACAGCTAGTATAATATAATATAATATAATATAATATAATAATAATATAATACAATGGCGCTATTATAACTCTGACGAGTTTTATGGCCGAGCTTCTCTCCCAATTCGAGGTGTGCTCCTTTTTGTTTTTTCCTACTAATTGGGTGGACCTACAGTTTTAAGCCGGCTCCGAACGGCGAATGCGTTTTTTGTGAGAAGCTTTTTCATGGCAGAAATACTCTCGGAGGGTATGCCGCCCACTGCCGAGAGGTGACCGCTGCTCTTAAAAAAATCCAATAATTGGATTTTTACTAATTAGAAAAATTTTTTTGGTGATTGTCCGGACTGGGGTTTGAACCCGAGACCTCTGGTATAGTAGGCGAGCACTCTACCCACTGCACCACAGCGGCCATAATATATAATATAATATAATATAATATAATATAATATAATATAATATAATATAATATAATATAATATAATATAATATAATATAATATAATATAATATAATATAATATAATATAATATAATATAATATAATATAATATAATATAATATAATATAATATAATATAATATAATATAATATAATATAATATAATATAATATAATATAATATAATATAATATAATATAATATAATATAATATAATATAATATAATATAATATAATATAATATAATATAATATAATATAATATAATATCTATTATATAAAAATAAGTCGCATTTTCCTCCCTGATGATTTAACTCCAGAACGGCTGGACTGAATTAAATGAAATTTTGCACGTAGTTTTCGATTGAGCCCAACATGGTTTATGGCCAAAAAAAGTATAAAAATCCGGGAAGGTTTCGGAGATATTCCACAAAATGTGGACCAGGGTAACCCTATAACGGGTTCGTACGATATGGGTATCAAATGAAAGGTGTTGACGATTGCTTGAACAAGGTGTAGTTATTGGTCCCATATAAGACCCCGTATTCGAGGTATTTCCTGAAATATGAACCAGGTGTGACCCCAAACGGGTTTTCTACAAAATGGGTATCAAATAAAAGGTGTTGGTGAGTATTTAAAAAAGAGGTGATTTTCAAGACCCTATGCGACCCGTTTTCCGAGATATCGACCAAAATGTGGACCAGGGGTCACCCTAGAAAGTCTGGAGGGATAGAATAGGCATAGGGATAGGGCTAGAGATATGGATAGGCATAGGTATATGGATAGGGATAGGGATAGGGATAGGGATAGGGGTAGGGATAGGGATAGGAATAGGAATAGGGATAGGGATAGGGTTAGCGATAGGAATAGGAATAGGGATAGGGATAGGTATATGGATAGGGATTAGCGATTAGGGATTAGGGATTAGCGATAGGAATAGGGCTAGGGATAGGGATAGGGATAGGAATAGGGATAGGGATAGGGTTAGCGATAGGAATAGGGATAGGGATAGGTATATGGATAGGAATTAGCAATTAGGGATTCGGGATTAGGGATATGAAAGGGATAGGGATAGGGATAGGGATAGGGATAGGGATAGGGATAGGGATAGGAATAGGTATAGGAATAGGGATAGGGTTAGCGATAGGAATAGGAATAGGGATAGGTATAAGGATAGGGATAGGGATTAGGGATAGGGATACGGCAACACGGTAATCTAGGACTTTTCCTTTAGGCTTTATAGGAATAAATTTTAGACAGAACAACGTCTGGCGGGCCAGCTAGTAATATAATATAATATAATATAATATAATATAATATAATATAATATAATATAATATAATATAATATAATATAATATAATATAATATAATATAATATAATATAATATAATATAATATAATATAATATAATATAATATAATATAATATAATATAATATAATATAATATAATATAATATAATATAATATAATATAATATAATATAATATAATATAATATAATATAATATAATATAATATAATATAATATAATATAATATAATATAATATAATATAATAAAATATAATATAATATAGTATAATGTAATATAATATAATCTATATACACTGAGAGAAAAAAATATATGGAGGGGTCAAAGAAATTGTTTACCTATTTTGAACACTACTTTCTTTGTTTTGAGTAAATTTTCCTTAAAACATGTTAAAAGGTTTATAAAATATTGTTGTTACATGCGTTACCATGGTTTTATATACTTGTTTTGAAAAAATTCATACATTAAAATAATGAAAAATTCTTTAAGCGCCATTCCATTCCCAACTTTCCTTGTTTTGAAGACTTGATTTCTTTAATTTTGAGAAATTAAATTCCCATACAAATCCCCATGGCAACGAATTTGTTTGAAAGTTTTTTTATGTTTTTTCCACATTTTTGAGAAAATTTACACAAAACAAAGAAAATTTTTTATTGGGACGCGTGTTCAAAATAAGGAAAATTATGTCTTTGATCGAGAGAAATTTTTTTTTTGAGTGTATATATAAAAATCAAGCCCATTTCTTTGTCGCCGGCTTTCGCCCAAACGCGTGGAGGGATTTTGACCAAATTTTCACACCAACTTAGACCTTGCCCTAGATGGTTTATATGCATAGTTTTTTCAAATCCGTAAGTCGGTTCCCGAGATATAGGTCAAGAGGTCAAAGCGTGGATCCGGCTTTCCCGTGAATATTTTTCAACGATATGGGTATCAAATGAAAGGTATTGAGCAGAGAATTTACATAGAATAGTACTCATTGTGATTCCTAGGTCAGGTCTCCAGATATGGGTCAAACGTGGACCCGGATGACCCTCGAATATTTCTGAGCGATATTGGTATCAAATTAAGGGTGTTGAGCAGGGATTTTAGATAGAAATGAACTCATTACGATTCCTAGGTCGTGTCAAAAGGTGTGGGTCAGCATACGGACCCGGATAACACCGAGATATTTCTCAGGGATATTGGTACCAAATGAACGTGGACCAGGATTGCCCCGGAAAATTTCTCAACGAAATTGGTGTCAACTGAAAGGCAGGGCTTTTCCACAGAGATGAACTCATTATGATTCCTAGGTCAGGTCCCCAGATGTGGGTCAAAATGTGGATCCGGATGGTCCCGGATAATCTCTCAGCGATATTGTTATTTAATCACGGCGCATGACGATTCCTATGTGGGATCCCAAGATATGGGTCAATATGCGGACCCGGATAACACCGGGATATATCTTAGGGATATTGGTACCAAATGAAAGGTGTTGAGCGGACTCTCATGTAGAGCCGTACCCATTAAGACTTCTTGGTCAAGTCTCCAGATACCGTACCCTTTATGGTTCCTAGGTCAAATTCCCTGATGTGGGTCAATAAGTGGACCCGGATGAGCCCGGGATGCTGCTGAGCAATACTGATATAAAATGAAAGGTGTTGCTGGGTCTGCTATATAGAGATATTTTCATAGTGATTCTTAGTCCCGATACCCAATTATGGCTAAAAGAGACAATTCGGACGCCTTGGAATGTTTTTAAGCAATGATGGTATGAAATGAGAAGTGGAATACAGGGTATTTTATGCTAAGCCCAGTTCCCTAGGGAAAGGGGAAGAGTAATGAGACTGGGAAAGCCAAAGGGACAGAAAAGGAGATGGAGAATATAATAAAAATGGAATGAAGAGGATGGGGAGAGAGACAGTAAGACAGGGAATTAGAGAAGGAATAAGAGGAGGGAATAAAAAGGAGAAAGACAGAAAAGGAGAGGTAATAGGGAGCGATAGAGAAAGGGAAGCGGAAATGTGACGGGAAAGGAAAAAGGAAACGGAAATGAAAGGAAAAATAAATGGAAACGGAAAGAGAAAAGTAGAGGGAAAGGGAGTTGTAGACTAATACGAAGAAAAATGGGATAAGAACATGAAGAGGGCAAACTTTTGAAAATATCAATTTTTTCCTTCACTTTTTTTAAACTTATCTGAACTGTGCTGAGCTCTGCAGCCCGAGGTAATAAGGTTTCTAGATAATTTCAAAATATTTTAAAGTGTGCCGTTTTTCGCTTCAAGTACCTATAATAGGAAGTGGGCCAAAGCAAAGCTTGGCCGGGTACAGCTAGTATAATATAATATAATATAATATAATATAATATAATATAATATAATATAATATAATATAATATAATATAATATAATATAATATAATATAATATAATATAATATAATATAATATAATATAATATAATATAATATAATATAATATAATATAATATAATATAATATAATATAATATAATATAATATAATATAATATAGTATAATATAATATAATATAATATAATATAATATAATATAATATAATACTAGCTGACACGCCAGACGTTGCTCTGACTAAAATTTATTCCTATAAAGCCTAAAGGAAAAGTCCTAGATTACCGTGTTGCCGTATCCCTATCCCTATCCCTATCTCTATCTCTATCTCTATCTCTATCTCTATATCTATCTCTATCTCTATCTCTATCTCTATCTCTATCTCTATCTCTATCTCTATCTCTATCTCTATCTCTATCTCTATCTCTATCTCTATCTCTATCTCTATCTCTATCTCTATCTCTATCTCTATCTCTATCTCTATCTCTATCTCTATCTCTATCTCTATCTCTATCTCTATCTCTATCTCTATCTCTATCTCTATCTCTATCTCTATCTCTATCTCTATCTCTATCTCTATCTCTATCTCTATCTCTATCTCTATCTCTATCTCTATCTCTATCTCTATCTCTATCTCTATCTCTATCTCTATCTCTATCTCTATCTCTATCTCTATCTCTATCTCTATCTCTATCTCTATCTCTATCTCTATCTCTATCTCTATCTCTATCTCTATCTCTATCTCTATCTCTATCTCTATCTCTATCTCTATCTCTATCTCTATCTCTATTCCTATCCCTATCCCTATCCCTATCCCTATCCCTATGCTTATACCTATCCCTATTCCTATTCCTATCGCTAACCCTATCCCTATCCCTATTCCTATTCCTATTCCTATTACTATTCCTATTCCTATTCCTATTCCTATTCCTATTCCTATTCCTATTCCTATTCCTATTCCTATTCCTATTCCTATCCCTATCCCTATTCATATCCATATCCCTATCCCTATACCTATCCCTATCCCTATCCCTATCCCTATCCCTATCCCTATCCCTATCCCTATCCCTATCCCTATCCCTATCCCTATCCCTATCCCTATCCCTATCCCCTATCCCTATCCCTATCCCTATCCCTATACATATCTCTAGCCCTATCCCCATACCTATTCTATCCCTCCAGACTCTCTAGGGTCACCCCTGGTCCACATTTTGGTAGATATCTCGGAAAACGGGTCGCATAGGGTCTTGAAAATCGCCTCTTTTTTAAATACTCACCAACACCTTTTATTTGATGTTTTGTAGAAAACCCTTTGGGGGTCACACCTGGTTCATATTTAGGAAATACCTCGAATACGGGGTCTTATGTGGGACCAATAACTACACCATGTTCAAGCGCTCGTCAACACCTTTCATTTGATACCCATATCGTACGAACCCGTTATGGGGTTACCCTGGTCCACATTTTGTGGAATATCTCCAAAACCTTCCCGGATTCTTATACTTTTTTTTGGCCATAAACCATGTCGGGCTCAATAGAAAACTACGTGCAAAATTTCATTTAATTCAGTCCAGCCGTTCTGGAGTTAAATCATCAGGGAGGAAAATGCGACTTATTTTTATATAATAGATAATATAATATAATATAATATAATGATTATATTATTTCAAGCCTTTATTTCCTTTATGTTTTGCATTATTATAAATTCGTCCTCATCTATTCATTTTGTCAGCTTATGAACAAACTCTTATCTATTCGACGAGAATTTTTTATTAATTAAATCCGCTTTGCTGCCATTGAAAATATATGTGGAGCTATGCTGTAATTTTTCAAATACATATATATACCTACCTATTTCCTACATTTATTTTTACATACTCGTACATATGTATGTATATAATACAAAAATCAAGCAATATATATACATTCATCTAAGTATATACGAACATACATACATACATATATACATACCCACATATATACATACATACCTACCCATTAAACACTGAAAAATAAATTCTCAAACGTTAAATATTGTTTCTCAATTTGAGAATCAGCATATATATCATTTGAAAATAAACATATTTTCAAGTGGTTCTCAAACATGTTTATTAATTTGAGAACAATTTGAGAAGCATTTGAGAAAAAAATTATGTTTGAAATAGGTTTGAGAAAATGGACGTTCTCAATTTGAAAATCAGCCCAAAATTCCATATTAAAAATGTGCCTTTTAGTTTGAGAACGCTATCAAAGGAAATTTGAGATGCATTTGAAATAAACGTCTGAGGTTTGAGAAAAGGGTTTATTCTCAAATGCATGTCAAATTGAGAATAAAGAAAAATGTTTATTGGGTACATTTGTACATATGTATTATACTATACAGATCAAGTTTTTTAGCTTTTTATCTGTGACTTTTATAGTTTTGTAGGCATTTGTTGAATTTTAATTATATTACCTTGGAATTACGTTGAGATTTCGCTGTGCGTCAAGTTGCACTTTGGTCTCTCTGCTTTTTTATATGTACACAAATGTATGTTTGTGTGTGTGTGCATCTATTTTCTGGTTTTTAAAGGTTCGTGGGGCATAAATTTTATGTACATATACAAGTATATAAATGTGTGTCTGTTAATTAATACAAAAAATTTCATTTGTATCTTTTAGGCTTTTTAAATTAAAGCTACCGCAATAGGATAAACGAAAGGCAGGGAAAACTACTTCACGTGACTGAAGTAAGTACATATGGTATGTACCTACATACATACATATGTATGCAGTTAAATCGCGACGTGGCAGTGAAATAGAGCTTACAAATGGTTCAAAAATATTCTACTATTTTCTCTGAAAAAGGGCATTTTTGAAGCAATTTTGATCGAGAGAATTTTTTTTTTTAAGTTCATAACTAAATAGCTTATATAACCGGTTTACATTGTACACACATATATGAACATACATATATAGGTACCCTGTAGGGAAAATCTCTAGTTCCGAACTAGGTCACTTCTAGTGCATTTTTCGACACTACTAGTGCGAGCTAAATCTCTTTTGCATGTTATCAACTGGCGAATTTAACACGGCGAAGTCCTAGGCGGTGTCAATTGTCACCCTCTGCACTACATTTTCGATAGTTCCGAACTAGTGCTAAATTCTACAGTTTACAATAGTTCGTTTATTGGCACAATTTCGATAGTTCTGAACTAGCTACAAGTACCTACAAATTCTACAGTTTTGCATCTGTCGCTTAAGTGCAGCATTTGACACACTTCATGCAAGTGGCGCGATGGCCGACTGGCTAACGCATGTGCCTTTCAATCTGAGGAGCGCGGGTTCGAATCCTGTCGGTGTCAAGGTGGGTGATAATTTTTTTTTTTATTTTTTTTTTAAATAATATTTTTTTATTTATTTATTTAATAAAAATTTACAATAATATTTAAAAAGTAATAAAATAAAAGAAATTCAAAATAAGCTTGAGGGATCGGAAAAGCATAATTAGTGGAACATTCCATTTCCTAAGAGATGCAAATAGAAAACTTTTTATATAAAATGCTTCATTAAACATCTGAGAATTGCAGAAATAGACAAAGCCGAAGGCAATTGAACGAACGAAAAATTTTCATAGAATTTTTGTCACTTCCAAATTGCATACAAATCAAAGTGTGTCTTATAATGGTCACTCAATTCACTCCTTCTGAACCGGTGAGGGTCTAACTACAATTGATCTAGTTCCCTTTTGACACCTTTTCGCTAGTTCGGAACTAGAAATTTTGCTCACTAGTTATTGAGTTCCCTGCAGGGTATATTAAATATGTATATGTATTTGTCTGCTTCAACAGTCAAATTATTTGCAGACGCCCCCACCCAAAAAAAAAAGATCCAAATAGACCTAGACATGAAATGAAAACAGAAGCGGAAAGAAAGTGCGTGCCCGTAAATATGCCTCACTGCTTTGTTTATTGCCTAAAGCGGTGATTCAAAAAACAGCCACATGATTTGATTTGTATATTAGGCCGGGGCGATTTAGGTAACTTACATACATACATATACCGTGCCATCGAAATTCGGATTCCTTGCATTTTTCTGAGTAGAACACTCTTCCACGACATTTGTTTAAAATTAATTTTGATATTCCGGAATTTGGTTTTTAGGGACCAACACGGATTTTTGAAAAGCAAAAATGCACAAAAATCGACAGAAAAAAAAAACACACACAGCTCATTAGTACCCTATGGCGTATGAGTAACCTTGAGTTTTCTTAGAGATGAATAAAGTAAAAACCAAATTTCAAAGAGCATAAATCTAGGTTTTGGGGTATAACTCTTTAATTTTTGTATCTAAAATTCTGAAATTTCATATTTGAAGCGCTTATTATACACTAAGTGCTGTGAGCGAAAATCATCAATATCGGATGTCTATAACGTAGGGATCTCATGCCATGATTTTGGACTAAAGTAGAAGGAGTAAATTCTAGTTCTCCCATGCCCGAAGCTAAATTATAATTTTAAAATATTGTTAATATATTCAGTTTACTTATCTTTATATAATTTGCAAGAAAATTTTAGATATATTATACACAGCAAGAGATTATTGAAAATATGCGATTTGCGAAATATGTATGCGATTTTGAGCATTCAGCTCACAAAACCGGAAATAATTTTGGTTTCTGATTTGGATGCCAGATAAAATTTTGATTCAATTCGATGTACATATTGGCTTTTTTATTTTTTTCTTGTTGATTTTTGTCCATTTCTGATTTTCAAAAATCCGTCTTGGCCCATAAAAACAAAATTCCAGAACATCAAAATAGATTTTAGACAAATGTCGTAGAAGAATTTTTCTAATCAGAAAATTTAGAGGAATTTCAATTTCGATGGCACGATATCAATTAGCTTCCCTCCATACAAATCGCCCCGTCCTAATGTATGTATGTATGTATGTATATCTATGTGTATATGTACATATGTATAATATTTACTTAAGTAAAATTTTTTGCCTTTCTGATTTTTGTACCTTCAATAAGCTGAAACGAAAAAGAGAAAAGCCAAAAATTATCGCACGCTAAGGGCCTAAATGCACAGTGGGCCAGAATATCCGCATTTTTTTGTTTCTGTTTTTCTTCGTTTTGAGATTATTGAACTTAGAAAAAGCAGTCAAATAATACCTATAAGAATAATTTTAAATAGGCAATAAGAATATTTTTACTACAGAAACAAGAGATAATGGGTATGTCGTACCCACAGTCATTATCCAAGTTGAGATCTGAAAAGGAAGAGCCAAAGCTTTGCTGATGATTTACTTCAAAAGACGTCCTACTTAACCAGCAAACACCATCACTAACGTTAGAATTTGTAGAGACTACATTAGATGACTAAATTAGTTCTCTAGCTGTTCTTTAATTGAAAGCGAAGATTGAAAACAACACAACATATATGAACATATGTAATTAAATTGGAAACTGATAAGAGAAATAATTACACTGCTCTACAGCCAAAAAATACTCTAAACGCGACCATCCTATCTATATGTAAAATCGGTCGCTGATTCCGAAAATCGGGTTCATTTTTAATTCTATGGGAAGGTTTTTGAGATATCGGCAATTTACCGTTATTTGGCCAATGGCTCCACTTAATCCTGTATATCTCTTTAACGCAGTGAGCTATCTTCCTTGCGGTGACACCAAACGAAAGAAAATTAACATTATTAGGCATGTTAGTGTCTAGCACGAAATTTATTATTTTTAATTTTAATTTTTATACTTTGGAATAAGCGGAAAAATCCAATTAGCTCATACAGCGATGGTAGATGTGATAGCTATTTCGAAGAAAAACCACTTTCTTCATCATCAGACATCTTCTCGGGAGCACACCTGGCGAAAGAAAATTAAATTTTTTTTCTCTAACTCTTATAGTTTTTGAAATATTGACGATTCAATTTGAATTATTACGATTTTTTACGATTTTTTTGAAGAAAAAATTGACTTTGTCAGGCAATATCTTTAAAACCAAATGCGGTTTTACTCCTTTACGTCAAGCTCCATTCCATTAGCGAACAAATAAGCTATCAACGAAGAAAATCCATGGTAAAATGGTCAAAGTTTATATTGTGCATTTTTAAATTGCAATTACTTAAAAACTACTGAACCGATTTCGAATATTTTTATACCATTCGATAGGTATGATAGACATTTTATGTGGGTTCCATACCACCCCCCTCTGCGGGGGTCAACCCCCCTTTTACCCCCTTACTTTTCATATATACAATATATATAAAATTAAAGGGAATCAAAATACCTATCGAATGGTATAAAATTCGAAATCGGTTCAGTAGTTTTTAAGTAATTGCAATTTAAAAATGCACAATATAAACTTTGAACTTTAATAACTTTTGTTGTTGTTGTTTCCGAAAAAAAAAAACACTTTAATACTCAGCTTAGCCATCTTTATCAATCCCCTTACTTAGTTTTTTGATTTTATAATTTTCAAAATTTCATATTTGTACCAGATCGTGGTTATTGCTTTCAACTTTGCGGGGCTGGGGGCAGTTCAAAACGTCATCCTATCGCCATAAAATTTTGTGGGGTTCATTAACTCGTATAAAGGCAGCTTTTCATTGCTGGTACGTTCAAAAAAAGAACAACAAAAAAATCTCCATATGATTTCACTCCACCTTAATGTATATATTACATTTTGCTTGAGAACGCCATGATTCTCAGTCTTCCTATTGTTCTCGAGTCTTCCTCCAATGTCAGAAATTTGAGAAAAGGGCTAGTTCTCGACTCACTCACAAATCGATATCTAACCTCAGTATTTGTTAGGGCTTTAAAATTTAAAGTGCATATTTTCTATGTCTAAACCACTGTGCGATGATATAAATTTTTTCAGGCACTAAACAAATAATCGTCATAACAAAAATGCCTTCAAAAACAGCAACTGCCTGAAGTAAGCCAAATGAAATTTCTACGTAACATCAACCATAAAAAAACCAACAACAAAAATAAAAGCAATAACGTATTGATAGAAATATAAAAATACGTAGTAGGTACCTAGTTTAATACACGCTTGTTTACATAGATACAGTTATGTACATATATATATATATATATATGCACATGTATGCGTACCTGTGTTTACATATCTGTTCGTGAGCCTTTCCTTCTCCTATGGCTTGTTGCTGTTACTTGATAAGCGACGGCGACGTTTCTTCGTCAGAGACGCGTCGCAAAGCGATAAGAAAGCGAACAGCTGACTCTGCTGGTGCTCAGAGTAGTAGTTTTTTTAACGCAAGCGGCGAGCACCGCAGTTAGAGCAGGAAAAAGAGTGAGCGAGCGTGCCAGCATGTATGTATGTATGTGTGCATGAGAAAGAGAATAGGGCTTTGGTAACGGTGGTTAGCACGGCGAATAACAGTGAATTTACGTATCTTTGAGATACAAACCGGCCGGTTTTAGGTTGCTGCTGCTGTTTGTGTTGTTTGCTTGTTTGTGGGTACGCGTGGCATTTTCATTGTATTTTTCTGATTTGACCATGAGCAGACGCAACGACGCAATATGTGAGTAAGTAAGAAGAGTGTGAGAGCACACTGGTGTAGGAACAGCTGTTTTGGGGGAAGAATTTTTGAACTTTGAATTCTGTTTTCCTTGTCGTTGTCGTTGTCGTCTGTGCACAGTCAGAGAATTGGTGGTATTCGCATTGTTCCTGGGTATTTATGTGGATTTGTATGTGCGATATGCTTTTTTTCTTCGCTGTTGTTTGTTTGGGGGTTCGTACCTACTTTGTTTGACGATGAGCTCAACATATATTTATCCCTATGTATGTACATTTTTATGTGCGGAATTCTATTATCCCAGCAAACATTTGGAGTCATAAAAGAAAAGGAATGCGTTCACACTCATTATGAGCTCAGTTTGGAATTCGAAATGTATTAATTTCTGTTCTTAAGTTGGTCGCCCTAAATGAGCCTAATTTCATACAACATATGAGCCTGAATAAGAATTATAAAAGACTCTTATTGAACACTGATGTGTGACTCTTTTTTTACTTTTTCTATGGCTAGTAAAACCAAAAAATATATATGTATATTTGTTTCCATTTTCTTTCCCTTGGCCCAGTTCTCTTCATCCTCTCCCCGTTTAGTTGCCAAGTGCAACCAATATATATTTTCACTCCCACTTGTTCTCCTCTTCTTTCATTGTGAAATCTTCTTCGCCTTCACTACTTGCTTTATAGTGTTGTCTATTTTGTATTCTCCTCCCGATTCTAACCTGAAATCAACTTCAAATTCAATCGAATATCATCATATAGTGGGACATTTAACATTATACTGAACTTTGGTGTTGCTTTTGTATTTACCGTTTTTTTAGAAAAAGCATCTATGAATTACAACTATCCTTAAAAAAAAATATAAAAAAAATTCTTTAGCTTAGGTACATATCGTCGCTATAGAAGAAAAAAGACGCAAAATGTTATTTTTTTTGAGGAAGAAAGACGCAAACTTTTTTTTTTTTTCAAAGAAAGGCGCATTAAAAATATTTTTCGAAAGAAAGACTCTTTATTTTTTTTAGTACTGAGTTCGAGTTTCCCGTGAAACTGTTAACAAAATTCACACAAAAAAACTGGTTTGTGAAACATGTGTGAAATTTCACAGATATTTCTCGACAAAGTTGTACTGAGTTCCTGCCGTGAAAACGTTGCGCAATATGCTAGCAACATCATGCCAGCAACATTTTTTTACGCCAAATTAAATATACAATGTCATTTATTTTCGAGTGAAAATTGACATTTGTTGAAATTGAAATTTATATTTTGTATAAAAATTTTTTATTGGCCAAAATTTGAAAGTTGGTTCTGAGGCGATGCTGCAAATTTTTTTCTTTTTACATTTGCTCAGTTTTCGTTTTGGCATTTATTCTCATTTGACAAAAAAAAATTTTCTTGAAACATTTCACGACAAAATAAATGCATGTTGCTGGCGAAATTTCACGGCTGTGAACTTAGTACTAGGCTTAACGAAGAAAGACGCTTAATTTTTTTTTTACAATAAAAAAAGATGCATTTAAATATTTTTTTAGTAAAGAAAGACGTATTCGATTTTTTTTTCTTCGCAGTTAATAGTGCTAATGCGTCTTTCTTCGTCGAAATATTTGTTAATGCGTCTTTCTTCGTCGACAAATTTCTGGCTTGCGTCTTTCTTCTTCCGGAGCGACGAAATTTCACACATATGTACATATATATTTCGTATTCTGGGGCTAATGCTTCACACATATTTCGGACTAATAGTGGATTCCAACAGTTTGTAGCTCATATTATAAACCTATTTCGGATTTAAAATTATGAGTGGTCCGAATATGTTTGCTGGGTTGTGACACTGGTGCTTGCTACATATGTATACACAAAATTTACCATTAGGGTAGGCACAACGCTTTTTTTTTTTTGTCAAATGCGAATTTGATTAATGATGTTTTAGTCAAGTTATGGCCGTGAATGTTTTTTTGTAGGTATTTTGCCTTGATTGTAATGTTGATATATTGAAGTTTGTTGTTGTAGATATTTGTTTGCGAAAAGAAATCATGTTGGAGTTTATGTAGCTACAAGTGTAGGTATTTGCAAATACATATGTATCTATGTATGTACATATGTATCTAAGTATTTATCTAAAATTCGTACAAACAATCAAGCTTACTTTTTCATAAGTATGTATGTACATAACTATCTATGAAGTACATATGTATGTATGTATGTATGTATGTACATATGTATGTTTTGGATATTTTGTTGCTACTAAAATATCCGTAATGAGATTAGGAATATACATATGTATGTATGTGTTAAGCTATGGAGTAGCAGTTTTATTTGGCATACCTCTAAGTATATTCAGGCCTATTTATAAACTACATACATATGTATATACATACATATGTATGTTTGCATGTAGATATGTATGTAATATGTATGTTGTATAGGTATATGTTATGCTTGTAGTATACAACATAATATATAGATACTTGCGTATATGCGTGGGCATAAGCTACATATATTCGTGTTCGGTAGTATTTTTAAACATAATACAATGGATTGCGTCATCGTTTTTTTACTCCAGCAAATTTTTTATAACGCATAAGCATTCGCTCGGAAATTCTTTGATATGTACAAATGTATGTACATATGTATGTATGTAGTACGTATATTTCTCGGAAACAAAAGGTTGCATAAATATGTGCTTGTTTGCTTTCCTCCAAGTACTGTGGCGGTAAAAATATGTTGTATGTATGCTTTATGTCAAATGATGAATCACAAAGTATGTAAGTAAATATGTACCTACTCAAATAATGTTGCTCATACGCACCGCGCTGTGTGATAATCAAGCCAAGTAGCAATGCACCTATAGATTGTACATAGATACATATATACATGTTTATTATATATTTGATAACGTTAATATCCAGTAAGAGAATCTTTTACGGAATTACTGCGATTCACGGGAAAAATAAAGCCTTTTTTTGTGGCAATTACTTTTGCTTCCAGTTGTAGGTACCCTATGGCGTATGAGTAACCTTGAATTTTCTTAGAGCTATAACTCGAAGACTACTCATTCGATTTTAATTCTGATTTCATTTTTGGATTTAGCATAAAGTTTTGGTGTGCATATTCGCCAGTTTTTTTTTTTGTCTACTTTTTTGTCCATTTTTATTTTCAAAAATTCATCTTGATCTGTAAAAACCAAACCCGGAATATCAAAATTAATTTTAGACAAATGTCGCGGAAGAGTTTTTTACTCAGAAAAATTAGAGGAATCCCAATTTCTATGGGACGCCATATTTGCATACATACATATTATATGTATATGTACATATAATAGGGTGGTCCAAATGTATGGAGACAAATTATAGCATATTTCCTCAACCTGACCCCCTAGGTCGATGCGTGTATAGTCGAGAATATCACATATTAATTTTTGTCCCGATCGGAAACGGTTAAGGGGTGTCGCAGAGAGGTCAAAATTCAGATTACCTACCATATAAAGACCAAAAAATTTAATTAAACTTTTTTATATCTAAAGGCCAAAATCGATAGTATTGTACTCAAGGATAACAAATATAAATTTTGGCCCTGATCGGAGACGGTTAAGGAATGTCGCACAGGGATCCCATATATGTAGGTACATAAAAACATAGTTATTCGAGCTCTAGATACCCGGGTATCGTGCAATTCGATCTGATCGTTTTTGTTTGAAGCCCGTTTGTTGTTCAAATGCCCGTACTATTAGTTATCTGCAATTTGAGCCCTTTTCGACACCCCTTAACCTTCTCCGATCGGAACGAATATTTATATGCGCTATATATATAAAATAAATTTTTTGAGTCTTCATATCAAGGCTGCACAACGATATCAACAAAAATATTTTGTTTTGTTGAATCTATATATATAAAAATGGTGTAAAAAATGTTACTAACCTCATCAGATGAGAACGGCTGGGCCGATTTCTATAAAACTTTTTGTCAATTGTTCGTATTCTCGAGGAGATGGTTCGTACGGAAGAAAATTTTGGAAAATCCCTCCGGAAAAGTCCGAAAATTGGAAAAATCGGTGTGTATGTGCGTATGTGTGCATCTGTGGATGTGTGTCCTCTATAAATTCCCAAAGTAACCAACCGTTCTTTATGAAATTTTCACAGTAGATTCATGTGGTGTTAGTGCACATAGTAGGGTATATAGAATTTCGAAAAATTGGGAGCTTCCCGGAATACAGGCATATATGAGGACCCAGATCGATCCACCAAGCCTTCGAGCAATATTGGTATCAAATGAAAGGTGTTTAACAGGCCTTCAACATAAAGTTATTTTTATTGCGATACCTAGGCCGGGTTCCCAGATATGGGTTAAAACGTGGGACCGAGTGACCCTGGATATTGGTATCAAATGAAAGCTGTTGAGGAGGACTTCAGCAAAGAGCTTTTTAAATAGTGATGCCTAGGCCGGGTTCCAAGATTTGGGTCAAAGCGTGGACCCGGATAACCCCTGAATGTTTTCGAGCGATATTGGTAGAAAATGAAAAGCGTTGAGCTGTTTCCCAGAGATGGCTAAAGTAGTGGGCCCGGATGGTGATGGACGGTCCCGGTAAGGTAAAGGTAGGTAGCTATAGGGATAGAGGTAGGGATAGGGATAGGGATTGGGATAGGGATAGGGATAGGGATAGGGATAGGGATAGGGATAGGGATAGGGATAGGGATAGGCATAGGCATAGGGATAGGGATAGGGATAAGGATAGGGATAGGGATAGGGATAGGGATGGGGATAGGGATAGGGATAGGGATAGGGATAGGGATAGGGATAGGGATAGGGATAGGGATAGGGATAGAGATAGGGATAGGGATAGGGATAGGGATAGGGATAGGGATAGGGATAGGGATAGGGATAGGGATGGGATAGGGATAGGGATGGGATAGGGATAGGGATAGGGATAGGGATAGGGATAGGGATAGGGATAGGGATAGGGATAGGGATAGGGATAGGGATAGGGATAGGGATAGGGATAGGGATAGGGATAGGGATAGGGATTGAGATAGTGATAGGGATCGGGGAAGTAGGTTTGTCGCGGCGAATATATGTAACTATAACTTTTATTCAGAGAATAGACATTTTTTTGTTATTCGCAGTCATTAAGATGGACTCTAAGATAATGGTTAGCAATACGGTAATCAAAGACTTTTCTTTAGGCTTCATAGGAATAAGTTTTAGCAGAACAACGTCTGCCGGGTCAGCTAGTATCAAATAAAAATTAACAAACAAATTTTGTTTTGTTGAATATCAAATACAAATTATTGGAATTATTTCGTTTCGTTGATTATCAAAAAAAAATTATCAAAATTATTTGTTTCGTTCATTATCAAAAACAAAATAATAATAAAAATTTGTTTCGGGCTTACGGTTTCATTTTACTTTGAATTTTTATTAACGTTATTTTTTTTTTGATAATTTTTTTTGTTGGCTACCGAAACAAAATTTTTTCAATATTTGTATTTTGATAATCAACAAAACGAAATTTTTTTCATAATTTTTTTTGATAATTATCAAAACAGTATTTTTTTGTTCAGCACTTAGCGTTAAAATTTTTCAAAGTTGAATTGAAAACAAAATATTTTTTCGGTTATTGATAAAAAATAACGTTAATGTGCAGCCCTGCTTCATATCGCACGTTTCAGGCAATAGGGATTTAAGTCGAAATTTTTGATTTCTGGGATTCTGCCATATATTTCAATAACTGGGCCATACCTTTGAGTCTAGTCTTATAAAATACCCAAAAAGTTAAAAATGGCGGAAATAAAAGTGATTTTGTAGTTAGCCGTAGAAGGAAACTATTTGAAATTATAAAAGTTTGTTTGCGTTTTCCCAAAAAAAAATTTTTTTAGTTAAATCCCTATTGAATAAAACGTGCGATATGGTAATCTGAACTTTGACCCACCCTTGTGCGACCACCTTTATCAATCTACGATCGGGACCAAAATTTATATGTGGTATCCTTGACCGTGCTGTTCGCGATGTAGGGGGGCGAGACCGAAGAAACTCGCTAGTTTGATTTTAAGGACCAGCCTAGTGTATATAGGTTAGTAAATTGTCCCTTCCTAGTGTAGATAGATATATTTAGATATGTACGTAAATATTTTTATATAAATTTAGCATAGATACCTACACAAAATTCAATTTTCTTTATAATTTATTTTAGCGCATAACGAATGAGTTGGCGTTGTTGTTTGTTCGCGCTGTAAATAGCCAAAAATATCTATATATGTATGTATGTATATAGATACAACCGAGCTAACAATTTTACCCGAAATCTGTTAGATTTCTATCAGATTTTCTGCAAAAAACTCCGAAATCAATAAGATTTCTGTACGACTTCTTCAAGAGAAATGTATGAAGACGTTGACAGGAATTCTTACAGACATGTCTTGGGATATTCTATGTTTTTTACCGACGATTCGTACAGATATCTAACTGATTTCTGAACGAACAATGGAGGGAAATTCTATTGTTTTCCGACAAATCTGACGGATATCTAACAGATATATGAAGAAAAATCGTGAGAATTTCTAATTTATTTGCCGAAGAATCTGATTGATATTTTACAGATATCTAAAGAATTTTCGATTAAAATTCGCATAAACATACATACATATGTAGTGGCATCTTAATTATTAAATATTTATTATATGAAAATTAAATTACATAGATATATGTACATATATATATACATCGGTACTTAGTATATACATCGGTATTTAAAAGCTTTTCACGCGCTTCACCAGAGCCGTTAATAAACTTTAACTTGTGGGTGGCTGAGTATGGTAATGAACCAGCAACATTACCGGATTATCCTTCAGCATATATATTCGTATGTTTCCACATAGGCAGCAATCTGCAGAAGACGACCATTTCGGAAATAATCAATAATTTATTGTTCAGGCAAATCCAAATTGCCGTGGCATTTTGTTGTTTTAAGGCCTCAGGCCACATACAAATCCGGCTATCGTTACGAATACTTCGTATATACATATGTACATTTGTTTATTATTACAAAATTTAAATTTGATACACATTCTCTCTCTCTTGAACTGATGACAAATAAAAATTTTCTTGAAGGAAATAATTTAAAATATTTATCAAGCAAAGTGTAAAGAGAGAGAGAGAGGCAGGGATTGCAAATAATCGTTATTTTTTAAATTTTGACTAAAAAAATTATATTGAGGGAGAAATGCTAAACGCAAAAGAAGTACACAGATGTAATCACCGTAACGCAGACTACCCCTAGGTGCATTAACTTTTACTTTTTCGATTTTTATAAAAAAATTGATTTTTAATCATTATTTTCTGAGTTTTATTTTTCACTCAGCAAATAAAAGTTTTTTTCTGAGTTTTATTTTTAGAACAGAAAAGAAAAGTTATTTTTTGAGTTTTATTTTTCCCTCAGATAATAAAAGTTTCTTCAGTTTAATTTTAGCTGCAGCTGTCGATTTTTCCACATTAATACGTAGGTAAAGTTTTTAAATAAAAAAAATTAACTTTTACTTTTTCGATTTTTATAAAAAAATTGATTTTTAATCATTATTTTCTGAGTTTTATTTTTCACTCAGCAAATAAAAGTTTTTTTCTGAGTTTTATTTTTAGATCAGAAAAGAAAAGTTATTTTTTGAGTTTTATTTTTCCCTCAGAAAATAAAAGTTATTTATTGAGTTTAAAATTTCCCTCAGAAAATAAAAGTTATTTTTTGAGTTTTATTTTTCCCTCAGAAAATAAAAGTTTCTTCAGTTTAATTTTAGCTGCAGCTGTCGATTTTTCCACATTAATACGTAGGTAAAGTTTATAAATAAAAAAAATTAACTTTTACTTTTTCGATTTTTATAAAAAAATTGATTTTTAGTCATTATTTTCTGAGTTTTATTTTTCAGTCAGCAAATTAAAGATTTTTTCTGAGTTTTATTTTTAGATCAGAAAAGAAAAGTTATTTTTTGGGTTTTATTTTTCCCTCAGAAAATAAAAGTTATTTTTTGAGTTTTATTTTTCCCTCAGAAAATAAGTTATTTTTTGAGTTTTATTTTTCGATCAGAAAATAAAAGTTATTTTTTGAGTTTTATTTTTCCCTCAGAAAGTAAACGTTATTTTTTGAGTTTTATTTTTCGATCA
The DNA here is from genome assembly GCA_960531455.1 of Urophora cardui. Lineage (NCBI taxonomy): Eukaryota > Metazoa > Arthropoda > Insecta > Diptera > Tephritidae > Urophora > Urophora cardui. The sequence goes on from OY482672.1 coordinate 145,197,253, forward strand.
GAAAATAAAAGTTATTTTCTGGGGTTTATCTTTTTGCTCAGATAATAAAAGTTTCTTCAGTTTAATTTTAGCTGCAGCTGTCGATTTTTCCACATTAATACGTAGGTAAAGTTTATAAATAAAAAAAATTAAAAAGTTATTTATATACATTACCTATTTATATGGCGAAATCTATAATTTTAGCCAAAATTAAACTATAAAACTTTTATTCTCTGAGCAGAAAAATAAAACTCAAAAAATAACTTTTATTTTCTGATCGAAAAATAAAACTCAAAAAATAACTTTTATTTTCTGAAGGAAAAATAAAACTCAAAAAGCAACTTTTATTTTCTGATCAAAAAATAAAACTCAAAAAGCCACTTTTATTTTCTGATCAAAAGATAAAACTCAAGAAAAAACTTTTATTTTCTGAGCAAAAAATAAAACTCAAGAAAAAACTTTTATTTTCTGAGCAAAAAATAAAACTCAAGAAAAAACTTTTATTTTCTGAGCAAAAAATAAAATTCAGAAAATAATCGTTAAAAATTAACTTTTTGGATATCACTCATAACCGTTACGGTCCCTGGAGAGAGGGGTACAACGAAAATACAGAAAGAGCAAGCGAAAAGCAGCAAAACAATGCAAATGTGTTGGTGAGTGAGCACTGCCAAAACCGGAAATGTTTTTTTTAAAATCAGGTGGCAATAAGCAAGAGCGCCTTCTCACACGCAGATTTGCTGTGTTGACAAGTTTCTATCTCTGTGACTGTGTATGTGTGTTTTGTTGAAAAAATCAACTCTCCATTGTGGCCAACGCATATGTATGTAATTTGTTTTGGTATCAACCAAAGTTGTTTACATTTTGGTGGATATCAAATTGCGTCGCAGCTGCAGTCGCTGTCAGCAGCGCAGTTTGCGTCACAGTCACAGCGCTGTTGTATTTTTCGGCTTTTTGCTTGAATTTTATACAATCTTTTCTTTGCTATCGTGATTTGCTCGCTCTCATAAAATAATTTTTTTTGTGTGCTGCCTCGCTCTGCCGCGTTTTCATTGAAATTTTTACAGCTCATGGGTATTTTCACTTTGCTGCGACGGCTTGGCTGGCGTTTTGCTGACTGTAGCGTCGCGCTGTCGTCACTAAGTCGATTTCTGAGTGTCTTTTGTGTTTTTTTTTGTGTGAGTATCTCTGTTAGTATGCGGGAGCGCAAAAAAAAAAAAACTCATATACACATTCGTAGTAACACCCGGCGAGTAACTGAAACGTGCATAAGTATATTTGTATCTCGTGACTCTGTTTCAATATACTTCGTAAATATGTTTTTAGCATTGGTGTGTAGTTTAGGGGGGGCATAGGGTGGGAAGGGGGGAGTCGACACACAAATTCGAAACGACGGCAACGACGATGATGATGTTGTTGTCGACGTAGTACGTACATAACAACACAAAACGCTGTTACACGAGCAAACCTGCATTCGCTAGCGATGAATTCAGTCGTTGATAGCCAACTCTCGTGTACGGAGCACTGTATATGTTTTTTGAAGTGTTGTTTTCCATTGATTGAGCTTCATTGAAACAAAACAAAAACAATCAAAAATTCAAGAACAACACAAAAATTCAAGCACAACGCAAAAATCCAGGAACAACAAAAAAGCAAAGAATAGCAAAAAATCAAAGAATAGCAAACAATCCAAGAACAACAAAAAAAAATCCAACAATAACAAAAAAAGAAAATCCTCGAGTGCGTGTAGTTATCGTGTGCGCGCAGCTCCTATTATGTGTGCTCTTCCTGCAAGCAATTCTACAACGCACAAGAAAATTGTTGCTACAAAAAAAGCAGCAAACAAACTATGCTTGATTTGCTAAAAATCACTGCAAGTATCTAGTGTGTGACACTATCATTTTGTTTTGAACTACATAACAAGCTATAAAATTGAGCTAAAAACTCTAAATAGGTACCTACGTAGCGCCGGCAACTAAAACTGTGTCGTAGCTCAAAAAGCCATATAAAAACACAATCGACAACAGAGTGTGTCTGCTTTTTTTGTTGGCTTTTTCGTAGCATTTAATATTGCTAATGAAGTGTTAAAAATTTAAAAAATAAAAACTCAAACGGCAAACATTGCGTCAAATGAAAAAAGTAGCTAAGTTTTGTCTGTGTCAAAAAGTCTCATAAGTAAAGCGAAACTTTTGAAATTTTTGCAAATAAAAACATTACAAAAATAAACTATTTACATACATACATATGTAGGTATGTACATTGCAAATATTAAACAACAACAACAACAACAAATGCATACAAGCCTTAAAAATAAAACTATTTATAAATAAAAATTTTCAAGGTTAAACGAATAGAAATTGTTGTGCAAAAATTCGCTGCCACAAAAGCGCTGCGCTACCAACCAATTGCCAAATGCTAAAGGCTAAATGCGAATACTATATTTATTATTATCTAAACGAGTTAGCAACAAAAGCATTGCAAAAACAAAAATCGCAAAAATAAGCAATTGCAAATAATAATAAGCACAACAACAATAATAAAACAGAAACAACAACAAAAAATACAGCAAAAATATTAAGTAAGTACAACCGTTTAATGTGCAAACAATCATAGGTATTGAACTTGAAAAAGTGTCTAGGTAAATACATACATATGTATAGTATCTCTGGCTGCTTTGTGCGCTAAATCGGCAGCAAAAGCTGAAAAATACAATAATAACAACAACAACAAAAACAAGAACAATATTTACACATACCTACATATGTATGTATGTATGTGTCTGCATGCACACAGAGCTGCATATGCGCCCATACAAAGCTAATACACTCAAACAAATTTTGGTATAAATTTTAAACTTTTTTGGTCGATATATAGGACACGACCGAAAAATTATTAAAATTTAAACTTTGAAAAGTTTAAAAGATTTTTAAATTTTTAGGGTTTAGATTTTATTCCAAATTAAAATTTATTTTAAGACTTTCAAAAGTTTAAAATTTAAACCTTTTTTTGCTTTAAATTAAAAAAAAAAATATCTGCTCCCAAATCCTCTTCAAGATTTTCCCTATTGTATCTTCTTTCCTATCCTTTTTTCTCATTTTCTCTCATATTGTTCTCCCCCTAACCTCCCCTCAATCCTTTTCCATATTATGTCTTTTTCCTATCCTCTTCTTCTCATTTTCTTCCTTCTTCATTTTATCTGTTTCCATAATTATTTTGTGTTTGTTTGTTTCTCCATTCATTCATTCAAATTGTCCAATAACTATAAATGAGCTTTTTATATTGTTCATTTCTCGAAAAAGCAAGTTGGAATTTCAAATCAAAAATTAAAATTTTTTTGTTGAAACCAAATTTTACGACCAATGAAAGTTTAAAATTTAAACCTTAAAGCTGATTCCACATAAAACTTTTTCCGCTTGGCGTTACGCCGCTTTCTATGTCAAACAACGCAAAACTGAAAAACTATGCCACATTGAACGCTGCAACATCACTCAAAAAATATTTATTTTCTGAAAAATCTCTCATTCTCCGTTTTATTTACAAAAAAGTAAATAAGAAAATAAAAATCTATTAAATCATTTTTCAATTGTGTGAAATGTAAATTTGTTTATTTACATTTGAATTGAAGTGAAACTGAAAAAAAATTTCAACGCCCCCAAAAGTTGAGATTTGGGCAACTTTGTGCTTTACGTAACTTCGGCGTTGCGTTACTTTTTCTTATGTGAGAAACCTCATATAGATACATGTATTTTAATCTCAGCTGTCACGCAGAAAGTGTCACGTAGCGCAACACAAAGTTCTATGTGGCATCAGCTTAAAAGTTTAAATGAGAAAAAGTGTAAGATTTAAACCAAAAAAGTATGAAATTAATTCCAAAAAAAACTTTGAAATATTTGAATTTTTGTAAGTTTGAATTTTAAACCAAAAAGGAATAAGAAACTTTTAAACTTTCGAAGGTTCAAAATTTAACCCAAAAAAAGTTTTAAATTTCTTTCAAACGAAATGAAAGTTTAAAAAATAGCTATTATATATATATATATTATATATATATTATCTAACGGTTTATTTGTAGGTAGGCAACATTTTTGCCGGCTTGTCTAACAATTTGCGCTTTTTGCATCGAGAAAACAACAACAATTTAATTGAGTGAAATTAATTTTTATGCAAGTGCAACTTTGATAATTAGATATTTTCAAAAGGCTACACAAATTGTTGAAATTAATAAAAAAAAAAAACACTTTTAAAATAAACAAAAAAAAAAGTTTTTAAAATTAATAAAAAAAAAATTTAAATTAATAAAAACACTTTTAAGATTAATAAAAAAACTTTTAAGATTAATAAAGAACACTTTTAAAATAAAAAAAAAACACTTGCGAAATTATAAAACACATCTATTAAAAAAAAAATAGCAATTCGTGGATTATGCTTAGGAAGTGGACAAAACAGGATGATCGTAAACATAAGACATATCTACGCCGAGCTGTCTTGCGTTATTTGATAAATGCTGCAAAAAAGCAAGCCCAAAAAGATAATGTCAATTCGTTTTTACAACAACAACAACAACAACAACAACCACAACAACAACAACAACAACAACAACAACAACAACAACAACAACAACCACAACAACACGAATTCAACAAACAATCGATGACAACAACGTTGACAAGTGTAGAAGAACAACAACAAAAGCTTAAATCACAATTAATACAAAATAATAATAAAAACATTGATACGAACATTTGTGCGTTGGATAAGAAGAAATTACAACAACAAAAAAGAGCAGCCAAAACACCAAAAATAGCAGAAAAATTACAGAAAATAGCAGAAAAATCACAAAAAATAGCAGAAAAATCACAAAAAACCACGAAAATCTTAAACAAGTTAACAACAACAACACACCTGGAACTGCATAATCAGCATACAAAACGCTTGATTTGTGCTTTTTTATAAGTGTTAACTGAACTAATGTCGAGAATTGTGGCAAGCAGTGTTCAAAATAGTGAAAAAAAATTTTGGAACAAATTTAAAAAATTCGAGCAATAACTGTGTTGAAGACTTTGAAGCTTTTGAAGTGCGTTATAAAAACTAAAATTTATAAAAAAAAAAGAAAAAAAAAACAAAATTAAAAGCATAACAAGTTGTGAAAAAATGGAAATAAGTCAGAATTGTAAACAAAATTTTAGATAGTGAAAAAATTGCAAAAAATTAAAAAAAATTGCAAAAAACTAAAAAAAAATTTAGACAGTTTTTTGGTAAAAAAAAGTGCCAGAAAAAGAAATAAAATTTTATAAAAAAAAATTAAAAATTTAAAGCATAAAAACTTGCGAAAAAAGTGCAATATAAAAGTGACTTGAATAGAAAAAAAATTATAGACAGTGAAAAAATTGAGAAAAAATTACTTAAAATTTTTGGTTAAAAAATTGCGCGCAAAAAACAAAATTTTTATTAATTTTAATTTTAAAAGCATAAAGAGTGGCGAAAAAAGTGCAATTTAAAAGTGACTTGAATAGTGAAAAAAAATTTTAGGCAGTGAAAAAATTAAAAAAAAAAAATTGAGACTTAAAGTTTTTTGTTAGCAAAAAAAGCAGCTTATTTGGTAGCAAAAAACAGCTGATTTGTGCATAATAAAAGCAGTGAAAGTGAAGTAATAACAGCAAAAATACTAAAATCTACATTTCAAGCAAAGCAAACAGCTTAAAAATACAAAAAACCAAAGCAATTTTGAGTGAGAACAATTAAAAATTGCAAGACTTTTTCCCAAGTTGGCATAGGCGCTATTAGAAACATTTAATGTTTATATACATGTTTATGCAACATATGCATGTATCAGTGAGCAGTACAGCGCGTGTATAACAAAAGAAATATTGCTAATAAAGCATAAACAACAAAAAGCAAGCAAAGCAAAGCCAATTTTCAGCAAAGGAAAAGAAGAAGGAAAAGAAAGGAAAAGGAAAAAGAAAAGGAAAAAGAAAAGGAAAAAGAAAAATAAAAAGAATGGAAAAGAAAAACATTTTAATTGTGTACACGAGTGTTTCATTAATGCAAATGCTATAAATTATTAACTATTATAGGGCTGCACAATTAAATAGTCGCCGCAGCAGTGCTAATAAATTGAAGCAAAATTAGCAGAAGCAACATACATAAATGTGACACGTAACATATTTTTGGGAATATAAATCAGACTTTTATAAAAAGCAAAAAAAAAAAGAAAAATAAACAAACACCAAACCAAAAGAAACACAAAAACAAACACCAAACTTTGCAAAAGAAACACAAAAAGAAAAACATACAAGCACCAAACTTTGCAAAAAAAAAGGAAAACATACAAGCACCACTTTGCAAAAAAAAAAGAAAAACATACAAGCACCAAACTTTGCAAAAGAAACAAAAAACCAAACAACAGTGACAAAAATAAAAACAAAGAAAAGGTTAACAAAAGCAATAGCTAAAAATTAAATAAAAAAATAAATAAAAACAAATTTAAAAACAAAAAAAAAATATTAATTATTATATTAAATATTAAAATCAAACAAGTGACATCACATTTGCCAAAATTATATATGAACTCTTATTAAACACAAAAACAACAAAAAACTAATTTCGCTAAGCGCTTAAAACGCCGCCTTTGCATACAATAAATCTTTACTTAATCACCAAAAACTTCTCTCGTTATATTTACAACGAACGTGTTAAATCAAAAATAATACTCGTTAATCTTACTTAACTATTAACTTATTATATATGATATATATTTTAAAGTTAACAACAAACGGGCAAAACGCTTAAGTAACGCACTTATTCTAAATTAGTAAAACGTTAACTTTCACTGAAAACAAACAAAAAACAATTTTATTAAAATTACACATTGTTTTAGTTACACATTGTTTTAACTAAACATTTTTTTAATTACACATTTCTTATTTAAACCTAATTTAATTTAAATTTGTGTATTTAAAACAAAAAACAATGTCCACCGGACGCCGCTTAGCCAAACGTTCAATAATCGGCACGAAAGTTTGTGCACCCGGTCCAGACGGTCTCTGGTATTCGGGTGTCATACAAGACGTTAAAACGCCACCACCCACTGCCACCGTCACTAGCGCATCGCTGATGGCCAACGCCGCCACTGCAAGTGATACTTCCGCAAGCGATAATAACGCTACAAATGCCGATACAAAGTATATAGTACGTTTCGATTTTAAAACACAAACTATGCAACAAAATACTTTGGACGTGGCATTACAATCGCTTGTCGCCACCACCACTTCCACGGCCATGTCGCCGCCGCCGCCGCCATCGCCTTCAGCTTTGCCTTCATCATCATCATCATCATCACCAGCGCCCTTAGCCAAGTCTAGCGTTATAATGGAGGCACGTCGCGCTGTCAATGCTCATTTTAGTCCAGCACAAACTCTGCGTCGTAATGCTATGATTAAAGAATTTCGTGAATCGGATTTAATTGGTCCGGGTTTTCGTTCTATTATGGGTATACAGTTGCAGCCGGGTCAACGTGTTTTTCTCACCTATAATGGCCGTGAAACTTCGGGTGATGTTATTACGCATGATATGGATAAGGATGAGGTTGTCGTTAAGATTACAACAATTGGAAATGAGGTGAGTTGAGTTGAGGAAGTTATCATATATGTACTTAGAAAACTACTTATAGTGATTACTTGAATGCTCTGAGCTCCTTATTTATGGGAAATACTTTAAAGCAAACCCCCTTAGTTTTATGAGTTGTTTTATAATTTCTTAACTGCTCGGCTAGCCAAAGTCGGAGCGCTCAGAAAAAAAAAAAAAAAAAACAATACACAAGGAGTCTCTAAAGCGAGCTTTTTTTTTTTGGAGCGCTCAGACGAAAGAAGATAAAAAGGAAAAAAAGCTTTTTTGGAGTGTTGCTTCGTAAACCGCAGAAAGCGTATTTTTTTAAGTTTCAGAATCATGCTGGATGCTTTTGTTAGACTCCCTTTGGGGTGCTAGCTCATTTATGAGGGTAATGCTCCGATAAATGTGCCTTTTATAGCTTCTAAAAGAGTTTTTTCCGCTCAGGTCAGAGTTGGTACTCTGAAAGCAGCGCATATACGAGCACGGTCGAAATCTGCTCCACCATACCAACTCCGATATCAACACGAAAACAGATTATACTATCTGTCCTATAACAGTCTTCGATACAAACTATGAGATTATCTTTCCATCTAAGAAGGACTGGGGAGATGGTAAACTCACTCAGAGATTCGATGTTTTGGTTTTCACGTACGGGTCCAAGATGATGGGCGGAGTGGAAGTGGGCATCCTGGCAGCCAGACACTTCCATATCGATCAGGCTCCCGGACAGGGCGAGCGTTTTTCGATCAGAAAATTTCGCCATACAGGAGGCCTGCAAGGCTCTACTTGCAGCGGAAAGTGCCATTGTCAGAAACAGGATAGGAGTTTTCTCGAATAGTCAGGCAGCTCTGAGAACTCTGGGATCTGTAACGGTATCACGAAGCCTGGTCAGGCAGTGTGGGGAGTGGGTCATCATGAGCTTAGCAAGTCGACATAGCGTAGATATCTCTGATTTGGGTGACATCCAGGGAAACGAAATGGCTGAAGAGTTAGTCCGACAAGGTTCGGTCTTGATATTGCAGATGCGTAGGAGGTTGCTGCACTCCTGTGATTGATCAAGAACCGAATCTCTCTGTACTGGTTTGAGGAGGCTAAAACAAGATGGAAACGGTTGCAGACCGGCAGGTTCTGCAGAAGTCTGTGGCTTTCATACAATGAGATGCGACCCTCAGCTATTCTAAATGTCGACAGGTGGCGTCCTTGTAGGGCAGTCCGACTGGTACACATGCGATTCGACTGGGATTGGACCATAACATTCTATGCCTCAGCTGTAATCTTCCTGCGGCGGAAGAGGCGATGGAGCAGCTGCTGTGTGAGTGTCCTTCGCCGTGCCTTGTTCACAGGCAGACCTTTTTTCGATAACTTCTCGCAACTCAAGCACGTCAGGCCTGAAGGTCTTCTTAGATAACTAAACGCCACAGGATCGATATAGGGCGTAGGACTTTCCCTAGCTTCCTTCCGAATTTATATTCTACGTCACAAAAGCGGATTCGTTCGAACGAAAAAAGACACTGAAGATGGCGCATATTAGCCGAAACCGGTTTGTCTCCAAACCAAAATTGACAACGGATGACGGAAGATCGTTCCACAATACAACATATTCCTACCCTGTCGGAAAAACAAGCAACCAAAAGGATTGTGAGAATGTTTCTCAAAATACCATAGTTAGTTGAAACTACATCTGTAGTAAGGGTTTCTAGATGGATGGATGGTTCAGAAATGGTTAATGAAATTTCAAAAACGCTTGAAAGGGAAAGCAAAGGCTTTACAGAGTCATAAACTAGCCCAAAAAAGTAGTTGCGTGTATTTTTAACTCATGTTAGCGATAAAGCCATAGGAAGCAAGGCCCCGAAATTAATGCGATTAAATTTTTTTTTTATAATATAAATATGCTTAATTGTATTTTTTAGAAGCATTGAAATCATATAAAAAGTTAGTCTCAATTATTATTTGTATCTATGTATATACTAGCAAGTACCCGGCTTACTTCGTTGCGCCGCAAAAATTAAATATACTGATGTTTAGCTTTGAGTAGAGTGTAAAAATGGGTTACACATTCATATTTTGTGCTTGTTTTCTGCAAGGAATGTAATATACCACCCTCCTTTAGATGAAATGCAAACACTTTAAAATTAAACAACGTTATAAACAATACATTTATTAACAACAAAAAACTCAAAGTTATAATAATTCAAACAACGTTTGGTACCTACACAGAGCGAAAACCACCTAATAAAATAGAACAAAAGTAAGAAGATATCTCTATAGTTTTTCTTTAAGAAGAATCCCTACTTACTTTTAATGGGATAGTCTTTTTAATAAAATCAAGAAGAAATCTTCGAATATATATGTGGATATCTCCTTGAATTAATAAAGAGGGCGTTCTTTTTATTTTTATTAGGTTATCTAATTAAATTTATTATAAAGTTAGTCTTATATACATACATATGTAAACTGAGTTAGCGGTTCACAGTCGACAACAATAATGCGTAAAGAAAAGTTGAGTAGAAAGTTTTTTATTTATTGTAAGAAGGTATACTTTCAAATAAAATTAAAAAGATTTACCTCCCAAAAATAAGAAGAAATCTCTATGGAAATATCTTCGTCTCTGATTTCTGTCCTCTTTTTGGGCCACGAAGCTGTTCAAAGAGACAATCTTCTTATTTTTATGAGGATTATTTGGCTCTGTGTACATTAGTAGGCAAATTAGTTCATAAAATAAGGTACATCTTGTTCATTAATTAAAAACTTCCGTGAACACAACATTCTTTGTTTTGTTGCCATTTCCAGGTATAAGAAAACTCTGGTTTTGTGGTGAACCAGTTCGCGACAGAGCGACATACATTTGACCGTGAGAAAACACCTCGTTGCGAAGGTCTACCCCAATATAGCTAAATGTTTTCCCTTGGGACTTACAAAAAAACGCAAATTTCACTCATACGACCCATGAAAAGGGAAGAATGTTCCATATAGTTTAAATCCGGTCTGTAGTTAAATGCTGATTTCGTATGAATCGCCACATGTCTCCTCTGCATTCCACGCAACCGTGAGTTCTCTAAACGATTTGCATGTTCAGCGACTGTCCCGTTTCTTCTGAACCTAATTTGGCGCCTGTTTCCAGAAGATATAGATAACTGCGGTTTTGCTTTTGGCATGTCTAAGAAATTGTTTAACAAAATCATAAACTTATAATTAACTTAATTGGGTAAGAGCTTAATTTAAAATTTTACCATTGAAATTAATGGTGATTTCGTTTCATCAAAAAAATGCGCATTTTTGTTACACTCTTCAATTTTCCGTTTTCGTTTGCAAAATGAAGGTAAAACGTCAAACAGAATATGTCTTCTTTTTTTAGTGGTTTTATTAGGCTAGTGGATCTAGTGGTAATTTAGTGTAAAAAAACTACATAAGTTTTTCACTTGCTACCCTGTTTTCGTTTCCTAAAAATGTACACTTCAGTGGTGTAAAAAACTCACACTTTTTACCCTCTGAAGCTTTGACAGGGTAGCTGGTTGCACTGAAAATCAGCTGACGAAAATTTTATTTGACAGATAAATTTGATGAAATTAATTGGATTTTGCAATAACAATTAAGTATGGGTGATAAGCGAAACCTAATTATTCATGCACATAGCATAGCAAACGGGGCAGATATGTACATATGTAATTTGAATATAAAATGTTTTTTTTTAGTTAATCCCCCCCCCCCCCCCCCCCCCAAAATGAAATCCTGGCTACGGCCTTGATAGGAAGTACATATTTTGTTCTGTTGCAAGTCAAACACTAAATAGATAAAAACTTTTACAAGTATGGCCGCCATATTTACAGGGAGGGTAGAGCATAAAAAAGCATAAGTGCTTTTGTATGTATGTATGTATGTAGTAAGTATAAAACATACATAGTTTGACCTGATTTCTGCATTATCGTTATGCTATATTATTTTTACTTTTTTTTTGCTTTCGCCACATTCTACTTTATGTACTTCATTCGTATTATGTATACATATGTACATAAATGAATAAGTACTTAGATGAAAGTACATATGTATGTATGTATGAGCGCTTCTCTTTCCCACTTTTCCAATTTTCTGAAAAAAAATGCATAAGTAAATGCATATGTAAGTATATGTATATGATTATATGTATATGGTTATACATATGCATGCATTTATGCACGTGTCTGTCGGTGTGACAGTGACAAGTTCGAGGTAGCTATGTACTCGTACTCATTTTCTGTGTATCCAACTATGTCAAGGTTAGCTAGAGATACCTACACACAGTTATGTAGTGGGCATACATATGCCGTAGGGTGGCGCATGCGAAAAAGCTCTACAAAACTACATATGTATGCAGAGCGGGAGCCGAGGCAAAAAATGCAAGCAAAAACCCCCAACAACGAAAGCTGCAGCTAAACGAAAAAGCAATGCCATGCAACTGAGATGAAAGAGAGAGTGAGCCAAGTGCTAAGTAGTTCAAGTTGCTGGTATACATACATCATTTTTGCCATTTTTGTTTCGCCATTCGCTTTCTGCCATATCAGCATTTATTTTATTTTTTCGCCGCAATTGCATATTGAATTTTCATAAGCTTTATATATTTGTACATACATACATACATATGTACTACATAGAAATTTCTTATGTTCTAGTAATCTAGTTAGTTAAATGAAAAATAAAATAATTACATAAAAAATGCTTTGCCAACTTCGAGAAAATCATTCGTGAGTAATAAGAGGTAATAAGAGAAACTAGTATCGCCCATGGTCGAAAATTCGACTTGAGGGTGGAAAGACCACTAGCCATATAATAAAATCTCAAAACCGTTTTTCCACATTTGTCGAATAATTTTTTAGAATATTTGAACCATCAAGCGACCCTCAAAATACCATTTGTCAGACTTCTCTTTCTCGCTCCAGTTACATTTTTCTATTTATATACATATTATAAAAAATAACTCATTTAGAGGAAAAATTCCTTTCATGTAGCACCTGAAATTTGAAAAAATCAAACAAATCTACCGTAAATCTACATTTTTAAACAGCCCTTCCAAACAATTTTTAATAATTTGCTAATTTTCAGGCTAAGCCTTTCATGTGGCACACAGTGATCGGAATCAGAATTCTAGGTGGACAAAAGTCTCAAATTCGAACTTACAAAACCGGCCTAATTCTGTCGCCCAACTATTATAGAGTGTCCACTGACAATAATGTCCAATCCGTAACTGATTCTATGACTCTACCTGGTATTTACGCGTCTTCAAAAGTGCCTACCTTACATATATAATTTTTTCTTAAAGCAAAGAGTTTGAATAATCTTTGCGTAGCAGGCCAGCGTTTTAGTGTAACTATTTTTTTAAAACGGCTATATAAATACAAACGTAAATATTTTTTTTTTTCTTTTTCGAACTTTTGTGAGAATTGAGATTTTGTATTAACGTCGTTAAAAGCTTATAAGTTGTTCAATTAGGTCTGTCAAAATACCAATTTAAGAAAGTATAAAAAAATATTTATTTTTAGCATTTAATAGTGTGCTAAAATTTAGTGCCACACTCGTCCAAAAATAAAATTATTTTTCCCAATCAAGAAATATATGTGCTAAAGGTGTACTAAATCTTAAGCATTACTTTTTCTTACTTTGCCAGATATTTTAGTTTATATAATGGATCTATGATATAATTTTTTATTTTTCCCCTTGTTTTATATGGTTTGGTTTAGAACAATAAACTCAGCAAATTATAATAAAATGTGTTACTTACTATTCAGTAATTTAGTATTCTGTCAATTGATTTCATATTTTTAGGACTTCGTTAAATCTATTTACATACATATGTACTTCTAACTCAGATAAAAATACTTGAAATAATTTTCTGCACTTCATAACACAAAAACCTGAAATTTTTTGAACCTAGCAACCAATTTGATATCAGCAACCGAAAACTAGTTGGAAAGGACATTTGTGACCATTTGGACGTAAGAAATAATTTTGTCCACCTAGAATTTTCATTCCGACCACTGTGTGGCACCTGAAATTTAAAAATCAAAAAAACTATACCGGAAAATTAAATTTTTAAACAACTCTAAAAATTTTCTCTTTTCATCACCAAACACTTCGAGCGGTTAAAATTTTAATAAATTACAAACCATGAAACTTACTTTATACAGATAAAGTCATTTTATTCTATTAATTGCTATTGCATTTCAGAAACTTCATTTCCTTCTCTAGTTATGTAAATATTATAGTTCTTTTTTTGGTACTTGGTAGATGTGTTTTTTTATTTTTTAGTGCTATTTTTGAAGTTTTCATAATTTATTTACCTCATCAACAAAATTATTAATATAAGCGACCCTCAATTCCACCAAAAAAACATAAGTAAAATATACAACATCTTGATTAAAAACAACTACCCTACACACCTTATTAAAACTCTTATAGACGAAAAATTATCACCCACCAACAACAACGACAATAAAACACCCACTACCACAACTAACAACATAACAAAGCAATATCACAGTGTCACGTACATACCGAAATTTACTGAAAACATAGACTATAACATCCGTAAGAAAACACAAAATATCACACTCGCATATAAATCTAACGACACACTCTCTAAGGTCTTTACCAAAACAAAAACACCAATTAACACTCTCCAGAAATCGAACGTTGTTTACGAAGTACCATGCAAAGGTACATCTGAATCACTCTGCGATAAGGTATACATAGGCACTACTAAACGACCACTGGGTGTACGACTAGCGGAGCATGACGCGGACATAAGAAAACACAAGACTAATACTGCCCTAGCTCATCACATATTTACACACGGACACACAGCTGATATAGATAACACAAAGATAATAGACAATGAGAAGAGAGAGAGAACTAGATACATATTAGAGAGTTTACATATATTAAAAAATAGAGAACGGACGGTTAACAAAAAAGAAGACACCGAAGACATTGCTGCCACCTATTTATTTTGTTTATAATTAGCTATATTTCAGTTTGACAAAGATACCTGCAAAGTAAAGTATCTATGTATATGTATGTATACTTTGTGCAATAATTTTTATTTTATCCATTGAAATGTAAGTGATTTGTTTTTACTGTGATGATTTTAAATGTTATAATGTACATATGTATCTGTATGTTTAATATTGTGTACTTATGTATAATATAATGTTTGTTTTATTATGTTTGTTAATAAAGATTACGCCCCTGAGGATGCCAAGGTGTTTGGCGAAACGTTGGGCAATCAGTGGATGTAATTACATTTTTATGTGACTTCGCACTTGCAACTTTTTGACCAAAAAGCCCAATATATGCTCATATTATAATTTATTTACATTTTGGTTTTTACAGCTTCTTTTTTGTTTATTTTTAAATGCTGAGCTTTATTTTCCTATTAGTTTTCTCTTTTTATACTCAGCTGTACTAGTACACAGAGTATTATAGTTTTAATCACATAACGGTGGATTGTAACAGAGTGAAATAATCGAGATAGATATAGACTTATATATATCAAAATGATCAGGGTGAAAAGAGAAATCGATTGAGCCATGTCCGTCCGTCCGTCCGTCCGTCCGTCTGTCCGCCCGTCCGTCTGTCCGTCTGTCCGTCCGTCTGTAAACACTCTAACTCGCGCAAAAATTGAGATATTTTGATGAAATTTGAAATGCAGGTTGGTATCGAGACTGGGACGGTTGGTATTGAAAAAAATCCTATATAGAAAAAATCGGAAATTTGGTATCTCAGTCACTAATACAGCTGGAGCGATGAAATTTTATCCACGTGTTGAGCTCAGGCCCCTAGGAAGAAACTTGATGACATTTTGGAAAATGGGCGGTGCCACGCCCACTTATTAAGGGTCAAACCTTGCAAGTTTTATATGTCATAACTCAGAAACCGTTGAAGATATATCGATGAAATTTGGTACGCCTGATATACTTACTTAGTCAAATATTTGGACGAAAAATTTCCGAAATCGGTTGAGGGCCACGCCCACTTTTATATATGGCTCTTATAAAGTGACCTAATAAAAACATTTTAAGCGATATCTCTGTCAAATATAAAGATATATCATTGAAATTTTATAGCAGGAGTCCAACTGCGGACATAAAACGAAAAACACAAAAATTTTGGCAAATGGGCGTGGCACCGCCTCTTTTTATAAACAGGAATATACGAGATTTCTGAGCCCATAACTCGACAAATAATTTATATATAATGACTAAACTTGGTGTGTACACTTTTATTACTTGTGGTAATACATGTTGAAAATTTTAGCGAAATCGGTTGACGACCACGCCCACTTTTATATATGGGTATTATAAAGTGACCTAATAAAAACATTTTAAGCGATATCTTTGCCAAATGTAAAGATAATTCATTGAAATTTTGTGGTTTGATTTCTACAATAGACCAGAAACAACAAATAGAAAAATTTTGGAAAATGGGCGTGGCACCGCCTCTTTTTACACAAAGGGATATACGTGATTTCTTAGCCTATATGTTATGAAATTACAGGCCAAATCCGTGTAAGATTGCTCTTGTAGGTGGTAGTCTGCTACAGCGGCGTGTGCACTGGCTCATACCCGGAGCTTCAGTTTCGTGGGATCATGTAACACAGTAGCAAACTCAAGAAACAACCTCATGAACCTATAACAACAGAAAAAAATAAATTATCTTGCACACTAGGACACACAACTAAAACCCACAAGTCCCACACTGCTATCTGAAAACGCGTGGGGAAACCTACCTCAGCCTGGCAGCGCTTTATAATGTTGCTGGCTGCGTCTCGTACCCACCCTTCCATGGCTTTGTTGGTGTTGATAAAGCCCCTTTTTGTCCACCTACACTTCCTCAGAAATCAGACCCAATATGTCTCATTAGCAAACCATGTTTATTACATTAAATTGTTCATTTAATCATATCCTTATAGATAATATTTAACATAGAATTCATTTCAATATTCGTGTTATAATCTATGAAATACTTCATATCCTACCTACTCTGTAATTCTTAACACTAACATTTACACTAACATTTTTCTGTTGGGCTTATGTTAAAAGAATGTTCCTGACCTATCTCAACATTGGTAAACGACCTTGGCATTGAAAATTACTCTAATTACATACGGACTTATATATAAGCATCAATGTAAAAATATAAGTATGTATTTTTCATTGAGAATAAAAATAGCAAAACAAAATATGTATGTATATATTTTCGCTAGGTATGTATATATGCACATCGATTTATATGCTCCTTGATCATAGAGAGCAAGTAAAATGGAACAGCTGATCATGCAGAAATATATATCTAGGTACGTATGTAATTCAATACGTTAAGAAAGAAAAACAAAGCAAAACAAATGTGCATATATGCATACATATATATTGACATATATACAAAAATGAAATATGCAGTTGTGGAACAATAAATAGGAAAACAATGACTTACATTTGGATTGTCGATAACGCAGTCCCACGAAGCGTCGAAGGCCTCCTCGCTTATGGTATGCTGCTGCACTGCTGCTTTGGAGCTGTGGAAACTAGATTTTGCTTTCTTTCCCTATTATATGCATTTCACAGCCGCAATATATATATAGATTTTTAATTTAAAAATTTTTCTTATTTGACCAAAAATAGTTAGTAATTGCAAGTATTTGTAAGATCGATCATATTTTAATGGCCGTCGGTGTAACTAACAAAAGCAAAGAAAACCATACTGAGAGAAAAAACTCTAGGGATTAAAGTGGCGATTTCTCACAAAAAAACTAAAAACACACATGGGGCTTAGAGAGGGCTTTAGCGAAGAACAAAAAAAAAACAACAAAAATGCCCATATGCTCTAATATGACTGTTTAGAGTTTTTCATTCTTCTTCGATTTTATCTTTGCTTTTTCTTTAGAGCCACGTGGCTTGATTATGACGATAAGCTGAAAAACGACCTAACTCTAAGTTTACTGAAAATGTACATATGATTACATATGTATGAACATCTAAATATATATGCACATAATTTTTAACAACTTTTTCACTTTCCGTTTTCTATAATTTCCTAATTCACTTTACCTGTACATATTAATCTAATACTTTCCTCAACAAAAAAAACATTTAACTAATCTTTAAAAAAAAATAAAATTAAATTATATAAAAAAATTATATAGATTAATACACGAAATTTCCAGGATTTCCTTCCTCTTGATGTTGCTTATGATGATATGACATTTGCAATGATATGATTACTTTACCCCATTCTTTCCTCGCGGATTTGGTCAAAACTGGATATTAATGCATGTAATCATACATGCCTTAGATTTCTGGATTTCAGGATTTTAAATGAAGATCATAGTGACGTGGTTTTGTGGCTTTAGCAGGTTTTAGGCAATCATCTTACGAAATCGATTAGCCGCTTATTTTGGAGGGTTTTAGTTAATCATATTCCGAGTCGGTTTGGTGCAGGTTTTGTAGCTAGACTACGGCACCGAAGTCACACTAGACCATGTGCTGAGATTTATATGTATGTATGCTTATGGACGTATCAAAGATTCAGTTTTTATTGTATGTGGAGCTTTTGGGATTTTGGGTAGTTTGATGGCATGGATTTCGCCGCGCATCGGCCAAATCCAGACCCACTTTTCCTTTTGGCCACTGGATGGCAATGATAATTCGGGATAAACGCCACGTCTATTGTAAAATGGATAAAAGGCTGGAGATTCTAACTTCGCTTCCTAGATAAACTTTTATATATGTATGTTGGTACTTTAAACAAAACATAAATCACTGAAATTTTAACTTTTGTTCACTGCTGGCCACTTGTATTTTCTTCTGTGATCGATGCGGAAAAGAAAGATAATTTTGCTGCGGAAGCTTAACTAACCCCAGCTTGACATGGAAAATTATCGATAGTTGCTTATCGGTAAACATATGTTTGGCGTATGATAGTTCTTAGTATCGGCAAGGAACTGTGTTCAGTAAAGTAGTAGTACAATTGGCACTACTTGTACCGAAAGAGGAATATTGAAAAATGAATGTATGGATATATTAATGTAGGTACGATCCGTAGGAATTTTTTTTTTGCATGTACTAATAAATATGCATAAGCATGCATATACATACACATAAAAGGTAGATACCAAAAGAAATGAGATTTATGAAGGAAAAGGAATATGTATCTGTTAGATGTTATCAGATAAGTACGTAGATGTGGATAGAGGAATAATGGAGGGAAAAGGCAGTTCATGTACACCGGTACATATAACTCGACAAATAATTGAGATATTATGACGAAACTTGGTTTATACACTTTAATAACATGTGTTAATAGCCACGCAAAAATTTATTGAAATCGGTTTATGACCACGCCTACTTTTTAAGAAAGATATATCTGGGACACTCTTTGGGAATTTGTAACGTGACATCTTTATAACTAGAAGTCAAAAAGGAATGAAATTTTGCACAAAGAATAATATTCATATGCTTAGTTGGATGACTGATAAAAATGTTGAAAATGGGCGTGGCTACGCCCACTTTATGCAGCACCCGCTTTATATAAAGTACACCGTGTTTCCATCAAACGCAAACAAACTATGAAAACATACAGCTGAGTATCTAATGTTCGATTCCACTCGAACTTAGGCTTCCTTACTTGTTTTATTTGCATAAGAAATATAAACGTGCACATGCATGCGCATAGGCATATGTAGATACATACATACTATGTACATTAGATGCGTTTTTTTGACCTAACATACCCCTCAGGCCACAGAATATGAAAATAGGATGTTGTAGAATAACAAAGCTGATTTTTATTTTTTTTTAGACAAAAAACTGAGTGGGCTACTCCAAAAACAGCGATTTTTTTTTAAATTCCATGATAGGTTAAGATTCATCTATGAAATAACCACAGAATTAAAAACAAAAAAACAAAAGATACATATTCTCATGTAAAATTAACGGCTTAATCGAATGGTGTACTCAGTTTTTTAGTGCGAGCCATAGGGAAGGTACCAAGACCGCCTAAAGTGGAATTTTATTTTTTTTAGTCACGGATTTTCAAGTTTTGACCCTGGCATTTTCAAGATACCTTAAATTTCTTTTTAATCAAAATAAACAGGAATCTGCGCAAATTAATGCAGTTTTCAGAAAAGTTTATTTGATCGAAATCGAGCTTTTTTTGCCCAAGCTACTTTGGTTCAATTGAAATACTCCAAAATCTAGGTATGTGCGATTAATCGATTAATCATACGTGGTAATTAATCGAAACATGATTAATTGATTAATCACAATTTGCTCATTTTTGATTAATCAGAAAAAAATTTTTCCTGATTAATTACGTTTTGATTAATCAGAATCGAAATAATTTGATTAATCAGAAATATGAGTAATTATAACCCGATTAATCAGAAATTTTATTTTGCTTATTTTATTTATATAAAAACGAAAGAAAACGATATTTTTTCAATTGCAGGAGCTACTTCGATTGTTTTATTTAAAGCAAAGGCGCATACATGCATATATACAAATATGTATATGTATAATAGCAGAAGAGTAGGTACATGAGAAAATCCAAATAAGAAATTTATGTTTGGTGAAGAAAATGAACAAAGTTACTCAGTTTTCAATTAATTATTTTTGAGTAAACAGTGATTACTCAGGATCTGATTAATCAAGAAATGATTTAATCGATTAATCGCACATCCCTACCAAAATCACTTTCATATTGAACAACATTTTTTATTGTTGCAAGTACAAAATTCGAAAATTTATTATTTACATAACGACGGCTGAGAATAAGATCACCCTATTTCAAAAATTGTTTCAAAAACGCCCTATTCCAAAAATTGTTTGAATAACGTCCTTTTTCAGATTTTGCTTCAAAAACGCCCTATTTCAGAATTTGTTTCAAGAACGTCTTATTTCAGATTTTGCTTCAAAAACGACCTATTTCACAGAAAATTCCATATATATTTCTCTGAAATAGGGCGTTTTTGAATAATTGTAATTTATTTCATACAAATAAAGCAATATGTATTTAAACAGAATTCATTCAGACCTATGGTCCCTTGGACAATATTACTCAGTATGACCCATGGATTCGGAAACTGGATGTGCCTTTTGACAATACATTTGACCCACCCTAAGATGTATATTTCTATGTAGACATATTTACTTGATCTGTATTAATGTATAGATAAATTAAAGTTCGTAACTATATATGCATTGAATTTTGATTTTGAGAATTTGTTCATTTAGTATAGGGGCCCGTAGTTATTTTGACCCCGGGCCCGGATTTTCTCTCGGCGGCCCTGCAAATACACGTGTGATGTTTTACTTATTTAAATACCCATTTGATATCAAAAAAGTTGTGAAGCTATGAAGAACCGGCATTGCACAGTGTATTAAACTGATTATAATCCTAAATAATACTTCTTTGTCATAATATTTTTTACAACGCCACTACTACCACTTGTCAGTTACCAAGCTGGAATATGTAAGCAACCTTAGTTTTCCGCAGAATATTGGTAATGCACTCAGAATGGGTTCAAACCAAATTATAACCATATGTGAGTAGTCCACTTTCAAACGGGGCTATGTGAAATTTTTTGTTCGATTTTGAGTTTTTGATGGATTGTGTACCCGTATTTAAAAGTGTAAAATGTTCATTGAAAATTTATTGCAAAATCTTTCCGTATACATACTGAAAAAAGTAGCATACATATGTACATACGAATAAACTTGCAAAAGTTTCTATCTGAAAAAATTACTCATACGTCTAGGCACACATTGGTGTAATTATTATGTTTCATTCAATTTCAAAACTAACAAATACTCTTTGAAAACTAGAAAGGTATGTACATATGTGAAATATTTAACGTAGAATTTAAAAATCTGACATATTGCGGTTTAATTTTGCTTCCTTATTCCGTAGTTTTGTTTTATAATTTGTTGCTTAATATGAAAAATAACAAACACTGAGGTTAGATATCGATTTGCGAATAACTCGAGAACAATAGTTCTTTTCTCAAATCCCTAACGATTGAGGACGACTCGGGAAATAGTCGCGATTCGTACCATTCTCAAACAAAATGACAACATAATTCTCAAATTGAAAAAATATAATTCTCGAATCGAAACCTAATGTAGTTCTCTAACGAGATTCTAATGATAATTTGCAAATATTTCTTTATCTAATCATTCTAACTTCGCTTGCATTAGAGAATATTTAATTAGAGAATTACACTAGTTTTCTGAAATAGTCGGCATAAATTCTCTAAAATTATACGGAGAAACTATGGATGTCATATCCATATTTTTTATGCGAGTATATTAAGATTTTTTTTTTGATATGACACCCATTATATGGATATGACGTCCATAGTTTATTGATCAGACAGGATTATCAATTTATTTGGATGTGAAATCAAATAGTTTACTCCGTGTACGGATTGTGTTTGCTGGGTATGACAAGAAGAGAGAAAGTGATGTATTTTAACCCAAAAACTCACTCACTCTCGTTACAAATTCCCTTCGCTAATCGACTTGCTTATTTTTGTTGTAGATTGGCTTAGTTCTCTAAATTTTGTCAGTGCCTCAATACTATCAGTCTTAAGACCTTTAATGAACTCTATTTGTACTATTTTTGATCGCTTTTGTTGCACAGTTCGTGACGTTATGTGACTGCACGTGCATTTCAAAAGCTCTGCTGCTACACTCAAAAAAAAAAAAAACTCAGATTATGGAAAGGTGGGAATAATTCGGCGCTAAAGACAATTTTCATTGTTTCGATGTACAATTTTCTTCAAATCAAGGAACAAAAACCACGTTTTAAAGAAAATTGTACATCAAAACAATGAAAATTGTCTTTAGCGCCGAATCATTTCCACTTTTCCATAATCTGAGTCATTTTTTTTTGAGTGTACAAGTGTGGATGCAAGCATGTTCATACGTATGCATACATATATGTATATGTACATATATTTGAATATGTGCATAAGTATGTTGCTCCTAAATTTTTTATTCAATTCAGCTCTAGTCATAGCAAAAGCCTAAAATTTTTTAATATGTACATATACGCTTTGTCTACTCATGTGCGTACATATGTAAGTACATACCTATGTATATAGCATACAAAAGTGGAGGTCTTGTTTTTCTGGTGCAGCAGCGAATACCACAGAAAATCAAAATTAAAAGTATGCACTCAAAAAAAAAAAAAATACTCAGATTATGGAAAAATGGCAATGATTCGGCGCTAAAGACATATTTCCATATTTTGATGTACAGATTTCTTTAAAACGTGGTTTCTATTCCTTGATTTGAAGAAAATCGTACATCAAAATATGGAAATATGTCTTTAGCGCCGAATCATTCCCACTTTTCCATAATCTGAGTAAGTTGTTTTTTCAGTGTGCAGTAAAAAAAAATAATATAAAATAATACCCAAATTCTTCTTCTTGATTGGCGCTTAACCGTCTAGACGATTCTGGCCGAGTCCAACAGAGCGCGCCAATTGCTTCTGTTTCGTTCAGCATGGCGCCACTTGGGAACACCTAGGGAGGCAGCATCGCTGTCCACCTGATTTTCCCAACGCAGTGGAGGTCTCCCTT
Source organism: Urophora cardui (assembly GCA_960531455.1). Classification (NCBI taxonomy): domain Eukaryota; kingdom Metazoa; phylum Arthropoda; class Insecta; order Diptera; family Tephritidae; genus Urophora; species Urophora cardui. The sequence continues at coordinate 145,220,444 of OY482672.1, forward strand.
TTCTGTTGCGTTCAGCGGGTTTCGATAGAAATGCTTTCTTGGCCGGAGCGCCTTCGTCCATTCTCACGACATGACCTGCCCAACGCAGCCGCTGGATCTTTATTCGCTGAACAATGTCGATGTCTGTGTAAAGCTCGTACAGCTTATCGTTAAATCTCCGTCGATACTCGCCCACGCCAACGCGCAAAGGTCCATAAATCTTACGAAGAACTTTTCTCTCGAATACTTCAAGTGCCATCTCATCTGATTTCGAAATTGCCCATGCCTCTGCGCCGTACATGAGGACTGGAACGATGAGCGTCCTGTAGAGTGTGATTTTTGTTTGTCGAGAGAGGACTTTACTTTTCAGTTGCCTACTTAGTCCGAAGTAGCATTTATTGGCAAGCGTGATTCTTCGTTGGATCTCCGTGCTGACATCATTCTTGGTGTTAATGCTGGTTCCCAGATAGACGAAGTCCTTAACAGTTTCGAATTTGTAGCTATCAACATTGACGTGGCTGCCAAGGCGTGCTGTTTCTTTGTGTGATGACAGGAGGTACTTCGTCTTGTCCTCGTTGACCGCCAAACCCATTTTCTTAGCCTCTTTATCCAGCTTGGAGAAGGCAGAACATACGGCGCGCGTGTTAGTGCCAATGATGTCGATGTCATCGGCGTACGCCAGCAGTTGCACACTCTTGTGATATAAGATGCTTCCTGTATGGTTAAGTTCTGCAGCTCGTATTATCTTTTCCAGCATCAAATTGAAGAAGTCGCACGAAAGAGAGTCACCTTGTCTGAAACCTCGTTTGGTCTCGAACGGCTCGGAGAGGTCCTTCCCATACCTTTGCTCAAAGTTCCATCTTCATTCGGTTTGAATTAAGTGTTCGTAGATATACACACATATGTATGTACATATGTATATACATATGTGTTTATAGGCCAATGCGTGTAGTAAAATTAAGTAAATGCGCTCTCTTTTACTGCATAGTCTAATTTTGGGACATGGGGCATCCGTTGAATAGTATACGATTAAATAATTATTAGTGAGATCTTTTTATTTTGTTCTAAATGAGTTACTGCTAAGTGATGCTTATGGCAATTGGAGTTTCTCAGATGGAGATGATTTTAGGCACGGTATATCTTAAAGGGTGTGAGGCAGGGTTTTGTGGTTTGGATTTTCACTTCTGTAAATTATTTAAAATTTTTACAAGATAATGCTACACTGATCAAATCAAGGAATAAAAACCACGTTTTAAAGAAAATTGTACATCAAAATATGGAAATATGTCTTTAGCGCCGAATCATTCCCATTTTTCCATAATCTGAGTAATTTTTTTTTTGAGTGTATAAAATGGAGACGCTCAGAAAAACTAAAAGCGTTAAGCTTTGCTACAATCTGCTAATCATTTCGCTGCTTGCAAATTTGATGGAGTTATGGATGTTGAAACAGGCCAGGCGCCTGGGGTAAATTTTTTTTCGTGATTTTCTCGAAATAAACAAAATTAAAACTATGTTACTTAAGTATTATTGTTGCTAAATTTTGCGTTTTTTTTTTCTACATTGAGAAATACAATAGCCTTCAGCTTTTTTTTTGCTTCCTAAAAATATGTTCACTTAAATAATTTAATTCATGGAAAATTTACGCCTAACTGAATTGTAGTTTTAATTAAAAGCCACTTTTCGTTGCTTTTTGTGCTACTTTTTTGTGTGTTTTTTTCTTGCTTCACTGTTGCGTTTTTTTTTTTTTGTTTTTTTTTTGTTGAATTTGCTAATTCGTAATTTTTTTCGCTGTAACCTCGTTTTTTTTTGGCGTTGTCATGGTCAACTAAAAATAATAGATGTTAAAAGCGTCTGCTTTCGTTTAAATAAATAAATACGACACGAAATTATTTTTGCGTGTACAATTAACTGTATATCTTCCTATACATATGTATGTATTTATGTTTGTATATATGTACATATACATATTTTATATTATGTAGGAAAGGCCAAAATATACAAATTTCAATGTTCACGGTAGTGCGTAAATATCAAATGCAAAAAAATAAAAGCATGAGTCAAGGCGACTCCATTCACTATAATTAATCCAAAGTAATGTCTGATAAAATTAAGCATTTCAAAATTACTGTACAGGTATCATTCATTATGCGTAAGTATGTTTGTATGTGCAATTAGGGTGGCCCAAAATATATGAAGACAAGTTTAACATCAGATTTCTACAGCCACACCAAATTTGTTGCCGACGAAGAGCAGGGAAGACTGTATAAAATCGTTTGTTTGATTTTTTAAGTACCACCCCAATGTACGATATTGACTTTAATTGTGTTAAAAACCGCACAGTAAGGTCTAATCTTTCTAAACTGCAAAAAGTAGAATACATACCTACATATGCATGTACATTAGACCGTCTCGCCTTATATGGACCAAAAAAAAGTCCACCGTACGCCACCCCATATGATTTCTCTTTCGAAAACCTTTTTGAAAAATTTTTTTATTTTTTTTGACGCCGTTAGATATCGCTAAAATTCATTTTTTTCATATCTTCGGTATTTATGGTCCGATCCCTAAGTTGGGTACACCAATCTCTTTGGCTTGAGAGGAGGGTTTCTACTTTATAATTGTATTAACCCTATGTTCTCCAATGGGGTCACTTTCACCCAGTACCTAGTTTATACTACCTTAATGTAACTTTTTTTGCCGGCATGTTAAACGTCGTCAAAAGCATTAATCTTTTGCAAAATAAGTATCTCGATCGATGTAGTACAACCGGAAATAAAACGCATTTAACATTCCGAGGAATATTAAAGTTTTTCGCTTCCTGTGGTCTTTTAGGTTCATTTTACAAAGAGTTTTTCTGAAGAGACTCCTACTGAAATTTTATGGCGAATAATTTTCTAGAACATGTTAGCCCTCTAGCGACCTTAAAAATACTATTCCCTGACTATACTTAATTTTCTGACTGTATAAAAAGGGGTCAAAATAACCCTTTTGTAGGGGTGCTAGATTATTAAAATATTCTAGAAAATTATTCGGCATAAAATTTCAGTAGGAGTCTCTTCAGAAAAAATCTTTGTAAAATGAACATAAAAGACCACAGGGAGCGAAAAACTTTAATATTCCTCGGAATGTTAAATGTATTTTATTTCCGGTTCTACTGAATCGACCGAAATACTTCTTTAGCAAAAGGTTAATGTTTTTTTGACGACGTTTAACATGCCGGCAAAAAAAATTACATTAAGGTGGTATAAACTAAGTACTGGGTGGAAGTGACTCCAATGGCGCATATAGGGTTAATACAATTATAAAGTAGAAACCGTCCTCTCAGCCCAAAGAGATTGGTGTATCAATCTTAGAGATAAATACCGAAGATATGAAAAAAATGAATTTTAGCGACATCTAGCGGTGTCCAAAAAAAAAAATAAAATTTTTTTCCAAAAATGTTTTCGAAAAAGAAAACATATGGGGGTGGGGGCGAACGGCGAACTTTTTTCCCGCGATACGCTCTAATGTACATACATACTTAGGTCCAAAAAGGGTTCTGGTATTGTTCTTTAGCAGCAAAAGAGTTTCATAAAGTAACACCGATGCAGCTGCGGCCTACAAAGTATTTTCGCATCTGTTCTTCAGTTGATTGGTATTCCCCTGTAGTAGCTATGTACATACTACATACATACATGCAGACCTAAAATTTTCTAAGCCAAAGATATTTGTACCTGTATGTACAATATTATATAGTAGATACATATGTATATATGTAGATACATTTATCCACCGAAAAATAACGCCAGCGCATATTCTTTTTGCAATGCTGTAAATTTTTTGCCGTATTTTTTATTTTTTTTATTTTTTTGACACGTAATTTGTACACACGGTTTTTATTACTTTTTGCATTGAAGCGTGCAAAAAAAGTGTAAAAATCTCTTCACGAGGTTGGTTTCAATGACAAACGTGCGTTTTGTGTACCTACGGATTTACAATGTATATACATACACACATACATACTTTTGGCAGTATCTTGAAACAAAAGTGCACATGTACATACATATGTGCAAAATAATCACACGTGCACATATTCATACATATAAATACTCAGATTTTATTATTATTTACTTTTTGTTGTCGTCGACGTTTTTTTTTTTTTATTTTTATTCGAGGTCAGCATGTCAACTGCGCACGGTGGGCAGAAAGCGACGATAGGTTGCATGAAAATGTCGCCAAAAACGGAAAGTGGGGTTGTGTTATGTGATGTTTATAGATGAAACATCCGTTGAAATTAAAATCCGAGCTGCTCCTTTTTCAAGGATATCCACATTTTTTGTTTTTTTTGAAAGGATCAAATATTGACGAAATCGAAAATTCGCCAAATTCCAAATTTTTCCGATTTCAGTACATTATCTGGTAGCTAAAGGATACAAGAAAAGGTATTAAAAAGAAAACAGGACACCTGTAGTGGAAAAATCCAATGTAAACAGGACCTAAAGTATAACCACTGAAATATAAAATAACACAAAAAGGACCCACTTTAATTTGCGTATAACTCCTAAAAGGTTAACTTTACGTGAAAACTACTCATGATATGTTTCATTCGGAATAAATAAGGCAATATTTCTTTAATATACAATTTTGATGTACCTGCAGTGCTTAATGTACTTTGGTGCATCTAAAGTGAAAATTTCAAAAAAAGTACGTTTTTTTATGGTGCTAATTTAAGTTCAAATATTTTGCAAGTTTATGTAAATATTTTAATCTAATAATCCCGTTCTCATTCTTACATATTTATACGTTAATATTAAAAAGAATTTGAGTTGAAATACCCGCTAGCTGTGCACGGTGGGCGGTAAGTAACAATAGGTTGCATGAGAATATCGACAAAACAATGGCCGGCTAAAAACTTACGTAAAATAATATTCTAATCTACTTCATAAACACAAAGCAAGCGTGAATAACATCTCCAACATTTTTTTTAAACGAAAATTAGTACCAGCGCACAGCTAGGCACATATTCGTTGGGCCATCGTTTTTCCGATATTTCCATGCAACCTATTGTTGGTTCCCGCCCACCGTGCACAGCTAGCGGTAATCTCAGCTCTAACTTTTTTTGAGTATTAACGTATAGATATGAAAGAATGAGAATTGGATCATTAGATTAAAATATTTAAATAAACTAGCAAAATATTTGAACTTAAAATAGCACCATAAAAAAAACCTACTTTTTTTTTTTGAAATTTTCACTTTAGATGCACCAAAGTACATTAAGCACTGCAGGTACATCAAAATTGTATATTAAAGAAATATTGCTTTATTTATTCCGAATGAAACATATCATAAGCCGTTTTCACGTAGAGTTAACATTTTAGGAGTTATACGCAAATTAAAATGGGTCCTTTTTGTGTTATTTTATATTTCAGTGGTTATACTTTAGGTCCTGTTCACATTGGATTTTTCCACTACAGGTATCCTGTTTTCTTTTTAATACCTTTTCTTGTATCCTTTAGCTACCAGATAATGTACTGAAATGGAAAAAATTAGCCTTTGGCGAATTTTCGATTTCGTCAATATTTGATCCTTTAAAAAAAAAACAAAAAATGTGGATATCCTTGAAAAAGGAGCAGCTCGGATTTTAATTTCAACGGATGTTTCATCTATAAACATCACATAACACAACCCCACTTTCCTTTTTTGGCGACATTTTCATGCAACCTATCGTCGCTTCCTGCCCACCGTGTGCGAAGACACGAAAAATTTTAAGAGCAAAGGTAAATAAATTCATCTATACATATATACACTACCCAACAAACCAAAAGGCTTGAGAATAATATTATAACAAGCTTACAAATATAAGCGTTAAGCTTGAGGGATGCTTGTGTAAAGTATTGAAAAAGACTTAAGAATAATTGTAGAAAAATCAAAACGGCACCCTTTTTATAAGCTTACAAATGTAATTGTAGAAAAATATTACTTGTGAAAGCTTGTTGTAAGCTTATAAATGCAATTGTATGTATAAATAGTAGAAAAAAGAAAAAAATAAATTTTTATTTGCATTTTTCTTTTCATTTTCTTTCCTTCTTCACCTTTACTGCAATGTTCTTTATTTTATATTCTCCTCCTGTTTCGAACTATGACATCAACCTGAACGGTATCATATAGTAGGACATTCAACATTATATTGAATTTTATTGAGGCTTTTATACTTCCCTTTTCCGAAAGAGGAATAATGAATTATATGAATCATTGTAAAACCAAAATTTAAAAAAAATTTACAGCAAGCTTAAAACAATCTTATTATTAATAGTTTTTTAAGCTTTCATTGCAAGTGTAAAGTAAGCTTATTGTAATATTGTTTTCAAGCTTGTGTTCCTTAATTATTACAATCATGCTTGTGAATAAGCTTACAATTAAGCTTATAAAAACTGTATTGCAATAAGCTTACAATGGACAATTGTTATAAGCTTGTTCTCAAGTCCTATTACATTTCGCTTACTTCCTGTTATACACGTGTAAAAACAAATACATACATAAATTTGTACATTAGTCCGTCTCGCCTCATATGGACCAAACGAAGTCTACTCTACGCCTCCCATATGATGTATTTTTGGAAAACGTTTACGGATATTAAAGTCTAGTACACCGATGTCTTTGTCTTGCGAGCACGATTCTTACTATTTAATCGTATTAACCCTATGTGCGCCATTGAGGTCACTACCATCTAGTACTTAGTTTATACCACCTTAATGTATCTTTTATAGCCTGCATGTTAAACGTCGTCAAAAATCATTAATCTTTTGTAAAAGTAGTATTTCGATCGCTTCAGTGGAAACCGAAATAAAACACATTCAATATTCCGAGAACTATATGTATGTTTTGCTGTACGAGTATTGTGGAACGATTTTCCGCCATCCCTTATCAAGTTTGGTTTGGCGACAAACCGGTTTCGGCTAATATGCGCCATCCGCAGTGTTTTTTTTTCGTTCTCTCGATCTCGAAACCAAACTTGACAAGGGATGACGGAAAATCCTTCCTTCCTTTTGGTGGGGTATACAATTTTAAGATACGACTATAATTACTAAAGATATGAAGAAAAATGTAACTGAGCGAATCTAGCGGCGTCCAAAAAAAAAAAAAGATTTGCAGAAACGTTTTCCAACAAGACATCATTGGAGAAGCGTACGGCGATTTTTTTTTTGCGATACGGTCTAATGTGCATACGCACCCTAAATGACAAAGTGATACAACTTAAAATTCAAGAAATTTCAGGAGACTAACTCTCTGAAATATGACTTTTAGAAGATCCGTTTATAGCATTCAATTGCCATATATTCTAGTATTTTCTGGCCCCATTTAAATATAATGCACCACTGAAACCACTCGCAATTTCCAAATTAAACTTTCAAAAAATGGTCTGTGCTCTGTAATTCTACTAATTTGAATACAAAAATACTATGCATCGGTTCGTAGCTTTCACTTCAGAAAAAAAAA